>CM066914.1:5447830-8297905 GCA_033964015.1 Scolanthus callimorphus
AAGTCGATTAGTCAAGAGTCTTTTAAGCTCTTCCAAACCGTAAAAGAGGGGGACACGATACGTGCGCCACACGCAAATCCAGGCATGCTTCGATGGGCAAATCTTTAGAATAAAGTGCTATTTCTCGACGTTAAAATCAGGAATGAGCTTCGGTTTTAACAATAGGCTTTATTACCTTTTTCTGCGTCAGGATTTTGCCCAATGTAGTATTTATCGCTTCTAAGATCCCGTCTAGGTCCTTTGCTGTAACCCCGAGCGAGCTATTAGCAGCGATCTGGAAGTGATCGCTTCGAAAAGCTTCCCGGGAAGAGCCAGGACGTGTTGCACACGGCACTCAGTTTCCCCAGTCCAGCAGTCTTTTCAGGCATCAAGTAATAAACAATCGCAATTGCTTTCGCGGCAAATTCGGTGGAGTTTAACGTAGAAGCCTCTGTCAAGCCAAGATCTTTCGGCGAGAGACACTAAACGCAACAAATCGAGTATGAGTAAAGCTTCGAAATGAAATAAGGGAAAGTGTGGCGTTGATGAAGTGTTCGAAAGTCTTTTTCCCACTCCCAAACTCCCAACGATTTTCTGAGTTCAAACAACACAAGACAGCGTGGTTCTCCCGTATTAAAACAGGTGAAAATATTAATGTTTTTATTGCTAAAAAGAAAGCAAAAGCTCGAAGGATTGACTTCTAAATCGCCATGAAATTGAAGACGTTTTGGAGGAGCAGAACGACTTTCATCGTATGACAACAAAACCATAATCATACAAATCCTACTAATTCGCGGTCAAAACAAAGGCATAAAACATCTCAATACAGTACAAACTGGAGCATTATGCACAATATTTACCCTATTACAACTCCTTTTTCCTTGCTGTTCTGTTGCAGTCTTCAAACCGAAGCTTTTGGAAGATTCTTTGGATATCTTGAAACGATAAGTTATCTTTAGACTTCACCGAAGTCGCTAGAGAGCTGAATTTGTATTGTCGTGTTGAATTTCAATGACATCGTGAGAAATTGCTAGTAAAACAAACCAAGCCAAGAAAACTAGAGTGAAGAAACAGCGGATTTCAAATCCATGATGGTCATTTTAGGTCCTACACCACACTGATTTGAAGCCGCGAGCACACTTTCACGATAGCGGCAATGTTGTCAACCGCGTGCTGTGATTGGTTAGTTCCTGGTAGAAATGTTTGAATGAAAATAGCTGCCTCTCCAACGTGACGTCTTCTGTGACGTAACAGCTAATGTTTTGTACTAAAAGAACCAAATTTTGTTACTTTGCACACAGATTTGTCAAATAGATTTATCGCTTGTCTCATCGTTGCCTCATGTGCAATTTATAACTGGCTGAAATCAGACGGTGTAATACTAAGTATCCTTGCGACGTCATTGTTTACACGAAATTTTAAAACGCTGCATCTAGCCTTGAATGAAAGCAACGAAAACTCAAATAAGTTCATTTTTATTCTTAAAAAATATTGACCTGTTTCCGTATCATTGTCAGACAAGTTGAAGCTTTTCAAAATTACGTGAAATCATCTATTGTGGCAAAACGGTCATTAGCTCACATTTTCCTCTAAAATTGAACTGTACATCACGCGCTTAGAATTCGAGATATCAGTTTTTTCAAAGAACCCACAGGTCGCCCAAGTTCTGTGTTAGTGTTTCATATTAAATAAATTTGAATAAATTTAGCCTTAGGCCGTTTTAGCACTCTGCATACCTTGCATATTAGCTACGTTGAAGTCGAATTTGTAAAATATTGAAAATAAAAGAATTGTTCACTCATGTTCTTTGGGAAGTAAAAAACCGGGAGACTCCCGGCAAAACCGGGAGAGTTGACGTCCCTGCTGAAATAGTAGATCATCCATCCAACTCTATTCACCCCCTCCCATTTGGGGGATAGTTGTTACTATCACATAGAATGGAGTGGAAGCCATATGATTTTAATGACTGGTACTGCAGAAAAGACACTATTAAACACTCTCTATAAGTTTTTGTTTCCGAGTCTGATAAAAAAAACACTATATACAGCAATTAATTTAAAATGCTCAATTAAATGCAGTGGCCATATTCAGAAAATTTAATTCAACCCACACGCTTTTGTATTTATATTCGCAAGAGTAAGTTTCTTTTTAACACAACAGTATGTGATCATCAAAATACAACTGAACAGCTTGGTGTTTGCATATTAGTCTAGTCGCCAGCAGGAGTTTACGAGCCCCCCCCCCCCCCCCCCCCTCTCCCCAAACATTTTTGAAATCCTCAGGGCGTATGGCCACGAGAGTTTCAGTTGTGCCAAGCTTGAAAAAGTCTCCCGTAGTGTTTATTTTAAATTTGTTTGAATCCATAACGAGATACTTTTGTTTTCATAATACCGAATGTTGTGCACTATTTTAATGGACTGTATCGCTTTTTAGAAAGCCATTCTATTGTTATACACCAGCAACCATCATATAATACAGGGGCGTAGCCAGGAGGGGGGGGGGGGGGGTTCCAGGGTTCCGGAACCCCCCTCTCCCGCAGCGGAACCCCTCCTCGCCTCTGTTCTGGACCGACTTACTACTAAAATTGTAATATTTAATAGAAATCAAATAAAAGCTCTAATAAAATGTAGCAAATTTCTTCAAACGCTAGTTTTTTCCCCGAGATCTATGTGGAGTTTTTTATTTTTGAATTTTGGAACCCCCCCTCTCATAGTGCTGGCTACGCCCCTGTAATAGCACTGAACAACACATGAAACACTGAGCAACAACTCTCTTAATAAAATGACACGTATGGAAACATTGAAATGTTCCTCTGAAAACACTGCTACAGTTTATTCAAGTTTATAGAGAATCCATGAATTGGCTTCTAATAAAAAGAAGTGTTAATGAACCCCCTGGTGACACTTTCAGCCTCACGAGAACATATCATGTAAGCAGGTAAGTCACGTAAACCCCCACTGGCCTGGCGGCGATAAAAAGTCGGAGGTAGGACAATGGACTACATTTATGGCATAACTCTCGATCGATGCTTTATTATTCAAATCGTTGCAGCCCCGGGCGCGGCTGAATTAATTTAGAATAGAAACTATTAAGAATTAATATCTAATAATAGCAATGATAATGTCTGTTGGCTTGATCGATTTAAGTGGCTGGTTGCGTTGTGTCGGTTAAACAATGAGTGTGTACGTTCGAAAACGATCCGCCTTAGTGACGGAAACCCTGAAATAGCGCTTACTGTGCATACCTACTTTGCTGAGTCATACGGGGCGGATCATCCCATCAGTGATGATCGTCGTATCTTTAAGGGGTTAAAACACGATGGTTTGGTCTCTTTTAAGCCTAGTTTCCATATAGTCGTATCTGTCGTATCAGTGAACCGTGAAACAAAGAATAATTCCAATTTTTATTGTTTCACTGTCGACTGATGAGACAGATACGACAGAAATAAGACTATATGGAAACCAGGCCTTAAGGGCGATCTTGATCTTCAATAATTTTAGGGAGATTGGTATCTTTTAGGGCCGAAACTGTGTCCAAATTGTTTTTTTCTTATGATGGTGCTTTTAAAAACCGTGTAAGAAAGAGAGGTTATTCGATGAGAAGACGATAAATTAGAATCAAACACGGAAAATTCTTGATGGTTACCTTTCACCTGTTACCTGTGTCCTTCGCGCCTACTAGGTACATAACCTCATCTTTTAAAGGGTATCTTTTAGGGTAATAACTTTTTTGAGCCACGCGATGGCCCGCTATATTCTATTTTGTATCTTTTAGGGTGAAACTGAAAAGTTCCGACGATCATCCCCGACAAAAAGTATTGGAGTCCCCCCCCCCCCCCCGGGCTATAGAGATAGATATACCTACCCTGTATACCTAAGATGCCTATTAGGACCGGTATTATCTATCACCTGGGGGGGGGGGGGGGGTGTAATATTCTACTTTAGAGAGAGAGACTACACTTGGATGATCTATGTATACAAAACTGATTTATTATAATTCCAAAGGATCTTATATATTACAAGGATACATACCTAGTGTATCTGGTTACAATATGTGTCAATCATTAAATCACATATAAAACAATATCATGACATCCCCCTTCTTAGCTTTTAAACTATAAAAAATCACAAAATCAAGCATCATTATATGCAATAGTAATTATAAAATAATCATGCTCTTATGTATAACAATTGGCAAATGATTGCAATTCAAAATATGAAAATGGTTACATTTTGATACGATTTTTTTTTTTCTGTTTATACGAGTAGTAAGAAAATAAAACTATCTATGTGTTTGCGCTATACTA
Organism: Scolanthus callimorphus; assembly: GCA_033964015.1. Classification (NCBI taxonomy): domain Eukaryota; kingdom Metazoa; phylum Cnidaria; class Anthozoa; order Actiniaria; family Edwardsiidae; genus Scolanthus; species Scolanthus callimorphus. The sequence continues at coordinate 5,452,116 of CM066914.1, forward strand.
GTAATAGAAGTTCATAGTTCACAGTTTATGTAAATCCGTAGCGAGTTGGTGGCTTTATTGCTCTTCCCGAGCTGGATCTCGTCACTACACCATTGGTTTCAGCTCCTGATGATGTTTTGGGCGTTGCTGCTGGCTCAATCGCGTCGTCTGCTTTGGCGGGCATTTGAAGATGTCTTTACGATTCCTTCGATATTGACCTCCGTTACTCTCCACAGTGTATGATCTCGGCTCTGGATTGACTTCCGTGACATTTCCGGGTATCCAAACTTTGTTCTTTTGATCTCTGATCTTAACTGAGTCACCCTCCTGTAATGGTTGTAGTAGTTTGGCACCTCGATCATGGTAGAATTTCTGTTTCAACTGCCTTTCCTCCAATGCTGGCTTGATGTCTTTCGTGTCGTAGCTAGGCAACAGCAGCTTCTTGTTCGTCGGAAGTCGCGTTCTTGTCCGTCTTCCCATTAACATTTGAACTGGTGATAACCCTATACCGTCAATGGGAGTGTTTCGTAACGCAAGTAGTGCTAAATTTGGATCACTTCCATCTTCTAATGCCTTTGTCAGTATGTTCTTTGTCGATTGCACAGTCCGTTCCGCATGTCCATTTGATTTTGGATAAGTGGTGATGATGTAGTGTGTTCAAATCCGTACTTTCGTGCAAAGTCTTTGAATTCTTCAGAGTCAAATTGTGGACCATTATCAGATATTACCTCTTCGGGTATACCGTAGCGTGCAAAATGTGGTTTAATTTGCCTGATGTGGCCTTTGCCGTTAGCCTTTGAGCTTAGAGACTTCAAAGAACTTAGAATAGTAGTCAGTTATTGCAATGTATGTCTCATGTCAAACTCAAACAAGTCCATGCTCACTTTCTGCCATGTCTGTCCGGAATTTCGTGTCCCTTCATTGGTTCCTTTTGCTGTTTGTTTCGATGTTTTGCACAAATATCACACCTTGTGACCAGTTGGTGGATTTGGTCATTCATTCCAGGCCAGTAGAGTACGTCGCGTGCTCTCCGTTTGTAACTGCCGTCGTGACAGTGGAAACTACTTGAATAACGAGCACAGGTCTTACGGGGGATTTCGGAGTGACAGATAAATGAACGGCTGCTCGACTGCTCGGATCAATCTTTGTTTATCTCTCTGTTCATGGCTTTGAAACCACTCACGAACCCTAAGAGCCCGTCAAACTACAAACAATATACAAATGTATAAACATTAGAAGAGCTGAAGTACAGGATAAGGCTAATAATAAGGTACAAATACTCACGACTTGTGTGCTCGACTAGATGGTGACTTGCTCTGAGTCTTACAAAATGTACTTAGAAACCAGGCCTTAACAAGGTATCCCGAACTACGCGGGGAGGTAGTTACATGGCTCCCCTCATACATGCATATGTATGAAATAAAACTAACGATAATAGTAACGATGTCTCTTGTATCTAATGTTATCTAAATTACACTAACGAATGTCTCTTGAATATAAAATGGCTCCTCGGTGGGGATCTACCCCAAAGTCCATCCGTGACATCAGAACTTTTACTCTTGTTCTCCTCCGTCTGTCTTGTAGATGAGGACCAATTTCTGGATTGGTCTGTCTAGTAAGGTCTTCTTCTCCTCTACGATGGTAAGGACCCTTGCTTTACGGACAAGACCGTCGCTACTCGGGTACACCTCTACGATCCTTCCTAGGGGCCACTTGTTCCTTCCTAGATTGCGTCGCGTATCAAGACGACATCGTCTACTTTGAGGTTTGGGCGCTCGGACACCCACTTCTTTCGAGGTTGGAGAGTATTGCTGTATTCCGTACGCCATCGATTCCAAAACTGATCAGTCATGTACTGAACTCTTCGCCATCTTTTGCGTAGGTAGAGATCGGGGCGCGAGAAATGTCCTGGTGGCTTGAGCACGACTTGAGACTTGCATGTCAATAAGTGACTTGGGGTGAGGGGTTCTGGTGCCTCTGAATCTGTGAGGTTAGAAACCGTTAACGGGCGGGAGTTGACGATACATTCCGTCTCGGTCATGAAAGTGCGTAACGATTCATCGTCGAGTTGCTTGCCATGTTCTAGAAGGAGTGCAGACAGCACTGAACGGATGGTTCTAATGAGCCTTCCCATACTCCACCCATGTGTGAAGCGCTAGGTACATTGGGGTTAAATCTTATCCAATCACAACCTTTGGAGGTGAGAAAGTTCTGGATAGTCTCTTGATCAAGCTCGTTCAGCGCATCAGTGAGCTCGTTACGTCCTCCAATAAAGTTACTTCCTCTGTCTGACCTCAGCTCTCGAACCTTTCCACGACGACATACGAAACGCCTTAACGCGTTAATGAATGAGTCTGTTTCCATGCTGTTGAGCGTTTCCAGGTGTACCGCACGACAGGAGAGGCAAGTGAAGATGATGCCCCATCTCTTTAACTCGGATCTTCTTTCCTTAATATAGAACGGTCCAAAGGCGTCCATTCCCGTATACGTGAAAGGAGGAGCTGGATCAGTGCGTTCGCGAGGCAGGTCGGCCATCTTTTGCTCCATCGTGGGGGCGCGTAGTCTGCGGCAGGTAACGCAACCGTGGATGATATGGGAAACTACGGAGCGTCCGTTAATTATCCAGTAGCCAGCTTGTCTGATCCCGTTATGGGTGATGCCGTAGCCTTGGTGATTGTAGGCGTCATGGTGGTGACGTACTAGTAGAGTAGTCACATGTCCGTTTCTCGGTATGATGATTGGATGCTTGACTTCGAAAGGAGCTGTCGATTTCTTCAGGCGGCCGCCAATTCTTAGAATCCCATCTTCATCTAAGAAGGGATCAAGCTTGAAAAGACTTGAAGTAGATTTCAAAGCGTTGTTCCTGACTCTTGGAGATTTCTATCTTGAAATTTCTTGTCGTTTCCTGGTATGCATCGCAGAATCTTAATCTCATTGGCGAAATGCTCGTTCTGTACGGACTTCACAACGATGTCTTCTGCCTCTTGCAGCTCCTTTACCGTAAGCGGAGCATCCTCGGGTCTCCAGTTGTGAGTTTTGTCAGATCTCTTTCTTTCTATCATCCGCTGGATGAGGGCGATGCTTCGTATCAGACGTTTGAAGCTTGAGAAGTGCTTGAAACGTTCCGTTTCAAGGACTCTTGGCGCGTGTCTGTCTCTTTCGCCGATACGTGTGGTTGACAGAACTGTAGTGTGCTCCTTCCTGACTTCTGTGTCGTTGGGATCAAGATCTGTCTTGATGAGGGGCTGTGTTAGCTCTGGAGATTTCTGATGGAGGAAATCAGGACCGTTGAACCAGCGGCTGTCTTCTAGGAGTTCTCTGGCTGATAAGCCGCGTGAAGCTTCGTCAGCTGGGTTTAGTTGTCCTGGGACGAAAAACCACTTGTCTGGATCTGACTTGTCGCGAATATACTGTACGCGATTTCCGACGTAAGTGTGGAATCTCTTTGCACTATTGTTGATATATCCTAGGACTACTGTGGAATCTGTATGATACACTTCAGTGATGCCTTCGTACGAAAGTTCTTTGCTTAGCATCGACGCTACGTTAACGACACCACGGCTGCCGTGAGCTCCATTCTGGGAGTGGACATCGACTTTAGCGGGCGACTCGTGCCTTTGACATCAGGAAGCTGACGTGAACCTTTCCTTCTTCATTCGTGAGTCGTAGGTAAGAAACTTGTCCGATCCCGGTGTCGCTAGCGTCAGAGAAGCTGTGTATCTCCACTTTAGATGGATTTCCGAATCCTATGGGTTTGACGCATCTTGGCATCTTCAGTTTGTCAAGAAGAGGGAGGTCTGATCTCCACCTTTCCCATCTGTTGCGGATGTCCTCGGGAACTGGCTCGTCCCAATCGTAGTTGTCTCTGCATAGATCTTGTAGGATTTGTTTTCCAGTCAGGATGACAGGCGCTGCCATCCCGAGCGGGTCGTATACCGAAGATACGGTGGACAGCATACCACGGCGCGTGCACGGTTTGTCTTTGAGCTCGATTCTGAAGCCGAAGGTGTCTGTTTCAATACACCAATAAGTTCCTAGAGAACGTTGGATAGGCAGCGTATCGTGGCGTAGATCCAAATCTTTAAGATCCTTTGAGCGGTCTTCGGCGGGTAGCGATTCAAGGACGTCTTTGTTATTACTGGCGAATTTGTGTAGACGTAAATTAGCCGACGCACACATAGATTGTGCATTCTTGATTGTGGTTATCGCGTCTTCTACGGTGGGGAATGATTTCAATCCATCATCGACGTAAAATTCTTCTTGCAGGAAGTCACTTGGCTCTTTGCCGTACTCTGCGATCCCATCTTTCGCTGTGGATGTCAATCCAAATTCGCGACACCGGGCGATGATACTGCTCCAAAAGGTGAACATTCATCCTATATTCCTTGATAGGCTTGCTGATGTCGCTGTCTTGAAACCACAAAAATCTCAGATAATCACGATGTTCTTCGTTTACGTAAAAGCTGTGAAACATCTGTTCTATGTCACAGGACACTGCAACCTCTTCTTTGCGGAATCTTGATAGGACCCCTACTAGAGCTTTCATCCAATCGGGTCCCTGTAACAGATGCTTGTTAAGAGAATTGTCTTCGACAACAGCACTGCAGTCGAAAACGACTCTTATCTGGTCAGGTTTCTTTGGGTGGTAGACTTGAAAGTGGGGAAGAAACCACACTTTTCCTTCAGGCACTTGAAGCTCTTCCTCGGGTACTGGATTTGCATGACCGCGTTGGAGAATCTTCTCGACAAATTCGACGTAGTCATGGTGTAACTTCTCATCTTTGTGAAGTCTTTTCTTTAGACCAAGTAGTCGCTTCAAACAGTATTCGCGATTGTTTGGTAGATTAAACTCGTCTGTCTTGAAAGGTAACGGCATCTCCCAATTACCTTTGCAATTCTTGTGAATGCCTTCTTCGAGTAACTTGTTGAATCTTCTGTCTTCCTCTGACTCTGTCTGTTCCGCTCCTCGGATACTACGACTGTAATGGAGTTCGTTGTAGTCTAGCTGCATCATTTCTTGTAACTCTCTTGGTGACGTCGTGTCTTTATTTGTAGCGCCATTGACGAGCTGCGGGACAGCGTCGCGTTGGGGCTTGTCTTCTTTGATCACAGAAATGCGGTTTACTGTCGCTTGATTGGAGGGGGACTTCTCGTCTAGACATACACGTCCTATAATCGTCCAGCCGAATTTGTACTCTTCCGCCCATGGCTCCTCGTCGCCGCCGTAAATAATGCTTAGTGGCTGGAAGGCGGTAGGTACGTTTCGACCAATTAGCATACCTATCTCGACGTCTTCTCGATAATGGATGTGATGGGCGATTTTCTTCAGGTGGTTCCACTCCTTAGCTATTTCCGGTGTAGCGATGTCTTGCTTGTCAGCTGGGATCTTTTCTTGGCTGTATGCTCGGTCAACATTAATTGGTCGATGGATTCCTTCGATATCCTGGATGCGCAATCCTGACACTTTCTTTGTAAGCATGCTATTTACTCCTGCAATAGTGTTGACGTCAAGCGTTATCTCTGGACCGGTAGAGCCGATGCTTTCTAGAAGATCTTCCGTTACGAACACGTCGGTAGATTGGTCGTCCAGGACTGCGTAGGTGGGCACTCTTATTGAAGGATTATCCTGATGGAATACTTGAAGCAGAACTATACGAGCGCACGACCGTTCGTTCTGGTTTTCACCGCAAACTTTACTGCAGGCGTTCTTCGACTGTGGGTTGCTAGTTGTAGCGTTTTGGGCGGCAGGATTGTGGAGAAACGTGGCATGTTTCCTAGAACACACCTTGCAAGTAGGATCTTGATCGCAGTCTTTAGCGATATGTTTGTCCGAAGCAGCGCACTTAAGACAAATTCGATGACTAAAAATGAAATCCTTACGCTCCTTGTATGTGAGTTTTTTGAATTGTTCACAGTCCTCAAATGCGTGAGAGCTTCTCTCGTGATAGAAACAGAATGGCGTAGATTTAGCTGGAGTTGAAGGGGGAGGCGTGGATTCCTTCTCAGGCCTCGTTGGATTCTGGGAAGCCCTTTCGTTGGCTGAAGATGCTAATGTAGTTGCAGGCGGTCTGCGGCGCTGGGGACGGGTCGGTTGCCTGACCGACTCAGCAAGATTCTTGACTAAATTCGGCTCACTCGTGCTTGCCATCTGAGGAATGTTATTTCTTTCCGCTTCATATGATACATGATCTACAAAGTCTTCGAACGACGGAAACTTTTCCTGCCCGTTCGCCCTTTGAAACTTTAGCACTGTATTGGACCACTTCGGTTTGTACCACGCGGGTAGTTTATCGACGAGGGGTTGTATCTGCGAGGGGTAGTTGTAGACTTTAAGGCTGTCTATATGCTTGCTCGCGAAGAGGACTTGTCGCAGGAAGTCACTGTATTCCTGTAGTGCTACAGCGTCGTTCGCACCTATCTTAGGCCAATTAGCGAGGCGATGGTGGAAGTTTGCACTCACCAGGGCGGTATTTCCATATCTCTGCTTGAGGAGCTTCCGAGCTTCTTTGTATGCAACTTCTGGTTCGTCGACCAGGTATTGTAGCTGTTCCACCACGCTCTTTGCTTTCCCTTCTAAGTACTGGTACAACAAGTACAGCTTGTGTCTGGGTGTCAGATCTGTAGAGTCAACTAGAGCGTCAAACGAGTTCTCCCATAAAAAGAACTTCGTTTTGTCCTTTTCCGTGCCACTGAACTTATCTGGTGTCGAAGGCGGAAGTCGGTGTAGCTGACTTATACGAGAAAGGGCTTCGGTAATCTGCGAGGCGTTGTCTTGCGACGGGACAACATAAATAGGCGAAAGTGGTGGGTAGAACGCAGGAGGGTTGCCGAAGGAACTTGGTGGGTAAGGACCGATTGGAGAGCTCGTCGTGAAGGGAGGAGGACTGGGTCCTACTGCAACAGGCGGAGACTGACTTGCATCGCCATTTTTCTCTCCCTTGACTGTCTTTGGGGCTCTTCTGAAGCTAGAGAAGAGTTCTCTGTCTCTACTACAAATCTCGTAGGCGTTTTCACCGCTGCGTGAGCTAATGGGGTACTTGATCTAGGTGTCGGGATTCCATATAAATCGCTGCCGACAGCTTGATGAGGCTCTACTTGAGCTTTTCCAGGAGTCTCGATCTTGTGAGAAACTTGTGACGGGCTTCCTGTGGCGAGACTGTCGCGCGTGCCCGTGGGACTGGGGCGAGGAACAGGAGCCTTTAGCACATGCTTGTCGTAACTTTGACGTGACGGGTGCGTCTTACTCGAGGACTCTGCCTGAGGGAGAACTACTTGCGGCGGGCTTCCTGTGGCAAGACTGTCGCGCGTGCCGGGACTGGGGCGAGAAACAGGAGCCTTTAGCACATGCTCATCGTAACTTTGATGCGCGCAGGGTGTGTTCCACTCGAGGGCTCTGCTTGAGGGGGACTACTTGCGGTGGGCTTCCTGTGGCGAGACTGTCGCGCGTGCCGGGACTGGGCGAGAAACAGGAGCCTTTAGCACATGCTCATCGTAACTTTGACGCAGCGCACGGTGAATTCCACTCGAGGACTCTGCCTGAGGGGGGACTACTTGCGGTGGGCTTCCTGTGGCGAGACTGTCGCGCGTGCCGGACTGGGGCGAGAAACAGGAGCCTTTAGCACATGCTCATCGTAACTTTGACGCAGCGCACGGTGAATTCCACTCGAGGACTCTGCCTGAGGGGGGACTACTTGCGGCGGGCTTCCTGTGGCGAGACTGTCGCGCGTGGCGGGACTGGGGCGAGAAACAGGAGCCTTTTGCACATGCTCGTCGTAACTTTGACGCAGCGCACGGTGAATTCCACTCGAGGACTCTGCCTGAGGGAGAACTACTACCGGCGGGCTCCCTGTGGCGAGACTGTCGCGCGTGCCCGTGGGACTGGGGTGGAAAGGCGGGGAAAGTTCTGCGGGACCCCCCTTAGAGTTGTCGATATATTTGGATAAAACATCGAAAGCCGGTAGTTCGAGAACGTCTTCTGACTCAACAACCTTTTCGAATACTACTTCTTGCGCGCTAATTTCTTCATACTCTTGACGAAGTTTCAGTTGCTGTAATTTATTTTCCTGTTCGGCGATCAAGGTAGAAAATTCCATCCTTTTCTTAAGAGCCGCTTTCTTTGCTCTTAGTTCTGTAAGACTACGTCGGCTACTGACGGTGTTAGTGCTTTTACGCGATGTGGTAGTTGAACAGGTTTCTGCATTCGCGCCTATGTTGGCGGCGTGAAACTGGGCTTTCGCTCTGACTTCCGAAAATTTATTTTTCAGCGCCTCGCGCATTTCTGATATCTCAGAAACCTCTTTTGGATCGGTTATCAGCGTCAGATACTTGTCTAGCGTATCACAAACAGATGTTAGCCTGACGGACAGCAAAGTTATATTTTTGTTGATTTCGATCTGTCCTTTACAATGTTCGATCTTAATTTCGAATTCGCCAAGCGCATCGAACACTCTTTTCCACTTTCTAGAGCTGTTTTCTTTTTTAAGGAACTGAAAAATTCCCTTCCCTTCTCGGTAAGCTTGCGATCGCGCGGCGGGAGTTCAACTGGCCCTTCATGGGTACCCTGTGTCTCTGTGGAAAAGGCGGGAAAACTCGGTGCAGCCTCGATTGCATTTTCTTCGGTTTCGCCGTTCGCAAAACTCATTTTGTTTCATGAAAACAACGTCTTTTCGCTTCACAGAACACTGTTCTACAGGTCTTTAAGTTCACAAAACAATACAAGTCTTTGACTGTAACTGCCGTCGTGACAGTGGAAACTACTTGAATAACGAGCACAGGTCTTACGGGGGATTTCGGAGTGACAGATAAATGAACGGCTGCTCGACTGCTCGGATCAATCTTTGTTTATCTCTCTGTTCATGGCTTTGAAACCACTCACGAACCCTAAGAGCCCGTCAAACTACAAACAATATACAAATGTATAAACATTAGAAGAGCTGAAGTACAGGATAAGGCTAAATAATAAGGTACAAATACTCACGACTTGTGTGCTCGACTAGATGGTGACTTGCTCTGAGTCTTACAAAATGTACTTAGAACCAGGCCTTAACAAAGGTATCCCGAACTACGCGGGGAGGTAGTTACACCGTTTACACTTGTCTATTCCTAGGTGACCTTCGTGAATCTTAGATACATTTCTGCTCTCAATGACATTGGTACAATCAATCGCTCCCCTCTGAGCATTAGTCCATCCTGGTGATTAATTTCATTCCTTTGCGACCAATACTCTCGAATTTCAGTTCCACGGCTCCTTTGTTCTCCGGCCATCCACGTTTCACTGTTTCCCGTAACTTTTGTAGAACAATGTCCTTTCCTGTCTCGATCTTGAATATTTCTAGTTTTTCTTTAGACACGGGTAGGTTTTCCAGTGTGTGAACGCGGTAGATTTCTTCTTCATCTCCGGTTTGCTTCCCTGGCGCTCTGCTCAGGGCGTCTGCGATATGCAGCAACTTTCCGGGCTTGTAATTTACGTATAAATCGTATTTCTGCAGATCTAACATCATTCTCTGCAATCTCGGTGGGGCGGCCATTAGGGGTTTCCTGAACAAATATTCTAGCGGCTTGTGATCTGTTTCTATGGTAACCGACTTTGCATAGATATACTGGTGGTATTTTTTACAACCAAACACTATGGCTAATAGTTCCTTTTCTATTTGCGCATAGTTCTTTTCAGCTTGCGTCAATGAGCGTGAAGCGTAGGAAACGGGTTGTCCGTCTTGCAATAGACATGCTCCAAGCCCATATGATGATGAATCCACTGAAAGTGTTACAGGCTTGCTTGGGTCATAGTACTTGAGTACCTTTTCTTGCATGAGGTTTCGTTTTACATTGTTAAAGCCTGTTCGTGCACTTCAGTCCAGTGCCATTCGATATCTTTCTTTATCAACTCCCTCAATACTCTTGTCATGTCCGATAAGCTCGGTACGAATTTTGCTAGATAATTCACCATGCCTAAGAACCGTAGTAACTCTTTCTTATCTTTAGGCGTCTCGATGTCGTTAATTGCTTTCACTTTAGCTGGATCGGCTTCAATCCCTCGCTGCTTATGATGTGCCCGATATACGTGACTTGGGTGGTGCGGATTCGTGACTTCTCCTTGTTGAGCTTTAGATTTATGTCACGCACTCTTTGTAGTACGAGTCGTAACCTTTCATTGTGCTCCGCTTCGTCTTTGCCCCAGATGAGAATATCGTCCACTATGGCTTCTGCGCCTTCAATATCCTCAAACGCTTGCGTCATTCTTTTCTGAAAGACTTCACTAGCTGAATTTATTCCAAATGGCATTCTTAAAAAACGATATCTTCCGAAAGACGTGTTAAATGTAGTCAGCTTTGAGCTTGATTCGTCTAACTTCACATGCCAAAATCCTGAACTAGCATCCAGAGTGCTGAACACAGTCGCTCCATTTAATTGGGCGGCAATTTCCTCGACAGTTTTCATAGGATAGTGTTCCCTTTGTATCGCTTTATTTAAATCTCTGGGGTCCAGACACACCCTTACGTCTCCGTTCTTTTTCTCCGTGACTACAATCGAGTTGACCCACTCGGTTGGTTCCGTGACTTTGGTGATCGCGCCAATGCGCTCCATGCGCTCCAATTCTAGTTTCAAACGTTCCTTTAGTGCAAAAGGGACTTTGCGTGGTGGATGCACGACAGGGGTCACTGAAGGGTCGATCTTGATGTGATAATCGCCATCCAAACATCCAAGACCCTCGAAAATGTCGTGAAAATCTTCAATTATCTTTCCGTTCCATCGCGTGATGCGCTCCTTGGTGCCTCCTTGTCTGCACCTTTATTGCTTTCTGAATTCCTTTCCTCTGTGTTGATGGCGTAGATGCGCGAAATTAACCCTAGCTCCAAGCATGTGGGCAGTCCTAAAACAGGAGAAGCATCATCCTGATCTACGATGTAAAATTCAACTGGGTGTAGCTTTCCTTTGTTCGTGACCACTAGAGTGTCCTTTCCGACTGTTTTTATCTTGTGGCCCGAGTACGATACTAGCTTGGATGTCGCTTTTGCTGGTTTCTTGTTAGTTATTTTTCTGTAGCTTTTCAATGGCATCACATTACACTGAGCTCCAGTGTCAAGCTTTAGAGAAAACTTTACGTCGTTTATCTCTGTGTTGATCTTCCACTCCTTGGGTTTCGACTTCCCTTCTCGCTCAATCGTGCGATGAATATATCCTCCTCGTCGCTATCCGAGTAATTTTCTTCTTCAATTTCTCGTATCTTGTGTTGTCTTGCTGGTTGCCTCCCTGCGCCTGCTTGCGGCTTGCCATCGGACAAACACATCCGGGCGAAATGGTGCATTTTCTGGCATTTGAGGCATTTCTGACCGTACGCACTACACTGTCTTGGGGCGTGCCTCAAACCACATCGACTACAGTCGAATTGTTCCCCGTCCTTTGCGCTAGGCTTTCTATCTTGATTTGTCCCTCGGTTTCGCGGCTTCCAGTGGCCTTTGCCTCCTTGTTTCTTGTTGAAAATTGCTCCGACTTCTTTCTGCTTTCCTTCTACGATGTCTTTGAGCTGTGTCGTGCTGAGCTCTGCAGTGCGACATATATTTAGAGCTTTGTTGAGGTTCAGATCGTCTTCTCTGAGCAGCCTTGCTTTTACCTCTGCGTTCTGTATGCCACAGACGATTCTGTCCTTAATAAGTGAGTTTTGTAAATCTCCAAATTCGCATGATTTCGCCAACTTCTTAAGTTCTGTAACGTACGAATCGATGGTTTCGCCGTTCGCTTGGCTTCGCGTGTTGAACTTGTGCCTCTCAAATGTCACGTTTTTCTTAGGCGTGCAATATTGCTCAAACTTTCCCATGAGCGTCTCAATCTTGTTTTCCTCGCCTTCGGCGAAGGTGAATGTGTTATACACCTCCAATGCTTCCTCTCCTGCTACCGTGAGGAGTGTCGAGCACTGTATTTCTTCGGACTTCTTGTCCCTCCCAGTCGCATTCAGAAAAAGATGAAATCGCTGTGCCCATCTTCTCCAGTTTTCCGCTACGTTTCCTTCAAAGGAAAGACGACTTGGGGGCTTCAAACCAGACTCCATGTTTCTGACACCATGTAATATTCTACTTTAGAGAGAGAGACTACACTTGGATGATCTATGTATACAAACTGATTTATTATAATTCCAAAGGATCTTATATATTACAAGGATACATACCTAGTGTATCTGGTTACAAGATATGTGTCAATCATTAAATCAACATATAAAACAATATCATGACAGGGGGGGCAGAGGATTTGGGGGGGGGGGGATCACTTCATTTTGGGGAGAGCGAAAGGGGGGATCTCTCAAAACCTGAAGCCCTGAACGGGGGGATCACAAGAAATTTTCTAAGAAGTTGTTCCAGCGACTTCTTTATCATTTGTATTTTTCTACTTCACTTCACACACAATACATAAAAATTTCGGATAGTTTCCATTTGGATAGAGAAAGCCTAGTTTCGCACCGTGAAACAATGGAAATTGGAATTATCTTTTTGTTGTTGACTGATACGACAGATAAGACTATATGGAAACTAGGCTTAATGCAAGTGTGCCAACCGCGTCCGTTTACACGGGTTCGGACGCATTTTTGACCGGGCAAATTTTGTACCTGGAACATTTGTTTACACGGTACCGTGCAAATTTTGTTACACGAGTGCAGAGGTGTTTACACGGGTCCGCGCAACATTTTGATCGCTTTGTAACATGAACTAACACTAACATGGCTTTTCAGTCTCGTTCTCTGATTGGTTAAAGATTTCATGAAGGGCTAGTTTCCAGACCATTACCGTGGAACTGTCCAAAACGTGCACGGTTCCGGTGTGTTTATACGAAAACGGAATCGTACCGATCAAAAGTTGTACCTGCTTTATGCAGGCCCCAAACTTGCACACTTTGCTGTGCAAAAATTCGTCCAGTTCCGCCGGACCTGTGTGAACAGAAGCCAGTGGGTCAGAATTCGCCCGGTCAAAAATTCGTCCAGGCCCGTGTATCCCGGGGCCTTAGTTACCATGTTGCAGTTGTCTTTTCGTCCTGTCTCCTCACAGTTTTCAAAATACAACTTTCTGAATATCTTCTGGACATCTCCGTAGGATAAAGCCTGAGCCTTCATTGAATCCAAGAGCGATTGGAACGTATACTCTCGATGCTGAAATCCCGGCATGGAGTGCGAGTTTACTTGTGTTTGACAGTAGAACGATACAAAAACAAAGCCAAGGCAAATACTAGAGAATTCTATGAACTGGAAATTCATAGTGTAAACTTGTATTTGTTATCGCGGCCTTTGCCTAGATCAATTTGCTGTTACCACGCCTGTCTCAAGGGATAGCGGAGGTTGCCCGCCTGCTCGTTCAATGTCTGGCTGGAATGAGTTTAAGTATTTTAGCAGTCATTTATAATATAGATCTAATCCGGAAATGACATGAAATGACCCCGGCTTGCCCTGTGTTGCTAAAGATGTCGAAGAAACTGAATGTCAGCAAAATAAATGCATCCATAGAGTTGTGCGAATTAGCACGAATCCCAGCTTTCAAGCACGGGAAATTAAACGGAGCCGCGAAGGAGAGTCTAGGGACTGGACTAGGGAAATTCATTATGAAAGCTTTCACAGGTTTGTGTTGAACAGATAGACTAAAATTCCACATGAATAGTTCAATCTTCTGTGTTTACTTCTTGGGGAAGAAATCAATAAATGTTCAATCGGCTTTAGTTTTACCTATGACCTCCTGTTAGCTACCGGATACAAATTCCACATTGGGAGGGGTCCACGCTGTCAAAGCGCTTACTTTGGGAAAATGGGGCATAGATTGTTCAGCCCAATACAGTACGTTCTTTAGTTCCTATTTTCAATACTTAGATTTCTGGTCAAATCCTCCTCTAAGCCAGGGTCCGACACTGGGCCGGATGAGGAAGTTCGTGCAGGCCGGGGATTTTAATTTTGCGAACTCTGAAGCAACAGTCAAACCGTGTTTCAACACCTTCCTTCCATCGCACAAACATCACTCAGGGGTCTTGCAAAAGCTACTGGACTGGTTATGTATCAGTCAATTCCAGCGGTGACCATGCCCCCCCCCCCCCCCCCCCCCCCTGGAATCGACTGATACATTAGGGTTGAAAGCACTAATAGATAATGTCGAATTCGCAGATTATGAAAATCGCAGTAATTATGTCTTCCGGTGTTTGGAATGCGGAAGTATTTTTCATCTGACTTCAAAGGACGACACTCCAACTCCAGTTACTCCAGTAATCTACACTGAAAGGCTGGTTCTTGGCACTGGAACGCAAGCGTAAATCACACTCATACATAGAGGATATTACACGGTGGCGCGAAGAAATGAGTTTTATTTTCGAGGGCACGAAACAATATTTACGAATGAACATATTTCCCAGTAAAACACTCGTTTCTATAAAATAAAAAACATTATCTAGTCCATTCGGCTGATTTTATTTTTTAACCGCACGGGGGCGGGGGGGGGGGGGGGGGGGGGGGGGGGTGAGGACCTACGGAAAAGTGTTTTGGAAAAGTGTAGGGGAAGTGTATTGGAAATTCCACGGGAGGTGGTGTGCCTGGGTTGGCCCTTGGAAATTCCAAGGGGGGGGGGGGGGGCAACCCCCACAACCCTCCCTTAGATCCGCCCCTGTGCCTCCTGGCAAAAAGGATCAGATAAATTTTCCTAGCAACTTTTAAAACTCATAGTTACAAAACTAAAAACACCTAGAGAGCAAAATAAGCCGCTGACTCATTTGGAAGAGCGGGTGCTCATCAATCGCAGTATCGTCGGCGTGAATTATTGGAAAGCGCTCCGTAAAATTTCTAAGAGCTCGTATGTCGGTGGGTGCGCTATAGGAAAGCAAATAGCGGGCCACGTCAGAACTGGAAATAGGAAATATGTACTGGAAATAGTTTATAGCTCGGACCTGCAAATAAGACCCGCCGATTAAGGGCAAGGAATAAGCTAGGAAAGCTTCTAAAATTCCAAACATGGTAAGTAGAAACATGGGAAGGGGTTGTCGTACGACTTCAATATAAGATTAAACACTATAAATCTCCACGAATAGGAAGTTCGTACAAAACGAAAACCATGGAGACCAATCAGTTAGAATTTAAAAAAAGTTCGGGCCCGAGAATTCTCGCGTTTCGAGAAATGGCCCCCTGGTACCTAATCTAAAACTTTATATGAGACGACGAGTTTCACTGTTTCTATTCTTATTGAAATAAAGACAAAATAAAAAATTATGCAATCACTATCATCACCAGCCTATAAATCAACAAAAATTTACGCATTCTTAAGCAATGAGCATTCTAATGGACGATTCCAGCAAAAAGCGCGCACTCTTATTTATCCAGAAATGCCAATGCCGTCTTCCACACCTACCAGGATGCAGTGTGCGCATTTTAAACGTGCAGTGCGTGTATTTTAAACGTGCTGTGCGCGCATGCGCTAGAGCTGGACATGCCCATTGTCATATTTGATATTTTCAATTAACGCAAGAGCTCGTCAAGGCGAGTAATCGCCATTTCAAACACCTTGGAAATAATCGGCGAATAATGTGATTTAAAATATTCATAAAATAATTACAATTGCAATTTGATTCAACAAAACAGGCAAACCTTCATTTATCAACATAACACTTCCTTAAACTTTTAAGGACGATTTCCTTCTTGCCTCTACCTTTCCTAGCTATACTTAGCTTTGATTATGGTACCAAAAATACTTTGTATCCTCCCTCCCCTCATGAAAATGTATTGTAAACTTCCAGCCTTTACCAGAGCTATTATCTCAGGAGGCCATGAGGTATAGTTGTTTTAGTCAAACCCAACTCGTAGCATGTTTTTGTAAACAAAAGTCAGTTTTACTGCTGGTGATTTACCAGTTTGGAGGAATGAAACCTTTTATGTAAGTATTAGGCTATCACTCATAGCCTATTAGTAGCTCGACCAATTAGAATGCAGCATTCATAATATACCACTAGTTAGATTTGACTAAATGGTGGGCACTATTTAGTCTGACCCAATCCCCCTGGAATTTACCAATGAAATTGAAGGTCTGTATGGGAACTGAGAATTAGGTAAACTGGCCCCCCTTCCAAAATGGAATTCCCAGCGCCATCCATGGCTACCATATCGAAGTCCATACAAATTTCTATCTATGTTACCGGATAACGTTTACCAGGAATACGTCTTGTTCATCCATCTTGTTCATCCTTGGTCAGCCACACTGTTATTGTTTCCATTCGATATCATAACACGAATTAGGGACCGTTCATTTTTTATCAGGGAGGGGGGCTGGTGGAAATGAGGGGAGAACCTGTATTTTTTGGGGTGGCCCCTCCTTTCATGTCCGTATTTTTTTAGGTGGCCCCCAAAATCCAATGTATTTTTTCTTGTGCCCCACCTCCCCCCCCCCCCCTCTTATAAATGCTTGCCCTGTAAGATAGACTCTTGCCTAAGTGATGCAGTCTCATTCTTCTTAACGTCTTTCTTACTTCTGTCAAAGCTAAGGAACCGACCCCCCCTCAGAACTATTAAACGTTTTCGTGACACCCACCTCAGGTCCACTATTTGACCTAGTAGAGGGGGACATTGGGGTTGGCGGTTCCGCGATTTTAGCAGTTTTTATTTGCGTTTTTCGGTTTTCTTAAATTTTCAATGCGGTTTCACGGTTTTAAAAAGCCTGCGGAGCACGGTTTTGACATTTTTCAATCACGATTTTTCGGATTTTGTCACTTTTTAATGCGGTTTTACGGTTGTAAATTTCTACAGAGCTCAGATTTTTCTGCCATGACCGCCTTCTACTCCCGTCACTTTTTCTAAAAGAAATCTAATTTGTGAATTGCGGTTTCGGTTTTGATACGATTTTGTGTGCGGTTTTGCAATTTTGATGTAATTTTTGGGCGGTTTTGCGGTTTCTGTACCTCCCCTATGTCCCCCTCCTAGTAGAAGACATTTTACATAAAGAGGGGGTCACATAATTCTTTCTTTGCGCGCGAAGCGCGCCCAACTTTTGATAACAGCATTTTATCAAGCCTCAGAAAAAGGGTAGATGTTTTTTTGTGTATAGTAAACAAAGAAGCCTGTCAGGAGCCCATTTTTCATGCGCTCCGCAAATGAAGAAATTATTATTATTCATGTGCTTGAAGCGCGGCCCAAATGAATAAACGTTGAACTCACGCTTACCTAAGGTGTGTTCTTTCAAAAATAGAGACTGCCCGGCTGGCCTATCAGTGCATATTATATGTTAAATTCTGCATGCGCGCGAAGCGCGCCGAAATTTTTATTAAGTATTGAGTGAAAGTAGAAACATATAAGCGAGTTGAAACATGTAACAAACATATTGCATGCTGTAAAAAATACAAACTTTTCATTTCCTCCCTGTTATGTGCTTTTTGGGGGGGTGACCCCCCCCCCCCTTTAGTGGCATATTTTTTTGGGTGACCCCCCCCCCCCCCCCCCCTTTGAGGCCGTATTTTTTTGGGTGACCCCCCTCATTTCCACCAGCCTCCCCTCCTGATAAAAAAATGAACGGTCCCTTACGTGTAGAAATCTCAACAATACCATCTACAAACCAAGCGGATACTTGATTTACCGAATTCAATCAAACATATCGCACTGCATTCAGTAAATCAGCCGATGGAAATGGATGTTTTCTCACACTCTGTATGTTGCTAGGCTGACAAAATGGATGCTGACGGAGGCTCTTGAACCTAGGAGTAGAATGATCCCTTTTCATTTAGTGGTCTCAAATAAGTCAGAGCAAACTAACAGCTATTTTAGTCAGTAGCAGCACTACCACAATGTGCGTACATAAGCTCATTATTGGAGCACAGTGTATGAAACTCTTTATCAAAAAAGTCGCACGAAAATACATGCAAAATATATTTCCGAAAGTCCGTATAAAATCTATACCAAAAGTCATTGAAAAAACTGGGCATCCATCCACAGAATTTTGCCAGTTTTCACTGTAGTTAGTTAGTGCAAATTTGGTATGACTTTGAAACAATACAAAATGGATCCAACGTGATTGTACCTGTCGCGGCATGCGGTACAATCACGTAGGATCCATGCTGTATAATGTTTTCAAAGTTTGAGGTTCCCGCGTCCTCCCAGCAGGCGAGGCCTTCACAAGTTCCTCCAAGTGGACCTAAAAACGAATTGTATCATTATCATTCAAGGAAACTTCATTGAGCTCGGAAGAACCATATTAATTAATTAAAGTATTTTTATGGCCTTAGTATGGCCTTATATAGTTTTATTATTAGGCTATGATTTAGGCCCCACCAAGCCAAAAAGGAACTTTTACGGTATTTTGTCAAATTTCAATTTTCATAAGAAAGTTTGTATGGAAATTATGAGCTCCTTCGCATTTTTCTCAAAAGTATGAATTTCTGTATTAGGGCCCTTTTTGCTTGACGGGACTTATTTTACTATAAGCTGGGTACTGAATTGGCAGAATTGTCTTTGCTGAAGAGGAATGCAGCAAGGTTGCCCCTTGGTTCGCTAGTTACTTGCTTAGTCTTTCAAATCTTGGCACTCAGTGCAACTTTGCATGACTGATTCCTGGTACAGTTCCACTTGGATTGTACTGTGAAAGATCTGGAACTCAGTTTTCAGCTTCTGATGCGCGATGTTCAGCACTTTCTGTGAATCTACGTTGGGTGCTGAGAAGAAAGATGTATGTATTAAACTGTCGTATTAAACCCTTACATGTAACTGCTTTGACTTTGCCTCCGCCCATTAATTTAAGTAGCTTAACAGTCAAGAAATAAGCAACATAATCGTCTAGATTTTTTAAATCACCTTTCAGCTGCTAGATAATAAAGTTTGGAGTATTTTCGTTATCAAGCGAATGGAATTGGATTGCGAATTGGCAAAAATTCCATGATTATTCTGGAAATTTTGTTTATCCCCCTGGAATTCCACATTCAGGGAATGACCAACATGGAATTTTACACCAGTACTAGGATGCCCACCAAGGAATTTCAGAGTCCTCAACAGGGGTTTACAGATTTGTTTGGGCCCGCCCAAGGTCACCACAAAGTCTTACCTATAGCCAAATGAACAGCCAGAGCTGCTTTGTTAACTGTCAATGACCAGATGTGCAGACTGTGTGCAGCTACCACCCCTGGATGTTTTCCAGGCATGCCTTAACAGCATTGTAGTTCACATTCTTTGGAGTTCCTGACAAACAAGAGTACATATAAACACATTAAAAACATAGCTCAAATAGCCAACCAGCTCGTCGCTTGTACAGGGATGAAGCAGCATCATCTCTCCCAGTTTTGCTGGGATTTTAAAGATTTTTCACTATGCTCTTACTATTATAATTTTGAGACTATAATCATTGTTAGTATAATCATGTGTTGCTGCTCTATGTATATATGCCATGGCTAATTTACCGGTACTGAACATGTACACCAGTATGGGTGGTTACCAGTTTATTTTCCAGAGCTACATTACTGCATATAGTTTGCTGTGTTAAGGCTGGTTTACACTTGTGATTTTTGTTGCACATGTTGCGGCAATTTTTCTCGCGCGAGTTGCAATTCCAACTCTGTGTAAATGAGATGCAACTCTGGTGTGATTTCTGTGCTCTCTTTTCTTCAAATCCCAACAAATTGCAAAACGGTTCAAACATGTTTGAAATCTCCGCGACATTAGGCAACAAAAATCGCGGCCAATTGTGCCGAGTTGCACCTAGTTTACATTAGTGATTTTGAATTGACGCGTATGTGCGAGAAAAATCGCCGCGACTTGTGCGACAAAAATTGTCAACGGGTCTTTAAGATAGTTTATCAAGCCTGCAGGTTAGCCTTGGATCTGTGCATGCATGATGAGGCAGTCATGCTAGGGCCTGCAGATACTTTGCTTGTTTGCTTGCTTGAGGGAAAGTTTCTCTGTTGTGTTCCCTCCCTCGCACCTTCAGTAAGTATAATTTCCACTGACAAATCGGTGACTGGTGTCATAGGTGCCCCAGTTGCATTGTTGCCATGGTAACATCATTATTGCTAACCCTCCATCAATTACTAACCAGTCAACTTTGGAGGAAACCCTGGTCATTGGTGAGAACAAACAATGGGCAATTCCAGAAAATATATGTACACCAGGGACAGGCGGCACTGGTTTTTGAGCCCCCCATGCATCCAGCATTTCCATGCATCCAGCTTACCCCCCCCCCCCCCCCCACATGCATATAGAATTCCTGAGAGGTTAAACTAGCTTCCAGCTTTCCAAAATGGCTTACCCCCCCCCCCCCCCTCCACATGCATATAGAATTCCTGAGAGGTTAAACTAGCTTCCAGCTTCCCCCCTCCCATTCAGAATTTCCAAATGCCGCCCGTCCCCAGGGTACATATATTTTCTGGAATTGCCCAATAGGTGCAGACTACTAGTAGCCCCTTCTTTGGCACGTCCCCCAGAGAAGTGCAAAGAGCCCCAGACAAAAGAAGGAGGAGCGCTGAAGGCACATGCGAGTGCCAAAGGCGAGTTTCAATAGGAAATGAATTGAAGCACCTACCTTCCATGAGAACATGAATTGTATCCCTGACGATATTCAAGGTCGTAATCAACACAAGAATTGAGAACAAAAACGTACAAATTGGATCAGCAAGCTTCCATGTGGGCTGAAAAATACAATACAGTCATTATCACTATAAAGGAATACATAAAAAAGTACATTACAGCTAATCTTTGAGTCATCATACTGCTAACTTCACTTTTAAAACATCTTTTGCGTTTTTGTTTTATTATTTATTCATTTTGCTTCGCCTGATGGCAAACACTACAAGACTACAAGAAACTTCTGCACATGACTTCAAAAACAACTACGACAGCTACATTGACATTAACATAAGCCAGGGCTACCCGAACATCATACAACACTATATCAAGAGCTTTGAACACTTTTCACTTTTTAACTTGTTACTTTTTAAATACATTAATTTAGTTCTACAATAAAAGGAAGGTAACAAACATTCTACAGCATTATAATCACATAGCATTTTGTAAACTTTACTGTAGTAAGCTAGTAAGCTCCCGTAAGTGACCAATGTCTCTTGTTTGAGTCATTGGCCACTTACGAGAGTGCTTCTATGGGAGCTTTGACTGTACCTACCTTGTACTTAATTATATATGCAGCAATAAGAACTCCAACACTCTGGACAACATCCCCAAGAACATGGATAAAAGCTGCTCTGACGTTGATGTTTTCCTTTTCCAGTATGCTACCACTTCGCTGCTTTCCATGTGAATGTGAGGAATTGATGCTTTGGCTTCGACTATGATCGTGACCTCCGCCGCCATGGCTGTGGCCATGCCCTACCCCAGACTGATGCAGAATTATGCCCAATCTGGAATTCGTACAAAAAATTTATTTATTTATTTATAAGCAATATTTAGTCAGGATCATCCACTTCAGTTAAATAGAGGCCTGAGGGAAAAAACAAATAAAGATACTCTACAAAACAATGCAATACATAACAGGTCACAAAGTCAAATATATTACATGAGAACTATTTACAAAGATACTGTTTTAGCTTAGTCTTAAAATTAGGAAGCGAAGTTACAGACTGGAGAAATGAAGGTAATGAGTTCCACACTTTAGCCCCATTATACCGAATTAATGATGCTTAATGAATGTGCAATGAATGGGAAATCTAGAAAATTGGTGGGTGTTTCTAGGGTATTTACATTCATATCAAATACAATTTTAAGCCTGTTACTAAAAAGCAAATTTAAAATAATAATAATAATAAACTCAATGTGTGGTTCCAGGAAATATCCCCCCCCCCCCCACGGCACTTTTCAACACCCTTCCATGGGAGGGGGGGATGGATATTTTCTGGGACCACATTATAAAAATGTCAACAATGTGTCACTTACAAAATGTTTATGCCCAGGGCTACTCCTGCTGTAATTAACATGATATCAGCATCAATTGAAAAATCTCTTGTCATAACTCGCTGAACAGCCAGATAAACCAGGACACCGGTCAAGACCCAAATAATTAAAACTGAAACAAGGGCTCCAAGGATCTCTGAAATTGAAGAAAATGTTCATTTATAATTCAAGTGAGCTCACTGATGAGGTGCATACTGTAATGTATATCAGAGCTAGAAATATTTTTACTTGACCTGACATTGTCCAATCAAATGGCCGGACAGATTTGCAAATTGGACGGGCATATCCGATAATTGGTCGGCCATATCTGATAATTGGTCAGACATATCCGAGAATTGGTTGGCCATATTTGATAATTGGTCGGACATATCCGATAATTGGTCAGACATATCCGATAATTGGTCGGACATATCCAATAATTGGTCGGACATTTAACACTTATTGGATGAGGTTGATTCGCTTCGGCAGATAACACAAACCTCGGCGTTGCCAAATCTCACTATCATGCGAAAACCGAATTCAATAATTGTTTTATTATTCAGCAACCAAGAATTCTTACCTAGCTAAACGAAGTCAGCGATAAGGCCGTGCACGGCGACACGGGTTTTCAACTTCATCTTACGTCCATTGGTATTTTCCTTTTGTATTCAATTCAAATAGCCATAGTTGATGTTAAGATATCCTGAGCAATGATCTCTTGGCAAAAATCATAACAGATTCAACGAGAATATTCGCAAAACCGGCTTTCAATTCGGAAATGAAAACCAAGATGGCGGCCAAACCTATTGGCTTGCGTTATGACGTAATTAGAGTGCATCAATCCTAATGTCTGTAGTATGACGTCAGGCACTGCGCGCCAACAAGGTTTCGCTGCGTACTCTTAGCCAATCAGAACCGAGATAGTGGCATGGCTGAATAATAAATAATATTATCGGACCAATAATATATCCGATAATATCCATAAACTTGCAAACCTTAATTTGAAAAAACAAACATAGCATTGTAGAAAGTATCGCTTGTTTATTGCAGTTTTAAGAAAAAGCTTGCTGATATTGAATTTGTCTTTTATTCTACACCATCTCTTGTTGTCTTTGAAAAATTGTCTGCTTTTGTGTTTGGAGATAAATGGTGAATTCACATTATTTACGGTATCTGATATTATATTCTCTGCTATCACTGCAAACTGAATCAAATAAACTGAATCAAAAACAAACGCAGTTAGAGTGAGTATAATTTTGGTGACCATCAATATTATTGGGGGCCAGACTCCACCATCAAAAACAATAATAATTTATATACCTAGCGCCTATACATATATGTTCTAGGCGCTTCACGTCCATTAAAAAAAAGTAGTGACTTAAAAAACAATATTAACAATTTGATACAAAATAAAAACCACCAAAACAATGAAAATAGTCAAACATTTCACTATATTTCGACTAAAAATTATCCGTTTAAAACTACAATTGATATGCCTGCTTTAAAAGATGGGTCTTAAGAAACGATTTAAAAGTTGAAACAGAGTCGGCACAGCGGATCTTCAGTGGCAGTTGGTTCTAGAGAATCGGGGCATGAACAGAAAAAGCTCTGAGACCACAAGACTTAAGAAAATATTTGTTAATTACAAGTTTGTTGGGACCAGCAGATGATCGTAGCGTCCTAGAGTGTGTATAGCTGGAGGGAAGGGGGTGTCCAAGGGTGGATGTGACATGCCCATTTTCTTTTCAAAAGGTGTGGCCTCCCTTTCTCAAATGTTAGTTACACCTAGTGTTGTTCATGTACATACCTGCTCTGTAATATCCAAATGTTCTCTTCTTGTCTGGCTGCCATTCAGCTACCCATATAGCAAAGAGACTGATCATGAAAGCCGCAAAGTCTGACAACATGTGTGCTGCATCTGTCATGATGGCCAAACTATGAGCCAAGTAACCACCTAAAAAATAGTGTGAATTAATCATCAGTAAAAGGCCTGTCCTAGCGGGTGAGTCTGGGCAATAGCTTTCAGCAGAAAATGTATCACATGTGTTTCCATCATACTGACTTTAGAGCTCCTTTTTTTGAGTTCAAGATGGTTTGATAAACAACTTCATGTTTCCAGAAAGGGCATTTTTATCTCTTGAGGCATGACTAGGTTTGACACCAATTTTTATCTTTACATGTTGGTGTGACAACACAGTGGTCTACAATTAAAGAGAAAACACAAACACATATCTTTGGGCAAATAACTTTCGCCTTTTTTTCTGATGGATGTTGCAGGAAATATTCACAGCAGCAAATTTAATTGAGACGTGTGTATAGCATTTTGAATATCAATAATTTGCATTGCTGAAAAGCTGCAATGCATTTTCCTTTCTTGTTTGTTTATGGGAGATGTTGATCTTTTTTGTGACTCTTTTTGTTTTTGGGACTCAGTTCTGATTCTAAAATCTCTAGTTAATGTTGTTTTTGGTTATGGCATGTAATCATTGGACATGAATTATTGGCGAGCTATGTAAACTTGAGGTTTTGACAAAGGTCAAAACACAAGACACATTTGCATGAAACTGATCCCCAAGGGCTTTTTTTTTTAGGAAAGCATCCTTGGGTTGCCAAGGATGCCTGTGTTATGCCAACTTTCTATTCTGTCTTTCAATCCACATGCCATTGTAACAAATGTAAACATGCACACAGATTTACTTGACATACATTTTGAATCCAGACAAATTTGCATAAAAATGCAACTAACTGAGCAAATGGCTAGAACAAATAAGCAATATGCATGTAGAAAAGAATATAAACTTGATTTTCTAGTGACTTAGCAAGGCCTGAAATAAACTGTTTCATCAACTTTTGCCAGATGGTTACTAAGTGTTTTATAAAAGGTTCTTGTCACCAAAATATGTACCACAAAGAGGTTTGCATTAACAGAGGTTGCCATTGGTGACCACAGATGACCATTATAATATTTAATCCCCAGCAGGAAAGCTCTGATCGCAATGATGACTCTATCCTGGTTGTAGTTTTGGGCCCTGCTAAGAAAATTTCAGTCAAGTTTAAGGGCCTGAATTTCCACTGATGGTGCAGCTTGCATAATTGAGTGTGTAAATATAACAATACAATATCAGCTGGCCAAACCCATTTGCCGCTTTGAGTGTCTGGCTTCTTGATCACCTCTCTGATTTGGTTTTCACTATGCGTTATGTTCTGTGGTACACCAGAAAGTCCTTAAAATGTTTTGTGGCCAATGTTTGATCCTGTACCAGTAGTAAGATTAATGTAGTATGTAAGAATAAGTACCATTGGAAATTAAACAGGGAAAGCATGCCAGTGAAAATCAGAAAGAGGTTTGTTAAAATATAACAGAATTTCTATGCCATCCTTTTTCATACAGTACCCCTTCCCAACTTTTGGATCTGCAGAAAAAAGATAGCAATCAGTTGAAAAGATGGATTTGATTAGAGAAATCATTTACCAGTAATAGTCTAGAGGAAAATAGCTTTGCATATTATTTGTCCAATCCCTAATATATCAAAGAGTGTTGTTCAAAAGCCTCTTAACTGAATCTGGTGTCTGTCCTCTCTAGTCCCGCAAACAGAGCTCAGCAGCAATAGCAAAAACCTGTTTGGGACTTGTGTCATTCCAAGAAAAAGGCATAAATATATATATTTATTTTCATGCCATTATGGTCCAATTACCTCCTGTAAGGTCTTAAAAATATAATCCATCCTTTCCATTTTGATTTGTTTTCAAATTCAGTCAAACTTCTTCTGTCAAGCCTTTCCTGTTTCAAAGGATTCCACTTCATTAGACTTTATAATAGAAAACTGTCTATTGTTTTTGACTGGTGTGTGACTCTGGCAACAAAAGGGCCATTCATATTCAAATAAGGTGACTAGTGTGACATTTAGAGCATATACCCAGAAATTGCTCTATGATGCGCGGCATCTTGTCCAAAATGCCCTTGTTGCCTTGCTCTGCCAACACAGCCGGCAAATTTGAAAAAAAGAATTGAACCCTGTTTAATCCTATGGAAAAAATCAGGGAGTAAAAGAACTTCCTTGACTTAATTTTGCATGTTTACGTCAATGAAAATAAATCCCTCGACAGTCACGTGAAAGTAATCTGGCCTGTTGACTTTGTTGTCTGAATTCGAGGTCAGCAAGGTATTTATCATTAGTCCACTAAAACTCGTTCAAACAAAATTTAAAACCCTTTTTAACAGCAAATATAAAATACGACTCAACAATCGGTGTGTTTTGAATTCTAATAGAGATATGCTCTTCTAATAAGAAAACAGCTACCTGGTTATGCTTAATTAAAGACGCCAATCTTATGAAAATTTGCGCGGGATTCCACGGCGACCGAAACCGAAGCTTCAAGACTGCGACCTCAAGCTGCAAAAAGAGCCGAGACAGGCCCAAATCACGTAACTTCGATCTCAGATACTCACCGACAACTTCTGCTATTACAAAGAACAGGCAAACGACACTTGCAATAGTTAATTTCCTCCTGGTTTTTCTGTTCGAATGTAAAGGTTTGAACTCGTGACAATGAACATCCGTAAAATACGTATCGTTATCTCCCGCCGACTGGTATGATATGAGTGGCGCGTTCTCGGCTCCCTGTATGTAGTCATCATAGTTGTTCCCGCAAGAACAAATCGGTCCAGAACACGAGCCATTTATGCAGCCATTGCCAGGAATAAAGGCCAGGTTTCCTCGTTGTTCCCTATCTAAATCCGCCATGTTTTCCTCAACATGGTGAGTTGCAAAAGATCTTCCGTCGAACTCATGATCGTGTTGAGCCGAGGTGTCAGCGGCTGTGCAAATAAACATTGCGCAAACGTGGGAATTATTCATGCGCATTTTCGCAAAAAAATGAAAACACAAATAAATAAATAGCGCCACGCTGGGAAATACTAACTAGTAAGCGAGTTGGAATAAAAAGACAGTTGGGTTAACAAAACTAGCGAGTCTTTACATTGCAAAGCTACTGCAAAGATACTGGTGAATACCAGTATCCACAACACACTGGCAGCACTGAACGAATTTCACAACGTTGATTTTTTCCCTTTGCTTCGATTTGCTTATGGTGTCGAGATACTCAGGAGAGGGAGACATTCCTGCCAACTCTCCAGGTTTTCCCGGGAGTCCCCAGGTTTTTACCCTTGGTCTCCCGGGAAAAATGTGAAACTTTCCATATATTTACTGTATGTCTGCCGGGTATAAATTTCTCGGGATTTTCTCATACAGTTGTTGCATTTGAAACACAATCTCCAGGTTTTGGAGCTTTCGGGGTTGGTAGGTATGGGGAGAGGCGCGTCTCTTAACCATAAACATGCGTAAACAAATCGATGAAGCGCGTCGCTGACAAAAAACATTTCCCTCGATTTGCGGACGTTCGCCGAAGAACAGGGGCTACAAACAGTCTATAGGGATCAGGCACCGATCGTCCTAAGCCCCATAGTTTTTCCCATTGACACACAAATTCCAATGGTCACTTTGCCAAACCCCAAAATTCCATGATCAAATTAAAAACCTCAAAGTCCCATGGTCAATTTGCCAAACCCCACCCCGTCTAATGTGAATAGGTCGGACTACACGAACAATTCATAGACGAACAAATAGACGAACAAATTTAGACGATTTTTCGTCTGAAAATTTGTTCGTCCAGTTTTCACATCAGACGATTCGCCGTTCGTCTTGAGAATCAACATGTGGGGAAAAACCTGCTCTCCCCCCCAGCAAAAACAAAGGATGACCAAGGCTTGCCCCCCCCCCCCCCCCCCCCCCCAGACAAAATTCCTAGCTACGGCCTTGAGTCATCATACTGTCTGCGACGTCATGGTTTCACAGTATCAGCATTCATGCCAAAAGACTTGACATATTTGAACAGAGTTCA
Organism: Scolanthus callimorphus; assembly: GCA_033964015.1. Taxonomy (NCBI): domain Eukaryota; kingdom Metazoa; phylum Cnidaria; class Anthozoa; order Actiniaria; family Edwardsiidae; genus Scolanthus; species Scolanthus callimorphus. The sequence goes on from CM066914.1 coordinate 5,479,858, forward strand.
AACGGTAACCGCAGAGCTGAATAAATTAAACATGTTCTATCGCACGAAAACAAATCTTCTTGATCTTACCACCAATTCACTGTTGCGATTGTCGATTTTCAGCAAGCATATCAAGATAACAGTGTCGTCTTTTTAGAGATAGAGCGGGCTTCCTGTGGTGTCTTATTTACCTTGTTTCCAGGTTCTTGACCGTGAAAAACACAGTGGAAAAGGCACATAACATCTTTTCTCAAGAGTATCTGAGTTCTGGTTGAGTTTTAACCTTTCTAGGGCAATAAAAACTAGTAAAACGAAAATATGGTATGCAGACATTTCTTATAAGGAAGTTGAAGAATGTCGACACTTTTTCAAGGGAACTATCTTGATATGGAAAATGTCAATTTTTCTTAAACCAGAAAGCCACAGGATAGCTTACAAACCAGTGTCGACTCACTTAAAACCCAAACCAGCGTTTTGGTTTGATTGACGTCGCCATCGCAACATTGAATTAATAGCAGGCGAGTGGCAATGGCCGTTAGGGAAGCGGTCAAAACATCTGTACTCGACCGGGACCCGATTTTATCGCGGGAGGTGGTAGGTCCCGGGCTGTACCTACCCACCCGTTTTTTCAATGCCCATTTTCTCCATGCTCAAGTAAGGGGTGTTGGATTTTATTGCATGGATGCGTTGCTCTCGCTATGAAGAAGACGGTGCTGGGCTAATCTTTGTATTCATTTATCATTTTACGAGATATTCGCAGTTAAAAATGGCTATTTTTTCCTAAAAGAAGGTTGGCTGCGGTATACACCACCCCATCGGGTCCCATTCTAGTACAGATGTTTTGACCACTTCCTACAGAGTACAGTTCGCCCGAGGGGGGGGACTCCCCATATTTTCAGACGGGGGTGCTCGTCCTATCCCTTAGGGTATAAAATTGACAGACGTGCTATCTCTTAGGGGTGTTTAAAATCAGCCCTATCCCTTAGGGGAGTCTCAGACCAATCCTTGCCCAGAAATATATTGGTACTGACACCAGAACCGATATTTACAAAGGAAACTTGGTTGAAAACCCTAAAAGACCTAAAATTCGCTTTTATTTGTTTTGACCTGCCAAATTTGCTATCTCTAAGGGCAAATTCGGCGGTCGCCACGCCAAATTTGCTTTCTTTTAGGGGTAAATTTGCTGTTTGCTATCCGGCTTAGGGTCAAAATCAATTTTCCCGACGAGCACCCCTGTCTAAAATATTGGGAGTCCCCCCCCCCCCCCCCCGTGACAGTTCGCCACCGCTGTAGCCAGCATACCTTTTACCTAGGCACTCGCCTCTGTAAAATGTCATAGAAAGCTTTATTTTTCTTACTGAAAGAACCAGAATGAATGTTTTTTAAACCAGCCTTTAACCTTACTCTGCCCCGGTAACAATTTTGTTCTGGCTACGGCGGTGTTAGCAGGCGAGTGGCAATGGTTACAGTACAGTACAGTCACGGACGAGAACTTGAATAAAGTTGCTGCTCGTCCTACTTCTTTCTGAAGTCTTAGAATCCCCAACTCGAACACTGATATCTAGTCCGGTCAATTTAGCGTTTAACCTGGAAAAAATTGCAACATGGGATTTTTATACAGCAAATTCTCAGGAACATATGTGACAAATACGTGTCCAAATTTTGTGAGAATCTGTTCGGGGGAAGTTGGTTAAATTTGGGGTTTTCTGTCTGCACGAAGGAAAGCCCGTTGTTTTCGGTGGCACTTGACAATGAAAGCGAACAATTCGAAGGTAGGGCTATAGACTGTAGAGCCGTAACTCGGTGTGATATTGAACGAGATATCGAGCAATTTCTGTTTTACTGCATAATGTGATTGCATATATGTGAATTTTGTGTTTGTTTATAACCAATACTGCCAAATAATAACTAAATAATTCTGAGTTTTGACAAATCCCATATGATCCTTGTATTTCCCGCGTGGTGATACACTAAAGTTCGAATATTATACGCTAAAAGAAATAAAGAAATAAACTCATCGCAGCCGAAACTCATCGCTCAGAAATTATTTGTTTCAACTGAAAAACCTTATTAAATCTTCCCCGGTTTCATCTTAACAGTCTATAAACATTCTCCCAGTTTCGAAGTGCCGCCGAAAACAAAAGGCGCCCTTGACGTTGCCGGTAAAACCAAAAATTTAACCAACTTCCCCGGTCGGATTTCTACGAAATTTGGATATGTTTTTCCTACATACGTTTTTGACAATTAGTACCAAAAATTTCCCATGTTGCAATTTTTTGCAGTTCGGGGCTTTTTCGGGCTAATTTGACCGGACTATCGTTGTACACCCAAAAATCATTCTTCCCTTCCCAAAAAGTCGAGGAATAGTACATACCGTACATTAAATAACCAAGCTACAATCGGGGACAAAATATGTTGTCGTCGCCTATGTGGAAAAGTGCTCATTTTAGCGGCATTGATAACTTTAAAAAATCATTTCTCCTAAAAAAATCAGTCACCAAACCCCCTTCCCCCACGCAATGTTGTTGATGAATAGACTTTGAAATGCCACCATGACAACCCCTAGGCACAAACACTGAATGGGGGAGAGGGGCAGGGGAAAGAGTGCCTGTGTATGGGCTCTGAATTATGAATGGTTTTGAGCCCGTTTGACAAATAGGCGACAACAATTTGTCCCGGATTGTAGGCTTCACGACTGGTCAACAAGGACATCAGTCTTTGTGGTGACAATGAGAATGACAATGATTAGATAATAATAAAAAAAATAACATTATTGGAGTAACATATCCTCAAAAATCCCATGCCAAATTTTCACCAAAAAACTCCCAAAATCAAAAAACTTCGTATCCCAATTTTCCTAATTGGTTGCATGCATGGGATCAAGCGGAAGTAGTGGGAGTCCGCAACACGTAGACTCTTGCTGCCCTGCTGGTAGCTTTTGTGCTGGTGCAATCCCTTGGAACCGGCACCACTCCTCTGGCACGGCAGGAAGCCTCTGGTCACAGTGACACATCAGAAAATAACGCATTTTATGCAGTTGAATAATAGTTGTGGAGTTGTGCAGAGCGTGGTAGAAGGCGTTGAGTTGGAAAAGACGACTAGCAAACGAATGTTGGTGTTATAAAGCCAGATACGTTTTCAAAAGCGAGACAAAGCCGGTTTATTTTTTTTATAAATATCAACCAATAACAGCGAGTCCCTGCCAATAAGCAAAAGCCCGCAAATGGCTGCCACGAGAGGCACCTCTCGCGAGGTGACGAGCAGGGAAGCTCTGGGTACATCGAATGGTTTCCAGGAAAATCCCAGCTCGAACGCGTTTTGTTGTTTGTCGGTCTCTCTGAGTACGGCCACCCCCAGCAGCCTTGATTTTCGGGCCAAAACAGAAACAATTTTCAAAAAGACTTTTGAAATTTACCCCAAAGAATTTGCTTAATGCAAATTTATTTTTGGAATATTCCTTCCTCCGGGATCGAAGTCTACAGCACGTTTTCCCCGAGCTGCGTGCGTGGGGAACCCCCGTGGGGTGCGCCGTGGCAGCGGAGAATGAGCAAGACTTGACGTGGCATGCTGCCCACCACCTACGAGTTCAATTTGCTTCAAACTATATTGATCTCAAAATAACCTTCGAAAGGCCTGTTTCATTCAACATTGTTGTCTATTTTAATATCCAGTTCATTTTGTTGTTGTACGGACCTCCAGTTAGGCGCAAGAGAGGACACAAGAACTGAACGTGAATTTTCACATGACCGAGCGGGCTTATGAAGCGAAGGGACTCTAGGGGACCCCTAGACGGTATTTTTTATCACACAAAATTACGGTATTAACTTCCCAATATTTTTATCAGGATTCCCTAAATTTAGTTCTTTGATAAATAAAGTTGTCTGAATCGGATATTGAAATATAAGAACAGTAAAAAACAAGCTAGAAATGATATAGGTAAAATACATTCCGACCCGGGTACCCTAAAATGGGACTTTGACTTACAACAAGGGGCTTCCCCCTAATTATGAATTCATAGCGGTGACGAAGGGGTTTTTTCGAGATAATTCGCGTCCAAGCAGAGTGGAACGCGAAGGTTTTATCTCGAAGGCAAACTAACTCTGAAACTCAAGGATGTAAGTTTGAAAAGCGGAGAAATTCGTTTTAGAAGACCACTTTTCGTCGAAAATCATTCAAGGTAAGGAGTGTTTTGTTTACGACATTCCAAGATGGCGGACGTTGCAAAACGAATCTGCAAGATTGATGAGGAAGTTGAAGACCTTATTCTGGAATTCCTAGAATTAAGGGCGTTCTGTTCAATCTGCACTGCTGCTTAGCCTGACTAGCAAACTTAACAATGGAATATAACTGCCGTTTTCACGGGATTTGTCAATACTTTTATTGTTTGTTTTTAAAAATCTACGGGCGGCCAAAATACAAACGAGCTGCGAAAATTGCAACACATTTTTATTTGAAAATGCCTTAGGGCTAAACGATAGATAAGGCTGTACAGCTTTTTCCCTGATCAGCTATTTGTACGTACTAAAAAAGAGGTACAACATAGCTTAGGCCCATCTACATAAGTAATTAAGTATATGCCGTGCTATCGTCGAAACAATACTATTTCGTTCGGCACAAAGATATTTGGTTGACGTTCAGAGCAATTGCTGTGCTAACGTCGAGGCAATGTATTTGGTTTGGCTAAAGATGCTGGCTCAATTTTATTCCTTGAAAAGTGGATGTAATAATTATACCTATAAATTATTCATACACCTTAGGTTATTTTTATGGGTTTTCATTCAGGACATAAGCTAGTTTAGGTAAATTCCCATCTCTCTGTTTCCTGTACACATATCACATCCCCTTATCCTATTTTTCAGAACTTGTCTCATTCTACTGGAACATAGGCCGTCCTCTTTTCAACAACGTTTTTTAGTTTGGTATAAAAGTTAACACTGGTCGGAACGGTCTAGTTGGAACGGTCTAGTTGGATTGGAAGAAAGTTCAAGGATTGTTGCAGAGAGTACAAATCGAAGAGTTTAAACAGAGCGCATTTATGTGGATGCGGAAAGTGATGGCAGTAGAGAGTGACTGCCATAATTTTCGACCAGTAAATATGGGAGACGTTGTTGCAGATTCTCCTAGTTCTATAATGGAAATATCAACCCCACACCATCAACATAAACTAAAAAGAGTCAATCCAAGAATAGTCTACCAGTCATACAATGGTCACTGGAAGTGTGACAACTGTAACGAACAGCAACAGCCAAATAAGTACCCGTTTAACTGCTCAATATGCAGTTTTGACCTCTGCGAACATTGTGCAACACCACGGAAATCACTGGCACATGAGCATGAATTGTATTTCATGAATGTCTCTGAAATAAACCGTCAAACAACTAATGGCGTCTGGCGATGTGACCCATGTGGCCGTACAAATGCTGAATTAAGGGATAATTTTGCATGGCATTGTTGTAGCTGTCAGTTTGATCTGTGTCAGTACTGTTTCAAGGAACATAATCACCCAATGCATGGTCACCGCTGAGAGTAGCCAATACTAATCTGGTTTATTCCCATACTGGAGGAAACTGGGTGTGTGACTTCTGTCGCAAGACAAGTAGATCACACGAGAGGTAAGAAGAGGAAACCACACCCACTCCTGGCAATTTTCATGATGTTGCTCATGCAGCTAAAAAGGCACAAGGTCAATGCTTGTCTCAATGAAGAATAAAATAAATGCCTTGTTCACCAGACCAAGTCATTTATACTGCACCAATGTATTGAGCTTGCAGCATTACAAAAACAGCCAATTAGAAGCCCATTGTGTTGTAATATTAATGTTCTTCTATTATTCTTAAGATAGAGAGTCATGTTGTTAGCCTATGGATTGTGTGATTCTAAAAATATCCCAGGGGCGTAGCCAGAAATTTTATGGGGGGGGGGGGGCAGGGGCAGAGGGAGAGGCTGGCTTTTTTGTTGCTATTTTCTCTATATTATTATTTAGAATTTTTCCCACTTTTTTTTACAAGTATTTTATGTTTCAAAGAGGGGAGGCCCGGGCCCCCTGAGTAACCTTCTGGCTATGGCCCTGTGATAATAACCCTCCCAGAAGAGATATAACCTCCCACCTGTCTGGAATTTCCAGTGTAATATACAGTTGATTGTATGTGAAACAAAATTTAAATTGAGCCCCCTGCCCATCTGGAATTTCCAATCCCTTCCAAGGGGAGGCTGTTTTTTTCTGGAATCACACTTAATACAACAAAATGATGTAAGAAGCCCAGCTTATCCTGATTTTCAAGCCTTTCAGAATGGAGACTTATTAAAAGTCTCCTTGACAGCTATGTTGTTAGAAAGGTGCAGTTTCAGGGCTGCAACCTGAGGAACAATTCTGACAGACAAATGTCTTGAAGTGTTCTATATTTTTGGTACATTACAGAAAGCATTCTCTTCTAAGTTAGTATACTGAAATGTTAATTGCAAAATGATAAAATGATATTATCTTCACAGATATGCATATCACTGTCAAATCTGTGAATTTGATGCATGCCATAACTGCTTCAGAGAGCACACCATTCCTTCCCACCCACACCCTCTGGTGCGTGCAGATGCAAATGTGGTTTATGCTAGGTTCAGTGGAGGGTGGAGATGTGATAACTGCGGATCTGTTCACAGTTCAGAAGATGACAACAAACCCTGGCATTGCCGACAGTGTGAATATGATTTGTGTCATGACTGTATGAGGCATTTGGATCCTGAATACAGTAAGTATAATCTAAGTATAATTTGGGTAATAAAACACACTCCTTAAGAGATATGTCTGGGTGTGTAATTGATAATGGTAATTTTAACAGAGTTGAGTGTAATTTGGTCTGAAATCATGCATGATTTCAAATTGAACAAACCTGATAGCCCAAGCTCAATTTGAAATCACAAGTGTGACTTTAGACCAAAATTTGCACAACACAAGGTTGAAAGGTCCCCTCAAAAATGTAAAGGGCCAGTTAATTCTGAATTTTACAGTCACTCTGAGCTGGTAAAACCTGTACTTGAGAAATACATGTTGACTAGCTAAAATACATGTACAAAACATGGGAGATATCATTGATAACAAGGACTTGCTTGTCAATGTTTATTAACCTTGTTTTTTTTTTCTGTTTCAAGTAGTTATGGCAGCTGATGTTGCTGGGCCTCCCATCATGGAGAGCAATGGTGAGTCTAAATAGTAATTAAATCTGCACTCTGGTGACTTGTGATTCAGGGGTTGAGATGTGACCTCTCCCCCCCATATTGATACCTCTTTTGAGAGAGATAGACACCTCCCCAAGGCAGGGAGCTTGGATAAGTCCAGATAACATCCTTCTTTGCAGTACCCTGCTAACAGAGGTTTCTTTCTGTCAGTCTTTTATTAACTAGCTAAGTTATTTGCATGTCTGGCGGGAACAACCATGCAAAATACCAGACACGTGAACAACTTAGCTAGCTAATAAAATACTGACAGAAAGAAACCTCTGCTAGCAGGTTGTCTTTGCAGAAAGTTGACAAATACACACCTTGGCTGTGGTCTGCAAATTCCATAACGACTTAATGTTTTTCTTTTTTAAAAGCCATTAATTAACCACTAACATATTTATTAAAACTTTCTGCTTTGCATTTAACAGCCCTTCGTCATTTTTCTGCTGTTACCAACCCTCATCAGGAGCGAATGCGTGTGGAGTCTGAGCCTGCAGAACCCAAAGCACCAGTGGAAAGAGACTTCAGAAGTGAGAGTGGAAAAACTGTCACTGCTCCTGTAGATGATTCAGACTGCTTAGACATGTGTATTATCTGTCTTGAGCAACCCAAGAATGCTACACTTATCCATGGGGATACTGGGCACCTCTGCTGCTGTTGGTCATGTGCGCAGGTTCTCAAAAGGCGCGGTGACCCATGTCCAATTTGCCGATCACCAATTGATCATGTTATTAGACAATTTACTGCATAACAGACTAAACCCTGGATGATCTGGGTGTCTTTTGTGGTGAATATGGGTCTTAGCAAATGTGACAACAACTCTCCTGTTAGGCAAGGACCTTACACTCCTTTTCAGTCACATGTGCACCCTTCGCTTTTCGTTTCTGAGACGCGACTGGTGACACCGGTCCGGGCAGCTGTAAGGAGACTAGTGTTTGGTGGATGTCAATCAAGACTTTCGATCTAGCCACGGGCCTACAGGCTTGCAAAATATGGCAGACCAAGCTTTTCAGGTTTAATAAAGTTCGGTCAGCCATATTTTGCTAGCCTGTTGGCCCTTGGCTAGGTCGAAAGTCTTGATTGATGTCGCCAGTTGCAACTCAGAAACGAAAAGTGCAGGGTGCATGTGTGACTGAAAACAAGTGTAAGACATAAAAGACTGCAGTGGATGGGTATCCTGGTTTTGCACAAGTGTTCTGAAAATTGGGATGACATTTGCATAATGTTGCTGGTCGCCAACTGTGACAACATTAATGGAAGAAGGATTTGTACGGTTGAAATGAAAAACATTATAATGAAGACCTAAAAAGGACACTTTGTTTCTGTTGGATCTGATCATCATCATCATCCCCTCTCTGGAGGCTTAGCTCTTGTGTCAGTGCAGCTAATGTTTCCAGGAGGCGCCAAAAGTTTGTCCTGTCAGTCATCTCTCTCCTCATTCGCTGGGCATCCATACCCAGCAGTCTCTACAGCCTGGTCTAACCCAGGGAATGTTCATCAAACAATATTCTGTGTTCAAGTTTGAAAGGGTGTGGCAATTCCATGTGCCATTTCAGATCATCTGGTCCAACCTGGGGAATGTTCATCAAACAATATTCTGTGTTCAAGTTTGAAAGGGTGTGGCAATCCATGTGCCATTTCAGATCATTTGCTCCAAATCCAGGGATGTTCATCAAACAATATTCTGTGTTCAAGTTTGAAAGGGTGTGGCACGTGCCATTTCAGATCATTCACATTGAACATATCAAATCATCCCCATTACTAAGAATCAATAATTCTGTGATTATCTCTCTGCATCATGTATCAATAATGACATTTGATGGCAATGTGATTGGGAGTTCTATTCATGGGAACATATGAACATCTGTCGATGTTTGACTTTTGGGCAGTTCGTCAAAAGACTTTGACTTGCTACTCAGTGCAAAGTGTAAATGGGTACATGTGGAATTGGTAGCTTTGCACAGATTACCACTTTATTGACCATTGCCCCATTTGTGGGGAGAATTACTGTCGAAATTAGTGTACAAAGGCGTATCTTTATCTCCATAAAGCAGATTATAGATAAGTATATTTAGGGGTGTATAAAAGGATCAAATGTTAGGAGCATACCGTAAATAGGATTTTGTACATTTTCAACATTATGTAATGTGGCCTAGTTAGTTTCATATTTCCGGCCTAAGTAATCGAACTTAATCGAACACTTATCGTTCGATTGATTCTGATTGACTTCGGTAATCGAACATAATCGAACTCACCCAAAAAATTCAATCGAACATAATCGAACGTTCGATTACCGGACAATGTGCTCAATCAAACCCAATCTAACTTCACTATGAGAAACAGGCATTAATTTCAAAACCGAAATCATCACTAACCAACACATCAGTTCGGCTTGCCTGGTGCATACACGATTGTTATGGAGGTATAATGCAGTATGGTGGTCACACTATAATATACACCCGGGAATACCTGGAATACAACAAACATTTTAGAGTTGAAACCGATTGTTTAGTAACCCTGCGAGAAGTGATTTCCTTACAGAGTAATTGCTTGTCACATTCAGGACAGTGTTGTTTGTGTGTGCCAAAACCAAAGAGAAGACCACCAGCAATGACGCAGACTACTTTGATCACAGACTACGTACATAGCTAAAATGAAATTTAATAAGCAAATAGTCTATTTGTTGTATGTTGCCCCATTGCATGCCATGATGAGTCTTACACAATTTCTAAAGATCTAAAATTTCCGAACAAAATCGAACTTAGGTTCGATTGAAATTTTGTTCACTTTTGTTCGATTAGTTAGGCCGGGCATATTTTATCGAAGTCCACTCTGCATATCTATCATATATAGTATAAAGTGAGGTGGCCTAATTTAGCACTGGGTGGTTCCTCCTAGTCCTACGGCAAATAGCTAAGATTTATGGAAATAACTGTAAAAGAATGGACAAAATGTGCGAAAATATTTGCACTCAGAGACACTGGTGTACCAGATAGTCATATATATATATAACAGTTTTGTGTCAACTTCTGCGAGGAGACTTGTATTCCTGATGTAAACAGGATTGTTAAATTAGTACATCGATGTAATTACAATGTACCAAAAAAGATATGATATAAGAAAACAATTTTATTGGTAGGACAAATTTGTCAGGGTTTATTCTTTTCACGCAAAATCTGATTGCCAAGTTTTGTTCATCATGCCCCACTTTCGGCGTCTACTCTGTAAAACACTGTATAATATATTACCACAACAATAATTTCCGCTATTTCTAGGCTTATATCGTGCCTATATTGTTTTTTTAACATAGTAACTTTTCCGATTGAAAAAGGCAGTCAGTACATTGAGAAGTTTCTGTTATTCGGTTGGCAGGGATGTGAGTTAATAGAGAGGACAGAAATATTGATCTAGGTAGCTGGTTGATAGCAGGGTTTAATTTGACAAAAGCTATAGTTAGGGCGTTTTTAATTACAATGTAAGTGAACAGCGCTATAAGGCCATTGTGTAAAGATAATTTTACTTTTCTTTCCTTAATCCATTCATAATTTAAACACATTAAGGTTTTACATTGAAGCATCAAAATAAAGGAATTCCAAAGGGACAAAATGCCGTTTATTCCTTTTTTGTGGCTGGTACCAATGAACAAATAAACTTCAGGTATTGAGACTGATACACCTTATACAAGTTCGCCCACGCTAGTTAGTGATAGAGATTTATTTGTCGTCGAAGAAACGGACATGAACGCACCTTTGCCATATGGCCTCGTGCACTAATGCGTGCAAGTAGGTACCTTTCACGAGATAAGTGACATCTATCTAGCGCAAAATGCAGCCCTTTCTTTCCCGCCTTCACGTAGGTATATTTCACACCAGGTACAGCCGATTGCGTTTGAGCGTTTTACCCTAACAGTTCGCACGTTATGTTTGAACGTTTAAAAGTTGTGTTTCTAGGATGAAACGAGACGTTTCTATGGCGAACCAAAGAGTTCTGTCCTCACTGATTGGTCAGTGAAAATACACATGGCGGTTGCCCTTGGAAACGTCCGACTTCTTGTCTCACAACGCAACTTTCAAACGTTCAAACGTAACGTGCGAACTGTTTGGGTAAAACGCTCAAACGCAATCGGCTGTATTAAAATAATGTGAGCGCGCATTCCCCTATTCGCCAATCCGTAAGCTAATCTCGCGGACCAAACATCAAGGTCTTCAAGGTGGCGGACAAGAATACAAGTGAGAACAAAACAGAACCTTAGTAAGCAGAGGAGAACTGCAACAGGGTCCGGTTGCTCGAAAATGGTTTAGCACTAATCCAGTATTAATTACCATGGTGACTCGATGGTTTTGTTAAGAACTAAACCTGGTTTAAATTTAATCTACATTTGAACAACCCGCGCAAGAACAACATACATGGTACTCCCTACCGAAGGCCTCGTGAGGCGTCGGAAAGACGCTGAATCGTACCACAAATAACTCAATCGGCAAAGACTCGATTTTTCAACAGGAAATTCTAAAACTCTATTCACAACGCTTTCATTACCCATGACTTTGCACGTTTTGGCGGCGGATTACCTGGTGATTAAGAAATTAGGCTGGTTCAACTCCGATCGGAGATCTGATAACTGGAAGCGGGATTTCCTTACAAGGGAAGTCTCACGGAGCTAGAAAGACGAAAAACGTGAGATAAAATACTCTGTACGTCTAGGTTTTATTTCTAGTCTTCCTCAATGGCAGATAAAAATCAATTTACAAGCGTCCGGAACGAAACTCACTGCTCGCAGCGCGGACGATTTCTGATTGGTGGACAGGGAAGCCATTTACCAGGTTAACTCCATTTATGCTGATTGGCTAAATTTCTTTCTTCCTGGTGTTTCAAAACCGAAACGACCCCCTGTGAACTTCTATACAAATCCATGTCTCTTTGTTTTAGTTCCGTGTTCTCGAGTTGGGTAAACGAAGATGGCGCTTTGCTATCGAATCGAATAGTTTTTTGAGCGTACTACCGTATGAAAAGAAGTGATCAGGATATTTAGTGTTATGCGAAGTAACCCTAAATCCACGAAAGAGGGAAATTAAAGCACTGATATAAACGGAAACCACAACAGGCACCCTTGAGAAAGCCTGAAGAATCAAATCTACGCCCCGTTTTTCTGAATGCTTATCGTATAGCAAAACAGTATAAAGTCATACCAACCATTTCACGGCTATAATTTTCATTCTTATTATACGTGCGCGTTTTGACATTTCGCATGTCTATCAGTATATAAATTTAAAGCGTAACAACAACAATCGAAGGCTTTTTTGCTTATCAAAATGACCAATGGTCGACTTACTGCTCACATAGACACGCAACAACGTGATAATATCATTAGATCTGCGTGGAAAACTCGCGAAACATTATAATGTACCTCCAACAGATCACTTTGTTAAGTAGGCGTCAGTGTATAAGGGCTTTAACATAATCTGCACGCTAGGCCTAAGGGTGTTCGCCTAATTTTTATTGCCCGTCCTTTCTCCCTAAGCATTTCAACTGGTTTATCAGACAATATGACAGAACTTCGTCACAAATTGACGCAAGAACGAGGGGACAGACTTGAGACGTCACGTTATTTTAATCACCCGTTTCAGTTTCAACTGTTCGTTAAAAGCCGACTTCTAGCTTGAGGGATAAAAGGGTATTTTCTTGAGTTAAATCTATCTACGGAAGGCTGTAAGCTTAATCTTCCATTACAACAGAAAGCGGGAGAAAAAACGCCGTAAGATGCCTTACTTATTCAGACAATACCGTAAAACAGCTCAGAATACCATCATAAGTCGTTACTGAGTATACAAATGACTGTAAACCGGGTATTTTTAATCCCTACAAATTTTATATCTGTTCGGATTTCCTGGCTGAAAGTTTTGGGTTGCGAAAATTTTAGGGATTGAAATCACGTCTTCCGAAAATGCCAGGGAAAAAGCTCTATCCGAAAATATTAGGGTGACCTTTTTAACGGCAAAAATCCAAATAGTAAAATCACCTTTTTGTGCAATTCGAAAATTCCAGGGGATCTTAGAATCTATATACGAAAGTTTAAAGCTTGAAATTCTGAAGCGGATCTCTTTTACATTTTACTGCAATTGACATAATTCTGTACCCTGCGTACCAGAGTCTTCAAACTTCACTCGTTTTCTGATACGCTAAGTCGTCGCGTCAGTAAATTATGCGTTTTGTAAACGAGTGAAGCTTGAGACCAGAGTAATAATTCTGCGAACTCTGAGGCACAGTCAAGCCGTGTATTAGCGGCTTCCTCTCGATCGCACAACTCACACATTTTTAGCTGCCACAACTTCACTCAGAGGTTTTACAAAAGCTACCGGGTTGCTTAGATGTTTGATTCAGGAACGCTATGAAAACACAATTAATCTATATTCGGTGTAGACATGGTCAGTAGAGGTCTCCCTCTACTAACTATGGTGCAGAGTTTTCAGAATTAAGAAAACCGCAGTATTGGCGGCGAATAATGACGAATTATATTTTCCCTACTGATAAAATTCAAGGGCAAAGAAAAGGAAGTGAAATGAACATCGGTTTTCTGTAGGCTTGGCTAAAAACAAACTTCATACAAAATAGCGAAAATTCGCGAGTGAAACAAACAACGCTAAAGAGGTAACAAAAAAACGTTTTAACGATGCTAAAATATGACGCATATTGTATTACTTTCGTGAAGCTACTTGGAAAGCAAGACAAATGACAAACTATTACCATTAGACGCAAATCACGTATTCTATTTTATAGCGTTGACTCATAATCATAGCGCCACCCCAGTCATAGATATTATCTTTGGAGACAAATTTTTGATGCATATGAATAGATTCATTTGATAGATACATTTATTTCCAGGGGGTTGTATTGGGTCTAGAAATTTCACGGGAGGGGGTAAAAAAGGTGACTTTCCAGGGACATTTTAGCCAAAAATAGATTTTCCAGGGGTATTTTGCCAGAAAAATAGGAATTCCAGGGGAGGGGTCCTTTATGAGGCCTTGGAAATTGCAGGGGAGAGGGTCTGTTTCACGAGTGGAAATTTTCAGGGAGGGGGTTCTTTTTGAGGGAGGTCCTCAACCCCCCCCCCCCCCCCCCCCCCCCCTCCCCTATAAGGTTAAAAACGCAATCAGCCATCCATTTTACCTCGTTCTTAAAGAAATTGATAGGTGCAAAGCAGTGGTCGGGTTAGTTGCAAATGCACAAATGCACATGCAAATGCACAGTGTGTGAACGCACTATCACACTACCCGCGTTCACACTAGGGCTGGGCTGAAACATGTTCAAACTAAACATGTTTTAAAATTTCTCTCCGCCATTTGCACATCCAGTGAAAAATCACAACTACCAATGGGTTGTTTACCTCTACTGTCGTAACATTTGTACCAAATTGCACCTGCGATTAAAGTTATTGAGTTCTGAATATTTAATGAAGCACGTTTAAAATAACAAGTGCGAACGCATTAGAGCAGATTTCGTATGACTGTGAAAAGTTCCGCGACAAAGTTGTACCGCTCCGCGACCGTGACCGCACCGCGACTATAAGTGATTTCATTTGGTATCTACAGCAGGCCAGGTTCGGTACCGCCACCGCGACAGTACCGCGCCGTGTCGCGGCACTTTTCACAGTCATACGAAATCTGCTCTATCAGTCAGAGTAACAGTATGTCATTGACATCGTCACACACTAACCGATGTCCTAATCAAGGGCAACTGCATTATATATATAGGTAGTTTGATTATCCACATATTAGCACGATCTTTGCCGTTATCAAACACATTACAATTCTAAATATGAAAATCTGATTAATTTGGCATATTATACCATAGCGCAGGTGTGCTGACAACTGATATAATCAGTGTTTACTCTTTTTCTTTTTTTCAATTCACAATTCACCCTAATAGTTGCGCCGTACGCGCGACGCATGCAATATAACGTAGGCCTCAAACGCAAGCCGCTTTGAATATCACATTATGTTCTTTGAACGCCTTAATCGAGTTGTGATTACTTTAAAGAAAAATAAATCGTCTGACCTATCAGTTTGCCGAACGGCTATTAACGCGCGTGATGTGATTCGGATTGGAATTTTAAAAGCCGTCGACAAACATTGGATTTGAATGACATAACCTGGGATTTCATTGTCAGCTGATGCCGGCAAGGGCGGAAACCTAAGAAGATTGAACATGAACAACAACAACCAAGGGTTGAGATTTATGTTAAACGCCGTGGAAAAATGGTGTTTTGCTGACGTTTCGAGCGTTAGCCCTTCGTCGGAGCAAAGAGGATACTAAGAAGATTGAGTGCCACTGGCTGGCTGGGGCGCGCAAGCCAATGGGAAAGTCTGACCCGAGTCGGAGTCACAAAACCGCACATTTCTCTACGTCACAGTACTTTGTTCATCTGCCGGATACGTGATCGTTGCGCGAGTAACGTGACGCTACGCACGCAGAGACGGCCCTTGTGCATCAAAACAATAATCTCGAAGCACTGCCAGCTAGATAACATAACAGCATGTTCCGACAACATCGATAAAGTTTAGTGAGCAACAGGATAGAACGCAAGGGGTGTTACACAACAGTGATTTAATAATGCCGCGCACCGCTAGAGTTTCCCCAGTTATGGCAAATCAGGACCCAGAGAACCAAGGAGAAAACGCGGCAGATCAAACTCAAACGCCTGCCGAGGAAAATCGCCGAGCAAAACGAAGGAAACTAAGGAGAATTCTGAACAAACTTCTAGTTATATTTGGATTTTTATTCATCATTGGCTGTTTCGTTATGGCTTCGTTTGCATATATTTTTCTCGAAGATTGCCGCGACTGCCCGGACGATGCTCCTGAGTTGTACATGGCTAAAGTGTTCCGATTTTTATCGGCTGCTCTCTTTTTAGTTGGTGTTTTCATGGTTGCGTTTTCTGTCTGCAACTATCGAGAGGGGTCTGGTATAAGTCAGTACGGAGATTCGGAAAATTTACGGAGAGTTTCACTTGAAACAGTAGCGTGTGTTTTGACAGGAGCTGCTCTGGAAAAAACGCCTGCGAGACTTCTTTCAAGCTGTTCAACTTCTACGTCAGCTGGAACGAATAGTGGTAACATTTTGACCTGCCCAATTACGGAGCTTGTGGATGCAAATAGATCTAATGTCGCAGGGCCATTACACGGTGAAAGGACGCCATCTTTACAAAAACCCAAACACAGACAACTATTCTGGAGATACAGTATTTCAATTCCTAGTACAATAGACGAGGACATTTCCCATCCACCACCGTCGTACGAACAGGCGTTGACTATGATCAACAAAAATGACGAACAAGGAGAGAACGGGCTAACGAACTCGCGAGGGAATTAATGGAAAAACGCTTCAGGAAAAGAAACATTCTTTTTTGTCAAAACATAGTAGTAATTGCCTTGAAACGGCACGTGTTTTGGAGCCAAATGCCCCGGAAACTCACTTGCGCATTTAGCCAGGGTTTTAGCATCAGACTGGCTTTTCGTTCATTTAGTATACGCAATACAACCATTACGGTTTCACACTGTCAAATTTAGGATTAATTTTACAATAACAATTGTAATCCACACGGATATAGAATTCATAATTTATATTCTTATACTGTTTGAATTTGTACATGAACAAGGGAAATGAGTTTGTTTAGAAAAATGAAAAACGTGAGCAATAGAAAGACCAGTTTCTGGTGTGACACGAATGTGACAAATTCGCTTTGTGTAAACGTTTAAAGTTTGCTTTAATAGTACACATTTAAATCCAATTTCATGTCTAGAACAAAAAGATAAATATCATGTTTCACTAAATTCCGCTTTAGAAAGACTTAGAATTAAATGCTGGTTGAAAATGTGTTAAACCTTTAAATAATATTTTATGGCGTAGGCTTAAAAGGAAAGATTTCTTTCAGTTTTATTATATTTTCCCGTGAACAATTGAAGAGGTGAATTGATTCATTTTGGAGTGACCTCAAGAAATATCCGTCAATCGGAAGCAGAATTTAAGACGTCGTAGATTTTTAACAATGAAGTTTGATTTCATTTCTTTCGGTGTATTAGTCATTTATTTCTTTTTACAATAAGTTCATTTGAAGCTTAATTTTAATTCATTTTTGGTCAATATATTGTCTTAGCATTAATTTACTGGGAAACGCAGCTTCCGATTAATCAAAGCATATTGTATGATTGTGCCGGGCGGCGTTTTAATGGTGAGCGACATCGAAAGAAAGGAATAAATAAGACATTTTTCTGGCAAATTGTCGCCCTTTTATTGCATTCATTGCAAAATACACAAAAAACTAGATTTTGTTTATCGTTTCCTGAAAAGCTTTCTTTTGGAAACATACATTCGTGACATGCCGCGAGAGCCGACGTGATCGAAAGTTTCGTTGCGTTTTCATTATCTCAACAAAATCTTTTCCGTGACACAATTCATTGAACAAATTTTTAAAAGATGCTTGTTTGCCGGTAATGCATTTAGCCGGTTTTGTTTGTTTTAGTTTGTTAATGGGAAGTTAGGGAAATAAAGACAAAACCCAAAACGAAACACTGGGAAAGAGAAACATTTTTTTTGATAGTTAAAAGTACTTGTCTTTAAAGAGAGTAAAATTTGTTTGGACTACAATCGCGTTTCAAAGTGATAACTTCCTACATAAACAAATAAGCGACTGGGAGAAAACTTGAAGGAATTTTCTTTGGAGGATCGGATCAGCGACCTTCCGACAAGTGGGAAAACTTTAAGCACGTAGCTTAAGGGCGGTATATATTGCGCGAAAATATTGGAGTTTATAAAAAATCTCTCCGAGTAATATCTAAATTATGTTTCTGTAATATATGACCATCACTGCGCAATAACAAATTAATAAATGAAGCGGTAGCATTCACTTACTTGTTAAAAACATGCTGGAGACAGTGGTGTTGTAATGTGTAATATACAGACTTTTTGTAATATACAGAATTTTTGTTTTATAAAAATATGCTTTGGCGAGTTTTTTTTTTTGCTTTAGGGACTGTTCGTTAATTACGTCGCAGGGGGGGGCTGGTGGTTTTATAGGGGGGAGGGGTAAATTTTGCAGAACGTCGAAAAATTTTGGGGTAAATTTTTAGAACACGCGAAACCTTTGGGGGGTGCATTTCAGTGTCATGCAAATTTTCAACAGGCTAGGATTGAGATTGAGTGCGATATTGCGTGAAACGCAGAACACTGTATTGAATCCGGATGATTTCTGCTGAACTTCTCTTCTCTTTTCTTGCCATTTTAGAGCTTGTTCTACCGGTACATCCTCGTCAACAATCGTACTTACTTTAGACGCCATTTGGAAAATAGGAGACTGATACTAGCTTTGGATTAGCGCGCAGGGGGAGGGGGGGGGGGGGGGGGTAAAATTTCAAATAGCCGTTTTTCGAAGGGGGTAGAAATTGAAATTACTTTTTTGTACGGGGGTAAGTTTTCACAAAACCTACGAGCAGAAAAAACCACCAGCCCCCCCTGCGACGTAATTAACGAACAGTCCCTTAGCAAAGTCAAATTACGACCTTAATTTAGCACTCGAATTTCCTATTGTGAAAAAATACGCTGGGCGTCCCGTTTCCATCTCGAAGAATAGCTAAAGGGCACTACATCAGTACAGAATAAAAACTTTCATTAGAAAACCAATGCCAGGCAGAAATTGATGTCCGAAAGTTCTAGGCGACATTTTTGCCTGAAATGTTGCCAAATTTCACGTTTTCATAAAGTTCGAAAATGTAACACACAGCAAAGAGGAGACATCACGTACAAAAGCTGCAAAGGTCAAGGCCTATTTTACTGAAAATTGTTGTTGACCCTTTAATGAATGACACAATAAAGTTGTAGTTCGACAGGCTATAAAAGTTGCAGAGATGACGACAAACTCCGCAATTTTCATAATTCTGCAAACCGCGGTTTGGCTTCCGTTAGCTCTGGGTGATTTCACGATTTCACGCGGCTTTGAGAGGTTTTTTTGAACCAAAACGCAGTTTGGCGCAGGCAAATGTGAAGTGGAGTTCGCAGAATTATGCAAATCGCAGTAATAAACCTACAAAATGTTTTAGTATTGCTTATAAATTCACAAAAAAGCGTGAGATTTGATCTTGATGCAGCAGGGTAGAAGACGAGGCTGAAAGGTCAATATTTTGCAACCCCAAACATTTTAATGTACAGCCCCAATTTCAAGAGGTTATAGTGAAAACATGTTGGCATTTTGCGAATATGTCACGTTAATAAAAAATATCAAAAGGCACTTGAACTGCTGTACTCCCTCATATATGTATGTTATACGGGTATGTGCCGCCCTATAGGGTGTTTTGGGGCTCCTGAGGTCTACGGTAGGGTATCGTTTTTCGCTTGTTTGGTCTCTGATAGGGTATGTACAATTTGGTATGGCTACCCTACAAATACATTTCCATCAAAGTTGTGCGCATTTAGTGATAAAGACCCTACAATTTTAACTGTAGGTCTATGGTAGGGTATAAAAAACGAAGATTTTTGGTCTCTGATAGGGTCAGGTTTTAGAGACCTCGGCGACACACCCATAACCAAAAACCAGTGGAGTAATATTTTGTTTTTTGCGTTTTCTTCGTGTGTCGATTCTCTGAGCATCGCGACTTTGCTCTCCCAGCCAATCAAATTGCAACAAAAAACAAGCAAATGGTTACTTGCGTTTAGTCCTACAATCCTCAGAATCACGCATAATTGCAAAATTTGTTTTTTTCCCTCATTAATTAGACTGAACGCACCAACGTGGAGTCCGTTAATACACGCTTATTTCGAGCCCTGTAATGTAATCCAAATTAATTTGTTTAATTAAAAAGCATGTTATGATAATTATAAACTAGCAGTTAACTTTTTGAAAGTTTCAGGCAGTATTTAATCACAAAAACATTGTCACATCAGTTTGACACAGAGTTTTTAAGTATGAAGGAAAGCACAAATCAAGAACTTTAAATTATATTTATTTCATCAGCATTTATTTTCATCAACATCTGCCATTTAAATGGAGCAGCTTTCTAAGATGGTTTCCTCAAGCAAGTTTTAAACGTGGAACAGCAGCCTCATCTTTTTTGAGAAAACCATCATTTCTGCCATTGTACTGATGTCATCTATCTTAACAAGTTATTTTAACCTACCACTGTGACTTCTTCACTCCAGCTATCTGACCCCTCTCTGCAAAATGCCTGAACATCATTCTGGAAACACGAAATCGTCCAACATTGCCCCGCCCTCTGTCTGTTATCACACATCTATTCCGAACACGAATCAAGTTGCTATTCAATGGAAGTTCTTTGATTTCATCAGCTGCTCTTTTACGAACTCCTGACGGCAGTATATCACTTTTCTTGATCATTCTCAAAGAAGATCTTTGGACTTCATACTCTTTAAACGTTTCTCTTCTTTTCATGTCTCGTCTCCCCCACTTCTTGAGGTAATTAGGTTTCACATAATATTTCTCTAGTGTAGAAGAAGTTGTGAATGATCTGGTGCTAAGGTTGTGAAGACCTAGAAATAGTCAGAGAAGGTACATAGATCTGTATGTCAAGTGTGGATTTGGTTGGAGTAGAAACGCAAGTGTGTTTATAGATTTGTATTCAGGTTGCCAAACAGACAATCTACCAAATGCTACTAATCTCCACCCTCTCCTCTATTCAAATAGAACAACTGTATGAGAAAATTGCAAGAAATTTACCTGGGAGACGTACAGTAAATATATAGAAAGTTTCATTTTTTTTCCCCTGGAGACGATGGGTAAAAACTGAGAATTGGCAGGTATGTATTGTGGCTGGCATACAGTAAAAGCTTCCTTGGCGATTTTGAAACTTAGGAGCACAGTAGATGGTTCTGTGCGCTTACTTCAGGGAAGAAATTGGTGTCAGCCATTAAGGAGTTGTATGACTCAGCACATATTCTGTCACTTACTATCTCTCTGAACACCTTTGGGCCAAGGTAATGAAAGTCATAGATTTGCGTTCGAACATTTTTTAAAACACATGCGGCTGTTTTTCATTATTTTCCTTTAAAATCAATTTTGTAGTATGCCTTTCAAAACTATGATTAAAAAATGATAAAAATATAATTTATTATATGGCAACGATAGTACGCACGCTCTGATTGGCTGTTTCGAGGTCAAGAAAATCCCGGCATGACCTCTCAGAAATCCCGTAATGACCTCGCAGTTCATGACTCGCAAAAATTCGAATCTCCTTCAAATAAAAGTAAAAAAAAAAAGATTTTCAGCGAAATTCACAACAAAGTATACTTGACACAGTATTTGTCTCTTGTAATACAAATCTTAAACATGTGACAAGAGGAAAATAAAGGCCTGAATATCAGAAATGACCTGTTTACAAAAGGCAAAGCAGAGCCAAAAGTTACTCTAAGCTATGAATGTCGGGTCTATCCGGAGAAAATGAAAACTACAGGGAGCCTAATAGCAGCAAAAGGTAAAAGCTACATATAAAGTCAAAATTTATTAAGAATTCAAGAAACTTGGAAGCTAAAAATAATAACAGAAAGCGAGTTCAAACTTTGTGCTTACCGATAACTGATGCCGTTGATCTCTTTCTCCATCTCGTTGAGTAGAATTCATTTTACTTGACATCCGCTTTTGCACAAAACCCATTCCTCAATATACAGTCGGCTAACCATTGCAATTTTCTGTTGTTATCAATACTGTTGAAATCCAGTTCTGGCTCCCTGTAGCTCCCTTAGTGTAGATCTGAAAATGCGTTTTTGAAGAACACGTTTTGCAGCTTTCCAGCTTTTGCGAAACTAAAGGTGTTTTTCTTGAAAGCGTTACAAGCTCAAGTTTAACTGGTTTAAGTTTGAAATCGGTGGGTCTCATTTGCAGGTCGCAGGTCGCAGGTCGCAGGTCGCAGGTCGCAGTCCGAGATATAAAATATGTTTTACAAGTTTCCGAGATCACGCAGACTCCTGTAGTGGTTCTACCATTTTCTTCGAGCCGTATTCATGAAGCCGTATTCACGGACTGATAGAAACTTTTATTAAACTGCATTTCACTTTCTTTTGAGCGAATTAACATTTGTCTTGGGAACGGGAAAATTTACGCGCGAATATCAATATGTTGCTGATGTATGTATTTTATGTGTTTATAAAAATTCAATTGCGAGATGTTTGATCTCTAAGATGCGGACTGTAGTTTTGGCAATGCAGTTTAGAACCATGAGTGGGTTTATCTTTATCTTAAAGATACTTAGAACCTGAGCGACGAATTAATAATCGTATCTATTTTAGGGTGAAAAAAAAAACAGTACTTTAACTTAATTTTTCGCCTTCAGCCCGCCGAAGTTCAAGATCGAAGAGAACAGAACAGGGCGTTTCAGAGAGTTTCGTTTGTGCAGCACGTGATTGACAGTCTGTGAAACGGCCAATAGAAATGGAGCGATCCCACGATAATTAGCATTACATAGCATATGTTTGCCAAAAATAGAAGTAAAAGTTTTGTACCTTCGTAAAACACTCACAAAAATAGATACGATTATTAATTCGTCGCTCAGGTTCTAATTATCTTTAAGATAAAGATAAACCCACTCATGGTTCTAAACTGCATTGCCAAAACTACAGTCCGCATCTTAGAGATCAAACATCTCGCAATTGAATTTTTATAAACACATAAAATACATACATCAGCAACATATTGATATTCGCGCGTAAATTTTCCCGTTCCCAAAGACAAATGTTAATTCGCTCAAAAGAAAGTGAAATGCAGTTTAATAAAAGTTTCTATCAGTCCGTGAATACGGCTTCATGAATACGGCTCGAAGAAAATGGTAGAACCACTACAGGAGTCTGCGTGATCTCGGAAACTTGTAAAACATATTTTATATCTCGGACTGCGACCTGCGACCTGCGACCTGCGACCTGCAAATGAGACCCGCCGGTTTGAAATTGTCCAAGTGAAGCATGTTCGCAAAAAATATCTGTAAAAGAATTGATTCCGAAGTATTTTGACATCCATACTAGTAAGAGATTGATCACTTTTGAGTAAAAATGTGGCATGGTTTTCAAACACGGGTTTCTTGTCGAGCGAGTCGACGCGGGCGCGTTTTTTGAGTTACTTCAGCGGGAAAATGAACGAGGCGACTTCCGGTTCGTAAAAGTTTGAGAAAAGTGCCATATAATAAACAACTTACTAACCTCTGCCGTTCGGTCATTACGGGAAATATCAAACCTCAGCTTTGGTGCATCAACCTCGCCGAAGACGGCTCGGTTGATACACCAAAGCTTCGGTTTGATATTTCCCATAATGACCTCACCATCGGTTAGTAAGTAGTAAGTAGTGGGTTACCTTTGTGTGAGACAGTGTGAGAGACATGGGCCAGCACTTGCGTAATACCTCATGGTCTGAGCCTACCTTCATTGCAGTTCTGGAATGTCGATTCAATCGCTACCAGATGAAATTCTGTTTTATTTTTACAAAATTATCAACATTTGAGCGCATTTGTAGAGCTAGGCTTGTTTGCAAAAGTTTGAACTCTTATCAGAGGTTATTTGTTAAATAGCTGAAGTCTTTGTGTGAATCACAGCATGCTTCTGTGTATGGTACATATTTTCTTGAGCATCGTAGTTCATCTAGGACTATCATCGGGAAGGACTAAAAGAGCATTTTTTTTCTTCAATTAAACTTTTTTCACAAAATAATGATTTTTTAAATAAAATAATGAAATTTTTAAGCGGTACCCCTTAAGACATGCGGGCGGTGGACGCAAATCTATGACTTTCATTACCTTGGCCTTGGTTAAATCCAAGGTTTGACAGCCTTGCTTTCATGTATTGCATGCTATGAAATCCATTATGCATACCTGCCAACTCTCCCAGTCTTCACAGGAGACTCCCTGTTTTTACGGGGTTTTACCCTCAGTTTCCCGGTAAAAAATTGAAACTTTCAATATATTAACTGTATATATCTCGGGTAAATTTCTTGCGATTTTCTCTCCAAGTCTTGGAGTTTTGGGCAAGTTTGAAATTGATCACCATGAAAAGTACATTTCTCACCTTTCACTTGATTTCTAAAGCTGCTATGATGTGAAGCCATTCTTCCAAGGATAGGAGATAATACCTTCTGCCTGAGGTCTTGGACACGATTTAAATATAATGGCAAAAAATGAATCCCTCTTCTCCACAAATGTTCAACCTTGGCGGCCGCCATGTTGAAAAGGACTCCTCATGGAAACGAGGCTGTTCGCTGGCTCGTAATACTCAGCGGGTTTTCTTTTTAGAACAACAAAAGGATTCTTTACTGAGTTGAAAGGGAAAGATTTTCAAGCCCAAGAAATTACTTTTTATCATTTTTACATACGATTTGCCAGTGGAAATACGCATAGGATAACGTATACCACCTGACCAAAGTTTCATTGAACAATGGAGCGTGAAGGTTGTTAAAATATCGGACACGGAAGACATAGCGGTGTGATCAAGAGACCACATTTTGACGGAATTAGCCCAGCGCGATCAAGAAAATTCCTCTTCAATCAAATATGCAGATCTACTTTTAATTCCTCTCATCTCAACAGGCAGAGGTGGTACTATTAATGGGTTCAACTGTCTATAATTATCACAGGGAAAGAGTATACTGACTTGTTTTAAAATTTCGTGTTGTCGAGTATTGTAGCGAATGACCGCGGGGCT
Source organism: Scolanthus callimorphus (assembly GCA_033964015.1). Taxonomy (NCBI): domain Eukaryota; kingdom Metazoa; phylum Cnidaria; class Anthozoa; order Actiniaria; family Edwardsiidae; genus Scolanthus; species Scolanthus callimorphus. The sequence continues at coordinate 5,504,728 of CM066914.1, forward strand.
CCAAAACAACAATGGGATCTTCTTCCTCGAAGTTTCGAAAAGCCCTACAAAGAGGCGAAGAAGTCGAGGCAATGCAGCTGTATTTAAAGAACCCAGAGATCAAGCGAAACTTGGATCCAAACTACAGTTATGGAGAGAACTACGGCAACGATACAATCCTGCATTATGCATGTTTGTACGGAATGAAGCCATTTGTGAGGGATTTTTTATCAGAGGGAGCAAATCCAAACAAGCGAAACTCGGCGAACCAGACTTGTGCTCACCTAGTCTGTATGTCGGATAGAGGTCAGGACTCGGCAGTCGACAAACACAGATGCGAATGCTTATCTCTGTTGCTTTGTTGGGCTCACGGGGAGCCGTCAGATCAAGTCGATTTACCAGCTAAAGATGAGGTCAGTTTTACACTTTATTTTGAGCGTGATAACAGTGCTTAGGATTATAAAGTATCACATTTCACTGGCAACTCAACTCCATTAAGGCTTGTTTTTTTAATACATTTCTCCATTTCAATCATTAAAGTAGACTATATATCTCATATCTATTGAAATAATCTGAAAAAATAATAACAATTTACTTTTATTTTTACCTGTCATTTTCTCATTCCTTTAGTGGCCCTTATAGTTACAAATTTTGAATAAGAGACAAATTCATACATTATTTCACTGAATAACATTTATTAAAGATAACTCTTGTAATGCATAAAAGCAGTTACAACTATTGCTTTATCACACCTTTTAAATACCACAAGCATTTTTAATGGTTTTATGTTAGAGGTGTGATAGTAATATACCATTTATGCCAAACTTAACACTAAAAAGTAAGATTGGCTATCTTATCAGTTTTCAAATATTTTCTATATTAATACAAATGATTTTTTTAGAAACATTACTTCCAAATGAGAAAGGTACATTAGGAGTGTTGTAAAAGCTGTGTGCTTTCCTGATAGATGAACAGCCATTTATTTAAGTACCGGTAGCAATGCAGGGGATTATAAATTTGATAGACTAGTAGTCTAGTTTCTGATAGAGTAACCTTCATTTAATATTAATATATTCAAGAGTTAGTCAAAATTGAAGATTGAAGGCCAAAATTTTGTAAACCAAATGAGTTAAAAAAGCCACCTGGGGCAATATGTACTGTAAGTAAATTATTTTATAATTGAAATTATTTTAAAATTTATTGAAAGGCTGACATATGTTATGTAAAGTATCTGCTATGTTTCCTCATTACTAGTGGCTCATTTACTTTTTAATGTATATTTACCAGTACATTGTCATTTGAGATACATCCAGCTGATCTCACTTTACAGTGGCATGCACAAAGGAATTGTTTGACAAAATGAAATGTTGCTAAGGTCCAGCGAGAGAGACCCAAATTTTCACAGTTTGGGGAAGCAAAATCTAGATTTAATCATCGTGCATGAAGTCTTCGGAATCTTGGTATTCTGAAAAGTCAGTTTCATAATCTCAAGTTCTTTCAGATTTCTCTAGCTTTTCTTTAATCTGCTCTTTTCCTTTTGCCAAGCTGCATGACATTTACCAAGCTGCAGGTCTTTACACAAGTGGTCTTACAAGGTCCCACAATCACATGCACTGTGTTCCATCTTAAATCTTTTTTTTCCAATACTATCAGGGACTGGAATATTTTGCCATCTGTAATTGAAAAGTGATCAGTTGCCTAAGTTTAAGGCATCTCTCAGTAGTCTGTAAATGTGTGGCCGCTAGCCCTTCCTTTCTAAGAATCATCAAATTTTTGATGAAGAGGATTATTGGAAAATAAAAGTAAATAAATAACTAAAAGCCAAGATAAAAGTTAAACATTGTTTACCTCTCCCTGGTTTACCATTTGCCAACCTCCTATTACTCTAGAGAGGCTGACACACTCAAAACCATGCTGTTTGGGTGCCTTACCTTCCTTCTATCTCTATTTTTATTGTATAGACAGAACACTTAAAGAACTTTATATGCAAATTTGTTTAGTTGTTAAATGCTTTTTAGTCAAAACATCTCATCAGAACACTATAAATTTACTTTCAGAAAGGGAACACCGCTCTTCATTACGCTGCCAGCTCTGGCTTGCTTAATTGCATTCAGGTGAGTGATGTGAATTAATATAATATTTGATTAATATTCATGTATAATTTTTCAACATTTTGAATCACCAGACATAAAATTGTGAGGACTACTGACTCCAATATGACTATAATTCATATCTGGTTCATGATAGTAGGAAGTGTATCTACTGAGCCATATAATATATTCATGTCTTGCTTTTCAGTAGCAAAACCACCATCATTACTGCTATTAACAAACATGATCAAGCAAGTATTAACAGGGCTGATCTCTTCAATAAAAGTATTTTTACACTGATGCTGAAAAAGTTCATTTAAATTCATTGCCAGACAGACAGATAGATATAACCAAGTGGCAGGCATACAGAGGCAGTTAGCCAGTCAGGCAGACAATGACAAAATAGCCAGACAAGCTGCATGGCTCAGTGGTGGATGCAGACCCATTAGAAGGGGGGTGGCATAGTAGGGGGTTGGCATAGTACAAAGGATATTACAGATTTCAGACCAAGGGAGTGGCAAATCTAAAGGTTATACCAGAAATATGAGATTTCATTTCATTTTTTAACTGGAAATTCCAGAAGGGGAGCTGGGCTTAGTTTTATTCCTCTGGTAGGGGTATGAATAATTTCTGTGATTACATCCTGAAATATGGTGTCCAATCAGCAGTCTACTATTTCACAAGTTCATTTTGTACCCTCTCGCATATTTCTATATACTTATAATTTTCTTTTTTTCCAGCTTCTTGTTGCTCATGGTGCACCTTTGTATGAAGAAAACAAAGAAAATCAAACAGCTTGTGACTGTGCTATCCAGGGGAATTTCACTGATATTGCTGCCTATCTAGAATCTAAGATGGTATTCTCTGTAAGTGCTTACATGAATAATATTAATTCAGAACCAGTAAAACACCCTGTAATTGGTCAACAGGCTGTGTGTTATTACAGAATACATGTACCATTGGCTTCAAAGCATGAGATGTACACGCTACCAAAACTGACTTTGAAAGCACATGCGGTTCAGGCTTTTTCATTGTGAGAATTTTTTTTATTGTTGTAAAAAATAAAATGATGTGCACAAAAGATGCCATAGCATGTCATAACAACAGTCGATTGTGAAAAGTGCTGCAAAATGGTACAGCACTTCATGGTTGCAGCACTGATTGTGGCATGGCACAGAACCTTGCCTCACAGGAAAAAATTGCGTAAAGACATTAATGGTTTTGGTAGCGTGTTTCCATTATTGTGTGAAAAATGTTCATGGGAAGACTTTTCCATTAATTTTTTATGTACATTAATGGAAAAACGCTACCAAAACCATTAATGGTTTTACGCAATGTTTTCCTGTGATGCAGAATGAAATCGCATATTCATAGCACAGTAACTGCAGTCACTGTCACTGCTGGTACAGAAGCACAGGACAATGTTTTTTTGTTTTGCTAAACTTGCATTTTTTTGCATTTCTTTTGATAGGATAATATATCTGCTCCAGACTTGGAAGACAACATTCATTCTTCTAATCAAGAGGACATTCAGGTATGATAATATATGCCATCTTTAAAACATCTGACAATTGTTTTTTTGGCACAATAATCTAAACAGTGCAATGGAGTGTCAAACTCAGTGGCACAATTAACTATGGACTCCCCCCCCCCCCCTACACACTTTGCCCCGCCACCACCCCACTGGAATTTCCAGTTAAAAATATGGTGATTTTATGGGAAATAAAACGAACATTGAGTCCCCCACCCCACTGGAATTTCCAATCCCATCTCTGTGTCTTAGCAAGACTCAGTTTTGAACCTCAGTTTTGAACAATATGCATTGTTTGAAATGCCACCTGCCATTTATGATAGGAAATGCTACATAAAGAGTAAATAACGCTGCATTTTGTTTTCTAGCACCACAGTGGCTTGTGTGCACAGGACCTTCAAGAAGCCAAGGATCAGTTGCTAGTGGAAACAGCAGACATGTTGATGGTTTGTACTGTACATTTTGTTATTGCATGATTCCAAAAATCATCCATACCCCTCCCACCCAAGGGGTTTTAGGTATGACACCCCACTGCTCAAAAGGCACTAGTAGTGGTACTGATGAAAACACGTTGAGCTTCCCCAGTAGTGGTACTGATGAAACCATGTTGGGCTTCCCCAATCTCCCTATTTTTGACCGAGCGCTAGAACAGCTTCAGATATATGGCTTTCCGGGAGTTTTCCTGAGCGCTTCCAAGAGCCTGTTTCAAAGTCTCGGAGAGACCCCATTTTTTCATTGTGGAGTTCCTGCTGGGCTCTAGATGATTTTTTTTTTTTAAGGCAATAAACTAATGGCTGGATGCCTTTTTGTTTTCTCTTTAGGTGCCTTTGTTCACAGCAGAAGCTTTGCTAAGAAATCATGGTAATAACTTGATGTATATATTAAAAAGCTAGGAGTTCCACCATTGCCAAAGCTGATAGCCCAGTTAAGTTTGGACACTTAACCAATTTTGAATCTCTAACTGGGTCTGTTCTCTTATGTTTTGTGCATATTTTTTTGTGAACTACACATTCTTTTCTCAGCCATGAAAATTGCTTTTCAGAGTGGTCCCGTGAACACCTCGTTGAGGCTTGGATGGCAGATGCAAAAGCTGCTTGTGAAAAGGCTGGCGTTAGGCTGCCAGAAGGTGAGAGGGCGTCGAGTATTAGACGTCATAAAAAGTGACTAAACAACTCACCTGAAAAAAAAATCTGTTTCTAATCAATAAATCTTAAACAGAACAACTCAACCAATTGTTTGGTTTACAAAAGCGTCAGAAAATTCCTATGGAAAATGAATATGAAGTGTTTGGATTGACATTTAAAATTATTCTGCTCTTTTTGAATAGGGAATGTCTGAACTCAGAAACCCTAACTCACGGGAAAAGAACAATGATACAAGAATGGGAAGTGTTTGGCTTTCCCATGGACAAACATGTGAATTCCGAACACATGGGAAATTCAACTTTGCCATGGGAAATTCAGCTTTTCCCATAAATGGCTTTGTGCAGAAATTCCTTGTGTCAATTCTTCTGGGATGGAAACGTTTTTATAAATGCATTTCGGTTGAAATTATTTAGACTCTGTTTGTGAGAAAATGGGTTATTTCTCTATGTAACATAAGGCCTACCTATGAGCCTATATATGTTTCGCACAGTCATATGCAAATGTTGACAAATAGGACTTGACTTGATTTGTTTACCTAGGCTACGCCGAGGGAGAGAAGCGTATTGAACCGAAAAAGAAGCCAGAGCTGGTTACTCGCTCCAATGTCACGGTCAGTTAAACCATTTGGTCTCGACACTAGACACTGTTTGAACTTCATACCAACTCTCTTGTATAAACGAGATGCAAATCTGGTGCGATTTCTGTGCTCTCTTTTCTTCAAATCGCATCAAGTTGCAAAGAGTTTCGAACATGTTTGAAAACTCCCCGACATCACGCGAAAAAAGCCGCGGCAGATCGCGCCGAGTTGCACCTAGGTTGACATTAGTGATTTTGAGTTGACGCGTACGTGCGAGAAAAATCGCGGCGACTCGCGCGACAAAAATTGCAAGTGTAAACGGGCCTTTAGAGATCACGGACATCTCCCTGCATTTGTAAAGTGATTCAGCGCTATACAAATATCCGGAAAAATAAACACATTAATTATCATTTATTTTTAATTATCCTAAACTGATTTGTACATAATTTTCACCATCGTTTTTCACATTGGTCAGGATGCGTGCATGATATGCGCGGAACCGATATCGCCTGGTGATTTGCCGCCTCTCGCCCTGTCATGTGGTCACGAGGCTTGCTGTCTATGCTGGGAAAGGTAAAGAAACATAGCACCGCTCAATTGTCGCCCGCAAAAATAAGCCAAGCCCATGAATCATCTCATCTCAGCAGATGGTCCGTAGCCCCGGTATGGGACTCCCATATTTTAGGGGCAGGACGAAAAATCTGTTACAGCTAAATCCGTTGTTTTGCGCAGCGCATGTTTAAAACGTCGCTTTGGGTTTGGAATTTGTTTTTTTTCTGTTCCGTCAATCAAACAATCTAAACCAATCAGGTCCTTGTCTTGTTTCGCCTAGTGCAGCCGACTGGTTTTCTGTCGCGATGAAAGCCAGTCGACTGCACTAGGCGAAACAGGGCAAGAACATGATTGGCTAAAAGGATGGTTTAACTTGCGGGACAGAAAAAGCAAACTCAAACAAACTTTTGAAAGTACACAACGCGGTTTTGTCAATAAATTCATTTTTTTAGCAATAAATAGTAACATAAACCTTCTGGCACTAGTGCCACACTCTCTAGCGCGTAAAACCAGAACTCAAATGGGCCCTTTGCTAATCTACTGCACTTCCCATTGCTTTCTTTGTTATCTCTGCAGTTACCTTAATGTTAAAATCAAAGATGGCGATGCGCATAACATCCAGTGTCCTGCCTACAACTGTAATACCCTCGTCCCGTTAGTAAGTAGTCTGTTGTTTCTGTTGAACTTACTGCTGTTTTCGTAAATCTGTTTGTTGTCCGTCAGCCGTACTGCGTTTTTCATAATTCTGCAAAACTCTGAAGCAACAGTGAAACCATGTTTTAGCAGCTTCCTCTGATCGCACAACTAACACTTAGCGATCACAAACATCACTCAGTGGTTTTGCAAAAACTGCCGGGTTGCTTAGATGTTTGATTCAAGAACTGATAGGGGCTAGCTAGGCTTCAAAACACAATTTTTCACTGTAAAATGCAGAAAACATACCAAACATAACAAACTCAGGAAACATGCGTGGACCTGACTTAAAAGGCTTGATTGACGGAAGCCAAAACGCAGTTTGGCGTTTGGAAATGTCAAGTGAGAGTTCGCAGAATTATGAAAATCGCTGTAAATAAAATTGAAACCTATTTCAGAAGCGTTTACACCCGTGTGACCATAGTTTGTGTGACGCAGTGTTTTCTTCTTGCAGCCTGCAGTGTATCATGGGAGGGTCTTTTCCAAGATGAATTAGCGTAAATGTGGATCCCGAAGTTTACATTTTTCGGCTCGTAAGGGGCTTCCCATGACGCTCAGCGGGTTACAACAAATCGTATCGCGTCACGCCAACCTTTTCTGAAATATGGTATTCCCGTTTGTAACATTTGACAAGAAGCACCAGCGCGACGTTTCGCCGCCGTGCTTGGGTGATGTCATTTTCATATGATTCGCAACGTGTTTATATATCAGGGTTTGCACGGGTCCTTGAAAACCTGGAAAATCATGGATTTTAGAAATGCCCTTTTCCAGGCCTGGAAAGTCATGGATTTTTTACAAAAACCTATCAAAGTGATTAAAAGTAATGGAAACATTTTCATGAAGAAAGAATTTGCAAGATGTTGAGTGTGTATATTGTATAACAAAAATAAAGGAACCTGAATAAAAACGATCAATGTGCTATCTTTGAAACAAAGGATACTCATAATGCACGAAAATCCGCTTTTTTCATTATGAAAGGTCATTGCATTTTTTCAAACGTCCTTGAAAAAGTCCTGGAATTTTGAAAGCCTGAAGCGCGGGAACCCTGTATATGTTCTAACTTTTGTTTATGGTGCTTTTTCAGGAAACGATAGAAAAACTTGTTTCTAAGGAAATGGCTAATCGATATCTCCAGTTCGATATCAAGGTAATTGATTCAAATTGTGTGTATGGGTTGATTTTGATTTTTTAGGGTATTTGTATGATTCATTGATAGATCGATGGAAAACAAATAAAAACAAATAATCCAACAATCCCGATAAATTGATTGGCCAACCGATTGTTTTAATATACATATATATGTCTTAATTTCCTGTACAGGCGTTCGTGGAGTCAAACCCCAACCTCAAATGGTGCCCGGCGCCACGGTGTGGCCGTGCGGTCAGAATTCCGTCACAGTCGCGTGGTAACCATGCCAACGGGCGGAGCTTGAGAGGGCCGAGGGCGACGGTTGCAGAGACCCCATGTGTGGTAGTGGACTGTGGTGGAGGACATTTATTTTGCTGGTACGAGATTTCTAAACTTTTTTATCTTAATTCTATTTCTATCATCTTATCATGATTAGTTTGCTCATTGGCACTCTTATTACAAAGCTTTGCAAAGAAATAATAATTATTTTATTTTTTATTTTATTTTATAAAATAGCTAAGATAGTACGCGCGCTCTGATTGGTTGAGAGCTGTGCAACGAGCCATCAGCAGTGCGCGCGATGTAAACACCGCCTTTGCTACGCGCGCGTGAGAAACCGAAGAACATTCGGTTTTGGCCAAGCCAGAAATGAAAATAACTTTCTAACAAAAAGGAATTAAAAAAAAAAAAAACGTCGGATAGACAAACTTCATAACAGTTATCTGCGGCTGTAACACACTGCAGACCTCCTAGCATGAAAACAAGACAACGCGAGAGTGAAGGAATCACTTGATCTGCTGCCCACTAATGAGTGCGCTGTGAATGGCCTTAGGAGAAAGCGCACATTCTCCGTACGGTCACTGCGCACCAAACGAGTGCGCCAGAGTTTTATTTATCATCACGCGCTGAACCATTCCTTTTATAAATAGTCTTAAACTTGTATATCATATTTTATATCTATTAGAATTTTAATCTTATTATTGTAACATAGACGTAATGCAGCCTAAGGGCTGTAATGTTTTTATGATATTTGTTGGGACAGCAGTGACGAATCCCGCCATTTTTCGTAGCCTAATTAATTTATCTTGCTGTAGGGAATGCCTGCAAGAGGTACACGAGCCATGTAGTTGTGAGATGAGGGCCAGATGGTTGAAGAGAGTAGCAGAGATGTTACCGAAAATCCCAACTAAAGCAAGCGAGAGTAAGCATCCCTCTATTGTAGAGTCAAGTGCTTTTGTTCTGCAAATTGTTGTCGTGTAGTTCATTCAGTAAAGTTTCTTGACTGTGTTTCGTGTGCCAGAATTAATTGTGCCAATCAGAACTGCTGAACTAAGTGAGAAAACCAGGAAATTCCCGGATTTTATTGGTGCGGTCCTGGAAAGCCCTGGAATTATTTAAGACTATCCTGGAGATCTCCTAGAATACAGAAATGAATTTTGCCAAGACAAAACGGATACCTTGTATTGATGTTGAATGGCTTCCCTTTTTGACTCTTCATAGCAATCTTGAAAGAAAAAAATACCCAGGGATAAATTAACACAAACGCATGCCATAATCAAACATGTATATTTTTTTCTAAGCCACATTTGGCTATTGGATCTACTCTATTTGAGCTTGTTTGGGACAAATAATCAAAGAGTAAAAGAAAGGGTTAAATTATATACTAGTGATGAGAAATCTTCTCTCTGCTCTTCATAGTTCCAGACGAGTGTCCTGAAACGCAGAATGTGGCGAATTCCCTATGGCTGGTCACCAATTCTAAACCTTGTCCTAATTGCAAGTATGTATCGAGAAGAGGTTTTGTTAACTAGATAAACTGAATGCACTCTTTGTTCGTTTAAAAGCAACGACGTTTCTGGTCTTTCTGGACGACGGACGATAACGTTTTCCTTTTGGTAAAGTTTTGCTCCAACCCAACAAAAGTAGACATGTCTGCTTTATCACGCGGCCTTACATCACAAACCTGTGAGTGTTAAGATTCTTTAGAAAGAAAACGCCTCGCCTCAACTCTGGTTGCCGTCCGTCGTCCAGAAACGCCTTTGCTTAAAAAGGTCCTTGCACATGTAGATGCATCACGACTCGCGTGATGAGCCAATCACATTCTTGCCCTGTTTCGCCTTGTACAGTCGCTTGGCTTTCGTAGCGACTTTTTCTCATTTTCGTTCAGAGGGGAATACAAGTCAAATTCTCTTCAAATGTACTGTTTTCAGGTCTCCAATCCAGAAAACCGAGGGTTGTAATCACATGAAGTGCACAAAGGTAGAAACAGAGTTAATCAGCTTCTTTCTTGCACTGATTTTTTAGCAAAAACTCACGTAAAGTTGTGTATTTCATTCTAGTGTAAACACGAATTCTGTTGGGTTTGTCTCGAGTTATGGAAGAAACACAGTTCCGCAACAGGAGGATATTTTAGGTATGATATGGAATAGACAGCTCGAAATATGGTCGAACTACCTTAGAGTACACCTTAGGGGTCCCTTAATAATGTGTCTTGCGCTAATGGGCGGCCTGCGGCAGTAAAATTAGTAGGCCTTGTTTGCTATCTTTTCCCTTAGGGATGGAAGTCATTTTCTCCGACCATCATCCCCTTGCTTTTTTGTGGGGAGTGCCCCCATTGACCTTCCTTACTACCATTTGCGTCCATCCATGAAGCGTGACAATTTTTTTGAACGTGCACGTTTTGTCTAGAAATGGCTTTATAGCTATTTTTCAGCCAATCAGAGAGCGAGAAACGCGACTACTTTTCGACAAAACGTGAACGTGCACCAACGCGACAAAATCGTCATGCTTCATGGATGGACGCAAATGGGCAGTAGTTTTTTTTTAGCAGTAGTTATAATTTTCACATGAATTCCTTTCTGGCTGGTTTATACGTTGTGATTTGTCGGACCGTTTCTTTGTAGGCTTTATTCGGTAGTTTCGGCAAATCAAAGGCTCAAAAAAGAAGTATCGGTCCGACCAATGGAACTATGGCAATCCAATACCATAAATTTTACCAGCGCACCATACCTCCATTAGAAAAAAAAGTCCTTGGAATTTTGGCAAATATAACCGCCGTGTTTTCTTTATCTTCAGATGTAACCGCTACGAAATTGTTCGCAAACTTGATATACAATCGGTCAACGCCATCAAGGAGGTAAAATTATTTGTAGTGCTATAAATAAAATGTAAAAAAGAACATTTTTTAGCTACAGATTATAACGCTAACAGTTTCTCTTTTGTCGTTTCAGGCAAATGCAACGAACTTGCGAATCCAAGAGCTAAATTATTTTTTACATTATTATTCAAGATTCAAGAACCACGAGAACAGCTACAAGGTTCGTTGTCTTTGACTTTGAGCGGGTTCACAAACTTACACCCCATTCACATTATGCCAAGTTTCTTGCTGTTTCTATAGCTACGGCTAAACCAGGACACATTTAGCGTGCAACATTTGTGTCCTGCATGTTCCCTCGAGTGGCTGAACTAGGAAACATCGCACGCGTGTTTCTCGGACACATCAAATGTTTCTTGTCTTGCGAAGAAACATTTCTGTGTGTCCCGGCTACAAACATTGTCGCGCGCAACAATGTTTCTCGCGTGGCTAAACCGGGAAACATGAAGGAAACGTGTTCGGCTACAACGATGCGCGCTACATGTGTCCTAGTTTAGCCAACCCAGGGCTTAACCCTTTACTAGCTAAATGAACAGTCTCCTCTTTTGAGACCAGTTTAATTAAGCTACCTTGAAACTGGTTTAAGCGTTGGTGTGAATGGGCTATAAGTTTGTGAAGACTTCATAACAGAAAGTGCTCGCCACAGAAGCCAATCCCCTGCACTAAGCGAAGTGCAAGAATCTTATTGGCTCACACTGTTTGAATGACTAGCCAAAAGCCAAAAGCCCACTCGGTCTTTTGAACGTTCGCACTGAATCGCGTATTAACTGTAAAAGGTAGAAGATTTTACGAGAACAACATTGTTTTGGAAATTCAGATATTTTTATGAGTGTCCTAGAGGCAAATGGGAGAAAGGTCAGGGAATTTATCAAATCGGCTAACGGTAATTACATCTTGTTGCCACCCAATTCATCATGTGATGATTCCTTTGGGTGGTTACAACTTGTGTGGTTACAGAAGTATCCACACAAAGAATGCCGATTGGTAGCACTTTACCACTAAAGACCATGCCATTTCTGAAATGCTTTTCTGTATTTATTTTATTAGCTGGAGGAGCCACTACTTGGAGCAGCGAAGGACAAAATGACAGCGCTAGCCGTATCTGCATTAGAGACTGGTATGAAACTATAGTGTAGCTTCTATCGTTTAGAAATTGTGTTACAACCTTTTCCGAATGTGACAGAAATGACAGAAAAAGGTCCCAGAAATAAGCGTATACCAAATAAAGAATTCGTCCTATGTTGGCGACAGCAAGGTGCCAGTTAATTTCCTTGTCTTCTGTCGAAAAGGTACTGAATGTTATTTTTTGTGTTGGACCTCAGATACTGACAAACGCAGGTCTGATCAGTTTTGATCGTTCCCAACGAGCAGAGGCTACTTTTTATCGCCCTGCATTTACTTTTACTCTTTGTTTTCTTGTGCTTTTCAACTTCGCAGCGCTAGCCGTATCTGCATTAGAAATTGGTATGAAACTAGATTAGCTTCTATCACTTAAGGAAATTTTGTTACAATCCTAGTCCGAATGTCCGAAAGCTAAAGTCAGAAATTGACCGAAATGACAGGAAATGGTCCCAGAAATAAACGTAGCAAATAAAGAATTCGTCCTATGTTGGTGCCAGGGGGCGAGTTAATTCCCTTGCCTTTTGTCGAAAAGGTACATCTTATTTTTCTGTTGGATCTCAGATACTGACAAACGCAGGTCTGATCAGTTTTGCTCGTTCGCTCAACGAGCAGAGTCTACTTTTTATCACCCTGCATTTACTTTTACTCTTGTGTGTGTTTTTTAACTTCGCAAAAATAGCCTCTGCATACAAATGCCATTTTCTATCGCGCATATGTACAAGAAAATGGTTTGAGCTTGGAGAAACTGGTCGTTTATTGGCTTCACGACCAACGCGAAATAACATTTTTCAAGCCTTATGGATACTGTTGTTGTTTTATTTTCTAACAAAGCTGGAGCAAGTGTTGCGTGTGGGTCAGTGAATGGAGAAATCACTTGTGAAAGCGCGCTCTTTTTTCGCAGCAAAAACACTGACGCCATTCTTACAAAACACTACAAGCCAGACAAGTACGTCCACGATCCTGGACGAGGCTGACATTTGTGTGCAAAGGCCACCTAAAAACACAGAGCAAGACCAGAAGTGGCCTCTGCTAGCAGGGCATTTTACTTGCTGCTCATGTCATTTACGCTTTCTCCTTGCCAGCTACCTCTCCGGATGTTGTTGACACAAAGTTTGTCGAGGAAGCAGTTCGCGAGTTACTAAAAGCTCGTCGAGTTCTGAAGGCCTCATACGCTTATGGTTTTTTCCTGACTGGGAACAAGGAAAAGAAGACTATCTTTGAACTCATGCAAGTAAGTAATCCTAGTCAAACCTTTACCGAGATTCGTCATAGTGGTTTTATGAATGTGGTGAAATTAGTCAAATTGCTAAAACGCCATTTCAATATAGAAGCCGTGATACGTCATTACATTGTTATGCGCATGCGCAGTTGCATTATTTTAATTAACGTCCCTCTATTTACAGAAAACTCGCAAAAGTATATTGAAAACTTATTTATATCTACTTATTTTGCAATACCGGTTCTTTTTGTTTGTTTTTATTGTACGTTTTATTTATTTTGAAATATAGACGAAAATCAGTTGTCCCACATGTATTGTCGTTTCAGTAGTTGGACCTATATATATTTTGATCGCGGAAGAATAGTGAGGTCCGGACGGTTGAGGGTTATCCATTAAGCCGCTTGCTCGTCAAGCAACAAATTCCCCTCTTCCAACAACTTGACCTCATTCTTTTGCAAAAGTTTGTTAGTTCTACTCTAAACGCTTGCATGCAGTCCCTTCTTTGGCCACCGCCGAGCGCGTGAAGAAACGAGCGCCGCAGAGGGAAGGAGCGCATACGTTCACGTATCCGGATACTAATTGAATCCGCAGCTTCATCGTATCAGAAAATATCCGGATTTGACCATCCACACGTATCCGAAATGTTATCGGATTCAAAAATGTCCACTCTGGAGAGCGGATTCAAAAATATCCAGATTCGTCTGCGAATTCGCCGGATGCGTATGGACGATAGCCGTATCCGGAAAGAAAAAGTTGCGGATTCAGAAATATCCGGATACGTGTGGACGTGGCTGTTTAAAGATATTTGTAAAAAAAAATGGAAATGAAAATCTATCGAGTTATGGTTCTAAGGTTAGGGATTCCGCAAGGTGAGATAGCGTTCCATCGCTTAAAGCTAATGTTCTCTCGCCGAACGATCACCCTTGGTATGATATTGGTTGTACCAGGCTGTCGTTGACATGTCTAGTGTTCCTGCGATGTACAGAGCTGAATGTCGAAAATGTTCAATCAAATGTTGAATTGGTTTGGCCCCGTCAGCATATTAAGAAAGCGACTTAATAGACTTCAAGTCTGTCAGTCTTTTATTAGCTAGCAAAGTTGTTCGCGTGTCTGGTATTTCGCGAACAACTATCTAATAAAAGACTGACAGAAAGAGACCTTTACTAGTAGGGTAGAATAGACTACTTGTAGTCCCTTATATGGTGAATGTTCGTAAGGGAAAACGTTCGTAAGGGAAAAGGTCTTTGCTACGCGCGCTTACATGTAAATATACCGTTTCCGGGAAAAGTTGTCACCCAAAAAGCCTATAAGCTTGAAGCGCAAAGGATAATGGGAGCATCTAAACTGCTACGTGGTTGTTATCGCAACCACGGGTAAAATCAATTTCAGCACATTTCTAAGCATGTTTGTTTCTAATATTTTACAGAAATTCAAATAAATATTTATCCATACTCCCTAGCGCACCCAGCTTTGTTTCTTTTTCCAGTGACAATGAATCCCGGAAACGGTATATTTTAATACCTACGCTTCTTGTTTGGGTCTCGTGTTTCAAGTCACACGCTCAGCGCACCACGTGGGACTCACGCGCAGGTGAATAAAAGCGCGAGTAGCAAAGACGACTTATCTGTTGTATTTACGAACGATCACCATATAGTCTAAGTGAGTGCAAACAGTCTACCATTTGAGTAAAATACCCTAGCTAAATACACGTGGAAGATTCATAGGCCAAATTCAAATGGGTACATAGGTAAACCCACGAATGTTCAATTGGCAAGTAACCAATAAGAATTTGTCAATATTAGATTATGTTTCCATTCAACAAGGGAAGGACACGCATCTTTTTTGTGTTCATATGACTGTGTCATCAAATTCTCCCGTCGTTTCATATCAATCTTTGATGAAAATTTGCATATTTCAAAATGGAAACCCCACGTCCTATTACAAAGACAAACAAAATATTTATAATGCGACGTTTCGGGGTCGTCATGGCTCCATTACCAAGCAAGGTCTATATTAAATTATGTCAATCAGTACTAAGGAAGCGATGAGAAAATGTACATAATAATAAATAATAATTTAATTAATTCATACTGCGCATCTATCAATATACATTTTCAGTTGCGCTTTACAATAGCGAATTTGGCGCGTTTAAATTCAAAATCCACAGTCTAAAATAGCTTATTCTACTCTTGTGTATATGGCTATAAGAGCTCTTGGCTAGACCCAGTGGACATGAGCTCTTGGCTAGACCTAATGGAGTAGATGGAGGCTCCTGTTGAACGGCTTTTGATTCTTCTACTCCTGTGTCTGTCTAGACCGTCTAGTGGAGCATAGCATAACAGCGATCGCATGTTATTAGAAACAGCGTTAAAATCTTTTGAAGTAAAACGGAATAATTTTCCCTTTTCAGACTGAAGTAGAAGAGGCGACCGAGACGCTATCACAGATGGTGGCACGCCCTTACCTACGAACCCCACGTGCTCATATCATCCAGGCCACTACGTCGCTAGGCAACAAGAGGCGCACGTTTCTGCTGGCTTTGTCTCGCGGGCTCATCCCTGACGAAGACCCGCCCGTGGAAAGACTGGTGTCTAGGTGAGTTTCGTGGAGGGGACTGGGATGAATACTGGAAAAACGCACCAGTTTTACGGCGTGGAGAAACGAGACATAACATCACTCAACGTGTCGAACAACACTGCTGTTTTTTGATCGATGATGCGTGTTTTTCATCTTGAACCAAACTGACATCACAAATTGATAGAGCATTTACGCCGCCACCCTATATTTCCCGTACGTGGTATGAAAAATAAAGCTATCTCATGGATTAAAGGCGGGATGATGAGAGTTGATAGGGTTTCTAGCTTCACGCACGTTTGACCGCAAACTCGTGCACTTTCATCAGCTCTCATTCACTGTGGACATGTTCAAATTCGGCTCATCGAATTCTTGATGTTCGATGAGGTTCGATTACCAAATCTTCGATTACGCATCCCGAGTCGCAGACATTTGTATCATTCGATCGGAACATTGTCAGTCATTCGATCGGAACATTGCCAGTCGTTCGATCGGAACATTGTCGGTCATTGGATCGAACATTGTTAGTCATTCGGTCGGAACATTGTCAGTCATTTGATCGAACGTTGTCAGTCATTCGGTCGGAACATTGTCAGTCATTTGATCGAACATTGTCAGTCATGCGATCGGTACATTGTCAGTCATTCGATTGAACATTGTCAGTCATGCGATCGGTACGACCACTAATGCATGCGGTTGCATTTGAATGCTATTGCTTGCCTAATGCTGAAACACCGTAGTAAACATTCAAACATTTTCTCTATTCTTGCAGGCTTACATTACATGAACGGTCAACAGGGTCTGGGGACGATGACGTAAGTTCTAAACATATCTATACTATTAATTTCTGATAATAACAAATACTAATAGACAATGTAATTTTTGAGACGCCTATATTTCGGCTCCATACAAGAGCCTTCTTCAGGGCGCCTATATTTCGGCTCCATACAAGAGCCTTCTTCAGGGCGAAACTTGAAGAAGGCTCTTGTATGGAGCCGAAATATAGGCGTCTCAAAAATTACATTGTCTATTAGTATTTGTTATTATTGGTTTCAAGACAGTGGATGTTTAGATGCTTGAGTAAGAAGACTATTAATTTCTGATGTGTCGTTGTGAGGAACGTTCCTGATTGGCTGAATTTCCCGCCTAAACTTCTGCCAATTCTGGCGCGCGCGGCACGTTGACACAGGAAGCCCACAACAAATATTTTGTAATTTGGAGATATTTTGTTAAGCTAAAAATTTGGAGATTTCTGGCATCCATTTCATAGTGAAAAGAATGGGCTATTTTCTGGTTATCA
Organism: Scolanthus callimorphus; assembly: GCA_033964015.1. Lineage (NCBI taxonomy): Eukaryota > Metazoa > Cnidaria > Anthozoa > Actiniaria > Edwardsiidae > Scolanthus > Scolanthus callimorphus. The sequence goes on from CM066914.1 coordinate 5,521,792, forward strand.
TTTTAATTCCAGAATAATTGTTGATAGACAAAAACCTGACTGTGGCGATTGTTTCTTCTTTTCCAGTCAGACGAGGGAGAAAATAACTTCGAGGAGGTCAGACGCGTTATCGAGTCTTCAATTCGCCAACGTCTCGGTCAGCAGTATCCCGAGTCATCCCCCGACAGTACTCCCCCAGGGGCAGGTATTGACAACCAGTGTAGCCGGCCAGGCTGTTCCAACCCCCGCGCGAGTAGTCGGTACACAGGCCAAATGTCAAACTACTGTTGTTACGACTGTCTGCGCATGGACATGAGGAACCGGCGGCGGCGGAAAAAGAAGCAAGGTACGGTGGATGACCAGGGGGGACTCTCTTAAGGGGAGTGCCGCCTAGGACCTCAAAACCCTGACCCTATCCCAGACCTACAAAATAATACACCCTATCCCAGACCTACAAAATAATACACCCTATCCCAGACCTACAAAATAATACACCCTATCCCAGACCTACAAATAATACACCCTATCCCAGACCTACAAAATAATACACCCTATCCCAGCCTACCCTGTCAGCCGAACATGCGCTAGAACTAGATGCTAGATGCGACTTATTTGTGCACGATGGCATTATTCCGTATAAAACATCTTCACTCAGTTTTATAGGCCTTTCCCTACCCCAGACCGAATTAGATACCTACCCCAAACCGAACTAGTACCCTATCACAGACCTGTTCTCATAAAATGACACCCTTTCCTATGATTGCATTCGATTGGATTCGATTTCAGAATCGTTCGATTACTTGCGGCGGAGCATGTATACTATGTATATTTGGGGTATACTTAACCATTATCCTGCGCGATTGCGCCGCCAATCAACAAGCGTATCAGTGGTTACATATGCCTGTTTTATTTTACAGAAAAAGAAAGCAAGCCAGTGGAGAGAGCGGTGTCTGAGGAGGTCTACATGGACGTGGATTTGATGCGCGCCATTCAACTATCCCTTGACCAGCAGTCGGGTCCCAGTCGCGAACAGAAAAAACCGCGAGCACCGAGACCGCGATCAAGCAGTTCAAGCTCCAGCTCAGCGGTATCCGAAGAAGAGCAAGCGCAAAACTCGTCCATCCAGCAGGCACTGGAGTTCTCTTACAGCGACCTTGTACAAGGTATTACTCAATGTCGCAGAAAATGAAACAAGTAGATCAGAAACCAACAGAAACCTTTGCGTGGTGGCTTATTGTGTAGAAAATTAAGGCTATTGCGCTTGTGTTCACGAAGGAATTTGTTGATCTGAATAAGAGAAGGAACTGAAAAGGATTCTGGTAGTTGTACTCAAATGATATCATCGTGCAAATGTCCTATTGTGGGCCTAGACACAAATTTCCCGTAAAATGGCCTAAATATCTTTCCCGGAAATTCTCACTTATTATCTTTAAAAAATCTAAATATCCCGAATCTTATTTCCTGTGAATTTGTTTTTAATGTCACCCAAAATTAAGTTAACGTACCATTTAATAACCAGCAACAGAATTCATACAATTCTTAGTAACCACAGCATTCGACAACAACTTCAAACAATAGCGCAAGAGTGCGCCATCTGTCTCTCGTCACGTATGACTCAAAGCACTTTTCACTGCAGCTTTTGAATGGAAACACTCTCCTGGACTCCTGAAATATCACCAACACACACCAAGCATTTTTCTAAATTTCGAGACATTTTCTGGAAAGTTCTAAATTTCTCCAAAAGTATCTGGATATATGTGCCTGTAGGCCTACTACTACTACTACTACTACTTTGCACCACAATGCGTGCTCTTAAAAAATCTATTTTCCTTGTGTTTCTGGACAGAGTTGGAAATCATTATTTTACATACTAGTAATAAATAGCATGTCTTCATTGTTATAGGATCTCCAGACGAAGACTTGAAGCGAGCCATCGCTCTCTCCCTGCAGGACAGCGGTCGTCCGTCGGAGACTAGTAGGAGGACTACTGCGCATGCGCGTAATCGAGACTCTGCGTTGCGCCGGGAGGACTGGGACTCGAGCTCTTGGGATGACAAGGGTTTTGTATAGCTGGATTGTGGCGTGGCCATGCTCCTAGACTTTTCTACTCATGCTTTCGTTCGTTATTTCGAATAAATAGTCTAGACTCTCGCGCAGTTGCTCAGCAGTTGAGTTGAGTTGAGTTAGTAGCCTCCTCTGCAGGCTTGGTTTGGCTGTGGTTTAGGACTGGGAACGAGAGACCACAGGAAGCCCAATAGGCAAGGGTTGTGCTGTAGCAAAATAGACACAGGGATGCCGGTGAAGGTAAAAATCAGGTGCTGTTTACATGCGCTGTTTCCGTGAAGATCCGACTTCGCCCCTATACGTCATAACTCTACCTTGGGTTGGGTTCGAAACAAATTAAAACAAGCAAATGAGCTTATGGTAGAAAGGCATGCATCTGAAATAGCATCTTTGAAGAGAGTGACTAGAGAACAATAAGCCCTTAATTAACCGGGAACGTTTTGCCTTAAATTTTTGTTTCGAGCGTTTGAATGTTTGCGGTTGAAGTCATATTTCATACATACCTTTCGTTATTGGTTCAGTAATGATTAAAATCATTATGAAGTGTTCCTCTTTTAGTATTTAGCAACGGACAGTCCGGTTTGGTGATCGTTTGCATGTTTTTTAGCTGTCCCCAACCACCCTGAAGTTCCAGTAAATTTTTTTCGTGACCAATCTGGAATTTGTCTTTGCTCACCCTGGAATTCTATATTTTGAAAACGCCCACCTCGTAATTTTACTTCCAGGTTTTTCTAGGACCATCCACCCCGGAAATTCAGAGGGGTGCAGATTTTTTATTTTCGAGTGTTCATTAGAAGTGAACTTTTAAAATTGGCATTGGTTTAATGGTGTTTTAGGTGTATCAGAATCACTTGAAATGCGGGGAAGGGTGGTTTTAATAATTAATAATTAATTTTTTACATTTTATTATATTTATTTGCTGTTGCCCCTTAGAACGCTGTGGTTAATGGATATTAGAATTGTACATAGAAATTGGTTTTATAACGTAAGAATAGAAAGCTATTATGCAATTGCTCTGCAATTTTTATTGTTTAGTTTCAGTTTTCATTTTTTTTCAAAGACCATCGCCGCCCAATTATTTATGGCAAAATACGATGAACTACAGTAAACACCTGCACATAAGAATCTATTATTTCGGGATTCAAGTTGATCACATTCTTATTTACTGGAGGTTTAATGACAAAACGGCCTGAAGAAATGTTCTTAAAATTTGCTACAGAACTCAAGACCATGTGTCCGATAGGCATGACATATAGTTTTTGCAGCCCGTCTATGCTATAAATGAGATAACAGTAAAAGTAGTTCAAATTTCGATCCATCCTTTGGTCGAAAACTAATTTAAGTGATATGTAGTCACAGAACAGCAAACTAATGGTGTTTTTTTAAAACGTTTCTTACCGTGTTAGATCAATACAACATACAGATGATAACATTGTCACACGCATCGGACACAACATCAATTCCTGGCCCGTATAGCCAGGTTTTTTTGTGGGGGGTTGCTATCTAGAAAAAGCGGACCAACGTGGCTGTATGCCAAGTGACTGCAGTCTTCTGTTTGGCCCATTTAGTCACTAAAACAGTGTTTTCAAACCATTAAATGTGGACCTTTTTGTCGCATGGGAGGGAACCCCCTTGGCTACGGGCCTGAATTCCATCCTTGCCATGCACTGTATGAGTGGTAGTGGCGTGATTGGCTGACGGGGAACCATTCGGCAGCAATTTGTAATTTCTCTCGTTTATGATTTGCTAGGTGTCTTACTGCATCATGTAACGTTCGGCTCTATGCGGGTGTTTACTGTATTTGAATGGGCACAGTACGGTTGCAGTGGGGATGTCATATGTGGACCTATCTTTTAAGGGTAAAAATCGGGACTAGTACTATTTCTAAGGGGGATTCCATTCGAAAAGGTCTGCTATTGCTTAGAGAGGTCGTCTACTCCTGTCGAATATCGGGGGGGGGGGGGGGGGGGGGGGGGGCTCTCCTATCTTTGTGGCGGGGGGCTTGTCGGGAACTTTGGATTTTACCCCTAAAAGGTACCAAAAAGGCCGTGGCTTAGTTGATATTCACCCCTAAAGGTAGCAAGCAACAAGTGTGATATTGATAAAACTATTGTTGCTTGGTTTGCTAGAACGGACCCCTAAGAAGTACATATATTGGAAAAAGTTTTCGAATTTTGCCCCTTAAAAGGTACCAGAGCTCTGATTTTACCCCCTAAAAGGTACGACGAACACCCTCGCGGGAATACCCGACTTTTTTTATAAAGGAAGCCAATGAAGAAGCCATCCAGGGATCACTAGAAAACGTACATGAGTTATTGTTCTTTACTGTTTTTGGAAGCGAATGTTTCTAATACGCATGCATCCAAATATGTGTAACAGGAATCAGATAGGGAGACTACGAGGCAGTCAATGTCCTTTTAGCTACATTCGTGAAATAATAAACTGATTATTGAACGTTTGTGTTCTTCTGTCCTGGAAGATTACACTTTACTAGTTGTAAACTTCCCGTGATTTGTGTTTGCAACGAACTTTAGATACCATCACTAGTACTATTAGTACGACGGGAATGAAGGTTATTCATTCTCGTACACAGAGCTCCCGGGCTTGCCATTGACACATGCACGTGATGGATGGGGAAGGTAGACTGGGTCCCGGACTACTTCATGGATGGGGTCCAGTGGACTAGGTAGACTGTGTCCATGACTACTTCATGGATGGGTTCCTATGGACTGGGTAGACTGGGTTCACGACTACCTCATGGGTGGGGTCCCAATGGACTAGGTAACTGTGTCCTTGACTAGCACATGTGTCCCATGGACTATAAGGTAGACTAGGTCTATAACTACCTCATGAATGGGGTACCATGGACTAGGTAGACTGGGTCCATGACTACCTCATGGATGGGGTCCCATGGACTAGGTAGACTGGTCTATGGCTACCTCATGGATGGGGTCCCATGGACTAGGTAGACTGGGTCCATTACTACCTCATGGATGGGGTCCTATGGACTACGTAGACTGGGTCCATGACTACCACATGGTATCCCATGGATTGTAAGGTAGACTAGGTCTATAACTACCTCATGGATGGGGTCCCATGGACCAGGTAGACTGGGGTCCCGTGGACTAGGTAGACTGTGTCTATTACTACCTCATGGATGGGGTCCCATGGACTAAGTAGACTTGGTTCATGACTATCTCATGCATGGGGTCCCATGGACTAAGTAGACTTGGTTCATGGTAGACTGGGTCTATGGCTACCTCATGTATGGGGTCCCATGGACTAGGTAGACTGTGTCCATGACTATCACATGGATGGGATCCTATGGACTGGGTAGACTGGGTCCATGACTACCTCATGGATGGGGTCCCATGGACTAGGTAGACTGGCTCCATGACTACCTCATGGATGGGGTCCCATGGACTAGGTAGACTGGGTCTATTACTACCTCATGGATGGGGTCCCATGGACTAGGTAGACTGGGTCTATGGCTACCTCATGGATGGGGTCCCATGGACTAGGTAGACTGGTTCATGACTACCTCATGGATGGGGTCCCATGGACAAGGTAGAATGGGTCTATTACTACCTCATGGATCGGGTCCCATGGACTAGGTAGACTGGGTCTATGGCTACCTCATGGATGGGGTCCCATGGACTAGGTAGACTGGCTCCATGACTACCTCATGGATGGAGTCCCATGGACAAGGTAGAATGGGCCTATTACTACCTCATGGATGGGGTCCCATGGACTAGGTAGACTGGGTCCATGACTACCTCATGGATGGGGTACTATGGTCTAGGTAGACTGGGTCCATGACTACCTCATGGATGGGGTCCCATGGACTAGGTAGACTTGGTATATGACTATCTTATGTATGGACTAAGGTAAACTGGGTCTGTGACTACCTCATTGATGGGGCCTTGTGGACTAGGTAGACTGGGTCCATAACAACCTCATGCATGGGGTGATGTGGCTTGGGTCCATATGATTACCTCATGGATGAGGTCCGGTAGACTGGGTCCATAACTACCTAATAGATCCCATGAACTAGGTAGACTTGGCCCATGACTTCCTATGAATGGGTCCCAAGGACTAGGTAGACTTGGTCCATGAGTACTATGTACCTTGATGACCACATCAAATGGGTCTCAATGAACAAGGCAGGTTGGTTTCTTTTAAGTCATTTATATTGATTATCACTGATACTAGCTAAAAACAATTTTTTATCCACTGTGATTTTTGAGATATATAGATATGATTTTTTATTATTTCTAATAATCAATTAAGGATCATCTGATATTTGCCAGCTATGCTTGCACATTAAATTCTAACATTAATAGACTTCTTTTCACTATTCTACTAAACATCAATTTTGATTAGCCTTCTAAATTCATACATTTACAGAAAATATTTCTTATTTCTGACCCTATAAATTCTAGATAACTAAAAGCATTGTTTTGTTTTGAAGATGAGCTACTCATTTGAAGGAAGTCAATGAATAACGTTGATAATCAGTGAATAGCACATATACAGGAAGTTCTTAGGAAGGGCCACATCCTCTTTTTACTGAAATATCTGGAAATCAGCTTTATTTTTAAATCTATTTGAGTTCTATTTTGAAATGTCCATTAACAATTTCAAAAACCTGGAAAGTCGGATTTTTATTGTACTCCTGGCATCCTTTCAAGTCACTGAATTTCAAACAAACTACTGAAAACATTCACAAAACCTAAAATTTTGAAATCAAATAAAAAATTCAAAGTAGAAACATCATCCAAAATATACTGAGGGACTGAAAATTCACCTGGAAATCTCCTTGGAAAAGGCTCCTTAAAACTCTTGGATTCTTCTATTTTCTGAGCATATGCACCCTGGCTGACTTTTCTGTTCAGAAAGTTGAACCAACATGGTGGCTACACTAAATTTATTCCTATTCTCATAGGACTGATTCTAAACCAAGAACAAGGGCATCACTCTTGCCCCTTGGGTAGGGGGAACTCATACTAAATTCCCTGAATTTTACTCTAACAAACCTGTTGTAATCTGCTGAATTTTAAAGAATTTTAGAGAATTATAGACCATTCACAGTTCCTGATATGAAGTGACTAAATCTAGCCTCATTAAAAAATCTTGGTGCATCACAAAATATAATTGAACAATAGAAATTAATATTACAAAATTGTGCAGCAGTTTCTCTCTTGATTACTTTGTTTTTTAAGTCATGAACAGTGTGTTTTTGGGTAGAAGATGACTTATTCTCCCCTGGACTTTTCCCGTCAAGCTCTTTCTTCATCTTAGCAAGTTGTACATGATGAAGTCTTGTGATTGTTTGTTGAAATGCCTCATCTACATTTGTGGCATCTAGGGCAGATGCTTCAATGAATGAAAGCCCATGCTCATCAGCATATTTCTTAGCATCTTCAGCAACAACCGCTCTTAAATGTTTCAAGTCACACTTATTGCCAACCAACATGACTACAATTGTTGGGTCAGCATGTTCTCGAACTTCTAGAAGCCACCTCTCCACATCCTGGAAGGTTTTCTGTTTTGTGAGATCATAACTAAGACAGCACCAACTGCTCCTCGATAGTATGCACTTGTTATTGCACGATACCGTTCTTGACCAGCAGTGTCCCCATACCTGAATGAAGGTAAATAAGCAATGTCTCCATTATTTCAAAGAAAGTAAAACTGTTTTTAATCTTGTGGTTATGGACCTGCAATATGTTATTACAGAAAACATCTATACCTCATCACAGAGGGAATTAAAAATTGTAGGGTGGTGACAGGTCAATGCACTTGGTATTTCAATCACTGTATTTTTCACTGGAAACTCCAGGGGGGAGGGGGGTTGTAGGCGAATTCTCTCCCTGGCATGAGTATGGATCATTTTGCAGGATCTCAACTCTCACAGTTTCCCTGGGAGTCCATACTGTATTTCTCCCAGGAGAATTTCAGGAAATTTTGCCACTTCAAGGCAGTCTCCAGATTTTTGAAGTCCTGGGGCATCTTTGGTTAACATTCTGCAAACAGTTAGGGTTTTGGTTCCTGCTGGATAAGGATATTTCTGTGCATTTACCTCCTACCTCCCCCTGGCCACCTCATAAGTCAGGCCAAACCAAATAATTTAGAAAAATATTCCATTTTGTCCACAAAAACTTGTAAATCTGTCCTCCAGTGTTGAAATAACTGCACAAGTATTACTAAATGGTCCTGGTGATTTCTATATCCATGTGTGAATATTTTGCTCTGTTTTAAGCTTTTGCCCAGTTTTACATACAAACATCGTCCACAAGAATTGCTTTGACTTAATAATGTTTTCATTCATCCTCTTCTAGAGAAAATATTAAAATAGCACTAGCCATAATTGTGACATGCAATATCGCAACTGCTTGATAGGGTAGATATTATACAGCAAACTTCATAACGTGGCATTAAATGTGTTTGTTCTTCGGGGAAAAAATGATTATCTTTACTGGAACGTGATGAGTTAGCATCAATAGCATCTAACTTACATTCAAGCTTACAACCAATTTAGACGGAGGTGCACGATAAGAACCCCTTTAGACAGCGGAAATGAAACGCGTTTCCATATAATTATTTTTCTCAGGTGAAGTAATTTTCAATTAACTTCTCACTTAACGATTTTCAACCAACATGTATTTTAACTAGGTTATAAGCGAGATAAACTAAAAATTACTTCTATTTTAGAAAGCTAACATTCCATAACATGCACCCCGAATAACAGTCGGAATGCAGCATTGTTTTCTCAAAATTCTCGAGATCTTACACCCAAACATTTATTGTTTCCAAAAGCGGCTTATACCTTAGTAAATACAGCTTAGCCTAGGCATAGGGAGTTATTATACCTGAGCTTTGATAATTTTCCCGTCGACTTGAATACTTCTCGTTGCGAATTCAACTCCAATCGTGGACTTCGATTCCAGATCAAATTCATTCCGAGTAAATCTCGACAGCAGTGAGGACTTTCCAACCCCCGAGTCACCAATTAGCACAATTTTATACAAGTAATCATAATGATCGTATCTTCCTCCTGCCATCACATAGAAAGCGAGAGGAAATTGCGAGTAATTTTAGCAGGAAAACCAAACAACTCAAATCGCTGGAAAGAAGTTTAGGGACCTTCCCGAGAGGTCACGTGACTAGACATTCGATACCGGAAGTGAAAAATAAGTTCGGTCTTTAACCGGAAGTGAATCTCCAAAAGCACTTTCTAACCCTACCGCAGTATCTTTTATCTTTTTTCTTATTTTGTTGAAAAGCCATTCAAAGTAAATATTAAAGTCTAAAATAATGTCACTTGGATTTTCTTTTCGTTTTAAAACCGTGAGAATGGGTTACATTTAGGCCAGGTTACTAAGTTTCGGGCTCGGTTACCTTGCAAACGTTGACAGAACATTTTGAAGAAAGATGGCGGGCTTTGTGGGGAAAGTGTTGTACTTGAAAACGTGGCTCTGATTTTGTTGGCATTTGGTGAACAGACCTTATTCTGCATCGTTTTTGAAGGTAACTCTGATAGCCAAGTGATCTAGCAACTTGTACCTAAAGTCCATTCTCAGTTTTAGTGTTCACTGTTGGATAAAATACAGGAGGATAGGGAAACCTTAATTAAGTTAAATTCAAATAAAATTATGCAGCAAATACACAACTTTGCTAATACGTGGATCAAGCCCCTCAAGGAGCAAGTAACAAAAGTAGGAAGCCAAGGTCGAACGAGCCCTTCATTTCGTTCTTTTGTTATTTTGTCCCTGAGGAGCACATGGTTACTAGACATAATTTTCCTGTATTAGCAAAACTTTGTGAAGATATGCATGTATATGAGACAGATCCAGTCAGATCCCTGGTCCAGTTCACCTTCCGGATGCATGATGCCTTGCAGCAATGCTTTTAGTTGCGAGAGGGTCAGCATTATATAGATAACAAAAAAATACCAATAAATTACATGTATTTACAAGTGATGAATCTACATTCTATGACTGGCACTCCTTGAGAGCCTACACTGGGACAAATTATCGATAAGAAAGAAAAACACAAATCCATCCTAATCTTCAAAATATTAATAACCATCTTACTTAAGAGATCTCTTCATTAACCGAACCACACCGTATACACTAAGAGACCATAAAACCAAATTAAATCTGCCCAAGCCTCGAACAAACTACCTTAAAAGGGCGATCAGCTACGACGGGGCTTGGCTCTGGAATTCTCTGCCCTGCGATATTCGTACCGCATCTTCTCTTGGGCAGTTCAAACGAAAAATTATGGAATACCTATGACATACTATTCGACTCCCACACGGCAATCTTGTAAATCAGTATTAATATGTATTTGTTTTATCCACTACATGTTTGTATACTACTGAAGATTTTTACCGTGTATAAATAAACGTGTACGTGTACTACTGGCAGCAGGATCCTGGTGCACAGCTTGTATGGGTCATTCCATTTTTAATGTACCCCCCCCCCCCCCCCCTATTGAGGATGTATTGCGATTTTTACCCCCTCAAAGGTTCTGACAGCATTTGTGGCTTTACCCCCTCAGAAAAAGTGCTATTTTTGAGCTTACCCCTTGGAAAAAGTGGCAAAATCAAAGATTTTAGCTGGTTTACCCCTCGGAAACAGGATTTTTACCCCTTCAGAAAAAAATGGAACAGCTCTATAGGAGTGGAGGATGGACTCCCATATTGAGCCAGGCAGGGGTGCGCATTGTATCTCTTAGGGTTAAAATTCGAGTTTGAGGTACCTTTTAGGGTATAGAATGTAAACACCCTATGTTGTTTAGAAAATGGTCGATTTTAGGGTGCTTGTGTGCAAGATGATAGGCTGCGCTAAACTAGAATTTGCCTATGGCGTCTCTTGATAGTTGTTAATACAGTTGGAATCTTAACTAATACTAGGAGCATGGCAGAAGAACACCATCCTGAAGCTAAGAAGCACAAGAAAAGAACAAAGTTACTAGTAAACCAGTTAAAGCAGCAGGTAACATTAAGTTTTTGGTGAATATAGTTTTTAACCAAGGCATTTGGTTACAAACAAAAACATATTTGCTTTATTTTTGTTAGTATACACCTTTTCCAGAAAAGGTGGCACCTGACATGACATCTTAAAGTAGTGTGTAGTAGTGCAGTGCATCACAGAAGAGCCCTTTACGAGTAACAAAAAGCAAAATCATTAAATGTTGCCCCTTGAAAAAGACTTTCCCATTATGAACTATAGGCTATGACAAGTAATTGCATCACACAGAACACAACTTCTTCCGAAACACGTGTACAATCATGTCAACTGTCTACAGAGTCGTAGAATATTGAGACCACGACTGTGGTTTTTCTAATCATTCACCAAATTCAATTCTTTCTCACAAAACCAACTGTCATCTGGAAAAAAATGTTTATTACAGGCACTATGTGTTGTCACTTCTATTCAAAAGGTGGAGTTCTACTTCAGTGACTCAACCTTCAAAAGGACAGGTTCCTAAAGAAGGAGATATCAAAGACTGCAGATGGATGTAAGTACCCCAAGGATTAGTGCAACATATATGCATCATAGGCTGCATCATAGGAACATTGAGTGAACTCCAGTAGTTGACAGCTACTTTGCAATCAGTATGTGCAGTGTCTGTGTGAAACTTTGACTGAGTTTGAGTAGAGCTAAAATGCAAGTATCTAGTTATACAAGAAATAAAAATTAATCATCATTTTTTACCTAATAAATCAATGCTAGCATTTTGGGGGGCAAAGATATACTTTAAAGCAAGTTTTAGCTAGTTTATTTCACCTACTCACTCTAACTACATGTACCGTACCCGAAGGCCAAATTCCACAACACCAAACACAGAATATGCTCCACAAATATCCTGATTATTTATGATGTGATTGTAAAAATCTGCTTTATTTCAGATGTAAATGTAGAAACAATTGCAAGCTTCAATAAAATGAAGCAGATGACTGTAGATATCAAACTAGTCAAGAAAGCAATGAGAGGATCTGAGATACTGGAGGTAGCGCCTGGAGTTATTCCTAACCTGTCTGTTTTGCATCATACAAATAAAGTAAACAAGTTGATATGTTTTGATAGTTGCTTATGGATATGGCTGAAATCGTTGCATCATGACCCACATTTTCAAAACATTGATTTATTTTTGGCTTTGCTGTTCCACTAGTCAAACCTTATGAGCCAATCAAATTCTTGCCTGTTTGGCTTAGTGCTGTCAGCTGGCATTCCATTGTGACATTGTCTGGTTTTCGTTCAGAGGGAAGCCAGGAAAAGAAACAGGGCAAGAATCTGATTTGTACAGATAATTTGACTGGCAGAACAGCAAAGTCAAAATCATAAAAATATAACTGCTTTAGTAGTAAAATTTGACTCCTGTATTGAATGCAGAGAAGGCATCAAGACCTTAACCAACATCCCCAATGAACAACTGTGACAGGCCTTAAGTTCATACTTAGCTCTTCTCAGATGCCTAGATCTACCTTTTTGGGGGTTCAAATATTTTCAGCTGAACAGTGATGAAACCATGGTCAGACGAACAACACCAATCCCTGAAAACAAGAATGTGGATGCTGAGACTGTTTATGTTGTAAGTTTATAAAGTAATCAGTGGGCTCCTACTTATAAGAATGGTTGCCAAGTTGTCACCATGGAGAAGTTCTATGAAATTTGTAAGTAACTAGAATGGGATATGATAATGAAAACCACCCAGTCTTTAGTTGCTTCTTAGAAGGTATTGATTGTGTAGTGGATGTACCTTGTTCTATCTTCTAAGAGGAAGATAGACTCTGATTTTGACACAGAAATTATATTTTATCAAGGTAAGGGTATTTGTTTATTTCTATTTAGAACAGGGCCTCAATTTGGATGCAAATCATAGAATGGGGTATCTTTTCTTATAAAAATCGTTTTTAGAACGGGGTCCGCATTTGGAGGTTGCAGTGGCACATACCCACCCTATATCAAGTGAAGTACCCGATCCACACACACTCTCACCCTTCAAAGTGTTCACTACAGGCCTTGGAACCTGAACATGTAAACTATTACTTCACCAGGAGTGACCACCAATGAAACTTGATGCTGTCAGTACTTCAGCAATTAATGTGGTTTTCTGATTCAGGAAAAACTACCATCACATGCTGATCATGAGTGGCTAAGAAAAGTCTTCAGTCAGTTTGGCAAAGTACAATATGTTAGGTTAGTCATGGGTGGATCCAGGAATTTCAGAACGGGTGGGGGGGGGGGGGGGGCAGATAGTGAATATAGGGACCAAACTTTTTGAAAGCACAAGATAACTTGGGACGTTTGCCAATGTAAGGCAAGTGGACAAAAACTTCATTCCACTGGACTGGGAATAAGAGAATAATGAAAAACCTACATAAAATTTAGAAACGTTGCTCTTCGTCTAAATACAATTTTAAAATATTTTGGCCTCAAACTTTGCCTTTTTGCTTATAGTTTGTGGATTTTCCATACTCAGAAAAAAAACTTCGACACCTTTTGTAGACGAAACAAATGTTTTCCGATTTCTCATGATAGACCTTAAAGAGCCCAGAAGGCAGAATTTTAGTTGCCATTTTATTGTACTATGATATCGTACTAATAGTATTTTCAATTCTTTTTTCAGCCTGCCACGTTTTAGGCATAACGGTGAAATCAAGGGATTTGCTTTTATCGAGTTTGAGACTGCCAAAGAAGCAGAAGATGCAGTGCAGGTACAGTTTTCGTTGAACAATCAATGTTTTTAGAGACTTCAAATCCTGGAGACCATTTCGTGGCAAGTTTCGAAATTGCATTGTTGGTGAGGTTGCAGTTTACAGACTATTTGACCGAAAAGAAAGCAAATAAACTGTTTTTTCTTCCAGATGTTCAATAGGATGCTAAGACGAAAAAAGAGAAAGAGGAAAAAGCAGAACTGAGCGGAGATGAGCAAACCAAACTTCGAAAACGACGACGCTCTCATAGTGAGTCAGAGCTAACAGACACAAATGTGATTCACTCAAATCCGATCGAAAAAGACAAAGAACTATTAGCGAATCTTCCGTTGATTCTAGTACAGAGAACTCAGCTAATTTAAGAGACAATAATGCTAAGAACATCGCTTCGGAAGATCACAAAGGGAGAAAACGGAAGAAAAATGTGCGTTGGGAAGAGGAGAGCAAAAATGAAAACGGCACGGGCGAGACACCTCAAACTCGAGACGCGCCAGAGCATGAGAACGAAGATGAGACAATATCTAAGAAGAGAAAAAGTTCTGAGTCCGATAGGGATGCTGGAAGTGGGGAAGAAGGAAATAGTGAAAGAAAAAAGAAGAAAAAGAGAAGAAAAAAGAAAGCGAAGGAAAAGAAAGCAACGGCGCGGGTTCCTCAAATGCGAGTGATTTCAAAGTGAGTACGATGCTGTTTTTTAGTGTACATTTTGAAAATGTGCAGCTTGAAACAACGACTTTAACTGTAAATGAATCTGTTTTATTTTTAGACTCGAATGGTTGAAATTGAAAGAAGAGTACAAGAAACTACAGCGTGAATCCATGCAAGCTTTGAAAAACAACTCCAGGAACATTCGGACAAGAAGGCCGAACAATCGGATAAGCTGTCTTCGCACGAGAAAACGAAACCAAGTGTGAACAAACCAATTGAAACAAAGGATGGTGGCAGTCAGCAAAAGAAGCAGCCACCCAACGAACTACCTTTTACTCCTGGGGTTGTGCTGCGATTCCAGAGGCTTAACAGCGAGTTGTCTACAAAAGATGCGAGGGTAAGGGAGTTTACTCATTTCAGTTTATTGCAGATTAACCCTATTCAGACTCTTTTGAGCTCTTCGAACTGGGGAGGTGCATTGCGAGACAAATTGCACGAGTCATTGCAGCGTTGCGAGACAGGTTGTTGCAACCGTTGCAGCAAGTAGGATACTATTCTACTTCTCGCAATGGATTGCAGCAACTTGTCTCGCGTTGCAGCGTGTAACAGCGAATATTGCAACTTGTCTCGCCAATTTCGTACCAAGAAGCTATCTCGGGCTTCTTTGTGCATGTGCGTTCTGTATCAAAATGGCGGACAAATAGTAAACGTTCGATACGTTGCGAGTGATCATTGCGAGCTAATATCAGCTGCAATGTCTCTTGCAACATTGCAAGACAAGTTCCAGAAAACATTGCACCGTGTAACTGCACCTTTAGTGATTGAAGTACTCAACGAATGCTAATTAATGATAATGTTTAGTTGTCATAGCAGCAAAAGTTGATGTCATAAGGAATCCTGAAAAAGTCATCATCCTCCATCTTGGATTTTTCTACTGATAATATGATATGAATCTTTGAATTTCTTTTTCTGTTGTAGAAACAATTATCAGCACAAGGACCAGTGGCTTATGTTGAAATGTCAGAAGACACAGGGGAGGTAACATTTACTTTCTATTTTATCTTACTAATCATATTAGTTTCTTTCTGGGTTTCTTTTTTATACTTCACGATATTTCCTAGTACTTCGTTTGTTGGAACGAAATTACATATCATCTGAATTGCCTTTAAGTCTATAAAACACGTCCCTTAGATTCTGACCCTTTCTTACCTTTTCTGCCACCTCACCCTTTTTCTGACCCCTTCTTCCCTTTCCTGACCTCTTTCTTGCCTAGATCTATGACCCGGCCCTCCCCTCTTCTCGACCCCCCCCCCCCCCCCCCCCCGTCACACTGAAAGAGTCCAACGCAACGAACATGGTTGGTTGCGAATGTCTTGCACCTTCGCTCTTTCGTGCTTTGCTCTGCCTGTTTGACATTTGTGTTTCTTTATAGGGTTTCGTACGATTCCACACCCAAGAGAAGTGTTTGGCCGTGTTTGACACCATTACGAGTGACTCTGAAAGCTCATTGAAACTTTCAAAGCTTACAGGTACTTAGAATTGAATAAAAGCAGACGTAGCATTAAGTATTGTTGCAGGCTCCCTGTGTTAGGACGCGCGCGGCACGAAAAATCCAGCCAATCAGAAACGTTCCTTGCACAGACGCATGGGAAATTAATAGCATGTTTTCTTTTCGTCAGACGAGGAGGAGAGTAACTATTGGAAGAAAATAAACGCAGATCGCGTGGCAAGATTTCAAGCGAAAAGGGAGAAGAAACGAGGAACAGAAAAGGTAAGATACGTTTGGAAGGACTCCTAAGGACTATCAGTTAATGAATTTCCGCGAAATTATTTTTTCGTGACCTATTTGATCGTTGTCTCCAAATGCCAATCATAGCACGTTGTGTAGTTTTTGAAACGGCTTTGGGGGCGTAGAACTGGGGTGCTTACCATTGGTCAAAAAAACCCGGGAATACCTGATGGAAAGCCAATAGTGATACGGTCAAGTTTTCTGCTATTCCGGTTTGGACGAGGGAACAATCTTCAGAGATACCACTGTCACCGTCCAACCGTCAACCAAACACATTTTGAACTAAACGCAGAGCTGTGTATTTATTGATCATGTGCTCGCCGCGTGATAGTGGTTTTACCTGACGAGGAAGCCATTCAGCAGCAATTGAGTCTTCTCGTTCATGATTGGCTAAGTGTATTTGGTCTTACTGCAGTCATTCTATAAACTATATTTCTTTGTTTTTGAGGTGATACTTCAACTTCAACTAAAAAACCTCGTAAAGAACAACGTTGGTTGGCCTTTATGTAGGAATCTGTTATCATTTGGAGCATAGTCATGAGAGCCAGAGCTCTAAGGGCATTTTTTTTTTCAGGTCGCACGCAAAGCTGACGCCGTCCAAGCAAGCCAGCTCTCTCAGCAGATTCATATTCGCTTTGACGACGACGAATGAAACCACAGCGCAATACCCTGCTGTTATACCAACTGACATAGAGTGACTTAACCCACAAAGGCAACTCGAGGATTCGGCACCTCTTCGGGATGATCGAGGATGGTCGCTGGATACTCGACGCATGCCCACAAGGGATGTCCAATGTCATATCGCTAGTGGCTGCGGCTAATATGAAACCACGTCAAAGAGACTACAGTATTCGACTTTAAATCTATAAACCCGAGAGGCCCAGCCAAACTGATGATCGCAAACTACCGAAATAATTGAAGCGTAGAGGAAATGATCAATTGTTTTTTCCCCTTCGGTTAACTCATCCTTGGTATGACCATTTAGTTCGCCTTTCGGTCGGTTTCTTGTACGCCTGAGGAAACGATTCTTTATACTTTTTTTAGTGATTTTGGTAGATTGGTCGACAGAGGCAGTTCGTAAAGGAGCCGGTGTTGAACAGCTCAAAGTGGGAGCTAATAATATGTAGGTATCACAAAAGGGAGAGGGCCGGGTTGCAACACTAGAAAATGGAAAACAAATTTAAAAAGTTGGGCGCTCCAGGGTAGGACTTTCAGCCCCAAACCCCTCTCTCTCCACGGGCCCTGCAACTATTCTACTACGCAATAAGAATTTCGAAACAACGTTGGCATTGCATAGATTTTACTCAGTTGTGTAGGCAACGTCTTTATGTGCGTATTTAGTTGCGTGTATTGTCTATGAACTGGAGTAAACAAATGCTTCCCTCTTGATCGTTGTCATTATTTTTCTGCTAAGGAATTGCATGAGTACTTCTGCTCGGAATACCATATTTTTCTTGGAACTTGCTCATCTTGCTAGCCTGTTCTTTTTTGTGTTCTTTCTTCCTCTTCTGCTTCTTTTCGCACGCCGTCATCCCGTCCTCATCAGATTTGGCAAAAAGAGACGTGGGTAGTGTTGGGATCTTCTCGTGCCATCCTTTGCTCACGCAGTGCAGTGTGCCTGCCCCTGAACAAGCAAAACTCTCGTTGAGACTAGCATTTTGCCACGTGCTATTTCAAAACGTCTTAGCAACGTCTCGTTTGCCTGATAGTAATGTAGTGTTCGTGCCTCGCAGCTAAAGTCGTTGCATCGCGACCTTGACTCTTGCCTGTTTCGCCTAGTGCAGTCGCCTGGCTTTCCGTCGCGACGCTGTCTGTTTTAGATCAGAGGAAAGCCAGTTGACTGCACTGGCGAAACAAGGCAAGAGCTCATTGGCTCAGTTTGATTGGCGAAACAGCAAATCAAAACATAATTTGATGTTTTTGAAAACGTGGTCGCGGTGCAACGGTTTAAGCTGTATGCCGAGGAAATACGAGGCACAAAATTCCACAACTTGTCGCGCAACATTGTTTTTTTTTTTTATTTCATCAAATATACAACTTGTCGCGCATTTTATTTTGATGATTACACATGCGAGCCCAAGGCACGAATCAATTTAAATTGTAGGCAAAATGATGCGCGACATAGTAACGAGTAACAAAGCCAGAATTTGTGGCTCAAAGTAGACCCGCGCTCTGCTTCGCGCATCAAGTTTTTACAACTTGAAAAACATGTTTTTGTTGCGTGACAAGCTGATGTGCCGCGAGCGAAAAACGCGCAACATCGATCAGAAGCATGCAACGCAAAAATGTTGCGCGACACAATTTGCGGGGTTTGTGCCTCGTATTTCCCGGCATAATTTGCCGTGCGCGCAAAAACAACAAATTATTTGCTGTCCGCGCATAATGCAAATAGCAGTCCAGAACGACTTAACCTAAGAGCGAATACCAAGGACTTATCAGGAGGGGGCTACCTGTACGCAAATATGCACGTGCGTAACTCGTAAAGTAATACAGCAGTCATGGAAACCTGAGCTGGTGAAAACAATGCAGTGCGTATAGTCTGACTAAGCCCAGCCCCTGGTTTCTATGACAACTCATCTCATTTATTTGATTATTTCTTGGTGTTGCAAGATGTATTGTATTTTTGATTGGAGCTTTTGTATTCCATCTTATTGTTTCGTTCTACCGTCTTTTGTCTTCTATTGTCTTTATGCCTCTGGTGCCTTGCAACACCAAGAAAGAGCCATTATTTTAATCCTCGAAGTCATACGACTATATACAGGATGGTAAAACATATATATGGCTGACCTAATGCTTAATTAATCAATAAATAAATTTAAATGCTAATTTCCTAGTAGCAATAACCTAAAACAGCTGGGTGGGCTAGGCTAGTAAAGCACTCCACAGATTGTGCATTTACAGCCGCTTAAGGAAGGGCGTTCCATAGTGGAACCCGCGGGAATAATGAAAAAAATGAAAACTTTCGCAGGCTAGCCTCCGGGATCCTTGCAAAACGGTCTGAATTCCCATCTTGATAATAACAACCGGGCAGCCCAGAGCCTACTTACAACAAAATAAGCTATTGAAAACCAATGCAACATTTCCAATACTTCCCCCCGCAGATACCATGCTGTCCCTGATGAGTTTATGAGCGCTTTTAGAGAGAGGACTAATTCTCTGTATGTAAAAATCTACAGACGTATGCGAGCACGCATCGATTCCCGAGGCAGCCACGGCTGGCGTAACCTGGGCGACTGGGCCGCAATTGCAAAAGTGATCTATATCACCCAATCTTACCTGCTACGGCCAGGATCAACATGAGCACCCCCACTGCTATCAGAGTCCTCTTTTTACTAGTTTTACCACTGGTGTCGGGTGCATCGCAGGTCTTCCACTCGGGATCAGGGCACGACTTGAGTGGCGGCTTCCCTTCTTCGGGTAACGGAAGGCACACCTGTTTAGTGACGCACCAATAGCATGTAAGATCTCGAGTGCAGGAGACGCACTCTGTGGGACCTTCGCATCGCGCATTGGAATCTCTAGCAGACGCTCCCGAATGAATGCTTAAAATGACGAGCAAGAAAAGACCTGTAATGAAAGTCGAGGCTTTCAGCCCCATAAAAACGCAGTCGTGAACATTAGACGCAGAGCGGTATCGAATGCTGGTCAGACCATGATGTTTGTATGGAGAATTTTTATTAGTGACGAAACAAAAACAATCAGGGAAGTATATTTATTTCGCGCGCGAGCGCTTTTATCTCCCGTGGGGGCGTGGGAGGGGAAATGTTTGTTTTGACAACCTTCTCAATCAGAACAATTTTGACGTGTGTTGGTTGGTGAAAAAATACATTTTTCGAAAGAGCCGCGAACTGGAAATAAGTTTTTTTACAAACTAGAACTTGCGGGGTGTGCACTGGTTAGACTGACAAGTCACGAGAAACCGCTAAGCAAAACCTGCTCGTCTGGAAAATGATGTAAACGAGGCAGAAACACTCAAGGCTACAGGATTAGTGCGCGTTCCCTTCGAAAACGTAATAAAACAGTTAAAACAGCAGAGATAGTCGACTTTAACGCAAATTACTCGCTTGAGAGTTATTTGAAAATGAGAGTTTTCATCATATATATATATATAACTGAAATTTGACCTCACCCGTCCCTGTCGTACATGTCAATTGTTCTTCTTCCACAGCGTTCAAAATGTCAACAAACAAAACTGGTACTTGAAGAATCCTTGCACTTGCAAAAGTTCGTCTTGATTGGGTTCCCTGTGCTTTGGCCATCTGATGTCAAATCGCGCTCTGATTGGTCAGTTTTCTTTACGATGTGACGTCGACATCGCCAGGGTCACATGACCACGAAGGTTTGCAATGCTCGGTAATGGCGACGTGAGACCTGTGAAGAGATATGATTAGGATTCCTTTTCGGCCTTTTGCCACCAAATTACCCTTGAATTTGATTCAAAATAGGGACCATACCCTTTTCAAAAGGCCAAACTGGCAGTTTTGATGAGTAATAGGAAATATCCAAGACTATCGGACGGGTTAGTTGCAGTTGAATTCGTCTGCCCTGTCAGACCACAGGCCGCCATGTTTTTTGTTAATATACTCCCTCATAGCGGCTACAAATTCATCGGAAAAAGCCAAATTGAACTCAAATAATCATCTGTAAGCTTCACAAATACTAAGTTATTTCTTCTTCTATCCATAGGTACCATGAAAGGAGTCCGTTTCACCCGCATCAGGTTTGTATTTTCGACTTCGTCTGACGTGGTCAGACTCCAAAATCACCTAGCAGAAACTTGCAAATTAATAACTTGACACCGATCTCAGAAAGTTTTCCAAGGATCGGAAACCTCTCTGAACTCGCCGAACCATAAAACAATCCTGTTTTATTTTCCTGATTGCTTTGCAGGCTAGTAGCAAGCACTCGGGAAAGAATCATTCCAACTGTATCACGGATGGAAACAGAGAGCGAGATCGATCGCCGGCAAACTCCAGCGGTTTCAATAGTCGAGATAATTCTCCTTATTCCACTTCAAGTCGACACTCGAATAATTCCTCCCCGAGATCCCAGAGATCGAAATATAGCAGCCAACGGGCGAGAGACGGTAGCAAACGAGGTAGGTTTTGGCTGGACCTAGGCTAGGAAACAAAGGCTAAAGTGGCTACTACCTGCTCTCTAATGATTTCGACCTAATTAACAGGTCGTCGTGGCGTGAAGCGAAAAGAAACATGGCTAGACCTCGAATTTTGGTTTCTTTCAGAGATCATATTCTGAGAGAAGCCATATAGTGGCATACAAGGTTTCTTATGCACTGCAAATAATATGCAAAAGAGTCCTGCATAGAATCTTTTGCATAATGTAATTAGCAATCAGACACTTGAGATAGAATGAGTGATAACATTCATTTTATTATCAGGTTGACTAAACAGGCTATATGTCTGCAATATTTATTTAATATTGAGACGTAATAAGTTGAAATAGCTTGATTATTTGTCAAGTGCAACATCTCCTATAGAATGATAACTCTTAAAACATGAGGCATTCCAGATGCAGTAACAGATGCCCTGAATGCTACAGCATGCCAAGATACGAAAATTACACCATGAAACTGAGTGGTGTGACTGTTACGACATGCTAAATTGCCCAGTCTTCACTGCAGAAATTCAGATCTCCTTCAGTATACGATGCACACTCAGCCAAAGGAGCAAAGAATTACCCCATGTTGTCTTTCATTAATTAATGACACTCATCAAGCTCGTTGGTGCATGAAGCAGCCATGGACATGAATTGGAATTACCACCAAATGCCTTATACTGCTTAATGACACACATTGAAGCTCATTAATGCACAGTGCCATTGCACCGTTTCTAGAGGACCTAGATTTTTGAGAAGTGGGAAATTTAGAAATAAGGAATTCCATAATGAGATCACTTGACACTGTTATCATATGGGGTAGAAAATGTATTCATTTCAGTAATGTGAACAAGCACCCAAAATACAAATGTCCAACTGTACTGGGACTATACTATGTAAGAGACTCAACATTTGAGATACACATCTGTTTTTATACATAAAAAAGATGCTTCTACAGGCTGAGCATGGAAGCTGGGCACATAGAAATAGCAAGCCAGTCAGAATTGAGTTTGATACTAAGCCATTTTAGTATAAAAGAAAAGCAACTTCAGATGGAATCTCAAGTAAAAACCATTGCAAATTAAAACCTGTTGCATTGTGCCTAGCATTTAAAAACAATAAATCCTTGCTCTGTTTCTCCAAGTGCTGTTGCATGGCTTCAAATGGAATGAAACCAGGCAAATGTTGACATAGCCAACCAGGTGTACTAAGCAAAACTGGACATGAATCTGATTGGCTTGGAAGGTTCCAGCGGGTTTCTTGCTCTCAAACTAGCCATCAGAACAAACTTTGTCATCTCTTCAGAAAATCTTGCCTTATGTCAAATGTAAACTTGGTCATTTGATTTGTGTGGTGATTAAGTCTAGTTTTTGCTTCCCAAATCTGCAATTCAAGTATCTCTCGGTGGAACATTTTGTTTTGACAAACAACCCTTTGTGCACTGTGATGTTAGATTTAAGCTAGTTTGAGTGGCAGAACAACAAAGCCAAACTAAGTTGGTTACTTTTGTTATGATGCAAATGTTTTAGCTGTAACCTTAAATAATGCCTATGGACTCTCAGGCTGGGACAGGTGATTGCTGCTTTAGATCACTATAAGCATGTGCTAAATCATGAAAAACAAAACGCTATGGTCAGTAAATTTTATGGATAGTAACTGAAAGTCATCCAAAATCAAAGATTATATACTTCAGTGACATATGATATGAAAATTGTAGCACAGGTGGCATTGCATGGTAGTTGACAGGCATTCATAAAGAGTTCGTTGTACGCTAGAAGTTGTCATTCAATAGTAATGGAAAGCAAAGTTGTACTGAATGAATGTCATGAGTACTCGATATCAAGAAGGTTTTATTCAGAATCAGTCTGCAGTAATCACTTTGTGTGGCCTTTAACATATGAACAAAGAAAATTTAAGATACTCTCAGGTAGCAACGGATGCAAGAACACAGCCAGCCACCATTTTCTCACCCTAGCAACATACCAAGTCAGACAAAGCATCCATTTCCATCGGCATTACATAAGGAATGTAATGTGATATTAAATTGTTATTGCATTTTTTAAAGGAGCAGCTGATAAGGGGTCTTTAAAGGCTAAAATCAGTCCCCTTTTAGATCTTTTTTGTTAAATAAAATATATAAATAGCCAAATAACACAAATAAGGTCAAGTGGTTCCGGTATAACTGTGGCAAAAGTCATAACATTTGAATTTTGCTATTGCCATGCTATCACTGGTGTAAGTGTCCACTATAAGTAATTTCTATTCTTCACATATCTCTGACTCAAAAAGGTCTGAAAGACATTGTGAAAAACATTTTAGACTTATGAAAACTCTTTTCAAGAAGTTATTACTGCATTTTTACGTAATGCAAACTCCAAACACCCTGCATGTGTGTCAGTTGAGGGACTAAGTCAAAGCTTGGATAACTGTTTGACCGCCATCCAAGAGATGTTTGACGAACACTCAAAGTCTCATTTCCGGCAGTCAGTAGGCAGCTTAATGGTTGGAAATCAATCGAGGGAGTTCACAAAATTTTGAAAACTGCAGTAAAATTTCTCAGAAAGTTAAACTACACTTTAACTACAGTCTATATCATATCATTAAGTCCTTTTTGCAGTTCAAGTCTGCATGAAAAGTTAATAGCAAAATTACTACAAACATCAATCCAATATAAATGAAGCCCAGGAGCTTACTTGTCAAAGACGTAAACTACAGCCTATTTGTTATCATCTAGGCTCAAGCCAGTCACCAATTGAAACCAACAGTGCACGACATGGCAAGTTCAATCACATCAGTGAGGTAAGTTTTCGTGTCATAATATAGCCTGAATTTTCCCTACACTCCAACACTTGTTGCTGTCAGAATTGTGGAGTAATGCTGTATCATTTCACTGAATATGTTTTTTATTCACAGATTTATTGCACTGATATTGACACTGTGAAGTTATCTGTAGTATCACATCCCTCTCAAATAAACAACCTTTATGCCAATGCATTGCAAGTACAAATTCCTAAAGTATTAGGTTTTGCAGGCAATGTTTCACTTTCTTCAGCTTTAGGTTGTGTCTGTGTTCTGGACCAAGGATCTGCCATAAGGATCTGCTATAGCTGTATGAGCTCATGGTTGTATTTTTTTGTGTTAGGAATTTTCCTGGTCACAACATGTCAGCTCTTCAGGAAAGATCTACTATTATAATTTCAAGACCGAAAAATCCCAGTGGGAGAAACCAAAGGAATGGCTTGAGAGGTAAGAAACTGACCTTCCTTTGCGTATGTGTTTGTGTTCAAATTGCTGTGATCTGTTTATATAAAGATTAGTCATTGAACTGGCTTTGAATAAAATGTTTGTGTAATTGAATAAGCTCATTATTTTGTTGTTTTGATCACACTGGTTTTTCAGAGAGAGAAGGGAGAAAGAGAAGCAACGACAAAAGCAACTTGCAGTTTTGGAGTCCAAAGACAGAGATACAGGGAAAGAGCAAGTCATTAGCAGAGAGACAAGCTATGGAAAACTCAACAAATGTAAGAGATTCTAGTTTACTGAAGTACTCATCATAAGTTTTTCGTCAAATCACTGCAAGATGCCCATACTTGGCAAAGCTCTTTGGGTTTGACATCTCATTCAGGGTTGCTGAAGGGCAGTGGTATACGCAGCCTATAGGCATGGGTACTGTCAAATATTTTCATTGTCAATCACTGCCATTGAACAGCACTGTCATTGAACAATCTGTGCATTGGACATTGTTGAACATTTATTAAACATTACTAAAGTAAACAATTGAGCAACATGGAATATGAATTTGAATTGAATCACCCAGCAGCTACAGCAGTGTTTCACTTGAGTTCTAAAAGTTTGTTTCCCAAACTGCATCACATGTTGGATGTTCAGTCCATCATATTATTGGATAATAGCAAGGACTGATTTAGACGAGACATCCATTATCATGTTAAGAACACTGTCTAACAGGAGCTTTTCCTGTTTGTAGATGGCACAGCCAAGGTGTTCACCAAGGAGCACCCTGGAAGTGACAGACTTGAATCGAGTAGAATGCTCTTGGATGAGAGATCAAAAGACAACCACCATGGCAGTGGCTTTGACAGAGTTCACTCTGTTGTTAAGACCTCATCTGCGTATACCGCTGCTGTATCCACAGCATCTCAAAGGTTAGTGAAGTTCTGAGGATAGTTCAGATTTTGACTGAAAAAGTTGCAGGGCATTCTGTGCCATGTTCGCTCCATAACAGTGTTGACCATGCCATGCTTAAGCATTTTGATTGGTTGATCTATCATTTCATGTGAAATGTGAAGTGTCTTGAAGGCAAGGTACCGTGCCCTAACTGTACTGTGTTCTATGCCTTTTCACAATCATACACAATCTGATCTATATTTATAGATGAACAATGGACATACAATACCGGGGTGGAAATTAACTTTTTTCCTAAGTCGCCGTGCAAAAAAATCTGGTCTCCTGAGCTTAACTTGTGGTCGCCATGTGATGTCCATGCTTAAAACAGTACCACAAAGTTGGTCACCAGCTGGCACCTAAGTTCACATTTTTAGTCTGCTGGCTCAGATTTTTGGTTGCCCAGGCGACCAGGTGGTCACAATTTCCTGCCCTACAATAACATATGAAAACAAAGAAAGTTCACTTTTTTGTACTTTGTTTTTTAGGTCAACTCCTGTGGCTGCAAATTCATCTGGTAGGTTGCTCGTTTGTTCTACTGCAAATAAAAAAACAAATATTGCATTAGATGTGTACTATTGGCTTGCCGTTTCTTGAAGGTAGTTTAGAGTTATGGCAAAATATAAATCAATGTTATCTATGTCCTAGATGTTGCTCAGTTAATAATGAAATATCCTTTGATTGCCTTTAGCTCACAACTTAAACAACTGTATTTTCTTGCCGACAGCTTCTCCTGCTGGGAGTGTACAAGATGTGTCTCCTCCATCGACTCCTTCATCTCGCGCAAACATGTTTGACTCCCGCCCCCACACTGCTTCCCCACAGTTAATTACAGTTTCCCCACATTTATCACAGTATAACACCACACAGGCACAACAGCTTCCTGGTTATGGCGCTAGTAGCCAGACTGGGTATCCTACAGGTGCTCAGCAGTACACAGTGTCGCAAACTGGGTACTCTCAGTACGGACTTGTAAATAATGGTAATCAATTGCACACACCACCCACACAAACAGCGGCTCAGCAACAGTATAAGGTGTCCAATGATGTGCCTGCCCTGCACCCTCTACAGCAAGCCACTCTGCTCCATCAGCGGCAACTATCCGAGGTTTGTGCTTTGCTTTTTAATCAAGGTTTGATTTCTTAGAAACCATAGTTGCCCATTGTGTAAAAAAATGTCACCCTTCACGAGGTTAGAGGTCTAAGAATGAGGCCCATTTGGTTTTACAGGATGTTTTTGCTGAAATTGTTGAATGTGAAAAGCTTAATTCCCAATGGTTGCATATTGGGAATTGCTTACCAATGCGTAGGCCTTTATCACGTTAATAGTGATAAATAATATCTAATAGTTATCAGCATATGGAACCTGGTATTCGATTCTACACACATCCATATTAGTAAAATTACAAAGTGTGGTGAAGATTGCATAATCTGGCTTACTTTTTACAAAGAAATGAATGGCAAATTACATCAAGTCGAGGCTGGAAGGGCATTTCAATTAGTTCTTCTGAAACTTTGCAGTTTTACTAATACAGATGTGTATAATTGAATACTGGGTTTCATTTCCTGATAACTATTAGATATTATCAATAAAAACTTTTTGAGCTAATGAGATCCTTGTTAAGGTTTGCCCAGCACAGTGAATTGGCTTCTGTCATGACAAGGGAAGCCAAGCCACTGCCCTAGATTGCCTTGATTGACAACACACAAATACTTACAGCTAAAACCGTTGCATCGCGACCCGTTTTCAAAACATCAAATTGTGTTTCAAAACATTGATTTGTTTTTGACTTTGCTGTTCCGCCAATCAAAATATCTGAGCCAATGAAACTCTTGCCCTTTTTCGCCTAGTGCAGTCAACTGGCTTCCCTCTGAACTAAAACCTGCTAGGCGAAACAGTGCAAAAATCTTATTGGCTCATAAGATTTGACTGGCGGAACAGCAAAGCCAAAACAAATCAATGTTTTGAAAATGCGGGTCGTGATGCAACGATTTTAGCTGTAACTGCCAAACTTTTCCAAGCTGACAATAGTGAGGTAGCATGTTACCTGAAGCTGTAATATGAAATCTGACCATACTTCCTGCCATCTGTGTATGGTTATAATGCAAGACTAATAGATAAAAATCTTACCATATCCAACATTTTTTCTCCCTTCCAGAGCAAACGATCAAGTTCAGGATTCCCTCAGCAGTATACTGCTTTATCACAGTCCAGTGTACAGACCCATGTGCCACTTTCAACGAGTGCATTACTCAAGGAAGACAGTAGAACCCATAGCTCCCCAGGTTCTCCTGTGATATTCGCACATGGCACCTCAAACCCAACATCTGCTAAAGACCAGCCATATCCTGCCCTTGCTACATTACATACGGCACTGAGTGCTCATGGACATTCACAGTCTCCCTCGGCGCTTGCCTTGTTAGCGAGCCAGCCATCACCTATTAATTTACAGGCTTTAACAAAATACGTGGATAAAAATCTTACTGGTCATGTAAGTGGCTGGATTACGGAGGGCGCTGAAAAACAGGTAAGAACAAGGACGATAATTTACTATCATCACCTATTTCTAAGCTACTAGAGTGATATCAAATAAAAGACATGTTTTGTTGTGTTTAAAAGTTTTTATATACTATAAACAGACGATTTGGTTTTCTTAACATAGTTACCGAAGTGTTTGTCTTGTTTTTACAGATTCAAAGACTGAGCGAAGAGGGAAGCACCAATGCAACAGATGCAAATAAAATTGTTATAGAACAGTTTCAGTTTCATTCACAATTAAATCTCTTGGAGTTGCGACTGGATGTTGGAACAAAAAGGTAATTATAAGTTCCCAAGAAAACTTTGTGGGAAGATGTTTAAATTAGACATTGAAAGTCTACATAGGATTGAGATAATTTATGGTTTTTGAAAATCAGCTAATGTCGTTGTTTCCCTGTTTCTTGCTGCGCATTTTTAAAGCGTTGCTTTGGGTTTGGGATTTGGGGTTTTCTGATACAAACAAGTGAAGCCATCTCAGGCCTAAGGCAAATGTCGAATTTAAGGTATAGATATAGTTGAAAAAGCTTTTCACGGAAAATGATGGCGTCGCATCGCAATTTACGCTACGAAGGTCGTTTGGGTATCATTTTAAAGCTCAGAGCATGTACAATTTGATGAATGGATTTTCTTTTCAAATAATAGAATTATGCTTTTCTGTCGCGACAGAAAGCCATGCTACTGCACTAGGCGAAACAGGGCAAGGACCTGATTGGCTTAGATGGTATGACTGACGAAAAGAAAAACATGATCATAAACCATGTTTTGAGAACACTTTGCGCGAAACATCGATTTTGGCTGTAAACTAGCTAGCATGACACGGAGCTATGTTTTCGTAAGAATTGCACAATAAATAAATGAAATGTCCCCTCTAGAGAGTTTAGATGGATAATCTGACACAATACAAAAAGCACCTGTTAAGCTGTTAATAACACTTCAAAACATTTGACGATTGAGAGAAGCTGGCTTGTATGAAAAGCAGTATCTTTGACAGCATATAGCCCAGAGGCCAAGAAGGGGGAAGGACGTTCAAGATATTTTCTTAAGGCCGGTTTACACTTGCGATTTTTGTTGCATTTGTCACGGTGATTTTTCTCACGAGAGTTGCAATTCCAACTCTCTTGTGTAAACGAGATGCAAATCCGGTGCGATGGCTGTGCTGTCGCATCAAATTACATAGAGTTTCGAACATGTTTTAAATCTCCGCGACATCACGCGACAAAAAAAGAGTTGCAACTTGTTTCCATTAGTGATTTTGAGTTGACGCGTACTTGCATGAAAAATCGCCGCGACTCGCGCGACAAAAGTTGCAGCAAAAATTGCAAGGTGTAAACGGGCCTTGACATTTGTTGCATCTACGTATAGCCCAACTGTTTTCGTGACACACTCCAAGCCGAGAGCACCCTTTGTGGTCACCAGAAACATCAACTAGCCTATTTTGTTGTTAAAACCCGATATTGCAAAATACACTACATTTTATCAGGCAACAACAGACTGAAAACACAAAACCGTGAACTGGACCATCATGGACAACATTTCACTGTTGTTACAGCCCAAGCCCTTTTTCAACGCTGGGAATTTTCAGACCATGGTTGATTGTGGATTTTTCGTTCTGCCAGTCCAACCATTGTGTAAATCAGGTCCTTGCCCTGTTTCGCCTAGTGCAGTCGACTGGGTTTTCGTCACGCCAGTCAAACCATCTAAGCCAATCAGGTCCATTGCCCTGTTTCGCCTAGTGCAGTTGACTGGGTTTTCGTCGCGACAGAAAGCCCGTCGTCGACTGTGAAACAGGACCAGAGCTGGTTTGGCTGGCGCAATGGGAAAACCTAATCGCACTCCCAAAGCGACGTCACGTAGCGCGATACAATGACTATAGCTGTAATGCTGATGATGACTTAGTGCCTCTTACGCAGCCAGCACAATCAAAGCACAGTGGGACCTTTGTTACTGCGATTTTCATAACTCTGCAAACTCCCGCTTTACATTTCCGAACGCCAAACTGCGTTTTGTCTTCCGTTCATCAAACCTTTTAAGACAGGCGTATGGATTGTTTTAGAAGTTTCGTTTGGATTTTATGGTGGAAAATGTGGTCTTGAAGTCTAGCTAGTCTTTATTAGTTCACAAAACCTCTCAAAACCTGTTTGAAATCACCCAGAGCTACTGTTCACTCGTTTGATTGGCGGAAGCCAAACCGCGGTTTGTTAGTTGGCGTAGAGTTCGCAAAATTATGAAAATTGCAGTAATAAACACTCTTTTTTTATTTTCAGGGTTTCTTCACTGAAAGGACTTACAAAGACTTTGGAGCACCTCTTGGCAGAATCTGATAAAAAGTCTCTGACATGATATCTACATGCAGTAAAATGTTCTTAGAATTTCAAATTGGTGCCCTGGGTCCATACCCATACTTCCAAAGCCTCCAAGGAATACAGTGGCGCTAAATTGTACTTTTCAAGTAAACCAATGGAGTTAGAGAACGTTGAGCACTCAGAACAGTTGTACTATCATGGTAATTCTTGGCGAATAGGGACCCAGGGAAGCCAGTGCTAGTTTAGAGGGGGGCTCTAAACAAATGCCCTAAAATCTGGATCTAAAATTATCAATAGACTAAAGATCTAAAATGTCATTTCGAAATAACAGAGTAATCCTCATTGGCCTAGTATTTCGGTTTGTACTCTTATGTTTGGTATTTCTCCAAGAAATACCAGGCGTCTAGTGGACACTTATTTTTCTCTTGAAGGGGGCCCCTTCCAGAGAAAAATAAGTGTCCACTAGACGCCTCAAATAACGTTGCCTCTTTTAGGGCCAGTTTACGTGGACCCAGGCTGAAATCGTTTGTTCTGAGGCCCCTAGGGAAAGAGAAGAAAAAAACTCAGCCCGGTTTACCAGGCCAGCAGCCTCAGGAGTATACAGCCTAGATCATTCATATATGGTACACTTTAATAGTGTACTTATTCTTGTTCTATAAGACATGGGAGATATTTTTACGGAGGACACTATAGTGTGCCATATATGAAGGATCTAGGAGTATACATACCCTTAGCCAGGCCTTTGTCAAGTGTTGTGACTTGCTCCTATATAGCACTGCACTAGCCTGCGTAGCGACTCTTAGAGGGAAGGGGAGGGAGTCTGGGCGAGCGAAAACCGAAAATAGAGCGTCCACGAGGGGTTCTGGGTCCCTCCCTTTCCAGAACCCGCCGCGGCTGTGCTATTTCTGGTTTTCCGCGTTCGCCCCGACTCCCCTTCCCTTTAGAGTCGCTACGCAGGCTAGCACTGCACATATTGTTAGGCTATAGTATTGTGTTCTTGAGTAGTCTAACCCATAAAAGGGATGCGAGGCAGAGTGAGTGAGATAACATTGAAACCATTCCTTTGTCACCCTCTACCGTCTTGAGCATGGAAGCGAGCCAAGGAAAAAATCCGGTTCAAATGTTGGGCTCTCGCGTTGGTAATTCGCGGCACTTTCAAGCTCCTGTGCCCAAACTCTTTGCCATCCATCATGTTTACATTTTCAGAGCCTTTAAGGTCGCGCTTCTTGCTTAGCTTCGTTTCCATGCTAAAAAAAAAACAAGATGGTGTGCGTGACAAAGACGAATGATACACAGAACAGAGCGGTAAACTCGCGGTACTAGATAGGTGTCCTAGACATCTACTTTAGCTAAGACTCCTCGTATCTGGGTCACAGTCGAATCCGACAAAGAGTCAGAATCTTGTATTAGTGTTGCCCCATCAGTGCCTGAAAAGTGTCTATTTTTGTAAGATTTTCATTGTTTTTTGTGTGTTTGTTTCCCGCTAGCCGAAGGCTGAGATAGAACTACCAGATGTTTCTTTTCACTCGTATGGCTTCACGTTCGACGTGCTTATTTTGCGCCTATAGCAGTGCCCTGTAAATTGTATAACTACAAGTCTCTGTTAAATTTCTTGGAAAAATGTGTTTCTTGGAAAAATGTGTTTCTTAGAAAAATGTGTTTCTTGGGAAAATGTGTTTCTTGGAAAAGTTTGTTTCTAAAAATAGACACTTTTCTGTCACTGATTGGGCGGACCTTATATGGGACATCCTTACTGTTAATAATGGTCTCTTGAACCGACAAATCTATATGTGGTCTCTGTTGAAAAGCGTACACTTGGGCCAATATGACACGAAAGACTGTCGTTTAGTTTGCAGTTGGCAATTTAGTGATAAATTAAATTTTGAATTACTTCTGACAAGGAAAGTGTCCGTTTGTCAAATGTGGCTCTAACGATTTGTAAGATAACCCAGCTCGTTGCGTTTGAGGCTCTTTGAAATTTTAGATATACAGCTTGTGTATGGGTAATAGGTCATTCGCGTTCTCAGAGCCTCCTTTTGCTGTACGGGTAGTACAGTCAGCATGAACGAGAGCCTGTCCGGACGAGAATGATTTAATATCTGGCAATTTGCGTTTGGGAGGACCAGACAAATGCATTTAAAATAAAAACCACGAGTGGACACCCTAGGTTGCGAGTACGATGTTAACGTTCACTTTGTTTAGGAAGGTTTGAAATAGGCATTCCTTTTAACAATAACGGCCACCGAACTGTACAGGTTTTCTGTTGACATGGAAACTTTATGGTCGCCAGCTTTTATCAAGCCTTGTTTAGTTAAGAGAAATAACAAAATCACAGAGTCCTGATAACATGAATTACCAAAGTCCTTACACGAATTGTTTGTGTGTCCTAGTGCCCGGGATGCGCTGTGCAAGGGCTTTGGGATTTTCTTGGTGTATTGTAGGCAGAGGAGGAGTCAGAAGGAGAGTAATTCGCCCCCAAATTAGTTTAGCTCTTCGTCGTCTTTATAGTCTCTCCCGCAGGCGTTCTTAGGGTATTCCTGTGATCTGCCCTTGAGAACGACTGCGGGGTCTTGACACATCGAATATAACCCAGGTCCTGCGGGAAACCCGGAGCCAAAACTAGTGAAATTGAATTCTCGACTTGAAAACCTTGCGTTGTACTGTACATGTAGATAGGATGTATTCCGAATTGTTTGACGTGGCTAAATGTTGAACAGTTTAAAATGAGCTCAAGGAAGATAGTCAAACTATTTCTTCAAAGAAATTATTTTCATCCTCCATCTCGTAGTCGTTGCTGTAAAGCATAACTTGTAATTACGACTCAGTATTTTATGTTTAAAACACGAAAACTTGTAGCGTTGTTGTAATGGTTACATTATTTTGCACCCGCGAATCCCTGTATGATCAAACTAAAAAGAGCAGTCGCAACAAGCAAAAACCCGCAACCCCTGTTGAAGGGTAGATCCCGCTTTTCAGCACCCATCCTTAGTTGAAATTCTGTTGCTTTACTACCATTGAATTCAAGTCAACCACCCTAGAATTCTATTTTACCCAACCCTGAACACTCGGATGCTAAGTATTTTTAATAAGGCGCGTTAACAATGCTTTATTCTACAGTATTATTCGTGTAAACTACAAAACGTGATCGGTTCGCGTGTTGTTAGTGTGAACCAACCATACCTTGGCTTTGCGTTGTCCAATATGAAGGCCCCTCTTGAAGAATTTAAGTATCGGTGACGTCATAAGACCCTCGAAGGAATAACTTAAACCTAACCCTAGAGAAGTCTAAGTACAGTCATTTTATGACGCTTCTACTGTTATTCCACTCTTGGTTCCCGTGAGAACGTGTTAAGCGCCTTATACGGATTCCCGTATAGACGCCTTTCCTGTCTGTTTGGCGCGCCGTTGGGTGGTCACCGGACGACTCTCTTTAAAACCGTCCCCTTTGCCTTCAGCGCCTTATTGCGCGGGGTACAAATTGTATGAAATTTATGTTTCTCCAAAATTTCTAAAGTTCTAGTCTCCTTTACAAAAAAAAAAACGTGGAATTAAAATACGTCGCGACGAGTCTCTTTTTTAATGTTTCGTAGCTCATGCCGCGCAGTTGTCAGCGTCGACAGTCAGCAAATTAGAGAAGTTGATCAAATATAGAAGCATTTTCGATTCCGCCTCAAGGCGTATTTTCTAACTTTCCTGCTGTCACCTTGTTTACATGAGTTTCTTGTCATCTTACTTAGCCGAAGCTACGCGTTAACCTTATCGCGAATCGCTCACACCCTTGGGTTCATCATCCTTTTCGACGCGTTGTACCAAATTACAAATACATCAGACTCATGAGTCTCGACATAGTAGATAGCAAATCTCCCTTCGCTGATTTATGCTGCAATTAATTACCACGCGATGGTGTGCTTTTCTAGATTATCGACGGAAACGGCCGGTTGGGAAAATGTCTAGCCGTGATTCTGTTCAATTTATGGAAGTACACAAGGCAAGGGACGGCGCTAAAAGGGATCTTTAAAAAAATCATTTTCATCTCCCCACTGGAAAATTACGCCAAGGCGTGGATGGTACACCGCCTATCCTGCCATAGAAAGTATTCTACTACATCGCGTTCCTAGCTATTTACTCTCCGAACTCTAGCAATTACCGGCTTTATGACATAACGACAAATTTATTTCCTCAACGCATGACTTTCGTTTTGGGAATACGGAAGGAAATATGGTTGTCCATTCGTGACCGACAAATAGAAATGAAATTTCTTTCGTATTGGTAAATTAATCAATCAAACTCTTCAAGTTTCTTTGTTTAGGCTTCAGAATACGTGTTCTGAGGGACTGGCAATTCGTAAATATACAAAGAGTATTGTACATTTTTTGCGCAAATTTCTTCCGGGAGTTTTGATGATTTTCACGTAGATGTATTTTACCCAGAGTGCAACAGTGTATTTTGGAGATGACGTCATCGGAATGTAGGCTTGGCTTACCCAGAGTACATTGGGCGCTTGGGCGGCCATCTTTCCTTGAGATCTTGCAGCATCTAACGCATTGTTGTTATACAGGAATACAAGCCAAAGATTGGCCAGAATAATTGAACGTTTATTGGACTAAAGCAAACGCCGAGGCCTTCACTTGAAGAAGAACCGTATGTTAAGGATCTGAGCCGGGCTGTGTGCCAGTTGTGGAATTTTTCGATGCGGTTTATAGTTCTAATACGGCAAGAGATACCCTGTCTAAAGCGAAGAATGTATACGCTTAGGTCTGCTTGCCCGCCCAGCAAAATAAGTCTGTAATAACTCCATGGACAAAAGGCGACATGGCTACTGATTCAGTTAAAGGGAGACTGAAGCAGCTTGAGCAGACTTTCCGCTATGGGAGCAAAGAAAAAGGATCTTACAGCATCGAGACCCTAATCGATGTCTTGCTTTTGCTATACGACGAATGTTGCACCTCAACTCTACGCCGCGATAAAAATATATCCGAGTTTATTGAAGATGGTAAGGCCGAAAGCTTCTATGACTGCGGATGCCTCTAAAATAGTTCTTCATTATTGAGTCTTTCTTTTCTGTGTATTCACAGTCAAACCCATCGCCACAAAAATCAAGCAATGTCGACTACATCGCGAGGACTTCGAGCCACTCAGTTTGATTGGAAAGGGAGCCTTTGGGGAGGTAGTATACACTTTAAATCTCTTCGGCATACTAAGGACTCAAGTTTTTATTGCATGACAATGATATTGCATGGGTGTCTGAGTTTCGTTTTTATCGTTAAACTAGGTTACAGTTGTTCGACAGAAGTCTTCGGATCGAATTTACGCCATGAAGACGCTGAACAAATGGGAGATGCTCAAACGCGCGGAGGTAGGAAATATGGAGATTCGGACTTGTTGTGTCTCGTAGAATATTCAAGTCGGGTTTTCCATTGGTTCTCAACTTGTGGAATTCCCTTGCCGATGTATTCACAAACTAAATCGGCGAAAACTTGAGGATGGCAATTACAAATAACTAGAATTTGAGTTCTGTCAAGTTATAGCACGCGACAGCAGTCATGGCTCGAATTCTGTATGAATATCGTTGACAACACTCCGTTCTCAAAGCCAGGCACTTTAGTTCTAAATTGCAATGGCTTTTGAATTTCTAAATTCACTACCAGAAGGCATTTTGATGACAACTAAATTCGAAACCAGCTCAGCGGGATTTTTTATTCTTGGGTCTCTTTTACCGGCATGTATTGTGAATCTTCTCAGTCTTTTTCATATGATAATAATTCTAAATCATTCAGACGTTCTAAATCAATTCGAAAGGCGTTTCTTTTACTAGCCGAAGTTCTAGAACGATTTGTTTTAGAAATTAGAATCTAATGCCTCTAAAACGGCTAGCAATCTAGAGTTTATTCACATGTAGTGGTGATGGAATGCTTGCCGCGAGTTGATCTGTCAAAGGATAGATATCAAAGCAATCTTCGGAATCGACTCCTACGGAACGCTAGACATATAAACACTCCATCTTTCTAACAGTCATGTACTAAATACTCTTCGAATTTAAAAACATCAAATCTTTATGTAAAACACGCACAACTATGAAGCACACCACAACATGAATCGACTTATCCCGGGTTCTGACAACTCTCAAGAAGTTTTCTTCTCGATATTTTGATTTCATGTTTTCTAGGACAATTTAAAAGGACGGAGGACCGATTCGATTGGCTTTGACACTAAATTCTTAGTAGCGCTGAAAAGAAGCCTTGCGCGCTGATTGGGTTTTTGACACGTCTGAAACAGCTGGTTTGGGTTGCAACTTCATTCAAACTCACGGAAAATGCATTTTGTAGATTAAGTTGTCTTGAATTTATATAAAGGAGGAAAGCCAACGGCTTTAACAACACTTAGGCCCCCCAACTCCTCGGGGGTCGACTGGTTTTTGTTTCTGTACCAAGCGAGAACACGCGCGATAACTTCTGACTAACTGGGGCGTGAAAAATAAATCGAACCCCTCAACTAAACCTGTTGATCACTCAATGAAAATGACTCTTCTCAAAATTGTAAATTTTAGGGTCAGATATTTTAATGTTTGGTCAACAAATTCTGGCAGTGAAAAATCAATGTTGAACATGTCACCAGGGATGGCTAAATATTCTTCATTTCCTGTGTAATACCCAAGCCTTGTTCATCTCTCAACGCCATCATAGAATCCATAGATGGTTTATTCCCAGAGCTTTGGCTGACTTGATTGGTAGAAATGTTTGTTTTCTAATTACGGTACTTCCTGTGGTTTGTGCTTTAGGTTGATGAAAGTCTTCTAGAAAAGCTGAGTTATTGTAATCTTAAGCTTTCTCCCACATAACAATGATTTCAAAGGCTTTCACTCTAATCTGAAAACCTTTACAAAAAGGTTTTGTAAAGATAATATTCTGCATGCCTGGGTCATTGCGTGAAAATTCTGTTTAATGGAAACAGAGTAAGTTTGCACTCTAATTGATTATCTTAGCTAATGCTTCAGTTTTCCTGCTTAAATACCACCCAAAACTTAATGAAAGAATTTTCCAGAATGACCAGAATTTGATTTACATGGCTAAGTTGAGCTTATTTATGTAGCATCAGGAAGCTTTTCTAATAATAAGTCAAAATACATTCTCTAGATTCTTTCTCTGAAGTTTCATACTTCTCTTAAAGACTTTTTAATAATATCATTTAATGACAAGACAAAAGGTTAATAGGATTGTTAGCAATTATGACAAACCAGGGTAATTTAGTGACAGACCCACCCAAACTTTTAATCCAAAAGCTTTTCAGTAGAATGTTTTATGAATTGTACTCATGCTACAATTGGGAACATTTACAAACTGAAAAATGTTTCAAAAAGTATCTTGCCTATTTGGATGAAAGCTTCTGATGACCATAAAAAAAATCAAACTGCATTGATAAAAACCTTTGCATTTATAAAATCTAACTGTTCGTATAAGAATTTTCATGTCGTTATGAGATTTTTTTCAAGCACACAAACACGGTTGTATTTCCTATAGTGTGTCCAGGAAGGAACCCTATAGTCGCAAGACCTGTTAACGTTCTTGACACGTCAGAGAACAGAACTAACTTTTATTGTATTTTTGTTAACAATTTTGGTAAATTGTACGCACATGTTGGCATAAACATGTTCTCCTAGCATTGCTGAATCAAAACTTAGACAGTCACACTTGCTTGGCTTGCACCATGCAAAATGGTCCCAGACAACTCTAAAAAGCATTAAAAGTATTATAATTCTGCATTTCATATTCATAGTTTTTTCTCCCTTTCAATTGATGTATTTTCAAGTATCAGTGTGCATGGCTAAAAAGTGAAAAAGTTTGAAGAAGTTACCAAAATTATTTTAGAAAGTAGAATTCTATAATCATGTCACCTGTCCCTATTTGTGTGTCGCTGCCAATTTTTATACTAAAATTTGGTACACAGCAGGGATATAGTTTACAATGTCCATGAATGACACATTTGCTTTGTGCGGGCAGGTTTAAGTTTATTGTACATATGAAACTGTTACCAATATTACTGCCATACGACATTAGCACATGGGTAACGGGCCATTCATTTGGTAGGTAACAATAATTTGTGCTTCTTATGTGCATAGTCGATGCAGGGACGTCAACTCTCCTGATTTTTTGTGGGAGTCTGAAGATTTTTCATTCCTGTCTTCTGCCAAAATTTTCCTGGATTGCCATATATTTACTGTATTTCTCTTGGTTTTCTTTCTTGGAATTTTCTCTTAGCCTTTGTATTTCATCTGAAATCCCAAAGTTTCTAATGGTTTCTGAAGTCCTAGGTAGGTTTGACATCCTATAGAGCACATACTGATAGTTTATGTACTTGCACCATATCAACTCAGTTATGATGAGAAATGGCACACCATGGTTAACATATCTCAACAATTGAATCATCATATAATCTCAGGATGAGGATCAAAGCTTGCTTGGTTTTATTATTTTTTTTTTTTGCATTGCTGTACCCTTCCTCTCTGTGTTTCATATCAAGTGTGGTCTGTTTTGTTAATGGAATGGATGAGACATCAAATGAGGGTTCCATGCTTTAGTACTTAGCCTGAAGAAGAAGAAGCCCAGAAAATCCATTTTCACACTGCCAAAAACTGTCTTCTTGAACTTCTCAGTACTTTCTTTCCATGAAAACTCAAGGAACCCTTGCTATGCAGGCAAGTCTGTGCTTAGCCATGCAATACACAGGGAAACAACACTTACTAGCAGTACTACCAATGTGTAAACAGTGCAGCTCCGTATTATGCAAGTTTGTGCTAATGTTCTAATGACACCCGCAGCCTTGTATACAAAGCTGTAACTCAGGCATTGGCTATGATTACCTAAAATGCAGCCTCTAACTCTTTCCTCTGCAGCATTATGTTGAGTTTATTTACAGGCATGCATTTAAATTCATTGGCGAGTTACAGTTCCAGTATTCCAATATTGCTGAAAAATAACTATGTTATATTTTGTCCAGACCTGGTACTGCAATACACTCTTTTTTTTATAAGAACCTTTTTTATAAGAACGTTCAGCCTGAAATTTACCCAAATTTTAAGAACATGCTAAGAACATGCCTGAGCCTCAGATAGGAGCAAAGAGATTTATTTTCAGTGATGAGTTCTAAAATCCAGTAATCAAATGTGTTAATAATAACGACCTTCAATATTGTAATTTATAAACTCTCTTTTAAGATACTTCATTGGTATGTAGTACTATAAGATCAATCATATTTCAGATTCCGATGTCACTGAAATGTAAGAACATTTCCAGCCTCAAACTGCTCCAAAAATAAGAACGGCCCAGCCTCAACTGAAAATTAGACGTTCTTATAAAAAAAAAGAGTGTAATTAGTATCTTATTACATGTTAGACAAAGCATTATTAAGTTTACATTACCCACTGGTCTGGACTAATTGTTGCTCCTAAATGTCAATATTGCCAAAACATGTATTTCTTTTGCACTTCCATTAAGCAAACTTTGGCAAACAAACTGACTTGTGTTATTTCAGAAGTGAATTTGGTGTTGTTGTAAACCCATGGATGTCTGGGTGACAATGATAAAATTTGCTTCTAGATCTAATTTATATGTCAGCACTTCAAGACGCACTCTTTTGAGAAACTTTGGTAGACTTGTGACCTTTATTATTGTAGGGAAACTCAGCCACAAACTTCCTTATCATGCAGTAAACTGTTTTCAGATAAATCTATTAATAGTTAGCAAACAAGAGATCTCTAAGTGTTGACATACATCCAGTCTTAAGGTTATTTTCAATGCATTTAGCTTGTTGACTAAGCAGTGGCAGATTCAGAAAATCATATGGGTTATTTTTATTTATTTGATTGATATGAATTGAATTGAATATGATCAAAACTGCGAGGAAGAAGGAAGAAGCTGGTTGCTAAAATATAAACTACATCTAGTCCCTATTGGCAATTTGTTTACAACTCTTAATTGGCTTGTACTTTTTTAGGAGGAAGGCTTGGCAAGGCCTGGAATTGTGACTGTGTTTGGTTGCAAAAGTGACTAGGATTTTTCACTTTGCGACTAAAAAATATCACTCGGTCACAAAATATTGACTAGCTTTGTAGATTTTTATTTAGGTTTTTCTTCTTTTTTGTACTAAACCTATCTTTTTTGCGACAAAAATGTATTTAACAAGTTAGAAAATTGTGATGATAAATATAGATATGATTTTGAGCCTTGCATAAGCTACCACAGCTACATACATAGTCACAGTGACTGTCACAGTTCTTTAAACCGGTCTTCCAGCTATTGAACTTCAAGGGTTGGCATGTATGCCTAAGTTAAATTTCCTTGGATTGTCATATGTTATATTTGTGTTATTATGGCCAAAATGTACATAAAACAGTTGATGTCCTAGGGTTTGCTTTTGTCAATTGTTTCACAACTTTTATGATCTCTTATCAAAGATCTTATAGCCCATCTCTTGATTGCTAGAAAGTTATTATGTGCAAGATAAGATCTTAATAGGGTATTGCTAAACTTCTTATCAGTGTCTGAACCTTCTAGAATGTTGTGCAAGTAAGAAATAATATGATTCCGATACGAACACTTTAATTTGTTCCCATGCATTTTTGTAGCCCTTGTTGAAGGAAGGAATTGGTTTCCATGAAATTTTATCCTATAAACAGGAAGCATGCAAAATGACCCTTGATCTACAGTCCTTCATCAGTGAGCAATATGTCTTGTATATGGTGATCATTTTATGAAAAAGAATATAATCACTTAATTTTTTCCAGACAGATAGACAGCACTGCTGTTAAGGAATATTACACTTATTTTAACTTATTTCTTATTAACGATTCTATTTCCAATATCAACTGTGCTCAACAGACTAGCTAAGTAAAATGTCTGGTTTTCTAATGGTTTATGTTTGACTCTCTATGAAAAGGATGTCATTTTGTTTATTATTTTATAGTTCTTATTATGATTATTATTATATGTGACCCCCCCAAGTCAAAAGGGACCTTAGGTATATGTTATTTTGTCAAATTTCTGTTTTGAAGAGTGTTAAGGTTAAGCTACTGTGTGTATCTAATCACTGAGCATATTGTCATCCAATTTTTGCACGGCAAATCAGAGATTTTGCAGTCTAAATTTCCCTTTTTACTTGTTGAGGCTCATATGGTTCTTAAAGGGGCACTGTCACCAGGCTGTTTCAACAAAATATTATAAAAT
The DNA here is from genome assembly GCA_033964015.1 of Scolanthus callimorphus. Classification (NCBI taxonomy): domain Eukaryota; kingdom Metazoa; phylum Cnidaria; class Anthozoa; order Actiniaria; family Edwardsiidae; genus Scolanthus; species Scolanthus callimorphus. The sequence continues at coordinate 5,563,354 of CM066914.1, forward strand.
AAGACCAGTGATCTAACAAAAACAACTCAGAATCCTATGTATACGGTTATTATGTCCTAGAAAGAAAAAGAAACTGCAACTTGCATTATATATGCATTCTTACGTAAGATTTAATAGCTTTCACTATCAAATGTCCAAGTTTGAAAACTGCTCAGCCTGATACGAAATAAAAAATGTCATTTTGCATCCAATTCCATCCGCTCGATAACACATGAAAATACTCCAAATTCGACTCATCTTGTAGCTGAAAGGTTGTTTAACAAACCTAGACTATTATTTTGTTCAACTCTTGTGAATCTGAAAGCTACCTAAATTAACCCTAAAATCGTGTAAAATGGTGACAGTGCCCCTTTAAATAAAGTCAATATAATGTTTTATTATGTTTTCCAAGCTTTAGCACACATCTTACAGAATTTGCAAACAATGTGTGGTTCCTGATAATATCCATCCCCCCCAACGGAAGGGTGTTGAAAAGTGACCCCCCCCCACCCCTCTTGGAATTTCCAATCCCTTGGGGGGTGGGGGAGGGGAGGTGGATATTTTCTGGAACCACACAATTCCCTGAATTTGAAAATTTTCACGAAACAACCACATGATGGACACCTTTGCTAGCTAATAAAGGTATGGCAGAAACAAAACCTTTGCTCATAGAGCATAATATCATATCGCTATTCTAAGAAAAAAATATTTCCACTCTCCAGACTGCCTGCTTCAAAGAAGAACGGGATGTGTTAGTCTATGGTGACAAGAGATGGATCACAACATTACACTATGCCTTCCAAGATGATGATTATTTGGTAAGGATCCACTTAGAGCAGTTTTCATATGACCGTCATGAGTAATTTGGTAATCACTTGTAATCACTACGAGAAGTTTTATTCAGTATTGGTGTAATCACTTTGCAATTGGTTTTACTGCGGTCGTATGAAAATTGCTTTACTTAATGGGTTCGTTCCTGCCTGTGTTATTTAATCAAAGTAGTGTTTTTGTATCTCATGAATATTGATTGATGAGCTCCCTTGTTCAGTACACCTACCTTATAGTCATAATATGGCATTTGAAACTGTTACAATAAAAAAACCACCACTGCAATTGCAAAGCTAATTTTTTTAAACCTATTTTAAATTGTTTGCTGTTGAATTTTCTTATCATTTTATTATTAGTTCTATTTGGGAATTTTGTAAGGCTGTTAGATACAGACTTGTTCTTCCAATGAAATGATCTATTTTTAGCCATTTATGATAAGAGCAAGGTCAAGCACAGGGCTAAATTGTATTGTTGTATACATACAAGTTACAGTTGAAATTTTGTTGTATTTAATCAAATGCTTTTTTCCAGTGAAATCACAAAGCACACTCAATATTAACCTATGTTGACTCTTAAAATTGTGTCCTAAGTAAACATAGATTAATCTTGAGTATGTTTTTTTTTATTACACTGTAAAATAATGTGACATCAAATTTCAGGTAATAACCTAAGATTCTTGAAAAAGCATTTAGAGTACTATAAATATCTGTGTTTCTCAATCTTCTCAGCATTTAGAAGAAAACATACACTTGATTAATTACAAAATTTCACTATGACCCTCACCCTACACCATACCTGTCAACTCTCCAGTTTTTTACCCTTGATCTCCCGGGGGAAGAAAGTAAAACTTTCCATATATTTACTGTATATCTCCTGGGTACATTTCTCGGGATTCTCTCATACAGTTGTTGTATTTAAAACAAAATCTCCAGGTTTTGGAGCTTTCAGGGTTGGCAGGTATGCTACACTGTCTCTTGTTACTTCCAGGGGGGTCATATGGACACCATCTCTATGGAGTATCAAGGAAGCTAGCTCTGGCGCTCTTGCAATTCTGTCTCATCTCTCACCATCCCTCAAGTCCAATTAGTTTTATTAAAATATTTCACAGTACAAGCTTCATTCAGAGTTGGCCAACACTGAAAAATCTGTGACAGAAGAGCCAATTTCTTTCTCGGCAAATCAAAATACATCACAGCTCAAAGTAAAATTGCCCCAAAAAATTGCAGCATATAAATCAGCCATTATTTTGAAGGTTGGAGGTTGGCATCTCTGGGGATTTTTTACATTTATAACATTACTGATCTGTGGTAATTTTGTGTTCCCTTTGTTAGTATTTTGTAATGGACTACTACAGTGGGGGTGATTTATTGACTCTGCTCAGCAAATATGAAGACCACCTACCAGAAGATATGGCAAAATTCTACTTGGCAGAAGTTGTCCTTGCTGTGTCTGCTATCCATAAAATGGAATATGTTCATAGGTAAGCTTGTACCTGATGAGTGTCACACTCAGTCACTAATCCATTGTCCATCCTTATCACCCAGAACTTGTAATGGGGTGAGGATGTGATTAAGATTCATCAATAGATCATTTTCCCTGGTATGCACGTGCAACAAGCTCAGCGTCAGGACCAATCAACAGGGATGTCAACTCTCCCAGTTTTCCCGGGAGTCTCAATATTTTTCACTCCGTCCCCCAGGAGACTGCTGCCATACATTTACTGTATTTCTCCCAGGAGAATTGCGGGAAATTTTGCTATTTCAAGGTGGTTTCCAGATTTTTGAAGTCCTGGGGTTGACGTCTCTGAATCAACAAGGGAATCAGCTATAGTGTTGTTCACACTGACATCATCCATTGTTATTAATGTGTCAACCAGTGATCAAAGGGTCCACAGAACAAAGGGCGCTATTCAATCTCCTGTTGGCATTAAAATGGCAAGTTGATAAACAGTGAATAGCGCTATAAATTGTTATTCAAAATTGTTGTTCCAAGTGACCGACCAGTGCAAAAGCTACAGCAAACATTGATTCTCTAGTTAGCTGGTCCTGAAAACTGCGCTTGTTGCACAGGCATGTCAGAGAAAATAGTTGATAGAGCTGATGTGCATGTGATAAATTTGTTACATGTTAATGGTTATCATGATTACTTTGTGTCATGATTAGTTGTTTGAGGACACAATCATTGGTTTATAGGCCAGTAAATTGACCCCTGAATGTATTTATCCCATGAAAAACCTTAGCCTGAATAAACAGCTGTCCTTTATCATGTTGCTCCCTGGGTTCCATATACGAAAAAAGACATCTGAGCAACAACTCAAACATTCCATACTGATGACATAGAAACTTTGCTATTAAAACTGAATTAATTGAAAGTAATCTGTGGATTTCTAAATTGTTTTGAAATTACTTCAATCGCAAGATGCAGGATTTTCCCAGTCCCAGATATTTGCCAGGTCTATTTAATATGTTGGCATGTCTAGAGGGGTTAACTTGCCCTCTCAGGTTTTCTGAAATGATGATTTTCTTTAGTGAGTAAACCAAATAGTAACCTTTCACTTACCATTGTGAACTGAACATTGTTTTATTTGGTTTATGCCACATATGAGATTCTACCAGATGTCTTGATGAATATTTAAAGTTGAATATTTAAAGTTAAAGCTCTTATAGTGCTTCAGCTCAGAATGTTCTGGAATGTTGTTTACTAGATAAAAGATGACTTGAGTACATTATTATATGTTTCCCTATCAAGTTGTATTGAACATAATCTTACTTATGTTAGCACTAATTTCATTTAAAAGGAATTTTATCAGTTCTTTTACTTTTGACTTGGTGCATTAGTTGCGAAGGCAGAGTTTTACTGTTATCTTGTTATCAGTTACATTATTGTTTAACCATAACTCATTACTAAATGCCATCTGCTGACCATCTTATCTTTTGATAAGAAACCTTTAGTCATTATGCAGGAGTTGGTATGTTACACTGAGACTGAAACACACCATGTGTTCAGGTTGTTTGGTGACTTTACTTACAGAAATAGATAACCAACTTCTTACTTCATAGAACATTTTTGAAGAAAATGTAGAATGCATGATACATTTATGGAAGAGCTATATTGTATTTCCTGTGGCTGGAGATCAGGAAACAGTCTAACTGTTTTCTGTAATTGGGAATGTGGAATTGTTTCCATTGCTGCGAGAAATCTTAATTTTTCCATATGAGAAATTTCCCTGACAATGGAATGTAAAGAATATTAACTCAGTGAAGTTTCCCTGGTTAAATTCATGTAAATGTTGACTTGATTGTATTTTCTAGTCAAGAGAACTATTCAGCTTTTCTCACTAATAATATGAAATGGTATCATTATGGTTCTTGGGGTTTGCAAAAAAAAAAAAAATCTGTGTGCATCAGAATCAAATTCCCACTGAAAACATGTTCAGTTTCTGTATATTTGAAGAGGGTTATTTTAGCATGGCTTTATTAGTCAAAAGCGAATTGAGAGTTGGTAGTCAATGATAAAATCATAAAAACTTAACTTTGCAACCAGACAGTAAAAAGTAAACAAACAATATCATTATAATCTTTTGAGATTACAGAATGCATTTAGGATATAAAACGTTTCTCTAAATGTATTATACTAGTCATGTCTTGAAGAAGAAAGCATGATGATATAGCATATCTTTTAGTCTCACTAACACTAACATCATTCTTGTGTTTTATTTTTGGATAAGAAAGGCAATGAGAAAATAAAACATGACCTGTCAGAGGAATCAAAATATATAATTGATAATAAAAAATGAATCTATTATAATTTAACTAGACGCGTAACTGTGTGAACTTGGGCTTCTGTCTATATCTATCTTTATATAGAATTGCGGAAGCCCAAGTAAATACTGAGAGAAAGGTCTGAACCCTTTAACTTGTATAAGAAGGATGGCAGGGCCAATGAGCTGAAATTAGGTCCACTTTTCAACTATTTTAATATATCATTGCATTAAATTATCAACCTCATCCACTTTGTATGTCTGTAACACTCCCAACTTTTTACGGTTGTTTCCCCATGGTTGTATAAGCATCATCTTTGCGGTATCTGTACCTGTCTTTGCCAATGAATTTATAATATTTCCTTAATTGCTTTTAGGGATGTCAAGCCAGATAATGTTTTAATAGATGTTAGTGGTCATATAAGATTGGCTGACTTTGGTTCTTGTCAAAAGCTGGGAAAAGATGGAACTGTAAGTACCTGAACAACATAGAAAAAATAAAGAAATGAAGAAGTAATAAATTAACTGGAAATAATTTTCTGAGAGTGCAATTTGAAGGAAAAGGCTGCTGCCCCATGCAAGGGGTGGCAAATTGTCATTTGGAAAATTTAGAATGTCACAAAATTCTCAAAATCTTGGATTTTAATAGCCATCTCACAATCTTGTTTTCTGACAACTCAATGCAAATTACAGAGAATGTATGAGGAGTAATCTTTGATTGTCTCGAATTTTTAAGCCTTGATCTTGCTGTTTGTGGAAAGTCTTGTATTTACCAATGTAGTATAATTTTTCATTTACAATGTTCTCGGCTGCCTACCCCTCCCCAATGTGTATTCTGATTCTGACCCATGGTACATACATTACATAAATCCAGGGCTGGAAATTAAGAAAAAAAACGAGGTCACATTTTGGACAATAATTTCAATTTTTAGTCACATTTGACAGACTGTTTGTGACACAATTACTTAAATTTTAGTCGCAAATTAGAAATATTTAGTTGCAAAAGCAACTCATACAGGCACAATTTCCAGCCCTGGAATCATGGCATGTTTACATTACATGTACATCAGGTGATTATGGCTAACATGGGGACTAACAAAAGATTTTAACTGATCTAAACCCCAGTTCTCTCTTCCTGATACATAGGAACTATTATTAGGTCAGTAATGAGAATTGCTTATTTCAAATTTTAGTCATGAGAGGATGATAACAAATATTCTCCTGTAAAATATCTTAATTTATTTACAGGTCAATTCATCAGTAGCTGTTGGAACTCCAGATTATATCTCTCCTGAAATCCTACAGGTTTGTATCCAAAAGCTGATCATTCTGATGGGTGTTAAGAGGGTTATTCGGATCTGTCACACTGACCATAATCATGAATCTCAAGATTCAGGCACAAGAATTAACTTTTTGGTCAAATCCAGAGATCTAGTCATCATATTTCCCAAAACCTATATCACAAAGGCTCAGTAAATGATGAAAGTGAAATAATTTAGATTCAAGAGTCAATGATAAAGTCGATTGTGTTGTGCCCCTCATTTTGGCATGTTTTGGGGGATTTTTCTATTCCGACTGACACTCAAACCATTTATGTTAATCAAATCATTGCCACCCATTTGAGGCAATCAGGTCCTTAAAATAACCTTGTTTTGAGTAGTGCATTCACCTGGCTTGCTTCACCACAAAGATCAGACAACTGTGTCAACAGAGGGCAGTTCAGTGCACCTGTAGTTGTATCAGATGGTTTAATTGAAAGGGAGAATAGAAAACAAAAATTAATCAATGTTTGGGAATGTGGACCAGAATCTGAAACGTTTTGCCAAATTGCCTATAGATCAACAGAGCTTAGAACATCAATGAAGTTTTGTATTATAGTATTAACTGTTGATCTGCCAAGCAATGAACCTATCCCTCTCCCTGACTGAGTACAGTAAACAACCGCATATAAGAACAGCTCATTTCATTTACAGCCTGAATAGAACTTCCATTTTTTTCATTATTTTTATGATTATTTTCATCTTTAGGCTATGGAGGATGGGAAGGGGAAATATGGCGTGGAGTGTGACTGGTGGTCGTTAGGTGTTTGTATGTATGAGATGCTGTTTGGGGAGACCCCTTTCTATGCCGAGTCTCTACTAGAGACATACAGCAAAATCATGGCACATGCGGTTAGTAAATATTTGATTTTCTGCTTGAGACTCAGTCAGCCACTCCTTTGTTGTTTAGAAGACATAATTTTTTTGGCAGAAATCTTAAACTAACCACCAGCAAACAAAAATTAAAGAGGCTATGCCAGCCACCATTTTGACATCTGAAACTTCGTTTATGGATGTTTGTGAAGAGATTTCTGCATGTAATTCATCTTCTAATATCAAAACAACAACAAAGGAGTGGCTGACACGGGCTCTTTAATAGTTGAATCTTTAATACTTGATTTACTGCAGTCAATGAAAACATCGCACTACATTCTCTAAATCAGCAAATGGAAATGGATGCTTCCTTTGACTCGGTATACTCCTAGTCTGATAGCTGATGACAGCCACGTGTACCTTGCAAGCAGTGGTTTCCTCCTCTCTTCCTTGCTCGCCATCTGCCTAAGAGAGGAGGAAACCACTGCTTGCAGGGTAAGCTAACTGAGGATCTTAATTACTAAATAATCCCCTTCTGGCGGCTGTAATATCGGCGGATAATGTCCAAGGATGAGAAATGGTACGAAAATTGTCGCTTCTCGGGCAATCTGTGAAATTTTGAGAAACATTTTTCATCTGCGGACATTATCCGCCAATATTGCAGCAAGCCAAGAACGGGTATATTTATTTTATATCCCAGCGACTTTACTGAAAAACTCGAGAGAGAAACCATTTGCAAACAACTTTCTTACCATTGAAAACGTTCACGGCGTATTTAGTTAACTTTTTTGTGTTTTCCGGTGTCGCCTCAGCCACCGATTTCCTTATTTCCTCAACATTCTTAGACAAAAACCTTGGCTGCTTGTTTTCCATTATTTGTTAAACAAAAAATATTCAGTTTTTGCTTGAAACATTTCTCTCAGGACGGATCTTACTTCCGACGGACAATATCGTCTAATATCTGTCCTGTGAAAATGTACCACGTGATACGTCTCGACCAATGAGCGCGCGTTACAATTGATCACTGGGATATAATATTAGATATTTTGTAGATACTTAAAAGTATTGTTTAGTTCCAGATTGGCAATGTCGCCTGACTTTGTTTTTGCTTTGGTTTTGTTCAGGGCAAATTCAACTATCCTTCTGATGTAGAAATATCCAACAATGCAAAGGATCTTATGCAGAGGTAAACAGAGTATCGAATGCAGAACCCTTTTTTCCTGCGCTTTTCATAATTCTGCGAACTCTAAAGCAACAATCAAACCATGTTTTAGCAGCTTCCTCCGCTTGCACAACTAACGAAACGCAAGTTCATGCAAGTCGACGCAAGTTGTGACAGGGTGGTGAAGGGGGGTAGCGATCACGAATCGCGGACCGATTTTTCGTTATTTCACGGATCACGGAGTTATGAAAACGCTTTTCACGAATCACGGAAGTAAAATTTTAAAAACGATTATGCAAGTTGTGTTTTAAGTAAATAATAGTGATATAAGTACTGTGCTCGATCTTTTTTCCTGATATTTCTTTTGATGGTGTGAGATTTCACTTAAATTATATCGCCATCAAAACGACAATTGATCACAATTCAATAAAGTACGATTTCAAGGTCTCCTGTTATTTTATCATTTCGCGAAATTGGTTTGCTCATAGCATCCAGATCAGAATTTTTGCTACTATGAAGATGGTTCGGATCAGTACCGAGCCTTGCTTGTATGTTTCTGGATGCGCGCGAAGCGCGCTGCGATTTTGAACATCAATCTACGCGGTTAATGAAATTCTTATTTCTGAGACATAAAAATCACGCTGAAGAAATGGAGTCACGGAAAAAACATAATAGAAATTTTCCAAAACTAAAAAAGCACAGTACGATGTTTTAGTTTCTAAATGCTACACCAAAGTATCCTCTTTATGCGCGCGAAGCGCGCTGCAAATTTTGGACATATAAGTTACAAGAATGGGGAAAGTCCAGGAGTAAATGAGAACATGATGTTTAACAATTGCGCTTCCTGACATTGCTGAACCTTTGTTTACTGTTTGCTGATAGTAAATTTACTTAATTTACGAGCCGACAAAAACAACAATCTATTTTTAAGGACGTCAGGTTCCCTAAAAAGCAGTCAGGAGAGAATGAGCCTGCTCGATATTGGTCCAAATGGTCCGTCTCTAATGACCAGCTTTCACGTTTCACGAATCTCTGGGCCTGTAATCACGAGTCACGTAAGAGAAATTCGTAAAATCACGTGTCACGAGGGCATGAGATTTCACGGATCACGGCAATAATTTTCCTGTTTTCACGAGTCACGGAGCAAATTTGGGGTGAATCACGGATCACGGAGAACCCCTTCACCACCCTGTTGTGACTTGCGCGGACTTCTGTTCACTTGCGTCCGAGTGGCCAAACGTGATGCCAGTTTTGATGCAAGTTGAGTGTTTTGCTCCTTTGCCCGACATGATCACGACCCTTTGAACACAGAAATTAAGAAATCTCACCCATGTAAATAACAGCGAGAAATATAAATGCAACATTTCTTTGAGTTGTTCTGTTCACAATATTTCGTTAATTTGGAAAACGAAGAAAATTGGAAACTTGTATCAACTTGCGTACACTTGCGATGTGGTAACCCAAACGAGACGTAAGTTGTCGCAAGTTGCGTGAAAATTTGAGCATTCAAAGTGGACGCAAGTGAACACAAGTCATCGCAAGTCCGCGCACGTCAAACAAGTTTGTGGCAAAACGGTTCGCAAGTCGATGCAAGTAGCAAACATGCGTCGACTTAATATGAACATGCAATTCGTTTGACCAGGGCTTAACACCTAGCAACAACCACAGCCATAATTCAGAAGTTTTGCAAAAGCTTAACCGGGTTGTTTAGATGTTTGGTTCAGGGAATGCCTTGGAAACACAACTAATAAGTCGGTGCTGAGTTTGCAGCATTGTGAAAACCATTGTAAAATTTTGTCTCTTTTGCTTCATGAACTGTTACCTTGTTACCATCACATGGGGCATTTTGTTTAGATTGTTTGTTATACTCACCCAACAGAGAGAAAACATTGCTTTGTTTTTTGGTTTCGCAAATACTTAGTTATTGTATCTCATCGTTCTCTATTTCAGGCTTTGCTGCAAAGCATCACAGAGATTGGGGCAAAATGGCATGGATGATTTCAAAAATCATTCATTTTTCGAGGGAATTGATTGGGAAGGGATTCATTACAGTAAGTCTAATGAAGTCTAACATTTTGTCAGAGGTTTTGTCCTAGTTTTATTTCTTGATTAGCATGCACCTTTCCAGTTATTCTGGGATAGGTTTTGTGTTGTAGGACTGGTAACAAGCACTAGCGGTTAGGTCTGATTGTCTAATTTGGAAAATCAGCGCAAAGGACATGCCAAAACGTCTCAACTCAATATTAAAGTCTACTCAAACGTAAATCGGTAGCTGGTAGCTAGTAACCACAACGGTAGTTATCGTTTGACTAGAGTGAATTGTTAAGCCTTTTCAGGTAAGGCCCCCCCCCCAATATTTTTGACCTTGCTACGGGCCGGTTAGTGTATGGCTTTTTGGGGAGTTGCTGTTGTGCTTGACAAAATGTGTACTAATGAGACTGGCGCAGTGTGTTACGTGAGTGAGAGGATGACTTGTCTTGTTGTGTGCTGCTGCTCCCTCTGCAATCAGTTCTCTAAGCTGCATCTCCAAATTTCTTTTTTTTTATAGTGACGCCGCCATATTTACCAGAAGTCAGTAGTCCTACTGATACTTCAAACTTTGATGTGGACATCGAGGAATCAAAGGCAAATGTAAGTAGCGCAATTCTATCCCCTGTGAGGGGGAGTGAGATGCAGCTTGTGAGATGCAGCAATTGGTGGTGGAACCTGTGATACTGATTAAATTCTGATGGAGGTTTTGTCTTGTTTCCATCCAGGAGGCCATGAGACCTTCGTGTACGACTCCTTTCACTGGACATCATCTACCTTTCCTCGGGTTTACTTTCACAGAGAACAGGTAGATATACATTTTCCATTTAACTTTATCCAAACTCATTGCAAAGATATTCAACTGGGGCAATGCGTGGTTTATTTGCAATTAGTACTTATCGTGAATATGGTCACAATAAACTCTTTGAAGCATAACAGGAAAAGGCTAAAGGATCCAGCCTACTGCAATGCTTCATTGAAATCTGACTGTGCTTTCCCTCTCTAGTTTATTATCTGATCGTGCAGTAGAGCTAGTTGATCAAAAGAAGGTCAACAAGAATGATGACATCACCCTTCATCCTGTGCCCAGCAATGGTATGTTATGAGTGAAAACGTTTATGCTACAATTAACACAACACACGCCTAAATCGTGGAATGCTCACTGACACTTTCACTGACACTTTCTAAACAAGCGCTCGCTACAGAAGTGAAAAAAGAATTATGAAAATCATCAGGGTTCGAACCTGTAACTTTCCAGTTACTATACCCTAACCCTAACCACCACCCTACCAGTGAATTCGCTGGTTGGGACAGCTCGTTTTATTGATTACGTACCTTTAGTTTTAATCTATTATAGAACGAAGCATATACTATAAAAATATACTAAAACGATGTATTAACCCTTATCCTGACTAGTAGTCTTGATAGTTCAGATGTATTGAATGTTTTTAGGTCAATTTGAAGTAATATTGTCAAAAATATTGTTAAATTATTCATGGTGAGCATTCCTCCATTTAGGAATGACGTTAACACAGGATACCTTACATCTTATCTCCCTATTAAGGCTGCTTCGCCGGAAAAAGATAGTAGAACATTTGATTGGCCAGTTTAAGGGGCGGATCCACGGGGGTTAAAAGAGTAGCTAGCCACCCAACCTTTTCTTACATTTCTCATGATATATTCTTATCTCTACCCCTTCTCATATTCTAGCCTAATTTATGAATCTGCCCTTTAGACCTGAGCGCCTACAATAACCAGGTCTGACTCTATCTCATTGAGTCAGACATTGGTCAGAGATTCTTGATCTGATAGGAATCAGAATCTGAGAATTGTTTGTCCGAAATTTCCAGAAACAAGCAAAAGTTTCCAGGAAAAATTCCCAGTTTGTTCTTCCATGACGTTCCACGTCTGTCATTTGAACACCGACGGGTATTTTTAGCGGAGCTCCTTAGAGCAGAGCACCATAGGTATCGCAGGAAGAATACAATAGCTCAAAGTAGAACTCAGGTATAACGATCGACTTCATTTTTCATGGTTCAGCGGTATTCCCATTTGGGTATCGCTGGCGCGTCCGTGTCTGCGCGCCCCCACACAGGTAAACCAAGACCCCAACACAGAAAAATATGTAACCGGGAGCTCCGCTTTTAGCCAGTGGCTAAATCTATATATTATTGTTGTTTCAGTACCAAGCTCATTGTCAGTGGAGGCTTATGAGAGGAGAATCGAGAGACTAGAAAGAGAGAAGAAGGACATTGCACGTAAATTACAAGGTATGGTGTGTCAGGCACTTCTGGCTTTAAAAAAGTCATTTCGTGACGTCCATTATGTCATCTAGTGAGCAATGATTCGACAATGAATTTGGACCAGACAACTAAAACATTTCACCTTGTCTCTGTGTCTGGCAACAAAACAAACTCTCAATACGTTAGAATAGCTTTCACGTCTATTGGCGTCTCTCACATACACTACACTATCCGGAACCACAGGGACGTTAAAGAACCACGAGAAGTTGCCCAACCTCTGTGTCACAGAACTCGCCATACTAACACACACTCATGTTTATAAAACTGGTTTCTGTAGGATGAGTTATCCAAACATGTAAAGCGCTTAGAGCTTCGAGAATAAGCGCTATATAAGCAATTACTTTACTATTCCAAGTCTATTACTTTTACTTTTTTGGTGTCAACTAGACAAGAAAGGTATTTCAAGGCTTGATTGTAGTGATGATCGAACTAATGTTTGTGATTATTTGGTGAAAATGATTACTCTGATGATGGCAATACCATCGACGCTGATGATGTCAACATTGAAGGCAATGGCGATGATAAGGGTGCAGATGAAGAAGACCATTTGTTGTTGTTGTTGATGATGTTGTTGTTGTTGTTGTTGATGTTGTTGTTGTTGTTGATGGTGGTGGTGGTGATCGGTTTCCTGACAATGCAATCGCCTTTATTTCAGAGTCAACCAAAGTGGTTAGGGAGCAATCAGCATTGATTAGCAATGACTCTAATAGCAATGACCAAGTGGATTCCATGGAGATGCGAAAACTCAAGGACGAGCTCATCTCCATGAAACAAAAGGTCATGGGTAAGTCAAGCAGGGGGACTAATTCATTATGACGTGTAGGACAGCATTAGAAAACAGATGATATATCGTAGCAAGGTGAAAAGAGATGGTAGACAAGGTTCACCTATGTGCTCAATGTTGCACATAGTCAACGTTGCTCGCGCTGCAGGCTAGGTTATTGCGCAACGTTTTGACCTCTCATAGCGTTTGGTATAGCACAAGAACCCATGTTGTCAAGCACTTAAGGTGCCTTGAGCTTATAACATACACGAGTTATGCGATTTAATAATAATAATAATAATTATTATACATTGTACTCACTATCTCGATTCTGATTGGTTAAAAGCGCGCGCTTTAATTTGGGAATCACGCACTTTAAGGGTCTCCAAGAATCAGCATGCTGATTCTTGAAGAATCAGCTAGCTGATTCTTGATCCTACGCGCGCAATGTTTCATGGGACTACAGCCCTTGAATGTTTCCCCTATTTAACAAGGCGCTTGTGTAAAAGAAATTGCTTGACAGAAAAAAAGTATTTTCACTGAATCAATGTATAATAAAACAATTATTGAATTCGGTTTTTGTGATTTCCAGAATAAACAATATCTCGCCAAGTGGAATCAGGCTCGGCCTTACGGCCTCGCCTGATTCCACTTGTCTCGACATTGTTTATTCTGGAAATCACAAAAACCTCACCCAATAATTGCTTATAATAATAACGGATTCGCACATTGGGTACATCCACGAGGTGGCTCTTCGTCCCGTGCGTCTGTGAAGTGTTTAGTTAGACCTGAAGACCTGTATCAGCATCCCAGGGTTCTTTTACGTCCCCCTGGAATTGGATATGGAAGAGGAGGGAGACGGGACCTCGGTTTATTGTCTCATCCGAAAGACTAAGGAAGCACAAGCTTTTTAACGTTTAACGTTGAATTAATTATTTGTCATTTTTTTTCAGAATTTGACGCTCACGTGATTGACCAAGATAAAGAACTACAAGAAGCATTGAATGCGAGAAAGGAATTAGAAACAGCCGCTGAAGGTATAATTAATCAAAAACCTTTGCGTACATTTTGTTGAATGAAAACCCATATTGGTTTTAAACGGTCGTGGGCCTTCTTTCTTTATTGTTGCTGTTTTAAAAACGCTACACGCGGTTTTCCAAATAAAATCATTTTCTCTACACCTTCCTAAATAGTTATAACTGAATTAGTAAAAATTAAGCAAGGTAAGCTTCATTAAACCATCTTTGTCATACTCTTAAGTCGTTCAAACGTTTTAAGTATTTTGTATTCGGTGCACATAATTGTGGATTCCAATTCTATAAGGACTCTCTTGTAATAACATTTCTTACTTACAGATGTGAATGCGAAGGTCAGATCGCTTGAGAGAGACAACAGAGGATTAAAAATGGAGAAGGAAGATCTTGAAAGGGTAGGCTTACTAGAATCTCTTGTTTTCGTCCTAGTAGTTTAAGGTGACTCATTCGAAATTCAAAATGCACCCAACTGTGTCTAGAGCGCAAATCTGCGTCGTCAAACTAACGGCTATAACTTTTGTGTCTTTTCCTCTATTGTTATAATTATTTTTTCAAATCCTACTTTAATGATGTATAAATATGCTACTGGGAACCGATCTTCTTGAAAACATTTTTAGAAGTCACAATCTAAATTTTTGTGAGGCCCTAATTTCATATTCCGGTCGTACTAGAAAAAAATTTGCCGGTTTTTTTGGCTGAAATTTCAGGAGTCGATTCCAGTTGTAGTGATCTCGAATCAAGAGAAGTTACAGAAAATTCGTCGGAACAGAAACGCGGTAATAAAAATACCGTCAGTTATGGTCAACTGTGACCAAAATAGAACGCTGATTCTGGTTGGTTTGAATTGAATTTTAATAGTGCTCCGAAAACTCATTTTTTTGGGCTCTTCCCTCGGCACTATGTTGTATAGCAATGTATTAAACTTTATCGAGGGTCCGATTTCAAATACCATGAACTACTAAAATGTTTGAACATTATCTACCGAGGAAAGAAATTGTGAAAGACCAATGAATTTATTACAAGAATGTCGCATTAAAATGTGTCGTTATTAGGTATTATTTCTTGCTAAGATTTATATAGACGAGAAGTTTGTGGCATTGGTAAAACTTAGTAACCCGGTTTGACCATTATATTTGCTTATTTGGCATAGAAGAAAATTACAAAGTTACGACATTCGCCCTCTGGTTTTGCACGCAGATTTGAAGCTCTCTTGTTTATGAACGATAATGAAATCTGAAGTTTTTCCAGGGGGAGCTCATTAGGCCAAATCTAATCAATAGCAGTCACGCTCCGAAATAGCAATTGTCTGATAAGTCCCTATGGAACAAAAAAAGAGTCGACGATAAACGTTTTCTTTGTTCGATGATTAGAGTTGGCCTACTATGTCCCCCTGGCAAAATGCGAGATTTCATTACCATTCATAAACAAGATCAGCTTCAAATCTGCGTGCATGACCAGAGGGCGACCGCCGTAACTTTAACAATTTTCTTCTATATCAAATAAGCACGCAAGATGTTCAAACTTGCTTACTAAATATTACCAATGCCACAAGCTTCTCGTCTATATACATCTTAGCAAGAAATAATACGTAATAACAACACATTTTAACTCCGACATTCTTGTAATAAATTCATTGCGCTTTCACAATTTCTTTCCTCGGTAGATAATGTTCGAACATTTTAGTATTTCATGGTATTTACAATCTGACCTTCGGTAAAGTTTAATACATTACTATACAACATAGTGCCGGTGGAAGAGCCCAAAATAATGAGTTTTCGGAGCACTATTAAAATTCAATTCAAGCCAAGCAGAATCAGCGTTCTAATCTGGCAAAAGTTGACCATAACTGACGGTATTTTTATTACCGCGTTTCTGTTCCGACGAATTTTCTGTAACTTCACTTGATTTGAGATCACTACAACTGGAATCGATTCCTGGAATTTCAGCCAAAAAAACCGGCAAAATTTTTTTCTAGTACGACCGGAATATGAAATTAGGGCCTCACAAAAATTTAGATTGTGACTTCCAAAAATGTTTTCAAGAAGATCGGTTCCCAGTAGCATATTTATACATCAGTAAAGTAGGATTTGAAAAAATAATTATAACAATAGAGGAAAAGACACAAAAGTTATAGCCGTTAGTTTGACGACGCAGATTTGCGCTCTAGACACAGTTGGGTGCATTTTGAATTTCGAATGAGTCACCTTAAACGTCTCAGCTAATGTTTTCGTTACCTGTGAGAGCCCTAAACTCCTCTTTCGTTTTTATAAAACTATAAAGCAAGTCTTTATCGTAAGCGCCAGTCACTTGCGGTTTTGTTGAGTACGTTGATTGGTTGAATCTCTTTTACTGCCTGCTATTTAGAAGTCGAATTCGCTAATTTTGCTATGTCGGTTTGCAATTCCTATATTCATCTATATATTAATACCGTAAGGAAAATCGTGTCCGCACTCGCTCCGCTTAGCCCTGAAGCTGTGCCGCCAAAACAAGTTCGCAAACCCGAAGGGAAGGTGGAAATCTGGACCGTGGGCGTATTTTTGTTGGAAAAGATTCACCTCGGGCTAAGTTCTAATTCAAGCGACAAAGCCGCCATCGCCGCCATGTTGAATTCTCCCACAGAAACTAAAAAAGAACTCGCTTCTCGCAGCCGAAAACACCATTGACATTCAAACCTAAATGGTTCTCTTACAGATTACAAACAACAATGTGCAGGGATAATTCTAACTTGAAAGTTTTGAGCTGAGAAAAATTTTCATTCAAGTTTCAACAAACGTACACACTACCTTGCTTCCCTCGGAGCACGCGCTAAGTCATCCTAAGTCGAAATGACACATTTAGAAAACAAAGTCCGTGAAAGTCATGAATAATATTCTCTAAGTATAAATCCTGACGGTTCTATCGCAAAACGAAGGACACAATCACGAAGAGAAGGAGGAAATCCCTCCAGTAGGCATGTTTTTGTTGGAAAAGATTCACTTTGGGCTAAGTTCTAATTCAAGCTATTTTTTAAGTGAGGGACAAAGCCGAAAAAATATAAATAATATATACTAAAAAGAATTCTTAGTCCTAGGACATTTTTACTTGACCTGTTTCTTCTCTCCCCTCGCGGAGGTATGATAAACATACAAACACTTCCGAAGTCAAATTAGGTTTCGATTTTCACGGGTTCTTTGACTGATTTGAGAGACGGACACGCGCGTGATTTTGTCGCACCTAAATCAGGGAGACCAATGCAAAAAAAATCCTTTTGGGCTCACTTCATTTATTTCGGCATGGTGGGACGGGGTACTCATGCTGATGGGAGGTTATTAGTAAATGTAAATCGAGCAGTTTATGGAAGGGGGAATAATGAACCCCTCCCCACATCCATATGGCCATTGTGATTTTCTTTTTCTTTTCCGTTTTTTTTAAACAGAGAAAACTTTAAGTAAAATAAATTCCCCCCTTACACTCCGTGAATTTTTCACGGGCATCAGCTAGTTACTATATATTTTTAAGAGTTTTGAGATACTCTCCAGACGAAGCATCTCCCTTCACATCTCACTCCAAAGAGTCAATCTTCATTCTATTTGTCCTTTTTAGGTGTTGCAAGAAGCGAGTGAGAAAATTGCATCACAACAGAAAGAACTGAAGGAGGCGCACAGTCAGAGGAAGCTTGCCATGGCGGAATTCAGTGAATTGAATGACAAACTGGCAGACATTCGTTCTCAGAAGACCAAACTATCGAGAACAGTCAGGGAAAAGGAGGAGGAACTAGGTACGTTGTTTGCAGCAGCCTGGTTATCTTGTAGTTCCATCCGTCGACAGCTGTGATTTTATGCGTACTGTTGGTTTTGTATTGGGCTGTTACAAAAAATAGCCCTACCCCACCTATCGAGGAACTCTAAATTTTCAAACATTGCTCTACCCCTGTGGAAATTCCACGGCTCCTGTGCAACCCCTGCGGAAATTTAACCCCTGCGGAAATCCCTCATTCTCTTGTGTGGGCCTGTGGAAATTCCACAGTTCCAAATGAATACCCTGTTGAAATTCTGGGGTAAAATAAATGTCCCTGCGGAAATTCCAGGGTCAAAATCAACAAACCCTGTGGAAATTCCAGGTTCATCGATAGGGGGTAACGGATATAACATGGAACAGCCCATTGAAGCCACATTGAAGCCACTTTGCGTTACCTTCACACAAGGTCTATTACAGCTGATCATTGACGATAGCTTACTATAAATGCGTGTCAGTGTATTTCTAATGTCGCTACTAGTTCTTTGTTGAAGTTATCTTAAATATTGAACGAGCATGTCATGCAATATATTGAACATCATATTTGTACATTTTTCTGCAGAGAGCACCCTCCAAAAGCTTGACGGACTTCGACAAGAGACCAGAAATGCCGATAGAAAAAGGAGAGAGGTACTAAAGTCATGATAGCAACTTCCCTTTTTGCTAGTAAATTCATCTCATCTCATCTGACATTCGATGTAATGTAAGTAGTTGTTAATGTGCATTATAACGACTGATGTAATACCTTTTGTCAGCTCAATGCACAAGTCGAGGAAATGACATCAGAAGCCAGCCGAGAGAAGAAGTTGAGATTAAGGAGTGATCAGGTATTAAACTTACACTAATATGCGTAACGTCACTTCAGGGTTATGTTATATTCAGGCAATAATTCGCGTAAATGTGGATCATATTAACTCACTTAATACATACAGCTATCTGAAATTGTGGCATCAAAACAGTTTTAGGGAATTGAAACGTACGAGAATGTTTACTCGGTCTGTTCTTTTTTCAGTATTCTAAGCAGCTTGAAGAGGAGATCGAATATCTCAAGGTAAGTTATCCATTGGGATCTTTCCTGGAGGAGTATTGGTTAGTAATAAATTCTAACTATGTTCTGTGATCTATCTAGGCGAAACAAAGGAGCCTTGGACGACCCTTTCCTTCCGACACAACAGCAGAAGAACAACAACAAGAAATCTCCAGGTCTGTCTGTCTGCCTGGACAATTGCAACCAAAGGTTCAGATTTATGTTAAAAACCGTGGAGAACTAGCTAGTCACTTAGTCGGAGTAATATCATTATTATGTTGGTCTGTTGTCTGTCTGTCTGTTGCTTGTGGCAACTTTAACCCTCGTTTCTTCGATTTCCCTTAGATGCTCAGCGAATGAAAGATTGAAGCACTTTTAAACAATCAATTTTTAAAATTGTCACTGATGAAACCGGATGTTTTTTTTACAGATTGAAGGCAGATGTTGACCGACTTAAGCTTGAGAGTGAGGAAGCTCTTCAGCAGAACAAGTCCAAGCACAATATCGAAGTCAAAGAACTAAAGGAAAAGATACACGAGCTGGACGTAAACAGAAAATCTCTGCAAAATGAGGTAAATGATTGGTTCGAAGGAAATGCCCGTAGCAACGTAGTGAAGCATATGAATTTCAGATAAGCAAATCTTCCTTGTCCTCACTATTATTCTTTATGTTAAGCCCTCAAAATCAGATTGCTAGGCCTTTTGCTGAGTACTCTAATAGTTGATAATTCACTTATATTGTATGTGCCGTCGTTTCTCTCCAGGTTTCTTCTCTATCAGAAAAAATCAATGCGACCAGGAAAGACAGGTATTTGAGAGAAGGTTTTCATGGACAATGTCTTGGAATTATTTCGAATTGCACTTTTGTATCCTTCAAAAAAGTTTGTATCCACTTGAGACCGCTCATACTCTGCTAAACTTGTCGCAACCCCAAAACGCCGTTGGCTTCTGGAAAGCACCCTCCCCCCATGTCTTCCCTGATTGACTATAGGAATTGCTGCTCAATTACCCTATATGCGTTCAGCAGTACTCCGAGAATCGTATGTCTTCCGCGCCTTTTCGTAGTCCTTTAACACCCTTTTAATTGTTTGTGTAGTGTAAGAGAACAACAAGAAATGACACTGGAGATGAACAGGAAAAGCGAAAGGGAGAGAAAGCTGTTGAAGGAAGAAAACAAGAAGCTACAGACGGAAATCGACAAAGTATGTCTCTTTTCTATTCTTTTTTTCTCGAAAGTAGAAGGTATGCTTCAGTGTTTTGCATGAAGACTTGATCGTCTCGACAAGACAAGATGACGGCTGCATTGCGTTTGCTAAAGAAAGGAAAAATGCAAACTAAAAATGTACATATTTAGGGCACAAATAAATATGACTGCATCACTGCAATGAGCGTTCGTTACTTGGATACTGATTTTATACTTTTCTTGGCAGTTGTCTGAATCACTTGAGAAAAGCGTGTCTAACCAGCGTAAACTTGAGGAGGAGCTTAGAGACAGTAGTGAGAAGAGAGATGCAGTAGCGCATTGGGAGGCGCAGATTGCTGAAATCATCCAATGGTGAGTGGGTAGTCTGGACAATCCAATGGAGACAGCGGCGTAGCCAGGAATTTCTGAAGACGTTAGACTCATGCACCCGTCAGTGGCCTATTTATCCCTTTCTCTAATCCCATTCTTGCTTCGGAATTCATGTATTTATGTCACAAACTCTTTCTGATGACTTTCTGATGACTATTATCTTTACCAGGGTGAGCGACGAGAAGGAAGCCAGGGGCTACTTGCAAGCGCTGGCAAGTAAAATGACGGAGGAGCTTGAGGGACTGAAATCCTCAGGGTATTCCTCGTTACCAAGGGGTGAGAAGAACATGTGGCAGATGAGAAGGTCCCAAAAGGTGGACAAGCAGGAGATTCTGACGTTACAGGCCAACCTGCAGGCAGAAATACAGGTGATTTATGGATTTGAATTTCAGGACAGGGGAACAGCTCATCTACATATTCTAGTGTGGCTCGAACAGTTGAGAAGGATCTCAACGAACGTTTTTAGGACAAATGAAAATGTTAGATGTAAGTTAACGGCGACCATTAAATGCTTTTTGGATCTATATTTTCTTTGTTATTGCACAAAATATTTTTTCCATGAGAGAATCCAGCCAAAGCACCGGTGATTTACCATTTACTCTCAACTGTTGAGAGATATCGCAGATTTTTTTCTGTGATATTTTCTGGTAGATTAGCTGTAGTTTTTCTCCCCTTTCTATATTCTTTCCACCCACTTCTCTATTTTTCCTGCAGGCCAAAACACAACTCTCAGAAGAATTAAATATAATCAAGGAAGCTAATGTCACAACAGAAAGGTAAGCAGAGCGACATGCAAACTACTTCACCAGAGTTTCTGCCATTTACTTATTTCCCAATGTCATTTTGTTTTTAGAAAACTCAATGAATCTGATGCGCAGAATAACAACCTCCGTGAGGAAATTAAAAAACTAAGGCGTGAAATCGAGCAGCTCAAAGTTGGAAACGTGCAGAAATCGGGTGGTAAGTTAAAAATGGGTTTGAAAAAAGCAACGATGGCCCAGTGTAACCGGGCAAGCCTTTATCCACCCCTTACTTAATTCGATTCCCTGGTCGAACAAAAAAAATCTTCCTTCTGTATTTTCTGTGATTCGCGTATGTGACACTAAGGCACGGCTTAAACGTTTCACCAGGGAACATTAGTCAATCAGAACATGACATTTGTATGGCTTTATTCCTGGTTGTGTTTCTCTTACCAGGGGGCATCAGCCGATCAGAACATGACATGCGCATGGCTTTAGTCCTGATTGTGTTTCTCTAACCAGGAAACATCATTGAATCGGCCCATGACATGCGCATGGCTTTAGTCCTGATTGTGTTCCTTTACCCAGGGAACATCAGCGAATCAGACCATGTCATGCGTATGGCATTTATCTTGATTGTGTTCCTCTAATCAGAAAACATCAGCGAATCAGAACATGACATCCGCATGGCTTTAGTCTTGATTGTATTCCTTTAACCAGGGAACATGAACGAATCAGAACATGACTATATATAACATACATATGGCTTTAGTCCTGAGTGTGGTCCTTTATGTTTTCCAGATACGCCATTCTCCTTCTTTGTGAAAGAGCAGTCACGTCTTGATGACCTTGTTGAAGAAAATGACGACATGCAGAGGTCGCCCATGCACAGACCGCCATCAATGTCTCCTTCGATTGCTCAAGATGTGAGTCCAGCTGAAAACACTGTGCAGTACTTCGCAGCATATTCGATAAAAACGATACGTGCTCACTGTTTCGTGACTGTTATAGACACTATTTACCTGGGGTAATCCCTTGGAGAATGAGACTCATCCCTGAGTGCAGTAAAGTGCGCATGTTGTATAAACTGTCACAATTCTTATTCTATATTACTGCTTAGACTACCATATTCGTTTTATTTCACTTTAAGTTATTTTGTCCCTACATTAGTTTAATTTTGACTTATTTGCTGTTCATTTCATCACTGTCACAGCTGCTATTATTTAATTTTAGCGCTTAGACACAATTTTCTTTTTATTTCACGTTAAGGGGGTAATAACTGCTTCATGCATGTTATTTTGGTCTCATACTAGTTTCATTTTTTTAATTATTTGCTGTTTATTTTATCAAGAACATGTCCATACGATCGTCCATCACATCCACATCTTCATTTGCTCCACAAGTGAGTGCATTTTGAGTACCAGTATTGCCATCCTTCTATTAATGAGGATGCATTTTGTTGCGATGACGAGGAGCATTGCCTGACATCACATGACATCACAACTATTAATCTGGCGATTACATACTGCCACAACAACAACAAATATAGTAGTAGCAGTAGGATCATCACCAGTGACATTAGTATCGCGGAAAGTAATTTAGATAGTACACAGAAGCTCTACAAAAGGATGATATCCGGTTAACTTATTTCAGGGAGCAGCAAAGAGGACTCAGAATGGGCCAAACCCATAAATGAGGCTCTTCATGCCTTGTGTTTAATAACATAATACAGAGCGTACAGATATATATGTATAGATTTAATCGCTTCTTCCATCCATGACTTCCTGTGCCGTCGTACGTTTAACTGATTACCTCGTCAATGTTTGCTAACAGCCCCACGCCCACAAGTTCTCAGTACGGACCTTTACCACGCCCACCAAGTGCAACCAGTGCACGTCACTGATGATCGGACTAGTACGACAAGGAGCTATCTGTGAAGGTATCACTCTTGACACGCGTATGGCTTCAGTCCTGATTGTGTTCCTTTAACGAGGGGAAACCAGCCAATCAGATCATGGCATGCGTATGGCTTTAGGCCTGATTGTGTTCGTCTAACCAGAGGACACCTGCCAATCAGAACATGACATGCGTATGGCTTTAGTTCTGATTGTGTTCCTTTAACAAGGGGAAGCCAGCCAATCAGATCATGACATGCGTATGGCTTTAGGCCTGATTGTGTTCCTCCAACCAGGGGACACCTGCCAATTAGAACATGACATGCGTATGGCTTTAGGCCTGATTGTGTTCGTCTAACCAGGGGACACTTGCCAATCAGAACATGACATGCGTATGGCTTTAAGTCTGATTATGCTCCTCTAATCAAGGGACACCTGCCAATCAAAACATGACATACGTATGACTTTAGTCCTGATAGTGTTCATCTAGTCAGGGGCCAATCATAAATTATTTTCAGCTCTGTTATTGATCCCTTGGCCTTGAAAGAAAAGTTTATTTCTGTCAAAATTAATCGTTGTACTGAATTGCTATTTGTGGGTTTGTTTTGTAGTTTGTGGGTTTTCGTGCCACGTACAGTGTACAGATGTCGCCCCTTCAGTCTGTCCCATTCCTCCAAGTCAAGGTAGGCATAACAACCCGTCAAAAAATTGCTTCAATGAATAATCAACATTCTTCAGATGATGTAGTGGTTGAGTGAGCCACTGAACACCAGCTAAACTATTTGATTGTTATTCTCAATGTTTAGCCAGTCGTAGGCCACTTGGTATTGATCCAGAAAAGGGAGTAGGAACGGCGTATGAAGGTTTCGTCAGAGTAAGTACTTAGGTGGTTTTATTGGTTATATAGATAGAGGCACACCAGCAGCGGGCATGTCAATATTCGATAGTCATTTGTTGCTTTGAGACCTAGTGGCTGCTGGAGTGCTGGCGTTCTTTGAACTTGCGGCCAGACTTTCGAGTGTATTTACTTGAAGATGCTTTACCCTCTATAACGTTGAAGCGTGGACCAATCAAATTGCAGCATTTTGAAAGCTTTTTTTTTCGCTTCGAACAACGCGTACAAAATACTATCCACGCTTAAACACAAATAGCAATATTTCCCCGTTACGTGTCAGTGTTTCAGTTGAAATATTTGTTCATTTTGTTAGATTCCCAAACCTGGAGGTATCAAGAAAGGCTGGATGCGTCAGTTTGCTGTGGTGTGTGACTTTAAAATATTCTTATTCGACGTTACCGGTGACAAGCCGCCACAGATCTCCCAATCTGCCACGCAGGTTATTGATATGAGGTATGTATGGCGCTAGAGAGAGGAAAGAAAACAGAAAATTGGGTAAAAATAATAATGATAGTAATCAGGGGTTGCGCAAACGGCTCCACTAGGTCGCTCTTCTTCCGTTGCGGGACTTATGGTTTTACGTCCTTATCGGAGAAGACGTGAAGGTCTAATCGTTTGCAGATGTTAGAGCAAAGGCAGCACGTTTTCCTTATTTTTTAGAAAAGATTCTGAGTGTTGGCTCGGCTGGAGTTTTAAACTAACCCTACCGCACTGGCGCTCTGCCACTGAACTAGCTGGTCGAAAGAAAGAAAGACAATTTAGTAGAAATAACTTTTTTTCCTTCTACCAACCAGCTACTGTTTTATTGCATATCACTGAGATTCGCTGATTAGGGGCTATGGATGTTACCCAAAAACCTCTGACAACTTCATTGTGATTGTCGGGTAAGTTATCCACGATGGAATTTATATAGCATTGTGCCCTTTAATCTTCAGAGACGAGGAGTTCGCCGTCAGCAGCGTCTTAGCGTCTGATGTCATCCACGCGAGCAAGAGAGAGATGCCATGTATATTTAGGGTGAGTGTAAGTCCACAGGCCAAATAAGTAAATGAGGCAATAAATACGAATGTGAACAAAGTATACCAGGAAAAAACGCAAACTTGTGACGAACGTTTTAGTCTCAAACTAAATCAACCAAGCAGAAGCATTCCTCGCAGAGGGACGCATTTTAAATTAATAGTAAAGATAACCAGTAAATGTTTTTTCTTGGCTCTTTCAGGTTGTAGTTTCTCAGATGACCCCTCCTGGTGAGCCGTTAACTCAGCTCTTCTTGACCGAGAAGGAGGGTGACCGTGTCAAGTGGGTGAGCGCCTTGCAGGAGCTCCACAAGATCCTCAAGAAAAGCCAACAGAGCTCGCAGGTAAGGCTCAGGGAAAAGCTAACAGGATAGTTAGTGAACTGTTTATCATTACTGTTTTTTTGGATTTGTTTATTTCACTGACTGTTTTTATTAACCACAGCAAATTTTCCAAGCCAAAGAAGTGTGTGATCCGATGTTGGTTCATTTGAAGCAAACGCTTTGCGCAACGATCATAGGTACGTGATTAATAGTGTTGGTTTTGAGAAACGGTTGTTTCCTGTCGGTATTAACAAAGTCATTTTGTCTTTTGCATTACAGATACAGATCGTGTAGTTCTTGGGACCGAAGATGGGCTTTTCTGTCTAGAACTGATGAAAGAAAGTAAGTTGCTGGTTTTGCCGACCAATCCGCTGGACATTTGCTCTCTTTCTTCTATCTATCTGCTCTTATATAGCATATTTTCTGTTCGTCCGTCCGCCTGCTCTAATGACTGTCCTGTTGTCTGTCCAGGTATTTCGCGGATCGGCGACAACAAAAAAGCGTTCCAGATCGAGATGCTGCCAGATGACCAACTTATCGTCATTATATCAGGTAATATCATGCTCCTCAAGTTCAACAAAATACAATCGCATTCTCATGATAGTTCCTCCCTACATGACAAAGCTACGCCAAAGGACCTTCCTTTATAAACTGTAACGTTTGTTGTTTCATTATCTGCAGGCAAAAATCGCCATATTCGGTTGTATCCCCTGTCCGCCCTTGATGGCCACGAAACGGAGCCCGTCAAGATCAATGAAACGAAAGGTACGGGTTTCAATAGTCTCAAGATATTCACAAATGGCAGCGTTCGAAGAATATTCGAAAGAAATTTTACTATTCTGCTTCAATATAATTAAAACACTGTGTTGCGGCGTTTGCAGGTTGTTCCATGTTCGCTACGGGTGGTATTCACTCCAATACATCGAGCTGTCTCTGCGTTGCAGTGAAGAGACACATATTTGTTTACGAGCTAAACAGAACGAAATACAGACATCTCAAAATTAAGGTAAACGTCTAAGGGAAACCTATCTACTACCTCCGTGCTATACTTTACTTTTAATAGCAAACACTGTCAAATGCTCCTGAAAGTTGTCGAGTAAGTAACCTAATGTAAATATTTCTCTTTCTAGAGTCTCGTTATTTTGTCCAGAGAAAAAAATTAGAGAAGAATTAGAGAACGCATTTACTTCTTAAATCGGCAATCCTTCTTATGGATGTGACTTTTAATCAAATCTTGACACCTACTGTAGCATGATTTCAGCTGTCGTCCATACGCTCCCGTTCGTACCTCAGTTTGTGAACATTGTATGCTAACCCTGTTTTGTCTTTTGCCAGGACATCATCTTGAATTTCAACCTCCAATGGATGGGCGTATCATTTGGCAAACTAATCGTGGGTTACGTATCAGGCTTCACGATGTTCAATCTGGATGGTGATGACGGACACCCGACAAGTGAGTATCTTCCCTTCTGTTTCCCCGAAACTCATCTTCACTTGTTGTTCACCAAACGCAAGAAAAGTGTGAATTGGCATAAAGAAAGTCCAACTACAAGCCTAAAATCAGTATGTTTTGCTCGTGTTCGTGTAATTCACACTAACCTTAGTGAATTTCCATCTTAGAACTCGTCAATTCAGATGATCCATCGCTGAGTTTTATCGCCAACAACCCCGTGGACGCGTTATTATCAGTGGAAGTGGAGCCGAACAGCGAATACCTTCTATGTTTTAACTGTAAGTACTGTAGAATTTGAAGGTGCTAGAAAAGCTTTCGGTGATGTTTTCATTTGCGACTATAATGAAATTTTCATACGCTGTTGTTCTTCAAGGTAGCGTTAGTTACAGAAACTAGGGACCCGGTTGTGCTGAAACCCGAACAGCTGGCACCACGTTTGTGCTTGTAGCCTGTCGCTATAAGCTGTAACTGCGAGTGTCGAGTGATAGAGGTTAAAGATCGATTGTATGTCATCTCAGTTAAGAAAGCAGTCTAAGTAATCGCTATGAATTAGAAAACCTCATGAAAATCCCATAACCTCCGCGAAGCCGTTGCGTTGCTCTACCATCTGAGCTATGATGCCAGATATGTTGGGTGCTCTGACGTTCTTTTTAATTAATTCACAATTTAATTGCAGTATTGGGTGTGTTCGTGGACCACACTGGGTTCAAATCGAGACGGTACGAGCTCATGTGGCCTTCTCCTCCAATCACTGTCGGTAAGGATTTGATTTCATTAGCATGAATGATAGTAAAACATGCTATCCTATGCTATAGGAGCAGTTAACGTGATCTTCCTTATTTTGTTGTTACAGCATATTCACACCCTCACGTCATCTCATTCTGTGAGAGGGCGATCGACATCTTCGATTCTCGGTCAGGAGAATGGCTCCAGACCATTCCACTAAAAAAGGTAACACTTTTCATTATTTTTCATTCATTTACATAAAACAAGATTAAAAGATTTCGTCGTCCTTGCAGCCTTTTCTCCGCCCTTTCGTTGTGGCAACTTCTCGCGTTGTTTAAAGCTTTCAAATTTGTTTCCGTCCACATTAAAGCTTATTCAAATATGTTGCTATACCATATGGTTTGCACAATGCGCCTTTAACATTTACTTGAGCTTTTCACGGCGCAATAGCCACGGTGCACACAGGCGCTAGTAGCTTGCGGGAGTTGAGGATTCTCGTCAAGCGCTCTAGGAAATCCGCCTGTTCTCTTTCTGAACCACATTCCCTGAAATGTTTGCCCCGTCCCAAAGGAATTCTATACTAAAAACATTGGCGCAAAACCCCACGGAAGAGACTTGTTCGCATCTGTTTGACTCTGTTCCGAAATATCAATACACAGCATCAACTTTGCAGTATTAATGGTCACAGTTTACGACGACGATGATAAATAATATGCTTTTATTTTTTCTCGTTACAGTGTCATAATCTGATAAGTGATGGCTCCCTCAGTATGTGCACGGTGTCAGAGCAGTTCAGCTTGGTCTACCTGAAAAACCGGTTATACGCGGGTAAGAGCACGCTACGAGGATTGAACAACAGTAGTTAACTTAGCTCATCTACGGGGTTGAACGTACTTCTCCCCTCGGTTGAACTTAGTTCTACTGTGTTTCCTTAGTCTTTTGGATGAGACTATAAATCAAGGTTTCGTCTGCCTTTCCTTCTAACCCTGTACAAGTGGACGCTAAAGAACCCGTTACACTCTTCGTAAGAGTAGAGGATTGTCTCCCGGTGCAATGGTATAGCTTGAAGGCTTACATACTGTGCAACAGCCCTCATGATTGTAAGCTGTGCGGCAGCAATTTGCGCCATCTAATGCAGCCCGTTAAGTCCTCCAACCTCTCCTTGTCTAGCGGTCGCGTATGTCGAGCGCTTTAATTTCCCTCTCGATGAGGAGAATACCCTTTGTACGGAGGTCAATGTCATTTGGAAGATTGGTTGACCCCGTTTATGTTCTGCGTAATGCGGCGTGCCCCGAGGATTTTAAGCATTAAAACAATTGTTGATCAAGACCAGAAGTTGGCTCGACTGCAGCATCGTCCACCTCACTCTACCAAAACTAATATTTGCCCGTGTTAAAAATTCGACATTCGACATTACTCATCCATATGACCAGAAACGCATATCCACGATAGACGATAAACTTGCTTTGATTATATTTCAGACGAAGAGTTAATCATCCCTGACCCAACTAAAGGCAAAAAGGCCCTGGCGGCGATGCTGAGACTGCGCAATAAGCGAACGTATGTATCAAGACGACGTGATTTACGGGGAAGCAATCGTGACAGGCAAACCCTCAGTCAGGCGCCATTTTGTCAGTCTAGCAAGTCAGAGAAAGCATCCATTTCCATCGGCTGATTTTGGGGATGCAGTGCGGTATTTTCGATTGAATTCGGTAGATCAAGTATTAAACTTTGTTTGTAAATGGTTATTTCGATATTTCTACACGTAATTTGCCTTCTAATTTGCAATGGAAACAATAACAAAGAAGTGACAAGGTTTTTTAAGTGCGTGCCTTGCGAGTTGCCCCCTCAGTAAAAGCAAATCGCAGTGCGATTTTATTTTATCCCGTAAATGATGAATAAAACGTTGGTTTTAGAATGCTATTTCGATATTTCTACGCGTAATTTGCCTTCAAATATCGAATGGAAACAATAACAAAGGAGTGGCTGACAAGATTCTTTGCTTTATTCTGCCTCCAATAGCATGTCTCAGAGGTTTTCGTGGAAGACAAAAGAAGCTGGCCTTCTAGACTTGGATACTGACACCAAGTCCAAGTTGATATCCGGGCCGACAAATTTTAATCACATCTCGCATATGGGTCCTGGAGACGGACTACAAATACTTCGAGATCTTCCCGTGGTATGTGGTTTCCCTTGTATATTGTCTTCCTAACAGTGTGGTTTTTCTTAACAACTCATCCCATCCCCAAAATTCATAATGAAACGAGTGTCCACTGATCATCCCATCACATCCCACCGGATCGCATCCCATTCTATCCTCCCCTTTCGAATTCCATTCCATTCCATTCCATCTCGTCTCATCCCATTCACTATGTCCTTGCTCATTCTTTATCCCATATTAACCCATCCCATCCCATCTCATTCGATTTTATTCCATTCCAATATGATTGTTTGATATCCACCTAATATTTCTTAAGGTGACTTCCACAAAATGAAACGCGTATTTCAGACATTTTTTAACTCGCTCGCGTCGCGTCAAAAATTGTCGGATATTTTTTAGCTCTGGATATGTTAAACCTCTACTATTGGTGCTTTTAACTATTTGTTTGAATTTATTTTTAAGAGCCGCATTTGCTTATTTATATTGGCAGTCTAATAAGAGCACATTGATATTACTTAACTTTCATGGTCACTTTTTGGCTCTACTTTGTTCTGCAATTTTCGCTCGTACAATTTTCTTCAAACTTGAATGACAAAAAAACGAAGGTCGAATGACACCAAATCCGAAATTTCAGAAAAAACGCCTGACGATTTTTCGCACAGGAGGGACTTTTGTAAAAAAATACCACTGTTAGAATATCGGCTCGCATAAGCAAATGCGGCTCTTAAAAATAAATTCAAACAAATAGTTAACCAAAAGTCGAGGTTTAACATATCCAGAGCTCAAAAATATCCGACCATTTTTGACGCCACGCGAGCGAGTTAAATAAATGTCTGAAATACGCCTTTCATTTTGTTGGAGTCACCTTAACGTTACAGCGAACAGGCCATTAACCTAAGTCCTTTGGATGATTTCTTTGCAGAATATTCAAAGAGAGGAAGAACTGGGTATGTTTTCAAACGTTTTTTAGATCTTTCGTCCATCCAATAGACTGCCTTAGGAAAACTTTATTCATACTTCATCCAAAATCAGGATAGGGCTGTCTTATTGAAAAGATTTCCCGATGCGAAAATTGTACCGGCTCTTGAGCAATCCTATCAATTTCAATTAATTCCTCAGCCCAGCGCGGCCCTGGAGGTCATCGATCCAAACGCGCAGTGACGGCTAACCCCGCGATGCTAAACAGACCGAACTTGGTAGGGCGTGGTCGGCAGCAGAGACCTCAGAGTCAGGCGCCGTCCATGATTAACGGGAAGGCGGTATCTACGTCCGGAATGGACAGGTGAGTCCGTGGACTGGGGGATCGCCATCAGAGGATCTATCTTTCTTTTATGGCCAAAGTCGTTTCTTCGTGCTGTGAATTTTCAAAGCGTGGTTTGATTTCGGTTTTTCTGTCGCGCAACTCGAACCACCTGTGCCAATCAGGACCTTGCTTTGTTTCGCCTAGTGCAGTCAACTGGGTTTTCGTCGCGACAGAAAGCCAGTCGACTGCACTAGGCGAAACAAGGCGAGGACCTGATTGGCTGAGATAGTTTGACTGGCGGAACAGAAGAACAAAACAATTCCCAAACCCGAAGCGACGTTTTGAAAACGCGCAACGCGAAACAACGAGAAGGTACATATATACAGTGTCACAATCATGTAACGCGTGACATGCATATGATGATTGCTTCTGTTCACTAAAATGATTGTGTGACTCTCTCCAGCGCAACTGACTCACCCCCAGCAATGCGCCCTCGATCTTCATCTTCGACACAATCGCGATCAGCGGATGACTTGAGTGAAGCCAAGAGACATACAGTCAACGGCTCCAATCGACTGTCGGCTGATCTAGACAGCTATCCACAGGTATCCCATAGAAAGATGTCCCCGTCGTTAGTGAACTAGTGTGCATTTTCCTCTCCAACAAACTGTCTAAACTACCTTCAGTCACATAGCCTGCGTAGCAAGCGTTCCCGTGGGGTTCAGTGCGTTCCCTTGTAGTTTAGCGCGTTTCCTAGGAATTCAGCGCGTTCCCTTGAAATTCAGCGCGTTCCCTTGGAGTTCAGCGCGTTCCCTTGAAATGCAGCGCGTTCCCTTGTAGTTCAGAGCATGCCCGTGGGGTTCACAGCGAAACCGTGAAAAACGCTACGCGGCGTGACACTTGCTACGCAAGCTACTCATAACTTCAAACTTAGCATAATTTAGCTGATTCTGCATCACGTAATCCGTAAATATTAAATATCATCCTCGCAATGTTAAGCTTAGCTAAAAATAAGCGCCATGCAGCTTCTTTAAATACACAACTTTGATGTCTGTCTCTGATATTAATTATAACGTCTTTTAAAGTTCTTTCGCTTAAAATGAGATTTTCCTTTCGGGGTTTACTCGCGTGCTTCGTGCCTTGTGGTATCACTAATGATAATCAATTGACCAAATTCGAGTACCGTAATTGGCAAATATTGCCGCAGTACAGCTGATGGCATTTGATGCTTTTTCGATTTACAAAAAGCTGGCGTGCAGTCAGCGTGTCTGATATTGACTGATATTTCCCTGGTGCGGTGTATCGACTGATATTTCCCTCGGGCGGTTCATGGACGCTTGTGTTTTGTTTTTTGTCAGCACGGTCGCCACCAACACCCCGTTCCCAATACCCCGGATGATGAGCAGAAGCAGTTGGAATTAGCAATCGAGCTCAGCAAACGCCAGGCCGCAATTGACAAGGCTTACTCAAGGGTGCGCTCTTCCGACATATCTATACTTTGTCTGTCCGTAGAACGTTTCTGATTGGTTGGATTTTTCCCGCCTAAATTCCCGTGGTAACACAGGAAGCCCGCAGCAAAATTACTAAGCTAAAAAATTGAAGATACGACGTCTATTTTCCATTTCTTTTCTGTGGGAAGATTTGAGGAATTGAAAAGGTTCAATTTTTTTGCGTCACAAGTTGACGGGCTATTTTCTGATCATTTTAGGAAGGGACGGAAAGGGTTACCGGGTGCTCTTGATTTATCCAAACAGTTCTCTTTGTTGTTTCTCTAAATTTGCTGTGTGACAAAAGTGCTTCTCGATATTTGGACTGTTAAGAAAGTTCTTGGTCTGTAATTCGGAGGCGCCTAAAACAACAACAAAAATAATAAAACAACAGACAAACGAGAAAACATTAATCGTACACAGATAACGTAATGCCAGCGAAAGTTAAACATAAACCGGCAAGTAAACTGAAGCAGTTGTTTTGTTAATGCGCTGTCACTGTCATTATAATAGCATGGATGCTGCTTTAAAATCCAAAGAAATCGCATAAATCAGAAGCCCATCAACATTAGCCTCCATCATCTAGTGGTGGAGCACAGGAGTAGATTAATCTAAAGTTTGATTACAAATTATGTCCCCTCTCTCAAAAGAAAGATGACTGAAGTCAGCACCGCCACCGTTTAAATGTCTACTCCCTGTGCATATGGCTAGACTTAGGCGGTGATTACATGAGACCGGTACGAACCCGGAGCGATCTGAGTTCGTATCGGCTCTCATACATTTCTTTACATGCGTTTACATGAGGCCGGTCTGAAAAAAGTCCTTGCCGACACGAGTTCATTCCGGTTGCTGACACGACACGAACGACTTTCAAGTCTGTACCGGTCTCGCGTACACGATCAAAAAGGCGGTGATTACATGAGACCGGTATGAACTCAGATCGCTCTGAGTTCGTGGCGGTCTCTTGTAATCACCGCCTTAGTTTCGTGGAGTAGATGGAGGCTCCTGTTGATGGGTTCCTGCATAAAGATACTATTGCTTTTGGGGTGCTTTTTGTCATGTTACGTGCGCTCTGCCAAGCTTCCAAACCCACCATTCATTGCGCAGGTATTAATCCTTACAATAAACCCCGAAATTGTTGTATTGAGCCATCGGCCATGATATGTTTATTTCTTTTTTCTCAGGATTCGCTTAATCTTCCCGAATCACCACGACATTCATCAGGTACCAGCCTTGCCATTTTCGAAAAACAGTAGAGTTGTTTGTTCAATGCATCCCGCGCCATTTTGGTTTGGGCTTAGTAGCCTGGCTAAAACCTTACTTTATTACAACCTCGTCCCCAGGGTCTTCTCGGTCGTTTTTCAAAATGGCGGTTAGCTCAGAGAAGACCCTGGGGGAGGCTTCAGTAAAACTTCCAATTGACCTTACTGCGATTTTCATAATTCTGCGAACTCTCGCTAACGATTTCCAACCGTCAAACCGCCTTATGGCTTCCGCCAATCAACTCCCGAGTCTTTCCATCGTTACTCTTTTTGCTTTTTGATTGGCCAGCACGTAACCGTTGCTCGGGTGACGGGAAGCCATTTTAGCACTGCTTAGGCGCTGGCCAATCAAAAAGCACAAAGAGTAACGACGAAATACTCGGGACTTTGATTGACGGAAGCCAGAAGGCGGTTTTACGGTTGGAAATCGATGGCGAGAGTTCGCAGAATTATGAAAATCGCAGTAAATCATCAGGGAGTTTGTTTCAATCTGTTGCT
This sequence comes from Scolanthus callimorphus, assembly GCA_033964015.1. Taxonomy (NCBI): domain Eukaryota; kingdom Metazoa; phylum Cnidaria; class Anthozoa; order Actiniaria; family Edwardsiidae; genus Scolanthus; species Scolanthus callimorphus. Next base: position 5,597,415 of record CM066914.1, read on the forward strand.
CCGCATCGTCTAATTCGCTCCCTACCAACCATATCCTCATATTGATGCCTACATCTTGTATTTCAGCTTCTGGCTCCAGTTCAGGGCTGAGTGCGTCACCAACACCGAGTCAAGAGGAGACAGCAACGTCACCTGACTCGTAAGTATTCTCCCTCGTCCATTCTGTACCGAGCCTGGTTCCCACTAAATTGTTTCTCCTTAAACCGACATCAATATGAATAACATAACGCAAACTAATCTTGTCTAGTAAACGATGTTCCAATAAACCTTTCTTATAATAAAATAAATTCTTGATAAATTAATGTATTCTAAATTACGCCGAGGCGATTTCACATGACGTTAGGTATAATTTGTTTTCATGAAAGCAACCAGCCAAGTTTCTTGTTAAATTAAAATAATGGATAACATTTCCTCCCTTCCTTTTTTCATCAGCTCATCTGCAGGTTTCCAGCCTAAAACTGTTGTCAAGATGTTTGCCCACCATTTGAACACTTTAATGAAATCTTGAGATTCATACAGCTGTGAAACCCAATGATTATGTCATCGTTGTGAATGGCTGAGAGGATATTCCACTCGGCAGCAAGCTGTGCTCTTTGTTCGGTTTTGATTGGCAGGGAAGCCATTCAGCAGCAAGTTGTAAATTGTTCAATTTTGATTGACTGACAGGGAAGCCATTCAGCAGTAATTTGTTCGATTTTGATTGGCTGACAGGGAAGCCATTCAGCAGTAATTTGTTTGATTTTGATTGGCTGACAGGGAAGCCATTCAACAGTAATTTGTTCGATTTTGATTGGGTGACGAGGAAACCATGCAGCAGCAATGTTATGTGCACCCTTGATCCGATTGGCTACCTAGTCATGTGAAATTTACACACAGGATAAAGATAAATGTAATTTATGGTGAATTGACGGTTACAGCTAAACATTAAGTTATTTAAAGATCCCCTTTTTCTCCTCAGAGTTAAATGTACTTAAAGGCACTTCCCACTAAATGGCTTGCTGGACACAGAACACAGCCATAAATAGCAACAGAGCACAGCAATAAATATTAATAGTGGAGAATATACCTCCACCGTCACGAATTTGTAATTACTGAGCTACATGTTAATAATCCGTTGGTGGATGAAGGCCAGAGACGTTTTTTACAATCCCTGTTTATGAAGCAGGCTAAAGAATTTAGGGACGTTAAACATTTGAAATGCATTAAGCAGCTAAATAGCTAAATTTACAAAAATAAACTAAATGGTAAAAATTTTAGAATTTAAGCCAAATTTCCCAAAATATTTTATCAAAGTGATTTGGTACAAATACTTGGCGACCGTAGTCCTGAACGTAACATTTCAAAATTCATCTGGCACGCAATCTTAAAGAATCCTGGTCGGCCACTAACGCATTATGTTAGGCAATTTTCAAGATGGCGGTTCAAAATGTCGCCATTCGAGATGGCGGCTCTTACACCTTGAATGCCACCACTTTGACCCGCCGCCTTTAAAATTATAGACCCTAGCAACGAGGTTGGCCACAAACGGTGTTTTTAAGGAAGGCTGACTAGTTCCTAGTCATCTCCAGAAAAAAAAAACGGCGCACATAGGACCATGGGTCCTTGACAATTTTCGTGCGTGACAAAAAGACTGGGGACGAGTCTTTTTTATTGGCATTTACCGCATCACTATGTTTAGTTCTCTTTATCAAGAAAAAATCCTTTCTTTATCGAGAAAGATTTCAATAATTTCCCCACATAACAAAATAGCCTTAACAGGAGTGGTCGACTGCAATTTTTTTAAGATCGTAGGTTTACGCTAGCTACGTTCGTTGTAGCATTTTACGTTAACCACAAATTAACTGTATTATACTTAGACCATAATGTTACTTATTAAGATTAACTTTTCATAATGTTTTACAATGTATTTATTTCCGTCAACCTCTAAATCTAATTCAAGTGACATTTTTGTCGAGTTATTTTACCCGAAACAAAAATAAACTCCAATAAATGTCTTATAACTTTTATTATGTTACCATTGTTTTACTTAATATTGTTAAATCACCTCTAGTGTAAAATGAGTTTTAATTCACCTTAAATGACTGTTATGTCAGTGGGATTGTTTCTTAATAAATAAAATCCATGTTGTTTTGGTGGCTTGTTTCACTTTGTTTTGTTGTTTATTTTATTGTTGTTATTTATTTTCGCACTAATCATGTTGCGTTGCACTTTTCATATTTTCATTCGCTACCTCAGTTATGTTCGTACATTTCCTTGCCTAATAATGTTGTTTCACTAAAACCTTTAATCTATTCTCAATAACTAGCTCAATAACCATAAAAAAAACAGGTTGCGTGTTTTCGCACTGAACATGATAATTTTCCGATCTCCAACTAACAGTCCATGACTTAAAGTCGGTTGACTGTGTTTGTATTCCCTCTACTCACTATTACATTTGTGTTTAACACGCCCGATGCCTCAGGACGAAGCCAGAATTTGACGGGGGAAGGGGGAAGGGGGAAGGGGAAGGGGAAGGGGAGGAGGATGGATGGGAGTCACAAGAATATTTGGTGCCCCTTAGCTTTCCAAAAACATATTTTTGTCTTCTTATGGTACACAACGTGCTACCACCAGTCTCTTGCTCCACTCGACTCAGGCTTTAAAAGTGGCCGCACTTAACTTGGTTTGCTAGAAAGGACTGACTCGCCCCACAAAAGATCACGGACATTTTCCTTCGTTTTTATCACGCGTGCAAAGGATCATGAAAATTCCCATACTACTTCGCGCGCTTCTTGTTTGAGAAATAACTAGGGGCGGCTCGAGTATTAAAAATAGGCGAAGTGAATTTCCTCTCATTTAGGGCGGCGTCCTCTATAACCCAGGCATTTTGATGTTGGCCTGCAAGTATTATTTGAGCCACTATAAGACATCCCCCTCCAAGTCGGATTTAGAACAAGTTTATACCCTAATTGCTTCACGTTCAGCACTTCTTCTTTACGCACGAAAATCTCACTCATCAATTTCTGGTCACCATGTTTCCATTCAATTTTACATTCGTTCTTGTGTTTATTACCATATTGCCATATTTAACATATTGGCCATGCATGAAAAGTAATGACTGTTTTACGCACGGGATTTGTCGATTCGAAGGAAAATCGGGACCGACACGGAAAAATCTGCGTTGTCACAGATTTTTCAGGGTCGAGCCGACATCGAATGAAGTTTACAAGATATCGTCCCGACAAACCACCGCGTGTAAATCAGCCGTAATAATACTAGGCGAGTTGCATGAACTTTAATTAGATAGTGCACACCCTCTAAACCTCTGCAATCAAAATGCTGCACTGCAATGCCGCGGCTTATAGCGCAAAGGGCTATCAGAGAATGGCACAAACACGCTTGTGAAACTACCAATGCGTCATTTTCTATCGTGGGTAACGAGAAAGACGCCAATGACGAATGCATAGCCTGCTTGCAGGCGGTACTGGGTGTTTTTATCACGGAAAACCCGGTCCGTTCGATGAGCGGCGATCTTGGAATTTGCGCGCGGTCCCGGGGGCGAGCTCAAAAATCGGGTGCTCGATCCCGGGACTGCGCGCCTCAAAATTCCAAGATGGCGTCCGATCAGTGAACGGACCGGGTTTTCCGCGATAAAAACACTCAGTACCGCCTACAAGCAGGCTAACGAATGCATTGACTATTGGCTAAAAAGTACCTGATTCACGAGTGTATTCTCCGTCGTTGCTCCGGGTTGCGTGAGGTGTCATCAGCACGGAGAACCCGTAATTACGAACCCGCAATTACAAAGAGAATTTTGGGTCCTGAACAACAATGCACTCGATGGTTCTTTCTCGTTCGACCTGCAATATGAAAACTAAACCATAGGAAACCATAACTGGCTGCTACGGTAACTCCACTAACTTTTGTATTGTACTTATTAAACTCTTGATAATTTTAAAATGGGAAGGCATGCTAATCGCTTCGAAGTAAGAACGCATTAACGAATTTAACAGTCGTAACTCGCACCACTGATATGGCGATCATACGTTCGAATGTCTCGACGAGACGCGTCTGTGAAACCATTTGGTTGCTTCTCAGAATTCATTGATCACGGGGTAACCAATCACGTGATCGCTCATTTTGAGGACGCGTGAAAACGAAACAATTGCCAGAAACCTCGGAGATTTATACTTAAATAAAAAAGGTCAGTCCCCAACAAATGTGTTGGTCGCCGTAGGTCAGTGGTAAAATTAATTTCTCCACTAAAAAACTCCACTAATCTGTAACAAGCTATACTAAGCATAAATCGTGTATATACACCCTTTTCAAAAACGTTGATCGGAAATAGTTACCAAATGCCTGCCACCACAGACACTTGGGAAACACAAGGGTGGGTGTGCATTGTATCGCGAATGGGGTCTACAGATGCGACAGATGGGTGAGAATGAAAACCAAGAATGTTTGATTTCGTTTCCTCTCTAAAACTCATTAATAATTCATCAAGCTAAACAAAGAAATCATAAGTGTGAAGGCGTATTGGATACGCGATGTTAATTTGCATGAATTTTTTAGATTTTATTCCTTTTTCTCGACATTAAATCATTCGCTTGACAAGCTATACAAATACTCGATAGTGTTTAAGAAACTTTGCTTTGCCTGTTTTTTTTTTTTGTTTTTTTCAAACCACTTCTCAGTGTTTGGAAATCCTGATTTTGATATATTTCATCTCAAATCGCATCTTTTGTCCCACGTTATTTTTCCCATGAGCCTCTGGTGCCTCTAGTTGTTTTCCCATGAGCCTCTGGTGCCTCATGTTGTTTTTCCCATGAGCCTCTGGTGCCTCATGTTGTTTTTCCCATGAGCCTCTGGTGCCTCACGTGTTTCCCATGAGTCTCTGGTGGCAGGCATTTAGCAAGTAACTTTTCCTGATCAACGTTTTCTGAAAATGGCGTAGACAGAAAGTATAAATATAAAGTAAGCGGTTTTAATAATAATCCATGTTACTTGCCCCCTGCAGTGTTCGCTTGAGTTTTGTAAACACCAAACTATGAGTGTCATCACGTGCCCTCGTCACGTGACAAGCCAGGTAAGCCGTGCAGCATGCCCTGTCTGCAAATGCATGATTGGAGACAGACCTTGGGTAAAGCTTTGTCCCCAGAGAGTCACGCAAGACCCCTCTTTTCCCTTTTCTGCTCCTCCCAGAAGCACCCTATCACTACCCCTCAATTCTATCCCCACCCCTTCAATGTATACACACACCTTTCCTGTTTAAGTTCAACTTAGAGATTTTCGCGCGAACATTTTACCCACCACACTCGACGTCATAGACCGGTTAACGGTGTTTACATGTGTTGCTACACAATTCACATCATGTGATGATTCCTTTGGGTATTTACAATTATCAGCTTTTTCTCGCTCGACCGATTGCACGACCCAAAGAAATCATCACATGATCTGAATTGGGTGGCAACAAGATATTAACATCATTAGCCGATTTGGTCTTTAGCCCACAATCAAACAAACTCATCACATCCACTTGCCATCGATTTTACTAAGACTACAAACGGACGTGTTTACTGATAAACACATTTTGGGTAATCTGCGCTGCAAGAGCAACTGAGATGTTAGCTGGGCACTCCTGTAATTAGTTAAAAAGTTGCAAAGAATGCGGCTCCCTAGAGGTTAGCCGATATGAGATTTAGGCACTGTCTAAAAGCGGAGCTACCGAGGATGCATGAGGTCATGTCACCACTTGACCGCCGGCTTCGAAACCATTCTCGTCACCAGTGCCTCGAAACCGGATCTCACGAAACTGGATAACCCAGATTTTTTTCATATATGGTGGCCCTCGTTATCTGTTATAGGAAAAATTCAAAAGAGCGATCGAACAATCACAATCGGCCTATGATTTCTAAGGCCAACAGCCAAAAAACGGAGTAGGCTCTGGGAACGAGAATGATTCAACTGAACAACGACAGTTCAGAGTCACGCAAGGATGCATGCGTTGCGTGAGGCGGACTATTAATGGATTTGCAGTTACCTTAATTGATTCCACCTCTTTCTGTTGCAGCCGACGGTGACCGCCTCCCATCAGAGTAAAAGAAGTTGCGACTGGCGCTGATATCATCCCGTGGAAACGCCCAATAAAATCCCCTCCAGTATGAGCGATAAAGGGTCCAAAACGACTTGTATAAACCTGTTAGACTGGTCTAGCAAGTGCAACGGGGAGGCAAGGTTTCACTAAAATGATAACGAACGCTATTTTCAAGCTTCACATGACTTTGTCACGAAGATAGTTGAGAGGAGAAAACATGGTGCTACGCTTGAGGGCCATTATCTTATTACTGTAGTCAAATCATCCTATGATTTGGGTAAAATACGTACCCCTTGAAGACATTTGGGAATAATAGAGATAATATAGTCCATCCATCTATTGTGGCCTAAGAACTTGGAGGCGTTTCCACCAATCGCAATCTTACTACGATTTGCATAATTCTGCGAAATCCCGCTTTACATGTCTGAACACCAAACTGCGTTTTGGATTCCGTTCATCAAACCAGGCGCATGAATTATGTTAAGTTACTTCTGCGTTAGATGGTGGAAAATTTGGTTTTGAAGTCTGGCTAGTCTTTATAAGTTCAAAAAATCCTCTCAAAGCCGCGTGAAATCACGCAGAGTTGTTCACTTGTTTGATTGACGGAAGCCAAACCGCGGTTTCTTAGTTCGCGTAGAGTTCGCAGAATTATGAAAATCGTTGTAAAACAGCTAGTGTACATAACAGCAAAGAATAGCTAGGAGTGTAGTCCTAGTGATCGTCATATTGGTTTTTATTTTACTTCACTCTAGAATCTAGAACAATCCCTTACAAATATAAATCCAGAAGTAAGGAATTTATTTCATTTGTTCTTTGATGCCAGGGATATGTAAATTTGATTTATAGGCAGGAATTTGCACAGGAGGGCTGATTGCTTGCGAAATGCTACGATATCCGTGCATAAATTAGTGTCCACTTGAAAACATTAAGTGGGTAACCTCTATTAACTTGTATTATACTTTCCAATGCAATTTGCGGCCAAGATGACAGCTCTAAAATTGCAGCTTGATTTTTTAGATAAAGTAGTTAGATCAGAATTAATAATGCTTTACTTAAACGTTAAAGCCATTCTTCCTGGCAAGGTTAAAGGGGACGACTCCCCCTTCCCACGATGCATTGCGTCACCGCCATTTTCGACACCATCAGAATGTACAGACTCGACAAAAAAAAATGCATGATGGGCATGGGGAGTTGGGCCTTTAAGTCTTTTAATAGCCATTAACGTAGTTGCAGTGTTATATACACCGCTCCTATTAAGGACCCTAGCTACCTACCCACCCACCCAGGAATTCCTAATTTCCCCCTCTCTCACCCCGCACCGTGGAATTCCAGTAATGTTTTCTGGTACTCATGGTTGACCCTGAAGTTACACCCCTTTTTCACAGCGTTATCCTGAAATAGAGGGGTTCAAATTTACAACTGCATATTCCCATTTGAACGCAAGCATTGATAACGGGGTTAGTTAAGATAACGATGAAGTTTAAAATGTCGAACGAAATGCGAATTCTCGAATTCTAAGTATTTTCTAGGAAAGAATATAAGGGAATTTCAGAGGCTTCAAATAATGTATCTAGATTCTATTTTAGAGAAAAACAATAACAAGACAGGAAATAATAAGCCTAAGAAAAATATTCTAAACCCTATAGATGGGTTTCGAGAATGTCAAATGAAAACGGTTTGCGAGACTGAAAAACGTGCAGTGAAATATGAATAATATAGTGTTTGTTTTTAGAGTGCGAAGCGAAGAATATTGTTTCTTGTCCGGTTGTTTTCTCGCGAATTTTGTGTAACATAAAGGAGGAGTATTTGTGCATCTCATTATGTTGTACTACTTTCCCCAGTAGATCGTCACAACTCTCGATTTTTCAGCCTGCACGTCATCTTGAGTTATTGTACCACGTGATCAATAATTGTTTGGCGTGCAAACGTAATACTGGCACTGTCAACGGTTAATCACGTGTTACAAAACAACTGATCACGTGGTAGATAAAAAGCTGGCCACGTGGTCAGTTTGAAACAGCAACCGGCAGGCTGAAAAATCGAGAGTTGTAACGGTCTACGAAGGGAATTTCTGCAGAAACCCATGGGAAAAGCTGAATTTCCCGTGGTAGAAGAATGGGAAGTGTTCGGATTTCCCATGGCTATCCTTACAGAAATTCCCTGTGTTACTGGGAAGAGAGTAGCGATGCGACTGATGAGAATCCGGTCTTAGCGTTTGTACAAATGAGTAGTTTTAATGCCGGGATTGTTATAGCAATAAAACATAACAATAAAATAATTCTCTTCATTTTAACACGAAATGGTGTTGCAGTTTTTGTGGCAGGGGTTTCGATTCGGGAAGCATTGGGTACAAAAATGTCCTGTCTTCAACCATGACACCTGTTATACATTTTATTAATAGCGGAACTCCCCGCGCCCAAGGCGCGGAGTGGAGCCCCATACGTATCATTCAACGTCGCATGAGAAAGCAACCCATCCAAGCCAAAACGGAACGTTCAGCGGTTTACGAAAACATTGCAGGCTCTTATTTACGCATGCGTACTTGCGTTAGTGTCGTCCCGTGTACACAGCCAATCGCTTCGTCCTCCTTTAGCGCCGCGGTTTGAACTTCAATATAAAAAAAAATTACATTGATAATCACAGAGATTGAACTGGATTCTTTAAAAGAACTAAACAAATGCAAGGAGACAAAAGGGACTAAAATAATAGCGAAATGGAAAAATATTTGCCAACTCTGTTGCTGTAGTAGCCCCAACCCCTCTTTTTGTCACTTGGAAAGGAGCGCGGGCTCACCTTCAACCGTCAAGGTTGGAAACCGAGCCGAAAACATGCCACAAAAGAGACCTGCCGGAGGAGGCTATGTGGGGCCTATGGTCAGGTGATTTTCAAAACACTGGTTGACAGGCAAGAGTGACACATGAACCGCAACGGGGGACGAATAAATTTCCGGTCTGAGATCGCGGCGGCTACTCGTGAATTTCGGTTCGTAGTGATACAATTTTGAATCAATAGTTATCAATTACCTTTCTTAATGACTAACTGGCAATCAAATTCCTCGCAACCTTGAGTACATCCATAATAGTAGCGATGACTGCTTCGTAACCGACAGTTGCACATGAAACCCTTTACAAAAACAACACAGTTGGCTAGCAAAAGAAGCACTGCTGTTTTCCATCTATAACGATGAATTCAACGACATGATAACGTTTTCTGATTTTGTAGAAGCTTTGATGATACTAGGATTTGAAGAAGAATCTTTATTAACATGAAGTTTTTCATATTGTTACTTGGATTTCTGCTAGCTGCCGTTGGCTTTGGACAAGGTAAGTTTATTTTGTTACAACTGGGAATACAGTTCTCCAGAATATTCATGAATTTTGTGACCTATGTTTATTATCAGTGACAAAACTTCTCGACTTACAAAACTCGGGTACAAAACTAACCGCCTTGCCAGCTGCGTAAACGTTAGACGACATTAGTATCGGTACTTACAAGCAAGTAAGATTATCTTTTTACAAACTATTGGTGTCTTTTTAAAAACAGTACAGTCCAGATTTTTTTCGTTTTCAAGTAAGGCAATTCTATTCGAAGCTAATTTTAATTTACTCGGTTATAGACAACCGGATAGTGTCTTGAAACTAATATGTAACTGCTAATGAAAAACTATACCTCCAATTTCTTTTTTGTATTGATCTAACTATATAGCTACATTTCAAAAACATGCCTTGCGTCCAATTTTGCTCATAAAGAACAATGTCTGAAAGGAGGTAATTTTCTGTATGTAAGTCTATATGTAACTCGCGATATATTCTCCTCAATTTTATTTGACTTCCTTAGCATCTACCCTGGTCCCAGGGTGAAGTTTCCGTGTTTTCGAGCCAAATTCAGTCGTATTTGGGTTATTTCAATATGGTAGTTCGTTTTGCCTCGGTGATTCTGGCCTTGCTGTTTCTTGCTGAAACCCTGCTGGGATTCTCAGTTATATCAATCAAAAACGTCAGTGTCAAAGGCGGAGCTTCGGGGCCTCCTCTCATTGGATGGTGAATTTAGCGCCTTCTCATTGGCAACAGGATTTAGGCTCCGGAAGGAGGGCGTGTCATTAATAAGATTTCGTTCAGGAACTAATCGTGCTGCCAATGAGAAGGCGCATTCGACGTCATCCAATGATAGGAGCTGAGGCCCCGAAGCTTCGCCTTTGGGACTGACGTTTTTGGATAGAACTGAGTGTCCCAGGGTGAAGTTTCAGCAAGAAACAGAACAAGGCCAGAATCTACTGGGGCAAAACGAACTACCATTGAAATAACCCAAATACGACTTAAATACCCCGTCCACACACTACACCGTTTTTAAACGAAAACGGATACTTTTTGCTCCGGATCACGGCTATTGTCCCCACTACAACGCCGAAAACGATCACCGAAAACGGATCAATCCGAAAACGCTCCCCAGAGTGGAGCTGTTTGAAAACGCTGGTTTCTAGTGTGCGGGACGGGTGAAAACGATGACGTCACCACAGCAACCCCGACCAATTTCGAAATGCGCATGCGTTGAGCTTATTTGATCATAATGAATGCCATTCTCGAACCCAGAGCTCCCCGGCTCGTATCCTCGCGGGGGAGGCTCTGGTGACAGCCACTGACGCATGCGCGAGATTTAATACAGAGCCGCTGAGAGAAAGACCTTTCAGCGCATGCTCCAACGCTCAAAATTAGCCAATCAGCGACGGCCCTGAAATGGATGTCCCCAGAGCCTCCCCTGCGAGCAGACGAGTCGGGGAGCTCTGGGTACGAGAATGAATGAATGCATAAGAGCGATTCCCCCAGAGCCCTGAATCTCGCCGCTGGCCAAAAGATGACGGGCTCTGGTACGAGATTGCGTTTTCGTGCGTTGTAGTGTGGACGGGCGAAAACGATACAGAAACGATAAGGGTGGACGCATTTTTTTTTTTTAACGGAGCTAAAAGTATCCGTTTTCGTTTGAAAATGGTGTAATGTGGACGGAATCTAAACTTGGTTCGAAAACACGGAAACTTCACCCTTGGGACCAACTGGGACCAGGGTACTTAATAGCATCTGACACATGGATACTGTATTTGTTTGTTACGTTAGCAGGAGAGCTAATTAAAAATTAACCTACATATGTGAACCATACTACATTTTTTTTTTACTGATAAGAAAAAATGAGAAATGGCTTCATTAGTCTACGCAAAAAAGTGCGGACAGGGGGGTATATGTTACAAAAAATGTATAAGGACGTTTTCTTTTGTTTGGGGCAAAATCAGCCTCGGCGTTCCATATAAACGTGGCCATTCTGATCTTATGAGTGTATTATCGAAAGTGTCAAAAGTATGGAAAGTCAAACGCCAGAACCCTCCGGCATTGGTCTCACGACACTATAGAAACAGATAGAAATTCGATGAAAGTTTGAAATTAAACTAGAACAATAAGGATTTGAGGGAAGCGTTGCGTGACCGACACAAATGACGGGCTGCGCGGGAGACTATGTGGTACCGAGACCACAATATTCTCCAGAATATTGCCCGGTGCATCAGTCTTCGATGGAGTGAAGAAGAAACGGAACCCCTTAGTAAAATTCTGCATCCGAATGAATTAACGCGGACCAGGGACCAGAAAAGTGACCTTCGGTTTAGCGGTGTGTGTAGAGATCCAAACTTTACGACTAAAGCATTTATAGTTGTTTTGCACTGTATAACAGACCATCAATTCCTTTATCAGACTGCAATTTTCCCTTCTTTCAGCAAATGAGAAAACAATCTACATCAATACAAATCCTTTCGTCAAGAAACGCGGAGAATGCGTTACATTTAAAGCACAACATTACTACAAGCTAGCAAGCGGCGCGAACTACACTTGGTACAAATACGCCATTCCCCTAACACAAATGTCCATCAACTCTACCAAGATAAAGGAAGACACCATGGAAATTGATAACTTGCTCCCAAGTCATGCGGGACAATACGATGGGGCAGTGGCTACCTTGGGGGGTAGGGAAGTTACGCGGTTTTGGATCAGGGTCAAAGGTTGGTATGCAGATAGTAGGCCTAGGATTATTCCGAAATATGGAAATTCCTTGGGGACGAGCTGGAAAAAGTTAACATCTTTAGAAAAAAACATTTACACATAGAATGTTACAGAGATTCTTACTTTTAGTTATAGACACTTGACTAGACTAACATTTAGTAAAAAAGAAATAGAAAGCTATTTCCAAGATGAACTATGCCTTGCTTACGTTTCCTTCTGCCTGTGACCACTCCCAGTGTGTGCTTACGGCCGCTTGGCTGCCGTGGCGTCGTTCAGATCCAGCGAAATCAGCTTCCAGTAGACTCTTCGCAGCAGCGTTGCGTGACTCCGACCGTTAGGGGCTGCGAAGGAGTCTAACAGGGTCTGGATGGGGGGGTCCCCATGTCGGTAGTCAGTTAAAATTTCAGTAATTTGTCGGTAGTCAGTTAAAATTTCGGTAATTTGTCGGTAGTCAGTTAAAATTTTCGGTAGTCGGTAAATTTCAGTTAATAATTAAAAAGTAGTTACATTTAAAATTAAAAACCTTGTTAGTTACTCTCAGGTTTTACGATTGGAGTCTCTTTTAAGATATTTTGCATTTTTCTGAGTAGTAAGCGCTGCAAATCAGTAAATAGTCATTTTCGTGCGATCTGATTGGTTCCTCAATTAAGTAGTAGGGTTGGGTGCAGAGGATTTTGGGTAATACAAGGTCAAAATGCAGTGATCCTGCCTCTATAAGTACAATGATTAACGTCATCCCCCCTCAGAGCAGTTAAACGTTTTCGTGATCCCCCCGCTCCCTATTTGACCTAGTAGAAGCAAGAGTTCATAAATAAGAGTGAACAACTCCGATACAGTAATCGTGAGACATCCTTTGTACAAACCTAGTTATTTTTAGAACTGTTTTTCTCGCTGAATTATACTGCATGCTATTGGTTTTGTAGCCAATCAAATTCATTTCATCAGTAGCTCATTAAAACTTCGGTATTTACAACCGCTCAACCGATACGCACTCTCTTACAAGACTGTATTCTTTAATTGGGCCTTTGTTTTCTGCCTTTGTTGTTCTCCGTGCGTGACCTTAGGGATATATAAAGAAGACTAAGTACCAATCTAGAAATAACTAGGTCTGTCTCAAGGTTCTCTCACGCCCTATTATCATGATGTACACTCTTATGTACTCTTGGTAGAAGACAATTTACAGATAGAGGGGATCGCATATTTCTTTCGTTGCGCGCGAAGCGCGCCCGAATTTTGATAAACGCATTTCATCAAGCCTCAGAGAAAGTGTAGATGAACATTCCTTCTTTTTATGTATAGTAAACAAATCCTGTAGGTTTTGAAGCGCGGCTCAAATGACGAAATTCTATGGCTGTAACGTCGAACTCACGCTTACTTTTCTTTCGAACATAGTGACTGCCCGCCAGGCCTATCACTGAAGGGCATTTTTGGTAGAGTTTGTTTTTCCTCGCCACGATACACTTGCTCTTGTAAACGGTGCAAAGGTAGTGTCTTCGTTGCGCGAGTTGCCAAATACTATACTACCATTTGCTTTCAACCCTGAAGCTTGACGAGTTTTTCGCGTAGGTTTACGTTTCTAACCTGCACGTTTTGTCGAGAAATTGTCACGTTTCTCGCTCGCTGTTTGGCTGCTGTTTTGACCGTTATTTTTAAGCCAATCAGCAAGCGAGAAACGTGTCTACTTCTCGACAAAACGCGAAAAAATCGTCAAGCTTCAGGGTTGAACGAAAATGGTAGTATTGGCGCGCTGAAATTTTTATTATGTATTGAGTGAAGTGAAGTAGAAAAATGCAAATGATGGAAAAGTTGTTGGAATAATTACTTAGAAAATTTCTTGTGGTCCCCCCTTTCAGGGCTTCAGGTTTCGCTCGCCGCAAAAATGAAGTGATCCCCCCAAAAATCCTCTGCCCCCCCTCCCCAGGCGATAAATAATGACCGGCCCCTACACGGGAGCCGTAACAATAAAACCCGGGCCGTTGCAAACCTCCAAAAACTGGGGGGCACGGTAATAAAAACCCAAGGAAGCTTGTAGGTAAAGTTTAAAAAAACTCTTTTGCGCGCGAAGCGAACGATATGTAGGTATGCGGATTAGTTTTTATTCACTTTCGAGAGCGTTTTCAAACTTATACGGATTCGATGAAAACGATCAGCGTGGTAGTGTGGACGGAAGGCCTGAACGTATCAAAAAGATTCAAACGAAAACGCGTAAGTGTGGACGGGGTCATGTGAAGTTGCCCGTTTATAATACGGGCAAATCATCAATTGTCGATAGTCAGTAAACATTTTTTTGTCGGTAGTCAGTAACTTTTTCCCCGTTTTGTCGGTAGTCGGTTATTTTTTAGGCCGTTTGTCGCTAGTCGGTTAACCCCATCCAGACCCTGGTCTAAGCTTCCAGCTGCAAGTCTGGAAAGCCGGCCTGCAACATTTACATTTAGTCAAAACTCCAGTTTGCTCTATTAAATATTGTACGATAAATAATGACTATTGCAGGATGCGAGATCAACGAGAGAGAGACGCCACTTGCTGGCTGCAAGGTTGCTTGTGAAGGTGAGTCTGTTTCAGTGTTTCAGTTCTGTCTGACTGCTTACTGTAGCGCTAGCGTATCATAGCATGGATATTCCTGTGAGAAAACTAGACTGGAGGGGGAAACCTAGTCCCTGGCGTTCTTGGCGGGCTTCCTGTGGTAGAAGCGCGACGACGTCACAGGAACGTGACGTCACAGGAAAAGCACTCCTCGCATTGTTGAGCCCGCGCACATTCATTCAGCGGTTTACCTTATCACTGCATACGAGGAACGCCTGGGGCTGGAGAAAGCCGTCCCTTTTCTCTCGATCGTAGACGTCTGAACTCACCACGAGATTTTCTCATCCATTACGTAATTACGGAAGGGACAGACACTCACAGCGGGTGTTCTACAGCCTGCGAAGGTGGCTGGGCACCTTGAGTGCTCTTATAGCAGATGTAAGAGCCGAATTAAATGATGGCAGGTCTGCAGCGCTCACAACGTCAGCAGGAAGACAGTTCCATGTACGAATAGCTCGTGGGAAGAATGAGTAGTTATAGGCCAAGATATTGGCCTGTACAACTGCTGGTAGGTCTGTAAATGTCTTCGAGTGCTTCGTCTGGTGTTCTGGGTAGGAGTCAAATCTTCTGGTGGTCGGCAGTGGATGAGCTGATTGTGAAACTTATAGAAAAGTGTGGACTGATTAATGGATTTAATATCTTAACACATTTAGGTTCTACCTACACTAATTTCTTGTTCGAATGAAACACCTTAAAAAAGAAGAGACTCAGACAGGTAATCGAAGCGGGAGGAAGGAGAACCAGGCGGTCACTGAAAAAAGAGCAGATGTTTAGTGTTTTGGTTTTTGCAAGTTGTATTTGACGACCACAGCGATTCGTCATCCGAGCTTCCATATCAGCTTGCTCAGTGTCAAGCAAAGATCAAAGGTACCTGAAATTCAGTGTAGGTAGAACCTAAATGTATGGCGGGAAAAATTCCCGGTAAAGGTATGGGAAAATCGCCTGGTATTTACAGTAAGGTGCAGGGCATTTAAAAGATGTGAGTGCCAAACATGAGAGAGCTGGTCCAAGAGTTCGCAGCACGTTTTGCCTTCCATTGTTGATCCCGTAAACCAGAAAATGATATATATATATTAATGTTTTTCACTCACCAGAAATCTGCCTAAAGGATTGGCACCATTACAAGGACAAATGCTACAGATATTATTCGACTCCAAAAACATGGGAAGAGGCGTACACATTCTGCCAAGCTCACGGCGCCAAACTTGCTACCATCGCAGACGAAAAGGAAAATGTGTAAGACATGGGTGCAACTTAATTATAGGCATTCTTTAGAACAACCACATGAGCAGTTGAAACGCGAAACGTCTCTTTTGCGGCATAACATGAGCAGTTGAAACATGAAACGGGCCTTATCCCAAAACAGGGCTACGTTTTCAAGGACTGCGAGGCACCATCTCAAGTTTGGCATTTCGCTTGCGCAAAACCGCCGTAGGCATTTCGCGTTGCGTTTGCTCATGTTGTCCCACCTACTGGCTAGCCTGTCTTCTCAAAATCCTGTTTGTTATGCACGGCAGCAGTTTGTGTGTTGTTTTCGCGGCCTTGAATTCGCCGAGGCAATGAGGTGGTCCACGAGACTTAGGTGGAGGCGCAGTTTTGTTGTAGTAAAAATAATAGCGCGGAAATTCCTATGGGAAAAGACGTATTACACATGACGACTTGCCGTTCGTGTTCTTGGCCAAGGCGTCTTGCTAACTCGCGCTAGTATGCTCACCCAGTCACACTTTGTGACACCCTCTGGTCTTTTACTTGGCCAATGCGGTTCAATCGACGTCTCTTTTGCGGCATAACATGAGCAGTTGAAACATGAAACGGGCCTTATCCCAAAACAGGGCTACGTTTTCAAGGACTGCGAGGCACCATCTCAAGTTCGCCATTTCGCTTGCGCAAAACCGCCGTAGGCATTTCGCGTTGCGTTTGCTCACATGTTTGTAGCCAAATATTCGAAAAGGTTTATAGTTTCTTTTTTCTCTCCTTACATTTCAGTTTTGTCGGAAACCTCCTTCAGTCAGGAGAAGGTGCTTGGATTGGTTTGAACGACAAATCATCGGAATCGAACTATATTTGGAACTACGACGAATTCGCCACGCCAACGTTCTTAGCTTGGGACAAAAGCAACACGAAAGACCCGGAACCCAACAATTACAACAAGCATTGCAACCGCGAGAACTGCGTGGAGCTCAAGATGAAAACAAAAAAGTGGAATGACGCTGTTTGCAATGTTCGATTTGAGTTTGTGTGCGAGAGATATTCTGATAAAGGTAAACCAGGCAGACAAGAGTTTCGCTGTTTGTTCAGTACTAGTTCATCGATAAAATGTGAACGTGGGCATTGCATATCGGTTACAAAAACACCGGAATGTTTTGCTATTTCATATGCAATGTTTCGCTGTTTTTGCTCTCCAAAATGCTAGACATACTAGCTTTTCAACAAGGATATTTGTCAAGGAAAAGGAAAACTTGTCAATTTTGTCTCGTCTACACGAACAAATAAAAATTGTCAAGGAAAAAATGTCACGACCGTGCGTCTACGCGCCCAAAAAATATGAGAGTCCCCCCCCCCCCCGACTGCAACATAGCTAATATGCAAGCTATGCAGAGTACTAAAATAGCACTTATTCAAATATGAAACACTAACAGAGAGCTTGGGATACCTGTGTCTTAAAAAAAGTAAACAAATCGAAGCGCGCCGTGGGTAAGAACATTTCCCTCGATTTACGGACGCTCGCCAAAGATGGGGCTGCAAGCAGTCTATCTATTATAGGAATTTTAGTTTTAGATTTATTCTCGGAAATCATTAACAACTCTTCTACCCCTCTTAGCAGTGTCAGCTACGCCCCCCCCCCCCCCCCCCCCCCACAAAAAGCACTCTCTTTTCTACTTAATGTCCTTCTCCAGAGCTTCCTGGTTGGACCTGTCGAAGTGGCAAGTGTTACTTGTATATCCGAGTCAAGCTGGTCTGGCACGAAGCTCAGACCGACTGTAGAAGCAAGAATGCCACCCTAGTCACGATAAAAGACTACGCTGAGAACGAGTTCGTCGTTTCTATGATAAAGAGCAACGTATGGACTGGACTAAACGATATAGTAGAAGCTGGTAAGAATCGCACTGCGCACTGCGGTGATAGCAGATTCCACACAAGTTTTCAAAACAAAACGAGACTTGCGTTTTTACGTTTTCTGGGTCAAGCAGAATGCGAAGAAAAAACAAAGCACACGGTGACTCTTGATCAAGACTTCGTCCACACTACACCGTTTTCAAACGAAAATGGATACTTTTTACTCCGGATACGGCTATTGTCCACACGGCTATCGTCCAAAAGATCACCGAAAACGGATCAATATCCGAGATCGCTCTCCAGAGTAGAGCGATTTGAAAACGGAGCTGTTTGAAAACGCTGTTTTCTAGTGTGGACGGATAACAATGACCTCTCCACAGCATACCCGACCAATTTCGCGGGCCGACCATTCTCGAACCCTTTCTCTTACCCAGAGCTCCCCGGCTCATAACCTCACGGGGGAGGCTCTGGTGACAGCCACTGACGCATGCGTGAAATTTTATACATAACCTCTGAAAGAAAGACCTTTCAGCGCATGCTCCAACGCTCAAAATCAGCCAATCAGCGACGGCTCTCAAATGGATGTCCCCAGAGCCTCCCCTGCGAGCAGACGAGCCGGGGAGCTCTGGGTACGAGAATGTCTCGAACCCAACGCCGACAAATCGAAATGCGCATGCGTGGAGCTTATTTGAGTATGTGCACTGAATGCATTAGAGCGTTTTTTCACACGAATACCATTCTCGTACCCAGAGCTCCCCGGCTCGCTCTTCGCAGGGGAGGCTCTGGTGACATCCATTTGAGGACCGTTGCTGATTGGCTGGTTTTGAATGTTGGTGCATGCGCAGAAATATCTTTCTCTCAACGGCTCTGTATCAAATCTCGCGCATGCGTCAGTGGCTGTCACCAGAGCCTCCCCCGCGAGAAGACGAGCCGGGGAGCTCTGGGTAAGAGAATGCACGAATACGCGTTGTAGTGAGTGAGGACGGGCGGCGAAAGCAATACGAAAACGGTAAGTGTGGACGCAAATCTTTTTGAAAACGGAACAAAAGGTATGCGTTTTCGTTGTTTAGACGGGGTCTAAAACAACAGAATTACTTAAAGCCGCACATGGACCGATGCCGTCAGGGTTTTCTGTCGTAAGATTATTGCGCGCCGCCACATACGGGCCGATTTTTCGCGTCGGCTCGTGACTGATCGGCACGTGGGTGGTGACCCGCGACGCAAAGCTTTGACTCATATCAATGAGGTTCTCAAAGTATACTATTCCCTTTTTCTGCAGGAGTTTATGTATGGAATGACGTCGGGCATAATGAGTTTAGTAACAGAGCCACGTATTTCAATTGGGACACTAACGAACCAAACGACTGTCACTATGATTCGTGGCGACCTCCATGTGTCGGCGAAGACTGCGTTCAAATCAAGACGTGGAGCGATGTGACTAGCTGGACAGATCTAGGCTGTGATACCAAGCTCCCTTACGTCTGTGAGAAAAGCCGGGGTAAGTCGGGTTTGTTTTGAAAAGGTAGTGAAAATGGGTAAAATTTGAAGCGGATCTGACGAGTATCAATGTGTTTGAAAACACGCCATAAGGAGAGACTGCGAAGGCGCCTGAATTTTTTTTAGTTTCCCATTGGAAAGCCGTCGATGTTTTTCCGAGTCTTCGATATGTTTCTTCTCGGAAATGGCGTTGCTCGATCTTTTTTCGGGACTAATTTGCCCCAGCCCCTGCTGCATCAAAATTCAAATGAACCGTCCTTTAGCAAAGAAACCATTTTCGCGGTTAGTCAAAAACATCAGCGCAAATATGTATAATTATACCACAATGCGCGCGTTTCTCGAATTCTGATTGGCTCTCAGCCGTGGGTACATTGTTAAATATACCACGGAACGCGCTATCATCAGCGCGCGCGCTAAAAACACCGTTTGGCTCGCGCGCGCGTTGTTTTCGTATTTATTCTTGCCTTTTTGTTGTATCAAAACGGCTGCGCCTCGTGAGTCCACAACATTTTGACCACTTTATTACGTCATTCCGTGGTGTATATAAGAGGACATACCACCGAAAAACAGAGGACATTTGTTAAATGCAATCTAGATTTGAATGTTTTTTTGTTTCCTCAGATGCATACCTTAGCTTTGCTGCATGGATCGCGATTTCGACGGTTGCAGGATTAGGCTTCAGTATTGTAGCAGCACAGGGCTACATGGAAATGATGGCGAAGAGAGGAAAGGAAGTCAAACATTTGATAACCAAGGCAATTAAACCAACCACAAAATACCCGACGATTGTTGCGCAGAGTCACCAGCAAAAATGTTGATAGCTCCCAGTCAGTTTTACATCTTTCACATGAAGGTGGGGGACCCCAGGTATATGGCGTACCTCGGGTCGGTGGGGTCAGGGGGGGGGGGGGGGGGTCATTAGTAAGATGGCAAGGTGCACGAGGTGTTGCAAGCCTTACATTTTTGGTAAACCACTACAATGAATCTGGCCGTGGCGCATCCACAGTCTTCAGATGTCATTTGATTAGAGAGGACTAGGGATAGATTACATCTTTTCGTTGCCAAAAAATGTCAATCATTCAAAGCAAACTGTGAATAGAACATGATTCAACCATCAACAAGATTATTTTAGCAACAACCATTAAATTCATGTCTATCGGCTGCCATTTTGATTTTCGCTAGCTGACCACACCCCGGGGTCATCTGAATGCTCATATTTTTCAACCTCACCAAGCTGGGTACCCAAGCTACCCGGGGTCCCCTACCTTCATGTGAACAGGCCCTTAGTTTTACCACGTGAAGCGACGATTTTGACGTCATTGTACATGTGAATCACCCTAAATAAGCAAGCATCAGTTTGGAAGTGCAACTTTTTCAATTCGAGAAGTGATCACGATCGATGCTTCCGTGCTAGCAGAGGTTGCTACTTTTGCGTACCCGTAATTGAAAAACAAAAGAAAACACTAAAAAAAATATAGAAAATTCAGGGAGATAAAAAGTATCCTCTGTTAAAGTAAATTTGCTATACGATTTTTCAATGACCCCATTCAGGGCCGTAGCCACGACATAAAAAACACAAGGCAGTTTCTGCAGGGTGAAAAATCGGGAGTTTAAAGGATTGTTTGAGGAAAAACCGGGGAGGGGGGGGGGGGGGGGGGGGAAGCGGTCTTGTCAAGCGGCTTGACAGAAAGAAAAGTATTTTTACTGAATCAATGTATAATAAAACAATTATTGAATTCGGTTTTTGTGATCTCCAGAATAAACAATGTCTCGCCAAGTGGAATCAAGCTCGGCCTCACGGCCTCGCCTGATTCCACCTGTCTTGACATTGTTTATTCTGGAGATCTCAAAAACCTCATCCAATAATTGCTTAAAATTAGTAAAACTAGTCTGTCTAACTGATGCGCTAGTTGCGTTTTCGTAATTCACTGCCGTAAGGGGGGGGGGGGGGGGGGGGGGGGGGCGTAAGTACTCTGGAGCCGACCGTTAATTATTTTATGCATTTTAGAATAGATTTCGTCTTTTTTCTACGTAAAGAAACTGACAGGACAACAAATGCGGGGCGAATAAGGCTAGGAGAATTTGCCGATCCGTGCAGATTCAACTGCAATATTGCAATATTTAAAAAAATCTAGCACAGCCACGTAGATAAAAAAAATCGAGCAGCAAAAGTGGACGCGAAAAAATCGAGCATCAAGTATCGAGCATCAAGTATCAAATGGTCGTCCTTCCACAGCAGGGAGCTCACCTTTACAGTGCCAAACCAAGAAAAACTAATAAAAATCTTTCCATTTTTCGCAGAAACAAGCGAAAGGAAATCTATTTCCTTTGCGCTGCGTTCTCGGCATAATTAGCCAATCAGGAAAGACCGAGAACGCAGCGCAAAGAAAATAGATTCCCTTTCGCTTTATTCTGCGAAAAATGGAAATATTTTTATTATTTTTCTTGGTTTAAACTGTAGTGAGTTCCCTTTGTCCGTCCCTTAGAGTATTCTATAGGAATACTATAATAGCTATCAGAAAGTGGAATCCGGTTTTCAATACACATCCGTATTAGTAAAACTGGCAAAGTTTGGTGAAGATTGCTTGAAAACTGGCTGAGATATGAATATTCAAAACTTCGTATTCTGGCTTTTTTTTTTTCTTACAAAGAAATGTATGGGAAAACATCGGAACGAGGGTGGACGGGCATCATATCCATGCTCATCCAGCCTCGACTTGACGTATTTGCCTATACATTTCTTTGTAAAAAGTGTCTTTGTAAAAAGTAATCCAGAATACGAAGTTTTGAAAATTCATATCTCAGCCAGTATTCAAGTAATTCTTTTGAAACGTTGCAGTTTTTACTAATACGGATGTGTAGAATTGAAAACTTGATTCCATTTTCTGATAAATATTGCGTGATAAAGGCCTATTTGCTATTGTAGTCGTTGGAAATACATGTTTGAATCAATAGGTTATCAATTAACTTCGTTAATGACTAACTGACAGCAATCAAATTCCTCGTAACCTTGAGTAAACATCGAACATCTATTATAGCGATGACGGTTTCGAAACCGACAAAGCATACTCGCGTTGCGTACGAAAACTTTACAAAAACTCTCCCTGGTGTCTGAATGAAACGACCTCGAAGTTGAGCAAAAGAAACACTGCTGTTTTCCATCTATAACGATGAATGCAAAGACATGGTAGCGTTTTCTGATGCTGATTTAAGTGAAGCTTTGATGGTACTAGGATTTGAAGAAGAATCTTTATTGAAATGATGTTTTTCATTTTGTTACTTGGAGTTCTGCTAGCTGCGTTTGGACAAGGTAAGTTTATTTTGTTCCAACTGATTATATTCAGGAATACAGTCCCCCAGAATATTCATGAATTTGTGACCTTATGAAATATCAGTGTGACAAAACTTCTCGTCTTACAAAACTACCCGCATTGCCATTGCCAGCTGAGTAAACGTTAGACGACATTAGTATCGATACTCACTAGTAAGATGATCTTTTTACAAACTATTGGTCTTTATACGTAGTACAGGCCAGATTTTTTTCGTTTTCAAATGAGAACAATTCTATCCGAAGCTAATTTTAATTTACTCGTTATAGACAACCGGATATCTTGAAACTAATATGTAACTGCTAATGAAAAACTAGACCTCCAATTTATTTTTTGTATTGATCTAATTACATTTCAAAAACATGTCTTGGTCCAATTTTGCTCATAAAGAATAATGTCTGAAAGGTGGCAATATTTTTGTATGTATTAAAATCTATATGTAACTCGCGATATATCCTGCACAATTTTAGATTGACTTCCTTGACTTCTGACACATGGATACTGTATTTGTTTTGCTTTTTGCTGGACGTTTACAGGAGAGCTAACTAAAAATTAACTTACATATGTCAGGATATGTGATACCAGGCTTCACTATTTTTTTTACTGATAAGAAAAAACGAGAAACGACTTCAGTAGTCTGGGCAAAAATGTGCGGACAGGAGGATGGTTTAACAAAAAATGTTTGAGAACGTTTCTGTCGTTCCAAATAAACGTGGCCGTTCTTATGAGTGTATTTCGAAAGTCAAACGCCGGAACCCGCCAGTGTTGGTCTCACGACACTATAGAAAATTGTACTACTGAAATCCCAATCTCGTACCCAGAGCTCGTCATCTTTTGGCCAGCGGCAAGATTCAGGGCTCTGGGGGAATCCGATTTGTGAGCATGCGTGGTACGTCAAAAACGTAACTAACTTTCATACAACAATCAAACCGGAAACCCAGAATCTGGGTTTTAAAAAAATCGATTCCCCCAGAGCCCTGAATCTTGCCGCTGGCCAAAAGATGACGGGCTCTGGGTACGAGATTGCTGAAATCCATGGACATACTACACTTGCGCATGCGCAAACGGGCAACTTAAAACGAAACTCATTTCCGTGTCATTTTAAATGTTTACTATTGGATTATGAGTAAAAACATGCTAAACGGCAACTGTGAATGTATATATCATGACATAAGCTACTACTTGTTAAAACGAAAACCAACAACGTGTCCCACATGGATCTCTAACACACTCTTCAGGCCTATAAATACGTTGGTAATGCATAATAATTAGTTGATTGTTCACTAACGGTACAAGGGGCGTCCTTATATGGTCTGGTGGCCGGGCGTTTTCTCACCCATAGGTATCTAGCTACTGAGCAATTCAACACCAGGATAGCGACTGTCAGGGCCGAAATCTCTGGCGTGGGCGTAAGAACCGTACGGTCGCCATACGACGCTTCAGCTCTTTGTCTGGAAGTATGGTCCTATTTTTCTTTTTCCCGCAAAGTAAATGCTGAATTTCTAGTTATTAACTTTGTTTTATCGATTACCGACAAAGATCGCAAATTTCAACCGACTTACCGACAATTTTCAAGAATTTTAACCAGCTAGCAGCCCCCCCCCCCCCCCCCCAATCCTGATTCCTGACACTGAAATAATGCACTCGAATAAGAACGTTTGAGGCCGAGATTTGGTAAAAATTAAGAACACCTTAGGGCCGGTCATTTTATTGCCTAGTCGCTCTCTCTTTTGGGGGGAGGGGCGAAAGGGGGATCTCGGGAAAAAACACCCGAAGCCTTGAAGGGGAGAGGGGCATCACAAGCCAAATGAGCTTAAATGGCATGTATCTACCTTTTCTCCGGACTTGACTTGGGTTTATCATAATGAGCAGATGAGGGCGCGCTTGGGCGGCGCAAAGAGAGAGAAATGCGATCCCTTTTTGTCTGAAAATGTCTTCCACTAGTTCTAAAGGGGACGGAGTGGAGGGGCACGAACACGTTGACAGTTCTGAGGGCCCCGCCTCAGATGTATTAACGCGTACCAGAGCAGAATAACATATTTTTAGGTCGGAGATGATCGTCGGAAATTTTCAGTTTCACCCCTAAAAGATACCAAACATGGCGGGCCATGGCGTGGCTTAAAACATTTCTTACCCTAAAGATGAGGTCTTAATTATGTGCCAAGTAGGCGCGAAGGACACACGTAACAGGTAAAAGATACCCACCAAGAAACTTCCGTGTTTGTTTCTAATTTATCGTCTTTTCATCGAATAATCTCTCTTTCTTACACGGTTTTTAGAAGCACCATCATGAGAAAAAACAATTTGGACACAGTTTCGGCCCTAAACGATATCAAACTCCCTAAAATTTATTGAAGATCAAGATCACCCCTAAAAGACGGACAAAACCATCATGATTTTAACCCCTAAAAGATACGACGGTCATCCGATCCCCGACCAAAAAATATGGGAGTCCCCCCCTCCCCGGGATAAAAGTGCCCTTCGTTTGGCGCCGTGTGGACCAAAAAGTATTTATAGTTGTTTTACACTGTACATGCTGTATGATATACAATCAAACTTCCTTTATTAGACTGCCATTT
The DNA here is from genome assembly GCA_033964015.1 of Scolanthus callimorphus. NCBI lineage: Eukaryota > Metazoa > Cnidaria > Anthozoa > Actiniaria > Edwardsiidae > Scolanthus > Scolanthus callimorphus. The sequence goes on from CM066914.1 coordinate 5,622,574, forward strand.
TCCCCTTCTGTTTTCAGCAAATGAGAAAACCATCTACATCAATACAAGTCCTTTCAACAAGAAACGCGGAGAATGCGTTACATTTAAAGCACAACATTACTACAAGCTAGCAAGCGGCGCGACCTACACTTGGTACAAATACGCCATTCCCCTAACACAAATGTCCATCAACTCTACCAAGATAAATGGAGACACCATGGAAATTAATAACTTGCTCCCAAGTCATACGGGACAATATGATGGGGCAGTGGCTACCTTGGGGGGTAGGGAAGTTACGCGGTTTTGGATCAGGGTCAAAGGTTGGTATGGAGATGATGGGATATCCCGAAATATGGAAACTTATTCCTTGGGGACGAAATGGAAACAGTTAACATTTTTTGAGAACACATCATGTTCACACAAATGTCACAGAGATTCTTACTTTTAGGGACGGACCATTAGAATAACCCGGAGGGGGGTAACAATTAAATTTCTGCAAAACTTGGACTCCGGAAAACAAAACCCTGCACTCAATTATCTCTGAAAAATAAAAATCTTTGCATAATTTTTTCCTCCCCCCCCCCCTCCCTTAGTTATGGACACTTGACTAGACTAATATTTAGTAAAAAGAAATAGATGAGCTTTTTCCAAGATTAACTATGTCTTGCTTGAGTTTCCCTCTGCCTGTGACCACTCCCAGCGTCTTTGCTTATGGCTGCTTGGCTGCTAGCGGCGCCGTTCAGATCCAGCGAAATTGAGCTTCCAGCTGCAAGTCGACATTTACATTTAGTCAAAACATCAGTTTGCTCTAAAATAATTTACGAGAAATATGACTTGCAGGATGCGAGATCAACGAGAGAGAGACGCCACTTGCTGACTGCAAGGTTGCTTGTGAAGGTGAGTCTGTTTTCAGTTTTGTCTGACCGCTCACTGTAGCGTATGCGAGTTCACGAGCGACACTAGTCCTTGCCTTCCATTCTTGATCCAGGTAACCTGAAAATGATCTATTAATGTTTTTTACTCACTAGAAGTCTGCCTAAAGGATTGGCACCATTACAAGGACAAATGCTACAGATATTATTCGACTCCAAAAACATGGGAAGAGGCGCACACATTCTGTCAAGCTCACGGCGCCAAACTTGCTACCATCGCAGACGAAAAGGAAAATGTGTAAGACATTCCGCGCATCTTCTGCTTAGGCTGCATTCATTATGTATACTACAGGGGGGAGGCAGAGGATTTTTTTGACCATGCAAAATTTTCAGATCCCCCCAAGGCACAACATATTTTTTATGAATACCCCCTCTTGGTTAAAAGGAAAAAACATTTTTCAAAAGATGCAGAACAAGGCTCAATGATAAAAAATAATACAAAGCGTAAAAATGCAAATAAAAATCCTAGGTGGCTGTACTCTTTTGTGTGTAGTGACTTTCTACCAATTGTTCTGGTGCACTCCTCGATTGGAACCTTACTACATAGACTGAGTATCATTTATTTTGTATTTGATTGATTGGCTGTTTTCCGTTGTGCGCGCGAAGCGCGCCGCAATTTTGACAATGAAGCTACAAGATTATTAATCAAAAGTCCAAAGGCGTTTTTGCCTGGCAGACAAAAGTCACTGAAGAGGACCTCAAGGAATTGTGGTAAAACAGGAAGGCCTTTTACGATTTTTTAAGTTTATAATTCTTTATGCGCGCGAAGCGCGCAGCTTTTTTCAACATATTAGTTGAAGGAGGGTAAATGCACGAGAATAGTAGTGCAAGTGATATTTCTTCAGGAGGTTCAACTCGGTGTTCAGCCTTCCTTCATTTACTTTTCAAACTGCACAACCTTGTCTTAAATATATATAATACCTCAGCAAAAATATGCATCCCCCCTTCATGTTATGAAAAAAACTTGACATCCCCCTTTTCCAGTTCCTAAATTTTGAGATCCCCCCTCAAAATCCTCTGCCCCCCCCCCCCCGTGTAGTATACATAATGAATGCAGCCTTAGGAAGTTCTAAGATGAAAAATTGTAGCATTCGTACAGTAAGGATTCACATAAAAAAAAACTTTTTACTGAAATTGCAGAAGAGAGCAGATAATTAGTGATACTCAAGCCCTTGAATTTTTAGCTTTTTGAAAAGCCATTCAAAGAAAATTGAAAAAAAGTGTTGAACTCTACAATTTCTATTCCGAACGCCTACAGTTCCTCTACTTTTTTACTTAAACATTAAAAAACGATGTTTTACAGAATACAAAAAGTCAATAGCGGCGCGCGCAAGTCTTCTGAGTCGTTCTTCAAAAAAATGACAAATCTGTGAAAATCTTATCGTACACAAATCCCGGGGGGGGGGACATATTTTTTGACCGGGGATGATCGTCGGAAATTTTCAGTTTCACCCCTAAAAGATACCAAACATGGCGGGCCATGGCGTGGCTCAAATAATTTCTTACCCTAAAAGATACCCTAAAAGATGAGGCCTTATGTGCAAAGTAGGCGCGAAGGAGACAGGTAACAGGTAAAAGATACTCATCATGAAATTTCCGTGTTTGTTTCTAATTTATCGTCTTCTCATCGAGTAATCTCTCTTTCTTACACGGTTTTTAGAAGCACCATCATGAGAGAAAACAATTTGGACACATATTTAGGCCCTAAAAGATACCAATCTCCCTAATTTTATTGAAGATTAAGATCACCCCTAAAAGAGACCAAGGCCCCGTGATTTTAACCCCTAAAAGATACGACGATCATCCCCGGTCATAAAATATGGGAGTTCCCCCCCCCCCGGGACACAAATAACTTTATTCCTATTTGAATCCGGGTTAATTTGATGTGCAAGCAAACATTCTAAAAGGTTTATAGCTCATTTTTTCCCCTTACATTTCAGTTTTGTCGGAAACCTCCTTCAGTCAGGCGACGGAGCTTGGATTGGTTTGAACGACAAATCATCGGAATCGAACTACATTTGGAGCTACGACAAATTCGCCACGCCAACGTTCTTAGCTTGGGACAAAAGCAACACGAAAGACCCGGAACCCAATAATTACAACAGACATTGCAACCGCGAGAACTGCGTGGAGCTCAAGATGAAAACAAAGAAGTGGAACGACGCTGTTTGCAATGCTCAATTTGAGTTTGTGTGCGAGAGATATTCTGATAAAGGTAAACCAGGCAGACAAGAGTTTCGCTGTTTTTATTCAGAGCAGGGAGTCCTGGCCGTAGAAGCCCTAAATGTAATAATTGGCCCTAAGTGTAATAAAGGCCCCAAGTGTAATACGAAATGGCCCTAAGTGTAATAAAGGCCCCAAATGTAATACAAATTGGCCCTAAGTGTAATAAAGGCCCCAAATGTAATAAAAATTGGCCCTAAGTGTAATAATGGCAATGTGCATACAAGCTGGCAGGGTAGCGACTTTTGTAAATTCCCTAGAACAGGGATTTAAGGTCAGCTTCTCAAAGAGTAGCAGCACACATCTAGTCTCGTGTTCCATGAGTACCCCGAAGCCGATACTTAATATTACAAAGCCCGCGGTGTTTGCTTCATATTAGACCCCGTTTACATGCGGTAAAAATATCCGTCCTAGTTGGAGTGACAAATACGGTATTTTGGGACTTCAAAAAGTGGCTGCTCAATAGAGGATGGCCGCTTAATTGACGTATCACTGTGATATATTGATATAACAACGCTGACGTATTCCTACTTGGACGTTGTATGGTCATTGCCATTATTACACTTAGGGCCACTTTTTATTACACTTGGGGCCTTTATTACAGTTAGGGCCAATTTTTATTACATTTGGGGCCTTTATTACACTTAGGGCCAATTTTTATTACACTTGGGGCCTTTATTACACTTAGGGCCAGTTATTACATTTAGGGCTTCTACATGGCCCACCTAGGACACTTGCCTCCAGTCAATGTTTCTCAATTTGTCCACGCGAGAAATATTTAGTGTTGCGCGCGACAAATTTTGTAGCCGGTACTTAAAAAATCTTTTTTCTCTCAAATGTTTCCTCGTTTAGCCGTAGTGTAATGCACCAGCGTTTTCAAAAACCGGTAGCTTGTTGTACTGCGGACGGAAGGCCCAAAAAGTGAAAACATTGCTAAAGGGAAGGGAATTTTTTTCTATATTTATTCCTGGAAATCATTTTACAACTACCCCTTCTTAGCAGTAGCTACGCTTCTTCACAATAAGCCACTCTCTTTTCTGCTTTTCTCTTTCTCCAGAGATTCCTGGTTGGACCTGTCGAAGTGGCAAGTGCTACTTGTATATCCGAGTCAAGCTGGTCTGGCACGAAGCTCAGGCCGACTGTAGAAGCAAGAATGCTACCCTAGTTACAATAAAAGACTACGCTGAGAACGAGTTTGTTGTTTCTATGATAAAGAGCAACGTATGGACTGGACTTAACGACATAGTAGAAGCTGGTAAGAATCTTCAAAACGAAAAATATTTTGAGAATGCGAATTGATTCGCACTGCGGTTATAGCAGATTTCAGATGAGTTTTCGAAACAAATTCAGACTTGCGTTTTTACACTTTTCTATTGGTAGATGTCTTGGGTCGTTGTTAAGCCAGCCAATCAGAATGCGAAGAAAAACCCATGCACATAGTGACTCCGCAAGTACTTCTGGATTGGCTTGTTGTTGAATGGGTTTCGTTTCTGATTGGCTGAGTAATTTACTGCGCGTTTAGTTTTCGACACGTGTTTTTTTATTCACAATTCCGGAATGGGAATGACCTAAATGAAAAAGTGTGCATGTTTGTTTCTTCAGTGTATTCCATTTTTTGAAGGTACAGAATGCTATTCCGTCCATCCTAGTACTTCAGGGCGGAGAGTGAAGGAAACAAAGTTGCGCGCACGCCCGCAGATGACCTGTTTTCCCGCCTTTTTTTATAAATAGCCTTCGCTTGATTTATATTTACAAAACCTAAAAAGCTTTGACTCTTATCAATGAGGCTTTCAAAGTAATACTATTCCATTTTTCTGCAGGAGTTTATGTATGGAATGACGTCGGGCATAATGAGTTTAGTAACAGAGCCACGTATTTCATTTGGGACACTAACGAACCAAACGACTTGCATTATGATTCGATGCGGCCTCGATGTGTCGGTGAAGACTGCGTTCAAATCAAGACGTGGAGCGGTGTGACTAGCTGGACAGATTTAGGCTGTGATACCAAGCTCCCTTACATCTGTGAGAAGAGCCGGGGTGAGTCGGGGATTGAGGTTTGTTATGAAAACACGTGAAGGCGGTCAAAATGGGCCGGTAAAAATTTGAAGCGGATTTGACGAGTATCCCAAATGTGTTTGAAAACACGTCATAGAGATTTCATTCTTGTTATAGCTCTGCGCTTTCATTAAGAAACAGACCATTGAAATTTTATGTGGCGTCTTTGCGAAGACGCCTGATATTTTTCATTGTCCCATTGGAAAACCGTCGATGTTTTTCCGAGTCTTTGATATATATTCTTCTCGGAGGGGGGCGGTGGAATTTGGGTCGGGGTAAAAATTTAGAAGACATAGATTTTAGGGGGGTAATTTCTTTTTTCGGGACTATGGCTTTGTGCCCCGCCCCTTGCGCATCAAAATTAATGGTCCGTACTTAATAGGTAGACAAAGAAGCAAAGAAATCATTTCGCGTTTAGTCAAGAAGATCAACGTAAATGTATATAAATACAATCTAGATTTGAATGTTTTTTTTTGTTTCCTCAGATATATACCTTAGTTTTGCTGCATGGATTGCGATTTCGATGGGAGCAGGATTAGTCATCAGTATTGTAGCAGCACGGGGTTACATGGAAATGAAGTCGAAGAGAGGAAAGAAAGAAGTCAAACAAATGATTACCGAGGCTACTAACCCACAAAATACCTGACGAATGCTACGCTGAGTCACCAGCAAAATGTGCAAAAGAAGAACTACCACTAATCAGCTACAAAGAGTGTTATTTATTTAAAGAAAATGTAGATAACTTTTAAGAATTCTATCTCTTTACACTATCAATTCTTTACTAGCGTGGAAAAAATGTTGACACCTTGCAAGCATACAGCTCGGCATGAACAGCTCCTCGTCGCGGGACGCTTGCCGAACAAACCCGAAGAATAACAACAAGGGGAATAATGTATCCCTTTCATTGGAGATGAAGGATAACTTCAAAGGCTATTTTGTCCAAAATATTCTTTCAGGCACCACTCATGACAGCAAATTGGACGTTCTTCCCGGTATTTGAAAGCATATCCAATATCTCACTTGCCGGTACCTCAAGCGATATTTTTCCATATGAATGAGTAACTGGAGTTTCAAGGAATCGTTTCCAGCTATTGGGAAACCGGCTATTAATAACCTGTATATAGCAAGCGCGAAGGGAAGGATGGAAAAGCTCGCTCTCCTTCCCTTCCTCCTTTTAGTTTTACTACGTGAAGCGACGATTTTCAACATTGCACATGAATCACTAGGCACACTGGAAGTATTTCCTTTGATCTGTAAGCTCAGTTTACTTGTATGCTTTGAATATAACTTGTAAATAAGCAAGAAGCAGTATTTTTGGAAATGCAACTTTTTCAATTCGCGAAGTGAACCCGATCGATGCTTCCCTGCTAGCAGAGGCCACTTCTATCCTGTTCTGTGTTTTGAAGTGGCTACTTCATCCTCAGAGACCCAGGGAATTTTTCCTCTAACGTTCAAATTCCCTGGGTCTCCGAGGTTGTGGCTACTTTTGCGTAGTTGAAAAAAACATCAGGGAGATAAAAAGTAGCCTCTGTTTACAGGGAAGATAGATGCTCTAATGATAACATCTTAGAATCGTTTTGTAACTTCATCTTGGCCTTGTTACTATCAATATCATTTCGATATTGTTTTAGGAGATGAGTAATATTTACAAGAACATTTTCAAGTGGCGTGAATTTTGTATTTCATTCATGTAAAATACTTGTATTTCATGCTTTATAAAATATAATTATTCTTCAATATAAACATTTGGTTCTTCTGATAACTTTTTTGCTAGATTGTAAGTTGCAAGTTGTTCAGTTTGACAATCAAGTTAATCTGAGACTACAAGCCTCACAAATGTTTAAAAGCAGACAGCCCCTGAGCCTTTTGTGAACTGAAAGCTGAAAACTAAAATTCTGGCAAATCTCTCTGACGGCTGGGCCAGAAATGCAAGCTACGTTACTACCAATTTCCATTCACAGCCTTTGTCCTCTCATTTGGTTGAACAACTGCCAAGCACTGATCCACAAATTCAGCAAACACTGGTTTCTGCATGGCATCTCTTAGTAATATCTCATCAGGATTTGGATGACTGTCAATGTCTTTTATCATATCACGGAGGTGCTTGTTTGAAAGCATTCCTTTAATTAGTTCAGAATTTCCTAAAGAGAAAAAGGTCAATAAAAGGAAAGACATTGGACATGGATTGAGGGGGTCCAAGCACAAAAGCAGATGAGAGCTAAAGTAACTTCCTGGTTATAGAAAAATACAAGAATGCAACATTTTTAGTATGATATAAAGCCAGGAATGAAGTGATCCCAGGAAGTCATGTGCGAAATATGTTAGTTGTCAGAAAAAACTCACCAAGTCTTGATAATTCCTGCTCACTAAGTTTGTCTTCATCACCAGATAGATCACTATCAGAGACTTCTCCTTCTTCAAGCTCTATTATCAGATACAAAATACCCAGCATCATCACTTAGCATCACTTAGCACGTTTGAGAAAACACCTCAGATTTTTCTTATAGAACATCCCAGTGGTTCTTTAGCATGCCGATATACACTTAGGCAAGAGACAGGACCTCAGTTTATCATTCCATCCATAAGACATGAAACACAGGAGAAGTGACAAAACTATCAAAATTTTGATCATATTGATTGCAAAAGTGACCAGATGTTTTCTCTTTGGGACTAAAAAATAATTTAGTTAGTCACAAAATTAATAGCAACTAGTTTTGAAGATACTATTTCTTGAGTTCTGGCCTTAAAGTTTACAACTAAAGCATCTCTTTGCAACTTAATTGATCAAACAAGCTGCACAATTGCAACTGTTCATATCAGTTAATTTTGATCCCTTTATTACCTTGTGATTTGGCTGCAGCAGTTTTGAAAATCCTTTCCTCTTCATCCTCTTCTTTTCGTCTATTTGTTTCAGTTTCACATAATTCCTCTGAAAGAAAATGCTTATATGTAACCCTTTTTGTCTTTGGCCAAGGCATCTGATTTATCTTATTGTACATGATTGTCTTACCTTTATGTTTCTTGAAACATGCAACAGAACAACTATGTAGAAAGAAAAGACAAGCTCTAGTTAGGCGGTGATTACATGAGACCGGTACGAACTCAGAGCGACCTGAGTTCGTATCGGCTCTCATAAATTTCTTTACATGCGTTTACATGAGGCCTGTCTGAAAAAAATCCTGACCGGCACGAGTTCATTCCGGCTGCTGACCCGACACGAACGACTTTCGAGTCTGTACCGGTCTCACGTAAACATGATCAAAAAGGTGGTGATTACATGAGACTGGTACAAACTCAGATCGGTCTGAGTTCGTACTGGTCTCATGTAATCACTGCCTTAGATATATGTGCAATTCAAGACAAAAATATCAACCCAGTCTGAAATCCCAAGGTCTCACTTGATTTTGAGAGGGTTGATATCTCTGGTATAAAGACCCCGCCATTTTTTTTTTTTTTAATTTACTATTACTACTTGAAATAGCCTCCCCTTGTAGATGCAAAATTACTAATCAAAGACCACAAAAAGCTAATGTATGTCAATATGCCTGCAACCAGTATTAGTCAAATCACACTAGTGGTCTATTGTCAATGCTGCATTCTGATTGGTTGAGCTACTAGTAGGCTATAAGTTATAGCCTACTAGTAGCAAAAAGTGTTGGATTTGAAAGCCAGGAAATGGCAAATGAACAGACCAGAAAACGTTTTGGATATACAAATTGACCTTCTAGTGTGATTCGACTAAAACAAATATTCCTCTTGTCAAAGTCAATAGCCCATTCAGCTTTCGACCTCATGGGCTATTGATTCAGAGCCCATTCGCCCTCAAGGAATAATTATCTATATCACTTTCTACTGGTATTATATCTGGTATTTAACAGACTATCTTCAAGGCAAAGATGCCTAGGAGATGTTTGTTGCAGTACAACGCACATCAGTCTTTGGGTTGTGTTGCTACACGTGTTTACAAGAACCACAGTGACTTGTCGATGAAAACGATCAAGAACAACACAATGCTTACTATCTAATGTGACAGGACGGACATCGGTACTTCGATAGAACCTCTCTACAGATCATACACTTATTTCCTTCAAGATCACCCTTCATTTTAGCAGTTGTGCTCTTAAGAAATCTATTCATAAAGTTTTCGCCATTTTGGAGTTGAAATCTATGTCGATTGGTGTTAACCGCTGGAATAACCACAGGCATACCACAACAACAATTCGTAAGGATTTTTTTTCTGTAACTCAAAATTAAATCTAGCTAAAATATTTAGTCTATCGTCAGCTTTATTCAAAATGGAAGTTTCCCTAGCTAAAATAGAAACTGAGAAAGCTCACATTGTGTACAACAAATAGCTTTCCTTTCTAGTCGGGACCTCCCGCATCCCGCGCGTGAGTGGGCAAGAGGCGCTAGAGTCACGTGACTATTTGACCAGGGGCGCCAGAAAAATGGAGTGAGCATGATCCAAGATGTCGCTGTTCAAAGCCCGAGATTGGTGGGCGACTTACTCCGGCAGCGGCGAAGAATTCGACTCGGGATGTTTATGTGTGGCAAATATAGACAATAGTTCAACACCATCCGGTAAGAAATATAAATTTATCCCAACTCTAACCTCAGAACTAAAGCAAATTTCATCACCGCTCCGCGCTCGAAGCAGATGTGCTGTTGTGGTCATCTGTCGAATTTTGTGTTTCTTTGTTTACGTTGTTTAGTGTAATTGTTTGCTTGCTTTTCTTTACTGGGTTTCGTGATTTCTTGCCTCAATTAGCGATATTATCGTTAAAAGTCCCCCTGGAATCATAGAAAATGCTTTGTTTACCCCTCTGTTCTTGGAAAATCCCTCCATTTGGTGTTGTCAAGGCCACAGTATCTACCACCGATAAACCGCCGGAAACATTTAAGTTAGGAATCCGCTTTTGTATCGAGATAAACCATTTATTAGAAGACTTGAACTTTACATTGAAACTATACTGCTATATGTCTTGAAATAAAAACTCTTGAGCTTCAAATTAAGATATAACTTTGAACTGCCATTCACGTCGGCAAATAGAAAATTTCCTAAAATTGTGATACACATGAACTAAAGACTGAAAGCTTCTTAGTAAATTGGCGACAAAAACGCCGATTAAGCTACAGCTATTTCCATTCTTTTTTTGTTATGAATTTTCAGATATCAAGAGTGATGTTGTGGCGTATTAAGTAATGGTCCGTATAAGAACTAGGCAAGCCAACGGCAAAGCACGCTGGAATGCAATTAATTTCTATTGACAATATAGGCAATTTCATTGGCTTAGACATGGAAATCAGCAAATTCATTATGCTAGAAAAACTTGTTTGAGGATTTTTAGGGATATATAAGCACATGTGGTACTCACACACATGATATGCAATTTTAAAAGACTTTGTACGTGGGGAACCTAGCGTAAAATGCTGATTCTCACTCCTTTGTTCTTCTTTAATGTGATTGGTCTAGAGACTTTTTTTTGCCATATGTTCTCAAAGCAAGTCGAAATCTATCAATTTTTTACTTTTATTATGTTACTAGTTATGATAACTTTCTGTGGTAAAAAAATGGGACACATCCCACGTGGGGAACCTTCAATGCCGTAGAACAATGGAGGTTTGCCTAGTTCTTGCATGGATGATTACTTAATCACATAAACCTCCATTCCCTTTAGAAAACAGAAACAAAAGGAAAAAAAAACAGGATGTAAAAGGGATCACAATTGCTATTATTATTCACAATAGAGCAAGAAAGTGTGAAGTGTTGTCATTTTGTCTCAATGGATGATTCCAGCTATAAGTGCGCATTCTCTTCTTTATTCAAATAGAGAGAAAGGACATTAACAGACCAAGATTTATGCCGGCATTTTGGACTCTTTACTTTCAGTCCTTCATCAGGGCAGTTACAGAAATCAGTTACATCATCACGTGTATATACAAGCTAAATCTCTTTTTATTCAGAAATGCCCAAGCCATGTCCAACAACGACCAGAATACAGCACATGCTTTTTAACCAGTTTGTTCGACAAATGTCCCACATCAACCGACATGCAGCGCACACATGCGTTATAGCTGGAATGGTCCATTTACCCTTAGGGTAAAAGCAGCTGATGTACCCTATCCATAATGTACTGCTTTGATACCATTTTCAATGCCATCAAAACTTATCATTTTTGTTAGTTTGTCACATTCTGCCTAACAAACATGAGAAAGACTTAAGGTGGCTCCCAAGTATTTATTTCAGAAATAGACCTCAACTTCTAGCGTACGTTTGACCCTGAAAAAATCTTCCGATTTCCATAATTGTTTTCACAGAGCTTAAGCAACCTCTGCACTACCAAATGGTGTAGTTCATTTGATATATTAAGCTCGTCTGTCTTGGGTATTTTAAATTTTCCAAAGGAGGTGTTTTTAGAATAATTGTTATAACGTGAACATTCGAGCGTGAATGCTCTTATTACCAGCTAAAATCGCATCCATAGTAATAAGGGTTTACTCGGAGAAATGCCCAGGTCAGCTTTTACCATGCGATTTAAGTTGTAAACGATGTAATAATTTTGCCTCTAAAAATGTCTTATTCCGCTTCTGTTTAATGTGCCGAGCGCGGATATCAGAAAAGTAGGTGAGCTCTTTGGGATTATATCGGCTAATGTTCACTCTTAATTATATAAAAGAGAAAATAGAATCGAGTATCTACAGAAAGCGATATTTAATAAACGAATGAGAGCAGCTTCTTGTCCAGAATGTGCTGTTGCTATAATATTCAATTCGAGCTCGAAACAACTAAATTGCTGGAATTGTTTCGTAAGTTTCTTTCGTGAGAGGTAGAGTACAACTAACTGAGAAGACTTACCAAGTTTGGGCTCGTCTTTCCAATACTATGTTGAGAAACATTATCCAAAAGGAGTCAGTGTTTCGTTGCTTCAACACAAATGCCAAGAAAACCCATATATTATGAGCGCAGTGTTCTCGCCTCAGTGCACTTCGCTAAATTCTTCACGTGCGACGCTTCCTAGTCCCGAAGTAAGAAAAGTTAATATCCGGTAGCTTTTCCGATCCCGCGGGTCGAGAAAGCGTCGCACGTGAAGTATTTAGCACCATGTGCACTGAGACGAGAACGCTGAGTTGATAAACATATGGGTTTTCTTGGCGTTGTGTTGGAGTGGCGAAACACTGACTCCTTTTGGATAATGTTTCTCAACATAGTATTGGAAAGACGAGCCCAAACTTGGTAAGTCTTCTCAGTTGGTTGTACTCTACCTCTCACGAAAGAAACTTACGAAACAATTCAGCAATTTAGCTGTTTCGAGCTCGAATTGAATATTATAGCAACAGCACATTCTGGACAAGAAGCTGCTCTCATTCGTTTATTAAATATCGCTTTCTGTAGATACTCGATTCTATTTTCTCTTTTATATAATTAAGAGTGAACATTAGCCGATATAATCCTGAAGAGCTCTCCTACTTTTCTGATATCCGCGCTCGGCACATTAAACAGAAGCGGAATAAGACATTTTTAGAGGCAAAATTATTACATCGTTTACAACTTAAATCGCATGGTAAAAGCTGACCTGGGCATTTCCATGAGTAAACCCTTATTACTATGGATGCGATTTTAGCTGGTAATAAGAGCATTCACGCTCGAATTTTCAAGTTATAACAATTATTCTAAAAACACCTCCTTTGGAAAATTTAAAATACCCAAGACAGACGAGCTTAATATATCAAATGAACTACACCATTTGGTAGTGCAGAGGTTGCTTAAGCTCTGTGAGAACAATTATGGAAATCGGAAGATTTTTTCAGGGTCAAACGTACGCTAGAAGTTGAGGTCTATTTCTGAAATAAATACTCGGGAGCCACCTTAAGGAAGTATTTTAAAATCCTTTGCATAAGTCAGAGCTTTAAATAAAAACAAAGCAATGCATTGTGGACAGGGTGCATAGGTTTCTTTAACAATATAGCTGAACATGTCCATGAAAGTTTTCCTTTGTCTACTGTAGATAAAATAATTGTCGGAAGTTACCATGGAATTCTTAGAATCTACTTTCCCAAGCCTCCTAACTTCAAACCTGAAGATCTTATGTTGGAAGTGCAGCTTCAGCAGCCTATCTTGCAAGTTGAAGCTGGGAAATTTTTGACGTAAGTAAAGATGCAAGGCTTAATTTAACCGGATTTACTGTTTTTTTTTCTCTTTCTTTGCCATTCAATTTGATTTGATTTGTTCCTTATGACTTCTCTGTGGATTCTCCCGTATCCAACTGGGGTATTCAACAAAGAGGGGACCAGAGTTGGGTGATCATCAAGATGAATACTGCACAATATCCATTCTCGAATCCAGAGAAAATAATTGCCACAGGATGAATCAGTCTGTTGTACTGCCTTGTTTTGTTTTTCAGTGGATCTGATCAATTACAGCTAGCTGTGTTACATCCAAGAAAATTAGCTATTTATAGCATATCAGGTGGGCTATGTTTGAAATGAAAGTTCACTATCCTTCTTGCTGCTTATATAAGGTAATTGCTCTTGTATAAGCAGCAGAAAGCCTGGCACGAGATGAGTTAGGTTGTCCACCCATGCATTTCGGTAAGCCGACCAAGTTGGTTGTATATTGACACAATAGGTTTGAATTTATTCCTGATGAATGTGCCAACCAAAGACAATCAAGATCTAACAACTTGCTAACGTTTTAAAGCCTCCTACACCCTTGACCAGAATTTAAAAAAATGATAGAAAGCCCTCTGAGGAATGAATTTCCTTCTCCAGCTATTTCTGGCGCTGTTGACCATGGCACTCATTATACCCTGAACCTTGTGTATGAGCATCTTCTGGAGAGGAGTGCACATAGCATCGCTGTTGGTCCATTTGGTGGCATCAAAGGTTAGTGAGTAAAATATTTTAAACTAATACTGTTTTTAATTACCGTACATAGGACAAGGACATACACTATTGGCTTTCCCTAAACAGCTGTTCTGCTAAAAGTATAAAATGGTGTTTCATGGTTACTCATGGTAATCCCATATGTATTATGATAATAGCTTTACTTTGTATCTGATTAGAGCCAATCCCAAATGTAAGGTTCAACTACTTGATGAAAATAGTAAAGCCAGTAATAGAATGTAGATTAGACATCCAGGAAAGTAAGTTATAAAACAGTGATAATTCTTCTAACTGGAACTTAGATAAACACCTTGACGTTTCGAACAACATCCGTTGCTCTTCATCAGAATGGAGTGGTAGTTATTACTCGGGAGACTGGAACCTAGATAAGGCTAGGTCCCAGACTCCCGAGCGTTCCACCCGGAGCCCCCCTTGTGTTTTCTTACATTTCAATCTAATACAGTTTGTCTGTTTATTAGCTTGGAATTATTGCATGTACACATCTTTTAAATGCTGGATATTTTTACAGTACAGTTCCCTTTGATTACCATTTTCTGGCTGCAATATACAATGATTTAATACTTTCCATTGTCTAGGCAAAGATTTCATGTGTGTTCAGTCTATGGATGGCATGCTTTCTTTCTTTGAGCAAGAGAGTTTTGCATTTGGTCGGTTTCTTCCTGGATTTCTACTACCTGGCCCATTAGCATATGTGGCAAAGACTGATTCATTTGTTGTTTGTACCATTGCAAGACATGTAGAATCATACAAGTAAGTCAGCTACTGTATACTTCTGAGCTTTCATGGCAATGTGCTTTTGAGCTGCACTCTTGGGGTAAATTCTGAGTGTCACTTGCAACATAGTAACAGCATAAGAAAAATGTCACACGAACAGAAATTTAGTGGTTTCAAAAAGTTAAATTCACAAAAATAACAAGATTGCTTGGGTGAAGTAATCTAATGATAATCCATGGAAAATATTGATTATTGCAATTATTTTCCCATGCTTTTTTCGTTGTAACATAACGTCCTTATGTCGTTATGTCGCGAGTGTGCACCAGGCTTTAAAAACAGACTAAGAATGTGACAGTATAGGCATACAGCATGTGTTTATCCACAAAAACAGAATACTGTTTTTGACTGGTATTGATTTCTTTTCCATTTTAGATATCAAACATTAGCAGTAGCTACTGATGCAAACAATAAAGAAGATATAGGAAGCAAAAAGATCTCTGGAAAGAAACTCACGGTGAGTCAAAAAATGTGTAATTACAGGCATAATCTAAGGATTCCAGGGGGTGGACATAAGAAAAATGTCACACGAACAGAAATTTAGTGGTTTTAAAAAGTTAAAATCCGCAAAAATAACAAGATTGCTTGGGTGAAGTAATCTAATGATGATCCATGGAAAATATTGATTATTGCAAGTATTTCTGTAGAGTTTGAGAGACCAGAGAAACATGCAAGCACATTTTCGGCCATGCACATTGAAAATCTCACTTATTGAAAATCTCGCTCTTTTGTTTCTCTTGCCGTGAAAACCCATGGAAACACTTGCTACCGCTGTTAACATTAGAGCTGCAGATTTCCTATGACTGTGAAAAGTGCTGCACCAAACTTCAGCTGCGCTGCACCCATGACCGTGCCGTGACTATGTGATTTCATTCCGTATCTATAGCAGGCCATGGTTCTGTGCCGCCGCGACAGTGCCACACCATGTTGTGGCGCTTTTCACAGTCATACGAAATCTGTTATATGCTTCATTTGTTGTTTCTTATTTGATCCCTTACCTGCTAGGTTGACTGGACTACAAACATCGGAGAATGTGCTCTCGACATGAAAGTGCACTCCAGTCAAAATGCTCCACTCTCTATATTGGTGTTAGGTAGGGTGGTTTTGTTCTTGGACTGCAGTGTCCCCTGTGTCAATCACAAGAACTCAGAGGGAGCTGAACAATTCCCATTACTGGTGAAAATATTAAACAGGAATTTATCAGAATATTTTTTCCATTCCATATTAATTGAAAATCGAGTAACGATTGGAAAACATTCTTGGAACAAAATAATTTATATCATAGTGTTGACTTCTGTCTTACTCTTTCTTGCAACACCAATCATTGGAGATGAATCCTGAAATTTGTCCAATTCCATACAGTTTGAAATAAATTTACAGTGACAGCACCATGAAATGAACATCAACAGCCAACACCATTCCTTCACAACTTTGAAAATTCATTTCTCAGATTTCCTTGGTTTTATCGCCAATTCTTTATTTTATAAACTGAGACCTTTCAAACAATGCTACAAACAAGGACATTGGTTTTGTAATACTCTATCTAAAAATTTATTGTTTCCACTGTGTCATAATGGATTTCCTCGTCACCTTTTTCCAGCAATAACTCAATCGTTTGATTTTGCAATTCTCATTTGCAGGTGAACGATCATTATATTGTCTAAAAGAAGATGGCATTGTAAGATTCACAATGAAGTTTGAGTACAACCCAAGCTCCTTCATTCCGTATGATTCAGGTATCATTGTACTAAAAGTATTTGAAGTTTTTGTCCAGAGCCTGGGATGCCCTTGGTTCCAGGAAATGCTCCCCTTGTGAGTTATTTACAGGATCTATTAAGTTTTAGGGGATTTCTGCTTGGCTTTTCCCTGGCAATACATGTGAATTCTGAACACTACCCATTCTTGTGTCATTGGAAATTCAGCTTTTCCCATGGATGGGTTTCTGCACAAATGTTCTGTGTATAGTGGCCACTTCAGAAGGTCAAGAAGTTTATTTTGATAATTACAAGCCAGTTCATGATTTTTTTGATGTTCCTAGCTTTCATGTAATAATAATAATCCTTTGTTCCACTTAAACCGTCCTAAGGTACATGGGAAGCACAAACATACTTATAACAGCTCAAATTGATGCATTAAATCACATGTTGTACTCATTAACAGTGGTGGATCCAGGAATTTTACAAGGGGTGTGACTATTACAAAGGTTTTACGACGCATGCATGAAAAAATGGGGGTGACTTTTACAAAGGATTATATATGAGAAATTTGTTAACAAAGGGGGGTGACTAGTCACCCCCTGCACCACCCCTAGATCCACATCTGATTAAAGTAACCTGTGATATTGATTACAGGCAAGGAGGGTGTCATCAGCACTCTGATAACCACACACACCAAGTCTCTGTTGGTCTATCAGAACGTCTCCTTGACGTGGGCAGCACAGCTACCACATGTACCTGTTGCTACTAGAGTGGCATCCTTCCAGTAAGTTTGACATTGTGTACTGCATGTACCTGTGGCTGCTAGTCAAGTAGCGTCCTTTCTGTAAGTTTGACATATGTTAGTTTTTAGTGATTTATGGGATGTGCAGTGTTTGTAGATAAATGGAGAGTTCTCATTATTTCTCTGACATGATATTCTCAGTCATCATCAACAACGACAACTACAAAATTTCTTTATTTACATATCAACACTGAACATTAGAATGAAAAAAGTCATCGCCTCAAACTTAAACAGAAAAAAAAATTAGATAGACCAGACATTATGACCAACCCTCTTCATGAACATTCAGCCAATCACATCACCTGAAACAATTGATCAGTATTGTTTATTCTTGCTGATTTCAAGGGAGCTAAATGGCATCATTGTGACGCTGGATGACACAGGCTATTTACACTGTGGTTACCTGGGTACTGATCCATCTATGATGGTTGCCCCTCCTACTGAAGCAAGAGATATTAACTATGAGGTAATGAAATACTGCTCAAATAATGGTGGAAATCACCATACCAATTGTGCCATATTCCATAAAATTGCACATGTTGTATGTAAATTTTGTACTGGTGCAATTTGGGAAGAAGAAGTGTGTGTTGTAAGGATCGGAACCACCTGTTTTTCTTATGCAATTTGGCTACACCATTTTTAGGAATCAGATGTTGAGATGAAAGATCTTCAGAAAATTATTAGAGAGTCCTCAATAAGTTCAGGTAATGTGTCATTTATTTCAGCTTGAGAATAACCAGATTGCAATCTCTCCTATAGGATAATGTGTGTTTATGCTTTTGGTTGTACTTACATGTAGACAGGAAATAGCTGTACTCTTGTACAAAGATGGCTTTCCTAAATGATCCCATAAACACAAGTTCAGGGGACTGCCATATTTTTTGGTTGGGGATGATCGTCATTTTTTCAGTTTGCCCCCTAAAAGATACCAAAAAGGGTGTGACTCAAAATAACATTTTTACCCTTAAAAGATACACATTAAGAAATTTCCGTAAAGGTCACCCCTAAAAGAGACCTGCGATTTTAACACATAAAAGATACAACGCTCATCCCTGACCAAAAAATAGAGAAGTCCCCCCCCCCCTCTGGGGCTTACAATTATGCTGCGTTTGTGATAAATGCCTCTTACCTATTAAGCCTTGGAACCTCTAAGATGTTAGAGATTCCTGGGGCATTTGATCAGATCATTTATGTTGACTGCTAACTTTGGCTTTTCTGCTCATCAGAAATTTTACCACGCACCCAACAAAAGGAGGATCTACTGATCAAAATCCAAGTTCCACCATCATTAGACAAGATCTCTGTAAGTGAATATTATTATTACTTGTTCGTTTTGTTTTACTATCATATTTTCCGTTACTGGCACCACATTCACCAGAACACTAGAATCGTTTTTGCATATCACATACAGGTATCATGTAATGTTATGATGACTGTGTCAGCCGCCATTTTGACAGCATAGTAGCAATACAACAAGTAAGAGGAAGCATCCATTTCCATCGGCTGATTTAGAAAATACAGAGCAATTTTCTGGAATGAATTTGGTAAATCAAATCTTAAACTTTGTTTTTAGATGTTTATTAGGACATTTCCACGCACAATTCGTCTTCTAATATCGAACGAAATAACAAAGGAGTGGCTGACATGGGCTCTTTAAATGATCCTTGTGATCTTCTTTTTCTAGCAAAGCATGGTGGATGATGGAGATGAGGAGACGTTCCCTTCTATTACTGTCACTGTATGTATTCATGTATTCATGTATTCATGTAAAGAAGCGTACAAATGAGCACTGCAAGAGTGGTAGTCATTACCTAGTGTACAATGTCTCATGGTGATTTTATGTGTCATTTCTGCTCACCCTGTGCACATGCGGGTCAGTGATGGTGGAGCCAGTGATGATCAGTGATGATGGATCAGTGATGATGGAGGCACAGGGCCCGACATTAACTTTTTTCACAAGGTGCCATTGGCGACTAATTCAAAAATTTATGTCGCCACAAAGCAAAATTTAGTCGCCACATAAACGTGGTTCTCAGCTGAACTTAGAAAGATAGGGTGTCATGTGGCGACTAGCTCCTGAATTTTGGTCGCCAAGTTCCGAAATTTAGTCGCCATTGGCGACCATATGGTCGCAGTGTCGGGCCCTGAGGCATATGTAGCATGACCAGGCGCATATAATCGCTATGTCTCTTGCTCTACCAGTGACAAGTGCACACAGTGAGATGAGGTTCAATGAAACCATGGAAGTTCCCTGGTGAAACCTATGCGCCTTGTCTACGTTTGTGGAGTCTATCACTCTCTTGGCGCAAAAGATGTTTCAATGGACGACTCCAGCTATAAGCGCGCGCACTTCTGCATTCAGAAATGCCCAAGCCTTGTCCCGCAACTACCAAAATACAACGCGCGCTTTTTTAACAGCTTGTTCGACAAACGTCCCACATCTACCGACATGCAGCGCGCGCGTGCGTTATCTGGAATCGTCCATTGTTTGAAACAAATACCAGACTAAAATAGTGCCATTGCTCAGCCCGCTTTTTGCATTGACGTATCACACTAAAACAGGGGGCACAAACATAAAAAATTAACACGTTTCGCAATTTCTATTTCCATTGAGAAACATTTGTGTTTTATTTGACAGGTATCCCTGATATGCCAGGCTCCCAGGCCACTAGAGAATGTAGTACTCAGCGTCATATGCACACAACCCATCACTTGTAATAGATCATCTATAGTATTTCCAATTGTTGGTAAGATTTTGTCAAGCTTTTTGGTTGCCCTTATCCTGAGTATCAGAGTCTTCCCGGCGTACTTTTTAGGGGTAACATACTACCGAAATCACTAAAATGCCGGCACCCTCGAAAATTCGATCGATCGTTTGTCAGTTTCGGTTCGCTCGTCTGGCTGTTTTGATCGATCCAAATGGTCACGTGACATTTACATTTTTGTATCAAACAATGGAAAAAGCGTGTTTTTCCATTGTTTGGTACAAAATTTAAATGTCACGTGACCATTTGGATCGATCAAAACAGCCAGACGAGCGAACCGAAACTGACAAACGATCGATCGAATTTTCGAGGGTGCCGGCAGTTTAGTGATTTCGGTAGTAACTTGATAACTTTCAGGGGTCTTCACGATTGAAGAATCTACTCCAACGGACATCCGTTCCTTTTCTCAAATCATCAAGTGAAACTGTTTGAAATAACGTGAAATTGTTTTCAAACGCCTGAACCATGCCTATTTTGGAACCTGTAAGGTTTTACA
Source organism: Scolanthus callimorphus (assembly GCA_033964015.1). NCBI lineage: Eukaryota > Metazoa > Cnidaria > Anthozoa > Actiniaria > Edwardsiidae > Scolanthus > Scolanthus callimorphus. The sequence goes on from CM066914.1 coordinate 5,643,200, forward strand.
GAAATAGGATAGTTATTTTGTTTCACCCACCCGTCTGACCCTTTAAGAAGATTTGGGAAGATAATTAAAGTAACAATATCTCTTTTTCAATATAGTTTAGGTTTTGTTTCTAAAGTTTCCCTTTTATCCTATTTTTTGAAGCGCGTCCTTGCTCGTCTCATTAGCTTATTACGTTTTCACCTCTATACCCGCCTAGATTAGTTGTACATAAGCGTAAATACTACCATTTAAGCGTAAATACTACCATTTGCGTCCATTCATGAAGTGTTCTCTTTCGCGAAGGTTTACTTTTCAAACGTGCACGTTTTGCACTTTTCAAACGTGCACGTTTTGTCTCGCTCTCTGATTGCCTGAAAAATAACGGTCAAAACTGCATCCAATCAGCGAGCGAGAAACGCGACAACTTCTCGACAAAACGTGCACGTTTGAAATATAAACTAAGACGAAAAAATCGTCACACTTCATAGATGCAAATGGTGGTAAAGTTCAAGTTCAAATGGACGGCGGATTCAAGCTATAAGCGCGCTCTTCTTTATTCAGAAATGCCCAAGCCATGTCCCACAACTACCAGAATGCAGCGCGCAGTTTGTTCGCAGTTTGCTCGACAAATGCCCCTCATGCAGTGCGCGCAGGCGTTATAGCTGGAATCGTCCATTCAAGCTTCACGGATTCTCTGCCTATGTTATCCTTGCTGTTCCTCAGGTGATAGAAGTGAGCCCGTGTCTGCCGAGATTGCGTTCTATTCTCGAGGGGGAGCTGTCCCCACCTCCCTATCGGCACAGGTCACCGCTACTTACGTCACCACCGGAGATGCTCCTCGCGTGGCACAATGTCAAGTGGATTTTCCGCTCGGTCTTGTCACCAAAGGCGTTCAGCCAGTGAAAAATGCCAATTACAAGGTACAAAATGACCGTGGAATAAAACGGTAATTGAATTGGGGAAAAAATCTAGCGAACGAGAATAAAAACCACTGAGCCAACGCCGGCCGGTTAGTTCAGTGGAAGAGCCCCGGGCTGATGTGTGGGTTCAAACCCCAGCCGGATCAGCACTCGGAGTCTTTATTTAAATATTATCACGGAGAAGGTTCTGCCTTTGCTCTAATATCTGCGGATGGTTAGATCTTCGCGTCTTCTTAGACAGCTTACAGTCCCTTCTTTGGCGAACGTCCGTGAAAAAGAGTGCGTGAAAAGCCAGAGGTGCACCGAAGGCACGACGTTGGCGAGAAACAACGCTTGTTTTATCGCGCGCTCGTTTTCACGGAAGTTCGCCAACGAAGGGACTGCAAGCAGTCTAGCGTCTTCACGGATAAGGAGTTAAACCGTACGTCCCGTCTCTCACATGCACTACACTATCCCGATCCAGAGGGAAGTAAAAGAACCACGGGGACGCAGGTACGAACATCCTCGGTGCAGGGCTCACTCGTAACGCACATTAATAGATTACGAATATACACTCGAAGGCATTACCTTCACCAAAAGCTACTTTACAATTCGAGTGTAGATAAAGTTATCTATCTACCTACATACTTACTTACGCCGACTTACGTTTTAATATTGTTTGGTTCAACCTCCTCTGTGCTATTTACTCCTGCAGTACTTTTGACGACCCACTTCAGGTCCTCTGGTATGCAGAACCCCCCCCCCCCCCCCCCACCCTCTCACCTCGTTCTGCCCCCACCCTCTCACCTCGTTCTGGGGTTGTAAGAAGTAATGCTTATACTCTTCACTCGGATTTTTTAAAGATATGCTCTTTTGTCCATGTAGGTTACAGTTGATACAAACAAGTCACCTGCGAATCTTGCTGAGATATTTCCAGGTTCGTGAATGCTTTACCAGTTTTTATGTGTATATTGTATGCTTTAAATTGCTTGCTTAATTGCAATCCCTTATTTGGCTCGCACCACGGGGGGCTCACCGCCCCCCAAAAAACATTATTTTGGCGACAGTCCTCTGATACTAAGTAGAAACTCGACACCCAAACACTCTTCTTTTTTATTTATTTATTTATTTATTTATTTACGGACGATCAACAAATAAGGGACTGCAAGCAGTCTACACACCTAGCAACAAAACTCCCGCGCTTTTCTTGACGTCAGCGCTTGCTAGTAGTATAGTATCAGCAGATTACCCTTAGTTTTTTTCTCTGCAGCTCTTGCCTTTACCTTGTCTTGTACCGTGACGTCAAACATGCGTCAAAATCTGGGTTCCCTCATTTCATTTTACGTTGTCAATGATTTAAGATCTTACTAGGCTACCTGGCTATACTAGTTAGCCCTGTCAACTCACAAGAAGAGCTTCTATGCTTGTGTTTTGTAGAAATGGTGGACGAAACAGTGATCCCATTAGCCGCTATTGGTATACAGTATTACACTGGTCCAATCGTCACGATATTAGCTTCTAAAACATCACGTAAGTCACTGGCAGCCTTAGAAAATGTTATTATGGCGTTAGAAGTAAGGAAGAAAAGGTCAACCAGGGCCGCGCCAGGCAGTAGCACTGCGCCATTCACGCACAAAATACAATGTGTCCCCTAATGAATGACACAAATGATCAAATTGCCCCCCTGAAAATGCCAAAATCATGCCTACAGTTTGTCTAACAAGCCAAATACATATCTCATTAAAAATATACCATTTATCGATAATATTTTGAATAGTGCTTGTTCGAACTTCTGCAACGTTTTTACAAGAGACAGAAAGTAGACCTCGTTGTCTCCACATTCATAGCGTGGTCAAATGTTGCGGTCTTCCTGTGTCAAACGCGCGCGCGTACAAGAATTGCGGGAATGGCTGAATCACACGCTGAAAAACAGAATAGATAGATCAGAGTTGACTTCGCATCGCGGCCATGCATAGGCCACTTGTGGCAACAATTTGTAATATATGTGTCCTTTTAATTTTCAGAGAGATACAGAATACAGTGCGACGCGTTCGAGGGGATGTGGCTCATTTTGTATGAGCTTATACGAAGACTAGAGGCACATTACAAAAAAGTCCGTGTGAGTTTTACATTTTAGCACCTCCACATGCATCCACCACCTGTTCACCACTCTTATGATACTGCAATTACCTACAAGTGAATGGCTTAGATTTCCCTTAACGAAATTTACTGTAATAAGCCAAACCATGGAGTGATTATGCGAATATATAACTCCTTTTATTAGTATTTTATTATAGAGCAGATTTCGTATGACTGTGAAAAGTGCCGCGACAAAGGTGTCCCGCGCCGCGACCGTACCGCGACTACGCGATTTCATTCCGTATCTACAGCAGGCCAGGTTCCGTGCCGCCACCGCGACAGTACCGCGCCGAGTTACGGCATTTTTCACAGTCATACGAAATCTGCTCTATAAACTATAGTGTTTTATCATGATTTCGGCCTCTGAGAAATATCTAATTCACACATGTGAATAATTACGATAATGCCCACTATCGCGAAATTCATCATATCAAAATATCATCAAAATTTTTAACAAAAAAGTTTATATGATAAACAGAATAATACACGGTGCTTGGAGATATGGAATTTATCTTCTCCTGTTCAAAATTGATATCTCACGAGTGAGCGCAGCGAATATATTTGAACACTCGAAAATAAATTCCATATCCCCGCGCGCCCATGTGTTCTATATATCTGGCATGGAGCCCAGCGGTATTTAACTATTCTACCATTAATATTTCCCTTGTCATTTAGGACAACGTGGCGTTCAGGGCCTCATTCATGGGCCCACTTCCACTTCAGGAGTATTTCGAGCTTGTGGATGCTCATTTTGAGGTAGGCGTTGGAATACTCAGTCGTATTTAAGACTACTTTTACAAGGACGGTCATAACAACACTCAACACGTCACAATCCCAGTTTAATGTGTCACTGTATACCGAAGCATACAGCCGATTGCGTTTGAGCGTTTTACCCTAACAGTTCCCACGTTACGTTTGAACGTTTGAAAGTTGCGTTGTGAGACAAAAAGTCGAACATTTCCAAGGGCAACCGCCATGTGTATTTTTCACTGACCAATCAGAGAGGACAGAACTCTTTGGTTCGCCATAAACGTCTCGTTTCATCCTAGAAACGCAACTTTCAAACGTTCAAACATAACGTGCGAACTGTTAGGGTAAAACGACGCTCAAACGCAATCGGCTGTAACTACGGTAGTTATAATACGGGCTCGAGGAAAGCAAGTTGCGGTAACGCCCACCAGTCGACCAATGAGAGCGCCTGTACAATAACATCACATCTCATGTGTGAAATAGGTAGATTCTTGGTGTTGCACTCCCTGTTGGAGTTTTCACGAGGGCTCCGTATGTGTTGTTGTCCCACTTCAACATGGGATGAGAGAGCAAAACAACCAAGAAAGATAGTACTCAGATAGTACTCAGGCATGCGGTGCACCGATGATGACGTCATTAGTGCACTGATGCACTGCAACAGCAAGAAACACCGTGAAGTGAGAGTAAAATGAAGGGCAGTATCAAATATGTGCCAATGTTTACAGTAATCATTTCTTTGCTACAGCAACGGCGTAACCAAGGGAAGTACCGAGAACTTTTAGCCCAGCGAGCACAGCAGTTTCGCTCCATACAAAGGCGTCTACTGACCAGGTTCAAGGACAAGACGCCTGTCACTCTACAGAACCTTGATACGCTACTAGATGGCACTTACAGACAGGTAGGACTCTCCAAGTGGATCTCACAAAACAGGGATTCGGCATTTCACTATTAAAATTGCTCTACGTGTTGAAAAGCACTGTTCGCTCAGTTGTACGGCGCTGGCTCTCTCTCCGGCTCACCGCTGTGATCCGACTCGGACAGAGGGAATTTTATTTATGTTCGAGTCGTGATCGTGAGTGGTTCATATTGTGGGTCGAGCCTAGTTCTATAAACCAAGGACCCGCCTTCCCTTCTACACCAGTTCGAAGTGGACGCTAAAGAACCCATTGCACTCTTCGTAAGAGTAGGGGATTGTCTCCCGGTGCAATGACCTGGCTCTCCGAGGCATATATACTGTAAAACAGCCCTCATGATTGTAAGCTGCGCGGCAGCAATTTGCGCCAACCTAATGCACCCCGTTTAGTCTCCAACCTCTCCTTGTTTAGCGGACGTGTATATTCGACCGCATTGAGTTCCCTCACGTTGAGAAGAAGACCCAGTCAATGTAGATGGATGTTTTCTAAGACTCGGTATGTTGCTAGGCTGGCAAAATGGCTGCTGGACGATGATTTTGATGATACCTGGATGATATTTTTGATGCATTTTTTCCAGCTTCTTGCACTCAGCGAAGCTGAGGAAGAATGCGAACGAGCGATCGAGGCGTCTTCTAACGCGCTATCATGCGCGACCCGCCTGGTCAACTTCCTCATCAAGTTATGGACCAACATGTCGGACAAGGAGTTTGAGGTGCTGCAGACCGTCTTGTCGCCCAAGGTCTCGCAATGCGAAGATCAGGTAAGGCTGCGACGTGTTCCTTGTCTAGAGATGCGTCGCCGCTTCTGGTTTGGGTCGAAATGAGCTCTGTTGAGCATAGTCCCAGCAAACATGGCTAGGGAATCTTTGTAATCCTGCCTCCAGCAGCCACAACCTCCTCGGGTCGCTTATGGCACAGTTTTGCTTACCTTGTCTTGTTTACCTTGTCTTGTTTACCTTGTCTTGTTTACCTTGTCTTGTTTACCTTGTCTTGTTTACCTTGTCTTGTTTACCTGTGTGTTTTCATTCTGCTCTAGGGATGGGAGGAGATGGCTGATGCCGCCATTACACACGTGTTGAGGACGTGTTTGTCAAAAAGTGCCAAAGACCAAGCAGGTTCGTACATTTTGGGTCGATACTTAGATGTGTTAGATCAGTATCCTCATTATTGTTTTCCTAGAGGGCACGGTAATTCTGCGTTCCGATTGGTTCTTAGAGCGTGCTCGCGCGCGCAATATTTTCCTATCACCTTGACCGTTTGCGCGCGCTTGTTTTGATCAAACTAACTGAACTAAGGCCACTTTAAAACACAGGTAGAAGTTGCCTCTGCTAGCAGGTAAACCATTATGTTGATGCAATCTTATTCTCCCTTGCAGTCGGCATCAGCCCACTGACGATGCCCCCAGACACCAGCAAACTAAAGAAGCACATCGCCTTGTTGTGCGACCGACTGAACAAGGGAGGCAAGCTCGACCTGAACATGACAAGCGGTAGTCAACAAGGAACCGAGATCCCTTCTACTCCACCTCAAAAGCCCGTCAAAGCGCTCGAGCCACTCAACGAGACCTCGGAAGAACATGACGAAATAGGTGCGCGTCCAGATGATTTGCTTTCTTTTAGAGCAGATTTCAGATGACCATCGTGAAAGTAAACGCAATTGAGCAATCACTAGCCAATCAGAAACAAGAGTAATTACAACTTACTGCTGAATGGTTTCCAGCCCAGCCAATCAGGAGCCGAACCAATTGGCTAGTAATTCCTTGCTTGTAATTAGTTCGCAATTTGATTGGTTGATAGAAATAAGCAGCCAATGAGAAAGCAAACCAATTGCAAACACGACGGTCATCTGAAATCCGCTCTATACACCTATTCTCACTGGTCCAATTGGTGTGAATATAAGGATTGCTCTCATTAGAATATTGGCCATTTGCTATTTTCCTCGGAGTAAGGGCGCCCCTGCCCCTTTGACATTTGTTCGTCTATTTGTGCTCCCGAGCCCTTTTCGCTTTTCCCACTCACCCACTCCCAGATTTGTCTTTCGCGCAATTTTTAGGCTCGCATGGTCTCCTTCCGATAACTTATATGAGTACAATGGGACCAGTGAGAATATATTAGTAGCGATTAGTTTTCGATAAAATGTCTTTTCTTCAATCCAGATGGAACGACAAACGATCTGACGTACAACAGTCTCCCACCTCTTTCCGATCCCCCGGGCAGGCTACCACAGCTAAACCAAAACACGAAATCGACCCTGCCAGACCTAAACAAGCGCATGCATGTATCGCAAGGGAGCGAGGAGGAATCAATGGTATCCAGGGGTTTCCACGCGGCACAGATGGCTAATGGTACAGATGATGATACTGATCGGTGATGATCATATATAGGTCTGTCATATATAGTCTTCCCGACGGCTTCTTCCAGCCACATGTAGCAAAGCCCCGCACATGTCTCAGTGGTACACGAAGAGAGCTAGCAATGAGGCCCAAGTTACACGTAAGCTTTGTCGTTGTGTACCGGGGTAAGGTGAAGTTCATACGCTGTACCAGAATTGTCCTGAGCTCAAAATTCTTTTAGCATGCTGTCCTGTTGTTATTAGAAGTACCAGAGTCTCCAAACGTCACTCGCGGTGTCTTGGCTGACGACGAGTGAAGCTTGGAGTGACTCAGGTACCAGGTTACTTCATTGTGTGTATTATTTGTATGTATGATTTGATATTCCAGCACTACATAACAGTACAGTCCATTTTAAATTTATTGCAAATTCATGTTATAGTGATTATTTTTACCGAGTGTGCAGTATCCTGAAATAGTCAGTTTCAAGGGCGGTCCGACTTGCGTGACCTAGCATTTCCGAATCCATAAAACTAAAGAAGCTAGTGAATTCAAACCGTCATAATCTATGGTCATTTAAGCGCATCCCGTGATCAAAATTGGTCCTTGGTATTGTTAAAGAGCCTCAGTCAGCCGCCATTTCGTCGCCTAGCAACATACCGAGTCGGATAAAGCAACCATTTCCATCGGCTGATTTGGGGAGTGCAGTGCAATGTTTGAGATTGAATTCGGTAAATCAAGTATAAAACTTTATTTGTAGATGATTATTTCGATATTTCTGCATTTAATTCGTCTTCTATATCAAATGAAACATATTTCGTGTCTATAATATCCGAATATCGAATGGCTGACTGACTGGGCTGTTTAACCCTTTCATGCCCAGAGGTGATCAAACTTAAACTTCTCCCAACTATACCAAGGCATTGTCAAGATAACAAGAGAGGAGAATCTCATGAATCATCAGAACAGATACAGCACCAGATTCTCCCATCACGTGTACAAGGAAATGTATTGTTTTTTGAGTATTTTAGATTGGACCATGAATTAGCAGTTGTATTTTAGTTCCACCAAAACAGACAGAACCCAAAAATGGCAATATTTCTACCCTAAGGTCAGGTAAAGTCAGATAGGCTCGATTCTTTGCATAGAGAATCCTTATACAATAAGAAACAAAATAGAAATAAGTATTTTTTTCTAATTGATCCGTCTTTAAGATATCAGCTGCTAAACTTTGGTTACTGCATCGTTTTATGGCAAAATTTGTACAATTCTAACAAAAAATGTCAAAAAGTGATGCAGCAACCAAAGTGTAACTCCTCATATCTTAAAGACGGATCAATTAGAAAAAAATACTCATTTCTATTTTGTTTCTTATTGTATAAGGATACTCTATGCAAAGAATCAAGCCTATCTGACTTTACCTAACCTTAAGGTAGAAATCTTGTCATTTTTGGGTTCTGTCACCAAAACAAGTTGAAGTCGTAGCATTTTCGCGCCCAATGGACAGAAGGTCTTCAAAGAGCTTTAAAATTGTGACCAAAAGTTTGGCGACTAGAAATCGAGTTGTGTAGTGTAAATAGCCCAGATACCCTGTTACCGTGAATGTTAGTGATACATTGTACAAAAAGAGGCTACCGTGTACAGTTAGAAAATGCGAGTTGTAAAGCTCATATTTATTAAATCATGTGATGATAAAACAATATAATGGAGTAATAATAGTATAATGTTATGTAAGACTGCGGCGAAACCAGTCAATCCAATCATCATTTCTTTCGTTGTTTTCTTCGTGAAATGTTCAGCGATGTTCAGTAGATACTGAACAATTTACAAATCAGGTGAAATAATGGTTAAAATATATCACTTGTGAACATTTGAAATTAATGTTGAATAATGCATCATTGATCATCATTCATCATGATGTTAAAGGGGTAGTGTCACGATTTTAGTGCTAATTTAGGTTGCTTAAATGTAGTTTAATTCAAAAGAAATGAGCAAAATAATCATCTAGGTTTGTTAAATAACCTTTCAACTGCTAGATAAGCACACATTTGGAGTATTTTCGTGTGTTATCGAGCGGATGGAATTGGATTACGAAATGGTATTTTTGGTTTCTTACCAGGCTGAACGGTTTTCAAACTTGGAAATGTGATAGTGAAAGCTTTAAAATCTTACGTAAGAATGTACTATATTATGCAAGTTTCAGTTCCTTTTTCTTGATAACACTTAAGCAATAGTCTAGGACGTTTTCCGAGTTTACAATAGCCTGATCTAAACACGAGGGGGGTTGGGAGAATTGGAGACAGTTATGCAACCCCGAGACGAAAATAGTATGATGTAGGATTCTTAGTTATTTATGTACCAGAGGTCTATTTTATAACATTTTGTTGAAACAGCCGTGACATGCCCCTTTACCACTGTATGCATTGCTACGCGACCTTCAAAATTCACTGTTGCGATTGGCGATTTTACGCAAGAAAATTTTAATATCAATTTTCTTGAACAGAGAGTTAAATATTCTAGGCAAGGGAAGCCAAAGGATAGCTTAAAACCATTTTTGTTGATTTTGCAATCAATATCGATCCAGTAAAGCAGCCGAATCCAGCGTTTTGGTTTGATTGACGGCTAAAAATCGCCAATTGCCCATCGCAACATTGAATTTTGAGGTCGCGTAGCAATGCATACGCATACATTTGCATACATTTCCTGAATTTACATTTTCAAAGTTTGCGTGGGATTGTCAAAGTTTGTTCGTGAAGAAACGTTGTGAAAATGCGAAGCATTTCACACGACGTACACGTTTTACGGATCGTTTTCACCAGTCCACGAATGTTCAATGGTGTAATATCATTTTACATCATTCAACATTTCCCGAAGATACGTTTCCAGCGATTTGTACAACGCTAAACATGCATTGAACAGCGTTAACTATCGCTGAACATGTGTCGAAAATTATTTTTTTTACCAAGTTTTTCGGATTTTTAAAGCTTACGTGAAGAAACGTTGACGACTCGACAGCGTGTTTCATAAGGATTTCCAAACACCGAGAAGTGGGTTGAAAAAAGAAAGAGGCACAGCCGAGTTTGTTTAAACCCACTTCCAGGCGTTTGGACTGAATCCTGATGAAAACACTGTCAAGGTTTTGATATATAGCTTCTTTAACGAATCATTTAATGTCGAGAAAAACAAGGAATACAAGCTCAAAAGTCTATGCAAATTAATGCCGCGTATCCAAACTTCTCTCGCGCTTATGATTGTCTGTGTTTAAGCTTGATGAATTATTGATGAGTAGTGGATGAGAATCAGGCTAGCCTAATAGGCCTTATCACGGTTTCCGCCGCCATTTTGTTCGGTAGGCAAGATGTGCAAAATCCCACATAAACTCTGTAAACGCGAAGTGAAATCGTTGCGAAAATATTGCACATATCAACAAAGTACTTAGCGTAAAATAATTCTACTTGGCCAAACAATCACTCTATCAAATTTAAGCTTCCTACGCTCTCTATAAAGCGAGCAATTGTAGTTTTTATTTTTCCACATCTATCCTTGTATTTTGACAGGCTTTTTACGCATCGATGCACACAGATTTTACAGGCGTTTGTATGAAGAATTAAAAACGTAATTACTCGATTCATACAGCAGCTATAACCTCCAAACTTTTAAGGTAAACAGTTTCAGCCACTCTCTCAATGCTACGATTCATATTTTACCGATATGTTTGATATTTTCGCAACGATTTCACTTCGCGTTTACAGAGTTTATGTGGGATTTTGCACATCTTGCCTACCGAACAAAATGGCGTCGGAAACCGTGATAAGGCCTATGCGATTAAAGATTTCTCTCGGCACATCGTAACACATGACACGTCTCGGCCTCGTGTTTGATACACAAGTCGCTACACTGGGTCACCACTTTGAGCAAAACGCTGAGATTCTGTTCATGAAAATGACTCTTAACGGAAGAATAATATTCCAGTACTTGGCTGCTTTATTGTCCAGGACAACACTTTGAATTTGATTCACCTGTGGTGTCCCATTTTCTTTCCACTTTTGTTTTCTACTAGTTATAGTGCTTTCATCCCTTTCCCGTCACAGTAGGCCTGAATGTTAGTTCAGCTTGGTACACTCTTTCAAACGATTTACACGGTCACGTGGATCAGGATACGGTCACGTGGTTTTCACGGTTCTTTCTTGGAGAGCAGTTATCTACAAGCGATAAAACAAAAAAAATACTTTACCTAGATTTACAAGTATGTACATGTACAAGTATAACTTTACCTAAATTTACAAGTATGTATTTGTACAAGTATTACTTTACCTACATTTACAAGTATGTACATGGTAAGGGTTTCACTCGTCAGCTACAAGAAATGCTACCATTGGATCGAAAGAAGACAAATATGATCGACACACATCGTATGACTTACTGTTCGGTATGACGACCACGCTAGTGGTTTTCAAGAGTTAATTGCTCAAATACCTAAGGGAGCCACGGTACGTCCGGCCACCAGACCATTATTGGACACCCTTTGTACGGTTGATGAACTAACCTTATCCCTTTAGATATTTTCTAGCGCCACGTATTCATACACCTAGTAAGCGCTGTTGTGTCTCAATGTGGGACACTTGAAAAGCTTCCAACAAGCTTTACACTGAGGGCAAATTTGAACACTGTACTACAACGTCTCCTCCCGCAAGCAGAAGATTTAGCCGTAGAAAAACCAAGATCCAGAGTCTACTGAAAACTTTGAATCACCAGAGGGAAATAGATGCCTTCTCTGATTCAGTGTTTTATGGCGGTCGAGCGAGGAACGCTAAAGATGTCATAGTCTTACCGGAGGAGGGCACATCCACGCCATGATACATCTGTTGTTGTCCCAAACTTGTCCGGCCGGACACCGGCACCCGGGCATGCAGTGCCTGCTGGCACAAGCGGAAGGGGCTTGGTCCTTATTGGCGCAGGTTCTCTTGCAGGATGGGACGCAGTCATCGAATACCGCACCACCCTTGCACGTGACGCCTATAGAGGAACAGGAAAATAAATGGTCTGTCTTATCGGCGTCATCCTCCCCTCGCCACCCCCTAGGGGGGCTTTTTGTCTCTCCCCAGGGGGAGGTTAGGGGAGGATCCTGGTGCGTGAGGACGTATCGACGCTTGAGGAATGACCGATCAGAAAATATCTACAACTTTACATGTGTACTGGAACCACATGTCTCAATCATTTACACTATAAAATTTGAAGTTCCACTGTTGACTAGAGGTCACAGTGGTCGAGGTTGTGTGACTAGAGTTTATGACGATGTGTTGATGTAACATGGACGTTCTGCGTGACACCTTATTATCTACAAATCAATGAAACACGATTAAACAGTCTCGTGCAGTATCTGTACTCACCGCAAGCCTTTTTCCGTCCCCATTGCACATCGACTCCCATCCTCCTGCATGCTCTAGCATACGCCATTAACGCCTCACACTCGCATCTCTTGACCAGACACGCACAGACATCCGTAATACAAGACCTGTAAAACTTGTGAGGCCGCACCGTCTTATGGCAGTTTGAAAACTGACTCTTAATGGGCCAGCAACGCTTCCTTGCGCGCCAGTGATGAAGCGCGCTACGGCGGCACCTCAGGACAGAGGAGTCTACTGGCGGCGCAGGCGCGCGAACGTTACAATCACTCCTCCGTCTTCCCACTGCCCAGCTTTCGCCGAACGTGTTCGCGCTTCTCGTGGGCTGGCCGTCTTTCATCGTGAAGTCGTCGGATGAGACGCCGTTAAAGTTCCCGCACAGCCCGCACGTGTGCCCGCGATACCTGGTAGGCACGTGCACTTCTATGTAGCTGTCGCCGTCCCATAATACTTCCATGCCGATATTTGAGAGGACCGTCACCATGAAGTTCTTCTTGTCGATCTGGAAAGGCATAACGTGTTTTGGATTTGAGAAGAGGATTGAAACAGCTGACAAGGAGCAGTTGTCTGGCCATACATTTGCATATTGTGCGTTAAGTACTAACATATCAAGAAACAGGTCGTTGTTCCACGACTTTCATTATGGGCTACCTGTGGTTTTTCGAAATAACTTGGGCTTAGGCCCTTTGACCGGGACAAACATGGCGGCATCCATATTCATTGCCGATGGGAACAAACTTCTCTTGAAACAAATTGTGTTGGAGAGGGTAGCAGAGCCATTTAAAAACTCGCCCCACTGTGCTTGGATGAGACCCTTACAAATGCGCTTCCCATTAAGGAGCTTTGTCGCCAGGGCCCAGTAGTGTGGAGGGAGAGAAGGTAAAAATTATGTTTGGGGAAAGCACCAGTATTGGTCTACTTATGGGATACGTTCTCAGTCTTATAGACAATTACGGTATACATCCTAAGGCCTCTTGATTCCATTGTAGAATTCAATTTAGGCGCGCGGGCTTCCTGTGGCCAGGAGGAGAGGGAGGTTAGTAACGAGGGTGTTCGGGTGCTGTACGTCATCGCTTTGCCACAGGGATCTCGACCGGCAAATAAAACCGCAGGCTGCACAGAAGGCTAATATTTCACCTGTAAATACGGGAGTTTCATGAAAGGGAGCTCCACATCGCTGCGGTTAACTCTCACTTTTAACCCACGCTGTAAGTGCACCACCGTGCCTCCAATGTGAATCGTTAGCGACTTGGCCCAAGTCATGGATCGACTATAGCGTCTCTCATTGCGCAAGCGCACACTGAAGTTACCATGACGACAGTCTGCGGCAAGCCGGTACTTGCAGTTGCCATGGAAATTGTAAAGCTTGCCATCGAACGTTTGGTAGTGGGGTTCGCCATATGATGTGCACACTCCCGTGACTGAGGATAAGGGAACGGAGAAAGTATAACTATAAGAGTTTGTCTGACCATTCTAAAAGAATCAACGGGCCGCCCTGTTGAGGATCCTGGAATTCTAGGGTGGGTGGTCCTAGAGAAGGGTGGGATTCTAGGTTAATAAAAAAATTGGATCGGCTGGGATGAAAATGATTTTTTTTGTTATTAATGAAGTTCAATGAAATTATTCGCTTTGGACAATTCAGAATTCCTCTGGTGAGTAGTTGGAATGGGGAGTTTGCAGGTGTTGCATGACATTTTGAATTTTGATCCTAGCGAAATAAAAATTTGAGGTGGTGTCGATAAATAACAAAGAAGTTATGAGCGTCAGAAGTTGGTCGTTTTCCTATAGGTTTAACAACATTAAACGTATAGAGAAACAGCCTTCTTCGGGCGCCAATAACTTTTCAAATATCTACCCAAATCAACTCAAATTTTCGGCTTTTTCTAAATCCGGCAAGCTCTTTTCAAATAATATGGTATTTTCATTTGATTAGGATCAAGATTAAAAATGTCACGCAACACCTGCAAACTCCCCATTGGGGGTGTGGATTATCTAACCGCGTTACGGGGCAGCTTATTCAAGAAAGCTTGAATCACTTCACACAGTCACAGTTTGTATACAATTCGTAGACTTCAAACATGCATTGTTAAGATACCGAAGGAGCATGGATGCCAGGAGGGCATTGGAAGACTTGGAAGATAGCGTGTACTACACACCTTGTACGCACTGTAAACAGCAGGATCCAGGTATCAAACCAGGCTTCTGATCCTGTAAGCAAAGCATTGCAAACGTTGGATAAACTGGAATAGCAAACTGGTGGAGAAACCGGGATGTCCGAAAAGAGGGATGTTAGTGGCGAGTAGTGCTGTAGTGATTATAAGGGGGTGGAGGCGACGGCAGGGGTGGTGGAGAAGGAAGACTAAGAGGGGGGAGGGAGGGAGAAAAAATGAGGATTAGGGAGTAGGAATTAGGGGAAAAATAGGAGAGAAAGATCAGCGAGGAAGACGAGTTGACAGGAGAGAAAGAGGAGGATAACTTGGGAGGGGGAAAGAGGAAGGGGGGATGAAGTGCAGGTAGATGAGGGGGAGGAAGAGGTGGATGTAGAGGAGAAGGAAGAGGAGGATTAGGGTACAGAAGGAAACGAGTAAGAGGTGGAAGAGGGGCGAGAAAGAGGAGGAAAGGGAGGAGGATGAAGAGGAGGAGTAAGACGAAAAATTGAAGTCGAAAATGAAGTAAAAGCAGGATGAGGCGGAGGTAAAGAAACAGAAGTTGGATTAAACTGAAGAGGGAGGAGTAGGAGATTAAGATAACTACAAAGAAAGAGGGGAGGGGAAGTAAGGAAGAGGAGGATTAGGAATGAGAAGCGAACAAAAGGAAGTTGTACTGGAGGGGGAAGAAGGTTGATGAAGATTAGAAAGTGTGGAAGGAAAAATGAAATGGAGGAACAGGGGGGAGGGGGGCGTCCAGGTGGTAAACGTTTGTCCCGGATGAGGTTTGAGTCATGTAATAATCAGTGAGTTGATACCTGTGCACAATTTATCCTTGCAGGACACCTTTGCTGCTCGCAGTTCACAGATCCATTAGTACATCGACACACTTGGCAGCCCGACTCGAACCACGTGGCCCCATGCTAAATAAGAACGCAACACGCATTCAACCCAAGGTAAGCACGAGAGAATTCATGAGAAAAAAATAGTACAAAACCTATAACTGTACATGAGGAAGGAGAATATCATCACAAAATTATGGCCGAGGACAGTCAAAACAATGTTTCGTTTTGGATACATTTCTTTACCTGTCTCTTATCTTATCAGAAATGGAAATATGGAACGAGAGGAACTGACAGATGGCACGAACTGCTACTACAGATTGCAACAAAATACAACCACATTGATGGAGGTAGGGTGTTCATTTATGGTTTATTTGTCGTTGATGGACGTATGACATCAAGAGGGGAAGGCGGTGGCAGTGGGAACTGTAAATGTGGCTGATACTAAAAATGCATGCGAATTTTTCCTTCCCTAACTATGAAACCTTTGGCAGCTATTGTCAACTATTGTCGGTTTTGGAAGGACCCCGGGCGAAAGCCAAGGCGTCCCTGCCTAGCTATTGTAGCCTAAGGCCTCACAACGAGATGTAACTCAGTATTTCCTCGCGACCACAGGGAGGTATTCGAAATTGATACAAATTCTTACCTTGTGATTTCTATTTTGGTAACGGCAAGCGGTATCGTCTACAAACATGAAGATATATGTCTAAACAATCTCACATAAGATCGAAGACAACGTCGAATGTTGTTGTTACAAACTCCCAAAAGGTACACTCTCGTTAATCTTTGTTCCAGGCGCTTTGTTTTCATATTTCAAGATTTGTAACAGGCGAGTGTGTTATTTGGACTCGCGGTCGTGACGGTTATTTTCAGTATTTTCAAAAACACATAAGCCCGTAGAGAAATGCAGACAAAAACATGAGCCCGGGCGTACCACGGTTCGGTGAATTCCGTAGTATGGAATGAACCGTAGCCAACTCTCAAAGATACTGCGGTTTTCGTAATTCTGCGAACTCTCGCTATTGATTTCCAACCGTCAAACCTCCTTCTGGCTTCTGCCAATCAAACTCCCGAGTCTTAGTCTTTTCGTTGTTAATCTTTGCCCTCTTTGATTGGCCAGCGCCTAAGCAGTGCTAAAATGGCTTCCTGTCACGCCAGCAATGGCTACATGCTGGCCAATCAAAAAGTACAAAGTAACGACGAAGTTTGATTGACGGAAGCCAGAAGGCGGTTGGAAATCAATAGCGAGAGTTCGCAGAATTACGAAAACCGCAGTAAATGTTCATATGTTGGCTTCAGCCTGAACTATGTTCTTTTATAAAACAATTTTTTTTGCGAAATTCTGGCTTCAATGTTCTTATAAACGTGTCTTTTTAAATAAAAAAAGAATGGCACTCAAACCTACCTTGCTCTGCGTCTGGTGCCGTTGGCCGGCTGTGGGGTACTGCAATCGAGATGAACAGAGGAGCACAAAATTAACCGATAGCGTAGAGAATGATGGCTCCTAGATAAAATGTCGCGACGGAAGTCGGGCGACTGATCCAGTCGAAACATTCAAAGACCTGATTGACATCGATCAGCGACAACGGAACCGGCTTCTGGTGTTGTTATGTTTCCTAAACATGGAACTTCGGCTAATGCATCACAATGCGAGAAAAACACCGATTGCTAGACCATCCCTCGCCCCCGCGAGACAAATATCCGATTGCACCTCAGCAGCAGTGTCTCTTGGTAAATCAGCATCGGTCTTGCTTCCTCATGTTCCCCGCGGGGTGCAAACATTAACCCGTAAATACGAGAAAAAAATCATTGTTCGTGCCAGAGACGCACAAAAAATAGAACCGGCGAGGCGAGATCACTATTTTTGTTACAATTTTTTTTCGAATTTACTACAATGTTTTTGTCTCACGTGTATCGAAGATAAAGAGAAGGAAGCTCGTAACCATGGTTTTCATCCACAGGGTACCCATTTGCCGGCGCGGACAATATTTTAAAAACTCACCAATACAAGAGGGACAACACTGGCCTGCTGTGTGCTTGAATGTTCCTGGGCACTGCCTGGGGCACCGTTGGCGAGTACAATACACTTTACCGTCCTAACAAAAACGAAAACGAGAATTTGTGCGTGAAATCTTTAGACTGGCAAAATGGCACGAAACCCTCTTGCTGAAAAAATGTTTTGTCGCTCCTTTTGTGGAAAAGTATTCACGTTTGCTGACAATTGGAGTTTGTAGTCAGAAATTTCTTACACCTTGTGCGTTTTTATTCCGCATTTTTAGGCTGGGTCAAAAAGGTTCAATATTTAATATTTCTTCATGAACCAACTTTTAGAACCTAAAAAGTGTAAAACACTAGCATACACACATCGGCACCAGTCTGGGAACTCGACAATTTTTTTCAGTACATGTTCAGAAATGCTTCGTTGTTCAATGCATGTTTATCGTTTTCTAAATTACTAAAAAAGTACCCTCCGGGAACGTTAAATCATGTTGAACACCGTGTTGAATCAAGTTCAATGATGTTGAACCGTTCAACACTCGTAAAAAAAAATCCGTAAAACTCAAGATTCCCGTCGTGTAAAATGATTCAAATCTTCACAAGTGCTTTATTTTAGCCATCGCTTTTAACTGATTTGAAAATTGCTGAGTATCTACTGGGCATCGCTGAAAAATTTTGCTCTTAGCAGAACAATAGAAAAGTTGAATGGAAACGTTTGAACCGGATTTGCCCCCATCCGTGTGGCAAATACACCTATAGACATATTGGTGTAATCATTACAGTCAAATGGCCTCCCTCAGTTGGCGCTATACTAGTGGCTACGAATTACGGCGTTCATCAAGGGTTTGCTTGCGAGCATTCCACAACGGCATGCGCTGTTTACCGCGGAACACATTGCATGTGGGGCCCTCGCGGTTTGCCGCAAAGGAGCACAGTATATGAGCAATGCGCTTAATCCGACAAATAGGTACTAAAAGGCTTCCATCCGATAAATAAACAGGGAGAAATATTAGACGCCGGATTGTACGGAAGTTCAGATAAAATCGGCAGTTGCAGGAAGCACGACAAAACACAAAAAGACAACACAGAAAGGTGAAATACACATCTTTTACCGAGCGAATTCCTGAGCAGTAATATCTGTCTGCAAAACTCAACTGCGCTTTTATCCATTTAAATAAAAGTTCCAGTTCTAAACGATAGAAATATCATACGCATCCAAATTGCACAGTTGTTTTAATTTCTGATTTATTTAAATTGAAATATTATTCTCCTGTTTCAAGTAGGGTGGGCTGATGCCGGAACAAAACTTCTCCGTTTAAGAAAATATGCGAAATATGGTTTTGATATTTTTCCAAGCTAAAAATGTTTGTTCCAATAGCTTCATACCTCGAACAATATTTATTTTGTGATACAAAGCACAGCCACTTGACTTACTGATGGTAACTTTATTTTTTCTAAACATTCTTAGAAGTTGGTTTGATAAAAATTATCATTACTTTAGAAGACAAAAGAAAATACTGTTAGATCAATTAGAAGACTGATCCATCACCTTTATTGAGCAAAACCTAAGGAGCCCTAAGTTAGAGTTTTCATAAATAAGAATTTATATAAATTTTAATAAAAATTGGATGAACAGCAGTAAAATACTATGACCTTGGGAAAATTGTTACGTCACTCCATATTGGAAGCCATGCAAGACTTCGAGA
The DNA here is from genome assembly GCA_033964015.1 of Scolanthus callimorphus. Taxonomy (NCBI): domain Eukaryota; kingdom Metazoa; phylum Cnidaria; class Anthozoa; order Actiniaria; family Edwardsiidae; genus Scolanthus; species Scolanthus callimorphus. The sequence continues at coordinate 5,662,307 of CM066914.1, forward strand.
AGCCACTTCAATGCTAGTATTTAAGGAAACCACTTAAGAGATTCGTAAAACGGGAATGTTTCTTTCTTGTACATACCTGACAGCGACAAGCTATACAAGGGTTTCCCGCCAAAATAGGTAATCTGACAACTTCATTTTCGATAGAACACTGCGCGAAACTTCCTAAGTAAATAAAATTAAAATGCATTATTACTTAAAAAGTGATTCTCGGTAAACACTTTAAAGTGACATTAATGTACAAAGGATTGAGAATGAACCACAAACTTACCGTGCAGGGCTTCGCTAGCGCTCCTTCCCACAAACCAGACAAGAAGCAAAAACGCACCAGCGAACAGTTGTGGCGGAATAGCTTTTTTTGTAGCTACAAGTTTGAATCCAACGTTCATGTTATGCAGAAATGGTTTTACAAACTCAGCGATAGTTTCACTCTGACCGGATTTACTGAGCTAATTTACTTTCTTCTGCGCGTTCTCCGTGCGCTTGAAGGTTTAAAACGTTGTTTCCGTCACAAAAGATTTTTAATACGGACAAAGTGCGTCGCGCCAGTGTCCGAAGGGGAGGAGAAAGTGACGGCTATGACAGATGGTTTGCGGAGTTCGGGCTCGAAAAAAAACGTCGCGGCTCTAACAGAAATCGCAAAAAACAATCCTCAGCTTGTTCGTGTGTTACTGTGCCCGAGAAATCAGAACTCCTCTTCTGTTTTGAAGTTAATAACCTTTCTTCTACTTTTCGTTTAAGTTTTCAAGATTTTTCACTGTTCCTTCTTCGGTTGTGAGCAGGCTCCTCAACCATTTGGGCGCACTCTTCTCGCAATTGTATTAACCAGCAAAATAGACTGCCCTTTTGTTCATAAGCGTAATAAATGCCCACAATAGAAGTTGCTTTAAGTGGCTATAGACTTCAATTCTTCTGTAACTTCCGTCACTTTGGCTGAATATAATTTAAATGGAAGAAACACGGCCGGCGTAGTACCGTCAAATAAGGCCATCAAACATTCAAACGCCGGTGCAAATTTGAACGAACTGCAGTCATTTGTCTTGTGTTGATCAAATTCATTAACAAGAATTATATTTTGAACTCAAGCAGTCTCGTAGGCGCCTACAGGACTAGCGTAAATAAAGAAAATTAGGTCTCCTCCTGAATCGATAAAAATCCCTGCAAATTTGTGCATTTAAATGAAAGATTAATTTTGATTCTAGTCACGACATATTCATGGAATCTGATCAAGCCTTTTTCTGCAAAAATAAACTCTCCCAGCTTCGGCAAAACTTCAAAAAGGAGTAGAATTAGTGTGTAATGCAAAGAATTCTGATCAGAAGAGAAAAGTCTACAAGCTATAAAAAAGTTTTAAGCGATATGTAAACGAAAGTCTTATCGTGTCGCATAGGTCTTTTGGATAAGAGTAGACGCCGCAAAAGTCAATGCTATCAATTGTTTTGTGTCTAAAGTCGCCAAAGTGTCGATAGCTTCTTTGGTGCCCATTCTGATTGTATCGACATATCAATGGCTCATCAAGAGGTTGTTTGGCAGGATTTACCGATCAATGTAGGTCAATACACAGGCATGAATGTGCTAAGGGAAATTGAGCCACAATTCATTTAAGCCTATTGCACTTCGTTTAATCTATTTTTAATAGAAATCTGCAAACAAGCCTTTCCATTTTCCCCTGTGATTGTTTGTTTGAAGTTTGAGGAGATTGAAAGGATAGAAAATAGCAGGTAAACATGGAAAAACATTCTGTGAGAAATTGTTTATCCTAATCTATCGGGGCGAGCAATTATTCAATGATTAATGATTTATTTTTTAAACAAAAACGTTGGAAAGTCAATTGTTCAGGGGTTCATATGAAAAAATGGCCTTGCTGGAAGAAATGTGACCGACACAAAGAACGGGCTGCGAGGGAGACTATAAAAAGATTCGAAATACAGAAATCTATACAGATATCGTCTTATCTCAGCTATTTTTCCTTGTCGTGTTGGAGCCTGCACCAGTTTTTCATTTTTGTAGTGCGTCATTTGTTCGTGTTGGCTACGCCGATGGATATGGAATCTCGAGTCTGCCTTCCCTGTTATTATTTATGTGGGCGTTTCCTGCAAGATATCCGTCATTTTGACTAGTTCAACATACTCTCGAGGGAATTTTGGGAATGTTTTTAATTTGAGAGTACATCTGCTAGAAGGACAAATGCAGAAAGGCTAATCCTATTTAAAGAAGACATCACTTCGTTGAAATATCCTTCATTTCTTTAATTACAGATTATTTACAGATGGGTATGTCTATATTTTATGAAGTTACTGATGTTTTCAGAACTCTACTAACACTTTCCTTTTATTTACAATCGTCAATCGTTAAACGGCGTCCTGGCGGCTGTCCATCAAAGTTTTAAACGTAATACTGTACTAGGTATATTGTTTCTTGAAAAGACTCCTTGAAAACACGTAATTACTGAAGCAACCAAAAACATCCCGCAGGTCTGTAAAATCTACCGTGCTGTTTAGAAGTTCGATTGACGGAGTTTCGCAGAATAGTATGAGCTGAATGTTTCTCTCCAATACTGAAGCGCGTGATGACACAGGAAGCTCGAAACAGAATGTTTGCTAAGCTAAAACCAGCCCACTCCCTGGCTTTCTGGTTGGGTTTCCTGTGGTTACGTTGTGACGTCACAGTGACTCGAGCGCCGCGCACATCCAGCGGTTTACCTCCTCACTGCATTCAACTATTCATTTATTTTGTTTGCTGTGAGAAAATTTCAAGCTTTTTCGTCAAAGTACTGGTTATTTTCTTTTTTTTTTGTAAGTGTGAAGGTGCCGATTCTTGTAAAATAAATAGCACATTTTACAGTGGTGAAACCATATTTGCATCTGGCCAAACAACATCTGCTGCAAGTTGCTACTGAATGGCTTCCTTGGTATAATCCTGATGTGCAATACAACTTGCTGTTGAATGGCTTCTCCGTCAGCCAATCAAAAACCAAACTAAGGAATCTGATTGGGAAAATGATTCCTTCAGCCAATCAGAAAACTTCATACGCCAAAGCAAAATAAAGTCGACACTTTATTCTAAATTTGTAGAGTGAACTGTCAGTCAGGTCGCTATGTAACGTTAAAAAGAATGGTCCGATGGATTGAGAAATAGCGAGATTATAAACGATTGTTTTCGTGGTTTTTAGCCTTCGCTGGCCATGGTAACGGGACGATACTTCTGTGATTTGAGATGCGCGAGACAAGCTCTCATTAAAGTTAGTCTGGAAGGAAGCCACAAGACTCATGTTGTTGAGTGGAACGGTCCAGCGGAGAGAAGAAGATTTCTGAACGTGAAATGCAGACAATGAATTGGTGTTTTCTTAGTGGGGTACGAGCCAAGTTCGTGGGAGGAGGACTTGTCGAAACTGCAAAGACAGAAGAGGAAAAGGAAAATTTGCTATATGCTATATTAAATTTGCTGCATTGTGAGTTCTATATTCAAGTGGAGTATTTACTTCAATGAATCATATCTTCTGATACTTCGCGGGCTTGGATTTTACTATCCCTTCTTGCGACATTTTACTATCACTTGAACAACAAAATATCTTTTTCAAGGAGTTTGCGGCAAATTTCCAGGATATTCAAGGATTTTCCAGGATAGGAAATAAAACCAAAGAGGTTCTAGGACTTTCCAGGAGGCGTACGAACCCCCAAACAATTTCAGAACATCTTCTATGTATAACTCGCCGCGGGAATATGCTTTTCAGAACATTTTTTCGAATCTGTTCTTCTGAGCTGTAGATCTTTCATCTGACATATATATGCTTAAGTTGGGTTTTTAGAAGACCCGTTTTGAGTTTAAGGGCCTCCCTTAACACAGAATTGGATGAGCGCTATAGGAAGGACAGTGGTCATGAACTAGACTTGGTGTGTGGACTTACACTCCGGGGGTACGAGTGCTATGGATTCATGTAACCATTTGGTGTGTGGACTTACACTCCGGGGGTACGAGTGCTATGGATTCATGTAATCATTTGATGTGTGGACTTACACTCCGGGGGTACGAGTGCGATGGATTTATGTAATCATTTTGGTGTGTGGACTTACACTCCGGGGGTACGAGTGCTATGGATTCGTGTAATCATTTTGGTGTGTGGACTTACACTCCCGGGGTACGAGTGCTATGGATTCGTGTAATCATTTTGGTGTGTGGACTTACACTCCCGGGGTACGAGTGCTATGGATTCGTGTAATCATTTTGGTGTGTGGACTTACACTCCCGGGGTACGAGTGCTATGGATTCGTGTAATCATTTTGGTGTGTGGACTTACACTCCCGGGGTACGAGTGCTATGGTTTCATGTAATCATTGTGGTGTGTGGACTTACACTCCGTGGGTACGAGTGCTATGGATTCATGTAACCATTTTGGTATGTGGACTTACACTCCGGGGGTACGAGTGCTATGGATTCATGTTATCATTTTGGTGTGTGGACTTACACTCCGGGGGTACGAGGGTCATCATCATCATCATCCTGATTACATATGGAATTGGCATTCCATAGTTTGACACAATCATCTAAACCACCTGGAGAAGAACGCAGGAAACATGAATTTGCATTAAGGGGGGGGGGGGGGGGGGGCAGAGCAGGGGAAGAGGGCCAGGTATAAACCACGCCCCCTCGCCTCCAGCATCGAACTAAGTGCAAGAACCTAAGGTTTTGTTGCAACTAGCGAGGCCGCAATATTCGTTGCGTTGTGACAGGGTTGGAAATGGGCGACCACAAATCAGGGCTAGGCGACTAAACATTTGAACTTAGGCGCCAGCTGGCGACCAAATATTTTGGTATTCTTTCAAAGCTTGACGCCACCTGGCGATATAAGTTTTGTTCAGGCGACCATTTGTTTGTACTTGGTCGCCAGCTGACTCAGAAAATAAGTTTATTTCCAGCCCTGTGCGAGCTGCATCGAGTAACGTCATCCGTCAACGCCAGAAAATATTGCTGTTTCAGGTAGCAGTAAAAGAAGATTACTAAGGTAATCGTGATATGATTGTGCCCCTTCTAATACAATGGGTTCCTACCATTCGCGTACTTGTTCCTTGCAGGTTTTATTTACAACATACTCGCTATAATTTGTCATTTTACTGTGGGCACATTGCAAGTTGCGAAAAATATCAAGAGTGTGCTGCGATCTATTAACATTGACTAGTGTGACGAACGACGCCAAAATCGGCTAACAGTGTTTACATGACGCCAAAATAGGCTAACAGTGTTTACATCTTGTTGCCGCCCAATAGACCTCCTCGGCTTGGGCATAATGCTTTCCCATTTCAGATCGCGCAGCACTCATTTGAATTATCTTTGTTTGGGTGCTTCCATAATCATTTACCCTTCGGTGCGTAGCAGAAGAAGAAAGAAAGAATACTCATGGGAATGCCACGTAGTCTGAAATTGGAAAACATTACGTCCAGTCGTTTGATGATTCCTTTGGGTGGATTCTTTTGTCAGTTCTGCACATACACTCGTGCTCTTGGTCGCGTAAAAAAAAAATGACAATTGTAACCACCCAAAGGAATCATCACATGATCTGAATTGGTAGACAACAAGATGTAAAACAGCGGTTAGCCGATTTGGTATATTGCGTGAATGAGGGAATTTATTTGGTGGTACAATATAGGGTGTGACAATCCTGAAATGTTGGATAAAGTTATCCAAGGATAAAAGTTATCTGTAGTATATGATTTGTTCCTGGGGCTGTTGGATAAGCGTTTATCTACTTATCTGACACTTATCTGACATTCTAGGAACCGGTCCCAGGCATTTACCTGACGCGAGAATGGTACCATCCCTTGAGAAGCATAGCGAGTACACAGCATCCGTGTGTCCTTTGATCTCCGTGACCAGCGTCCCTTCTGCTAGGTCCCACACCAAAATACGCGCATCCACACCTGTCAGTAACATGGTAAGTTTTATTCCGGGGGACACGAGTTACCTTATCCCTTCAAAGGACTAGAGCAGATTTCGTATGACTGTGAAAAGTGCCGCGACACCGTTGTACCGCGCCGCGACCGTACCGCGACTACGCGGTTTCGTTCGGTATCTACAGCAGGCCAGGTTCCGTACCGCCGCCACCGCGACAGTACCGCGCCGTGTCACGGTACTTTTCACAGTCATACGAAATCTGCTCTATGTCACGGTTGCTTCAACAAAAGGTTATACAATAGAGCGGATTTCACATGGCCGTCAGGACTTGTTATGTAATTGCGATTGCTTGCCGTTCTGATTGGCTACTCATTTTTCTCAGCCAATCAAATTCTGCAGTAAATACAGTTGTGTAATTACTTAGTAATTAGTTCGGCTTGTTGGAAGCCATTCATGAGCAAGTCATGATTTCTCTCGATTCTGATTGGCTAGCGATTGCTCAGTTGCGATTGTTTTCACGATGGTCATGTGAAATCCACTCTAAGACCAGTTGTCTACATAAAGAACTCAGAATTCTATGCTACTATTTAATAATTATCATTTGTCTTGCCATGATGGGTATCTCCTTTGCAAGGCCCCATTTGTAGATGAGTCGCCTCAGGCTCCTTGATTATCGGCGAAGCTCAAGTGACTCATAAGGTTTTAACACAACAAAACTTGTTTTTGTTCGATTTTTTCAAGATCATAACAATGGACCAATCAGCGCACGGAATTTCTTATAATCATTCTTGAGTAGTTATGCTAATTAGTCTTAGACAGAAAAAGGAATTGAAACTTGGAATTCTATAGCCACTCTTACGTAATCAATTCCATTTCGCAATCCAATTCCATTCGCTCGACAACACACACGAAAATATTGCAATTTTTTTATTTATCTAGCATTTGAAAATTAATTTGACAAACCTAGAGGATTATTTTGCTCATTTCTTGTGTATTTGACTGCATTTAATTCAGCTACCTAAACTAACCCTAAAATCGTGACACTAGCTTCGATTGGCTCAGCATCGCGACTTTGCTCTCAATCAGATTGCAAACAAAAACAAACAATTAATTGTGTTTAGTCTTACAATCGTCAGTGTTTTCTTTGGTCACGACTCTAGCTTCGATTGGCGACAACGCGACTAAAGTCGTATTACTACTTCGCCTCCTGATTGGTTGGTTGTTGAATAGGTTCCGCTTCTGATTGGCTAAGTGTATTTACTTTGCGTTTTAGTTTACTACACTAATCTGAAATTCGCTCTAGCCCCGGCGATAAGGAAAAAGTTCGCCTTATTGCATGTGAATATATTATATGAGACTCCGTTATCGTTGGGGGCGTTTCCAATTCTGCGTGTCCCATCGAAACACGCCCGGACGGGTCACGTCCACGGATCACCTAATATTCGAAGTTTTGCACGGATACAACTTCCAATTCGATAAACTGTGCACATCCCTGGAATTCCACGGAAATCTTAGTCCTAATTTTAGTCTTACCAGATGATACAAGGTGTCTGCCATTTCGAGAGAACGCCAACGCGTGAACAGCAGCCTGGTAAACAAACAAACAGAAACCATGAATAAAAGCCATCCATATCTGAGGCAATAACGGCAATCACATGATTGGGCTAACTAGCATCCCACCGCTGCCCCAAGTAACTCAAGCATTATTTTCGAAAATTTCCTTCCTACTCATGAGGAACCCCCATTATTAAACAAGTTTTAAAAATAAACTTGTTTCGCCTCTAATAGAGGATTCTGGATTGTCTGAGCACATTTTGGTTCCGACGTTCGTTGCTACGCGCCGTTGTTGCTATGTGGCGGGCTTCCTGTGGTGGGACGCGCGCGCGTGCCCAAAAAAGGCGGGAAAACGTTTGCTCTCCGGTAAAGCCGGCTTTTCACTAGTGAAATAAGCGGAGACGGAGACGTAAGAGCTTAGGCGTTTGTGTGAAAATCCTCGGAGAGTAGCGACGTAAGCGGAGACGTAAGAAAAAGGAAACCTTCCGTTCTGCTTCGTTCACTCGTACGTCTCCTTCTCCGTCTCCTTCTCCGCTTACTTCACTAGTGAAAACCGATTTGTCTTCAGCTTCCAATACTATCGGCATTGAAGCATTGGAGCATTTGAAGAAATTACGATAATTGAATCTCTTGTTGGTTCTCTTTCTCAATTAAAAAATGGCTCTGCGTTTATAGATCTTTTAATGGAAAATCAATCTAGCCGACAAAATAGAAACGCAAATGGCGTTCTTCACAAAGAACCTTGAACTTACAAACAATTAACTCGAGAATGGCTTCCGAGAGGCAGACTAGAGTTTCCATAAAAATAACATCTTATTTAAAGCGTACGCCGGTTGAATCCTGGTTGAGAAATACCAATTTTTTTGGTGCCTGAAAGAATGGCTAATTAATTGAGCTGTAAGTCGGCTTTTCTGAGTCTTACTTGGACATTTTTAGTAGTTTTGAAGGTTTCGGGTTTCTGGTGTCACACATTTTTCTCACAGAAGAGCCGACTAGACCCATTGATTAATAGATTCGGGTGTTTCCGAGTGCACGCTATTAAATGACCCTTACAAGATTACTCGTTAGCGATATTTCTAGCGAAAAGTTTGTTACTAATACTCGGGATTTCTTGAGCACTTTCGGAAGATGCGGTGTCATTACTTGAGGGAAATAACTGCTGAATATATCGTAAGGGCAGCTGAAATTTACTGACATGTCTTTATTTCATGTGCCATGAGTTGCTTCTAGAACTATACACTCTGGTCCAGAGACAATAAAACGAGTTCTTTCTGGATCTCTCGCGCCAGAACTACAAGGCAACTACAGGCAACTACATACAATGAAAATATTTCTTTGTCTCGTCTTCTCTTATTGACTACTGCTCATTTACATAAATCATGAAACATGAGAGATGTTGAAATATTTGTTTATATTTGAAAACCACCAAAAACTATAAACCCTTTTCATGTTAACGACATGTGGAAATTGAAACCAGAGATATAACCATTGGGGCTGGTGAAAGCCTCTTGAACCAAACACAATTCTAATTTTGAGCTCCCATAGCCATAGCTCGTTTCATACTGAACGAATTCGTCGTTTTTCCCCTGATAATATTTGTTTTAAAGTCCCTTTTTGGTTATAATGATTTTTGCCTGGAAAAATCCAAAACTTGAATACGGCCAATAAAATGTTCTACATATAGAGGATATTACACGGTGGTGCGAAGATATGAGTGGCAAGAACAATATTTTACGAATGAGCGCAGCGAATGAGTAAAATATTGTTTTTGACACGAGAAAATAAAACTCATATCTTCAAGCCAGCGTGTAATTTTCTTGTTATTATGTAGACAAACCAGAAAAAAATATTCCAAATTGATTTCCAAGCAATTTCGTTTTGACCGATATCCTCACTAGTGAGGATATGGAAAATATGTCACTGAGGACCCGGATGTAGCTTCGTATGAGATCTACGAGTGGCGTATTTCCCAGTAAAACACTCGTGTCTATATAATAAATTATGTTATGTATCATATCTGAAGCGTCGCTTTTAGGGAGTGCGTAAAGACAAAATTTACAGTCCGCTTTTCAGCAGTGCCTCATCTTTATATTTCGATTTTTAAAGGCCGGTGCTACCTCAGACGTTTTTTTATAGCTCAGTTAAAAGCTTTGCTCTAATTCTAATGCCAAGAACACTCGAAGGTAACATTTGTATCTCCGCGCGGCCATGTAATATCCTCTATTTATCACAAATTGCACTCCACGCAAAGTAAATTTACGCATATCAAATAGCCAGTGAAGCTGTGGCTATAGAACTCATTAAGCTTAACAAGTGAATCCATATAAAGTTAATGATATTACGGTAGAGTGTTTACGACAGAAAATTTCGGATATACGCTAATTTTATCCATAACTCCTTGCTCAAAGCAAGGATATTTACAGCTATTTTAAAACGGTTGACATGAGTCATCAAGGGAGCGCCTCAAGACCGAGATGTCCTATGGGACGTACACCACCACGGAGGCAATACAGGTACCAAAGAGATGATAATGATATTTATAATTTTGCATCGTATTTGAAAATCTTATCCATGTTATATGGTCTTTATAGGAAACTAATATTATTTCATTGTTCATCGATCGTGCTTTTGCAGACACATCATCTGATGTATTTTTTTTTAAATGAAAGTGAAAAGTTTAGAATTTGGGGTATATTTTTAATTGTTATTAGCTCTAATTGGTCACAATTTGTTTGTCAGACTTTATCTAAAACGTAAAGAAATTATTCAAGAAAATCGTGTTTTGCTGACATATGCATGTTTCTACTGATATATATATATATATATATATACTTTTTATTTTCAACTAAATCAAGCTCCTCTTCATCATGCGTATTATTTGTGATCTAAAGAAAAATTTACCAGGGATTTGTCTAGGAATCAATTAAAGAGAAAACTTATGGTACATTCGGGGTGTCTTGCATTGCTATGATTATTTTTCTCGACGCATGCTGAGAAATCCATTTGCACAACAACGTTATTAGCATTATCATAGCTGAGGGGCAGGTTGGGAGATAAACTACAAGGATATAAACTGCAATTAACTCAATAGATTGAAAAACCATTTCGAGCCTTTTTAAAAGTGGAACTGAGACGATTGCGTAAAGAACACTTTATAATGATCCAATGTACATTTATATATATAATATACGCTTACATAGGAAAGAAGAACGCCTAACGCTTTGGTTTTAGTGCTTCCTCAGTCAAGATGGTAGAGAGGCAAACTAAACAACACCGCGCTGGAGACGAACAGTGAATTTCCACCTTGCGTTTTCACTTCACAAGCGAAATGGGCACAGGCAACAAGACCCAAGGATAAATCAACAAGTACATAAGAAACGCTTAGTTTAGTGCGTTCTCAGTCAAAAAGGTAAAGAGGGAAAATGAACAACACCATGAAAAGTGAATTATTATCATGCGTTTTCACTACTCAAGTGAAATGGCACAAGCAACAAGACCCAAGGATATCCTACATAACTTCTATTGTGTTAGCAATAGTCCACGGCATATCGAGTCCATTCGCAGTTCTATTAAACAGCTTGGTGATAATCGTTTTGGCTAAGAAGCCCCGACTTCACCGGTTGAAATCGAACCTGATCCTTGGGTATTTAGCCGTAACGGACTTGTTAACTGGCTTAGTTGTCCAGCCTTTGTATGCAGCAAACCAGGTGATCATTTACCAGGGAGGAACGCATTCTTGTCTACTAGGGACTATAATGAACGTCTCCGCCCGAGCTCTCGTAGTTGCGTCCCTTTGCCACATAACACTAATGAACATCGATCGCTACGTCGCAATCAAATACACTTTTCGTTATGAAGTGATCATAACTCAGAGACGTCTGAACATCGCCGTGAGTTTAATATGGTTAGTTGTCGTTTCAGTGGCTATTTGCGAGGGCTTAGGGTTCTACGTATTCGCAGTACGAGGAGGCATTATAGGCATTTGCATTATCCTTTCTATCTACTTCTGCTACGTCGTAAGCCTTGCGAGTTTGAGGCACCAAAGAGACATCGCTAATCGACACAAGAGAGCAGGCCTGCCATTAAGTTCACTGCAGCAAAGCAACGTCAGCTTTCTTTTCGTAATTATCACCCTCCTGCTTATTATCTCATACGTTCATATTATCTTGATAATCGTGTTTAAACAACAGATGACACTTCTCATGCCAATGGCGGAGACATTCCTACTTCTTAATTCTTTGTTTAACCCGATTTTGTATTGTGCAAGGAAATCGACCTTCAAAAATGCCATTTTTGAAATTCTGCGTTGAACTCTTTGCACGTGAATTTCTTGGAAACAAGTAATTATCCATTGCCAAAACACGGACAGAGGATTTGTTATAGTGCTCCTCACAAAACAATTTCAAAACTTTCTTCATCATGCATAAATCAGGATAAAGTTTATAGATTTTTGAACTGGATATATTTACAGAAAATTATAAGAATTTACTTAATTTTAAAATTAAGTTCAGGTTTAAAACAAGAAAGTGTAGCAGCGCCTATAGTTGTCATGAGGGCGAACAAAAAACAGGAAATAGAGAAGTTTTCACATGACTGTCATGAAAGCAATTCATGAGCAATTAACTATCCAATGAAATCAGAAACATATAAGTGAGTAACTAAGTTATATGTTTCTGATCAAATGCGATTGCAATTCAACGACAAACCAATCAGAGAGCGAGGTGTGCTACAATCTTTTCTTTTCGTGAGCGAAGTAATCACAAGTAATTGTGTAATTGTTTTCTATACGTGATCTGATTGGCTGATTGATCAAAGATCATGCCCTCGACCAATCACAATCCGATCATAATTACCGAGGAATTTGTAATTACACATGACAATCATATGAAAACCGCTGTATCTAGAGTTATGGAGTTGATTACTTTTAAAAGCAAACGTGTGTTGGATATCTTGACTTGGACAGTAGGGTAATTCAATATTGATTCAATGGAAAATTCGCAATCCTATTCCATCCGCTCGATAACAAACCAAAATCAGCTAATATAAGGCACGACTTCCAGATTCTGAAACTCGCAGAGAAGGCACTTCAGCCTGGTGGAAATAGCATCATCCCAATACCGCAGGACACACCCCAACGGATCTCGAGGCAACACTTCGCCACTAGAGCTGCCAAGCTTATAAGATCTAGCCTGCCTCAGACACGAGGATGGAAAAGAGATGGAGCGATGAATGGAAGGATCCCAAAACACCCTGAACTCCTTCATCAACACCCCCTCTCCAACACCACCTGGATACACCCGGCTGGGGGAGGACTCAGTCCTTTCTGGAGATGACTGGTGCGAGTCGCTCAGACGCCTGCCAATGCAGGGCTACCCGGTGTTTGCCGCCCCTCATGGCTCCAGAGGCCTGGCACAGCTGGAGGAGGACACTTTGTACTGGCTGCTTAATGTAGCAATCCCTGTTAACTCCTCCTGGAGTTATACGATCGGCGACGATCTGGCAGCTGAAAGGTTACTTGCTTCTTTCTTGTGAATTGGACTACGTTTAAAGGTAACTAAATTAACCCTAGACCCGTGACGTTCCCTTCAAAGCTCAGTTTCTTAAGGGGACACTTGATGTCCTGCTGCTAATGCGATAAACACAGGCTGTGACAAATACGCGCGTTGTTTATACTGTATCTTCAAGTGAGTTGCATCACATTTAATTCTCTTCTCTGGTAAACATAGCGACGTAGTAAAATACTGCACCACGCAAAGTAAATTAATATGCACATCAATTAGACCTCACCGACAAGACTATGGCCATAGAATTCAATCATCTTACCAAGTGAATCGATATAAAGTTAGCGATATTACGGTCAAGGTATTTTCGACATCAATTTTTAATCCAATTTTTTTTGGTGCGACCGCTCTCCACATGAGTCTCTATCATCTAGCTCAGTGGTAAGAGCATCCGACCGGCATCAGGAAGGTCGCAGGTTCGATTCCTGCTGGGGGCTCGGATTTTTTTTCCGAGCAATTTTTCTAGTACACATCATTTCCTATAACTTTCATATCGGCTGGCTGGTTGAATTTTTAACCATAACAAATAAATCAGTGGACCAAGTTTGATACTTTACTGGATACTTACAGCTATTTTAAAACGTTTGGCATGAGTGCTCAAGGCAGCGCTCCAAGACCGAGAGGTCCTATGGGAAGTACAACGTCACGGGGGCAATACAGCACCAAAGAGAAGGTATTTTAATGTGGCATCGCATTTGAAAACCTCAACCATGCGTTACGCTCGTGTTATTATTTCATTGTTAACCCTTTATGCTTTTGCAGTATGATATAACCACGGTAAATCCAAACACTTCCCAATCTTGTGGTATGGGAAATTCAGCTTTTCAATGCTTTTTGAAGAATTTACAAGCGCAGCCTAAAATTATACGACTTTATTTACATTTTACTGAATTTTCAGCTCACTTGAATTTGATAAAGATAAAACATTTATCTTTTGAAGTGGGAGTCTGATGCTTAGTTTCCCATTTCAGTGGTACCATACTAAATAGATGATGCGAACTAGACGAGGCCTAGACAAAAACTGATCTAAACTATTATTGTTCCTGGCACATAGCCAACTCTGAGTCAATTATTATCGCAATTGACTGTCAATGTATGATACAGGCATTGAACCTAATCCAATACCAATCCTAATATCTTAGTTGTCACAAACCAGAGTCTACATCTGTTTTAGTAAAACTGCAAAGTTTGGTTATCATAGCCGTTATCAGTACCACGCGCAGTTGAGATGACTCACTCGAAATTCACAATGCACCCAACTGTGTCTAGAGCAGGGGCACAGCTATGCATTTTTCACCTTAAGCCCGCTGTGAAATGATTTGTTGACATAGTAACCAAACATTTACTCCATGTAAAAGGAAACTTTATGTGGACCCAATTCAATGCAACCGCCTTAGAAACTGCCTCTCAGTCGCTACAAAACTTGAGCTAGTTCTTTTACCTCGAATTCTTCTACGCTATTTATTACCTTTTTAAACGCGAGAGAGTATCGCGCAGTTGAACGCGAAAATCACCGGTTTCATAGCGAGAAATCAATTAAAGTAAAAACTAATGATCCATTTAGGGGTGTCTTGAATTGCTATGGTTACTTTTCTCGACACATGCTGAGATGCATTTGCACAACAAAGTCATCAGTATTATTATACTGAGGGTCAAGTCGGCAGATAAAACCAGAAGGAAATAAACTGCAATTAACTCAATAGTGCACTGTCATTGAAAAACTATTTCGAGCCTCTGATAGTGGAACTGAAAACGACTGCGTAAAGAACACTTTATAATGATCCAATGTACATTATATATATATAAAACACCTACATAGGAAAGAGGCACGCCTAACGCTTTGGTTTTAGTGCTTCCTCAGTCAAGATGGTAGGGTGGCAAACTAAACAACAGCGCGCTGGAGACGAACAGTGAATTTCGTTTTCACTTCACAAGCGAATTGGCACAAGTAATAAGACCCAAGGATAAACACTTCAAAAATCAACAAATGTTCATTAAATATATTACACTTAAATAGGAAGGAAGCGCATGTAACGCTTTGGTTCAGTGCTTCCTCAGTCAAGGTAAGGAGTGAAAATGAACAACACCACGAAAAGTGAATTATCATGCGTTTTCACTTCTCAAGTGAAATGGCACAAGCAACAAGATCCAAGGATATCCCACATCATTTCTATTGGATTAGCAATAGTCCACGGCATATCGAGTCCATTCGCAGTTCTATTAAACAGCTTGGTGATAATCGTTTTGGCTAAGAAGCCCCGACTTCGCCGGTTAAAATCGAACCTGATCCTTGGGTATTTAGCCGTAACGGACTTGTTAACTGGCTTAGTTGTCCAGCCTTTGTATGCAGCAAACGAGGCGATCATTTACCAGGGAGGAACGCATTCTTGTCTACTAGAGACTATAATGAATGTTTCGGCGCGAGCTCTACTAGTGGCGTCGCTTTACCACATAACACTAATGAACACAGATCGCTACGTCGCAATCAAATACACTTTTCGTTATGAAGTGATCATAACTCAGAGACGTCTGAACATCGCCGTGAGTTTAATATGGTTAGTTGTCGTTTCAGGGGCTATTTGCGAGGGCTTAGGGTTCTACGTATTCCCATTACAAGGAGGCACTGGAGCCATTTGCATTATCCTTTCTATCTACTTCTGCTACGTCGTAAGCCTTGCGAGTTTGAGGCACCAAAGAGACATCGCTAATCGACACAAGAGAGCAGGCCTGCCATTAAGTTCACTGCAGCAAAGCAACGTCAGCTTTCTTTTCGTAATTATCTCCCTATTGCTAATTATCTCATACGTTCATATGATCTTGATAATTGCGTTTAAACAAGAAATGACACTCCTCATGCCAATGGCGCAGACATTCCTACTTCTTAATTCCTTGTTTAACCCGATTTTGTATTGTGCCAGGAAATCGACCTTCAAAAATGCCATTTTTGAAATTCTGCGTCTTTGCAAGTGAATTTCTTGGAAACAGGTAATTATCATTATTATTCATTGTACTCAGTAATCGTTTTCTGATTGGCTCAAAGTATACGCACAACTCTGGCAGTTTGCAAGCGCCCGCGTTATTTTCAGCGGAAACAGTTCTCTGTACAGGTTATTGGACCGAGCCTGCAAGTTAATTCAGCGGCAGTTTGTGCGAAATTACAAAAACCCGGCAAATTTTGTGTTTCTTTTCTTTTCACGGTGGCTGCTCGCTTTGCGACGTGTTCGACTTAAGAAATTGAATTTATGTCAGACAATGAATAATAAAACAATTATTGAATAATAAAACAATTATTTATTGTCAAAACACGGATATCGTCAGAGGATATTTGTTAGACACAAGACAATTTTCAAGCAACACGCATTAATCAGGATAAAGTTTATAAATTTTTTTAACTGGATATATTTACAGAACATTAGAGGAATTTACTTAATTTTAAAATTAACTAATGCTCCGGAAAAGGAACTACCATGCATCATAAGGATGACATTTTTTCTCGTATTTTATTGAATTTGGACCAAACTAAACTAAAACCGCCGAATGGCACTTTGTTTACTACTTTGAGACACAATTTGACATGAACTGCTTCGTTTTAGGCAACTTAGCTCATGAAGCATGGATCACGATACATGGTTACTCGAGCAAGTGAGTTGCGTCACATTTCATTCTCTTCTCTGGTAAACATGGCGACGTAGTAAAATATTGCACCACGCAAAGTAAATTAATATGCACATCAATTAGAACTCACATGCAAGACTACGGCCATATAATTGAATAATCTTACCAAGTGAATCAATATAAAGTTAGCGATATAACGGTCGTGGTATTTTCGACATCAAATTTTAACCATAACAAATAAATCATTCGACTAAGTTTGATTCTTTGGTCAAAGCAAGGATATTGATGGCTATTTTAATACTAGCATGAGTCATTAAGGGAGCGCTCCCAGACCGAGAGGTCCTATGGGAAGTAGAACGTCACTGGGGCAATGCAGATACCAAAGAGAAGGTAATGAAATTTAAAAATTTATCTTGTGGCATCGCGTTTGAAAACCTCAACCATGCTGTACACTCACGTTATTATTTCATTGGTAACCTTTATACATTGCAGTATATAACCACGGCAAATCCAAACTCTTCCCAATCTTGTGGCATGGGAAATTCAGCTGTTCCCAAGGCTTTTTTGCAGAATTTCCAAGCGCAGCCTAAAATTATACGACTCTATTTTCATTTTACTGAATTTTCAGCTCACTTGAATTGATAAAGAAGATAAAACTTTAATCTTTTGAAGTGGGAGTCAGATGCTTAGTTTCCCATTTCAGTGGTACCACAGTAAATAGATGATGCGAACTAGACGAGTCCTACACAAAAACTGATCTAAACTTTTATTGTTCCTGGCATATAGCCAACTCAGTTATCGAAATTGAGGCATTGAACCTATAATACCAATCATAATATCTTAGTTGTCACACACCAGAGTCCAGTATTAATTTCAACACATCTGTTTTAGTGAAACGGCAAAGTTTGGTTATTATAGCTGTTCTCAGGAACACGCGCAGTTGAGGTGACTTACTGGAAATAGTAAAAATGCACGCATCTATGCCTAGAGCGCAAAGTTGCAACGGCAAATTAGAAAATAACACCTATTTTATATGGTGAATGTGCGCATTCTGATTGGTTAAAAGCCGTGTTTGTAAGAGACCTGAGAAACACGATTGTCACGCAGCGATGTCGCGCGTGTGTATGTTATTTTCTAAAAGCAATAAAAGTACTTTCCGCGTGCTCTCTGGTTTCTTACAAACGCTCGGGGAATGGTAGTCGAACTGATAAAACTTGAAAGACACTCGCCTGCGGCTCGTGTCTTTCAAGTTTTGATCAGTTCTCCCAACATCCCCCTCGTGTTTGTAAAAAAAAAAAAAAAAATCTGAATTTGCAAGTATGCAATGGAGAACAAGAATAATGTTTTCTGTAATAAGTGAACTGCAATTAACTCAATAGTGCACTGTCACTGAAAAACTATTTTGAGCCTCTAATAGTGGAACTGAAAACGACTGCGTAAAGAACACTTTATAATGATCCAATGTACATTATATATATAATACACCTACATAGGAAAGAGGCACGCCTAACGCTTGGGTTTTAGTGCTTCCTCAGTCAAAAAGGTAAGGAGGCAAAAAAAACAAAAAAAAAAACACCGCGCTGGAGACAGTGAATTTCCACCCAGCGTTTTCACTTCACAATGGCACAAGTAATAAGACCCAAGGATAAACACTTGAAACATCAACCAATGTACATTAAATATATTACACTTAAATAGGAAGGAAGCGCAAGTAACGCTTTGGTTTAGTGCTTCCTCAGTCAAAAAGGTAAGGAGTGAAAATGAACAACACCAGCGAATCATTATCATGCGTTTTCACTTCTCAATGGCACAAGCAACAAGATCCAAGGATATCCTACATAACTTCTATTGTGTTAACAATAGTCCACGGCATATCGAGTCCATTCGCAGTTCTATTAAACAGCTTGGTGATAATCGTTTTGGCTAAAAAGCCCCAACTTCGCCGGTTAAAATCGAACCTGATCCTTGGGTATTTAGCCGTAACGGACTTGTTAACTGGCTTAGTTGTCCAGCCTTTGTATGCAGCAAACGAGATGATCATTTACCAGGGAGGAACGCATTCTTGTCTACTAGAGACTATAATGAATGTCTCCGCACGAGCTCTACTAGTGGCGTCGCTTTACCACATAACACTAATGAACACCGATCGCTACGTCGCAATCAAATACACTTTTCGTTATGAAGTGATCATAACTCAGAGACGTCTGAACATCGCCGTGAGTTTAATATGGTTAGTTGTCGTTTCAGTGGCTATTTGCGAGGGCTTAGGGTTCTACGTATTCCCAATACAAGGAGGCACTGGAGCCATTTGCATTATCCTTTCTATCTACTTCTGCTACGTCGTAAGCCTTGCGAGTTTGAGGCACCAAAGAGACATCGCTAATCGACACAAGAGAGCAGGCCTGCCATTAAGTTCACTGCAGCAAAGCAACGTCAGTTTTCTTTTCGTAATTATCTCCCTATTGCTAATTATCTCATACGTTCATATTATCTTGATAATCGCGTTTAAACAGGAAATGACACTCCTCATGCCAATGGCGCAGACATTCCTACTTCTTAATTCCTTGTTTAACCCGATTTTGTATTGTGCCAGGAAATCGACCTTCAAAAATGCCATTTTTGAAATTCTGCGTCTTTGCAAGTGAATTTCCAATTCTCCATTGTCAAAACACGGACATCGTCAGAGGATATTTGTTACACCCAAGACAATTTTAAAGCAACATGCATAAATCAGGATAAAGTTGATGGATTGTTTAACTGGATATATTTACAGAACATTAGAGGAAATTATCTAATTTTAAAATTACACTTTCTTCTCGTATTTTCTTGAATTTGGACCAAACTAAACTAGAACCGCCGAATGGCACTTTGTTTACTACTTTGAGACATAATTTGACATAAACTGCTTCGTTTTAGGAGACTTAGATAATGAAGCATGGTTCATAATACATGGTTTCACGACCAACGTCAATTGGAACAGGTGTGTCTTCAAGTGAGTTGCATCACATTTCATTCTCTTCGGCATATCTGGTAAACTTGGCGACGTAGTAAAATATTGCACCACGCAAAGTAAATGAATATCCATATCAATCAGACCTCACCCGCAAGGCTGTGGCCATAGAATTCAATAATCTTACCAAGTGAATCAATATAAAGTTAGCGATATTACGGTCGAGGTATTTTCGACATCAATTTTTAACCATAACAAATAAATCATTCGACTAAGTTTGATTCTTTGGCCAAAGCAAGGATATTTACAGCTATTTTAAAACGGTTACCTTGAGTCCTCAAGGCAGCGCCTCAAGACCGAGAGGCACTATGGGAAGTAGAACGTCACGGGGGCAATACAGGTACCAAAGAGAAGGTAATGATATTGATAAATTTGTCTTGTGGCATCGCATTTTGAAACCTCAACCATGCTTTGCAGTATGATGGATGTGCTAAGAAAAGTTTTTTATTAGTTTAATATAACCACGGTAAATCAAAAAACTTCCCAATCTTGTGGCATGGGAAATTCAGCTTTTCCCAAGGCTTTTTGCAGAATTTTCAAGCGCACCCTAAAATTATACGACTTTATTTTCATTTTACTGAATTTTCAGCTCACTTGAATTTGATAAAGAAGATAAAACTTTAATCTTTTGAAGTGTGAGTCAGATGCTTAGTTTCCCATTTCAGTGTTACCACAGTAAATAGATGATGCGAACTAGACGAGGCCTAGACAAAAGGTGTGTCTTCAAGTGAGTTGCATGACATTTCATTCTCTTCGGCATATCTGGTAAACTTGGCGACGTATTAAAATATTGCACCACGCAAAGTAAATGAATATCCACATCAATTAGACCTCACCCGCAAGGCTGTGGCTATAGAATTCAATAATCTTACCAAGTGAATCAATATAAAGTTAGCGATATTACGGTCGAGGTATTTTCGACATCAATTTTTAACCATAACAAATAAATCATTCGACTAAGTTTGATTCTTTGACCAAAGCAAGGATATTTACAGCTATTTTAAAACGGTTACCATGAGTCCTCAAGGCAGCGCCTCAAGACCGAGAGGCACTATGGGAAGTAGAACGTCACGGGGGCATTACATATACCAAAGAGAATGTAATGATATTGATAAATTTGTCTTGTGGCATCGCATTTTGAAACCTCAACCATGCTTTGCAGTATGATGGATGTGTTAAGAAAAGTTTTTTATTAGTTTAATACTAGCGGTTTCAATTGAAAGTAAAATGCTGCGAGCGCGATTTTACAATCTACATGCCTTCGTATACACTTATTCACATTCATGACTGTAAG
This sequence comes from Scolanthus callimorphus, assembly GCA_033964015.1. Classification (NCBI taxonomy): domain Eukaryota; kingdom Metazoa; phylum Cnidaria; class Anthozoa; order Actiniaria; family Edwardsiidae; genus Scolanthus; species Scolanthus callimorphus. The sequence continues at coordinate 5,683,227 of CM066914.1, forward strand.
CGGCTGCTTCTTGTTGGGGTAGAGATGCTATATTCTCGTTGATTGACTGTTGCCTATTGTTTTACTGCATTTTGGGCCTTTCAAGTAGAAGAAACCATTGCCACAAAGGTGAGACACTTTTGCTTTGGCAAACGGCTTAACCGAGGAATTTGGGAATTACAATAAACATTTGTATAACGACTGTAGAGCTGTTAGCAAAAATTGCATTTCACTGCAGGTCTTCAGCTTTTTCGAACACCAGACAATCGGATAATCTGATGCACTTTGGCACGCGACTGCAACTGCATATAAACAAACACTGAATAAAACCCAACTTAATCGTGAAAATAGCGCTTCTCTTGCAAAGCACAACACAGATAGCTAAAATAAACGTATAGCTCATCGTTGTGAGCATTTATTTGGTCTCAGATGTACCTTAAAAGGCAGTGAAATGCAGTAAAACCCGGCATTACAAAAGCGGATGTTTCGCCGGACGATATCAGAAGATCTCATGGGTGAGTGCTATTTCCTGTCTACATTCCCCATCGCAAAATGTGTCGTCGTGATTGTGAGGCTCAACAGCCGTACGTCCAGCCCGTTGAAGCGACCTCGAATAAAATCGTGTTATGCAAAATCGCGCCCGGCTGCAAATCTCGTCCTTTCGTAGCGAATCATTCTTCGTAGCGAATATGTTGCTGCTCCTAACGTCGCAGCAATAACCACGGTAAATCAAAAAACTTCCCAATCTTGTGACAGGGGAAATTCAGCCTTTCCCAAGGCTTTTCGCAGAATTTCGAAGCGCAGCATAAAATTATACGACATTATTTTCATTTTACTGAATTTTCAGCTCACTTGAATTTGATAAAGAAGATAAAACTTTAATTTTTTAAAGTGGGAGTCAGATGCTTAGTTTCCTAATTCAGTGGTACCATACTATATAGATGATGCGAACTAGACGAGTCCTACACAAAAACTGATCTAAACTATTATTGTTCGTGACACATAGCCAACTCAGTTATCGAAATTGAGGCATTGAACCTATAATCCAATACCAATCATAATATCTAAGTTGTCACAAACCAGAGTCCAGTATTAATTTCAACACATCTGTTTTAGTGAAACTGCAAAGTTTGGTTATTATAGCCATTCTCAGGAACACGCGCAGTTGAGGTGACTTACTGGAAAAAGTCAAAACGCGCCCATCTATGTCTAGAGCGCAAAGTTGCGACGGCAAACTCAAAGCAATAACTTTTGTGTTTTCTCCTCTATTTTTATCATTCTTTTTTTTTTCAAGTCTTACTTTTATGATGTATAAACAAACCTATATACCATTTTAAAGCTTAAAAAACGTCGAATACTTCTACGCTATTTTTAAATTAAGCAATAAAAATACTTTCCGCGTGCTCTCTGCTTTCTTACAAACACGAGGGGGATGTTGGGAGAACTGATCAAAACTTAGAAGACACGAGCCGAAGGCGATGTCTTTCAAGTTTTATCAGTTCGACCAACATTCCCCGAGTGTTTGTAAGAAACCAGAGAGCACGCAGAAAGTATTTTTATTGCTTTTAGAAAATTACATACACACGCGCGACAGCGTTGCGTGACAATCGTGTTTCTCAGGTCTCTTACAAACACGCTTTTTAACCAATCAGAATGCGCACATTCACAATACAACATAGGTGTTATTTTCTAATACCTTTTACAACAAGCGAGAAATCAATTTACGTGAAAACTAATGACACATTTAGGGGTGTCTTGAATTGCTATGGTTACTTTTCTCGACACATGCTGAGAGATGCATTTGCACAACAATTGCATGAGCGTTATTATATCTGAGGGTCAAGTTGGGAGACAAAACCACAAGGAAATCAACTGCAATTAACTCACTAGTGCACTATCATCGAAAAAACATTTCGAGCCACTTTAATAGTGGAACTGAAACGCTTGCGCAAAGAACACTTATAATGATCCAATGTACATTATATATAATACACCTACATAGGAAAGAAGCACACCTAACACTTGGGTTTTAGTGCTTGCTCAGTCAAAAAGTTAGGGAGGCAAAAAAAAAAAACACCGCGCTGGAGACGAACAGTGAATTTTCACCTTGCGTTTTCATTTCACAAGCGAAATGGCAAAAGCAACAAGACTCAAGGATAAACACTTGAAAAATCAACCAATCTACATTTAATATATTACACTTAAATAGGAAGGAAGCGCAGCGCAACTAACGCCTTTGGTTTAGTGCAATGTATCTATCCATTTAGTGCTTCCTCAGTCAAAAAGGTAAGGAGTGAAAATGAACAGCAGCACGAAAAGCGAATCATTATCATGCGTTTTCACTTCTCAAGCGGAATGGCACAAGCAACAAGATCCAAGGATATCCTATATAACTTCTATTGTGTTAGCAATAGTCAACGGCATATCGAGTCCATTCGTAGTTCTATTAAACAGCTTGGTGATAATAGTTTTGGCTAAGAAGCCCCGACTTCGCCGGTTAAAATCGAACCTGATCCTTGGGTATTTAGCCGTAACGGACTTGTTAACTGGCTTAGTTGTCCAGCCTTTGTATGCAGCAAACGAGATGATCATTTTCCAGGGAGGAACGCATTCTTGTCTTCTAGAGACTATAATGAATGTCTCGGCACGAGCTCTAATAGTGGCGTCGCTTTACCACATCACACTACTGAACACCGACCGCTACGTTGCAATCAAGTACACTTTTCGTTATGAAGTGATCATAACTCAGAGACGTCTGAACATCGCCGTGAGTTTAATATGGCTAGTTGTCGTTTCAGAGGCTATTTGCGAGGGCTTAGGGCTCTACGTGTTCCCAATACAAGGAGGCACTATAGGCATTTGCATTATCCTTTCTATCTACTTCTGCTACGTGGTAAGCCTTGCGAGTTTGAGGCACCAAAGAGACATCGCTAATCGACATAAGAGAGCAGGCCTGCCATTAAGTTCACTGCAGCAAAGCAACGTCAGCTTTCTTTTCGTAATTGTCACCCTCCTGCTTATTATCTCATACGGTCATGTGATCTTGATAATCGTGTTTAAACAACAGATGACACTCCTCATGCCAATGGCGCAGACATTCCTACTTCTTAATTCCTTGTTTAACCCGATTTTGTATTGTGCCAGGAAACCGACGTTCAAAAATGCTATTTTTGAAATTCTGCGTTGAACTCTTTGGAAACAAGTAATTATCCACTGTCAAAACAGGGATATCAACAGAGAATATTTGTCATACTCTTCACCATGCATAAATCAGGAAAACGTTTATTATATTTTTTTTCAAATGGATATATTTACAGAAAATTATAGGAATTACTTTAATAATTTAAAATTAAGTTCATGCTTAAAACAAGAAAGAGTAGCAGCGCCTATAGCGATCATGAGGGAGAAAAAACAACAACAGGAAAATCTAGAGTTATGGACTTGATTACTTTTAAAAGTAAAAGTATGTTGATATGTTGACTTGGACAGTAGGGTAATTCAATATTGATACAAAGGGCAATTCGAAATCCAATAGACCAGTTGGCGGCTAATTCCGCCATTTGATAGGAGCGATTTCGCCATCAGTAGGAAGAGCACCGCGAATTTAGTAAGTATGCCAGTTTATAGAACCATAGGATGAAAACTAGTGAAAATATGATCCCGAAAAGTTCAAAACGTTTGCACCTCAACATACAAACCTCTGTAAAATCTTCGCTATGGTTTCCATGCTATGGTGTTACAAATTGGCATATCTACTACATTTGGGGAGCTCTTTCCAGAGTGATTGTGACAGCTTTTTGTGAATTCACTCCTATCAAATGGCGGAATTAACCGTCAACTGGTCTATATGCTGTCCAATTAAGAAAAAATTGGGTCCTCTTATTTATTAATTATATAGTGAGTGATAAAAAGCCGAAAGTGTCCAATTTCAGCGCGCGCGATCCAATTTAAAAATAATTGGACAGTTGACAACAATGGATTTCGTACTGGCTATATAATTACAAACCAAAATACTCCAGATTTGTGCTTATTTGGCAGCTGAAGATTACTTGACAAACCTACAATCCTCGACAGATTATCTTGAATAATTTGTTGACTTGACCTTTTAGCAAGCATGCAACACGTTACCTCTTAATTCGTCATCGTTTCTCCCCCCTCCCCCCTTCAATGTTGGTAAAAAAAACGCCCAAAATCTTTTGCCTAGCCCATCCAACATTGAGAGGGGTGGGGGGAGAGGGCGGGATATCAATTTTAGCCAACTAATCTGTCTAAGATTGTCTGTGAGCTTTTCAGGTTTGATTACCATGCGACTGGAATCACTTGCAAAAATGGCTGTTATTGCTAGAAACTAACAACGGCGCGACAGTGTGTACTTTTGAAACATCAATGTATCGTAAAAACGTTGCCGTTTTTTATGTAGTAAATGAGGTAGTAATCATTAGTAGTAGTTCTTTTTAACATTATTGTTTTACGAGTTTGTTGATGAGCGACGTTAGTTGCTATAGGGCTTTGGTGTTATACTTCTGATTTTAGTTCAGCACACTTATTCTGAGCAAAGTTAGTATTTTTTGTGCCTGGCTGGGTGGTAGGGGAGTAAAGTAGTCCGAAATTTTGGATTATTGTGCGTCTCTATGGAAACCAGAAGAGACTCGATACATTGTGTGCATGTTAGAGCTTGATAGAGTGCGCGGTGTGAGAGCTGAGGTTGGCTGTGCGTACTGTTTCAGAAAGATGGATCAGCAAGTAATACTGCCGTCATGCTCTACGTGCTTTGCGAAACTCGTTCTTCAGCAGTAGAGAACTCAAAGTATCCAAGAAAACACTAGTAACGCGATTGTTGCGACATGAGAGTTATTTATAGACTCAAAGTCTGAGCGATTCACCACACGAAGCACCATTTCATGAGCTCTCTGACAGAAAACTTTCTCTCTGAAGCAAAATCTTTTTCAGCGAAAAGCATAAACCCGCCGTGTAGTTTTATTAAGCGTGATTAGATCAAGTTAGAAACGTCAGTTACAGTATTTTCAAACGAGAAATGATTTTCACGCCAGACAAAAGAAGAATGTAATAATTTTTTTAGTAGGGACGATTCACCATTCAAAATGGCTCTCAGAATCGCTAGCGTAAAAAGCCTGCTCTAAAAATATATGCAAGTGAAACTTTTTATTGGTAGTTTTCAGTTGGGAATTTCAAATTCTAGCAAAGAGAGGTTTGTTTTGGAAAAAAGAGCTCACACAATGGTGCTTCGGTGTGGTGAATCGTGAGACTGTGACTGGTCATTGCGTGACTCTTGAAACTGACTAAAGCTTTATTCTCTCTGTTTTACATTTTGTTACATTGGAAAGTATACTACATTTTTCAATTTTAAGCACCGTACAAGCAAATGTTGCCGTTGTTAGTAACTGAAAACGAAAATATTTGTTTCTCAACTTGTTTCCAAACTTAGTCAGGTGTAAACCATCGCGTCACTGAATTACCGCTACCGAAACTCACTCCAAGTTATTTGTTCTAAACTACAACGAAACCAAACTTTGTTTTATACTCTAAGTCCTTGCACAAAAAACTATCCAGCATTTTCCAATGTGAAAAAAACTATAGTTTTTCAAACTTCACACTTACTACGCAAAAGCACTCCCTTTCGTGTATAATCTGGGTAACTTCTGTAGGTCACTGTAAAGACAATCCTCGACAGATTATCTTGAATAATTTGTTGACTTGACCTTTTAGCAAGCATGCAACACGTTACCTCTTAATTCGTCATCGTTTCTCCCCCCTCCCCCCTTCAATGTTGGTAAAAAAAACGCCCAAAATCTTTTGCCTAGCCCATCCAACATTGAGAGGGGTGGGGGGAGAGGGCGGGATATCAATTTTAGCCAACTAATCTGTCTAAGATTGTCTGTGAGCTTTTCAGGTTTGATTACCATGCGACTGGAATCACTTGCAAAAATGGCTGTTATTGCTAGAAACTAACAACGGCGCGACAGTGTGTACTTTTGAAACATCAATGTATCGTAAAAACGTTGCCGTTTTTTATGTAGTAAATGAGGTAGTAATCATTAGTAGTAGTTCTTTTTAACATTATTGTTTTACGAGTTTGTTGATGAGCGACGTTAGTTGCTATAGGGCTTTGGTGTTATACTTCTGATTTTAGTTCAGCACACTTATTCTGAGCAAAGTTAGTATTTTTTGTGCCTGGCTGGGTGGTAGGGGAGTAAAGTAGTCCGAAATTTTGGATTATTGTGCGTCTCTATGGAAACCAGAAGAGACTCGATACATTGTGTGCATGTTAGAGCTTGATAGAGTGCGCGGTGTGAGAGCTGAGGTTGGCTGTGCGTACTGTTTCAGAAAGATGGATCAGCAAGTAATACTGCCGTCATGCTCTACGTGCTTTGCGAAACTCGTTCTTCAGCAGTAGAGAACTCAAAGTATCCAAGAAAACACTAGTAACGCGATTGTTGCGACATGAGAGTTATTTATAGACTCAAAGTCTGAGCGATTCACCACACGAAGCACCATTTCATGAGCTCTCTGACAGAAAACTTTCTCTCTGAAGCAAAATCTTTTTCAGCGAAAAGCATAAACCCGCCGTGTAGTTTTATTAAGCGTGATTAGATCAAGTTAGAAACGTCAGTTACAGTATTTTCAAACGAGAAATGATTTTCACGCCAGACAAAAGAAGAATGTAATAATTTTTTTAGTAGGGACGATTCACCATTCAAAATGGCTCTCAGAATCGCTAGCGTAAAAAGCCTGCTCTAAAAATATATGCAAGTGAAACTTTTTATTGGTAGTTTTCAGTTGGGAATTTCAAATTCTAGCAAAGAGAGGTTTGTTTTGGAAAAAAGAGCTCACACAATGGTGCTTCGGTGTGGTGAATCGTGAGACTGTGACTGGTCATTGCGTGACTCTTGAAACTGACTAAAGCTTTATTCTCTCTGTTTTACATTTTGTTACATTGGAAAGTATACTACATTTTTCAATTTTAAGCACCGTACAAGCAAATGTTGCCGTTGTTAGTAACTGAAAACGAAAATATTTGTTTCTCAACTTGTTTCCAAACTTAGTCAGGTGTAAACCATCGCGTCACTGAATTACCGCTACCGAAACTCACTCCAAGTTATTTGTTCTAAACTACAACGAAACCAAACTTTGTTTTATACTCTAAGTCCTTGCACAAAAAACTATCCAGCATTTTCCAATGTGAAAAAAACTATAGTTTTTCAAACTTCACACTTACTACGCAAAAGCACTCCCTTTCGTGTATAATCTGGGTAACTTCTGTAGGTCACTGTAAAGACAATCCTCGACAGATTATCTTGAATAATTTGTTGACTTGACCTTTTAGCAAGCATGCAACACGTTACCTCTTAATTCGTCATCGTTTCTCCCCCCTCCCCCCTTCAATGTTGGTAAAAAAAACGCCCAAAATCTTTTGCCTAGCCCATCCAACATTGAGAGGGGTGGGGGGAGAGGGCGGGATATCAATTTTAGCCAACTAATCTGTCTAAGATTGTCTGTGAGCTTTTCAGGTTTGATTACCATGCGACTGGAATCACTTGCAAAAATGGCTGTTATTGCTAGAAACTAACAACGGCGCGACAGTGTGTACTTTTGAAACATCAATGTATCGTAAAAACGTTGCCGTTTTTTATGTAGTAAATGAGGTAGTAATCATTAGTAGTAGTTCTTTTTAACATTATTGTTTTACGAGTTTGTTGATGAGCGACGTTAGTTGCTATAGGGCTTTGGTGTTATACTTCTGATTTTAGTTCAGCACACTTATTCTGAGCAAAGTTAGTATTTTTTGTGCCTGGCTGGGTGGTAGGGGAGTAAAGTAGTCCGAAATTTTGGATTATTGTGCGTCTCTATGGAAACCAGAAGAGACTCGATACATTGTGTGCATGTTAGAGCTTGATAGAGTGCGCGGTGTGAGAGCTGAGGTTGGCTGTGCGTACTGTTTCAGAAAGATGGATCAGCAAGTAATACTGCCGTCATGCTCTACGTGCTTTGCGAAACTCGTTCTTCAGCAGTAGAGAACTCAAAGTATCCAAGAAAACACTAGTAACGCGATTGTTGCGACATGAGAGTTATTTATAGACTCAAAGTCTGAGCGATTCACCACACGAAGCACCATTTCATGAGCTCTCTGACAGAAAACTTTCTCTCTGAAGCAAAATCTTTTTCAGCGAAAAGCATAAACCCGCCGTGTAGTTTTATTAAGCGTGATTAGATCAAGTTAGAAACGTCAGTTACAGTATTTTCAAACGAGAAATGATTTTCACGCCAGACAAAAGAAGAATGTAATAATTTTTTTAGTAGGGACGATTCACCATTCAAAATGGCTCTCAGAATCGCTAGCGTAAAAAGCCTGCTCTAAAAATATATGCAAGTGAAACTTTTTATTGGTAGTTTTCAGTTGGGAATTTCAAATTCTAGCAAAGAGAGGTTTGTTTTGGAAAAAAGAGCTCACACAATGGTGCTTCGGTGTGGTGAATCGTGAGACTGTGACTGGTCATTGCGTGACTCTTGAAACTGACTAAAGCTTTATTCTCTCTGTTTTACATTTTGTTACATTGGAAAGTATACTACATTTTTCAATTTTAAGCACCGTACAAGCAAATGTTGCCGTTGTTAGTAACTGAAAACGAAAATATTTGTTTCTCAACTTGTTTCCAAACTTAGTCAGGTGTAAACCATCGCGTCACTGAATTACCGCTACCGAAACTCACTCCAAGTTATTTGTTCTAAACTACAACGAAACCAAACTTTGTTTTATACTCTAAGTCCTTGCACAAAAAACTATCCAGCATTTTCCAATGTGAAAAAAACTATAGTTTTTCAAACTTCACACTTACTACGCAAAAGCACTCCCTTTCGTGTATAATCTGGGTAACTTCTGTAGGTCACTGTAAAGACAATCCTCGACAGATTATCTTGAATAATTTGTTGACTTGACCTTTTAGCAAGCATGCAACACGTTACCTCTTAATTCGTCATCGTTTCTCCCCCCTCCCCCCTTCAATGTTGGTAAAAAAAACGCCCAAAATCTTTTGCCTAGCCCATCCAACATTGAGAGGGGTGGGGGGAGAGGGCGGGATATCAATTTTAGCCAACTAATCTGTCTAAGATTGTCTGTGAGCTTTTCAGGTTTGATTACCATGCGACTGGAATCACTTGCAAAAATGGCTGTTATTGCTAGAAACTAACAACGGCGCGACAGTGTGTACTTTTGAAACATCAATGTATCGTAAAAACGTTGCCGTTTTTTATGTAGTAAATGAGGTAGTAATCATTAGTAGTAGTTCTTTTTAACATTATTGTTTTACGAGTTTGTTGATGAGCGACGTTAGTTGCTATAGGGCTTTGGTGTTATACTTCTGATTTTAGTTCAGCACACTTATTCTGAGCAAAGTTAGTATTTTTTGTGCCTGGCTGGGTGGTAGGGGAGTAAAGTAGTCCGAAATTTTGGATTATTGTGCGTCTCTATGGAAACCAGAAGAGACTCGATACATTGTGTGCATGTTAGAGCTTGATAGAGTGCGCGGTGTGAGAGCTGAGGTTGGCTGTGCGTACTGTTTCAGAAAGATGGATCAGCAAGTAATACTGCCGTCATGCTCTACGTGCTTTGCGAAACTCGTTCTTCAGCAGTAGAGAACTCAAAGTATCCAAGAAAACACTAGTAACGCGATTGTTGCGACATGAGAGTTATTTATAGACTCAAAGTCTGAGCGATTCACCACACGAAGCACCATTTCATGAGCTCTCTGACAGAAAACTTTCTCTCTGAAGCAAAATCTTTTTCAGCGAAAAGCATAAACCCGCCGTGTAGTTTTATTAAGCGTGATTAGATCAAGTTAGAAACGTCAGTTACAGTATTTTCAAACGAGAAATGATTTTCACGCCAGACAAAAGAAGAATGTAATAATTTTTTTAGTAGGGACGATTCACCATTCAAAATGGCTCTCAGAATCGCTAGCGTAAAAAGCCTGCTCTAAAAATATATGCAAGTGAAACTTTTTATTGGTAGTTTTCAGTTGGGAATTTCAAATTCTAGCAAAGAGAGGTTTGTTTTGGAAAAAAGAGCTCACACAATGGTGCTTCGGTGTGGTGAATCGTGAGACTGTGACTGGTCATTGCGTGACTCTTGAAACTGACTAAAGCTTTATTCTCTCTGTTTTACATTTTGTTACATTGGAAAGTATACTACATTTTTCAATTTTAAGCACCGTACAAGCAAATGTTGCCGTTGTTAGTAACTGAAAACGAAAATATTTGTTTCTCAACTTGTTTCCAAACTTAGTCAGGTGTAAACCATCGCGTCACTGAATTACCGCTACCGAAACTCACTCCAAGTTATTTGTTCTAAACTACAACGAAACCAAACTTTGTTTTATACTCTAAGTCCTTGCACAAAAAACTATCCAGCATTTTCCAATGTGAAAAAAACTATAGTTTTTCAAACTTCACACTTACTACGCAAAAGCACTCCCTTTCGTGTATAATCTGGGTAACTTCTGTAGGTCACTGTAAAGACAATCCTCGACAGATTATCTTGAATAATTTGTTGACTTGACCTTTTAGCAAGCATGCAACACGTTACCTCTTAATTCGTCATCGTTTCTCCCCCCTCCCCCCTTCAATGTTGGTAAAAAAAACGCCCAAAATCTTTTGCCTAGCCCATCCAACATTGAGAGGGGTGGGGGGAGAGGGCGGGATATCAATTTTAGCCAACTAATCTGTCTAAGATTGTAGATGGTTATTTTGCTCCCTGTCTTTTGAATTGGACTACATTTAAAGGTAACCAAATTAACCCTAGACCCGTGACGTTCCCACTTCAAAGCTCAGTTTCTTAGGGGACACTTGATGTCCTGCTGCTGATGCGATAAAACACAGGCTGTAACAAATACGCGCGTTGATTATATCTTTAAGTGAGTTGCATCGAATTTCATTCTCTTCGGCGTATCTGGTAAACTTGGCGACGTAGTAAAATATTGCACCACGCAAAGTAAATTAATATGCACATCAATTAGACCTCACCAGCAAGGGTGAGGTCAAAGCAAGGTCAAAGCAAGGATATTTACAGCTATTTTAAAACGGTTGGCATAAGTCCTCAAGGCAGCGCTCCAAGACCGAGAGGTACTATGGGAAGTAGAACGTCACGGGGGCAATACAGGTACCAAAGAGAAGGTAATTATATTGATAAATTTGTCTTGTGGCATCGCATTTTGAAACCTCAACCATGCTTTGCAGTATGATGGATGTGTTAAGAAAAGTTTTTTATTAGTTTAATATAATCACGGTAAATCAAAAAACTTCCCAATCTTGTGGCATGGGAAATTCAGCTTTTCCCAAGGCTTTTTTGCAGAATTTTCAAGCGCAGCCTAAAATTATACGACTTTATTTTCATTTTACTGAATTTTCAGCTCACTTGAATTTGATAAAGAAGATAAAACTTTAAACTAAAAAAAATACCCCTAAACACGAATTTTTTGTCGAAAATCTTAGAAGCCGCTTGAGTAATTATACTAAAACAATTAGTCGCCTCAGGCTTCGTAAATATCGGCGAATATTCACATCGACTTCGTCTCGATGACTATTCGCCGATATTTACGTCTAATTGTTAAATATTGTTCTTGGCATTTATTATCGAAATTAACTGTCAATGTTTTATATAGGGATCGAACCTATAATCCAATACCAACCATAATATCAGAGTCAGAGTATTAATAACCAGAGTCCTGTATTAAATACAACATATTTGTTTTAGTAAAACTGCAAAGTTTGGTTATTATAGATCGAAAACTCGTTTATTGTTGATGATTCCATAGCTACAACGTACGCCCTTAAAAAAAAGCGTGCAGAATGTTAAGAGCACAGACATACAGGCGCCAAAGTGTAAAAGAGAACGTACATTGCCATAGAATACCTTAATGGGTCTACCACCCATTGCCGGATTAGCTTGCTAGTGGCAATTACCTAAATTAAAGTTAAAGTTAAAGCTGTTGTAGGAAGTTGTTGGAGAAGCCTTACAAAAGTGGTATAATGGAACTAAAGCGATTGTGTCAATAACACTTAGTTTACATATTCAACCGATCTGCATTACACATATAATCCGTGGAAGGAAACGTGTAAACACTTTGGTTAAGTTCTTTCCTGTGGACTCAATTGGTAAGGACGGAAACATGATCAACATCACGACCGAGGCGAACATGGAACTCCCATTGTGCGTGTTTGCCTCACAAGCGAAATGGCACAAGCAACAAGATCCAAGGATATCCCACATAACTTCTATTGTGTTAGCAATGGTCCACGGCATATCGAGTCCATTCACAGTTCTATTAAACACCTTGGTGATAATCGTTTTGGCTAAGAAGCCCCGACTTCGCCGGTTAAAATCGAACCTGATCCTTGGGTATTTAGCCGTAACGGACTTGTTAACTGGCTTAGTTGTCCAGCCTTTGTATGCAGCAAACGAGGTGATCATTTTCCAGGGAGGAACACACTCTTGTCTTCTAGAGACTATAATGAATGTCTCCGCACGAGCTCTCGTAGTAGCGTCGCTTTACCACATAACACTAATGAACATCGACCGCTACGTCGCAATCAAATACAGTTTTCGTTATGAAGTGATCATAACTCAGAGACGTCTGAACACCGCCGTGAGTTTAATATGGTTAGTTGTCGTTTCAGTGGCTGTTTGTGACGGCTTGAGACTCTATATCTTCCCCATACATGGGGGTACTTCTATAATCTGCGTTTTGCTTTGCATCTACTTCTGCTACGTCGTAAGCCTTGCGAGTTTGAGGCACCAAAGAGACATCGCTAATCAACACAAGAGAGCAGGCCTGCCATTAATGTCACTGCAGCAAAGCAACGTCAGTTTTCTTTTTCTAATTATCACCCTCCTGCTAATTTTCTCATACCTTCTTATAGTTCTGATTACTGTGTTAAAACAAGAAATGACAGCCGCGCAAACGTTTCTCCTTCTGAATTCCCTGTTCAATCCTATGTTATATTGTGCCAGGAAATTGACCTTCAAAAACGCCATCATTGACATTATGATTTCTAGAGATTGACTGCTTTGCCATTGATTTCTTCGAAATATGTCTTTCTTGAAAACAAATGCAGAAACTAACGATGTTCTTCTGTCTCAACACTTTTTTTTCAAAGCTTAACTTCAGTGCGAACATTTCTAAAACGGAAAAGTTTAAATTTTCTTCATGAATCAAAACAGCTTTCGCGAGGTTTTGTTGAATTCTAAGTATTTACATAAAACGTTAGGGGATTTGGGATGTTTAGCGCTGATCAATGCATGGTTAGCTGTTTATTATACGTTGTACCAACTATCTTGATTCTGATTGGCTAAAAGGGCGCGCTTTACTTTGGGAATCACGCACTTTGAGGGTCTCCAAGAATCAGCATGCTGATTCTGATTCTTGATTCTACGCGCGCAATGCATCATGGGACTACAGCACTTGTGTAAAAGAAATTGCTTAACAGAAAAAAAAGTATTTTTACTGAATCAATGTATAATAAAACAATCATTGAATTCGGTTTTTGTGCTTTCCAGAATAAACAATGTCTCGCCAAGTGGAATCAGGCTCGGCCTTACGGCGTCGCCTGATTCCACTTGTCTCGACATTGTTTATTCTGGAAATCAAGCCTCATCCAATAATTGCTTAAAATCACTGAAACCTGAAAGCTGAATCATATTGAAATCATGTTGAATCAAGTTGAAATCTGTGTTGAGTCATGTTCAATGATGTTGAACTATTCATTATTCGTGAAAAGATCCGTAAAAAAAGGTTCCCCTCTTGTAAATAATTCAAATCTTCACAATTTTTATTTTTTACCCATTGCTTTGAACTGATTTAAAAATAACTAAGTATTCCACTGAGTATTCCTGGAAATTTGGCGCTTAGATAAACAAAAGAAAAGTTAAATGGACATGTTGACCTAATATGTTCTCAGGCATATACTTCATTGCAAGCGATATGTTGGGTCTCTTGGCTTTGACAGCTAGAGAATTCAATATTGATACAATGTAACTATATAACTATCACTTTAGTTTTAACTCGATACAAATAAAGTTGTTCAGTTAAAAGCTGGCTTTTCACTAGTGAAGTAAGCGGAGACGGAGACGTAAGGAAGCTTACGTTCGTGTGAAAATCAAAGAACGGAGACGGTAAAGGAGACGTAAGGGTGAAGGAAGCAGGACGGAAGGTTTCCTTTTTCCTTTCCTTACGTCCTCGCTTACGCTTACGTCGCTACCGTCACGTCGATTTTCACACGAACGTAAGCTCTTACGTCTCCCTCTCCTTCTCCGTCTCCGCTTATTTCACTAGTGAAAGCCGGCTTTAATGCTTACCAATGATTGAGCAATTCTTTGAGAAGTATTGTATTCTTTCCGGTGCTATTCTGAGCTGATAACCAATGAGTCATAATCAAAGATCACAAGTACCCGCCAATTTATGTGAAGAAGAAAGTCACAGTTCGTTCAAAGGGTTTAGGCTGGGGCACAACCGAATGAACTTCTGATTTTGAACTTTTTTCAATATTTATTTAAATCACCCATGTGATTCCAACCAAACGAAATCAACTTTGTTGATTCAACAAAGTAAAGTAAAAAGATAAAAATAGAAAAAAAATAAAATAAAAATCTCGCTTGCAAGTAGACAGATTAGTCTAGACAGTCCTCCGATTGTGAGTGACACTCGAAAACAAGGAGCATAGAATGTTCAATAATCTAAACTAATAAAAAAAAGAATATTTCATTTGAAAACAGATAAAATTTCTCGCTTGCAAGTAGATAGCCTAGTCTACAGTCCTTCGACATAGAGCATAGAATGTCCAATAAAACAAAAATGCCGAGTCCCATATCCCCCATTCTACCTGCCTTGACTAGCTTTGCTATTTGCAGGGCATGATCGTATGTAATCTAGTTTTTTTTTTTTAGAATAAATAAATTGATTGATTGATTATCCCCCACTCCATGTGCCGAGCCCCATATCCCCGTCTCCATGTTTCCCGCTCCATGTCCCCTGCTTTATGTTCCCCTCTCCATGTTTCCCTGCCCCATGTTCCCTTCTTCATGTCCCCCACTTCGCTCCACGCTCCCTTTGCTTTGCTTTGCTTTGCTTCGCTTTGTTCTCTTTGATAGATGGTCATTGACAATCGTGACAAAGGTAGCCTCATTTTTTCAACCCCTTCTCAGCGTTTTAAAATTCTGACGAAACACTCTGTCTCGTGTTTGATATATTATTTCACCAGAAACTATGATAAGCTATCACGGTCGTTTGGACGCTACAAAAAGAGTTCACAATAGAGCAGATTTCGTATGACTGTGAAAAGTGCCGCGACAAAGTTGTGCCGCGCCGCGACCGTGCCGCGACCGTGCCGCGACCACCAATGTCATTCCGTATCTACAGCAGGCCAGGTTACGTGCCGCGACCGCGACAGCGCCGCGCCCGTGCCGCGACCACCAAATGTCATTCCGTATCTACAGTAGGCCATGTTACGTGCCGCGACCGCGACAGCGCCGCGACCGTGCCGCGACCACCCAATGTCATTCCGTATCTACAGTAGGCCATGTTACGTGCCGCGACCGCGACCGCGACCGCGACCGCGACCGCGACAGCGCCGCGCCGTGTCGCGGAACTTTTCACAGTCATACGAAATCTGCTCTAGTAGTTGATTGCTGGGACTCGCAAACTATAATCAACAATCTCGACCGTTTGGCCGTGTTTACTCACCTTGTGTCCCGTGAACAGCCTAACCGATGTGCCAGTAGTGACGTCCCATAGTCTGACCGTGCGATCACTCGAGCCCGTCGCAACATAGTTACAGTTTGGATGGAATACAACTTTCTAAAACGTAGACAATTACCAAATTAATACATTAGCGCTGACATAAAACAAAGCTTGTTTGTTACAGCACCGGGAACTCAAATGCACTATAATATAGGGTTTTCACTAGTATGGCGGTATAAAGAAGAATATCAAAATGCGGGAGTTAAGAGAGGAATTCCCGATTCTGGCAAGAAAAATGACAATGTGTGAAATCGAAGGGCACAGAAATTGGAAGAAATGTTTGACACAGGTGCCTCCTAACCCCTCGAGGTATACAGCTATTTCAATAAACGTTGTCGTAGCAAACGCGACCACACAAGGAATAATGATGTAAGACTGTGAGAGAATAAGAAAAAGAGTCGAGAGTCGGAGCAAACGCGACCACACTACAGGAATAATGGTGTAAGACTGTGAGAGAATAAGAAAAAGAGTCGAGAGTCGGAGCAAACGCGACCACACTACAGGAATAATGATGTAAGACTGTGAGAGAATAAGAAAAAGAATCGAGAATAAGGTAGTAAACGTGTGCTTTGCGATACCAAAAATGTTTTTAATTGCTACGTAAGGTGTTTACCCATATTCCCTAGCGGTCTGGGCGCGTACGCTTGGGCGCTTTACCGACAACGTTTCTTGAAATAGCTGTATGTGTCTGAGGACTTGACCTGGGGTGACCATTGTGGCTATGTCATCAAAAAAGCCAATCGCCATTTGTATGCTTTAATGCTGAAGAAATGCGATGTTCCTGTGGCTGACTGAGTCAGAATTCAGAAACGTGCGCTCCAGGTAATTGTACTGAATGTACCTTACAGTGAGGACCTAGGGTTGGCTGGTTTATCATCAGTAGAGGACCGTAGGCGCGCGTTGCGTGCGAGGTATTTATGCGCAGCATTGGTCGTTTTCACACTAGAGACGAACAAATCGTCTTTGACGGACAATTCGTCTCAAGACGAATAAATCGTCTGAATTTGTTCGTCTGTTTGGCCGTCTAGGAAGACGATTTTTTCATAGACGATTTGTTTGTGTAGACGAACAAATCGACCAAAGTCCAACCTAAATTCACATTAGACGAACAAATCGTCAGACGATTTGTCCGTCCAGACGATTTGTTCGTCTTCTAGTGTGATCTACTAGTTACAGCGGGGAATTCGATTTTAAGTTCGACTTACATTTACATCAGAAACATGACCAGCGAAAATCCTGATGGGCTGTTGGTGATCCGTGGACCATAATCTCGCGGTACCATCATGTGACGCGGACGCGAAATAATGACCGCGGGGACTGTCGAGAGAAAAACGGCGTCAGGAGCGAAGGGCGTCTCCCCCGAAAATATGCGGGGATGATTGTCCTAACCCCTAGGGTTTGCTATCTCTAAGGAACTTGCAACAACAGGTTGCAAATAGGGAAAGCTTTCTTGACGAGTACACCATGTTCGCTATCTCTGGGTTTTTTGGAAGTCATTCCTTCCGTACAAGGGCTGTACGACAAGAAATTGACCAAGAATTTTTGTCCGTCTGATGTCCAAAGCACGTTGTTAGATTCTGTAACTTCAGTAACACAAAACTGCATCCTTTTTATCAGAGTTTAGCGTGGAGTGCGACGAGAAGTTCGACGAGTGAGGTTTTGGCCGTGCGAGAATGTGGCGAGCGAATAAAGACGTATCTTCCCCTCCCCTTCCGTCCTTTTTTTGCTCACCCCATTTTCGCGCGGCCAATAACTCATTGAAATTCTCGCTGCTTTCTCCTGTTTCTCTTGGTTTCTTTTCCCTGATAACACACGGGAGCGCTTGCTACGCACACGGGTGGATTTGTGTGTGTGTGTGTGTGGGGGGGGGGGGGGGGGGGGGGGGGGGGGGGGAGGGAGGGGTTTTGGGGGGAGGGCCGCGGCCCCTCTTTCTCGGGAGATTTTTTCCATACATTTACTGTATTTGCTGGAGGAAATTCGAAAAGATTCGTCCCATGTTTTCACCATCCGGCCCCCCTTTCTGAAATTCCTGGATCCGCCCCTGACACAGGCTAATGTGGATGGTGAACACGTTCTGTTCGCCTACCAGAACTGAACGTCCCATACGGGATAGTTATGTCCTCTGTAGCACACGAGGGTTGTAAAAGTGAACAGGCTCCACAGCCGGATGGTCTTGTCTTCAGAACTTGTGAGAAGGTATTTATTGTCGTGGTCGATACTGACGGCGAATACGGGACCAGAGTGTCCTACCAAACGACGACTTTCGCTCGCCGTCCTGAAAGAAACGTTCAAAGGACAACAAAAGTAAGGACTTACTCCGCTACTGTATAATAATTATTTGTAGGCTTCTTTTATTAGAGTTTTGTGAGGCAGCATGGTCAAGTGGTTAGGGTGCTGGCCTCGCAATCTGGAGATCCCGAGTTCGAGACCCGCTCTAGCCACTGGTGACTTGTTTGTATATAGCCAACTGGTTTGCTTCAGCCGGCTTTTCACTAGTGAAGTAAGCGGAGACGGAGAATGAGACGGAGACGTAAGAGCTTACGTTTGTGTGAAAATCGACGTGACGGTAGCGACGTAAGCGTAAGCGGAGACGTAAGAAAAAGGAAACCTTCCGTTCTGCTTCCTTCACGCTTACGTCTCCTTTTCCGTCTCCGTTCTTTGATTTTCACACGAACGTAAGCTTCCTTACGTCTCCGTGTCCTTCTCCGTCTCTGCTTACTTCACTAGTGAAAAACCGGCTTTCCCGGCCAGCTGGGGTTTTTAACAAGTTTGTTTCAGCTTGTTCTTTGTTGATCGTTTGTTTAAAGTGTCACCAATTTGCTAACTTAAATAAATTTAATGATTTGATTGTTTATAGTTTGGCCATAGCCTTCGTAGCAAGCGTTTCCCATGGGTTTTACAAGTCAGAGATAGGACGAGCAAAAAATCCCCATATTTCGCGGGGCCAAATCATCGAAAATATCTAGTACTTTCAGGCTTTTCTAAGACCCTACAACTCTACGGCAACGCTTGCTACGAAAGCTAAGAGTTTTGATATTCATAATTTAATTAACCTTATTAACTTTAACACAACAATAACACAAAACGAAATGAAAAATCATAGACGCATGCAATTCTCTAAAAGCAAGAATGGAACTTGAAGACTTACAAAAACGAAGCGAACAAACAAAAACTTGAAAAACAAAGCACACAACAGAAGTAACTTACTTGTCATCCATAATTCGCTCCATCACATCCTCTGCAAGTCAAACAGTTTCAATCTTTATTTTTTATTTTTTATCCTTAATTTCTTTTCCTAGGCAAAGAGTTGATTCGATTCGACTAGAATCATCGGTGCGAGTAAATGTAGAGGAACCATCTAGGCCGATCAGATCACCTTGTCTTGTTTCGTCTAGTGTCGCGATGAGAACCCATTTGACTGCACTAGGCGAAACAGGGCAACAACTGAATGGCTTAGATGGTTTGGCTGGCGAAACAGAAAAACCCAAATGAAATCATGTTTTGAATATTCCCAGCGCGAATTAATTAAGAAAATTTTTCTGTGCCTTCATAGAGTTTTGAAGTTTGGGAGAATTCGAGAGCACGAGAGGACCACGAGACGAAGTCGAGTGTTTCATGATCTGACTCGAGAATTCTCCCAAACAAAAGCCGAGGTTTTCAAAACTCTATGAAGGCAGAGAAAAAATGTTTTGTTTCTTTTATAAAATAATTTCTAAACCGAGAACAATAACCATACGCGGGAGAAGTTTCAATAACGCATCTGCCGATATGGCGTCATTTCTATGACCTTCATAGAGTTTTGAAACACAGCTATCGACCAATCAGAGCGCGCGAATTATCTCAATTATTTTATAACGATTTTTGCTGTAACGTTTTTGATACAAGAAGTCGGTTGAAAAAAAAAAAACGGAAAAAAAAACGGGTTTCCGACTCTGGGGTTGAACGTTTTCGAATATCGCACAATTCTAAATCATACCTGCTTCCTTGTCGATTTTGTTGAGTTCTGATGGCGGCTTTAGACTTCGAAGTTTTCTTGGTGTCAAACTCCACACTCTAACACTACTATCCTCGAACCCTGCACATAATAACGTTGCATCGTCTGATATTGTGGCACAGTTCATTCTGACAAGGAAAACACGTTTTTATTAGCTTCATTCTTTTAATACAGTTATTACGAACAAGACGTCAAAACACCGAGACTTTTATTTTGAGTAAGGCATAGCTTTTGCAAACTTCAGTGATGATTGTGGTTGCTAAGTGTAAGTTGTGCGATCAAAGGGATCCGCTAAAACACAGTTTCACTGTTGCTTCAGAATTAATTCACAGAATTATGAAAACCGCATTAACCAAACTTTTTCTTTTAAGTGAAAACAACTGTTTCCGTCAAACACTGTTCGCCAAGTTTAATGAACTATGGCGTTTCTCGCAAGTTCTTGTAAGAAAACGTTTGGTTAACTAGTGCGTGAGTTATAGAATTCTTGGTATTTCAAACATGTGAAATTTTGCCGAGTAAGAATTTTTTGAATCATGAACGGAATTGAAAAATAAAAAAGTGTTTATTAACTTGTAAATCAGTGAACATGAGCAAAAATTGTTTATTTTATCCACTCACCCTTCGTGTGTATTGAGAAGACTGTAGAAACAAATAGAAGGCAGAACCTCGGCGCTCAGTTTGAGTTTTTTCGCAGATTCTTTGAGAATCTGAGCTTTGTGAATTTTGTCACTGTCTTTTCTGAAAAAAAAAAAAAACTTGTTTGTGGCGAGTTCTCGAATGTGGTTTTCGATAATCACTTACTCAGTTAACTGTTCGTGGACAAAATTAGTCTGCGTGGCAAGCGTTCTGGTGGAGTTCAGGAGCGGGGAAACACAAAGAAATCAACGGGAGACGAGCAAAATATGGTTCGCCCACATTTAATTCTCGCGTTCTTTCTTGTCTGTAAACGACAGAAAACGGATAAAAAAATGTACAAATGAAGATGAACCGTATTTTATTGTAATGACAGCCTTTCACATAGATGTATCACACGTCGACGTCTCTTGGGGTTTTGACAAAAGCGAGTGACATTCAAGCCGCGTGAAAACGACGGCCTAATGTACTTACAGTTCTGGAAAAGGCACGCGACTGAGTGGCGGAGCATTTGGATTATATTCAAATTTCTTTCGTCCTAAGAAAGAATTGAATTGAATTCAACAGTTGCTACACGTGAACAATTGTATACAAAACTCTCAAAATAGTACAAAAGTATCGAAAATAAAAATAAGGGCACTCAATAAGAATCATTGTCATTCTCTCAAAACTAAGCAGTTGCAGCAAGGACTGTGGGAAGCAAGGTTCATTTTAGCAACACTGAACACACGAGAACGAATTCATGCGATTTTGACAAAGCCACTACCGTTGAATACGATATAAAGTTATTCTTAGAAAAATATGTTTCCTACCTGGGCCATTTTCCTTCTTGGGTTTCTTTTTCTAAAAAAAGCAGAAACATCTTTACAGTTTGTTCAGTTTGTTTGATCGTACAGATTCAATTTCCCAATTGAAAAACCCAAGAAACAGACCTCTTTCCGACCTTGCAAATAAATATTGCCTGTGACATTTATCAAATGTTACTTTCACCGCTTTTAGCATGAGCCTCAGCTAATGAGGACCCTGGCATGTTTAAATGCACCCTTGTTTTCCCTATAGTAAGCACACGACATTCGCTGCTCTATAGATCCAGCCGTATTTTATATGGATGGTTTGATAAACGTTTTTCTGGGGTCTGAAGACTTCCTTGTTCGCATTCTTACTTTTGGTAATTTATCTTTATCATCTTCTTCCTCATTATCATCTTCTATAGTGATTCCCAGGTCAGGTTCAGGTTGGAGACCATAATAAACTTTGGTCTTGTTTGCTGTCAGAATAATAAACAGTTTACTTTAGAACCCACAATGCTGGGAATTGCTTCCTTTCTGTTAGGTCTTCAAAGTATTCCACAGGCCACAGCGGCGTAGCCAGGAATTTCTGAAGGGGGGGGGATAGTGAAAACATGGGACAAAAATGTTCAAATTTCCTCCAGCAAATACAGTAAATGTATGGGAAAATCTCCCGAGAATGGGGGGGGGGGGCCCTGGGCCAACATTAACTTTGTGGAGAGGTGTCATTGGCATAATGAGAAGAAAATTTCGGTTAAAAAATTTCGGTTAAAAAATTGGGAGACAAGATTCTGCCCTATGGTGCCTAAATTTTTTAAGTTAGGCGCCATTGGCACATTACAAAAAAAAGATAATGTCAGGCCCTGACTTAATTGCAAAAATAAAAATAAAATAGACAAATATCTGAGAAATGAGGAAATGAGGCTGAGAAATATCACAGAAAAGCTCCAGAAAGGATATAATTTGAGGAAGTCTATCGATGTGCACATCCCTACCTTCAAAAGTTGCTTCTCCAGTTATGCCACCAGATGTAGCATCTATTGACTTCTTGTTTCTTGGTCTTCCTTCAAAAACTAATGAGACAAAATGTCAAAAAATTGTAAAAATATTGTAAATTTATTTTTTCTAAAATATCTTCTTGATAGTGCCTAACAACTAGTTTCAAAATTTCAAAATATAAAAACAATGTCCAATGTGCTCAAAGATGGCCACTGTGACTGCACTGTGGAACTAAAGTGTTTCTATTAAAATGCAGAAGATTTGGACCTGAATGTGGGAGAGTGAGAGACAAGGTTAAAATACAGGGAGTCTCCGACAAAATGGGGGAGAGTTGGTAACTTGTCTGTATACTACCCTTAACAAGGGCCAATAGAGTCATTCCTTCATCATTCCAAGTAATCTCATCTCATTTTGAATCAATATCATTAATCAGATATCAGAGGTTCTCAGGAAAACTCAGTAATGCAGTTTCATGAACAGAAGACCTCAGTATATGATTTTGCAAAAAAGAAAAGTCATTACCATCAAAATGGAGGTGTTGCTGAATAATTTTAAGTAATGTTTCCATTTGCTGCTCCTAGAGTAAGAGTAAAATATTCAAAAATTAGAAAAACATTGTCACCAGGAAAATGTTCAGCTACTGAAAGAGTTTCAAAATGTCATTCTCAGGGACACACAGGGGAATGTGGGACTGAAAACAAGGCATGCAACTAATAAAGTATACACTTCAATTAACATGCATGCATAACTTGCATGCATTTGAATACCTGAGTAGTTAATTGTGGGCCGTTTCCATTCATTGAAATTTCTCACAGAGAAAAAGGGAATAAAGGATTTCCTAGCTTAGCAAAATACTCAAAAATTATGGATTACCTGTGACACAAATGCACACACAAAAATGGTGAGAATTTAGGATGGAAAATTAGCCAATTCAGTACATTTGTCCAACCTAAGTGAAAAAAAATAGAGTATCTTTCTAGAGCAGTTCATACTGTGAAAAGTGCAGTGACACAGCACGGTACTGTTGTGGTGGCAATACGGAACCTGGCCTGCTGTAAATACTTAATGAAGTTGCATAGTCGTGGTACAGTTACGGTCGTGACACGGCACAACTCTTTCGCGTCATACGAAATCTGTTCTATAGAAAAATGATCCAGGGACAAGAACTTAAAGTTTACAACAAATGAAACATTATTGAGCCACACCAACCTGTAAGTGCTTCTTTAAAATCTGGTAAGTGTCTCTAGACATTCGTATAACAAACTTGTTACTTCTGTTAATAAGAGACAAAACAAGATTTTTTTCAGAAAGAGGAAAAGAAGGTTGAAAGACTCTAGTGGTGGCTATTAGTAAAGCATCACAATGTGGAGGGCTGAAAACAAACAGGGTGGGAGTGGTGTTAGGTGGGCGAAGCACACAACCTCAAATCTTTTATCCCATAGATATATGGTCAAATGAAAATCTGAGATCAGTTTTGGGGTTAGGCATTGCATAGTTTGAGGTATCTCTTAGGCTGCTGGGCATCAATTCAGAACACTTATTTAAAAGAGTAATCCAAATACTGTGCAAGAAGGCATAAGAGAGTATTCTGCAAGAAGGTCCTTTGTATTGTGCAAGAAAGTCCTAAAATCCTGGCTACTCTCTAGGTAATCAGGTGAAACTGTCTAGTGCTTATCAATGAAGCATTACCTTAGAGTAGCTATAAATTCATTATTACTCATGTGTTCTCTTCTAGTCATGGCAGAAAGTCTCCTAATGTCCTCCTCATGATAGTCTTCCTGGCACTCTCGGAACTTTGTAAAGAAGGACTTGGCTAAAGGAACCACAACATCAATGTTTGGTGAATTAATTTATTAATTCCCTTTAATGAAATAACACTAAAAATGTATGACATATATATTTCCCTGAATACAGAAGAACCCTTTTTAAAAACCTTACAACCCCACAATCATGTTTTCCCTGCCAAGTATTCCAGTTCATGTACTATCGATTTTGGCTCACTCAAGCACCATGTGATAACACATTTTTACAGTAGTCTCCTCTTCCCTAGATTGTTTGCAGTAGAAAGTGGGAAAACATGAATGTCAAACCATTTGAGAAGGGAGGGGGCTTATTATTTAAGACAAAAAGAATCATAGAGCAATCAATTGGAGAATCTATCTAGGTGTGCTGAAAATGACCAGATAAATTGCTGGGTTTCCTCCCTGTAAATCCTCCTCATAAACGTACCTTGATCTTCATGACCCTTGTACACAAGCTCTAAATACATGTGAATGAACAGGGGATAAAGGATCATGGCTAGTTCTGGCTGTAAGGGAAGGAAACAGATGTGATAAATAACAAAACTTTTAACATTATGGTTACTGACTACAAAAAATAGCCTGGTTATGAGGACTAACAAATCTGTCAAACAAAGGAATTCCATAGCTGTCAAACCAACTTTGTCAAAATTGTAACGATTGGGCAATTTCAGAAAATAAAGGTACCCCCCACGGGCGGCATTTGGAAATTCCGATGGGATGGGGGGTTTAAGAGCTCGGAATTCTGATTGCAAGAGGGGGTTTTCGAAGCTGGATTTCTTTAACCTGCCTGGAATTGTATTTGCATGAGGGGGGGGGGGGGAGTCAAAAACTAGTGCCGCCCGTGGGGAGGGTACCTTTATTTTCTGGAATTGCCCTTTCTTCCTTGCTGGGCACATGAATATAGAAAATACAAAGATTTTCAATTGATGTTAATGTATGAAAATTAATAAATCTAGTGACACCCACCTAATGCAGGTGAGTTAACAGCTATGGAATTCTGCTGTACTCATTACACAGTGGCAGGTTATTATTTTGTTAGGGGAGGGGGGGGAGGGGGAGGGGGAGTTGGGTGCATTGATATTTTACAGGAAATGTATGAAACATTTTACTGCACACAGATTGTTTTAGCCATTGTATGTGCACCCCCTCTAAATATTTTGGATCTGCCACTGTTACCAACAAGCTGTCTTGGAATACAACCCTTGAAATTACATTCAAGTTGATGACATCAAATTGGAGGTGTTACCTTATAAACATCTAAGGATTTCTCCACAAAAGCTTGAAGGCTGAAAACAAAAATTCATCATTTATTTTGAGTGAAGTGATTTATTTGCCATTTATGAATAATCTAGTCTGTGATAAAAGAAGCGTTGTTTAATTTATAGATGAATATATCTTGAATGTATTACCTTGTGTAATAATCTTCATATCTGGTTGGATCTGCTTCACTGTGGTTTAAATAGATTCACACATGTTTAAAGGAGTCTAGTATGGCAGACAACATTAGGTTTTTTTGGGGAAAGTTTAGTTTTGCGTCATAAAGGGCTGTCACACAACATCAAATCATTTGTCAACTCAACCTCAATAAAACTTATGGCAGCTCAAAAGGCTAAAAAATTGTCATGAACATACTCATCCTGAACAAGTTTAATGATTAAACGCTGTTCATAGGTCCAACCTGTCATTCATAGCCATAGTTACAGTTGCTATGTCCCACAAACAAACCAAGTTTCTCCTAAAAAAGTCCAAAAATATTCTGATCCCACTGCTGTAAGGTTTACCAGATATTATCTTTATCTTTGGATCATCTGAGTTTACACTGTCATAAAAGGCAAAAACGTCATGACACATTATTTGTGGGACATGATAAGTCCCAGTGGGAGAAACTCTATCACTCTGATTGGTCTATTATCTCCAGATAGTGTGGAATGGATTTGTTGTTTGATCATATCCATGAATTGCTACTGGATGTCACTGAGCTCTATATTAAGAATTTTTATGCAACTTGTTGACATCTCTGGTGAAGATCATAAGCAGGATTCTATAGATCTTATAGGATATGCTGCTTATGAATTTCACAAGGGATTCTACAGAGGCACAGGATACATGTACACTACACACCTACATGAGTAAGATAATCAACTACTGTAAGCATGAAGTCTGCAATAAAATGTATGCTTCTCCTTAATCCAGTCTGGACAGCTGGTAATGTTTGAAGTCATACTGACAGAGGGAACCTCAAGTGAATTCTCTGTGTTACTGGAGTCACCTGTTATATGCAGAAAGAACTGAAGAGATATCTGTATCAATATCAGGGGTTGTTTCTAACTTCAAACTGCTGACGCTCCCATCACAATTAGCTTCTTTCATAAAAATTTTCTCGGTTTCCTGTAAAAAGATACAACCAATAGTATTTCAAAGCAGGATACAGAGTAGAGTATCATGATTCATGTACACTGTGTAATTAAATACCTACAAAAAATGCATTTGCTTTACTGAGCCATTCACCACCTTTGTAAGTATGCTCCCTACTATGTGTTGTAACTCCTCAATTAGTGTACCTTAAAACCCTGGACACCTGGAATTTTCAAACCCCTCCACTCAAGAGAATTGTGGAGATTTCCAGGTATTCCTTGCTCTTATGGTAAGCTTTGTTTTTGGTGCTCTAAGTCTATTCCATTGTCTCATTCTAAGGTCCTTGTTCTTGGCTCTTGTTCCATTGTTTTCATGTCAATGATGCTCCATAACACCAAGAAATTGTCACATTTTATAGAAGCATTTTATAGAAGCTATCTCCCAACATACGACATTACCCTTAAGATTCATGATGCTTACTTGTGTGCGTATACAATCATATCATAGGAAATAATATGTAATGCCCTTTGTTTATCAAGCAGCAGGAGAAACATTACACAGTTCATAAAGCTGGTGTGAACGAAGTGTCAAATGAGGGTTAAAGAAAACATGTATCAATTTTTCGATTCCTGTTCTACTACACTACTTTGGAAATACATAAGTCTTGTAAGAGGCAGAAGCCACAATCTTTATCCAAATTTAACAATATGCAAATCTTAAAATACATATTTTAACTTACAGTAGAGCGGTTTTCACATGACTGTCGTGAAACCAATCGCAAAGTAATTACACCGATTCTCGGATAGGAGTAATTCCAAAGTAATTTCGAATTACTCACGACAGTCATCTGAAATCTGCTCTATTATGATCGTTTGTCGCGTTTGTAAAGCTTGAAAATGAAAGAAACATATACGACATGACCTGAATTTCAATAGTTTAGATCAGTTCAATGAAAAAAGACCTTACCGTAAGTTTGTTCTTTTTAAGATATTGAAGCACGGCGAGAAGAGTTTGTTGATCTCTGTTTGAAGTTGACTTTTTCGCGCTAGAAGACGGAGTAGTATTTGATGCTTGATTGGCCGCCATCTTGAAATCTTTAACAGATTCGAGGAAGACTGGGTCTATTGATAGTAACCAGTGCCCGCGCGGCCCTGTCATTTTGCACGCGCGTCAAAAGCACGCGCGCGATATGATTTTCTCTTGGTTTCGCTTATTATTTTTAGTTTTCAGACTCTCCTGACTCTCCTGGGGTTTTTGTATAACAATATATATATCTCGGTTCTGTTTTATAAGAACCTTATTTTTGTTTGCGGCAATGGGGAGTTTGCAGATGTTGCGTGACATTTTGAAATAAAAATACCATATTTGAAAAGAGCTCCCAGAAATAAGTGAAATCCTAAAATTTGAGGTGGTTCGATAAATATTAAACACAGAAGTTATGAGCGTCGGAATTTGGTTGTTAGGTTCTGTTAGTTGCGGGCACCACAATAACTAATATTTACCCAAATCAACTCAAATTTTCGGTTTTTTCTAATTTCGGCAAGCTCTTTTCAAATATGGTATTTTCATTTTATTAGGATCAAGACTAAAAATGTCACGCAACACCTGCAAACATCCATTCTTGGTCAGAGGAAGTCAGAGGAGGAACATATTCAGACCGCATCCCTCCCGACACACACACACACAAAAAAAAAACAGGCTGCGCGGGAGACTAACGCACACTCTAAGAACCAATCAGAATGCACGGAATTTGTTACCATGCCCTGGCCTCTAGGAAAAAAATAAAGTAATGTCCTTATAGTAGGTACTTGTGGAGATAATTTTACGCATAATGGACGACCTTGGATTACATGAAAAGTGAAAATGAGGCCGGAAGGGTTTTAACAGGAGCGTGGAGACTAATGCTATTAAAAATGGTCACTTTTTAATTTTCCAGCACGTGAAATCATATTAAAAGGTTCTAATGTTGATTGTCTTCTCTTCTTTCCAGTCACCAGATAATCAAGGAGCGAGTTCTTTATAACTGATTTCACGTGCTAGGATATTTTTCTAAAGGCGTGACAAGGAACAAAATTTTCAATGCACCTTGTATCCTTGACCAGCGGATATTCCCATGGCAGCTAATTTGCATACTTTCGTCAAGTGGCCATCGCTGTGAACCGGAGGCCGAAAACTAACGAATTTCTCATTTATTATTTATCCAAACCAATACTTCGTCACTAAATATCCAGTATCCATATATATGTGCTCCTTATGTGGCCTTAATCCACGATGTTGGTGAATTTCTTGGCGAGGTTCAGGCTTCAGAGATGATGGCTTCGTTGGCTTGGTGAATCGAAACTTGTCTTTGGTATTTGGACAAGGGCAGCTGGTTCGTCTTGATTTGTAGCAATATTTTCTTGTAGTCTGGCCAC
The DNA here is from genome assembly GCA_033964015.1 of Scolanthus callimorphus. NCBI lineage: Eukaryota > Metazoa > Cnidaria > Anthozoa > Actiniaria > Edwardsiidae > Scolanthus > Scolanthus callimorphus. The sequence goes on from CM066914.1 coordinate 5,712,000, forward strand.
CAGCCAGCTAAACACCAAGTCAAGATGTCAGATACACCATATACTCCGTTAAACGACAAAGATACTGACGATGAAGCGAAGCAACAAGGTAAAATTGATGTCCTTATGGTCAAGCAAGACGCCAAAGATCAAATGAAAGTCATCGCTTAGTTGTATTTTATTCAAACGCGTCCTAACTCTTCACACCTTTCCGATTGCACTAGAATTTTCCATGTTAGAGGTCCACAGTTTGTTTATGTAGAACTTTAGAGCGCTTCCCGCAATGTTTATCCCGGATTTAGTCTTTCCAACCGCTGAATAAGTTTTCGAATAATCGAATCCAATTCGGATTGATTCGAAGTTCGAAAATTCCTATTCAAGCTTTGCTCAAGCTTTGCTTTGCTCTTTATCCTTGGAACCATTTCTCATATGTAGTTTTATTCGCATGGCTTGGCTGGATCAGTAACTCTACTTAGCAGATAGTAATCTGCAAACAGAATAACGAAATGTTTGCCTGTTGAGTTTTGTGGACGAACACAGATGTGAAATAATAAACTTTTTTTTATCAAACTTCATGACTTGTTTTGGCGAAGCTGTCAAGTCGCTAAAACTCACGATTTAACGTGCACTGGGGCATTTGTTTTACAATCAAAATAAAATATCTGAAGGAATATACAATAATATAGAACAACACTCCTGACGAAAAGGTAAAAATAATTGTGATTCGAATTTCAGTTTTTAGTTGTTCACCTGTGTCTAATTTTACTGTACCAGAATAATTTAGCTGCCGAGAATGACTAGTTTGTATATTTTTTATTGTATTACAGTTAAACTGGTGATACTGTAAAGAATACAGTGAAACATCCGTTACTGTGTTGGAGGTTTCAAAAACATTATTTTTAGACATAAAATCAAATGTTTTAATCTAAACAGTGCCTACAAAGAAGCACAAAAGAGTGACAAAAACACTAGTTATGGGTGGAAATGTTTTTGAAAACATGGGTTTTAGAAAATTTATTATGACAATGAAATTAATATAAATATGTGAACATACCCCCAGAAAGTATGATAACCTGAGTTAAACATTTTTGTTGGCTATATATCATTAACAAAATAAGTGATTTAAGTAAGTCACCTTGTGCATAAATTGAAAGAAAAATATTACTGGTTTCTTTCATTTACGTTTTAATACCATGATGTGGCTTTTTCTTTGAATAAAATTCACCACACAATTATTGGACATGTTTAAACACAAGATTTTTAAGGATGACTTGTTTCGTTCCTGTTGCTGTTAAGTTCATTAGCATACTGAATTTCCTTGTTCATTGAATAAAAAACAATATAACTTGCTACAGGGTAAAGTTTTTATATAAACCATGACAACAATGCACTCCTTTTGCTATTTTGTTATTTTAGAGAACAACAGATCCTGGAGATTTGAGAACATTTTGTAGAAATTTGTTATTTTTCTGGACTAATAGGAGGGACATTATATGAGATATTACACTCACTATTTCTAATCTATGTTCTCCTTGTATTTGATATTTTTCAAAAAAACTGAACACACCATAATGCTCAATGTTTAATGTTTTATTAGACATATGTGTTCAGAAGATCAAAAGAAAGGGCATATGATCAAGTTTTCAGATATGAAATATTTTAGATACTAGAGTGCAATATCAAAGAAGTGTGTGGGAAGTTTTCTAAATGTTATTTGAGCTATTGGTTTAATTTTGCTTAACATCCTGTTCCAGCATACCCCTTAAAAATCTCACTTAAACTTTAAAAATTGTTCAAGAAATGGAATATACCTAAGAAAACATGAATTGAAAGAGCTTTATAAAATAGCCATTTTGCACTTTTATGTCAGTGACAATATTGGGTTTTTAATGAAAATGATATTTATAACCCCAAATTCTTATAGCTTGAAGTAGTGTGAATATTAATATTAGGCAAAGATTGATAACAATTTTTGAAAATTGTATTTTTTCACACATAACATTACTGTTATTTCTAAATGTTTTGACTAGTAAAATGTCTGTTGTTATTAATTCTTTCTTCTTCTTTTTTTCAGGAAAACATGACAGAAAGCAATCAGCACTTGAGGTATATTATTTTGTTGTTATAATTATAGGTCTAATATAACAGGGCTCAAAATTAAGACTGAAATGAGAGTACAATTTAACATGTAATGTATAATTTCAAAATTTTAGGCACACTATTATTGTCAAAAACTCCCTAGTTGCTAATTAAGGAACTGGTGGTAACAGCTGAAAGCAATTTTGCACGAAGTTAATCAGAACTTTACTAAAGGCATAAAACAAAAATATTAGGCTACACATTTCACATCATGCCAGGTGCAATTTGGAGCCTTGTTATACAACATGTAAAAATAAATTTATTTAATCGGTAATTTTATTAAGTGACATGCACTGTAGTTGTATCAAACAACTAAAATGTTATTGGGATTGTAGGAAAAATAATTTAAGAAGTTCACCAGAATGTTCTTCCACAAGGAGGTTGAAAACTGGAGGTTGAAACAGACTCAAGAAAGATGAGAGTGAAAAATTTCAGGAAAGCAAATCGATTTGTATTTTTGTATTTTCGGTCTTGAGTAAGTTACTGTAATTGGAGCTCAAGACCTTGTTTTAGTCAATAGGTGACTAGGTGAGTTTTTAACAACACCCCATAAGTTATTAGAAGGTCTTAATTAATGAGTGGGTGACCTTAAGGTCTGATACATTTAAGTTACCACACATTTTGACAAAATGGCTTCCAGGCTTCAGTCATCTTCAGGGGTAAGTTTTGAAGTAGCAGGCTAAGTTTTGGAATTAGGTGGCTGGGTTTGGGGGTCCCGTAAGGCCTCAGCCTTGTAGGGGTACAGCTGGGGCATTGGAAAATTTTGAAATTTCGGTAATAGAAAAGGCATTTTTGTAGGTTTTGAGGGCAAGATAATTGGCATATTCATTTTTTCTATTGCTTTAATATTTTCCTTGAAACTGATCAGTTATACAGTACACGAAAGTTGCCGGCGGTCAGAAGTGAAGTAGATGGCGGTTCACTGCTGGTAGCTGCCTTCTATTGAAACCCCTGCATCTTTAATGGATGAATGAATTCCTTACTATTGTTCCATTTCAGAGTGTACTATCCAAGACTGGTTATCCCATGAGTGTATGGTTCATATTAGGAAATGAGTTCTGTGAGAGATTCTCCTACTATGGCATGCATGGTGAGTGTTTCTCCATTGTCTAGAGCTTTTGTCTTTTATCTCCCCTGAAACTGTGTAGGGTAATTGAAGTTGAGATGGAACCAGTTTAGACCACAACCTGTATGGAAAGAACATTTCCTCTGCTCCAGCAAAGAGTCAATCCTAGATCATACCGGTACTGGTAAGAGGCCAGCTGAGCCAATCAGGCTTCCCATCAGTGACAAAAGGCCACAGCCAGAGGAGGTTGCAACATTAAGTTACACAATACCGTCGGTTACAGCTACCCGTCTACACACACGTCAAAAACATGTTCTGTCGGCACGCGAAACTTCAAAGTTTTGACAGTGAAACTTGGATGTTTTGACGGCCAAACTTGAACGTTTTTGTCACAATATTCAAGTCCGCACTTTCGTTTCAATAACAAACATTGAAAAAGCTAATATTGTGGTAACTTTACAGTTTTTCTGGTCAAAAAGAAATAAATCAGCTGAACTTTTTACCTTTTTCCACTCACGAGCATCACCAAAGCTTCACGCTTGGGCGGGCAAACTTTGAAGTTCAACTGTCAAAACTTCGAAGTTTCACGTGCCGACAGAACATGTTTTTGACGTGTGTGTAGACGGGTAGCTGCAACCGACGGTATGTTATAAGAGAAATTTGCAAACCTGTTTGCTGCTTGCTTTATTTAGCAAAATTTATATTTTGTTTGTGTTTTATTTTTAGCCATCCTTGTCATTTACCTCACACACATGCTCAAGATGGACGATGACTCAGCTACTGCTGTCTACCATGCATTCAACATGCTGTGCTACTTTAGCCCTTTATTGGGGGCAATACTGGCAGATAGCTGGCTCGGCAAATACAAGTAAGTTATCAGAGGACCCTTTCAACTAGCTATAATTCCATAATATGTATGTCTGGTAGCCTCTCTATCTTATAGAGAGTGTACCACCAGTAGTATATATTATATTGTACAGTAAATGATACAAGTCAAGAGCAGATAATTATCTTAAGGTAACTCGGCCATACCTTATATTACAACTCTGTTGGAATTCATGTCTTGTGGGCCAAATCTCCCAAACTCATCAGGTACCCATCCTATAGGTCAAGTGTGTAGCAGTGTTTGCTGCATTGACATCATTTGCATAATTCTATAATTGAAAGTGTATTAGTAACAAAGTACAAATTTGTGTCTGTTTGCAGGACCATTTTATATGTGTCTATCATATATGCTATTGGTAATATAGTAGTAGCTGTCACTGCTATACCTGCAATTTTAGCCAAGGTCAAAATGTAAGTACTAGTCACATGATATGGATCATAGGGAGGGAGGAGCTGTGGGTGAGAAGTCTCCACACATTTTGATATATACATGTTCTAGTATTCATTTTGGGAAGCACGGTTGGCCCAGTGTTACGGCGTTGGGTCTCTCACCACTGTGGTCCGGGTTCGACTCCTGGCCGGGACAGAGGAAATTTTCTTTCTGTTTGGGCCTCGGTCGAAACTTGGTTCATATTGTGAGTTGAACTTTGTTCTACTGTGTTTCACGTCTTTCGGATGAGACAATAAACCGAGGTCCCGTCTTGCCTTTCTACCCTTCCCAGTTCCAGGGGGGACGTCAAAGAACCACTGGGGACGTAATAAACCCTCTGGCAGTGACCACCCTCAGTGTCTGGGCTTATGACCGCATGGCTGCCAGTGGCGCCGTTGAGACCCAGCATAATTCAGCTTACGAGCTGCCAGTTTGGGAGTCGGTCGCACAAACGTTTTTTTTTAAAACGTTTTTTATTCCACTCACCCAGATACATATTTGTGAAACATTCTTTATACATCACTTCATTATCAAGTATCTTATTTTTATTTCTGGCTGTATAATGGTACAATAAAATGCACTGGTAGGGATGGTATGGGTGTGCCACTGTGTTAGAATTGAGGAAGTTTGTACATGGTAGAATACCAGACCTTAAGCTCAGATTTTTCCTTAGCCAATATATACTATTCTTGGAATGAAATATTCCAACAATTAGGTCCTTTGTTGCCATGCAATTTTTTCCCACTTTTTCTGATGCTTGGACACTCTCATTGATTCATTACACAATTTTCTTATTTGTGATTCTAATACAAGACAGCTGTCTTGTAGCAGTCACAACCTACATCCACACCTCAATCTGAGGAGCAACTGATCGGATGTCTTGGACGTCAGAGAAAACCAGGAAAAACTGCTTATAAGCTGTTAGTCAACCTTGAGCCACTAGTCAAGCATCCCTCTCCTCCCTTATGACAAATATTGACCTATAATTTAAACCTTAAGTACATGTACCATTTCTCATGGGAGAGTAATCTGTTAAAACTATTAACAGACTGTAGGAGAGTTGGGCCCAGAAATAAGTTGTATAATCACTTTCTATGTTTCACCCCCTAGAACTGGTGTTATGATTGGTTTACTGTTGATAGCTATCGGCACTGGTGGAATCAAGCCATGTGTGTCTGCATTTGGTGGAGATCAGTTTACTGCAGCACAGGTGACAACGTTTATGCTGTTGTGACTAATAGCAGTTTTCAGACCAATTGTGTGCTGTACAAATTTTGGGTTTGAACTGGTGTTTTTGGCTGGTGTGGTTTTTAAAAAACTGGATGTGGCGCTACATTTTGCAGTACCTCACATATCTTATTACAACAGCTGCTGCCAATACTGCTTTAACTGGCTCGTGGTTATACAGCACCTCTTTACTCTGTCCAATGGATCCTCTTTATTGCATCTCGGACAACACTACCAAAATCACTTAAAGGGGCTCTCGCACGCTTGCCGGCCACTTCTCTGACAAGGCAATAGCTCAAATTGCAATCCAATTCCATCCTCTTAAAAACAGGTCAAAACAACGTAGAATTGCATTTTGTCTAATACTTGAAAGGTTTTTCTATTGATCTGGAGGATTATTTTGATAACTACAGGCAAATGTACAATATGTGTTTTCACGGTTACAATTTTACTTATTTTATGTCACACGATGGACGAATATTAAGCATGCGAGAGCCCCTTTAACCTTCCCAAACCCACCACGAACGATGGATCAGTTTTTCATTTCGATCTATCATTTCCTTTTTAAGGTGGTTTCAGCAGTATCAGCTCTTAGAGAGTCTATGTGTCCCTATGTGTTTGGATTTTACTTAATCATTCTCATATTTCACTTCAGGAACATTTACTTCAAAGTTTCTTCTCAATTTTCTACTTTGCCATTAACTTGGGAAGTTTGATGTCAATGATTATTACACCAATTTTGAGAGGTACTGTATGAATCATCTCTTTATCACACCCTTGGCACCACATTTCTCTGCAGGAAGATTTACTCCAAAAGTTCTTCTCAATTTTCTACTTTGCTATAAACTTGGGAAGTTTGGTGTCCACAGTAATAACACCTATTTTGAGAGGTATATATGCACCATGTTCTCTTAATGATAATTATAACAATAAATATGATAATGATTTATTTGCCACCAGATGAAAATTGCATGATATTCATCTGATAAACGGTATTAAATGAAACAGCTAAATATTACAATTAATATATAAGGTGATGGAAGAAAAACTTAAAAAGAAACTACTTATGATATAAATAAAAGCATATGGAAAAGTATTATGGTGCTGGGTAAAATCCAAATTATTGATATCTAAGATGTTAAATGAAGCAAATCTTCTAATGATATAAATAAATGCATATTGGTGATGGGTAAAAAGTAAAGCATTGATGTCTAAGATGTTAAGTGGAGCAAATCTTCAAGAAAAAAATACTAATGATATTTAAAAAAAGAGCTAAAGCTATTACTCTTGTGTGCTGCCTGCATGCTTTCTGTAGCACATACGTTACTTGACATCATTAAATTGAACATGTGTGCAGGCTTCTCTCATGATTTGCAGATGTTTGTCAGCGAAAGAAGGTAGTAGTACTGGTATCACATTCGCCAAATTGTTTCAACATTTGGCTAAAGCGTGCCTAGTTTCCATTCTCAAGATAATAACCTTAAACCCTGGGGGTTTTATCGTCGTATCTTTTAGGGGTAAAATTGCTGGGTTTGGTCTCTTTTAGGGGTGATATTGATCTGCAATAAAGAAAAGTATCTTTTGGCGCTCTAAAACTGTGGCAAAACACAAGGCACGTTGTAAAAACCTTGTAAGAAAGGGAGAGAGTACTTGATGACAACACGGCAATCAATGATGGGTATCTTTTAGGTGAAAAAGTTATTTGATGAAACTGAAAATTCCCGACGATCATCCCCAACCCAAAAAAAGGAAGTCCTCCTGCATAAACTCTCCTATCAGAGCAGAGCTTCCTGATATCTGGGATTCATTGCCCTCTTCATAACGTGACATGTATCCATGTTGCTGTTCCTTCCTGATGACATTGCATGATTGCCTAGTTTTTAACTCATGAATATGCAAAGCATAGTTAACAAGTAATCATGGTGGGGTGCCTGATTCCTGCACCACCGTAGAGGCCCCACCTTTGTCCAACCCTCCCCTCACTTCTCATTTCAGGTGATGTGAGGTGTTTCGGGAATAGCTGCTACCCCCTGGCATTTGGAGTACCTGCTTTGCTTATGATCACATCTGTTGGTAAGTTTGTTTCTTTCATATATGGAAAATGAGCCATCTTGCAGCTGCATTTTCACGAGCTATTTCCATTTTGATGGAGAAGTTTTCAGCGATATTGCGAGTAATACATTTAAGAATAGCATTTGTTTTTAGCCGATACTGCTAAAAATACTGGATCACTGATTTCAACCCCTAAAAAGGGTAGTTTTTGTATTGATTTTAATGGTCAGAAGTCAAACATGTCACTACATTTCTTTGCTTCTAGTAACTCAGCAAAGTTCCTACTTCCCCTTGCATAAGGTCTATTTCAAGAGCAAATAATAATGTATTTTCCCCTCTCTTTCCAGGATTGTTCTGGTGTGGACGTAAGAGATACAAGAAGGTTCCTCCAGAGGGCAACATTATACTCCAAGTTTCGTGCGCTGTAGGGGTAGGTAACCAAGGATACGATTAACGAAAGAGTTTCAGTCAGCTGCCATTTTGTCAGCCTAGCAACATGACTGACATCGAGTATTATTGTTAAAAATGATTTTTTTGGGTTGATATCTCTTTCTGTTGCTGTGTAGAATGCGATTAAAAAGCGATGGAAGAACAAGGATCCTACAATCAAGAAAGAGCATTGGATGGACTGGGCCGAGGAGGATTATGGGGTAAAACTGATTCGCAGATCTCAGCTAACTCGAGTGATCTCAACTATCTTTTTTCCCCTATTTTTTCCTCTTACTATTATCCAATTTTTGATAGATTACTACATTAACCGAATACCACATTGTTTCTCTTGTTTAGACCAAAATGGTGAGCGACATTAAGGCACTCTTCAAAGTCCTCTTCATGTTTCTGCCTATGCCTGTGTTTTGGACTCTCTTTGACCAACAGGTACGTAAAGATGAATACTGTACACAGGTTTCTACTGAAATGTGACATTCGTCCAACATTATCCTGTGCTGGAACCTATTCTTTACATTACCAGTAACACAAACAAATGTAAAGTATTCGTCCGAAGTACTTTACCAACCGTATGACCATCCAACTGACCAATCGTATGACCATCCAACTGACCAAGCTTATGACCATCCAACTGACCAACCTTATGACCATCCGACTGACCAACCAACCGTATAACTATCCAACTGAGAAACCAACCAACCAGCCACCCAATAAACCGACCAACCTAGTGACCAATATAGCCTGACAGCTTATTCAAACAACCAGCAAACAAGTCTGTTCTCAGCATCCAGAATTCGAATGTTTCAGCAAAGCAGGACATGACCTTGAACCTCTTATACTGTACCTTTGTACCCTTTACTGTACCCCTTGAACCCTTATACTATACCTGTGATGCCTGTGCTACTATATTTCCCTCAACTTTCTAACTTTGTTTAATTTGTACAGGGATCCCGATGGACCTTGCAGGCAGAAGAGATGGATGGAGATTTAGGAGTTTTTGGGACTCTGAAGCCCGATCAAGTACAGGTATGTCGCGGAGACAGACAGAGACGGACAGACAGACCGCAGAGCTCTCCTCTAATAAATCCTTTGTCTGCCGAGTAACGCGAAAAAAAAAAGTGCTTTCTACTGCCGCCCAGACTTGCCCACTAGGCCATTTGCACTGAATGGTTTCACAACTCATCTTGGACGCAGCGCAAAGAAGATAGAACTTTTTCGCCAAACTTGACAGGAAATATAATGATTTATGTCGTTTTGGCTATAGACTGTGCAGAATTTCCCCTCACGTATAGCTATACCCTTAAATCGACCCGTCAACGCGCTGGAGAAAACTAATTCATTATTCACATAGCCTCGTTCTAGAGTGCGCTTGAGAGGACTAAGTAAGCAGTGTACGCGTTGCCAAGTTTACTTATTGAACCAGTTGACGCGTTGACCAGTTTACGTGATTTTGGGAAGGTATAGCTATTCACGAGGGGGTATTCTGCAGTCGCTCCGCTGTCTGATCTGTACAATGCTGTTTTTTTTTTATTTGTAGGCACTCAATCCTATCTTCATCCTTCTCCTTATTCCTATTTTCGAGTATGGCATTTATCCTCTTCTCAGCAAATGCAACCTGCTTGTCAAGTAAGTTATGTTCTATTCCAGCAGTCCCGACACGCAAAATGATTCTACCGATATACTTTGTGACAACATTTTAATACCTTAGCCATAACGTTTGCCTATTTTGATCCACTACATAAGGAAAGCAATAATTATTTAAAGTTGCAAACATAACTTGATAGTCAGTAAAAATCTATAAAAGCCAGAAATAAGACCAGTAACAAATCCCGTCCATTTTTGTGATGTCGCCCGGGCACTTTTAAGCGCGAGGCGTTTGTGCTCTTCAGTTAAGAACCACAGCGTCCCACAACTACCAGAAATAAATGTCCGTCATTTACCGACATGCAGCGCGCGCTCACATAGCTGCAATCTAGTCCCCAGAACCCGTGTGTCTTGGCGCTTGCCAAAAAGCTACGCGTGTTGTGGGAACAATAGATTGACAAGAGCGGAGTTTGGAAAATTGTTTGAAAAATAGTATAAAACTTCTGTTGCCCATGATGTGACAATATGTTAAATGATTTTTTTGCGACGGTATCCCTTTCTTTTTCAGACCGCTGCAAAGAATGTGTGCGGGCATGCTTCTTGCTGCTATCTCATTCGTGTTTGCTGCATTCTTGCATCTAGCGATCCAGGTAAGCCAAGCATTTGCAAAGCGCAATAAAGAGCGCCGATTTGTTATCTCTTGAAGATCGCGGGAATACAAATTTTCTGCGAAACATATCTCAACAAGCGAAAATTTGACAGACTTCAACAAGTGCGCCCGACAAGCGAACATAGAGGGACCTCAACAAGCGCACACGACAGGTGATAACATTTATCGTGTGTTTTATCGATATTCAGAAAAGCCGTCTCCATGTGGTCCAACCCTCCAATGGATTCGCCAACCTACGAGTCATCAACGCTGCACCGTGTCCACTCAAAGTTGTTGGCACCGACTTTAACCATAACGTCCCTGTTGATCGGGTAAGTTGACACACAAGCTTGTAAGGGTACAGGGTGGTCCATTCTCTCCCCTAGGTAGGCTCCTAGACCGCGCATTCATGTTGGTTTTTGCGTCTGAGGGGGCAGGCAGGTCTACCATTCTCGCCTTCTAGGGTGATCCTTCTAGGGGAGGGGGACGCACTGCAATGTATGGGAGAATATTGGCAGATTACATTTTCTTTCCGCACCTGGGGTTTACGACCCCGGAAAATTCCAGGTGGGAGGGGTCTATCTAAGCCCTGGAAATTCCAAGGGGGAGGGGTCGAGGATCCATGGAAATCCTGGAAATTCCAGGGGGTAGAGGTCTGTCTAAGCTGTGAAAAAGGGCTATTTAGGCAACCTGGAAATTCCAAGGGATGGGGTGTTGAGGACATCCGGAAATTCCAGGGGAGGGGGTCTTCAAATGGGGGGTCCTCGACTCCCCGGTGCGGAAAAATAGCTATATATTAGAGGCAGCGCTCTCCTTTGTTGTTTACATAATAAAGTTTACATAGTTTTCTGATGCAACACTTCTGAAGAGACAGTCCCGAGAATAGAATGCAAAACAGTCCTTTCCATATTGCGGACGTTCGTACAACAAGCGAATAGATAACCAGCTGGGACGTGAGCCCATCTCAAATAACGCGGCCAACGTGTATGGGACTGATGCGACAGGCAAGTCGCATGGCAAATCCTATGCTTTTTTACTGCGCGGTTTCCCGACCTCGCGTAACGGTCACGTTCACTGAAGGGCTTGGCTGTTTGCAGTATGGCCGTAAAGCAGAGATAACTAAATAACTAAATGAGCCCCATTTTCTCGCAGGCGTCGGAGTATGTACACGTGCCTGTATCACTTGACAGCCTGAAGGTGGAGGGACAGAACTGTTCGACTCCCACCAAGAAGACCTTTTCCCTCAAGATCAAGGAGCATGGAGTCAGCACGTTCGTCATTGGCAGCCAGAAAAACGACTTAGTTGGACTGAAGGTTTGTTCTTTACCTTTGACAGCATTCTCGTATCCAGAGCTCTGGCGACGCTGATTGGATGAACGTTGGAGCATGCGCAGAAAGTTCTGTCTCAGCGGTTCTGTATTAAATCTCGCGCATGCGTCAATGCGAGCCTTCCCGCGAAGTGACGAGCCAGGGAGCTCTGGGTACGAGAATGATCTAGTGTAATAAATATTTGATTTTAGAAAATAACACCTATGTTGTATTGTGAATGTGCGCATTCTGATTGGTTAAAAAGCGTGTTTGTAAGAGACCTGAGAAACACGATTGTCACGCAACGCTGTCGCGCGTGTGTATGTTATTTTCTAAAAGCAATAAAAATACTTTCTGCGTGCTCTCTGGTTTCTTACAAACACTCGGGGAATGTTGGTCGAACTGATAAAACTTGAAAGACACTCGCCTTCGGCTCGTGTCTTTCAAGTTTTGATCAGTTCTCCCAACATCCCCCTCGTGTTTGTAAGAAAGCAGAGAGCACGCGGAAAGTACTTTTATTGCTTAAATAGAACAATACTAATCTGCTTCTTATATCCCTGTTTTCTATAGCTGTCCGACCTGACCATGCCTCTGAAAGCAGGTATCATCAAAGTCAGGTAATTTGATGGAGTAGGCTAACATACTTGGCCCAGATGAACGTCACGTTATTTGTGTTTGCGTTTATCCTTTATAAGCACGGGTGGCGCAGCGTGTAAAGCGTTTGCCTCTCACCTCTGTGCACTGTGCTCTGTGCGGGTTCGAATCCCAGTCGGGGGCAGTTGGGATTTTTCTCTGCTGTTTCGAACCTTGTGTTCATCGTGGGTTGAAATGATTCGTCATTTCTCCTGTGTTTCACGTCTTTCGGATGAGACAATAAAACCGAGGTCCCGTCTCTCAGCCCACTACACTTAACCACTATGCGAGGGACGTTAAACAATCACAGTGCTTACCACAGAATGTAATCTAACAACCACTCATGATTGTAAACTGCATTGTATAAATCGCAGTCCGCATCTTAGGGATCAGACATGTCCACATCTGTAAACCGCATTTGAACATATCCATATGATAATTTGCAGTATACAAGTGCCTACATTACATTTTTTTTTACATTACAATCTCATTGGTCCCTCATTTCAATCAACCAATCAAAATTTGAACTAAACGCACACGTTTAAACATTACTCAACATGATTGAAATTATTACCGAGTTTCACTGAGTCCTGAAAACTTGTTCATGAAGAAATTAGCCCGCGAGTCGGCTCTCCAGTCAGTGTTTTTTTTTGGATATATATATGTATATTTTTTGCGCGCGGGATTTCTGTGTCGCGGGGACAAAAATGGACACAGGGATCCCGCGCACCAAAAAAAAAATCAAATATCCGAAAAAAAAAAAGTGCAGAGCCGGTTCGCAGGCTATGAAGAAAGTGGTGAACAATTATCCACAATGTAACCCAAATGGTTTGGCCTTAGCCCTTGAGGGTATTACCCATAGTCCGTGGGCCAGGAGTCGAACCCCCCCCCCCCCCCCCCCCCCCCCCTAGGGGAATTTTGCTAACACATATCATTCGAAAGCTTAGCCCTAGGGTAGTCTAAAACCGGTTGTTTGCACTTTTGAAGTGGAAGCGTTAGGAGTTACGGCGCATTTTACATTTGAGCTTCAAAACCACAGGGTACCCACGTCGTGATGTTGCGAAATATACGAATAAAATACCTGTATTACATCAAAAACACTGTATATCACATATTTTGCATAATAACAGCCGAAATGCACTATTTTGCTAGGAAAGGTCTTAATAAAAGCATTCAAAAGTAGGTTTTTCATTGAATATGAAGCTCAGGGTACCCACGTCTCATAACTATCAAAACAGCAGGAAAGTCTTTGGCCCTACATGATTATCACGCGTTCCCTGTCCTAGATATACATAAAATAGAGTCTTAGCAGTAGCAAACGCATATTTGCGCCACGAGGCATATCATGCCATCCATGTTTGTTCTTGTTATTAGATGTATCGGAGCATTTTCGGGCTCTGGGCTCGCCGCACTTTCCACGTAAGACTTTCCACGCAAGACTTGGTTGCTTCCCCGGAGCCATTTTGTTGTCTTAGCCCGCTTGTAATCGCCAGATCTGGATTTGAGCATTATGCACGCGGATAGCTTGAATAAGTTGGTAGCGGTGATCGCTTACTCCGAAGAATTAATAGAGCGGATTTCACATGACTGTCAAGACTTGTTATGTAATTGCGATTGCTTTGCGTTCTCATTGGCTACTCGTTTTTCTCAGCCAATCAAATTCTGTAGTAAATACAATTGTGTAATTACTTAGTAATTGGTCCGGCTTGTAATTGGCTGAGAAAGAAAGCCATTTAGGAACAAGTTGTGATTTATCTCGATTCTGACTGGCTAGTGATTGCTCAATTGCAATTGTTTTCACAACAGTCATGTGAAATTTGCTCTAACTATACCCCCTGTGATTTAACTACTGTGATTTGATGTTTACTTCTATGCCGTAGTACGGAAAAGAATACTAAAAGTTCTGCCGAGTGTTCTCATGCTCTCGAATGTGCTGGATTTCTATCAGTATTGCGACTTTTAGATTGTGACAGGAAAGTAATAGCTAGCTGCTTACCAATACGCACTTGCGTGTCTCTGTTTTTTAAAACAATGCAGCTCATATGTACCACAATAAGTCAAAAGTTGCGCTACGTTCGGATATGGTGTGCTTTGCTGACGGGAAATTCTTGCTACGCGAAATTCTTGCTAGGAGTGATGAAACTTTTCTTTTGGATTGCTTAGCGTGTTCAGATATCATCCGAGTCTTTGATAAGTTTTGCTGGTCCCTTATATACAGAGTGACGTGAGATTCGCTTCGAAAAGTCCAAAGCACTGCGGATTACGAGTCCCTCGGATGGCTGATGGCTACCATGCTCTCCAAAAGTGCATTAGTTGGAAACGCGAGGGCTACGATCCATAGCTGGGTATCTTGTGAGATTTTGCACATTGAGTAACAACAGTGCAGCACAAGTAGTGTTTTCGCATAATGTAAAAATTATTTTTCATTTACAGCAACCACGAATTCCATGTTTGCTGACAAGTGAGAAGCGCACTAGACATAGTTCTCCTTTCTAGCTTTCCGACATTTCTATGAGAAAATGTTGATTGAGTTAGCCGTTTGTAGTTGTTATAAACAATGTTGTATATAGTTCATTCATTTTCTCACGGACAAATAAAATTCCGCCTGATACTCAGGCTATAAAGTTCGTATTTCTATTTTCTTAAAACCGTGCGACGCGGGTATCCTGTGGAATGCAATACAGTAAAAACCCGCATAAAAGAACAGGTGTTTTGGAGAATCAGGCTGATTTTGTTCTTGTATATTGGGTGTTTTCTGCAACATCAGCCTGAAAATGTTCTTAAGATGTTCTTAAAGATGTTTCTTAACATCAAATACTGCATACACTAGAAAGGGGACAGTCATTTAGTAACAACAATTAGTCAAGTCTAAAAAACAATTGCTTAATTACCCTGGAATTCCTGCTGTAGAACTGTGTGTGCATGGTCTAGCACATCATATTGATCTCCTGGGTACTCAACCACAAAGTGGGTTACTGTACTCGAATCTAACTGGCAGCAATTTTTTTATACAAGAACAATTTTCATTTTTCAGGCTGCATGTGTTCTTATGCATAAGGTACCTTTTTGACCAAATTTCAGCCTGAGTGTTCTTAAACCACATGTTCTTTTATGCGGGTTTTTACTGTATTGCCAAATGCACCTATTTCAATGCCTTCGAACACACTTTTTCAACGTAAACATGGCTTAAAGGCTATGTCGTGACAGGCGGCACAATATATTTGTGTTTGAATCGAATGCAAGCATTTTATTTGTGTTTTCGCAACATTACGACGTGGGTACCCTGTAGTTTTGAAGCTCAAATGTAAAATGCGCCGTAACTCCTAAACGCTTCCACTTCAAAAGTGCAAACAACCGGTTTTAGACTTCCCTCGGGCTAAGCTTTCGAATGATATGTGTTAGCAAAATTCCCCTAGGGGGGTCCTGGCCCACGGACTACCAGTTGTTCTTTGTTGAACGTATGGCCTTGTCGATTCCAGATTTGTTTACCTGGGAGGCAGTATCGCCGAGAAAGTTGACATTCAAATGAACAAGACTCTAACGTACAGCGGCGTGACCGACATGATGTCAAATATCAGCTACAGCCGCATCCTGTCAAACCAGTAAGTTACCATGGCAACACGTAGATGCCGAATGGAATACCATAGCAACAACGGCTGCATTTATCATTATTGTTTTTTTAATATTCACGAGTAATTGTTAATGATAGTAATCTAATGTTCTGTTTGTACTTCCAGCTATAATATACGAGTCAGAAAGCATAACACAACGGAAGAGCTACTCAAGGTATAGTTCATATCTCGATATCTGTGCTGTGTATTCGGCCTCACGGGCTATTGACTCAGAGACCATGAGGGCGGTGGAATAATTGTTTTAGTCAAATCACACTAGTAGGTCAATTTCTATCTGGTCATTTGCCATTTTCTGGCTTTCAAATCCGCACATTTCGCTCGCTACTAGTAGCCTATAACTTATAGCCTGCTAGTAGCTCAACCAATCAGAACGCAGCATTGGCAATAAACCACTAGTGTGATTTGACTAAGATGTAATATCCAACGTGCTCGCTTAGTAGCAGTAACGGGCGAGAATTTCTTTGTTTTAGCTCGACATAATACAAGGATTGTATGAAAAGAATTGTTCTGAAAATCAGCAAATCGACAGAACCTAATTTGGACTTGAAATTGATCGGTATTTATGAATACTAGTGAGGAGTCCATGTTGCCTTTCCCCTACGATTCTGAATTATTGCCGCCATCTTGCCGTGATTACCCATGATGCACTTGAGGGTGCGAACTCGTCTGTTTTCGTGGCGAGTAAACAGCGCTGGATATGGCCGATATTGGTACATTCTCGAGCACGTCACCTCGCGAGGGAGACTCTGGTAACAGCCCTTGACGCATGCGCGAGATTTGATACAGGGCCGTTGGGAGGAAACAACTTCCTGAGCAATGCGCATGCACCATCGTTCAAAATCAGCCAATCAGCAATGGCCCTTAAATGGATGTTACCAGAGCCTCCCCTGCGAGCAGACGAGACGGGCAGCTCTGGGTACGAGAATGATATTGGTGTCACAAAAAATTCCGTCGAGTTCCAATGTTAGACAATGGATTTGTCTCCCAAATAGACGAAGATTAGCGCTCTTTAGCGCTCCCACACCTACCAGAATGCAATAATCGCTTTTTAACATTTTGTTCGACAAATATCCGTCATTTACCGACATGCAGCGCGCGCGCGCGCGTTATAGCTGGAATCGCTTCTTTCACACCCCAAAATGATGTTTCTCATTTTCCCATTTCACTCATTTCTAGAAAGAACTATATTTCGGTAATGGTGGAGTGTTCACTGTCGTCATTCGAGAGGATCCAGACAAACCTGGCAAGGTAAAAGAAGAACTAGATCTTTATATTTTATTTGTCACTATTTTTTGTCAGTCTCTGCAAGTTTGGTCTCTGAGAAATTCCCTTAAAATATATTTGATGTGTCTGAAAACTTGGCTTTGTATTGTGTTTTAGCTTGAGATGATCCGGTACACAGATGTTCGCCCTATGACTATATCCATGTTGTGGCAACTACCTCAGTATATCACTCTTACGAGCGGGGAGGTTTTGTTCTCTATTACTGGTCTAGAGTTCGCCTATTCACAGGTAAGGGACCGATCGTTTATAACGTCTACGGGGGGGGGGGGGGGGGGAGTGAATTTGGGTGGGGGTAAAAATTTAGAAGACATAGATTTTAGGGGGGTAATTTTTTGGCACCCTCTCTCAAAAGAGGGGGTAATTTTTTCAGAGACACTGTGGTTCAAACTAAATAATAATATGTACAAGCTATCGCGTCGTGGCATACAGCGCCACGCCATATAGCAAGTACGCCAATTTCGGCGCGCTTCGCGCGCAACGGAATGTACAAAATAGTTTTTGAGTACGTGCGCAATGGAATGGATACGAATGTCATTACAAGGAAATATATCTTAGCCAGGAGAAAAAAACTAACTCTCCCCAAAAAGACGCTCTGCAGTAATAAGCATCGGAGCTGTCTCAGTTCGAAAAAAGGCCTAATTATTAGGCAAGCGTGAGTTCCACTTTACGAGGATAGAGATTCGTCATTTTGACCCTGCTTTACGCACGTCATTTGCGATCTTTGTTTACTACACACAGCAAATGGAATGTTCATCTACATTTTCTTTGAGGTTTGGTGAAATGCGTTCATATCATGCATAAAAATTAGGGCGCGCTTCGCGCGCAACAAAAAGAGAAATTTCTATAAATTGTCTTCCATTAGTTCAAACGGGGATCTGGTTACAGGGTGGGGGGTAAGCTTTTTAGAACATCGATGTTATGTGGGGGTTATTTTTGTATCGCCTTTTTAATGAGGGGGGTGCGAATTTTAACATTCAATAAATTTAGAAAACCACCGCCCCTCCCGTGGACGTAATAAACGATCGGTCCCTAACACGCAACTCATACTAGCGCGCACATTTTACCTTGGGTACTCGCGCTTCCATCTCGGTATCCCATATTATTAAGGTAATTCGCACAGCTGCACCAACAACCCTACACACAGATATCAACATGCTCTATTGCCACAGTAACACGTACGTAACGTGTAACTAACGCGCACTAACGCGCACGTGTAACTAACGCGCACATTTACCTTGGGTACTCGCGTTTCTATCTCGGTAATCCGTATTGTTGTTAAGGTAACTCGCCCAACTGTCCGCATAACCCTGCTTACAGGTAACACGCTCAACTCGTACTAACCCGCATATTTACCTTGGGTACTCGCGTTTCTATCTCGGTAATCGGTATTGTTGTTAAGGTAACTCGCCCAACTGTCCGCATAACCCTGCTTACAGGTAACACGCTCAACTCGTACTAACCCGCATATTTACCTTGGGTACTCGCGTTTCTATCTCGGTAACCGTATTGTTGTTAAGGTAACTCGCCCAACTGTCCGCATAACCCTGCTTACAGGTAACACGCTCAACTCGTACTAACCCGCATATTTACCTTGGGTACTCGCGTTTCTATCTCGGTAACCCGTATTGTTGTTAAGGTAACTCGCCCAACTGTCCGCATAACCCTGCTTACAGGTAACACGCTCAACTCGTACTAACCCGCATATTTACCTTGGGTACTCGACCTTCCTTCTCGGTAACCCGTATTATTGTTAAGTTAACTTGCAAAGTTGTCCCATAACCCTACTCACGGGTCACACGCTCAGCTCGTACTAACCCGCATATTATCTTGGGTACTTGCACTTCCATCTCGGTAACGCGCATTACTGTCAAGGTAACTCCCCCCAAGGTAACTGTCAAGGTAACTGCCCCAAGTACTGCCACGGTAACGCGCATAAACATCAGAGTTGTGGCCGAGAATCAAGAGTCACCAGAGCGATTTTTTCTCCCCAGTCTCCTGTCAGCATGAAGTCATGTATCATGGCGGGCTGGTTATTGACGGTTTCTATTGGCAACGCTATCGTGGTGGTGTTTGCAGAGGCGCGCATCACAGACAACATGGTAAGAGGACTAACAATCCACTTCACACCTGCCCATATGTTTTTGAACCAACCTGTGAATCAGTAAAATGTGCTGACTCAACTATTCTTCCTGCG
This sequence comes from Scolanthus callimorphus, assembly GCA_033964015.1. Taxonomy (NCBI): domain Eukaryota; kingdom Metazoa; phylum Cnidaria; class Anthozoa; order Actiniaria; family Edwardsiidae; genus Scolanthus; species Scolanthus callimorphus. The sequence goes on from CM066914.1 coordinate 5,731,509, forward strand.
ATCGTAAAGCCGGGGAAATACGAGACACAAAATGCCTCAACTTGTCGTGCAACATTGTTGCGTCCCAAGTCTAATATTTGTTGCTCGTTTTTCATCATTTTCACAACTTGGCGCGCAACATTTGTTTTGATGACCACACATGCGAGCTCAAGGCGGATTTTGCCCCTCATTTCTACTGACTAATCAACTTGAATTGTCGGCAAAAAGTTGCGCGACAAGTTATGTGTTTGATGAAAAACGAGCAACAAAGCCAGAATTTGTGACCCGCGCTCTACTTCGCGCAACAAATTTTCACAACTTGAAACAAATGTTTTTGTTGCGTGACAAGTTGTGGCGCGAGATGAAAAACGCGCAACAGCGTTCCAAACTTACACCGCAACAATGTTGCGCGACAATTTGAGGCATTCTGTGACATTCTGTGGCATTCTATTCCCCCTGCTTTACACGTGGCTACGAAGTGAAGCAAACCAGTGCTTCTTAGCGCTTAACACCCCCGTGTTGTTCACTATGAAATTTTGTTAAACTAGAGCCGTTTTCAGGAGCGGGGGTTTCTGTGCGCCCACGATCCTAGTCGCGCGCGACGTTACGACGGCCTGGGAACCGAGATTTCTGGCAGTCTGAATGCTCTATGTCCATCGTTTTAGGTTTGATACTTCGTACTCGAAGACGTAGATTGGACTGTTCCAAAAAAAAAAACGTACCCCCTATAGAGGAATTCCAAATTTTCAAGAATTGCTCTACTCCTGTGGATATTCCAGACTCCTGTGTAACACCTGTGGAAATTCCTCATTCTCTTGTGGGCCTGTGGAAATTCCATAGTTGCAAATGAATACCCTGTGGAAAATCTAGGATAAAATAAATGGCCCTGTGGAAATTCCAGGGTAAAAATCACAGACCCCGTGGAAATTCCAGGGTCAAAATCAGCGACCCCTGTGGAATTTCCAGGTTCCTCGATAAGGGGGTAGGTTTTTTTTGGGGGGACAACCCAATTTTTGAAATAATCCTGCTTATTCATGTTGACACGTAGGCACAAGTTTAAAATGCTTATTCGTTTCCTAGGTAACTGAATTCTTCTTCTTCGCCGGTCTACTAGCCGTAGTTATGATCGTGTTTGCGATCATGTCCTACTACTACAAATACGCCTCCTACTCCGTCAACGGCGAGTACAAACCGGAAGCGGAAGAGGTCCCCCTCACGGACACTGCGATGGACCCGTACGATGGCGACAGATAATCAGGCTGGTCACATGTTTATTTAGCCTCGTTCTCGTGCCTACTGGACGATTCCAGCTATAATGCATGTGCGCGTTGCATGTCGGTATATGAGTGACATTTGACGAGTAAAGTGCAAAGAACGAGCGTGCAGTATCCTGGTAGTTGCGTGACATGTCAAGGGCATTTTTAAACTGAGAAGTGCGCTGGAATGGTCCACAAATATAGCTGGAATGGTCCACAAATTTATTGAGGTTTATAAAGGATCCGTCTCACACCCTGCCCATAATGTATTGCTTTGTTTTTGTTCACATGATTCATTACCATCAGAAACTCTGACTTAATGCGAGTTTTCTTGCGCTTGTACAGAAAAAATGTTCAAACCTGAACACTTTTTGTCGAGTTTCTGATATGGCGGCGAAGCAGTGCAATATGGGCGGGGTGAGACGGATCGTTGAAGTAAATATCTGTGGGTGAATAAGCTGGGGGAAAAATCATTGTTATTTGCAAAAATAACAATTTTTAATTCACGAGTCGAGTTTTACTCTGAAATCTTCGATTCTCTTAATTCACGACTCATTGTTTAGTAGCGACTGGGACTTCACACACGCTTCTTCGTTTTGCTGTGATCCAGGCCTTTTTATCCCCGAAAATCCGTATTCTATGATATCCTATACCACCTACTGCTTCCAAGTAGGTTGCTGTCTTCAATATGTCACGTGCTAGTCCAACCGACAGATGGGTTTCCTGTGTCGGAAATTGCCACAGGAAGACCGCGTGTCTGGATGGAGAATGACTACATGTTGCATTCTAAACTTGGAGCTATAGAATGAGTTTAGAAGCACTGCATCCATTTTTAGTAAAGGCAAAGGAAATAACAGCATTGCGGAGAATGCTTAGGCTATCTTTTCCTAAATTGGCGAACTGGGATACCTGTGACGAAATCGCTACAGGTAGCCCGAAAGAACTTTTTTCCGAAAAGCGCAGTCGAAAGTGATCTTTCTAGACAGGATTCTGACTCTACACTAGTAGCCCAAAGGCCGAATGAGGCTGGCTCTGACACGTGTTTTCTAACGCTCTATGCGCACCGCGAGACACGCACACCGTGCAATAAAACTAATCACTATACGCACAAATGCACGTCGATAAGCATGGTGAAAACTTCAGCAATCGCTTGCACTCATCTTTAAAACAGAAATTCAAATATTCAAATATTAACTTCACGACTGTTCTAATATATAGCGTAATCAGTATTTTTTGTTCAAAATTATATTTTGCTACAAGCATGCAAATTAATTCCTTAGAAATTGCACATAAGTTCCACGAGCACGAATCTATAAAATAATATTCACTAAGCATCACCTCACCCGAGGTGAGCCGCCTTGACGAGCCCCCGAGCTCTTGGGGCAAGGTTTTAAATAAATAAAAATAAACATCTAAACACGTAAAATAAGCTAAAATGTTTAAGATATTTAGAAATGCTGTTCGTGACAGCAACTATAGCTATTTATTCTTTCCAACTTGCAGGGCCAGTTGGAATTTAATTCAATTTAAACGTTTACCTGTAAAGTAAAACGCTAGTGTAAATGAATTCATTAGCCCAGCCGCAGAGCCTTCTGGGATGTAGCATTCTCGTACCCAGAGCTCCCCGACTCGTCACCTCTCGGGGGAGGCTCTGGTAGCAACCATAGAGTCGTTGAGACTAAGGACGTTCTGCGCATGCCATGGCTGTTATCAGTGACTCATTCTCTTACCCAGAGCTCCCCGGCTCGTCTTCTTGCGGGGGAGGCTCTGGTGACAGCCACTGACGCATGCGCGAGATTTGATACAGAGCCGTTGAGAGAAAGATATTTCTGCGCATGCACCAACATTCAAAACCAGCCACAACCTCGTCCCCAGGGTCTTCTCGGTCGTTTTTCAAAATGGCGGTTAGCTCAGAGAAGACCCTGGGGGAGGCTAAGTCACGTGACTATTGTCTGAGGACATGAGAATGAGGTTTGTCCTTTGTTTCGAAACGGTCATGTGACTCAGCCTTCCCCAGGGTCTTCTCTGAGCTAACCGCCATTTTGAAAAACGACCGAGAAGACCCTGGGGACGAGGTTGAACCAGCCAATCAGCAACGGTCCTCAAATGGATGTCACCAGCCTCCCCTGCGAGGAGCGAGCCGGGGAGCTCTGGGTACGAGAATGTCAGTGACTCCACTGCGAGTTTACGAGCCGGGGAGGTCTGGGTACGAGAATGGGGATGTAGCCGTAAATTGCGCATGCGTAAAGATATGTAAATTTCACTAGTCAATCCTGTTCGAAAAGCAGCCATTTTATTTTGTTTTACCATTATATTTACCAACAAAACAACGAAATTATTTTTAATTGCATTTCATTAGTCATGTTTAAATATCATTGAGATATCAGTGAGATTTATGAAATGTAAAGATATGTAAATTTCACTAGTCAATCCTGTTCGAAAAGCAGCCATTTATTTGTTTTACCATTATATTTACCAACAAAACAACGAAATTATTTTAATTGCATTTCATTAGTCATGTTTAAATATCATTGAGATATCAGTGAGATTTATGAAATGATATCAGAGATATAACCCAATTGAACCGAAGGGTTCTCGAAATTGTAAAGTAAATGTAGAATGGGGAAATGGGAGTCAAATAAAAGGAAAAGCAATGCAGTATTTTATTGACAATTTCATTTATTTTCTCAGTGTTCCTCGAGTCCTCCGTATATCATGATCACTATTTTTCTTCTTCTGTAGTTTGGCCCAGAAACCAAGTGTATAACATAATGTATGCATTTGTTTATCACCCCCTCCCCCCACGAAGTCCATCATGATGGGTTTAAAGAAGTTTAAAGAACATTTTGTAGAACGTATACCAAGATACGGACTAATAAAACTTTGCGATTCTTTTTCGTTCCATCCCTAGTCCACAAACCAAAGGATATGAATATTACAACCCCTAGCTGATTCGGGGTTACACCCCTGAGGTTACAAGTTGTTGACCCTTTTTGATTTTCGTTTGTTTTCTATCAAATATTGTCTTTCTTCTCGCCTCTTCCTCTATTGTTGACCGTACCATGAGCACTGATGTATGCCTGATTGAGCTAAAATTCCAACACAAAGCCAGACAAACATTAATTATCTCCATTCAAATCGTCTAATCCCGTAATCTTAGTCGGAAATGCTGGAATCCTTTTAGTTACCATATCCGTGGATAAAAAGAAAGGATCGATGATAACGATATATTTAGCCTTGTGTACTCATACCTCATATAATCTCGCTGACTTATTAGCTCCTATTCTAAATATAGCAGGATTGTTTCATTAATGGAGCCACTCCTAGAGGGAGGATCTGGTAATCAACCTGCTCTTGAATTATTCATCTGCGGCTGTTCCTCGACTGTTTGGTGGATGTTTTGTATGGTAGTTTATGAGATTTCAGTATTTCGCAAATAGAAAAATACTAGCTGTGAAAATGATGTACTAGTTGAAACAAGTATTCGAACTTTTAACACTGGCCGTGTCTATCAAAGCAAAGGGGCTAGGGTTGGTTAGCTTGGACAAAAATATAGACTTCCTGGCCCGCTTCCTGGTCATTTCTGATGTGGTTTTTATTGGCGAATGGTTGGATTCCGAGCGGCAAGAAGAACGATTTGTTGCAATAACATCATGTTACTGACACTCCAAACCCAAGTGGAAACCATCAAGAAATATTCAGGAATAACGCTTCCAGTCGCGCTATATTTATTGTTAACCTGACGCCAAACTGGACGCGATATTGGTCCTTTGTCTCGTCTGACGTCATTTAACGAGACTTTTTATATCCCCAAAACAAAAACCCAAAATTAGCTCTTACTGTTTTCATTGATCCTACCGGATATCTAGGAATGCGAATGGATTTTTCACAAGTTGTTTTGGACTCTAATCATTTGCGGGCCATTATACGGGTATAATTTATATGAGCGTAATCCTTGCAAACAATGAGTTATCAGTGCTTTTATAACTGATATAGCTTATTCTGTCCAGGACGTGGAACAATAGACCAAGGTGGTCATTTATATTAGCACCGTTACCTCGTCAATTTTAACCAATATTTGGACCGTTTAAATATTTGCGTTTTGGGAACGCGAACATTTGTCACCCTAGAGCCTAAACTTTGGTCTCATTGAAAACGACCACATAATCCCCTTAACATTGTAAGGAAAAATTGACAGGAAATTTACAGTGTAACTCCAGCCGTAACTCGGTAGATTTTTCTGTTGGTGCGCCCTTCTGTACTGGTTCTTGGCTCCGTTGGGTTTCATTTTCGAACTAATGCACCATTGGTCATTAATAATAGTAATAATATCATAATAAAATCTCTAATATGTAGATCCTTTTCGAGTGAGACATAAACGACAACATAATGGCAGCTCATTTGACGTTTATTTTTGTAACAGATGATTTACGGGAGAGAATTCTGAGAGCAAGAAAGGTTGTTTAACAAACCTACAATTGTAGATGAATATATTGTTCATTTCTTGTGAATGTGACTGCATTTTAAAAGCTACCAATTTTTTTTTTTTTGGGGGGGGGGGGCTCCCATATCCTTTGGTCGGGGATGATCGTCGGGAATTTTTAGTTTCACCCCTAAACGATACCAAAAAGAACGTGGTAAAAAACCCCATCAAGAAATTTCCGTCTTTGATGGAGATGCTGCCTTGGATGGTGTCTAATATATCGTCTTGTCAACAATTACTCTCTCTCTCTTTCTTGAAGGTTTGCCGCCGTGTTAGAGCCCTAAACGATACCAATCTGCCTTACATTTTATTGCAGATCATGGTTACCCCTAAAAGAGACTAATACCCGTGATTTTAACCCCTAAGACATACGACAATCATCCCCGACGCGCATTTCCCTTTCGTAAACGGTCGTTGCCTTTTAGAACGGTCGTTGCCATTTCTGTGAACGGTCGATGCCATTTCAGAAAGGTCGTTGCCATTTCGGATCCCTTGGGACAGTTAGTAATTATCATATATATAGCTTCGTTCTATAGTTGCTAATGAAAGATAGTACAAATCCAATTAAAAAGCACCTCCAACCCAGCGAATTCACTCGTAGCGCACTGGTTAGGGTTTGGGTTAGTAATTGGGTTACCGGTTAGGGTTAGGGTTCTAAACAGGGTAGAATTTATACAAGGTTTTTTCCTTTTACCTTGACTGAGACATATCAAAAATAAAACGTGAAAATTTTCTAAGTGTCGTCCAAATGGCAACGACCGTTACGAAAGGGAAATGCGCATCCCCGACCAAAAAATATGGGATCCCCCCCCCCCCCCCCCCGGAATTAACCCTAAAATCGTGACATACCCATTTCGACTAGAAGCGCCCCTATCCCTTTCTTTGACACGCTACAGCAGGCCTTTGCATTTTGCGTGCTTTCATCCTGTAACATAACAGGATAATAAACATAATCTTTGATTTAACGGACAGGTCGTGCTGGGTGGATTCCCGACTGGTTATTAAGATCTCCCACTAGAGGCCCCATAATCCCTTCCCTTCTTGCCGCGTCTTTTGCGTTTTGTGTATTTGTATCCCGTGGTATGACAGCGTGGGTGCATGGCTCAGGTATGTCACACAGTCTTCATAGACATTCGATTCAGATGACAGCGATTCAGAGTGGACACAACTCCCGTTCCCTCTCTTATGCTATTCATAGATCCGACCTGTCATTCAAGACCTTTCTCGCGCAATATTGATTAATAAAATATAATAGTTATCAGAAAATGGAATCCAGTTTTCAATTCTACACATCCGTATTAGTAAAACTGCAAAGTTTCAAAAGAATTACGTGAAAACTGGCTGAGATATGAATTTTCAGAACTTCGTATTCTGGCTTATTTTTTTGCAAGAAATGTATGGGAAAATACATCGAAACGTCCAGCCTCGACTTGACGTATTTGCCCATACATTTCTTTGTAAAAAGTAAGTCAGAATACGAAGTTCTGAAAATTTATATCTAGCCAGTATTCAAGCAATCTTCACCAAACTTTGCAGTTTTACTAAAACGGATGTGTAGAATTGAATACTGGATTCCATTTTCTGATAACTATTATATATTATTAGTCAATTTTGCGTGAGAAAGGTCTATAGTTACTGTTGTTATGTCCCACAAACAAACCAAGTTTCTCCTAAAAAAGAAGTCCAGAAATAATCCGATCCCGCTAAGGTTTACCAGATATCTTTATCTTCGGCTCATCTAAGTTTACACTGTCATAAAAGGCAAAAAAGGGCTGCAAATCGGGCTGATTTCGGAAGTCATGACATAGTGTTTGTGGGACACGTTCAGTCGCAGTGGGAGAAACTCTCTAATGATTGGTATCTGCAGGTAGCGTGAATTGGCTTTATTGTTTGATCGAACCTATGAATTAGGGGCACCAAGTCTGCCTTAATTATGCGGCCATTTTGTCTGCCTAGCAGCATGCCGAGTCGGAGAAAGCATCCATTTCCATCGGCTAACTTAGGAAATGCAGTGCGATATTTATTATTCAATTCAGAATATCAAGTATAAAGCTTTGTTTGTAGGTGGTTATTTTGAGATTTCTTCACGAAAATTGTTACTCATAATATGGAACGAAAACAATAACAAAGGAGTTGCTGACCAGGGCTCTATAATGGGCAGGTCTCGCCAGCTGACACACGTGGCAAAAAAAAATCCTTTTCATGCATAGACAGGTCCAAAGAACTGGTGAGGTCAAATCCACTAGCGCTGTCACAATAACCGCACATTGTTTATGCTCTACCCTGTTGGGACAGCATATGTAAAATCTCGGACGAAAACGATGGCCGCTTTGCTGTACGCTGGTCTTCGTTTCATAAAGTCAGGTCCACACGAGATGTGTTTAGCTGCGAATGGGCTGCCTGTCTAGTCTCCTCGCAGCCGCGCGCCCGGATCGGAGTCACGCAACGCTCGCACTGCAACGCTCCCCGAGCGTTGCGTGACTCCGATCCGGGCGCGCGGCTGCGAGGAGACTACTGCCTGTCTCGATATGTGCTCCCTCACGTCTGCGAAATTCACACTAATCAACTCACGACGACACCAAAATAAAGCATCTGCGGTAGTTTGGAACGGAATTGCAAAAGGAGATTCTAGTGTAGATAGGTTAGCCGGTGCTGTCCTGGTTGGCAGTTTATATGCAAACAAATTCAGCGGTCCCGGAGACGAGGTCACGGCAAGCCTGGACGGAAAACGGTTATGTATAGGCAGGCGAAAGTGTCCCGCGTCTCAAGATGCGACATTTTTAAGTAAGCTCCTTTAATTAGTAAAACTTGCAAGTTTGAGAGCGATTGGTTTAAAACTTGGTAAGATATAGCCATGTACATAAGAGCTTTTGCCATCCCAAACGAGGTTAGCGCCAGACGACGGAAGCCATTTCGTGGTAATGAGGCCCTAGTGGGCGAGTCTGGGCAAAGCATAATTAGCCAATCAGAAAAGACCAGAACGCAGGGCAAAGAAATAGATTTCCTTTCGTTTTATTCAGCGAAAAATGGAAAGATTATTATTATTATTTTTTATTTAAACTGTAAAAAGGTGAGCTCCCTGTGTTTTCGTAAAATCGATTCGAAACGATTTTCTGTTAACGCCCAAAGTTATTCCTAATGCCCGTGCATCACTCGAAGTTTGATGGGGAAATAAAGACTTATTTTTTTGCTATTTTTTTCGAATCCAAGATGGTGCCCATTTGTGGCCGAGAATTTGCTTATATATACTTCATGACTGAATATCATTTAGTCCCCCTGCTCTTTTATTGTTTTGTAATATGTTTTACTATTTCTGAGAAAGCTGAATGAAAATCTCAGCTTTTGAATTTTATCGATGCCGCTGTCCCGGAGAATCTTACACTTACATCAATTGACTCATCAATTGGCCATCTGTTTTGAGTCTAAAACTACTCAAGCATGACTTTGCCCCAAGGTTAATGTATTTTGTTATTTTCTATAGTATCTCTGCTTTCTTTGTTTTAACGAGACGCCTTAGTACCATGACCACCACCAGCTGGTTGAAGAAAGTTTTGGTCTAAAGCTAGGGCGCGACTGTTGCATCGGACAGGGAAGCACGTATCGCGTGCGAACTCGTCTTTCTTAATTGCGCCTCAAATTCACCAAATCGCGTTAATCGGTCGATCTTGTAAAGAAATACCCAACAAATGTGGACTACACCAACTGATAAACTCTTGCGCGTAAAGTGCTGGTTCTAAAATCTCCCCGATAAGATATGTCCAACATAAAGATAAAACTCTTATGGGGTCTGCCTCTGGAGGTAACCCCAGCGGTATTTGGCTCGCAGCGGCGAAAGTTCTCGATTTGATAGTGATAAAAAGAGCATAAACAGTAAAATATCAGAATGAGATACACGGCAATGAAAGCAGACGGGGTAATTGGCAATAGGACAGATTAACAAAATGATAAAGCCCTCCTTGTAACATAAACCTGGCCAAGATAGCCAGCTCAGATATTTTCTCTTAAAGATAAGATTTATTTTACTTTGTAATCAAACCGGACTTGCCTCCTGGAACGGCCCGATTTGAAGTTGACAAACAAAGAACGGGTAAGTTGATTCTCCTTCTTCTTGACAACGAATCTCTGACGTCTCTGTTACAAACAAAATAAACCCGACATAGAACTGGTTGACTTTTATAAGTGTGAGCATTTCTGTCAATTCAATGTAGCTACGACTTCACTTTAGGTTTTTTATGAAAAGCAAAGATTTTCCATAAATGGTAAAAAAATATTCCCTTTAAAAAGGGCGTCACCACAAGCTTCCCAAGATGCTTGGTTATGAACCTGGAATTCTTCGTAACTCGTGGCACTCGTTATAATAAAGCGTTAGTAACAATGTTCTCTTGATTTTGACGCTCAAATGAGCTAAACAAGAAAACAGAATATAACTGTGGAGTAAGTTTCTCGCATTCGTGCTCGATACCTTGAGAAAGCACTTATGCTTTGTACCTTATCATAACGGCTTTGACACCGCAGCTTTAGGGCTATCACTATTACATCTCGATGAGTGAGAAGCGCTATAACTAAGCTACAAACACATGAGCTTGTCTCTCTGTGCTCTGATCTGCAACTAATATGTATACGGTTCAAGGTTTACGTATCTAATCTGTTATAAATCTTGTGTCCTCTGTTACAAAGACGTTAGTTGAAGCCTCAACTTTTCGTGCACTTGGCTTCGAAAGTTTTTTTTTCCAAAGATTATGTCCTCAATCTCACTGCATCCTGGACCACGAGAGAGATCTAGATAACCGAAAATAGTCTTAATCGAGATCACCTTTGGCACTTTTATCGTTATATTATCAAAATCATTTGTCGTCCTAGTTATCGTAACGGTATCGGTAAGGTTAATAGGATCACAATTTAGAGGATCTTTCTTAAGTATTGATAGCCGCATGTTACTCGGCTGATAATGTCCAGTTCATCTCCTCGGTCAGTGTTGATATGATCGCTTTGAGGGGGCCTCGCGGGTTACACGTATACTGTCAAATATCTATTGCACTATGGGTGATGAGAGAAAAATCCCAAGAAAGCGTTTAACGCGTCTTTAGACTCCGGGAAATTATTAGGTTTTTTTTGTATATTGCTGTGTAATTTTATAGTTGCTAGTGATTTTTGGTACGGAAAAAGAGGTTTCGTTCGTTGTGGTTCTCATCTTTGGTTCTGGGGATTGCTGACAAGATGCTCGATATATTACTGATTAAAACAACGATTATTTGGCGAACTCTTGTATGGAATTATTATAGGAAAAAATAAAGAATCTATTTCTTAGAATTCTTGAATATTACGTTTTATTTTTTACTTTATATCTTTTTTGTGTAAACTATAAAGTGGTCTATAAATGAATGTAATATTTGCAGTGAATAATCTAAATGTATGATTCTATGATTTTTTGGCCATGCTAAAATTCTTTCATTTAAACAAAAGTTATCTGCATTTTCTAAGCTAGACAAGTATACGAAAGGCTTGCGCGATACTTTTTTACAGACAAACTGCCGAGCACACCGCAACGCGCGCTCCGAATCATGGGAAAAATTAAGGGGTTCTTTTTACCCGGCATACAGCATTTAGTGAAATATTAATCAATAGATAAGACTCACTCATCTTCAGTGCCCACGAATTAATTCTGGGGTCCAGAATACGTTTATGGACTGCGTCTGTTTTACACAGTATTTTTACCACGAAGAAGCAGTTCCTTCGAGAATAGCAAGAACAGAGTCCTTGTTCGTTCAACTATTTTAATATCTGTTTTGTCAAGGACAGTAGAGAATTAACATTCAGTCTTTCTGGCGTAAGTATGACATCTCCTGTTTCCTGTCCCTGACACATGCCTCATGCTAACATGTGGCCAATTCCGTGCCCAACACGCGACCAACTAGCTTAAACTGCTATTGCTCTCGAGCTCAATATACAAAATTACCCCATAAACAGAGTATAATAGCTTTCTAGAAATATAGGCCACTTGACCATGTCAAAGTCACCCCCTCAGCGTGTACGGACGTTGACGTGGAGCTAAGAACTCAACCCCCTGCAGGCAAAATGCTTTTAGATATAGACCCGGCGTAATCAATCGAACAAATCCGAACAAAAAATCAATCGAACGCAATCGAACACCAATCGTTCGATTTGTTCGGCACTCGAACAAATCGAACGCGAGCTTTGCTGTGAGTTCGATTTTCGAACAAAATCGAACACCAACCAATCGAACAGATTGGATTGTTCGATTTTGTTCGGTAATTATGAATAATGTGTGACAGGATTTCCCGGAGAAAGACGGGGACTCCCAAACCTTTGGGGAGGGGATGTTTTTGGTTCATGTAATTTTAGAGCCCTCTGGTACATTTTGGGGGGTAAAAAAGAAACATGTTTTACCACATTGTAACCTGCGAGCATGAGTGCTTTCTTCTGTCCAGTCTTTTAAAATTTTACAAAGTTAGTCACGTGTCACACATTCGCGTAGTTGTTTTGGCCGGGGGCGAGATAACAAATGAAAACGCACGACAGCAAAACCGCGAGCGCTAGCAACAAAACGAAAGAGCGAGTTACCGAGGAAAAGCCTCTGCTAGTTAGCTGGGTAGCATATTTTGGAGTGAAACATTTGGTGTATTGTCTCAGCACATAATCTTTTACAGGCTATTGTAGCTTCAAACGTCTAGTAGCTCAGGTCTTTAAAAATTCTGCACTATATTCGGACTTGTGGTACCTTTTTGGAGTCAAAATCAGATAAAACCACTCCCAATTGGTACCTTTAGGGAGAAAAATCTAAGTATGTTTAAAGTTCGATTTCCGAACGTTCGATTTTGTTCGATTGTGAAGATTTTGCTGTGAGTTCGATTGTGTTCGATTGCCGAACAAGTCGAAAATCAATCGAACGATTGGTATTCGATTGAGTTCGATTACCGAACGTTCGATTGATTACGCCGGGTATAGACAAAATCAAGCAGTTGGACGAGCGGGCATTCAGAGGTGTAATTATTATAACATTTATATCAGACACTAGTAATTCACATGATATGACATGATGTGGCTGTTTCAAGTCTTGTCAACCGAAACAATGACTTGTAAAAAGTGTGGATTTGCGATATCCTAAGCCTTACAAGAGAGAATGCTTTCTTTTCTTTTTTTTTGTTTTAGTCTAAATTTTACGTGAATAAAAGCTTGAAATGTAGATCATTTCATTTTACGGGAGCCATACCTTTAATTCACATTACCAGGGCGTGAACCGTTTTAGAAATCAGACACGAGACGCTCTGTTAAGATGTCTTATTTTTTCGTACCAAATACGGAGCAGATCTGTACAAAAAGTATACCGTTTTAGATATCTGTTTTGCAAAAATTTGGGTTATATCCCTATTGTTATGACTGTTATCAATCCCACCCCTCACCCCACCCCACCTCGCCCCACCCCACCTCGCCCCACCCCACCCCACCTCGCTTCACCCCACCCCAACTAGGCAATTCAGGAAAAGTTGCTTGACAGTACACCCAAAAGTTGCTCTAAAGTTGCTCAAATATTAAAACGTTGCCACCAAAATTGAGAAAAATTGCTTGTTTTCAGGGTCAATGTCTGAATTTCTTTCATTTTCCTCGTCAGAAATTTCATGTGATTGCGATGCCATGACTTGCACTGCAGCAAATACCAAGATTTTGTGCGAACAACCGCTGGATTTAAGCGTCCGTTAGATAGATAGCTGCTGTCCAGATTTCGTGGGCGCAAGTAAAGAGTTTTATACCAGTTTGTTGCTCAAACGGTGCCAAGGAAGGAAAACGTTGCTCCAGGTTGCTCGCACTAAAAAAAGTTGCTGAAAACGCTAAAAGTTGCTCAAAAGTTGCCGAGCACAATCTATTTATGCCTAACCCCAACCCCATCCCAATCAAATAAATCACTTCTTGGTTTCTGCAATCGCCCTTGTTGGCTTTTTATAAAAAAACATGTTCGCCAGTCGATGTGACTGCCACTGGGGCACTGAAAAGCACGTCCCGTGAAACATGCTTCTTTTCTTCTTAAAACACGATAGTAGAAGTAGAACGCATTATCATAACACCCAGACATCCGCCCAATGCCAGTTTTTGCTCTAAACTGTATAGACCCACCCCCAAAACGCGCGAGGATATTTATTGTTCGTGATTTGTCCAATATCTATTTTTGTAAGAAATTTCGTGTTTTCCTAAAACAATACGTTTCCTGTGTCCACTCAGACTGGCAGTAACCATTAGTTTCCTAGAAATAATATCGTAGTATCTTTTTCAAGCGTTTGATTTTGATCGACTTCAGCACAGTCACATGAAACGTGCAGTAAAATGTATGATAGGTCACCTGAATCATGCGGGGTTTCCTGTATTCATTGCCCCCAGAAAGCGATGGCATTTGCTTTACAGAGCGTCTCATTCCCTGTGTGCACACAGACAAGGCAGTAACCGTGTTTCCTACAAGTAATATCGTAGCATCTTAATTTCCAAGCGCTTCGTTTTGATAGTCTCCAATGCGCACATGACTAAGTCATGCTTCAAGTTACTACTCGGATCAATGTTAACTTTCACTTGTTCTCCGTTTTATGATAGAAATTGTTATAAAGTTAGTGTAAATAAAATATTTAATGTCAAGCTAAAGTTTCGTGAACTTTTCTCATTAAAATAGTAAATTACCCTAATAAATCATTTGTTCATGAGTAGCGTTTTCCTGAACTGAGGTTCTGTTGGATAAACGACGCATGTGAGACGTGTCAGATCAATGGCTGTCACTGATTATTTACGAGACTTCTAGTAATCATTATCTGACGTGTAACGGAGGAAATGGACGGGTGAAAATTTGTGGGCACAACTATTTCTGATCAGAGAAACTATATACCGTGGTGGTGGCCGTCAGGAATGAATGATGGCTGTTTTTACATGGAGCATCATTCGATATCGTATAGATAATGTGCGCATTGCTGGCGCTCAACTAAACAGCATAAAGAATACATCTTGTTGCCATTTTGGATTTTAGTGATAAAGCGCCAAAAACGCACTAAAATCCAAGATGGCCGCCACGATTGCGAGTTTTTTAGAAACAATTCTACTGGCTGATGATGGCATAGTTATTTCTTTTGGCTTCCGGTTTGTAACTCATTGCCGGAAGTGTTCTGTAAAGAGGGCTTAAACCAACCTCGTTCCCAGGGTCTTATGGGAAATTTTTCAAGATGGCGGGTGATTGATTCATTCATGGAAAACACGAGAGGATCACGTGGATTATCGGGGCGGGGTAGCTCACTTTGCATGCTACAAGTTCTGGATGATACTAATCTTGCTGAAATAAAACTTTTGAAAATGTAGAGAGCTGATCTCGAAAATCTATATCTGCCAGCATCTGAAAAATATGAATTACATCATCATGAAGCAATGGAACATAATATGAAAATATAGTCCAAAAAAAGCCACTAGATTCGCCATCGCCTTTATTTTCCTTCAGACCTTTCTTTAAAGGCATGTTCTTTTTTTCTATAATCATGATCTTGGTCCGCTGTTTTTTGGGCCGAAATCGTCCCCAGTTATCTACCTATGATCGTGGCGTGGGCGACTCTTTAATATACTCTTATCGTTCTGTGTACATACTGGTTTTAAAATAATTCCGTCATAACGCATATTGTTTATGACGAGATTGCAACGAGGCGCCACAAGTACGGGCGTTCATAATATATTATTTTCTTTCGCATTCAGGAGAGAGACATGCTATCCGAAATGAACGTGGGGCGGTTTTTGCCTCTGGCGAAACTATTTTTCGTGCGTTCCATAGATATGTTTTGAGCTTGCCAGATGTGACTCTAATAAACAAAAGAGTATTTGATGAGGTAAAAAAGGTTATTGCAGCAACTCTGTAGAAATATGCGAGTTTTGGCAATTTAAACATTTCCAACGTTCGCAATTTGTCTAACCTGTCACATTTTTGTTTTTACAACAAAGTGTAAAACAAATACTTCTGTTCTCTATACAATGCCATTTGACGAAGGTTTTTTTCGAGTTATTTTCTTTCCGTTAACGATGGTAAATACCATATAAACGCGTAACTTTTTCATCCATCTGTACACCCCGGCACATATTTGTTCAAAGTTTTTTCGTGAACAAGTTGTGGTAACCCAATCAAACTTCGTGAATATTTTTCCATGGCCGGTTCAATGAAGTTTAAAGTTGTTCAGTGCATGTTTAAAGTTTTCTATAACTGAAAACGTAACTTTAAGAAATGCTCAATCGTGTTGAATAATATTGAACACTGTGTTGAATTATATTCAATGATGTCAAACCGTTCAACCAGAGAGTTGTGTTCTCTCACAGAATTCCCTGTGTCGACATTCGTGAAAAAAATCCTTAAAAATCGAGGTTTCCGTCATGTAAAATGATTCAAATCTTCACAAGTGCTATTTTTTTAGCCACTGCTTTGAAAACTGTTGAGAATAACCTGAGAATCGCTGAAAATTTCGCGCCGAGGAAAATAAAAGTAAACTTGAATGGAAATTTGGAAAGTCGGTTTGGTTCCCGCGCCTTCACTGACCTTGTGACGCAAAAAAATTCTGGGCTCGACATGTTGTCTTATTGTCCATGGTATTAAAAACTAATTTCCCGAATATTGGGGCTTGTTGTTCACGGATTAGCCTTGATGTTGTAAAGGACTGTGCGGATACAATCGCTTCATCACTCGGCACGTGCGAGTCTTGCTCGAACCTTTTGTTTTCCGAAAACGTTATCAATAAACAAAGAAGACAGGCGTATTGGGTTTCAAGAAATAAAAATCCCCATGATTGCGCTATTGTCGTTTTATCATTCTGCCTGCTATCATTTCTAACATCGGATAATAATCGTGGCGAATAGTTACGCTTAGATTGGATGCAATAACCGTTTATTCATTCCACAAGCTTTTGTCGATAAGCCACTATCTTTGCGAGATTTCCCCTGCATGAAATATTAAAAGAATTCAACTGAATATTTTCAGTTTTTTCAGTAATCGAGTGTATATTACAGATTGGTGACAAGAGCCTCAAGAGATAAAGGAATTATCTTTGGTTTTTAAGTAGAATACATCTTAATCCTGCTCGGTCGAGTTCTCCGTCTCTCAGTGATCTGCACCCCGTGCTTTGGGCCTCTCATGTACTGGCTCTCAATATCGCTTCTCAAGAACCTTCAAGGACTTTTGTTTGAAAACCTGGCTCAGATCTCGAAATAGAAACTCTAAATCCTTTGTCATCGCCTTAAAAGCTATCTAACCTTCGTTTTTGGATCAGCTAGGCGAAATAGGGAGTGTTTTAATTTTGAGGAAATCACTGAGAATCGGAGACAATTTTATTTGTGGAAATGAATATAGGCGGTAGACTGTACTGTTAGTCTAAATTTTTAATAAGGCAACATTTCCCTGGTGTATTTGGAGATAAAACTGACAAGGTTTGATAATCATAGTCTCGATATTAGTTCTTTTGGTCGGATGAGGCCTTTAGTCATTAACTTTTGAACTGATCACAGAAAGATATCCTCAACTTCCGAACCCATGATACTGTGAAACATACCCCGATATCTAACAAACCCAAATGGTCGATCATTCATATGAATAAAAGACTTTAGACGTTATCCTGGCTCTGTTTAGACACTGATTGAGATATTTCTTACTACAATCGAGCTTAGTGTTTTCGCTTAGCTAAATTAAAAGTAATTCCAACGCTAAACCCTTGTCTTCTGGACTTCTGGTGCGAAGTATAAACAATTAGCTTTTTAACTTTCAGTAATCAGTCTACTCCCAGTTGCGGCCTCTAAGAACTAATATAAGTTCTCTTTACATAAACTTCGTAGGCGAAAGTCATGATTTATTTTGAACAACAAATAAAGGAAATGTAATAGTCTATAAGTAAGGCAATCTTTACACGAAAAGTCGAAATATTTTGACTAGTCTATTTAGTTATAAAGTTAATAGACAAAAATAATTGGATTAAGTGGAATTATTTGAGCATGTTTGTCAAGTATATAGCCCGTAATTCGCGCAGTAAGGTTGATTTTTATGGAAATGTCTCAATTCGTTACCTCCATATTTACCTTTTGAAATCTTCTTATTTTAGTAGTTCTCTTTACTAAGGAGGAAATTTGTCATTGGATTTTTATGTGGTCTTCTATATTGGTCAAGTCATTTACAATAAATGTTGCAATGAAGGAATTAGCGGACAGCAAAGTTTAATTCATTGAAATCGCATGTAGCGTTTTGAGGTTGTTCTTTGTAATTAGAGCAAAGAGTACCGCCTGTTCGCACTTATAAGCAAGATCATTTCAAAAGCAGGTGCTTGAAAAGCTAAGCGTGACTCTTTATAAAAGCTTAAACAAAATCAATATCAATATTTCGGATTTTACAAAATCTACCCGAAAACCCTGGGTGTCTTTATGAGAATTTCAGTTAAATCTGACCAGTACACAATATCCGTAGATTTTGAGAGTGGACTTCAAATTGACTGAAATTGTCTATGTAACGGAACGCCAGTTCAGCTAATTGTTCCCTTACTCAAGGGTCTCTCAAAAATAATTAATAAAGTATATATTTTTCAGTCAATTTAGGTTTCAGTTGACGAACCTTAATCACGAATATGGCATTACATTACTTTACAGCCCTTGGAAGTAAAATGAGGGTGAGATTTAATTGAAGTCATAAGACGTTGCTTTATTAAAACTCAAGGTGGCTGTGGCAAAATCCAAATCTGGCAAAGAGAACTTTCGCAGAAAAGCGCGCTAAAATTCACGTCGCCGGGGGCCCTGCCGCGAAATGGGTTCTCTTAGCATTTGCTTCTGGGTGTGCTGTGGTACACGTGTTCGGCTTCCAGAGAGATCTTGAAAATAGAGGTTAATTAGAAACCGTAGAAAAAGAAAGGACAACAGTGGTCCCTTCGATGATAGTTATTATATGGCTTTCTGAAAGCCAGTCGAACGCCACGGGGGCTTTAATAACTATTATACAAAAGCGTTTTCTCTCTTCGGGTGACTTCTTGTCATAATACAATTCCAGCTGAGGCTAGTTTCTCTTTTTAATATAATTAAGTCCATTCACTGGGTATTATCGATACAGCTTATTGAAGTAACGGCAATCATGCCGATACAGAGAGGTTTCCAATATCAAAGTATCTCGCTCACGACTTGGATATTTTTTCTTTGTTTAACATGAGGGATTGTAGCGATAAAGTCGCTTGTTTGATGCCGTTATATGCCGTTATAAAACTGTATGTTTGCTTTTCGCAGCAAGGGGCCTTTGGCTTCAGTGATCTTCCAATATTATGTTTATTTAGTGCTGGAGTGACCTCGCTTTTAACTTTATAATCAAAAGTCTGGGTAGGCCTTTAGAAATCGCTGCACGACTCTTAGATGCCTTTATTTGTCTTTGACGCTCGGGGCTAAAAAGAGCCCTCTCAGTTTTATGACGAGTTGCTCCAATCTTCGCCAGAAACCACAACTTCAACATAGTCTTGTCATTGCCAATTTGTGGCCCCTATTTGGGAAGAGTTAATTGCTTTGTGGGCTGAGGAATGAATTACTTTAATAGTCATCTCAGAGCCACGCATGTTACGGCTTTTCAACACAGCTGTGTATGACGGGAAAATACCAGGGGAGCCGTCAATTCTAATTTGTATCTAGCGTTTCAACAGACTGATTTCTTTCTCAAAAGAAGCACCAAACGTAATCTTGTAAATTAAGAAACAGTTTTCCCTCTAAGAATTTGTGCGTGAGGCTCGAACTAATCAACTAAGCTACGGCCAATATGGCCCTGGGCAATGTGTAACGGCTAATAATAAGATCTGTACTCATCGTAAAGTGTTTTTAAAGTGTTTCTATGTCTGATGTTGTCTTAACGGCGATGAAATGTTTCTGTGTTCCGCGGGAGCACAGTCCTTAGTGCAAAAAATGAAAAACTGTCTCGGTGTTTCAGAGTATCATGTCTCCCCAGCGAGCCCAGTGTATTATTGCAAGATCATGTAGGTCATAGATAATGCCATTTATCTTTCTCACAACTTGTCTCCGGGCTATATAACTAACATATCGTTGGTCCACAGAGTGTTTTGATACTCTCTGGCAAATCATCCGGAGCGAAGGAGGAGCTAGCTACTCAATTCTTGCCACTTTGCGCATTGTCCATGCCAGCTCTGGCGTGAAAGCCGGAAACCTCTCGAACCTAGCTCATTACTACCATTAGAAAAACGCACTGAACTGCCTTTAATCATAGTCTCAAAAACCTAACCTTCCCGCTGGCAGTGTAACATGTATTAATACTTTACATACCTAAACGAACACCCATCGCAGGGTCAAACTCTAATAGTGTAAAGCGAGTACTGTGAGACATTCGCTAATTCGCTAACTGGTTCGCAAATGGGTGCAAAGAGTGAAAACATTTCGCAGATAATACAAGGGGCGTTCCGATCCTTTAATGCTATTCACACAAACTCAGTTTCCACCTGAGTGGTATAATTGTTGCTCCATGATTTTATTGCTCCCCGAGCCTCTTTGTTTGTTTATTAGGATAAATTTCTATTCCCTTGGGTCCGCTGGATTTACTATAGGAAGGCCATAACTCATGCAGAGGGACCCTCTGCACTAAGCTCTTTGTCTTCTAACATTACTGTCCATTGTATGCGAACAAAAAGATTGATGACACAGAGACCCAATTGAATTGTAAAATCCTCCTTGTAGATAGGGCCAACCATCCATTATCTCATATCATTACCATATGACATTCAATGCAATTAACTGCGTTACAACTAGTAGTTACCTGTAATAGGTTCTCTTGATATTGTGTTTTATATTTTGTCTAATTCCTTAGTCTATTTGTTTAGGTATTGTTTCAGATTAAACCCCCTGAGCTCAACTCTTTTATCTCCTGGCAGCAAAGCACGCCCCAGAAGCATTCTCTATTGTCCAAAGAACCGGGGTAAAAACCTCGTGAGTTAATAAGGAGGTTTATCTTGTGTGTAAGAAACAACTCTTGACTTACTGGACGCGCGTGATACATATCCCAAGTTGTGTAAGGTAAGAACTTTGCTTTGTCTACTCTCAAAACACTGCGCAGAAAATGTTGACCTTTAGGGAGCCCCGCGCTGTTCTTGGTGATGCCTCGTTAGGATTTTATTTCTCGCTCAGGAATGCGCTCAGTCTGGCCATTATATGGCCTCCATATGACTGAGTTCCACTGCCGGAATACCTTTACAGGTACGCAACGTTCCCCGACCCCCTTCTCTGTCATCGCTCTCTCAAAATATGCTACTTATCGGATCATTCCTCACGCCTTCCCAGTGAACGATCAAGCAAACATTAGCGAGCTTTCTCTGTAAATATAAATAGGAAACTGCCTACTTACCTATGTAAACAAATGAATCTTTCGCGACTGAGCGCGGCGCAGTGGGATGGCGGTGTTCGCCAGCTTACGGTTTCGGATAATCCGCTACCGCTAGCTTTTTAAGCCGCCTTTTCGCAAGGGAATCTTTTCACGGCAAATTCTACTATATTACAGTATAATCGCAACGGCTAGTTCGGCTGTGGGTTCTCCGCCCTCGAGCGCGTGTTCTATCTATATCTTGTACCCGCTATGATCAATAGAGCTACAGTTTCGGGTATTAAACCTAACCCTGATCAATGCACGTTGCTTGTTTTCTACTACTTATTTACGAGTTACGGTGATAGCACAAAGGCTTGTTTCGCGCGCACTCGGAGCTTTGATTTCACGCGGTCTTTTGAAAAACACAGTAATCAATCAGGCAGTGACCGTTTCCGCTAAGGGCGAACTTTTTTCTATTATGTTCGTTGTCAAAACCTGTGATTTTGGTAGTAGCTGACCGCCTTTTCTTATTGCCCCTAAAATGTTGTTCGGAATCCAAAACACACTTAAAAATACATTATGGCGAGGAAATGAATGTCGGTTAGAGTCGAGAGAAATTGAGTTTAGGTCTCTTTATTGATAGGAAATGAAGCCATGTTTTGGTTTAGCGTAGGCTCACCTTTCCTGTTCAACAAAACTATCATATAATGTTAGTCCTTGGAGGCTTGCCTTTGTCGAATCATAAGAGAGAAAATTGACTTTACTCTGAAAACACAGAGAATAAAACGAACACAACTTATAAATTTTTAATAGCCAAGAATACAATAATCAACCAACTGTTCGAGATTATTGCAGAGCGCGCGATCGAAAGACCATTTAGCTTGTATCATTTTCCAAAAAGGAGACTGAAGACTTCACAATCCGTCTTAAGTATTAATTTTCCCTTACGAATGGGTCACATTAGAGTCATTTTGGCTCGAAGTAGTAACTTCTTTTGAGCGTAATTCCTTAATAGCAATACAAATGCGAATTCCTTTCATTGGAAAATTATACATGTTAGTGTGAATGGGAGTTTTATGTATGTTAAATGGCGGATTTCTCGTTATAGAGTATTTTATGATTCAGGCAACGAAAGGTTGTTATCAAATGATATTGGTATAAGGGTGAATATGGAGAGCTCTCAATCGTTTCACTAGAGGTTTCAATGTCAAAACTACAACAGTTCTAACAGTTTGTCTTGTGATAGTGTCAGGACCCCCAAATGAAGTCTCCAAGCAGAAGTAGACATTATTGTTACTTTGATTTATGGCCATAAACTGTCACTAGAGTTAAGAGCATAATACATAGAAATCTTAGACAGGTTTTCTTTTGCTATGTGTGTGGGTCATACACAGCTCGTGAAAGCAATAGGAAATGTCAGTTCTTAAGTAGAAGGCACTTCAGCATACACACGTCTAGAAGTTGCCTTACCAAACCATAGACGTAAACTCAAAATTTCAACAGCAAAAACAGGAGTTCCTTTTCATTTCTTTTGATTACAACAAAAGCAACTATTGTACGAGTTCAACAAGGTGCCAATTTATTTTAGCGATTAGCGAGGCGATGTGAATTCGAAGACAAATGTATTAGGTTTAGCGGGTTACGCGGGAGTACATATCGCAGAGTTTGGACTGACCTCAAGTCTATGATCCTGCGAGAAAACATCGACGCGATAAGCGAGTAACGGGGACTTTATACAGCGGAAATCAGTGAGAAATTTCTCCTTTTTTAGGATCGAAAATGATTCTTTTTGAGCCGAGTATATGCAAATAATCGCCCGACTGCGGGGTGTCGGTTGTCAGGATTAATTATACCCCACATCCATATGACACTCTTGCCAAAATCATTAGTGACTATTAATTTGTGTTTATTCTTCAAGTTGCGTACACTCCTTGGTTCGAGCGAATCTGCAGGGGAAATTATCTAGTGGAAAAGTATTGAATCTTAGAGTCAAATCCATCACGGAATGACTATAGTCTTACCCACTTAGGCCCGGATGGGATGTTCAATCTGTTTATAATAACCTAAAAGATTGTTTATCTAAAGCTCGGTGACATTTAGGCGATTGACTACTCTGAATGGACTCAATCTCTGCTGGTTGCTAAAAGCCTCGCGCTCTAGGCCAATATTCTTGTGAGATGAATTAGCGATGAAGTCTGCTAACTGACAAGGGTTAGCCTTAGCTTTATATTAGTTCCTGGTATAAAAAAGGTAGGGCTTTGCTATTGGCTGCCTATCCTGTGTCATTATAAGCTTTGTCACCTCCAATACGTGTGTAATGGAGAAGAGAATCGATGCTATCTTGGACTTGTCCCCCATCAAACATTTGTCATTAATGAATTGTTTTGTTAGGCTCAGGCAGGTTTGGTATGCTATCAGAGTGGCAAATCAGAACTAAAGCTACAATAAAAGAAACGCTCTTAAGTGTGGCACAGGAAAACAAAATTTTGATGAAATTATAAGAAATGCACGGTATGAAATAACAAGTGGAATTGAGATAATGTTCTTTTTTCAAAAGGAAAAATTGGGAGTTCGCAAACCGCGTGCCGTTTTTTGCCGCAAGTCAAACGTTTTTTATCCACTTTCAGTCATATTTCCCCCACTTTGGCTAAGCAGATTTTGAAGCCCTTTGTTTCTGCGTTTCTCCAACTGGAGATCCAAGCGATATGATAGCTAGATTGACTGGATTTACGTTCTTTACGAAGGCATCTTTTACCGGGCGTAGTGAAAAAGCGTGGTCAGATTATCTCGTCTCGTATCACAAGCTCCTGACAACTTAACTCGCCATTCAGATCTCGGGCTGATAGCTACTTTAGATAGGAGCCATATGCATTTCATTGTGGGAATTTTTGCGATAAAAGGGGACCCAAAGAATGTTTTTCCTCAGTGTCCGGGGTCAAAACTGGTGAATTTCAGAACGAACTTTCATTACAACGCGATGAGTGATAGCAAACGGACTCGAATAATTTGCAGAAAAAATCTCTTGAAAGAGCCTAACCACCCTCGATTGATTTTACAGTTATTAGGATTTCTATTGTAAATTTTTGGCTATTGTGGGTCAATTTTAGTCACACTTATGTATCAAGAAGGCGGGGCTTCAATAATGTAGCGCGCAATTAACGAGGGAAACCGTTAAGCGAAGAAAACATCTCAATAGCTACAAAAGCTCGTCTGAAACTCAAGGGTGTCGTTTTTTCCAGGTTTTGAAGTACGCATAACAGGATTTATTTTCGTTAGTGTTTGCGGTGTGGGCGTGAGACTGTGCTTTTTCTATAACCTTCTGTTTTGATAACAAGATTCAGTGGAGCCGTACAGGGTGTTCGGCAAACCTGGCAGGTTTTTGTCACCAGCCAGCCAAGGCTTGATTCACCAATACTTGGATTATGTAAACTATTTATATAGTACGCGTTTAATTCGCTCTCTCTAGGTGGGAGCAATGAACTTTTATCATATTTAATCTATATTTGTGCAGTAAATAAAGATAACTTTGTGCCGAGGACGGGCTTGCTATGCAAGAACCTTTTGGCATCTATCAACAACTAAACAAATAGTTGCTGAATCGAATGTTTGTTTGGCACTTCTCTCTAAGTGTATCGAAAGGGCCACTGAAGATCTTGACTCTTGCATAGAATTTTTGTTTCCAATTTCACACGCTTTTGAGAATAAATGTTTTCAGTTTTGTCATGTGATCTGTTCTCTACCATCCATCTGCCCCCAGCCATTGTACGGCCGGCTCTGTGTCACTCGGGCCTTTACGATCTGTCGTGTCGCTATGGCGACGGGGCAATTAGTACTTTACGAGCCAATCAGCTCAGATAAGCTTAGCAAACGTAATGACCGATCTCAGTGATAATATGCCCCATGTTTCTAACTCTCTCTTGATAAATTCTGACACTTCACAGAGAACACACCACACCCCAGTGTTAGCTATAATAGAGTGAAACAACCGGGGCTCCAGAAACTATCCATCAAGACAAGCTTCCTCTGGCGACAACCGTCACGATGTTCGCGCCGCTGCCTGCGCTCAACTTCAGCGCTCAGCAAATCGCACAAGTCTGCGAGACTCTGGAAGAAAGCGGAGACGTTGAGCGTTTGGCCAGATTTTTATGGTCTCTACCAGTGGCCCCGGGAACACTGGAGGCCTTAAGCAAACACGAAAGTGTACTCCGAGCTAGAGCAATCGTCGCGTTCCACATGGGGAATTTTCGGGACTTGTATCATATACTGGAAACGCACAGGTTTACGAAGGAATCCCATGCAAAATTACAAGCAATGTGGCTAGAAGCGCACTATCAGGAGGCAGAGAGGCTTAGGGGAAGACCTCTCGGACCAGTGGATAAATATCGCGTGCGTAAAAAGTTTCCACTACCCAGAACTATCTGGGATGGGGAGCAAAAGACTCACTGTTTTAAAGAGCGAACTCGCAGTTTACTACGGGAATGGTACTTACAGGATCCGTATCCGAATCCGACCAAGAAACGCGAACTTGCACAAGCCACTGGGCTCACTCCAACGCAAGTTGGAAATTGGTTTAAAAACAGACGGCAAAGGGACAGAGCAGCAGCCGCTAAAAACAGGTGAGGAGCAATGATCGAGGTTTTGAGTCTGACGGCGCGCGCTTCGGAAGTGGCTTTTACTTGAGATTCATTTTCAGTATGTTATGAGTCTAAATGGTCTGCAATTCGTCTGACTGCAGACAAATGCCGTGCTTGCCTGTGCACTTGTTATTTGTATATCAACGTGCCACGGTATTTGTACGTTAGCAAGGCTCTAGAAATTCACGTTCGGCGCGCTAAGAAATTTCACTCCGTCTGCTTCGAGAGCTGGCAATTTTCGCTACATTTTGCTTGGCATGTACGCAAAAAATACAAAACTGAACGCGCGCTCAGTTGTGGGGCAAATGAATCGGTCTTGTTGTACATATCAAGTTGTGTTCTCCATTCGCTTTAAATTGGTTTAGGTGGTTTCTGATTAAGAAACGCGCTAAGAGAAATGCTTGATCCTGAAATTTACACCGCTGT
Source organism: Scolanthus callimorphus (assembly GCA_033964015.1). Classification (NCBI taxonomy): domain Eukaryota; kingdom Metazoa; phylum Cnidaria; class Anthozoa; order Actiniaria; family Edwardsiidae; genus Scolanthus; species Scolanthus callimorphus. The sequence continues at coordinate 5,757,624 of CM066914.1, forward strand.
CTAGAAGCGTATTGATAGCCAGCTCTCTGTCAAAGTACCGGGTTTTGAGACTGACCATGTGCTTATAAGATCCACACAACTCGAGTCATTTCATCACCAATTTGCTCAAAACGGCACATTATTGGAAAATTGCCTCTGGGAATAAATGATTATTTTGCGCTCAATATGCGGCAAAGGAAACCGAGAAAAACCCCTAATATAATTAGACGCTGCGAGGGCTAGCTTAAAATATATCTGGCGAATATCTTCTTCAATTTTGTTGACAAAAGACCCTCAAGTTAAATTTAGTTTCTTACTGACTGAAGCTCTTAAATTCTGACCGCGAACACGAAAATGTATTGCTCTACTTTTGTTTTCTTGCTAAGAATGTGAAATCGGTTATTTTGTCGAGTACTTAGCATAGATTACGGTATTAATATGGTTGCATTGTTTGTTTGGGTGTTAGCCAATAATTGCACCAAAAAGCTTCGAAAAATACGTCGCGATCTACCGGGGAATAGTAACTTTTTCCGGCAAACAAGGTGTGATTGGAAGCTAAAGATTTGACGGAAGGCGAAGTCCGTCTAATCGAAGTCTGCATTAGTAACCGACTTGCTAAAGATCAAAAGGCTGGCCCTCGTGTGGGAGGGAAATGTAAGGAAATAATAATCTGGAAGACGCACAAACAACAACCTGAGGTGCAAAAAGGGAGGGCCGGACACCTGAGTAAGACCGCTCATCTCCCTTATGGGTAACGAGTTCGTATTTTAATGAAGCGTCATTAATTCTCGACGTGTGAACGTTTCAAATATTAATCAGTCTCAATTTGTGGGGCATGTAGGACCGGAGTAAAAGAACTGACACTAGAAATTGCCCCCCAGAACCATATAATACCTGATTAGAGAGATTGTCTTCTCCTTTTCTGTGGTTCCACTCGCTAATGGACCATTTTTGTACTTTTTCTTGTCTAACACATTCCTTAGCATATATGCAAGTGCAAAAAGGGAAACCTTCTAACTGTGCTTTCGCTAATCACTCCCTATTCATGCTAAAGTAACGAGGTGAAATTAAGAAAAGAATAGAGGTCCATTGCCAGCGTGTTTGGCGAGAAGGGCTATTCAACTCTGTAACAGCGAAGCCAAACCTTCACATTTTTATGATAATCAAGAGTCAAGAACACGGATTTCTTAAACCTCGGCGAGTTTTATGATCCGCTTCAGTAATAAACGCGGTTGTTTCGATTTTTCTCTGAGAATTATACTCAAAAAGAAAACTTTAGTCTTGTAACTGAGAACCATCCAACAAATTTTTATTGAAGTTTGCGACAACTTTCTGGTAAGCCGTCTTTCTAATGTTTTAGCCATAACAAGAGGATAGGTTTCGCGCCTTTATCCGCAGACATTCAGCCGTGTTTTTCTCCAAAAGTTAAATGTACTCTCTATTTTGTTTCCGTATTTTCTTTAAAGTTTCCTTAATAATATTTATTACGTTATTCAAAGGAGCTCTCCTCATATCAAACCACATACATTAACTGTATCCTAAAGCAATAACTAATACAAAACCATTGTTTTCACTCGCGTAGTTTTCAATCAAAACTGACTTCACAGCATGATAGTAACAAATTTACTGATTCTTGCCATATTCATATTTCGTCTCAAAAATACAAAAAAACGAAGTTCTAAGCTTTTAACGGAAGTGCTCTATTTCATGTATTGAACCAGGCAAAGTGTATTATGTTTTTTTCGAAATGACAAAAGATCTCTTTGTTTTATTTTGCTTATAATATGTCAAACTAGAAGCACTTTAAGCATTTCACCCGATTGTTTTGGTTGGCCCTTCCCGATATTATGGTATCTTAAAATCACCTAATGGCAGTGAAACTCTAAATTGTCCACTTGAGGGATTTTAACCTAGAACACCGACCAGAAAAACTACAAACCAACTCATCGAAACTCAAACAATAAACTTTAGTTTTCAATCCGGCAGTAAATATGGCCACTACAAGTGGGTTAAATATCGAAAATGGAGATGCTTTTGTGAGTCTTGTATAATATGGTGTTTTGTAAAGAAATTCACTGGTGTCGATTCCCACAAACAAAATACAGTACATTCAACCATTCAAGTTCTGAAGTCCTTCCTCTGGGTAGCCTTCTCATTAGGAACCAATTTCCACGAGAAGAAAAACAGAGAAGCATTTTATTCGCATTGAAGATTAGAAAGACATGAATGAAGTCCCAAATGTCAGCTGTACAACGAAGGAAATTCATTCTGGAAACAACTGAACAACAAATTGAAATGTTTATAAAAAGATTCTACACAAAACAAGAACAAGTGCTTTATTTCGTTCATATTTTATTTTTCACAAATTGCAACCGAGTCTGGTTTATAAAGTAGAAGTCTAGAAAAGGGGCTCAACACACCCTTGGTATTTGGGAAGTTATTATTTTGTGTATCAAATTGACTCTACGCTAAAAGGACCTTCGCTGGGTTAAAAGGTGTGTGCTCAGAATGTGAGTCTAAGTACTGGTCTCAGCTAGAATGCTATAAAGCGCATATGATTGATAGCACTGTATGTCCCGTTATTTCTCAGCAAAGTGATAAATGGTTTTAGCTTACTAAGCCATGAATTGGCTGGTCTAATCCGCCCGTATCTATTTCGCTCGTCCTCGCATGATACTCAAGTACTTTGCTAACAGTGGATTGATACAACCCAGGTTTTGATATGGAGCTAGAAATGGCCATCCAGGGCTCTTAAAGTGCGACCGATATCCTACCGGAGCAGGAAACTCTATCTCCTATCAAAAACATGCGATTCAATCAGATGAATTCTGCCACTAAAGTCTAAACATTACGCAGAAATTACTACCCGTAAACAAGAAGTTTCTAGCAAACAAAAAGAACCTTTGACACTGGTGGAAAAAGGCTCTCAAAAAGTGCTTAGCTTTAGGTTTAGTGTTTGGGGATTATTTTAGTACTAAATAGTGTTGCTTCCCTCTCAAAAGAACTAAACTTCCCGTAAAGGGAATTGTGCCCTGGAGGTCTTGCAGTGCAGAGCACTACTACTAGTCTACTAGCAGAGTAATGTAGCACTTACTGATGGCGCACGCGTAAATCAGGAACTAGCAGCCAAAGCCGTTTCCTGAGTATTTTTTTTTTGCATCTTAAGTGACAGGAAAAACTTTGTCGCAGGAGTGACTTATTACTAATGGGTTTTCATGTTGACTTGTTTCAACAGAATGAACCAGCAACAAGGACAACACGGTTCAGATCTCTCCCACTGCAAACCACCTCTGAGCCCTGATGATTTATCACTCGAAGAAGAGTGCAGCGACCTCCGCGAGCTAAAAAACAGTGAAACGTCTTCTCCACCGGGAACGACAAAACTATCTGAACGATAACTAAAAAAAGCACACAATTTCGTTGCCGTTCGCATGCTATTGGGACATTGGACATTAAAAGCGTGAATCCCTTTAGAAATAACGGAATTCAAGGCGGCTATTGCCTTCATGCGAGCCAATATTACGTTTTTATGAACTGCATATTGACTGACAAAATAATATAAAAATATATGGACCATACAAAGTGTGTCCGGAAGGAACGCACAACACATCTGGCTTTCCCATTTCGCAAGGAAGAAAATTCTGAGAAAAAATAAAACAGAGATAGTGTTTATTTAGAATTAGGTAGATCCTACACGCAAGAAGGAAATACTTGTACAGAGAAAAATAATATTGTTGTAAATTCTCTATAATATCTATAAATAGGAGTTGTTGTAATATAGAAGCTATAATGTTTACGTAGATGGCTAACCTGGAAAGGGGGGGAAGAAATCGTCAGTTCTGTGTACATTTTGTCACTGAGAAACACAGTAAAATATCATGAACAATGCTTGACTAATGGTGATGTACTTTATTTAACTACCGTCCCCTTAGCAAATGTTAGTATTGATATTTTGTAAATTTGCTCTTTTTTTTAGACGTCTATTGTTTCTGATAAATATTTTTATAGGGAAAGCTATTGTGATAAAGGTCATTAGAAAATTCACCTGCACATATTGGCTCCTTAGTAAGTTTTGGCTTCCATTTCTGTTTTGTAATCTTGGACCAAGACATTAGCACCTTGTCTTTCTATCACTCCAATGCGAAGTCTTTTAGTTAGTACTGGGGGTCTTTCTTTCAAAGGCTGCTTTTTTCAATAGTGACGAACTGTTAAGGAGAAAGATTAACTACCCTTTTTCTCCATTAAAGAAAATCCGTGAAACAGAATTTTGCTCACTGAACGCCCATACAAAACTACTAAAATTGTCAAACTAGAAAACTCGAGAGCTCAGTTCATTTTGATACTCTCTAGTCACCTTTTCAGTTGCTCATTGTAACTTATTAATGCTCACTGCAAATGAGCTTCAAAATATTTTATTCAACTTCTTCTGTCTTGCGTTTCCACTTCTCATTTTCAGTTCCAAGTAGCAAACATAATTAAAATATTTTACCCTCAATTCGAACGCTTCTGTCAAGTTTCGAGGTGAAATTGTCGCCATTCACTAGTCAGTCAATCTTATTCACTACTTCTTTATTTTGGGACTTCCAAAAGAACACCTTTTGAGCCTCAAATCCCCCCAAAAGAGCATATTGAGGTTATTCGAAAAACGTGTAGTTCATAGAGTAATACAACTTAGGTGGCAACGAAATGTTTGTGAGAGTGCTTTCGTTGTGGAGGTATAAATATCGAGGCTCATGCCATGTCTCAAGGGTCTCTGTTACAATGATCAGCTCCTCTCGGATATAAGACCGTCAAGTGCATTCTCTGCATGGGGGGTGGTCGCACGAGACACCTTTTGACTTCATCTGATACCCCAAAAAGTTGTGCTTTAAAGCGCACTCCACAGTTTTAAAAACAGCTTGCAAGGTATTGCTACTTTGTAAAAATTCAACAAGTCTTCTTAAAGCTGGAATGTCTGTTTATTCTTAAACGATTAGCTACAGTAGTAGTGGAGTTTGTTTATCAGCGTGGAATCTCAGGTCATGGGTTCATCCACCTTAAGGTTCCCATAATTAGTGGCCGGGAATGCTAGAAGATGAGCCAAACCAAGTGATAACAGACCATCAAAGGGCTTGTAGCTTATCGTTTGCGCTATTTATGAGGAATCATGAACGCGTTTTTCAAATAGGCCTACGCAAACAGTCTTTATCGACGTTTATCTCGCGATAAAAGGGTTGCAAAATCCAGAAGGAGTGACTAAGGTCGATTAATGTTCAAGATACAGATTTAAAGCTGTTAACAGCGGAACCCTTAGAGAAAATCGAGCGATAAGTGCGGTACAGTTTTCTTCTGTGTGCGGGTCCTGTAGCCAGCATGGCGAAAATGCTGGCAGGTAGCCTTGCTTCGCTGTGGCTTCATTCTTTATACCTTCAAAGTTAACTATAAACCCCTCTTAGTGGCTCTGCTCCTGTCAATACTCTGACCTTTCTTTCATCAAAGCTAGCGAGTAGGGAGATCTATGTAAAGCTCGCCTGAGGGAATTTGAGTTCTTCGAATGCATTCCCCTTTTTAGTCACGTCTCTCAAAATACAAACCAAAAATTTGGAATTCTTTTTCTTCTAAGCAAGACCTTTCTTCGCAATTAATTCATACAATCACTTAATTCCGGGTTCTGTAAAGTAATCTCCAATTAGGGCTGGGCCAATTTTATGGCCATTTCCTTTAGAAGATTCAGGCATTTTGCGGTTTAACTACACAATTACCTAGAGCGTGAACACCCATTTAAAATGAGCCGCTCTGTATATGGCAAACAGCAGTGATCCAATTCGTTAAGAAATCGCGCCAAGGTTTTTGTTATAGCTAGAAATTGTTGTTGTTTTCTCCTTAATCACAATGTATTAACAATTTCAACAAAGTATTGACGCAGGAAATTATAAAATCGACTTACTGTATTACAAATATTTCACGACACTATAATATTTTGAGAAAACGCGACATTGAACTGTGAATTTTCTTTTTTTAGAAATGACCATGCCCGTAGCAAAGTTCCCGGCAAAATTCTAAACAGCTTTGACAATATGAGACTCACTTAAAATTGAATTTGCAGAGACATTCATTTATTATATAAACAAGACCATTTCACGATGGTAAATTTTGATTAATACTGATTTATTTTTCCTCAGGGGCTTAATAGAAATGTTGGCAAAACTAACTCATATCACATTGTTTTGTTTTACGTATACATCGATGAATTCAAGATAAATTTTGCTATTATTAAAAAATCCAGCTTTGGTAATTTTGCCTTCCGATATTTCTAATTCATAGCCATACAAAATCTCTATCCTCCAGATGCGAGGCAAACTGGCGGATCCAAACAAAAACGCGTTTCCTCCCCTTTCTGATGGAGGAGATAGCAAAACAGAGCAGCTCCAAGTTTGAATGAGGCATTGAAGTTTATTGATATGAGAGGAAAGGTTTAGGCAGTGACATTATCAAACCTATATATGCCTTTGAAAAGGAAAAACATTGGTGATAACTGCATGATATATAAACAAAGAGGCATATTATCGCAACATCACGAAAAAGTGCAAATGAAAACAAAATGTACAATAAATGGCCACGCTTCCTTTTATTTTGTAAAAAATAAGTTATACGTGTGGAACCGATCGAATGAGTTTTGTGTTTCGCAAAAATACTATTTATGTGCGACACAATACGATTTCAAAGTGGACCTTTTCCATTTCAAAGCCATTTCCATTATGATTTTATACGGATCTCAAATTGCATTCAAATCTGTAGTTATTGCTAGCGTCAAAATATTGCTTGTGGCAAATCACAGCCATGGGCAAAATCTTGAGAAGTGAGGTTCATCGGCTTTAGACAAACCTATCAAAATACACTACCGCTGTTTGCTAAAAAAGATACCTCGGTCACTTAGAGTCGCTTAATCCGGATCTCAGCTCATCTCAGAAGATCTTTAGCCGTTACTTCTCCATAATGCCTCTTCAGACGCGGTAATGAGCCGCTAATGGGGCCTGCAGTATCAGCCAAGCTAAGGAGCGTATTTAAAATGACTCTAGCATAATATCACAGCTTCTAGAGGAAGTATGTCACACTCTGGCGCGCGCACTCGGGATAAATGGAAGAGACAGTTTCCTATAATATTTTCACTTACATTCCCAATACTTTGTTAGTGTCTAGATCGTTTCAAGATTCATTTAGGATAAAACTAACTAGAAGGTTTTTGTTTTTCAAATCTCCAACAGTTCATTGCCAAAATATACCTGGCAAACGGCACGAAAGGCGCGACGTACAGTGGCAGTCACATGAAGAATAAAAAAACGTCTGCTCTCATGTTTGCTTTGTTAAGATGAAACTTTTACCCTGTCAAACCCTTTCAGCTTCCCTAAACGCGAGCGAAGTTTCGGAAACGAGGCGATAAACCCAGAAACGTATCCCATGAAAATATTTGCACGGTTGTGTTTTTCAAAAGTGTGTCTGCTAGGCGAGAGGAACTCCAATTCGGCCCATTACCCACTAGGAGATTTCTAAGCTTCACCCTTGGTTATTTACGTATAAGTCACCTATATTTTATAGGGTAGGTTTAAAGAATAGATAATTAGAAATCAAATAAAGTCTAAACACATGTAATGCAGGATCGTCTGAGAGGATTGCCACTTCACATGGGAAATTCTGCTTGGTTGACTCACACAATAATAGTACAATATGTTGCGATGTTTTTCTAGATATCAAATTCAATCTTGACTACCATGACTTCACTAAAGGAGTTTAGCTATTTTCTTTCTTTTTTTCCTCACAATTTGCTTCGATGTCATAATAGACCTTGCTAACATAATACTAAATGAAAGTGAGTTATTTCAACATAAACATCAATTTGCTTTAAACCTAATTTCCCATTAGCACATCGTATTTCCTTAACGTCCTTTGGACAAGATGACAAAATGATTTTATGCTCTTCGCTAATGTGTACCATACAATTGATGAGAGAAAATGTCCTTATTTTTGCCCTGCTTTTGGCATTCACAACTCCACATTGTCAAACTGATGCCATTTTGTTGTCGGTAAAAAAAAAAAAAAACGCGCGCGCTTCTATTACCTCGAAGGCTAAATAAAACACAATAAACGAATAATTTCTAGTATTTTTAAGGCTCAGGCAATCTCACGGAACCTGTATAGTAGAGGCCTGTAAGGTTCAGGTTGTTTCTTTTATTGTTGTTATCATTAAGGCGATAAGACCTCCCATCTCATAAACGTCAGAAATTTGACAAAAACTGCTCATTAATGGAAGTGATCGTACACTAATTGTATTGAATTTTTGGTATTTGTATTTTTCTAGAAAACATAAAACCAGCGCTTTCGACAGGTTGATTTAGATATAAAGAGACCCGTAGATTTATTAAGGACCCAGGGAGAAACAAAACAAGTGACAATTGATTATGATCCTTCGTGAAAACTCTGGCTTTTTGGTTGCTATAACTATAAACTTGGCTTGTTTGAGAAAGACTTGCGGATATCGCACAATCTGGGAGTGTCAAGTTTACGCTCCTGCAGAGCTGAGATAAACTGTGTTATTACTCTTTAGTTCTTACTTGATTTTATTGGTTTTTATCGCCGGGGTAATCGTGCATTTCGCTGGCCAAGGTATTAGTTTTCGGTGATATTATCACTGAATGTGGGCTATTTAGCCTTGTGTCTCTCAACTGTCCTTCTAAACAAAGATACCTCGCGAGTTTGATGAAAACGAAATCTAACAAGTTGTGTCTTAAAGATAAGCTTGGACAGGCTATAGGAGAACACTTGTTCTTGCATGAAACATTCAAAACAAAGCAACTTGAGCCAATTTTGTTTCACTGTTTTTTCACATCTTGTTTCAAGTGTCCTGAGAAAGTTTAGATGCAAACATACACTCAAACAAGGTCGTGCAATACATTATAACAAATATTCAAAACCTATTTCGATTATCATACCCTTTGTTTTCGCCAAATGTACATGCCGTTTCGCCACTTAGACCATTTCTTTTTTCACTTACTGCATTATATAGTTTGCTAAAAGTAAATTATACATCTCTAATTTACTTTAAGGCCAATAATTGCTTTGACGTTCCCGCCTAACACAAATTATACCCAAATAGCGACTATAATTTCCATCTCGCGCCGCTCCGAGAACATCATAATGGAATATAGCCTAACTTTTTCTATTTGAGTTGGCTTTTTTATTTCAAATAATTACCGCGAAATGGGCTTTAGATATCATCTAACAACCGGCCTAAGGGAAGTGGGATCCATTTTGTATAGATTAAATAAAATATATCCCCTCGCTCTCAGAGCTTTAAAAGTCCAAGGTGCAATCTCTTAAGCTTCTAGTGTACATGTTTTTCTTGTCTTGAAATACAAATATAAATTTTAAGATAAAAAACTTTAAAACCTTTTCCTTAGCTATCTAAATGGCAAAAGTGTGCAACAATGAGTCTTCAGACTTCGCTACGTCAATGCCCATTATCTATAGCAGGTGCAGGATTGACTCCAACAGACACCATTGTTTCCGCCGCGCCTTAAATGCTTTAGTTGTGAGCCCTCCAGAAGTCCCATAGCGAGGGATGAAAAGCTAATAACGACAATTTGTAAATAAATGAGCATATAAAAGGAAAGGTCGAATATGAACAACTTATAAGCAATCGAAAACACAGATATTTTGTCTAAAAATAGGCGTAAAGGGCGACGATGAAGAAGAGTTGACGAGGGCATTGCAAGAGCCAACGCTTGGCAACTAACCGGAGTTGCGATCAATTTAAAAAAGTAGAATATATCCTTATTATGGCTCTCCCTGGCCCGTGGGCGTTTTCTTGTTAACATTAGCTTAATCGACCGACAAGTCTATATCATAGAGTGCTGCAAATAACTTTTCTCAAACCGCAAATGACCCCCTTCTAATAAGATATTAAAAGCTACCGCTTGCTGTTCGGTACAGTTTAATGACTCGCTCGCTTTGGTTTAATTTCAAACGATAAACAAATTATAATTCAATATATCAGATTGGCGACATGGTTAGGAAAGTTTTTAGAATTGTTGCCGATATTTTGATTTGCGGTAGAACTTAGTGCGTTTAGATTTCATTGTATTTTTACAGAGGTTAGCCATCTGGTACCGTTTATGCCAGCTTCTGTGTGAGGTCTCCAACTTATCAGAAATACTTTTAAAATCTTTGTTTCGCTCTTTGACCTATTTTTCTATACAATCTGATACCTACCAGTATAGCTAAAAATTAAAACAGAAGCTTATCCCAACTCCACTCATGACCAAATAGTCATCGATTTTTGCATACATCGAAAAAAATTAAATATCCTTTTACATTTCATTATGCATATAGTATTCATTATTGCAGTGAAACTTTCGGCTTAATTTTTCTTGGATGCCTTGGGTTAGTAGTAGAATACCAAGATAATTAGAGGGAAAATGTATAATTGGTGTATAAGAACTCGAAGAAAATTAATCGTAAAAGCGAAAATATCACCCGTCAACGATTTTGTCATTTAAAGTTGTGATACCCTACGCGAAATTTTTGACTGTTTGTCATAAAGAAGCTTTCTCATTGAGACCCCTTAATTATTGACTATGAGCTCTTGGCCTGGAACAAATTCCGCATACCTGTACAATCATAATCCAGTCGAAGACCATAATCCTGATAAAGATGCTGTACTAAGTTGCTGTACTAAGAATGCCATCAAAGATAATATGCTCAGGATGTTCAAATCTTGAAGATTTTGGAATATATTTTTACCATTTTACCGCAATTTTCTTCATTCTGCGAACTCTACGCCAACTAACAAACCGCGGTTTGGCTTCCGTCAATCAAACGAGTGAACAGCTCTGGGTGATTTCACGCGGGCTTTCAGAGTTTTTTTTGAACAAGGACTAGCTTCAAAACCAAATTTAACACCATAAAATGCAAACGAAATGCGCCTGTCTTATAAAGTTTCATGGACGGATGCCAAAACGAAGTGGAAATTCATAGAATTATTAAAATCACAGTGACATGGCAAAAAAGAAAATGGTCTCCAAAACTTGCGTTGTGCAACTTGCCAGTCTATTCTAATGCAAACTAATCTAAACATCCCCCTGCACATTCTAGTTGAGCTAGGCTTAGTGCGGGCTTAAGATTCTCTTTTCGTTTTATTTAATACAAAAGACACGAAAATAAAGCAATGCAAAACACAAGAGACGTACTTTGCTGAAGCTTTACAACTTGGCTAGAAATGCGAGCTGGCGCCCGTAAGACTTTAAGACCTGCTGATTAGAGAAAGCGATTTTCATTACACTTTGCACTCTAATTCCAACCCCGTATAGGGTTAACAATAGGTCTATTTGTGTGGGCTTTTAGTGACCATTTTGTACTAATTTGTCTCTACGTCGTGGTTTACTGCTTTAACACTTGGGAAATGCATCTTCATTGTATGTGTTGTGGGCGGAAATTGAAAAGGCCGGGTAAAAGGAAAAAATACTGGAAGGCTTCCCTGTCGAAGGTGACGCCAGAAAACCCTGTGTGTGCCTTTCTAGTATTGTTGTGGACTTTTATTGCTGATTTCCCAAGTGGGTAACACCATTAGGACAACAAGAAGGGTTTTTGTTTGGCAATTATCGTGAAAGATACGGACTAAGGGCAGAGAATGAAAGTGGAATTAACACCTTTTATTAAGGCTCCAGTGATACTATACTATTAGTGTGTCATTATACCAAAATACAAATCTATATCTGAACTAAAAACGTTTTTATTTGTTAATCAATTATGGGTGGCCCATCACAGTCAAAGGTGGAGCGTTATGGGTGGAGTGAACGCCCTCTACAATATTAAAATCACCTGCAAATAAATCATATTCTTTCTATTCGCCTCTCACTTCTATGGAGCATCTTTTACGCATTTAAATGGTATTTCTTCTGAAGTGAATTTCAGCAAAGCCAAAGAAAATCGGTTTTTGTTTGATTTGTTCAATACGTCGTCACAATGAGTTGTCAGCGAACATCTTTCAGCGGCGGTTCGAGAAAGTTGTTAGATCCTTTATATATGGTACACTATAGTGTCCTCTGTATAAATATCTCTAAAGTACTAAAGTGTACCATATATGAAGGATCTAGGAGAAAGTTGGTCGTAAGAGAGGGTACATCTTCGAGGGGAGAGGACGCATTCAATAGAAAAAGCAGAAACTAGTTTAAAGGTAGTTTAATTAAACTGGTTTAAATGCCTGTAAGAAAAACATTTCAAGGATAAAACTAAGTTACCTGTACAGTTCAGTGATTTAAATACAGTAAGAAACTCATCACATAGTTAAACTAAAAATATAGTTTTGCTCTGAATAGAGTACAAGTCTCTGCCCCAGTCCATGGTTTAAGCCCTTCGGTTAAGACCCCGCTTTAAAATCTTTGGAAAACTTTAATTTTAACACTGAAAAAACTCACTAGCGTAAATAGCAAGAAAGATAAGAAAGCTCAACAGAGATTTTTTTAAATAAGGACAGATGATAATAGTGATTACACAAGACTGTTTTTCTTGGACTAAGTTGAAGTACAATTTACCAATCTGATGTCCTTTCCAATCATCGAGATGTAGGCATTGATTAACCCTTCATGGAACTGTGCACACACACGTGGCGGTCCACGCGCACAAAAACCAAACCCATACTAGTACTATTTTTCCTGTTCTCAGTAACACGTGTGCTTGAGAGAGAAAATGTGCAACTACAAAAAGCGCTTCTTTATTTTTAACGACAGCGCACGTCTTCGTTGTTTTTTCACTAATCCGCGCGGGCTGCCTGTGGATTTCAAATCTCGACACCAGGCCCTTTGGCATGGTCGAAAAACAAAACAAAATGGCGACCAAGAGATGACGTGTCACTAACATATTTATGCAAGTTTTCCCTGCTAGCAGAGGCCTCTTTTCCTCACGAACCTCAGCAAGCGAAATGCAGAGAAAAGAGACCTCTGCCGTGGATCGAAACTCGCTTTGTTTTGCCGCCCGTCCACAACCTTGGACGGTTTTGCTGACCGTTTCTGAGCCCACTATATGCGCACGCATATCTACAGACGTTTTCCGCAGGGGGGCTTAAACAATATCAGTCATTGTCATGTCGAGGTGAAGAAAAAAGCTTTTAAATGTGGTCCAACCGAAGCAAGTATTTAAGCAGGGAAAGAGGTCCGTTTCTGATTGGCTGTAGAGGTTCTTTTTTGATTGGCTGAAGATGTATGTTTCTGAAAGGTTGAAATGTTCCCGCCTACATTCCCGCCATTTTGGCGCGCGCGGCCAGACACAGGAAGCCCGCGACAGAAATAAAATGAATGATTCGCCTAGCCTTATATTCAAGTGAATGTAAGGTTGATACGGTAGCCTGGGGACGAGGCTAGGTTGATAATACAACTAGAGGGCCGGCTTCGAAATCTTTCTGATTTTTTCCGTCACAAAGTGACGGTTTTTTTTTCTGGTTTTCTGTTTTCTTGCAGCTAAAACTGCCTCTTGACCCCGGCCCTATCCTCGTGCGGAATGTAAAAACGTGACGTCTGCAGCGCCCCGCGTTAGGAAGTTCAAACGGTAAAAGGGTGGCATGGATTGATATAATAATAATAATAATAATATATCACATTTATATTGCGCAGTTATCAATGAGAAATTTTCAACTGCGCATTACAAAAGATGTTCGGTTTAAAATTTAAAATTTACAAAATAAATATTGTAAACAAAGAATATTTCTAAATTTTAAAATAAATTAAAAGTCAATAAAAAGTCGATAAAATCAATAAAAAGTAAAATGAAAAGGAAACGCAAAAATAACTATTTAAATAAATTTAAAACGCTTTCACAAATAGATGGGTCTTAAGTGCCCTCTTGAAGCCATTGATTGTGGAAATGTTACGAATTTCTCGTGGGAGATCGTTCCACAGCTTCGGCGCAGCAACCTCGAAGGCACGATCACCAAGAGTCTTTTTTGATTTTACCGTACTGTAATTAAGCATAAGGCTGTTATTGCTTCTAAGGGAGTAGTGTTTATCGTGCCTTCTTGAAATGAGATCCGTGAGGTACTGTGGCGCCAAGCCATGAATGGCCTTAAAAGTAGTGAGCAGCATTTTGAAAACAATGCGCTGCTTAACAGGTAGCCAATGTAGGGACTTCAATAATGGCGTAATGTGACAAAACTTCGCCTCTTTGAACACTAAACGAGCAGCGGCATTCTGAATGCGTTGCAGTTTCTTCAGCTGATATTCTGCTGACCCGAAAAGAACACTGTTACAGTAGTCAATTCGGCTTGAAATAAACGCATGAATGAGGGTCTCAGTGCAGCTCTTAGTTAAATACTGTCTGATCTTTCTAATATTGTAGAGATGAAAAAATGCTGCTGAGCAGACCTTATTAATATGGTGGTCCATAGATAAATGAGAATCAAACCAGACTCCAAGGTTTTTAACAGGGGAGTTGGGAGTGATTTTAGCGGCACCTACGTTCACATGAGTGAGATTGACTTTATCAAGCTGCTGCCGCGTTCCAATAAGAAGGAACTCAGTTTTACTCTCATTTAAGAGAAGCCTGTTATGCTGCATCCAGCACTTAATTGCCTCAATAGAATTTTCCATGGCATCAAGAGCATCCGCCTGACCAGTCTCTTCTGCCGGACTGAACGATAAATATAATTGCGTATCGTCCGCGTAACAGTGGACTGATGGTAGATACGCCTTAGCCGTGTCAAGAAGAGAGCTCGCATAGATAGTGAAAAGGAGCGGCCCTAGGCAGGAACCTTGGGGGACACCGCAGCTCAACTCGAATCTCTTCGACTCACATCCCCTTACCGACACCCGTTGCGCACGCCCTGAGAGGTAGGACTGGAACCATTGAAGTGCGGTGCCTTCAAAACCCAACCTGCTGAGCGCCGCCAATAAGATTGTATAGTCGACTGTGTCGAAGGCAGCACTCAGATCAAGTAGTACGAGAAGGGTCACATGCTGCTTGTTCATATTGAGGAGGATGTCGTTTTTAACCTTTAATAAGGCAGTTTCCGTACTATGGTTTTGTCGATAGGACGATTGTGCTATTGGGTACAAGTTGTTAATGACCATATGGTTGTAAGTTTGATTAAATACTGCTTTTTCTGTCAGTTTAGATATAAACATTAAGTTACTGACAGGTCGAAAATTCTTAAACAAAATGTCCAAACCTAGCTTTTTTAGCAGAGGTAGTACCAAAGCTTCTTTCCAATCGTCCGGAAAATGGGCAGTTTGTAAGGAGCAGTTAATTATTTTAGTGATTATCGGAAGGAGGGAATCACATTGGCTGACCAGACGGGAAGGCATTGGATCAAGTGTGCAAGACTTCAGTGACGATTTTCGAATGAGTGTTTTGACATCCTCGTCCGTCAAGGTCTCGAAGTTGGTGAAAGACGGAGCAGGGCCTGCATCAAGGGAAGAAGTACTCGACAGGTTTGACAATGGACAAGTAGATGTTGATACTTGTCCATCAATCTTTGCTTGAATCATTTCAATTTTTTCAACAAAGTACTTTCCTAAATCATTTGCAAAAATAGAAGCATCAAGATTAGGGGGCAAACCATCACCCTGCGCATGATTGAATAAGCGCTTGCTTTCTTGAAATAGCTTTCTTTGGTCACTGCTGTTCTCCTCGATTAGGTTGGTGTAAAAGTCGCGCCTCGCTTTATTCATGAGATTATTGAAAGTATTGCGCTTTTTCTTGAAATCAGCTAAGTCTGAATCAAGCTTTGAACGTCTCCATTTCTTTTCAGCGATCCTCCTTTCCCTTTTCGCGTTACGGATCTCATCAGAGTACCAAGGCACTCTCGGTCGTGCAAAAATGGTTTTGGTTTTAAGTGGTGCATGTTTGTCTATGGCAGCTTGTAATGTAGTATGGTAGGAAGTAACAAGCTCTACCAAATCATCAGGCGGATTCTGACAAAAATCCGAGCTGGCCAGCTCATCGTCCAGAGATTCCATATCAACAGCTCTATACTTTCTGTAAGATACCGTTCTAGAGCTTATAGGGGGTTTGGGATGATGCAGGAGACACAAAACCGACGCATGGTCTGAAACATATCGGTCAACTCTGGGCGTAGACCGTATAATCTGGTCAGTCTGGCGTGTGATAGCAAGGTCTAAAGTGTGCCCCTGTATGTGGGTGGGTCCAACAACATGCTGTTGAAGACTAAAACACTCCAAAACATCAAGAAATTTAACGGCATCCCTGTCACCCTGGACATCAACGTGAAAATTAAAATCCCCAACCACCACTAGTTGTTCTTTGCATAAGACAATGTTCTCTAGATAATCACTGAACTCGGAACAGAAGGTGCTAGTGGGAATTCGATGGGCATCCGAGTCAGACTGTGGGCGATATATTATCAAAACTCGAAGGTCATGTGATTGGGCCGATTTAACAGTCCATTCGGAAAACTCAAATGACACCTTAGCCCCTGCACTAACTTTGTTCACTGTTAAAGAATCCTTGAACATCAACGCTGTACCACCTCCTAGGCGACCAACACGTCCGTGATCTAACAGGTGATACCCATCAGGGCAAAGCTGAGATCTAATAACATCATCATTAGGGCTGAGCCAAGTCTCTGTGATCGCCACTAAGTCAACTTTGCTCTCACAGACGTAATCAAAGATGACAGCCGACTTATTTCGAACAGAGCGAGGGTTTAGTAAACACAGTGTCAGAGATGCACCTGCGTTGTTATTCGAAGGCAGTCGATCAACAGAGATAAGATTCGATGGATTTGCTTTTGGCTGGCCTGTAGGACGCGTCCTCGACCGTGATACAATAGTGCTTATGGCATTATTGTCAGGACCGGGGTTCAGTTTAAAGACTAAATCCCCTACGTCCAGTACCATGTGAAATGTTGAGGTCGAGTTTGCATAGTAGGCACATGGGCATTTGTGTCGCCTCAATTTAAAATTTTTATGTGGCCTTGCAAAAACTAACCATGGGGCAATGCCAGAACAATTTGCCCACGGGCACACATCGTTCGAAAAAATTCGAGAAAACTCGGGAGAAAAGGCGTTGTGCCCATCGCACCTTGGAAAAGGATCGCAGAAACAAAAGACAAAAAATGTCACTTTGAGCAAAAGTTTCGATGGTGTTGCAAAACCACTAGCCATATTTTTAAATAAAATCTTCTTTTCCCAAGATGTTCACTTGAAATTTAATCCTTTGACCTATTTCCTTTTATTTATTTCCTTTTTCTTACTTATTAATTGTTTATATTGTTATTCCCTTTGTTATATAATATTATTATATTTTATTATTGATCAATCTACTGTAGACAATGTGTAAACGTATTTATTATCGTCTTCTAATATCCCTCACAACTAAGTAATGATTATCTAGATATATCAATAACAGAATTCAGCAGATAGAATTAATTAACATGAGAGATTTGCGAAAAACCGAGATCAAAAGCAGCGGCAGTAAAAGGAAAACACAAGTGAGAAATGTTTATCAAATTTAATTATCAGTTGGAGACAAAATAAACAATTCAGCAGTCAGGAGTATAGAGGCGTAAAGCCCGCGAGAAAACAAAGATAGAACAGGATACAGGCCGTAGTAAACCAAAACAGAGTGTGACGAAAGACAAAGTAACGCAATCTTATGCAAATTCAGAGTTACAGTACGATTCACGGTAGAGTGAACCTAGAACTTCGCTTGGAGTGAATATTTAATTAGAACTCAAAAATTATGTCAGAAAACTGATAAATGAGATGTCTAGAATACGAACTAATTGCAAGGAAGCAACCGATAGGGAATAAAAGGAATTTTTGAGTATACTTAAGTTCGTGAAAGCGTAGACCAGTCACTCGCCGTCGAGAGTTAGAACACTAGGTTCTTGGTTGTACTTGGCGGGAAACTTGAAGTCGGCTCGTTGTCCAAGAAACTGTCGAAAACCACCTTGGATCGATTCCACCGCCACCAATCGACTGAAGCAGACTTTACCCTGGTTTTCTGGATAATTCAGGAGGTTTTGGATGAAACGGCTAGTAAAAATTTGATTTTTTGTGGCTTTAGATCTAGAACCCGACTTAACCCGACTTCCCGACGATGCAGTACGATTTCAGCCACTTGCATATCACAAGTAGAGAAACATCGATACATGCATGTTCATGTTCATGGCATGTTCATTATCACTACGAGAGCGTCGCACAGGAAATGTTCTTCATGTTTAAAGACGGCGTAATTATGTCGCTATAATTATGTCAGCCAGCGGCGTGTTTCTAGCGTATTTGGGTGGTCTTCTTGAGATGTGTAAAGGTGGTGTCTGGTTTGAAAGCTCGAAACATGTGCGAAACAATTGTTCGCCTTCTTGTTAATGCACGCTAAGTTGCCCTCTATAATTGACCTTAAAAAGACAGGCAGAGTAAGAGAGAATATAAGGACTACTATAATACGAAATATAAGGACTACTGACTTGCGAGATTGCGTAGAATATGTCTGCTACTTAGTCAAAATAAATTCCAAATAACCCAAATAAATATTTAGCTAAAAATAAACAGAAATGCTATCTGGAGATATCAATCAGAGTTAGAGTAGAGTTTCTCCCACTGGGACTGATCGTGTCCCACAAACACTATGTCATGACTTCCGAATTATTGAAGTTGCAAAGTTCATTTTTCGGGGCCAAAAAGTTTGTTTTGCAATTTTAACAGATTGAACCCTAAGTTTTTCGTTTTCTTTTCTACCCTGCTGATTAATAGTCTACAACTTCCTATTCGTGGATATTAATAGTTTTTACATTCCAAAAAAAGAATTTTTAATTTCATTCAAACCCTCAAATCGACGAAAAATCACCCAAAATATCTCGGGAGGGCAGCTTCTCCCGAAAACGTTCCATTGTTTTCCACCCGAGTCCGAGTCTTTCGGATAAAACTAACGTAATTTTGTATAAGGGAAACCTTTCGGCCGGAGAATTGTCCGGTGTAGTCCTGGTACTGTTCTCGAGTCAGAAAATCAAAATTGTTAAACATAGACACTCATATCGCGGTCGATCAAGTCGCTGATTTTGAAGATCAGGAATTCGCGACCACCGCGAAATGATACCAGAACGACAAGTCATTATACAGCTATTTCCATGAAGGTTGTCGGTCTTGTGCGCGCTCAAACCTACGCGACCAGGCCGAAGGTCAGTGTGGGTAGAAATACAATATCATATTTTGTTGATGGGTAGAAATAAAATATCATATTTTGTTCAGACCTCACTGTATGGATGCTAAATTCTACAAACCAAATCCAGAAATGTCCAGTAACTGGTGTTTACTAGTCATTGAGTCGATTCAAGGCCTCCTAAGCCAGACAACTTTGCGGTCTAGGCACCCGCGTACGGCTTCCTACAACGTTTTCAAAACAGCTGTATGAAAATAAAAGTTTATAGTTTCACCACCCAACCACAAGCCTTCAATAAATGTCTATTTTTAACTATTTCAAATTTCACGTGGTTTTCGATATTCCGTCAACTCAGCCGTTTGTAGTACTAAAAACAGTGGCGTTGGCGTAGTCAGAATTTTGCCAACAGGGGAGCCCAACGGGGGAGACAGGGGGGCTAGCGGCCCTTTTCGTTGCTAATGTTCCCATACATTTAGACATTTTGTCACATATTTACTGTATTTTAGTAATTCAAAAGAGGGGGAACCGGGACCCCTAGGATCCCCCCTGGATACGCCCCTGAAAAATGCCTCGAAACGGCTTCTTATTTTTAGCTAAGGCCTACGCCAGAGACGCGCCGTTCCTATCCAAAACAATAGAAAGCAAATTGTTCTTCTTGTTTTCTATTATAAAGTCTAATGAAGCGGCATCCTTTTTTAAAGGAAAGGATCAACAGAAGAAGTTTGCGCTGTGCCTTACCGAACTTTTTGGTTGGGGAACTAGAAGAACAACTTGCTTTGTAGGCTTTTCTGTGGAAATATTCGGCATTCGACCGGGCAGCAGCCCGTTTGCGCAACTGTACTGTTTGCATCACAGAATTACTACAGAAAATGGACAGCAATGTTTACAAAAAGTAGAATTATCACTTCTTTTTATCACATCTTTTTCTTACCACAAAGTATCTCCGCATGCATAAGACCCGATAAACAATTCGAAAAAAAGCCCTTCTATAGACAAAACCGGACTAAACCAAGCTCACGAAATGGACCACGAAGTCTAATTTTCTACTTTTCGTTACAGTTTGCAACAACGGCTCCTTTCGTCAAGAGCCACCGTTAAAAAACTAAATGAATAAATAAAGTAAAAAAAGTTAGTACACGCACAATTTATAGTTAAAGAATTCACTAGGCAGGTGACAAGTTTGTTGACCAAAACTTTGGCTTTGCCACCCGTAAAGCAAACGAATATTGTTGAGGGAATTATTAAACTGTCATTTTGATTGTTACTTTTGATTTGAGATATAATTAACAGTTTTGATTTACCAGATTTGTGCTACAAGTACGACAAAGCCGTATTTGTAATGCCTATTAATTTCAAAACAGTAGCAGAGCGTGGATACTTTTTATGGCACACTTTGAGGGGCTTGGATCCTGTAACCGCACCCCACGCTAATAAGCCGTAACCTGTTACACGAATCACAACTAAAATAGATCATTATCATTCACACGGGAGAATTCTAGCACCTTCTATGAACTCTCTTACCACAGTAGCGTTACATATGTAATCATAAACGTAAAGCGTGGAACTTCGAAAAGAAAAGGCGAAAGAGCTTAGCGGTTTAACAGGACAATTTGTAGACTACTTAAGTCTTAAGTACGACGATTCTTGTTGCGTGACAAGGTCCAGTTTAAGGACGTCGAGTAGACTGATTGGTTTGAAACCCCGTGAAGACGCTAGACTTCCCACGCCAGATTTAAAACCCGTTGCTGAGAAATTCCTGCCACTGCAAGCGTTGCGCTCGCATTTCGACAAGGTGGACATTTTCTACAACATACTCAAGATGCTGGAAAACAGCTTTTGTTACCACGTGAAATGAGTACATTTGTCATTTGTCATGGCCAGAAATTGTAAAACTTTGTGCTTGTTTTTTGGGCTGCTCGGTGTTTTAGTACACTCTGCGTCAAGTGCGACCGTTATCGATGTAACAATTCCAGAATCCACGAACACTGCTGTTATTTACCGTTTTCCTTTTCCTGGAGGCGGAGAGTACTATTACTTGGAAAGCGCACAATATATGGACTCGCTTAAATCTGTTAAGCAGTTCTTTAATGTGTCTGAGGCGGGGATTGTCGCGATAAACGAGAGATTTGAGTATCGCAATGGCGAGAGTAACAAATTTAAACTCACAGTCGTCAAACGGAAAAGAAAAGAAACTAGCGGAGGCGCTGCTACGACATTATTTGCAACAATTCTTGACTCCAATAACCATTTCCCGACTTTTGGTTCAACTATCTATAATGGGACTATTCAAGAGAAATCTCCCCAAGGGACGCTAGTACAGGGATTAGAAACTTGCTACGCCGAGGACAAAGACAATGGCGAATTAACATACAGCATAATCGCTGGGAACTCTAAAGGGTTCTTTGAGCCTACAACTGTTAAGATAGGGAAGGGAACGTTTTTCCAGCTCAAAGCCTCAAGTGTGCCTATTGTTATTCAACCCGACGAGCCGAGTATCATAAATCTTATTATACAAGCTTCAGACGAAAGCACAAGCAGCGAAAGCTTCCGCCACACGGCTACGGCAAGATTAGTGGTACGCGTAGAACGTGCAAATGATGAGACGCCGAAGTTTGAGAAAGAAACGTACGAGGCCTCTATAGCGGAAGAAGCGGTCATTGACAGCCCAGTTGTACGCGTTCATGCAAAAGACAGGGACAGTGACTTGAGTGGGAGCGTCTATTATTACCTCAACCCGCTGTCCAGCTACTTCACGATAAACCCTATCAGCGGATTGATCATTCTCGTGCGACAACTCGACTACAATGTCCAGAAAGAGTATAACATAGAGGTACAGGCAACAGATCGCGGCTCACCGCGTCTCAAGGCGTCTACCAGAGTCAAAATCAATATCAGAGAAGACTCGGCTTTTGCTCCACCACCAGATGCTGCTAATCCGGGTCCAAACACGGCGCCGTTTTTTCCCAGGGTGGGACTTGCCGCTACTGTGCGCGAAGACTTACCACTGGGTGCCTTTGTATTCCACGTAGAAGTAAATGATAACGACCCCCCCGGACCCAACCAACGTCTAAGATTTTCAAGATCAGGAGAAGGCTCGGAATTTTTTACTATTGATGAGTACTCCGGGGTGGTCACGTTGGCAAATTCGTTAGATTATGAGGCAAACCCGCACGTGTTAAATTTTACGGTAACCGCAACTGACCAAGGTTCTCCACCCTTATCTGCGTCTACTAGTCTAGTTATATATGTCAAAGACGTTAACGAGAATCGTAATCCGCCTGTATTCACCCCTCCAACGAAAGTCATTGATGTGAAGGAAAGCACCCCCATAGGGACGTCCATTTTCAAGGTGTCAGCTAGCGACAACGACGCAGGCCCAGACGGGACGATGCGGTACGTAGCCATCAGTGGAGAAGCCGCGGCTTTAGTTGCGGTCAATGAAACCACCGGGATTATCACTACCGTGGCTTATCTCGACCGTGAAAGCAGCGCTTACAAGGATGTCATAATACAGGCCTACGACATTGGAAGCTTTCCGCGTTTTTCCAAATTACTTTTGAGAATCCACGTAGAACCCGTAGATGATGTTTATCCTGAATTCACTGAGCCTATGTACAATGCAAGTGTCCCGGATGGATCTCCTGAAGGCACGTTTGTCATCGCGCTTCACGCGACTGACCGAGAAGGGAAACAGATCTCATATTCTATCAAGAATCAAGCTAATGATCCTTTTCGCGTAGAGGATACCACGGGTGTCATTCGCACTTCTAGGGAGATTAATAGGAAAATGAACGACAAGAAGTTGAATCAACTTTTGATAGAAGCAAATGACGGGACAAGAAAGGCAATAACGCTCGTTAATGTGTACATAATTAGCTCCCGAGGTGTAGTACCTGAGTTTGTGATTCAAAAGTATGGGATAACAGTTCCAGAGAACATGGGTGCCATCGATAGCTTGTTGTGTATAGCGGCTAGAGACGGAGATGAGGGGAAGATCAAGTATTCTATTAGTACTGGTGTCGGGAATGACCGGTTTGCAGTTGGCGAAAATTCTGGTAAGTATAGTACTAGTACTAGAAGAAATTGTTAGGCCCATCCAGAGCGCGACGTCTGGTGCCGCAAATTAGGTGCCGCATGGCACAAGCTCGACGCCATTTCAAACGCCGAGCTCTGTGTTGTACCGAACTGAATGCATAAATTATGCTTACATTGTACTGCAGACCAAATGAAAGCGTAGTGCCCGTATGCCTTATGTAGTTTTCCTCATTGGGATCGGCACATTAAAATCAACGCCTGAATCAGGTCGATCCCATTACATTGAAGTCGACCTAACTCGACCTAAATAGGCAATTAAATTCGACACGACGTTGGCGCGACATATGAATTCAGCTTCAGCTTCAGCGTATTGAGGAGATATAACTGGTGGTTTCCTATTTTTCCAGCACTAAGATTAGAGAAAAGGCTGTGTGGATCACAGTTGAATGCATGCGCAATTGTAGGGTGTATGCGCATGATCATTAGGAACCTACTTGAAGATAGAACAAGCTATGAATCAACATTATTTTGCTTGCCTGCGCTTGCGCGATTCACACTAAACATAAACAATTTGTTTTTAGCATGAGTCCCCTCGATGAGACCTGGGAGCTCTTGCAATGAATGCATAATAATATTTAAAAAAAAAAAAACGTAAACAAAGGCAGATACTAGGTAACGCAATGTTTTGATTTTCGCCATGTACTTGCGAACATCAGCCCTTAGACACGTGCGGTCAATGGTTATCACTGATTGAATTGATGACAAAAATCAATGATTGCATTGATGATAAAATCAGGCCAATAAAACGAAAGCTAACGTGTTCGTCTCTCTTCCAAACAGGTCGATTCTCACTCCTGAAATCGTTTGACTACGAACTTGAGAATGGCTACAATGTTAAGGTTGAGGCTAAGACACCATTCGACAAGTCCGCTCTGGTGGACGTAGATCTAAAAGTCAGTAATGTGGACGACCCTCCGAGCTTTTCCAAAACTCAGTACGCCATAACGGTCGCAGAAGACGCTGGAATTGGGACCACGATTCTTGACGGTGGCTTTGGGTTCGTATTCCATGATCAAGATTCAAATCCCGAGTTGTACGAGTGCTCTTTAGGAGATGTCACAACTCTGTACGTTTGGGAGCACATTGAAATAGTGCGCGTAGGCAGCGAATGCCAGCTGAAGGTCAAGGAAGTCTTCAAGCATCATCACGCACCTCAATTCACATTCAAAGTTCGTGCCACCAATACTATGTTCCCTAACGTTTTCGCTACAACAATCGTCGATCTGCAAGTCACAGATGCTAATAACCACAGCCCCGAGTTCTTGCAGTCAAGTTATTGGGTCAGTGTTTCAGATACGTTCACTACTGGTTCGACTCTGTTAACAGTGAGTGCAACCGATTTGGACCTAGAGCTGGGAAACCAACAAATTTTGTACTCCACGGACACCACCTCCGCGTCTTCCAGGTAAGAGGTCTTCCTGGTATTTTATTTCCCTGGAAAGTGGTCTTTCTGATAATGTTTCTGCTGGAAAAGGTCTTTCTGGTAATGTATTTTCCTGGAAAGTGGTCTACCTTGTAATTTGTCTTCCTATCTGGTAATTATTTTTTTCTGGAAAGTGGTCTTTGGTCTTTTTGGTAATTCATGTCTTCCTGGAAAGTGGTCTATTTGGTAATTTTTATTCCTGGCAAGTGGCCTTCCTGGTTATTTTTATTCCTGGAGAGGGTCTTTCTGGTAATTTCTATTCCTGTCATCGCGATGATGTGATCGCTTTGTAGCTAAAGGGCCATTTAACAAAACTAAATATTTTTTACATCACCAAAAGTGTGCTAAAATCGTAACACCGCTACTTTAATTGATTGTCTAACATGATATTGTTTCTCTTAATCCAGGTTCCGGATTGACCGCCAAACTGGTACCATAAAAACTGCCGCCTCGCTGGCCGAAGGCTCTGTGTATACGTTCTCGGTCACTGCGACAGACACAGGTAAAGTATATTTTAAAACAGGTTATGAAAACTGTATTTAAAACCTATTCAACCTACAGGCTGTATCGGCTATTATAAGTGTGCACCTCCCAGACATTGTATGTATTTAATTGTATGTATTTATTTTGTATGTATTTAAAACCTGTTCAACCTACAGGCTGTATCGGCTGTTATAAGTGTGCACCTCCCAGAAAGACGACAGATTAACGTGGAGATGAAACTTTGTGAGAGAACCTTTCGGCCGGCATTCGGATTCTTATTATCACCAGGGAGTTATGGGAGAATGGAGGTGAAAATGCATAAATTATCCCACCTCATGATCCTTTCGCCTTCGCTACTGAATTGTGCTAAGTTGAATTTCATGATATGTCATTTACTTTGGTATTTAAACTATAGTGTTTTAACAGGATTTCGGCCACTGAGAAATATCGTAATTCGGTGCGCGATTTTGTGAAACTGAAACCTCTATTTTTCGGCAGGGACTCCGCCGATGAAGGGCGCAACACAAGTCACAGTGTCAGTAGCATCAGATATCGCGACCTTTGTGTCGTTCAAGGACCCAAGTTTCTCCAAGAACATTAGCGAGAACCTTATCGTTGGCAATCCGGTAATCACGGTGCAAGCTGCCGGCCCGGACGGCAAACCTGTCACCTACACCATCGTGGGCGGTAATAAAGACGATGTGTTTCGCGTGGAACCGGACACGGGACAAATATTAGTGAACAGAGCATTGGACTACGAACAGCAGAAGAGTTATAAACTTGTGGTGCGAGCTACATGTGGGACTTGTACACCTACACTGGCTAAAGATACTACAGTGGACATCACTGTTATAGATGTAAATGATAATATTCCCGTCTTCTTACTGAGCGCAACTACGACCCTCACTGTGGATAATTATACTCCCAATAACACACAAGTCTTAAAGGTAAGGCGTACTTTTAAAGAGCCTGTGTCAGCCACTCCTTTTATTGTTTTCGTTCAAGGGGTTAGGAACTAAAATGCCGCTTAAATGTATCTGGGCTAAGCTTAACAAATTCTTGTCGTCAAGGTCCGAACGAATCTATGCAGGACTGAAAAAACTTTCTTCTTTCAGGTCATCGCAGTGGACAAAGATGAAGGATCATATGGGAAAGTCGCGTACTCGATCGACGAAGCGAAAAGTTCCCCATCAAGCTTTATTCCATTTAGTATAGACAGTGAGAGTGGAGCTCTCAAGACAACACGGATAATCTTGTAAGAATTAGCACAGAATATTTCTACAGAAACGCATTCAGTACCAAAATTCATCCAGTAAAATTCAGTGTGCACTAAGACATGTATAGTATTAGATGAGCACTAAACATAAGACTGTACACTGTGAATGTCCCTCTCAACATCCAGCCCACGAAATTGAGGACATCCTTTGAAGTTTCCCGAGCTCTAAAAACAAAAAAGCTTGATTTCCTGTTGCTGTACGCGATTGCTTACGTTACCTAGTGACCACGTTCGACGCACTTGATCCGGGCGTTAACTGTCACATTTTGATTCACCAGGATATCGGAGAACAAAGAATATAAGCTAGCGATAGTCGCTAGTGACGGAAAAGGCAAGTCTACTTTCACGCTCAAGGTAGAGATCATAGACACACCCCAACCGCCCGCCTTTCCACAGGAAAAGTACACGTTTGACGTTGAGGAGAATATGCCAGTTGGTGCGGAGGTAGGTGAAATATTCGAACATTTGTAAATATGAAAAGCAGGAACTAGTATCTATATTTTCACTAACTGCCCCTCGTCGAATATAAACTCATACAAAATAGTAGTTTAATTGTTTGTTAAATGGCCATGAAAAGTTTTTTTTTCTAGAAAAACAATACTTCCAAAACTTCGAAAACTTATTGAAACCCCTGTAAAGTATGCATATATTATCCATATAGAATCCTATGATATCCCTTTTTGTGTAAATTGAGGACGAGATATCATAGGATTCAAGTATATTCAAAGCGTTCAGTCGGTAGATTCCGCCGAAAATAGCACTCAAAAAGACGATATCGCCCTCGTCGCTGCGCGACTCGTGCGATATCGCTTTTTTCGTGCTATTTTCTTAGCGGAATCTAGCCTCCTGAAGCTTTGAATAATCCTATAGTATTCATATGTTTTGTATATAGTATTCATAGGTTATTTATATAGTTTTCATGTTATTCGTATAGTATTCATATGATATTCATATAGTATTCATGATATTGATATAAGTATTCATATGATATTCATATAGTATTCATATGATATTCATATAGTATTCATATGTTTGTAATATGATTGTCAAATGTTTACTACGGTCCTTTGTTGCTCATTCGAAAATACTTATATGCCAATCGATTTGTTTACCCACCTTAGCTTGGCAGCATTGGCGCCAGTGGTGCCACTAATGCTGTACTAAAATATTCGCTACTGCGAGGCAATACAAACAACACCTTCTGTGTGAATGCCTATGGTGTGCTATCTCTGGCGAGACCATTGGATCGTGAACGTACCAAACAGTATACGATAGACGCTACGGTCAGGCGTGGAAGCAGCAGCCATAATACTGTTATAAAGATAAATATTGAGGACGTCAATGATAATGCTCCTAAGCTGGCCAAGGTTTCCAACAGCAAACAAGTGTCCGAGGATTCAGGTAAGATCATTGGATACTGTGGCCCAAAATCTGGTTACTAGTCTCACTGGTCCAATTAGCGTGAACATAAGGAGTGCTCTCCTTAGCATTTTGCATATTGCTCTTTCCTCTCGGAGAAAGGGCGTCCCAACTGTCGGGCTGCCACTTTGGCATGTGTTCGTCGCCCTTTTCGATTTTCCCTACCACCCACCCTCTGCTTTGTCTTTCGCGCAATCTTTAGGCTCACCAGGTCTCCTTCCCATAAGTTATATGAGCACAATGGGACCAGTGAGAATATATTACTATAACGTATGAAGCCTATTGGCTTTATTTTAGCACCTTTTGAAATGAAAGTAGTAACTCGTGTTAGTCCCTTTAAGAAATTTTGATGACAACCTATAAAACAATTCAAAGTTTATATATAGGATATAGGGACTTGTATAAAATTTCATTTGACATGTAATTTTCCTATTATATAACTCCAGGTAGCGAGCTTTTAAATATCTCCAGCCGTTTCTGAGAGCCCGCGGTCCGTCTCCGCATCAACTGTGGGGGGGGGGGGGGGGGGGGGGGGGGGGGAATCGCATGACCGGACGCTTAACAACGGCTGGAAATAGAGCCTAGCTTTTTAAATTAAATATTAATTTCTTCGCTTTCAGTGAATATTTCCCGGGACGAAGCCAAGTTAATGCTTACATGTAGTTCTTCCAAACCAAACCAAAACCAAGCCAAGAGGTTCATTTAAAAAACTTTTGAGTAACTGGGGGGGGGGGGGGGGGGGGAGGGGGAGGGGGGGGGGGGATCGCATGACCGGACGCTTAACAACGGCTGGAAATAGAGCCTAGCTTTTAAATTAAATTTATTTAATTTCTTCGCTTTCAGTGAATATTTCCCGGGACGAAGCCAAGTTAATGCTTACATGTAGTTCTTCCAAACCAAACCAAACCAAAACCAAGCCAAGAGGTTCATTTAAAAAACGTTTGAGTAACTGGAGTCTTGGCCAATTTGTGTCGAAAGTGCTCGAAATCCTGGTATAATCTCTTTTAAACGTTTTACGCACTTAAGTTGTATGCTTCCCTGTTTCAGCTGTTGGCCTACCGATTTTAACAGTGGCAGCTACTGATGTGGACATCAAGAGTAATGTGACCTATACATTAGACCACGCGCGGGACATCGCCTCAGTAGATGTCTTTCTAGTGGATCCAAAAAACTGGAGCATTATCGCTCAAAAAACAACTTGACCGCGAGAAAATAGCGCAACACGTGCTATATATTAAGGCTGAAGATGGAGGACCGGGTCCCAAATTAGGAGGTGAGAGCACGAGCTGCTATTGGTGGGTGCATTATGACGTCATAAATGATTTAACTTCGCACTCGCGAACTAGCGAAAATCTTTCACTTCCAGGGCTCGATTTTAACTTTTGAAAATTAGTAGTCAAGTGGCTAGTAAATGGCCAAGATTCACTAGCCATAATATATTTTCTACTATGTTTTCTACTATATTTTTACTTCCTTGCCAAAAATCCAGTAGCCAAGATGGCTATTAAAGAGCCAAAATCCACTAGCCAAAACGAAAATTCTACTAGCATTTGGCTAGTTGACCACCGTTAAGATCGAGCCCTGACTACCACGGGAAAGAGCTCCCCTAAAATTATGCCGTTGGCAAGATTTGATGTAATGACTGGAAGATGGAAAAGAAATGAGAAAATCAAATCTAGCGCTCAAATCAAATCTGAAACAACTTATGGATAAACACCCGAAAGCACAGGAAGCCCAGCTAGGAACTCTGCTCTATGGTCCAATCGAGGATGTCCCCCAAGTCCTATTCCAACAGATAAACGGAGAGATGGTTAGAGAGGCGGCACTCAAGACAAAAGGATCTGGTGGCCCTCAGGGGTAGACGCTAACGGATTTAGAAGAATGCTCGCCTGCAAGTCTTTTAAAAAGTCCAGCACAAATCTTTGCGATGCCATTGCGGTTCTTGCTAAGAGACTTTGCACAGAGCTCATTGATCCTGCCACAATCGAGCCGATTCTAGCAAATCGATTAATCCCACTCGACAAGGGTAATGCTGAGGTTCGGCCGATTGGAGTTGGAGAAGTGATCAGGAGAATAACCGCTAAGTGCGTAACGAGGGTGACGAAGCCGGATATAATTGAGGCCAGCGGTGCACTGCAAGTGTGCGCAGGCTTGAAGAGCGGAGCCGAGGCAGCTATTCACGCCATGCGCAGCATATTCGATGCTGACGATACTGATGCCGTGTTACTTATTGACGCATCGAACGCATTTAATTCGCTGAATAGGGCCTCTGCGCTACACAATGTCGCGGTGCTATGTCCCATCTTAGCTACATACGCCAACAACACCTATAGAACACCTGCGCGCCTTTTGTTACGGGTGGTAAAGAACTGAAATCTACAGAGGGCACTACACAGGGTGACCCTTTAGCAATGAGCTTCTATGCCATAAGCCTCCAGCCTTTGATAACCCGTCTGAATCTATCCAGCAGCGCTAAGCAATGCTGGTATGCAGATGACGCAACAGGTGCCGGTTCGCTCGAGGAGCTAAGAAAGTGGTGGGACTGTCTGAATGAAATGGGACCTAGCTTGGGGTATTTCCCCAATGCTAAGAAATGTTGGTTAGTTATCAAACCAGAAAAGGAGCAGGCAGCGAGGGAAGCATTTGGTGACACGGCAATAAACATCTCTACTCAAGGCCAAAAACATCTCGGCGCCGTGTTAGGCTCTAGATCTCACCTGGAGGAGTATGTGAATGGGAAGGTGGAAGACTGGGCTGACCAAGTGGTGAAGCTTGCTGAATTTGCAGTAACAAATCCACAGGCCTCGTATGCTGCCTTCACATTCGGGCTGAAGCACAGATGGTCGTATTATTTAAGAACACTCCCTGACATCGAGGACCTTTTAGCGCCTCTAGAGCGCGCAATTAGTAACACCTTCATACCAGCTATTACAGGGCACATGTGCACGCCCGCTGAGCGTGAACTGCTTGCACTCCCCGTCCGCATGGGGGGAATGGGTCTTACAAACCCGTGTCAAAATGCCACCAAAGAACACGAGGCGTCAACTACGATAACCACGCCCCTAGTGCAGCAAATAGTGGCTCAGGAACATGCACTCCCGGATGATGACGCAATAAGAACACTGCAGAATAGCAGCCGCAGGAAAAAGGAGGATCACCTCAAAGAAAAGCTAGAGGAAGTGAAAAGTGCTCTCCCCGACAATACGAAAAGAGCCGCTGACCTTGCTACAGAAAAGGGCGCGTCTAGCTGGCTGACGGTCATTCCTCTCAAAGAGATGAACTTTACCCTTAATAAGAGAGAGTTCAAGGATGCCATCCATCTCCGCTATGACTGGCCCATAGCGGATACGCCCTCCACTTGTGTCTGCGGAGACGTATTCACAGTCGATCACGCTATGATTTGTAAGCGAGGGGGATTCGTCATACAAAGGCACAATGAGCTGCGCGATCTCGAGGCGGACATGCTTAACATGGTCTGCCATGATGTACAAGTAGAACCGGTCCTCCAGGAGATTACTGGCGAGGTATTGACGAGAGGAACAAATGTAGCAAGAGATGCCCGGCTAGATGTTCATGCCCGAGGGTTTTGGGACAGACAAAGCTCTGCCTTTTTCGATGTGAGGGTTTTCCACCCAAATGCAGAGTCTTATAAGGACCTTACCCTGGATCAAATTTACCGCCAGCATGAGAACGAAAAGAAGAGGGCGTATGCAAGTAGAGTGTTAGAGGTAGAAAAAGGGACATTTATGCCACTAGTGTATACCACAACGGGTGGAATGGCCAATGAATGTAAGCGCTATCATAGTCGACTAGCAGAGCTAATTTCAACAAAGAAAGGCGAGCATTACAGTACAACAATCGCATGGATACGAACAAAAGTATCCTTTGCTATCCTCAAGTCAGCACTTCTTTGTTTACGCGGTTCACGCAGTACTAAGCGTGTTCCATTGAATATTGAACAATGTGACTTTGACGTGCAAAGAGAAATGGGAGGAATTAGAGGATAGAGTTTAGGAGAGTTTTACGATATAGATTTTTAGCATATAGTTCCTTTTATTCGCGTCATTTTTAAGAGTTATAAGCCACTTTTATTATCATTATTATTATTTTATTATTATTATTATTTATTTGTAATTATTATTATTATTATTATTATTATTATTATTATTATTATTATTATTATGAAGAGAAAAAGCCGCTCTTCAATGCGGCCATTCCATCTCCCCACCAAGCATTGCTGGGGAGGTCACCGTCCCTCTTTCTTGTGTACAGTATATGAGTAGATAATAAATAAATAAATAAAAATAAAAATCGAAATTATTATTATTATTATTATTATTATTATTATTATTATTATTATATTGTTTTATCACGGGCGATTGGATAAGAGGAGCGAGTTAGTTAATAAAATGAAATGATCTCTCACTTCTTTCCTCAGCAATGGCTAGGGTGGAAATTGACGTTCTTGATGTCAATGACAACGCACCACGATTCTCGGCAGAGCACTTCCTGGCCAAAGTACCAATCAACGAGCCTGTTGGTTACGGCGTTTTCCAGGCAACCGCTTATGACGCAGACATTGGGGAAAATGCGCGTATCACGTACTCTGTCCTTAGTGGCAACGAAAAAGGGTTCTTC
This sequence comes from Scolanthus callimorphus, assembly GCA_033964015.1. Classification (NCBI taxonomy): domain Eukaryota; kingdom Metazoa; phylum Cnidaria; class Anthozoa; order Actiniaria; family Edwardsiidae; genus Scolanthus; species Scolanthus callimorphus. The sequence continues at coordinate 5,790,080 of CM066914.1, forward strand.
GAAATCAACGCCATGAGCGGACTTATAGTGATTAAAAAGTCGCTAGCTTCGGTACAGACCTTGAGACACGAGCTTGTTTTGCAGGCTGTTGATCAAGGCGAACCACAGAAACGTGCGACGGCAAAACTAACCGTGCTTGTAAGACTAGCAAACACCGTACCACAGTTTCCCGTGTCACCACTCATTGTTAATGTCAAAGAGGGTATTCCCCTGGAGGACGCGTCACGACCGTGAAAATGACATCGACGCGCCTTATAACGTACAACATCATATCCGGAAATGAGCAAGGCTTCTTCAGAATGGACTCGCTGTCTGGAGAACTCTTGGCAGCAAAGGAGCTTGATTATGAGCTTTTCAGGAGCTTCACTTTGCGCATTAAAGGGCAGGACGCCGATGGCAATGGAGATCAAGTCACAATGATAATTAATCTAGAAGATGTTAACGACAATCCTCCTATGTTTTCTAATATTAATGCAGACGGCGATGCGCTGATTAAAGTTGATGAAATGTCGTTGGTCGCCGAAGCAATCGTAACGTCTCTAGGAGTCTACGACTTGGACGATAATGATAAGGTCACTTACACTCTTTCTGAAGAAGGCAAGAAGTACTTTACAGTCGACCATAAGGGGGATCTAAGAGCTATAAACAGCATTGCGGAGATTTCACAGCCCCTGACATTTACTGTGACTGTGCGTGACGCTGCGACACCACCTCACGTGACCACGGCGAGCGTGACCCTGATCTTCACTAACAGTGGAGATAACGAACCTGTAAGAGGTCACCTCTTGGAAAACTCCAACCAAGGACAAACCGTCGCCTACGTTCCTAAGGTGTACCCCAATGGTATCTTTTCCATCATCTACCCAAAAAACTCGCCCTTCAGTGTCGATAATTCGGGGGATATTGTTTTAAAAGGAAGCGTAGACTTTGAAAAGGAGGTGATGTACGAGTTAACTGTGAGGGAGAAAGAATCCCAAGCTGCAAATGCGAAGACGCACGACACGACGGCTGAGATAAACGTCCACGATCTAAACGACAACGGTCCTACATTTAGCATCAAGAGCGTGTACTCGCGCATTAATAAGAACTCTCGTAGTGGTACCCCTGTAATTGGGCTTTACGCTTTTGATCCAGACAGCGACCGGAATGGGGAGGTTGCGTATCAGATTTTACCAATGAATGCCCCGTACGGAGTTAACCCAACCACAGGCGAAATCGAAACGGCTGGGACCCTTAATTCCGATGAGTCTGCTTTTAAAGTGGTTGCATTTGATTATGGCTTCCCTAGGAAAAATAGCACGGAAATAAGTATAATTATCAACGTTGCCGAGATTCCTCCGATATTCGAAGGCGTCATAGATGATAGCTACAAGTTTGTCGTCTCGGAAGGCGCTCGTAGTGGGGACATCGTTGGAAATGTGACAGCCATTAGTTACTCCAGAGCGCGCTTCATTTACAGGATCACTAGTGGAAACGTGAACAATACTTTCAGAATGGTGGACGGAGAGTTACGGTTGAACTACATCTTAGATTACGAGAAAGGGGACACTTTATACAATTTAACGATTACTGCCAGGGAACGCGTCCCAAATGGACTAGTCAGTACGGTCCCTGTAGTTGTACGTGTCATTAACATCAACGACAACTACCCTAGGTTCCCCCAAACTATCTACAAAGTTTCGGTGAAGGAGGACATCACTGTTGGATCCTCAATTTTAAGGATCCAAGCCACGGATTGTGACTGCAGCAAGAGCTGTGCCTGTAAAGAAGGGCAGCTTACCTATGGCCTGGAGGGAACAGACAACTTTACCATCAACCCTGATACGGGGGTCCTGACTCCTTCGACATCACTTGATTATGAGGTAACAAAGTGGATCATATTCGTCGTCAAGGCGACTGACCATGGTGGGGGGACACATACTATGCTGGCTTATGTGAATGTGACACTCACGCCAGTGAACGATAATGCTCCTACATTTGACAGAGTTGAATACCTTTATAAAATAGCAGAAGATGCCAAGACGGGTCAAGGGTTGGCGTACACCTATGCGTATGACGCTGACGATGACGCAGTTACCTATAAGATAGAAGGGGACAGTCAACCTTTTGTTATCGCAAGCGACACAGGCGTGATATCCTTGTCATCGACCCTCACAGATAACAAGTGGTTGTATGTGTTTTATGTTGTAGCAAGTGATAAGAAATATTCCGCCAGGGCCAGAGTTACCCTTGAAATCATCGACAAAAATACAAATAAGCCGGTATTTACAAACTGCAAGAATGTTGAATTATTAGAGAATCGTCCAAGTGGGGAGAGAGTCGCTCAAGTGACGGCTACCGATGCGGATAGGGGTGCTAATGGTGATATTGAGTACAGTTTAGCCAAAGGAATATCTGAATTCAATATTGACAACTCTACTGGTGTGATTACGACTAAATATAAAATTGATCGCGAAACTCAACCTATGCTTCTTGTGGTAGTGAGAGCTAAAGATGGCGGATATGGACGAGATGAAGCGCAAAGGAACGTCCAATACTGCATCATGCGCGTGAACATTTTAGACCAAAATGACAATTATCCATACTTCTTGATTCAACGCTACTTTGCAAGCGTTTACTATCTAGCTCCAGTTGGTACTGAGATAGTGACAGTCAAAGCGTTAGATAAAGATATCGGTGAGAATGCCAAGATTAAGTATTCTTTAGTGGATTCGTCAGATATGTTCGAAATCATTACAAATACTGGTTCCATCCGTGTTAAAGGGAGCCTCTCCGTGACGGAGGAGCAGCCATTGATATTAACCGTCCTGGCTTCCAATGACGCCCCGATGACCGTGACAACGGGTGAAGACGATCGAGATAGAAGAACCAATATTGTTATCGCAATAACTAGAGAAAGACCACCTGAATTTGATCAACAAATTTACAACGTGAAGGTCCCGAAAATGCAACCGTTGATACGAATGTCGTGACAATTCACGCGGTTTCCCAGAACAATAGAAATATTAATTATCAATTATTGAACGAGAACCCAATGGCAACACAACAGTTCAAAATCTCGGTCTCAACCGGGCTCATTCAGACAGCGACAAAGCTTGACCGCGAAAAGCGATCTAACTACGAGCTGCAGTTTATGGCCCAGGAAATTACAACCAATAAAGACGACAAGGCTCTGAAAGCGGCGTGCATGGTGAATATAACAGTTACCAACGTCAACGATAATGTACCTTCTTTTACTATGGAATCCTATGAAGGTCGAGTGTTTGAGAACGAACCCATCGGGACGGGCATTATTGCGGTTGAGGCAACGGACAACGATGGGGACAAAGTTAGCTACTCTCTCAAGTCTCTTCCAAACAATGACGATTCCAAGTACTTCGAGATCAAAAAGCATGGTGCAATTTTCACCAAAACAGTACTAAACCGGGAGGTGAAGTCTCAGTACAGTGTCGTTGCTGTGGCATCCGATGGAAAATTCTTTTCAGAGGCCATCGTTTGGATTTCCGTGTTGGATAATAATGACCAGGAACCATCATTTGAAGGCCAAAACCTCATCATTCGAGTCAACGAAAACGCACCCGTTGGTACTACCATCAAGACCTTTGAAGCACAGGATAAAGATACAGGGGACAATGGAGACATGGAGTTCTTTATAAGCAGAGGCAACGAGCTACACAGGTTTAAAATCTCTACTATGAAGAATAAGGCCAGCGTTCTGCTGGCCAGACCGTTGGACTACGAGACAGCGAGGGAATTTACGTTGACCATTACAGGAACAGATGGGAGGACAAGTGATAGCGGAACATTGACAGTCAAGGTAGGCGTCTCTTTGCCCAACCATCGTTTTTTACTCGCAGTTTTCCCCTGGATATCAGCCTCCACACTTTCAGAGTTATCTTTTTTACGATGGGAATACACATTACATAGATACATACATCTTCATTTAAACAAGTTAGCCATAACAGCTGTCCTTTACATGACAATACAGAATAAAGAAATGAGAAGATATGGGAAGCATAGAAACGACGTGTTGTGGGAGCTCAATGTCACTCGCTCGCTCACTCACTCACTCCAGTGTTGCACGGATTGTGCAATAAATTATGCTTTATAATGCGTTATAATGTATGCCCCCAGGTGATATTCTAAGCTGAATTGTTTGAGTTTAAATGCACGAAAGCCAATAGACCCTTGCTCAGCTGACCTTGTGATAAGCCTTTCGGGCACAGATGATGGTATTAGCCGGCCAGTTTCCTATTAAATGGTAGAGAATCCTAGGAACGAGCATGTAGCTCCACAAGCTAAGATAGCTCTTCCAAATAATTAACTAAAGTCGTTTAAAAGACCTCCTCCCTTTTCCTAAGAGATCACGTCGAACAAAATCACACTTGCCCTCGGCTTTATTCTACAGGTCACAGATGTCAACGACAACACTCCGATCTTCTCCCAGTTATTCTACGATTTCTCCGTGAGCGAGAACACCCCTACTGAGGTATCAGTGTTGACAGTTAAGGCCACGGACATAGACACTCCCAAGGCAGAGGGTCAGGTTCCTATCACCTATAGACTTGACACACGAGGGAAAAAGCACTTCAATATCCGGTCTGTCACAGGTATCATCACAACTAACGACAATCCACTAGACAGAGAGAAAGAACCTTTTTATTTCTTCGACGTTTACGCCTCGGATGGCAAGGAACCTCCCGGAAAAGCAATTGTCAAAGTAACCCTGCTCGACAAGAATGACAACGCGCCTTTCTTTCCTAATCCTCCTTACATAGCCGGTATACTAGAGAACTCGGCGATTGGGACGAGCATTACAGTCATGCAAGCAGTTGATTACGATGATCCCAGGGTTCCAGGAAACACTGAGCTGACTTACAGTTTTGAGGACAACAAGGACGGGTACATTTCTATTAATAAAACAAGTGGTTTAGTAACATCGGCTAAAGTATTCGACAGGGAAGGTGTGGGGATACGGAACTTTACCGTAACCGTGCGCGCAACTGATCAAGGTAACCCAGTTCTCTTCAATACCACCAAACTTACCGTCCATATCTTGGATGAGAACGACCACAAACCGAAGTTTAACAGCCGTTACTATTACGCAACGGTTTCAGAATACGCGAAGTCCGGGTATTTGGTCACTAAGGTGGAAGCTGACGATAAAGACGAAGGACCTAATGCCGAGATGGAGTTTAGAATCGAATCAGGCAATGAACCATACACGTTTTATATTGAGCCGTTCACTGGAGAGATCAAAGTATCAGGGCGATTGGATTTTGACAAGAAGCGGAGTTACGAGTTAACGGTGACGGTACAAGATAGAGGCATGCCCCCTCTAGTAGCGGACCTCCCCGCGTATGTCATCATTAACATCACCGATTATAATACTCATCCACCGATCTTCATGAAGCAGCTCTATGACGCCTCCGTGAGGGAAGACGCCCCTCTTGGTCACTCGGTCGTGACAGTTACTACGAAAGATCAAGACACAGTTGACATCAACCATAAATTTGAAATAATCAGCGGAGACGACGGAGACGCATTCCGTATAGACGCGGACAAGTCTGATAAACGTAAAGGCATAATAACTGTACAAAATTACCTCGACAGAGAGACTAAAAGTCGGTATACACTGGACGTTAGGGTCCGTGACGAGCATCAACAAACCGATATGTGTACTGTTGTTATCACTGTATTAGACGTTAATGACTTTGGACCGAATTTCCAGCCTCCTTATTTCGTTGGCACGGTGCGTGAGAATTATGACCAAGAACAGTTTGTAACGACTTTAAGCGCGAAGGACCCAGATGTACCATCAAACGGCGCGCCTTTTGTGTTTCAGTTAATGAATAGAACACTTGATCAGCGCTTTCGAATTAAGGAATCGACAGAAACCGCCACCACAGCGCAGGTGTTTGCTTATGGAACGTTTGATCGTGAGATCACGCCAACGTTTCAGATACACGTTAAAGCCACAGACAGTGGAACCCCACAGATGTCTAACTACACGTGGATCTACGTGGATGTCCTAGATGAAAATGATAACGAGCCATTTAGTGGTCAACAGACGATCATTATCAACGCGCTTGATGGAACATTCCCTGGAGGAGTTATTGGAAGGTACGTAATACTTGGTTCGCATGCTAGTGTAACGGTTATAGGTGTGAATCTGTGGCGTACGTCACTGCACCAGTGTTTTCGTATGTGAAGTACCAAGTGACTAGTGTAGCTCTGTGTTGTATGCTAGTGCACTAGTGAGTTGTGTGAGAGATCCTGTTGGTCCTTTGCTGCATGCTAGTGTGTTGTGTGTGAGATCCTGTACCACGTTATAGGTGTAGCTCTGTATTGTATGCTAATGCACTAGTGTGTTGTGTGCGAGATCCTGTACCAGATGACTAGTGTGGTTCTTTGCCGTATGCTAGACCACCAGTGTGTTGTGTGTGAGATCCTGTACCACGTTATAGGTGTAGCTCTGTATTGTATGCTAATACACTAGTGTGTTGTGTGCGAGATCCTGTACCAGATGACTAGTGTGGTCCTTTGCCGTATGCTATGCTAGTGTGTTGTGTGTACGACCCGGCTCCGTGCGGCTCCGTGTCATATGCTAGTGCATCAGTGTGTTGCATGTGAGGTCCATTTACCAGGTTAGGTGTGGCTCTGTCGTGCACTAGTGCTTGATGTCCTGCACGGTAGGTCAGAGTGCGTCTCATTAACAAAAGCAAGTGCACCTTTAAAAGGTCACAGGATCATCTCTTTGGCTTATCTAATGCGCTTACGTTCTATTGCTAGTGTAGCGTTGTGCTGTGTACGAAAGCTAACCTTCTACTTTGATATTTAAGCAAAGAGCGGAGGATTTTAATGCTATTACTCTAATTCTACTTTCAGGCCTTATTACAGGGACTCAGACTACAATGGAGACGTGAATAGATACGCCATCACAACCAGTCGTCAGGAAACTATTTCTCAATCACCAATCCCTCAGGAACAATCAGCGCAGCTTCGAATTTACCAATGGGTAAATATGAAATGACAGTGTCGGTAACCGAGGCGATCCCAAGACAAAACTCGAAGGAACCGAGCAAGACAGTGGAATCAAAGATCAGAATAATCGCCCGCAGTGTTAGCAGCACAGCAGTTCAGCACAGTACGATGGTGCGTTTACTTGACATGCGCAGTGCTGGCTATTTCGTAGGGGACTATTACTATCAGGTAATTGACTTATTCAGGTGTTAATTGGGCAGTTGCATTTGCGTTTTTATCGATTGCATTCTTGGACGGGTATTTAGATTAAAAGTGATGATATTGGCCTAACGAGTATTCGAGTATTTGGATTGAGCTCAAAGATCAAATCATTTGGCCAAGCAAACATTAACGCGTAGTAAATGCCAAAACACAATATAAACCGCAAGTACTTTTGAAACTCGTTCCAAATCTTAAACAAAAAAAAACATGCTTAACTGATAACACATATTAGCATCCCACTTCAGTTAGTTAGCCAATCAGAAATTATATCGACTGTCCTGATATACTCTAAAACTCGAGTAAATAATTGGAGAAAACAATTTATTTTCGTAAATGATTAGCATAAATAGTCTGGATTTCGCGACAGCAAAAATCACAAATTGGTTTCATTTCGCGACAGCAAAATTGAGTTCATGTTTAAAAACTAACGCTAGCGCGTTTTAGCGCTGAGGATACCCGAGCATGGCTTGACGAAACCCACCCTGATATTTTGCAGAATCGAACCAAATGTTCCCGAATAAGTATAAATAAACTGCTTACCTACACATTCCAGGTAGAGAGCCTTCTGGCGGGGTTATTTTCCGTCCCGAAAGAGAACATCTACATCTTCAGCATCCAGAACTTCACCGCCACAGTACCAGCAGTTGATATACAGCTTGCGGTGCTTGGGAATCAGGGTGACTTCTTGTCTGTGAGCAGCATCACCACCAAGCTGTTAGAGAGAAAAAGCGCGTTACAAAATGTCGGTGAGAAATGCTTTCTACTTATTTAGCGATGACAATTGGTAGCTTTGGAACCCATTTTCACCTGAGAAATTTGTCCGGGTCGCGATAGTACCGTTTTAACGTCACGGGAGGCAGAAGATCATCCAATGGTTAACAGGTTAGGGTGACGGCCTCGCAATCCGGTGCTTCCCAAGTTTGAGTCGTGCAGTTGAACATGTATGAATGCTATAGAATTAATAGATAACACAACTCCATGCTTATCCACTTAACAAAAAAAAAGAATTTGAATATTCCTCGATGAAACTCGGCCTGCGACCTCGTCCAATTTAATAGTTCCTCTGAATTTTCTCATCCATTTTTTTTGCCAGCATAGAGTCCTATTATGTATACGTAACAATACCAAATTTGCCTTATTACTTTACAGGCCTTAGTATAGGTGCCACCGGAACAGATTTGTGTCAAAGTTCCTCCCAGAAGGGCGGGATGTGTCAGACGGAAACCATGGCTACCAACACGTACCGAGTGGTCAACGGTGACTACGGTAAAATCCCTGCGCCTAACGACTCCTTAACAATTGTGTCCATGGATGTGAGCATGAAAGCCGTGCATGTACCGCTCGATATGGGCCCGACAAATTGCAGCGGTGATCCGTGTTATAACGGAGGAACATGCCACGACAATTTTCCTACAGGTGAGTGTGATTGTGTTTGGGGAAGGAGTGGGTGAGTGAGAAAGAGAGAGACTTGGTGGCTACCAGAGGAATTTGACCTGCGATATCAACATTCCACAAGCACTTAAATACACGAAGGTTCTTAGACTTATCTTTATTTCTATTACTTCCAACATTTGCCCCCTTCCTTGGCAATGCTGTTTTGGACAGCGTTACCCAATCTGACACCCTCCCCTTCTTAACAATATTGAGCGTTACAATGTCGAGACAGGTGGAATCAGGCGAGGCCGTGAGGCCGAGCTTGATTCCACTTGGCGAAAAGTGAGAGTGCCAGCTGTTCCAGAGGAGACTCGATATGATGATGATGAGGGGGTCTTCTACGGAAACGAATTAGAGTAACAAGAGAACGACTGTCTAGAAGTTTTCTCGCCAGATCTTTAGCTAGACGTCACTGCTTGAGCCCTGGTGTCCACTCCGCTCTACTCTAAATTTTAACCCTTTGCTAGAGAATACTGCGCGTCATTAGTAAGTTGCATCGGCAAGTTTCATCGGTTATTTAGGTAAGGATATAATCTGCGCATTCAACTCTAAGAGATTCGATCATATTGGCGTCGCGCTCTGGTGAGGAAGGCGTGACGAAACGGGAGATTTATCTGACCAAGAAACGCTAGTTACCCAGAATCACTTTCTGTCGCTTAGGAATCATTTGCGAGTGCCCGATGAAGTACCGTGGTCCCCGTTGCCAGGAAACCACCAGAACATTCAATGGCGATTCGTTCATCAAGGTCCCAAAGATGAAAACGTACGCGGGAAATGATGTGGAATTCGAGTTTACCACCAAGCGATCAGATGGCCTGCTGCTTTACCAGGGACCTCTTGAACAACGTAAGTCCAACATTACAAAAGGACAGAGGCAGACTTCAAGATATTGCAACCTTAAAGAGCCTCCGCCATTTTGTCAGCCTAGCAAAGCATACTTACTCATAGAAAGCCTTTATTTCCATCTGCTGATTTGGGGAATGTGGTGCAATATTTTCGGGTGAATTCGGTAGATCAAGTTCAATCCTTAAAGCAGTCGATCGAAATAGATAGCAACTAGGTATATTGCTAGGCTGGAAAAATGGCAGCTAAGAAAGGCTAATCAAGTCGTCAGTGCAAATATAAAGCGTTTGTTAGCAGAGAGCATCTCTTTGATTATGGCTCCATGGACAAATACCGTCCTTGGTTACCAATGGTAGAAATTCAAGCGCCTTAACTCTTCCGAAAAACGCGAACCACAATAGACAGCCAACATCTTTAGGGCTCTGTCTGCTCCATGGACGAAACACCGAGGATGCTATCACAGGATGAGTGTCCTTGGTACACGTCCTTATCCGAGAAGACGGGAAGGTCTAACCATTTGCAGATGTCATAGCAAAGGCAACACCTTCTCCTCGATGATAGGAAAAATACCCTGAGTGTTAGTTCGAACCCACGACCTGTCGCACGTCAGACTGCCACTCTAGCAACTGCGCTAACTGGAAGGCGACTGTCAAATATAGAACCATCGCGCGAGCTGCAGGTTCTTGAATCACAGAATCACTTTTCAATAGCAAAACATCATTAGCTACTAGCTTCTTTTTATGTTTTTATCCAGCATCCACTGGCGACATACGGGACTTCTTTGCAATTATTCTGATAAATGGTCACGTGCGCGTGTCGATTTCTCTCGGTGCTGCTCCAGTCTTCCTTAACCTGACGCGCGGCCCACGGCTGGACGATGGCGAGTGGCACCACGTCAAGGTGCTACGAACGAGAAAGGTACAACTGAAATAACATATAGCTGATTTATCATAAGGGCATTGGCCGAAGGGGGAGTGAAGTGGCAAGTGCGCAATTTTTTTGTATTTGATTGTAGTTTCAATACTTGGAGCAGCGGTATCGGTACGGTATTATTTAAATAGGAAACTTATTTGCGTGACTCATTTGCGTGACTCATTTGCTGTTTATTTCGTCAGGATGTGACGGTCACTATTGACAATTGCGAGAATGCGCCAATACGTGTGACAAATAATGGAGACATGATAGAGGACAAGGTGGATTGTGAGTTGACGACCAAGACACTTGGCAATGACACGTGAGTTGTTATATTACTTGCCTAGTTGTCATGGTGAACGAAGGCGCGAGACGATATCGAGGTGACTATTCGCCGATATCCAAGGAATCTGAGGCGACTAACTAAGTCTAGCGATTTTTAGATAAAAGAACCGTTTTTGTTTGATATTGGCCGTTATTTACATCCTGTTTCTGGACATGTTTTACCAGTGTTACGACACATTCCTTGCCGAAAGAAAGCTTTGTTATGATCGCTCCATCGATTGAGTATGGCATTGTTTCCGGTCTTTAGCCCAGAAGCATTGTTTCCGGTCTTTAGCCCAGAAGGTTTCCCACATTGACTGATATTGACTCATTTTATCACAGCCTCCTCAATGGCGTATGGCCGCTACAGCTCGGGGGTGTCTCTAATGCCAACCTCACCTATCCCCCGATAGCCTACACAGGCTTCACCGGGTGCATTCGAAACGTAATCGAGACAGGAAATATGTACGACCTTAACAAACCCCTAGTGGAGGTCAACGCTCCTGCAGGGTGCCAGTTGGCGATACCATGTCCTTTGTGCTCTTCTGATGGCTACTGTGAGCCGCTGATGAACACTCCAAGCTACTGTGTCTGCAAACTTGGAGCTCAGGGAAGAACGTGCGAGCAAAGTAAGTGTAGTTATTACTCTATAGGCGACCAATGGCGACAAAATGGCTGGCGACTTTCGCGACAAAACTCCTTGCGATATTTGACTTCAAAGTACCTGACAACATTTGGCGACAAAAACTCATTGCGAGTCGCCAACAATTATAGTATGGAATTTGCAGTGATTTTTTTCTCTCGAATTCTACGGATTGTTTGATGGGCATACAATTAGGTCAGCAGTGCTTTGTTTCAAGTTGCAAAGATGAATCCAACTTTTACGCGGTCCCGCAAACAAGTGATGCTGCAGGATATTGGCATTTAGTATGCACTTGGATATCTATACTAATGGATATCTAATTCCGCACGCTCTGATTGGCTCCTGAAACGTCGCGTCGCTTCGGTGTCAATAGTGCAGACGTTTCTAAGCAATATTGAGAATCATTTAATATTTTATCCAACTTTTCTTGGTATATATAACAGCGTCTTGGCATATATCAACCACTGTTCATCTCCCCTTCGGGGTATAGTTGTATGGTATTCTGAGAGTCCCAAACGAACGCCTGTCCAACTCAGATTTCTTTTAAATTTCCCAGCAACCGACGGTAACTACTACCTGAGGCACAGCTACACGATGTACGTGCACAAAACTTGGAGTTCAACGGCGCCGTCTACAAAATCTGCGTCAACAACTTCCGGTGGAGGGGGCGGGCAGTCTAGTACTTCTTCCTCGTCATCATCGTCATCATCATCTTCATCCTCATCTTCCTCTTCTTCATCATCATCTTCTTCTTCTTCTTCATCGTCGTCGTCGTCATCATCATCTTCATCAGTATCAGAATCATCAACATCATCATCTTCTTCTTCTTCTTCATCGTCGTCATCCTCATCATCATCATCATCATCATCAGAATCATCAACATCATCATCATCATTTTCCATATCACAAGTCGGCGCCACAGAAGTCACGGCATCCCCTCCAACACAAACACCACAAAGGCGACGAAGGCATGCCCTCTATACTGTCGACAACCATCATCACCGATCCCGGCGAGCAGTTGCCTCCCCGAAGAAACCTATTAAACGTTCCTCCTACTCCACTCATGTTGATATGAGAATAAAGATGAATAAAAACTCGTCAAAGGATCATCTTTTGTTCCTCGAAGCAAATAGTCTTGGCACAGAGTTCTGCTTTCTAGATGTAAGTAGGCTCTTTTCATTAATGAAATACTCAGCCCGGGCGTCACCTACTCACACTCAGTGTAATTCTCAGTGTAGTTCTAGTGAACTCCTTCTGTAAATCGCGAGTTTCCCTACCCACCCTGAAATTCTGAGTAATTTCTTCAAGACCACCACCCTTAAATTCACGTTTCCACACTCTGGAAATCGACACATTCCTTCGCCACCCTGGAATTCTAGTGAATTAGTTTTCATAATTCCAGGTTTCACACCCTGTACCCTGGGATGACCTTCCTACGTTAGTGATGACGCCCTTCCAAAATGTAATCCTTTTTGCTATTCGAATGGACTTAAAGTGCCTATCTTGCCCCAATACAAGGGAAGATCAAATGAAATACCTTATTGTATTGGAACATTTTCTTATTTCACGCAGATTAACGGTCACACCCCTCGCCTGGCCTGTCGCATTGGTCATACCTTGAAAATGCTGACTCTTCCTCAAATGAAAGTGAACGAAAGTCAATACCACGACATTTACATGCGACGCAAGGGCAACAAATATTCCCTCCAAGTTGATCACCGCGCCAAGGCAACAGGGACTTCCGGTGGTAAATCTAAGCTGATGCACTTGGGTGGAGGGGCTGTGTTCTCGGGTGGACTGCCTAACGCGACCGCCCTGATGGTGATTAAAGCCATCATTGATGCGAAAGGCAAAATCATCGTTATGTTGCCTAACGGAGACGTCCTCACCTCATCGTCGCCATCGCGTCTCAAAAATGGCGTCACATTGGTCAAGATTCACAAAAAAGGGACGGTGACGGAAACAAAGGTATACGACCCCGCTGCAGTGCTTCGTATGCTTCATAAGCATCCCCAGAGCGTCAGAGCAGTGTTCTCAAGTAAGGATCGACACGTGCTGATAGGAAAGAATGGCAACTCCAAGGCGATCTATGGAAATCACGGCCGAACCTCAACTGGATCTGTGGCGGGCTTTAAAGGCGGATCTGCCCGGGAAGGGGCTGGAGGAAGTTCCGTTTCCGGCACGGGCTCAAGCTTGGGCGGAAGTTCTGGGAGTGGAGGCTCTGCAGGGGGCTCCGGTTCCGGCTCGGGTGGAAGTTCCGGCAGTGGAGGCTCTGGGGGAAGTTCCGGTTCCGGTGGGTCTGGGGGAAGTTCCGGTTCCGGCGGCTCGGGAGGAAGTTCTGGTTCTGGCGGGTCTGGGGAAGTTCCGGAAGCGGAGGAAATCCAGGAACCGGGTCGGGATCAGGATCAGCATCGGGGAATGGTACCACCCTACCGCCTGGTGGATTTGGAAGCAGCTCCGTGTCTATTAACAGCACTCATCACACAATAACGACTGGTGAATATGGTGACGACTTGAAGAGAAATGTGGAGAAAGTGAATGCCACTGCTGGAGGTGACCCAAAAGTTCAATCTGATTTTCAAGGTATATGGCGTTTTATCTTTATTTCGAATTAAGGTGGCTCTCATTTTTCTTCTCTACTTTTTATATGATATTAATCATACTTTTTGCAAACCCTTATTGAATGATCTGTGTTTTGATATTTTGAAACCGTCTTTCAATACAGTAGGCAGTGGAGTTTCATATTACAGTTACACGCGGTCGCCGGGAAAAAAGCTTGCAAGCGAAAACTCGTTTTTTGTCAAAGTTTCCATGGCAACGCACGTGCTTTCGCCGGCTTGTCGCGCTCAGACAAGACAGAAAAACGAGTTTTCGCTTGCAAGCTTTTTCCCGACGACCGCGTGTAACTGAGAATGGCTGTAATTTCATATTCTGAGCCTCCTAAAACAAAATCTGTGATATTTTGAAAACGTTTCAGATGAGTGTCGAAAAGCATTTGTATTTGCGTTTCCTTGCATTCTTACAAGGATGCTCACTTCTGTCAACCAATCAGCTGTGTATGTGATCACATTCTCACCGCATGATAGTGATTTTACTTCGCCTGACGTACAAATAAACCATTCACGTGCTCAAGTGATAGTGGTTTCACTTGTTCTGTAATTGGCTGACTCATAAATTAACAATTTTTCCCAGTCTGCAAAAAGCTGATAAAAAAATGAAAATATTCACCTTTGTGCTGATCAAAGTATCACCGTCTATCAGGACTTAATATAGATCATATCCTTTAAATTTCATCAGAAATTGGAATTTCCTCTTTTGCTATAAGGACTACTTGCTTAATTGAAGCCCGCCAGTGAATGCGAGTTTCTAGAGGGCTATTTTTGGTAAGCAGAACTGGCGATGCCGGATGAACCGAAGTCGACGCTCATCAAACCTCACAGAAGTGGAGCTAGAAAGTCATAGAAATCTAGTTTCTGTATCGCAGGTTGTATTGCGGATCGCCGATACGATGTAGTTGACTTACATCGTTTCAATATTCTCTGTTTTAGTGCTACAGTTTAGAGATATGTAGAGTCCCGCGCATCGCATTAAATAACAATAGAATCCAAGATGGCGGACGGGGGCTTTTGTTCAACGTCGCATAGAGCGAGTTCCCAAAACTGAGAGCCTCAGTTGATGGATCGATGAACTAAGGACGTATATGCAAACTGCCAGATCAATAAAATCTACTTTAGACTTCGATGCGAACTTAGCGTTCAATTCTACCGGACTATGTCCAGCCAGACGGTAGGGGCTGCGGAATAGGTCCGTTTTGTGCCACTGTAATCATGTGAAATTCGCTCTATCGCAGGTTGCATCGCGGATCACCGATACGATGGAGTTCATTTACACACAGACGGTGCCGTCCAGAGATTCCAGCACCATGTCGTGTATGGGTGTCCATGTTCCGAAGGCGGTTGCGCCAATAATGGGACGTGCAACCTTAACAACACACTTCCAACTTGTATATGCATCCCCGGGTGGGAAGGAGTCACATGTAACCAACAAACTGATCCAAAGTTGCCACGCTTCAATGCTCCACGTAAGTGTAGGCATGTTTTCGCGTGTTTTTGGATGAACATTTTATACCACTCATAGAGCGATTGTACGCATGGTCTCACTCTGTTATCAAAGCCACGCCATGCCCCGCATAATAACTCCATGGTCTAGGCGTCAAAAAAGTGAGCAAATTATCTATGTATTAGCCTGAATTGTAGTCGTCTCTTCGCTCTCGATCGTAACTCACTTTGCGAAAGGAAAAGTCTGAATTCATCATGAGATTTTCTTATCCATTACGAAGTCAAGAAAGTTATCTCTTACTTCAGTCTGTGATTACCAAAGGATCAATAACGTTTTGCAGTTCTTATATTTGGCAAATCAGCCTCGGCGTTCGTAGCAATGACCTACAACAAGAGCTAGCATGCGCCAGGCCACTCTGTCCGATATCACTGCGAGGTCACCGTACAGGGCGTCATTCGAAATGTGTCCGTCTCTGTCTATATGTTTGCCTGTCTGATTAGTAATTGGTATTGACTTATTCGGTGCATTATTACCTTCCATTCCACAGCGGAGGAGCCCCCTCCATGGGACTGGTCGGCGCTGCTGCTCCTCCTACTCTTGCTCCTACTCCTCTTGCTGGGCCTGGCGCTGTACTTGTGCTGTAAGAAGCGACCCGAGAAGGCGGAAGCCCTGCCGACCCACAGCACCCTCCGCAACTACGCAGACTTTGCAGACGAAGGGAAGGATACTGACGCCTATGACATAAAGAAACTAATGACTTACAAGTAGGTTAAAGAGCGATTTTACATAATGGCTGATCATTTTTTTTTTCAACACCCTGGCGTCGAGCAACCTACCATTTGAAGTCCCCCCTCCCCTGGAATTTCTAGGTCCTCAACGCCCCCTCCCCTGGAATTTGAACCCATCCCTTGGAATTTCCAGCTCAGACAAACCCCTCATACTTTACGAGTGGGACGACTGGTCGTATCACGGGTTAATTCGATTCAGACTGGTTTCCATGTCGTATCAGTGTTCCGAGTCGTATCAGTGTTCTGAGTCGTATCAGTGGTATGAAAAATTTTGATACGACTGGGACGAATATATATCCACTCTTAATAATGTCGATTATCATTGCACGATCACTCAGTAAAGCATATTTTGAACAATTATTGGATGAGGTTTTTGTGATTTCCAGAATAAACAATGTCGAGACAGGTGGAATCAGGCGAGGCCGTGAGGCCGAGCCTGATTCCATTGGCGAGACATTGTTTATTCTGGAAATCACAAAAAACGAATTCAATAATTGTTTTATTATACATTGATTCAGTAAAAATACTTTTTTTTCTGTCAAGCAATTTCTTTTACACAAGCGCCTTGTTAGATAGGGAAAACATTAAGTGCTCTAGTTCCATTATGCATTACGCGCGTAGGATCAAGAATCAGCTAGCTGATTCTTCAAGAATCAGCATGCTGATTCTTGGAGACCCTCAAAGTGCGTGATTCCCAAAGTAAAGCGCGCGCTTTTAGCCAATCAGAATCGAGATAGTGAGTACAATGTATTATAAATTAATTAATCTCAACTCAAGCGATAAAACCGACAGATTTATCTTATTAAGTCCCGGCTCGGGCAGAGGAAATGTTCTTACTGTTCGAGTGATCTATAGGCTTGTTCACATTGTGGGCTGAACTTAGTTTACTGTGTTTCCTTCGTTTCAAGTTTATATTTTATGAAATGAAGACAATCCTAACCCGCAGATAGCGGGGTAGTCGATGCAATAACCGATGGCCCGTCTGCCTTCCCTTCTACCCCTGTTCGAGGTGGACGCTAAAGAACCCATTGTACTCTTCGTAAGAACAGGAAATTCTCTCCCGGTGCAATGGTCTTGCTCTCGGAGGCGCTAGTTTCCCTTTCGTATCGTTGCCTTTTAGAACGGTCGTTGCCATTTCTCTGAACGGTCGATGCCTTTTCAGAAAGGTCGTTGCCATTTCTGATCCCTTGGGATAATTAGTAATTATCATATTAATTATAAAGCCAGCTCGAAATCCCATTGTGCCGGCAGATTGATTTTTCTTGAATCGTCCAATTATTTTTTAATTGGATCGCGCGCGCTCTAATTGGACAGTTTGGGTTTAAACATGGATGTTATATAATTAATAAATAACAGGACTCCATGCTTGTCCAATTAAGAAAAAAATGGATGATTCAGAGGAACTCCAAAATTGGACGAGGCCGCTTAATTGGACAGCATGGAGTCCTATTATATATACATATAGCTTCGTTCTATAGATGCTAATGAAAGATAGTACAAATCCAATTAAAAAGCATCTCCAACTCAGCGAATTCACTCGTAGCGCACTCTGGTTAGGGTCTGGATTAGTAATCGGTTTACCGGTTAGGGTTAGGGTTCAAAACAGGGTGGAATTGATATACGATTTTTTTCCTTTTACCTTTACTGAGACAACGAAACTAAACGCGTAAATTTTCTAAGTGCCGTCCAAAAGGCAACGATGGTTTACGAAAGGGAAAATTGCCTCGGAGGCACTATACTGTAAAGCAACTCTCAAGATTGTATGCTGCTATGCTGCGCGGCAGCAATTTGCGCCGTCTAAATGCATCCCGTTAAGTCCTACAAACTATCCTTGTCTAGTGGTCGTTTATATACCTGTGATGTGAAGACTCTTTTAACGTCTCTCATCGCGTAACCTTCTATCAGCTTCAACTATTTCTCTATTCTGATGAAAGGAAGCTACCAAAGGGAAGTCCTGAACCAGATGACCGAGCGCTCGCTAAGCCCAAACCTCCTCCTACCTCCGATGGCGTGTTGGCGCAACCAGAACGGCGGGTGATGGAACAGATAGCTCCACGTCAATCGCTTTGCGCCCGAGTGACACCCGGATAGGCACCGGACGGTTCAGAACACCGACCGACAAACCCTCGGAAATCCGCTCGGGTGTCGGAAACGCAGGCTATTTGTCTGGTGACAGAAGTGACGGCACAGGTATCCCATCTGGTGTTGGGCATAGCTCTGTGTATACTTCTAACCCAAAGGATCACGTGGGCTATGTGGACAGCATTAGACATTACAAGGATGACGGTGTTGGCGACAAAGATACACAGGCTTACCATCTGGAGAAACTTATGAAGTGAGTAATATAGAATTTTCGCGCTTTAACCGATCCAATCTTGTTATCTTATGGACACAAGCGTCAATCGTCGTTAGGGAAGTTGTTGGCCCCTACATGTAACATAACATGAGATGGGTTGAGGTTTGTGTTGGAAGCGAGTGCATTGCGCATCTCGTCAGCGGATTTGTCAGGATTCCTCGTTTTCTTTATTTGGAAACTTTTTGGAAAGTTTTTATGCTTCAACGTGTTTTATCATTGAGTCCCCGATAAGAATAGTGGATGGTCCAGCGTTGGGCCTGGTTTGGTTTTGAGCACTCTTAGAATTACCGATAGTGTCCCGCGCATCGTTAGGCCCTCCAGGTTCCCGCGCGTCCTCTCCTATATCGTCGGAGATTCATAAGAACGTTTTTCAGTTGCCAAATACTGACACTTGTTTTACTTTAAACTATTCCAGATACGACCCTGTAAGAACTTCTAGTAGCCATAGCACGCGCGTAATTAGGCCTGCTACAGACAAAGAACTCGGTATCACCAATCCTGGCTACTCCTCGCACCTTGACCTTAGCGTTCCCGTGCATGCATCATCTGCCAACATACGTTCGCATTACACTAAAGCGCCCGGCACCAGTACAAGTACCGATACCACAGGAAGACTGGTAGGAAATTATTCGCTTTACACTACTACGCCCGGCACTAGTACAAGTACCGTTACCACAGGAAGACCGGTAAGAAATGAAGTGCATGCAACTACAGGTGGTGAAAAACCGGAGAGGGCTACTAGCGGAACTGTACGTCACGCAATCGTCAGTCGACCAGTGACAAGTCACATTCGCGTGACAAGGGCCGTCACTGGTACAGTAGCAACGGGCGATATACACCCCGGCGAGACAGTGCATGAGGCCCGGGTGGTTAGAAGTGCTTCAACGAGAGGTAAACCCCTTGTTAATTCTCCTAGCGGCACGGTCAACCGCGGTTTCCATAGCGACACGCAACCAAGCTCTGTTCGGCGCACCGTGATTGAGGTCCCGGCGGAGGGAGGTCCATCACGTGCTGTCCACGTGAACGTGAACGGCGATAAATCTTCCGAAGGGTCCCCTGACGAGACAAAAGTGTTCCACAACGACGATTTGGATTCGGATGTTGATGACCTCGAAGCACCAGGGGATGGCGAGGAAACGCAACCTGATTCTTTGAGAGACAAATTTGAGAGATTTTGGAAGAATTTCTAAACTTACACCATCTGAATGAACATGTGGATATATATAATGCTTGGTGGGCAGCTGCGTGAGAAATCCTTGGCTCCAGTTAAGGAATCAAGCTGCCTAAGCTTTTGTACCTAACGTTTCAAATTGTCCATGTTGCAAAGCTTTATTACGATTATCAGGCTATACTAAAGGGCATTAACAGTGGCAAAAGTCCAAACGAATTTCCCCAGAATCCTCTCAAATTAAGTGTTAGTTCCCAGCGAACAGAGCTCAGTCTAGCCGCAGCATTCGTCCACCAATGGGGGCGAAAGCACAAATACCCTTTCAATTTAAAGCGAGAAGGTTACATGGCCAGATGTCTTTAAGCAAATATGATAGTGGCGGGAAAGACTGTAGGTTATTAGGGATGGACCATTAGAAATTGGTCTTCCAAAAATTCTTGCAGAGATCCAAGCTAGTAAAAAACATCATGCGCAAACAAATCGCCACCCCCTCCCCTAATGTCCCACCCCTTATTGTGGCATAGCAGGGCCCGACACTGTGATCATACTGTCACCAATGGCGACTAGATTTAGAGTTTGACGAGTACAAATTTCACCCAAGTCGTCAAATGGCGACTTACCTTTCAAGTCTGTAGGTTTAAAATGTCCTTCTCAAAATTAGCTGCCAACAGCTTTAATTCGCTGGAGAAAAAGGAGAGGACCAGAAGTTAATCTTGGGCCTGCATAGCACCGTGGTTAGTTTTAGACGTCGAACTTAATTCTTGTCACACTAAATGTCAATTTCCCATTGTTAATTAGTTAGAGCTATTGTCTCGAGCTCATTTGCATTAGGAACGGCACTATCTGCCGTACCAACGCCGCGCTACTGCCGCGCTAAATTACAATTTTGAATCCTTCCAGCGCTCCCAAAATCAGGGCAGAGATCTTCTCTTTTCGCTAGATAGGCTATTTTAATCTCATAAAATCACTCGTATTGAAATTACTTGTTTTTATTGGCTAATAAAGCCAATAAATTTAGTGCGACAGAATTAAGTTCGACGTTTAAAACGAGCCTATTTATGAAAATCATATTAGCTATAATAATATTTAGGTACACAGACTAGGAGACAAACCCCAGGGATTAGTCGCAGGGATTTATTCCCCTCCCGGGGACTAAAGTTTGGCTCCCCGAGACTTGAGTTTCACTATAGAAAAACTAATATATAGATTTAGCCACTGGCTAAAAGCGGAGCTCCCGGTTACATATTTTTCTGTGTTAGGTCTTGGTTTACCTGTGTGGGGGCGCGCAGACACAGACGCGCCAGCGATACCCAAATGGGAATACCGCTGAACCATGAAAAATGAAGTCGATCGTTATACCTGAGTTCAACTTTGAGCTATTGTATTCTTCCTGCGATACCTATGGTGCTCCGCTCTAAGAAGCTCCGCTATAAAGTACAAATACTAGCTAGGGGGATTGTCGCCGAAGCAATTTCATGGGACTTGTCTCCTGATCTGTGACAAGTGACAGGACCCAAAAATGGTTTCGGTATTCTCTGTCTTTATAGATGTAAGGTTTCTGGTTTGTATGCCTACTCTTCTAGTGACCAAAAACAAATATAAAATTTTGAGCACAATGAAAGAAATGATTTTGAGAAAAAATGGACGCGAAGCGTCGAGGTATATATCCACCGCTAGGCACCGACCCTGAGGGGTAGTTGCTTTAGTATATACCAAATTAGTAGAATAAAATACGGTAGATTAAAAACATATCGCCTCCGATATCGTACTGTCGTGAAACGAGCCGCCATTCCCAAACCTGTAAATAGTGTTTGATATGATCTCCTATTTCAGGAACCAATTAGAGCGCGCGAATAGAACTATTCGCTGATTTGGTATATACTAATTTGGTATATTCGTTTTGGGGAAACGTTTGAAATCACAGCCGAAGCCATATGGAATAGGCCAAACAGCATGCTACCGTCGCGCCAAACTAATCTAAAATACTAGAATATTCTAATACAAAAGAATGTTTAAAAAACGATGCCTGCAGTGCCTGTACAAATAATTAGACGAGCACGTCTCTAAACTGGAATGATCACAAATAGAGTTAGAACTAATGAGAATAATAATAAAGTAAAGAAAATGGTGCTTTAGTGCTATTTGTTTTTTTTCTATGTGGGTCTTTTGTCTGTCTTTCTGTCTTCTTTCATGTATACATTCATTCCATCTTTCCGTTCTTTCGAGTTCAAGTTTCGCGAAGAACTGTGTTTGGTAATCAGAGTCAAGTTTGGAATTTCGTTGAGAAACTTTCTTACAAACATTTTATCTGTACAACAGACAGCTTTTTATGGACTGATTTATTTTCACTGTTACGATTTTACTTTTTGAAACGGAATAATCCCGTGAGTGCGTCTATGCATTTTGTCTTTTTGTTCTCGCTAAACTGTCTCCTATCCAAAGATTTTGAAACGACCAAGACTTTGTTCAATTTGAGGCATAAATTTTGTTGATATGCTATATTTCTCTTGAAAAACTTTTTTGCCAGTTTTTAGATGGTTATTTTTTTTCTCTTCGAAAAAGAGCAGGGAATCCATTCATTTGTGGTAGACCTTCGATAGGCCTCTTTCAGCCAATCATAAGCGTTTCTCGCACACATCCAAAATAAATAAAAACAGATGAATAATCGGGCTCCCACAGCCTCAAATCCGGCAACCCCTTAACAACTTTATCAAATCGTAAATATCAACAATTGTAAAATTCCCTTATTGAAAGTTGTTGGCAGAAAGAACAATAGAAAATCCTAAAATTAGATTCAAATAACTATTCGTAACCAAAACACTAAGTTATTTGCTTGACCAGCTTTGCAACTGGGTCACAATAACCCCTAAAACATTAGTACCACAGATACGCTTACTTGTAAAATTAAAACTTTAGAAAATATAGCAGACACTAAACAAACCGGATTACTGCTTTGTTTCTTAGAGAATGGTAAGAACGAAATGAATATTAATAGAAACAAATCAATGCAAAAAGTCGGGATTACGTCGCGCTCTGTAAACAAGAAGTTGGACGTGTTTCAAGCGCCAGTTGTAACTTGGAAGACTTGAGGGGAAATAAGTTATGGTTGATGGTCCAGAATCTCCAAAATGAGGTAGGATTCGTATGTGTTCTTTGAAGAAAGTTATTCGTCGAATTATTCGTCGAGTTGTTCGTGCGGTGTTTGCAAAGGTTTTAAACAAAAGTTCAGTCAACAAATTAAACTTCTCCCTCTATGGATTATTTGTAGACGTTTTCGCAGCTATTTTATTGAAAGTTTTCGGGAACAGTGCTTGTACAAAAAGAGCAATTTCGTGACAGAATGCAAAATTCAGAGACGCTATTGAAATCCCAAGGACGTCTCATCACTTCACATCTTGCTTGCAATGCTCTTTCACGGAAATAAAGCTCGAGTTTTATAAACACCACCAACTGCTTACAAATTCAGGCAAAAAGACAGTCGTTGGTTTGCCAGTTACTGCTAATGTTATTAAGGCAATTTGTTTTAGTGATTGGCCCAAGCACGGAACCTATTGCCTATATTTTAGCATCTTTTGAAATGTTTGCATCACCAGCAGTAACTCTCTTAAGTCCTGTTAAGAAATCTTGATGGCAACTTAGTACATGCATTTAGAATTTGATATGCAATATAGAGAGATTCGCCTACAATTTCACTTGATATGAAATTCTCCTATTAAAGTACTCCAGCTGGGGAGCTTTGACATTTAATTTCTCCGCTTTCAGTTTCGACAGGTTCTGTAATAACGAAAGCAGAAAAACGTTCACAAAGACTTCCATGTAGAATTTTCCCGAGAACATTCTTTAAAGATGGGTGCACGAAATTAAATTTACAGAAAATTTGAGTGAATTAATAAATCAAAATCCACAAATCAACGCAACAAAGGCATTTGTGTGGCTGTGTCCATAGCAACTACGGAATCATCTTTGATTTAAAATTTGTATGGTTGTTATTCTATAATATTTGCTTTTGTTTCTTTACATTATAAATCTTTATTATAGTTGTTTTTTTGTATTGTATAACCTTGCTTGTTTGTAATGTAATATAATATGTGCTAATAAACTGAACTGAACTGAAATCTTTTGAAGATATATAGTTTTGTTGAGCTGTTGTTCGACGTTGTCTTTATAAGAAATAATTTCTATAGGACATAACAACTGTTAGCATCAACTTAAAAAGACAAATTACATTATGTAAATGACAGGGTAACTGAACTACTTGCAAACCAAAAACCTAAATAATTTTATTCCATTAAACAGATATTTCATTCATTTATCTATGTCATTTACATTTTTAATGGCATGCCCATCTATGTTTAGATCATTAGAAAATGACTAAAAAGATGACTTCATTACATTGTATTAAAGAAAGGACATAAGTGATTCTAAAATTATTTGAATAAGCAAAATGCTTTTCAGCATTGTATGCGTTTCGCCTTTAGGTTAGTGTTGTTATAAAATATTCAATAATATTTTTGAAACGGTCCTAGGGAAAAAGGCACGCAAAATCAATGGACGGAAGGTCCCTTGGCAATTAAGAGTCTTAACTTGTTACCATGACAACTGAAAGAGGTCACTGCACTACATGGCCATGTGCTTATATGCGTAAGATATCAATAACTTTCGTTTTTCTCACTTGACGACTTCAACCTGAGGGTAAGTTTCTTCTTGCGTGCTTTGCTTGGCCAACGTGCTGAACGTTTGATAACACCTAATTCAACCATGTTTTACATGGAAGCGAGGCGGAAATAACAACCGACTTAGTGCCACGGCTCGACAATCTATAATATTCTTGGCCCGTTTAGATTTCAGCTGGGACCACACTATTCATCACTTGATTCAACGTCATTTAGCATTTGTTGAATGAAGTTTGATTTCATATATATATATATATATATAACAACAAGACTATTATATATTCAACAATATATATCATGGCAACATTGTTGAACGTGGCTCGCTGCACGCTCACATCACAGTTCAATGATGTCGGATGTTAAATGAAATGTTGAATTGGTTTGCCCTCCCCCCACCCTCCTCGCCTTAGATATCAAATTACTTGCATGCAACGTAAAACACGCGAATGTAACAATAAGAAACCAAAAAGAAAACAGGCGAATTCCCATTGACCCCGTAAATGCAAATCACCTAGCAACAGAAGCAGTACATTTATTTGCAACTTGATTTTCCCTTTTGTTTTCTTAAAACAGTGCTAAGCCCGGTCACTTAGTGTAAAAGAAAAATTAAACACCGTCATTAACTATTATAAGAAACGATTTAGAAATACATGATACAAGAAACAGAAGTGATAAAAACCGACGTTTCGGTGCATCTAGCATAAGAGTATAAAGCTAATTACTTAAACACCACTTTAGCACGAAGAGAATCAGACTGTACATTCAGTGTTGGTTTAAGATCTTGAATAAACAGCATTTCGTGTACTAGGCAGTCAAATTTGTTCGTGCATTTCTTGATTACATTAAAGCGTGCTAAGAAATTGTTCGGGACAGCAGTGTCATGTTCTTTACAGTAATGCTTATAAATAGATGACGCCTTCTGACGGTGACCCTCAACGCGCGTGTGAAGGTGGCCCTTTGTATACCCAACATAAACTGCATCGCACAGCTCACACTTGAACTAAATTAACATTAACTATAGTTTGTTTATTATCAATGGCATGGACTTAGTATTCTTTCACTCAAAGCAACACAGCAAATAGTAAGCCACTCTGCCGCCAACAAATTCTAAAATACATGTTAAAATGGAGTAACAGAAAACTGAAGTGTCACCCTGCCAGAATGACTGTAGAGATTCGTCGTGTGCATTTTTCATATATCTATGCTTTGTACATGGGTGCAGCGGGAGGCATTGAATTATTGAAAAGTATAGCTTTTTGATGAGCTTTTTAGAGACATTTCTTTAATGGTCTAGACAAAACATGTAATATTTCGCCACATCAAAGAACCACTTGACTTTTTCACAAGTTCACAGCGCTACAGTGATTTTTATCTCGTTTTAGACATCTTTGATCTTCTTTGCCCACTAACTCTAGCACTGCAAGTTGTTTCTTCGAAAAATAAGGAAACTGAATAGACAAGCTTTTTGTCATAAAAATAAATTATCATTCAGATGATTATGTAATGGTATTTCAATTTAATTGAAAACTTTAGAGGTCAAGGTTCTATCAAGGCGCAGAGAGTCGTTTTATTGAAAAGAGCCGTGTTATCCATCATTGTCAAACGGGAATAACACCCTAATTTACCTTCTTTCTTCTTTATTAAACTAGAACGTCGGACGTTCTAGTTTAATAAAGAAGAAAGAAGGTAAATTAGGGTGGGCTAAGAAGATCCGCTCGGAACGCATGTAGCGTGCAACATTGTGTCCTGCTAAACTAGGAAGCATCAAACTCGGGTGTATCGGACACATAAAATGGTTCTTGTCTTGCGAAGAAATCATTTCTTCGGGTGTCCCGGCTACAGAATTTGTAACGCGCAACATGTGTCCTTTTAGCTCCATGATCACAGGCCCATGGCCTTGGGCTAAATTCAAACGTCAAACTTAATTATCTCGCGCCAAATTGAGAAGCTTTGTTAGCTAATAAAACTGTAACAAAAAGAAGTAATTTCGATACGAGTGATATTATGAGCTTAGTATAACATATCTGGCGAATGGAGAAGATCTCAGATCTCATATTTTTAGGGCGTGATTGTGATTGTGCCGTTCTTATTGCAAATGAGCTCGAAACAATAGCTCTATTAAAAAGCAAACTTGAACAATGGGAACTTTGACATACGACAGAAGAATTGTTTAGGTTAGTTTGGATTTTGATTGGATCCATCAAGGGAAGTATGCAACTTAATAACATCCGGACAAAAATGCTTTTCAAAGTAGTTTGATATGAGCACTAACTCCTATAAGTAATCGTTTATCTTCTAATGGCACTATAGGTATGCAGGGGCAAGTATGCCTTACAAGTTTTTCGCCAAGTATTGAAATACCTGTGCAGATCAAGTGGTATTTTTCAACGTTTTACTGTATTAAAATGCTATTACTAGATCTACCACGCTCTGGGTTATTGTCATTTTGGTTCTGGGGCCATGGCTTACAAGAACAAAAGCCTGGATACGCCCCTAGTATGCTATCAGACATTCCATAAGCTTATCCTGCGAGGGGTGTTTATAAGTGGTTAGTAGTCCACTAGTTAAATCTTCAAAATTTAATAAGCTTTGCATCAGATGCCGGAAAGAGGCCAACAAAAAAACACGAGTTTCCGAGGATTTCTCAGAAAAAAACAAAACTGCACTTCTATAAACAATAATTGTTCTACAGTTGGATCCCGATAGCTCCACAACCTCCATCCAAGGGATATCGAAACTGGTTCAGTTATCGGGAGATTAGGATACTAATTCTGCGAGCACTGGCTTCCTCCTCTCTTAGGCGCCGACGGCGAGCGAGGGAGAGAAACCACTGCGAGCAAGCGTTTCTCTCCCTCGCTCGCCGTCGGCCTAAGAGAGTAGGAAACCACTGCTCGCAGGGTAATTTCTATTAAATTTCTTTTGGAGGCTGAAAGTATCGTAGGAGAAGCTTATTTTGTGCATTAACCCATGTTAGAAACGGGAGTTTCCAACACGAAAAGCGAGGTTCGAGCTGTCGGGGTTTAAAAATAGAAATGGTTCGAGTCAGCGAGTCGAGATCGGCGCGTTATCCGCGAGGGTTCGAGTTACTGACGAGGTAGTGGTTGGTGACCTCGCCTCTTTGAGGTTAGACACTTTATCAATGTTCATCGCACCGACAAAAGCGTGGTTTCGCATCGGAAGGGCTGCAGAAATGAAACCCGGCGGGATTAGCCACGCTTTCATCCGCCGGTAGTAAACCCCACATATGAAGATTTAATTGAGGATTTCCTAAGATAACACTATAGAGTTGAGAGCATAGACTTCTTCTGTTTAGCGCATGATCATGACCAACTGAACCAACGGATACTAAAGAACGACATCACAATCCATAACTAGGAAAAACCCAAAGGAATGAAACTCGTCAGGGACACGCAAAATGACAAAATTTTCGGTCAAATATCTGTTCTGAGGACTTCTCTCAGCTGAACTTTCGCAACTTGTGTTCGACGTGTCTCTGTGTTCTGGGGTTTTCGAACTGCACGAAAACGAGAAATTTTCGAAAATTTGCGCAAAATCTTCGGAAATCTGTTTTATATCCCTAGAATTTTCGAATTATTTTATACTCTCAGCTAGAAATTCAGAACAGATACAAAAAGATTAAAAACATACTTTTGCACTTGTTTCTCGCTGGGTCCCCTGACGCCTCAGCAAAACCATATGAATTTGCAAAGAAAGTGAAAAATTACTACTTGTTGACAGGTGACGTTAATTCCTTCTTTTCGTCGTATGGTTTTGCGGAAAACTCAGTCGCGTTTCCTAAGGGGGAGTTTGGTTCAAAGGTTGTCCCTACTTCTCAAACTCGAAGGACAAAGCATGCCGCGTAGGTTTTTATTAAAGTGCATACCACCTTGGATATGAGAACCTATAGGATACAATGTTTAGCTAGAGCATAATGGATACCGTTTTTTTCGCTTTGGCATCCTTTTCCGTTCAAGAGATACATCCGTATGCTACTTAGGTATTAACTGATGTCGTCAGCTTTGACTACACAATGGTGCTAACTGAATTTCGCACGTATGAGGTAGCACTGGTCTGGTTAAGTTCGAGTCACGTCATACATCTCAGAAAAGGTTGCATGGGAGCAAATATATATATATATATATACCAAAACAGAATCATGGACCCTGTTTTAGGATAAATAGCCATAGTTATCACCCTGCTTTACCAAATGATTCTACAATACATCGCTCGCAACAAATTTTGCACTGGGTTACCACGAGAACTTCGTTCTTTTTAGATTCCTACATGACGCACCGCGGGCAACCTTTCTGAAATAGGCATATACTAGTTGTGGCTCTCGCTAAAAGTGCCAACGAGCAAGACAGTGAATCATATTTTTGCCCTTTTGAAAATATGAGTTCCTCTGACTCACTGCTGCCCTAATTTCCTTTGGCCGACTATAGAGACAAATATCTACCTCTAAATTTCATACATGTAAGGTTGCATTTCCAATAACAACAGCGCGAGAAATATATAAAAACACAGCATCGCGGCGTTGGCTACACGGGCGCACTTCAGAAAGTGGACAAGGGGTCAAATAGTAGATTTCTCTTCTGATACTGATAGTGCTCAAGTATTTGGTTACCACTTTCAAAATCCTGGCACTTTGATTGGCTAGTGGTTACACCACTCTGAACTCGAGAATTTTTCTCCTCGCACGGCTCTATAATGCTGCCGCCTCGCAGCCTCGCCTCTTGGCTCGGCTGCTCGTTGGCAATAATATATATACCCATATACAGCATGCTGGGTGAAACTTCCCGGACCCCATATGACCTGTATTAAAATAGAGTTGAGGGATCGTCGGGTTATTTTGTAAAGGCACTTTTAGTTGTAGCTTGTCTAAAAGAAACTCCCCCGCATTTACACTTCATACACTTCCATCCGACGGAATGCAATCAAAGGTATGGCGTGACTATAGCCGGCCCCCTACACAACAAGTCATCGAAACTACAACAGAAACAATTCAAAAGCGCGCAGTTATCAAGAAAAAGACAAAACAATATTCATTGCACAAATACCACGAAAGAACATGTTTTTTAGCCTTTCGGAACCTGATGCTTTTTTGCCTGATAGAATTTCACGAATCCTTTGATCTTTTAGCTACGTTTGCTTGTCAACGGAAGAAAAGAACCTGTCAACTCATCGTATTGAAGTTGATTGGCGAGTAAAACTTTGATCTCTTCTTGATCTAATAGAGACAAGCCACTTTAGTGACACCTAAAGCCGCAGATAATATGTCGGATGCTAAGTAAAAAGCTCAAGCGGCAACAGGCATTTCCTGGCGGAATTCAATGATGGCAGGCCCTTAGTTCGTAAAGGAAATGTGCATGAGCGAAAGACGATGCCCAAACATTTGATTGCTCGCCAGTATAAAAGGTAATCCTTCGGAATAATCATGCACTTTGTCATTAGTTACTTCTCCAACAGGAACTGTTATTAGTCAGCTTCACTGCGCATATATTCTTACTTGAGAAAATTCTTCGGAGGTACTTTGTACCTGTACCTCAAGTCAAGCAACTAAGGTATTTTTCGTGGTCTACAGTCATAACATCTTGAGGACGTAGAATTTGTATTTTAAGTTTGTAGTTGCTGTAACTACAGAACGTGTTTTGATTTACTCTTGCCCTAAATCGTGCAGTAACATGTTTTGTCGCGTGCACCTAATGCGCCTAACGTCACTGCCGGTCCATAATTGAGTTACTAATCGAATTTCCTATCTTTGACTAGTCACACGACCAGATAACTATTTTAGCGTGGTTGTAACTTTTCAAGTCGTCCCCCTTTATTGTTTATCACTTCGCAGTCTATGCTAATACTCTGCTTACTTAAGCAAATGATTTTTGTTTTAGATTTTTTCGAGGTCACTCAAAAGTTCAACCTCCGTCATCGAGCCCCTGAGGGATTGTGGTCTAGCGCTCAGATGCAAGCAGAGTCGACCGATCTCAATGGCAATCCTACTGAGCCCACGTACACTCCATTCCACGGCCAGCAGCTTCAGAGCGGCAGCACAATAAGTCTTGAAAGCAGCCGAAGTTCTATCAACAAACGGGGCAAAGCGCAACCGAGCTGGCGAGTTATACCGTCCGGATTTGTCCGTCCGGCACGGGCAATGAACGGGTTTAAGTCCCGCGAGAAAAAGAAAATCTCTACTGTTTCTCTAGAACCTAAAACATTAGTGGACTCGGCCTCGTTGCTTGGAAGTATTGGGTCGATAAATGCTTCTTATATCACTGAGAAGCTAAAGAATGGTACGGCTTCGTCACCAGAAGAAGACCTTTACTCCGGGTTCGAGTTTCCATTTGAGAACCTCGTCTTCGAGGGAGGAGGGAACAAGGGAATGGCGTATGTAGGCGCCTTACAGGTCAGTGTTTGAGTAACTGAATAACGCTCTAAACGCTTGGGCAATTAGTAACTAAAATGGGTTCAATCATATAGCAAGTTAACGCGTTGAAGTGCGCATTTGTAATCAAATCGGTTACGGTAAATATTATTTACTGATATTTTAAGGCAAACACTTGATTTAAATTGTTGGTTTTTCGATGTTTATAGCCTGGCATAACTTTGCACATGTTTTTACGATACCAACAACAGTGCTGCGGAATGTTTTTATATATTATGCAAAACATTTCTCCGTTGCTATTATGAACCGTGTTATATCACGTCGAGCAATCAATTAGGATCTGAAACACTCACGCTTAATCAGAAGGCATTAGCAGAAATGTAATATTTATAATTTGGTAGAATAAGAGAAATATTTATCTTGATGCAAGCAAAACTTCGGAAATTATGGCCCAAGACGACGATAGAAACATTTATTAACTTGTAAAGTGTTTTTATACGAATTGAAATGAAATTGCACAAGCACTTGTAGAAAATTAACTGCCAAGACACTTGATTTGATTACCATTAAACCTTTATCCATGGATACCAACTCAAAACACACGGAATTGGTATCACACTGAGTGAATCTGATTCAAGCATTAATTTTGAATGTGAGTTGTTTTGCATACGGCTGAGTGCGTTGAGAGGCGTTCTTTAAATTTGTGTAATAATCACTTCCAAAGGTCAATTTTTAGAGCTCCCGCGAATGATATATTTCACGAAATGTCGAGAAGATAGAGATCCTTGTCTGCAAATGGGATCACATAACAGCAATCTCAACTCGCTAACGGAAGTGAGATTTATTGCTCCGAAACGATAAAAGTTCAGGCATAAACCCTAAACCCTAGAGGCCTTAGCATTGTTTTCCATTTATTTCTCGCCCGAAAAAAAACGCCCTTGAACATTTAAAAGCTGAAATAGGTGCAAACAAATTTCAACGCTTTTTAAAGTCACACAAATAAGTCTTTCCTCTTTTAATCTCGGGGTTTAAGGAATAATAATTAAAATACTGCTTCAGGGCATGTGCAATGAATCAGCAAGGGCTGACGTTTCACGCAGGCTGAGTAAATGTGACAATGATGTTAAATGATGTTAAATCTGTTCCTAGAAGCAACTGGCTTCTGGAATACGCTCTAATAGATATCACTTATTTAAATGGCACATCCTTTAAACAGTCATCAATCTTTTGTGAATGTAAATTGTTTTCATGAAAAAGCTTTTATCGAACAAAAAAGACCCTCCGGTTATAGAAAACGCACTGTGTTTGCCTGTCACTTAATAATATCTCTATTGAAAATCAATTGCAAATATGATATTTTCAGCACAAAATAAGCCAGATAAAGATATTTTGCTATAGCTCAAGCACTAATAACACACTCTTAATATTATATTTAAGCACATAAATGAGAAAGAAAGCAAATAAGCAAAACAAGATTCGACAAACAAAGAAGATTCTAGGTGATAAACTATTCAGTAACACTGGGGATATTTAGACAAAAATAGTAATTGTGGTTCCCTCTTCTGTAATAAGATTATAAAAAATATATAAACGACCCCCAGGGCTTATAAGAACAGTAATGGTTAGCCCATCACAGGGAACATTAAGCAATTGCTGAAATTAGTCTCTACACAGGAATTTTGAAAATACAGAAACATTTGGAGATGAGTTTTAAGGCTCGTTTCCATATAGTCTTATCTGTCGTATCAGTCGACCGTGAAACAATATAAATTGGAATTATTCTATTGTTTCACGGTCAACTGATACGACTGATATGTCAGATAGGACTATATGGAAACCAGCCTTTAAGCCTGCCAAAATTCTAAGATGTCAACATTTTGAAATGCATGCTGGCTGATCATTTTGGTTAGCTTGATACTAGTGAAACTGTACTGCATAGCATGTAATTTGAACTGAGCCTTATTAAGTTCTGATCTGTCAATTCAGTTATTTATTTATATTTATTATATAAACACCAATGAAATACCCCCGTGCCAAAACTTGATATCTTCACACGTAAATATAACATGTTATTTCACATGTGAAAATATCACACTTCCCTTTGCTCAATGCTCGATTTTTAAGCTAAACTCAAATAAAATTAGAATTTGGTATTTCATTGATGTTTAAAATTTATCTCACTCATTCTGCTGCGCTCACTCGTGAGATAAATTTTCAACACTTGCAGATACAATTCGTATCTCGCCATGTAATATCCTCTGTATATTTAACACATTAGTGGGCACTTATGGTTTGTTAGTTAAAGTGCCACTCAAGGCTGAAATTTTAATTGCTTATTTGATCGCCAATTCAAAATAAAGAATGCCACTTATTTGGCCTTGATAGCTCTTTTGGTTCAAGAAATATCCAAGATTTTCTCTTTATGCAAATTAGGAAAAATGACATCACAAACAGACTAGGGCACAAGAAGCCAATAACGTTTTCTGTATAACTCTGACATACTTGGATTCACTTAAAACTTGGTAACAATAAAGAAGGACTAAAACCACAACCACTGATATGTTTATTTCCATTACCATGGTAACACTATTGATACTAGGGCTGTCTATTTCAAAAATAGGAACAATCTGAAATTTATTCACCTACAAGTGAAGTCCTACAAAACTTTGCCAAAGTACTCTGAGTTGGGTTAACAAACAAATCAGGAAGTTTTAAAGACTTTCACAACTTAGGGAATATTTCAGAGATTTGACCTATTTTTCCAGGAATCACTTCTAGAGCAAAACTTGTAACCATGGTAATGCTAATTAGCATATGGATGTTCGAGGTATTGGTTCTTCTTTGCTATTACCAAGTTTCAAGTGAATCCAGCTATCCCAAACATAATACACAAAACATTATTGGCTTCTTGTGTCCTATTCTGTTTGTGATGTCAGTTTTTGCTAATTTGCATAAGTAAAAATCTTGAATATCTCTTGAACCAAGAGAGCTATCAAGGTCAAATAAACAGCATTCTTCCTTGTTTTGAATGGGCGATCAAATAAATTTCAGCATTGAGTGCCACTTTAATGTGGCTTCTGAAATTAATGATATTAAATTTAGATTGAAGAAACCTTCATTTTCATAATGCTCACTCCTCGTTTCCTTGGAGACACATCAAATTCTTGCAGTCCTCTGCGGGATGATAACAAAAGGTTGCTGCTTTATCCAAGACAAAATATAGAATAAGCAAATTATTTTATGGCGTTTCAGATGAAATGCTTTGGAAATCGCTGACTTTTCAAGGATTTTCTTCTCTTCATGATGCAGTGTGACATCAATGACAAGCAAGCAAGACCACTGATCCAGCCGTTTGTGGGGGGGGGGGGGGGGGGATCGCAGACTGATAAGGCTGGAGATTGAGCCTAGCAGAGTCATGACATAGAAAGCTCATTTTCTTGCAAAAAGAAGCTAAAAATATACATTATAACAATGCTATAATAATTGTTTTCACTTATAATAAAAAGAAAAAAGATCTTTTGTTGAGTCCAATCCTTTGCATTCTTTATAAAAAGGTCCTTGAAACTGCTGGTGTCATGAAAAAGATCAAGAGAGTTGCAGGCGCAAGTGCTGGTGCGATCATTGCTACTCTGATAGCACTGGATTTTGATGCGCATGATCTGAAGGAATTTCTAGAGCAGGATCTCAGAAGAATTCTTGTAGGTAAGAACAAGTATGGGTAGTGATAGCTGATTATAGATCAAGATTTGAAAAATGGGGAAATGGGTATGTTGCACATCCACATCTGTAAACCGCAACTGAACATTGATATGGATATTTGCGGTATACAAAATGCATACATTTTTTTGTAGGAGAAACTTAGAGGTTGAGCCCATATTTCCTATGAAAGCCCAACATAAAGGCCTGCTCCTCAGTACTGATATACAGTCATATTTTTAGGAGTTGAAATCTGGTATTTTTTTAGGGTCTATCCAAGCAAAATCAGGTTAAAACTAAAAAAAAATTCGGTATTGGTCTTTAGTTGGTTATGTCAGCAAAAATTGTCTAGAAATTGTTAAAAACTGCAAGTATTTAGGGTGATACTACAAAGGGTCAAACAACTTGCTAGGGTCATTTTCAGGATTTTCCTACCAATACCCCTACCAGTTTGACCTTGAAGACCCTTCCCCCCTCAAAAAATTCCTTTTATCTGTATCTGGAAATGCACCCCATGCTCTTTTATAATGGGCACATTGACCCTCCTACCCCTCTAGAATCTCCAATTCTTGATCTGGAAATTTAGTCCAGGTAAGAATGAAACCTGGGATCCCACCTAATCTTATCTGAGAACCAACCCAGCTTGTTTAGGTGGGACCATCGGAGGGACCTAAAGTAGGAGTGCAGGATCCTGCCGGACTAGCAATTAGACATGAATGTTAATTATTGCCTCCTATTACCAGATCATTCCTGTGGATATTGCAGTCTATTGCCCAATCTATTGAAAGGATTTGGCTGGAATCCTGGAAGAAAGCTAATGAGGTGGTTTGGTGAGCAATTGAAAGAAAGAACAGGGATGCTGATGTGACATTCAGAGAGGTTAGAAGATAGGATATTGTTCAAAACAATAACACATAATGATGTTTGTTTGGGAGTTGAGAAAAATACAAAACAAACTGACACACACAATCATGCCAACTCTCCTACGTTTTATGGGAGTCTCCCCATTTAGCCGAATCTTCTGCTAGAATTTCAGATGATTGTCTCTTATATTCTTTTGCAAAAACTATACTGGAACTGGAACTCCAGTCATCTCTCGCTTTCTGGTTGCCTAAGGTTGACATATTATTTGTGACACTAGAAATGACAGAAGGGATCATTAATGACATTGTGAGGCAAAGCAGGAAGACAGACAGACAGACAGACTCACAGACCAACAGACAGACATACACAGTGTCTCAGCTAACAGATAAAAATGAAAATGTTTATCCTTAAATTAATGCAATTACGACTTGTGATTTCACAAATACTTTTTGCAAAGTGTGTGGCATTCAACTGTGAAAAATAAATACAGAACAACTTATACAAATATTTATGTTTGTATTGATAGGTTTTGGAGCGATTTGGGAAAGAGCTCTGTATAGTTGTGACCAATCTGAATCAAATGTCTGTAGAGTATTTTCACCCTAAGACCAACCCAAATATGCCAGTGCGGAGGGCAGTCAGGATGTCTATTGCATTACCAGGTTAGTTCAAACCTTAAGCCTGGTTTCCATGTAGCTGTTGCAGCTGTCATTGACAAACTCCTTCTGCAACAGCTACTGTGAACTAGGCCCATAGCCGAGGCAGAGTGAGCCAGATTTCCATTTTTCTGTGACTAACGGTTAAGACTGGTTTAAATTTCATTTTAAATTTGGTTCTTTCAGTAAAAAAAAACATGAAAATTTTTACCGAGGTGAGTGAGGATGCTGGCTACGGGACTGTGAACAAAGTTGTTCTGTGGCAGCTGCAAGTCATATGGAAACTGGCAAAACTCCAGTTGCAGCTGTCGCAGAGATAGAACCCGGGCGATTCGTGCAACACGAGTTGTAGCAGTTGCAAGTTGCAGAAGTTGCAAACACTGCTGGTTTCCATATGTCGCAGCTGCCACAGAACAACTTTGTTCACTATAGCTGTTGCAGAACAAGTTTGTCCACGCCAGCTGTAACATATGGAAACCAGGCTTTAAGGGGCAGTATTGCAATTTTAGGGTTCTAAGGTTTAAGCAAATTAATATTGCAAATTTTATAGTGCAGTTGTCAAAATTGTCTCAAATTTTCACCGTATCATGTTCAAAAATTATTTTACTAGTTTGTATTGTTAGTTTTATTATCGGTAATGTTAAAATCTTGATGATTTTTGGGTTAAAATCTTGATGATTTTTGGTGACCATGTGAGGTGGACCATGTCCCTTTGCACTTTAAGTGAATAATATTAAATATTAACCTTTCAACTGTCAGGTCCGTAGAAACACATTTGAAAATTACAGTATTTTCTACAGTTATTGAGTGGATTGAATTGGATTGTACCCTGCGAGCAGAGGCTACTTTTTATCTCACTGCATTTTCTTTTACTTTTAATGTTTTCTTGTGTTTTTCGACTACGCAAAAGTAGCCTCTGCACACAAATGTCATTTCTCTGTCGCGCATGTGTGAGAAAATGGCGTGAGCTTGGAGAAACTGGTCGATCAAGTTTGTGTAAGAAAATAGGCAATTTATCTGCTGTACAACTTACACAAAATCACTTTTTGTGGTCTTTAATGGCTCGTTTACTCAGTTTAGAGGCTTGAAACGCAGCCCTGATAGTCATTCTAAAGTTTGCCTTTGAGAATTCGCTGGAGATCGTTTTACTTTCTATAGAAATTTGAGCAAAATGTTGTGTGTTGATCATTGAACAAGAAATCACTTGTGAAAGCGTGCACTGTTTTCGAAGCAAAAACACTGACGCCATTCTTGTAAAACCAGTCAAGTACGTCCACGATCCTGGACGAGGTTGTGACACTTGTGTGCAGAGGCCACTTCAAGAAGTGGCCTCTGCTAGCAGGGAAATTGGATTGCAAAACAGCCTTATCAATTTCTTGTTGGGCCGAGCTTTGCACAGATTTCCCTCCCCCCTTTAAAATTCAAACTTGGGTATTCGTTGTTAGATGGAAGTGCCAATATTTTTCGAAAACAAAGCAAGCTCTTGTCTTTTTGCTGAATAATAATTATCTTCCCTTTTCGCTTTGCCACCAAACAACATGACACGCGTATCACGTGTTAAACGTTTTGTTCCAGGCGTTTTCCAGTGCGTCCGTGAAATTAACAACGACTACGAAGATGTTTATGTTGATGGGGGCCTGCTGTGTAATTATCCCATTCACGCGTTTGACGGTAAGAAAAGTGCATAGAGCTAGTCAAATAACATGTTATAGCATTCTTACCTTGTGTTTCGAGCTCGGGGTCCACGAAAATGCACGCTAAATATCTAGATCCGACCTTCGTGTAGTTTTCACACATGTCAATTTCGATCAGATATGATCAGTCGTTTGAGTTGCTTGCATCTCTGAAGATTTCCACAGTATTTCCATGGCAGGCGACATATTCCCTACTATTGTATGTATATTACATCCCCGATGTATTTTTAAGGAATATCAACATACAATCGTAGTGTTTTTTAACCCTTTTTGATTCATTCTGTGGAAGTTTTGACACTTGATACTCTCTCGATGCTCGCAGTTCCTCTGATGTTTCCCGCTTAAACGGCCGCTGACCACCCGTTTTCATAGCGCAGGCGGAAATTTCTAACTCGTGCTATTTTGAGAATTCACTCAAATTTAGTCGACTTTCTTTACACAATCTTTTAATCAAAATATGCTCGTGCCTGCAGTAACGATTGCTTTATGTTTTTGTTTTCAAAGGATGGTGGTTATCAATGGACCCCAAAGACTCCTTTTTCAAGAGGCTTCAACCTCTAGAAGACTTTGCAAGACTCTTTGAAAAATCAGAGCGATTTGGAACATGGAATAAGAAAACACTGGGGAT
This sequence comes from Scolanthus callimorphus, assembly GCA_033964015.1. Classification (NCBI taxonomy): domain Eukaryota; kingdom Metazoa; phylum Cnidaria; class Anthozoa; order Actiniaria; family Edwardsiidae; genus Scolanthus; species Scolanthus callimorphus. The sequence continues at coordinate 5,828,442 of CM066914.1, forward strand.
CGTCCTGGTATGTACAGAAAGCCTTTCAAATGGTGTTTCTTTTATTCTTATGATTTCTCAGAAATGTTTGAAATGTATCGCATGTGATCTATTCTTAGTAAACTTTACGTTTGTTTCTTTTGTAGTTTTCACACACAGAGACAGAGTTAATGAAAACTTTGCTAACTGAGCGAGCGGGAAACAAACCTCCAAGAAAACCCGTTACTAAACTGGCGAGGTAAGTTTGTTCTTGATGTCTTTCCTTCGTTGCTCCTAAAACGACCAATGGGATTCCTGTGGTTAGGAATTGCCACAGGCATCCCGTCAGTGATTTCGCACATTGGAAATAAATTATTATTGACGCAAATGGGGAGTTGGTATAATGAAGTCTTTACCATGTACAGTTGGGATACCATATGCAGATTCGTTACATTGTACTTATGGATTTGGCTCCATGAAACATTAGTTTTTAAAAAGGTTCAACTTGGGCAGATGGATAGTGAAAATCACTACAATTCTGCAAGAATTAAAAGAAATAATGCTATAAGTATAACTATAATATATAGAGCAGTACCATACCTGCCAACTCTCCCAGTTTACGCGGGAGACTCCCGGTTTTAACCCTCAGTCTCCCGGGAAAAAAATTGAAACTTTCCATATATTTACTGTATATCTCCCGGGTAAATTTCTTGCGATTTTCTCATACAGTTGTTGTATTTGTGACAAAATCTCCCGGTTTTGGAGTTTTCAGGGTTGGCAGGTATGCAGTACATGGTGGCATTGTAAGGTCATGTTAACTCAGATAAGCTTGAATTTGAGCATAGAGGCCTCCTTATGTGTCTGATGAAAACAAAATCTCAAAACTGTCTTTCTTCTATAATGGATTCCTCTTTGAGATATTTAAACGTTGGTTTCTGTACCATTTTATGGGAGAAATAGTACTTTGATCAGAAATCAAGGGCGGATCTAGGGGGGGTGATTAGGGTGGCTAGCCACCCCCCTTGTTCTCATATGTCTTGTAAAAACTTTAAGATTAACCACCCCCTTGATCTGCTGTAGTATATCCTTTATACTAGCCACCCCCCTTCTTAAGGGTCTACATCCACCACTGAGAATTATGCTAACTTTGTTCAATCACATCTCAAAATCAGGAGTTTTAAGGGTTGTTTGGGGGGGGGGGGAAACCGGCCCCAGTAAGTGCTATGGCCCTGGGAGGGAACCGACAATGATGTTTTCTGGAAAAAATAACGAAACTAGTGGAAGTTAGTCAGACGACTGATAAAACATCATGTTTGTTAATGCCCACATTTGCAAACTTTAATGAAGTCAAGTGAATAAGTGTTAAAAACAAGGAAACTTTCATTGTTACGTGCTGCACATTTTCATCAAAGCATATCGATTCTGCTTTTAGGAATTTTGGTTTTGTGTTCCTGCAGCTACACCGACCAACCTTATAAAATCTGACAAATTTGCCTGTAAGACAATTCCATCTAGACCCCCATCTATAATATATGCACACATTGCATGTCTGTTGAATGAGGGACATTTGCCAAACAAAGTGTAAAAACGTACGTGCTGTATTTTGGTATTTGTGGGGCATGTCAAGGGCATTTCTCTCGCAACCTTGTCCCTTCTTAGTGCCATAACGCAACAATAACTCTTGCTATTTCCTCTATGTCGATTCATTGCCACATTAAATTACTGCCGCTGTCACTCTAACCTTTCCTGGTATGTTACCATGGATACTGCGTCGCCCTAGCAACCGCCACACGTGCCTCCTAAAGTTCCTACTCTGTAGGGAATATACTATCGGGTTGATTGTACTATTAGCAACAGCTACGATCGCTATGATCTCAGAGCGGAGTAAGGAGTAGTCCATAATCCAGCCAGCCATTGACAGTAAATCCACGAGCATCCATGGCAACCAACAGATATTATAAGCGATAATGACGGTGCCTAGTACTCTTGTGAGTTGGCGACGAGAGCGGAAGACGGTAGAGGTATGACGAGTGAAGCTGCTAGTGTTTCGACGCCGCCATATGTGTCTGTAAACAGAGAAGAATGAGTAAGAAATTTCAAGTTGCATTGTACCCATAACAAAAATATCACTCCAAACAATACCAAAGATAACTTCTACAATGGCAACCAGCAAAAGCATTGTATTTTGATATTGCGCTATCCAGTTTGTCTGGAAAGCACGTTGTCATGTGGAGTTCGCAACGTTGTAAAGGAAAATACGAAGATACTTTCCTTCCCGCCCAACAACCACACCGTCCAAAACATACGAGCATACGCAAATAACGGCTAAAACAAACAAATGTAATAACAAGCATAATATTTAGAGAGCGAGGCTGAAACGATCATAGTACAGAAAAAGACTCCTACATTTCAGAATGCGGCGTTCATTTTTTTGCGTTTATTTTGATAGAGCAGTGAGCGTGGGAAAAGATAATCCGTTTTCCAAAAGCGCGGGAAATTATGGTCCGTTGTTCGTGGAAAACCACGTCGTAGATAAACCCTATTGCTTCCGCGTCATCCCCTCGGAAATCTCTCAATTTAATTACAACGCGGGAAACAGCAAAAGGGGGGAAATCTTGAGAACGAGCTTGAGATTTTCGGCGGGTTAGGACGCCCGTGTTGGAATATTAAAAGATCAACTGTCAACATGGCGTTTTAGAAGCTATAAATCAAATCTTCATCATCAGTCTTGTAATATCACAAGCAACCACATGGTATATGGGCAAATAATCACGACAAAGGAAACCGCTGGGACTTTAATTGAAACTTATATTGTGTTTGATAAATGAGTGCTTTTAACTCCCACATAACCGCCAAATATTCCCTTCGCCAAATGGCAATTTTACTTAAAGTTGTATTGGAGAAGTGAACTGCTCTTAACTCCCATATAGCCGCCGAATATTTCTCGTGGTCATTTGAGTCGTAGCACATAGTACCTTTAATTGACACTTGGAATCAATGAGTACACTTATACGCGTTTTTGTGAAGGCAGTCATGTCAATTCATCCTATTGTTTGGAAATATCGTAAATAGGATTTACGGACAGACATATATAGTGTTCATTCCAGGATGCAGATATGGGATTTCTGTACGATCGATGTTGCTTCCTCTTCTTTTCATATTATGCTTTGATAGCTTATTTTTTATGCAGTCAAAGTGGTTTTAAAGACCGTGGATTAAAGTATACTAGTCAAAGAGTAATATTCAAGAATTAATTACAGTGTAAAACGCTTAAGTGTGTTCCACGGTTTCAAACGCCTCTGCGAATTCTTCGCGGCTATCGATTACGCAGTTAAGTGTAGTAAAAAAAATGCCTTACCTAAAAATTCTTCCATACGAGATTCCAATGACAGCCATTGGAATTGCGTAGAGAATCACAAACATTAGACACTTATAAACCGTGTTGAAACTCTCCTGTGCCAAGGAATCCCAGCATGCAAAGCGAGACGCGCGATCGCTTCTCCAATCTCCGTACATAAAATACAGGGACGGCAGGGAAGCTGTCGCTGAGAAAATCCAAATAGTTGGGATAATATACTTAAGTTTCCCTTTTGTGAGCGTGCTCCGAGCCAAGAACGGCTTGCACACTGCTATGTGTCTGTCTATGGATAAGACTGTCATAGTGTATATAGAAACCATCGCGCTCATGTAGACGACACTGCTGAGTACTGCGCACCACGCATGGGCTGTCCTCTTGGTGGCTATTGCTACTAGCAAATGCACGGAGCCAAATACCCCAAGTAGCAGATCTCCGGCGGCTAAATTAACGATCAGAAAAGACGTAAAATTATGAAGAGGCTTGCTTTTTACAATAACGACGCAGACCAAGCCATTGCCCAGTAGGTTAGCGAGGTATAACAAAGCCCACGCTATCACGAAGTAATCTTGCTGTTCAACAGTAGTGACATTTGCCATGTTGGTACCAGCTTGCTGATGAACCAGAGGGTACTAGATTCCACGAATGCTTGATTTGGTTTCAAAACTTTTCCAACCATGCAAGTCATGCACTCGCAATTAGCGATACTTTCGGTTGAACTTCACTTGACTGGAGAACAAAGCAAATAGAATAATTTTGATTAATAGCGTTGCTTGGTAACGGTGATGGTAATTAGTATAGATGGTACGTTGACAATCACTAATTGTTAGATAAGTATCACTATTGAATTATATAACTGTTCAACTATGATTAAGAACAATTACCGTACGGCGTCTTAAATCCTTAATGCATTTGAATACAATTGAACTAATTTTTAAAACAATGTGTGGAAAAGTTTATTTTAGAGGATTTACTATTTAAGAAATCGTGTAAGCTGCAAAGCGCCCTTGTTCTAGTTCCCTATGACTGATAATTCTGTGAACTCCGGCACTTTACATTTCCGAACGCTAAACTGTGTTTTGGCTTTCATCAGGCTTACAGATTGCTTACAGAAGCCTAGATAGTCCTTATTTTAGTTCACAAAACCTCTCAAAGCCGCGTGAAATCACGCAGAGCTGCTCGCTCGTTTGATTGACGGAAGCCAAACCGCGGTTTCTTAGCTGGCGTAGAGTTCGCAGAATTATGAAAATTACAGTAACGTCGTGGCAGGACCAGACAAAACACAAAACTATCGAGCATAATTGTATTTTTCCCAACAACTGAAGTACCACGCCCAAGAATATTTAATTTTCCAGTCAACGTCAATTCATTATTTTTGAAAAACCAAATAACTCATTTTAAAACACAGTTAACATAAAAATGTCAGTCACACCGCAAATCACACCGATGAAAGAAGTCAGACTTCAGAAATCCATGATCCCTAATGTCTGTGTTTTAATTTCTTTTTTTAATTGTATAACCAAAGACTTGTAGCATAAAAATAACGATAGGAAACAAGGGCCTTTCTTTTGTTGTATTTTCTACAATTTCGCTGCATTGTGACTTCATAGAAAAAACCTCTAGTCTTATTTTAAAATTGCTCTAATGATTGAAATTTCAATTACTGTAATTTTCCCACTCGAGAGTTTTAAATCTTATCAACTGTACGTTGTAGTTACGATATATTTTCATGCTGGCAGTATCAAACAGCTTCATTGTTGTAGGCAACAGTTTATAAGAACCCCCGAGTTTTAACCCCAAAAGTTGCGAGATATAACAGCACTGCACTGTGTGTCTAATCCTGTAACCACTGTAATGAAATTGTTCTTACGTATATTACAGCAAAAAAGCTTAGAAAATTGAAAAAGAAACTCAAATAAGACTGATTCCTGCTAGAAATGTTAGTATAGAAGATACCAATGGTCGTAGTACCCCACGTCAAAATAAGATTTTGTAGATTTTGAAGGATAGAATAGCAGGAACAGAAAACGTCATCTATTACCTTAGGACATCCTCACAATGAGATCAGAATCCTTGAAATGACCGCTCTTTCGTTCTTTATCACGGCCTTGTGAAGAAAGACGGCAAAAGATTGTCAAATTAATCGCTACTTTAGTCGCTTAGTCTCACAAATGACAGAAAATATTCCCAACGAATTTAATTATCTAGCCTGAAAATTTAAATTCTATCTTCACTAGACAAAACCCACTGTGAAAAGCAAATAAACATACTTTTGTCTCACCGATAGCTTGTACTTTAGTCCTGACCGTCACTCCTTGACGTCTGGTGATAAAGTGACTTAAAGCAAGATTTCAGAAGTTCGTTTTATCACATTTCACGTATTTCACACTTGCAGGTGTATAGACCATGCTAATGAAGTCTTAATTGGGATCTTATTATAGGGAATCCACGGATTTAGAAGAATTTGTATTGGTTTATATTCCATTTGAAAGTTAATGCAATTTTCAGGGTTGGAAACAGCGGGAACTTGTTCGGAAATTGATAAATAGAAAGTGGAGACATTTTTCTCTTTTTTTTTTCAGACGAAATCCGGGTAGAATTTACAATTTACAATAGTATCCTGTTGACATAGGATTACTTATAGGAATGGCAATTGCGTAAATTTGCATGGACAGAGCAACTTTCCATTGAAGTATTAGATGTAGGATTAAAAATGACGCATTGGTTTCGCGGCAAAGGAGGGTGTTGCCAGATATCGTAAGTTAAATCGTGGCGTAAAATAAATCGTTGTTAGTATAACAGAGCTCCGCTGAGGTTTTTTGTTATCTTTGTTGTAGAATTGTTTTTCTCTTCACTTATTAATACCTCATAGCTTAGGGATGGACTTAAGTGCCCGGGGGACTCCCCTATTTCCGTTCTAGCAAATAAATCAATATCACTCTTGTTGGCCCCCCTCTCCTTCGCCCGATTTTTGCGCTCGCCCCCGGGAACGCGCGCCTCAAAATTCCAAGATGGCGCCCGATCATCGAACGGACCGGTTTTTCCGCGATAAAAACACTCAGTACCGCCTATCGAACGGACCGGGTTTTCCGCGATAAAAACACTCAGTACCGCCTGCAAGCAGGCTAGTTGGTAGCCTGTAGACGTATTTTCCCTGCGTAAAAAAATCAACTAAGCCACGCTCAATTTGGTACCTTGAAGGGTAAAATCGAAAGTTCCTGAAGAGCAACAAAGGCAAAAATATAATATTTCCAGGGAAAAAAATTTCCCACCACCGAGACTCCCCCCCCAAAAAAAAAAATGTAGATGGTATGGAAATATATACATATATATTATCGACAAAAACACATCTTTCTACGTGGATTTCTTGATCTCTAGAACCCCCTCCCCCAAAAATCACTATCCTAATGGTCCATCCCTTACTGCATGTTACTCTGGCATAGAGTTAGGCTATTTTAAGGCTATTTTATCTATGTTACAAACCTGTTCTCACTGCTAAGTACTTCCGTGACTTGGAAACGATTTTTTACTTTTGCGGCTTCTTTGTGGTTTTGTTAGCGTTCCCTCAAAGGACCAGGAAAGTGCTTTTTCTGTTTACGTAATTTGGGCTCAAACCAGTTTGGTCAGGTTTCGAATGGATGTTTTCCAGGGCAAGTCCTTTAAACACCATTCAAAGATTACACTACTATAAAGTGACACTTTTCTGGCTTTGCACCTGCGGAAAGTTAACTTTACGTGGGAGTAAATGCAAATACGTCAATATTATTAATGCAGCAGCTTATTGTCATATGTAGAGTATTGTTCCTAATTTTACCTGGACAATTATCACAGTCACGTACAATGGTCTTCCGTGAATTTTTTTTTTTGTTACTTTTAGTATTCTGTTTCTTGATACCATAGGCCTGTAATATACAATAATGTCGAACTAACCACAGTGAAACTTTTTCAGTCCAACGTTTCTTTCTTCGAAGAATAGTGAAGATTGCTTTTATCACGGTTCTCAACAGGGGCGGATCTAGGGGAGGGGTTGTGGGGGCTCCAACACCCCCCCCCCCCTATGAGAGTGATAGATTATATAGTAGTTATTTGAACTCAGTACGGATCATAACCAGTCCAACTTAGTGCTGCAACCCCCCTGGTTCCGCCACTGCTTAAGGACACTTTTCTTTCTTTGAATGTTGTAAAAACACGATTCACACAATGATTTATCATACATGCCATGGAAATAGCATTGTTAGCCCGTGTGCGAAAAGCATTATTTTATGGCAATGATAAAGTGTCATAGCATGAAATCAGCACGATTTGATAACTTGGACCCCACTCACTCTACTTTAATCATTCGTTTATCGTAGCTGAATATGTCTGTTATTACACTAGTTTGATACTACTGGTCTTAGGACTTTGTATTTTCAACTGCTTTGTACCTTCCAACTGACATGAACTGAATGCTTGATTACAACAATGGAAAGCACTAGCAAGACTGGCGGGACAGAAAACCCCAAAGAATGGTGTATTGAACGACCTGGACGACTCTGTTACCCAGGGAATTTCTGCAGAAACCCATCCATGGGAAAAGCTGAATTTCCCAAGGCACACGCATGGGAAGTGTTCGGAATTCACATGGATAACCATGGGAAATGCGAACACTTCCAATTCTTCTACCATGGGAAATTCTGCTTTTCCCATGGATGGGTTTCTGCAGAAATTCCCTGTATAATGCGCGCGATTGTGTTCCGTATTGTCGCACATATAACACTTCGCAGCAGTAAAGAGATAGTTCCATTTCAAATTTCTCATCTTTTTTGACAGGCAAAGAATGAAAGTCCAACAGAAGCAAATACACATGCGCGAGGAGCATGCGACCATGGTTGGAGCTGTTGGCCGGTTTATGAAGGTAAAGATGATTTTGAAACAAGACTCATATCGATATATTTTTTTCCCTAGGGGCACGGTAACGAATCCATTCTGCGTTCTGATTGGTTCTTAGAGCGTGCGCGCGGGCAATATTTTCTTATCTCTGACCTAGCCATTCTCGTACCCATAGCTCACCGGCTCGTCAGCTCGCAGGGGAGGCTCTGGTGATATCCATTTGAGGACCTTTGTTGAAATAGAGGCGCAATATTCATTTGTTTAGTTTGCCTATAAAATAAAAAGAAAATTACACGTTGGCTTGGATATATGAATTTTATTTTATCGTGTCAAAAAAAATTTACTCACTCGCAACGTCACTACTAGAAAGTAAAACGCACCACCGCGCAATATCCTCCATATCATAATTTTTTTTATAGAGGCGCAGATATAACATGTCAAGTTTACAAGCTTTACTCCCGAGTTTCCAAACTAATGGTTCGCAATGGAAACTGTATCACTGTGGTTGTGTGTAAAAATATTTTTCCTTCATTTTTACAGGAATTACAGAGAAATAACCTTGACCAAGATAGTATTATTAATTTAAAAGAACTTCGAGGAGTATTTAAAAAGGTAAGTACAGTCGAAGCTCTCGTAAGCGACCACCTCGGGAACTGAAAATTGCGGGCGTTAACGGAGCTGGTCGCTTAGGAGAACGGCTCTCGTAAGCGACCACCAAGCGGCTTCCTACTTGAACAATAGGTGTTGGTCGCTTACAAGAGCTTAGTACAATAAATCTAGAAAATAATCATGTGATACTATGTTTAAAATAGTTTGATTTATTTCCCGACTTCAATTAAGAATAGATAACCGCAAATATGTACATAGAAAATATGTAGAAAATTGATTTCACTGGTGCAGCTTGTATCAGTTTAGATATTTATGAGGTGATGACTGATGTTTTAAAGACAAAAAGTACTGTGGTCGCTTACGAGAGCTTAAAACAATAGAAATCTATGTTGGTGATTTGAAATTGTGGTCGCTAACGGAGCTGGTCGCATCGATAAGGCGGTCGCTTACGAGAGCTTGAAATAACAGAGTTTATGTGACATTTCAAACGGGTTTCGGGAAAATGGTCGTTATGGGAGCTGGTCGCTTACGAGAGCGGTCGCACAGAGAGCTTTGACTGTAGAAAGATGGCTTCTGCCTACGATTATGTCGTCATTCCTCTCCAACATCTTAAGCGAATTCCACAGGGAATTTCTGCAGAAACCCTTCCATGGGCAAAGCTGCATTTCCCAAGGCACATGCATGGGAAGCGGTCGGAATTCACATGAATAGCCATGGGAAATCCGAACACTTCCCATTCTTCTATTCCCATGGATGGGTTTTTGCAGAAATTCCGTAGGTGTTACGGAAAGCTTTGTTTTTGGTGATCGAGGTCTTTTTACTTTCTTCAATTGTCTCGTTCTAATGTCCATGTTCTTCACTTTTATCCCACTGTTTTAATGCCTCTAGTGATCGGTAACATCAAGAAATTGCCGGGTTTTTTTCCATAAATTCGAGCCAAATTTTTTCACGTCTCATATCCGATACACCTCTTGCAGATGAAATCAGTCGTAAGGTTTGAAATACTGTTTAGCTACAATCAAAGTCGAAAGTTGTTGCACGCTGGTTTGATCCTTTTCGCATCTTCTACGTTCTTCTATATATCATTTTGAATCTCCGGCGAAACCAATTGGGCTCGTTCTGTAGGTACCGGAGCTGACCGGAGCACAGTATACGTAATTCAATAGAGACAATGGACTCGAGACAAAGGACTCCAAGTAACACAAAGAACGAAGCTAACACAGAATACAATAGTCTCCGGTACCTACAGAAAGACCCACCAATGGACTTCGTCCAGTCAGTTGTAAGGTGAACGTGTGAAATATGTGTGCACTTTAACTTACTATAGTCTAGTAAACTATTTAGATTACTGCTTTGATATCACTTCTCGTGTATTCACGTCAATAGTTACTGAAGATGGCCACTTGGCCGAAAGGCCTTCGACGATTATACCTGCATTATACCTGTTTATGGCGTTTGTTGTCTCTTATTATTACTATGCTCCGACCCTTGATAATTGGTCCCTTTATTTGCTCCTTTCAGCCGGTGGATTTCTCGCGTAAGGACGCCGAGCTGCTGTTTGGTGAAAACGTGGAATACCGGTCAGCATTTGAAGAACTGGACACGGACGAGGACGGCGAGGTAACAATGTCGTCATATAGTTTATATCATTCCATAATTACTCAGGAATTGTGATTGCTTTCTTTTGATTGGTCAAGTGCACAATCTCTGGTTTATCAGCTAATCAGATTGCGATTACGCATTACTTGTGATTACTGATGAAGAAAACTGGTTGTTTAGTATACCGAACACATCAATGTGAATAACATCGCCCAACGATTGGCTAGTTGATGAATCACGATCTGGTTCGAATGTATAGACCAAATCGGCTAACAGTGTTTACATCTTGTTGCCACCCAATTCAGATCATGTGATGATTCCTATGGGTGGTTACAATTGTCAAATTTTCTCACTCGACCGAGTGCATGAGTGTATGTGCAGAACTAACAAAAGTATCCTCCCAGCCAAAGGAATCATCACATGATCTGAATTGGGTGGCAAAAAGATGTAAACACCGTTAGCCGATTTGGTCTATTACTCGTGACTCTGTTTCACGACACGGTCTCCTTACAAATATAATTACTTTGTTTCTAGACCACGAAGTAGCATTACTCCCTGTATCTATGAGTTGTCCGACTAAATTAGTACACCCCAATTCGATGCGGCAATAGTTCGGAATCCTATCTCAGTAGCATCTGTGAAAGAGGAATACTTTTCGATTGGGATATTTCCATTAATAAATACCTACGTGCAGTTTAAATGCAAAAGCAAATGAGAAAATGACGTGCCATTCGTTCTAGTCAGGCTCAGTACATATGAAATTCAGCGTTTGCTGAGTCAGGCCTTTGATTTTTATAACCGTTGCTCTTTTCCCCAGATCACGTTCCAGGAACTGATGGCGTTCATTGAGAAAAAGGGCGTCAACCTGCAAACGCGATTTCTAGGTTACTCTAGAAAGGAGATTCGCCATCTTGGTGACTTTATCCAGACACTTCAGGTATGTAATAATGTATTTTCACTATTTGTGTTGGTGTTATCTGGATGGGAGTCACGGCTTCGACGAAGTTTGGGAGCAATAAAATAGTCTTTGTTTACATACTCCTACTCATATTATCTCTACGAGTTGAAATGAAGTCGACACTTCTACGCCCTGTAAGTAATGATTAGGCATAGATAGGTCATTTTCTTATATGCATGTATCAATGGCTGTAACCAGAGCCTCGCCCGTGTAGTGACGAGCTAGATGAGGAAGTCTGGGTATGAAAATGAAGAGCACCACGTCAGGCCCAGTGATAAGGACGAATAATCATAAACCAACCTTCGTTTTTATTTTTGTTCTCTCTTCTAGACGGCTCTCTCCGTTAACGTAAAAAGAGTCTACGTCGAGGTAAGTACAAAGATAAATGTAAAACTGCTAAGAGTCAAGCACCCGACCCCCCCGGGGGGGGGGGGACTCCCATATTTTTGGGGCGGGGGTGCTCGTCGTACCTTTTAGGGTTTAAAATTATTCCTCTGGTACCTTTTAGGGGTAAAATTTGAAATTGGTACCAGTTAGGGGTCCGTTCTAGCAAATCAAGCAAATCACACTTGTTTGAAGCCTGAATTTGAGACGTTTTTTCGCTCGGAAAAAATACAAGAGAAAATTACGAGGGAAAATACGTCTTGTTGGTACCTTTTGGGGGTCAAAGTCATCACCCCCCCCCCCCCCCCCCATCACCCCTTAGATTCCCCAAATGCGGCAAAACGAATGCGAAATGCTTCTACCAGGGTATCTCTTTTAATTCCAGGGGTTGCACTCAAATGGGATGCCACTGCGAATGTAATATCACGGTTTTAAATTATGATGCATTTTTTTTTACAGAAAAAAGATGTTGAGAGAACAATTGGCATCGATACTGACTACATCGAGACAAATGATTTTTATCTTGAGCCAGGAGACGTCCAGTTTCTTATCGAGGTATGAACGAATTTCCTTTCCCCGTACTCTCTTGCATCTTTCCTGACAAAAAACATCCATAGGAAAAGCTGAATTTCCCAGGGTGCGCACATTGGACGTGTTCGGAATTCACATGGATAGCTATGGGAATCCGATCACTTCCCATTCTTCTACCATGGGAAATTCAGGTTTTCCCATGGATGGGTTTCTACAGTAATTTCCTGTGACTGGTAACATGTTCTTTCTTAGCACGGGTGGCACAGTGTGTAAAGCGCTTGCCTCGCACCTGGGGCAGTTACGATTTTTCTCTGCTGTTTCGAACCTATGTTCATCGTGCTTTGAAGTGACTCGTCATTTCTCCTGTGTTTCACGTCTTTCGGATGAGATAATAAACCGAGGAGCAGTCTCTCAGCCCACTAGAACGCGAGGGACGTTCAACAACCACTGGTCTCTTACTACAAAATGATATATCTAAAAACCACTCATGATTGTAAACTGCATTGTATAAATCGCAGTGCGCATCTAAGGGATCAGAAATGTCCACATCTGTTAACCGCATTTGAATATATCCATATGATAACTTGTGGTACACAAGTGCATACATTTGATTTTGATTTCATTTTCTTCTAGTCGGGGCGCCGAGCTACTAGAGCATTTCTCCGGGAGTACGCAACAAGAGAAACAGAGAGATCGAAACCAAAGCCGTTGACGCCTGTGGCCGAGCCAGTCGAAGTGATAAGCGCTTCGTCACGACCTCGAAATCACTCAATCATCTCTACAATGTCCAACGCATCTGTATCATCATTAGGGGACATGCAATTGCCACGCCTTAAAACACCGAACACTTTACCCCCTATACAGCAACAGTCCCCGCCTGAAAAAACAAAATGTGCGCTCAGAGGAGCGTCAGCGGAGTCAGGCGAGAGCGTGCGCAGTACACGCAAAGTTGACGTGGAAGTGTCTCGCTCATCTGCAGGGACCAAAGGCAAGGGGAGAACTGCTAAGGTCAGCCATATGACGCCCGTGTAATATCTACAGGCAGCGATGGTAGGAGAGGTTGATCCGGTTGACGGAGCCAAGGTCGTTTGTGCACGTGGTCTTCCTTAAAGGCCATGTTACACGGGGCGATTTTTCTTGCAATTTGCAACGCAACGATGGCGGATTGGAAAACATTGCAAGTTGCCGCGCATGTTACACGCTCTAATATTTTTTTGCAATTTGCAATGCGCCCGCAGTAAAAATACAAATTACAGCGGCGCTATCAAAATCAAGTGCGTTGATTAGCTCATTCCATTGTGTGATAAATTGCCTGCATAAATAGCGCGCGGTTCTACGTTTCTGCAACTCGCAAAGCAGCAAAATATTGCATTCCAGGGAGATGTGACACGCGCGATTTTCGCTTCATCCCGCAGCGCAACGAAAATTGCCTCGTATAACATGGCCCTTACTTGGTAACGAGATTCTCGAAAGCAGAAGCGGTGGCGCTTACAGTATAAATGTCAAAGTAAACTCCCCAGAGACGTATCAGCTAAGCTGGCGCTGTCTTACAATGCCAAACCCGTATAATGCCAAGCTTAAGGGCCCGTTTTGAAAGCTCCAGTTCTTTGCATTGCACCTCTATAATAGATATTTAATAGAAACCCACTCGCATACTATCACGAATCCTGCAATCTGATTGGTTCCGCTACTATCACGTATAATAGATAGTGAGTAGTGAAAAAGCTACTGTAATCATAGGTAGTATGCTAGTGGGTTTCTACTACAACAATTAGACTACTCGTTCCCGTATTCTATGAATCAAATAGTCAACTCGGCGCGCTGGTTTTCACTACGATATAAGCGGCATAAGCATAATAAGAACGGAAGCCTTTGATCCTTATGCTTACGCTTATGTCGTAGTGAAAACCGCACTAAAGAAAATAGTTAGTTTAATTCTTATGCTTACGCTTATGTCGTAGTTAAAACCGCACTAAAGAAAATAGTTAGTTTGATCCTTATGTTTATGCTTATGTTGCTAGTGAAAACCAACTCTTAACTATCTATTGACTCATAGAAAACTCGAACTCGTAGTCTAATTGTTCAGTAGAGCGTGGATAGTAGCTCATACTTTCGGCGTCTTCTTATGTCTCTACTCGTACAAATGTAAATTCATCGGGGACCCTCCCCATTTAAATATTGTTAGCAAATAGTGGGCATGATAGCTAGTGTAGCAAATAGTCTTCGACAGAAACTAGTTTGAGATTTCGCGATCGATGCGTCTCGTTGAGCAAGACAGTTTCATATGACTTACGACGACGACTTAGCCACTGTTTACATGGTAGAGGATCGATCTTTGTTCCAGGTTGACTGTGAGTTTCGTTGCACTATGCTTCCACGTTTACATGGCGGAATCGAAAATGGCGATCCTACATTGTTTCAGGAGTATATTTGTAGATCAATGCGCCTCTCGATCCAGGCAGCTCGGTCGGTGATCTCGCCCCGGATTGAGCTTTCGATCTGCGTTTACAAGATACCTGAGTGAAATCTCGCACTAGAATGGAATTTCCATCCGGGGCGAGAACCCGGCGCAGTGCGACTTCCATCCGGGACGTCTTCGCTTTCGTTCCGGAATCATGTAAACGCTGTGTTCCAAAATACAGATCTACATGAGGAGAATTGAAAAAAAAACCGCGATTTCACTCCGTTGGTGTCATGTAAACGCACCTTTATATAATACCTTTTTATGAGGGACTCCCGCTTTAGCGTGGCGTCCTCTTATCGGACGGGAGGAGTAGACTACGTCATGTTAAGATCGCGCCTCCGGGTGATACTCTTAATTTGACTGAAGTTTTATCGTCTTCATTCAAGGTTGCGCCTTGCGTTTACGGTAAGCTGGGCATTAAGGCCCTGTCCACACTAACGCGTTTTCAAAAGAATTCGTTTTCAAACTTATACGGATTCGCAGCGAGTTAGTGTGGACGAGAGATTCGGAAGATTTAGCTCACAAAAAGCGATCACTTTTTATTTGATGTTGGCGTGTCCAAGGATAGTCTCAAATTAAACGTACAGTTGACATCATCGTTTTTATTTTTATCCGGATTCAAACGTCCACACTAAAACGATACGTATACGGATTCGTTTTTATTCACTTTCGAGAGCGTTTTCAAACTTATACGGATTCGATGAAACGATCAGCGTGTTAGTGTGGACGGAAGGCCTAAACGTATCAAAAAGTATACGGATTCAAACGAAAACGCGTTAGTGTGGACGGGGTCTAAATCTGGAAGCTCTGATACAACCCTTCTTAACTCGTGTGTGGTTTAGCGAAACAACGAGATCAGAGTAATTCAGCGAAAATAAAGCCACACCACTTTCAGTCGTTGAATCTCGTTCTCTCGTTCTTTGTTCCTTTCGTTTTAGAAATTAATGTAAAACAAAATGCCCCCGCCTCACATTTTAACGAGAGGCAGCCCCTTAGAACTCGGTGTATAAACACGAAACTTCACCCTAGGACCAAGGTCCTAAAACCAAATCGTTCAGATTTACATAAATATATATAATTTGGTAAAAATAACATTATTTATTACAAGTGTAGAATTTTGTAATCTTGTGGGCTAAGTGGCGTACATCTCGAAGCTATGTGGCTTTTCCATTCATTGCACAATGTGTAGTATATTTCCAAACTAAGCCCACAAGCATTGCAAAAGTTTGATAATATGATCTTCTAACTTTTCTCAATGCAACTGTAGCTTAACAAGTTACTTAATAAAGTTATTTTCAACAAGACATTATTGTTTTCTCTTTCTCGTTCTGTATTCTGTAGATGTGCTTCAACGCATATCTATTGTCATTACGTGCGCTTATCCGTCTTCGCGCAATAAAAAATGGCTTTAATTGGTCAAGCCACAAAGCAGCAAAAAGCCGTCCATGTGTTCAATGAAATATATCGAAATATATTTTACGAGGAGCAGATGTAAGGGCTGCTCGCTTGATTGCTTGCGTTAGAAACTTTCCCAAAGCATATAGAGCAGATTTCGCATGACTGAAAAGTGGCGCGGTACTTTCGCGGTCACTGCACGGAACCTGGCCTTCTGTAAATACGGAATGAAATCGCGTAGTCGCGGCACGGTCGCGGCGCGGCACAACTTTGTCGCGGCATTTTTCACAGTCACACGAAATTTGCTCTAACACGCAGAAGCTGCGAGTCAGACATATAAAGTTACAGCTTGCAATTCGAGGGATGGTAAGTGGCCTTGGACACTGGTGACACTGGCCTGAGTAGAGGGAGACGGCCGGTTCACTCCCAAAGGAACATGAATTATCTTCCGCATAAAACGACGGATCAGGCGGATTTGACAGATCAGAATGATGATGTTCGTTTCGTATTTTTTTCGGTATCAAGTTAAGGCTTCCACTGTTTTTATGCGCCGTAAATTTTGATGCCTATTCAGCGATTGCAAAAACTGCGCTTTTGAAAACACCGAAATTGCTTGTAGTAGGAGGAGACAGAACATGAGAAGTATTCTGCGAGGCAACGCGGAAATAACATTTGGTGATATTTTTCCTTTGAAACTTGTCTCTGTGCAGGTATTTCTCATTTGCTACCTTCCCTTTCATAACTTTTACACGGTCTGTACATAGCTGGTAAAACTAAAATAGCAGATAAATTGCGCAGAAGCATAAACGTTTAAGGAGGTCTAATTGCGTAGAAAGACAATACCGCAGTAAAATGAACATCCAGTGGTGTACCAGAGCATGCGCAGCACTGCCAGTGCAGCGAGGACTGGGTGCAACTCCCAGCTGGGTGATTCTGTGGTTGCAGGAGTATAGATACAGCGAAACCTAAAGGGAGATAGGCGAGAGGAAAAAGAGAAGATATCAACATGAGAGATACCGCCCCTCTCGCTTATCTGGTAAATGTAAATGTTTTATATATGCTTGTTTCATAAGGCCAAAAGCCTCGTAAATGAACATTTTGTAGATAAATAAATACATTTTGAAGCTCCTCTTGCAGTCAAGAGCAACTTATACTGAATACAGGGACGCTACTCAACGTGCGCAAGAGGACACGCCGACAAATTAAGGCAATAGACCACTTTCGCTTGGGCGTAATGCATGTTGTCCCATTTCAGATCACGTGGCATTAATTTGAATAATCATTAGTTTGTTTGGGTTTCTGCCATATTCATTTATCCTTCGGTGCGTAGCAGAAAAATATAGAAAGAATACTCATGGGAATGCCACGTGATCTTAAATGGGACAACATTACGCCCAAGCGAAATTGAGATCCAAAGAACAGACAATAGAGCGATTTAATTATTTTGTGACGCAAATACTCGTTACGGTATTCGTGGTTTGCACTTATTCGTATGGGAATAAAATCACAAAAGCACGACGGCCATGTTGGTGTACAAAACAAAGAGCAACAAATGAACTTTCTTTTGTTCCTGTACGTACACCAACATGGCTGCCAATGACGTCAAGTCCATCTTTAGGTATTTTGTCAGAATATTCATGCTCTTTGTTAAGATATAAGTTTTGTTTTGATACTTATAAAATTGACTGACCGAGATACAAGTTGAAAAAGAAGAACGCACAGCCTTCAAGACATATTGCCAGGAACGCCTGACACTCCTGGCTGAATTTTAGTCGAGTGCCCCAAAGGTTTCAAACCACCGCAATTCGGTCAATAATGATTCAATCAAGCCCATGTTTTGTCAGAATTTTCATACTCTTTGTTAAGATATAAGTTTTGTTTTGATACTTATAAAATTAACAAACTTAATTTTTTGGCCAAAAAGCCGGAAAATGCTGAATTTCGAAAACGCGTAAAATAAAAAATGGTTTATGTCAAACTGTAGTACAGGTAAAGCATTATCTCTTGTGTAAATCTGATATGATTTAGTAAAGATTTGATAAAGATATAGCTGTGTGAATATTTTCACAAGAAACAATGAGTGAGACGTTTAGCAGGCCTCATCAACAGTTTGACATAAACCTTTTTTTATTTTACGCGTTTTCTAAAATTCAGCATTTTCCGGCTTTTGGACCAAAAAATCAAGTCTGTCAATTTTATAAGTATTGAAACAAATCTTATAAAATTAAAAAGAGTATCAAAAGTTTGACACAATATCTAAATAAAGGCTTGATCAGATGGTGATTGACCGAATTACGGTGGTTTGAAATTTTAGGGAACTCGACTAAAATTAAGCCAGAAGTGTCAGGCATTCCTGGCGAAATGAAATGTTTATTCTTAGTTTTTTTCTCGCCGAATTCATAGTAAATTGAAACATGCAGGTTTAAAAGATTTCCAGCAACCGAATATTATTTTGTACAACGCTTGAGACGTCAAATTGATATGAATTGTGGTGTTGATCGGATCAATACTGACCGAGACACAAGTTGAAAAAGTTAGAAGAACGCATAGACTTCAAGACATATTGCCAGGAACGCCTGACACTCCTGGCTGAATTTTAGTCGAGTGCCCCAAAGGTTTCAAACCACCGCAATTCGGTCAATAATGATTCAATCAAGCCCATGTTTAGGTATTTTGTCAGAATTTTCATGCCCTTTGTTAAGATATAAATTTAGTTTTGATACTTATAAATTGACAAACTTAATTTTTTAGCCAAAAAGCCGGAAAATGCTGAATTTTAGAAAACGCGTAAAATAAAAAATGGTTTATGTCAAACTGTAGTACAGGTAAAGCAGTATCTCTTGTGTAAATCTGATATGATTTAGTTAAGATTTGATAAAGTTATAGCTGTGTGAATATTTTAACAAGAGACAATGAGTGAGAGGTTTAGCAGGCCTCATCTAATCAGGTCTGCCAAACCTCTCACTCGTTGTCTCTTGGGAAAATATTCACAGAGCTATAACTTTATCAAATCTTAACTAAATCATATCAGATTTACACAAGCAATAATGCTTTACCTGCACAACAGTTTGACATAAACCTTTTTTTATTTTACGCGTTTTCTAAAATTCAGCATTTTCCGGCTTTTGGACCAAAAATCAAGTCTGTCAATTTTATAAGTATTGAAACAAATCTTATAAAATTAAAAAGAGTATCAAAAGTTTGACACAATATCTAAATAAAGGCTTGATCAGATGGTGATTGACCGAATTACGGTGGTTTGAAATTTTAGGGAACTCGACTAAAATTAAGCCAGAAGTGTCAGGCATTCCTGGCGAAATGAAATGTTTATTCTTAATGTTGTTTTTTTTCTCGCCGAATTCATGACAAATTGAAACATGGTTTACAAGATTTCCCGTAACCGAATATTATTTTGCACCACGCTTTAGACGTCAAAATGATTGAATTGCGGTGTTGATCGGATCAATACTGACCGAGATACAAGTTGAAGAAGTTAGAAGAACGCATAGACTTCAAGACATATTGCCAGGAACGCCTGACACTCCTGGCTGAATTTTAGTCGAGTGCCCCAAAGGTTTCAAACCACCGCAATTCGGTCAATAATGATTCAATCAAGCCCATGTTTAGGTATTTTGTCAGAATTTTCATGCTCTTTCTTAAGATATGAGTTTTGTTTTGATACTTATAAAATTGACAAACTTAATTTTTTGGCCAAAACGCCGGAAAATGCTGAATTTTAGAAAACGCGTAAAATAAAATATGGTTTATGTCAAACTGTAGTACAGGTAAAGCAGTATCTCTTGTGTAATTCTGATATGATTTAGTTAAGATTTGATAAAGTTATAGCTGTGTGAATATTTTAACAAGAGACAATGAGTGAGAGGTTTAGCAGGCCTCATCTAATCAGGTCTGCCAAACCTCTCACTCGTTGTCTCTTGGGAAAATATTCACAGAGCTATAACTTTATCAAATCTTAACTAAATCATATCAGATTTACATAAGCAATAATGCTTTACCTGCACAACAGTTTGACATAAACCTTTTTTTATTTTACGCGTTTTCTAAAATTCAGCATTTTCCGGCTTTTGGACCAAAAAATCAAGTCTGTCAATTTTATAAGTATTGAAACAAATCTTATAAAATTAAAAAGAGTATCAAAAGTTTGACACAATATCTAAATAAAGGCTTGATCAGATGGTGATTGACCGAATTACGGTGGTTTGAAATTTTAGGGAACTCGACTAAAATTAAGCCAGAAGTGTCAGGCATTCCTGGCGAAATGAAATGTTTATTCTTAATGAGTGTTTTTTTCTCGCCGAATTCATGACAAATTGAAAGATGGTTTACAAGATTTCCCGTAACCGAATATTATTTTGCACCACGCTTTAGACGTCAAAATGATTGAATTGCGGTGTTGATCGGATCAATACCGACCGAGATACAAGTTGAAGAAGTTAGAAGAACGCATAGACTTCAAGACATATTGCCATGAACGCCTGACACTCCTGGCTGAATTTTAGTCGAGTGCCCCAAAGGTTTCAAACCACCGCAATTCGGTCAATAATAATTCAATCAAGCCCATGTTTAGGTATTTTGTCAGAATTTTCATGCTCTTTCTTAAGATATAAGTTTTGTTTTGATACTTATAAAATTGACAAACTTAATTTTTGGCCAAAACGCCGGAAAATGCTGAATTTTAGAAAACGCGTAAAATAAAATATGGTTTATGTCAAACTGTAGTACAGGTAAAGCAGTATCTCTTGTGTAAATCTGCTATGATTTAGTTAAGATTTGATAAAGTTATAGCTGTGTGAATATTTTCACAAGAGACAATGAGTGAGAGGTTTAGCAGGCCTCATCTAATCAGGTCTGCCAAACCTCTCACTCGTTGTCTCTTGGGAAATATTCACAGAGCTATAACTTTATCAAATCTTAACTAAATCATATCAGATTTACACAAACAATAATGCTTTACCTGCACAACAGTTGACATAAACCTTTTTTTATTTTACGCGTTTTCTAAAATTCAGCATTTTCCGGCTTTTGGACCAAAAAATCAAGTCTGTCAATTTTATAAGTATTGAAACAAATCTTATTAAATTAAAAAGAGTATCAAAAGTTTGACACAATATCTAAATAAAGGCTTGATCAGATGGTGATTGACCGAATTACGGTGGTTTGAAAGTTTAGGGAACTCGACTACAATTAAGCCAGAAGTGTCAGGCATTCCTGGCGAAATGAAATGTTTATTCTTAATGTTGTTTTTTTCTCGCCGAATTCATGACAATTGAAAGATGGTTTACAAGATTTCCCGTAACCGAATATTATTTTGCACCACGCTTTAGACGTCAAAATGATTGAATTGCGGTGTTGATCGGATCAATACTGACCGAGATACAAGTTGAAGAAGTTAGAAGAACGCATAGACTTCAAGACATATTGCCAGGAACGCCTGACACTCCTGGCTGAATTTTAGTCGAGTGCCCCAAAGGTTTCAAACCACCGCAATTCGGTCAATAATGATTCAATCAAGCCCATGTTTAGGTATTTTGTCAGAATTTTCATGCTCTTTCTTAAGATATAAGTTTTGTTTTGATACTTATAAAATTGACAAACTTAATTTTTTGGCCAAAAAGCCGGAAAATGCTGAATTTTAGAAAACGCGTAAAATAAAAAATGGTTTATGTCAAACTGTAGTACAGGTAAAGCAGTATCTCTTGTGTAAATCTGATATGATTTAGTTAAGATTTGATAAAGTTATAGCTGTGTGAATATTTTCACAAGAGACAATGAGTGAGAGGTTTAGCAGGCCTCATCTAATCAGGTCTGCCAAACCTCTCACTCGTTGTCTCTTGGGAAAATATTCACAGAGCTATAACTTTATCAAATCTTAACTAAATCATATCAGACTTACACAAACAATAATGCTTTACCTGCACAACAGTTTGACATAAACCTTTTTTTATTTTACGCGTTTTCTAAAATTCAGCATTTTCCGGCTTTTGGACCAAAAAATCAAGTCTGTCAATTTTATAAGTATTGAAACAAATCTTATAAAATTAAAAAGAGTATCAAAAGTTTGACACAATATCTAAATAAAGGCTTGATCAGATGGTGATTGACCGAATTACGGTGGTTTGAAAGTTTAGGGAACTCGACTACAATTAAGCCAGAAGTGTCAGGCATTCCTGGCGAAATGAAATGTTTATTCTTAATGTTGTTTTTTTCTCGCCGAATTCATGACAATTGAAAGATGGTTTACAAGATTTCCCGTAACCGAATATTATTTTGCACCACGCTTTAGACGTCAAAATGATTGAATTGCGGTGTTGATCGGATCAATACTGACCGAGATACAAGTTGAAGAAGTTAGAAGAACGCATAGACTTCAAGACATATTGCCAGGAACGCCTGACACTCCTGGCTGAATTTTAGTCGAGTGCCCCAAAGGTTTCAAACCACCGCAATTCGGTCAATAATGATTCAATCAAGCCCATGTTTAGGTATTTTGTCAGAATTTTCATGCTCTTTCTTAAGATATAAGTTTTGTTTTGATACTTATAAAATTGACAAACTTAATTTTTTGGCCAAAAAGCCGGAAAATGCTGAATTTTAGAAAACGCGTAAAATAAAAAATGGTTTATGTCAAACTGTAGTACAGGTAAAGCAGTATCTCTTGTGTAAATCTGATATGATTTAGTTAAGATTTGATAAAGTTATAGCTGTGTGAATATTTTCACAAGAGACAATGAGTGAGAGGTTTAGCAGGCCTCATCTAATCAGGTCTGCCAAACCTCTCACTCGTTGTCTCTTGGGAAAATATTCACAGAGCTATAACTTTATCAAATCTTAACTAAATCATATCAGATTTACACAAACAATAATGCTTTACCTGCACAACAGTTTGACATAAACCTTTTTTATTTTACGCGTTTTCTAAAAATCAGCCGTTTTCCGGCTTTTGGACCAAAAAATCAAGTCTGTCAATTTTATAAGTATTGAAACAAATCTTATAAAATTAAAAAGAGTATCAAAAGTTTGACACAATATCTAAATAAAGGCTTGATCAGATGGTGATTGACCGAATTACGGTGGTTTGAAATTTTAGGGAACTCGACTAAAATTTAGCCAGAAGTGTCAGGCATTCCTGGCGAAATGAAATGTTTATTCTTAATGTTGTTTTTTTCTCGCCGAATTCATGACAATAGAAAGATGGTTTACAAGATTTCCCGTAACCGAATATTATTTTGCACCACGCTTTAGACGTCAAAATGATTGAATTGCGGTGTTGATCGGATCAATACTGACCGAGATACAAGTTGAAGAAGTTAGAAGAACGCATAGACTTCAAAACATATTGCCAGGAACGCCTGACACTCCTGGCTGAATTTTAGTCGAGTGCCCCAAAGGTTTCAAACCACCGCAATTCGGTCAATAATGATTCAATCAAGCCCATGTTTAGGCATTTTGTCAGAATTTTCATGCTCTTTCTTAAGATATAAGTTTTGTTTTGATACTTATAAAATTGACAAACTTAATTTTTTGGCCAAAACGCCGGAAAATGCTGAATTTTAGAAAACGCGTAAAACAAAAAATGGTTTATGTCAAACTGTAGTACAGGTAAAGCAGTATCTCTTGTGTAAATCTCATATGATTTAGTTAAGATTTGATAAAGTTATAGCTGTGTGAATATTTTCACAAGAGACAATGTGTGACTAGGTTTAGCAGGCCTCATCTAATCAGGTCTGCCAAACCTCTCACTCGTTGTCTCTTGGGAAAATATTCACAGAGCTATAACTTTATCAAATCTTAACTAAATCATATCAGATTTACACAAGCAATAATGCTTTACCTGCACAACAGTTTGACATAAACCTTTTTCTATTTTACGCGTTTTCTAAAATTCAGCATTTTCCGGCTTTTGGACCAAAAAATCAAGTCTGTCAATTTTATAAGTATTGAAACAAATCTTATAAAATTAAAAAGAGTATCAAAAGTTTGACACAATATCTAAATAAAGGCTTGATCAGATGGTGATTGACCGAATTACGGTGGTTTGAAATTTTAGGGAACTCGACTAAAATTAAGCCAGAAGTGTCAGGCATTCCTGGCGAAATGAAATGTTTATTCTTAATGTTGTTTTTTTCTCGCCGAATTCATGACAAATTGAAAGATGGTTTACAAGATTCCCGTAACCGAATATTATTTTGCACCACGCTTTAGACGTCAAAATGATTGAATTGCGGTGTTGATCGGATCAATACTGACCGAGATACAAGTTGAAGAAGTTAGAAGAACGCATAGACTTCAACACATATTGCCAGGAACGCCTGACACTCCTGGCTGAATTTTAGTGGAGTGTCCCAAAGGTTTCAAACCACCGCAATTCGGTCAATAATGATTCAATCAAGCCCATGTTTAGGTATTTTGTCAGAATTTTCATGCTCTTTCTTAAGATATAAGTTTTGTTTTGATACTTATAAAATTGACAAACTTAATTTTTTGGCCAAAAAGCCGGAAAATGCTGAATTTTAGAAAACGCGTAAAATAAAAAATGGTTTATGTCAAACTGTAGTACAGGTAAAGCAGTATCTCTTGTGTAAATCTGATATGATTTAGTTGAGATTTGATAAAGTTATAGCTGTGTGAATATTTTCACAAGAGACAATGAGTGAGAGGTTTAGCAGGCCTCATCTAATCAGGTCTGCCAAACCTCTCACTCGTTGTCTCTTGGGAAAATATTCACAGAGCTATAACTTTATCAAATCTTAACTAAATCATATCAGATTTACACAAACAATAATGCTTTACCTGCACAACAGTTTGACATAAACCTTTTTTTATTTTACGCGTTTTCTAAAAATCAGCATTTTCCGGCTTTTGGACCAAAAAATCAAGTCTGTCAATTTTATAAGTATTGAAACAAATCTTATAAAATTAAAAAGAGTATCAAAAGTTTGACACAATATCTAAATAAAGGCTTGATCAGATGGTGATTGACCGAATTACGGTGGTTTGAAATTTTAGGGAACTCGACTAAAATTAAGCCAGAAGTGTCAGGCATTCCTGGCGAAATGAAATGTTTATTCTTAATGTTGTTTTTTTCTCGCCGAATTCATGACAATAGAAAGATGGTTTACAAGATTTCCCGTAACCGAATATTATTTTGCACCACGCTTTAGACGTCAAAATGATTGAATTGCGGTGTTGATCGGATCAATACCGACCGAGATACAAGTTGAAGAAGTTAGAAGAACGCATAGACTTCAAGACATATTGCCAGGAACGCCTGACACTCCTGGCTGAATTTTAGTCGAGTGCCCCAAAGGTTTCAAACCACCGCAATTCGGTCAATAATGATTCAATCAAGATCATGTTTAGGTATTTTGTCAGAATTTTCATGCTCTTTCTTAAGATATAAGTTTTGTTTTGATACTTATAAAATTGACAAACTTAATTTTTTGGCCAAAAAGCCGGAAAATGCTGAATTTTAGAAAACGCGTAAAATAAAAAATGGTTTATGTCAAACTGTAGTACAGGTAAAGCAGTATCTCTTGTGTAAATCTGATATGATTTAGTTAAGATTTGATAAAGTTATAGCTGTGTGAATATTTTCACAAGAGACAATGAGTGAGAGGTTTAGCAGGCCTCATCTAATCAGGTCTGCCAAACCTCTCACTCGTTGTCTCTTGGGAAAATATTCACAGAGCTATAACTTTATCAAATCTTAACTAAATCATATCAGATTTACACAAACAATAATGCTTTACCTGCACAACAGTTTGACATAAACCTTTTTTTATTTTACGCGTTTTCTAAAAATCAGCATTTTCCGGCTTTTGGACCAAAAAATCAAGTCTGTCAATTTTATAAGTATTGAAACAAATCTTATAAAATTAAAAAGAGTATCAAAAGTTTGACACAATATCTAAATAAAGGCTTGATCAGATGGTGATTGACCGAATTACGGTGGTTTGAAATTTTAGGGAACTCGACTAAAATTAAGCCAGAAGTGTCAGGCATTCCTGGCGAAATGAAATGTTTATTCTTAATGTTGTTTTTTTCTCGCCGAATTCATGACAATAGAAAGATGGTTTACAAGATTTCCCGTAACCGAATATTAATTTGCACCACGCTTTAGACGTCAAAATGATTGAATTGCGGTGTTGATCGGATCAATACTGACCGAGATACAAGTTGAAGAAGTTAGAAGAACGCATAGACTTCAAGACATATTGCCAGGAACGCCTGACACTCCTGGCTGAATTTTAGTCGAGTGCCCCAAAGGTTTCAAACCACCGCAATTCGGTCAATAATGATTCAATCAAGATCATGTTTAGGTATTTTGTCAGAATTTTCATGCTCTTTCTTAAGATATAAGTTTTGTTTTGATACTTATAAAATTGACAAACTTAATTTTTTGGCCAAAAAGCCGGAAAATGCTGAATTTTAGAAAACGCGTAAAATAAAAAATGGTTTATGTCAAACTGTAGTACAGGTAAAGCAGTATCTCTTGTGTAAATCTGATATGATTTAGTTAAGATTTGATAAAGTTATAGCTGTGTGAATATTTTCACAAGAGACAATGAGTGAGAGGTTTAGCAGGCCTCATCTAATCAGGTCTGCCAAACCTCTCACTCGTTGTCTCTTGGGAAAATATTCACAGAGCTATAACTTTATCAAATCTTAACTAAATCATATCAGATTTACACAAACAATAATGCTTTACCTGCACAACAGTTTGACATAAACCTTTTTTTTATTTTACGCGTTTTCTAAAAATCAGCATTTTCCGGCTTTTGGACCAAAAAATCAAGTCTGTCAATTTTATAAGTATTGAAACAAATCTTATAAAATTAAAAAGAGTATCAAAAGTTTGACACAATATCTAAATAAAGGCTTGATCAGATGGTGATTGACCGAATTACGGTGGTTTGAAATTTTAGGGAACTCGACTAAAATTAAGCCAGAAGTGTCAGGCATTCCTGGCGAAATGAAATGTTTATTCTTAATGTTGTTTTTTTCTCGCCGAATTCATGACAATAGAAAGATGGTTTACAAGATTTCCCGTAACCGAATATTAATTTGCACCACGCTTTAGACGTCAAAATGATTGAATTGCGGTGTTGATCGGATCAATACTGACCGAGATACAAGTTGAAGAAGTTAGAAGAACGCATAGACTTCAAGACATATTGCCAGGAACGCCTGACACTCCTGGCTGAATTTTAGTCGAGTGCCCCAAAGGTTTCAAACCACCACAATTCGGTCAATAATGATTCAATCAAGATCATGTTTAGGTATTTTGTCAGAATTTTCATGCTCTTTCTTAAGATATAAGTTTTGTTTTGATACTTATAAAATTGACAAACTTAATTTTTTGGCCAAAAAGCCGGAAAATGCTGAATTTTAGAAAACGCGTAAAATAAAAAATGGTTTATGTCAAACTGTAGTACAGGTAAAGCAGTATCTCTTGTGTAAATCTGATATGATTTAGTTAAGATTTGATAAAGTTATAGCTGTGTGAATATTTTCACAAGAGACAATGAGTGAGAGGTTTAGCAGGCCTCATCTAATCAGGTCTGCCAAACCTCTCACTCGTTGTCTCTTGGGAAAATATTCACAGAGCTATAACTTTATCAAATCTTAACTAAATCATATCAGATTTACACAAACAATAATGCTTTACCTGCACAACAGTTTGACATAAACCTTTTTTATTTTACGCGTTTTCTAAAATTCAGCATTTTCCGGCTTTTGGACCAAAAAACCAAGTCTGTCACTTTTATAAGTATTGAAACAAATCTTATAAAATTAAAAAGAGTATCAAAAGTTTGACACAATATCTAAATATAGGCTTGATCAGATGGTGATTGACCGAATTACGGTGGTTTGAAATTTTAGGGAACTCGACTAAAATTAAGCCTGAAGTGTCAGGCATTCCTGGCGAAATGAAATGTTTATTCTTAATGTTGTTTTTTTTCTCGCCGAATTCATGACAAATTGAAACATGGTTTACAAGATTTCCCGTAACCGAATATTATTTTGCACCACGCTTTAGACGTCAAAATGATTGAATTGCGGTGTTGATCGGATCAATACTGACCGAGATACAAGTTAAAGAAGTTAGAAGAACGCATAGACTTCAAAACATATTGCCAGGAACGCCTGACACTCCTGGCTGAATTTTAGTCGAGTGCCCCAAAGGTTTCAAACCACCGCAATTCGGTCAATAATGATTCAATCAAGCCCATGTTTAGGTATTTTGTCAGAATTTTCATGCTCTTTCTTAAGATATAAGTTTTGTTTTGATACTTGACAAACTTAATTTTTTGGCCAAAACGCCGGAAAATGCTGAATTTTAGAAAACGCGTAAAACAAAAAATGGTTTATGTCAACTGTAGTACAGGTAAAGCAGTATCTCTTGTGTAAATCTCATATGATTTAGTTAAGATTTGATAAAGTTATAGCTGTGTGAATATTTTCACAAGAGACAATGTGTGAGAGGTTTAGCAGGCCTCATCTAATCAGGTCTGCCAAACCTCTCACTCGTTGTCTCTTGGGAAAATATTCACAGAGCTATAACTTTATCAAATCTTAACTAAATCATATCAGATTTACACAAGCAATAATGCTTTACCTGCACAACTGTTTGACATAAACCTTTTTTTATTTTACGCGTTTTCTAAAATTCAGCATTTTCCAGCTTTTGGACCAAAAAATCAAGTCTGTCACTTTTATAAGTATTGAAACAAATCTTATAAAATTAAAAAGAGTATCAAAAGTTTGACACAATATCTAAATATAGGCTTGATCAGATGGTGATTGACCGAATTACGGTGGTTTGAAATTTTAGGGAACTCGACTAAAATTAAGCCAGAAGTGTCAGGCATTCCTGGCGAAATGAAATGTTTATTCTTAATGTTGTTTTTTTCTCGCCGAATTCATGACAAATTGAAACATGGTTTACAAGATTTCCAGTAACCGAATATTATTTTGCACCACGTTTTAGACGTCAAAATGATTGAATTACGGTGTTGATCGGATCAATACTGACCGAGATACAAGTTGAAGAAGTTAGAAGAACGCATAGACTTCAAGACATATTGCCAGGAACGCCTGACACTCCTGGCTGAATTTTAGTCGAGTGCCCCAAAGGTTTCAAACCACCGCAATTCGGTCAATAATGATTCAATCAAACCCATGTTTAGGTATTTTGTCAGAATTTTCATGCCCTTTGTTAAGATATAAATTTAGTTTAGATACTTATAAAATTGACAAACTTAATTTTTTAGCCAAAAAGCCGGAAAATGCTGAATTTTAGAAAACGCGTAAAATAAAAAATGGTTTATGTCAAACTGTAGTACAGGTAAAGCATTATCTCTTGTATAAATCTGATATGATTTAGTTAAGATTTGATAAAGTTATAGCTGTGTGAATATTTTCACAAGAGACAATGAGTGAGAGGTTTAGCAGGCCTCATCTAATCAGGTCTGCCAAACCTCTCACTCGTTGTCTCTTGGGAAAATATTCACAGAGCTATAACTTTATCAAATCTTAACTAAATCATATCAGATTTACACAAACAATAATGCTTTACCTGCACAACAGTTTGACATAAACTTTTTTTATTTTACGCGTTTTCTAAAATTCAGCATTTTCCGGCTTTTGGACCAAAAAATCAAGTCTGTCAATTTTATAAGTATTGATACAAATCTTATAAAATTAAAAAGAGTATCAAAAGTTTGACACAATATCTAAATAAAGGCTTGATCAGATGGTGATTGACCGAATTACGGTGGTTTGAAATTTTAGGGAACTCGACTAAAATTAAGCCAGAAGTGTCAGGCATTCCTGGCGAAATGAAATGTTTATTCTTAATGTTGTTTTTTTCTCGCCGAATTCATGACAAATTGAAAGATGGTTTACAAGATTTCCCGTAACCGAATATTATTTTGCACCACGCTTTAGACGTCAAAATGATTGAATTGCGGTGTTGATCGGATCAATACCGACCGAGATACAAGTTGAAGAAGTTAGAAGAACGCATAGATTTCAAGACATATTGCCAGGAACGCCTGACACTCCTGGCTGAATTTTAGTCGAGTGCCCCAAAGGTTTCAAACCACTGCAATTCGGTCAATAATGATTCAATCAAGCCCATGTTTAGGTATTTTGTCAGAATTTTCATGCTCTTTGATAAGATATAAGTTTTGTTTTAATACTTGACAAACTTAATTTTTTGGCCAAAAAGCCGGAAAATGCTGAATTGTAGAAAACGCATAAAATAAAAAAGGTTTATGTCAAACTGTCGTACAGGTAAAGCAGTATTCCTTGTGTAAATCTGATATGATTTAGTTAAGATTTGATAAAGTTATAGCTCTGTGAATATTTTCACAAGAGACAATGAGTGAGAGGTTTAGCAGTCCTCATATCTAATGGAGCAAGTTCTGATTGAAAAAGAGATAAAGAAGGCATACGTATTTCTCCCTAGACTCGAACTAGTAGACCTGCATTAGATTGTGCGCTCTGTCACTAAGCCATCAGGGTCGCTTTACTAAAGCCCCTTACGTAAGGAGATATTACGAAAATTTGCGTCACAAAATAATTAAGTCGCTTTATTGTCTGTTCTTTGGATCCCAATCTATTAATTGCCGATTCTCGAACCCAGAGCTTCCCGAGTGGTTTTCTCGCCTCTGTGCGAGATTTAATACAGAGCTCCAACGTTCAAAATCAGCCAATCAGCGAAGGCCCTCAAATGGCCGCCACCAGAGCCTTCCCTGCAAAGTGAGGAGCCGGGGAGCTCTGGGTACGAGAATGATTAAAATTGCATCCTTAATTTGTCTGCGCGTCTTCTTGCGCACGTTGAGCAACCTCCCTGTAATTCAGTACAAGTTCCTTTTGACTGCGAGAGGGGGCGAGTTTAGAGCTTAAACATGTATTTATTTATTTACAAAATGTTCATTTACGAGGCGTTTGGCCTTATGTAACAAGCATATGAAAAACAAACCAGCATCTCTTATTTTGATATCTTCTCGTTTTCCTCTCGCCTATCTCATTTTAGGTTTCACTGTACTTACTCCTGCAACCACAGAATCACCCAGCTGGGAGTTGCACCCAGTCCTCGCTGCACTGGCAGTGCTGCGCATGCTCTGATACACCACTGGATGTTTATTTTACTGCGGTATTATCTACGCAACAATGTGCCATAACATGTTATTTTCACGTGTGAAAATATCATGTTTTCGCGCTTGAGATCACCCGGTATTTCATGCATTGGTGTTTATATAATAAACTGAAGTATAACTGGCAGAGTTTATGCGATTGTCACTGAGTTATATAATAATGAATAATTTTCCTACTGGGTTTTCGTTAATGAGAAAAATTTGGCCTGCTTTTCCAACCCAGAACTGTGAACGTGGTTACAACCTAAGGCAATCCGACTTCACATTACCAAGATTTAATTCTGTAACTTACGGTAAACATTCTCTTAGATTTTTAGGCCCAAAGTTATGGAGCAAACTCCCCAAGAAATATAGAGACGTAGCATCACTAAACTGTTTTAAAAAATATATTAGAGAACTTGACTTAAGCAAACTTATCGATGATGGATGTAGGAGTTGCGGCCTGTGCTCTTCTTAAAGTAATTTTTATTGTACATAGCCATATTTTATCGTAAACATGATTTAGTAATATTATTGTATATAGTTTTTACCAATTCTTAGTATCTATCTTATATAGCTTTTATCAATTATTAGTATTTATCTATTTATTTATTTAATATTTTTCTGTTTATAATGTCCCCGTATTAGTAAGGGAGATTTCTCCCCAGCTAGGTGGTTTTATTGACATTTTAATAAAGTTTCTATTCTATTCTATTCTACGTTGATACTTCATGTTAGTGACATATAGTGGCTCGTCATAAGTAATGTGTGCGCGTTGTCCTCTGCCTCTCCTCTCTGCAGAGTAGTTTTTGCTCCTAATACAGGGCTCCCCCAAGGGACTGCAGTTCGTCTTGGTAGACAAGAAAAGCAAGGTGGTTGCGTCAGACTTCTGTCCTCGTAGTTTTCATCAAGAAAGGGGAGACTAGAATGATTTCTGTCATATTAGGTTCGTCGACATGTCAGTGTAGAAAAGTGTTTTTTTAGAAACTTTTTTTAGGGGCCCTGTGGTTTAACCAGGACTGTTTTCCCAACTGGCACTCATGCGAAACATTGTCTTTTGTTTTCTTGTAATGCACGAGAAAATTCATTAATATTGATGTGTGGAAACCACAACATTCGCTTGAGTGCCAGTCGGGTAAACAAACCACAGGGTCCCCACTCAAGCGGAAAAGGTCCATACAAAAATTTGAAGTTGGTGTTGTAGAGTACTAGGGCAAGGTGACAATAGAACAATAGCCAAGAACAAGGGAATTAGAACGAGACAACGTAATAGGGTACAAATACCTTAACCTAGAAAACAATTCTTTCCTAACACCCATACACGAACAGCCTTAACCTGATTTCTGTTGCTTGGCTATCGAACAAAGGACCCTTTCTTCCACTCACAGAATCCTGAGGAATTGGGCATTGCGATGCATTGCTTGGAGGGGTCACTAGCGGGCAATCTCGGCCACACAGGTAATTTCTGCAGAAACCAATCCCTAGGAAAAACGATTTTCCAAGGCACACGCATGGGAAGTGTTCCTAATTCACATGGATAGCCATGGGAAATCCGAACACTTCCCATTCTTCTACCATGGGCTTTAAAGCTTTTCCCATGCATGGGTTCTGCAGAAATTCCCTGTGACGGACGCAAGATGATGATGATGACGATTGATAAATAAAGAAGACAATTTGTGTATTCTTCGAGTTTTAATTGTTCTTGTATATTCATTCCTATATTAAGCATTTACTACTAAAGATTAAATATCTAATGGGGGTTTTATGTCTTTTATTCCCTATATTTGCTATCCATGCAGTTTAATGAACGATATTCTTATTTAGCTGAAAATCCTAGTTTGCTTTCATATTTACTACCTCATTATTATATATATATATCTGTTACTTTTGTTATTGATACAATACGATTTTTCCCATGGCCTGGTTCCTGAAAGACGTGAGAAGTCTTTCCTGGGTAGCTCTAGAATAAATATGTTTTTTAGCGGTTGGGATGTCCTTCGGCCTCGGGCAACATTTTCCAGCCTTCGGTCACAGTTTTTCCTATACGGACCGACCTAAAGCTGGTAAATAACTTATATATTTTTTTCCAACTCTAAAATTTGTTTTTTTTTTTCGATGAAAACAAGCGCGCGCAAATGGTTACCGTGACCTAGGTCTAAGAATGCAGAACTTCGTTACCGTGCCCTCTAGGAAAAATAAAGCTAATTAGTATA
The DNA here is from genome assembly GCA_033964015.1 of Scolanthus callimorphus. Taxonomy (NCBI): domain Eukaryota; kingdom Metazoa; phylum Cnidaria; class Anthozoa; order Actiniaria; family Edwardsiidae; genus Scolanthus; species Scolanthus callimorphus. Next base: position 5,861,941 of record CM066914.1, read on the forward strand.
TACCAAATCAGTGAATAGTCATTTTCGCGCTTTGATTGGTTTATCCAGCACTATTTACTGTTTTGAGAAAACTTTCAAAATGGCGGCTCTTTTTGGCGCGCGATATTGCGTTTGAACATTTTAATCACCGTATTTTATTCTACTGATTTGGTATATACTAAAACAGCTATCCCCCTCAGGGTCGGTGCCTAGCGGTGGATATATACCTTGACGCTTCGCGTCTCGGTATATATCCACCGCTATTCACCTCCCCATCGGGGGATAGTTGTTAATTATTCCTAGAATAGAGTTATCTCGCCTTTCAGGAACCGTCTTTTTAAAAGTGACTTGTATAGCTAAAACATTTTCAAAACGTTGCTCATTGGGTTTAGGATTTCCTGTTTTTCTGTTCCGCCAGTCAAACCATCTAAGCCAATCAGGTCCTTGCCTTGTTTCGCCTAGTGCAGTAGCATGGCTTTCTGTCGCGACGAAAATCCTGTCGACTGCACTAGGCGAAACAGGACAAGGATTTGATTGGTTTAGATGAATCACTGACGGAACAGAAAAACTAGAAACAAAACACGTTTTGCAAATTTCCAACGCGAAACAACGATTTAGGTATATAAACATAACTTTTTCGTTAAAAAATCCATGATATAGATAAGATTTGATAAATGAAAATCCTCGAGCTTTGTTCAGTTGCTTTGCTGATGCTTTAGTCTTCCTGGCAAGAAAGTCGCATCTATCCTACGATGATTTCCTCATCGAGTTCAATAAAAAGTACGAATAAAAAGTACGAATATAGAAGACATTTCAACTAAAGGCAGAGTACAATTCATGCTTGAGGGACCAGACGCCATTTCTACCGCACTTGTCCTTGCTGAATCAATATCGTCCCAGGGAAACGTAACTCCAATCTCTGTAAACTCTTTTGGAACAACAAACTGACAGACTTCGTTGGGAAGCTTCATGGCGTCTTAGAGTACCAAAAGAAACAAATCCGACACAGGGTCTGTAATTTTGGAGGACGATGTGGTAGATCCACGAATAGACCAAATCGGCTCACGGAATCGTGCGGCAACAAGATGTAAACACTGTTAGCCGATTTTGTCTATTCACTTTGGAACTGGTCCTTGGAACTGGTCCTTGGAACTGAGGGACTCCCATACAGAAAAGTCTTGGAAACTCGATAGGAAAAATGAAATTCCCCCATTAAATTGGATTGGATGTGGCCCCAATAAACTTTAACCATAAGAGATAGCACAGAAAAAGCTACGCTACATTAACCGCTTCATGCTATTCGTCAAGGCTAAACTCAAAACCGATCGAAGGTACAAATACCGAGGGCTTTTCATATTAAATTGAGACGGCACCCTTTTAATGCCGATTTTAGTCCCTACAAGATAGATCGAGTACCCGCGACGTTTTTATATGGGAGTCTCCTCAGAACTGTAATGCACATCTGGTAAAATGCTTTGAGCTTCGGACGACAAAAAAACTATATTAATTAACTTAAATCCAAGAGGAGCGCGCGTTTCTTAAGACTGAAGCGCCAAGTCATCTGGGGACGGATTAAAATACATACTTCACTAGCTACTAAGAACTTACGTGTTAGGCCTACGGCGAACGCCGAACTTCAGCCGCTCTTCTTCTGTCGAACCTTTCCTTTTTCAAAGGATGCCGCTTCATTATACTTTTTAATCAAGAAATTTCTATTGTTTTGTATTGGAACGGCGCGACTCTGGCACGGCGTTTGCCGCGGGCCTTAGTTACTCTGTCTCGAGGTGTACCAGGAAATATCTCACGCGTCACTAACACGAATATGAAGTCACAAGTGGGATATCCCTTGGTATACCACGACAAAGCATTGCATACCTGTGCATATAACTATTTTATACCACGCCACAGAAAATGTCGAGCAGAAGGTTCGATAAAACTTGTTTAGTTACCGTACATGATGGAACGTCAGGAGCGGCGGAAGCAAAAATATGAAGGAAAAAAAACTTTCGGAGATAAATTGTTTGTCCTTCATATTTTTCTAGGGACGGTTTAGGGCATGCTCTTCCAAGGGAACTTAAGCCGGAGATGCATCAAAATGTAGTGTCAACACTTTTTCGCTCAATCCCGTCTGTAGAAATCCCAGAAAAGCAGCTATAGATGAAAAACGCTTCCTGCTTCCGCTGTCCCCTGGACGTTTGATTGGAATACCCTAATATACAATAGCCTTCATTGATCCGAATTTGCCGTATTTTATGTGGCGTGGTATAAAAACGAATAAACAACTTCGCTAAAGATACTTGCAGAATATATAACTATATATATATAAATTTCCTAGTATCTGTAATTGTACCTAACTATGCCTCAGGTGACGATCTGCACTCGGGAGTTTTCCTTCACGGGGATAAGATTTTTCCTTCTTTTGTTGTGCTCCTTGATACAGGAGTTGTCTTTAGAGTTCTTGCGCGAGCTCCCGCGGGTTCGCGCTTTGCGGTTGGGACTACGCTGATTTAACTCTTCTGTGTTGAGCCAAGGGTGGCCCAGACAGTCTTCTACTGTGGGACGATCGCTGGGAAAATAAAAAATTCAGCACGTTGAGGTTGACACATAGATCTGATTTTCCAGAGCGCTCGTACTGTAATAGACGTACAGGTGACATAAATCACGTGCCATGAACAAGAGACGCCACTAGACGCAGCGGAGTGGCGTGCGTCTGTTACAATGCAGACGCGGGAGTGGGAGATTTATTTGTACAACAGCGAAATTTCAAACAGCGCGTGCAAATGTATTTTGCGAGAGATGTGAAACGCGCAACTGTGCGCAACCAGTACGCGCAACCAGTACCGCGACCGTGTGAGCTTTACTGCGACTTTCACAATTCTATAAACTCTTCACCAACTAACAAACTGCGGTTTGGCTTCCGTCAATCAAACGAGCGAGCAGCTCTGGGTGATTTCACGCAGGACTAGCTAAGATAAGGACACGCTAAGTTAAGGACACGCCTAGATAAGGACACGCAGGATAAGGACTAGATAGGCTTCAAAACCAAACTTAACACCATAAAATTCAATCGAAAATCCATGCGCCTGTCTTATAGGTTTGATTGACGGAAGCCAAACCGCAGTTTGGCATACGAAAATGTAGAGTGGGAGTTCTCAGAATACTGAAAATGGCAGCGAAGTACTCAATTCCATAACTCACTTCGGGTACCGCTGTAAAACCTTCCGGATGAAGTCCTGTGCGGTGTACGATATGGAATCGAAATGACTATCGGGGAAGTCGAGCGCGCATAGAGACACATTGTAACACGTGTCGTGTTTATCCTCTCCCGCGAATGGTGACATCCCAGTTAACCTGAAACCAAAGCAAATGGGACATCGTTCATTGATTTCAGGGATCTATTCCGTATGTCGTGCAGCTTGTAGAATATAAAGCCCGGTGCACACTAGCGACATAACGACATAAGGACGTTATGTTGCAACGAAAAAAACATGGGAAAATAACTGAAATAATCAATATTTTCAATGGGTCATCATTAGATTACTTCCCCAAAGCATTCTTCTGTTATTTTTTTGTGGACGTCAACGGTTTGAAACCATCTAAATGTTGTTCGCGTGATATTTTCCTTATGTCGTTATGTCGCAAGTGTGCACCAGGCATAAGAGATTCAAGCAAGCCCATTAAGTTAGATAATCATAATTTAACTTGTTTTTTTTTGCGCGCCACTTACTTTCAATTAAAGTATGTGAAAATGTGGCCAAAAGTAAATTAATTACTGCATTTTAGACCGCTATCGACAAGAGGTGGGCAGAAAACTTCAGAAATCTTTATGTTGTTGAACAATATGCGCGGTTCACGGGTATACTTCTTTGAGCAAAACAATACTTACATAACATATGCCAAGACGCCGATACTCCTGCAATGTAAAATGGAGTATTTAGTTTGTAATGTCCGGACTAAGGCATGGTTGGGTAGAGCCAAGAATGATATCTCCTAATGATATCTCCTAACATAGTCGCGCATAAATGAGAGCCGAGTGCGAATGAACTGTCGCCAACTGAAGGTAATTTGTCGACAAGATTAAGTCGCTAGGCGACAGTACTGGCTAGTATCAACTCTGGGCCCTGAATAATTGTCATTTTCTATATCATCCACCATGATCGACCTAGTCCTCACGATCCCGGGAACCCACAGGAAACCCACTCGGAACGCCAGGGACTGAGCTTTAGCTCAACGCATTTTTTTCCGAGTGACAGCGTGACTTTATGTTCTATTCCATTTACGACTTACCATATATCACTAGGCTTTCCCACCGGTTCGAATTCGAGAATTTCTGGAGCTACAATTGTAGACAAGACAACAACAAGAAGTTAGGATTGGGCTGAATACAAATCTAGTACACGCTAAACTCTACATCGAACGACGTATTTACTCCAGAATAAATTACCATTCACACAGAATAAATTAGCATTCACACAGAATAAATTAGCATTCCCATAGAATAAATTAAACATTCCCACTCAAATGTGACCTACCGATTTACTGAAATCTCGCAAATGTTCAAGGACAACCTCTTACCTACATATTCTGGGGTACCAACTATTAAGCAGATCTGCTCTCCTGGTTTGATTTTCTTGGCCAAGCCGAAGTCGATTATTTTGATCTCTGGATACAATTCCTCCGTCATTAGTAAAATGTTGTTCGGCTACGGGAGAAAAATGGAAATTTATTAGTGATTCTGAAAATTCGCCCTTTTTGCTATGTTGAACCGTGTTGTAGTGGTTTGACAACCCCGTTCAACATTATTCAAACGTGGTTTACTGCGCCTCCAAAACGTAGTTCAACAATGTAAAACGGGTTTCACACACACCAGTTCAACATGCGCGTTCAACAAAGTCAGATGTTGATTGGTGTTGATTAGAGGCCCATCAACAGGAGCCTCCATCTACTCCACTAGGTCTAGCCATATGCACAGGAGTAGAAGAATCAGGAGCCCATCAACAGGAGCCTCCATCTACTCTTCTAGGTCTACCCATATGCACAGGAGTAGAAGAATCAGGAGTAGAAGAATCAGGAGCCTCCATCTACTCCACTAGGTCTAGCCATATGCACAGGAGTAGAAGAATCAGGAGCCCATCAACAGGAGCCTCCATCTACTCTTCTAGGTCTACCCATATGCACAGGAGTAGAAGAATCAGGAGTAGAAGAATCAGGAGCCTCCATCTACTCCACTAGGTCTAGCCATATGCACAGGAGTAGAAGAATCAGGAGCCCATCAACAGGAGCCTCCATCTACTCCACTAGGTCTAGCCATATGCACAGGAGTAGAAGAATCAGGAGTAGAAGAATCAGGAGTAGAAGAATCAGGAGCTCATCAACAGGAGCCTCCATCTACTCCACTAGGTCTAGCCATATGCACAGGAGTAGAAGAATAAGGAGCCTATCAACAGGAGTCTCCATCGACTCCACTAGGTCTAGCCATATGCACAGGAGTAGGAGAATCAGGAGCCCATCAACAGGAGCCTCCATCTACTCCACTACGTCTAGCCATATGCACAGGAGTAGAAGAAGCAGGAGCCCATCAACAGGAGCCTCTATCTACTCCACTAGGTCTAGCCATATGCACAGGAGTAGAAGAATCAGGAGCCCATCAACAAAGGCCTCCATCTACTCCACTAGATCTAGTCATATGCACAGGAGTAGAAGAATCAGGAGTCCATCAACAGGAGCCTCCTTCTACTCCACTAGGTCTAGCCATATGTACAGGAGTAGAAGAATCTGGAGCCCATCAACAGGAGCCTCCATCTACTCCACTAGGTCTAGCCATATGCACAGGAGTAGAAGAATCAGGAGCCCATCAACAGGAGCCTCCATCTACTCTTCTAGGTCTACCCATATGCACAGGAGTAGAAGAATCAGGAGTAGAAGAATCAGGAGCCTCCATCTACTCCACTAGGTCTAGCCATATGCACAGGAGTAGAAGAATCAGGAGCCCATCAACAGGAGCCTCCATCTACTCTTCTAGGTCTACCCATATGCACAGGAGTAGAAGAATCAGGAGTAGAAGAATCAGGAGCCTCCATCTACTCCACTAGGTCTAGCCATATGCACAGGAGTAGAAAAATCAGGAGCCCATCAACAGGAGCCTCCATCTACTCCACTAGGTCTAGCCATATGCACAGGAGTAGAAGAATCAGGAGTAGAAGAATCAGGAGTAGAAGAATCAGGAGCTCATCAACAGGAGCCTCCATCTACTCCACTAGGTCTAGCCATATGCACAGGAGTAGAAGAATAAGGAGCCTATCAACAGGAGTCTCCATCGACTCCACTAGGTCTAGCCATATGCACAGGAGTAGGAGAATCAGGAGCCCATCAACAGGAGCCTCCATCTACTCCACTACGTCTAGCCATATGCACAGGAGTAGAAGAAGCAGGAGCCCATCAACAGGAGCCTCTATCTACTCCACTAGGTCTAGCCATATGCACAGGAGTAGAAGAATCAGGAGCCCATCAACAAAGGCCTCCATCTACTCCACTAGATCTAGTCATATGCACAGGAGTAGAAGAATCAGGAGTCCATCAACAGGAGCCTCCTTCTACTCCACTAGGTCTAGCCATATGTACAGGAGTAGAAGAATCTGGAGCCCATCAACAGGAGCCTCCATCTACTCCACTAGGTCTAGCCATATGCACAGGAGTAGAAGAATCAGGAGCCCATCAACAGGAGCCTCCATCTACTCCACTAGGTCTAGCCATATGCACAGGAGTAGAAGAATCAGGAGCCCATCAACAGGAGCCTCCATCTACTCCACTAGGTCTAGCCATATGCACAGGAGTAGAAGAATCAGGAGCCCATCAACAGGAGCCTCTATCTACTACACTAGGTCTAGCCATATGCACAGGAGTAGAAGAATCAGGAGCCCATCAACAAAGGCCTCCATCTACTCCACTAGATCTAGTCATATGCACAGGAGTAGAAGAATCAGGAGTCCATCAACAGGAGCCTCCTTCTACTCCACTAGGTCTAGCCATATGTACAGGAGTAGAAGAATCTGGAGCCCATCAACAGGAGCCTCCATCTACTCCACTAGGTCTAGCCATATGCACAGGAGTAGAAGAATCAGGAGCCCATCAACAGGAGCCTCCATCTACTCTTCTAGGTCTACCCATATGCACAGGAGTAGAAGAATCAGGAGTAGAAGAATCAGGAGCCTCCATCTACTCCACTAGGTCTAGCCATATGCACAGGAGTAGAAGAATCAGGAGCCCATCAACAGGAGCCTCCATCTACTCTTCTAGGTCTACCATATGCACAGGAGTAGAAGAATCAGGAGTAGAAGAATCAGGAGCCTCCATCTACTCCACTAGGTCTAGCCATATGCACAGGAGTAGAAGAATCAGGAGCCCATCAACAGGAGCCTCCATCTACTCCACTAGGTCTAGCCATATGCACAGGAGTAGAAGAATCAGGAGTAGAAGAATCAGGAGTAGAAGAATCAGGAGCTCATCAACAGGAGCCTCCATCTACTCCACTAGGTCTAGCCATATGCACAGGAGTAGAAGAATAAGGAGCCTATCAACAGGAGTCTCCATCGACTCCACTAGGTCTAGCCATATGCACAGGAGTAGGAGAATCAGGAGCCCATCAACAGGAGCCTCCATCTACTCCACTACGTCTAGCCATATGCACAGGAGTAGAAGAAGCAGGAGCCCATCAACAGGAGCCTCTATCTACTCCACTAGGTCTAGCCATATGCACAGGAGTAGAAGAATCAGGAGCCCATCAACAAAGGCCTCCATCTACTCCACTAGATCTAGTCATATGCACAGGAGTAGAAGAATCAGGAGTCCATCAACAGGAGCCTCCTTCTACTCCACTAGGTCTAGCCATATGTACAGGAGTAGAAGAATCTGGAGCCCATCAACAGGAGCCTCCATCTACTCCACTAGGTCTAGCCATATGCACAGGGAGTAGAAGAATCAGGAGCCCATCAACAGGAGCCTCCATCTACTCCACTAGGTCTAGCCATATGCACAGGAGTAGAAGAATCAGGAGCCCATCAACAGGAGCCTCCATCTACTCCACTAGGTCTAGCCATATGCACAGGAGTAGAAGAATCAGGAGCCCATCAACAGGAGCCTCTATCTACTACACTAGGTCTAGCCATATGCACAGGAGTAGAAGAATCAGGAGCCCATCAACAGGAGCCTCCATCTACTCCACTAGGTCTAGCCATATGCACAGGAGTAGAAGAATCAGGAGCCCATCAACAGGAGCCTCCATCTACTCCACTAGGTCTAGCCATATGCACAGGAGTAGAATAATCAGGAGCCCATCATCAGGAGCCTCCATCTACTCCACTAGGTCTAGCCATATGCACAGGAGTAGAAGAATCAGGAGTAGAAGAATCAGGAGCCCATCATCAGGAGCCTCCATCTACTTCACTAGGTCTAGCCATATGCACAGGAGTAGAAGTGGTTTTTGAATTTAAAGGGGAAATTGGTACTTTGAGATTAAGAGTTTTGGGTTCAACTTATGCAGTGCGTGCGATGATGGTGCTGATCTTTCTGTTGAGAGATAATTTGTAACCATGACAACTAATTCTCACGGGATTCAAAATCTACAATCTAAAAATAGATTCATCTAAACCTGTGCTTCGGACGCCCACCAATAAGTGATGGAGGCTCCTGTTGATGGGCTCCCTGTGCTTCGGACGCCCACCAATAGGTGATGGAGACTCCTGTTTATGGGTTCCCTGTGCTTCGGACGCCCACTAATAGGTGATGGAGATTCCTGTTGATGGGCTCCCTGTGCTTCGGACGCCCACTAATTGGTGATGGAGGCTCCTGTTGATGGGCTCCCTGTGCTTCGGATGCCCACCAATAGGTGATGGAGGCTCCTGTTGATGGGCTCCCTGTGCTTCGGACGCCCACCAATAGGTGATGGAGACTCCTGCTGATGGGCTCCCTGTGCTTCGGACGCCCACTAATAGGTTATGGAGGCTCCTGTTGATGGGATCCGAGTTGAATAAAATGCAAAATTGGTTTGACCCCAGCCATAAAGGCGCGAAAAAGGAGAAAATGGGAAGAAATTTTAAAAATCTTCTCTTTTGGAAGTGAAATAGGGGGAAATCATGTCAGTACTTCAAAGGTTCATTGTGGAGAACAGTCTGCTCATTTAAGCTCTTTCATGACATTTTATTTTTATCATTTTTCAAAGGTTTCGTAACGCGCTATGCAACACTGGCGCCTTTGAGTCGCTAGAGCGGTGAATGATATAGGACCCTGGGAAAAGTAAATTCATAAATATATCTTATCAATTATCGTGAAGCAAAATATTTGAATCTTTTTTCATTAATATATCAAACACGAGCAAGAATGTTTCATAAGGATTTCTCAGACTCAATAATTGTCATCGAGCTTAAACAAAGAAACTCATAAACGATCTTAATTTGTATAGGTTTTGTAGATGTTATTCGCCTTCTTTTGCTTGTTGATAAATGTTTCAGCCAACTTCTCCGTGTTTGGAAATCCGATGAATGACAACCGAGAACTCGGTTGAAAATAGGAGGCAAAGCTGAGTTTTTTTTAACCTACTTCGACGTGTTTGGAAACACCTCTCGGGTATTTGATATAGAGCAAAAAGAAGGAATGAAATCTCAAAAATCTATGCAAATCAAGACCGCGTATCTAAACCTCCTTCAGGCTTATGATTTTCTTTGTTCATGGTTGATGAATTATTGATGAGTTCAAGAATAAGCCATGATGGGCACACGTAATCCGTTAGCGAATAGCAAAATTTTTATCACGAGATCTATACTCCAAGTGCGACAATAATGACATGTGCGGGGGACCAAAATAACGATGAGTTATGTGATCAATAGCACGTTTTTTATAAGGAATTCTACTTCAACCTGCTGTTTAAAATCTCAGGGCTAAGTGGCAATCATTCCTCAAACAAGGTGACAATTTTTAGTGACAATTTTTCACCCAAAGTTCTTCATAAACGCCTTGCCATTTTTCGTGCGGCAATTATTCGTATCAGGAGAGAAACACTTTTCACAACCAATCAGATGACAGGTTTCAAATAGCCTGCGGTTCTGCTACTGCCGCTTGCTAATGAAGGATTATTTCATGCGGGTTTCATATGCACCTCCTCGGTTCGTTTTACAAGACGGTCAAGGTTATCTATCGCAACTGCCTCTTTGTCGTAAGCCCTGAATAAGCTTATACAACAAATATGCATGGCTACGAAACGTAAATCCAAAGTGTGCTGACAACAAGTCAAGCTAAAATTTCGTTCTGCAAACACCTGTACAAATTTGCATAAGAAACATAAATTCAATAAACATTGCGGTGTGTATTTTAAAGATGTTTAACTAAAAAAATAAAGGCTAACCACACAGTACTGTATACTATAAAGATTAATTTTGTTTAGGCCGAAAATAATAGGGCAACGAGAAAGAAATCAACAAGAGCTTAGGAATTCTTCTTTTAAGTTATTTTTGCAGTTTAATGAAAGTGGAACTATAAAGCGAGAAGCCAACAGGAGAAGAAGCGCCTTGGGCTACTATAATGCGGATTAATCTAAAATGTCCCCACGAAGATCTCAAAAGCGCAGCCTCCCCAAAATGCAAGATTACGCAACAACCTTGATAACCTTTTCGGACAGGTGAATAGTCCATCAACAAAGTGAGATTTAAAAAAAGGGAGGAGGAAAGAAAACTGTAAATAACAATCAAGACCTCAAGGCCGAATGAGTCTTTATTCAATAACAGACCATGGGGCTGTAGGCCGAATTAGAAATCATGGAGAGGTCTTATTGTTTTAGTATAAATCAACTCGATGACCATTGTGGATAGCGCTCACAGAAAATAAAATACCTCCACCACTTTTTCTTCACCGGAGACTGAGCAGCAGCAAAAATCGCCAGTTTCGTCAACAAGAATTATCACAAATAGACCATTAGACTAGTACCGTAGCAAATAATAAGGATTTCTTATAGGCGTCTTGTTGTTGTATACTAAAGCTGTATATAGTTAGCGCTGATTTTCGGGCCAACTTTAGTCCCTACCAATTGACTTATTTTGCACATGTTACTGGGTACACAGTAACACTCATTTTTTTTTTACAAGAACCAGGTTTATAAGAACGTTTGAGGTGAGATTTGCATTCAAACATTTAAAACATAAGGACATAGCTCAGGTGAGTTCCACTTTAGGATTGTAAATCCTTGTCTCGCTTCCTTCAATTTATAAGCTTCTACTCATCTCCGGGGTGAATCTTCGTCCTGGGAAGCCATTCACTAACAAGTGAATCTGAGGTAATCGGGTATTTTGGACTTGCAACTTTAAGCCCCGCCTCAAACGAAAATTACTATTGTTATAAAAAAAATGAGTGTACTTCATCTTAGATTTGAGTAGCCGATCTATTACTCAAGGACGAACAAGTTGTTAATCACTCGACTTGTTCACTTGGTACCAGTTGACTTTACGCGTCATTTGCTAAGCGCTCGGACTGTGGAAACATTCGGCAAATAACCTAGTTTATTGAAGAGTATCTTGCATCTCAGGTCAAGGTAAAAGCGGAAAGGAGAGCTGAATAGAGATTCGCCAAAAACGTTGGCCGAAGTTGCAACAAATGATACATATGATAGGGTGTATTTGCAGTTGTTTCGCATTTTGACACAAAACTTTGGCGACGCGGCTCGCAAATTTCGGCAACGCGGCCCTGCGTTCTGTGACTAAAAATAGTATCCGTCCTGAAATCTATACGTGTCAGGTTAATTAATACACCAGACAAGGTCTATTTCAACTAAGATATTGAATGCATCGTAGAACAGCAATGCCTGTCGTAGTAGGTATGACCTTGTCAAGATTAAGAACGAGAAAAATTCCTCGCGAGTCCGCTCTCTTAACGATATGTTTATACAACATTGCAGTGCTAGATAAACACTTAAGGGTCATTTAACTTGTATTATGTATTTTCAGATTTTATCTGAATGGGTAAATACTGCTGTTAACGGGGAATTCGACTGATAAGTCAGTGCTCAGACGAACTAAGCCTGAAAAGGAAGCTTAAAAAGTTATTTCTTCAACAGCTGTTAAGTTAAATACCGAGTGTGCTGTGCATTCTTTTATAAATTCATGCCGGGACGCATGCTGCTCCAAAGAACCAAGTCTACTTTGGGCTATTAGCGCAGTTAATTCTAGAAAAACAATTATGGCGGCGGAGTTTGGGCAACGAAAAATAATTGAGCAATAATACTTTCGGTCTTCCGGCATTTGGCCTTGAATGTGGGTTTAAAGACTTCTCGATGCAGGATTAAACAGTTCCAAGGTAGCAGCAGTGTTTTTGTAAGCAAATCGTTATTAACACTGGACTTTGAGAAGTTTCCTAATAGGAGCTGTTGCCAAAATATGAAACGAGAAACCATTAAATGGTAATCAAATTAAAGCGATATTTCAGCCATTCCGCAATTGCTATTTTTCCTCCAAAAACATTAATACAACTTAAAAATTTATAAGCAAGCATAGTGAATTAACTTCTTAAAGTTCACGTAGCAACACAATGCAAACGACGAAAACAGCTGGCAGCAAGTAAAATTCCTTTTGTCACGGTTTGGTTTTCGGGTTAAACGTGATAAATGAGGAAAACTACCTGCTTGGGAAAAACGCTGAATTAGAAAATACCTCCCAAAGTCTAATAAGGATATCTCTGTCAAATTCGACCCTAGATATACAAAACGAATCGGTTAAGTGAAGCGTGGTGGTTTTGTGGCCAGTATCTTATCGCGACACATTTTCGAGGATTGTAAAACAGCGTCGTCTGAGTTTAAATGATTCATGCCAAGCGTCCTTCGTCAAGTCCCAAACAATTGTATTATCTTTCGCTAAAAATAGTGTCATTTTCGGGAGAAAATAATATGGAGGGCATTTGGGTGAAACACAAATTGAAGCGTAGCATGGACAGCTTGGATAAATAACCTTTTTTCACTGAAAAGAAAAAGTGACAGTTTTTCCCCCTGAAACGCTATCATTGTTTGTGAACTAGCAAATGAAGACATTTAAAATGGGATAAACCATGAAAATTCCAATGTTCCAAGGAATTCAAAATTAGAGCCTTTATCTTAAAATATTAGCAAAAAGGAAGGAAGGAAATACGGAGGCAATGTCGCTGACATTTACATAAGTGTTTCCTGGTTTATGAGAAGGAATTTTTAGACGAATTTTTCCGCTGGTGGAAAAATGATCGTGAGTGGAAAAGCAATACATGGGGCGAATCAATTAGTCACTCCATTTCTCTAAACATGGTTTACATTTTCATAATTGAACGAGTCATTTTAAACGTAAACTGTACTATGACTCATCGTCAGCCGGATTTGTATTCTGTAGCCCAAGCCGACAAAGAAATGACAACATTGACATGAACAGATGAAAGGGATTTGAAAGCAAATACTGGCTACGCAGATTCCATTAAAACAACAACTGAAAAATAGGTTGTTTTTAAAATTCGAAAAATTGATTTCCGAAGAAATTTTTTCTCTGAATACCGGATGTGTTTTGTGCAATGCTTTCAGCAATATTCCTTGGGAAGCCGCGGTACGTTGAGAATAGGCAGGCCCGATGCTAGACAACCAATGTGGAGAAATAGGCATAAATGAGTCTCTAGCTGATATCGCTATTGGGGCTAATCTGATTATAGTTCGAATATAACCTGAATATAGCTTTATCTCGAAGGATGGAGAAATTTTCCCATAAGAATCTTGTATATCCAAAGGTTTATTTTATTACTTTGACCTTAGCCTATCAGATATGGTGTTATTTTGACCATTAGAATTATCCGTCGTAGATGCGCTACAGAATTAACTGCTTTGTGACAGAAAATTAGGCATTTGTCAAAATCGTTCGATATCATCAATGAAGCTAGGCTTGGGTCGCGGAGAATCTAATCGCTTTCAGTTCTGTATAGCTTCTAAATAGTTTACTGATAGGAACTATACAAGAATGGAATTCGCATTAGAAATTAATGACAAAAACATGGCTTATTAGCCACGACTCTTCGTACGCTGCAAAACATTTAATTCATCGAGTTTCTTTTGGATTTCAAGAATGCCTTAGCTAGACAGTATAAGAGTCGTTAAGTGCAAACCCGAGACTTAATCAATGGTGCATAAAACATTTCCCAGATGCAAAAATGGCCCGATGGCCCGAATTAGAGAGGCCATAAAGCCGGGTACAAGGCATACTCCATGCTTGTTAATGTAAACACACAAGCGTTGCCCTTAATACCCAAATTGACCATTTTTTGTAAGATAAACGGTGCTATGCTTGCATTGCAAACCAACCTACGTGACACTGAAACACAAAGGCATATCCAAGTTAAAAATGTCCCTAAAAATTCAAACGAAGCTGTAAGTTACGTGGCATATATTGTACTCACTTTAATATCGAGATGAATAAAATTCTGCTTGTGCAAATGTCGTACGCCTTCTAAAATCTGCCGCAAAAGGTAACCACTTCTTTCTCGCTTCTACTCGATGCAGGCTCGTCCGAATCTAAAGCGACGCAGTGCCGGTGTAAGTCACCACCGAGAGCCCTGCAAAAAAATTGCCAAATTTAATTCAATTACTGAGGCGAGCAGAGGAATTTAAAATCGCGTGAAGCTTAGGAAATTCGACGCGTGTACATCGCGAGAGGTGTACAAATACAGTCGTAAAATAAACAATACAAAGCACTTACAGTTCTAGGATGAGAATCAGCTCTGTCCGGGTCTCGTAGACTTCGTATAAGGTAACAATTTTAGTGTGTTGGTATGGTGTATTCGTGGACCATAGCACTTCAACCTCATGCCAAACCTCACTTCTGCAGTCTTGGCCTTTTCTGCGTTTCTGACGAACTTTGCGGCGAACTGTAAACCGGTGGATTTCTGGGTGCATCTTCGCACTACTGCATACTGTCCCCTACACAAAACAGGGTAGAGGATAAGACAAGTTTCGGATCACTAGCTTATCGCACACGGGGCTTAATTCAAGGGCTCAATGGCCGAATATCTACAGCGCGGAACAAATACGCCGAGAGATTCAGACTAAACAATCATAATTATTCTTTTCCAAAGAAAAGGAAAATATGGGTACCTTCCAATTTGATCGTGAATTTCGTAATAATTTTCGATGGGCTCTGTTTTGCCGTTATGCCAGACATCATGATTCAGTCGAAGCTGTCTAACAATGTGCCCCTGAGTCAAGATGCGCTCGCACCCGGAATAACTCTACAGCGCAAACCAGAAATTGCCGGGTTGCGCGCGCGGCTTAGCCAATCAGAAGCTCTGATTTTGATCAATTTGACGTCACTTCCGGCAAAGAAATCCCTCGTAATAATTGGCTCTGTCACGGCAGGCCTGTCTGCTTCCGTGATTTGCAAGTCTGGTTTGAGAGAACGTTTTATATCGCGGTTACATCTGGCGTTGTCCCCGCTGATGAGACCAACTAAATGATATGCAAAACAGTCACAATTTATCATTCATCTCTTCAAACGCTTTTCGAGCATTTTTCTGATGTTTCACGCCCTTAACGAAAAATAACTTGAATTTTATCATTTGTACAGGGGGCAACAGGAATTCCGAAAAACTCTTTTTCCGAATGTAAAGTGAAACATAACTATAGTTAAACCCGGGTATCTAAAGAGAAGGAAAATGGAATTTTATATTTATGAAAACATTACATATTCCACCTTTGATCAATATTTATCCAATGGAGGTCTCTTCATTTTTCCAATTGTAAAGCATTCCATATTTTAGTTTTAATGGGTCGCAAAAATTTGAATTTAAAAAATGAAAGATTGAAAATAAGTCTACACAAGTAATTTTTTCCTTGACAATTTTTCCCTAACAAGGAAACTTGACCATGTAGACGCGCCAGCAATTTCCTTAACAATTTTTCCTTGACAATTTGTATTTGCTCGTGTAGACAATTTTTCTTTGACAAGCATCCGTGTTGAAAAGCTAGCATGACAGACAGACAGACAGACTTTATTTATACACGGACAAAACACTCAGTATACATGTAATTATATATTAAACATGTCTATCTTTTTTTCATCCTCGCACACCAGGGAGGAGGTGAGGGGAGGACTCTGGCACGCGAGGATGGCTTTTTTTTTGACAAACAAAACTTGTCAAAAATTGCTCATGTAGACGGCTGTCAAAGAATAATTGACAATTTTTTATGACGTCATCATTAGTTTCCAAGCCCCATAAGCACTCACGGCTGGTACTGCGACCAAGATGACAGCCTCCGTCAACACAAACAATGTTCCATGTTTGCTGACCTAATCATTGTTGGCGCTTAAAAGCAGATCACTTGTCAATGAAAAATTGTCAAGGAAAAATTACTTGTGAAGACTGTGCTTTAGTTTAGAGACAAAGACTGTGGAAGCACCCAGGGAAGCAATCAAATACAAAATGTTGGAACACTTTGTTGAGAGAACACGCTCTCCCTGCCCTCCCTTCAATGTTGTCCAAAATTGTGTCCAGTATTATTTCCCGCCCAACATTGGGAGGGGAAGGAAGGACTAGGTGTACCAATTACTTATGCATTTGGTTGAGGGTTGGAGTGAAGGGAGGGGAGGGGAGGTTGGCGGGGCAACAATCTCATGCATGCTTAATATGGGAATTCTAGAGCAGAGGAATTAGGCCCATTTTGAAATTTTGTATCTCGAGTTTGTTTGAATCTTACATACTCATCTTTGGTCAGAAAATGTATATCCCAGACTTACACAAATTTGAAAGGGTTATTTTGACTTTGAGCAGGTGGAAGTGGTGACGTGACCAGATAAGAAAAATTGTTTTCTTAAAATGAGGTGAGCATGTTTCTATTTCTATTCATAAAAAGTTATGTTGATGGTGTTCTTCAAGAATCTGTTTGAAGTGATTGACTATCATGTTTTACGTCATGTGGCCTGTTGTCCGCACTTTTCACATAGATAAGAGATATCCCAGCAATCCAAACAGATTCCTGTAAAGTTATTCAAGTACTACACAAATCTGCTAAAAGTTATCTTTCTTAGGTGAATAGACCTCTTTACCTTGGGCAAAATGTTGTCCTATTTCAGATCATGTGGCATTCATTTGAATATTTTTTCTTTGCTTGGGTTGCTTCCATATTCATATGTCCTTCAGTGCGTAACAGAAAAAGAAAGAAAGAATACTCATGGAAATGCCACGTGATCTGAAATGGGACAACATCACGCCCAAGGTAAAGATATCTAAATTTCACCACCCCATTTTAAAACATCATTTTTCGCTTTTGGAGGTCACGTGACCAGGCGAATTTTGTATCACAATACCCAAAATGACAAAATATCTGATAACGACCTTTGAGTGAAACACCAACTTGATATGCCACAACCAGAGTGACATTGTTGCAAAATGTGATTTGGGAGAGATCCAAATATGTCCCAGGCCTTAACGAGGGGAACATTGGGGTTGGCGGTTCCGCACATTTAGCAGTTTTTGTTTCCCTTTTTTCGGTTTTCTTAAATTTTCAATGCGATTTCAAAAAAAGCCTGCGGAGCACAGTTTTGACATTGTGCATTTCCAGAAAAAATCCATACCCCCACCACGGAGGGAATTTGTTTAGAGACCTCCCCCACCCCCTGGAATTTCCAATCCAGGGAGTGACTTTTGACCCCCCCCCCCCCCCCCCCCTACCCCCTGGAATTTCTGACCGTGGAAAAAAAGCCCCCACCCCCTCTGGAAAAAAAAACTATTGTTTCTAAAACTGGCTTCCATGCAGTTTGAAGAAACATGTTTGGATAACTTATTATTATTTTTAGTACCATAACACGGTAAAACCAAGTGTAAGCTTGTTTATCATAAAAAGAGCTTACAAAAGGTTATAGGAAAGGAAATCGATAAGAAAGGAAATCAGCAAAACAGTTCACTGATATTAAGTGTCTTTTCTTGTTGATTAACGAAGGCCGGGCACGAAGTCAACCTGCGGTAAACTTCCTTTTTCGTGCGCTAGCGGACAGATGCTTCTCTTGCTTTGCGGAATTGAGACGTGCACATTAAATCACGTCGCAAAAATTTTGACTGTCAATTTTAAGCACCATTGGAAAACAAACTGTTTAAACAAGAACAATTTGGAACTACTATTCAAGTTTTGTTTTGACATCTTGTTGTTGCCGAAGGCACAAATTCAAACCTATGATAAACTAAAGTTTTCTCGTTTGCTTCTTAAATAAACCCCACAAAATTTACGAAAGGAGAAGCTAACCTATAATACTTAAATTATTTCATAGTTATTATTGTTGTATTACTAGGTACAAGTTTGTAACAAGTACAAGTTTGTAACTCAACACCAAAACAATTTTTCACATGCTAAAGGCTTGCTAGCAGTCTATTGATCTGCGCCTGTTGTTTTGGTATTCCTGCGCCATAGGTAATCAGGCTCGGTTACACGGATACATGAACGATCTTGAGTTCGCTCTTCGCACTTTATGAAGGCTTTTCTTTCAAGAAATGTGGTCTAACATGCAGCCTTGTAAGATTTCTCACATGTTTAACGACAGTTTTGACGAATTAACTTCTTTGTCATTGCAAAGCGCTGAGAAAAAAAGTCCTTTCCGACAATGTTGAATGGCAAAAACCAAACAACACTCTGAAGGTAAAACGACCCTCTGGAAATTTTTCCCATCAGCCATCCCCCCACCCCCTGGAATTTCCTGGGGCTTTGACACCCCCCACCCCCTGGAATTTCCAATTCCCTCCGTGGTGTGGGTATGGATTTTTTCTGGAAATGCACATTTTTCATCACAACTTTTGGGGTTTTGTCACTTTTAAATGTGGTTTTACGAGGGGGACATTGGGGAGGTACAGAAACCGCAAAACCGCCTAAAAATTACGTCAAAATCGCAAAACCGCACACAAAATCGTATCAAAATCGAAACCGGAATTCACAAATTAGATTTCTTTTAGTAAACGTGGCAGGAGTAAACGACGGTCACAGCAGATCAATCTGCGCTCCGTAGAAATTTTAAAACTGTAAAACCCGCATCAGAAAATGACAAAATCCGAAAAATCGTAATTGAAAAATGTCAAAACCGTGCTCCGCAGGCTTTTTGAAACCGTGAAACCGCATTGAAAATTCAAGAAAACCGAAAAAACGCAAATAAAAACAGCCCAAACCGTGGAACCGCCAACCCCAATGTCCCCCTCTTTTACGGTTTTAAAATTTCTACAGAGCACAGATTTTTCTGCTATGACCGCCTTCTACTCCCATCTCTTTTTCTAAAAGAATCTAATTTGTGAATTGTGGTTTCGGATTTGATACGATTTTGTGTGCGGTTTTGCGATTTGGATGTAATTTTTGGCCGGTTTTGCGGTTTCTGTACCTCCCCAATGTCCCCCTCCTTAACACTTCTCATATTTTGCAAAGCACTAATTACATATGCGAAGAAGATATTATGGTATTTGTGATCTTTGGAAGTGATATTACCGTATTTGCGATTTTTGGACGCAAAAATTACAGTATTTGAGGGTCCCCTTTGCCCACCTCTTCATGAATGAGTTTAGCTCAAGAGCCCGTTGATGAACTATGATGTCAACCAATGGAAGGTTTTTGATGGTAAGGGCGCCAAAACAGGGTCCTTTCGTGCAAAGGAAACACGATTCAGATTTCAATAGCCACACAAAGAGAACAATAGAACGAGGCAACAAAGAATTGAATGGACTGTATAGAATTCCTCTACTCGAGGGCCAAAAGCCAAAAGGACCGTTCACGTTGGACGTGTTCCGGATCCGGGGCGATTCGAATTTATCGACAGCCCCTTATCACAACCTGTGCATAGCGAAAACGTTTAAGTTGAACAGCATCTTTTACCTGTTCGTTTCTTGAGAACAACATCCTGTTTGCGATGATGGCGAAATTCCTGCACAAATCAGCCTTCCTTCGCTGATGGTCCATGCTTGTTGTTGAGGCTGAGTCACCAGGCCTTGACGTTCACTGGCTTCAATGTTCAAGGGCTACAGGACCAGCAGATATATGCGGATTTAGGAGGGCTCAGTCACCCCCCCCCCCCCACCCCACCCCCCCCCCCCCTCTCGATAAAGTTTCCCATACATTTTTACTGTATTTGCTGGAGCAAGGTTACAACTTTAGCCTCCATCATTTTCACTTTTGGCCCCTCTTTTCCTGGATTCGCCCTTTGGAGAGGGTCCTGTCACAGAGTCTCCTAGAAAATAGTCTACATTTGTTGGCCCTAAAAGTACCATAGACAGACAGACATACAATCTTATTAATAAGACCCCCCCCCCCCCCACACACACACACTTTGAAAGCTATTCCACCGTACCTGTGCCGACGTTGCAAACTCCTAGTATTATTTGCCTGTGTAAGTATTTTCCCTCATATCTTGGCAAAAAGGCAGACAAAGTCACCAGAACTTGTTGCCGATGTTCGAGAACACCTAGTCCAGTCCCTGAACTCTCCTTCGCGGCTCCGTTGTTTCCTGTGGTCGCCGAAAGGAGAGTCCAGAAACCTTTTGATGCGCATGCGCTAGATCTGACCAAGAACTTGGGTTTTTTCGTTAGTGCGCATGATCCAAATACCGCTGTCGGAGATTGATTGTTGGCATTCTCTTACCCAGAGCTCCCCGGCTCGTCTCCTCGCGGGGGAGGCTCTGGTGACAGCCACTGACGCATGCGCGAGATTTTATACAGAGCCGTTGAGAGAAAGATCTTTCTGCGCATGCACCAACGTTCAAAACCAGCCAATCAGCAAAGGTCCTCAAATGGATGTCACCAGAGCCTCCCCTGTGAGGTGAGAACGAGCCGGGGAGCTCTGGGTAAGAGAATGGATTGTTGGCTACATGAATTTTGCCCATCAAGATAGGACGCCCTTGTGACTGTAACCGCGAAATTCAACAATCAATCTCCGACAGTGGTATTTGGACCATGCGCACTAACGAAAAAACCCAAGTTCTTGGTCAGATCTAGCGCATGCGCATCCAAAGGTTTCTGGACTCTCCTTTCGGCGACCACAGGAAACAACGGAGCCGCGAAGGAGAGTTCAGGGACTGGACTAGAGAACACCGTTCTCAGCTTGGTCGCCATGTTTTTTCTCGGCCAGTGGTGAAGGTTTCGTGAAGCGCCCGAGTGTATACATGTAAAGGTGAATTTTCTCAAAGAAGAATTCCTCACGCTTCTTCGTGTTGCTCTAGCAACCTAAGATATAACATCAGCTGTCAGTGTCTTACTTTTGCCAATTACAGTTTATTTTTTGTGATTAATTTCCCTGTTTGAGAACAAATACTTAGTTTATTTTATATTTTACCTCTGTAATCAGAATGATCCTTACAAGAACAACTATAGCCTGTATTTAAAACGCCAGCTCAAAAAGCTTATCTGATAACTGTTTTTGTGGATTTTCTGATGTCTGTTTGGTCTATGTGGCCAGAGTTTACTACATAACGCCTTTCAGGTGACATTTTGGCATCCCATGTTTTATTAATCTCGAGATTTGCTGACAGACTCAGTCTGCAGGTGTACCAAGCCTGCAAATACAGTCGTTCTGTATGCATTTTAATAATGCTGTGCTAATTCGAAGCTTAAAAGGGAGATTTAAAATGTTGCAATTTACGCTCTAGACCAGTGGCGCTTTGATCCTGATTTAAGCTGAAATGGAAAGAAAAGCAACTTCGACAGACAAAACGAAACGACTTTTAAAAGACTTATCGGATTATCTTCGGAAGTTTCCCGAGTTTCATCAGGGCATGTCTCCAAACTTCCTACACGGGATTTATGAGGAATTTCAACCGCTTAACGAGTTAAGTTTACGACAAGTTGAAGCCTCTATTCAGACTGTCTGCTATTGTGAACTGTGTCTTGAAGACGAGCTTCTCGATGTGTTTGAAGAGATGGAAAGGCGAAGCGGACTTATGAAAGACATTAAATGGGAATTTGCGTCCCTCGCAGGAAATAGCAGAGACCTTGTGTCCGTCGAACAAGCACAGTTTCTTTTTAAATGCCATTTAGGGGACTCGTGGAAAAGGAAATGGGACAAATTTTTAGTTAATCGACTGATTAAGGATTCTAGAATAAGTCTGGCAGAAATAGAAGTCATCCTATGCGATCCACTGGAGGATCACTTGGACTTAGAGGATCTAAATTAAATTCCAATCGTCCTAAACTGCATGAAATATAAACCAGTCCAATATAGAGTAAATATAGAAAGATCTATTTACTTTTCATTTCCTAAATTCAGCTTATTGGACGGTTATCAGAAGTTTTTCTTTTTTCGTGGTTTACTAAAAATCAATTTGACTATTCTGTAATATTCTCCAACAATTAAAAAAAAAAAATTAGGATCAGAAAGACAGAACGTTGTCGTATTCCTATTAATAGTGTTTTTCATTGTTTTTTCTTGTAAGAACGTTAATGACTTCACTGTCTTCAGAATGAGCTCAAAGGGTAATGTATGCGACCGTTTTGCCTTTTTACAGTTATGCGGCCAGTGTTATACAGGGAAGTAAGTGCGGGGGTTATGCGGGGAAGTATAGGAAGTAGTTCTTCGTAATTCCTATGAAAGCATGAAATTTACTTTCAAAGTATAGCTACACCTAGTATTTTTGATTTGGACTAATTCCGATTAGCGATGCCATATCCCGACTTTGGCTTATGCTTCCTAAACTCTTCCGCATAACAACAAACCATCCGACACACTATGTTCAGTTACCACCTGCTTCTTTTTATAAGTTACAATAGCTCTCACCGCTAGGTCACTGAGTCGCCGGGAGAGGGAGGGATCCCCTATTTTTGGGGCGGGGATGCTTGTCGAGAACTTTTACCACTAAATTGATTCTGACCCCTAAAAGGTAACAAGACGTATTTTCCCTACGTGTGATTCGCTTTATTTGCTAGAACGGACCTCTACATGTACCTATCTGGAAATTTTTTTGCAAGTGTTTGAATTTTATCCCCTAAAAAGTACCAGAGGCCTGATTTTAAACCCTAAAAGGTACGACGAGCACCCCCGCCCAAAAAAATAGGAGAGTCCTTCACCCCCCCCACCCCCCCTTTAAAGTGTGTATTCATTATCACTGGTGTGCTGCCAGTGCACTGCACACGCATGACTAACCGCGGGATTTGACTAAACGCCATAATCTTACAAACCTATTTATGGTCAACGAGGGATTTTGGAGCGGATTGGATAGCTTTTCACAGGTTAACTCGGTGGGTAAGGCCCCAGGCAAGGCCTCTTTGTTATTTGTGATAAAAAATGATGGAAATAATTTTGAGCTGCTTTTGTGAGTCGTGTAAGTAATATAAATCATTTGCCTGACCACACCAATGCATATTCAGCATTTACAGCTTGACACAAGAAAAGAAAAATTGGACCATACTTCCAGACAACGAGCTGAAGCATCGTATGGCGACCGTACGGTTCTTACGCCCACGCCAGAGATTTCGGCCCTGACAGTCGCTATCCTGGTGTTGAATTGCTCAGTAGCTAGATACCTATGGGTGAGAGTACGCCCGGCCACCAGACCATATAAGGACGCCCCTTGTACCGTTAGTGAACAACCAACTAATTCATAATGCATCACCAACATATTTATAGGCCTGAAGAGTGTGTTCGAGATCCATGTGGGACACGTTGTTGGTTTACTTTTTAAATAGTAGTAGCTTATCTCACGATGCAGAAAACCTTTTTCACAGTTGCCGTTTATCATGTTTTTTTAAATCATAATCCAATATAATAGTAGGAATTGAAATGTCACGGGAATGAGTTTCTTTTAAAGTTGTCCGTTTGCGCATGCGCACACACGTCATCTCGTCTGATTTTATTTTCCGTGAACAGACGACCATTAACTCCCCTGAAAGATCATCTAAGGATGCCTATTGAATCTCTGTAATTGCTATTTTTCTCAGAATAAACTTTCAATTTGGCTGGAATATTTCACTAGTGTAAAAATATCGGTAGCCGGTAAACATTATTTTGTCGTTAATCTGTATTTTTTATCCAAGTTTGTCGGTAGTCGGTAACTTTTAAGCCCATTTGTCGTTAGTCGGCCCCGTCCAGACCGGCCCTGAGCACGAATTTCTTGCCAAAAATAGCTGTGAAAATAGTGAACAAGTGTGGACATGATTGTTTAACAGAGAATACAAAGATCCAGATATTTACTAGTTTATAGGCTGTGCCAGTGAGGAGAAAATGCCCTTTATTTTTTTAAGCAGGACTGCCAAGCTCTAACTGTAACAAACAACCCAAAATGTATAAAAAGGTTATGTAGATGCGGTCTCTAGGTAGCCTGAGTTAAGCACGTCTGCAGACAAATTTATTGAGGGCCGTTACCACCAATTACCGCAATTTGACGACGGTCAGTGGAGAGGGGAGACCGCGACATTTTCCATCTGCTGCTGCTTTCCTGTGATCTCCAAAGACGAGATATTGAGCCAACTGGTAAATAAGCACCAAATTGTTATGCATTTTCAACCGTCTTGGACTTGGATTGCCTAAAATGTCCAGTTCCCGTTGAAAACTGTCGTTTTCTTTAATGTTAATATATTGAAGTTTGCTTACCATATTTGAAATTTCAGAAGCTTTCCTAGCGTATTTCTTACCTTAAATTGTCAAAAACTTCGCAAAAACTTGCAAATTACGGAGAAAAACGCTTAGGCCCGCAAAACGTCCGCCATAGCTCTGTTGGCCCCCCCATGGGCCAGGAGGAGCCCGGAAATACCCACACAGGTAGCCCGCGTCACGCACGGGTGGGTATCGACAAAAACGAGTCTCTTTCTTGAAATGGAATTTTTCCTTTGGGGCCCCCAAATCCCCCTAGAAAAATAAAAAGGCCTTCATCTCCGACCGACACAGAAGCTCTTATGACTGCTTATGAGCTTTTGTCTCCGAGCTTCTGCCCCCCCCCCCCCCCCCCCCAACACAAATCCCCGACTCTTACAAATACTCTTTTTCCCTAGAACAATAAGACTGGAACGCACTGCCTACAGACACCATAAAATGCTCAGTCTCATGCGGCACTCAATTTCGAGTTTTGAACGTTTTCTCATTATTATAACTTATTATTAATTTTATTTTTGTTTTATTTAAAGGCTACAAGAATCAAATGTGATGGAGCAGGAACCCATGCGTAGGAGCGTTCATTTCTCATACTAGGCTATGGAGGCAGCATTTTGACTGACCTGGCTATTTTTAGAAGCAGTTTCTATTGTTTTCCAATAAGGGCACAAAAATCCTCATTATTGTCGGATATTGTTGATCCTTTTTGCAACACTGTTACTGTTAGAGTGGTTAAGCAGACTTCTTGCCTTGCCACAACTGACCTACGTTAAACAATATAAAACTGCTGTTTCTAAAATAGCCTGATCAATCAAAACGCTGCCTCAAGAATGTATCTCAGATGGAAGCTCCATATTGAATGGGCTCTCCTGGCCGGATGGCTTCCGCCACGCTGTCCCCGTCTAGGAATCGTGACTGGTAAATTGGCATTAATAAAACAGCTAAATAAGAAGAAAAAAAAAACGCACACAGCTGAATAATGACGGTCGGCGATTTATTTATTCCCGTGACGAAACATCCTTGTGACGTCATTTAATGTTTCTTTCGACGTCATATCCAGCTGATCGCGGGCTCACGAAGGGGTAAGTCACCGTGCGAGCGAAAGTGATTTGATTTCAAGCAGACCGGAATTTCACGATATTTTCCTCGAGATCAGAGGTAAACTGCTAATTTATCATTTCACCGTGTATTACTATAGCTGCACTGGCCCTTGTGTTGAAGAAGTTTTTAAATTTGGACTTAGTGATGCATTGTGGTCTACGTTTTACGTTGTCATCTGTGAACTGCAATCGGCATTTCTTGTCGATTGACAATAACTTTAGTTATTTGTGTTTGCAGATCTCTCAAAGTAGATAACTAGAATTCCTTTATATTCGACGAAGATATTACACAAAAGATCAGCCGTAATACAGTGGTTGATGTCGATAATTTTGCAGTTACTTTACAAGGCACAAGGGCTTTGGTCTTTCGAAAGTTGTTTATGCCACAAATAGTATGCCGCTCCTATGCATATAAGCTTATCATTCTACCTAATGACTTAGACCTGCTTTAAGTGTTTCAGGGGCGAATTTGGAGTTTAATGTGTATTGTTTTGTGTGACCAATTGTTGAAACTTATCATTACTGCTAGCTAGATGCCTTCTTGGTTGTCTTACTTTGGATTCAACTTTCTCACTCCAGCCCCCAGCAACTTTCTTGTACTTTGAGAGTGTTACTGTAGGTGGAATATAGGGTGGGGGAATATGTGAGTATGGATACTTTCAGAATTTTTTGGTAGAACTGTGCCACAAGCTGACAAACTAACTCCTGCAGAAACGTCAAGAAACTATTTTATAAAAATCACTACAATGTTTCAGAATTTGAGTTTGATCTTTTGCAAAGTGCAGCTGAACTAAATGCACATCATCACGTCGAATCTCCTCGGGGACAGATTGTTTGCTTGCCACAACGGCCTATCCAACGTTAGCGTCCGTAGCTCGCTAGCAGACTGCAGGCCAGTGTCACGCTTAAGGCTGTCTATGTAGGTCGACCTCCTGGGGGGGTTCTCCCAAGTAAGAGTGATAGGGGTGCTCGTCGGGACATCGGAAAATATACCCTAAAAAATACCAGGACATAAAAATCCACCCCCTAAAAAATACCTTATAAAACAAAATGAGCCCTAAAAAATACCAACAATAAACCTTTTTGTTATTGTTTATTGTTTCTCATCTCAAAACAATCTTGTTTTTAGAGCTATAAATCAATAAAGAAAACCATAAAACGTTTTGCTTGGTTTGTGACCCTTTCATTTGTTTGCGTACCCTAAAAAATACCATTTATTAGTGAAAACCACCATGTTTCTCCGTTACCCCCTAAAAAATACCGGAGAGTCGATTTTGACCCCTAAAAAATACGACGAGCACCCCCCCCCCCCCCCCCCCCCTACCCTGTCCTAAATTTAAGTGTCCAAATGCTAAAAAGAGAGTATGCCCCCCAATGCACTACCCATCCTTGGAGCTCATGCACAAAAAAAAAAACTGGAGAACAAAATTGTCTTTTTACAAATTACTTTTTTATACATTTTATTGCAACAGTGCCAATGTAAATTTTGATTTTATTAATGGAAAAAAGTGGCAATAAAAACTGATTGTCTGACTGTCATGCTAGTTGATTCTGATAACAGTGCTTGGCCATGAATACAATTTGTTTACTTTTTGTGGTAGATTATTTTGACAAGAACATATTTTTGTTGATGTTTGCATGGTAACTAGGTGCTACATTTGTTGCAGTTTTGCTGAAGCTATCAACCCACCAGCGATGATGTCAGAAGAAGATCGAATGCGCAATGAGATCTCAAGGATGCAGATGCGTGGAGATGAGCTAACAGACCAGGTAAACAGTGCTATAAAAGGCATTGTGTGGTTCCAGAAAATATCCATACCCCCCACCCCACGAAAGGGTGTTGAAAAGTGACCCCCCACCGCTCTGGAATTTCCAAAGAAAAATACAGTTTTTGTATGGAAAAGATCAGGTAAGATGGATATTTTCTGGAACCACACATTACATGATCAAAGTGTGAATGCCAGAAATATTCATACCCCTCCTGCAGAAGAGGTGGAAGTGAAAAAAAAAATCAATTCCACTTTTGCACTGTCATCGAGTATCTTGATCTGCTAAAGTCATGCCTTATTGTAACAATGCACACTGCTATTTTGTCTAGAAGAAAAGCCCCTGCCCCAGCAAGAAAATTAATGCCTGTCATCGGACATTGTCCAATCAAATTGGCAAATGTCCGACCAAAATTGTGATGTCTGACCAATTTGCAAATAATAATGTCTGACCACACTAGGAGTTTGATCAGACATTGTCAAGGTCAAGTGAAAACAAATATTTCTAGCTCTGCTCTGCTTGATATAAAAATTGATTATAATTTATTGTCTTACTTCCTTTTCAGTCATTAGAAAGCACTCGCCGCATGCTTCAAATGGCAGAAGAGGTAAAAAAAGATTGAATATTCTCCTGTTCTATTTTGTTAAAAACAGATGATTTTTCTCTCTTTCTCAGTTTGAATTCTGAAATAAATAAATAAATAATAAATACAAATCAGTCATTCCATTAGAGTTTTACCCATTCCTCCATGTGTCCACCTATTCAGCCACTCAGGCATGATTGTTAGCATTGCAAAACTTTCATTTCTTTCATTTGTATGTTGATCCTGTCATCATTTCCTTTAATTATGTATGCCTGAGAATCTTGTAGTTTGAATATGCACCTCTACTATGTTTCTTTTTTGTATGCCTGAAGGTATAGTTCATAAAAAAATGAAGATTTCCCAAGGGTTAGTTTCTCAAACATATGAGCAAGTTGTGGATCATTTCCTCCCATCTTTTTTCTCACCATGTTAGAGCCAAGACACAGGCATTAAGACCTTGGTAATGATCGATGAACAAGGTGAACAGCTAGACAGAGTGGAAGATGGATTAGACCAGATAAATGCTGACATGAAAGAGGCTGAGAAAAACTTGACAGGAATGGAGAAGTGCTGTGGCATGTGTGTGTGTCCTTGGAAAAGGTAAGTCAAAATTTCAGGTCTAAAAATACTCTCCTTGGCTTGCTAAAATTTTACTTTCCAAATCACCTGCTTTTGTGTATATCCAGTTATTACTATTGTGTGGTTCCAGAAAATATCCATCCCTCACCCATGGAAGGGTGTTGAAAAGTGACCCCCACCCCTCTGGAATTTCCCATCTCTTCCATTGTGTGGTTCCAGAAAATATCCATACCCCCTCCACGGAAGGGTGTTGAAAAGTGACCACCCCACCCCTCTGGAATTTCCAAGGAAAAATACAGTATTTGTATGGAAATGATCAGGTAAATTGACCCCCCACCCCTCCGGAATTCCCATTGCCCTTCCGTAGGATAATTTCTGGAACCACACATTGTAATAAAAGGTTTTGCAGAAATCTAGAGCAATTTCCAAGCGAAACATTAATGTCAAACTTTTAGGGGTGATGAATGGTCATTTGGAAAATCAAGAATATTGTTCTTCTTAGAGATTCTCAAAATTTCACAACCTCATTTTCTGACACATCAACACAAATTACAGAATTTTTTGATCGTCTGGATCTTGAATTTTTAAGGCTTTATCTCACTGTCTCTGAAAATCTCACATTTACCATTTTGCCACCCATACTATGGAATCATCATAATTGGTTGAGCTTTGGATACTTTGCAATATCTAAGACAGGTGCACCAACTATATTAAATTTAGAACCTGAGAGATCATCTCAAAGTTCTGATAGTTTTGTGAAAGCTTACAGTAAGCTCTGATATACAAAATTGTTTAATTCTCTTCCAAGTGAAACCTCCAATTCTGTTGTGTTTCAGGAGTAAGAGGTATGAAAAAAGTGATGCATACAAAAAGGCATTTAAAAATACCAATGAAGATGGTGTGGTTTCTAATCAGCCAGGTCTGTATAATTTCTATTTTCTTCTACTCTGAATTTGAAAAACTGTAAAAGTTCAAGCTCTGATTTTCTTTTGATGCAAGAGACAAATTAACAGCTATAAATTAAAGGGAAACACCTGCTACACATGCTTTTCACATGATAATCTCATGGGTTTGATAATACACCAACAAGTGAGAAAGTGTTGTATTTATTGTTTTAGTACGATATGCTCAAGGGGCAGGCGCATCAGGCCAGGGTAGTTCTGGCGCTCCTTCCAGTGGTTATATACAAAGAATAACAGATGATGACCGGGAAGACGAGATGGATGAAAACTTAGGGTGAGGTTCATTTACTGTTACTTGTACTTTAGTTGTCACTGATTCCTGAGTTGTTGCTCAAGATGGCAATGGATTTAAAGGGATACATGCAGCACTGGTGCAATCACTATGAACTGGTGTTTAGCTGAAAAATTTATTAGCAAAATTCATGTGAATTTATACAAGAACAGGACATTTTGCAGGGACATCAACCTCAGGACTTCAAAAATCTGGAGACCGCCTTGAAATGGCAAAATATCATGAAATTCTCCTGAGAAAAATACAGTAAATGTGTGGCAGTCGTCTTCAATTTTCCCAGGAGACAGAGCGAAAAATCTTGAGACTGACCCAGCAAAACCAGGAGAGTTGACGCCCCTGATTTTGAGATGCACGACTGAAGCATGGTCAAATGGAATGCCAAAAACTGCAGGTCTATGTGACTAGTGATTGTGACTAGTGTGCACTTTTGTGAGTTTGCATCTTGGAAGGACAAACAAGATACAAGATTTTGTTCCCTTATGGATACTAGTAGTGAAATGTCAGGCCTCTTTGATCCCATTGCCTTATATTCCACTGGTACTTCAGCTCTCCCAGTTTTGCCAAGAGTCTTAACATTTTTCTCTCCCTCTCCTTGGAAAAATTCAAGACCACTGCCATACATTTACTGTATTTTTCCTGGGAGAATTTCAGGAAATTTCACCATTTCAGGGGTGACCATCATTATTTTTAGGGATTGAAATAGGTATTTTTAGGGACAATCCAACAATATGGGATAAAACAAAACAAACAATATTCTTTAGGCTGTAATTTCTCCAAAAAATGGCTGAAAACTGCAAGGATTTTTATTAATCCTGTCAGAGCAGCAGAGTTCATTGACTTTTATATTGTGAACATGTGAACATTTTTAGTTTATTATTTTCAGTCAAGTGTCCAATATCGTTGGAAACCTGAAGTCGATGGCCATTGATATGGGACAGGAGTTGGAGACCCAGAACAGACAATTGGATAGAATAAATGCTAAGGTACGAAATGATTAGCCTCCCTGCAGGCATATCTCTCTTTAGCCTTTTATAGTTTGAAAAAGAGAACTCCTGTGGTATCATTATCGGAGAGAAGAACAATCAGAACAGGAAGAGAAAAAAGAGGGGTTCTTTCGAAAAGATGCCACAGGAAGTCCGAAAAATCTAAAATAACCACTAAAAAAGAATAAAAAGCCAATACAAGACACTTGTGGAGGAGAAGTAATGATGACAACAACAACAACAACATAATACAAAACCATAACACAGAGTGTTCCCCGCAGTCGCATGGAGACCAGGCCTTTTCTGTAGCTCCCCCGACATTGTGGAACCATCTCCCCCTCCACATAAGGTCTTCCACAAATCTCTTGATTTTTAAAACTAAACTAAAGACAAATTTATTTAATTCTGCCTATTAGCTCTATATTGCATTTCTTTTTATTGCTTTTTTGCTTTTGTTTTCTTGTTTTTTGTTTTTTCATTTTTATTTTTTAGATTTTTAAATTTGTAATACATTTTTTAATGTAAATATTTATTTTGATTACAACAATGTAAAGCGCTTAGAACTATTTAGATATAATAGGCGCTATATAAATGTTATTGTTATTGTTATTGTTAATGATGTTGTAACCTGATGATGCAGCACCATCATTACACTTTACAGAGAAAAAGGTTGACATGACTTTGTCTCTGACGTGCAGCTGTCTATAGTATCATGTTTCATGGAAAAAAAGCTTTTAGCCAAACGACCTGGCTAAAGTAGGACACATGTAGCATGGAAATTGTAGCCAGACGCAAATTTTGTAGCAGGGACACAAAAAGGTTTTTTTTTACCAGAACATTAAAGTCCCATTTTCGAAGTTAAAATTTATCCAAAATGAACTGAGAAGAATGAAAATTGCCATGGAAAACTTCCAAAAAGGCTTTTAAAAATGGATATTTTCCATTTTCAGCAAGCATACAAACCCTGTTTCATATGGGAATGCAAAACAGCTCAACAAAGTGATGATTTCTTCTCAAAAATATCATTTCTTCATTTTACCCATCATGATATTCAAACACCATGATAATTTACCTTTCTCTCTTTAGGCTGAATCAAATGACACAAGAATCCATGTCGCCAACAAGAGAGCAAGAGACATTCTGAGAAATGCATAGAGATTCTGAGAAATGCACAGGGAACCCGCTCCATGCCATGTACAGTACATGTCAAGTTTTCTTAACCAATCACAGAACAAGACATGAATATTTTTCCAAAATTGGCTGTTTTTATCGGGTTAAAAGTATGGATGGTATACTAATAGAAAAATTGTAAATACCAAAGAACGTATATTCAGTGGCTATCCACAAGGAATCTGTATAGAAGCATACTTTATTCATTTTAAGGGAGTGGTCATTATTTATGGGATAGGGGTGTTGGTAATGGGAAAGACAAATGTGGAAAACGTTTTCATCCCCCCCTCCCTTATATCATCAACCAAGCTTTCTTGGCCCCCATATAGATGTAAGAAAAAAAAATCCCCCCCCCCCTCCCCTTTCACAAACAGGCTACCTTATTATTGGCAGTCAAAATAAAGAGAGTCTTTTCAGTTCTCCTAGAGAGTGGTTGTTTATGTTTGTACCTTTCATAGGGATGGACGTTTGTAGGGGGTCCGGTAATGCTTTTCCAGATCAAGTTTTGAAAATTTCAAGCACACAGGATTGAAGGAAAATCCATCCGAAATGTGTTTATAACAATGATAACATTTTTTTTTTGCCTTAAAACACTATTGACACTTCCATGACCAATTTATTTCCACTGTCCACACCAGAAATGTTAAGGCCAATTTAGTGTACAATGAATGTACACTAAATGAACACTGAATGGACATTTCTTTTCTTTTTTTAACTGCTATTGTTATTGGCAAACGAGCCCATGTAACCGTCTGCGCTACACAGTGCCAATAAAATATGTCTATGTCTATGCCTAAAAGTTAAATTCCCCCCCCCCCTTTCTCCCTATGTTCTCACCAACCGCCTCCCCATAATTAATGACCACTTCCTAAGTCCCTATCCGAATTTGACAATTTTTGCTCTATACGAGATTATCCTGATCAGAGCCATGCAAGAAATATCATAGAAGGATCCATGTCCGCTTGTTTACACTGTAGACAATGCTACAACAAACTAATTAATTTCAGGTAGTTGGAGTCAAAGTTAGAACTTGTTCCCATTTACTAAGCACATGTAAGCGCTTTATTTACATGGACTGTGATGAAAGGGCGCATTGCATTGCTGGTATGAAGTCATTTCTTAAAAACACGATTTCTTGGGATGCGGAAAATGCCCATTTTATAAATAGGTGCATCGAGACGCTATTACTGTGCGACTACGTCAACCGGGCCATTTTGTAAGAAGTTAGCCAATTAGAAAGCGAGTACAGAACAAAGGATCTCGACTTTCTTGAGATCTGAGACACCGAAATAACGCTTTTCTCGTAAAAATTTTGGAAATTATGGGCAGAAATTACTTCAAAACACTTAATTACTCATCGTCAGATGTATTGCAGGTATTAAATTTGCTTAAAATGGTTTGAATCTCTAAATGACAAACTGTTTACGGGATGGCCCGGTTGACGTAGTCGCACAGTAAGCTTTCAACTTCGCGCGCGAACAAGCTAGCCGAAATCAAGAATTTTCAATCGAAAGAAAGTTCAGGCAATAGCTAGCTATTCACTGTTTATCAACATTACCATTCTAATGCTATGTGCCAGAACCAATCGATTTCTTGTTGGCACATTGATAACAATGGATGACGTCAGCGTGAACAGCGCTATAGATTGAAAACGGACCAAAATTTATATGGAGATAAAAGCCAGGCAATATATTTCTATTTTTACACATGAACAAGTGAGCTAAAATCCATCAATTGCATTAGAAAGAGTGTCCGGTAAAATTAAATAAAAATGTTCTAGAGCGATAAGTTGAAAGCTAGCGAAGATATAGCTCGGGACCGGTTACTGAAAGTCGGGCTAATATCCCAGGGGGAGGGTCCTGATACAGCTCAGGCTGTCTTTGCTTCGCTTCTCGAAAGTTTGTTCAGGTCACGTATTTTTTCCTGGAATGTCGCCATGGTCGCCATTTAATCGCGACGCGACAGAAGTCAAGCGACGCGCCATCGCGACGCGACAGAAGTCAAGCAACTGCACAGGTGGAAATGCGCTCGATAGTGCTCGGCAACTGCAGAAGGAATTTTTCCCCGCGAACAACTCGGACCTCGTTGACACGTATCCGGATATTTTTTTCTCCGTATACAAACAACCCGTGTCCACAGGGACCGTATTTAAATCGTATTGCTCGTCCACACGTATACGCAAAGACGATTCGAATACGCTGGACTTCAGCAATTTGAAAACCTCCGTTTTCGACCGTTCACACGAATACAATAAGTCTTCGTTTTCAAAAATCTACAGTCTGGAAACCGGGGGGAGGGGGGGGGGGGGGAGCATAATAAACTGTATTGTATTGTATATAGTTTGGTTGGGGATGATCGTCGTATCTTTTAGGGGTTAAAATCACGCGGTTTGGTCTCTTAGGGGTGATCTTGATCTGCAAGAAGATTTGCCGAGGGAGATTGGTATCTTTTAGGGCCGAAATGTATGTCCAAACTGTTTTGCCTCATGATGGAGCTTTCATGTTTTCTAATTTATCGTCCTTGTCGTTGAGTAATCTCTCTTTCTTGCACGGTTATTTTAAAGGCAGCATTTTAGTCAAGCACGGAAATTTCTTGATATGGGTATCTTTTAGGGACCGGTCATTATTTATCGCCTGGGGGGAGGTCAAAATGCAGTGATCCTCCCTCTATAAGTACAATGATTAATGTAATCCCCCCTCAGAGCAGTTAAACGTTTTCGTGCCCCCCCATCCCAGTGATCCTCCCTCTATAAGTACAATGATTAATGTAATCCCCCCTCAGAGCAGTTAAACGTTTTCGTGCCCCCCCCCCCCCCCCCCCCCCACTGACCCCTATTTGACCTAGTAGAAGACAATTTACAGATAGAGTGGATCGCATTTTTCTTTCTTATTTTGATAAACGCATTTCATCAAGCCTCAGAGAAAGTGTAGATGAACATTCCGGTACTCCTGTGTATAGTAAACAAATCCCGTATGTTTTATTATTCATGCGCGCCAAAATGACGAAGTTATTATTATTAATTTGCGTGAAGCGCGACCCAAATGACGAATCTATGCCTGAACTCACGTTTACTCTTCTTTCGAACATAGTGACTGCCCGCCAGGCCTATCACTGCAGGGCATTTTTTGTAGAGTTTGTCATTTCCTCGCCAAGATACACTTGTTCTTGTGAACGGTGCGAAGGTAGTGTCTTCGTTGCGTGAGTTGCCAAAGACTGTATTAGATTATATTCTTTATATAAATAATGACCGGTCCCTTAGGGTAACAAATTATTTGAGCCACGCCCTTTTTGCTATCTTTTAGGGGTGACTGGAAATTGACGATTGAGTCAACGGATGCGGCGTGACGCGTTAGCGGTTGTTATCATATTGCATTATCATTCATTGCAATCAGTATTATTTTATTAGTGTTAACACGCCAAAGAAAGAAATTAGGAATCATCCGAGGTAAACTGCGATTTTCATAATTCTGTGGCAATTCACAATGGAGCGGCAACCTACAAACATCGCTTTGGCTTCCGACAGTCAAACTCCCAAAAATCGCTACAAGTCATTAGCTGTATTCACACTATAGACGGAAAACTCGTCTGAGACGAGTTTCTCGTCAGAAAAAGTTCCTGTCTTATGTCAATTCTACTAAAAAACACTTGCTTGTTATCTGTCTAATTCTTCTTCAAAAAAAATGTTTTCGCGTGATCACATGAGAAGAACAGGGAACCATATTCAAGGCGAGAAACTCGTCCCAGACGAGTTTTGCGTCTCTAGTGTGAATACAGCTATTCAGTGCACTATACGGCTGCATATAAAAAAAACATTGACTTATGATGTCTAGAATTATTTCATTCATTGCAACTTCTCTGATACTTTCCCTTGCCGAGATCTACGTTCGAAAGTTTGATGGATGGAAGCCATTTGGTGGTTTGCGCTTGAAATGAGATTCCACGGAAAGTTTGAAAATCGCAGAAAGGCGTGTGCATGTTTTCTTTCCGTCTCAGTTGTAGCCTTTGAATAATTCCAATATCTTGTTATACCAGGGGAAACGACACTTAGTCCGCACACGCGGCAGGGATTTCTGTTATCATATTACACCTCCATCTAGGTGTGTACACTACAATCGTCTCGTCTTCCTCTCCCTCTGGTTCTTGTTGTTTCTCTTCAAGCTTGTACTCCCCGTGTTGCTCGCATCCCATGTCAAATTTATACTTGCCCGGTCCCTGAGGGTTGTCGTCCACAAAGTTCCCCACGAATCGGTGATTGGCGTGAATCAGCTCCCCAGCTCCGTCCCTTTTACCGTGCACCCAGGTCCCCTTGTATTTGGTCCCCGTAGCCGCGTACGTGTAGGTCCCTTGTCCGTGCCTATTATGCTCATAAAAGTTCCCTTCATAAGTGTCCCCGTTGACGTAATAGTAAACCCCATGGCCATTTCTCCTATCCTCCACCCAGCCCCCCTCGTATCGTGAGCCATCGCTGTACCAGAATGTTCCCTGACCGTGTTTCTTGCCTTTGGAGTATTCCCCGACGTATTTAGCACCGTTCTTAAATCGGTAAGTGCCAGTCCCATGGCGTTTTCCGTGCTCATATTGCCCGTCGTACGTGTCACCATTGGGAAGGATGGCTTTTCCGTGTCCGTGCCGCTCCTCTTCCTGGTTGCGGTCTCCTTCGTAATGCTGGAATTCGAAGAAACACCACTTAATAATTACTATTCTCACCGCTTACTTCATTTAGAATGTCACGGGTTTAATAAAGAATTAGCTAATAGAACAGCCCCCAAGGGTTCTCTGTTATCAACGTGCACCGAGGTTATAAAGTACAACGCGCGCCCTGCCTCGTTCTGGGCCAGTTTGCCGAGACTTCGGACCTAAACAGATTTGCTCTGCCCCACCCACCTCCCCTGGTGGCTGTGCACTAGGCTCTACCATATCCTCGCTTCAGCCAGGAGCGGGTGTTAGTCTACGTACCCGCGGCATGACAACAGGATAGGGTAAGGATATTGACCTAATCATAGATACCATGCATATGTGAATGCTCCAGTTTTGAAGTGTTATATTTGGTCAGATTAGTCAGATTGTCAAGCCAACAAATGATGGTAGGGAAGGGAGGGGCTAACTCACTCCCCTTCTCTTCGCTTTCCGTCCTCCCCAGTCTACCCGCCTTACGCTCGCTCGCTCGCCACTAGGGCATCTATAGTAGGCCCCCAAGTGCAAAGTGGTTCCGCAAACGTCAGCCGTGTTTGCAGCTCGCGGAATACTGTTTTGCAGTGCCCGCTTGCCACGAAGTGTTGGGTGCTCGATGGCTCGCCGCGGGAAAAGTTGGTTGGCAGTGCTCTCGTCAAAATACTAGTGCTCACATTTGCTTCAAAATTAAAATGCACGGTCACGCGTAGATAAATCGGGTTTGTGAGCCCTCCCCCTTCGCTGGCTACTCAGCGCAATACAAAACATCTTATTTTTCTGCTAGGGCAGACTACACACTTTAACAGCCCTAAATTATTTGCATTCAGCAAGTTACACGCTCATATAAGAAAGCTACTATTTGCTTTTCAAGTGAACTAAGCAAACAATCTGAACTGTTAGTTATTACTTTCTAAAGACCTTTCTAAACACCAAGAATAATATATTTAAATGCTCTGAATAACAAGCTACAGTGCCACTACTGATATTTTTCAAAAACGGTCGAATTTACAACGAGTGTTTCAGTTTGTGACAGTGGTTTACTGATTGAGGTCTAACTGAGCCCCAAACATAGAACGCTATTTGTTGTCCCTAGATTTTCACAAAATACGTCTATATTACTACTCCTTACCCCTAAATTGATGCCTCCGTCTTGATCAAATTCGTCTTCAGATCCAGTATCGGACATTTTTTCAGTGACTTTACTGTTTTCCAATTCTCTACTATATATCGCGTCGCGCTTTTATTTTTCTTCGCAAGTACTGCCTTAGTTTGGTTCTGTTTGGTAGGCTAAATAAATCGCGTTGTCTGAGCAACAAATACGTGCATTTGAAAGTCAAATTTGGTTGCTTTTGTCTTGCTGTATTGAAAATTCTGTGCCGGTTGATTGCAAATTGAATTGATTATTTTTGTGTCCAATATTATTTTCATTTACCATATTACACACCATGAAATTTTATACTCAGGATTTTGATTCGTAAATTTAAATAACTGAAATAAGATCAGTAAATTATTTTCTTTGAGGGCATTCGATACACCTGCACTCGCGCTACGCGCTCAATACTACACATTTCGGGTTTCCTGTGTGAGTTCTCTGAAGTTGGGGCCTGGATTACGCATGCGCATTACAACGTAAACAAAGAAGTTGAAAAAAGAGTGATCGAATACGAAAGTAAGAGGGGATTGTTGGTTACATTCTGCGAATTCCTGGATAACAAACGGGAAATTCCCTTCCAAACAGGAACCATATGGTAAACTGGGACTCAAGGTTGCTCTTGGCTTGATCAATCACGTTCTAGAAGACTTCATCTGAGAGAATTTTCGCAAAGTTGTCAGTGACGCAGGTTGTGGTGAATTCAGCAGCTTTGCGATCTGTTACCCAAAATGTATTTATTGTATCACTGAAACATGGATTTCTGGAGATTTTAGGTGCTGCAGGCAGCCACCGGAGTGCTTTGTGTCTCTTGATGTATTATAATTTAGCGGAAGGGAGTTTCATGATTGATTTGAGGAACAAAATTAAACCCAAAGTTCGACTGGTACCCGTAGCTAATTTTAACCTTACGGTCCATTGTCGTTACTGTTAACATGGCCGGGTTTAAAACACAATATCAGCGTTTGAACTCAAACGATGACCCCGACGAGGACCTTCCACCACAGGGCTTCCATGTGGGAGCGAGAGGACACGAGGAAATCGAGAAAGGTTGGTTCTTTATCCTCTGTTTCACTCTTAAAGTTGATTTCTTAAAACTAAAGTAACGTAATTGGAATCAAGGTTTACCTTTCTTATTCTAAGACTTAATTTTTTATTTCAAGAAAGGCATGTCTTAAATTAAAAATAAGTTCTTTGATTTAACAAATCACGGAATTTGTTTCTTTGAATAATTATTTTAAAGATTACAAACCTTAAAACAATTTGTGTGTATTACCTTATTTTAAGAAAAAACATATTTCATAATATGTAAATTCATTTACTTAACATTTAATTTCGCATATTTTTTGGTACATGTATGTGTGCCAACCACATATTACTTTCTTCTCGTTCTTGATAATGTAAGCCAATTTGATCTCAATTTGTTTTTATTATTAATTTGGCAACAACAAAGACTGCAGCAAATAAAAGATATTCACCTGGGGCCGGTTCCTAGAAGGTCAGTTAAGAGTTATCTGTAGATAAACGCTTATCCAATGGAAAATCCTGAACAAATCCTATACAACAGATAACTTTTATCCATGGATAACTTTATCCAACCTTTCAGGAACCGGCCCCACGTCACCAACACAACTGCTATTAATTTGATACATGGGCTATGCAAAACTCTCATGTAATTACCAATTACCACCTGTACAAAGTGAAACCACTTTGTAACCAACTTAATTATGACAGGGTATGAAATCGCTGTATCTATAGTATTATATGGTACTTTGACTATACACTAAGCTAATATAACTAGAAAATGTTTATTTGTCACTTAAAATGGAATTGAACTTGTTTCAATGTCTTCCACAGTGGCGGATCCAGGATTTTACTAGGGGGTTCCGTTTCTTCTTTCACTACAACTCCAAGAGATACAGTTTTTTAACCAATAACAAATTCTCGTCTAGCAATAAACTTTCTTTGATGAAACCTATGAGCGTGGTAGACATATGGGTATGCCAGGTCTTTTACAGCTCTAAATTCATTACCCACTGCTTGTTGTGGCTCATCTATTTCATAAGCATTGAGATTTTCATGAAATGCACAAGTGGTCATGACTTGAAGGACAAAAAATGTTCCATGATCCAGCACATCCCACACCTTTATCAACCTCCCAAACTCTGGTGGGTCAGTTGTGAGGACTAGGTAATTATTTTCTCCCGGTTTGTAACATGTGCCATGGATAGTTATGGAAGAGAGAAGAAATATGCCATCAGGCCGATTGTAATGGACCCCATAAAAGCGCTTAAGATTGTCAGTGACTTCTCTGTGCTCATTTAGATCTATAACGTGCTTGGACCTACCACATTCCACTTCATTGCCAAACAAAGGACAAGGGTCTGTATCATTGTCAAACGTGATAGCATCAGCAGCTTCCATGGTTTGGTAACGCATTGCAAGTGTATAAGGGAGGTTTTTGAAGTTTTTTACAACTTTTGCAACATTCTTAAAATGAGCATGCTTTGCTTCCATTCTCATACACCACGACCTTATTAAAGGTCCAAACTTAAACATTAATGTTGGCATATGCACAAGGTAATGCAACTTTGGAGTTATCCTTGCATTATAAAGGACTTTAAAGGAGCCAATATATAACCGAATTGCATTCTTAAGATATAGCAGTCCAGCACAGGTCACTGTGTGTGATAGGCATAGCACCAATATGTCCAAAAGAGACATGAAGCAGTTCCAGTGCTCTGATTCTAGGTCCACATAATTTCCTAGAATAAATGGTAACATGTGTACCATTAAATGCATCTGGCTGGCACTTTGCCCAAGATTGGTGCTGACCTTAAAATCAAGATCAGTCTCTTTAACAATCACTGGCTTATCCTTCTTCTCTGAATACCCCAAAGGAAATTTTTGTATATCTGTATTAAGTTCCTTCAATGAAAATGCCTTTTCCTCCACCATATAATGTTGAAATAGGTACTTAAGGTGGTAGGGTAATATACCTTCTAGAAAAACGTGCATTACATCCTGAGGCAGCTGTTCGCACACATCAAAGTAAGGTGCATCAAGAAGT
This sequence comes from Scolanthus callimorphus, assembly GCA_033964015.1. Taxonomy (NCBI): domain Eukaryota; kingdom Metazoa; phylum Cnidaria; class Anthozoa; order Actiniaria; family Edwardsiidae; genus Scolanthus; species Scolanthus callimorphus. Next base: position 5,902,824 of record CM066914.1, read on the forward strand.
GTTGTGCGAGAGTTGATTCCAAACTCTTTAGAATAAAGATTCTTCAAAAATTGAGATGGAGCAGACTCAATTAGTTGCAATTGTTGTTCATGAGCTTCTTTAAACCGCAACACAAAATCCTCTTCAGTAAATGACTGCTGCATGGTTTCAAATGTTGCCATGCAATGGCGACATTTGTGCTTTGCACCTCCCACACTCTCCTTGAATCCTCCAGCAGCTTGACTAGCAGGAGTATCTGCAAGTAGTAGAAGCAAAGCAGCTCTCAGGCGCAGAATCCCAAATCCAGGAATTGCAAAGTTATAGCCTCTATCATCATCAGATAATGTCGTTAGGTCTTCAACCAGTGGCTCTAGCACTTTGTTGAGACCATACTTTTTTATGTGCTTCTTATAACAAACTGCAAATAGATGAATGGACTTCAGCTTTGATCGGTATTCAGGAGGTAAGTTTGCCAGCTGATAGTAGAAAAACCCTAGTGAGTGGGCCTTATTTGATAAAGGATTGACAACATTTACGTCATCATAGTACACGATTATACTTAGAGCTTTATCATCACAGGAAAATAAGGGATGGTGTTGGGACATAAATGTTCCATCAGAAAAATCATGTAGCGTTCCTGGTTGGTTTGATTTTCTGGGTCCCATGAGCACATATTCACGCAATGTTGGCGATGAAAGTTGAATCTGTAAGCTTTCAATCAAAGGGATGTAGAAGAATGTGTCCTCCACTTCAACAACACGTCTTTTCTTCTTGCGTTTGGCAAAAGCTCTTGTCGTTCCAAGCACCTTCCGTATTGGTTCCTGAAATGATAAACAGCTTTTAAGAATAAAATACAAAAACATTCCTAGCTAATTTAGTAGGCTGGGGAGGGGGAGACATTCCTAGCTAATTTAGTAGGCTGAGGGAGGGGGGGGGAGGTTTCTCTACTGAGAAATATTTTAAGGTTCACCCAATATGTAAACCAAAAAAGTTTACAGGCAGGTCAGGCTGTGGATTTTGTCCAAATGTAATTCAACAGTGGGCATAATTGATTACAGGGCATCTGGGGAAGTGCGGCAGTGCGATTCCGCACTTTTGCCCAAAAATCGCACTTTTCCGCACTTTCACACTTTCTTCGCACTTTTCCGCACTTTTTAAGAAAATAACTAAAAATTGTGTGGAAAAATCCTTCTAAACACGGTAATTTCAAAGATTTGCAGGTCAATACCTAGTTTATTATGTTGATGCCGAAGTATTAAGCCCAAAAACCTTGAAATCTCCACCATTTTCTTCCGATACGATCGCCACCGAATGCAAAAAATACCAGGCGTTCCACAGCAGACCGTTTGAGCATAAGTACGAGAAACCATCAATTAGGAGATCTGTAAAGCCGGGGAAACGTTGCGTTGCAAGTTGATGATCCATGTTGCGCGTTTTTCATCTCGCGCCACAACTTGTCACGCAACAAAAACATTTGTTGCAGGTTGTGAAAATTTGTTGCGCGAAGTAGAGTGCGGGTCTACTTTGAGACACAAATTCTGGCTTTGTTGCTCGTTTTTCATCAAACACACAACTTGTCGCGCAACATCTTGCCTACAATTCAAGTTGATTAGTCAATAGAAATGAGGTGCTAAGGGGCCAAATTCGCCTTGGGCTCGCATGTGTGATCATCAAAACAAAATGTTGCGCGGCAAGTTGTGAATTTGATGAAAAACGAGCAACAAAACTTTAGACTTGCAACGCAGCAATGTTGCGCGACAAGTTGAGGGATTTTGTGCCTCGTATTTCCCCGGCTTAATTGGATCGTAGTTTGAGATGGAAATAAGCCAATAGCTGATCTTGTAAGAAATGGGTCAATACAAAACGTTTTTCGGTGACCCCGATTTTTATTTGCTAAATTGGTCAAGTATTTAGCGGAAACAAAATAGCAGAACGAAAAAACGTTGGATGTTAGAAGTTCGTTTATTTGTACTTAAACGCCGTAAATATCCTATGAAGCTGCCGGAGCCATTTACCCTAGATTAAGATGGTGATGACAAAGCACGAAGTTTACATTTTGGAGAACTTTATTGCAAGATAGAGCAGATTTCGTATGACTGTGAAAAATGCCGCGATGCGGCGCGGTACTGTTGCGGTGGCGGTACGGAACCTGGCCTGCTGTAAATGGAATGAAATCGCCAATGAAATCGCGTAGTCGCGGTACTGTCACGGTCGCGGCGCGGAACAGCTTTGTGGTGGTACTTTTCACAGTCATACGAAATCTGCTCTATTGTTATGAACAACGCATGCGGGAGTTGATTGTATGGAGAAATATGCGCTCTTAGTGATTTTAGGGGTTCGAGTTTTAAAGACTGATGCCGCGCAAGCAAGCATTGTGAGCCCCTCTTTTTTTGCATTTTTCCATTGTTCTTGACCTAAATATTGATCATGCGAAGTTTAATAAGTTAGCAGTTACATCAGCTTCAACGAAATTACGTCTAAAAATGACAAAACAAATAGAAAATCAGCAGAAACGACTCGTTATGATCCCCAAAAGCGCAAACCTTCAAATTAAAGAAAATAATTTACCGCACTTTTCACCGTTTTACCACACTTTTTTCTAAAAAATCCCGCACTTTTTTGCCGTTTTTTACCGCACTTCCCCAGATGCCCTGCCTATGAAACTGCCGGAGCCATTTACCATAGATGGTGATGACGAAACAGATTTTTTTTTCGTACGAAGTTTACATTTTGGAGTAGTTTAGACCGTTTATTATTGCAAGACGTTGATAATATATGAACAACTCCTGCAGTTAAATTAATGTTACAGGAGTTGATTTACTGGAGAAATAGGCCTTTATGATTTTTGGGGTTCAAGTTTTTCTTCACGCAAACCAGTAAAGCACATTAATCTAAATGACTTATGGTGTGTAAGCAAGCATGGTGAGCCCCTCTTTTTGCATTTTTCCGTTGTTCTTGACCTAAATATTGATCATTCGAAGTTTAGAAGTTAACTATTATCAATTTCAACGAAATTACCTTTAATAGGGACAAAACAAACAGAAAATCAACAGAAAACTGCAAATTTAAAAAATATATATTACCGCACTTTACCGCACTTTTGACCGTTTTCCGCACTTTTTTCCGCACTTTTTTTCTGAAAAATCCCGCACTTTTCCGCACTTTTTGGCCCATTTTTACCGCACTTCCCCAGATGCCCTGTGATTAAGACGGGTTTGTTTTAGAGATTTGAGCAACTTAGGCCTCATACAAACATTGATCCTAAATTCTAGTCGCACCTATTTATTTTGCAAGATTTTTGTTATTTGACATACAAAAATCATAATAACTGAAAAATGTAGGAGCAATTTAACCAGTGCAAAAGAATGGGGTGCCAAGTCTGGTTTTAAGAAAGAAAGAAGCATTTGAAAGATAATTTAGCAGTTTATGTGTGACTCTAGTTACAAGTCTAGTTTGAGTTTCTAGTGCAAATGAGCCAAAAACATAAGCCTTAACTACTGAAGAATAGGAAATGGACATACTGGCGCAACAAGAATTAGGGTTGACATACGGTATGCCCTTAGGGCCTTAGCCAATCCAATCCTTAATCCAATCCTTAGCCAATGCCATTACTTTGGTGTGATTTTCAAAGTTCCCATGAAAGAAATATAAGCAGTGTCAATTCTGCTAAAAATTCTCATGGAGACCCTAGAACTGCATTTTGAAAGTTTTGTAATAATACAGGAATGATTGCCATTGGCAAAAAATTTTCATGCTTAATACAGCATTTGTGAAAACTTTGAATTTACTTTTTTCAGGTTCCCATGAGAATTGTTTGCTGGGACCTTCCCACTATATCATACACCAAAACCATATACTTTTACTGACAAGATTAATTTTGCCCACTTAAAACAATTGTCACTTTACTGCTGTCTGAATTTGGCTCTTTAGACCCAACTCGGTGACCCAACATAGGGTTTAGATAACACTTTTATCGTCTGTTCAAGGGGGGGGGGGGGGTAACTATCAAAACTAGCCAATACACAAGATCCTTTGTCAAACCAAAACTAAGAAGTGCCAAAATTGCCAAATAATGGAAGATGAACAGCATTTTTTGGCTACAATTGCCCTCTCTATTCAGAAAGCTACATTGAATTTCTTCGACTTGATAGTGCGGAAGCATACCGAGGTTATAGCAAAATTTACATGTGACTGTTTTCTCCTTTTTAGGGAAACTTCCCAGATCAGTGAGATTAATATAAATACCTTATTCGCTCTTTTATTTGTTTCCTTTTTTCTCTTTTCATGTTTAAAATTATTGGAACAAATACCAATGTATAAACAATTCACACTACCAATAAAATATGTCCATGTCAATAAGAGCTGCCTTGTGATTGTCAAAAATTTCCTGCTTACTGATTGTTGATGACATAAAAATGTACAAATAAAAACACAATGTAATATGTATGGTTTGTTTACATACCACATATTTCAAATGGGTTCTGCAAAACTCTTTTTGCATGTATGCTGTTTGGAGTCCTTCAAATGGTTGGGAAACCTCTGCAAAAACATCATTGAGACCAGGAACATCATCTGCTTCAATATCAACGCTTGCAAGGCAATCCATGACTCTCTTTCTTAATTGTCTGTTTGCTCTATAAAATAACTGTGAGGTTGAGTGCACAATGTTTTGAGTTGCTGTAGTTGTAAGTCGGTTGCCTTCCTTTATTTTTGTAATAAAATAACCAGCAAGCTCATGAAGTGACCTCTCCTGATTGGCATCATCATCTTGGGGCATCCCATCATGATCTTGAGAATCATTTGACTGTTGATCAGCAGGTAAATCATGTAGGCTACTTGTTGATTCACTGTCAGCAGTGTCCCTTCCATCTGTTCCCATTTCCACTCTTTCACCTGAAAACATACAATAAAGTATCTTTAATCGGATTTCTTGCCTTTTGGAAATAGAAAATTATCAATAGGTAGTAATTTGGGTGGTCTTGACTTTACGTATATAAATGCTTGCATTTCATCTCATCAGGAATTTTGATGGTGGCCACCAGAACAAACATGAGAAAATACATCAATAACCACATAACTACTTATTAACCAGGCATGAGTCACAGGCAAAAGGTCTGTGAGAAAAGACCAAGGGTTGATATTTCTCAGTACAGACCGAACAAATGAGGTTTCAATATTTTTCTCAGTTGTCTTTCTTGTTCTGTTTCGTGGATTTCTGATTTTATCCCTAAAAGGTACCTAAAATGGCATTGCTTAGTTGATTTTTTTACCCCTAAAAGGCACCAACAAGACAAGGGGAAACACACCTGAAATGGCTACCAACAAGTGTGATTTGCTTGATTTTCTAGTTTTTGATTTTTACCCCCTAAAATGTACCAGGCCTGATCATATATTTAAAACCTGAAAGGTATGCGCACCCCCACCCAAAAAGTAGGGGAGTCCCCCCTCCCCCCAGGTGACTTCACCACCAAGGAGTTGAACACTTGCTGCCTAGGACTGACTTCACCACCAAGGAGTTGATGAACATTTGCTGCCTAGGACCTCGTCCACACTACACCGTTTTCCAACGAAAACAGATACTTTTTGCTCCGGATACGGCTATCGTCCACACTACAATGCCGAAAACAATCACCGAAAACGGCGAAAACAGTAAATGTTGACACAGATGATACCTCCTGTTTTTCTGGGGTCCATTCCATTTTTTTATCCACATACCCCCTATTGATGAGTTTTTCCGAGGGGTTCTGAAATCTGAATTCTGAGGGGTGTTAATGGAAAATAACTGCTTTTTTGGGTGTATTTAGGCTCCTATTGACAAGAATTTCCGAGGGGTTTGGCTGCTATTGACGACATTTTCCGATCTTTTTCCGATTCCCCGAAATTTCTGAGGGGTCTCCGGCTTCCAAAGCAATTTTCTGAGGGGTCTAGTCAAAAAAATCATTTCCGAGGGGTCAAATTCTTAGTCATCTCGTCAATACGGGGTATGTGGATATAAAATGGAATGGCCCTCGCTAGCCTGTCACATGACGCATTTTGCCACGTGCCCACTATAAGGGAGCATTCATTATTTATGCCACGGGGTGGGCTGGCAAGATGTTTCATTCAGCCCCAAAAACCTCTTGACCCCCCTCCAAGTATCAATAAAAACCTCAACCCCCCCCCCCTGGCATAAATAATGAATGCTCCCTAAAAACACCGGGAGTGTGTGTTTGATAACAAATGATTGTTTTGTTAGTCCGATACAAAATAATATAAAAACTTACCTGAAAGAAATTGAAGTACATTCTGTGTGCCTTCGCAGGTAAATAAATGTAAACGATGATTAACTCGGACATGTTTACAGAAAGAGTTCGCTCTGTTAAACTTCTTATCGCATCCATCCAATCCGCACAGAATCAAAAAATTGTCGTCATCCCGATGAAAGGAATTGAAATGCGTAAGTAAATTAGCAAGCATTATTGCCGTGAAGCAGGAACAAAGCAGGCACTTCCACGCCATGGCTGCAAGAATCACTGTATAGTAATAATAATACGAGCGGTCTAGCTAGGATAAACTTTTCTAGGTGTGGTGTGTGGGAAATATCGATCGGTTTTGTCGTCTCGACCAATCACGCGGCTTTATATATCACCCCACCTACCACGTGACCTCGCTTCCAACGACGCCTCGTTTCGTTCGCTTCGTTTTTGTTCGCAATGGCTTCCACGGCTCGGATAACTGGGAAAAACATTGATGATCTTCACGAATTCTTAACGGAAAGAGGCTTTGATTCTGCTTCAGACGTTTTTAGAGGTTAGTAATACATTTTTTTCACTTCAGATATGCACCATCTCAGTGAAAAAGTTCGTTTTTACCCAATTAAACGCAAGCTCTTGCCGGCGCCCTTCCCGCCGAAAAATGTATTTGACGGAGGGGCTAAAACGCCACTTCTATAACCTTCTAACAACGCCACACTCATCTTCTGTATTGCTAAAAGGAATCTCAAAGGCTAGTGGGCCGCAAAACATTGAATAGGTCTATTTTACGACCTTTGATCGCAGGGGTTATTGTTACCAGATTGAAGACGTCCTGAGTTACGTTGTCTGGGAAATGGAAGCCACGGCATAAGAACTTAAATATAGCAGAGTTATAAAAACAAAACGTGCAATGGATAGAGAATGTTTTTATTGTGGTGTATTGGAATTTTGGTAAATTTTTGATGAAGGATGGCGAAGATTTTTACGGATTGAAATTGCAGCTTGGGTATTTTCAAATCCGTGATGAGAGCGTGATCAGTTGAATTAAAAAAAAAATTGCTTTTTCAGAGGGGACTTGTCACTGTAGTTACATTATTGAGTACTTTGGTATTTTTGTCATAGACAATGGAATTGATGGATCAACGTTTATAACTTTAACAAGAGAAGATCTCAAAGACCTTTACCCAAATGACTTTATGACAAGAAAGAAGATTTGGGACTTCCTAGAAGGCATTGTACGTATATATGAATTGATATAAATCATATTTTGTTATAGAAATATATTGTGTGCTTCCAAAAAAATGTCAATGATTCTCCCTCCCTCCCAGGGATTTAATCCCAGGAGATGGGGTATCATTTTTCTCATTGATATTCTTTAGGAGTGAAGTGGGGAATCAATTTTCAATCCCCCTTTGGATTATGGATATTTTTTGGAACTACACAATTATGTTTTATGAATTTCAATATTATATAATGGTCCTAATTGATTTCAGAGGTACAAGAGTGATTCAACAATGGAAGGAATAAATGAGGTAAAAAGACTAATTTCTCTCCACATGAAAGTACACAATTTCAGGAAATTCTGAACTCCTCAACCTGGGAAAGTTTGCATTGCCTTTTTTTCTTTTGTTTTTGATAGGACAAAAACCAGAGGAAAAGGTCCCTTTCCCTAGATTTAGATGATTCTGGATCCTCTACTTCTCTACCTGTGAGTTATCATTCAGTTCAATATGGTATTATGTGTGGTTCCAGAAAATATCCTAATTTGTTTTTGATTGCGTCAGTACAGCCTTCTATATCTCACACAGCTAGGAGCACATAATCACCCAAATGGAATTGTAATCTCGACTTTGGATCATTGCGAATTCGGCTGAGTAATGAAGAAAAGAGCTGATGTGCATGCTGTCGCTAAAATAACCAAACTTGTTAAAGAACGGCAGACGAGAACGGAAGTTTTGAAAGACAGAAAAAGCAACTTGTTGCCCCCCTGGTTAATTGCCTAATAATAATTACGTGCTTCTAAATATATATTATATATGTGTGTAAAGAGTGTGCTGTTTCAATGATATATATTTGGATGAACACTTGTACTGTACTTGTTTGCCAAATAAATCTGTCTGTTAATCAATACCTTTTGTCAATGTGATCATTTATTTTTACAGGAGATAAATTCCAAAATACCAAGTGCAAATGCTTTTAGCTGTGATCCTAACCCCTAAAACCTGGAAAGGATTGCATTTATTTCTTTTGTTTATTGAATATAGGACAACATAGAGAGGGGAAGGCATGGCCGTTCCCTTGGTTTAGATGATTCTGGATCCTCAAGTGGATCTACTTCTCTGCCTGTAAGTTAAAGGATCTTTCTATTCAATGCAGTAACCATCAATACTGTTAATGACATGTGGTAATTATTTTTACAGGAAACAAACAAAATTTACTGATAGCTGTGGTCCAAACCCCTAAAACCTGGAAAGGGTTTCATTTTATTTTTCTTTGTTTTGAATAATGTAGGATAACAACCAGAGGGGAAGGCCTGGCCATTCCCTTGGTTTGGATGACTCTGGATCCTCAAGTGGATCTACTTCTCTGCCTGTAAGTTATCTTTAATCAGTTCTTTTATCCATTGTTTACATTCAATGCAATAATCAATACCTACAAATCGTCAATAATATTATCTGATTATTGCTATTGTTTCAGAAACCAACAAAATACCAGAAATTATTGCCGACAGCTTCTTGCAGCCGTGAACCAGAGTCAACTATCTTGGTATGTAAAATGTATGAGGATATTATTACTTTCAGGGTTTGAAATACGTTTTTTTATTCACAAGAAATTCGTTTTTTTAGTCAAAAGATGAATTTATCTTGTAGAGATGAAATCTACTTAAGCTAAATGGGCAAGAAAAATGCTTTCTTCATTGCTGGATGTAGTAAGCAGCACCAAAAAACTTCGCTAGAAAAATGTGAGTGATTTTTTCCACACTTGATAATTGCACATTCTACTCGCATTTATTGAGTTAGCTTGTGGGAAGTTCGAACCCTGACTGTATGTAACTTTTACAGTAGCTTGTTATTGATCTAACCATTGATCTAGCCTTTGAAATTTACTGATCTGTATGATAAAATCATTATAATTTTAAGAGTGCTGACATTTTAGTAAACTAATTAAGTTGCTTATTTTAACCCCTAAAATGTACCCTGGTCCCAGGGTGAGTTTTCTGTGTTTTCAAGCCAAGTTCAGTGGTATTATGGTTATTTCAATTATGGTAGTTCGTTTTGCCTCAGTGATTCGCTCTTTTTCTTTATGAAACTTCACCCTGGGCAGGGGCGTTAAGCTAGGAATTTTGGTTGGGGGGAGGCCGGATAGTGAAAACATCGGAAGACAATTTTCAAATTTCCTTCAGCAAATACAGTAAATGTATGGGAAAATCTCCTGAGAAAGGGGGCCCTGCCCCCTGGCTACGCCCCGGCTGGGGACACTCACTTGGATTCTCAGTTCTATCAATGAAAAACGTTAGTCCCAAAGGCGGAGCTCAGGGCCTACTATCACTGGATGGTATATTTAGCACCTTCTCATTGACAGTAAGATTATTTCCGGAACAAGATCGTGTCAATCGTACCCTTGAATAATAGGATTTCATTCCGGAACTAATCCAAAGGGACTGGTCATAAATTAGAAGGGGGGAGGGCTGGTGCATTTTTATTTTGGTCTACGGTCATGTTTTTGGGAAACCCTCCCCAAGATGCATGAAAAATGTTGGCCTTCCCAAATGCGGTGACATATTTAATGGTGAACCTCCCCCATCATTCACTGGATATAGATATTGAAAAAATATAGATATTTTAAATTATTCTCTTGTGAACGAAGCGCATAAAAAAATTAGAGCCTAGCATGTGAAATTACTGTATGTTTGGGAGAACGTTGATATGCGGTGCAAAATCAGGAGTTTTAAGGATTGATTGGGGAAAAACTGTGGTGTCACTAGCCCCCCTGACCCTATAAGCGCTACGGCCCTGTATTACCCTAACAAACGTTTGTGTAAAAAATAATGACCATCCCGTTATCATTTGCACCAATTTTTTTTACCTTTTTTCACCTGCATGAAAATTAGAGGCCCTCACCACTTTTGCACCAGCCCTCCCCCCCCCCCTCCCCCCCCCCCCCCCCCCCTAATTTATGACCAGTCCCTAAATTCATCATCCAATGATAGTAAGCCCCTAAGCTCCACCTTTGGGACTGATGTTTTCAATTGATAGAACTGAGAACCCTAGTTACGTGTCTAGTGTCCTAGTTACGTATCTAACAGAAGTTTCAGCAAAAAACAGAGCAAGACTAGAATCACTGCAGAGGCAAAACAAACTGCCACTGAAATAACCAAATACGACAAAACTGGCTCGAAAACATGGAAACTTCACCCTGGAACCAGGGTACCTAAAAATATGGAGGTGTGCTTAAAAGCCAACTAAATAATGCATGGAGAATGTCTATATCAGACAAACACTCATCTATTGCCATTACCATTACCAGGATTACAGTTCAGATGAATCCTTTGACTTTGATTCCTGGGTGCAGGAACAAATGGCAAGAATCAGAGAGATTACGTATGGCCCCTTACTAGGGAATTCAGCCCGTACGAAACGAGAAGCGCTTAAAAGCGCTTCCAGAACGCTTTTGGAAGCGTTTCCAAAGCGCTTCCAAAAGGCTTCAAACAAAGGGGCTTCGGAAGGTGCACATTTTGGCTTCCAAAAAAAGCGCTTTTACAGCGTTCTGGAAGCGTTGGAAGCGGTTATGAAGCGGTTCAGTTCGTGGCTGCTCGGAAGCGATTATGAAGCGTTTGGCAGCGCTTTAGGATGCTAGGTGATATAGGTATTGATAGACACGATAATAATTATTCACGCAATCAAGTCAGTGGACTGCAAAGATAGCTATAAAATAGTATTTCAGCAAAAGCTAAAATTAATAACATGATTTGAAACTTCTTTCCTTAAGCAGCAATCTGTTTACAACTTTCTTATAACAGTTGCTGACACACGCTTCTTGTACAAATGATATACTACGGCGTGGTTGCTACATTATCAAGCCAGAGAAGGGTATTATGGTTTCGCTACTTCGGGTTATATATCACAGAGAGCGCATATTGAACAATGCGTCGCAGTTTAGTGTATGAGCTAAGTAAGGCGATAAAATTATCGGATTCGCCACAATTTTACAGTAAAGAGAAAACAGTTTGTTGGTTCCTCGGGCATAAGTAGATTATTCGACGACCTGAGGTTGAAATGTGTTTCGCACTTAGTAAAATCTAAAGACGGGTGGTTTGTATCGGAATGTGTTGTATAAAAATCAAACTGAATGCAAGTACTTTCAAATAAATGCCCTAAGAGAGAACAGTTTAACTTGGCAAACGTACCTGATAAAGCTTTGATTTCGGCGTTGTGCTGAGACGCGAACGTTAGGGTTTTCTAGCTAACGCGAAGTTATAACTGCACGATACATCTTTCCAATTTCTATTTTGTTTCCTTCCCCGGCGCTTCCCCATCTTGAACAGAGATATCTCCACTCCCCACAACAGTACACTGAACTTATCCTCGTCTACCCATGACACTGCTGTAAACATTGCTTTTTGAAGAGAATTTCAATTGAGAGAGACAATCGTCTTTAAACGGTTAAATAAACGACCTCTCACTAAACGAAAAGTCCGCCGAGATAGAATACCTTATTTGATTGGTGTAGAGTTTGTCACGTGAAGAAAGCTGATCCTTAACAAAATACAACTGCTGGTCTGTTATTCGAGATATTCTTAAAAGTATCTAACAAAGAAAATTGATAAAAATTTGACTTTGGACCCGGTGATTCTCGCTGATGTGTCTGTTATTCTATCTAACATCACGGGCGTTAGAAAACCTCGCGCACTCAAAACGTACGTATACTACAGTGACTTGCACGGCGGGTCTCTAAATGCAAACCATATCTGGGATTGAAGCCGCAACTCAATCATTTTGAACTTCAACTGATAATCTGATAATGTGTACGTCGCGGGAGAATACGCTTCAAGCGGAATCTTTGGGAAACGATAACACGGAATAGTTTCAGAAACGAGCACCATGGCTATTATTAGTCACAGCGTGTGTAAGTTTTTTTTCTTTTCCTTTGTTGAAGTGGCCTGAAGTGATTTTGCAGCGAAGAGAAGCCCTAAGCTCGGCTGCTAAACCGCTGCAAACCACTGCGAAACCACTGCCACAGCATCTTCTACCGCTTCACAGCGGATTGGCAGCGGGCTGCGTAATGGCTTCCGACGTAAAAACACTTTCAAAGCGCTTCATTTGAGCTGCTTTTTGGCTGCGAAGCGCTTTGGCAGCGTTTTAAAAGCGCTTTCAAGCGCTTCTCGTTTCGTACGGGAGAGGACGAAATGCATGTTGATGATGAATCATACTATGATTCTGATGAGACTTACGATTCAGAGTCTGAGGTATCACAGAATTGTTACTTAATATCATTCCCAGAATAAATTAGATAAGATTCAGTGATTGTCTGGGACAGAAAGAGAATGAAACAACAATAATAGTTTAATTATTTTAAGACCAAAATTTACACATTATTAATAATAAAATTTTAGTTGTTCCTACATTTTTACTGCAACTGTTCAATTCTGCATAATTTTCACATCTACAAATACAATTAAATTGTATGCACATTAAAAGCTTTAATAAGTGAATAAAAACTAATAAATATAACAGATAAAAAAATATTTTAAATGCATAAAATAATAATTCACCCTATTGTTGGATATTAGGTATGGTAATGGTTGAATTTGCAACCTGCCTTATCATGATTAAACGGATTGTAAAAATGGGTACATGTAGCAGCAAAAGTAGCAGCACTATTGGTATACTATCGGTAAAGCTGTACAAACAAATGGTTGTAATAGTAGCCCATGTGGCAATAGCTAGCAGGACATGCCCGTCATGTGCCTGGAAGTGCATTGCTAGTGTATGAGATCATCATGCACAAACAGGGCGCACTACTGATTTCAATCTCGCACCCCAGTCTAGTTTATTATTAGTATCTATGTTATCAATAACCACTCTACCGAAGCCAGTCAACAGTGCAACATGTGAGACAGGACAAAGAGCCTGAATGGCTCAGTAAGTTTGATGTCAGTGGTAGAACAAAATTCAAATTAATCAATGCTTGGAACCACACAGGTTGTGATGCAACAATATTGGCTGTAAAATCTGCAAAATTCAAAATTAGATGAGTCTTGAAATGATTTCATATGGTTTCATAATGTTCTGTGACAGCTTGCAAAAGCTGGTGATTTTTCATGAAAGTTCTATATGATGCATTTTCAGCAATATTATATAAATCAAAAATGTTTGTTGGGATAAAATGTATGACCCCAGGGGACATCTGCTCAGTCAATGGAAGTTAACAGTTTGTAAAAACATGTGCACACTGCATTTCGGTAGTCGAATATGACATACAATAACATGTAAAGGCTCAGGGCTTGAAATTGTGAACGGGTGGTCGACCACAAATATTTTGGTAATTTTTTTCAAGCTTGATGTCACCTGGTGACCAAAAGCTATGTTCAGCCGACCAGTTTTTTGGAGCAGGGTTGCCAGCTGGAGACTAAGAAAAAAAAAATTTCCAGCCCTGAAAGGGTTACTGTCTGGTGAACCTGGTAAATAAAGGCCAAATTTGATGCTTCTCATTTTGTGAACTTTGCTTGCTTGTTTTCTTTAGAATAGAATTGCTGCTGCTGCTTTTACATCTGGCACAAATGTCTCCCGCACGTCATCTCCTACTCCTTCTACAAGCAGTTGCAACTCTGATATAGTTGAGGCAGATGTCAGCGATTACAGGTTTCCCATTTCCACAGAAATGAGAAAGAGCAATGATAGAGGGAAATACCCGGAGGACAAAACAATTAGGCTGTTTATTAGAGAGGCGGTAACATGTTTTGAGGCCTTCATTGGAGAAGTGTCAGATCGAAAAATCATAGACTCCAACCTCAAGGAGGCGGCCAAAAAGATTTGTGATACATTACCAGTTCTGAAGGACCACAAGCCTCCTTCTTACCCAACTTCAGCAACATTTCATTACTGGGTAAGCATGAGCTAATACTTTCTTTTGATGATCAAGTGTCTTGCATGGGTCTCAAGAAGGGGGATTTAATTGGACACCTTAAAATGTTCAGCACGTTTCATTAAATGTTACTAAATTTTATTAAGTTACCAGAAAAGCAACAATACGTTATGTCATTATTTTGTTTTGACATCATGAAGATGGTTAATTGTGAAAGATTCTAGTAGTACTAGTTTTTCCACAATTGTCACAACTTCACGGTTTTTTGTCATCTGTTTATAGTAGTCCCAGAATTCTGTTTAAAAAAATGTATCTACTATTGCTCTATCATTTGTTTTAACAGGATACCATCTATGTTAGGATGAAGGTTAGGATGTCGAACAAGAAGGGTTATCACAATGCCCCCAAGAGACAATCCGTTGGTGGTCTCCCTCTTGACCAAAATCTGGGAGAAAAAAGTGTGTTAGATATCTACATGGAAATGTCCAAGGAACTAAAGAAGAAGGACATAAACTTCAAGGCTCTTAAAGAGATGCAGTCATTGACGTTCTCATCAAGGTCAAAGGAGATCCTGTTCTTAGCGAAAGGAAACATGAACCTCATAACAGATAAATATCCCTTCTTTAAGCACTACTGGAAGGAACCATGTGAAAATGATGTGAACTTACTGTGAAACACAAAACATGTGAAATCAAGCATGTGAAACTGATGATGTGAAATGGCGAATCATGTGAAATGCATGTGAAATATTTTTCTTAAGAGAAATCTTATTTCACATGCTGTGAAATTAATGTGAAATGATAATCATCATGTGAAATTACTGTGAATTTTTTTCTTGAAAAAAGAACAAAACTTGAACATTCACTGCTTCTCGAATTATTCCTCAAAAAACATTTTTTTTTTGCTAAATTTCAATTACCTCGATCCTAAATACATTGTCTGATGAAAACTTTGTTGAATGTGTTTAGCTGCAATAGTAAAACTAAGGGACTTTGCATGAGTGTAAAGAAAAATTATTATATAAATCCATGGAGTTATTATGTGCATAATAACTCCATGATAAATCACAGAAATGATAAATCACAGAAAGGCTAAATCTTTTTTGTGTGTGCTATTTTAAAAATAGAATATTGTGTGCTGACTATTTTCGATTGAGTGAAATGTCCGAGCGGGACCTGGGCTGGTCAATCTCGCATCTAATTGGCTAGAATAAAAGGCCGCCGAATTCATTTTAGGATCGTATTTCAATAACGAACATCCTACACATAGCATCATCGAAGTTTCTCAAAATGGCAGTACTATTTCTGGCAAACTTCATTCCCTGACACACAAAGTTGATCATCGTCTAGATACGTGATTTCGTCTTGTGTTTCCTGATTGTACTACCAAAGAAAAGCTGAGGCAATGCTTCCGGTATAGAGGAAGGTGAGTCGACAGAGTTCGTGATGCAATCTTATCACTTCAGCGCTTATTATACTTCGGCCGTGTATATAAATACGAAGAGTACTTATAAAATAAGAAGCTATTAACTTGAAGAAGTCAGTTCGTTGAAAACTGAAGCAGTTTATTTCACCTCATTTGTATTCATTTAAAGTGTATCGATCGCGGTCCTTTCGTACTCGCACGAGCCACGCGCCGGCGGCCGCGGGCTAGTTTAATGTGAATCGAACGTTAATTTAACCTTTGTTTATAACTTACACTTTGAAGTGCCCTTTGTGCAAATAAGTTAACGGTGATTCTAAATATTCATTGCGCTGTTAAACTAGAAACTTAGCCTTTTGTTCTGGTTTATCGGAATGAGAATATGTTGATGCAGAAACACGCTACGTTAGGTTTTATTTTGAACTCGCCAATCCGGCGATCGCGCGATGTCGGCATTAGGTCTTTTCATAAAATGTTGTCTCTCACCTCTGAATAATTGTGTTGAACAATTGCCCTTACGAATGTGAGCCATAACTGATTAATATCTCCTACATTCTGCATGATTGTTGCTATGAATTTTTGCATCAGATGTAAAGCGTGTTTATAAATTTTGACACTTTTCACACAGCTCCAAAAATTGACATGATCACACGTTTCCGGTGCATACCTATTATGTTATGTAAAACTCTAAAGAAATTATCATCATATCATAGACACTATGCCTTTACCAGTGGTTTTATATAGGAAACAAGTATAATTTCCAGAAGTGGCAAAATCGTTGTAGTGTAATTTGTTTTTTCACATGGAAAAATATTTCACATACTTATAATTTTCTCAACTTCTACAGTGTGATGCTTTTATTGTTCTCCTATCTTATGCTTTTTAACAATAGACTGTGGAACTGTTAGTAAATAATTTTTATGATTAAACAGAACTAGAATGATGTTCTAGTGTTCCAGCCTGCTGCAGGTCGGGATCAAACTCTGAATTTCACATCCTTTCAAACAATTTCACACCAATTTCACACATACACCCAGTCTATCTAGCCCCAGAAATTTCACATGAATTTCACATGTTTTTATGATGTGAAAAGGATCAGCCCAGTTCACATCCATTTCACACCATCATTTCACATGGTTAACATGTGAAATACCATGTGAAATATGGTTTATTTTCACATGGCCATTTCACACACATTTCACATGAATTTCACATGGTTCCTTCCAGTAGTGAAGGAACATAATTGTACAGTAAGTAATAGTACAGTTTATTATTATACAATATTGACAGGGTCTGATTTTTTTTCAAAGTTTATCCATTGGCCTCGCTTATATTTTCTTTTTATAGTTGCTAAATGAGTTGGAGTTACATGCCATTAAAACAAATCTGAAATCTGACAAGAATGAGGAGGAGGATGGCTGGGGCATTGATTTCAAAGCAAACTGGGCCAAGGTGGCCCCAAAGATAATAACTTGGTTGCAGGACAATGTACAGGTGTTGGAGGATGGAGTTACCTTTGGTATGTACATTGTATTCCAAATGAATCATTAGTATAGAAGATAGATGGCACAAAGATGATGCAGTCATGAAAATAATTTGAATCAGTGTCACCCACAATATTTTATGTACAAAAAGTGTTTTATTATTATGTACCTTTGATTTTTACAACCTTTGCAGGCACTGCTGTGTCATTTGTTTCACCTAATCTCTGGGGAGAAAAGGAAAGGGTAGTTGCTGCGAAAGAAATAAGGTTCCCATAACCCATGTTTTATTATATCACATTATATTTTGCCAACAGATGAGGCCTGTGGAAGCTTTATGGAAAACATCAAAGAGACAGACGAGGCCAGCACAGAGATAATATATTTTTTGGAGGTAAATACACTATCAGCCTACAATTGCAGACACCAAAATATTTTCCATCAGTTCAGTTGTCAGCCAGAACACACCTTTTGTCAACAATTGATTTGTTTTTGGGTGAGTGTCACCCTGGGGACTCACTAGGATTGAGTTCTATCAATCAAAAACATCAGTGCCAAAGATGTGGCTTAGGGCCTCCTATCATTTGATGGTGAATCCTGCTACCAATGAGAAGGCGCTAAATTCATGATAGGAGGCCCCGAAGCGCTGCCTTTGGGACTGACGTTTTTGATTGATAGAGCTGAGAATCCTAGTGAGTGTCCCCAGTGCGAAGTTTCATCAAGAAAAAGAGCAAGATTAGAATCACTGAGGCAAAGCGAACTTTGAAAGAAACCAAATGGCGACTTCAAACTCGGTTGAAAAACATGGAATTCACCCTGGGACCAGGGTAGGGTACCAGAGGCTCGAAGCTTCAATATGCTTTTTGTAAACAAGTGAAGCTTGGAGACTCTGTTACCCAGGGTACATTTCGCTTTGACAAGATTCTAATTTGAATTTCGTGGGTGCTGCCATCTTGGAAATGTGATGTCACAAAATGTGATGTGCTATAAAATTCATTTGTTGAGGACAGCATATACAGCTTATCCTAAATCGATAGATTTAGATTTTCTTCTTTTTACCCTCTCAACATAGAAATTGTTTTCTTGGTGCTGTTATTCTGGTTATAAGTGTAGCGAGCTTAGCGAGCAAAGCATATTTCAGCTCATTCATGGAAATGCATAATTTATAGCACAAGAGATGTTTCAAAGAGATGTGATGTCGATCACTGGTCTCATTTTATAAAATTTTGTTGAAACAACCGTGACACAGCCCCTTTAAAACATCAAAGGTTAGTACTTTAAAAACATCTAGCCTGTTACGAATTCTGCACTAATATTCAGACTAATATTTGGTACCTTTTACGGGTCAAATGAGCTAATTAAAACCACTTCCAATTTGGCACCTTTAGGGAGAAAAAAATTGTAAGTATGTGTAAAGTTTGATTTCCGAACGTTCGATTTTGCTGTGAGTTTGATTGTGTTGAACAAGTCTAAAATCAATCGATCGATTGGTGTTTGATTGAGTTGAATTGATTTTCGAATTGTTCGGCAATTGGACACTCAAAGTCGCAGCAAAAATAATAACTGCACAATCGAACAAAATCAAATGTTTGGAAATTGAACTTTAAACATACTTACGATATGTTTAACACTGATAATTTATTGCCATCAATCATTATTAAGTTTGCTATGTTAGCCTACCAAGACACTTTTTTAATAGTTTATAATTCTTTCATCCTAATCTAACAGACATGTTAACCTCACAGATAAAAGTTAATTTACTCAAAGCATAGAACATGTAACAATCTATGTAAACTGTTATCTTACCTCTCAAATATGTATATAACCATGACAGTAACAATCCCAGTTTAAGGTTTCGTTAAAGAACAATAAATAACAGAATAACCCCAATTAATTATTTGCATGCTCGTCCACCATATTGTACAGCAGCACAGGTATCTTGCCTCTGTTACAATTAATTATTGATTACAGAGTAGTATCTATGATGTCACTTCCTGTATCAATATCGCAGATGCTACCAAATGCTGGAACATAAGAATTGAGGAATAAACTGTAATCCAGATCAATCGAGGGATTGGGAATTGCTCCAAGAAAATTTAAACCTTCAAAATTCCTACCATAAGCCCATAATATTTTGTAGGGTACTCTAAAAAGTCTTTTTTAGCACTCCAAATATTGTTGTTAGGTACAGTATAGCATAAATAACAGATAGAACAAATTGGGGACACTAACAAATATTTAACAAGAACTAAACGATCTTGTTAAAAATCCCGACTGGCCAGAAGGCAAGTTCGCTTTATACAAACAAATCACCAGATTGGGATCTTCGGATTGCCATGCCAGCACCCAACACTGGATCATGTTGCCTCGTTCTTGGCTAAAGCTTTTAAAAAAATATCCAACTTCTTTCTTGCAGGATGGGGGAGCTGGAGATCTGGCAGAGCAAATAAAAACTAAGACCATGACAACACAGCCCACACTCTTCTGCGTATCAGACGGAGACGGGTTACAGCAAGCCTTCCTTGTCATTGATAAAAAAATCTTCTGCGAGCTGCAGTCTAACGATTTGACATATTTGAATGCGCTTTTAACCCTGATAGGTTCATATTATTCATTTCACCTTGCATACAGCCCAGGCAACCGACTGTTCTTCCAATTTCTTGAAGAACACGTCATTGGCATCCAACCAAAGAGGAAAACCTTGAAATATAGAAAGCTGGTTGCCACATTAATTGGTTAATTACAGGGCGCCATCTTAGCTACGTGTATATAACTTAAGTAAAAACTGTTGACATTGAAGGGGTTGTATTGAAGTGCCACAGCTCCGATGCAGAAATTTAATGCTAAGCTACTGCTGTCATGTTCTGCCTTGAGTGACATTCTGTAATCAATAAGGCACATTCATACATAAGGAGCCATGTATCTTCAGTAATTTACGAAAAAGGTTGAGTTTTGAATATGGGGCATTGCCTGTACATACCTTCTTATTGCCATGCAGTTCTCTAGGGTGATGGCCATAGATTTTTATCCTAGAGCTCAATAGCGCATGTGATTTGAGGGGTTTCCAACACGAGAGCCCATTCATTGTTTGTAAATGATTCTACAGGGGTGTCAATAAAACTGGTTTCTGGGTGATGGTGTGTATGCAGACTCTTGTTTCAAGGTTACACTGTTAGTTTTAAGGATTTTTAAATCAAGAATCACACAATTGATTTAAAGAAAGCAGTATTGTTTTAAGGAAAAAATGGAACTTTTTAGCTCATCTCAATTCAATGTTTTTCTGATTGTTTTAAGATATCGGAACTTAAATCAAGGATAAACATATTAATTTAAGCCCATTGAAACAAGAATCAATAATCTTACCTGGGGACATTAAAACAAGTTATTTTTTCTTTGTTTTTAAGAAATCAACTTTAAGAGTGTTTATGTTGTGAAACTATCAACCATGCTTATGGTCGTTAATATGCAACACAATGGACTTATTTGTCATACACGCTGTCATTGTTGCGATAGCTTCATGCATATATTACATTCTGTGAATCTTAATGATCAATCTGTGTTATTGACAACATTATAATCACATTTAATCTGTCACAAGATTTGCTACAGTTGACTTTCCCCTGGCCTTCCCCCCAAAAAATCAAGTTAATATTCATTATTGCCACTCTTTTTTCTTCCATGTACTTGAATCTGTACTATTGTGATTATAGGTGGTTAGATCTATTAAGGGTCAAACTCAAGTAGAAAGAGATCAGTTTGGTAATCCTTGTTTTCATCATTTTTGCAGGCAGATGGAATCACATAGAAAACTTGGATGAATTCTTCATTAGAATATCCTTTATTATGATCTATCCTAAGATGTTTAAGAATCTTCTTGCCATCATTCATTCACTTGTTTTTTCTCTTCCAGACTTTCTTAATCATGAACAAAAGCAATATCCAGTTCTTAGATTAAATAATTGTCTGACTTTAATGTTCACTAGCCTATAATCTGTTACTGAAATGCAGTTTTCTTACCAATATTATTGAAAATGGGGTCCGATGGGCCCATATAAATCAAAATGAAAGTAATTTAGGAAAGAGGGTCCACAATTTCTAATATTTTGGGAAGAACAGATAAGTTGTCTTTGAGAACCACATTGTGGCCTTTGATGTCTGTTAAGTAATACCCAATCATAAATTGAAAAGCTGAATGGCATCTTGCCTCCCTTTTCCAAACTGTATGCATCAGTACCTGTGTCGCACACAAGAGGTAATTAGTTTTGTGTGGCTATTATGGCCAATGGCAAAGAGGCCATTTTTATGCCCATTATTTAACATTCGCCGTAGACATGACACAAATGGATATATTGAATATTATTTTTATAATGTCCAAAGCAGTGGTCATAAATTTTCCTTAATAAGATGTACGTATATGAATACCATAGACATAATGGATTTGCCTGTATTATGCTTAGTCAATGCTTTGAGCTTCTGTAAGTAATTTCCATATGACTTCCAATTCCACTTAAAACATTTTGTTGGATATCTTACTACTTTCTTGTTTGTTGTTGTTTTTCAGACAATTTGCATTTGTTGTCCTGTTCTCGACTTTTCTCCTCCTTTGTGTGGACTATAAGAAGTTATTTAGAAATCCTGAACCTTCATTTCATGAAGTGATTTATTTCCACAAGATACAGCAGTAAGTGCTCTATGCATCATATTTTGTTTTCATGAAATATATTAAATAGGAGGATTTTATGATTGTAAGGCTCCAAAAATCTTGAACTTTATTTTTTATGCTAAATACATTAAAAGTCTCCCAGTTCCAGTCTCAAAGCAATATGGTTGCAGCATCAATCCAGCCTATCCTTGAAGAATACTTTTTCATTTGTTGGTACAAATCAACAGTTTAACCATTGTTTATTTTATTTTTCACAGTATGGAGCCTGCCATTGCAGCCTGCCTGATTATAGCATTTCTATTTTGGTTAATTCGTCTGGCAAGAGTTTTTCTGTCTTTCTTCAAACTTCTAGAAATTAAATCATTTTATACGAATGCACTTAGAATATCTGAGGTGAGTTCTTGCTTGTATAATTTTTTTTACAAACGTGAAGACATCAATAGTTCCCCCACCTTTTCACACAGCCCATAGAGCACACTTTGAGCTGGAGGTAGTCTACTTGCAGGTGTTGGAGTGTTTTTTTTGGGCGATAAACCTGGGGGTTATATCCAGAATATAAACCTTGTGTATTTCCAATTAGCCTGCATGGAATGTTGTTATTTCTAGAAAATGGTATTTACCGGAATTCATAAAAGTCTAATAATCAATCAATGGTATTATATTTTTAGCCTGAATTAGTTAATCTCCAATGGCAAGATGTCCAAAAACGGTTGATAGAAGTCCAGAAGATCCATCAGATGTGTGTGCACAAGGAGGAGTTAACTGAATTAGGTAATTATTAGACATAGGATATACTTACACTCATTTGTAGTAGTGAGAGTCGTGGTAATTTGCAGTAGTGAACAAATCAAAAGTAACCTACTGGTACACTGTATCTCTAATCTTATCCAAATACCTTGCAATCCTACTGCTCCTATGTGTAACCTTCAACCAGGACACTATGGTGGAATAAGTTAGCCAATCAGATAGCGACTCAGGAGATAGACAAATAAGAATGGCTACATGATGGTAGTGAAATTAATCTTAAAGGCCTTTCAGCCAACAACGAGGCCCTCTTCAATCATGTAACTATACGACAGAGTATAGCATGACAGAATATAAATGTAAGCGAGTAGAGAAAATCTTGATTTCCTTGATATCTGAAAAATTGAAAGATATAGCTTTGCCAAACATAGTATTGACACAGGTATTACAGGTCTTGTATGTCCAAAAAACTGTGACGTGTGTCCTATGCCATAGGGCAGAAGATGGCAGAGGAGGGAGTCACACATTTAACTCCTAAGATGTCACTGATTGGTCATGTATCAAGGCCACCAGTCTTTTTGCACTCCCCCCCCCTCCCCATTTTCAGGTTAGGTATAGTCCATTGAGAGAGTGAGGTCTCTGTTTAGTACCTTATCCAAAATAATGTGAAACCTCTTGTGTGACCCGTTTCTAATTCAAATGAAGGACTAAAGGATTTCCTATACTTTTCTTTTAGATATTCATCATCGTATCTTGAGATGGAAAAACTACTTTGTAGCAATGCAGAATAAGGGTGTGATACCTTGTACTTACAGATTCCCGTTTATTGGACAAAGGTATGTGGTAACATTTCATATTTTTTAAAGCCCCTTGAAAGAATGAGAGTTCTTTAACGAGGGAATGGGATGAAACATAAGTAGATGAACAAAGCGCTACCTCCCTGTGTCTATTGGAGAACTACCCCTGAGGGAATGGTAAATCTCAGAAATGCTCTCAAGAAAACTAGACAAAGAAAAACACTTCAGTTAAGTCCAAGATTCAATATTAATTAAGTTCAAGACTTGAACCATGAAATCCGAAGATATCAAGACCCCAATTTATCAAGATAGCCTGCCGTAGAGTTGTTGTCAAACCCAGCTGCATATGAAGGCTCACCCCTGCATGTCCATACCTACCACCGAATGGCTGTTTTTTCATGACTGAATACTTTGCCTGGCGGTGAGCATAAAGGGATGTGAGGGAATGTGAGGTGACATGAAAAAAGGAGGGAGAGGTAGATCAGATGTGACTTACTACATAATATTATTTCATCATGTGATTGTTATTAATTTTCAGGACGTTTCTAACTGAAGGCATGAAGTACAACCTCAAGCTGATCTTGTTCTGGGGACCTGGAGCCCCATTCCAAGATAACTGGAAGCTTAGAGATGACTTCAAAAACTTAAGCAAAAGGTATTTTAAATCCGCACATTCAAATGTTGCATTCTTAAAAACCTATCGACAATAACTTGAAAACCATTGGAGGCATATAAACTATATCATATGCTGATTACATACGCGAAAGCGTAGATTCCAGTACATTCATTCATGTGCGCTATTTGGCTTTGTGGCGCGGTGAAAAGTAGCACTAAATAATTTGCCGTAAATCGTGTCGTCTGCATCGTACTGGGGTCATGCTAGACTTTGGTTTACTGCAGACGACTTGCTTCTAAAAGGGCTTCCCGATATAGTTTAGTCGCAAGTTACCCTCGTTTCCAGAAGGCTTTGTACACGAAAGAAGAGCCAAGAAACCATCTATTAGCCGGAAAGAGATTATCAGCAAGTAGTTTAAAACAACTTTACAGTTGAAGGGCTTCCCAGGTGATCGCAACTTGCTGAATGTCTTCCAGGTCAGCCAGGCAAGCGATGCCAAAAAACGGACTGTATCCTCATTCTTCTTTCCTTTTTTTTCACCAGGTCTACCCTTGCAGAAAGGTACGTGACACCATGTTTTACGTAACACATACCGTTGCCTCTCCAAGGTGGAAATGTCTTTTACAAAAGGCAACAACAAAGTCTTGAATTTCTCCAAAATGTTTGTGGAATTGTGGCTGATAATTTCTGTACCTTATTTTTCAGGCTTTCTAACCGGATATTCTGGATTGGACTGGCTAACTTTATTTTGTGTCCCTTCATTTTGTTATGGGTCATCTTGTATTCGTTCTTCAGTTACGCGGAGGTAAAAAAACACACCAAGCTTTTGCATCGCGACCCAAACCCATGTTTTCAAACCATTAAAATAATGTTTTTATTTTTGACTTTGCTGTTCTGTTTCGCTCGTCGCGACGTTGTCTGGTTTTCGTTCAGAAGAAGCCAGGCGACTGCACTAGGCGAAACCGGGAAAGAATCTTATTGGTTCATAAGGTTTGACTTGTGGAGCAGTCAAAAATAAAAGATGTTTCGAAACACGGGTCGCGGTGCATCGATTTTTGCTGTAACCTACAAATCACTGCAACTCCATTTCGTTTTATGTGACTGCGGAAAAAAGAGATTCTCATTTCCCTGTTTTAGTTGCTGAAAAGAGCTCCAGATGCCTTGGGTGCGAGACGATGGTACGTGGACCACACGACTTAACTTTTAAGCTCTTCGCTCTTGTATCCGGCCACCCTCCAGTTTGTCATTTTTGTTTGCGTGTTTTTCCAGGTCTCCGTATGGACGTCTGTTTTTCCGTCATTTCAACGAGCTAGACCATGAATTTCAAACAAGGTACAGTAGTGATTGCTCTTTTGTGAAAAACAAAATAGGCTACCGGTAGCTATCCTGCTGGCAAAATCCTTTTTCTCTGTATTTCCCTTTGAAGAGAAAAGAGGCCTCTGGCCCTCTGCAATCAGGGTATGGCCCTGAACTAACCAGTAGAAATATAGAAATCAGTTTTATAATTGATGCCCTGTGCATTCCTCTACAGGTTGAGCAAATCCTATGAGCCATCCCAGAAGTATTTGAATCTCTTCAACTCCCCTTTGATCGCTATTTTTGCGAGGTACGTGAACCCCTAAATACCATACACTTCTAATGCGATTTTGCGTTGGAGCTGGCCTGTGGAACTCGGCCGGCACGCGCTACAAACAGAAAACTACAGAACCTGCTTGACTTCACAAATGAATCGTTTTCATACAAAAACTAAGCCTGAGCATTAGTGCCGGGATTCCTGACGCTACCTTAAACCTTGTTGTTCACTTTCAGAAATATCGCGTTCTTTGCCGGCGCCATCTTTGCCGTGTTGACCATCCTTACAATTATTGACCATGATGTGTTGATGGCAGAACACATGTTGGCTGTTATTGCTGGCTTAGGTGAGTCTCTTCTCCAGAAATAGGAGAGCTTAGAGCCTCGATATTTTGCCGCCTCAAATCTAATTCAGCAGATCAGTTTAATCCATTTTCTGACCAAACCGAAAATGAACCACCAAAAAGGATTCTTCACATCATAAAGTGATGCTATGTGTTATCTACATTTACTTGTTGCACTCTACAGAGTATCCCCACTGAAAATAAAAAGCACTCAAAAATCGACTTCTCATTTACCAGCATGCAGCGCGCGCCTTTAATACTAGGGCGCGCGCTTCATTTCGGTATACTTGAATTGCTATTCTCACCCGTCTCGTATCTGTTATAATCAATCTCACTTTTCTTTGTTGCTTGGACGAAAACGTAGTTCCATATCCATGCCCCAAACCCGAACACATTCCTTACTTCCTTGCGAGAAAGTTGCCGTCCTAACCCTCCTCTTTCATTGGAATGAATTACACGCAATTCTTGGAATCCCAGGGAAGTCCAAACATCGCAGGAGTGTTTTGGTGGCTACTCACCGGTTACCACATGTCTTCCACATAGAGCAGATTTCGTATGATTGTGAAAAGTACCGTGACGCGGCGCGGTACTGTCGCAGTGGCGGTACGGAACCTGGCCTGCTGTAGATACTAAATGAAATAGCGTAGTCGCGGTACGGTCGCGGCGCGGCACAACTCTTTCGCGGCACTTTTCACAGTCATACGAAATCTGCTCTATACAATATACAAAGAGGTGCCCAAGATAATTCTCCACTGAAATCATCCCATTTCTCCTTGCATGAGTCAGTCTCGTACCAACCCAGACGTTTTTTTTTTTGCGTCGCTTGCGGTGATTTTCTCTGTGAAAATTGTTTTGGAGGCGTAGGGACTGGGAATGAGTATCACACGGCGCGCAATGAACTGTGGGATATTCGCGAAAAAAAATCTCCGCATATCCCATAACTCTCTGCGCACCCTGTTAAAACTATCCCACAAGTCTTTCCGCGCCGGCGTCTGGCAGGTGTAGCCACCATGCATATCGTGTGCGTATTTTAATACATGTGTGGTTTCGATGTAAGAGTTCACTTGAAACATGGCAATAAGCATATGACAAGGATCTAGCACATGTCTGTCAAGCTGGGGCACCCCGGCATAGGAGACATCCTCCCCCTTCCACTCCAGGCGCGGATCCAGGGGGGCTCATCGGGTGCAAATGAACCCCCCTCCCAACGAATCGATTTTTTTGGGATCGGTATGCTAAAGACCTTTTGTCATTTCGGAGTGGTTCTTTTCTTTTATGTGACCCAATGTATATCCAGTATATTAAATTCCTGATGTAGCAACCACGATATCGCCTCGTGAGAGGGCCATGGACAACAGAGAAGGATTGGTATAGCTCTATTTTTTTAGTGGTGTCATCAGCAAAAATGACCCCCCCCCCCTCTTAAAATCCTGGATCCGCCACTGCCCTCCCCTGTCTGTACGGCCTTGACCATTTCTGTTCATTCCAGGTATCTTGATTCGAGGATGTTATGTGTTTATACCAGATGAGGTAAACTGACACATGTCATTGAAAATATTCTTGGAAACATAGAGCGTCTGCTCCTTCCTGAACAAAACGTGATTCTTGGACGTGATTCCTACTTCCTACTATTCCTACTATTCCTACTATCAAGTAAATACTTTGGATGAGCGGCAAAATTGGACAAGACTCCAGTCTGGCTGTTTGGTGTTTCAAGGAATTTTCGAATTAAAATTTTCCTTAATTGAACAAGCATGGAGTCCTGTAAATTTTATATAAACCATTCAAACATGCATCCCAAAGTGTCTAATTCGAGAAATTGGACAGTTGACTGGTAATATTGAGTTTTATGGTGGCTATAGATTTAGTAGCCTGATTATCATCCGCTACGGTACGTTTGGTACTTTCGATCACCGAAGGTAGCCGTAGCGGCTGTATTTTTCTAAAATCCCTTAGCTGGAAAAACTACGTATGTTTGCATTTTCGTATGTACCTTTCTCTCCGATTTTAACGTCAAAGTGAAGGTCTATATTTGTCGTTTCCCATTAGAATCTTGTGTGGAACCCCGAACAGCTGATGAGGCAAATCCTCGCCTACACCCACTATATCCCTGAAACTTGGAAAGGCAAAGCTCACACTACGGAGGTAACTATGGCAGGAGCATTTCCGTGAAGCGGTAAAAATGAATAATAACCTGTATTTTTCGCTTCTCAGGTCAGAGAACAGTTTTCACAAATCTTCCAATATAAGCTGGTAAGTAAGGCTTATCCCTCAACAACTATTGATTATAACAGGGACATGTTTTTATTTATTTTATATAAATACTACATATTGATATATTCATATATTAAGGACACTAACGATTTCCTCAGGAAAATAAGTGACTTACACACACTTCCGGATGATGCTTTACTTGTTACTATAGATGTTGTGGGCTTATACCCCCATATTCCACACGAGGAGGGATTTACAAGCTATTCAGGAGGCATCAGATACACGAATAAGCGCTATTATTATTCAGCACATCGATGCACTGCCCAAATATGGTCATTGGAACGCCAATAGCTGTCTTCTGTACATGACAGCTATCCTGCGATATCCGTCTCTGAGGAAAATATGATGTTTTGAGCTCGTAAATAATACACAAAAGTCATTTTTTTCGGGGGTTTTTGTGCTATCGATGTGCTGAATAATAAAACCATTATCCTGCTCGATTTTGCAGAATATCGTCTGATTTTAGCCAACTCGGGACTTCGTCCCTCGTCGGCTAAGTATCAGACGATATTCTGCGCAATCTCGCAGGATAATGGTTAAAGATTTCGACAGAGAAGATTGTTGAGTTGGCGGGATTGGTGCTACGGAATAATAACTTCGAGTTTAATGGCGAGCACTACATACAGCTACTGGGCACGGCTATAGGGACCCGGATGGCACCGTCCTACGCGAAGTTATTCATGGACAAGTTGGAAAGATCACTGTTGGATGGTTATCCCATTAAACCACATAGCTGGCTGAGATACATCTATGATGTGTCCATGGTTTGGACTCATGGCGAAGAGGAACTCAAGAACTTTCTATCATACATAAATAATTCACACGATACCATAAAATTCACCTGGGAATGGTCGCAGAAGAAAGTTAATTTTCTGGATGTGGATGTCATGATCAATGATAAGGGAACAATTACCACAGATCTGTACATTAAACCAACGGATAAACATCAATATTTAGACTTTAAATCGTGCCACCCTAGAGGTTGCAAGGAAGGAATTCCATATGCACAGGCACTTAGACTTCGTAGGATATGCTCAACCGAGGAATTGTTTAATGGAAGAGCTAATGATCTGGTTGGATTTTTAGTTGCACGTGGCTATGATAGAAGGTTTGTCAGAGAACAGGTAAATAGAGCAAGGCGTATATCGAGGGAACAAGCCTTGACACCTCGCCCAAGGAAGAAGAGTGAAAGGACTCCTTTCGTGGTTACGTACCATCCTGGATTACCGAATATTGGGGTATTCTACGGGAGCTTCACCCTTTGTTACATCTCTCTGACCGGTGTAAGAAGGCTATCCAGGAGATACCTATGATGGCCTTTAGACGGCCTAAAAGCCTAAAAGAGCACCTAGTCCGAGCTAAAGTCACATCTACCAATACTTATGGTAGTGACAAGGGGTGTCACGAGTGCTCGTCGAATAGATGTGAGATATGTAAGAAGAAGAAATACCTGGATATTGGGGACACGTTCAAGAGCTACTCTACAGGGAAGACATACACTATCAATTTTCCCATGGACTGCAATAGTCGGAATGATGTTTATCTTATAAGTTGTAAAACGTGTGGGAAACAACATGTCGGCTCGACAACAACTAAGTTGCGTGTGAGGTTCAACAACCACAAAAGCCGAATACGCGTCCACGAAAGAATGAGTGAAGAAGAGAGAAAGAATGATGATGCGATTTATGAAGCACTTTTTTTATGGAGGGTCACCATGGTTTGAAGGATGTGACTGTCGCAATTATAGATAAAGTAGGGCAGAGTTATAATATTAGGGATAGGGAAGGCCAATGGGCATACCGGCTTAAAACTCTTATTCCTGAGGGACTTAATGACAATGACTTTTTTTATAGTCAGAATCGTCGCGCACGTAACACGTAATGTGTTTGTTTCTTGTTTATTAGCGCGCGCTAGTTAGTTCGTTAACTCTACTTGTAGTTCGCGCAGTTTCAACTATGTTTCATATTATCACGCGTAACGCGTCATCAGCCATTCACCCTGATGAAGGCTGTCTTGTACAGTTGAAATATTGGTGGAGTCAAGATTTCAAAATTTCTCTTGTGTTTATTATTATTAATCGAGAAATAGTCTGTTGACGTTTAGTATACTTGTGAGTATTTTTATTCTACATATATTGAGGGCAGTTTTTTGACGGGATTTGTGAACGCTTGCTACGAAGTCTAAATCATAGCAATAATTGTTTACATGAATAATGTACATGATAATTATAAATAGTAGAATTATTGGAAAATTATTTTTTTGTATTATTGGATATTTTTTTATTTAAAATGTTGTTTGTAAATATTGAATTCTATGAAATTGTTGCTTAGCTAGGGATGTACAGTTTTTTGACAGGATTTGTGAACGCTTGCTACGAAGTCTAAATCATAGCAATAATTGCTTACATGAATAGTGTACATGATAATTATAAATACTAGAATTATTGGAAAATTATTTTTTTTGTATTATTGGATATTTATTTATTTAAACTGTTGTTTGTAAATATTGAATTCTATGAAATTGTTGCTTAGCTAGGAAAACGTCGCACAAACTAGTGCCAAGCTTGTGCGACTAGTATTTCGTGCCCACTTCGACCTACTAACTTAACTTAGATTGTAAACCCTATCTCAATCTGTATTAAACCTTTCGAACCGGCTTTACTCAACGACATCACTGACAATGAGACAAGTTATACAAATCCCTATATGTTGTAAATAAACTTTGAAACGCATATTCTTGCATTCAAGAGATTTCCTAACGGGACTAACACGAATTACTGTACTTGCATGCAAACCTTTTAAAAGATAAAGCCAAAAGATTTCATACTTTCTAGTAACCACACGTTGCTCGATAATAATTTATCATTCAGGTAAAGTGGAAAAATAATTAATTTGTAGCAAACCAAATTAGCTCAAAGTTCTCTACCATGTAGCAGTCAATTCTGTTTTCACGGCTGAGAGAAAGCTCTGCTCTGTTTTCTGTTACTCGTTTTCCCTTTCGCAAATGCCTTGTCGGTGCTAACGGGCTGGGTCGTCTCTGGCGCGAGAGAACACGATGCGCACTGGGGTCGTGCCTCCATTCTGCCTCCCGCATTAAATACACCTCGTAGGAGGACCATATCTATCGGCTCGCAGATATCCCGCTCCCACAACTCCATGTCCACTTTCTTATCACCTTTCGCTCCTCCCATACTTTCTGCCCATTCTGCTTCAGGCTGTGGGAAGGCAACCCTTGCAAAAGGACTGGCCATTGGGCTTGCTGCAAAACTAGATATCCCACTATCACAGGACTGTCTTGCAAGTCTCTCGCGTGAGCGGGTGTCTCGTGGTATCTCGAGCAACTGGAGGGCTGTTTTAAGAGGGCCGTAAAACCTTTCCTTCCAATTTTCCATCCCTTCTTCTTTTCCCTCGTGTGTTTGCCTAGTACAATCTATGCTCTCTTCTTCAAACACGTCGTCCTCATAATCCTCCTCAGGCGTCACGATTACAACCGGACATTCATTCTCGAAAATAGAGGGCAAATTACATGGGCCATAATTCTGTGTGGCATCTTGTGGCTCGGGTTTGTCGCTACCACTGACTTGGTTTGCCTCAATTCCAAACGCATTGGAACCAGAGTGGGCAGGTTTCTTGCCTTTAAGCCCAGAGACTTGCTTGCAGATCTCGCTTGCTTTAGTGTTGCTCTCACTATTTGCTACGGTCAGGTCATCTATTTGCGGTTTTGTCTCTTGTAGGCTGTCAGCATTTCCATTGCTGGGACCTGGCTGAGGGTAAGAAAGACTCGAGAGGGTAACTTTCCTTCTTCGGCAACCCGAAGGACTTCGCTTTGGCAGAGAGTTATATATACCACCCGAGAGGGTAGCTTTCCTTCTTCGGCAACCCGTAGGACTTCGCTTGTGTGTCTCGTTTGGTTTAATTTCATCTTGTTCTTCTTCCGCCTCCTTTTTCTCTTCTTGATCATCAACTGCTATGACAAGAGCACCGTGTGGTTGAGATTTTGGCTCGAAAAGTAATAATTCTTGTTCGCCATCACCTCCAACCGCCATGTCGGGAGATTCGTGTCGCGGTTCTTCACCCTTGCGATAGACTTTCTTCACATCTAAACTAGATGTGAGCGATTGCTCTTGCTCACCGTGAAAATCAGCTGCTCCGGCATCATTTCCAATCCCCATGGCCGGAGGTTCTTGTAGCGGTTCTTCGCCCTTGCGAAGGACTTTCTCCACAGCTAAATCAGATGTGAGCGATTTCTCTTGCTTGTCGTGAAAACCAGTTGCTCCGGCATCATTTCCAATCCCCATGGCTGGAGGTTCTTGTGGCGTTTCTTCGCCCTTGCGAAAGACTTTCTCCACAGCTAAACCAGATGTGAGCGATTCCTCTTGCTCGTCGTGAAAAGCAGTTACTCTGTCCGAACTTAATCCCTGTTCGTTTTGAGTTGGACAATCCTGCGATCGTTCTATCAATACTGCGTGGGCATTTTCATCTGCTTCCTTAGTCCAGTTCGCGAAGTACCGGCCGTTGCCATAATATGGAATGGCTACAGGGGAATACAACCAGTCGACTCTACGCTCGTAGTTACACTCGTACGTGATCTCGAACATTTCGGCGCCTGCATACTCCGCTTGGTCCATAACAGGGAGTCGTCGTCCTAGCCCTGGGGTATGCCGTGAAAACACTTTCGCCACTCGAGGATAGCGACGCTCTGGACATTTAGAGCAGCAAGGTCTATTAGTGTTCCTGTCTGTAGTAGCCTCGTGTTTGGTCTTCTTGCTGAATATGCTCGCAAACCTGGAATTTCTAAAACGATCCATTTTTATCAAATAACGCAAGTGGAGGTTGAGTGATAAGGTTTATGCCTGGATCATGTAACCTCTGTGCTGATGTTGTTGTTCAATATAGTAATATTACAATATAGTATCATTTTGCGAGTTACCATTGGATACCGGACGTCATCGCATTGGTTGCTATGGACACCTGACGTCATTTTGTTTTTTCCTCTCTGATAGCGAAAGCCCATGTCCTGTTTGTCGATGGTGACATTGACCTCTATCGTGACCCTAATTAATGAGGCATGTAATTGCAAAAACATGTGTAATTAGCAATTTCATTATGTGCAAAGCACGAGCAAAATATACGAGGAATAATGGCGAGTTGTTATTTACGGTATTTTGCTGTTTACGGTATAAATTAATTAATTCATTACTTCTTTCTTTAATTATTTTTTATTTTTTTAATATTTAGTTATGTTCATTTATTTGTTTATTTATTATGTTATGTTTTTGTTTGCTTATTTTCTGTTAATTTATTCAGCTCATTTTTCAAAGAAAACAAACGACAAAAGAATTATTACGCAAACCAGTCAGTCAAAAACCAATGGGGAATTGCGAGGACCCAATCCGGATTCACAGGAAGAATTCAGCGGCGAATTTCTATGACTAGTAGAAGGACAATAAAAGACATTATAATAACTTTGGCGAGCATTGTGGCGTATTATCCTGGCTCTAATGAACATTTTGGCGGGCTCTAGTATATTAGAGACCGCGCGAGTCAATCGGCGTTATGATGGTCGCCATAAATTCTCATTTTTGGACTCAATGCTCTCCAAAGTTATAAAAATAGTAATGTAGTTGATGTTCTTGGGCGTAAATATGTTTTGGGCCGTTCTCAGTGCTCATTTTAAACCTCGCGCTGAGTCGGGCCCAACACATATTTACGCCCGCGAACATCAACTATATCGTTATAATAAATTCAATAAAAATCTGGTTGGATTTCTCTTCATAATATACACACCATAAAATAACCTGTCACGTTGTTTTGGTTTTAAACTTTTTAATTCCACATATTTTCTCACAGAAAATAAATGAAAAGGGATTTCAAATTGCTAGCTGTTAGCAGGAGCCCATAGTATGCCTGTTAGTAAATTACTTGTTGTGGGATCCCTGTGTCACCACGCGCGCCGCCAAAATTGGCGGGAAAATATCCCGCCAATCAGAAACGTCCCACGCACAAAAACATTGGACATTAACAGTACATTTGTCTCATGTGCCTTCTCTCCCTGTTGATAATTGTAGTAACGAGGGAAAGGGGAGGGGGTGGAGCAAAGAATCTTTAGTGTTGAATCCTCGAGGCGGTCATTATAGCGAGGCGGCCTTGGTAGCGAAGACCTTATAGACCATTGAATGTAATAACGAGGTGTCCGTAAGTAATAGTGGTGCCTACAAAGTCTGTTCTATCTCATGCTAGGTTAACGCCTTGGAAGAGCTTCTGAGCCCCGTCGTCACGCCGTTCCTCCTGTGCTTTAGCGTCAGGCACAAGTCGCTCGATATTGTAGACTTCTACAGGAACTTCACTGTCGAGGTTGTGGGTGTAGGTGATGTTTGCTCTTTCGCTCAACTAGACGTCAAGAAACACGGGAATCCCGAGGTACGATTGGCACCATTTTAGAGTTATATGTTAGAGTACCAGGCTTGTTTTGAGCTCTTCATTCTAAGGTACACAAAACAAATCTGTTACACAAAAATATAGGAGGTTGCTGAGAAACGATACTTTGTTGATGGAAATTTTCTGCTGCTCCTTTGCTGGGAAAATGCTGATCGTTTTTCTTAAAGTAAAATAGAAAGTTAACGGTATAAACGGTGTATCTATTCTCTTGCTGGGTGGGAATAATGGAGCTGAGGTTGTCCTGGAAAAAAGTGCCTCCTTGCAAAAAGAAACAGATGTTTTCCCTGCTAAAGGTCCGTTTACACTTGCAATTTTTACTACAGTTTTTGTCGCGGGAGTCGCGGCGATTTTTCTCGCACGTACGCGTCAACAATTTTTGTCGCTTGATGTCGCAGAGATTTCAAATATGTCCGAAACTCTTTGCAACTTGATGCGATTTGAAGAAAAGAGAGCACAAAAAATCGCACCGGATTTGCATCTCGTTTAAACTTGAGAGTTGGAATTGCAATTCGCGCGAAATAATCGCCGCGACAAATGCATAAAAAATCGCAAGTGTAAACCGGCCGAAAACAGAAACACTTGAAAATAGCAAAATAAGCTGTTCAAACGCAATTATTAGGATGTATGTTGTGTGCCGCCGCATTCCCTAAGAAATTCTGATGCTCAGACTAATACTTTTCTCGTTACTCTCAACAGTGGCTGTCAGAAGGTTTGTCCGAAGCAACTCAATACGAGCAAGCTGAAAATGGAAAAACAGAATTGTCGTTGCTTCACTTTTCGGTAAGTCAGTTGCGTGCTTTCTCTAGAATGCTGTATTTCTAAAAATGCTGATAAAATTTTCGCCAGATACGGAACCCGACTTGGAGACCTTCAGAACGCGGAGCACATTTTATCAGCACAATAAAGGAAAATGGTAGGTTCCAAAGTTCATGCTGAAAAAAATCTCGTCAACGTGTCAATTGACTCTTGTGAATGTAAACCTTTGCTTGGTTCTTTTCTATGCAGCCATCCAAGAGGGATTACATCTCACTGGTAGTGTAGCAATTTCGGAACCAACTTCTCTCCAGGACTTCAGATCATTTAGCAGTGTAAGTGTCTCCCCGCTCCTTATTAGCCTTTGTTTCATAGTCGTGGGTACTGACTTGTTTCGGTTCGTTCCTCTACATGCTCGCAAGGGTGTTTAGTGCTTCCTACCTACCTTTGTTCCTGGTGTCCCTGCCTCCCTTCCTCCATCCCCCTTCCTCCATCCGTCCCTCACTTCCTACGTCCGCCCCCTCTCCCTCCAAGACAATGATCGGTACTTACCCTTATTGTGTCTCCTCTCTCCTTAAGTTACATGGTCTCCCTACCTCCCATCTATGGCATCAAGTGACCCAACAGCCAATGGACTACACGGGGGTGTTCGAGCAGCCGACACCAGGCAGAGCCGAGAGCAGCAGACAGACGCACTCATGAACACTAGTATGCTATACATGCATGAGGTTAGTAGTGTGACATGAAGTATGGTTACCTGACAGGCGAGTCACGCTAGTGATGCACTGTGAGTCACGCTAATGACACTATAGCATCAGTCGGACGCACTCATGAACACTAGTATGCTATACATACATGAGGTTAGTAGTGTGACATGAAGTATGGTTACCTGACAGGCGAGTCACGCTAGTGATGCACTGAGAGTCACGCTAATGACACTATAGCATCAGTCGGACGCACTCATGAACACTAGTATGCTATACATACATGAGGTTTAGTAGTGTGACATGCCACACATTGTGGTTATGTGACATGCGAGTCATGCTAGCTCCATGGACAGCGCGTGTGTGGATCTCGACATAGTTGTAATACAGGGGTACAACTTTCGCTTTCTTTGGCTAGCTGGTGATTTTAATTTTCCTTTCTCAGCTTCACAGTCGTCAATCCGAACAGCCTGTAATGGAAGTGACGTGTGAACCAGGACCCAGTGTCTTACAGCCTCGATATCATGAGCACCAAACCGAGGCTCAGGACAAACCACACAGGTACGCGAATCAGTTGCTTCTTTCTCGTTGCTGAGATTAGATGGAGGAGCACATAAAGATGGAGTCGAACCATGTTCAACTTTTGATTGAACATTTGTTGAACTGCTTTGGCCCCACTGTAAGAGAGGTCGACTTGTGGCAAGTCTAATTATACTCCGGACCTGCAATTCTTGGTGTTCACCTCCTCAGGTAGATTAAGGCATGGGTCAATGCTTGATTTTGCCCTAAGACTTAGGGGAGTGGTCAACTCTGTTTGAAAGTGCACATATCAAGATATCATAAGATCGGTATGGATAAAATCTTCAATTACAATCATGTCCACTCTTCATCAACTCCTCACCACGTGACCTATCACATTTCTTAACACCAAAAAATCGAATTGTCAACATATTTGTAAAACGTCTGAGCCCTCAACAACGCAAGTTTACTTGAAACCTTTTCTTGTCATCTGGACATTATTTTGCCTAATTTTATCCAATTCTATTTATACAGAGATGACGATGACAATGCAGTTGTGTAGCAAGTGGTATCGTCCGGAACTGTTGAGCAAGATTCTCTTCACGAACGATGACTAAAAATCGTGAAAGGACTATTTCGGTTAGAGCATCAGTCTCTCGATATTTCCTTCCCCGTATGAAATTACTTATCTTGTCCGTCAGGCAGAAGTCACGATTCTTGACCATCTTGAGCAACTTGTGGTAGTTGTAAGTGACACCATTATTTCAGTTCACGAGTTTAAAATGATTTTTATGTACATATGTTATGACTACAACCGAAGAGTTTACTTGCACGGAGTGAAAAATCGAGAATAAGATGCACGCGTTTGATTCAGGTAATGTTAATTTGTGTAAATATAATTTTGGACGAAGAAAAGGTCCTGGATCTTGTGCAACATCCTACACTATCAATACTTCGTGATGTTTGTAGTAAGACTGCCAAGTGGTGAAGGGCTGGGCATCTTTTTAACGAATGACCGGCAAGGCACAAAAGGATCCGTAATTGCGACATGGATGCGACAAATGCCAATGCAACTAAGATTTTATTTCCTAGTCGCCACTTTATCAACTTAGCGACAAATTTCATAATGGAAGGAGCCAATAGATCTCTTTACCTCCGCATGCAAATTGCCCATTTCAAACCATAGGATGTTTTCATCTTTTTTTTATAACATAAAGACAAAGACCAATCAGTAGCAGGATTAAAGCCAACGTTTCGGACGTTTAATTCTCTCCTTCATCCTTTGCCCTTCATGTTTTCATATTTTGAAATGGGTCAAAATCGACGTGAAAATGCCGCGAAAAATTCAGAAAGACAAAGGATTTTTCTTCATGTAAACATCACGTGGGCAATTTGCATACGTAGGTTTTTTGCTCTCGAACTCCTATTCTCCTATCTATATCCTGCACTGTATATTCAACTGAAATCTGCAAATTTTTCAAAATTTCTGAGTTGTTGCGGCTGGCATCCCTGAAAATCAGGGACCCAAATAGCCCTCCCCTCCCACAGGGCTAAGGGATTTTTTTTGGGGGGGGATGTGCTGTAGGTTTTCTGCTTATATCGTTAACAGTGTCACATTAACAGGTTAACAACATGCTAAATTAACAATATAGTTAAGAAATCTTTTCAAATTATCCATATTTATATATGCTCAAATAATTTTTTAAAAAGCTGCAATGAAAAGTATTGTGGATGTTTAGATAGTTTTATCTGAATCAGCATAAGACCTTAGAGTACACGTACCTTGAATTGTAAAAAAAAAAAAACAATCATTTGGAAAGGAATTTTCTTGTATGTTTGTTGGGCTGGGGTTGGCCAAACCAGGACAACTGTTATTCAACACTTGTGAAGTAATATATCAAACACGAGACAGCGTGTTTCATCAGGATTTCCAAACAATGAGAAGTGGGTTGAAATAACGAGGCAAAGACGAGGTTTTTTTAACCGGCTTCGAGGTGTTCAAACTCCTGATGAAAAACTCTATCGAGTGTTTGATATTACTTCTCAAACGAATGATTTAATGCCGAGAAAAAGAAGTAATAACATGTCAAAACTCTATGCAAATTAAGACCGCGATTTCCGACCTCTAACACGCTTATGATTTTCTTTGTTTAAGCTTGATGAATTATTAATGAGTTTGAGAATATCTGTTCCACGTTTCTACATCAACAATCTTTGACAATCTTTGTTTAATGTTATTCAATGCATGTTTAACGTTGAAACCCCTGAAAACAAATGTTGAACCATGTTATGGTGAACCGTTCAATATTCGTGAAAAAGATCCGTAAACATCAGTTTTTTACGCCCTGTAAAATGATTAAACTCTTCACAAGTACTATCTACTGAGCCCTCACTGAAAAGTTCTTGTTGAGAAGGACACAAAAATGTTAAAGGACTGGCTCAGCCCCAGCCTTAATCTTTTAGATGTAAGATTTATCCCCGAATTTCCTCAAAATATTAACTGTTATTTTTATAACAATGCCTCATGGTTTATAGTGTGTAATTATATGATCATTCAATAACTATTGAAAATTGTGATAATTAAAAGACATTTTACATTTGAAGTTTCCTTGGTATATTCATCGCTTACAGCTTTTACAAGAAGGTTGTCGACCTTGTGGGCGCCCAAGCACACGCGCCCAGACCGAAGGGTAGTATGGGCAGAAACTAAATATCCTATTTTGATGATACCTCACTTGCTCACGGGTCTGGGTGCTAAATTCTACAGAGTAGAGCTATGTGTCAAGCTAGTAATGTCCAGTAATCAATAAATAACTCGCGGACCTCTGGGCGCGTATGGCTTCCGACACAGCTGTATTTCCAACATCTCCATCGCTCGAGCTCTCTTGTCACAAGTAACTCGTTCATTGTACGAAGTTTTCAATTAGATGCTGTGCATTTTTAACGCTCGCTTTCCGCACAACAAATTAAATTAATGTACAAAAACGTTGAATTTATACTTGCTACGAAGAATTAGCATTGTGCTTGTCAGTCATATAAAAATAACAATTTTGCGGAGGCCAGTTTTAGACTCTCGATTTCGCGGACGTTCGCCGAAGAAGCAGTATAAGTTAGGGCGCAAAATACACACCCTCTTCTAGTGAGAATATTTCACGTTCTAGATGCCGATTGCATGCAAATAAAAACAATTTATTGCCCGCGAATACGTGACGCAAATGGCCGCGAAAAGATAGGAATATCTCATTTGATGTGGACTTCACCTTTCATGTACCGTTTGTTATGAAATCTGAATTATTTATTATCTATAATCGACGGGCTGATCAATAAATATTGGCGATTTTGTACATGAAATAATTATCGCGCTCATTCAACTTTTCGAGAGCACAGCATTAGAAATTCAAATTTCATTAACAGGAACTAAGTGCTTCCGCGTCCACACTCTTAGCTGAGTATCCGATTCTATTGGTTTTGCAAATATTATCTTACAATGAACCGATCATGAAACAGGTACAAGTGTACTCAAAATAAAACTTTAAATATGCCTTGATAAAGACGGGCCGCTGTCTTTTTTGAGGACCGCTACGCTTCCATCAAATATTGTAAAATTGTTTGCTTGTCATGCCTTTGTCAACCGAGTCAAAATGCGAGCCAATGGTAGTCGCTCGCTTTTCGCTTGTGGTAATTTGTCGGCCCTTTTCTTCCCAACCGTTGCGCCTTCACATTTTGTTGGATTTACACCTGATCTTTATAACACCGTTAATGCAAAAGCGCATTTTAAATCAGCTTACTAATCATGTTTTCCTTAAAAATTAGTCTTCTTTCTGTCCAAGAGCTTACGAGCAACTACCAAATCGAGTAACAGAATGGCGGAAAAAATGAGCTTGTAGTCTCGCTCAAGAAAGAACATAAATATTTTCCTAGATGTTTCCCGTGAAAGGTTTCAAGGCTTTTAAACCAGAGAAAAGTGATGTTTTGAAGGGAAAAGA
Source organism: Scolanthus callimorphus (assembly GCA_033964015.1). Lineage (NCBI taxonomy): Eukaryota > Metazoa > Cnidaria > Anthozoa > Actiniaria > Edwardsiidae > Scolanthus > Scolanthus callimorphus. The sequence continues at coordinate 5,943,433 of CM066914.1, forward strand.
TGCTCTTCTTAAATGGTGTCAGCTGCAAACGAGTGGCTACAAGGATGTGAATATTATAAACATGTCAAGCTCTTGGCAAGATGGGATGGCTCTGTGCGCTCTTATTCACAAGATCAAGCCCGAGCTCATGTAAGTCTACTTCCTGTGGACACTCAAAAGATTGTTATTTTCCTAAGAGTTATGCATTGATGCCCTTGATTATAAGTATGTTCTTGCACGGTTAAAAATTGAAGTAAAAAAATATTAGTTTCTCGTCCGGATTTGTGAGAAAAATGGAGCGGTCCGGCGCATTTTACTATTGTTTTTATTATTTCAACAACGGCTCTCGGGTTAGATGATTTAGGTATAGATGACTACAAGGTCTAATGTGTGATCCTCCCTTGGAGTTCTGTTATGAAATATTAATCAATGCAAGTCAGATCAATGTTGCTGAAACTAAAGCTTCAGTTTATTCTGCAATGTGCTGAACGTCAGCGCGGCACCATTTATTTCTTGCTTTATAGCATTATAGACATTTGGTTACAAGTAACACTGAATATCAAACATTTTGATGCGGCCCAAATGACGCGGGCGGGGACGTCGAGAAACATTGTATATTGTTTTTACTTGGCCTAAATATTAAAACTACGATTTTCTGCATAGCATGATTCCCCCTTCCCGGGGGTTCTCTAAGCCTTCTATTCTATGGGAAAAGAAGTATCGTGGAGACTTCTGTCATACCTCACGTTAGCACACAAGGCCGTAAAGCCAGGATTTTTTGCTGGGGGTGGGTCTAGGATTTTTTGCTGGGGATGGGGCTAGGATTTTTTTGCTGGGGGTGGGGCTAGGATTTTTTTGCTGGGGGTGGGGCTAGGATTTTTTTGCTGGGGGTGGGGCTAGGATTTTCTTGCTGGGGATGGGACTAGGATTTTTTTGCTGGGGGCGGGGCCTAATAAGGTGAATATCAACAGATGAAAGACCAGAATGGACCAGTACTTGGAGCGAGATCTACTGAATTCGAGAATATACTTAAGAAAAAACTGCGTGAGAGATCTGAAAGGATACTGAGAAAGGAAGCTTTAAAAATTGTCGCAACCAGTCTTTCAATTGAAACGGGACGCTATCAAAATCGAAAGCACCCGAAGAAAAATATGCGAGATTTTTCAAAAAGATTGACAACGAAGAGCACTTTCTGATTGCCCTGCTTATAAAGATCAACGTGAAGAGCTAGTCAAATCTATCGAGAAAACGAAGAAGGTTAAATTTATCAAAATGTCAACTGGAAATGCTTTTTACTTTATAATTAATTATCCAGACAAGAATGCTCAAGCGCAAACAAATTTGCAATGTTTACAGATGAGTGCTTCTCTCTCCGGAAAGAAATTATGTTCAAGTATTTGTTTATGGCCTAAACAAATACTACACTCCTACTGCGTTTCAATCTAAGCATTTATTTGGGTATACGTCTAAGTACTTTACCGTATACACCTAGAGCCGATAGACTAGTTGTATGACTGTGAAAAGTGCCGCGACACGGCGCGGCGCAACTGTCACGGTCGCGGTACGGAACCTGGCCTGCTGTAGTGCGGAATGAGATCGCGTAGTCGCGGTATGGTCACGGTCGCGGTGCGGCACAACTTTGTCGCGGTACTTTTCAGTCATACGAAATCTGCTCTATTTCAGAAAGGCCGCACCTTCACAACTGTCTGTTGTAACCCGCGATGCGTCATGGGAGCAAATATGCTGGATATGTACACCAAACTAGAAAAGCAAGACTATATCAAAAATACCCTGATAAACCGGCGTTTTTGAAACGATCACGGCCAAAACCAAATTTGGAAGTATTTACCTTAATAAGAATTTCGGCGACATTTGCCAGAAAAACGCTGAATTTGAGCGACAATTTCCAGACATTTTAGCGACTCGATTTTTCAAAGCATCCTCCTGTTGGATCTAGCTTAGCAGCCAGGCAATATCTATCTTGAGCATCCACAGGGAACCCGCGCGGCTCGCCCCATTTTAGGCATTTTGCAAACGACGTCTCATTTTTGATATGCTATTCTGTTCATAGTTTGCTTCTGAAGAATTGTTTTCACAGAAGCGTTTTTTTTATACGATCCTCGTTATTTTAGCCGGCCTACGATTCTGAATTATTTCCGCGACCTTGGCCCACATTACCCATCATGCATAGCTAGCATGGTATCACTTATTCATATCCACGAGTTGTAGATAGCTTTTCTTTGATTTGATAGAGACTTTGATAAGCTTTCAAGGAACGACTGGACGAGGAACATCGCATTGGTGAGTGAATAGCATACACAGAATTTCAGATTAATAAGCAATTATTTCTAGCATCTTGGAAGAAATGTCGGAGGTTGTGGAACCTGATTGAATATCTCTAAACACATTCTGATAATAAAACATGTATCAAGAGTACATAAATAAGAGTGAGGGATCCTTTGTACAGACCTAGTTATTTCTAGAAATGTAAAGCTATTGTTTTTGTAGCCAATCAAATTCATTTCATCAGTAGCTCATTAAAACTTCCAAAACTGTATTCGTTAATTATAAGACCTACTGTTTTCTGCCTTTGTTGTTCTCTGAGCGTGGCATTAGGGATGCATTTAACTGGATGCATTTAAACTCGAGACACCCAAAGCAAACAAACCACAAGAAAAGGTCTAGTCTTTTTTCAGGCATTCAATGTGGCCGAGCGCGACCTGGGCATTCCGCGCTTGCTAGATGTTGATGACGTCACCAATATCGATGTCCCGGATGAAAACTCAATAGTGACCTACATCTCTTTGTTTTACCAGCGCTTCAAGGAAGACGCGACAGGTAGAAAAACTACTTTTATTATTCACTTTACAAACCATTCAAAGAACAATTACTTCGGCTTTAGTGCTAGAGAGGAAGTAAAAAAAAAAAAAATAACATTTTTCTGTCCCACGAACATGACTGCTCAAAGTGAACAGAAGTTATTTACGACAGTTTTTTTTCTCATATCGCCTTTAGATTGATTATCCCTTAACCCATTTTGCATTCTGTTTCTTCTTTTATCACGTGCTCTGATAAAAGAAAAGGGGACAAAATATGTGCACCATGGACCTCAGGTTTCTCAATCTCATTGGAGTACTGTTTATCCACGTAAAAATATGACCGTTATACTTTACTTTACTTTACGTGATTTACCGAACTCACGTGAAGTGTAGCCCTCTGTATGTGATCCAACGCACTGGCCACGTTTTACCGGATCTCATAATGCGCGAGTACTGAATCAATTTCTTTTTTTTTTATCTCAGCCAACATGGAGCCCAAAAAGAGAAAGCGGTACATGCTTGACATCCTGTGTGATGAAGGGACGAGAAGGCGTCTCTTCACAAATAACCCACTGTTCATGTGATCTCCCGAACTGTTCACGTGATCTCCCGAACTGTTCACGTGATCTTCCGAACTGTTCACGTGATCTCCCGAACTGTTCGCGTGATCTACGAAACTGTTCACGTGGCCTCCCGGAACTGTTCACGTTGTCTCGACTCTCCCGAACTGTTCACGGGATCTCCCGATCGGCTGACGTCATCCACGTGACTTACAACTTTTTGCACTTGATCCAACGTACCGTTCACGTTTCAGCGGATTTCCTCACGCGATCTAAGTCAGTAAAGACGTCTTAATGGTGTAATGCACATTGCGCAGCGCCCTGTGGAATCGTCAGTGAAAAAGTAAGCATTACCAAGGGCACACTCGAACTATGCAAGTGGACTCTGTTCAAGGGCACTTGAGTGAGCCATGCCAAGGGCACTAGGACTATGAGTGAGCTCTGTCAAGGGCACTACTAGAGCTCATAAGTGAGCTCTGCCAAGGGCACTAGAACTGAGCTAGAACTAGGACTGAAGTGAGCTCTGCAAACGAGGACACTAGGACTCACAAGTGAGCTCTGCCAAACAAGGATTTTAGGGCTCACAAGCTCTGCCAAACAAGGTCACTAGGGCTCACAAGTGAGCTCTGCCAAGGGCACTAGGACCATGACTAAACTCTGCCAAGGACACTAGGACTCATAAGTGAGTTCTGCCAAGGGCACTAGGACTGTGAGCTCTGACAATGGAACTAGGACTAGGGGGTGAACTCTGTCTGAATCGAATGTACTAGGAATATGTACGTGAGCTCTGCAAAGGGCACTAGGAGTGTAAGGATCTTAGTTGCATCACTTCAGTGCATGGGGACGATTGGGACTAGGCTAGCAGCCGTGTTGATATCTCGCGCTCAGTAAAACTTTAATTTACTTGTCCACAGCTGAACCCTCCGCCCGCGACTCCACTGAGACTCGGGGTGCTCTACCATATGTCCCACCGCATACTCGTACCAGTCGTAGCTAATAAATTTTTCTACCATCGATCGTTACTGGGCTGTTACCGATATTGCGTTACTTCACAGGCGCGGAAAGGCGCCACAAACCTTTGCGCGTCATTACAGCGACTGGGCACGAGTAATAATAATAATAATAATAAGAGAATTTATATAGCGCCTTTTCTCATACGGATACAGAGCGCTTTACAATATTAAAAGTTAAAAAGTTACACACTTTAAATAAATAATACTATGAATAATAACAGAACAAATTACATTTTAATGCTAAAAGAATTAAAAACTAAAGTTAAAAAATACGCTATGTTTATATTTAAAATATATAATGAATGACGATAAAAAGTTACAAATGGAGTGCGCGCTTAAAAAGAAATGTCTTCAATTTTGTTTTGAATTCGCTAAGGTCATTGCATACGCGCATCTCAAGCGGCAAAGAATTCCAAAGCCTTGGGGCATGGACTGAGAAGGCTCTAGCGCCATAGGACTCAAGGTTATACCTAGGCTGTACCAACAAAGTCTTGCCTGCAGAGCGTAGAGTCCTAGTTGGTTTGCGGAGAGCAAGTAGATCAGATAGCTAGGCAGGGGTTAAACCATTGATGACTTTGAAGGCTAAGAGAAGTTGCTTGAAGTCAATTCGATCTTTCACTGGCACGCACGAGTCTGGCCCGATCGCACATAGCACGCACTCTTAGTCGTCCAACCCCACAGCACACGCACTCCTAGTCGTCCGACCCAACAGCGCACGCACTCCTAGTCGTCCGACCCCACAGCGCACGCACTCCTAGTCGTCCGACCTCACAGCGCACGCACTCCTAGTCGTCCGACCCCACAGCGCACGCACTCCTAGTCGTCAGACAGCACATAGCACGCACTCCTAGTCGTCCGACCGCACATAGCACGCACTCCTAGTCGTCCGACCCCACAGCGCACGCACTCCTAGTCGTCCGCCCACAGCGCACGCATTCCTAGTCGTCCGACCCCACAGCGCACGCACTCCTAGTCGTCCGACCGCACATAGCACGCACTCCTAGTCGTCCGCCCACAGCGCACGCATTCCTAGTCGTCCGACCCCACAGCGCACGCACTCCTAGTCGTCCGACCCCACAGCGCACGCACTCCTAGTCGTCAGACAGCACATAGCACGCACTCCTAGTCGTCCGACCACACATAGCACGCACTCCTAGTCGTCCGACCCCACATAGCACGCACTCCTAGTCGTCCGACCCCACAGCGCACGCACTCCTAGTCGTCCGACCCCACAGCACGCACTCCTAGTCGTCCGACCGCTCATAGCACGCACTCCTAGTCGTCCGACCCCACAGCGCACGCACTCCTAGTCGTCCGACCCCACAGCGCACGCACTCCTAGTCGTCCGACCGCTCGTAGCACGCACTCCTAGTCATCCGACTGCACAGCCACGCCTTCTAGTCGTCCGACCGTACAGCGCACGCACTCCTAGTCGTCCGACCCCACAGCACACGCACTCCTAGTCGTCCGACCGCACATAGCACGCACTCCTAGTCGTCCGACCACACGCACTCCTAGTAGTCCTACCGCACATAGCATGCACTCCTAGTCGTCCGACCACACATAGCACGCTCTTCTAGTCGCCCGACCGCACATAGCACGCACTCCTAGTCGTCCGACCTCACACAGGATGCATTCCTAGTTGTCCGACCACACATAGCACAGACTCCTAGTCGTCCGGCCGCACAGAGCACGCACTCCTAGTCGTCCGACCACACGCACTCCTAGTAGTCCGACCGCACATAGCACGCACTCCTAGTCGTCCGACCTCACACAGGATGCATTCCTAGTTGTCCGACCACACAAAGCACAGACTCCTAGTCGTCCGGCCGCACAGAGCACGCACTCCTAGTCGTCCGACCGCACATAGCATGCACTCTTAGTCGTCCGACTGCACATGGCACGTAGTCAAATCAAATCAAATCAAATCAACTTTATTTACTCATAATGCTATTATCAGTTAGAGTTATACACAGAGTATAGGTTTGGAGTGAGTTTATATTTTGGTGGGAAAAAAAGTGCGAGCAGGGAGACCAAGTAAACTATCCAGTTATCTAGTTAGCCTCCCTAACTATTAAATTTTTTTTTTTGAGCAGATGAAAAAGAACGCTGAACCCTCCCCCCAAAAAAGAAAGAAAGAAAAAATATATATAAGAGTTTATCCAGGTTATTAGTACAGCAGATAAATAATTTTATGGTTCTCTATTTAGTCATTGAACAAACAGTAGATGATGCTTATAAGTTTTGGAAAAGCAAAGATGCTAGAATCCTTAATCCGAGATGGTAAATCTTTCCAGATATCAGACGCCATAAAGGCAATTGATTGCTTGCCTATATTTGTTCTTACTCTGGGTTTGCAGAGATTTTTATTTGCTGCATATCTTGTGTTATATTTATGCACACTACTAGCATATTGAAAAGTATCGTGAAAAACTTCAGGCAGGATACCTTTGTGCCATGAATGAACAAATTTCAAGGCATGAAGTTGATAAACATGATCTGCTGTTAGCAAATCTAGTCCTAGTCATCCGACCGCACATAGGACGCACTCCTATCTGTTCGACCGCACATAGCACGCACTCCTATTCGTCCGCCGCACATACCAGGCACTCCTATCCGTTCGGCCGCTCATAGCACGCACTCCTAGTCGTCCGACCGCACATAGCACGCTCTTCTAGTCATCCGACCGCACATAGCACGCATTCCTAGTCGTCCGACCGCACATGGCACAGTCCTAGTCGTCCGACCGCACATAGCACACGCTCCTAGTCCTCCGACCGCACATAGCACGCTCTTCTAGTCGTCCGACCACACATAGCATGCACTCCTAGTCCTCTGACCGCACATAGGACGCACTCCTAGTCGTCCGACCGCACATAGCATGCACTCCTAGTCGTCCGACCGTACATAGCACGCATTCCTAGTCGTCCGACCGCACATGGCACATAGTCCTAGTCATCCGACCGCACATAGCACACGCTCCTAGTCCTCCGACCGCACATAGCACGCTCTTCTAGTCGTCCGACCACACATAGCATGCACTCCTAGTCCTCTGACCGCACATAGGACGCACTCCTAGTCGTCCGACCGCACATAGCATGCACTCCTAGTCGTCCGACCGTACATAGCACGCATTCCTAGTCGTCCGACCGCACATGGCACATAGTCCTAGTCATCCGACCGCACATAGCACACGCTCCTAGTTGTCCGACCACACATAGCACGCTCTTCTAGTCGTCCGACCACACATAGCACGCACTCCTAGTCGTCCGACCGCACATAGGACGCACTCCTAGTCCTCCGACCGCACATAGCACGCTCTTCTAGTCGTCCGACCACACATAGCATGCACTCCTAGTCCTCTGACCGCACATAGGACGCACTCCTAGTCGTCCGACCGCACATAGCATGCACTCCTAGTCGTCCGACCGTACATAGCACGCATTCCTAGTCGTCCGACCGCACATGGCACATAGTCCTAGTCATCCGACCGCACATAGCACACGCTCCTAGTCGTCCGACCACACATAGCACGCTCTTCTAGTCGTCCGACCACACATAGCACGCACTCCTAGTCGTCCGACCGCACATAGGACGCACTCCTAGTCGTCCGACCGCACATAGGACGCACTCCTATTCGTCTGACCGCGCGCACATAGCACGCAACTCCTTATCGTTCGACCGCACATAGCACGCAACCTAAGTCGTTCGACCGCACATAGCACGCACTCCTTATCGTTCGACCGCTAATAGCACGCACCCCTAGTCGTTCGGGATACTGTTAGGATTCATTAGGACCATAGTTAATGAAGTGGAATGGTTAGGAAGCTCGGCAAACTTCAAAGGATCAGCACAATAGCGTGGGCTGGACGTTGAGAAGGGCTACCACGTGATATTGACCCCGCACAATTTTGTTTAATGCTCATCTAATATGCATGTATGGTTGTACACTGCATCTTACTGGCTGAATTTCGGTACTTATGTACCGTGACCCTGCCAGACAAAAGGATTCGTCTGAAAAAATGAACAAAGACATAGTACCATAACAGGGTCTCAGGTTTCCTAACCATTCCCCTCTATAAACTATGTTATGACTGAATAAACAATACAGATTTGAGGAGCCAACTTCCTGGCTGTTACTAAGCTTTCTGTGCGGAAACAAACCTTACAGCGTCCCCTTAGACGAGAGGATTTTTCGACAAATTAATAATTTTTGGGGGGAAATTTGTTTACTTGAGCACATCGCATGGTCAACGCGAGCGGCCATTCTCGTGTCATTCCGACTTCGAAAAATCCGTAAATGTCATGCATCATTTTTTCCTTGGTCCGACGAATGATTGCGGGAGGAAATGAATTTCCGTGTCTGCATGACGCAATTCACGAGTAGATGTGTAGGGTCATATGAGTTCTGTACGAGTGCTTTTCAAGTTTTGTTGACAGAAGTCAAGCAGTATATTTCTCCCACATTGAAAACGCAAGGTTCACAACTCGAAAAATGGGTTACTACTTCCCGGGGCGGGGATAAACGTGGTAAGTTTGAAGCGAGAAATAGAAATTCTTTTTTGTTTTATTAGTAAAATACTGAGTTACTTTTGATTTAGGGAATGTAGGGCAATATTTTAAAACGTCTTGTTTGTTTGTAAATGGTTATTTCGAGATTTCCACACTTGGAAAGGGTCAATTCACACTTGAACGCGTGGGGAGCAAGCAAAAACTAAGTGCGAAGCAACGCTAAAATGTGTTAAACAAGAGCAAGCGCAATCCAAGAAGCAACATTATTTTGCTTGCGCTTGGACTTCCACAGTTCTCACTACACAGATGAGTGTATTATGTACCAAAATCAGTAGAATCAAATACGGTAAATTAAGGTTCAAAACGCAATATTGCGCACGAAACGAGCCGCCATTTTGAGAGTTTTCTCAAAACAGTAAATAGTGTTTGATATCTACTATTTCAGGAACCAATCAGAGCGCGCGAAAATGACTATTCACTGATTTGGTATATATTAAATTAGGATATCTTATTGGCCGCCAAATTCATGCGTGGATGTCAATGCACACGCCAAAGCTGGTACTTAAAGGCCCATCACCAACCGACAGCCTTTGCGGACTCTTAGCCAATCAGAGCACCCGGAAAACAATGGATCAATTTGAAAACAAAAGAAAACGGGGCGCAAAGGCTCCCGGTTGGCGATGGGCCTTTAAGGAATGGGTTCACAAAAACGAGGTGTCCTCGGAGAAAAATCCTTTACACGATACAATTCATGCTACGAAGGTCGACCTATCTTGTACAATATATTTACAGTGGAATTTAAGGCGCCCCAACCTACAAATAATCAAATTCCATGATTCGAAAAACGGTGTCAGGGATTTTTCTTATTTTGCATTTTATGGCAATATCACATGGCAAAGTTAGAGTCGTTTTACACGATCCTGCTGACACCAAAATTAGCATAAAATATGATTGGAAAGGAAAATCAACAATCCGACACAGATTTTAAGATCGCCTCCTGGAGAACAAATTTCGATCAAATCTGGAGTTGTACGCATCAACGCGAAGGGGGAGGAGCATTTTTGTGTGAAACTGATATCCAAGAAAAGATCTTTTTTCAGTGAATGCCACTGCAAATCAATTATTTTAGAAGATAGGCAATTCTTTAAGCTTTTCAAAAACCGACCTTCGTAGCATGAAGTTTGTCGCGACACAGATGTTTCTTCGCGGGCAACTCAGAAGCCATATTTTCGTGATCCCATATTTTAAGTGCTATTATTAAGTACTTAATTAAATGAATAAACGCTATTATTTTTTTTTCATCGAGGGCACGGTAACGAATTCTGCATTCTGATTGGTTCTTAGAGCGCGCGCGCAGGGGCAATATTTTCCTATCTCTGACCAAGGTCACGGTAACCATTTGCGCGCACTTGTTTGATCGAAAAAATCAAATTTTTGAGTTGGAAAAAAATAAATTAGGCTTTAGGTCGGTCCGTATAGGAAAAAACCTTTGACCTCGGCCTGGAAAATGTTGACCTCGAGGCCTCCGTAAACATTTTCCAGCCCTCGGTCACAATTTTTCCCTATACGGACCTCCCAGCCGGCAAATAACATATATGTATTTTACTGGTCTCAATAGTGTATATTTATAAAGCATTTACTCATAACGCTTGTCATTACCCTTTCCTCGGTCAGCATGGGCTGGTTCACAAACGAACCGCGCAAGCGCAGGCTCAAGGCAAGTGCGAATAACAGCGACGCAAGCACAAGCCCAAGCCGAAAATCAACATTAATTAGTTTGCGCTTGTGTCCCCTTAATTCACACTAGACGCAAGCACAAGCGCAAGCCGAAAATCAACATTAATTAGTTTGCGCTTGTGTTCCCTTAATTCACACTAGACGCAAGCACAAGCGCAAGCCGAAAATCAACATTAATTAGTTTGCGCTTGTGTTCCCTTAATTCACACTAGACGCAAGCACAAGCGCAAGCCGAAAATCAACATTAATTAGTTTGCGCTTGTGTTCCCTTAATTCACACTAGACGCAAGCACAAGCGCAAAGGAACGCAATGTCTCGATTTTCTTGCGCTCGCGTCTGCGCTTACGTTCTAGTGTGAACCCCATAAGGGAAATGTACGAGTTTCATATCCTTGCGCTTGCGTTCCAGCCGCTTTATTTCTCCCGGGCCTTGACGGCGCCCTTTTCGCTTTCCAAGTTTTTGTTTATCGCACAATCACAGGGTTCGGCAGGTCTCCTCCCCGTAACTTAGCTCAGCACAATTACACCGGTGAAAATGCTTTTATACTCAAGAAGTTCGCCTCGAAGATATTGTCTGCTAAATGAAATCTCGGCGGACATTGGCAAACAGTAGAAAAAATTAGCTGACATGCTGTGAATCACAATTACACCGGTGAAAATGCTTTTATACTCAAGAAGTTCGCCTCGAAGATATTGTCTGCGAAATGAAATCTCGGCGGACATTGGCAAACAGTAGAAAAAATTAGCTGACATGCTGTGAATCTATGGGAGTACTTCCTGATTGTGCGGGGGAAGTGTAGACGAATTGCATGTAATATGCAATTTATACCAGACAGAGCGGGCATATTTTTTTGCAATTTATACCAGACAGAGCGGTTACTATTTCGCGTAGAGATTTATAGTTAGAGTGAAAAAGTAGAGCAGTTCGTAAATACGAGATGGTATTGTGTTTTCTTGACTGCAGCGCGTTGACTATCAGTTAGTCTCTTCTAAGTTTAGATACTGCTGCGCACAAATAAATATTTCTATTTTCTGTTTAATTTAGACACTTAACACAAATTTCACAGCCCGGCGAACACCACTCTATAAAAACACTTCAATAAAAAACACTTCTATTTACTAAATGGCGCATTTTTTTTTAACTCAAAGAGCATTTAAAACCATTGAAGAGTTTATTAGGAGCACGCTGACTGTCTCTATCTGTATTCATAAAGTACTAGACAGTGAGCACTATGTCATTCATGGGTGCGACGCATGCACTATATTTCACGCCATATTGTAACCTCACTTATGGCACTAAAGGAACGCACGCTTAGGAGGAGTCGCTTTTATTGCTTAAATGGACTACAAGGACAAAATTCCGCCCAGATGTCACACTCTATCTGACGAGTTAATGCCTTTATATACGAGGCTAACCACGGAGCTAAGAGCCTACTAAATTTACTTTGAAGTCCAACAGATGAAATAAAACCGTAATTTCTTCCCCCTTTCTAATGGTCCAATTAAATACCGAGCTTAAAACTCTCTTTACGGCTAATCTATTCATATGCCAGATAAATTTTATTTCTCTCTCACAAACTGACATAAATCCCTATTGCTTTTTGCGGTCATAAAATAACCCAATACTTGATGAAAAATAACCTTATGCCATTGTCAGACATTTTCAAGAGCGTGTGCTCTGATGAAGTGAATTTTGGACTAATGAGGCCGCGCTTATTTTATATTTGTCTCCGCGATTTATGTCTTTTAAAAGTAGCTCTCGTTTAGGGAAGACGTGACCTTTGTGTTTTAAAATCTTATTATCTCGTAGTCTTAGCATAAAAAGGCCCTGCAGCAAAATTACTAAGATCCTTCTTTGTAATCACACTCTACTTTCTTTCATCTTCTTGATCGGATGGAAATTCCCCGCGCGTTTCGACGCATTAAAACTAAGCTTGGCAATAAAACCTTTGGTCACTATAGAATAAATGACTGGGTCGGCAGAGGAGTTCACAACAACCCCAAGCACGCAGATGTTATAGAATACAAGGAAAAGCTCGTTAGTGTAGAATTCATTCCAACACAGAGACGCGATTCGAAATACGTTAAGCGGCAGCATGGTGATGCTAAAAACTGTAACCAGAAGGCTAAGCATCCTTTTGGTCCGCGCGTTCTGTTTGACGATTTCTAATTCCTCTTCCTGTCTCGCAGTCCAGAGTAAAGCGATCTGCCTGTGCAGTGAGGTGCTTTCATTAAGTTCGCGCGTCAGCCGCGCATATGTAGAGGATATAACAGCGAGTGGAATAAAGTACAGAAGTAGAACATCTAACACGATATACCCGCTATGCATCAGCGGCGGCCAATTATACGTGCAGAATATTCCACACGGTGTTTCATCGTAGCTCACGAAAAATAACAAAGGTAGAACAAAGATCAGGAATGATATAACCCACATTGAGAGAATAAAGAGTTTAGTCGAGCTTTCATTCTGCTGCGTTCGATAGATGATGTTCCGGTAGCGCTCAATCGAAATCGCAACGATGGACCATATTGAAGCCCCATGGAATGCCTCAGAGACGGGGTAGAGCGCATAACACATGGATCTGCCAAGCGGCCAGTAGCCCGGCATTTGCTCCTTCATGACAGCGATAGGGAAGTTCACAAGGAGTATTCCTAAATCTGCGATGGCCAAACTGCGAATGTAAAGCCCGTGAGCGGGACGAAGGTGACGATGGGTAATGACGACGCTGCAGACGAGAACATTGCCCAACACACCGACAAGCGCGGCACCAACTTCGATACTCAGTCGTGTTATTCTAACAGGGACCGGCTCCGAGATGTAAGGGGAAGGTAACACGCAAGGGTTTCTTGATAAAGCAGCGGTTGTGTTATTCGCGGAATACTCCATGGTTATTATCCAATTCCACCGCGGGGTCGATCAGCGGGGCTAGTGGAGTTGTTCTATTCTTGTGCCTCGGTGTTATGATTTCGAAAACATCGACGCGTTCAATGTATTCAATCAGACCGCAGGCAAATTGAGTTTGGGGAGAACATGACGAGTAAAAGTGGTGCAGTTGTGTTACGTCCATTAATAAAGGTCGCACATTAACATTAATAGCTCCAAGAAGGGGCTCCTATGCGAGCACACTCCTCACCAGTATTCCGCGGCGGGTTCGCAGTGGTACCGGGAAGCTTTCGCCAGGTGAAAAATACTTCGGTTGCACAAGGAACGAATTCTCCGTATCGTTTACATCTTAAGCATATACCACAACAAAGATCTATTTTTGCGGCTGCAGCATCAATTTACATAAAAATACGAAAAAATGTGGGACGAAGAAGTGTAGACAAGAGTAGCGATAGATTGAACGAGGAAATGACATTGCAATGTGTTCTGCTCTTCATTTTAAGAGGGCGATTTGTGAAATATTTCAAACGGTACTTTTCATTTAGTAAAATAAACGATATGCTCATTATGATAGAAACCAGGGCAAGGAAATTGTTGTGAGATAATTGGTTCCGATATTAGATAGGGGGAACCAATGATGTCCACACTCTTAGGCAAGTACAAATGTGCAAAATGTATTAACGAGAAAAAGACACACGATTTTCCGGTGCGTGAGTAATTTCAACAATTAAACTTAACTCTATTTTGACAATTAATTTCACAGTTTAAGTCATACTAGAGGATACCGGGACATTTCGCCTCCGGAATTCTAATGACAGCGTGCGGAATTCAACCATAGATCAATGAACACACTTAGCGGAGAAGATACCAGCGGTAAGAAAACAAACATTTTCTGTAGTCTTCCCCATTAAAAGTTCCCATTGGCAATATCAAAACCGATACCCGTTCAAATTGCGTGCGCCTTCCAGCAAATTATTTATCAGGTGAGTAACCTAGACTGCTTGACAGGAAGGCACGACATACTAAACATTAGCGCAGTGTTTGACTTCTCTGATGTATCCGGTATTATTTTGGCTTGAAGAGGTACGCACGCGAGTACTGGCAGCTACGCGACTGATAGTAATCTTCTTTCAAGATACTGTAGCAACGCAGTAGAAGGGACTTGCAAAAAGATGGCCTACTAGCCGGCCCTCCAGTGTTTTTGTCTTCGGATATTTGATTTTTTGGGCGCGCGGGATTCCCGCGCCCAAAAAAAATTACATTTCCGAAAAAAAAAAAAACACTGGAGAACCGGCCAGCAGGCTAGCAAAAAGATAGCCCCAACAAGGAAGTCCGACTTTTCCAAACCGGACTCAATTTTAACATCATTCAAAATTAACCCATTAGTTTCCCAAGCATTCAATTATACTTTGCCTATAATGTTATTCTCCCTACTTTGTCAGAGCCAGTCTAGTCTTCGATTTCGCCTGACAGGATCAGCTCGAACGAGAAGGGTTGGAACTTGTAGCCTGTTCCGATGTAGAACTTGCTCTGAAACTCCACCCTGTAAAGGGAAAGAAAAACACGGCTTATAATTTTGGATTTCTCAAACTCATTAATAATTTATCAAGCTTAACAAAGAAAATCATAAGCAAGGAGGAGGTAGGAAAACGCGGTCGAATTTGCATAGAATTTTGAGATGTTACTTCTTTTTTTTTTCGGCATTAAATCATTCGTTTGATAAGTAATATCAAACATTCGGTAGTTCATGGGAATCCCGGATTTTTTTTCCAAATCCGAGTAGAATTTATCTGGTTTGCATACGTCGAGTTGCAAGTCCCGGGGTGATTTCAAATCAAAGCCAAGTCAATATCTAACAAAAAAAAAGTAAAAGAGTGCAGCTGCTAAGACATCAAGGTATCGCCAGTAATTTCAGGATCGCAGCTGCGCTTTTTACTTTCGTAAACGGTCAATGCCTGTTGGAACGGTCGTTGCCATTTCAAACCAAAGTATCTAAAACCCAGCGAATTCACTCGTAGGGCACTGGTTAGTAAGAACCGTCCAAAAGGCACAAGGGAACGCTGCATCGCCGACCCTCAGATGAGAAGTAGCATTCTTTCATGCTATTATAAAGCAATCATCACCCACTCCCAACTGACTGGGATCATTATACACATACGCTAAGCTGTAAAACACGTGTTTGATAGGAGTCCTAAAAAGTATTGAGAGCTTCACAAAAAGAGACAAAGTAACGCTTGTTCTGGGCCAGAAGAGTGCAAACAGTAATCCGTGCAATTTGGGCGCCGTTTTTTATGGTTATGGTTATGGCTTCCTCGTCAACCAATCACAGCCAAGTAAACCCACTATCACTCGGTGAGCACGTGATTGAGTGGTTTCTTTGTAAAACAAGACAAGTACAATGAGCCATGATCACCAAATACACGACTGCGTTCAAAATAGGAGAGAAATGGGAAATCCACTGAAATTTCAGAGTGGGCAGGGACAACTAGAAATTTCAGGGGTGGGTAGCTGAACCGGAGTCCTGACTGCCCGATATGTGACCAATGAGAATGCAAAGTAAACGCAAATACAATTAATTTTGGACGCACATCCTGCTCTATCTTATATATTAAAATTCCTATCGTCTGTAGGGGAAACGTCTGTGATTGGGTGATTTTTTCGCGCCACTTTTGGCGCGCGTGCACGCAACACAGGAAGCCAACAACCCAAATATTTTGCTGATTTCCGAATTTGAAGATTACGGAGTCTTTTATCCATTTTTTTTTCAGTGAGAAAATTTGAGGAAGAAAATAATTTAAAACCATTTCGTCACAAGGTGACGGCTTATTTTCTGTTCACATATAATAATTATTATAGTTACGATATGACACGCGCGCGCTCTGATAGGGCTAAAAACCAGGCTCTATCACATACCAGTGTAGACGTAACGCGTGCAGGAAAGCTGATAATCCCTCCATAATCAGTAGGATAGCAATCGTCAGCACTGAAATAGAGAGACAGAGAATGATATAAACCTGCGAACAGCCACAGGGTCAAATACAAGAAGGTAAAGAGTGGTTGTCCTCATAATTGCAGAATTATTTCATGGATCATTCTCATGAGAAAATGATTATATAATCACCGGACAACACATCAAAAGACATTCTAGATTTTTGTTCTACTGCCCAATCTGATCGCTGATAGGCTAACACTAAGTTTGTATCAATTTCCATGATACCGCCTAAATCCGCAAGCGCATATGTTACACAGGGAACCCGCAAAATAAATTAATTTTGCTAAGCTGCGAATTTGCAGTCTTCGTTTAATTTCTTTCTATGAGAAATTTATAATAGGCAAGTACATGACGACGGCAAGGAGGATGACAACGGGACATAACCGTACGCTTGATCACACAGCACAAATATAAGAAATAAAATGAAAATCTGAGCCAAATAGGTTCTCACATTTTAGGTTCTTATACACGAGCTTTAATGTAATCAAAAGGGCATCGTACCAAAATGTGAAATCTACAGGATTATCGTTGTTTACCTGCCCAAACGCCGAACATAACGAAGGTGGCAATAATTCCTAGCGCACCCTGCATGCTGAGGGCGAGGTGGAGTACCATGCTCCACAGCACCTCGGACAACTCTAGAAACGAATGAAAATATAGTAGATGAAACACTTTGAAATGACAAATTGAAACGGCAGTATTGTTATAGCTGACGTTTCTAGTCTGTGTAGACACTCGAAAAGGAAAGTCGTCAATGCGACGAGATGTCTTCACTCCGGAGACTAATATTCAACTCTAGTCGCCATGTGGTGACTTAATTTGAT
Organism: Scolanthus callimorphus; assembly: GCA_033964015.1. Taxonomy (NCBI): domain Eukaryota; kingdom Metazoa; phylum Cnidaria; class Anthozoa; order Actiniaria; family Edwardsiidae; genus Scolanthus; species Scolanthus callimorphus. The sequence goes on from CM066914.1 coordinate 5,960,752, forward strand.
AAAACAGCCTCTCTAGTACAAGTACTCTGGAGACCATTATTTGTACTCTTGGCGACCGCATTTTTCGTGATTTAGGATCCAGCTGTGACCCTGTTATCATCCCAAATGTTCCCTTCCCTCCCCTCCCCATTGAAAATCATTATACAAGCTCCCTTCCCTTGTAACCCATACAAATAATGCCCTCATCATTGCAGAATGATATCATCTTAGGAAATCATTGTGTTATGGTGTAATCATAGGGCATGCAGTGAAATGATATAATATTTCAAACCCCCTCCTTTGGAGACGAAAAATACAGTAATCATTAAGGAAAAAATCGGTTGTGACCCCCCTTTGGGGACGAAAAATGCAGTAAACATTAAGGTTGTGACCCCCCCCCCCCTTTCTGAGGACCTGGCTACGCCCCTGAATAACCAAGCCAATTTGAAAATGATTACTGACCTGCATGAGCCAGACTGAGGGCCCAGAGACGGAGGTAGGAGGCAGTGTTGGAGATACATCCTAGACAGTACTCGATAGTATGGATAGCCTGGTGGACAAACGCCTCACCAAAGTCAAACTAGAGAAGGGAAAAGAAAAATGGTGGAGTGAGTTGTAAGGAAACCGGCTCATCACTTGGATGTTTCAAAGGAACAGAAGGTTGGCCGCTTTGCACTCACCGCCTCCTCATGCTCCTCTTCAGCTCTTTGGAATTCTTCACTGTGGGTAACTTCCTGCTGCTGTCCCTGGACCGACCCAGCAGCCGAATTAGAATGAAGCCGCGAGAATCCCTGGAAAATAAAAAAATTAGACATAGAATCAATTTCAATTTTGCGAAATCTAATTACCTAAAAACACAATTTTTTGGCGCGATCACAAAAGTAAAGAATCAGAATTCAGAAAATGTGTTGAGAACATTTCTGCGAAATAAAAATCCCATCTCATGTTCTTTGAATTTTGATGCCGGGAAAAAAATGCGCCACGTCCCTCGAGGTTAACTTTTATGCTAAATGAACATATTTTATGCGGTGGCCTTGTTAATGTAGCGGTAACAGTAATTGCACAGCAACTGAAATTTTGAAGTATTAGGTGACTTGGTGTTTGGCATACCTCCAGTTGCTTCTTCTTGTGTTGATGGCGAAGGTACAGAGGTTTGACCAGCAACATCCAGGGAACGCACAAGACAGCAATCACCACAAGCAAGGGCTGAACCACGGCCTACAGAACAACAATGGGGATTATTAGAACCCGGCATAAAGTAAAGTAAAGTAAGCGTGCTTATATAGCGCTTATCCTCGCGGCTCAAAGCGCTTTACATTAACGGATAACTCATCCTATAGAAACCAGCTTTATAAATATGAGTGTGTGTGTTAGCATTATGAGCTCTGTGACACAGAGGTTGGGCAACTTCCGACGGTCCTCGTGGTTCTTTAACGTCCCTCTGGTTCCGGTTAGTGAAGTGTATGTGAGAGACGGGACCTACGGTTTAACGTCCTTATCCGAGAAGACGCAAAGGTTTAACCATTTGCAGATATTAAAGCAAAGGCAGCACCTTCTCCTCAACTATTTAGAAACCACCCTGAGTGTTGGTCCGGCCGGGGTTTGAGCTCCCAACCTCCCGCACATATGCCCGGCGCTCTACCACTGCGCTAACCGGTCGTCGGTTATTATAGGGAAGCACCACAAACAAGAACTGAAACACGGCCAACAGAACAACAATGGGAACAATAAGAATAGGCATACAGTATTAGCGGGAAGGAGAAGAACCGACATACAGTATTTAAAGGAAGGAGAAGAACCTGACATACAGTATTAGAGGAAGGAGAAGAAGCACTGCACAGAGAAAGGGAACTTTCACACATGAATTACAGACAATGAAATATTTTTATTGTCACTTTATTCACCACAGCCCAAAGAACAAACCAACGGACGACCAAACAAACAAACAAACAAACAGAGCAATGACCAATTGAATGGCTAGATTACCTGGCCACTGTACACCAAGTCGACGTCTGCTATAGGCTTGCCGAATTGGAGGAACATGTTGATGGTGGCAAGAAGTAAACTTGGTTGCTGCAAAAATAAGGGGATTGGTGTAAAACATCTGAAATGCATCCATAAGATTGCAAAAACAAAAAGAGATTTCAATCCTGTGGTTTAATAAAGTTTTTATTACATTTTGCCAAGTCCTAACTTCCATTGAAAAGTAGCAATACTTCATGCAGATCACAAGTCCCACAACCTTATACAACATGTATGCAAACTCTAATATACATGTACACTGCAAAAACAATGTCCCCCAAAGAGTGAGAGTCAGGGTCCATACACTTTCTGAATGATAAAAATCCGGGATTTCCCAGGAAGTCTTTAGTTATTTTTCCAGGAGTTTTTATTGTGTAGAAATGCCCCTCCCCCCAAAGAAACATGATAAGTCTGAAGGATGTCATAATTTGCAGCCCAAAATCAGATTCGCGAAACTGACTGATTCAACCACATTTGTGTTGAAACATTTTTCCAGGAGTTTTCCAGGATTTTCCTTAAAATTCAAGGACTTCCCAAGAAGGAAATGACAATCCAGGATGCGTACGAACCCTGGAGAGTGACAATGTTTTAGCAAAAATGTGTTATTTGCACGGTTGCAGTGCCTTACAATTTGGTTACTACGGTACATGAACTTTTATCTTTGGTTTTTCCGCAATTGTCTTGTTGGCGATCCAAATTTCAAAGGCATTTTCCCTAAAGATAATGCAGTTTTCTTCATAGTGGCAGAGTCATGTACAGTGTAGCATTGCAACAATACATGAAGCTCAACATACTATGGCTAGGAGATTTTTCCTGTGCATCATTCAGGGACAAGTTTGTTTTAGTACGGAATTCTTCTCTCGTTCTACTACAGTTTATTAATCCTGTTCGACTTACTGAAGGACTCCTAATGCTGATGAAGATCCACTTGTAGAAGATAAGGATCACAAGATAGCCGAAGATACAGCCAAGGAATAGAACCTAACACAAACAAACAAAGTCAAGAACATGGCAATCAAGTCATTACCATACTACAGCCGATTGCGTTTGAGCGTTTTACCCTAACAGTTCGCACGTTACGTTCGAACGTTACGTTTGTACGTTTGAAAGTTGCATTGTGAGACAAAAAGTCGGACGTTTCCAAGGACAACCGCCATGTTTATTTTTCACTGACCATCAGAGAGGACAGAACTTTTTGGTTCGCCATAGAAACGTCTCGTTTCATCCTAGAAACGCAAGTTTCAAACGTTCAAACATAACGTGCGAACTGTTAGGGTAAAACGCTCAAACGCAATCGGCTGTAAAGCACAGTGTCAGGTCCATCATTCCATGAACCTTAGCCTTTCCAAGATGGAAGTAACATATCAAACATGAGACAGGGTGTTTCATCAGGAAATCAAAACACTGAGAAGTGGGTTAAAAAAACGAGGCAAATTATGATGAAAACACTATCAAGTGTTTGATATTGCTTCCCAGACAAATCATTTAATGTCGATTAGAAAATAACACCTATGTTGTATTGTGAATGTTCGCATTCTGATTGGTTAAAAAGCGTGTTTGTAAGAGACCTGAGAAACACGATTGTCACGCAACGCTGTTGCGCGTGTGTATGTTATTTTCTAAAAGCAATAAAAATACTTTCTGCGTGCTCTCTGGTTTCTTACAAACACTCGGGGAATGTTGGTCGAACTGATAAAACTTGAAAGACCCTCGCCTTCGGCTCGTGTCTTTCAAGTTTTGATCAGTTCTCCCAACATCCCCCTCGTGTTTGTAAGAAAACAGAGAGCACGCGGAAAGTACTTTTATTGCTTAAGAAAAAGGTTAAATCTCAATTTAGATTGCATATCCAAACTTCTTTCACGCTTATGATTTTCGTCATGAATAATTATTAACGAGATTGAGAATATAAACTACACTTCTATGATTCCACTAGACATACATTTGTAAGGTTTTGGTTTGGAATTTCCTTGCACTTCATATCACGTTTGCTTTATTGAGTCAAACCTTTTATTCCATTCTGACATTATCTAATTTATTCTTGATTATGAGGAATTCCTTGCCTGAAGTTCATGCACAAGACAAGCCACATACTGTAGCCAACTCTCAATCATTAACAAGGAATGAGTATTGTCAGTGCAACAAGCTTTACTGTACCTGAGGGATGAACTCACAGAGGATGTTCAAGGGCTTCTTGAAATGCCTGGAGGTGAAATTTCAAAGAAATAAATATTGAGAAGACAAGAACAACAATTGCTCCTGGCATGGCACACACACGCACAAGAAGTATGGTAGATGTAAATTGACCACAGAGAAATCCTGAACATATGTGGAAACTCAACACTCGTAAAATAGACATGCTTACCTACAATCAAGCATAGAGTATTAAGCAAGATAGATTACCTGTGGTTGAAGAAACTCAGGCAAACCCCAAACATCATGTGGAACACTCCTAGAACTATGGACAATTTCATCTTGAAGGAGTTGGTGAAGTTCAGTTTATTCTTGGCTACTTGCCAGATCTGAAAATAAGAGAAACCCTTTTATCAGGAGGGGCAGAGCAAGACATTTTTCTTGAAATTAAAAGCACTGGAAATTTGTTGTTAAGGGAAGGGTCCCTTTTCTAATATAAACTACATGACATGAAAATGTAAAATATAGCAAGGGAGTCAGGGGGAAGACTGCCCTCCTAATAACCAACAGCCTGTGTGGCAGTTACTATTAGTAGAAAACATCTTGTGATCGTTTTGGCATGAAATGCATGAGTTACTCAATCAAAACACCCTATTTCCACCATTTACTGTATGTTATGAGAACAGAGCATAAACTTTCAGGCACAATTTACTGTATGTTATGAGAATAGAGCATAATGTTCATTCAGAACAATAGACACATTGGTGTGTAATATCATTTTGGGGCAACTTGAGCAATGAAAAGTACATACTGATAACATATACAGTGTATATTACTTACAGGATCAATGCCAAACCAATATGGCTTGCCAGTGTAAGTGTCTTGAGGGTCCAACATGAGGGAGTAACCTTCTGGATAGGATTTCAACGCTGCATCACTGAAATATACCGAGAAGCCTTTGGTTATGGCATGTTTTCTATATTCTATGAACTCTGGCTATCTCTTTTTTTTTGTTGGCTGATATTGATTGCAAGGTTATGAAAACACAAATTAGAATAAAAGAACTTATTCCACACCCCTCCAAGAACCAAATACAGGTGCAAAAGAAAATGCTTAAGACTTGTTTTTTATGTCAGGAACTGTTGGGGAAAATGTGGGATATTAGTTTCCTGACCATCCCCAGGCGTATTGAAACACATTAGGAATTATTTTGTTACTGGGATGCAATTTTACGACTTGTTTCATTGAGTTTTAGTCACAATTGAGTGCAAGCCTTAAGGAATATCTACAAAACTAGTTGACTAACTGATGTTTTGTTGCAAAGTGGAAAATTCTGGTTGCTACAGTTGCAATTTCGAGGCCTTGGAATGGTTTCTGTTTTTACAATTGCACCCCAGACAATCACCAACATCACCCATCATCCTTTATGCTGTTTTCATGTCGGGAACTGACAGGTATGATTGGGAAACAAACCATCCCCGATCATCCCCTATGTGGCAATAGCAATGCTAACCTGTACTGGGTTGCATTAGGGAACATCCATCCAGTACCAAATATGTTGAATGAACGTGAGAAGATATCATTGTATATAAGACCAGTGTAGATGGCAAAGAGACCCATGAGAAGGATGATGTAGCGGCCATGAAACATTGTTTCAAACATCTGTGAAAGTAATTTTACAACATTGTTAATTAGGCTACCTAATGATAAAGCAAGGTTTCCAATGCATGAGTTGTACGGTGGCCCAAAGGGGCAAAACACAATGCACATTCACTTAAGCCTGGTGCACACTTGCGACATAACGACATAGGAAACATGTCACGCGAACAAAATTCAGTGGTTTCAAGAAGCTGAAGTCGACAAAAAATAACATAAGATTGCTTTGGTGAAGTAATCTAACGAAGATCCATAGAAAATATTGATTGTTTCAATTATTTTCCCGTGCTTTTTTCGTTGCAACATAAGGTCCTTATGTCGTTATGTCGCTAGTGTGCACCGGGCTTTAGATAAACACAACAAACAGATAATAACATTGTCACACCAATCCGGCACAGGGTCTGAACCTTACTCACCTCCCCGCCTCCCTTGAAGTTCTTCAGCTTGTTCTCATTTATGACCAGGTACAATGCAAACATGGCCATGATGAAACCATGACCACAATCACCAAACATGACGGCAAACAAGAACGGGAATGTGATGATGGTATACAGAGCTGTAACACAACAAGAGAAAATACCAGCACTTAGTGTCAACTACAGTACAAACAAATAGAAAAGGGAATGTGAAGATGGTATACAGAGCTGTAACACAACAAGAGAAAATACCAGCACTTAGTGCCAACTACACCACAAACAAATAGAAAAGGGAATGTGATGATGGTATACAGAACTATAACACAACAAGAGAAAATACCAGCACTAAGGGCCTACTACACTACAAACAAATAGAAAAGGGAACACTAAGAAGATATGTGCATAAGTATTAACCTGGATTGACTTCCTCATAATTAGCAACACCATATGCATCCACTATAGCCTGAAAGCCTTGGGAGAACTTGTCAGTGCGGTTAAAGGTGGGTGGTTCCTGGCGTGTCACCATTCTGTTTAGGATGGAGGGCACTGATGCGCCGCTATGCTCCTACAATGCAAATATAAACAAAACATCAAGCTGAAGTCCAAGAGGTTAGGAAGTAATGTAGAAACCATTGGGAAACAGAATTCATATTACATTCCTTTTTGCAATTCTAAAAGCAGGAGTGATACAGCTTCCTGGAAGATCTTGTTTGATTGGATAGGCAGAACAAAGCATCCCATTGTTTCCTTGTTCTATTGTATGACCCTCTATTGTTTTACACTCCGGGCACCAAACAAATAGGCTTAGGTAGATCTTACGAGAGCTGTATCATGACTCTCTAAAAGTTAGAGAGATGTACTGTAACTTGGCTTGAATTTAAGAATAAAACATTACTTGACATCTAGCAACAAAAATTTCAGGCAACTGTATATCTTTTCTTGGAGGTCCAAGAAGATTTGTAGTTTTAGAAAGAATGCCTCTTCTTTTATAGGCAAGGAGAGCATTGATCCAAACTTGAGTAGACTACTGCCTAGGAGAAATGGAATGATATTTTTTCTTAACAAGCTTCCTTGACTTACTGTTCCCTTTTCAATGCTGCCTGTATCTTGTCCAGATCACTAACAGGACACCAGCACTCAGCAATTAGACACTTCTGAGTCACATCAAGGTTAAACATGTTCATGGTGTGGTAGATGGCTTTGATTTTCTTCACCTGAAATGGAAGAGAAGAGAGATCCGACCTTAAGAAAGAGTTGTGACCAAACTGATAAATTACTACAAAAAAAAAGTGCGGAAAAGTGCGGGATTTTTTTAGAAAAAAGTGCGGAAAAAAGTGCGGTAAAACGGTGAAAAGTGCGGTAAAGTGCGGTAAATTCTTTTCTTTAATTTGAAGGTTTGCGCTTTTTGGGGATCATAACAAGTCGTTTCTGTTGATTTTCTATTTGTTTTGTCATTTTAAAACGTAATTTCGTTGAAACTGATGTAACAGCTAACTTATTAAACTTCGCATGATCAATATTTAGGTCAAGAACAATGGAAAAATGCAAAAAAAGAAGGGCTCACCATGCTTGCTTGCGCGGCATCAGTCATTTAAAACTCGAACCCCTAAAATCCCTAAGAGTGCCTGTTTCTCCATACAATCAACTCCCACATGTGTTGTTCATAACAATAGAGCAGATTTCGTATGACTGTGAAAAGTACCGCCACAAAGCTGCTCCGCGCCGCGACCATGACCGTACCGCGACTACGCGATTTCATTCCATTTACAGCAGGCCAGGTTCCGTGCTGCCACCGCGACAGTACCGCGACGCCCGCGGCACTTTTCACAGTCATACGAAATCTGCTCTATCTTGCAATAAAGTTCTCCAAAATGTAAACTTTGTGCTTTGTCATCACCATCTTAATCTAGGGTAAATGGCTCCAGCAGTTTCATAGAATATTTACGGCGTTTAAGTAAAAATAAACGAACTTCTAACATCCAACATTTTTCGTTCTCCTAGCAGGGCATCTGGGGAAGTGCGGCAGTGCGATTCCGCACTTTTGCCCAAAAATCACACTTTTCCGCACTTTTCTGCACTTTTTAAGAAAATTACTTAAAATTGTGTGGAAAAATCCTTCTAAACACGGTAATTTCAAAGATTTGCAGGCGCAAAAACCTTGAAAACTCCACCATTTTCTTCCGATACGATCGCCACCGAATGCAAAAAAATACCAGGCATTCCACAGCAGACCGTTTGAGAATAAGTACGAGAAACAATCAATTAGGAGATCTGTAATTGGATGGAAGTTTAGATGGAAATAAGCCAATAGCTGATCTTGTAAGAAATGGGTAAAATACAAATGGCGCACGTTTTTCGGTGACCCCGATTTGTATTTGCTAAAAAGGTCAAGTATTTAGGCGAAACAAAATAGTAGTAGGAGAACGAAAAATGTTGGATGTTAGAAGTTCGTTTATTTGTACTTAAACGCCGTCAATATTCTATGAAACTGCCGGAGCCATTTACCCTAGATTAAGATGGTGATGACAAAGCACAAAGTTTACATTTTGGAGAACTTTATTGCAAGATAGAGCAGATTCCGTATGACTGTGAAAAGTACAGTCATACGATACTGTCACGGTGGCAGCACGGAACCTGGCCTGCTGTAAATGGAATGAAATCGTATAGTCGCGGTACGGTCACGGTCGCGGCGCGGAACAGCTTTGTGGCGGTACTTTTCACAGTCATACGAAATCTGCTCTATTGTTATGAACAACACATGCGGGAGTTGATTGTATGGAGAAACAGGCGCTCTTAGGGATTTTAGGGGTTCGAGTTTTAAATGACTGATGCCACGCAAGCAAGCATGGTGAGCCCTTCTTTTTTTGCATTTTTCCATTGTTCTTGACCTAAATATTGATCATGCGAAGTTTAATAAGTTAGCTGTTACATCAGTTTCAACGAAATTACGTTTTAAAATGACAAAACAAATAGAAAATCAACAGAAACGACTTGTTATGATCCCCCAAAAGCGCAAACCTTCAAATTAAAGAAAAGAATTTACCGCACTTTACCGCACTTTTCACCGTTTTACCGCACTTTTTTCCGCACTTTTTTCTAAAAAATCCCGCACTTTTTTGCCGTTTTTTACCGCACTTCCCCAGATGCCCTGGTAACCTATAACCTAGACTAGTAAGAATATTGAGCAATACCAACGGTTCTCACTTGCTTGATTAATTAAATTTCCCTTACTTGTTCCTGGCTTTCACTGATCCAAAAGCAATTTTAACTGAATAGAGTGTCACAAAAATTACTCAAGTAATGGAATTGGAGCAAATTTTTCTCTGAGCCACAAAATTTCTGGAATAGCCAAAGATTAATACATAAGAAAGTATTTCTGGATCAAAATTCCCTGATGTTTCAGGGTGAGTGGGAATGCCATCATTCCTAGGTACACAACCCACCAAACCATGCCCCGTCCTGAACTTATTTCTCACGACAACACACATACCTTGATGAACCACTGGTTGATATTATTAGCAACAGTTCCAAGCAGCCTGTAGCGATGATCCTTAGTCTGGCTCAAAACCTGCAGTAGACAAACAGCAGACAGAACAACAATCACTCTCATAATAGGTTTAATTAAGAATTAATTAGTAGTGCACTGTATCATTGGTATTCTATCCTATTTTCTATTCTATTTTCTATTCTATCTTCTATTCTATTTTCTATTCTATTTTCTATTCTATTTCCTATTCTATTTTCTATTCTATTTTCTATTCTATTTTCTATTCTATTTTCTATTCTATTTTTCTATTCTATTTTCTATTCTACGTATTTCCTATTCTATTTCCTATTCTATTTCCTATTCTATGTTCTATTCTATGTTCTATTCTATTTCCTATTCTATTTCCTATTCTATTTTTCTATTCTATTTTTCTATTCTATTTTCTATTCTATTTCTATTCTTTTTTCTATTCTATTTTCTTTTTTGTTCTATAATGGGTGTTATCATTTTTGCAAATAGGTTTCACTACACAGTCACATGAAATCTGGTGCAGCAACTCACCGTTTGCAGATCTTCAATCCTTGTCTCTACACCTATGGCCACTTCTCTCCTTTCTGCTGCTGTCTCTGGGCAGGGGTACAAACTGGCACGGAACCTGATAAAAAAAGAGCAAAAAGAATCACAGGTGTGAAAGAAAGAAGAAAAAATAAACAAAACAGAAACAATAGCCCATGTGGACTATGAGTATAGCAAATTATTCACAACAGTCATCTAACAATGACTGTAGTCCTGTTAATCAGCAAAGACACCCGCATTCAATACTAACCCCTCACAAATCTTTTTCACCCTGGACTTCAGTTGGTCTCCTTGGAAGAAGATTATAAACACACTCTTGTTGACTTGGTCACCAGTGCTGGGGTCTTCAAGGGGAGTCTCTATCTCAGCTTGCTTGAAGAACACATTACCTCTACAGGCACGCCACAGGAGCCGCTCAAAGGAGGGAACACGCTCTCTTGCAATCACACCAGAAACAAATCTTCAGAGACAAAATATCATTTCATTAGTCATTCAAGATCTTCTGTAAAAAAGTGACTCTTTTTGGTTTTCAACCAATTCTATGGTATAGGAATATAATTTGCATTTGCAAAAAAAAAACAGCACCCCTGTTGAAGACCCTTGGAATTCCAGGGAGAATGGTCCTAGAGCTGCCTTGAATTCTGAGGTTGAACACCATTCCTGCATTCTGATTGGCTGTAGTTTCTGTGGCATGGTATAACAAACCGTTGAGGGAAAAAACTTTCTGTGCATGCCTCAATGTTGAAAATCAGCCAAAAGGCCCTCAAATTGCTGCTACCAGAGCCTCCCTGACGAGGTGATAAGCAGGGGATGAACTCAGAATGAACTCAGTTTGGCTAGACTCTTCAATGGTCTTACCCAAGCTGTGTTGATGCCTTTGGCTCCTCCCCTAGTAGCTGCGCAGTGTCATCAGTCTTTCCAGGTTCATGGATCTGTTGTTGATGCACATGGTGTTCGGCCTGGTTAAACAGTGTTGACGAATGCATATGTATGTCACAGTCAATTACAAGTCATACTAATACTACTTCAGTCATACTATTACTACTTCAGTCATGTCAAACACACAAAAACACTTACATGTAAGTATCATGTTCATGATTTAGTTTATTATTTATTTTTTCAGGATAATGTTCTCTTACTTAAGTATTTTTGTGTGTTTACATATTACCATTTTAAAAATTGATATTCACTTTAAAATTTTCTTTTCACAGGGTATATGACAGGATGCTCTGGTGGGGATCAGCATCTTTTAGCACATTCTGCACATTCTTCAATTTGGGAAATTTCACTTCTGAAAACCCTCATCCATTCTTGCAAATGACATTATTTGATCAAGTTCTGTCATTTTATGGCTGTTTATTGTGAAAATGTTCCACATCATTTGTTTTCAAATTTCCGCACAATTTCAGATTTTTTTCCTGCACCCTATCAAATACCCTGCATTAAAATAATGAAAACATGAGTTCAATAAAAACGGATTATTTCAAAGCATTGTGAGTGCATTTAATTGAATATTTAATCATTAACTTCATTAAAAGAGCATTGCCACAACTTTAGTCATCTAATTCATAAGAATTAAGCAAAATAATGATCCAGATTTGTTACAAACCTTCATCTGTAACTGATCAGATTGCACTACAGGCTGAACAGTTTTTAAACTTTGAAATTTGATAGCAAAAGCTAGTAAATCTTAAATGTCAAGAATTTCCATAATATTAAATTTCATACAAAAATTTGAATTAAAGGCCCATCACCAACCGAGGGCCTTTGCGGACTCTTAGCCAATCAGAGCACCCGAAAAACAATGGATCAATTTGAAAACAAAAGAAAACGGGGCACAAAGGCTCCCGGTTGGTGATGGGCCTTTAACACAGGATTCTAGGTTGTTTAAGTATTTTCATTTTTATAGCATTTTAATGAAACAATTGTGACATCGCCCCTTTAATTTTCTATTTTTAACAGAAATCAATATTACTAACCATGAAGTATTTTTCCAAAGAAAATTGTCCCAAAAACAACATTTTTGCAATATCATGTTTACTGTAGTTTGGGATGGCATGGTCATTTTATGGTGGTAAACTAAACACCTTAGCATTTTTAGTTATAAATAATATTACAGTGATTAGATTATTTCAAATAATAGCGCTGTTCACACTTAAGTCCATTGTTATTAATGTGCCAACCAGAGATCCATTGGTTCACAGAACAAAGGATGCTATTCAATCTACGGTTGGCACATTAGCATTTGAATAGCAATGTGGATAAACACTGAATAGCGCTATATGCATCAAATCCTAAATCTAACTTTTTCCTTGGCTTCATCCCCGCTTGAATTATCTGCCATGTGTATCTGTGAAAATATAGTGCGCTTTTAGGAAATGCTTAAGACTGTCATTCTTTTTTATGTGTTTTATTGTTTATGTTATTTATATTGGTGATAATTCTTAGTTTATTTTATAAAGTTTAAAGGAATTTTGACTAAAATTAGTCATCGTCTAAGCCTACCATTATCAAGTAACTAAGCCTACAGGAGAGTTGACATGCACAAACTACACTCGGACAGTGTAGCACTCACGTATGGCAACAGTTGTGACCTCTCACGCGAAAACGTACATGTGTTTTTCACAAGCGTTAGCTTTTCTAACGCTGCCTCGCGCCAAGAAACACTTGAATCGCGCCTGGCTAACGCCATCTCGCGCTTTTCTAACACTTGACTCGGGCCTAGCTAACGCCAGCTCGCGCTTTTCTAACACTTGACTCGGGCCTAGCTAACGCCACCTCACGCTTTTCTAACACTTGACTCGCGCCTGCAAACGCCTGATTCGCGCATAGCTAACGCTTTTGGCAGCTAACGGAAAAGGCGACCTGTACGTTTTCGCGTGAGAGGTCACAGTTGTATGAAATACATGTACCTCTTCAAAGAATGTCTGTGTCTTTTTGAGAATGTGTTTCAGCTCTGTAAGCTCCAAGTAGCTTCTCATGAGTGCTTCATAGTTACCATTGCTATCTTTCATTTCATTTTCAAGTTGTTCAAACTGAGCCTGGAGTAGAGAAAAATATCATTTGTCATAAATATATTCACAATATGGGCCCTGCCAAGCAAAAAGGGACCTTATTCTTGGTATCATGGGCAAATTTGAACTCTGTTTGCTTGAGGAGAGAGGCATTCTTACCTCCAAGTCAATCATTTCACGAGGGTGTGGTGCCTCAGGATTCTCTCCATTGTCTACCATTACAATCTCTGCTTTCTCTATTTCCTTTTGCAGAAAACCTGAGCAATAAGATGAAGAATCAATAGTACTCAGAAGTAGGATCAAAATAGGTTTTTCATCATGTGTTGACCAGTTATGTTATAATTTATGTTAAATGCTGTGTGAAAAAACGTTGGTAAGTTACTGACATTTCAAGTATTAGAGCGGTTTTCATATGACTGTAGTTAAACCAATCGCAAAGTAATTACACTAATTCTGAATAAAACCTATAGGAGTAACTACAAAGTAATTATCAGTTACTCACGAAAGTCATCTGAAATTCGCTCTAGCGGATTATTCAAAGATGGGTTAAATTTAAACCAGGTTCAGTTCTGAACAAAACCATCTAGTCACCATGGTTAGCAATCCTGGATTAGTGATAAACCACTTTCAAGCAACCAGACCCAGAGTAATAAGAGTTATAAGGGTAAAGAGCATGCTAGAGTAGCAGACAGATACAAGTGTTTCTGTCCAATACATCTTTCTTACACTGGACTGCAATTAATCCCAGAATGCAATCCATGATGGCTCTACCTCTGTGTAAGAATTGTATTGTTCATGAGTCACAAAGCCTCTTTTGGGTTAGTAGAACCAATCATGATGAAATAAGAACTGAACAAAATGGTGTCCTCTGGGAATGGTTCACAGAGGTATACCCTCCATGACAGCTGAATGTCAATTAATTTTGTTATGAGGACTGGGTGGTGGTAGGTTATTGTCCACATTAATTTCTGCTTTCTTGCATGTGGAACACACCAACAAAACCAGTAACGAAAAAGTTGTATCTTTTCAAAGATACATTGTAGTATCATGGAATGGGGCTGTTCATATGGAGGTGAGACAGCCAGGTAAGCGGGCTGGTTTCTGTTGTGTTGTGTCCCCCAGGGAAGGGTGAATCCCTGCTCGATGTACTGTGTGGAAGCTGTGAAAGAAAGCTGTGAAAGAAATCTCCCAGTCAAAGGGGCAGTAATGTAGTGTGAATTCTGTATGAAAGCCCTGCTAATGCCCTGCTAATGCGCGAATGGGTGGGTGCGGGCTGTCAATTGACTGGTGCATAAACAAATCGCTTTCTAATTCTACAAATAAGCGAATGAAATTTACTGATGTTTTCAGAAGGGGGAATGGATATTCTGGAATCACACTTCCTGGTTCAGCTACATTTTCAAAGAAAGACCAAGAAACTTTTTCTCCCACAAACGCACTCATGTTGATATAATTTTAGTCTTTCGATAGAATACTGAATACATCACTGAAAAATAATGAAAAACAGTGAACCGGTGTACGATGAAAAAAATTCGCCTTACGAAGTTTTCGCTCCATTTCTTCGCATCTTCTCACTTCATTTACAAACTTCCTTTGAAACGCGTTTACGTCAGGGTTTAACTGAAAAACAAAATGCATGTTAAAACGTATACCTTAAAGATCTGTTTGGTCTTGGATTCCTTATAATTAGTTGAGTTTAAGATAAATAGCGAGCTTCTGACTCGTGACCTTCTGCAGAGTTGGTAGATTAGCCCGGGACAGAAAAACTATGTTTCAGGTAAAATACATAAAAATACAGCCGAGATACACAAATAACAAATGCACTTTAACACTTACATCTCTGAATTGCACCAAGCCCTGCAAATACAACAGGCATTTGTTAGTATATTTGATAATTGAAGAAGGGAAACCAGCTAAAACTAAAAATACAAAATGGCGGCCATGAATTCTTCTCGGTGTTGACTTACCAGTTCTCCTAGCTCGCTAACACAAGCATATGCCGCTTCTGACTGCAGGAAAAGTTGGGCGAGGGTCATTTCCTCGGACCTGAACAATGTAGACATCTTGGCTTAGTTTTTAATGGCCAGAAATAACGATTTTTTCGACTAAAATTTGACGGCCATTCGATCAAGTCATCACCCCGAACCTTATCACGTGACAAGCTATCGCCAGTGACGTCACCGTTAGGAAATCATAGGAACACGAAAGCAAACTCATGGATTGCACTGTAAATCATACTAGTAGAAATACAACGCTAAAGTTTGGTGTATTTCCATTAGCCCTCGGCTTATATTCGTTTTGAAATTAAAATGTCACAGATTATTGAAAGTAAATCTAACTTGCGTATTTCAGCCGAGTGTCTAGACGTCTAGACTTTCTCAAAGTCCTTTAAAAAAATTTCGTGCTTGGTTACATGGTTAGTGTCCTCTGAGAGGTCGACTTGTGGCAAGTCTACAGGTGTCGAAAACTAAACGCAAAGTAAAATACATTTAGCCAAAATCAGGAGTGGAAGCATTCAGCAACAAACCACTGATTAATCAGGGACGAAGTAAGTACGACTCTCACGACTAAACGAGTCACGTCTAGACGCATCCAAAACCCGCGTTCAGGCATTGTTTTGAAACAGGTAAATATCTCTGCATTTTCTCATTGTTTTCTCACTGCGTGAGAAAAATACAAATAGACCTCAAACACCACCCTGTTGGTTCCTTCTCTACCAGGGGCGGATCCATATCAAGAAAGTGCTGTCGTTTTTATGGCAAATCCGCGCGGGTTGCCTGTGGTGTTCAAAACGTGACTCAGGCCCCTCGGCGGGGGGTAAAAACAAAATGGCGATCAAGAGAATGATGTTTCTCGAGTATCTGCAAGTTTTGGTCAATTTTCCTGCTTTTTTCGCTAAGATATGAGGAAAAGTACTTACAGACCTTCCAAATAAGGTAAGGGGGATTTCCTAATAAGGAAGTTTTGCAACGTCGGCAACAGGATCTCCAGAAAGGGGGGGGGGCAAAGTAATTAAAATGGAGGCCAAAGTTGTAACCTTGCTCTTGCAAATACAGTAAATGTATGTGGAAATCTATCGAGAAAAAGGGGGGATCGGGCCCCCTGAGCCCCCCCCCCTAAATCCGCCTATGCTGATTGAATAGCGTGGATTACGACATAATATTTATTGAATTTTGTATAAAAAATTATTTTCTCCAAAAGGTATAAATAAACGTATCAATCAATGATCAATCTATCCTTCTATGTATCGCCTCATGTTTGCATCAGTCAGGCCCCTGTACATGTTGTCGGCATAGCTTATGCTTCTAGTTCTAAAGACTTGTGTTATCTTTCTAATATACTGCTAGTCTTATTTGGCGAACGCCAGTCAGTACAAGAGAAAAGTCATTGCTACGCGCGCTTTTATTCACCTCGAGTTTCCACTCGTCGCACCTGACATGGGACTAGCGTACGGTGGCCCTGAAGGGCCATCTACTTTTTCGTAAATCCTCAGTTATTTTTATCAAACTTTGTTGTATATTTTTTTCAAACTTCGACTTTTTTTTTCAAACTTCGACTTTTTTTTCAAACTTCGACTTTGTTTTTCAAACTTCGACTTTTTTTCAAACTTCGACTTTGTTTTTTGCAAACTTCGACTTTTTTTTTCAAACTTCGACTTTTTTTTCAAACTTCGACTTTTTTTCAAACTGTTGGGGTAGGGGGAGTATTGGTACCCCGGTATCAGATTAGTGAGATGTATGTAGAACAAAACCGCCTAAACGGGGGGAGTATTCGGACCGTAACATAAGGAGTGAGCTTGTGTTTGTTATAAAGGACGAATGAGAAGTACACGGTAAGACGGAAAAAGAGACAGGAAAAAAGATGCACTAAACGAATGACGCGAAGTTGTGTGATACATTGTGTGACAACAACTGCTTGACAGGAACGGACTATTGTGATAACCCGGAAAAAAGGGAAAGGTGGCGTGATACCTTACGTTGTTATACTTATACGAAAGCCGAGAAGGGACATGGCCAGATAAAAATTTCGCAGATAAAAACTTTGTAGATATAAATTTTGCAGATAAACATTTCGCAGATAAAAAACAGAAGATCGCGGATCTAAAAATTTAGCAGATAAATTCACAGATAAAAATTTCACAGATAAAAATTTCACAGATAAAACTTTTAGCAGATAAAAATTTCACAGATAAAAATTTCACAGATAAAAATTTTAGCAGATGCAAATTTAGCAGATAAAAGAAAAGATGAAAATTTCGCTGATAACAAATTTTTAGCAGATGCAGCAGTTTCAATTCGCTGCCGAGAGTGCTGCCGCGGTCGACGCCGCGAATTCTGGTTCTTTTTGCACGATCCACAACTGAGTCCACATAGTTTTAATCGCGACCTTTTCGGATAATAATACAAAGTTTATGTGAACCTTAAAAGGTGGCATTAATTGGCTGTATTTATAGAGACGGCTAAGTCGTCAAGACGGCCTTTAATAGCCCACTTCAGAAGGCTTTCGAGAAATATGGAAGACGGCTTAGCCGTTGGACGGCCTAGCCGTTTGGAAATTAAAGGCATCCAACAGACGCCCTTCTCTTCCCGGGCGGTTTCGCCGCCTAATAAAGACGAGACGACTAAAACGAATTGCGCAGCTTCATTTTCAAACTCAGCACTTTTTTTTCACTTTTTCTGGAGAACTATGTATTTGCTTAGCTAGTCTACGGTCGTCCTAAATGCCGTTCTGCATTTATACTAGAAATCCTTAACAAGAAAATAAAGGCCGTCTGGATGGCTTATCATGACTCATCCGATTTTCGTAACCCACGTAGCAGATTGGGCTAAATTTTTATTTGCAAAATTTTTATCTGCAAAATTTTATCTGCGAAATTTTTATCTGCGAAATTTTTATTTGCGAAATTTTTATCTGCAAAACAGTATATCTGCAAAATTTTTATCTGTAAAATTTTTATCTGGTCATGTCCCTTCTCGGCTTTCGTATACTTACGTGTTGCTGATGTATTCTGATAAAATAACTCAAACAGAGTTAATGCAATTCAAAGTGGGGAAAAAATGCTTGGGTAGTGATATTGCCATGTACATGAATGAATTGAATTCGAAACGTGCGTAAACTAGAACATAGAATGAATATAAAATATAACAAATAAGCTACAGAGAAAAGATAAACAAGAAACCTGAATGAGCTCACTAAGGTAATAAGGCCAACACGTTAAGCTAGGTGGTTTTATATGTTGTCATCAGGAGGCGAGCACTACCACCTAGACCTATGGGGGAGAAAAGTAGCGATGTGCCGGGGAAAAGGACTTAACCTGAAGTAAATAAAAGGCGAAACAAACTGCGCTCTTTTAAACTGGCGCCTAAACTAGTGTGGTAGGGGTCGAGTGTTGTAAGGTCCGCTTGTGTTTCGAAATATAAGGGAGTACTCCACAAATATCTCGCCTCTACACAAGCTGCTATGACGTGTTGCCAAAGAATTGAGGATAATAAATGAAGCTGAAAGGAAAGGTAGAAGTTTACTTATTGTGGGTAACTTGAATATCCTTTATAGGAAAATGCTGAAAATGCATGGTGAGTAGAGTGTGCCAAGATGTGAAGAAAGCCTAATGCTGGCGTGGGACGTGACTGGATATAAGATAGGACTGTAGTGCGCTACAGCGATAACAAGCAATGACTGAGATGTGATTGGAGGAGAGGGTCTTAGCTAACCAAATGTCAGATGTGTGGGAGATAATCGTGTGTTTGATTAGATGCAGGCATGTGCTACACGTAAAAGGAATGTAAAAGAACAACAAAAATAGGAAGTGGCGTTTAGTTCCACCCGCACCTCACCACGTTATGCTTAGTGTATGCGTTGCTACAATATAATCTATATTTGTGTGTGGCAGGAAAGGTCGATGGAATGTATGTCATGTAGGTGATTGCGTTATGTAAGTAAGTGAGTTTGCTGGGTATGTCAAAGAGTGACGTGTGCGCATAGTGATTCCATTATGTGAGTGTGTGTGTGTGAGTGTGTGTGTGTGTGTGTGTAGCTAGTTGGTAGAATTGTTGTATATTGGGGTGGGGTTTTGTTTTCATAGAGTTTGCGTTATGTAAGTTGTAAGTTGTGGAGGGGAGGGGGGGGGGGGGAGAGGTGGAGTTGTTGGGGTAGGGGGGAGTATTGGTACCCCGGTATCAGATGTATGTAGCACAAAATTGTTTGAATGGGGGGGGAGTATTTGGAATGTATGTCCTGTATGTGATTGCGTTATGTAAGTAAGTGAGTTTGCCAGGGTAGGTAAAAGAGTGACGTGTGCGCATAGTGATTTCATTATGTGAGTGTGTGTGTGGCTAGTTGGTAGAATTGTTGTATATTGGGGTGGGGTTTTGTTTTCATAGAGTTGGCGTTATGTAAGTTGTAAGTTGTGGAGGGGAGGGGGGGGGAGAGGTGGAGTTGTTGGGGTGGGGGGAGTATTGGTACCCCGGTGTCAGATGCATGGAGCACAAAATTGTTTGAATGGGGGGGAAGTTTTCGGAATGTATGTCCTGTAGGTGATTGCGTTATGTAAGTAAGTTAGTTTACCAGGGTAGGTCAAAGAGTGACGTGTGCGCATAGTGATTTCATTATGTGAGTGTGTGTGTGGCTAGTTGGTAGAATGGTTGTATATTGGGGTGGGGTTTTGTTTTCTTTGAGTTTGCGTTATGTAAGTTGTAAGTTGGGGAGTGGAGTGAGGGAGAGGTGGAGTTGTTGGGGTAGGGGGAGTATTGGTACCCTGGTATCAGATGTATGTAACACAAAATTGTTTAAATGGGGGGAGTATTCGGAATGTATGTCCTGTAGGTGATTGCGTTATGTAAGTAAATGAGGTTGCTGGATATGTCAAAGAGTTACGTGTGCGCATAGTGATTTCATTATGCGAGTGTGTGGGTGTAGCTATTTGGTAAAGTGGCTGTATATTGGGGTGGGGTTTTGTTTTCTTTGAGTGTGCGTTATGTAAGTTTGGGAGGGGAGGGGGGAGGTGGTCCTACCTCGGTCAAGCTGTTCGCCGCCGCCATCTTTGAACCATGTGCGTCTTATAGTTGAGCCCGCGAGCATGTGTGGTCGTTTGAAAAAAAAGTCGTAGTTTGAAAAAAAAGTCGTAGTTTGAAAAAAAAGTCGAAGTTTGAAAAAAAGTAGTAGTTTGAAAAAAAGTCGAAGTTTGAAAAAAAAAATCGAAGTTTGAAAAAAAAGTAGTAGTTTGAAAAAAAAGTCGAAGATTGAAAAAAAAGTCGAAGTTTGAAAAAAAAAGTCGAAGTTTGAAAAAAAAGTCGCAGTTTGAAAAAAAAGTCGATGTTTGAAAAAAAAGTCGTAGTTTGAAAAAAAAGTCGAAGTTTGAAAAAAAAGTCGAAGTTTGAAAAAAATATACAACAAAGTTTGATAAAAATAACTGAGGATTTACGAAAAAGTAGATGGCCCTTCGGGGCCACCGTACTAGCGTGACTGGACACACAAACAAGGCGCGTAGCACAGGGAAACCCATTCATGGGAAATGCTGAATTTCCAATGGCATAAGAATGGGAAGTGTTCGGCTTTTCACATCGCTACTCTTGTGAATCCCAAACACTTCCCATTCTTGTACTGTCATGGGAAATTCAGTTTTTCTCTTGAATGGGTTTCTGTTGAAATTCCCTGCTGTAGGTAAATAACCACGCGCGGGGCAAAGACTTTTTTGTCAAATCGCCAAATAGAGCATATTTATTTTGACTGTGAAAATTGCCGCGACATGGCGGTACGGAACCTGGCCTGCTGTAGATACGGAAATCGCGTAGGTCGCGGCACGGTCACGGTCGCGGCGCGGCACAACTTAGTCGCGGCACTTTTCACAGTCATACGAAATCTGCTCTTAGGTCTAGTACATACGCCGCTCTTATCATCCTAATGCAAAATCTCCATAAAACAATGTTTTTTGTCCATCTCTCGTCTGCTTGTAGCCTATAACTATTCTAAATCATACCGGGATGTAGAATCGATTTCAACGCCGCGAGTTTCGAGGTATTTCATGGTAACAGTTTGGCACGGCTCATGATAAGAGCCGGCGTATGTACTAGGCCTAAGAGACCGCGAGAGCAGTCTATCTTTCTAACGTTAAGGTAATCGCGGCCAGACCCTCTGTTACCAAGCTACATGATCAGAGGTGCCGCGATTTCTTGTCTCTTTTCGATGTTAACGTCGATGGTTTTCTCCGCTTTATGGAAAACCATAAAGCATTTCTCGCTTCCTGTTCTCCTCTGGTGGAGGCGGGAGAGTCGGAGGGGAGGTTAACACGGGTGTTGTGACGTAAAAGGTGACACGTGGTCTTGGCGTGGAGGGCATCTCTGTTGGAAGAAACCGGGAAATAAAAAGTGCATGAGATACTTGGGATCGTGCGCCAAAATAACAGCATCAACATCTGAAAATGTTATTTATCAACACCGTGATAGAGTATCAGAGAAATAGAGTAAAAACCCACATATACGACCCTCCTTGAAGAAATTTGCCATTTATTACCCAAAAATAGAAGAACCAGTTTTGCCAAGCAAGAACAATCACTGTAGGTTATTATATTTGAGCGTACACTTATTGAACGTACAATTATATGTATTATTATATGATATATATGTGCTCATTCGAATTAGTAAATCAGACAGAAATACAGGAATACAATTTTATGACTGGTCTCTCTGGTATGGATGTACTAATGAAAAGGATTAGATTTTATGTCGCATCATTCTTGTTAAAATATCAATTCAGAAATATAGTCTTATCTGTCGTATCTGTCGCAACAGTCGACCGTGAAACAATGGAAGTTGGATACGACAGATAAGACTATATGGAAACCAGGCTTAAAGTTTCAGTCTCACCGCATCTGGGGCAGCACTTCCCTTTCTCGTACACCGGGTTTGCGCACTCGGGACAGATCACGTGATGTTTGCGGCAAACTGCCTCTCCCTCGATACAAGTACACTGGTAACACAAGTCGCGCATGCGCCAGACCCACCGCTGACCTTCAGCCATTTCCTTGCCCGCGTGCACACACTCTGAAATTATATAAATATTTCAGTGAGCATTTCTTCTCAAAAGTACCAACCTGGGTCGACGGGTGTCCATTACTAGAGTGGCGATCTTTCACATTAGGACTGTCCACCAACATTGTAATGCTATTTTTAGCATAAAAAAATGCTTTGTTCTTTTCAACAAAATCTTACTACAATATCAATAAATTAATCTTTTCGAAATAGATAGTTTTCTACAAACAAAAGATGACTTTTTAGGTTTTAGGTTATTAAATAACAAAGAGGTTCTATAAATAGCACTTATTCTACTGTGGTTGGCGGCAACACTCGCAACACTTGCATGATTAGGTTGTATGGTTGAACAAATTAAAACAAGTACTTATACTCACGGCATACAGGGCAGCATTGTCCTCGCGCCATCGCGTACTTCTCACAACCGTTTAGTCCCAAATGACAGTGATAAAGGGACTTGCAGTTGAATGGCTTCCCGTCGAAACAGACACACTGGCACGTGGTATGCATGTGACTATCACTAGACGCATGCGCACTAGGCACATGCATGACGTCACCCTCGCGGTACCACAGACCATTGAAGTAACACCGTTCTGAAAGTAGGAAATTATTTTTTGCAATTTATTTAATTCCAGGCGTCGGTGCTTCGTATTTTATGAAAGGCCCGTTCACACGGCGCGACACCGCAAATGAAATCGCCATATAAAATTGCGCCGTGTCATGAACGGGACATAAAACAAATTTCATTATAATTCCCTACCTAAGGTAATCAACTTGTAGACAAAGTTCGTGAATTTCTGTCCCACTCCATTGAAGCATCGTTCCGACTCGCCATATACGTCATATCCTGTCTGAGCCTCATTTCCATGCTCGCCCCAGCACTCTCCGTAAAACTGCACTGCAAAGATCCGGTAGCCTCGTTTTCGAGCTTGCTCTGCGCAGATTTTGATCACGTGACTCATGTCCGGCCAATATTTCTCCCAGTCGATTCGGTTCCTTGCATTGTAGTAAAGGTCGCGGAGAGCTCTCGGGTTCTCTCGGTCGGCATAGCAACCGAGTGGCTTGTAATTCAAAACGAGGCCGGAGAATCTTTATCAGAGAAACAATAAAACACACCAGCACCTTTTGCGCAAGCAACCAAAGCATTTTCAGACAAAATAAATAGTTAAGGTTGTTCACTGGAAATTGAAAATGCACGTTAAAAGAGAAACTCAGGGTCATAACAAGCCATCTATACTTTGCGCATTTTCTTTTTCCCAATTAGTTTTGAAATTCCTTTTTCAACATAAAACAATAACTTTTTTTAAGCCCCGGAAGTTTTTATTCCTAGAACTTTTTTTTTTGTCCTTTTTTGGCTCAAATTTTAGAAGGAATGTCCCTCGATGTGGATCAAATCAAGCCATTTTTCAGAACATTCGTCGCAATGAAAATGCCGGCGAAGTTTGAAATTTATAACCACGGCGCTAGAACTGATAGGATGACAATTCACTGCACCTCGTAAAATAACATAATCATTCCACACCATTTTATACTTGGTCGCCTGCTCAAATAAAATGAATATTTCGTACCTCTGCTTGCCACCTTTACATACAATCAGCGTACAATAGCCACTTAAGAGCATTGATTTTAAAATTAATATGAATATACTTTATCAAAGAGTCCACTTCTAACATACCATGTTCATCTTCTTCAAGCAGCTTCACGAACTATTGATTAAAAAGAAAAGAAATTTCAAGAAAATAGATTTCAAGCTAACTGTAAAAATGTAAAGATGCATGATATGAGAATTTTTCAGGGAACACGCGAAAATGCCATACTCACCGTTTGCCGCCGGTTTCCCCAACTTGCTGAGGTATGAGCAAATATTGCAAACATGACAACTATAAATCCACGCTGAAATGCCATCTCGTTACCTATAAATTGCAAATAAAAATAATTGATTTAACCCTTGAGACTGAGTGACTACGGACCATAGCCGCGGGCACGAGAGGAAATAGCAGAAGCGAGGCAGTTTCGGCGCGAAAATGTGAGGTCAAAGCTAATCCTCCCTGCCGACTAATACATCAGTCTTTGAGTTTAATCACTAGACTGCTTCGTTGGTTGTTTTTTCTCAAAACGTTCAAGTTTCATTCAAGAGATGCACTCGAACCACGTGTGTACAGTGTGTAGAATCGAGAAGGGATGTTCATGAGCTTTCATGAAAGTATACAAAGGTAGCTAATGCAGCACTGTTTCAGCTAAAATGTTAACTCGAATAAAACTCTGAAGGATTTACTGATTCACTAACAGAAACACATATTTTTCACTTCTGTACAGACAGGTATAAAAATCGAAATATAGCTGCTGACGACATTCGAGTTATAACTCTGAGTAGAATTTATTTTGTGCGCTGATGGGGTCTTAACCATAAAGATAATGCATCAACAAAATAAGAAATAAAATAAATGTAAACATTTTCTCTATCAGAAATATTAACATTACCTTAAAAACGTCTAGCAAGTCTCTATACCCTCGAAATAATGGTGTTGCCGATATCTTCCGCTTTTCGGAGCAACAAACTGGCCCCCAAACTGATTCTCTAAAATTGAAATTGGCGCTCTTGAATATAACCGCACTCTGCGCATTTGAAAATCGATCTAGTGCTTGAAAGATATTTTCATGTACCCTTTTCAACAAGCAGAACAAGAGATCAAAGATCACATTTAAGCTTGCCTCTGGATGGGTTATTTTGGGGTTGTAAAAGCAGTTTGTAGGCCGCGATTAATAAATGTTTATTTTACTTTTGCCGCAAGGTTTTGTTTCCATTTTCCAACGATACGTTACTTATACAATTTTCACAATTTTGCGAACTCTACGCTGAGTAACAAACCACGGTTTGGCTTCGGTCAATCGGTGATTTCACGCAGGCTTTGATATATCTTGTGAACTTATAAGGACTAGCTGTAGGCTTCAAAACCAAATTTTCCGCCATAAAATACAAAGGAAACTTGGAAAAAATCCATGGGCCTGTCAAAGGTTTGATGGACGGAACTCAGTTTGGCGTTCCCGCGGAAAAGTAAAGTGAGAGCTCGCAACTTTGAGTTTCACATCAATGCCTAGCTGTACACTTTACTGCTCCATTGGTTTCGTTTTCACTTTTCATTTTGTTTTCTTTCCTCATTAGTATAACCGTCTTGGTAAGAAAACATTCGGCCACACAAAGATTGTTTGGTTTCTAAACTTGTCAAAATTTTGATAACAACTCACAGTTTTTATTACCGTTAAAGTTCCAAACCCCTTCCAAACGTTGCGTGTCAGAAAAACATTGATAAGTTGCTTGTCTCTGCCTAAGAAATTGAGAAAGAAATGTGTGGAAATCATATTTTGCCCACGCCCACACGAGGGATCAACAGGTCGTCAAAAATCGACAGAGGGAGACAAGACAGAAAGGAAAAAATGTAAAAAAAAAATTATGGACATACAAGAAGGTGCGCAAAACTGAAGGTACGAAAACAGTCTGTATTTATATACGCAAAGAATATTCCCATTACTTTTTTAAGGCCGGTTTACACTTGCGATTTTTACTGAGTAAAAATTTTTACTGAGTAAAAAAAGCGAGTCCCGAGATTTTTCTCGCACGTACGCGTCAACTCGAAATTACTAATGTAAACTAGGTGCAACTCGGCGCGATCTGCCGCGATTTTTGTCGCGTAATGTCGCGGAGATTTCGAACATGTTCGAAACTCTTTAGTGCAGCTTGATGCGATTTGAAGAAAAGAGAGCAGAGAAATCGCACCGGATTTGGATCTCGTTTACACTAGAGAGTTGGAATTGCAACTCCGCGCGAGAAAAATCGCCGCGACAAATGCAACAAAAATCGTGTACACCGGCCTTTACGTTCGAAAATCAAAGTTACTTTTCGTGCGCATTACCTTGGCAGCACATTCGCAATCAAAATTAGAAAGGTCAAAAACATCACGCAAATTTGAACTGCAAAATGCAAGTGCTATTCCAGTGGTTTCCGGGTTGTCAAGGCTGGTTCAAGTTTCTACGTACGGAAAGTTTTGTCTCTAGCGACGGCTTGAATTCCGTGTCGTCGGGCGAAATGTTTTTGACATCTCTCTGATAATCTGGGTGACTAGTTCAGAACTCACTCTTCACTAATCTAAGTTAATGGTAAATGTCAAAGCTGATATATAAACGGTAATTCCGCTTGTCACTTAGCTATTCAAGAGTAGATAGCAATAAACCCTGGCCTTTATAAGTAAGAGGAGCAAAGTTGTCCGAGTTTTCAGTCAGTTCTTGACAAGTAACCTTGTTTGGGCGCCACAGTAATTTCATCCCTCCGAGGCCAGAAAAAAGCTTCTGCTTGCTGATTACTTGGGTTGAAAGATGTATCATTTTTGTGGAAAGATGGAAGTTGTTCCTTTATTTCTGGTTATCCTTCTTGTTTCTGCAACGATTGGCAAAAATGCGACGCTTTCGCCCAGTCCAAGTATAAACACTCCAGGTTTGTAAAATTTTGCTTTATACTTTCCTCTCGCTAATGAGCTATTGATCCTTAGGAGGCAGTGTACTTCCGTACACAGCTAGGGCACGGGCTTGTTCACCTATATTTTTTTTTAAACTGAAATAGTTGACTGCATTTTAGGTGACAACCAGGTATCAGAAAATCCTAAGTCGTTCACGTCACTTTTCTAGAATACGACGGCAAACTGCAGAGACATTTTTTTCCAGAAAAGACTGTCACTGCCTAAGAACTTAAAGTCTGATAAACTCACGTATCTTCATTGCTGATTGAGTTTTACAGTTATGCCAGAACTTTAATTGATTTAAATGAGTAAAGCGATAAATTTCCCTAGGCCGTCGAGTATGAGGTATTTAGAAGTTTTATAAACCGGTCAAAAGCTTACATTTGGCAAACGCTAAAATTGCCGAATTCTTTAAGTGAGTGATTGTTCTCAAAGTGTACTTAACCCCTCTGGGTCTTTTATAAATTAAACAGGAAAAAACTATATCTTTTTATAGATTATCACATAAAGAAAAGACATGTATTACGAAAAAAAAAACAGATAAGCATATTATCTGCATTGTTGGCATTCGTAAGTTTGTTCTGTACATAATCCAAGTGGGAAGCAAATTAAAAAATTCATTTATCAGATAATGGTTGCCATAACAAATGCGAAGTTTAGTAAACATGAGCGAAGATTAAAGAACCAAAGCTACAACAGTTTTAAGTGTTTTAAAATGAGGCAATTACTAGTTTTTACTCGTATTGTCCAGAGTTTTAGATTATTAGTTCAACAATTCTATCTCAGTCATGCAGTCAGATTGTGAAAAAATTTATGCCTCTGACAAAATAAGGGGTAATTCAAATTAAAAATGCTTATAAATAATTCAATAGTTGACTCTAGATTAGTTCTATTTTTGCCAATCTTTTTGGCTAGAAATCATGCAAATTATATGGCAAAAAAATAATATTAACTAATTCTTACTTAATGTATAGTATAATCTGGGTCATATATTACAGTAATAGTAAAGGTTTGAAGAAGACCTGTATTTAGTAGAATATCAGAATAAAACGTGGTATATTACACATCGCATTGGAATTCTCGAAATTTTAGGGTGGCGGCGATGGAAGGCAGCTAAATTCTGTGCACATGTTTATCAATAGCTGTTGCCAGGTGATACAACTAACAACTGGCTCAAAAGGTGCCATCATGTTCGAGATTTCTCTGTTGACCATTCCCGTGTCTATATAGAGTTTTTTCCCTCGAAATTCTTTAGGAGCTTCTTGTAGTTCTAGACTAATCACCTAATTGGCTTGTTCCTTTGCGTGACATTTAATATTTTTATCCCGTGAACGAATCACTATAAAATCAGTGCCGTGGGCCCTGGTTGTCCAAACACCACGAAATGAGCCATGTATGTGAAAAACGGAAAGCCGAGATAAGAAATTAGAAAGTATACGGTCTACCCCCCCCCCCCCCCCCCAACCCCCAATCCCTAGTCATGATTATGAGCTCAAACTCGAAGGGGAAATACTACGATCTGAAGGGGAATACCTGAATACTGAAAAAACTACTAGACTATCTTATCTCCAACCTTTTCTCATATGTGAACTTTCCTGGGCTGTAATTCTTGTTTTTATGTGCCCTGCATGGCAGACTGCTTCAGACTACTCTCGATTTTCTGGGCCATTTGATTACCCGAGCGTCAATCTTCTTCAGTCTCTCTTGGTATCTAGGGCGTCCACACTACTCCGTTTTCAAACGAAAACGGATGCTTTTTGCTCCGGATACGGCTATCGTCTACACTACAACGCCGAAAACGATCACCGAAAACGGATCAATCCGAAAACGCTCTCCAGAGTGGAGCGATTTGAAAGCGGAGCTGTTTGAAAACGCTGTTTTCTAGTGTGAACGGGTGAAAACGATGCTATGTGAAAACGATGACGTCACCCGACCAATTTCGCGGGCCAACAGATCGAAATGCGCATGCGTTGAGCTTGTTTGAGCATGCCCACTGAAAGCATAAGAGCGTTTTCGTACGGATACGCGTTGTAGTGTGGACGGGCGAAAACGATACGAAAACGATAAGTGTGGACGCAAACTTCTTGAAAACGGAGCAAAAAGTATACGTGTAATTCGTTTGAAGACGGTATAGTGTGGACGGGGTCTAAATGTTTTTTCTTGTCTTGCGAAGAAACATCTTTGTGTCCCGGCTACAAAATTTGTTGCGCGCGACAATGTTTCTCGCGCGGTTAAGCAGGGAAACATGAAAAAAAAACATGACATTTTAACATGTGTTCGGCTACAATGTTGCGCGCTACGTGTCCTAAAATGTAGTTTAGCCAGGGCTCAATATTTTAAAGGCAGTTCAAAGGGAAGAGAGAAAGACAAGTGACTTGTTGCAGGGGCCGCAGAGGGGGAGGGGCTGGTAGGGCTATAGTACAGCCACTTTTCCAGAAATTGTCATGTATTTCTTGTATTTAGCCCTACCATTTTCGTGATACATTCTTCGTTATCAGCCCCAAGCTGTCCCACCACTTGAAATACGCATGCTCCGCGGCCCTTGTATTGTATACCTGATTCACATACTCAAAACCTTGACCCTGCGCGCGCTTGATCCCAGAAAGGTCGCCACGAGCGCGCGCAGGATCTTGGTCCGGATTAGGACTTATAAAGTATTACCGTGTAATTGCAGCTGCCTCGGCAACGCCCGTCTCTCCTGCAGCTTCTCCAAGTGTAGTTCCGAGTTCAGGTAAGGCATTTCAAGTCGGCATACATACAGGCAGACACTCCAAAGATTCCGAAACTCATATCGAGCCAAATGGGGAGTTTGCAGGTGTTGCGTGACATTTTGAAGTTTGATCCTAGCAAAATAAAAATACCATATTTGAAAAGAGCTCACCGCAATATGTGAAATTCTAAAATTTGAGGTGGTTTCGATAAATAACAAAGAAGTTATGAGCGTCAGTAGTTGATCGTTTCCTATGTTGCCCACCACAACATTAAACGTATAGAGAAACAGCCTTCTTCGGGCGCCAATAACTTTGCTAATATCTACCCAAATCAACTCAAATTTTCGGCTTTTTCTAATTCCGGCAAGCTCTTTTCAAATATGGTATTTTCATTTTATTAGGATCAAGATTTAAATTGTCACGCAACACCTGCAAACTCCCCATTCACGAACCGAACCCGAAACTACGGGAAAAGCCGGTGACGAACGAACCGGACCATATCCGCTTATTCGGTCGTTTATCATTCGCCTTTGTCACGCGCCGCCATTTTGTTTCCAGATTGACCCGGCAAAGCAGGAAAAAGCAATGAGCCAATCAACTTTTCGATTCTAAAACAAATGAGAGTACTTTTATTGGTAGCTTGGTCAACTTTTCTACCATAAATCCCAGCATCAGGCTACGCTTTCCGACATGAGCAAAACTCGCATCCTGCTTGGCCTCGTTTCCATGCTGAATAAATCGGCTGAAATATTCAAGATGGCGCTTGTGTGACAAAGGCGATTGAACATTTATAGAGTTACCTGTTACACATAATAAACACATTACGGATGCACGACTCTTCAAATGTTTTTAGCGTCTTCAGTGTCACCAGCAGGTTCAGTTGCACCCACAGGAACAGCGAGTCCAGGTGAGTCTTTCAATTAAGTCGTGACCTATAAGAAAACTTGCGAGAAACACTGTTTATTTTTTGCATTCTGATTGGCTGACTAAACAAAGATCCTAGACCTCAACCAATGGGAACGTGTAGAAACCCGCAAGCCTGATTGACTTTCGACAGCCATCTGAACCGCTCTAACCGTCAAAAAAGTGCATTCTTTTACCTCTAGAACAAGTGCCGTTGTATAAATACAACAAACCTTGTAAGAAACATTGCTCGAGTGGCCGCGTGTGATCGACGCGCATGAATGTAACCATTTTTTCCTCTTCTTTCTTCAAGTTAACGGCTCGATGACCACAGCAACCCCGACATCTGCTCCTCTCCTCCAAACCTGGGAGATCATAATAATCGCAGTCTCGGGATTCGCGCTCCTCGTCATCATCATCCTAATAATCATCTGCTGCTGCATCAGACGCAGGAGACCCATCGACAAGCCTCAACCTGATGGCGAGGCTAAGATGGTGGCGGTAGAGAATGGAAAGTCGCCCGGTGATACGGTCAACGAAGGATTCAAAAGCGACGAGCAAGAGGGCAAGAAAGGGAATTATGAGCTCTCAAGCGAGACAAATGGCAATGCAGTTAAAGGTTAGAATTAGTCGCCACCTGCAAGCGCGGGCTGCGTTTTTGCCTTCCAAACCCGCTCTAAACTAAGCAGCTCGCCTCCTTTTGACAAAATCCAACGCGTCCCCTTTGTCATACCATCTAGACACGTTAAGAAACCTCAGGCGCAGCTGAATGGTCATCAACTCTGTTGTGAAGGCGCGCGCTTTTCATTCGGGTAATATAACCCGAGGTGAGCGCGTCGAACCGTTTGGGAGGTATCTAGGGAAGACCACTCTGAAATATATTTTGCTCCCATAATTTCCTTCACCTGTGTTATTTATCTCCAGAAGCCCATCAACAGGAGCCACAATCACCTAGCGACGAGCAACAGGGCAAGAAAGGGAGTAATGATCTCACAAGCGAGTTAAATGGAAATGCAGTTAAAGGTTAGAATTCGTCGCCACCTTAAAGCGCGGGCTGCGTTTTGCCTTCCAAACCCGTAGCTCGCTTCTTTTTGACAAAGTTCAGCGCGTAGTCGGTACCCCTTGATACACATAGGGAAGACCACTTCGAGAAATCTTGTGCGCCCAGAAGTTCCATTTTCCTGTGCTATCTATATATCTCCTGAAGCCAATCCACAGGAGCCGCAATCACCCATTTTGGGCGTCCGAAGCACAGGAGTAAACTAAACTATTTTTTTTTGTAGATTTTGAATCCCGCGAGAATTAGTTGTCATGGTTTATAAATAATGAACCCTCTCTCTCTCTCTAAAAAAAAAGAAGCAAAATCAGCGCCGCCATCGCACGCACTGCACCGTTGAACCAATATCAACAAAATAGACAGTGTAAATCGACCATTCTACTCCTGTGCATATGGCTAGACCTGAGTAGATGGAGGCTCCTGTTGATGGGCTCCTGATTCTTCTACTCCTGTGCA
Source organism: Scolanthus callimorphus (assembly GCA_033964015.1). NCBI lineage: Eukaryota > Metazoa > Cnidaria > Anthozoa > Actiniaria > Edwardsiidae > Scolanthus > Scolanthus callimorphus. The sequence continues at coordinate 5,992,696 of CM066914.1, forward strand.
AATGGCTAGACCTAGTGGAGTAGATGGAGGCTCCTGTTGATGGGCTCCTGATTCTTCTACTCCTGTGCAAATGGCTAGACCTAGTGGAGTAGATGGAGGCTCCTGTTGATGGGCTCCTGATTCTTCTACTCCTGTGCATATGGCTGGACCTAGTGACGTAGATAAACGTTCCTATTGATGGGCTCCTGATTCTTCTACCCTGTGCATATGGCTAGACCTGAGTAGATGGAGGCTCCTGTTGATGGGCTCCTGATTCGTTTACTCCTGTGCATATGGCTAGACCTAGTGGAGTAGATGGAGGCTTCTGTTGATGGGCTCCTGATTCTTATACTCCTGTGCATATGGCTAGACCTAGTGGAGTAGATGGAGGCTCCTGTTGATGGGCTCCTGATTCGTTTACTCCTGTGCATATGGCTAGACCTAGTGGAGTAGATGGAGGCTTCTGTTGATGGGCTCCTGATTCTTATACTCCTGTGCATATGGCTAGAACTAGTGGAGTAGATGGAGGCTACTGTTGATGGGCTCCTGTTAACTCTCCTTTTCATTATTTTCTGCAGATGATGAGGACACGGCCTTCTAAACAACTGGAATAAGCACGAAGATCAATCAGGATCATAACGCGAATGTGGCCACAATAATCTACCTAATTCTTTCCATCACTGAGATGGATTCGTAGCCTGTGCAAAGGGAAAGGGGAGAGAGGGGCAGACTCGTTTCCCAGTCGCTAAAATAATTCAGAAAAAAGGAACAATAAGGCGCGAAGGCTTCTGGGAAGAGACATGAGAGCGCGCAAGGAATTGTGGGAAGGGGAAATGACGGCGCGCAATGTATTGTGGGAAGAGAGAAGAAAATTCCTTGCGCGCCTTCATTTCTCCTCCCAGAAGCCTTCGCGCACTCTTTTTCCACCCTTCTTGTTCCTTTTTTCTGAATTATTTTAGCGACTGGGTACGAGTCTGAGAAAGGGGCAAGCGCGCGAGAGGGGTACTTTTTCACGCGCTTGTCCCCTTGTGCTTGCTACTCAGACTAGCATGATGGTTATCTCATTTCACGATGGAACGTTGTTGTTGTTGTTTCTGAACATTGCATTGCACAGCCCAGTGAAGCCTACGGCAAACGCCGTGCCAGAGTCGCGCCGTTCCAATACAAAACAATAGAAATTTCTTGATTATAAAGTATAATGAAGCGGCATCCTTTGAAAAAGGAAAAGTTCGACAGAAGAAGAGCAGCTGAAGTTCGGCGTTTGCCGTAGGCCTAAGATGTTATATAGCGGTGTTTTGCTTTATACCCAAGAATGCTCGTTTACTCGAAAAAAATTCCTCAACACGTTTAGAGTAACGACTGTAATGGATTACGCCATTCGAGGACCCGTTTCACTCCGAATATCCTAGGAAATTCCACTATAGTCGCCCTTCACCGCGTAATTCCAGTAGTTCTTGAAGACTAGCTTTTATGTTTACCCACCCTGGAAATCCACGGAAATTCCAGATGTCCTGAAGAGGGGGATGCAGATGCCACAACAGACTCAGTCGTCCAAAGAACCCAGGAAACTTTCTTTAGAACAAACATTGACCTCTATTGCTGGACACGTTTTGGTAGTTGCATTTTAGATCCACCACCACAAAAAACAATATTTGCCCTTCCCCCATTGAAGACCTGGAATTCCAGGGGGGTGGGGTAGGGATACGCGACATTGGTACCCTTTCAGCAACGTGGAATTCCAGGGTGGGTATGCTTTCAGCAACACCAGTGTAGTTCCATGATAGGTACGTGGTTACCCTTTGAGCAACGCGGAATTCCAGGGTGACAAACCTTTGAGCAGAACGGAATTCCTGGTACCCAATAGACCTCCTCGGCTTGGGCGTAATGTTTTGCCCATTTCAGATCACGTGGCATTCCCATGAGTATTCTCTCTTTGTTTGGGTTCTTCCAAATTCATATATCCTTCGGTGCGTAGCAGAAAAAGAAAGAGAGAATACTCATGGGAATACCACGTTATCTGAAATGGAAAAACATTACGCCGAGGAGGTCTATTCCTGGGTGTGTACTAAGATTTGGATTTCCAGGATAGGTAATAAGCTTATGGGCTTCTGCTTATGGGTTCCTGGTAATAAAACAACAATTCCCAGAAAATAATCATAGAATATCGGGGTGTGGTGTCCAGGAAGGGTAGCTTAAACTTTCCTAAAACTCTCACACACACGCATAAAAATTAAACCCAGAACACTTTACGTACAATTTGAATAGTTTACCGGTTTTCATTATTTTCTAATTTGACAGTTTACGTATATACATAAGTTTTCAAATGTCAATCACTAGCGAGATGCCTCCAAGAACAATCCACTCAGGGGACCTCATGCGCTATGTGATTGGCTAGCTGAACAAAGGCGAGATTCTTGGCCAATGAGAACAAAAATAAAGTAAACGCTTTAGATACTGGGCCTGATTTGGTTTCAACAGTCATTGATAATCCACTATAGACACAGGGTGACCATATTGTAAAATATGGTCAAAATGTCTACGCTACCAACTACGTATCCAAATCGATAACTGGTCGAAGATGGTAATTGATATCAAGAGTCCATTACTAAGAGTAAGAATCTCCTATATTTAAGGTCCCTCCCCTTCAGCGTCAGAAGTGTCTATTTTTAGAAACAAATTTTCACATAAAATTGAACAAAGACTTGAAGTGAACCAGCTTGTAGGGTATTGCTATACGTAATATAAGCAACTCCAAACCATACGAAATGAAATTTCGGCTAGCGAGAAACATAGGAAGCAAACACAGGAAACAATGTACTAAAAATAGACGCTTTTCTGTCGCTGATGAGAAGAACACTATACAAGATTCCTACTCTTAGTAATGTACTCTTGGTAAGACGCAATAAAAATACACGAGTCCATATTATTCTACATTCCATGATAATATATCGACCTATATTTAAGAGAACAGTAAAAATGTATATCGACCTATAATTAAAAGAGAAAATTTTTGAAATATTTTGGAAACATTCTATGTCGTGTAATCTAAGATCAAAATAAATATTACCATAAAAACGTACAGCAACTTGCTATATACTCTGTCAATAAGTAACACAAGTATTTTGTGCATTTTCGTGTGCGATATGTTATAAAATAATCTTGTCTTTTGGTATTATTTTTATACGTAAATGGCCTGACTTAGTTTACTTACGTTACATCCCTTTGATTTATTATTCATTTTTTTATTTTCACTAAAATTTTCATTTTTTGGAGCTAGAAAGAGACCCGAACCTTAAGCTACGGCTAAACTAGGACACATGTAGCGCGCACCATTTGTGTCCTGCATGTTCCCCGAGTGGCTAAACTAGGAAAAATCGCAGGCGTGTGTCTCGGACACACGAAATGTTTCTTGTCTGGCGAAGAAACATTTCTTTGTGTCCCGGCTACAAAATTTGTCGCGCGCAAAAATGTTTCTCGCGTGGCTAAACTTGTAAACATAGAGGAAACATGTGTCCGGCTACAATGTTGCGCGCTACATGTGTGTACATGTGTAGTTTAGCCAGGGTTTTAGTAGGCTCTGTTGGGTCAAGAGAATTTATGAAATCGTCACCCTCCTCCATCCCCCAAAAAACATTTTCATCCAAAATGGCGAACTGTAACTAATTTGAATACTTAGCCCTTATTTTTAAAAGCGCACTTGTTTCGCACGTGCTTTAAATTTGTAAGACAATAGTTTTATCTAAGAAAATTCCCATAACCAGTTTCCATAACTCGGTAAATATGTAACTTCACTACTGCCCCTGGTGCGGGTCGTTCAAAGGTGGATTAAATTTAAACCAGGTTTAGTTCTGAACAAAACCATCGAGTCACCATGGTAATTAATCCTGGATTAGTGCTAAACCACTTTCGAGCAACCGGATCCTGGTCTATACAGGTAAAATGCAAGATGGCGTTTTAGTGGAAAACCTTTTCTCGGGAAAACGTTTCTGAGCAACGCTGAAATCCTAATAAATTCCCATGTATAAATGTGTTTCGAGTGACCTTGTAGTCTGAAATCTTACCAGCTTGGATTTCAAGGATTTGATGAAAAAGAAATTCCGTGTTAGTATTCTCCGACAACTTGGAAATTTAATATGTGAACGATTCGTGAGTTCTTCAATTAAAATATGGGTTTCACTATTCTGCGACATTCTGCCATTTACGCTTGGTCAAGATATGGCTTCCTGGCATCTTCCAATCAAACAAGAGAGAACTAGGAGAGTTGTTTGTAATTGTGGGGTCCTCTTTGAAAATGTACGGCAGTTATTTGACTTAGTGCCACAAATTGACCATAGGATACTGATAAAAGCGACCGAAGCGAGTCGATTAAATCGCGCGACGACGACGGACTTTGCGAAAGTCTATTGATTACCAGACACCAAATTATGCAAAACACAGAATAGGCTTCCCTACCATATCTTGCAATTCACCGTAAACTCACCATAAATTCACTTGCAATTCACTGTAAAAGATACAGCCATGATAGAATACACTACATCACTTTACCAAGGAAGGGCTATAAAGTCTCGAACAAGACGTCTTGATGTGATATAAGAAGTTCCACTACCAGACGCTGGAACTTCATATCTACAAGTGAATCTAGAGAATCCCCCTCCGGGGCCCTCATTAACGTGGGCCCAAACACAATAGAAAGATTCTCCTCCGTCATCATGTTCTTGCTCCGTCTCTGAGCCACTCTGAGGAATCAGAATGAGAAGACATTGTTAGTATAAAAACACAGCTTCAGTCAGATCATGTAGCACCTCACTGCAAAACAATGGAACACAAGAATAGAACGAGAAAACAATCCAAAAAAATTTGCCAATCAGAACGATTTTTGTTGCATCGCCAAGCATTCCGAACAGATTTTAGCTCATTGGAAACTCTTGCCTTATGTCAAATGTAAACTTGACTTGACTCTTGGACATAGTTTTACTGCTGCTTTACCACTGTATGCATTGCTACGCGATCTCAATATTCACTGTTGGGCGATTGGCGATTTTACGCAAGAAAATTGTAATGTCAATTTTCTTTAACCAGAAAGTTAAACCTTCGAGTCAAGGAATCCAATGGATAGCTTAAACGATTTTGGTTGATTTTGCAATCAATGTCGGCCTTCTGAAGTAGCTGAATCCAACGTTCTGGTTTGATTGACGGCTAAAAATCGCCAATCGCCCATCGCAACATTGAATTTTGAGGTCGCGTAGCAATGCATACAGTGGTAAGGTGGTGTTACACGGGACAACTCGCAACAAAAACTTTCCGCGCAACATTGTTGCGCGAAAAGTTGTTACCGTGTAACATGTGGCACAAGACAACTTTCCGCGCAACATTTTGCACGGCAACTTGGACTTGGATTCAAAAACTCGCAACACAAAATGGCGAATATCTGAAAAGTTGACACGTGTAACATGTGTCCAATAACCTTCCGCGCAACATTTCTGTCTGGAAGCGAGGCATTCGTCAGCAGCTCGCGCTAAAACGGTCGTTTGCCAGTTGTTGTTGCGCTAAAAAGATGTCTCGTGTAACATGTCCGTTGCCGAATGACTCGAAGTCAACAATTATCGTATCGTGGAAAGTTTTTGTTGCGAGTTGTCCCGTGTAACACTCCTTAGTCCGAGTAGTTTCTATCGAGAATTTCACAAAGGGGTCACTTCCAAGTACAGGATTTCACGCCGGTTTTTTCTTGCAGTGGAAATTAATGGGATGGCAAAATGGGATGGCACAACCTCATGATAATTTTAATGATAGAAGTTCAAAGTACCGATAGACTGTTTGCCATTTTGAGTAAAATCTTTGCTCTCGGTTTTTACGTACGCGTCCTGTTTGGGTGCCGCGTCAGTCATGCTCAGAGTACAGCACTTTTGGACGTTCGACACATAAGGTACTACAAGAAGTCTATTAACCGAGTACTTGACCATCACTCTCATGGAGTTTACATAAAAACAAAGGCTCTCTTCTCTAGCTTGCTTTGAAAGCTCATCAGTTCATTCACGTGAACGGCTTCAAATTTGTATTTCCTCCTCACCTGTGCAAATGACCCATTAAGTATTTAATAGTCTCATAGTGCGATTGGGGGAGCTCTTCTAAGGCCTTGTTAAGGGCTTCTACTCTTTCAAACTTGTCTTGTAATTCTGTCGAGGAAAAAACGGCGCAGTCACTATAAAAGGACCCAGAGGTCACAGAGTTCGTGTCCAGAACTGGTCGCAACCAGGGGCTTCCATCTACTCTACCAGGCCTAGCCATATGCACAGGATTTTATGGGAAATTAAACGGGAATTGGTACTTTGAGAATGCTGGGTTCAACGCGTGCAGTGCATGCAATGGCAGCCATCTTTCTTTTGAGAGAGAGGGGCCATAATTTGTAACCATGACAACCAATTCTCGCGGTATTCAAAATCTACAATCTAAAAATAGATTCATCTACTCCTGTGCTTCGGACGCCAACCTATAATCTAAAAACCTATAGTACTTATAACAGGAAAATTTAGGTTCATTTTAATGGACGATTCCAGCTATAAGCGCGCGCGCTCTTCTTTATTCAGAAATGCCCAAGCCGCGTCCCACAACTACCAGAATGCACCGCGCGCTTTTTAACAGTTTGTTCGACAGATGTCCCACATCTACCGACATGCAGCGCGCGCGAATCGTCCATTGGCGACTGTATCAAATCATCCCAGCAGTAAGCGCATGCGCACACTTTACATGCCATAGACATGCCCCACTTCGTTCGCCAAACGTTCCTCGTTTACTGTCATATAATAATAATATAATAATATCATGTATGCACATACATAATATCATCAAATGGCAGGCATCACTTACTTGCCGCAGCCATGAACTTATTATATGTCTCAAATGTGATAAGCGGTAATGGGAGCTGACGGAAGTACAACTTGAAGACTCCAGTGATGGTATTTATATCATCGTATGCCGTTAAGTTGGCGGCTTCGCCATCTGAAACGATAACAACAACAAAATATTTAATACTCAGTGTGCTCTATCGCATAATTTAATTTAAGGTGATTCCGTTGAAAAGGATGTACTACCTAGATTTTTTTTAAACTTGCTACAATTGATGCCCATGCATAGGACATTCAAAAATGCAATAAAAAGATGGGGTCACCATGCTCGTTTTCGCGCTGCTGGACAGTTAATAATAATAATTAGACTAGAAATATCTGAAAGATATGGGAATGCTCGGAGCTATGGCAGTAAAATCAGACAATGAGGTATCGTTCAAATGTTGTAGACTGTAAAAGTGCAGTTTCTTTAGCCGGAAATGTATTTTTTTCTACAAATATTGAATTTCTCTCGCGGGCGCCTAGATCTAGTTCGGAACGGTTTGGTTGACAGCTGTAAGAGCTGGGTTTCGTTGTAAGCTAAATAGAATATGACGGTTGCTCACTTGCTCAGCTAAGTTATCGGTCTCACAAATTTACGGGCATCACTTTGAGTGGTCTCGAGAGGTTTAGATAAAAGCTAAATCTTGCATTGACTAGGTGTAGCTCCCGCTAAGTGCCAACGTCAGCATGAACAGAAATGTAAGCAAAGTATCTCAAAGTAAGACTTCAATATTTCTTGACCTACTTGACCTACCATGGAACTAGCGCTAACACAAATTGTGAACCTTGTCCTTTAATAATTTTCACAATTTTTACTTGTTTGCTTGACCAACTGGAAACCCGCGAGCCTAATGAACACCCTAGCTGAATTCTGATAAACATTGCTCGACCGTAATTAAAACTACGTGTCAGTTATCGAAAACGCGAACCTAGGTCAAATGTCATTTGAACAACGTCAAGAATGCATATGGACATGAACATTGCTACCGGGACATGAAAATTGTCTATACTAACATCTCGCGCATGTACGGCGCATATATTGACCGCTGACCTCACTTTTGAGAGGGGGTAGATGATTTTGTGGACATGAAAAAGACATGAAAAATCACCTCTCACGCATGTAACGGCAAGAATAGACTTGCTCTCCGCTCGCTACGCTCGCTCCGAGCAAAAATAACACCTATGTTGTATTGTGAATGTGCGCATTCTGATTGGTTAAAAAGCGTGTTTGTAAGAGACCTGAGAAACACGATTGTCACACAACGCTGTCGCGCGTGAGTATGTTATTTTCTAAAAGCAATAAAAATACTTTCTGTGTGCTCTCTGGTTTCTTACAAACACTCGGGGAATGTTGGTCGAACTGATAAAACTTGAAAGACACTCGCCTTCGGCTCGTGTCTTTCAAGTTTTGAACAGTTCTCCCAACATCCCCTTCGTGTTTGTAAGAAAGCAGAGAGCACGCGGAAAGTACTTTTATTGCTTAATAATAATATTATTATTTACGTGATATTTGACTGTTTGACGAATTGCGTTCGAAATTCAAACATACGAAAAAGTTTGCTTTATCTCGCCTATAATGGTGATATTAATTGGTCTTTTAACTGTGTTTGGGTAATTATGTAATATTCTCTCAGGAATTTGATCCGATTGGGCTTATGCAGCAAGAAAATGGACCGCTTGCTCCAAAGTACATAGTTTACGTACATAAGGCGGAACAAATACATGTTCTACTACCTAACTTTTTTTCTGCTTCGAATATATTGTCTGTAACGGTATGATGGTCGATTTCAGAGAACAAAATTGGGGGTCACAATCCTTGTTTTTCTGTAATATCACAAAAACTATAAATCGCGCGCTTTTTATGTTGTTTGTTTGGCCTTATTTTGCTCGCGCGCGCACTTTGTCAACGGTTATTTGTTACAAAATGCACGCGCGACCGTGCGCAGAAGAATCACCTTTATAGAGAACCTCTCATGAATTTACAAATCTATGAAATCGAGATCAGACTGAAAGCGTTTTCAGTTCTAGGACTTGTTCTAAGGTTCATGTGGAGTGGGAACAATATTTGATAACAGAAAGGGAGAGGAGGGGGAGAGGAGGGGGAACTAGGAGGGGAGTAGAGGAACTAGGTGCTTACCTTTATCAAATGAGGTTTTTAGAGCTTCTATATCATCTGCGAAACCCGAAACTCTGTACAGGCCTTCGGAGTCAAGACCTGCACCAAGAAATAATAGTAATGATATCAGGTTTGTACATGTAAATGTCGGAGGCCGACACCCCAGACTTGCAGCTCATATAATAAAGCTGAATAATACGTTGGGTGCCAACGGCGCCACTGGCAGCGAAGCGGCACAGATACTGAGAGAGAAAGAGCGAAAGGAAGAAAAAAAGAAAGAAAGAAAGAACAACAACAACAAAAAGATACAGAACAACTTACCTCTTCTTTCGACTTCCTTTATACATATATCAACTACAAAAGGCCTCTTTGTATTGTGTAACTTAACCAGTGTGGTAAGATCAATTCCATAGGCTGTCGAACAGAAAATGTGGAATGAGCAGAACGCCGAAAAATAGTATTTCGTGTTATAAGGAACGGCTGATGTAGTTATGGCAGGCAAGAAATACCCGTTTTATTTCCTAGTTACAAATGTCCTCACCTCTTTTGATATATTTCTTATCCGGCTTGCAGTCGTTCGGTATTGCTTTCGTGCATTGCTTGTGGGCATTAAATCCACAATCTACAAGAACCAAAACAGAACCAATCATATCACTAAAACGTTAGCCGCTGAAGGATTTGAAAGTCATGTAACTGTCGTGCAGTTTTATATGCAGCACAATATTTTTGTCGTGGGCTTTCTGTGTCGCCGCGCGCGCGCTGAATATCGGGTCGAAATTATCAGCAAAATGTTTTTATTGCGGGCTTTCTGTGTCGTCGCGCGCGCGCTTGCCAAAAATGGCGGGAACATTTCAGCCAATCACAAACATTCCTCGCACAGAAATTTTTACATAGTACAGACAATGTAGTAGCCAGGAAGCCGGACTCTTAGAAAGAGCCTGGTGCTACCGATAATTATTCATATGCCATTTTCCTAGTGATGTGGGAAGGGAGTGGAGAAACAGACTGACCTTGGCACTTGACCCCCTGCATGGTTAGACCCCATAGGAAGTTACGGCAGTGATCACACCAGTGGGGACCCTTGAAAGTATTCGTCTGAAAAAAAAATTCAGTTTATTATCAAATATATTTTCTTTTAGGGTTTTCACTAGCAACGTAAGCATAAACGTAAGCATAAGCATAAGGATCAAACTAACTATTTTCTTTAGTGCGGTTTTCACTACGACAAAAGCGTAAGCATAAGGATCAAAGGCTTCCGTTCTTCTTCTTATGCTTATGATGACGTCGCTTATGTCGTAGTGAAAACCAACCCTAGCTACGATATAACGCGCACTGATTGTATTGGCCCAAATCTATGCTCTGTTTCACCGATAAAATTGTGGTCCCAATCGCTTTACAAAACGGACCAAGTAGGACATTAAAATACATATCTTGTAACTGCAAGATCACATATTTTAGTTATGCTTGCAAATTCGTAATTAACTGTGGAGATTAACTGTGGAGATTAATAAGAAATGGAACAAGTCAACATTGAAATGGGTAATTAAAAAGGAAGTTTTTATTTTGATTTAAAACTGCCGAGATCGCTACATAATCGAATATCAAGTGGCAGGGAATTCCAAAGCGTTGGCACGTTGATTGAGAAGGCCCTAGACCCGTACGTCTTTTAAGACCCCGTCCACACTACACCGTTTTCATACGAAAACGGATACTTTTTGCTCCAAATACGGCTATCGTCCACACTACAACGCCGAAAACGATCACCGAAAACGACGAAAACGATAAGTGTGGACGCAAATCTTTTTGAAAACGGAGCAATATCATGAGAATCTGCTTCTATTTAAGGAACAAAGATGCCGCTCTCTCATCAAAGGCCCGAAAGCTAGCTGCGCCAGCTTTTGTTATTCAAATAATATTTTAAGCCCCGCACGCTCGTTTATTTTATATATAAACGGCCTGAAGATGGTTAAACCGAATATCGCCAAACCAGCTTTATTGAATATCACTAATGGTTTCCCTCTTCGGATTATCCTTTATTTCATTCACAAAACAATACGTTTCGTATATTTTCATTGTTTATTTGAGCAAAGTATTCGCATAGCTTGAACATAATTTATTGAGTTTCAGGTAATAAAGTGCGCGCGCCATCCCCAATACTTTCAATGTTTATTGAGCAAAATATGACGAACGCCTCGACCAATCAGCACGCGGAATCGCTTGAGTAATTTCTGTTTTGGTATATCGCATAGTTGTGAAGGCCGTCTAAACATAGGAGTATAACGACGTGGCAGACTCCCATTTTCAACAGCATTGTTCTTGAGAACCTCGAAAGAGAGAAAACTCCCGTTAAAGTAAGAATTTCCCTGGAATTGTTTTAGCACATTGTTCAGAAATAACGTGCGAAGTCAAGGCGCAACAATGGAGTACATGGAAGCGTTGGCTTTAAAAGCAAGTTGGGCTGTCAGCAGCTCGCGTGATGTTGTCGTGAGTTGCCCTGCCCTTGTTGCTGGAGTAATTCTGAACGCTGCACTACTGGTGTGCTCTTTGGGGAAGAGTAACAAAGACGTGAACTGCAGCTTTGCCGTTGTTCAAGCAGTTCTTGGTGTAGCGACAGCTTCGGTGTATCTACTTGTACAATGTGCTTTCGCAACGGGACACGAATGGCTTTTTTGCAGCTTCAAATATCTGCCAGTAGCAACCGAATTCCTTATTTCCGTGGCAACTTTTAACTTGGTTGGAGTTCTAGTAGAAAAGGCCCGAGTTCAAGAAGATTCTGACAGGATTATGAGCCCAACTAAGCGTGCCTTGCTTAGCTTGGCATGTGCGCTAGTTTGTTCCACAATTCTTTTGCTACCAGCGCTCATTTCCACCAATTCCCCAATAATGGTTTTTAGCCAATGCCAAATGAAAACAAGCGCATTTAAAAAAGAGAACTTTGCAATCAACATCGTGGAATACGGAACATGGAGCGTCTTTCTGCAGTTTATTCTTCCAAGTCACATTATCAACAACCGCTTAACAATTGTCCTTTATCACTTTTTCACAAAAGGAGAAGATAAAAACTCTAGGATTTCAATGAACACAATCTTGATCCATGTACACGCAATTGTTGCATTCACTCACGGGATAGTTTTTCTAAAAGGTTACACAACGACTGAGCTGAACAAATTGAATGATATTTTTAGGAATTTGGAAACCTTTTACGTTGTAGTACTTAGTTATCTCGTTCCTTTATGTTTCCTTGTTGAACAAATCTTTGTTAGTATCTTGGCTAAGTACGGGAACCCCAAAATGTAACGTCTGCATGATATGCTGGGGGACTATGTCACCCAAATAAAACCGAACTACAACAAGTTTGAGAGCCAAAATTCCACAAACCATTTTAACGAAAATAATGTTACAAAATGTAATTTACAAAAGCGGGTAGATATCGACAAGCCCATGCTATCTAAGGTTACTGAGAACCTTCGCGCACGTCCTTGGAAAAAAAAATCATACTCGTCCTTAGTTTAACCAAAACATGTCAACCTATATATCGTTGGAAAGTTTATAGAATGGGCTATGGCAAAAAGAAGTAACTTTTTAATAAATATAACTTTTTTAAAGCTTTTATAAAAAAATTGAGTGTGACATTTTCAAGAGCTATCGTCCCCGAACTGCTTGACCTTGACTCCCAAGAAACACATTGTTGGTATTTCTCTGCGTTTTTTTAAAATTTTGTTCAGTTCAGCTCTAAAATTTTTTAAAAATTTTTAGAGCGTGAAAATTCTATAAAATTTGACCTTAGAAAGTTCCATAACATTTGAACTACGCAAAAGTAAAAAAAAAAATGCAGACACGGTTTTGGAAACACCTTTAAGGATTAAAACAATGTTTGACTTCGGAGTCAAGGTCAAGCAGTTCGGCAGCGATAGCTCTTGAAAGTGTCACTTGTCGCATCCACATTTTTAATAAAACCTTCAAAAAATTCCGTTTATTAAAAAGTTATTTCTTTTTGCCATAGTCTGCTAGTCCATTCTATAAGCTTTCCAACGATATATAGGTTGACATGTTTTGGTTAAACTAAGGAGTTGTATGATTTTTAACTAGGCAAGGATGGCTCACAATGGTTTGATTGGCTCACAATGGTTTGATTGACTACACAGGAAAACCCAACTGCCAAAATCTCTCTCGATGTTTTGAACGCGCTGGGTCGCGTGTTACCTGAAACAGCTATAAAGGATCCGTCTCACATCCTGCCGATAATGCATTGCTTTGTTTTTGTTCACATGATTCATTACCATCAGAAACTCTGACTTTATGCAAAGGATTCTACTATTACGAGTTTTCTTGCGCTTGTACAGTAAAATGCTCTAACCTGAACACTTTTTGTCGAGTATCGAAAATGGCGGCGAAGCGGTGCATTATGGGTAGGGGGTGAGACGGAAGCTTTAAAGGCCCACCGCCAAACACCATACATACATACATACATAAACTTTATAAAGTGTCAGAGGTATTTAGCTACAAGCTAATTGTGGACACTATAAAATAATAATAAAAAAAATTAAAATCTAACCTAGCTATATACTGTATATATAAATATTATTAAAAATCTGTACAATATTCAATATAATATATTCTATATTCTATACACACTATATTTACAGACAATCACAGGCAAACACAATACAAGTAAACAGACATGTGTATACAAGAAAGATACAAAAACGAACATACAGACAAAAAGCAACATATAAATAAATAACAAACAAATTAATCTAAAAATATGGTACAAGGGTAGTGTACACTACTCATGCGCCAGACCGCTAGACAGCACACAGGACCACCCCACACGCCCACCCCACTAAGATGAGCATGCGCTGCAGTCACATGTGCCGTCCAGCAGGCCAAGCACATCAAGAGTGCGCACTCCCGTCCTAAAAGCTTGTAGGCTGACCTTGTTTCGCAGTTCTTGACTTATCTTCCCCCAAACATGGGGGCCTAAAAACCTGATGCTATGTCTACCATAGGTAACTGTATTGAATCTTGGTATGGGAAAGTCACTCCTTAAATTATAGCTCCTGTCTTGCTGGAAAAATATGTTTCTAATTTGCGGTGGAGCTAGGGAATGTTTGACTTTATACATAAGTATTAGAATGTCTTGTAACCTCCTATTCTCTAGACTTGAGAGTCGCCCTCTTCTTAAAAGTTCAGCATAAGTGTCATATTTATTGTTAAATATTGCGCGCAGCGCTCTTTCTTGTACTCTCTCTAACTTTCTAGCATCTGCAGCCCTACAAAAGTGCCATACCGTGTGGCAGTATGTAAGATTTGGTAATATTGCCGATTTATAAAGTTGTAATTTGGCATCTCTTGGAATTAGATTCCTCAGCCTTACCAGCACACCAACTTTTTGGCTTGCTCTCTTGCATATTTCACTGATATGAAGACTAAAGTTCAGCTTATCGTCAAGAGTCACTCCTAGCAGTTTCATTTCAGTAGATGATTTGATTATTTCTTCGTCAAACTTAACCTGTATAGACAGGTTGTCTTTATTTCTATTTGCTCTGCCTAACAGCATTAGATTATATTTATCATAATTTCCTTTTAGAAAGTTATCTTTATACCATTTTGAGATTTGATGTCCCTCCTCGTTCAAAATTTGTTCCACACACTCAATTGTTCCCCCTTTTACATATAGCTGATGATCGTCAGCGTACATTGACAGGCTAGCAGTTTTAACTTCGAATGTCATGTCGTTTTGGAAGATATTCCATAATAATGGCCCAAATGACGACCTTGAGGACATCCTCTTACTGCATCCTTCCAGACACTGGTGACTCCATTAAGTTTGACCCTGTTTTGTCGGTTGGTAAAATATGATCTCATCAAGTGTAATGACTCCTCTGAAAAGCCATATGCCTTGAGTTTATTTACCTTTGCGCGCCGGGGGTACATTTTATCAGTAACAGTAAGACACAAACTTTTTAAATCGTGGCATTTTATGAAGTTTTTACTTTAGTTTTTTATTTTAGTTTTTTCAGAGTCTAACTATTTTCCGTCCAAGTTCTTGCGACATTTCTTTAAAGAAGTACAGCATCAGCAATTATAAACAAAACACAAGCTCGCAAAGGATGACGGTCGACCTTTTATTATAACTTCCAATGGAACCTGGTTTGGAAAGAATTTCACAACGCAAGAGCAATTTTAATAGCTTGGTTTTCTCAAGCCACAAAACCCATAAAATCGTTGACCACGCCGAGAGACAGTTCAGTTATCGTTGAGACTCAAAGCTTTTCCCAAATTCGGAGAATACATCGACTCATCAACAAATACTTCAGCATCAAAACAACAATGTTCGATGAGTAAAAGTCGCGATTTTCGCCTTAAAGCGCCATGGGGCAGCCCACAACACAGTGAACTTGCGTGATACGGAGAGCTGACACAAGACGCCTGGGGACCATTCTCGTACACACAGCTGCCCCGACTCGTCTGCTCGCTCTATATCCAGTCGAGGGCCTTCGCTGATTGGCTGAATTTGAACGTTGGGGCATGCGCAGAAATATGTTTCTCTCAACTCTGTATCAAATCTCGCGCATTCGTCAATAAGCTGCGACGACGACAACGAGGACGACAACGGCAGAGAACAATACACCTTGATTACAGAGTACAATGAGTGCACGTGTAAATGTATGAAATCAAATGCATTTCAACCGTTTTCTGTAGAACAAGGACGCGAAACTGCTACGTTTTACGGTCTGACGAGAACGTGAGCGCGGCTACCGATTTTGTCATAATTTTGTTTGATATAATTGCAGTTGGATGTCAATTTGCTGCCATCAAAGTTAAAATGCAATGGTGAATTGTAAACTGTTGCTGCATATTAAACATATATGAACAAACGGGTAGACGAAGTTCAGTGATACGTCGTCGTCCTCGTTGTCGTCGTCGCTGCTTAAGGTGCTGTCACCAGAGCCTTCGACGCGAGATGACGAGCCGGGGAGCACTGGGTTCGAGAATACCTGGGGACGAGGTTGCCGACGTGGCAGACTTGATGTTGACTCACAGTTGACTGTTATATTTGAAACAGAGGTATTTAAGTAAGGAAAACTAGATAGCGTTAAATTGGGAACCTGGAATTATTTTAGCACTTTGTTCAAAAATACCGTGCGAAGTCAAGGCGCTACAATGGAGTACATGGAAGCGTTGGTTTTAAAAGCAAGTTGGGTTGTCAGCAGCTCGCGTGATGCTGTCGTGAGTTGCCCTGCCCTTGTTGCTGGAGTAATTCTAAACGCTGCACTACTGGTGTGCTGTTTGGGGAAGAGTAACAAAGACGTGAACTGCAGCTTTGCCGTTGTTCAAGCAGTTCTTGGTGTAGCGACAGGTTCTGCGTATCTACTTGTACAATGTGCTTTCGCAACGGGACACGAAGTGCTTTTTTGTAGCTTCAAATATCTACCAGTAGCAATCGAGTTCATTATTTCCGTGGCAACGTTTAACTTGGTTGGAGTTCTAGTAGAAAAGGCCCGAGTTCAAGAAGATTCTGACAGGATTATGAGCCCAACTAAGCGTGCCTTGCTTAGCTTGGCATGTGCGCTAGTTTGTTCCACAATTCTTTTGCTACCAGCGCTCATTTCCACCAATTCCACGCCAATAATGGTTTTTAGCCAATGCCAAATGAATACACACGCATTTAAAACAGGGAACTTTGCAGTGATTAACATCGTGGAATACGGAACATGGAACACTTTTCTGCAGTTTATTCTTCCAAGTCACATCATCAATAACCGCTTAACAATGGTCCTTTATCACTTTTTCACAAAAGGAGAAGATAAAAACTCTAGGCTTTTAAACAACACAATCTGGGTCCATGCAGTTCACGCAATTGTTGCTTTCACTCACGGGATAATTTTTCTAAAAGATTACACAACGACTGAGTTGAACAAATTAAATGATATTTTTAGGAATTTGGAAACCCTTTACTTGGTTGTACTTAGTTATCTCGTTCCTTTATGTTTCCTTGTTGAACACATTTTAATGGTGTCTTGGCTATGTAAAACCCAAAAGTGTAACGTCTTCGGCAGGATCTGATATGCTGGGGAACAACCCAAATAAAACAAATTCGAGAAGCAAAAGTTCACAAACCATTTTAACGAAAATTATACTACAAAATGTAATTTAGGAAAGCGGATTGATATCGAGAAGCCAATGTGATTGATTATAGTATCCTGAACTTCCACCATTTTCAACGCTCATCATCAAAGCTAAGTGAAATAAAAACAAATATCTAGTGAACAGCTGTATTCATTGGTCCAATGGGAGAGTAGAGGCTCAGACATCCAAATCCAATCAAACATAAACCTTTTCTATTGCTCATGTATTCTTTTCACGACCTTTCACGTGTACACTTAGCCTGAATTTCAGCCGTCTTTTCTTCCTACACTCCGAACGGAAAAGAAGCCCCTCGCCCAAAACCAATTTTTTCGTACATAGATTTCTTCGCAATGAAGGTAACAAAAACACTTTTATAGTTAAAAGTAATTTTAGAACATAATTGCTCTATAAGCCTCACCAAAAGTAATAGGAAAAATATTTCCTACAGCGTTTGGTTGCCAGGAGACTAGTTTCACTCAGAGATAATTAAGAGAGTTTTTATATACTAGGCCAGGTCTTCGAGCAATTTCGATTTAAAAAGAGTCCAAAAATCCACTTACTCAAAGATTTAAAACCTCTTGGCTTCATATTGTTTTGTTTTGAAAGAATTACATGATTATAGTCTAAGGATTCGAGCAGGAAAGCCATTCAATAATATATATAGACAGTTAGAATATTTTTTAATATATATCACTATATAGCTTATGTAATTCATTTAAATCCTGAGGGAACAACCGTATATAAATAAAGGTTACTTACTTACTTCAAGTGCTCTATGCCCATGATACATTACGCGCAAGAATCAGCAAACTCATTCTTGAAGACCCTCAAAGTGCGTGATTCCCAAAGTAAAGCGCGCGCTCTTAGCCAATCAGAATCGAGACAGTGAGTGCAATGTACAATAATCACAACCTGAAGTACTACAATAGAAAAGTTTCATGTCAAGTGCAAAACTGTTTTTTCTCCACTCCTGTGAGTTTTTTTTTTTTTTGGGGGGGGGGGGGGGGCAGTCTCTTCACAGTTGCACAAGATGCCCAATGAAAACGCTTGTCTTAAAATGTTTGTCTTATTCTTAGAATAACTAATCCGGGAATAACTTGTACTTTCAGGAACAAAAATTTTATTCCTGGATTAACTAATCTTAGAATAGCAGATTTAATCCTGGATTAAATTTGTCCTCTTTTCAGGATTAGCTAATCGTGTCGCAGGATCGCCCGTGTTGCATCTCCGTGACAGCTACAACTGGAGTTTCGCGACTGCCCCCCAATTTGGTGGCGACTGCTGCGACGCTAGTACCCTCGCTTCATGCCCTATGCTCGTGATTGAGATTATGCTTGAAAAGCCTTTTAAGGAGATTATTATTATTATTTATTATTGAATCGGCAAGCGTGATCCAGAATAAAAGTGTGACACAATGGCGTGACGTTTTTATCATAGCGTGACGAGTGTTGGGTACACAACAGTAAGGCGGGAGATTAAAGTTACAAGCTGTTTTCAAATAGCATCACAGACAACAAAAGTTATTCCCGTCATTTGGAATTTTCATCGGAAAAGTTAATTTTACCTTAAAATTGTGCGCTTTGGTGTAAGATGAAGGTTTAACACTTTGCCGTTTCCCCGCGCTGAATCGTCTGTCCTGCAACAAGAAACGATAAAAACATGATTTCAGAATCACTTGAATATACTAACAAACGTATTTTTAAGCCGAAAAAAGCTTCTACCCAAGCGTTTAAGATCCGCTTTTGCAAGCCTGTTGTACACATGTTCAACCATTTCTCGCAGGGCTAACTCGTCCGCCATACATTTTGAGACAGGTTTATATGGTACTCGGGGAGATAATCCTAAGATTTTTTTAAACGTTTGACTTCATATGGCGCAAAAAATCGCTGGAATTTCACCGTAGTCTTCCATGGACTTCAATTTTCACTCAAAGCAGAACTTGATATCCTCTATGCAAATACAGGTGGATTGTGAAATAAGAGAAGCTTTGGAATGGCCGACTGTTTTGAAGAGGAATTTCAATAAAGGAATATCTCTTAAAAATCGCTGGCATTTCGTGAAATAATTGGAGATAAAGAGCGAATAATTACGTATCTGTATTTAAAAACAGCTCACCAATGCACCGAACCAAGATTTCAAGACTTCCCACTTCATGGTAAACCAACCAGAAATGTTTTTCAGATCCATAAAGAAACGGATTGTCGAAGCCACAAAGCAGAGGCAACTTGAAATAGATACCCGTCCATTAACAAACTGTCAGTGTATTGGCATATCAAACATCACTACTCCTGACGAAGACGCTGCGAATAAAATTCGCATAATTTGTGAAGTTATCAATAAAACATTATATGCTGAAAATGTCACAGACTGGTAGATGTTGATCACATAAGCATTGCAAAACTCGTCGCACTTTTTTTTCGGGCCAAATGAAAAAAGAAAAAAGCCAAAACATCCATTCATTCAGAAATTCGGTACAAAAGGCAGCTCAGAACCCTTTTAGCGTCGGGCGCTTGTGGTGGTTTCTGTTATTCTGCAAACCGCTAAAACCAAGCAAGTGCAATTGTTTGTCAAGCTCGTCCTGCTATGCTAGGCGGCAAGTTTGGTTAGCCTTTGATATGATCTGACAACGTGGACAGTTTTGGCTTCGTTAGCGGAAACGCGCGAAAACAGAACAGACGTTTCCCGTCAACGACTCCAATGCATTTGTATCCTAGTCATTTGCTACTTCATAAGAGTTATTTTGCTTGTTTTCGCTCCTCGTTTCGAATAAAATCTTATTTGTTTCCCATCAACTCCGCAAAAAGTAATGTTTAGTTTTCGCCAACGATTCCAATGCAAATTTGTATCTCCCATTCACTTCATATCTTCATCAGAGTTGGAGTTCTTTCGCTTGTTTTCGCTCCTCGTTTCGAATAAAATCTTATTTGTTCCCATCAACTCCGCAAAAAGTAATGTTTAGTTTTCGCCAACGATTCCAATGCAAATTTGTATCTCCCATTCACTTCATATCTTCATCAGAGTTGGAGTTCTTTCGCTTGTTTTCGCTCCTTGTTTCGAATATAATCTTACTTTTTCCATCAAATTCGCAAATAAGTAAAGTCTTGTTTCAAATTAAAAGGCTCTGAAGGAGCCGGCATTTTACATTCTATTCTCCAGATTTTCTTAGACAAAACACACTTCTGAGAACTGTGAGCAAAGTCAACTTTCGGAGTAATAAAATAATAAAAAATAATAAAAAATCTTGGCGACTTTCTTATGTGTAGATTTTGCCAAACATTTCTCAAAAGTCACGTTTTTATGCAGTTAGCAAAGTTTAGGACACATCACAGAAGAACATCACAAACTAAAGTTACCAAAATTTAAGCTGTCTAGGCCTCAGAACAGATATTTTTACCGAAAATTGACGTTAGTCTATAGCATGCCATCTAGAACTTGACAATTGCTGCCGTGATGACATTTTGCTCATATTGATGGCCCGATATCACCAGAAACCGATATCTTATTCAGGAAAACGTAGTAGAAAAAGTGGGCGAAAGTTTTGGGGGAGAGATGAAAGCTGCATGTGATCTGGGAGCAAAGTAACCACTATCTCTTGGTTTATATTACAAAGAGACACGCCTGATTGCATCAACACTGATTTTAATATTCCGCACAAATTAATCCCGCCATTTTATCAAAGCAGAGAGCACATGATATTTCTGCGGTCGGCAGGTGACACTAGAGAATTTTAATTCACTTATGAAAAAAGAAAATAATTGAATAATTTGTCACTTAAAATTTCGACGTTCTTGTACGTTTTGATGTTGAAAGATGCCGAAAGATCCGTTAAAAGAGGCCATGAGAGAAATAGAAGAAAATCAATTCTATCACATGGATGTCATACGTTATTCCTGAAATTACACGTGGCGTCTGTCGCGCGCGCCTGAAGTCATCTGTTTCCAAAATCCACATGGCCATAGTCGAATCAAGTGCTATCAAGTGTCCCAGCTCTGCAGGATATTTTTTTCAGCCGTTAATGTTTTTTTTTTTCACTTCTATTCCAAGCCTGCTCGAATTTTTTTCCTTCAATTTGAGCTTGCTCGATACTTTTCTTTGCTTTTTGTCCACACCGTACCTTCCCCATTACCTCATCACACGCGCACCTCCTGTGTAGCACACAAATCGCGCAGACAAATCGCGCACACAAATAGCCACACAAATCGCGCACACAAATCACGCACACAAACCACGCACACAAATCACGCACAGTGCACTATAAAAAAAGGTCAAAAAGCGCGAACCGCAATGTTTGAAGGACCATTTGGCATCCCGAAAACAGCCGCAGAGGGCGAGTTGCCCGAGTTTATTGTGACATCACCCTCCTACTTGAGTGGTACAAACATTTGGGGCTCTACAGTATTTTAAAAAGCACCTACTTCGGTCTGTCGCCTCTTTTGTAAACCAGGACTTTACCTAATAAATAACTTCCCCATTGACAAATTGAGCTACTGTTTTCTATTTTATGTACTTACTGTTTTTAAATCTGCCAAGAACATTGCTGCTCGCACTGACAAGGCAAATTTTTATGCAAGGAAGACCAGTTGAGTGAAATATTGATGTGATTTATATTGGCCAAAGCCGACCGTAACAATAGAGGACTCAGTTATTTATCATAAATTACCTCTTTCTCATTGACATCAGGAGATGGTGGAGCTTGTTTATTATCTGGAGCTTGTTTATTATCCGGAGCTTGTTTATTATCTTTAGGTTTATTAGCAGGAACTGGTTTGCCTTTCTTAGGAGAGGACTGTAAATTAATATAGCATCATTTTTACAAATGGTTTAGAATGTCAAACCTTTAGAGTAGATTTATAGGAACTGGGGCTACAGTGGGGTTTATGTTCAATTCCAAAGGATTGCTTTGACAATTGGTGTCTTTTCTCATTCACAAATTATAAAGCAGAAAAGCATTCCTTTTTAATTTAAGTGTTATACCTTTTGTGAAAATGAAAGCCTTGATTTCATGCCACCTCCCCATTCCTAATTTCCTTTGATTTAACCCCTCCCCTTTAGCAATTTTGGGATCCACCTTAGAAAAGAATTTTTTCTGTAATTAATTCCCTAAAAATTACTGATCAAGAACTGTTGAGTAAGAATTAACTAAAAAACTTTGATACAGCAATTGATTTATCAACACTGTATTTAGACCATGAAATAGCAATTATTTTCACAAACATGAGTGACCTTTTAAGGTTACTATATAACCCCCTGCCTCACCAGTAAGATTTTAAAGTGAGATCCCATTCAAAATCATATTAATATTTGAACAAATTCATGTTAATTATTCCTCTGTCAGGCAGCATAAATTAACATCAACATACCAAATTTTGCCATATAAGGTAATATCTCAATCCTATCATATCCCAATCAATTGGATTTGTTTGATAAAGCAGCCTATTACAAATTACTCGAATATCAGCACATACTAGATGGAAAACGTTTTTGTTACATGTATAACACAGGGAAATAATTTGGATTTATTTGGACTGCTTGAAACTTTTAAACATAATCTGTAAGATGCTATATTTTTCTTGGCTTTTAAAAATGCTTGTCTGGCTTATTTTTAAAACATGATATATTGTATTTAGAGTAAAAAAGGGTGTATGTTAAGTTTTGCTATATTTCCTTAGCCGATCAGAACTTTGATCAAGTTTGAGTTTTTAATGTTTAATTCTAAATTTACAGGTGTAAACAGGCCTGGAGTTAATAAAAGCTACAGTGGTTTTAGTGTGAGTTGTGAGCGCATTATTTTTACAGAACAGTAACAGGGACATCAACCCCAGGACTTCAAAAACCTAGAGACTGCCTTGAAATGATGAAATTTCCTGTAATTCTCCCAGGAGAAAAACAGTAAAATGTATGGCAGTTGTCTTGAATTTTTCCGGGAGGCGAAGCGAAAAAATATTGAGACTCCTGGAAAAACCAGGAAAGTTGATGTCTCTGCAGTGATATTTTATCTTTGTGATTTCTTCTGGATATGAAATAAAGCAAAATATTAATCAAACCCTTAAAGCTAAGGGTGATACACAACTGACTTTGATTATTTTGTAAAGTTCAAAATTAAAAGAATATGGAAACACAATATATTGTTTCTTAAGTATGGGAATAAAATGCTAACAAAAAAGCTGTTAGTAAAACATAAGTAATTCCTAGCCCATATTTTAACTGATATCATGTAATTTTTTTCAAAGCAACACTAAAATAGTATAGTCTTAAAATAAAAAGGGATGATTCTGAAGGAAGATAATTTACTATCAAACAAGATCAAATAAAAAAGCACTATAGTTTGAATAAATTGTAAATATTAAGCTACAATAGCATGCAAGGGTCAAAATACTGGATAACTGACGATGTTGAACACTAGCAATTTATGGAAATAAAATCATAAAAAAAACAGAGGACTTCCTATAGCATGAAAATAAAATCTACACAAGTTAACATTTTAAAGATGTTGTATCCTTCAAATTTTACACATGTATTTTAGCTCATTACTTATTCAAACAGCTCTGTCAAATTTCAATATTACCCATACAAAATGTAATATTTACCATAAATTTCCACTATCAGTCAATAACTCAAGTGTATTTTACAATAATTTACTGGGGTACTACAAGAATAATGAGCCTTGTAAGAGAGAATTTAAATGTTTGATATCATATTTACCTGTGGTTTCACTCCATCCGCTTCCTCTCCCGATTTCACTTGACCATTCTCTTGCACTCCAGCATCTTTCCCAATTTTTGCTTCTGATGGCTGACGTACAGCATCAATCATCATAGTGTCTATATAATCCTTGGCGTATGCATCCATATACATTGTAATGAGGCCATCAGCTACTAGCTCATGGATGGTCTGAAACCGTTTCTCACCTGTATGGTGTTGAGAAAACTTGTGTTAGGTATACCACCTGTAGATTCTGTACAAAAGAGATCACTTCTTCACAGAAGGCTTTTTTTAGTGATGCATGGAGTTGTATAACCTAATACAAACTATTTTTGCATTTCTTCCTTGCATAGAAAGTAGACAACATCATAAGATCATAAAAAGTAGGACATTATTTTTTCAACAATGTAATACAGAATAACAACAATAAATTGGATAAGGTTTAAGGCTATAGGTGATGCAGAAACAAAAGTAAAAAGAAGCCCAAACCACAAAAATGTAAACTCCATACAAAACACCAGTTTGTATGTTATCATTTTGGTTGTTATGTCTATGTTGAGGGGTTTGTGTGTACTGTTATGCTTGGAGCAGGCTTGAAAGACAGTTTGTTTGCTCTGAAAACTTATAGGGGAGCATTACTCTTCTGATAGGGGCAGATAAAAGAAACATTTTAGGGTGGGTGACCCAGGAGGTGCTCGGATATAAAAATGATGGGGGAGTCTGATGGAGCTCCAAATTTCATACCCAAAAAATACCTGAGCCATAAATTTTACACTCAAAAAAATACTTGCTCCAACAATTTGATACCCCAAAAATAAACCTTTTTAGCTTCTCCTGTTACAAAGAGTCAATGTCTTTTTTGTTTGCCTGTCATCACCTGTCCCATTATGTTTCCTAGAAATAGCTTCAGCTTAAGGCAGCATCTTTTTTTCTCTCTTCTCATTTTTGATTTTTCAACCCCCCAAAATATACCAATCCCCAAAAATATTTTTACTACAAATTCATACCTCCAAAATATGTCAGACCTCCCCATCAGTTTTATTGTACCCCCTGGGGTGGGTGACAACACTCTATACTTGCATATAAAATGATACTAGTACAGTAACTCTATGGTTTTATTGTCTGTCTGAGACATGGTTTTAATGATACAAAATGTCCAAATCATCAATATACAGATTCCAGAAGGAGGTTTCTAGATGGGTGGGGGGAAGATCGCTCTGGATTTTTTCCTGGAATCACACATTTAGATTTTGCATAAGCATTTAAACTTACCAACATAATGCATTCCATCGTAATAGAGTCTAAAGTTTTTGGAACCACTAAACCTGAAAATGTTTTCAATTAATTACACTATTACTGCACTGTAACATACATTTCAATCAGGATATAGGTTATCTGGTGTCACTAAGGGAGGCAGAGCCTTGGAAGGATTATGGGATATGGGAATATGATAAAGGGGATCAGGGATCAGGGATCAATTATATTTGGACCTGTTCATCCATGTACACCTATGTATACGATGCCAAATAAAAATATCTGTCTGTCTGTCTGTCAGGGGGGTATGGGAGTATGATAGTGTTAGATAGTGCCAGTGTGTTAGACATTGACCTGCAAAGTATACCAGATCAATATTGTGCTGTTCGTGCCTGGCAGATATCAACAAAGTGTGCAAACTTAAGGACGATTTAAATACATTGGAGGAACACGATTAAAAGGGAATATTTCAAGCAACAAACTCAAAACAAACGGGCGAAGTGAGGACTCCCGGTCGATGCAGTGAGATCCCCATCATGCGCTCCATCGAGGATAGCTAACAAAACAGCAAGTCACCGAAGTTTGAGAGTCAAAAGTATAGATTTTGGAGATGAGATTATCGGCTTAAAAGAATCACGAAAGGAACTTTGATTGAGCTGGAAGAGATCGAGAGCGTAAATATGTTGTTCGGGACGCCTTGCAAATCCCACTGCTACAAATGTTACAAACTCCTCCTCTACAAATGTTATAAGCACGGCAAACAGTTCAAATGTTGACTAACATGACAATGAATTTGCACGGGCAAATCGCTACTCAAATAATTCGTTCAACGGGAGTTTTGTTTCAGATTAGTAATGTAGATAATCTGCAAAAGAGTATCACAGAGGCGCCCAGCCATCGGTGGGGGGTCGGAGCGTAGAAATTCAATTCCTATTGTACCTCATCCACCTCTCAAAATATTTTTGCTCCTAAACTATATTATCGACAGAAAAATTTATGAGTGGAGAGGTGACATTAAACGGGGGTATATATTTCACAAATATTAGGGGAAAGCAAGCACCCCTGTTGCCCCCTCCACCCCTTTTCACCTCACTCTGGAGTGGTGACTGCATTTTGGTGAGGGAGAAAAGCCTTCCAAAGCTTGTATGCCAAATGGATGTCATGATATAATATGCAATAATTGACTGACTCCTCTCAAGATAGTGCTGAAACAATGCTGATAAAACTGACACTGGGTCAAGTTAAGATTAAAATCTCTACTTGAAAGGTAAGCATTTGTATAAATAAACACTTATACCTCATAGTTAGAGTGTAAGCCCCTGGTGAGCGCTGGCTCTCGCGTACAAGGTAACACCCGTCTTGTCTTCCCACTAGCTCATCTGCTTCTTCTCGTGAAATTGATCCATGAAATCTGAGAAAACATTTACTTGTCATTTAAGGCTTTGCATGCCTGTGTGTGTGTAGAACAAAAATTCCCTTTTAATGGGAAAATTAAAAGCATCTTTAACAACTTTCATTCTTAAATGGCACACATGCTGTGTATATTTCTTTATATTTTTTTCACCTTACCATTTGTTTTGGAAATTTTAAAACATATTGACAGATGCAGCTGAAATAAAAATCTGCACTTCATTGATGGCCATCAGGGTTCAGGAAGTCAGCTTTCCAAACCAATGGTCTGATTTTGGATTTTTGAGGGCTCAGAATCTTGGCATATTAATCTCTCGCCTCAGATGTCTCAGGATCCGGTTTGACAGACTGAGAAGAGGCATGTGTTTGAGACAACTCACTAGGAGTTTGGATCTTGGCCATTTCAAGACTCAAGAGTACATTTTTGGTAAAAAGTCCTATAAACCCAGACAGGGGAACTAAAACACTCTGACCTGTTATTGGAAAAAGGTGAACAATTCCCATATCTGGGAAACACTTAGTTATCCATTATCCAGGGAATAAAATATGGGTAATTCTATCCAACTAGAATGGTCAAAGAAAATGATGCAATTCCTGGTAAACATGCGCTTGTGCTCAACTCAGATTTGTGTTCTTGGGTTACTGCCAAATGTTAAAGTGTGAGCCCATAAATGGCTTGAATATAAGCACCAGTAAATGAACTTACTCCTTTCCATAATGGAGAGGACGTCTAGCAATCTACAAAAACACAATAACAATGTTTAGTATATTATTTCAAATGTGCATACCTGTCAACCCTCTCAGGCAATGAAATAAAAGGAAATAAATGAAAAAATAGGCCAAACAGTGAATGGGTTTCAGATAATTTAAAGTCTTCCTTCTTTTTATGAAACAAAAGTGAAACAAGACAAAAACAATAAGTTGAAAGCAACTTTTGGCAATTTCAAGGTAGCATTTATTAAAACACAAGCAAAGATAAGTAGGACTGACCCCTCACTTTTGTAGATTTGGGTGTGACCATTGTAAGGCTTTACAGGTGTTTTATTTGATTTCTCACTCAAAATGCATTAACGTGATATTACAATGACAGGTAGTTTACTAGAGCATCCAATATGCAAGAAGTAATCATAACAAGTTTCAAAAAACATCTTCCATATACATGAAGAAACACAAAGATGGATAGAAACAAAATTATTATTCCCATAGATTGCATGACATGTGTTGTGTTATTAGCATTTAACCAATTAACATTATTAGAGTAACAGATGCTGTAATTTTATTATCTGACAATTGTGATGACTTCCAAAAAAGGAAATGAACGAATGAAAAAACGAGAAATAATTCCATATGTCAAACAGGTGCGACAGAATGCATGCGGGAGCCATCAAAACAAGAATACTGTACATTCAGAAAACGATTTTCACTATAGAACTGTATCATAAAAATAAGAATAATTATCTGTGTACCTCTCTGTCGCATACAACGCATATTGGCTGAGGCGCCTTCTGCTGTAGTTGATATACTGTGCACAATAAAACAGAAATAAAATTAAGCCAGTTGAAAATCGTGTCACATAACAAACGTGTTGAAACAATGCAATACAACCAAAACAAACCATGCTTTGGTGCTTACTTCAGTGTTCTACACACGACTTCAAAAGTTTACTTACGGTATGATTTCCAAACTGGCTCTTTAGATTCCTCTACTGTGTCATAGACGTGTCCGTCTTGGGATACTAGAAGGGGAATTAAGCAAACTATTGCTGTTTCGTTCTAGAACAAGTAGAACAATACTGAATATTACAGTATTGATATTGTAAGAGGAATGGATATGGTCCCTCTATCCAAGACACTTCACAGCAACAAACAAACAGAAACAGTACCTTGGGCCATATTTTGACGAATTCCGGGCGCTTCAGTCAAATCAAATTGCGGTAATAATGTTCAAATCCTTCTCAGCAAGCTCTCTGAAGCCAATTCTGACTGCGATGTCATGCCATGTTTTGTAGTCTTTCAAGAGGGTTGCCGCTGCACGCGTTGATTTCTTGCTATTATCTGGTAGAAACTTTCCAGATAATAATTCGGAATAACTAGATCAGGCTTTCGGTTTTGGCTGGTTGAAGGGAGAACTGTAACATGTAGCAATCGGCGCTTGTTTTCGACAGATAACCCGGTGTGTTGCAAGAAAACGAAGAGGAAGTGGCCTTCGCCAGGCTCAGCTGGACAGCGGTACCTTGTCGTTCCCAGGCCATCGAGCCGAGCGCGTCGCTCCAGCCCACAACTATCTTCGCGCAAGTTCTTTCCAGTTAGTAATCGGAAATCAATTGGCCCTCTAGTTTTCGAAAGATCGATTTTTCATTGGGTGTCTGGAACAGATTATTATTAGATTTTAAAGTTATCAGCTAACGATAGCGTGTATCAGCTGGCGCTAGTATATAGCGTATATAAGCACAAACGGCTGGGGCGTGTAGCCAGCATTTGAAATGAGATCAGAACTATGACTGTGACCATTTTCCCTTTACAGATACTCTTTCATATATTATATTTTTCGTTCCAAAAGGGGTGGGGAGGTCCCAGACACCCTAGGACCCCCCTTATCTATGCCCCTCGGTTATTATAAATTGACGGGTTTGCTCTAGCGTCGCGCTCGTTTTGGGTTGCCTCGAGTAGACTACTCTTGGGATGCTTATAAATGACATTCAATCCGCGCGTCAACATATGGATCACTAAAATGAAAATTCGTTTGATCAAAGGACTTTGAGAAAGCCTCCAAGATGATGAACAGGTGCGGACTCATCCAAAGACGGCCCCCCTGTTCTCCTCTCCTTTAGGGGAGGCAAGGGGAGCAAACATGAAGAAAACGGAGGGGTCCATACTATGACAAGTACGCAAGGATCGCCAGCAAGTTTCAAGACAAACGCACAATTAATAAACAATGATTTAATACTTATATCCTATAATAATTTTACATCGGTCTTGCCTAAAACTATTTTTCGGGCATCTTTGTAACATCTACATTTATCATACAGAGGCAGTAAAATAATCTAGTTTGAAACAGAAAGCATGTGCCACACCCCACACTGCATTGTAATTAAGAGCCTCATTCGGTCGCCATTTCGTTGCCCGTAAAATTGGATAAAGCACTCACTTCAATCGGCGCATTTATACTACCATTTTCGAGTACCGTGAATGTCAAACCTTTTTCGCCACGTTTTGACTTGAAAACATGCATGTTTTGGCGACGCTGATTGGTTATGGAAGGAAGGCACATTTGACCATCATTTTTCTAGCCAATCAGCTTGCGAGTAACTTGAAGTCAAGTCGCTAAAACTTGCATGTTTTCTAGTCAAAACGTGAAAAAAGTTTGCCATTCACGGTACTCGAAATTGGTTGTAAGGATATTCATTTCAAAAATAAGACTTTGCCGAGAGATCAATCCAAGAAAACGACACCTGTCGTGTTACTTCTTTTAAAAATGATAACGAAGGAGCGACTGACAGAGGCTCTTTAAGGCAGTTTATATGGAGGAAGGAAACCCAAGCTGAAGGGGCCAAGAGTTCTTTACTAGAGTGAAAATCTCCTATATTAGGTCCCTCGACATCAGCGTCCCAAGTGTCAATTTTTAAACACATTCTCAAATAACATTGAACCAACTTGTACGGCACTGCTATAAGTAATATAAGCACCTCCAAGCTATACGAGTAAAAGGAAACAATAGCAGGTGGGGGATAGTACAGGCATACACCCCCTATCGAGGAACAAATTCTCAAAAATTGCTCTACCCCTGTGGAAATTCAGGCTCCTGTGTAACCCGTGGAAATTGGAAGCAACCCCTGTGGAAATTCCTAATTCTCTGTGGAAATTTCAAAGTTGCAAATGAATGTCCAATGGATTGAAATGAATTGCCCTGTGGAAATTCCAGGGCCAAAAACAACAAGCCCTGTGGAAAGTCGAGGGCCAAACCCAGAGACTCCTGTGGAAATTCCAGGTTCCTCGATAGGGGGTAACGGATATCAAATGGAACATCCCAATATTTAGCAGCTCCGGCAAGCAGGGAAACTAAAAAAGAACCAAAAACGCACAGAAAATAATGAAACTATGTTACTAAAAATAGACACTTTCTGGCGCTGATTGGAACAACACTAATACTCTGAGTAATGAACTCTTGGTAAACAAACAAGCAAAGAAACAAACAAACAAAAAAAAAAAAACAAGCAAACACGTTGGCCCTTTACCTAGGGTCAACCTTCTCCAGTAAATTACAACTTAAAGTTAGCGAATTTAAAAACTGGGCGTGTACCCAAATAAAATTAGTGCTTTCGTATCGAATTCCTCGCATCTTTTCTAGCGAACCCTACGGTCGCTAAAAATAGAATGTTAAACTCTTCATACATTAAATTTAGCAAGATACTTTCATTGGACGGATTCAGTGGAGATTACTGGAGACCGACATAAGTCACCAAAAAATAAGTAGAACAAATAATAATGTAAATATTCCTATTTCAGGTCTATGCAAATAAACTTTCGTTGTCGAGACAGAATTTCCTCTGGTTCTCCTAAAAAAATTCCCAGACAAACCCTCATAAAAATTACCCCGAAAAAAAGATGAATTATTACTGACATTAATACCATGGGAGTCCTGTGGCTTCCAACTGGCACTCAAGCGAACGAACAAGCAATTGTGTCGCACGGGTGCCAGTTAGGGAAAAAAAACCACAGGACTCCCACTCAAGCGGAAAAGGTCTATTAAGATCAACCTCATCCCAGGGTCTTCTCGGTCATTTTTCAAAATGGCGGTTGTCTCAGAGAAGACCCTGGGGGAGGCTGAGTCACATGACCGCTTCGAAACAAAGGACACACCTCGTTCTTATGTCCTCAAACAATAGTCACGTGACTCATTTTGAAAACGACCGAGAAGACCCTGGGGACGAGGTTGTATTAAGATCACCTCAACGGTATATGCTTCATCGCTGAATGTCACAATAGCCGCCTTATTTGAATATGAATGGTCCTTTTGTTTGATTATGCCTCGTTCTATTAGAAGACGACTATATGGCATTCAGCGATGAAGTAGATACCACCTCAACATTCATTTGGGACGTTGCCATTGTTCATACTTGTTTTGTACATACTTGTGTGCGCTCGGCCGTGTGTAAGAAATTGTACAATTGTATCCTCCCAAATGAATCATCGCATGATCTGAAGGAGACGTAAACATTAGCCGCTTAGGCTATTCCAGGTCACACCCATGTTACCATGGTAACCCCAGCACCATCTTAGACACAGTAGTGTTTCCCCAACGCACGTCCATGACCACGCCCTTTCAAAAATATCTGTAGATACCCTGTTACTTGGGAAATAAATGACTAAAGTTCTCTTGTGTAGGGAGTTTCTACCTACGCTATAAATAATAATCAGCAGTTTAAATTATAATTTATGTGTGCTTTAAAACATGTTATACTACAGGAGCTAGTAGTTATTTAGTTCATTCTTATGATTATCGTCCTGTCATCATTGTTTCTTATATTAGCTTATAATCTTTGAGATACCGTCACGCAAGATTATGTCTAAGGGGTTATGTCACGATTGTTTCAACAAAATGTAAAATAAGACCAGTGGCCTACATAAACAACTCAGAATCCTATATTTTGCTTCCTATATTATGCTTGGGCATTATACAGGCATTCTTGAATAGCTCTCGCTATCTGAGTTTGAAAACTGTTCATCCTGGTACGACGTTTTGTACTTCATACAGCTGTTAATTTGACAAACATTGACGATTATGTTGCTCACTACTTGTGAATTTGACTGCAATCAAGGTACCTAAAATAACAAAATTGTGACACTGCCCCTTTGCCAAGTCAAGGGACGGTATTTTCGTTGCCATGGCGATCCCTCCCCATAGAGAGCTTTTTAAGTATCTCTTAAATAACGAAAATAAAATCTCCTTGGGAATCTTTTAGACGCAAACACGCGACACTTC
Organism: Scolanthus callimorphus; assembly: GCA_033964015.1. NCBI lineage: Eukaryota > Metazoa > Cnidaria > Anthozoa > Actiniaria > Edwardsiidae > Scolanthus > Scolanthus callimorphus. The sequence goes on from CM066914.1 coordinate 6,025,156, forward strand.
GTAAGATACTTCGCGACACTTCTTTAGTCGCAATATATGACTCTTCTTTAATAAGTCGCAAATATGCAGCCTTTCTAGATGCGACTGTTTGTTGTAGTCAAACATGCGACATTTTGTTCTCTATACGGCAAAGTGGCTCATATTTGGTTTTCCATTTCAGTCTTTTCGCCCTTAAGTCGTACAGATTGACCGGATGTTTCGCGTACTGTTACTGAGTTCCGGTTTCTATAGCGCGCGCGCTGGGCGACCCAGCCCGCGCCATTCTGCACTCGTTTCCAGTCTGTTCTTCTCGTGCCCGGTTCCTCACGGATGCGCTCCGCCCGCGGAGGCTTGGGACCTCTTGATGTACAAGTTGAGAAGTTTCATCTACAAGTGGTAAGAGGTAAGCGTAAAAAACACACGATAAATCCAAACATAAGCCCAACAGTAGATCTTCAAGCGTTTTAAAAACGTCTACAGTACACTTTAAATCCACTTATACACCTGTTTCAATTGACGCTGCTTCGTGAAATCAAGTATCATATCGATTCACATGCGTAGACAGCATTTGGGAAGGGGAGGGGAAGGGAGGGAGAGGTGGAAGTGGAGGGGTAAGGGGAGGGGTCTGGGGGTCAGAACTATGTGTGTTTCTGTTTGGTAAGGGCGCTAGTCTCCAAAACACAAAGGCCTAGTAGAATTATCGCCCTACCGAGCTAATCAACCTTGCTTCCTATATGGATTTATGAAAGTGTTTCCAACTGTACCTTAGTTCCTGAAAGCTCAGCCAGGTGAGGCAGCAGGACTTCCTCGCCGACAATCGAGTGTAGGGCAACCAGACAAAACACGCTGGCCTTGCGGACACTACTCTCAACATGGTCATAGCACTGGACAATGAAAAGAACATTTCACTTTTTAGCTCACCAAATGACATCATCATTATCATCAACATCATCGCCAACAGCAATATCACTAACAACAACAACAGCTTCTCACCAATACCACTATCACTACCAATAACCTGCCTCGTACCCAGGCGCGTTCTAGCGATTTTCGAGGCGAGAGCGACTGGGAGCGAGCTAGTTCGAAAGACCTCATGGGAAGGGCTATCCCGTGGTCCTTTGCGACAGCAGCCAAGCCTACCCATGATGCATTGCGCACATTTCGCGGATCGCCGCGGGTTTTGCCTTTTTTGGCACACCTGAGACGCCTGCAGGTACGAGGCAGACCAATAACAGAATCAAGAAAGACAACATACCTTTACAAGGCCAGGTATTAGATCTGATAGGTGGTCTTCTATTGTAACGCCGTCCACGCCCTCGACCACCTGAAGAAAATTATAACGATTACACTACAAATCCAGGGGCGTATCCACAGTCTCTTGGAATGTAGTGCGATATTCAGATTGAATTCGTAAATGACGCATAAAACCTTGTTTGTAGATGATTATTTCGAGATTTCTACACGTAACGCTTATTCTTATATCAAATGAAAACAGTATTTTCAACTTCAGGGAAGCAAGGGGCTAGTAATCATCCCAGTGCTCTTTCTGTGCCGAGGGCATGTAGCTGTTTTCGGGTCAAGCTGGTTGTCAGAGGCGTAGCTAGAATTTTGCTAACGGGGGCCCCGAAGAGGGGGGGGGGGGGGGGGGGGGGGGGGGGGTCAATTTTTAATCTTGTAAATTTTAGATATATTGTATTTTTTAGTCCACACGCCCCTTGTGGAAATCAGCTGGGGGTTGTCGGGGCAAGCGTGTTGAAATAAAGTGTTTACTACTACTACTAAGGGGGCCCTCTCTTTTGAACTACTGAAATACAGTAAACATGTGAGAGAATTTCTTAATGTGTGGGAAGATTAACCAGAAAGGGCCGCTACCTCTCTTCGGGGCCCCCGTTAGAAAAATTCTAGCTACGCCTCTGACAACCAGCTTGACCCTAAAACAGCTGCATGCCCTCGGCACAGAAAGAGCACTGGGATGATTACTAGCCCCTTGCTTCCCTGAAGTTGAAAATACTGTTTTCATTTGATATAAGAATAAGCGTTACGTGTAGAAATCTCGAAATAATCATCTACAAACAAGGTTTTATGCGTCATTTACGAATTCAATCTGAAATATCGCACTACATTCCAAGAGACTGTGTCAGCCACTCCTTTGTTATTGTTTTCATTCGGTATTAGAAGACGAATTATGTGTAGAAATATTGAAATAACCATCTAAAAACAAAGTTAATACTTGATTTACCAAATTGAACCGAAAATATCGCACTACATTCCCTAAATTAGCCGATGGAAATGGATGGTTTTTCAAACGCGGTATGTGAAAAGATTCTGTGTTAAAATAAAGTTTGATTGATTGATTGATATGTTGCTTGGCTGTCAAAATGGCGGCTGACACAGGCTCTTTGATCAGCCGATCGAACTCAGTATGTTGCTTGACCGACAAAATGCCGGCTGACTGAACAAAGTACCTTTGTGAGCATCTTTACTCCTGCAAGATTGACGGGGAACTCTGAATCTCCTATAATAGGTCCGAGGACTCTCATGCAATCCTCGGGCAAGAGAGAACGAGCTATCGTCGCAGCTGCTTCCTCGGCAAGACGTACCACCTAAAATGAATCAGAGAACGCCTTTAAATAACATGCTAGTAAAAAAACAACAGTTACCGATTTTATCCTTACGTCAAGTAGCTAGGAACTAGCGCGCCACAAAAAAGTATTGCCAAAATACGTTTTGAGTGCTTCTCCTTTTGATGTACGCCACAAAATCTTTGCCCGTCACTTTAGCGAAGATACAAGTGGATCCGGCGTTCTTTAGATAACATTCTACGCATTAAACCGAGCTGTTTAAAACGTACCTCTTTCTGCGGATCTTTGTGCGCCTGTAGTACTTTACTAATAGTTGTCCCGCTGACCTCGTGGAACGAGAAAGGTTGCGCGCGCACCATGTCCTTGAGTACTCGTAGAGCCAGAGATCTAATTGCCGGCTGGGAGAGACAACAGGACGACATGGCGTTGAGACTAAGTCACAAGTGATGCAAAGAGGAGATATGAGATGGCTGACTCACCTGGACGTCATCCACGGATTTAATGAGAGCGCCGAACACCTTGCCGAATGAGCTCCACAAAGATGGCGTCTCCTCGCGTACCATGCGGAGTATATCTACCAAAGCGCCTCTCTTCTCGTCCATCCTGTCACTCGACGGGTCGGACAGCACTCCCAAGATTGGGTCTAGTGTGTTGTTATTACTGAGAGCCATCTCTGCATCTAGGGGACAAGAATGAATCATAAAGTGTCATCATTTTAACAGCGTAGCTTATGTTTGAGTAGCTTGGATTTCGAATGAGTATAATAAAGTTACTGAAAAGACAGCGTCATTCCATGGTCGTGTCAGCTTGGCGATCGTAGAGTAGAAAGCGATTAAACTACCAGATTATTACCCTCGAAGAACGAATTCGCTATTGAAGCAAAAGGAAAATATTTCACGTTCTGATTGTGAAAATCTTGCAGGGGAAAGAAAATAAGAATAATCTACCTAAACACACCTTTAGCATAGCATTCTCAGTTGTTAGAGCGCTTTCATTGGTCTAAGCATGGCATTCGACTGTCTGATCAGTGAAGATATCCCCCGATACCAAGATGGTGCTAACCAATCGGTGAGTCACTTGACCACCGTTTTAGCAAAGCGAAATAACTCGAGCTTCAACTTGGCCATCAAGGTTAATCTATTCGGGACAAGCATATATCGTCAGGTCTTACCTTTAGAAAACTGCGCATCGGCTGGTTCCATGCCTTCTAATGATCTATCCAACTCGTCCAAGGACTCACTTTCCTTCTTTCTTCGGCCGGTAGGGAAACCATTCATTTCTGGCATCTGAAGAAAGAAGAATCCAGCGATCAGGAGAACAAAAGAAACATACTACGACTATCGACATAAACGTTGTCTCTCAAAAATACTGTCCAAGATGACTTTATCTACGCTGTCTACCTTCTAAAGCGTGGACGAGATTTTGTTCACGATTTCTAAGAAATGTTGTTAAATTAACCTCGCGGGCATTTGTGGGTGACCCTCGCAGGCCCACTGCCTTGCGATGTGTAGCATATTACATGATTCCGAGATTCGCAGAATCTGAATCTGAGAACCTGAACCAGATTCCTAGAATGCAATAGTGAAAAGTGCTCCATGAAAATGGCTGAGCGAGTCACAAAAGGTTTCGCAGTCTGCTCAAATTCTCGCGCGGGGAAAACTGTCTGTTCTCCCTCTCTTCTCGGTTCTCTTGCTCCATGTTCCATGACAACGCTTGCTCAGGAAGCTATCGTTCAATCAGCTGAAAATCTATGGACCAATACGTAACTATCTCTAAGCAATCCACGCATACACCTACCGGATGAAAGTCGTTCTGCACGTCCTGGTACTGCTTGGGGTCGTACTCATGCGCAGTACTAGCGGGCAAGGGCCGCGCAGGCGCACTAGATTCATGCTCTCCGCTATTGACGTCATCGCTAGTATAACCGGACGATACGCTAGGCGCGTCCTCGTGTACAGCGGTCTCATGCTGCGAGTGCAGGCGCAATCCGAACGGCGAGCTCTGTCTGCTGTCGAGCGAGTCAGTGGAACTTGCGCCGTCCCCGTCCCCACTGTTATCTCTGTGTAAGTGTCCACGGGGGTTGGGGAATCCGAATTTGGAGTGACCGCGAGGGCTCTGCGCGGTGCGCGCGGGGGTGGGGATTTTCGAGTGCGTCTCCGTGTGTGGATGTTTAGGTGGAGGGCTGGCGGGCGGGGCGGCGTCCACGTGTTCCTCTTTATGAGGCTCGCCCTTGAGGGAGTTGGATGACATGCTTCGGTAGCCGAGTCTGAGTTTGGGACGATCGGTAGTAGAGGAAGAGTCCGTCTCGTCATAATTTGTGGCGTAACCTTGAGAAACGGGCGATCCATGAGCCGAAGACATGGGCTGGAACAAGAGGCAAACATAATCTGTCAACGCTACGGCCCAATGTTTTTTTTTTTTGCTGGCTAAACAATAGACCAAATTGCTGGGTTTCATTCCGCTGTAGAATATAGAAAATCTAATTATTTTCATCTCATTTAGCCTGCTGGAAGCGGCGGATCGCGCTCAAAATCCAAGATTGCGGTAGCGATTGATTACCCATCTGTACTCACCTCTGCACTTTGACTGCTCTTCAAATGACTATGTAATAACTTAGTTGCACCATCCTGTTAAAAATATAACACAAAAAACATCAAGCAGGCGCCATTTTATGCCAAAAAAGGTAGGCTGATTCTCGTCCGCTACGGTAGAGTTCGTTGGTATTTCCTACCTTCGCGTCTGATCAAGAAAAGGGAGAAATTGACTGATTTCGAAATGCATGAAACTAAAATGCATGAAACTAAAGCCGTTTTTTCACTTAGTGAAGAAAGCGGGGATGTAAGGGCGCATGCGTTTGTGTGAAAATCAAAGAAAGAAAACGGTGAAGGAGACGTAAGCGTGAAGGAAGCAGAACGGAAGGTTTCCTTTTTCTTACGTCTCCGCTTTCGCTTACATCACACTACCACGACGATTTCCACACAAACAAAAGCTCTTACGTCTCCGTCGCCTTCTCCATCAGCGCTTATTTCACTAGTGGAAAGCCGGCTTAAGAGATTTTCAGGGTGTTTACAAACATTGACATTCAACTTAATTTTATTTGATTAGTTTTAGCTTACCTGGAAAGATTTGGGTAGAACTGATAACATCATACTGAACTCAGGTGTGTTGAGCTCAAACAGGGCAACTATAACGGCTGCCGATTCCTATGGGAAATAAAGAAATATAATTAAGGATAGATGAGGCGAGAATCCAGGGAGTGACATTTCCTTACACTTTATGCCCAAAGGAAATCAAACCATAGGGCAACAAGGTCCGAAACACGATCCAGACGGTATAAAAATACCTTCATACCTTTCTCACGTCAGTGCTTTTCGGTTCTGTTGTCCAAGAAATTATCCTAGAAACAGCAAGTCTTGTTTCTAAAAAATAAAACAAGGAAAGCGTTACGAGATATCATAGCGGGAGTAAGTGACGAACGAGGGTTGCGTAGAGACTGCAAAGGGATTTCGTCCAAAGAGACTATGGAACATTCAATTATAGAATAATTTGGAGTAGGTGTAGATGTAGGTGTAGGTGTAGTCAATACAGTACCTCCCGAGTTGGTAAAGTCACTAGGATCCATTAGTGATATTAGTCCTTGAAGATACTGTAAGATGGCGATTTTGACCTGAAACAAATGGGAGAACGAGTTTCGTGTTTGTTAGGCAGATTTCGAACAGTCAATGCTACTGTACTCTCTATCAGACGGACACATCCCTCAGACGGACACCTCCCTAAGACCTACGGCAAACGCCGAACTTCAGTCGCTCTTCTTCTGTCGAACCTTTCCTTTTTCAAAGGATGCCGCTTCATTATACTTTATAATCAAGAAATTTCTATTGTTTTGTATTGGAACGGCGCGACTCTGGCACGGCGTTTGCCGTAGGCCTGAGTCGGGCAAATGGGTGTTAAGTCCTTGGTTTTAGAGAACTAAAGAGAACAAGCTATCGAGCTCATAGTTTTACTGATCCAAAACATAACAACTTGACAACTCAGGTCGCTGTCTGCTCCCGTACAACGTGGTCGTCACGTCACAAGTCACGTGACTATCGAATCACACAACAATGGGAATACCTTGAGATTTGGGGTCTGCGTCTGGTCGGTGATGAATCTCGTCAGGATACTAAACTGCAGGTCATATGGAAATGAGTCCCTGGAGAAATATATGGAGATCCGTCAAATCAAGGAAACATAAAACCTCCTTTGTTAAATCAAGTGCCAAGAAATCTAGAAATGGCGCTTCATGAAACAAGTGCTAAAACCCTCAAAATTCGAACCAGAAATTCGGACGCATCCTTAAAGGTGAACTGAGTAACAGAGGGAAAATAAGTAAAAAAAAATCAATTTAGCCACTTCTGAAATATAAGGAACCAAAAGTGCGCCACTCCACCCCCGTACCTGATAATATCGAGGACCCTGACCACCTTGGACTGCAGAGATCCGAGCATATCTGTACCGAGCTTGATGAGTAACCGGGACAACAGTACGAACACCCAGTCATTCAGATCTGCCTTGTGTACTACGATGAACTCACAGAGAGCATCCAGAAACGCGCTGTATACCTGGATACAGGTATACAAACAAAAGCATAAAAAGAATGCGACGAGCTCAAACACAGTTTAGCCACGCGAGAAACATTGTAGCGCGCGGCACATTTTGTAGCTGGGACACACACAAAAAATATCTGCACCAGAAAAGAAACATTTTGTGCTTCCGAGACACACCGTGCGATGTTTCCTAGTTTCGCCACTCGCGGAAATGTGCAAGACACAACTGTTGCGCGCTACGTGTGTACTAGTTCAGCTTTACTTATGGAATTCTCCAACTTTCTACGCGTAGAGCACTTGAGCGGAGAGATGGTAGGCGAATGAATTTTTATTTAGTCCATAGGAATCCCAAATTTCCGGCTAAGACGCAATTTGTACGTCATGAGCTAGATCACATAGATTTGCTTTCTGTCATTACCTTATTATTCGGATCACAGAACAATCTTGACAAGCACTCCTTGATTTTTCCCAGCTCCAAATCACTATAAACAAATAAGTGTACATAAATTGAGGTTATTTCAAACTGATGAAATAAGCAACCCCCTCCCCCGATGTCCCGCCCTCTAATGAAAACCAAATATCGACTTTTCGACGCGAAATTTAGTGACTCTCAGTAGATGCTCAATTGTTTTAATCAGTTGAAAGCGGTGGAAAACAACAACAGCAACAACTCACCTCATTACTCGGGAACTTTTCAAGAAAGCAAGTAACCCACTAACACCGTCCCTCCTGTCCGTCCAAGCGTTCATATTATTACACAAACGAACTATTTCTGCCACCTCCTGGAAATAACACAAAAGAAACAACTGTCAGGGAGGACCACTATATATGATGTATCGAGCAAGTTCAACCGCCATTTAATCGGCGCGAAGAAGATTATCGAGCCAGAGAAGGCATCCATGTTTCTGCACCCGATTTAGGGGAATTTCGTAAAACATGGTTTGACAAAACTTGGTAACTCAAGAATTACATTACTCCATCCGAAGCACAGGGAGCCCATCAACAGGAGCTTTGATCAGTGGTGGGCGTCTGAAGCACAGGGAGCCCATCAACAGGAGCCTCCATCACCTAGTGGTGGGCGTCTGAAGCACAGGGAGCCCATCATCAGGAGCCTCCATCACCTAGTGGTGGGCGTCTGAAGCACAGGGAGCCCATCATCAGGAGCCTCCATCACCTAGTGGTGGGCGTCTGAAGCACAGGGAGCCCATCATCAGGAGCCTCCATCACAAATCGACGTTTAGATCGCACTACTATTCTCGTTTATAACGAAATCCACAGTATAAAAATAGACCCTTCTACTTCTGTGCACATGGCTAGCCCTAGTGGAGTAGATGGAGGCTCCTGTTGATGGGCTCCTGATTTCTCAGATAACTATTTCCCTCTTTGCTTTTCAACAAAAAGTAACACCCGAGAAATCACAGGAAAAGTAGGCGTTACGCACATGGAATGAATGTTGATATGGACAACGATAAAGCACGAACATCTGCAGGCGATCAGATATCAATATGTTTTTATTTTGGTATACAAGTGCTCACTTACATCGTACGAATAAAGACAAATAACTGGCTATAAACAAGGAAAACAACATGATGGAATGGGAAACAGACGAAAGAAACGGATAAAAATATTGTGGGATCCGTATGCACTTGAAAGGATAAATATGATGAAAATTCGAATATGTCTGTTTAAAGCCCCTTATATTTTTTTGCTAGAGATTAAAATTAGTGGAACGCTACTTTCATTGGATGTATAACATGTACATTTATTCTGAGGCAAATAAGTCTATTGTATTTTATTTTTTGCAACTTTTGATGTTCGTAATTCCATGCGATGGGGGAAAAATAGAAAATATAATGATGTTTACGACGCGAAGAGCTTTCTCGCTTAGAGAGGTTTAAACATTACAAAAAAAAAAACGAAACATTGCAGCGGAACAAAATATTCCACTTCCTACAGATTTTTTTCGTGACTAGCAACGATCACGAAACGGGAACTTAACAGGATTGACGCGCAAAACATTATCATTCAAATGGTTGACAAATATAAATAAAAAGCTTTTAAAGACCAAAGTATGTTTTTATTTATTAAAACAATCGGCAGAGACCGCCTCGAAAATGTACAAACGAAAAAAGTATTTAGAATAGTCCGGACTAGAAACGTTTTCGCAGTAACGCAAAATTTCTTCGCATAGAAAGGAGCTTTGTTCACGACACTGCAAGCTGTGTTTTGGTGATCCGGGTGAAATTATTTTTAGGGGGATTTTATCCCTGGAACTCAGCTGGTATTCATCAAAACAAAAGATTACACTGCAGTGAGTTGGACGAAATGGTTTTGAAAGGCTACAGATTTAACAGTAGTGTAAAAACAAACAGAATGAAAATGTAAATAACCTAAAAATTATAACAAACGTATGACAACAAGCATGATTTGGGGAAAAAAGTTACAAAAATATTATATCTATTTTTTCTTGCGATTATGGTAATGCAATTATCGTTCTGCATTAATCTATTTCAAGGCTGAAGTATGTCATTCAAGTAGAGACTAACGACAAAAATATTACGCATCTTGACTTTGGAAAGATCTCAATTTCTAAGGCACAGCATATTCTGAGCGAAATTAAAAACAAAATTAAACATTTGTATTCTCTGATTCATGTATCATTCTTTCAATAAAGAAAGTTTTGAATGGCCCTAAATATTTTCTTCTTTTTCCTACGAAAACTGTATACAGTTTTACAAACCGAAAACGGGGATTCAACCCAGTTCCAGATTGTTATACACTCACTTGACTATATTGATAAAGGGCAAACAAGAACGTTTTGAAATTGAAGATATAGTCAAGCGAATGCTGTAGTTGTTTATCGCGAGTTCAAGTGGGAATAATTTCAATGAATTACAAGCACTTGCTCAAAGTCGGTCAGGTTGTCCTCTTGTACACGAGAAAAACAAGCTCACTGGAGAATCTAACGCCAGTTTCTTGACACGGAAAATAAAAACAACCACGGGTGTCTAAAAGCGTATGCATTTGCAGTTTTAATAAAAATACCTCTTTGCAAATCCTAGCCAGAATTTTAAATATAACACTGGATATTCAAATTAGGACGGCAACTTTGTTTTGTTGCGAATACAAGGAAAGGAAAGAATAGCTTTCAAAAAATAACGTGAATAAAACACCAAACATATTCTACAAAGACTACAAATTTTGCGGCTACCGTATCCAAAACAATTTGCTCTAACCTTGGAGGCAATTTTCCGGATTTTACCTTTCGAAATAAGCAATACTTCGTCCGCTGAATGTCGAGATATATGCCTTTTCTTCGACAATGCTTGTACCAAAGCCATTCTTCTACAGGGTTACGGGGATAAACGTTCACAAACACGTACTTCTCGATGGCAAATCGCCATTTTTGGCACGGTTGAATGTGTCTACGACGGCTTATGGATTTCAAAGTCTCCCAGTAAAACATTCTAGGCCATGGTTTCCGTTGCACGTCAGGTTAAATTTCTCGCCATTATTTAGAATTGACTTCCCAAGTGCGAGTTTGGGAAAATTGAGGCGATTTTTGCGGTGTAGTTTTACGCCATTTTTCCAAGGCGCTTCATCTTTCCAGCGGGAATCTTAAAGCAGCTAGACTAGAAGGAGATAGACCGATAGAAAAGCAAAATAACGAGAGCTCATGATTTATTTATGTATCTATTGCCATTTACATAAGAGCTTTATTATTACAACAAGCGGCATTCAACAGAAGTATTTTCAGACTCCGAGGAACATCAAAGAAAAATACTAAAAAGGTCTCATTAATTTCAAAATCAAAAATAAAATTAAATAAAGACTTTACTACATGTATAGGACGGTTTACAATCGAGCTGTGAAATAAAAATATTTTATTTAATTGTCGAGAAATATATAAATACTTGAAATTTTAATGAATAGGATTAAACAGCTTGCAGTTTCATAGGAAGCTCTTTTTAAATTTGGTATTTATTTTTATTTCTATTTTAGATACATACAATAAATGAGGATTGTTGTACGACTGAATTAGGAAACATATTTTAGCAAATGGAGTCAATTAAGGTATCAAATGGAATGGGCGGGGTTCTTTATGCTCGATGACCTTGATGAATGCGTAACCAGTTTCCAAAAGATGAACGAGGAATTTAATCAATTAGGGGAGGAATAGAGTTTGTTTTCCTCACGGCAGGAGCTGAGGAGATGTCGAATGAAACGAAACGAGATCAACAAGTGTGCTAAACAACAACAGGTTGTTTAACGAATACAATATCGCCGATTAACAATAACTAATTGAAACCGACGAGACAGGTGATCGTATGAAGGTTATAGCTGGAGTCGTGTGCTTCGACAATCAGGTCTTTGCAATCAGGTCTTTTCGCCTAGTGCAGTCGACTGGCTTTCTGTCGCGACATTAATGCGGTTTTTGACGTTCCACCTTGCCGCAAAATGGCTTTTCCCGGTTTCTGTCAGTCAAACTAGGCGAAATAGGAGTGCTGTTTTGGGTATGTCAAGAGTTCGCAAAAACCACAAAGCACCAAACAATAGTTTTTAGCTTTCAAGTATTAAAATTGTAGAAAGCTTAGTGTAGGGTAGGGTAGCCCTAAAGTTCGCTTGTATTTTCTTCCGCGTTAAATCTCATTAACAAGAGAAACAGAATACAATTGCGAGACAGAAAGACTCTTTTTCTCATTCTGATGGAAGCCGTCAGCTACTCTGCTACAGAAGAATTTTTTTCAATTAAGCTGCGAAATAAATGACGCCGTTTCGACTAGGTTTATTTTTTTTCTTAGCGAGACTAACTTTGAAAGTTAAAAAGAGTCTAAAAGAAAGACAAACAGAAACTATCAGCTACTCTGAAACTGTTAGTAGTTAATGTCAAAAGCAGAAAAAAACTTAAATGGAAATGACTAGCGAGACTAGCTGTATTCACACTAGAATAGAATAGAATAGAAACTTTATTAAAATGTCAATAAAAACCACCTAGCTGGGGAGAAATCTCCCTTACTAATACGGGGACATTATAAACAGAAAAATATTAAATAAATAAATAGATAAATACTAATAATTGATAAAAGCTATATAAGATAGATACTAAGAATTGGTAAAAACTATATACAATAATATTACTAAATCATGTTTACGATAAAATATGGCTATGTACAATAAAAATTACGAAAGTTAAAAAGTCTGAGACGAGTTTCTCGCCTTGAATATGGTTCCCTGTTCTTCTGTGATCACGTGAAAACAATTTTTTTGAAGGAGAAAGTTTAGACAGATAACAAGCAAGTGTTTCTGAGCAGAAGTGACATAAAGCAGGAACTTTTTCTGACGAGAAACTCGTCTCAGACGAGTTTTCCGTCTCTAGTGTGAATACGGCTACTAATATAACAGTCTAAAAGAAAAACAAATATTCGTGGAATACGCGTCTGTCACAGCATGGAACCCTTGAATACCTGTTTGATATTCGTAGGGATAGAATAGACAGGAGAAGGATTTTGTTACTCACGTTCCCAGGCTCTGCGCGTCCTAAGGTACGGTTGCCACGGGAACCGAGAGATCTGTCAGAACACAGGCTACCCGCGTCGCTATCGTTGTCATCGTCCGAACATTGCGAGTGGTTGGACCCAAACGAGTATCGTCGCCTGACAGGGCTTCGTGACTGCAAGAAAACCAAGACTTACTGCATGCATGAACCTTGATCGCTTAGGCTAACGGGCTGGTGTACACACGAACACAAGCGCTTTCGTTTCTGATTGGCTAAGTCGTAATGACTTCGCCTCCTGATTGGTTGGTTGTTGAATGGATTTCGCTTCTGATCGACTAAGTCGTAATGACTTCGCCTCCTGATTGGTTGGTTGTTGAATGGATTTCGCTTCTGATTGGCTAAGTCGTAATGACTTCGCCTCCTGATTGGTTGGTTGTTGAATGGATTTCGCTTCTGATTGGCTAAGTCGTAATGACTTCGCCTCCTGATTGGTTGGTTGTTGAATGGATTTCGCTTCTGATTGGCTAAGTCGTAATGACTTCGCCTCCTGATTGGTTGGTTGTTGAATGGATTTCGCTTCTGATTGGCTAAGTTGTAATGACTTCACCTCCTGATTGGTTGGTTGTTGAATGGGTTCGCTTCTGATTGGCTAAGTCGTAATGACTTCGCCTCCTGATTGGTTGGTTGTTAAATGGATTTCGTTTCTGATTGGCTAAGTCGTAATTACTTCGCCTCTTAATTAGTTGCTTGTTGAATGGGTTTCGTTTCTGATTGGCTAAGTGTGTTTACTTTTAAAAAACTTACCCAAGTCTCCCAGACGGCAGCTTCTGTTAGTGAAGGGTCGTCTTCGTCCAGCGGTTGAGGCTGACCTGAACGAGATAATGGCGGATCTACAAAAGAAATGTCACGTCTCGAAATTAAAGGGAGCCAGTCACGCAACTGCGCAGCTGATCTGCGCATCTCTCAAATCAAAGAAGTATCGTCCCGTAGCGATGGCCAGCGAAGGCTAAAAACCTCGAAAACAAATCGTATATAATCTTGCTACTTTTCAATCCATCCGACCATGTTTTTTAGCTTTACATATTCTTAAACAGTTATCTGATAGGATGGTCTTATTAGTTTTGCTGATAATTCAGTGCTCCTTTAAGAAATAATCAGTTGTAACTGTACGCCTTGTAACAACCTTCTAGGTTCATTTTATTAAAAGGTGTAGATCCACTATTAGGAGCGCCAGGATCGTAGCCACACATTTTACGAGGTACGCACTGCGTTGTTTTCATCAGATCAGCTTCCCATGTTTACTGTACATTGCTTGTATTACTTGGCTTCACAAGGAACACACGTGCGTTTTTGCGTATCGGTAGCCAAGTGTCCGTTAACACTGTGCAAGAACTGCAAACACAGTCGTTACGCCTCAGTTAATACGAACGCCATTTATCCCTGTCCCCCACACTACCGGGCAAGATATCCCCTCCCCTCCACCCTAGAAAACAGTATCAGAACTCGTTAAAGTCCACGTGTTAAAATTGTATACAGTAAACACCCGCATATAAGAACCTGGATTTTAGGAACCTGTTAGGCTAGAATTACATATCGAGATAGCGTTGTCGTTTTCTGTGAATACGCGCGGGCTACCTGTGTTTTGCCCCAGGCCCTTTGGCGGAGACAAAAACAACATGGCGGCCATGAGTACGATGTTTCTCGAATACCTGCAAGTTTTGGTGGATTTCTCTGCTTTTTTCGCTAAAATATGAGGAAAAGTACTTACAGACCTTCCAAATAAGGTAAGGGGGAATTCCTAATAAGGAAAGCGGCAAGTCGACAAGGTTAGGCTGCAAACGTCTTGATATGTCCATGCGACCCCTTGTTTCCTTGTATTTTCAAATCGAATAAGAACCTGTTTTAGGCTAAAATTCTAGGTTCTTATACGCGGGTTTTTACTGTACAGGCAAATTCTGAAAATATAGCTAAAGATTTTCAATTTGATACCAAATTCAATTTATCCGATTGGGGTGCTACGAAATCAATGTTCTAAGCTTCTTTTGGGATTGGCTCATGGACAATTATGCAGTGTAACCATGTATCTACTTACTGTGTAACTGCGTGGTCCGTTTTAACATGGGTAAATGCGATGGTGTGTAGCTCTTCCCTTCGCTTAGTCGTCGCTCTCGCAGCAAAGTCTCAGGACTCGGGTCTCGACTGGCCCCCCGTGAACTGGACCGTGAGCTGGCGCGGGAACTGGGGCGAGATGAGTTACGCGGTCGACTAAAAATAAGATTTCGCACTCGTCAGCCATGAGATACTAATACATTCTTGTAGGATCTTGGTTAATCTTTAGAATGTTCGAGGAACGCTGTTTTTGGTTGTGTTTTTTAGTTCGAGATCTACAAAGGATACTGAACTGAGAACTATAAAGTAGGAAACTGTAAAGAAACGGAGAACTGAAACATTTTGCAAGATGCTGCAAAAACATAAACTTCGAATATTTGACTATTGTCACTCCATTTTTCAAATCAACAATATCGAAAAGTTACAGGTGAAATCAGTAGAAGAAAAAAGTAGGCAACGAAGCGTTACTGAGACAGAAAGAAGCAGGATCGTACGAAGCATATATAAAATCAAAGGAAAAAGTAAAACGGATGGGCCCCCTGTGGGAGATAAACCACAGGCCACCCAAGCCCACTCAAATAGATTAGAAGAAACATTAAAGGAGAGGAGGGACGGAGAGAAAGGAAAGAGGGGAATTACTCACTGCAAGCGCGGAGAAGATGGAGACGATGTCGGGTAGCGATACAAGTCGACGGGATTGGAGGAAGACAGGAACTCCAAGCTCGAGTACTTGTAGAGCCGAAAACTAGCAGACACGGCAGCGTAACGTCATTACACAAGAATTTCATATCACGATTTCATATCACGATGCGCGTAGTTAAGGTGGATAAGTGAGAAAAGGTTAGTGAATGGCTGTTATAGTAAGAATAAGTGCTTGAACAGATAAAAGTTGTCGAGTAGAAACCAGGTGCGCTTTATTCTGTACTGCTTGGTAAAAGAGGCGAAGGAAGCATAAGTGGTCAACCTTGTAGGAACCAGTTGAGCGCAAGAAAAGTAGGAAATAAATGAAGTGAAGGGAAAAATGGAGCTTATATGGAAAAATAATGTGGATGAAACGGAATGTTTATATCTCGATCTTGCAGTGCAAAGATGAACTGGTATTTAATGATCAAATGTCACGATTTGCTAAAGGATAACACACCTACAAATAAAATGAGGATTTTGCCCGATAAGTGCCAGGATCCATTGTTATTTGTACTGCGCATGCCCTACGAGGGATGCAAGTGCTCAGAATACCGCAAAATACGGAGCTCGCCAGATTACGTGTTCCCTTGCGAAAGGGAAAAAAAATGTCGTGAAAACATTTTCGTGAAGCGTTAAAAAACTAGTATGACGTGTGAGCCTATAAAACTTTTCCGAGTTTTCTGCCGCTTTTTACCAAAAGAGCTCGAGAAAAGGTAACCGTTGTGACCTTGCATCCGAGCTTTTTAATTTTATTTTAAAATTTACTATTACTTTTTTTATAGACCTTGCTGATTGTATCCGAGCGCTGCTGGTAGCGCATGCGATAGCAAAGTAAACCGAGCGCGCGTGTGATCCGGGTTGATGCAGCACTACTACAGTGACTTAGGTGCGCCCTTAGGGAAAACACTTTTCTGGCTTCGAGTCTAGTCATGCGCGAAATGTATTAATCACCATGTGTTTAGAGATTAGAGATGTGCTATGGAACCCAGGAACTAAAAACAAAACGTTTACGATTGAGCCTTGTCACCTACTTGGGCGTGGGTATCTTGGTCCTGGTGGGACTGGCCCCGTGCACGTATGCGTCTGACCTCTCCTTGGGAGGAAAAGTCGCTAACAACCGCTCCGGCGAGTGAGATCGACTGGTAGCTGCAAAAATACATACAAGTTAATACCATGGTAACGAGCAAATAGCTTAAAATAAAGATAGACTTTTTGCAGCCCCATATTTGGTGAACGTCGGTAAATGCAGGAAAAAAGCCTTTAGTGCTGCGGGCCCTTTTATTCACTATACCCTAAACATCCTAACATGGCGAGGCGAATAAAAGCGCACGTAGCAAATACCTTTCTTTATTTACTACTTACGGACGTTCGCCTTGAATAAGGGACTGCAAGCAGTCAAACAGTTAGGACATTCAATAAATGCGCCCAGACCGAAAAGCAGTATAAGTAGAAACAAAATATCCTATTTTGATGACACCTCACTGGCCTGGGTGCTAAATCCTACAAAGTAGAGCTTTGCCCAAAGCAGGTACTGTGCAGTAGTTAACTAATAACTCGCGTACTCAAACAGTCAGCCGATTTAAGACCTCCTACACAGACAACTTTGCGGTCTTCGCGCGTTCGGCCTCCGACGGCTTTTAAAATGACTGTATACAATTCCAGCTTACGTTGCGAGACGTATCCTCTTGTCGGGAAAGGCGCTCGGCTCGTTCGTGATGACGTCGGAGATGGCGCCCTGGCTGCAGCCGCTGCCCTGGCTTTGGCGCGATTGTTGGCTCGTTCAGCAGCCCGCGAGTCGATGTTGCTAAGTGATCGGCCGTATCCCATAGGGGACAGGTATCCCGAGGTGGGCGCGCGTGATGCCACGGCATGTCTAGATCCTGGAGCGAGAAAAACAACAAAATACAATGAGATCTTGTTACTGGAGGTAAACAAACGGTGAAATGGCAGTACCAAGCGAGGAATGGACTTGTGGATTGAACAGTTATCCTACGGCGAGTTCAAATTCTCTAGGTGGGGTTGCTTCGCGGTGGGAATTTTCAATGTTTTAATTGCGGTTTTTCTGTTCGTCGCGACGGAAAGCCAGTCTACTGCACTAGGCCAAACAGGGCAAGAACCTGATTGGCTTAGATGGTTGGACTGGCGGAACAGAAAAATCACATATCCCAAACCAAAACTGATGTTTTTGAAATGCGCAGCACGAAACGGAAACGGATTTAACTGTAACGCTTGCTCATTATATAAGCACCACGTGTTCGCCACTTAGAACTTGAGTACCCGTGACTAGTCTCTGAAACCATGAGGACCAGTATGTTACGAGTTCTACTACTCTCCGTTTAGAGTCAATACACATACCCGCACTGTGGTTTGTCCGGGAGGCACCGCTCGCAGCTCCAACAGTCTGCCGGGAAGGGATTCCGGATCGACTTGCGGATCACAGAAAAACACCATGTTAGTAAAAGGGTTGTTCCAGAGGAACCGAAACAAAATAATCCTGGAATGATTTCAGCAAATTCCCATTCTCGAACCCCGAGCTCGTCACCTCGCGGGGGAGGCTCTGGTGACAGCCACTGACGCATGCGTATAAGAAAATTACTTATCTATGCCTCAAAATTACTTGTAGAGCGAAAAAGTCGAAGGCATAGGTTGAAAAGACCACTAGCAAATGAATTGTGTTATTATAGTAAGATACGTTTTTCACAAAAGCGAGATAAACCTGGTTTTATGTACGCATGCGCGCCGTTTTAGCCAATCAGCAAAGGCCCTCAAATGGCTGTCACCAGAGTCTCACCCGCGAGGTGACGAGGTTTGGAGCTCTGGGTACGAGAATGGCAAATTGTGCATTGCGTGCATAAAACGCATTTGTGTTGAGCCAAGAAACCAACTTCACAGGGGCACCGCGAAATAGGCCACCCTTGCGTACATGGCCGCAAATCGCGGAGCCTGCCTTTGACAGGCGACAGAGCGCTGAGCGCCAGAATTGCTGGCATTTTGTTGAACTCAAATGCATTCAGGCATCGCGCGGACTCCCTAGTAATAATGAGTTTCTAGGGTGCCTTGTTACTTGAATGCCGCTTTGTGATTCCTTTTCTTTTTTCTAGCTGTAAGCCAGTCATGAAGCCGACTAAATCTTTCTTTTTTTTTACCAATATCAAAGCAGAGAATATTTTCCGCCGCGATAAATAAGACTGACGAGCAAAAGATGTCATGCACATTTTGATTATTTTCATATGTGTATTTCCGTTTGAACTAAATCTGTGCATTCACTTTCCTTTATAGGAAATGAAAGAAATATCTCGCGTCAGATTCCATTCGATGTTTTTAGTAGGTAAAATAGCACCTTGCCATAAATGATAACCCTTCATTACTGTAAGTGTGGGCCATTTTTTTAGTTGTCAAACAGCCAATTTACTCCTTCCAAGAAAAAAAAACCCTGCCTTTTAGTGTCCACACAATTATCACTCTCATCTCTTAGGAAATCAGCCACTGGTATCTCAGGTCGTAAATCACCCCAACAAAGTAGGCAACAAGACACTCAGAAACAAATACTTTGCACTAATTCGGTTAAAATATAGTTTGATAATTAGCGAAATCATGACTACTCAGTTAAAAGCTTATATTAAGTGCAATGCCATACATATATAGACGCTATGTTAAGTGAGGTTATTTCAAGCGCGAGCCTTGAATATTAAAACAATATCAATAACCTAAATTTCAATATCAAATTGACATAGACAACATGGACAAAAGCTGTCATTCGGATGAATAAGTCTTTTCATCTTTCGATTCATGTCTTTCAGCGAGGTGCGTTCTCAGGCTTCAATCGGAGCATCTTTGGACAAAGCATGATATTTCGAGTGATAATTTTTGCTCTTGATTTGCATGTTACCCATTTTCATGCAGTTTACGAACATTTTGAAACAGCAGTGTAATTTTTCTTGTTCTTGTGCTTCACAAACATTCTACTTTTTTGTTCATGTCGATTGCAATACAGTATATACATTTCAAAACTAACAGAAGTTAAAGTTTGGCAAGCAAAGTTTTCTATAAATTTTGAAAATGGGTTACTACTACTTGTACGCTACATTTACAGAAACAATAAACTAGTATTAAAATGCATGCCATATGATACTTCTTTTATTAAAAAAAACAAGAATAAATTGGAGTTTTGATAACCCCGTGGTTAAAAATAGCTTAAGTAACAGGTGCAACGAATCTAGAAGCCTTGGAGGCAAGATTTATATGGGTTTCCAAATGCCGAATCTTTCAATAAATATTGATGCGATTTTCAAATGCGAGCTTTGTCATTTTAGAATTATCATGAAGTGGCTTCCCGGTTTCTCCTAATGAATTTATGGAGAACTGGAAAAGGGAGAACTGAGAAAGGTTGCTTGCTTTACTGTTAAAGGTTTTCTCCACAAAATTTCACCTGTCATTGCGCCGACAAACCGCTATTTCGGTGTTTTTTTTATTATACAGAAGTGAAGGCAGTTCTCGTCAAAAAGTACAATATGTTATATAAATGTTAAGGAATACTGAGAACATAATTGCTCTACTATTTGAATTTTGATTAATGACAGACAATAGAAATCGGATATACCTATGACAAATGAAAGTGAAAAACGGAAGCAGTTCTATAATGATGGCTGCAAAACGTGTAGAGAATGTGAAAATAAGGAAATATTTACGAGCAACGAGAAGCTCTCCAAATAGAGGAGCATTTTAACATTTTAGTACACGAGAGTGACAAAAGCAAATAGAACTAGCAATGCCACGAGCAAAAGGTCTGTTTACCTTGTAAGTGTTAATCAGATTTGTCAAAATATAACATGAAATTTAATTTATAATGATGTTTTAAGGTAGTGTACAAGTTTGGGTGGCCACAACTGCACGAAACATTCAAATTTGACAACATGGTTAAGGGTACTAATTCAATTAATAAATTAATGAAATGAAATTACGAACGGTTTTAGGCTGAATACAAAAAAGTCAGGTAGGCTTAGCCCACAAAGTGGACGAGGAAGACAACGCCGCAAAGTCAACAAAATAGAAATCGATTAAATATCAATCACACCTCCTTTTTTCACATTTGTTATTGTTATTGTTTACCAATATGGGTCCGACTAAACATTAGCGCGTTACAAGTCTGCCTTTGTTTTACACGCTTAACAAGGCGAGAGAACTAACAATAACCGTAATACAAACCTAATGCCGCCATCTTCGCTTTGTGTGCTGTGGATTCGTGAACGTGAGGCGCTGCTCGCTGACTTCGTCTGCCTTACAGGCGCTTTAGCCGCCGCTGGTTTTGCAGACCCTCCATTTTTTCGCTCATTCTCTAGTTGTTTTTGCCTCTGTACATCCAACGACTTGAGTAGGCTGAAACCAAAACAGTACCATCCATCACAATGCCGTTACAATAACCATGATAGCATCCGAGGTAGCATCCACATAATAAAGTGAAGTGAAGTGAATGATAACCGACCAAGCAAGCGATTTGTTGAATCTGACAGCATGTATGATATTACGCCGCGAAAATTATACAAAACTCGAGACAACATATATAAACTTCTACCTACTCGTAATAGTAATACCACGTAGGCTCCGAATATGCCAGAGAGTTCATCAAACATGCCATACACCGAAAGATTCCAAAGGATTACTATAAATTCGCGAGGATTTGGATTTTAGACTTCGTGGAGAACATGTAGGTTTTAACACCTCGTGGAAATTTATTCGAAGTGAAGTACTTTGGCACACGTGAATTGTGATAGATGAGCCAAGAACGCGTTCAACTGTGAAACTCGCTT
Organism: Scolanthus callimorphus; assembly: GCA_033964015.1. Taxonomy (NCBI): domain Eukaryota; kingdom Metazoa; phylum Cnidaria; class Anthozoa; order Actiniaria; family Edwardsiidae; genus Scolanthus; species Scolanthus callimorphus. Next base: position 6,046,400 of record CM066914.1, read on the forward strand.
TCGTAGTCTCTTCTTTAATGATACCCCTAATAAGTGGAGTTCTGAACGCACTGCGCATGGCTTGAATATTCATAAAGCACTTAATCGCCGGGTTAGGGTAACAGCATTTAGAACTTTCGCATAAGAATCCCGGCTCGCGTTAAATCTTAAACCTCACCTTTCAGCTTTGTCTCGAAAATGATTATGATAAGCCCAGAATGCTCTGAAAAAAATAAATAGGAAATATTACTGTAGAAAGTTATGAGGCGTTGTAAAAGTACACTAATTAAAATAGTTAGGTTTATCCTTAACATGAACCTGTTATTGTTGAGGACTTAGTGGGACAGGTTGATATAAATTACCCATGAGACACAGCTTTCATGCATTGTTTACAGGGTTTTGTAACCAAAGGAATTAACCAATCCACTGGTAAACATTTCTAGAGGGAAACAATCTCCTTAATCCTAAACACTTTGGTGAATAATTCACGAAAGAGGAACAAAAACAGTTTAATTTGAGTTGAGTGACACTGTTTTTTATACATACATGCATCGTTTACAGAGCTAGGCGGACAATCTCGCTTAAATAGCATTTAAAACAACTAATTAATCCCGTAAGAAAAGCACTGTGTGAGGTAAAGTGAAATTCTTTTACGTAGATAAGTATATCCGTCGCAAATCAAACATGGCTTTCAAGAATGGCTGGCTTTTACAGCCACTGTGATGTGAAATGCTACTTAGAATCACCTACAGTTTATCTAAACTTATTCTCATCTATGCCACAGTAATACATTTAGTTGACGTTTAGGGGGTCCTGTGGTGTGGTCGGTTACCTAACAGTATTGGCATCTTGGCTTAAAAGCCAATATATGATGTAATGACAGTCTTTGTGTGTGTTCTTTAGGTCGAGTGGGGCACGCGTGGGCACCCTGTGCTATCAAATGCAAAATATCCCGGGAACAACCTCGTCAAGATAAACAGGCTAAAATGTATTTTCTCAGTGATTTTGATAGTGCTGCACGTTTTTGAGACTAAACAATTTTTCTCCCAACTTCCCTTCCATAGTTTAAGAATAGGGTTCTGTCAAAGAGACTATCGTGGGATGGTTGCCCAAGGAACTAATTTGATGTTCACAACAACTATCACAAATATAAGCCCGTGAGCATAGCTAGACCAAGCCGGGATGAAATCTCGTCATAAAAACACCAGTTCAAGTTAAACAGGGTTTAACAAGTTTTAACAGGGACAGCCTGTACCTAAGTTAACTTTGGTTACCACTGTATGCACTGCTACGCGCCTGTTAGATTCAATGCTGCAATGGGCGACTTGGTGATTTTTAGCTGTCAATCAAACCAAAACGCTGGTTTGGGCTACTTCAGTGAGTCGACATTGATTGCAAAATCAACCAAAATGATTTTAAGCTATCCTTTGGCTTTCTGGCCTAGAATGAGTGAATTGTAAGGGCACAAAGCAATGCATACGGTGGTAAACGGGCTATGTCATGGTTGCTTCGACAAAACTCGATACTAGAATGAGTGAATTGTAAGGGCACAGAGCACCGATACGGTGGTAAACGGGCTATGTCATGGTTGCTTCGTCAAAATTCTATAAAACTAGGCGCCCAGTGGTCTGCATGAGCACATCCTATATTGTATTTCATCTTATACTGTAGTAAAAGAAAGAAAAAAAGGAAACATCGGTATTATCAGTTCGTCCTTCTTGACAACAAAGGAGGGATAATAATGTGTTGCTTTCGGATGTAGCTGTACTCACTTTCTCGCAGACGCTCTAGCATCGGAGTCCGCATCTGATATTCCTTTGCGGATGACATCTTCAATATCAGATATTTGCCTGCACGGTAACAAGACAAGAGAAGATGATGAACTTAATAGAAACTCAGTAAGGCAACGTGTTCCAAAAGCAGAGCCCGACAGTAACGTTTTTCGAGAGGTACCATTGGCGCCTAAATAAACAAATATAGTCGCCAAATAGTGAAGTTTGGTCGCCATAATGGAAATCTGGTCATCATCTTTTTCTCCCAAATTAATGCTGTTGACAGCTAATTTTGAGAAGGGCATTTTTAAACCTTTAGACTGGAAAGGTGAGTTGCGACTAGTTGGCGACTAGGTTGAAAAATGTGCTCGCCAAACCCTAAATTTATAGACATCATTGTTGACCATATGGTCACAATGTTTGGCCCTGCAAAGCCTTTAAACATGCGTCACATTTCATGACGGCCGCAATTACAAACGCGTGTTTCCTCGTAGGAGTGGTCTTTGATTGTAAATTTAAAGTACAACCTGCATCATTTTGTTTTCATGCAAGAGATCGAAGCCGTAGTATATTCAAGATATAAAACCATCAGCTGAAAGCAAAGGGGTTTGGTTCCTGGATGGCTTGTGATTAGCTATAACCAGATCAGGGACAGGTTTTGACTGATAAGGCCAAGTAAAAAAAAGAACATGTTTATCGTCCGGAGCTTTCCAAAAAAGTGTCGATGCGGCCCTTTTTATTTCGTTTTGCTCCTTCTTTATGCAATGTTTTATTGGTTTATGCCATATTTTGTGTACAAAATGACGACGACTGTTTCATAAACTATTCTTAAGGGCAATATATGTTCATATAAAGCATTTCCATGCTCAATAAAGCCACATTGCAAAGCAGTTTCTGACCGCTTGTGACGTTTGACTTAATTTTAGAGACAGTTTGCGAAAAGAAAAAAGAAAAGAAAAAAGGATGCGGCTCCAAAAAACGATGCGGGCGGGGACGATAAACATGTATTATTTTTTTTTTATTTGGCCTAATCCGTTTTATCTAAGTTAGATCTGTTGTTTACGATGTATTCCCCAAACGGGAAAATTATTGATCATGGAGACTGCACCAAATGAAGTGGAGAGACTGCTGGGGATAGATGCCTCACAAATCAGAATCTAATACATCAAAATCCTTAGCGTCTATCAGGGAAACGTCTGTGATTGGGTGATTTTTTCCCGCCACTTTTGGCGCGCGCGCGTGTGACACAGGAATCCCGCAACAAATATTTTGCTAAGCTACGAATTACAAGATTACGGAGTCTTCTCTCCATTTCTTTCAGTAAATATTTGAAAACTTTTTCGTCACAAAGTGACGGGTTATTTTCTGGTAACAATAATGGACAAAGCAAACTTTCGGCGTCTGTTGGACAGATGCACCATCGGGCCGAGTGACACTCAGAAATGGGCAACAGGACGATAATGATAACCACCTACTAACTATATGAGAACAATGTTCGCTTGAACTTACGATTTTAACTGCTGCGTTTCCCATGTTTCTAGTATTAGCAGAAGGTAAAGCATGCACTGCCTGCGAGAAAAAAAACAACAACAATGCAAATTACACATCACGTGGTGCAGTTTTTCTGTGGCACAAAAAGGTGATGCTATCACGTGTTCTACAAAACCTTCCAGCTGAATTAGCCAATCAGAACGATTGTTGCATCGCAAAGCGTTTCAAACTGATTCTAAAATCAAACCAATCTCCTTCAAATTCTTAGTCCTTCAGAAAGTGCTGAACCTACAATAGGGACGCTTCGTTTTGGCAAACAATCCTTTGCTCACCGTAAGGCCTTGTTACTCGTCGACTATGTTCAACTTCTTAGTCGCAAGAAGCAAGAAATGTTGGCCGCACTGGTACAACTTCACGCCCTGACTCTGGGCAAAGTTTATAGAGGGGAATGGTTAGGAAGCCTTTTGCACGTGCAGGTTCACGGTACATAAGTACCAAAATCAAGCCAGTAAGATTCAGATGTACACTAAGACACGCATATTAGATGAGCATGAAACAAAAGATTGTGCAGGGTCAATATCACGTGATAGCCCCTCTCAACGTGTTGACGTTTTGAAGTCTTCCGGGCTTCCTAACCATTCCACGCCATTAACTCTGCTCTTGGTTTACAATAAGGGATTCGGATAAACAGCTGATTTCAACTTACCTTCTAATCACGTTGGACTTGGATGAGAGGTTACTAATGATAATAGGAACAAGTCGCCGAGCATGCGTGTTCTGAAATGTAATGACAATGATAGGTTAGGACTGCTTGGACTTCCTCAAAAAACAAAAACAAAAAAAAACTTTGTTTTAACTCGAATTTGGGAATAGCTTGTAACAGTTGATGTACAGCCATTACAGCTAATTTCTCCGAGTATTATACATAGACAACACATTTAAGAACCCAACTGGTCAGGAGGCAAACCAAGTCGGCTATGTACAAAGAATGGTCGAGGAGTCAGAGCGGGGTCTCGAACGACGACTGACGATTCTCGTGCCCAGACCTCCACGGCTCGTCTGCTCGCAGGGAGCCTCTGGTGTCATCCATTTGAGGGCCGTCGCTGATTGGCTGATTTTAAGCGTTGGAGCATGCGCTGAAAGGTCTTTCTCTCATCGGCTCTGCATCAGATTCTCGCGCATGTGTCAGTGGTTGTCATCAGCAGAGCCTCCCCCGTGAGGTGACGAGCCGGGGATCTCTGGGTTCGAGAATGGGAGTTCCTGGGACAGTATTTTAAAAGTTCCGGAACTGTTTAGAGTTCAGGAACGCCGCAAATGCAGTATTTCAAAATACTTCACGCGCTCGACCTATTATTTTACCAGCATCATTAGTGCTCCGCTCTGTTGGTTTACCCTGCATTTTGAGCAAATTATCTAAATCATAAATGCGCATGTGGCTTCACGCTCTGACTTGCGATGATCCCTCTGAAACCTAGTGTTTGATTTCCTTTAACTTGATCTTATCCGCGTGAATTATAAGCTGTTTACCAGAATGCAGCAAGAAAATAGAGGATTACACGTACCTTAATGATAATGGTAATGCACGCGATCCCAGAAGTTGACATGACCTGCAAGAAGACAAATATAATCTCTAGCTTTATACAGGTATATTTTGCACAAAAGTCCAATACAATGAGCTCAGTTGGAAAAACAGGGTTGTGTACGCCCAGAAACTTTCAGAAGGAAGTTTTCAAGGAGCATTATCAGATTTTTCCAGGATTTTTTTTTCAGTCGTTTTACGGCCAATCAAAATGCCGTCTTCATAAAGTGTCTACTTTAGGCGACAGCCTTAGGGCCGGTTTTGGTTTAGTTTTGCCTTGGTTAAAATTCGATTTTGCATCCCAGGAGTCTTTTAAAAATTCCAGGACTTTCCATGAAAATTCCAGATTAAAAATCTAGGACTTTCTAAGTTTTCCAGGATCCGTACGAACCCTGGAAAAATATTGACGGAGTTTCTGGCTGTACAAAAGAATTAGAAAACAGTCGTCTGCGGTATGTAAGATCGGTTAGTTCTATCTCACCTTGGCACTGTTCGGTATTAAGTTGACGAGTGCGGGGAGAACAGCTTCTGCGGTGTGGTCGAACTGGTTCTTGAACTCCGTGGAGAGATAACTGCATCAAACGAAAGAAAAAAATTAATGACACAATCCAATGTTTTCATGATTCGTTGCATCAGAAACTCAGATTTATGCAAAAGAATTCTACTATTACGAGTTTTGCTTGCGTCTGTACGGTAGAATGTGATAAACGGACAAAAAATAAAGTTTTTTTTGTCGAGTCTTTGAATTTTGATGGTATCGAAAATGGCGGTGATGCAGTGCATTGTGGGTAGGCTGCGTTGGCTGCTTTAATCTTAGAGTATGCAGGAAAAAGCGCGATACGCTAAACTCTGGCTTATTCTTCGCCCAAATGTGGCATGCGCGTCAAATGAAAAACGGCTTTTATACCTCCAGAGAAAGCAATCTGGCAGGCTTGATTCCTGACCTTCATAGAGCTAATAGTATTCTCTCATAAATCGTCCTTTGGAGAATTTGAAAGCCAACTTGTATTGTGAAAAACTATCATACAACTTTCCAGAAGCATTATTCGCTCATGTGCTCATCTTTAACAACCAACCAATTTTTTCTCACCGCGTGATAGTGTTTTTACTTGGCTTCGCTTACAAAGAAACCAGTCAAGTGTTCACCGCGTGATAGTGATTTTACTTGGCTTGTGATTGGCTGGAGAGGAAGCCACTCATTCTCGATCATGATTGGCTAGATGTGTTTGTCTTACTACATTTGAAATGTGCTCGATACCTGAGTGTTATACAAGCTTCTCTTATCACAGTTGATCGCAGATCCTTGGCCTGCAAAATGTAACAACATAACGGTCAATAAAAGAATAGTGAAAGACGAAACTTTTCTTATCAATTCTAACATACCGATAGTTTGAAGGCTCCTTCCATTAATCTGATGAGTAATAAGAAGTTATCGTACTCCAGACCGCCAGCCTGGGCCACACTGCGGACTTTCTTCAACTGAGAGATCAAGCAAAATACAAAACTTAGGTACTGTCCACACTCATGCGTTTTCGTTTGATTCCGTTTTCCACACTACCGTATTGGTAATCTATAAAAGCACTACTATGGAAAAAAAAATAATAAAAATAATAACGCAAAAGCATCTTACCGCTGCTACTCGCTGTTCCCAGTCATTTTTCTCATCTGACAAGATAGTTTGAATTTTCGCCATTTCGTCGTTCAGTTCTTTTTGCGAGTATATCTGTAAATATATAAAGTTACGTGTTAAATTGCATGTATATTCAAGTAGTAATAATGTTCAGGTCCCCTTTTTACAAACTACGACTTAAGCAAGAGAAACTTCCTTCTGTACTTCCCATGACTAAAGCAAACCTAAAGAAAGGGACAGTCTGCAAAGACTGTAGTACCCTGCGAGCAGAGGCTTACTTTTTATCTCCCTGCATTTTCTTTTACTTTCAATGTTTTCTTGTGTTTTTCAACTACGCAAAAGTAGCCTCTGCACACAAATGTCATTTCTCTGTCGCGCATGTGTGAGAAAATGGCGTGAGCTTGGAGAAACTGGTCGATCAAGTTTGGCGCGAGCAAGAAAATAAGCAATTTATCTGCTCTACAACTTACACAAAATCACTTTTTGTGGCCTTTAATGGCTCGTTTACTCAATTTAAAGGCTCTTCAACGCAGCTCTGATACTCATTCTAAGTTTGCCTTTGAGAATTCGCTGGAGATCGTTTTATTTTCTATAGAAATTTGAGCAAAAGGTTGTGTGTTGGTCATTGAACAAGAAATCACTCGTGAAAGCGCGCGCTGTTTTCGAAGTAAAAACACTGACGCCATTCTTGTAAAACCAGTCAAACCAGTCAAGTACGTCCACAATCCTGGACGAGGTTGTGACATTTGTGTGCAGAGGCTACTGCTAGCAGGGAAAGACTGTAGTAAAACCAATTGCAAAGTGATTACATCAACTCTAAAGTGATTACCAATTAACTCACGACAGTCATACAAAAAGCAACCTAGAATTACTGGCATTGTATTTGGTACCAGGGAATGGAATGTGTTGCAGAGTTCTCTCTGCACACAATGACTGAAAACATGACTTACTCTGACTTCTGGACAATCGACAAACGCGTGAACAAAGTCCACTTCATCCACAGCACCGGCAGCGGTATCTGGGTAAAAAGAAATAAAGTAACAATAACATGAGGACTACCATCAATACCGTCGATTGCAGCTACCCGTCTACACACACGCCAAAAACACAGGCACACGAAATCTACTATTCCTATACATATAAGACTACAATTGGCAAAAGGAAACAAATTTAAACTGCAATATCAACATAAAGTGACAAAAAATTGTTTCTCAAACTTATAAATACTTCACCGAGCTTAAAGCGGGACTGTCACGGTACGCGCATGTGCGAATTTTGATCACTTTGGTCCGGGCCGGAACGATGGCTGTGAGAGGGAGGAATTACGCTGGTAGAATCCGTTCAAATCTTGTTGTTTCGGGGTCCATCTACCCTTAATTCTTAACGGGTATTCTCTCCTGAGATCTCCTTAGTATCGTGACCAAATTTGGAGTCGATGCAATATTGTTTGTCGTTTTAAATTGAGTGAGACTCGAGCGTCATTTTCACTGATGGCTGCCAACAAGAAAGGCCTAATCGCGGTCGTCCTTATGCCAAAATGGCTTGGGAACACAATAAAAGCAGGATCTGGATATCGAAAAGGGTCCACGAGACATGGAAATTGTTCAAGGGCTACGGTATCTTCACCATAGACAACGATTTTGCAGCTCATTTGCCTAAAAACCTCTAAAAACTTACCATAATGTCGCATCCTGACGAATGAACTCCAAATTATGTTTTTCCTGAGGCGACGTCGCGCGGGGCGTGGGTACTTTCCCGCGAAAACGAAGTGTCCCGTGATTGGTTTATTTAAACAGGGAATCCCCGTTTTGAATGATAGTTATGGGATCGGCGGTCTTTGCTCGAGCATGCGCGTACCGTGACAGTCCCGCTTTAAGCGGGGAAATACGAGGCACAAAATCCCTCAACTTGTCGCGCAACATTGTTGCGTTGCAAGTTGATGATCGATGTTGCGCGTTTTTCATCTCGCGCCACAACTTGTCGCGCAACAAAAACATTTGTTGCAGGTTGTGAAAACTTGTTGCGCGAAGTAGAGCGCGGGTCTACTTTGAGACACAAAGTCTGGCTTTGTTGCTCGTTTTTCATCAACACACAACTTGTCGCGCAACATTTTGCCTACGATTCAAGTTGGTTGGTCAATAGAAATGAAGTGCTAAGGGGCCAAATTCGCCTCGGTCTCGCATGTGTGATCATCAAAACAAAATGTTGCGCGACAAGTTGTGAATTTAATGAAAGACGAGCAACAAACATCAGACTTGCAACGCAGCAATGTTGCGCGACAAGTTGAGGGATTTTTTGCCTTGTATTTCCCCGGCTTTAAACAGAGAAAATAATAAGCGTGGAGGAGATTTGGATGCGCAATCTTAATCTGCATAGATTTTTGAGATTATACTCCTTATTTTTTTTGGCATAATAGATGATTCGTTTGAAAAGCTATATCAAAAACACCTCGAAGTCGGTTAAAAAACTCGGCTTTGCCTTTTTTAACCCACTTCTCGGTGTTTGGAAATCTTGATGAAACATGCTGTCGCGTGTTTGATATGTTACTTCCCTCTACTCGCGTGAAATAATGTAAAACTTACTTGAGTCTTTCCCGCCGAGATGAGGCGTTTTACTACCGCTAATCTTCCGACCAGAGGAGGTCTTCCTCGCCGTGCCTGGTCTAGATGTTGAAACCTGAAAACCCACAACAAAGAGTATTGTGACCAACTGTAATCCACAGCCATCTATTCCTGTTAGATGCGTAGGGCTTGAAAATAAGAAATCATAATCATCGCAATGTTACGCCTTTATAGCCGTAAGTCTATTAGGAGAACATTGTAAATTAAGCCTGTAACAGGCGCAATTTTGAGCTGGCCGTAAGTGTATTTATTATAATTAGAATTTCCAAGAATCACGGCATAAAGGTAAGAACCACTGCTTCTCAGAAAATGAGACCAGTTGGCCACTGTGTCAAACAAAAAGCTGTTCGTTTGAAACCATGAAAGACAAAAACTCTCATAATTTTGTTAGTTACCTTTGCCCCATCAGTTTCCAATTCACCGTTGACTTTAGAGGGTCCTACAAAACAATAACAACAATTTTATAATAATAATCTTTTAATCCATTAAACACCAAGTTTGGTACATTAGGATATTATAAATGGTAATAAAATGCAATTAATATTACAAATGATAATAACATATTAATATAATATATAAATATATAAGCATTCAAGATAAAAAAAAAATAGAAATTAAGAACTAACTCTGAAAAGCTTGTAATACTTTAAAACAATACTTCAAAGTTAGTTTAATTATTGATTGATCATTCATACTGAAAACATAAAGGAAAAGATCCTCCAAACCAAAAGAACTAAAAGACCCATTAATTTTACGTAATTTCTTAATAACTGTAGATCTTATTGCTTCGATCTTATTATTGGAACAAGACATTAAAATATGGAATTCATCGCTGATTACATTAGAATCTCCTATAAAGCAAAATAGTCAAAAAACACCTCTAAATTGCATTTTACTAATGCTATTGGGAAATTCCAGAAAATATCGTTCTGTACTAAGGGCGATCGAGTGGGGCAGGTGATATGGAAATTCTGAGTGCTGTGTAAGGGGTTAAAAGAAGGTGGGGCATTCTTGTGGAAAGATGGGAGGTGGTATAGGCAAGGTATATAGGTAAACCTAACAAACAACAACAAAAACAAAAACATTGCAGACCCAATGGAAAGTAAGAACGGCTAAACAACAATTCAAGAAAGACTCATGAAAAGTTGTATTTACAAGAATTGCAATTTTATGTAAGTAAAGTTAACATGAAAAAACATGAAATGCTGTGCAGCACCTTCAAATATAAGGACTACCAGGAGGACTTTTTTATACCTTTACTAGGACCGGTATGACAACTTTTATGGCAGATATAAAACAAGCACAGCTTTTTTAAATGAAGACAAAAAAGCTCTTAAGGGCATTATCTTGACAATTGAGCTTCTAGGTCAGCAAGGTCACCACTTTCATAGATATCATCACTAAATGGTGGTGAAATATATTTTCCATGCCCAATATGTGCATTGCATAACAGTACAGACAGAAAATAGCCTTTTTCCTTAATGCCACATACACGATTTTATGATTGAACAATCAGTAATACTGATGCAAAATTGTGGTCATTTAAAAAAAGTTACAATGCAAGGCCTTGTTGACATATTAAATATACAGAAACATAACCTGCACAAAACATGAAAAATGTCCTGGAAGCATAGAACAGCAAAACAAATACTACTGTGAGCCAAAAATTCATCAATTAATACCATGTGAGGTTTCTTTTTAAGGCAGCACTCAAAATTATTTATTTTTTACCAATGATAATGTCTTAAATAAACTTTGAAATATTAAACTTTTTATAAATTTGAAATTCATTTGTAGAAACTTTTGAAAATTTCGTTTTGCCAAAAAATCAATGTCTTTTTTCAAATTCCAGGTGTATTGTTGCAAATTGAAACCATGTGATCAAATAAAGGACATGTGGAATTTTCCATGGCATAATAACTTAAAAGTACAATACAATCACACCCTACAAAGAATGAGAACTGGCTGATCAATTCACTACTTTGAGTTAACCAGGAGGCATTGCTTGTACCAAGGGATGACGAGTCCTATTCCATGTCCTCCCTGGGTAAGTTCCCCTAATTGTCATAAATAAAATAAAAAATACTTTCTTTTGATATATTGATATTACAAGAGGGATTCAGGAAAGTTGCATGACCTTCTAACTGATTTCTGTCATCACTATAACCCAATTTGTTTGTTTACATGTAAAACTAGCAGGCTATAGACCACCAAGGTCTGAAGATCACATACACAAAATACACAGTTTGAAACTACAGCCAAAACAGCAGGAATTCCCAAAACATAAGAACAAAACGTTACTTGTATATGGATCAAAACAAAGGAAACCAATTTCTTGCAATTATACTTCATTACAAGTGAGTTTGCTTAAGAGGCAAGGTTTTAGGCTATCCTCATGACTTAGGAATACAAAGAGATAGAAAGATATTGATGCATAAAGATTAATATAGGGATTGCAAATAGAGTGGGCTATATTTCTGAGGTTATTATACTTCTTTATAATGTGAGTTTTACAATTTGCACAGTCATATAACATTTACAGCATAAAAACTGTAAAACAGCCTGTCTGGGATTAATGTCTGGGAGGAAATTCAGATTCAGAAAATATGAAAATATACTGAATTCTGAAGTACCAATATGCCTACCACTCAATTATTTGTGTAGCATCTAAGATATTTTTACAGGAAAGAAAAAAAGCTTTCTCAATAGAGAATATAAAACCAGAACATGTATTTTATAGAAGAAATATTGGTAATTAACTCAAGAAAACAACACCTTCTTAGAATGTGAAATCTTCATCATCATTCTATCTACCCAAGAAAATCAATTGTATAAGCCTTCTTCACACATAACTACAAAATTACAGAAAGTAATTTCATGAAAGAAGCTTATTAAGTTGTATACTCCAAAACTATGACAAAGGTTTTGACCTTAAGAAGAGTTTGTATATAGAAATATTCAGTTGAATAGTAAAGGAATGTACTTTAATTACCATTGGTTGGTGTGTTATGGTCAACTTCAGGAATATCTATCTCCGGCCCTCTGCTACAATACTCCTCTATTTGTGCCAAGATATCAAGATACTCCTTAGAAATTGCATCTGAGGCATATAAGTGTTCAACCATAGCCTCATGGGTCTTGCAATTCCAGCATATTAGCAGCCCAGCATTGCTTAGCAAGAATAACTTGTCCTCATCATGCTCTTCTCCTTCCAGTAATTCAACCACACTAGTTAGCCAATACTTGACCCTAAGATCTTTTCTGGTTTTAACACAAATTACTGTGTCCTACTACATTTTCATGAAGACTTCATTTCTTTCTTATGATCAGAAATTGAAACCACAATGTAAGCTGAAACAGGCCCAAACACAATGTTCTCAAAATACAGCCCAATCGGAAAGTATGTACTATCTATGTCTAGAACTAGAAAACATAGAGCTAAGTGGTAAATTAAACAAAGACTTTAGATTCTTTGCTCCCAGCTTGGCCAGCATATCTCAATGCCTTAACACCAATTCCACACTTAACATATTTTGCATAAACAGAAACACAAATTTGAAATGACACCAGCCAATGACAAGAGAACAAAAGTTAATTTTTAATTGATAAGATGAGCCACAAAATGTGATTCACATAAAATCTATCAGCAGTACTCAGTTCTAGTGTTGAAAGAAAATTTAGTGTAGTATTGGATTTAGAACAGGAGTTCAGGTTTGGCTTAGTTATAAGTTAATCTCCTTGAAATAGGATCTTCAGAGTCTCTGACCTAAACAGTAAATAACAATCTAGGACATACATGTCAGAATCTCGAATGTCACACACAATCTGCCTAACACACATCAAGCATTAACTTTAAACACAGATACACATATATATATATACATATATTTTTTTTTTCAAAGAAGAAAAGGTACACATTCTACAAAAGTATCTGGAAATGACAATTTGAAATACAAAAGAACTCAGGGGGTTGAGACTCGATGGCAAGATGCTTTTGATTTGTTTACAAAACAAAGTTGAAATATATTTTAATGCATGACTAGCCAAACCTAATTAGTATCTGAATAGTTATGAATGGGACCCAAGCAAGAGAACTATAAGAAGCAGAATACATGTCAATCACAAAAAATAGGCAGATTTTTAGCTAACCAAAGGCCCATGGAATTAGGTTCTAAAAGAATGTGTTTTGTTGATGTAAAAGCTCTCAAAGCAATGTCAACAGGAAGCAATTACAATGCTAATTGCACTGACAGCTGGATAAAACATGCATCGATTAGCATGATAATGGACTAAAGTTATCCTGATTATGTACACCTTTTGTTTAGTACAGAATAACCTGTACAACATGTAATTTTAAGAAAGAATCCAACAGTAGCTTGAGTAAGAAGTGGACAAAAATATTGTACCAAGACATTTGAATTGTACAGAACTGTATAAGAACCTGAGTTTTAAGAACCTGTTAGGCTAAACGTTTCATTTTAAGCCCCTCCACATAAGAACTTATCAAGGCTAAAATTTTAATTTAGGTTCTTATCAGAACGGAGTTGCAGCAAGGTGTATAGTTATAGAAACTGCTGAATTAAGATCATCATCTGATTACATTTAAAAGAAACTTGACTTTGTGATATATTTAAATGAAATTAATACGAAAATTTAAGAACTTATTTTCAGAAACTTGGTAGCCTAAATTTGCAATGTACCATCAGGTTCTTATAATATACACGTTTTACTTGCAAACTTCTGTGCACCCATTCTCAATATCACATCAAAAGAAAATGTGTTACTACAAGCAAATGCTACATCTTAAGCTTTTTGAAAATGCAAATGAATTGCAATATATGGTTATATTATTCTGGCTTAAGTTTGTAGCAAATGACATCCTGAAATTCCTTGATTTCCAAATGGGTTTCCTTTCAGTTAACAAATACCCTTTTTGATAACATGTTGTAGCTTCTCTCAGCTCTTAAAAGTTTACATTAAAAAATTACAGTACATTGGTCTTTGTGAAACTTGTTTGTATGGGAAAAAAGACAATCTTTTTACGTAATTGGATTTCACAAACAGGATGTTTCTGGACCCCAATTTGAAAGGAAAGTATTTTCAATTTGTAAGAAAATTATTTCAAGATTCAAGGTCAGAAATTATCTTTTTTATCAGGTGGCCTTTGACCTTTTCATCTGACAAAAAAGGTGTTTTTACAGAAGGTTCTCACTCACCATCAGGCTCATTGAAGGCCATCTTTCCAGATCTTGCTACTTCATCAAATTTGGCATATATAACTGATAATCTGAAATTAAAACAATTAACACATTTCATTTATTTACAGCCTGGGGGTATATTTTCTCCCAGAACTATAGGGCAAGGACAGTCACAGAGGTTCTGAAATTCAGACATCTTAAATAATAGGAACCCCCCAAATTATACATCATGTTCAAGGGAAAATTGACATTCATTGGTCATCTAGGTTTATTCCTTCTAGAAATCCTTTATTTGCATTTGAAGGGGTAGGGACCTTTACTTACTAGTCTGGTTGGCAATGCAGGCTACAATTGGTTTGTTTCATATTTAATATTCCTGTACAAAGTGAACTTCACGCTAATTTATTCCATACTTGTTTTGTTTTTCATAATACTGTAGTAACCAACCTTGAAGATGGAATGCCCTTCTTGCTCAAATCAACCCGCACTTTCTCACCAACATGTCGATAGATTTCTACTAGAGTGTCTATAGCACTTTCACGCACTTGACTATTTGGATCTCCAAGAAGTTTACAAATATGTGGGACAAACTTTGATATTGTTAGACAAGAAGCACCAAATCTGAGGATAAAACATAGAGCATTAATGCTGACAAGGAGGTGTGGGTGATGCTTTTTTCCACATCTAACTACTGCCTACATTTATTTTGTATTCTAATTCTAATTTTGTATTCTTATTCCTTAATATGTCAAAAGCCCAACTCTTATTTTGTATCCAGGGCCCGTGGTTTGATGTGCTGGTGCAGAAATGCGTAATTTGGCTTTCTCCGCATAATGCGCATAATCTGCCAAATCGCGCATAATTTCCCAAAATGTTGTGAAAATCATTGAAAAGGAATCATTACTTGGTGAATTTCAAACTTTCTTACATCTTTTTTCTCACAAAAGTGATACATTTCTTCTGAAATAGTCTGTCCAATGTCAAAATAACTCCATAGAAATGAAAATAACAACAAGGTGTTCTATGCTAACCACGTTGCACTGGGAACTGATGATGTCGACAAGAAATAAAACATAAAATTGGCCAACTAACTAATATTTCCAGCCGAGGAAGATAGATTCAAACACGTTTGCGCTTTGGATATTTTGCGAAGTAAAAACAAGCAGGAGAGGAAATCACATTGCACGATAAACACAGTCAACTTTATGCAGTTCACATTGATCACGTCACATTACGCTTTTTCATGGATCATTTACACAACAAAAACGTGGCACATTTCCGGTTTTATAAAAGCTACTTCCAACCATAGTGCAGATAACTCTCTTGAACGGGATTAATTTTGAGAATTATGTGCAGAACGACGGCAAACAAGCGTGACAATGTTTTTGTGATCACAAGAGTTTGTAACGATACTGTAGCTCTGGTAGTCTGTGTGTCGCTCTCATGACCGTTCAGTTCATGGTTTAATAGGAGTGCGTTGCTATGATTCTTGTGCTATGAAAAGGGTAACACTTTTTTGTAAGAATAAGCTTTATTACAAGTGAAACACACATCTACCTGAAAGAAAACGTAGCGTCATAACGTCAGTAAAGCAAAGTGATTGGAACTCATCACAAAGCATTTTATAAACATTAACAAGAGTTGTTCAAGTCAAATAGCAGCTATATAGAAAGAAACCGCATCAAACCACGGGCCCTGTGTACAGCCTATTGCGTTTGAGCGTTTTACCCTAACAGTTCGCACGTTACGTTTGAACGTTTGAAAGTTGCGTTGTGAGACAAAAAGTCAGACGTTTCCAAGGGCAACAGCCATGTGTATTTTTCACTGACCAATCAGAGAGGACAGAACTCGTTGGTTCGCCATAGAAACGTCTCGTTTCATCCTAGAAACGCAAGTTTCAAACGTTCAAACATAACGTGCGAACTGTTAGGGTAAAACGCTCAAACGCAATCGGCTGTATCTTGCCCAACCTCTCTACCAATAACACAGGGAATTTCTTCATAAAGACACAAGAATGGGAAGTGCTTGGCTTTCCCATGGCTATACATGCAAATTCAAAACACCTTCCATTCTTGTGTCAATGGGAAATTCAGCTTTTCCCATGACAGACAGGGACCCCTCCAGTAAATCTCTAATAACTTTGAAACCATTAAAGCTATTAATCTCAAACTTGGTGACTTTTGGGGGGATACTGTATATCTGGCTATATTTTGATACTAATATCATATGAATGTATAACCTACTTGTTGCCATGGTAACATTATTTTTAAATGTTTTGTATATCTTGAGACTTACACATTAATGGAATTAACAATACAGTGAAGGACTTCTTCTCGTACTCTCCACGCTTTGTGATTAAAGGCAGGAAGGAGCTGTTCTAGAACATGCTGCAAAAACAAAATGCCATGATTAAATAAAATACAGATTTCACTAAAATAGAATGACTTCCAGGAACTCATTGCTCAGAAATTATTTGTTTCAACTGCAAAACCTTTATTAAATCTTCCCCAGTTTCATCTGTACAGTCCATTAACATTCTTGCAGTTGTCTAAGTGCTGCCGAAAACAAAAGGCGCCCTTGACGTTGCTGGTAAAACCAAAAATTTAACCAACTTCCCCTGGTCAGATTTCTACGAAATTTGGATATGTTATTAGTACATATGTTTTTGACAATAAGTACCAAAAATTTTCCATGTTGCAATTTTTTCCAGGTTCAGGGTTTTTTCGGGCTAAATTGACCGGACTATCCTGTTAGTGCTTGTTAGTGCTACTAAACAATTTTTTAGCAACTGGGCTTCAGTCATTGAGTTCAGCAAACATTTTATAAACCCATAAGGCAGTAGAAAGCTTAGAATGTTATTTCACATGCCAACAACTATCAATGTTAATAGCACCAATATCTTGAAAGTTCAAGTTGCAGGTTGCAAGCCTCTGAATTATATTGGCACAGAAAGTTATGATTTTCAAAGTCAGAAGGTATGGTACATGAATTGTATCATGCTGTTAAAATATAACAAGTTGGCAGTCAAAACTTATGTGAACGAGTGTATAGTACATGTACCTGAGGAGTTGAGACAGGGTACATAAACTTTTGCAGTAAATCTTGAGCATGTTGACGAACCTAGAAAAGGCAAGTAACAAACTGATGACTAAGACACCATTTAGATAATAATAATAGGTATTAAGCATTGCCAGCAACATTTGGGAATCTTCTCAAACATGGAAGCAAGGGTACTGTTCCTACTGTGACATCATAAATTAATAATAATAATAATAATAATAATAATATGCATTTATATAGCGCTTATACGACCGTTCTAAGTGCTTTACAACTACAAATGACATAAATAAAATGAAAAATTATAATATAGTTAAAACAAAATAAAAATGAGTAAAATCGTAACACTTAATAAAATAAAAAAGAGAAATGGCAATTACATGAAGTGTAAAATAATATATGGTAAAAACAAGGTAAAAATAAGTAAAAATCATAAAAAAACTAAGATAATACTAATTAAAATTGAGCCTAAAAAGATGAGTTTTCAGCTTAGATTTAAATTCTGTTATGCTCCCTGCACCCCTTACTCTCGATGGGAGCTCATTCCAGAGCCTGGGTGCGTTTGTAGAAAATGCCTTGTTTCCATAAGATTTCAGATTAAAAGAGGGTAAGTTTAGTCAAGGAAAACAAAATAAGTAATTTATGGTTGATATTGCCCTTCAATTGATGGACCATGATCAAAGTCTAATAAAAAAAAACTGGATGGAAGGGCATAACAGGAGCCACAATCCCCTTGGCAGCAGGGGCTATTTTTCCTTTATATCTGTCAGCTAATTGGCAGGGGAACAATGGCCTAAAATACAGTACACACAGGGTAGTAACTCTAGTAGCTCATGTGGTTTGGCATGTATTCACAGCATGCACTTTGGACTAATAGCAGGCTCAAGGAACAGTGAGAAAATCATAATAAAGAGCAATTGATTGCTGAGAGTCCCATCCATTTTATCAAAACATTGATGAATAAGAGGGTTTTCTCCCTGTCTGCCAGACCTTGAATCCAATACCTTTAAATGGTGCCTGTACTTTAGGCATTACAGGGTCCGACATTGCGATCAATAGGTCGCCAATGGTGACTGGATTTGAGGGTTTGGCGACCAGAAAATTCAACCTAGTCGCCAAATGGTGATCCCCCTTTTAGCCCTTGACTTTCCAAAGAATATTTAACTCATAATGGGTAGAAAATTTTGGTTAACTTGCCAAAAAATGTGGGCGTTTGAGCTTTGTTTAAGAAGATCGTATTTCAAAACAAGGGAGCCACTTTCATAAAAAATCTAGGCATAAATCCACTTAGGAGAACACTGCAAAGACTAATAACACAGTCGTTATTTTATGCCTAAGACTAAAAAGTTAGCTGTAAAAGGAATTTTTTTGTTGTATTTACTCCTGTATCGCTGGTGCAATTTCAAGCCCTGATAAGGCATGTTTAAGGGAGTACCATAAGGTGGTAACCCAGTAATGTATCAAATGCAAGACCTGCTGGTGAAATGACTGAATTCCAAAATAAAAAATATTGCTTTCAAGATGCAGGGATAACATCCAATGTTTCTGATTTCTCTGAGTTCCTCAAATGGTTCCCACAATGAAAGGCAATATTGCGAGTAATTTGAAATAATCAAACAAAAACTGACAAATGAAATATTAAGCAATAAATCAAGACAACACTTTGTTGATCTCAATACCTGTTGTTTACTATCCCCAAGTCGTTCTATGACAGCTGGGACAACTGGAAAATAAAATGACAAACCAGCATTAGAGAGAAGTGCTAAGTACTGAGTGATGGAATTAAATTTTAATAATCTTAATGACACCTTTAGGCAACAGCAAATGCTAAATATTCTGCATCTTGAATGGTTTTAGTCAATTAATTTCTCTCTGTAAACATTTTCAAATAGAAGAGAAATTGAAATATGTAGCAGGAGCCAAAATAAACTTAAAATTGGGATTTAATGTGATTCAGATTCACTGCAAAAGGAACTGAACAATCAAAACAAAGATAAAATACTTGACCTCAAAATATAGAAAGAAATATGACTGTAATACCAGTGAAATTCCTAGAATTCAATTCAGCTTTAAGCACATCTTTGTTATTGCTATGCTAAATATTAGACTAACATTTGTATAGCTTTAAACTTAGAATATGATGAAAACATTACATCTGACTAGATTACAAGACCATGACAGTCTGGTGTGGATAGAATAAAATCACACCCCAAAATCCCACCTTCATGAGAAAAATACCAGAACAACGCAGTAGTAAACTGTTTGAAGAGACTATTTTGCACAAAATATTCTGTGTGGATGTTGAATGGTGTCACAGTTCAAAGACACACCTAAATTAGAAAGAACTGAATTCAATGACCTTTTCGATTGAGACAAGAGAGTATAAGAGCCAGCCAATCAGAGACCATATTAAAGGATTTGTGGCTGATAAAAAACAACCTAGGATGTCTACAACTGTGTGACCATATAATCAATAGGCATGTCTTGAATTTGAATGCCTGATCAATGATAATTTTAGTCTTGAATTTCTGCAAACAGGGAATTGAACAACCAGTACTACTGGAATATAGTAACTACAAAGAAAGTAATGGGAATGTGCAGCCTTGCATTTTAGGTAAATATAAGCACAATAGATGAAGTAATTTGCCTTTAATTCATGAAGAATTTTCTGTTTTATTTATGATAATTGTTTTCTTTAAATATGACTTCAAGCAGGTTTACCCTCTGTGCTGTAATTTTTAAAGTGTTAGACTCAATAGACAGAATTCTACAAGAAAATACTGTTAAACATGCATTTCTAAATGGAACTTCTGTAGCAAAACTATGGTGTATTTCCAAAGAAATCACTGATTATTAAATATGAACTATCAAGCTTTGAGGATGGGCTACAGTATCTTAACATCCACAGTAGAGCATGACAATTTGAACGATATATCAGGCATAACAAGCTGTATCTAATAGTTATATTAAAACTAGGGAAGTATCTCTGAGGAACAGTATGGAAGTGACAAAAAATATTCATGGTTTTGTGGTGAAAAGGTGAAAGTAGATATAATTATAATCTCATTAGCATAAGGGTTGACCTTTTGTTAGAATATTATCATAAAATCAAAATGGCACATTTTTCATTCCACAATAATTGTAAGTGCAGTTTCTTATTCCTGACTTAAGCCAAATCAAATTTGAGCTCCACTTTTTTTCTGGAATAGCAAATGTAGGTTGAGAATAGAAATTTTGCAACATGATTCAGAAGGGCTGTAATATTATGTAATGCATTATGTGCAGTGTTGTTTCCACAAGAGCATTAGAAAAAAGATAAACAAAACAAGAAAGATTTATGCAAAGTATTCAGCTGATATCACTAACAAAGGGATCAAAATACACTGAAAACTTAATCACCTATAATACCCTTGCAAAATAGGACAAAATTGCCTTTTTGTTTACAATTATTACTAATAAGTTAAAATTAACTCTTACCTGTGTATACTTAGTGGTTTAACTATATAGTGTCAAAAGGAACAAATCAACTTAAAAAATTTTCAGAAATATTCTTGGTCAATTATCTAGCCAACTTATTATGAAAATCAGGAAGTAGGTCTTCATATAACGGCATGCAAAAAGGAAATCTTTTTCCAGGTCAGCATAAGCCGAATTCATCATTTTCTTTAATCGCCGTAGTGTAGAAACAAAATTATGTCACAAAACAGTGTCATCTGATATCCTGAAAGCCTAGCCAGAGCTCACGGCAAAATACATTTCTTTGAACTGCCATAACATCACAGCTTTTTACCATTTTTTTTTCAAACTTGCAAAACTTACTTCTTTAAAAATAATGTGTTGAAAAATGTCAAACTTAAAAAATATGCACTTTAAGAAAGTCAACTAAAAAGCAATCTCTCTCTTTAGAAATAATATGAAATAAGTCGGATTACAATCATGCGATTTGGCTTTTATATCAGCATCTAAAGTGTATAAAAAGTGCTGTGGAGTTTGCAAAAGTAAACAAATCCACTTAAAACTTCCATAATCCTTGAATGTCAACAATGGCTCTTTAGCAAGTATACATCAATAAAAAGTTTGCAAACTCAGAAAGGATTCAGTGTGTTTCTCTCTGTTGTTCTTATTGCTCATGCATAAAAGCAATTAAATTGCATCTAGGTTTCTGTCACCATAAAGAAGCATTTAACATTTTGAGCAAAAATACAAGTCACAATTCACAGAAAAAACATCAAGCCTGTCATACTGCTCCAGCTCTTAACTATCCAAAATAATTCATTGCAGCAAAATGTCTTGTTGGCAATGGTAGAAACCAGGCAAGGGTGGTAAAGCTTTAGCCTGTGACTTGTTAGGCAGCAATCAAAGAATGCAATGAAGGAAATGCAATGCCATTTTTGTGTTGCACCGTCTTTGTATTCAGGAGGTTGTGAGAAACTTACCAGTAAACACAAACTTTCAAAATAGAATAGGTTGCTACAGAGCTATACTCAACACTGAAAATAGTTCACTCTTTTTTACTTTAAAAACTGCAGCCAGCTATGGGAAGAAAGAAAAAAGGAGGGAACCAGAGGAGGGGGTAGCAAGTCCTCTTTCCTGCTACAATGGTACAGTCTTAGTTGTCTCTGTGAACCATTATTCATTTTAGTTGCCATATTTCAAATGGTTGGTTGGCTTTTCAGAATTTCAGTTTACACTGTTACCAGCTGCCCCAGTCAAACTGTAAATCACACTTCTGGCCAGTTGTACAGGCCTAATACCGTATGTACTAGTACAGCACAAAACCCAGGTCATGTATCAGTACCAAAAGTAGCTAACGTTTGCTAAAAGCCCTAATAAAATGTGGTACTGAGCTTAGTTGTGTTAAATCCTGTCGTTCTATACTTTTCCATAATGTGAAGTATCTATCACCAGGGTTCACTGGCTTAGCCGTTGCTGGTAAAATCCACCAGCAAAACAATGGGTAATAACAGCAAGAGGCAAGGCTACTACTACAATGGAATTTGTAAACAAGGATGGCTTCATTTAATATAGTTTACTAGTGTGTAATTAGGGAAAGTGGTAAATGCAAATCAATAACTACAGAGAGTGAGAGAGACACAATACTCCCCTTTATTGCTATTTTAGCATATTTAAACCTCTTTAGATTTCAAAGAAGTGAGGGGAAAATTCCAGACTGGCAAACAACATTAAGGATAGTGGAAGCTAAACTAAGAATGACTTTTTTTGTTCCACATACTTAGATTCTATTTGCAATTCTGTTTACAATTAGCCTGCTAACACCCATAAATATAGAGCTGTAATAAAAGAGATATTACAAGCTCACTTGCTTAGAGACAAAGGAAAAGCTAGAGGCTTACAAATTGTCAATAGCAATTCTTACCATGAATAACCAATCTATTTTTAATGAGATCCTAGTGTAGGGTGCTATATCTGCTTCCCCAATAATATATTTCCTTGAATTTACATTTCACTAATTCAAGGAGTGGTATGTAATTAATCTTAAGTCAAGTCTATAGTAAGCTTACTGTAATTTCCATTCTGACATCAAAACAGCAAAAAATTGGAAATTATTTCAAAGCTGAAGCTGTAAAAGCATTCTAAATCCAAAAACACTGGCATTACAAATGCTCAATCATGGAGAAAGCTCTTGCTAGCCCAATTTTGACATTACTATAGACTTTGACTTTTGAATTCGTTATGCTAACTTAACTTTCTCAAGTAGAAAACACCAGTAACTGACATTCTTTGTCCGTTGCTGTTTGAATTTAAGTGAATACAGTTGTTTACCTGGTAGTAAGCTATGTTTGAACCCTTCTCCCAAGCGATCGACAATTTGATGTAAAATATCCAAGCCACTTAGACTAACCTAAGATGTGATGAAAAAAAACATGTGTTAGAAATAATGTCAAAGCCTCGAAAAGCATAAATTCTGTCACATTATTTCAAATTTCCAAAGCAAATCTTTGGTTGAGAGTCAGGTGTATAACTTGAGTGTGCACGCTCTTCCCTCTTCTAGAATGAACTAGCCGCAACAGATATTTTTTTCATCAACAATCAAAAGTATCTCAAGGTCGAGAAACTGTATCAATGAGCTGACTTGATAATAAAGGGTTTTTCTCACAGAAAACTCTCGTGTTAGGTTCAAAACCTGAGTCTAAGATGATCCAACAAAACTAGTCAGTTTCACACCTCGCAAAAGTGACGCATAGTTTTGGTTTGATAACTCAAGTCAACCCTCGATGAGATTTTCTAGAGCATTATCTACCATGATAGCTGTGGTTTAGACACAATGAAATGTTGAGTTAAGTCTCCGATGGCTTACCCTAAAGTTACTGCTGTTAACCCAAGATACAAGCCCATCTACAAGACGATCGTAACCTCCAAAATGCATCAAGCCGCACGCCGGATCCTCGAGGTAGTGGGAAAGTTCCTCGGCCGCTTTCAAGCGTTTCTGAGTGTCTTGCGACCAAACAGATGCCACAATACCATCTAAAAATTGATTATCCCTCATGATTGAGCTTGGCTAAGACACAGCTCGAATCAAACAGCAAACGAACTGACAATTTTTCAAAAGGATAACCCAGAACTTCACTCCCGAAAGTAGAAGTCGTGGCTGATGAGTTGAACTTTCCCCAAGAGTTACTCAAGTTGGCTCTCCATGAAGCAAGATCATAGCCAAAGCTAGCTTAGTCTTTTAAGAATTGTTAGAGCTGTTAAATTATTTTAAGACACCAAGAACACGCTAATAAGCTCCAATGTAAACTCCCCTATCGTCTTGGAAATTTGTGGCCGCCATTTTTGTTCCAACGAAGAGTGTACGTGAAGCCGAGGCTGGCACCGTATGACGTCATCCCGGGCAAATAAATAGGTCAACGTAAAGAACAGGGGGTAGCGTGACTCAACCTCAATCAGTGTTGAGTTGAAAATTAATTCAACATTTTAGGGAATTAATCACAGTTAATAATTAATGATAGTTGTGTAAGTTACGTTCGGCCTCTTTATTTAACAATTAGCGCGATTTTGCTCTCTTATGGCTCGCGCGCGTTTGAGCCATGGCTACCTGACAAAGTTTACCACAGCTACTTGGTTGCTAGTTAGCAACTAATTGGGTTTTCTTTTCCCTTCTTTTCATTTTCAATTATAAAAATCCTGGAAAAGAAATAATTCCTAGAAAGGCAGGACAGTCAAAAATTGTAAGAAACTTTGCTCGGGCGGTCACAGTTCGACGCGCATTACTGTAATCTTGCTCCGGTTCTTCTAGAGTGAAATGTGGAATCTACAAAGATTCTACCAATTTGTGTCAGAAATTTGCCTTAATGGATGGAGTATGATTTGTTTATAAGGTAAATATCCGATGTGTTTTCGTACATGCTTTTATAGTTCAATCTTCCCACCTTTGCTTCTGCATATATCTAATTATTTAAAAAGTCCTCGGATATTTCTTCTGGTTTTTCTAAGACAACGACTGGGACCTTTTGTAGCAAGTATGAAAATGAAAAAGCGAACAATGTAATCATAAATATTATTACTGTACGATAACTACTCAAAGAGACATTTTAATAAAATATAATACACAAAATATAAATATATCCAATTTCTTTTCTGCGTTTCCGGGAGCAACCTTCTATAATAGTAATTTTCATTAATCGAATTTTCAAGTAAAAGTAATGACTGCAACTAGGAGGTGCGCTGTCCTGTGTTCTATAGGTAAAGTATGCGGCCGTCATCAAAGAAGCAGTCGTGTTTCCCACAGCTTTCACGCACTGGTGGCGGATGACAAGTGAATGTATGTGCATCTGAAACAGAAAAATAAACGAACACAATCAGTGGTCAATTTGAAAGCCTGGTTTATATTAGGCTTAGCTATACAAGTATAAGTGCATATTCCGACTCCAGGGAACAAAATGAACTGCTGGGTCACTCCGTGATAGCTTACCCTGGATAAGAGGCTAAGGCTGGGGCTTCCTGGAGCTCGCTCCGTCGACACTACTTGCATTTTGTCGCGGGTCAGACATTTTAGCAGTGCACGGCAACCACTCGCGCGGCGAAGTCAGCGTAGACTAACCGCTAACCGCCGCTAACATGGCTAAGTAAGAAATGCTGGCCTTTTAATTCTGACATCAAAAGTAATTGATTACGAGTAGGCAAAATTTCAGCCAAAATTAATACTTTGAACTATAATGACGAGTGCGGTATTCAATGGGAACAGACTACATACGCACATGCGTATTTGCGTACAGCAGTTGTGCACCTGTTCCATTACTTGTTTCGTCAGTCCTCTCCTTACATCCCCCAAGAGATTTTTGAAGGGGTTAACATAAATAAAAACCGATGGAGGGGCTGTAAATGTCCCGCAAGATGCATCCGTTTGATTTTCCAGTACGCTATGTCGAGTCGATTGTCATGAATGGTAAAACCGTAACACCATCCTTTTCCTCTTTGCCCTGGGGAAGGTGAGGATGGACACTGACGCAAGAGGACGACTAACCCGAAGTTTTCATTGAAAATATTTCGCCACTAGCAGCAAATACGGTAGTTTCAGAGCATTATTGAGTTTTAAACCTTTCCTATGGGCGTTCCCCTAATCATATAGCTGGTGTAGCCTCCTCCGCAGGCAACGCTCGAAAGAAAAAGAAAAAGAAAAATATGGCGGCCGTCGGGGTTCCTGTGGAGACACTACGAGCGCGCAGCGCGAGACGGGGGTCCTGTGGCGAAGCGACGAGCGCCTTGCGCGAGGAGCAGAGCACTCTCACGCTGCGCGCTCGTAGTGTCTCCACAGGAACCCGGCCGCCATTTTTTTCTTTTTCTTTCGAGCGTTGCCTGCGGAGGAGACTATAGTTACCGGGACTTTTTAAACTGCCGTCCCACTCACGCCACTTGGGGTCTACAAACGACTGGTGCTGAGAAAGGAGCCTTAGATCAGCTTCGGTGGGAGTCCTAAGACAAATGAAAAAAAAAATACGGATAAGAAACTATTTGTTCCGAAGTACAATTTGTCAAATGGAAGCTATATACAAATAGAGGTGAGCGCCTCCTTTCTAATCAGTGGCTTGGCAATTTTTCCATAGGGAGAGGGAGATGAAGGCACCTCCTATTAGACATTTTTTACACATATTTATAACGTTTCCAACAAGGAAGCGTTCTTTACCATTCGCTTGAGAATAGCCCAAAATCGTCTCCTTGGCAGATGTCCATTCCGTCGCCCATCTGAAATGTCACCACAAGGAAAAACTGATATGTCTGAAGTAGCGGCCTATAGTGTCCATGCACTAGTAATCAAAACAAGAAAACCTGTACCATGAGATCGGTCCAGTTTCAGACCCATCCTGGAACATTTTAGTTCGCATATCCACCCTCTGGAATTCAACTGAAATTCAATACTACCCTGGAATGTTTCCCACCCTGGAATTCCTGATTTGGTTGAATTTGACTCCCGTGGGTTCGAGTCTACAGGCTGGTTCTAGGACCACCTTGGCCAATCCAATAAGGGTTGCAGATTTTTCTGTGGCTCTGCACAATTTCCGTCCCCCTCTTGTTCCCCACCCCATGTAAGGTAATAAAATAGAATAATTACTTACCGATATCTGCCACATCAATTTGATGTCACATCGAACACGCATATCCCATTTGAGGTCTTCCTGGAATTAGAATAAGGCTGAGAGGGAGGATAAGGGCAGCTCGCGTGGAACTTCGGCTGCATGCAGGCAAGGGGAGAGCAGATTAAGTTCCTTACAAAAATGCACCACATGTTTGCAGGATATTCATTTCTTTAAGCACTTTACTCTATAGGCCGTTTCCGCTTTGTTGGTCGATCGTGTATGAAGTCAAACGCTTCGTCCCAAAAGCGTCCCTAATGAGCAATATTTTATAACTTGAGCAAAGAATTAGTAATATTTGACGTCACTGCCATTTTCATAATTCTGCGAACTCCAAACACATTTCCGAACGCCAAACTGCGCCTTTGGCTTCCGTCCATCATATCTTAAGACAGGCGCATGGACTTTTTCGAAGTCTTGTCATTTTGTGGTGAAACATTTTGTTTTGAAGCCTCTCAGCCTGCGTGAAATCACCCAGGGCTGTTCACATCGTTTGATTGACGGAAGCCAAACCGCGGTTTGTTGGTTGCAGTATAAAACATTGCAATAATCTGCTGCGTTACATTTGTCCTGTCTTTGACTGCCAGTGGACCGCATATCTGGCGGAAAAGCTGGACAACGAAAAAGCTGGACAACAGTCCGTTCTTCATAACACTTGTAATATTAGGGGTGGACCATTAGAATTGGCCTTGCTCGAATTCCTCTATTTGGGAATTGCCATCCCCCTCCGCCAATTTCTAATGGTCCACCCCTTAGCAAGCGGGACAACGCAGGTCTGATCTTTTTGGTTTAGGTGGACGAGATAATGCGGTTTCCGCGTCCAAAAATGATACTCACAACAGTTGATATTGACGTCAACCTAGACCTCCGGCAGCTCTGCAAAGCAGGTATCTCTTCTTTCTTGAAATCTGAAAAACTAGAACGTCCGCGACGAAAAAGGAGCATTACCTTGAATTTACATGATATCCGCGAAGAAACACGTGAAAGTTTTCCTGTAAAAAAACTGGCTTATGTTCCAGCTACTGCGGAACTTTCAGTGTCTTGGAAATCACTTACAAAAAACGTTTTCCAGAGTCCATTACTTACCGTAAGTTGAAACGTTAATACCTTTTCAGCCTCTAACCACCCGCAGACAAGAATCTAACTCAGCTTCAGTATCCGGTACCTTTGTACTGAAACGTCGGCTCTCTGTGTACTTGCTCCATATCAGCGACAATCGGAACTCTCTGAACACTTGTTCTGAAAAGCTCGACGTTGAGACGCATCACGCGCCATTTGAAGGACGCGCGCGAGTTCCGTTAAAATAGCGCGCACTTCGAGGAAACAGAATGAGAACATTTTCGTGCGTGAAGCAGGGCGAGACAGCGCGTTCCGGATGGACGATTCCAGCTACAAGCGCGCGCTCTTTTTTATTCAGAATGCAACGCGCGCTTTTTTATGTTATTTACCCGCTGGGAGGTCCGGATCGTGAAATATACCGTGACCGGAGGTCGAGGTCAGTATTTTCAAGGCCGAGCTCACGGTATTTCACGATCTGGACCGTCCCCAAGCTTTTTTTTTGCTTTCACTGAAATAGCATAAAACTTCACAGAAATTAGCGCGCGCGCGATTCATCCGGACCCGGGGTTCTGATCGTAGGATTCCGGACCTCTCGCGAGCCAATCAGAGCGCGCGATTTGATGGATACCGGACCGCTGAAAAAATAAAAGCTGGTATCGTCCATTTGGCGCGACCTCGTTTTTCCATTCTCGCGCGCCAGACGGTCCTTCCCTCGCCTCCTACTCTTTCCCCTGGGATGAGGTGAGAGGAAGACCCTAGCGCGCGAGGATACCTCTTTCCACTGCAGGGAGAGGTGAGGGGAATGTTATGCAATGAACGCGCGACTTCACGCTAAATTTGGACTGTATCATACATGTCTCTATCATACTTCGTGGGGAAGCGCTGTATTCACTGTTCCCGGCGTGGTATAAAGCAGATTTCGCATGACCGTGAAAAGTGCCGCACCACGGCAGGGCATGGACGAGGTCCGGAACCTGGCCTGTTGTAGATGCTGTTGATACGGAATAAAATCGCGTAGTCGCGGCACGGTCGCGGCACGGTCGCGGCACGGTCGCGGCACGGTCGCGGCACGGTCGCGGCGCGGCAAAACTTTGTCGCGGCACTTTTCACAGTCATACCAAATCTTTTTAGCCTAAACTTGTTCTTATTTAATTCAGAAATACAAGGAAACCTGGGGGTTGGTATTGGCAACCTTAGAGGAGAAATACTGATGGAGGGGGCTGAATAAGTTTGCGGATCGGTGGATTTGGGCCTAAATAGCACACGGATTACGGATTTTAAAAAAACGCACCGGATCACGGATCTATTGAAAATTCGACTTGGCGGATTTCAGCTTCTGATAAGCGCAACTACGGATTGTGCCGATTGTTCACCGTAGTGCCTGTAGACAAATAGCCCTCTGCCCCTAGATGTTAGAAATTATGTATGCCGTTCATGTTTTCGCATTTCAGTAAGAGTCAGTATTAAGAGAGATGTAAGTAAGCTAAGCGGCACAGTGAAATGTATTTTTTTCTAATTATCAATTGTTTTCACAAATCAAACGTTGCGGATTCGGATTGAGGCGAAACTTTGTGCAGATCGGCGGATTTTCATGCAAAATTAAACGGTTCGGTTCGTCCAACGTTGTATCCGTCGACCCCGGACGTATACAACGTCTGTAATACGTCTTCGTTCTATCTTATTCGTCGTATAAAACGAACCTCCATTTTATACGTCGCACAGACGAATTTATTGATCAATTAAATTCGTCTAATTAAATGCGACGTATAAACTAGGCCTTAGGAAGTTTCTTTAAACCCAGAAATAATTAAAAAAATAATTAAACAAATAGTAGTATTTTCTACTTCTACAAGCTTTATTGAGAACAATTCACGCGCGACAAGTCACACATGTACTCTAGAGCAGATTTCGTACGACTGTGAAGAGTGCCGCAGCACTGTTGCGGTCGCAACACGGAACCTGGCCTGCTGTAGATGGAATGACATGGCCAATAAAATTGCGTAGTCGCGGCATAGTCGCATAGTCACGGTCGCGGCATAGTCACGGTCGCGGCATAGTCACGGTCGCGGCATAGTCACGGTCGCGGCATAGTCACGGTCGCGGCATAGTCACGGTCGCGGCATAGTCACGGTCGCGGCATAGTCACGGTCGCGGCAAAGTCACGGTCGCGGCGCGGCACACCACTTTGTCGCGGTACTTTTCACAGTCTATGAGCCGTGCGCGCGGTATGGGAACTGTGCGGGAACGTGAAAGAACATGTTAAGGGCTGGTTCACACACAAACGCAAGCGCAGACGCAGGTGCAAGTAAATCGAGACGTTGCATTCCCTTGCGTCTCATGTAGTGTAAATAGCGAACGCAAGCGCAAGCAAGCTTTTTGCGCTTGCATCGCTATGACTTACACTTTGCCTAGCGCTTGCGTCTGTGCTTGTACTAAATATACAAACTGAATAAATAAAAAATGAATGAAAAAAAGAAAAGACATAATCAAGTTAAGTTCTCGCTGGTTGTAGCCTGCATACAGACTCTCTTTGTTCTTGTGTATATGGAGGACTGGAGTGCATTAAGTATTGACTTGCCTGCGGGACTCCTGCACGCTCTCGGTTTGTATGAAAATCCTGTGTTCTCTGAATGTAGATTTAAAACACGCTGCCCATGGTTGTGTAAAAGTGCGAGTTCAATTCAATGATCACATACTAACCAGAAACGATGATTATTGTTTTTTACAGCTATAGGTTTTTCTGTTCCGCAGGTCAAATCTAAGCCAATCATAGGCGCTTGTCCTGTTTCGCCTAGTGCAGTAGCCTGGCTTTCTGTTGCGTTTCTTTTTCGATCGTGTGAGTTACCGTTTACGCCGTAAAACATACCAAGGCGTTCGGCGGGGCAAAAGAAGAACATCCTTGCACAAAGTTTGCAGCAACAGACGATGGGGAACAAGTGCATCTCGATGGTAGGAAAGCCAATTGAAGGTTATTAACAATGTACACAATATAAAGGTCTGGATGAGAAGTATCAATACCAGCAACGGCCATCGACAGAGAATAAGTTTGATTATTTCATCGAAAATGTAAAAAAATATCAACATACACAGCTCTTCTCCTAGGCTCCAAATATAAGCTGAGTAGATGAACAGGGACAAATAGAAATCATTCGTACTGCAAATATTCGCGAGCACAAAATTCGTTTCCAGCGTCCCGAGAATTAAAAGTAGCAGAAATAGATACGTCTCTATGAGGACATACTTCTGCGGTATGCCAAGATAAACAAAGGTTATTGCTGCTATACCAAGATAACCACTTTCTTGTAAGACTTGAAAGGGGTCTCGAAGAAAGCTAACAAAGATGACTACAATAATAGCGAACAGCACTGTGCTTGCCCTATCACAAATGCAATAGATTTTCAAATACGCTTTGTTCAGCAATGTCCAGATAACATTTTGCCCTCCACTTTTTTCTAGGACGTCTTTGTGAGAAAGAGCTTTTCTCAGAGTAAAGATATAAACACAGCAAGCCAACATCAGAAATGTGCGCTTCAACGCTATCTGTAATAGTGGTCTATTCACAAACGACATCAGTCCATTTCGGTTGCTTACAACAAAATTCCCTACTGCGGGTACCCCACTAACAGAACTCCGGGCGACATATCTAAATGGATGGCCATTCTTGTCTGGTATCCACGGGGGCCGTTCAATTTTCGCGGCAACGTCCCTCTTCTTTTCCAGTACCCTTCCCAGTACTTTGAATTGTGACGAGATGTGCTGTTTTATTTTGCAAATATTTCTCTCCAGATTTAGACCCAGTTGCTGAAAAACCTGGATGTCGGCCTTCGCTGACTCAAGCACCAAAGCAGTTTCCCTTAGAAATTCATTTAAAAAACGTGTATTCGTTTTCGTGCTTCTACTTTTGACCGCATCAGCGATTTGCTTGGAAATTTCAAGACAACTTTCAATCTCTTTTTGTATTGCATTTCTAAGCTTACAGAGACTTTCCGCCATTGTACCGTTTTCGTCGGCAATTTCATGAAGACGCACCCTTGAGCTGATGATGAAGAGCGAAGAGTCGTGAATCACGGCGTCTATTTCCTCGCATTTCCCTTCTACATGGTTTCCATTTTGTCTTCGCTCCAGTCGCAACAGAAGATCTTCCACGTTTTTATTTTGAATTAAAACTTCTTCCGTTGTTACGAACTGTCTGCTTACCTCCCTTTTTAGCGACTCATATTCGGAAATACGCTGGTGTGCCATGTCCCTAAGCTTTAACACTGGCCCATAGATTTTTATCAAGGCTATCGCATAATCTTCAACTTCGTGCTCGAAACTATGATGCTCGTAGCATTTTTGGCACAAAAGTCTTTTGCAATCATAGCAAAACAAATCAAAATATGCATTGTGCCGGACACAAAAACTTGTGTCGTCGTTGATCTGCGTGGCCCTACTGCGAGATTTATTTATAAGGACTTGAGTCCCTGTGTCTGTTTTCGGCCGCTCGAGATTCGTCTGTGTAAAAATGCTTTTCGTTTCACGCTTAATTGGACTCCCCCCTGTCGTTTCGAGAATTTGCTTATACTTCTCAATGTGAAAGTCTGTTTGCAAGTCTCTATTTGATCATAGCGTATCGGAGTTTCCTTTCGGCACGAGGGGCAAGTAATAGAACCTCTCTTCCAGGTCTTTCCTAGACATCCCAGACAGAACACATGATGACAGGGTAAAAGCTTGGGTCGCTTGTCAGTCTGGTCGAAGTCCTCGAAACACACTGTGCAAGAAAGCTCTTCATCCAATAAGTTTGATATCTCGTTAGCAGTTCTTGCATCTTTTGCCATCTGTTTTACCTTCAATTTTCAAGTAATCACTTTAATACTAGTTTAATACTACAAGTCATATTCTTACTCAATAATTTCCCATCATTTACTTACCTTAACCCAACCTTAGCTTTAGTAAATGTCACAGTCTTGCTTGTTCATTTAACAGTTGCAAGCAATCGTAAACGTGCCGCGCGTGCTGTTTTCATCGTATGCGACCGCATTTCTCGGAAAAGTATCTAAAATAGTCAGCATGACTAATCAGTCTCATACCCAGACGCTTAGGGTGCGCAATGGTTTGTGGGATAGTTTTACCAGGGCGCGCAGAGTTATGGGATAGCGCATGTCCCACAATTCATTGCGCGCCATGTATAGTACTCACTTCCCGGTCCCTACGGCTCCAAAACAATTTTCATAGAGAAATCGATCGGAAAAATCACCGCAAAAGACGCAAAACATAAGTAAGGCGTATCTGGGTACGAGACTGATGACTGTAATGATGCTAAAGCTGCCCGCGTTGCATGTTGGGTAAAACGTATTTTTTTGGCGGGTAAAATTACCAACCAGCGTCACGTAGCATGCTGGTCACACATGCATCCTCAGTGATGTCTGTTGCTAGGACACGTCCAATCAGAAGGCGCCGCTTAAAATAGCTCCCTGTTCTAAAAATAGGAAGTGTCACGCTCTTCTGCCACTGTCATGGAAAGAGATCCGTGTGTTGGGGTTGCGTTCTCTCTGGGGATCATTTTCTCTTGGTGGACGGGGTCTAATGCTCACCATTTTTGTGCATAATGGTTTCAATAAACTTTAAAGTAACATATATAACATTGGTGAAACAGTGCTAAAACTTGGTAAAAATGCTTTTTATACACAGCATACCACCGTCAAATCTCTAGTGTCAAAACGGTGATACTGGGTTCCACAGTAACCGTTGCTAATGAAAAACGTTTTTTGCCGTAAGAAATGCAAGAAAATTGGTTCACAAGCTGCACCCTTAAATTTTGAATTTAAAAGTCTGGCAAATGGGATGGAGATCGGACCCCCGTGGGTGGGGGATTCCCCTATTTTTGGGGCGGGGGTGCTCGTCGGGAACTTTCGATTTTACCCCTGGTAGCAAAAGGAAGTGGCTTAGTTGATTTCGACCCCTAAAAGGTACCGCAGCAATTATGATCTTGATTTGCTAAAACGGACCCCTAAGACAGGGATGTCAGCCTCGAGCTCAGGACTTCAAGAATCTGGACACTCGCCTTCAAATGGTGAAATGTCCTCTACTAGTTCTCCCGGGAGAAATACAGTAATTGTAAAATAAGTTTTCGAATGTTGCCCCCCCCCCCCCGATTTTAAACCCTAAAAAGTAGCATGGCAGTCGTCCTGATTTGTTCCCGGGAGACGAAGCGAAGTCTCGAGACTCCTAGCAAAACCGGGCGTTGACGTGCATGACTAAGAGTGGTATCTATCTGAAAACAAATAATGTAAGTTTTCGAATGTTGCCCCCCCCCCCTGATTTTCAACCCTAAAAAGTACGACTTGCACCCCGATAAAAAAAATATAGGGAATTCCCCCGGGGATCGGACGAATGCTGTCTGACAAGCAGAAAAATACCAACGTGGGTAAATGAACATAACACTGAACTACTAACATCTTTTTATTTTATATAAATAACTCTTTTCAGGGGCAGTGATCAACATCGTAGTTCAACAAAAGTTCAACAATGTCAAGACTTGGGGTGCTTTTCATTTACCAAACATTTTCGGTATGACCGGTGTGAAACAAAAAAATACCAAAAATTTAGGACAGTCTTTTGAGCTTGTCCAAGAAACCGGTAATTCGAAAATATCGGGAAAACGCTTTCCATTTGACATCTTCCAGGAGACGCTTTCTATTTCATTTCCAACCAAGGTATTACCGAAAAGCTGTGGTAAATGAAAAGCACCCCTTTTCGCTTTTTAGTCGAGACACTCACGTGACTTTTCGGTTTGAACCGCCGTTCCATTTTGGCCAGGAATTGCTCACGTGACTTTTCGGTTTGAACCGTTCCATTTGGGCCAGGAATTACTAGAAACTCAAAGCCGAAAGTTTTTGGTAAATGTTCGGCATTCCCGTTCAACATCATTCAACAAATGTTGAATCAAATAATGAACTGATTTGGCCTGGGCCTTTGTCGCATTCTGGACTGATGGGCCATTTTTTCCATGTTTACGAATTCCTGAAAATGTTTCGGACAGAGACGAATAGGCCCTGGATGCACCGCCATACATGTCAATATCATGCAACAACTACTGAAAAGCCACATCAGTACAAATACCACCAAGGTAGTGTTACATGCTAGGGTTTGGTGGAGTTCTTTGGAAAAGTGCAGGATTAGTAGTGTGCGCAGGGTTTCTTCTTGTATCAAAAATAAGAGGAGTGGAAAACAGTTAAAGAAGATGGCAAAACCAAATGTATCAATTATAGACCCACTGAGAAGCCCCAATGCAATTGAACATATTATAATATGAGTGAATAGGTACAGATATTCACTGTAATATTCAATATTGATATGAGTTTGCAAGGTAATGTGCGGTAGTCCGAGATAAATGACACTTGCCGCTAATGCAAAGCTAAAGACGCCTTTACTGTGCAGTAGGCCGATGACACTCACCGCTACCAGATAGCAAAAGTCGTCTAGCGAAAATAGGAGAGCGCGTCTTCGACGATACACTTGTCGGGCTATAGTTACGAATATAACTAGTAAGTACATAGTGCACGTACCGATAGAAGTTCCCAAGAGAATCCAGGAGAGATTAGGTCCACCAGAAACGGCCCGATATGCAATTATATCCTCGTGATTAGTAACTTTCCTTGCAACAAAAATGAAACTCAAACAAAACAGCAATAGTAATGCTTGAAGTAATGCCTTTCCTACTAGAACCCCACTTACGGAGGGATGTTTTCCTGAGTAACAGTCTTTAATAGGATGTGAAAAGGGTGTGTCACGGACAAAGTTAATGGGCACACGCTCGCCATTGCGGACCAATCTCCATAGATTTTTAGTCATAACAGTTGTGGCCCCGTAACCTTTCTCGAGTTCCTTCAAGGCATACAGTTCCTCCATTGTATCAAGATCTGTCGCCATGTCATGGCGCTCCTTCTCGATGCTTTTTAAATCACTTTTTGCTGAATCCAAAGCTCCAGTCAAATTCTTTAGAGATTCATACAAAATCTCTTGACCTTCTCGACCGTCACCTCTTTGTTTGATTATATCAGAGGCTTTTGTTAAAAGTTCGTTTACATTTTTTATTTGAAATCCTTTCCGCAGTTGCCAGAGCGTTTCAGTTGCCATAGTCCAGTTCAAGTAGATTTGGTCCAGACGCGTTCCATACCTGCATATGATATACATAGTATCGACTTCAAACTGCTCCGGATCCAAATCTGTATCATGCGAGCAGTGTTTTCCTCTTCTCTTAGGCCGACGGCGAAGACAGTCAAAGAGAGGACGAAACAACTGCTTGCAGGGAACCAAATCTTCAGCCCTAGTTCTTTGATAAGCATCCATGCGACTAAATAATAATGCAATCCGCTTTTCAACCTCTCGGCATCGTTTTAAAATATCACTTTTTTCAGCAATTTGTCGATCTACTTCCTCGCTTATCGATTCATAATCTGCAATGCGCTGCTGTAGTAGGTCTCGACGCTCCAATATGGACCATTCTATTTTCAATAACGCTATTGCATAGTCTTCGACTTTATGCTCGGAGCTATGATCCTCCATACATTCGCTGCACAGATTGACCTTACAATCTTCACAATAAAAATCGACACATCTTTGGTGCTGGACGCAATTTGAGCCAGCTTTGGTCTGAGTAACTTTATCACGGAATTTCTTGTGGACTTGTGTCGCCGCGTCCGCCATTTTCGACCTCTCAACATTTGTCTGAGTCAACTTGCTTTTCGTTTTACATTTAAATACCAACAAATTCCCTCCAGCTGTCTCGAGAATTTGTTTATACTTCTCTAAGTGAAAGTCAGTTTGCAAGGTCTCTATTTGATCATAGCGTATTGGAGTTTCCTTCCGGCACGAGGGGCAAATAATGGAACCTCTCTTCCAAGTCTTTCCTAGACATCCCAGACAGAACACATGATGACAGGGTAAAAGCTTGGGACGCTTGTCGGTCTGGTTGTAGTCCTCGAAACACACCGTGCAACAAAGTTCTTCTTCTAACAACTTTGTTATCTCACTAATATCTCTTCTAGCATCTCCCGACATCTCTCTAGTGGCCTTTCACTTGCCTGATATTTGGCTATACTGATCATCAAAACCAGAACTTGTCAGAACTACACAAATACTGCTACATCCAATGGTCGCCCGAGTATGACGAGTCGAATAGTTTATAACTAAGCATTCGTCAAGTGTGAATCTAGGATTCGTTGTGCTGCTTTGCGTCTCTGAGAACAAAGTGACTGTTGGCTTCAAAGCATCTATGGGAACCTCAGTTCTTGGAAAAATTCCAACTTCCATAAATTATTGCCACGTTTGGCAACGGAAGTAATTCTCGTACCCAGAGCTCCCCGGCTCGAGCAAGGGGTCATACTACTCTTCCCAGTAGACCGTTACACCTCTCGATTTTTCTGCCCGCCGGCGGCAGTCTAAAATTGATCGCGTGATCAACTTTTTTGTACCACGTGATCAACTGTTTTGAACGTAGACTTCGTTGGAATGCAGAGAAACAATGAATTCTCAAAGTTTACGCCCAATACAATACAATACAATACAATATTTTTATTATTTCCAATTATAAAACATATAATATAGTCATCAGTCAACCCGCAAATAGCATAAAGCTAATCGGGGCGGGAAGCTGGAAAAAAAAGTTTACAGATCCGATTTCACTGACCATGTCGCCAGGACGTCGCAGTCGTTTTGAAGGGTCACAAGAAAGTGACGTGCATTTAGATTTTAGAGTGGATAAGCCTCTAAAGGTTGTCTCGCTATCCCGGGTTGGAACAAATGAATCCATGGGAATGATTTGTACCATTTGTAGTGTACTCCAAGCGGTTTTCACCAAACAATGTAACCGAACCGATCCTAACCGGGTGGGGATTGTTACCGAGGGAATTTGGGTGGGTAAAATTCAGCCATTCAGAAACGATCCGCGCAAAAACATAAGCAAACAAGAGTGTATATGTGTATTACGTTTATTTCTATTCAAACATAACTTAATTATACAGTCTAGATTGGGACGCTGCTGGTAGGTAATAGTCCGCATTCTCGAGCATTCGTCAATGAGCTGCAACCTGTCGCTGATGTCGCAAACTTACCCGATCGCTTACTATCAAACCGTAGTCAGCGCATCCAATCACGTGCACGCTTCCACAAGAGCAGTTAAATTCCTGTATCGCAATGGCCCGTTCACACGCTATGACAGTTACGATTTCTTCCGCGATCGTCGACGTCAAATCGCGCGGTGTGAACGCCCGGCGATGCCATTTTTGCCAGTTTGTTGTCGTTCCAGATTAGTGCGCCTTCTCCGGCGATGCCTCATCCCCGCCTCATCGCACGGTGTGAACAGCCGGCGATTGTATGGCGATTTCACTGACCATGTCGCCAGGACGTCGCAGTCGTTTTGAAGGGCCACAAGAAAGTGACGTGCATTTCTGTTAAGTTCGTGATCCTGCAAAGAACTCATGAAACCATGTTAAATCGAATCAATTTGCTCCATAGCGAGGGGCGGAGGACACGAGAGCCGTGAGTAAAGGGAGCTTGAAACAAGCGCATAGAAGTAGAGAGCATGAGAAAGAACAAGAGATCATTATCCATGCGTGCGCAACTAGCTCGGCTTCTGGACTGGTGGTTAACAAGGGAATGCGCTGTTCCATTCGCAAAAAAAAACACAGCGTTGCCTGCTGAGGAGGCTAAAGTTAAAGGCCCATCACCAATCGAGAGCCTTTGCGGTCTATTAGCCAATCAGAGCACCCGAAAAACAATGGATCAATTTGAAAACAAAAGAAAACGGGGCGCAAAGGTTGGTGATGGGCCTTTAAATATCCCGTCCACACTAACACGCTGATCGTTTTCATCGAATGCGTATAAGTTTGAAAACGAATATTTTTGTAAACGTGTTAGTGTGGACAGGGCCTTAGACGGTGCAAAACTCAGTAAAAAAAAACTCGTTTCCAACTCAGGCGGCTGCTGAGAAAATCCGCAGAAAATCCGTTAAAATCTGGCCCCGTTCGGCGATCGGGCGCCATCTTGGATTTTGAGCCGCGACGTGCTTCTTAAAATCCAAGATGGTGCCCGATCATCGAACGGACCGGGATAAAACACCTAATAGCCCTGAAACCTCAACTCACAAGCAGCAAACTGCACTTTATCTTGCGTGCTCTACAGCAAACATTGGGATGCTGTGAAAGTTTTATCGGTAAATAAAGTAGATGAATAAAAAATGCGCGAGGTATAAAGTGCATCACGCTCGCATTCAAAAGGAACAGAAGAAACTTTTCAGAGTGAACGCATGAAAAAACCTAAATGTGATCAATTTGAGGGTGTCAGGTTTCATAGATTAGAAAGGGAGAAGAGCCAAAAAGAAATACAAAATGTTATACTACCTCGAATCAAAATAGCGTTCTGATTTAACCGGCTTTTCTTTGCTCATTTCTTCATTCTTCTCTTCTCTCTCCAAGTTGTCTTCGCTATTTCGAAACCTTTTGCCACCTTTAGAATTCTTCATTATTCTTCAGAGATTAAGAATAGCTTGATGCTTTCTTTCTTCAAAAACCCTTATCTGTCTTCAGGATTCTGAGAAGAATTTCAGAATCGCTTCTCAAACCGATTTTTCGATAGGAAATTTTCCATGTGTACTCAATCGCGCCCTTCAGGAAGATCTTCGTTTATTCGCGATAACTCTTCTATTTTTCTTTCTTTTGATTATCACTCCATTTTTTCTTCATTTAATTAAAACCTTTTTCGTCTTTAGATTTCTTCAGAATTTCAGAAGTGAAATTTTCTATCTTCTGGCAATCGTGCCCATTAGGAAGACCTTCACTTCTTCTCAATTTTCTTTCTCGATTTTCTTCCGCTTTTTTGTGGTCTTCAGAATTGTGCGCATTGCTGCCGATGCTCTTCGTTTTCGCATGTCTTCAGTCTTCAACAAGGTAACTTGTGAAGGCTTTCAAACTTCGTTAACTTCACATTTCTTCGCTTTATTGTCTTCTCATTTTTACTTGCTTTTTATCTGTCTACAAAAACGGAATTGTGTTAAAACTATGGCAATATTATGCCTGGATAATAATACTCAAATACATACGTTCAATAACTGATAGTGCTAACAAGGATATTTACGACAAAAGGTACATTATTGGTAAACTGAAATTTCAGTGCATGGGTGGTCCTCGAAAAGCCTGGAATTCCAAAATTCTGCAGAATCCCAATCATTGGAAAAGCTGAGTTTCCCATGGCAAAAGAAGGGGAAGTTTTTTGCTTTCCCATGGACAAACACCTGAAAGGCGAACACTTCACATTATTGTGCCATGAGAAATTAAGCTTTTTTACATTTGAAGTAAAGATCCAACTACACCTTGTTAGTGAGGGGTAGGATACACTACTTTTAGTGTTACCACCGTATGCATGGCTACGCGACCTCAAAATTCACTGTTGCAAATGGCGATTTTACGCAAGAAAAATTTAATAGCAATTTTCTTGAACAGAAAGTTAAACATTCTAGGCAAGGAAGCCAAAGGATAGCTTAAAACCATTTTGGTTGATTTTGCAATCAATATGGACCCAGTAAAGTAGCCGAATCCAGTGTTTGGTTTGACTGACAGCTAAAAATTGCCCATCGCCCATCGCAACATTGAATTTTGAGGTCGCATAGCAATGCATAGTGGTAACTGGCCAAAATTAAAGATATTAACAAATAGAGCAGATTTCAGACGAGTTGTTACATCTCTACCCCAGAAACAAGAGGCACTGTTTGTTTGGTATTTTGTGCATTCTTATTGGTTGACTGAACAATTACCCATGACCTCAACCAATAGGAACGCGGGGAAAACAAGTCTGATTTACTTTCGACAGTCATCTGAAATCCGCTCTAAGTCTTGAAAACCACATTAGAGTTATAAGCTAGTGTTCCTTTTACAACATATCTTTTGTACAGGCATTGCGACAGATTACATGAGAATGCCAGTAAGGATATCTACATGCCTTAAATGATATAACAAAAGAACACAACTATAAAATATTACGAGAGCTAAAATAGTGTCTAAGGAAATCTTTCCTGCCAAAGTATTGAAACATTCTGGTATGGTAAAACCTTTCAGTTTGGTGTTTTAGAGGTCACTACCAAAACTACCAGGTAACAACAATTATTATCCTACAATACGTTAAGGTCCAATATAGAATATAACATTACACTGGGCTGGGGAGCTGTACAGGATGCCAGCATTGGTATCAGAATAGTATAACTGCTCTGGATTGTCCAAACATGTGGATCCTCTAGTAACGCCCTGCAGATTAAAAAGAAAATGCAAAATAAGCTATAAGTTTATTTATTGTAGCTTCCAGGACTATCAAGGACTTTCAGGGAAAGAAGGGCTTTTAGGTTTTTCCAAACATACAAACAAGAAACAACAATCCAGCTCTTTTAAGTTCTGAGTACTTCATGTTTTAATTTCACTTACTTGGTGAATAAGAGCGTGACCTTGATCTGTAATAACCACCTCCACTGCCTCGGTAGTAATCTCTGTCATCCCTGTAGTAATCACGACCACCTCGGTAATCATAATCTCGCCTGTCATCATAATCATTGTACCTTCTACGACGAGGTTCCCGGTAATCACGACTCTCTCGGCCATCACGGTTATCTCGGCTATCACGGCTATCTCTGCCATCACGGCTATCTTCACTATGTCTATGAGAGTGCAGTGTCAAAGTAAGAACTCATGCATTGTAATAAAGGTAAGCTGAACAACATTTCAGTAAAACAAAAAATATATATTGGGAATAACCATTATGATACTTACTGTCCGGCTTTG
Organism: Scolanthus callimorphus; assembly: GCA_033964015.1. NCBI lineage: Eukaryota > Metazoa > Cnidaria > Anthozoa > Actiniaria > Edwardsiidae > Scolanthus > Scolanthus callimorphus. Next base: position 6,088,184 of record CM066914.1, read on the forward strand.
CCCATGTATATGCCAGGGGTTGGTGTATGTGCCCGTTTTGTGATAGAATAATCAACTCTGATGCGACGGCCATCTAGCTCAATTCCACTAGTGCGTTCTTTTGCCTTGAAGTGCCACAAAAAAATATTATTATTTTCATCATAAATAGTAATAGAAACAAAAATACAAATGAGTGTTTATACTTACAACTTCAGCATCTTTTACATCTTCATAATACACAAATCCAAAACCTCGAGAGCGACCAGTCTACAGAAAGCAAACAAGCTAGAATGTAAAACTGTCAAAGGTTTTGAACCAGATTGAGCCCAGATTTGGTGGCCAATTAGATATCCTAATTTATACCACACCACATAAAATTAGAATGCAGGAATGGTGTTGTATATTCAGTGGTAATTGCACTCAAACTTCCCATCTTGCACTGCATTTACGTTAACGTTGTCTATAATTTTCTGTAGCATGGTACAAAATAGTTATACAATGTACAATGAATTCTGGTGGCATACTGCAGAATGTCCCACTTGTCACTTGTATTTTCTTAGCATACACACTCGCCTGAATCAATATAATCCTCTTTTGTGAAGAAATTACTGAGGCTGCTACACTTTCTAGATGGTTTAAGAATTTCATACCTGATGATCATAAACTATCTGAATGGCTTCAACAGGGCCATATTTCTCAAAGACTGGCCGAATGTCCCTCTCTGTTGTGTAGAGGCTGATTCCAAATACACCCAGACATCGGCTTGGAGTTGGGTCATCCTGCAAGGATATTAATTCAATACATTGTAAGCTGCTGACAGTTTGGATACATTAACCAGGGTCAGCTAAACCAATGGCCTGAGCTCGGGATGGGGGATAGGCATATCTCATACAATTGACCGATACCCATAATTTAGCAGTTAGGCGATGATTTTGTATTTCTGCTAAATTTTCTATGCCCTAGCTAGAATTTCTTTTGGCCCTAAGCCAAAACTAAGAAATCCTGATATTGATGAGTATTGCAATAAATGGGGGCTAATTTTTCTAGGCCACTAATGTTTCATATTTTTAGAGACCTTGTATGAGGCTCAAACAAAATCTGCCCGACCTCCATACAAACACTATAAAAATATGCAACTTTAGAGGCCTTATAATTTCAAATTATCGCATGACTCCCAAACTTTCAGAATATCTTAGTTTTGAGGTATTCTAACTATAGCATACGAGATTTAGAAAGAAAACCGAAGCATTGTCCAACTGCTAAAATGCATGGATTGGTCAAGTCCCCAACTAGTACATGTGAAATATATACTGGAATTCCTTTTAAAAAAATTTTAAGCCTACACCACTTACATACCCTGTTTCCAACATGCCTCTTTCTGTTCGACAAAGGAGAATGCGATGTACTTCTGCCCCTAGAAAAGAATAATAAAAACACCTGAAAATGACATATATTACAGCTGTTTCAGGTAACATGCGACTTCGCCGTTGCTGCCAGAGTTTGGCAGTTGGATCTTCTGTGCTGTCCATCAATGCAATCTGTGTCCGTGTGAGCCAATCATATCCTTACTCAGTGCATTGGATTGGCTTCCCTTGTGAGACATGTCGCGACAGAAGCCAATTCACTGCACTAGGCGGACACAGGAAAACCCAACTGCCAAAAGCTATCTCAATGTTTTGAACGCGCTGGGTCGCGTGTTACCTGAAACAGCTGTAATTCATTACTGGTTATTCGTTATTACTGATATTCTCTCAAATCCAAGTATTGACAGCACCACATTGGCAAAACCAATATTTTTAGACATATTTACACCAGCCTGTATATGGCCCAATTTCAAGCCCTGGAGTACTAAACACATCCCTGAACTGGTAATGTTTAACCAGCACAAAGTAAGTTCGTAATTTTAAGACCTTTCTATCATCTAGCTTATATAAAGTACAGGAGGGTGCCAGGCTCATTGATTGCACTCTAAGTACTGGTATTGTATGTTAGTATATATATAGTTCTTATTTGTCATGTTTTTGCTTTTTCCTTATATAGTTAGTGTAAAATTATTGAAAAATTGAAATCTATCACTAGATCAAAAAGGAAAAGAATGTCAAATCTCTTGTACCTTCTACCACCCTTGTAGTGAGGACTTGTTGATCTGGAACGAGAGTATGACTTTCGTTTTCCAGATGATCGATATCGTGGTCGGCGACCAGGACTGTGGGATCTAGATCTGGAGTAACTACGAGATCTTGATTTAGATTTGGATGCTGAGGATCGTGATCGGGATTTTGAGTGCGATCTTGATGCAGATGGACGTTCTTCCTCATCAGCACTTTGTTCCTTTAAGGAAAATGTAATATATTTATCAAAACCTCTGGATACCAGGAAATTACAGATGAAACATACACCTATTTCAGAAAAGGTTGCACGGTCAACTGTCTGTTGTAGCCTGTGGCACGTCATGGGAGAAACTGAGAACAACAAAATTCTTGTGTTAACCCAGTACAAAATTTCCCTGCTAGCAGAGGCCTCTTCTCTGCATTTCGCTGGCTGAGTATCACGAGGAAGAGACCTCTACCCTGGGTCAAAACTCGCTTTGTTTTGCCGGCATCCACAACTTTGAACGGTTTGCTGAACGGTTCTTGAGCCCACCATATGCGCATGCATATCTACGTTTTCTGCAGATAATATTTGAGCACCCCAGCAGAAAACATCTATTATTATTCAGCCATGCCACTATCTCGGTTCTGATTGGCTAAGAGTACGCAGCGAAACCTTGTTGGCGCGCAGTGCCTGACGTCATACTACAGACATTAGGATTGATGCACTCTAATGACGTCATAACGCAAGCCAATAGGTTTGGCCGCCATCTTGGTTTTCATTTCCGAATTGAAAGCCGGTTTTGCGAATATTCTCGTTGAATCTGTTATGATTTTTGCCAAGAGATCATTGCTCAGGATATCTAAACATCAACTATGGCTATCTGAATTGAATACAAAAAGGAAAATACCAATGGACGTAAGATGAAGTTGAAAAACCGTGTCGCCGTGCACGGCCTCATCGTTGACTTCGTTTAGCTAGGTAAGAATTCTTGGTTGCTGAATAATAAAACAATTATTGAATTCGGTTTTCGCATGATAGTGAGATTTGTCAACGCCTCGAGTTAGTGTTATCCGCCTCAGCTTCGCTTCGGCAGATAACACAAACCTCGGCGTTGCCAAATCTCACTATCATGCTCAACCTCATCCAATAAGTGTTAAATATATGATGACTCTGACCATGTCTAATTATCCTCAATATTTACCATGTTTTCATCCCAAAGGGGGGTCACATGCACCCTCTTTTAGCTACGCCCTTGATAAACAAGACAAGACAACACAAACTACTTTATTCAAGTACTGTGCACCTGGTTTGCTGACCGTTTCTTGAGCCCAGCATATGTGCACGCTGTCTACAGACGTTTACCGCTGATATTATTTGAGCCCCCAGCGGAAAATGTCTGCAGATATGCGTGTGCATATAGTGGTTTCAAGAAATGGTCAGCAAACCATCCAAGGTTGTGGACGGCGGCAAAACAAAACAAGTTTTGACCCAGGGCAGAGGTCTCTTTTCCAGGGCAGGTCTCTTTGCCTCTGCTAGCAGGGAAGTACAAAATTTATTGCGAGCAATGTATTGTAGAATCATTTGACATAAGCAGGGTAAACAACAGCCATTTGCATTGATCAAAATTATCACGAGTGGACAGAAGCCAAGGTAAAAGATTGTTTTCTTTCTTCTTCTTTTTCAGCAGTGGTCAGCCGATGTGGTTCGATAGTTCAGTCTTTCTAGTGAAAGCAATCAAAAACAGTTTAGCACACCACAAGTGCACAATTGGGCTAAATGCACTGAAATATGTATCTTACATATCATACACTGAACACTAAAACACCTCAGGAGCAAGTAAAATAGGGAGGTATAAAAGATTACTTTGAAAACTACAGAAAAACATCGTTATTTGTGAGATTCGAACCAAAATGGCGCGGACAGCTGTCTTTCTACAACGGTATTGAAGATAAATAAAATACATGAATTCATGGTCTGCTGCTCGAAACGTTAATCTTACCTTTTCTTCAGAGCTTTCTCTGTAGTGCCCGTCGCTCATTTTGAAACTTTAAAACGTAAAAATTAGAAAAATGTTTGGTTTGAACCGAATCTTTGTACGAGTAAACCACGAGGAGGACGAGCTAAAACAACCAAATGATGCTATCCCAGGGATCACCACGAGCGTTGTGATGAGTACTGCAGGGCATTCTGGGTAATTCCACAGGAAAACCGCCTTCTCGCTTTGGTGCTTTACTTTTCAGTTTAGCTCAAAAGTTACGATTTTTTTTACCTTTTTAGAGCGTGAAAACACTATAAAATTTGACCTTCGAAATTTAAAAGTTTCATAACCATTTACTTTTGAGCTAAACAAAATTTAAAAAACGCAGACACGGTTTTTGAGAGTGATGAGTCAATTAAAATGGCACACCAAAATATGTATTCAATCCTTTAAACAAATTATATTTATTGATAAGTCATTTCTCTAGCCATTCTTATAAACCTATAAACTTTCTAACGATTTAAGGTTGACATGTTTTGGTTAAACTAATGGACGTGTATGATTTTTTTTCCGAGGACGTGCGCGAAGGTTCTCAGTACTTATTTTAGTTCTTATTTTGCTTCCATAACCTGTGGCGTAACAGCATTTAGGAAAGGAGGGTCACAGCTACTGAAAATATATGATGACTCTGACCATGTCTACTTATATTGTTAAAGTATTTACTATGTTTTTCCGTCCCAAAACGGCCCATATCAAGAAAATTTCCTTAAAAATGGTCGACTTTCTTCAACTTCCTTATAAGGAAGTTTGGAATCCCAGTAAGTTTTTCACTATTTTTATTGACGTAGAATACTTCAAACTCAACCAGAACTCAAACACACTCTAGAAAATATGTTATGTGCATTTTCCGCTGTGTTTTTCACGGTCAAGAACCTGGAAATGAGGTAGACAAGACACCACAGGAAGCCCACTCTATCTCTAGAAAGACGACAATGTTTTCTTGATATGGGGCCGGGGTGGGAGGGGTTGCATACACCCTAGGACCCCCTTTTAGGTGCACCATTGATAGACAAGATGAGCCGAACTTCCGTGCACCTGTGTACATTGGCATATACCTTGAATAACATTTAGTACTTTTTCTTATTTTACCTACATTTGACGAGTATCTTTCTTAGCTCTAAATAACTTTGTGGATGGGAAAATTATCCCTTTTTTACTGCTGGCAAATTTTCCGATTTCTTACCTTCTCCTGGCAAAAGGAATGGGTAAATTTTTGCCAGCAGTTCAGGAACGACCAGTATTGATTTGATGCTACACAGCTACATGCTCCGCATGCTTAGAGAGGCCCTTGACTAAATATAATGACTAAATACGCATTTAGTTGAGAGAGAGCTCGTTGTGTGCCCCGTGTATATATAAGAAAGGGAACTTTATTGTTGTTTTGAAATCATTCAATATTTTCAACAGCTAGGAATCCCATTGAATTTCGATCCAACATCAAAATTTATCCGCTCTAACAAACCTATTTCTACCTGTCAATTGAAGTACTTCCAACTATTTTATTAATATATTTTTCAAATACATGGCTTTTGTTCAAAAGTCGCCGGTCGTAATTTTTAGCAGGTGTCGCCATTCAGAAATATTAAGTTATTCATAATAAAGGAAAGGATATAATATCAAATCTGGCGGGATTCGCAGATAAACAAGAAGGTAGGGCTGTCAAAAGCAAGTTGCAATGTGTGACGCAGTAAGTGTGTTTTTTTGCAAAAGGAAGTTCACTCACAAAGCAAGTTTGCCTAGCTCGTGGACGTTCGTTTTCGAGTGGTAAATTAATTTTTTTTTCTCTAAAGAGGAACCCCTCTAATTTTCTAATTATTTTCCCAGGTATTCTAAATTCACCTAACAGAAGGATTACCCACTTTAGATTGGTAAGCACACAACTCAGTTTTCCATCATTAGTAAATATATATTTCAATTGTTTTTCTATAGTATGTTATGATGGAAGACGAATCCCAAGGGTTCTTCAGATAATGAATGTGATAGTTGCAAATCCCTGCACAACAGCGTTTGTTCAGGTTGTTGTCTTCTTGCTTGTGAGTTGCGTGTATAATGGGTAGTCGCAGCATACCTGAAGCGAACGCTGTAGGAAAACTAAATGAAAAGAGCTTTGTTTTATAGCTGAAGTCGCTGTTTCCTTCGCGCGCTGCACTTTTCAAAAGTCGCTTTGGGTTTGACATTTTGAGTTTTCTGTTCCGCCAGTCAAACACTGTAAGCCAATCAGGTTCGCCATTGTTTCGCCTATAGTAGTGCAGTCGACTGGCTTTCTGTCGGCTGCCCCTTTCGTCCTTTCTGCTAGCGACCTAGAGAGACGTTTGTGCGAGGCATACGCAGAAAAATTTTGAAATGAATGTGAGTGTTCGTCATCCATGTGATTGTCCATGAGAAGCCGAACACTTCCTATTCTTGTGTCACTGGATACTTTTTCCCATTGGGTTTCTGCAGAAATTCTCATGGGGCGGCCTGAGAGGCCTGAGGGGCCTGAGACGAGATTTGAACACCACAGGCAGCCCGCGCGGATTTGCCATAAAATGACGAGCTTTCTTTGATATGCGGAATGAATATCGTGCCGTCACCATCGTGGAGAATGAAAAAAACTTATTGCACCGACAAAATCTTCCCCCCCACCGGCACCCCTCAAATGGTCTACACCTAAGGCAATAAGCATTGCAATCAAAGTAAACTTAACATTATCGAGTCATTATTTGAACCACCTCATGGCATTGGACAGTCTTTTCTTTTCTCGTCGCCTTTTCACAGCCTCCTCCTGCTGCGCAGATTATACCATTGCTGATATCCCTTTTGTGCAATCTACACTGGCCGGTACAGAGGGGGAGTGAAATCACTTTCCTCCGGGATCGAATGTGAGCTCTGTCTGTGCGCGCACATTTTCGCGTGCCAGATCACTATGACCCCGTCCCCAGGTCAAAGTCCAGAGCAATATTGCAGAGCTTATGAAACATCACTCGTCACAAAACGGTGCCGTCAAAATTCTTACAACTCCTGAGTTTGAATAACACTCTTGCACTTCGTTAATACGGTATTTCGTGCTTGTTTCCTTACCAGAGGGTTGTATTGCAATCTGCGTGAATGCGTTAGTTTGGCCCCTGATGTGAGGTTACTTCCTGTGCGCAATACGTGCACTAAAAAGCTGAGAGGTCTGTGTGCAAGTCAAGGACATATAAATATACACCTCCAAAACTTGGTAAACAGTATACATATTTAGTGGCAAATGATCTGATCAACGTAGAAATTCAAGATGGTTTCTGAATCCCTGCGAAAAATCTGTGGCAGAAGGCGACGAGATGAAAATCAAGAAATCAAACAGCGATTGCCGGTGACACAGAAAATTTCGCACGGTGTTGGCCACATTTTGAACGATCTTGCTGCCAGCGTTTGGTTTAGCTACTTGATAATCTATTTAACTAAAGTCGCTGGGCTTCCAAACAGGCATACGGGACTTGTAGTCCTGCTAGGACAAGTTGCTGATGCGGTATGTACGCCGTTTGTGGGAATACTATGTGATAGGACAGTGTGCCGTTATGGGCGCCGAAAAATTTGGCATCTAGTGGGATGTGTTTTGACTAGTCTGTCATTTCCGCTGTTGTTTATTCGGCTCTTGCCGGTCGATTCGTCTCCGACTACCAAGGTTTGCTACTATGTGGGGATTGCTGCAGTGTTTCAGTTCGGATGGGGATCCGTTCAGATCAGCCATCTTACATTGATCCCGGAAATCTCCAAACGGAGCAGCGAGAGAGTGGAACTCAACGCGATCAGGTAAGACTTGGATTCTAACTCTTGCTAATAAAATACACAGAAAAAAAATTACATCTTTGATCCTATTAACAGAGTAAATGATAAGATAGCATACAATAACATACAATTATAGCATACAATAAAAGATTACAATTGTGGAATCTAATTATTAAAAACCGTCTCGTGCGGTTTAGCAAATTTTACGAAGGAAAAAGGACCGCAAGGCGTATTTGAGCCGATGCGGTTAAACACTAAAGAGTTTATTGCTATATTAATGAAGTTTGACCTGCAATCATCAGGGGCACTCAACGATCATTTTCGGTAAATTAATATATGTTCGGATGGCGCTAGGAGACCTAAAATTTTCGCTTCAGAATTTGAAGCTTGACGTAAGCTTGAATTTTCGTATGTAGATTATAAGATCGCCTGGATGTTTCGGATTGCACTATTAAGGTATCAGGAACCCTTTTGAAGCCATATCATATAAAAATGACTTTTCGAATAGAGTTTTTCCCCTGGCATTATCGGAAGACTTGATTTCAATCCCTAAAAGTTTCGCATCCCATAACTTTCAGCTACGAACAGTCATTTTTACGGATTGAAAATACGCAATTTACAGTCGTTAGTATACTCGGCAATGACTTATAATGGCATTTTTGCATTTTTAGCTATTTCACATCAGTGTCTCGTTGGGTTCCCCGTAAATCATGTCTAATAAATAGATCTTGCGCAAGTAGTAAAATCTATTCTATGTTACTTTGGAGCGGTTTTCACATGACTGTCGTGAAACCAATCGCAAAGTAATTGCACCAATTCTGAATAAAACCTATAGGAGTAATTACAAAGTAGTTGCGAATTACTCACGACAGTCATCTGAAATTCGCTTTATGATCGTGCACCGGTGAACCTGTTTCCCGCTCGGTGCTCGAGTAGTTTCTAAAAGATCGTTTTTGAAACGAGAGGATTTTTCCCCCACCAGTGAACTGCATTTGCGTAGGTGCAGAAAACTAGGACAAATATCTCAAAATATTGTTCACCCTGCAGCCTAACGTAGTTTCATTTTCATAAAAAAAAACTTAAAAAACGAACGAACCTTTCGCGTGAGACTTGCGGGAAAATTGCCCACGGTCAAGGGCAAATGCCGGGTTGCGTGGGCATAAGAACACAACAAACCGCGCCCAGTCACGTCTACTTCCGTTTCTTAAAGAGCTTCAGTCAGCCGCCATTTTGTCAGCCTAGCAACATACCGAGTCAGGGAAAGCACCCATTTCCATCGGCTGATTTGGGGAATGTAGTGCGATATTCGATTCAGTTCGGTAAATGAAGTATCAGACTTTGTTTGTAGATGGTAATTTCGAGATCGTATGTAAAGAATCTTTTTGAGCAACAACATTTTTTCAAAATCTGTTCAATTGTTTATTCTGCGAATATTCCGCAGCTTGGCACTAAAGCAATGTATGTTTGTTACACGTTTCAACTCACTTATATGTTTCTGACAGAAATCAATCACTTTGGATGGCGAAATAGCCATAATCTACCTGCCTTTCCCTGTTGAGGTCTCTCAAGTCGAGACCTCTGCTAGCCTAAGACGCTCAGCAGAGACTCAGCGCTTAACAAACTTGCGTAAAGAAATGTGCTCTTTGCCTCTTCGAACTCAAGCACTATGCTGTTTTAGTATATTTTATGGGTTTAATCTAGTACTTTTAAAAAGCCTACTCGAGACACACAGCACTTGCTGAAAGAAACTCGCGCCAAATGCGCGCTTAAATTAATTGCGTGCGTTTTTTCCATCGAGCGTTAAATATCGTCTGCTTTGGTAGTTACTGTGCATGTACTGTGGGCTTAAATTTCTGTGGGACTTATTGTAAGAAATTACGTTAGATTCGTTTGAAAGAAAGCGAGGGTCTTCTCTATCTCATAAGAGGGACCATCAAGCGGTCGTCAAAATTTATGTTGAAAAAAAAAATGTTTAAGACAAGCTCTTCTCTGTTGTAAGAAGGAAACTTGAAATGTCAAAAGCAAAGGCTAAACTCGGCTTAACATTTCTAAGGGAAAACGAGCTGCGCACACGTGAATGCCCAATCTTATCCGCTGAAATATGATCCATTGAAGTCAATGGAAACTAATGTTCCCGATTCCTGATTTTCCTTTCCTGTTCGAAAAAGGAAACAGATTAGCTAACCACGAAAGACAAATATTTCTATTAATCAGCGTTTCTGTGACCATGTCGTTTGACTGTCAAATGACTGTCCAATTCACTGGTAACGTTGAAAGAAACAACAATTTGCCCTTTTTATCGGTTCAGCAAGGTAAGCTGTTTAAATCTTATAGGTATTTGCGTATTACTTTTTCTTGGCATGAAGAGATCAGCTTGTTATTCAAACCTAGTTTATAGAGATTTAAAAGAATGAGAAACGAAAATTACGCCTTTTGCGCGTCACTGAAGGAAACTGTTCATCTGTGTTCACGTAACATAGATATTTTCGTTGCGTGCGAATTTGTGTGTGACGTCACTTCCTCCCTGGTGTGGTCTTGCCCCGAGGGTTGCGCTATTTCTGTGTTCAATCCTAGTAACTAAATCCGCGAAGTTCGGTGGCGTGATGACTTGGCATTTTTGTAGCCGGCGGTTTGAGTATCACTGCATATCCTTCTCGTCATGTGTGACACTACACCAAATAGTGAAAACAAATAGTGAAAATTTTCAAATTTCCTCTAGCAAATACAGTAAATGTATGGGAAAATCTCCCGAGAAAGGGGAGCCGCGGCCCCCTGCCCCCCCCCCCCCCCCCCATCCACCCTGCCCCCCATCCCCCCTGGCTACGCCCCTGGAATACGAACCTAATTACCGTCAAATGCGGTACGATCGAGAGCGAAAGGACGGCTAAAATTCAGCCTAGGCCAACCCCGCTCTGGAACTATGTGCAGTGTGCTGGGAGTGACTCGGTTCCGTGAGGTAGTCTGCTTCAACAAGTCCCAAGACAATTTCATTAGTGTGAGGCTTGTTCATCTCGAAGGGAGGGGGGGGGGGGGCACTCCACTGATTTTTGGGTAGGGGTGTGCCGCCGAGGTCTCGAAAACCTGACCCTATCAGATACCAAAAATCCACGTTTTTTTATACCCTACCGTAGACCTAGGGTCAAATTGTATACCCTACCGCAGACCTGAAGTTAGTCACCAGGGTGGTCCCATTGGTCGCTATCAAAGCGGTATTTGAAAAGGTTTTGAAATAAACTGTATTTCCACTAATTGTGTCACAACTTATTGATCGAAATTTGTTTGCACTTGGGTAGCCATACTGAAATACATACCCTATCAGAGAGCAAACAAGCGAAAAACGATACCCTACCGGAGACTCAGGAGCCCAAAAAACACGCCCTAAAGGGCGGCGCATACCCGTGCACCTTATATACACGAAATTCTAATAAGAAGAGATTTTGAAATACATAAACAAGCAAAAACATAAAGCGAAAATGTCCGACGTTTCGGCGTCATCATGGCGCCATTATCAAGGGTAGTAAATTATGCGAGTGTTCAGAGTACTTAGAGTTCAGAGTCACTATATTTACATAAATCAGACAAAGACTTTGGCGCGTATGGAGTCTGCTTGATAAAAAACATTTCGTTAACAAGACAATCAAACTTATTAGCGCATTTTTTAAGCACGCGAAAACAATTTTGTAGCTTGTGGAACAGCGCCTGAATGTTCGCCATCGTAATGCTTACGGATTGACGAGGTCTTGCTATTATGACCTGACACACGTACAAACAGATGCCCACGCGAAATGAAATAACAAATACCAATAAATATAACTGATCATATGGCTGATCACCACACACTGCGCATTTGTACACATTTGACACATGGGACCATTTCATTAGCACGTTAGCTTTCACACAAGGTTAATTCCTTATCTCCACTCTGTTGAACTTAGTGCTACGCGGCCACATGCTTGCCTGAACATCTACATGCATTTGTACACGTGGTTGTTGCTCGATACCGTGTAGAAAGAAACCAAGAGGTCCAATGGGATCTGTTTGTCTCATATGTCAGTCAATTTCCCTTTCAGATCAGCACTGACATTTCTATGTGGAATATTCGTGTACGGCGTCACGTGGATCTTACTGGGAGAAAGCTCAGACGAATCGCTCTCTCCAAGTGTGTGGAAACAATTTATGGCAAGTAAATGAAGTCGTAATAGACAATAGAATAAGCAATAAGGGCAATTCTACCCCACCAGAAGGGGTCGTGTAGCAGCCTTTTGAAAATTCACTGTAGCCTGAATTGACGATTCCACCCATAAGCCCAAGCCGTGTCCCACAACTACCAAAATTTTAAGTGCGTGCTTTTTCAACATTTTGTTCGACAAATATCCTTCATTTGGCCATGAAGTGCGCGCGTGCGTTATATAGCTGGAATCGCCTATTCCAGCTATTCAAAACTTAAATCTCGATTGTACCTCTCACTTGAACGAGAGCAAATTGACTGCTGAAATTCAAGCTATTAACTAGGAATATTTTCAATATTTTCACAGTACTTGTCCTTCATAATTGTTGGATGCGGAAATGTCTTTAATGTCATCTTCCACGTCTTCACCAAAGAGCCCCCGTCCGAGGCCCTCCTAAAATGGAAGGAAGAGCAACAACAAACGAAAGCTGCGTTAGAAAAACCCCACTGCAACGGAAAGAAAGGTAAATTTGTCGATAAATCGGTTGCGACCAAGCCCAAGGTTAAATCCAGGGTTACGTCAAGAACTAAGGCTTATAAATCTTGCTCTCTCCCCTCGTCGCGAACTCCTCATTTTGTCAAGAAAGAGGCGCGAATCTGTTCTGGTTTCCGCAGCTTGTTGCGAATGTTGCGCGCACATGTTTAAGGTGACTCCACGAAAAGTCCAAGCGCATTTTCTGAAAATATAAATTCGGTCATAACTTTTATAATATTCCTGTGACGAATATCAAACTTGGAGGACAGTAGGAGGCATCTTTTAGCAATACTTTAACATACTTCGATCTTTATTTGCGTTAATATTTTTGATAATATCCCAGCTACAGTTGACCCCCTTGTTCCACTTTAGACATCTCTGAAAAAAAAATTGCTATCACTTTTGCACGAAATTTCACGAATTTGCACGAATTTTTTTTTGCATAGAAAATCTTAGCCAATTCCTCGGAACCAAATTTGAGATTTTATAGGAGCAACAAATTGATGACTTATTTTTTCTTTCTACTCATGCTTAACATTAAAAGTCCTATAGCATCACCAAAAAACACCGAAACATATTTTTCCGTGCTACAATTTACGTAATAAAGTAATCCTGGTACACTGCGCGCTACTTCACAATTTTTAAAAACCTTCCGTCACAACGCGCGCGCTGTCCTGTCTTTTTTTTAAATACAGACAGTAGAGTCGTCTACACTGAATCATCAAATTCTCCAAGCCGACGGAGTGGTGCGTCACCTCAAGTCGTTACAGCGTTGTGTGACAGCAAACATTCGAACCATAGCAATGGAGACGTGACGGGTATCACTGATAATAACGCAAACTACAGCGAGCAAGCACCGCTTGTCTCAGGAAATGAGGACGGTCGTGACAAGGAACTGGACATTGTGGAGCTGAAAGAGCCTGTCGTGAGACCAAGTGGAAAAACAAAGAAACAATGGTTGAAAGATCCGAATCTCTACAAGGTAAATAGCGAAATAAATAGGAAATGCATGCATTCTTTTGTGCGCGCCCTGGTGCTCATTTGTTTATATTACCGTGTCGAGAATGGAAGTTTAACATTGAAAAAGGACATTTCTCTAGATTCACAGTAGTCTACCCTTCCGTTGTATGCTCGATGTGCAGTTATCTTGACGTCTTTAAAGACAATAAAAAAGGAAAATACATGCCCACGCATTCAGTGCTGCGCGCCTGAGCGCTCATTAGTGCGAAGAATGACATCTCAGGTTATAACACCGAAAAAGCGCAGAAAATTCGATTGAGACATTAATAAAGTTCATTATTTTTTTATGCAAGCCCGAATTGAACATTATGAAGTGCGCACCTGCGCTTTTGTACGCGCAGCTCTCTCTAGACACAAGCATTTGCGTCAAAAAGTGATTCGTGAACAAAACATTTTTTGGGAGGTACCGAGATCCTTGCCCGGGTTCTCCACCAGTGTTACCAATCGTATAGGCACCAATTCAGGATCTTTATTCAGCAAGGCTTAACTCACTCGCTTACTCACTCTGCTAACTCCTACTACATGCTAACTTTTATAGGGCACAGCTCGGGATGTTTCTCACGGTGCTAACATGCTATACATGCTAACGTTTATAGGGCACAGCTCGGGATGTTTCTCACGGTGGGTTGATCGAGTGCTCAGTTGACACGTTCTTTAGATTGTTCGTCCTGGTTATCAGAACTAGTATATCTGATTCGCGCATGAGCACTTGCCGTGGGAACAGTTTAGTGTGTTCCTTTCCAAGGTCTAGTTGAGGTTGTTATAAATTCTTCTCTTCAATAACTCTTACCACCGCGAAAAACGTCTAACCTGTGCCCTTCACAAACACTGTTATTAAAATAATGATAGTACTTGAGAATTGGCTTGGGGAAATCCCTACAAATCTACAATTACTATACGCCTCTTGTAACAGTGTCACAAAACACCACACGGTCCATCTAGCGAATTGTCCATTTATCTGTTTCCAGTGAAATTTGTTTCATAGCTTGCAGTGTGTTATAGGAGCAAGTCACTCATATCACGCGAACTGACTGATCAACCAATCAAAATGTTCAGCATTGCAAACCGTTACGGCGCGGACATAACACGGTAGGATCGGAAAATATTGCCCACGCACGCCGCGCACTGAGAGCCAATGAGAACACAGAATGGACGATTCCAGCTATAAGTGCGCTCGCTCTTCTTTTTTCAGAAATGCCCTAGGCGTCTCCCACAGCTATCAGAACTGCAGCGCGCGCGTGTGTTATAGCTGGAACCGCCCAGTCGTACCGTGCCCTGTAGAAAAAAATAAAAAGATTTTATCTTCCGTTTAGGTCGGCCTAATGTACATGTGTACTCGTATTGTTGTCAACATCTCCCAGTCGTACCTCCCTCTGTACCTGACCGACACCATGGACTTTAACAAGGTTGGTAAGGAGTGGCTTAGTATCTTATCAGTCAATCCATGTGGCACTCATAATAGTTCCAGACTATAGTCCAGTACTCCTTTTGTAAAAAACCGGACAAGATTGCTTTTGTCATAGACAGTACCGCAACTATGATTTCTCGATCAATAGGGGCAAAACTCAAAACCGCGTGATGACGTGAGACGTTTTTTGACGAGACCCAGTCGACTTCACTACGCGAAAAAGAGCAAGGACGTGATTGGCCTGATAGTTTGACTGGCAGAACAAAAAAAAAACACAACAGAAGTCAATTCACTGTTCTAAGCAAAACAGGGCAAGGACCTTTTGACTGACGGAACAGAATAACACAACAGAAGCCAATTCACTGTACTAGTAAAACAGGGCAAGGACCTGATTGACCTGATGGTTTGACTGGCACTGAGAACAGAAAAAGCTGAATCAACCCACGTTTTGAAAGTTAACTGCACGAACCAACGGTTCAGGCCATAAACAGTTTTAAAAGAAAAGCAGGGACGTCAACCCTAAGACTTCAAACTCTGGAGACCGCCTTGAAATGGCGAAATTTCCTGAAAGTCTCCCGGGAGAAATACAGTAAATTTATGGCAGTCGTCTTGAATACTTCCCGGGAGACGGAGCGTAAAATCATGAGACTCCTGGGAAAACCGGGAGAGCTAGAGCTAACGTCCCTGGAAAAGTAGAATAGCGTGTTATGTTGTGCAAATGGCGTTATCTGCAAAATATTTCAGACTATAAATGTAGAGATGTAAAAGTGTTTTGTTTGTTTGTAAATCTCTAGGAGGCCATCGCGTATTTCCCGCTGGTCGTGTTGACGAGTGGTGTTGTCGCTAGTGTTATCGTGAAGCCGCTAAACAAGAAACTAGGAAACAAGGCGGGTTAGCGCTACCGTAAATATACATACTTTATTATATAAACACCAATGAAATACCGGGTGATCTCCCGCGCGAAAACTTGATATCTTCACATGTGAAAATAACATGTTATTTTCACACGTGAAAATATCACACTTGCCTTTGCTCAATGCTCGATTTTTAGGCTTAACTCAAATAAATTTTGAATTTGGTATTTCATTGATGTTTATATAATAAACAGAACATTACATGACCGCTTGGAGATACGAATTTTATCTTCTCGTGTTAAAAATTTATCTCACTCGTGAGATAAAATTTAAACACTCGAAGATACAATTCGTATCTCCGCGCGGTCATGTAATATCCTCTATATATACAAGTAAAGCTCTTTTCCCTTGCCCTCAGCTATAAGCGCGCGCGCTTGTTCGACAAATGTCCCACATCTACCTACTTGCAGCGCGCGCGTGCGTTATAGCTTATCAATCACTTGGTCGCCATTTTATTTTTCCTCGTCCAAAGGGCTTGCTGACGAGTTTGAAAACACAGCCAGCCCGCGCGGATTAAAAAAGATATGCATTATTATTTGTACTTCTCTTTCCAGGCGACATTTTCACTGGGTTCTCTACTAGCGCTCTGTGCGTGCGCCTGGTTCTATATTCAACCCGTCGCGAGTCGTAATGCTATTTACGCCGCCACCATCGTCATGGGGTGTGGTGGGTCCGTCATGCTGGTCTCCGCGCTCTCCTTGATTGCGCATCTCGTCGGCAATGACAATGTGAGTTTCTAATCTAATCAATGATATTAGATATCTTAGCAGCGGGTTGGAGCGGTCCTTTTGCCCCTAATTAGGTTAGAGCGGGCAACTGAATGCACCAGTGAGCAATGTGTAGAGGAGAATCAATTATCAGGGATTTGTGAAAACGACATCTATAATAAGCTCTCGCAAATATGTAATCACAGTCCCAACTTGTGCTGTGTTTTTTTAGCAATCTGGTGCGTTCATCTACGGCGCCATCAGCTTCACGGATAAGTTATCAAGTGGCGCGGTAATCGCTATTATTCAAGAACTGAACCCACGGAAAAGCCCAGGGTGAGACCTGTTTACTTGTCTACTTGTCTACGTGCTGTTTGCTTGTTTGCTTGTTTGCTTGTTTGCTTGTTTGCTTGTTTGCTTGTTTGCTTGTTTACTTGTTTACTTGTTTACTCGTTTACTCTTTTCTGTAGAAGTGCGTGCAGTACGTGCGCTGGGTACGTGAGATACATTCAGAGCTTGGCTCCTGGCATCGCAGCGCTACTCGCTCTATTTATCACCCTCGTCTTCTACGAGCCTTTCTTTGAGTGCAGAAGGAGAGGTAAGGACGGTAGATAATAATAACCAGAAAAATGTAACTGTATTTTAGTGCTTCAAAGGGGGGGGGGGGGGGGGGAGGGGGGTGGCCCCCTCTGGATACACCCCTGCACTGGAGTCATCGCCTGTCTTTCCTTGATGGGGCAGCATGGCATTTGATCTCTGTTTTCTTTTCTTACAGTTGTCAGATTTGATAAAGAGATGCAAACAGAGCCCGATGAAGATGTAGATTTTGAAAACATGGTGATACATGATGACAACGCAGAATTCATAAATGTTGAGAATGAAGTGAATGAAGAACGGGGATCAACTTCGAGATCATCGGTTTCATCAGTAGAATCATGCGAGGAGCAAAAAGAACATGAACCTAGTATATGGGAGAAGCAGCCTCAGCTCGAAATTCTGGAACGTTTATCGGGAAAGCGATCGCGCAAATCAAAACCACAGGCAACCCAAGAGTCAAGTGATAAATACTCAGCATTCAGACTTGCGTCATCTTGTGTGCCTTCTCCTGAGTTAGAGAGAAGGACGATTGTTTGATAAAGAAACCCCTCTACAGACGCGGATTTCACTTGACCATCACATTACCCGCCGAAAGCGCTTACGTATTCACAGAAACGTATAAGCGAGTTATATGTTTCTGGTTTTCTTCAACACCACTCCTGGTCGCAATATTGCAATACGCTTCTATAACGGGGATTTTACTGGAGAGGGGAGAGGGGGGGAAAGGGGATCACGTGAACACTATACCAGTAAAACGAGGAAAACACGAGGACAAAGCATGTTTATTGAGCAGCACACGCAATGTACTGCAAGAGCCGTAAGAACGTTCGTTCATGATGGCCTGCACGTGGACGACACGAGGACAAAGCATGTTTATTGAGCAGCACACGCAATGTACTGCGAGAGCCGTAAGAACGTTCGTTCATGATGGCCTGCACGTGGACGACACGAGGACAAAGCATGTTTATTGAGCAGCACACGCAATGTACTGCGAGAGCCGTAAGAACGTTCGTTCATGATGGCCTGCACGTGGACGACACGCACGCCAGCGGTAAATTTGGAAATACGACAGTCACTCAAAAATCAGTACTGAATGACGGACTCATGAATTATCAATAGAATAGTTAATTATTTGCAAAAAACGTTATTTACTAAGTAAATTATACAACGGTCGATAGGAATATTTAAATTAAATGGAAAAGGGGATTTAAATAGTAGATCTCTCGGTTCTTCGTGAATTTGTTTCTAACTTTGTACTCTGTGGTATTTTATGGGGAAGTAGTCCCTAGCAATCTTAGCGGGTTTCCTGTGGATAGTGACTGCTATTGCGTGCGACATCAGACCATCAGCCAATGGTTTTGCTCAAACTTTAGACAATAAAAACAATAGGGCTTTTCTGTACTGTCTCAGGCACTATATAGTTTTCCCTTCGGAAATTTGTTAACATCTCTCTTACTTTCGGGCTTTTCTCTGACCCCTAAACTACACGGAAAATGTTTTTCCGTGTTTTTAATTTCTCGTTTAGTCATTAGTAGTGACACTCAGTACAGATCGATTAAAAAACTTAAGCACATGCTTAATTCTCATATGTCACACTCCGCTGGATTCCTCAAATAAAGTTGTCGGGCCACTTTGATGAATTTACTTGCAACAGTTTTGTTTTCGCCTGACATTACTCGCTTAGTTCTCTGACAAAACACCCACTTATACAAGCTGTTCGGTCTCAGTCGCCGCCGGCAAGCAGAAAAGCGGCATTGAAATAGCAAGATCAAATATTCGTCATGCGCGCTTTTACTCTTCATCACTAGAAATAACCACAAGTAAGGACATCAGGGATACCAGTATCCGCAATTCGCAAAGGGTGTTTTTAAAAGGCAAACACGAGAAAAAAAGGTTTTTGTAGCGCTGCGATCTAAGGCAACTTACGGTTCAGGGAGAGGCCTTTGAGTGACTTATTTTCCCTAGCCATCCTCCAAAGGCAACTCTATGGGCAAAAGGAGGGATTGGGAGGATTTGGGCTTCCTGTGTTTTAATGTAATGTAATGTAGGCACTTGTATACCGCAAATTATCATATGAATATGTTCAAATGCGGTTTACAGATGTGGATATGTCTGATCCCTAAGATGCGGACTGCGATTTATACAATGCAGTTTACAATCATGAGTGGTTGTTAGATTACATTCTGTGGTGAGCACTGTGATTGTTTAACGTCCCTCGCATAGTGGTTAAGTGTAGTGGGCTGAGAGACGGGACCTCGGTTTATTGTCTCATCCGAAAGACGTGAAACACAGGCGAAATGACGAATCACTTCAACCCACGATGGACACAAGGTTCGAAACAGCAGAGAAAAATCCCAACTGCCCCGACTGGGATTCGAACCCGGTGCACAGAGGTGAGAGGCAAACGCTTTACACGCTGCGCCACCCGTGCTTGAGTTCAATGGACGTGAAGTTGTGACAGGAAGCCCAAGACAGTGTTTTCGCGTT
The DNA here is from genome assembly GCA_033964015.1 of Scolanthus callimorphus. Lineage (NCBI taxonomy): Eukaryota > Metazoa > Cnidaria > Anthozoa > Actiniaria > Edwardsiidae > Scolanthus > Scolanthus callimorphus. Next base: position 6,107,881 of record CM066914.1, read on the forward strand.
TTTCTCATTTCCTTTCGTTCTTTTTAAGAGAAATGCCTCTGGAGGAAGTTATGTCTTCCCCAACATCATTTGACAACAAACAACATTCATATATCACCATTGTCTCCATAAAATACTGCAAAACCTTTAATTGGGTTCATTTATCTGTTAATTGAAAAATCTAGAACTACATTCCAGAAAATATATAGTTGCAGATTTTTTTCTACGGGAATGGTCGGTCCGCTGGCTTGAGATGGCTTTTGTAATTATTCTTTTCTGAAGATGGCAATGCATCTGTAAAGAGAAATAACAAAATAATGAAATTGAATATGAATAGTTATGTATTCGCCTCTCTCCCATCTCCTCCATCCTTCCGGTTTCTTACCAATTTGAAGTAGACCGGTCCATCCTAGACAGAAAAGACGGCGCGAATTGCTCAAAGTTTGTCATTGCTTCTTATTAGCCAGCAAATAAATTTCGTTTTAGCCACTTGCACGCTCCTTTTTTTGTTCAAGTTACGCTCCTTTTTTTGTTCAAGTTTTTTTCCCTTCCCTTCCCTTCCCTTCCCTTCCCTTCCCTTCCCTTCCCTTCCCTTCCCTTCCCTTCCCTTCCCTTCCCTTCCCTTCCCTTCCCTTCCCTTCCCTTCCCTTCCCTTCCCTTCCCTTCCCTTCCCTTCCCTTCCCTTCCCTTCCCTTCCTTCCCTTCCCTTCCCTTCCCTTCCCTTCCCTTCCCTTCCCTTCCCTTCCCTTCCCTTCCCTTCCCTTCCCTTCCCTTCCCTTCCCTTCCTTCCCTTCCCTTCCCTTCCCTTCCCTTCCCTTCCCTTCCCTTCCCTTCCAGTATCTTACCATGTACTGCTCTTTCGTCTCTCAAAATCGCCATAGCTCAGGGCATCGAGAAATCGCTGCCAATGAGAGGGGATGACCGCCTCTTCGTGCAATGCTTCGAGCTCCCGAATGGCAGGCTGCAGTCTCCAGCGGCATATGAAATTTATTGTTGGATTTTTCTTACAGACTCTGTCACTTTTGGTCTTCCTCTTTTTGGATATCGATGCTTGTCGTTTATTAGGTGGCGTTGTCTGCAATCGCAAAGAAAAGCTTGTTTAAAAAGGTTTAATACCACAGTCTGTGAAAGGTTTTCTTATGACGATTCATTGATTGGTGCGATGAAGGCCTGGCACATCTAGCTAAACACTCTCTCAGCCTAGTATACAGTGACGCATATAGAACAGAGTGACGCACCTAACTGAATACTTTCTCAGCCTAGTATATGGTGACTGGGGGAGGGGGTTGAACATGTTTAAAGTGAGTTTTAACGAATTCTCTATTTTTCGTGTACTTGAGTGTAGCTAAACACTTTCTTAGCCTAGTATCCGGTGACGCATCTAGCTCACAGTGACGCATATAGAACACAGTGACGCACCTACAGCTAAACACTTTCTCAGCCTAGCGTATGGTGACGCATATAGAACACAGTGACGCACCTAACTAAACACTTTCTCAGCCTAGTTTATGGTGTCGCATATAGAACACAGTGACGCCTCTAGCTAAACACTTTCTCAGCCTAGTGTATGGTGACGCATATAGAACACAGCGACGCATCTAGCTAAACACTCTCTCAGCCTAGTGTATGGTGTCGCATATAGAACACAGTGACGCACCTAGCTAAACACTCTCTCAGCCTAGTGTATGGTGTCGCATATAGAACACAGTGACGCATCTAGCTAAACACTCTCTCAGCCTAGTATACAGTGACGCATATAGAGCACAAAGACGCGCCTAACTGAATACTTTCTCAGCCTAGTATATGGTGACGCATATAGAACACAGTGACGCACCTACAGCTAAACACTTTCTCAGCCTAGTGTACGGTGTCGCATATAGAACACAGCGACGCATCTAGCTAAACACTCTCTCAGCCTAGTATACAGTGACGCATATAGAACACAAAGACGCACCTAACTGAATACTTTCTCAGCCTAGTTTATGGTGACGCATATAGAACACAGCGACGCATCTAGCTAAACACTCTCTCAGCCTAGTATACAGTGACACATATAGAACACAAAGACGCACCTAACTGAATACTTTCTCAGCCCAGTTTATGGTGACGCATATAGAACACAGTGACGCACCTAGCTAAACATTTTCTCTGCCTAGTTTATGGTGACGCATATAGAACACAGTGATGCATCTAGCTGAACAATTTCTCAGCCTAGTATCCGGTGAAGCATCTAGCTCACAGTGACGCATATAGTACACAGTGTCCAAAGTTTACAAAACTTTTATCTCTTATGTTTAAGCCATTAAGTCTGACCTCTGTTGATAAAAAGGCTTCTCTTGCTTGCAGAATCGCGCTTGGATTTACGTTTTTCTAAAGGGTCTAACAGCATGTCAGAAGCAGTGTGATTAGCTGTATGGAAATGGAGAGCAGTAGTGGCTGTCAGATCTAAAATGCGTCTGTGCTCATTGAAGCGTTCACGAAGTTGACGCTTTGTTTCGCCTATATATTGGAGGTGGCAGCGTATAACGACATTGGTCTTGATAAATACTTCATGCCAGCGAAAATGTATATTTCTGACTTCCTTCGTTTCACGTTATTTTCCTTATTATCCATTATTACTATACATACCGTCTTCTGTGCTGTCTTTTTTTCTTGTTTCCCGACGGAATTTGTAGTTTGCCTTTTCTCTTGTGACTCGTTAGGCTTGATCGTCTTGGTCGTTTCCAAATAATCTGATCCCATGTTCACTTGACTTCTAGAAATCCCCAGCTTGTTCCGCAGACGTTTCCCGATCCAGATATCATGCATGCACAACGGATTTCGAAGATCACTGCAATTCTCGAGGCCAAGAGCGGAGATAAAGAGATCAGGATCTCTTTTCAGCTTTTTAACAATCGCCAGTTTGTGTCTGCACGCCGAGCCCTCACACATCCAGGATATGTCGTTCATCGTTGCGGGTGGAATATCCGATCGTCTGCCGTATCTTTCGAAACACTTCACACCCCCAGGCTTTTCAATACACATATAAGTGGTGACCTTTCCTTTAGGAAGCTTGACACCTGCTTTCTTGGTGGTAGTTAACGAAATTTTATTGTTGCTTTTAGCCCTTGTGTTTCTTTTCTTCCAAGCATTTAGAAGATCTGCCGAACGAGCTGAAAATGAAAACGAAAATAATCGTGTTGCGGTAAGTATGATTACAGAACGTAAAATTCTACGGGGTGCGGAATGGGGCAAATCTTATAGAACACTTATGGATACTCTCCCGCGGTCAAATAAGAGTGACGCCGCAAACATTCGTCGAATCCAAAAGCGCTCGTTATAAAGCTCATAAATTTGTCTGCATGATTCATGATTCATTCATTTTTGTCAAATAGACCTTTTTCCAAAATGGCCGCCGCAAATTCACATGTCTTAAAATTAAACTGACTGAAAATCAGACACTGGCACTAGAAAGAGCATAATCACATTAGTAATCCTTCAAATTTTCGTTATGCCAAATGCCATGTCGGCTGAGAAAGCAGAGTCTGAAAATTGAAATTTTTACAGAGATTTGTATGACTGGGGTATGACGCATACCCCCAGTCATACAAACATCTGTAAATTTTCAAATTTTCAAGTTTCGTTTTCTCGGAAGATATTGTATATAATGCAGCGAAATTTTGTAGTTTTACTAAAGTGATGATGTGTGTTCTAGTGCTGGTGTCCATTTTTAACAAAAATCGATTTTAATTTTCGGCGGCCATTTTGGAAAAAAGTCTATTACCAATTTTAGGCGAGCTCATCCCTGATTCAAACCCAAACGCGTGCGTTTCCTGTGCTTACTGTCTACAAAACCATGTCCAAGGGCTCTGGAAACGCTGCTTTCTGTACATATGATCCTCTCTTCTTTACTCACATATTTTTTTTGGGAGATTTTTGGGAGATTTTGTGGTCAATTTACGCAATGATTATTTAAGCGTCAGCAGGGTTGGGAGCACTGTTTGTGGCAATTTCGATATTACCAATTTTTGGCAATGTACGTGACCGTACAATGCAGGTTTAAAATATATTGAATTTGAACTAATAAAAGAGGTTTTATGAACTTGAGCTAATATAGCGTAATTGAATTACCTTCCACCATGGAAATCACCATAAGATGGAGAAGCAGCATTAAGCACGTCCACGAAACGTTCATTTTTATCTCTGTACCGTGGTAGAGCTCGATGCGAATCTAGAAGAACAATATAAAAAGTCAATTGAACAAGCAAGGACGTAGCTAGAAATGTTTTTTTAGGGGGGGGGAGCCTTAGTCATCCTTTGCTGGAGGGGCAAACAGATTTTTCCCCACATGTTGACACTAAAATGTTTACTTTGCTTGCGGGGGGGGGGGGGGAGGGGGGGGAGAACTGCCTCCACTAGCTACGGCCATGAAGCCTACGCCAGGGAGTGACAAGACCAAAAAATGGTTGAGACCTTTATTGTATTGTATTCGCTATAGTTTCTTCTTTTTAAAATTTTTGAGATTTTGGTCACTAGAAGAGCGGGCATGCAAATCAGAAACCGTGTTTTGGATCCTGTACCAGGGAGCACACGCCTTATCGGATTTTCTTCGCTGAGGGTCTGAAAATGTTATTCAAGGCGTTTCGTTTAACAGATTATAAAAATCGTATGTACGCCCATAGAAAATTAGTCCTAGTAAGACGGACAGACAAGTACAGTACAAGTGAAAAAGCCGTCTCGACGGACATGACCGGTTTGGAAGTCACGTACAATTGTTTATTATTTTTTTCATGTATCTGTCCATCCACCTCTTTCGTGTGAAAACGACTAATTGAACTACAGCGGCTGTCTTTGCCTCCCGATTTGCTGGGACTATTTTAAATTGCATTCCTTATAATAAAATTCAAATAGCCTGAAAGGCGTCATTTGAATGCCCTTAACAATTCTGGATACTATTTTTGTATGTTTTCATCGTTTATAAAGCAATTGGAAACGAAATTCTCATTTAATTTTATTTAGTCATCCTACAGGTAATTCACTGCCGGTGGTGCCACATTTATACTTCACTTGGTTTATTAAACAGCGGGTCTTCTTTGACGAAAAGTGAAAAAGGAATGATTGAAAGGCAATATTTCCAAGCTGTCACGTCCTAGTGAGTGTAATTCCGATTTGTTCAAGTAATGACTGGAAGGAAGTCATATCGTTTTTATAATAAAAAGAAACCCTTGGCATTCGCAAGCACAATAGCCACTAAAACCTTCCGAGTCAATCAAGTTATTTGCACAAGTGTAACAAGTGCATTCCATGGCAGTCGGCTAGTTTGCTTCCTTCGCGGCATTCAGTGTCTGCTTTTCGTGAGGAAAGCCAGCCAGCTGCTTTACGATGAGACGAAACAAGGCAAACATTTGATTGGTTTAAAAGAAAATGGAATGGCGGAACATTCAACAAATACAAAAAGAAATCGACGTTACGATAAAATGTGGGGCGTGATATAACAACTTTAGTTGTAAAAAAGAATCCTCAGAGAAGAACATCTAAGAACAACTCAGGCTGAATGAGTAAAAGTTTCACGTCTTGTGTCTGATTTTCAGAGTAATATAAACTCAAGCATTTGGATACAAATTTGTAAGTTGGCCCACTGCCAACCGCCTTCCTGTGCGAACTTGTGTTTGCTTGATCCGTTCATTTTCTACTCGGGCTTCCTGTGGAAGAGCCCGAGTTATAAATTCGGCAGTTTCAGACGCAAAACGTAGTTTTGTCGCGTGGGCTCCAGGCTAATAAAAGAAAATAAATATTCTGTTCCCGCGCCCGTGCTTGAACTGGTAAGCTTTAGTTCTAAAGTCCCACGCTGGTATCGCAAATATGATCGCAAATATGTCGCCATTGTCCTGTAATTTCTGGCAAAATTACATCATCCGCGATATAGCTTATCGTACGTACAACTGAACAGTAATCAATCAACATACGTTAAATGATTGAAGCTACATACAAGTGAGGAGATTATTGTATTTCTGTGCCGAGTGGAGTATGTTTACTTCACGAGTCATCTAACCATCCACGACAAACGGGGCTTTGTTTTCGTGGAAAATGCATCGAAATTAATTCAATGTAGCCCTGAAATGTTAAGAAAAGGTTTAATATTAACGTGGTAATTCCGAAAATGAAATATGTTTTGTAAAAGCAAACTGAGCCGAAATATTTTATTTCGTATTTAACCTTTGCAATGAACCACTGCCGTGTCTGGTATTGAATCCTCCATGGATTGCGTGACAAATAAACGCCGCCGAAATAAATCACCAATAACTACGCCTTGAATTTTTCAATTTTTCACTCAATTCTATGTAAAGTTCTATATAGACAAGAGCCCGAGCTCACGCAGTTATGCGTCTAGTTTAAGAAATATCGCAAGAACTTGGATGGAAAATAGTTAGACTCTGAAAACACTTGGATACCTGGTATAAACTACATTAAATGGCAAGATAAAAACTGTTTATTCTTGATATGTCGATCGCTAAAGGAACATTTTCTTTTCATTCAGAAAACTTACCCCGGCGCGCAAAGGATTGTGGTTAGCGATGGGCTTTATTTATGAGGTCAATTTATCGTTGAATATGCCCCGAGATATGCATCATTGCCATGGCTATTCATGAGTATTTAATCCTATGTTGTTTGTTGTTTAAACTTCCTTTGCTAGCCACTCCATTGTTGACTTTGTTATTGTTTTCATCAATGGAGAAGACAAATTTCGTGTAGCAATCAGTCTCGAAATAATCTCTAAATACAAACTGGATATACCGAATTATCGAAAATATCGCAGCCAATGGAAATAATGGATGCTCTCACTGGATGCTAGGCTGACAAAATGGCGGCTGACGGCTTTTAAAAGAACATTTCACGCTTAAGTTCTTGGCCTCGAACAAATGAACTGTATTTTAAAAGTGAAATTAGTTAACAGTTCCCTGCTAGCAGGCCTCTTTTCTCTGCATTTTGCTGGCTGAAGGTTGCGAGCGAAATGCAGAGAAAAGAGGCCTCTGCTAGCAGGGAAAGTTAGCAGTATTCCATCTTTTCTAACATAGATAATGCATTTTAATGAAACAATAGCATCAAAACTTTACACCCGCAGACTGGCAGTATTCTCAAGTGCCTTAAAGAAGCCAATTTATTCACTTGTCCGGCTCTTAGCCCTCTTATTCATTTGACCACTTTCAGTAATGGTAATTCTAGAGTTTTTGAATGAATGGAACTTATAAGACAGAAATGGATCATTTTTGAAAGATGTTTCTTACTGATGGTACAAGTACTACACCGCTTGACTGAGGAGGCGTAACAAATGCTTAATATGAAAAACAAAAGTGAAAAACGTACATAATAGATCATATCAACATCAGCCAATGTATTCACTTGTCCGGCTCTTATTCATTTGACCAGTTTCAGTAATGGCCATTCTAGAACTTTTGAATGAATGGAACTAATAAGACAGAAATGGATCATTTTTGAAACAGCTGAAAGATGTTGTATTCTTACTGAGGGTACAAGTAGCACACCGCTTGACTGAGGAGGCGTAACAAATGCTTAATATGAAAAATTATCACCATCAACTAGAAAAAAAGAGCTTCAAATGAACAAATAAATAGCTATATCGATTTTGGTAGGAGTAGCACTTGGCAATCTTTTCTGACTTTGCGGTCAGAATTTGCCGGAAAAGTTAATGTAATTTTCATGATTTGCGAACTCTAACCACGGTTAGGCTTCCGTCAATCAAACGAGTGAACACCTATGGAGGTTTTGTTGGCTAGCGATTTTTCACTGTAAAATGCAATCCAAACTCAGAAAACATGATGCGTGGAGTTGATTTAAAAGATTTGATTGACGGAAGCCAAAACGCAGTTTGGCGTTCGGAAATGACAAGTGGGAGTTCGCAAAATCGCAGTAATTTCCTCAATGCGACCGTCACTTTGCCAGCTGACCAAAACTCAAATTAGCGCCGTCGAGCAAACTTTGCACTGTCTATTTTCTGCAAAGTATATTTTTTTTAAAACCCTACACAGAAGCAGAGATAGCAGCAAAACGGCGGCAATCTATTTCGCTATGCGACCACAATCTTTGGAGTAAAACACTTTGCCTAGTGTTTTTAACGGGAAATCGTTGCTTGGAAATTCTGTGGCCAATTAACATGAAAACGTTGTTCCCTGCCTTTGAAAAAGTGTGATCCCTGCTTTTGCCATGAGCGCTGTCTACTTTCAATGTGTGAAAATGGACATTTCTGAAGTTCGAAAAACAAAAGTAAATTGAAACTATTATGAAATTGTGCATGATAATGATACAGAATAATCTGTATACTGAAAAAGAAAGAAACAAAGAAAGGGACAAAACGGATCTGCAATATATCTGTTCGCCGCAGCCCCTATTACTTAGTCAAGTTTGCAAGGAAAAAACGTTGAAACAATATTTTGTTGGAAAAATTGTTTTCCAGTTTCGGAGAGAAAAATGTCCTGTCGCTGAAATTTCTGTGCTTTTCCACTTCGCTGGGAAAATGGTTATCATTCTATCAAACGTCTTTTACAAATATTATCATACAATGAGTTAATATTGTTCTGTTTGCTGGCAATAAAACACGCTAGGAAAAATTGGTGCTGAGGTTCTCCTGGGATACCAGTCACCGTGTATGTTTGCAAGAAAAAGAACAGACTGGTAAATGTTTTCCTAGCAACTTTTAAAACTCAGTTTACAAAACAGAAAGACCTTCAAACAGTAAGATACGCCATTTAAATCAGTCAAACGGCCATTTAGAAACGTCTGACTTAGTATAACAACAAAAGCTAGTGAGGAATTATCTTCCTAAATCGTCCTTTCGCTACCAAGGAATAGTCTCCATAGTCCCAGACAATTCATTTTGTACACTGTGGCATGTCATTAAATTGACACCATACGTAATTCTTACCAATAGGTAAAGGTGAAGCAAATGGTGAGTTTTAAAAAAAGAAAACTGCTTCAAACTTACCCTCTCTCAAGGACTTTCTATTTGTTGCGTAAGGCGCGTCGCTCTATTCTGTCCTTCTCAGTCAAGAGTGTTTCTGCGCCTGTGCTATTTATGAGGCCGTACGAATACGCGACTGCAGTCAATAATTAGTTAATGACGACACACTTCCTGCAAGTTTGTCATTAATGGCCTTTTTCGCTGTTGTACAAACCAATAACACCTAATAAATAGGTCATTTGGCAGGTGTGCACAGCTTATATTAGCTGTCCACCTAGGGCTAGTAAACACTTTCCTCCACGCACGAGATTCTCTCATGAATTTGTTCCCATATTTCAGATCGTTCCTAGATTCCTCTTTTATCTTGGTCCTAATAACCTGTTTTCTAATGACAGCCTATATAAACCCAATCAATCACTAGACTGCCGTGTTCACTCAGTCATTTAATTTTCGACAATGTTTTTGCGTTGTTGAAGTGCTCCCGCCGACACCCCTATAATATTTTGACCATTTATCGTTTGGATTTCATTAAGAACAAAGAGAGCTGGTGAGATATATCCTGGTGTTTGGATGTAATCGTTTTGGAGAATTCAAAGCCTGTGAAAGCCTTGCTTCTCTCCTTTCAAACAGAGCTCTTAAAGAGGACCCTGCAAGCTGCGTATGGCTAGTTTCGGGGGCGTCAACTGTGGAACCAGTACAGCTGTTTAGGCGTTTAGGCTTGATGAAGTGAGGCGCTTATTCATGATCAAGACAACGCGAGTACTTAATCAGTCTTAAACTCCATTAAAGCTATTCTCCTCTGCCATTAAGGCCATAAAACTATCCTTGAATACACTGAGATCTCTTGCATTTATTCCTAATTATTTACTTCTACTTTTTCTTGTCTAACTTCAAGGGCAATTCAAGCTCTCGATGGCCAGATGCACTGAAAGAAAAAAAAAAAAAAACAATGTTCCTATCAGATACGAGCGCTTTAAAAAACGAAGTCGCTATATCCGGCTCTTGAAGCGGTCATTGAAAAAAGAATTTAAACTGGCATAATCGACGAAGAACGATATCATTCTTAAAATATCGGTGATTTTAAACAAGCAGATTCTGGCAAAGACGAAACGGCTCCTTTTTTTTCTCCCAATAAACGGTTTCATTTTCCTATGACAAAACGTGAAGCCAATATGTGAGCTTTTATTGAACTCCAACACCACTATAACCAAGCACTCTAGAAACCAAGGTAATTTAACTGAATATAATTTTTTTTATGCTTTTTAATTAAGTTTAATAATATTATATTACTCTCGTTCTCGTTCGACATCTGACTGTTCTCCCGAAACTGCAAAATACCCAAGAGTGAAACTGCAGTATTATTTCATAATTTTTTTTATCAAATCTATTTCGGCCTCGTTACACGAAAGGGCTCGATATAACATACATTCGCATATGATTATGATGTTTTATGAGGGTGAATATAGCAATAAAACAATAAAGAAGATATTTGCTTTGTTGTTTCAATAAAATTTCTCATAAGTGATATGGAAAACTCGGACATTATTTTACTGGGGCACGCGATCCCGGGCGGGGGGGAGCTCCCCATAAAAATAGACGGGGGTGCTCGTCGGGAAATTAATTTTAACCCCAAGGGATAGTAAATTGGGTGTGGTCAACAGTGAATTTTACCTCTAATAGATAGCAAATTGGAGCGGAAAATCCTAATGTTATTGCGATCCTTAAGAAATAACCATCAGAAACAATATTCTGTTATCGCTGAATTTCTAGGTCACCTTTGGCGTGAGGCCCCCTAAGCGATAGCAGACTCTTTGGACACCCTAAGAGATAGTTGGGTGAATTTTAAACATTGTACACGAAGTTTAGTGTGACTTCCGTCACTGCAGGTGAAAAGAGGACCCACAAAGTTACCAAGTTTTAGGGAGATATATGAAACCTTTGCTGACCTTTGCTGATTGGAACGACTTCAAGTTGAACGTCGAGCATGCGCAGAAAGATATTTCCCTCAACGGCTCTGCATCAAATCTCGCGCATGCGTCTGTGGCTGTCACCAGAGCCTCTCTCGCGAGGTGACGAGCAGAGTGGTGCTCTTGGTGGAGAATGCGCCATATTGGCCTCAAACCATTCCCGTCGGAGGCTCTGCCTGACAGTTATGAGCGGGATACTGAGAGAAGGGTGTTTCTGCGCATGCTCCAGCGTTCAAAATCAGTCAATCAGCAAATGTCTTCAAATGGCTGTCACCAGAGTCTTCCGGGAAGCTCTGGGTCCCGGGGGGGGGGGGGGGGGGGGACTCCAATATTTTTTTGTCGGGGATGATCGTCGGAAATTTTCAGGTTCACCCCTAAAAGATACCAAACATGGCGGGCCATGGCGTGGCTCAAATAATTTATTACCCTAAAAGATACCTTTAAAGATGAGGTCTTATGTACCAAGTAGGCGCGAAGGACACAGGTAACAGGTGAAAGATACCCATTAAGAAATTTCCGTGTTTGTTTCTAATTTATTGTCTACTCATCGAATAATCTCTTCCCCCCCCCCCCCCCCCCCCAGGGCTCTGGGTACGAGAATGTTGAAAGAAACTAGAGTGCGAAAAAGGAAACATTTGTTTATCCACTACGCGTGCGATGTGCGACAATTAAGGAGTAGGAGCTTTCTCGAGTTGGCCAACGCTTATCAAAATGCAATCATCGTTATAGAAGCACCGTGGTCCAACGGCATTGGTGAAATGATCAAAAGGATATTGTCGATTCCCGATAATCATACCGTGCCTCTGTTTCTTATGTACAAACAGGGGTACACATCATTAAAGTGCTGTGGGCCAGGTTATTAGTCCTGTTTTGCGCGGACATCAAATATTCGGAGAAAGTGAGTTGTTTACAGGTTTGCTGAGAAATAACTTTGATGGGGGCTTGTTTTTACCCCATAGTCAAATACCATACGCACTGACGCAAATGAACAAGGAATAGTTAACTTGAGAGGGCCGTGAAAAGTGTGCTTTTATTTATTTATTTATTTTTAATTTTTTTTTTCACTCCTTTTTTTTCACTTAGTGCCTTGATAGTAGTGCACAAGGAGTGACCTTGAAATGCAACAGGCTAACTGTGCTGTACTCTAAAATGTCGGGTAGACAGTTCCAGATTCTACAGTCCTAGATGTCCGGGATGTGATTACTAGTATTTTCTATAGAAGCAGAACTAAAACTTGAATTTCCTAGAATCAGAAACTAGAATATAATTTAGGATTTCCGAGAAAAACTCTGAATTTCCTAGAATAACCCTGGATTGCCTTGACTATGGATCGGATTTCCTAGAAAAAGCCTGAATTTTCCTAGAATAACCCTTTTTTGGAATTCAGTGTTCATAAGGGGCCGACCATTTGACTTCTGAGGGGGGTGGATGATTTTGAAAAAAAATATCCTGCACGGCCCGAAGGGCCGAAAAAAATTCCTGGTCGGCCCCTAAGGCGCGGAATTCCTCGACGTTATAAATTCGACGTCTTGTAGTTAAAAATAGAAGCGGAAGTGGTTTACCGTGACATAAAATAAACTGTTTCAATCGACCGACAAGCACGTTTATTGACCTTTTTACTAAAAATAAAGTGAACATCTAGCAATTTAGAGGGAATCATAAGCCTTTTTCAAGGTTAATGTTGGCGCGAGATATTGTCGAAAAAAAATAAAAAAAACCCTGAAAATGTTAGAAAGTACAACGACAAGCAATCACAATTATTTCAAATGATTGTGAAAAAACATCTCTCTCAACTCTCTCCCGCATTAGGCGGGAGTCTCAAGATTTTGATTCTTGTCTCAAGTTTAAAATTTTGCTTCATTCTCATTTACTGTTTCCTCCTGCACAACTTTCTTGGATGTTTCTTATATATATCTATTTATAAACTATAGTGTTTTATCAGGATTTCGGCCACTGAGAAATATCGTAATTCGCACGTGTCAAAAATGACGATAATGCCCACTGTAGCGAAAAATTTTCAAAAAAATGTTTTTTACAAAAAAGTTTATATAATAAATAGAATAATACATGGGCGCTTGGAAATATGAAATTTATCTTCGAGTGTTCAAAGTTTGATTATTCTCTATATATTTGTTGCATTTCTTACAAAAACTCTAGATTTCTAAACTCTTGGGGTTGACAGCTATGAAAAAAGTCGATTTCTGAAACGTGTCTTTTGGCAGTTAGTACAAGCTAAATTATACTCCTACCGTTGTACAAGGCGGGGCTAAACCATTCTACATACAAAGTAACATTTTCCGTTTATTTTCTGAATAACACCCTTGAAATTATTTCCCTATAAATACAAAAAATTGAGTTGTAATCATGCTGGCATCCAAAGGCAACCGACTGCTATCGTTATGTCGTCATTGACAAAAACAAATGCCGTGTGATTTCGAAAACGTCATGCACGGCACGGATGCTGTCCCTGCCGTGACCTGCGTGACAGGAACAAAGTCATCCGTGCCGTGCTGTGACCCCTGCCGTGACAGTAACAAAGCGATCCGTGCGCAAACGTAGGGCGAGGTTCCATATCGTGCTGTTTTTTTTTTCTTCACGTTTTTTATATTAGTCACACGAAATTTGCTCTATAATTAACGCGACATAGCGAAAGCAACCCCCGCATATATGTATAACAGCGTTATAGATCAAAATATCAATAAGTGCATTATTTATTTATACTCCGCTATTTCTAGGTCAGTATTGTGAAGTACCTTCCCACCCTCCCCTTTAACCGGACATCAATCAATTATCGATATACTTCACAAGTCACAAAATGAACTAACAAGCGTGGGTATTGTGATGACATACTTGAAGGAAAAAGAATGAAGCGAAACTTATGATAACAACAAAGCTGATGTGCCCGCGGCCGTAAATTTATTTTCGGCCCGACATAGGGCCATTTTAGCCCTAGCTCGCGGACGAGCCTTTAGAAGAGCCAAAACATATTACAAAAACATCAAATATATTACTATTATAAGGGGCCGACCATTTAACTTTTGAGGGGGGGGGGGGGCTTTTTTGTCAGTGCAAGATTTTTTTTTATACTTCTGTTATGCGGTGCGAATTTTTTTTCCAATAAAAAAGGGGGTTTTAGTCACCATTTTGCTGTGCAGAATTTTTTTTCAAAAAAGCCGCCCCCCCCTCAAGAGTTAAATGGTCGGCCCCTAATAAGTTGCTAAATCAAAGACACTTGAGTAGCCTGTTGCAGGCGTTGGATGTGTTTTTAGTTCGTTTTATGGCGAGAAACAAAACAAAAATTGTACCGCCATCTTTGACGCGGGCTAACATTTGAGCGATATTCTTTATTGTATCAAAGCAGCGGGCTAAAACGTATTTAACGCGTTAATTGCTCCCATTTTAGCCCGCAAAATATGCCGCAACGCGCGTAAATCAGGCTAATGGAGCTACACCTTGTTTGCTATCAGGCTCACGGCTGTTTTAGTCGTTACTATAGTCGCAAGTGTTTTATATTATATCTACCGTTTCTTTGTCGTCTTTTGATTGGGGGGCGTTTCCGGGCTGAAAGGCGAAAAAACGAACCACAACGTCGTTAAATCACTTGTAGTGTCTTAGAGTTCGCAAAGTTGTCTAGTCGAGTTTTCAAATATTTCGATACTAGCGAACTCTTAGATTCAAGTCTTGATTTTCCCGATATTTATATAAAATCGGTCAAATTTGGTTTCATTCGGCAAATCTCACTTCAGGGCTAGTTTAGTTGAGCCATGGTTCGTACTTTTAGGAAAGAAAAACTCGTGTATCCCCAGCAAAAATACGCTATAGCGTTGGTTTTTGTAAACACGACTTTTTCATATTGCCTCCTCGAAAGGAAACCATTTTGTGTTTTTTGATGTGGCGAGTCCCATACATTATGGCCAACCATTTAACTTTTGAAGGGGAATTGTTGTTCAAGACCCCGTCCACACTACACCGTTTTCAAACGAAAACGGTTACTTTTTGCTCCGGATACGGCTATCGTCCACACTACAACGCCGAACGAAAACGATCACCGAAAACGGCGAAAACAATACGAAAACGATAAGTGTGGACGCAAATCTTTTTGAAAACGGAGCAAAAAGTATTAGTTTTCGTTTGAAAACGGTGTAGTGTGGGGACGGGGTCTAAAACTCGCTCTATTCATTTTTAGTAGTAACCAACTCGCATACTATCACGAATCATACAATGGGATTGGTTCCCCCGCTCAATATCTATTTCTTAAAGTTTTAGCAACAAATCGAGGTTAGTGTGCTAGTGGGTTTCTTCTATACTCGTTCTCATTTTCTAGGAGTCAAATAGTCAACTCGGCGCTATGCGCCTCGCTAACTATCTATTGACTCATAGAAAACTCGAACCCGTAGTCTATTTTTAAACAATTAGACTACGAGTTCGAGTTTTCTATGAGTCAATAGATAGTTAACGAGGCGCATAGCGCCGAGTTGACTATTTGACTCATGAAAACGAGAACGAGTAGTCTAATTGACTCAGTAGTCTATTTGACTCATAGAAAACGAGAACGAGTAGTCTGATTGTTTTAGTAGAAACCCACTAGCATACTACCATACTACGACTTGTTCCTAAAAACGTATTTACTTTCGTGGTTTTAGAACGTTTTGTGCTAGCGATTTCGCTACTCCCTATCTACTACGTGATAGATAGCGAGGCCAATCAGATTGCAGGATTCGTGATAGTATGCGAGTGGGTTTTTACTAATGTTAATTATTACATAGCTACGATATAACGCTCGCTCTGATCGGTCCAAATCTATGCTCTATTTCACCGATAAAGTAATGGTTCTCACCCGCTATATCAACGTTCTCGTGTCTCTCCCAACATCACACGTGCTTTTCGCCGATAAAGTCAGAGAAAGTTGTGCTCTAATGCTTAATTCGAACTACTGTCCTAATTTTTAAATACAAAGACTATAATCTGATATTTTCAAATATAATTTTATTAACGATGCAATCATATAGTTGCCTCAGTTTAGTTCGTATCAAAATTATGTTACATAGTTAAGGCGTGGCCAAGTACCACCCTCCTTTCTTGTTATATGTACAGACAAACGAACGATAACGCTAACTTGTACGGGCTATATACAAAGATATAGTAACTATTACATAGTCCTAATATTGCTGCTAGTGAGGATTTTCTAAAGAGGAGAACGCTTCCCGTCGAGCATTCGCAACAAGCTGTACTAGCCTGGACAAACAGACGCCACTTTTCGGCCCTGTTTCTAACGACAACCTTTTGCTTCGTCGAGTCTAATTTAGACAACTGGTTTTCGATCACTTTGACAGCCAAAGAAAAACTAAACAAGAAAAACAAAATTTACATTCCATTTTGTTCTGCTATGGTTCGGATCCGCGAATTCGTGTCTCTCAGGACAACGACGCAGACAACGGCGTATCGAAGTCATTTCATATGTTTGCAAGTTCGCGCTAAACACACGAGTAGGACGAACGAAGTGCTTGCTTTCAAGTGCGACTCCAGTCATCAAGGAAATGTGAAATACATGTCTTCTTATGCCAGAATCCATGCAAGAAACAGGGCCGGCCTTTAAATTTCTACTTTGTCAGGCATCCTTAAGGTTGGTTTCCATAAGGTCGTATCAGTCGCTCCAGTCGACCGTGAAACAATGGAAATAGGAATTTTTCTATTATTTCACGGGCGCCTGATACGACAGATATAGAGGATATTACACGGTGGTGCGAAGATATGAGTTTTATTTTCGAGTGGCAAGAACAATATTTTACGAATGAGCGCAGCGAAAACAATGGAAATAGGATTTTTTCTATTATTTCACGGGCGCCTGATACGACAGAAGAGGATATTACATGAGTTTTATTTTCGAGTGGCAAGAACAATATTTTACGAATGAGCGCAGCGAATGAGTAAAATATTGTTTTTGACACGAGAAAATAAAACTCATATCTTCAAGCCACCGTGTAATTTTCTTTTATTATATAGACAAACCAAAAAAAATATTCCAAATTGATTTCCAAGCACTTTTGTTTTGACCGATATCCTCACTAGTGAGGATATGGAAAATATGTCACTGAGGACCCGGATGTAGCTTCGTATGAGATCTACGAGTGGCGTATCTCCCAGTAAAACACTCGTGTCTATATAATAAAAAGACTATATGGAAACCAGGCTTTATACACAAGCTTTGTACAGATATGTGACGTTTAAAGTCTGCTTGGTTTATTTATTCATTCATTCATGTTCAATCAGAACAGATACAAGAATGAGTGTGGCCGCTCCATAGAAACTAAATATTGTTTTATGGATATCCAACTAAATTGTTTCCCGAGGTTTGCAGCAGAAACGAAAAAATAGCTGTCCAGGAGGTGCATGTCCAGATTCAACAACAACAACAAAAAAAAAAGTCTGTCTTACGCAGTTTTCTGAAACAGTGAAACCTTCTTCAATCTACATTAACTTTTAGAATGTCCCAGTGAAGTTAATACAGTTTCAAAATACCAAAATGCTAAGCACCCGTAAGTCATTCGTATTGACTAAAATCCAGCTTATAAATTACTCTTCAACGGGCCGCAATTCTTGCAAAATATCGACAAAATGCTTGGAATGGCCACACATTGCATTCAGGCCCACGTACGTTTAGCACACAATCAAGTCTGAAAGTAGTTTAGGTAAGATAATTTATGGCACTTACAGGATAATTTAGACAGAAAAAAACAGCCATACACTCACCTAAGGTTGCATTGCTTTTTTCCAACTCTGAGGAAAAACTCGCGCGCAACATTTCAAGTGGTTCACTAACAGGGTCCGTGCGTATGAGAGCCGCTCGAGCCGCCTATTGTCAAAGCAGAGTACAGCCATCAAATCCATGAAATACGCGAAATATGACTGGTTGAAAAAATATTCCCTTCCACAGTTTCTTGGTCTTTTAAAATCATCAAGTTGATGAAAATCCCTCCACATCACTGAAAAGAGCACCTGGAAATTCGTAAATTTGCCAGAAGTTTTAGCGCGTAATTTTGTCATTTGGTCGAGAAATAGGCCCGAGAATTTGTGAAATTTAATGTTGTTTCGTTCCAGCGAAGCAAGTTTGCCCCCGCTCGAACGAAATGGCATTAATTCCGCGACTTCGGGGCAGTTTCTTTGCCATTTTACAACATTTCCCAGTAAAAGTCGGCAAATGTTCATATTCTCAGGTGCTCCTTGTTTGATGTACATGGATTTTCATCAACTTGCCGACTTCAAAAGATCAAGAAACAGTGGAAGAGTCTATGATTCAATCAAGATTGTTTGGTTAGGTCATGTCTTCACATTTTCTTGGTAAATGTTTGTGGAACTTTATCAGGAATCTGTAGGAAAGAAGCACGCTAAAATCAAGATGGATCTCGTAACGATATACTTTTATTTGAAACAAGAAAGTAATACAAAAAGCAAATATCACGGGAAACCATCCGCCCACTTATTTCCTGTAAATTTTAAGATACTATGAAAATGTACTATGATGCTTTACAGCGAAAATCGTGGCATCGTGACCTGCGTTTTCAAAATTGGCTTTGCTGTTCCGCCAGTCAAATCTTATGAGCCAATCAGATGCTTGCCCGGTTTCGCCTAAAGCAGTAGCCTGGCTTTCCGTCGCGACGTTGTCTGGTTTTAGTTCAGAGGGAAGCCAGTTGACTGCACTAGGCAAGCAAGGCAATAGTTTCATTGGCTCAGATATTTTGATTGGCGGAACAGTTAAGTCAAAAATCCAAAAATAAATTGATGTTTTTGAAAACGTGGGTCGCGCGATGCGTACGGTTTTAGCTGTAAATTTAATTTTACATAATTACACCACTGGTATTTATTTATTTAAACACTGTGTAAATTGTGTTAATACTTATTTCCACAGTACTCATTTAACAACACCAAGGGTAACAATCCTGTAAAATTTGATTTACAGAATCATAGTTCATTTACAGTTTGAATAAATGCAAAGTTGCAGGAAATTTCAAAACTATGCAAGTGGGGGGGGGATTTATCCAGCGACAGCACCATTCAAATTCAAAAGCATTTCATGAATTAAACGACCGCATTCTGGGAACTAAATAAGTAGGGTAGAGGACATACAACGGTCTAATCACGAGCTGTTCCTAATACAAATGAGCAAACTCGTTTGTCTAAGTTTATTTACATTAGGAAGGGCTCACGATTTGACCGAGCTATAAAGCTATGATCTGTTACCATCGAGAGTAGGAATTCCGATACCCTTCAGGGCTAGAAACTCTTGCCTCTGCAGCTGAGCTGTGCTTGTCATATGGTGCCTCTTGGCTGTATTTATAAGAAAGTCTCTGTTCACGTGTGAAGTGGTTGCTACTGTATGTCTCTCTGTATCCATCGGCCTCTCTGTATGGCTGCTCATATGCCCCTTCACTAGAGACTGTCTCCCTGGTGTACCCATAGCTGCGGTAGCTGCCCTCCCTGTAACTGTCAGGGTGGTCAGAGGCGGGAGACAGTTGCTCATAGTGGTACACCTCCCGCTCGGCATAAGAATTAGTGCTGTTGTTGTTAGCAGCCTCAGTGTTTATAGACTCGTAAGGGGGCTCACTAGCACGGCCATGTCTATAGTCAATGGTGTTCCCCTCAGAGGGAAAATGAGACTCACTAGCCGGCCCCTCTATATAGTCCGAAGGGTATCCTCTTTCCTGGGTATACCTAAGTGAGGCATCATCCTCACTGTTCTCGTACTGCTCGGCAGGAGGGTACTCCTGGGTATATCCCGCACTAGATTCTGGCCCAGGATTCTCTTGTGTATCAGGAGGTAGGGTGCTGCTTGTGGGGGCTTCCTCCTGGGCAGGGGCAGGGACACTCTCCTGTGTTTCCAGCTTGGGATGTTTGGTCTCCTCCCCACTTAACCTGCCTCCTGCTTTGCGCTTTCTCTTCTTGCACCACATCTCATGGCAATCTTGCCATGTAGGAAGGCTGAAAATACAATCAGTTCAATAATATTTTACATAAGGACAGTGAACATGCTTGCAGGATCTGGTATCAAACAGTGCTGCTATCAATTTGACTTGACTTGATTGGCACTGTGCAGCTGGATAATAAAAATAACACTGAAGCCATAAAGACAGGGGGCATAAACTTTTCAGTGACGCTCAGTAGATTGCACTTCAGATTTGAAACAAGGTAAAAGCTTAATCAAGTTTTCAAAGTTTGTTCATGAAGAAATGTTGAATAAATATTCAGAAATGCTGAATGGAGATGTTGACCTGTTTTGGCCCCACCCTAAGTGAAACAGTAGCCTCAACCGCTTATTTGAAATGTAGATAACTTGTATTTTGCTTCAAATGTATATTATTCAAGTGTGAAATGTACAATGTAACAGAATTTTTACATGTTGTGTGCTGGCATAATAGGGACCAAAACCAGTTGAGTCACAATCAGCTTTAGTACCTTTTGGATAACATTTGCTTTAGCAAAAGGGGTTTTAACTGCTACCCTTGATTTTGCTGCATTTGACCACATCAATGACAACACAGACAACTACTAATTCGTAATTGTACCTTGGTGGGATGATCTTGCGTGGGTCCAGGTCCCTGAGAAAAGGGTGTTGCAGGGCTTTCTCTGCCGTTATTCTCTGGCTTGGGTCAAGAGTCAGCATGGCATCAAACAAGTCCAGAGCATCAGCAGGCAGGCTAGGGAAAAATAATATGAGTCGTAGTTAAGATGAGGCTTGCACAATAGTAAGGTAGGGTAGGTAGCATGGGTCCTGGGAGTACACCCATATTTTAGAAGTAGGGATGCTTGTCGAAAAAGAAATTGAACCCTAAAATACACCACAGAGGGTGTGGTCAAACCAAATTTTAACTCATCCCTACCCCCAAATTATGTGAATGCCCCTGAACCTACACCAAAAGGGACATAAAATTGAATATCAGAAACTGTACACAGTGTATGAAATTCCCATAAGAAACTTGCAAAATGCAAATGGAAATAATATATCTTTTTAACTTTTCAAACTCAAATTTACTGTAACCATTCCTGGTGAAAGAAGGATTTTAGAAAAGTAACAATTGGCAAAGGGTAAAAAAACATCTAATGTTCCCTTAGGCATTTCTGTTCAGAATATTGTATCTGTCAGCCATTTCCAGGGAATATATTCTGGCAACATTATTCAGGGCTGGAAATTGTGACCACAATTCACGACCAGGTGACTAAAAATTTGAACTTAGCCACCAACTGGTGACCAAATAGTTTTGGTACTCTTTCAAGCGACCAGTTTTTTGCACTTGCTCGCCAGCTGGCAACTAAGAAAAAAAGTTAATTTCCAGCTCTCAAACCTACCAGGTATCTCTATCTTTTTGCTTATAAAAAATGCAGACTTCTAACCTTGACAGTACAATTAGAGAATATGTTTACTTACAAATTAAATTCCTCTTTTATTCTCCTCCTGTATTGCTTCTTTGGTTTAATAGTGTGAAAATGAGGTAGATTGATAATGTTGGGCCATACAGCTGGGGTGGGAGTCCCACAAACACGGCTGTGAACAATGACAATATAATCAGCATCGTAAGACAAAACAAGTTGACCTGGTATAGGCTTGACACTTTAGGGGAGGGGGAAGATTCTTATGAGACTGGATTCTAGGATACAATTTCAATCACAATAGAGCAAGGAACTACGAAGAGGACTATTTAACAATTAGTCGCCAAAGGTGACATGATTATTGGGAATAGTCACCGAGACAAAGTCTTTCAATGTTATAATCACCTGTAGGTGATTATAGCGAGAAAACGAACCTCTCGGCCAATCAGCATGCAGAAATTCTTATAATCACTTGAGTAATTATACTAATGATATTATAGTACAATGATGAACAATGAAATCAAGTATCAAGCACATCAAGTATCAATCATGTTTGTAGATGGTTATTTAGAGATTTACATAATTTGTCTTGTGATATTGAGTGGCCAACTAGAGCTCGGCTATTACATGGTCTTTATTTGCCTATCAATTAATAAAAAGATGTTACAAATTCTCATTTACAGAACACGTTTAGTAGGACCATTAGGGAATCCATAGTGACTAACCTGATGAGTTCCAGCTGACCAATTTCCTGATATGCTGGGAAAATCGGCTTCTTGGTGAATAGCTCAGCCAAGATGCAGCTATGAGCAAAACACAAAATCATTAATAGTAATATACAACTATGCTAGTAAAACATGAAATCTGATTGGTTGAATGCGGCTATGAGCAAAACACAAACGAATAAGAATTATACAACAATGCTAGTAAAACACACTCTGATTGGTTGAATGCAGCTATGAGCAAAACACAAAAGAATAAGAATTACACAACAATGCTAGTAAAACACACTCTGATTGGTTGAATGCAGCTATGAGCAAAACACAAAGAATAAGAATTACACAACAATGCTAGTAAAACACACTCTGATTGGTTGAATGCAGCTATGATCTATCTATCTATCTATCTATCTATCTATCTATCTACAAACGAATAAGAATTATACAACAATGCTAGTAAAACACACTCTGATTGGTTGAATGCAGCTATGAGCAAAACACAAAAGAATAAGAATTACACAACAATGCTAGTAAAACACACTCTGATTGGTTGAATGCAGCTATGAGCAAAACACAAAAGAATAAGAATTACACAATGCTAGTAAAACACACTCTGATTGGTTGAATGCAGCTATGAGCAAAACACAAAAGAATAAGAATTATACAACAATGCTAGTAAAACATGCACTCTGATTGGTTGAATGCAACTAGGAGCAAAAAACAAAAGAATAAGCATTACACAGTAGTAAAACACACACTCTGATGAGTGGGCAGGTCATCTATGATTACATTACATGATATTATGAAAATGCTAACAACATTGAGTTTGAAAGTTTAAAATGCAGGTGCTGTTCTGCTTTTCATGCTAAAACTATTTTTGATAGATCTCACATTCCATCATTATACATGCCATGAAAAACAGTGACAGAGAAAACACACACTTGATTGTGTCTTGTGGCAAGAAATGAGATTTATTTGTTGAGACTTACCCAACACTCCAGATGTCTATACCCGGTCCATATCGCTCTTCACCCAATAGCAACTCAGGTGGTCTATACCATAGTGTTATCACCTTATTTGTGTACGGCCTCCTGGAGAGAAATAGTAAACATCAATTAAGCTAGGAAACTAAATATAATTGCTCTTCATTATAGATTCAAACGGTCACATGCAATGTATGCAATTTATGTGAGTATTTTCTGAACTTTCTAATTAAGATGCACAACTCCTTTAAAGAGCACTTACATGATAAGGAATCCATGGGTTAATGAAGTTATTATTATCATGTATGCAACTGTGAACTTTTTTCATTACAAAAAATCCACATTTGGAAATCAGTGGGTTTCAGCACATGTGTGCTGAACAATGGAATTCTTTTCCAAACTTTTCAAATATATTTTCAAATACTTGGACCCTGTGAGAATTTAAACATCACATGTGCTACAGCAGTTCACAGTTCAGTCCTCATACAAGTTTCTGATAGAATGTTAAACATTTATTTGACAATCTGCAGATCTTTTTGGTCTCAATGAGCATAAGAATGTCTGTTTACCTTTCATCTGCTTCATATAGTCTGGCTAATCCAAAATCTGCTAGTTTGATTTCACCCCTGAAAAAAGAGTAACCCTCTATTAGTTTAATCCTTGGAAGAGTGTTGTTCTTCCAGCTATTGTCTAGGAAGATCTCATCTACATTTACTTCTGAAAATATCTCACTTGTTGTTGAGGAGAATGTTAGAACACTTGATATCTCGATGTAGAAAGTTCTTCTTATGGCAGTAGTTGAGGCCGTCTAATAATTGCCGAATGAAGGATCTAATGTGATCTTCTGTTAGATGGACCAGACCAGACTCTAGCAGGCCCATCAGGTCATGATCCATGTACTCAAATACCAAGTAGAATGCACCTAGAAAACAATAATAATGTGAGGTGAATAAATATGACTTACATACAGACTTTTGCTATATACCAGAGTAGTCATCAAAAACAAACAGAAGGTGTATGTACCTTTATCTTTGCGGAAGTCCATGGCGTTTGGCTTGTCTGTCACAATCTCTTTCAGATTGACAATATTGGGGTGATTTAGTTGCCGCAGGATTTTGATTTCTCTGACAGCAGTAATAGGGAAGCCTTCTTTCTCGTTGTCTGTTCTAACTTTCTTTAGAGCTACCAGTTCTCCTATGATATCAAGAGAGCAGGTTGTTAAGCTTGAAAACCTGTTTATAAACACACACAGTTAACAGTTAACTAGCTAACAATAAACTCATAATAAAAGCCATAAGTGCATTCATGGAAATATTTTTCAAGCACAAATGCTTGTTTTAGATGACTAGATTAACTATCAGTAATCAAAAGCAAAGTTGACACTTGTCCAGGCAGGAATTTTGAGAAGCTCAATTCTTTTCTCAAAATTGAAGTACGAGAAAATGTTATTAAATTAAATTATAGTAAATCAGTGTGAGAAGAGCAGTTAAACTGAAAATGGCATGGGGCTTCAGGCAAATTTGGATTTAATCCTGAAAGATATACCAGATGGTTGGTCCCGGGGCTAAAAATGATATTCTGTCTGTCAAAAAAAATTTGTAAGGCAATATTTCACTGACATTGTTTGCTCCAGCGTAAATATTATACATATCAATAATAACAGAGTGATTTCTCTGTGGCTGTGAGACAGACAGCAGTGCAATATAACAATAATACAATATATTTCAAGGTATGAGAAAAGTTACTCAGATTGTCAACTTATTTAATTTTCACAGCTAGACTAGAGTAAAGATCCAAGTGTTTGCTTACCTGTAATTTTATCTTTAGCCTTGTAAACTTGACCATAAGTTCCCTCGCCAATTTGCTCAACAATATCAAACATATCGACACACCTCTCCCCCCATTCTGGGTCTGCTGGAGTCTTGGGTGTGGTGTCTGGAGTTGAAATAGGTGTCCCGCTACGACTACCAGAAACAGATTCCTGTTTTGTAGACAACCCATCAGTGTTTCTTGATTGTATATTTGAGGAATTAGTCTTTTTACTTGGAGAGCCTGGAGAAGCTACTGGCGAGTCTGTCGGAGACACAGGTAGTTCTGGCGGGAGTGGTAGAGGAGGTAATGCAGGTGCAGGAGGTGGAGGTGGTTTCTCTTCATCAGGCGGCAAAGGAGGTGGCTCATCTGAAGGTGGAAGTGGTGGCCCTGGAGGTGCAGCAGGTCTAGGAGGTTCTCTAGGAGGTGCTGGTTCCTTACCTTTAGCATTAACAGCAGCTTTAGGCAAGGGAGCTAAAGGTTTTAGTTCTCTCTTTGTTGAGTCTCTATGACTTGATATCCCATCCTTTTTACTCTTATCATTTGCATAATTATCTTTACCCCTAATCTCCCTTTCCCTATCAGAATTGCTTGAATTAGTCCTTCCTTTGGAGTTCTTTGAGTATGACTTAGACTCTGAAGTTCTTCTATCTCTTCTATCGGTACTCTCTCGACCACTGGATTTTTGAGAGTACCCTTTCTTACCAGAGTTTTTATGCATAGACGAATTGTATACAGGTGACATGCGACTAGGTCTAGAGGACCTTTTAGGTGAATATACTCTGTTCATATTAGATCTGTATGGAGATGGCGAGCGACTGTAGTTCTTAGCACCCCGAAATCGCGGTGACAATGATCTACTCCTATGCCTTGATTTCTTATACTGAGGTGGTGTAACACTCCTTTGTCGAGCACCCCAGTAAGGTGACGGGCTGCGACTCACTGGTCTTGCATTCCTAGAAAATGGTGATGGGGACCGCCTTGTCATTGGTGAATACTTTTTGTTTGTATAACCATATGGCGAATACCTCTGCGGAGACCAGTGTCCTCCTCTGTCTAGAGGAATTCTGTCCCTGAATGGAGATCTATATGGTGATCTTGATTTATGCTTAAACGGTGAATTTGACCAAGTCCTCATTGGTGATTTAGTTTTGAAAGGAGACCTCCCCTTAAACGCGGGAGATCTCGGTGGGCTGACACTCGGAGTACGTTTTCTGTAAGCCCATGGTACCGGCGGTGATACAGACCCGTGTTTGGTTTGCCTGAATTGTGGTGGCGGCGAGGGAATCGGTGAAACGTGATGATATGACTCCTTTGCACTGGATTTTGGCGGTTGCAGTGGTGAAGCGATCGGCGGCGAAGAATCCTTCCATCTCGATTTAGAAACTGGAGACAACGATTGCGGTCGTCCTCTTTCCGAGTCAGCTACCGAAGTCTTTCCTTTCTTTTTACGTTTCTTTTTGCCTTCTGCAAGTGCACTGTCCTTTTTCGATTTCTTTTTCTTTTCATTAGATTTTTCCTTTTTCGCAACACTCGGCGAAGGGCTTCGAGATATGGAGCTATATTTTCGCGCTTGTTCTGGCTCCTCAGATGCCGGGGAAATATCCTCGTATTGCCCCTTTAGCTTTACAGCAGGGTCACCATGCTTAGAATGTTTCTTATGCTTCTTTTGCTTATGCGAGGATTTTTTGCTTTTGCTTTGGTTTCGTGAATTGGGGCTTTGAGCTTTTACATGACGAGAGCTCGGCATCTTCGTAATATCTCAGTCACATTATAACGTTTTAGTAATATAGCCCATCAAAACTATAAAATGGCCATTTCTCGTGAGAATTTTTTATGTAAATTGGAATTCTCTACATAGGGAAAGAGGATGGCAACGGATTTGTCTGACTGCCATTTCTATCCGTCAACTGGCCGCCATCTTTGAAATCACGAAGGCATTTGAGTGTCGACAGCGCATGCGCAGTTCTATTTCTGGAAACCAACATGGCGGACGAACTTGACTCCGATAGCGAAGAGCACGACATCGAGTTTCAAAGATTAAAAGACACCCATGGAAAGGTAATCAGAACCCACTCTTACTTATGTAAAAATATTACATTGAAAATACTTGCAATACAAAAACATGGTGGGCCTTTTCGAACCCCATGACCACTCGAACTAAATTTAATGTCACCACATTTGGGATGGCCAACATTTTTCCTGCATCTTGTCAGGGGAGGATTTCCCAAAACATGTAGACCAAAATAAAAATGCTCCAGCCCTCCCCCCACTCTAATTTATGACCAGTCCCTAAATGTCCTTGCCATGACATGAAACTCTAAATATGTATAGTGAATATATGAGAGTATGTTTTATATAATATTTCAAAAAAATTGCCCGTGGCCACGGCCCTCATCCCCATCTCATTTATTTTAATCCTAAAAGTCATAACTACCCGGTCAGGATGGTAAAAAATATATATATGGCTGACCTAATGCTTAATTAATCAGTCAATCAATAATACTAAATGCTAATTTCCTAGTAGCAATAACCCAAAACAGCTGGGTGGGCTACACTAGTAAAGTACTCCACAGATTGTTTATTTACAGCTGCTAGAGGAAGGGCATTCCATAGTGGAACTACCCATGGGAAAAATAAAACTTCAGCTACGGCTAAACTAGGACACATGTAGCGCGCAACATTTGTGTCCTGCATGTTTCTCCGAGTGGCTAAACTAGGAAACATCACACACATGTGTCTCGGACACATCAAATGTTTCTTGTCTTGCGAAGAAACATTTGCTTGTGTCCCAGCTACAAAATTTGTCGCATGCAACAAGTTTCTCGCTTGGCTAAACTGGGAACATAGAGGAAACATGTGTCCGCCTACAATGTTGCACACTACATGTGTCCTAGTTTATCCAGGGCTTTAGGCATTGGTATCACTACAGTAAGTGTATGACTGATGCGCACAGGTTCTATGGTCTGTTGGTTGGACACTCCGGAAAGGCAAGATTGCAAAAGCCATGGACAGATTTGTAAATAAGAGCAACAGAGCTCAAGTGGTGCCGACATTCCAGAGTGTCCCAGCCCATAGACCTACGCATATCCGTTACACTTGTCTATCATAATCTATCATCTAATCATAGTGCCCTGCATTGTACCATGTACCATTGTACCAGAGCGGTGGTATGCTGCCCTCCCATGCTACCTGTATTCTAATTTTGCCATACTCTCTCCTCTTTTGACTGGTAGACATTATTTCCTTGTTTGATCTCTCTTTAGACTGGTTATGTGGAAGGGCTAGAGGCTGCCCAGGAGGAGGCTTTACAACAAGGATTCAATCAAGGATTTGCTGAGGCATCTGCCGTCACAATGAAGTTTGGAAATCTGAGAGGTGCTATCAGGTATACCGTGAAGCTTCTGTAAAAAAGATGTGGCACTGTTGAATGTGTAATTCTAGAAATGATCCATTCCACCACCATGGAGGAATTCCCCTTGTAGCCCTACCTCCCTGGAATTTGAAGTGAAAGATAGAACTTGTATAAGGAATCAGAGGTGTACAGTATTTACCTGTATTTGCACTTTTTACTGCAGAAATTGCCTTGAAAATCAGGGTGCACATAATACATGGAACTATGTATAATATAATGTTTAGGCATAATGACACAAACTGATTTTCACTTCAAAATGATTTTTGGACTAACAACTCAAAGGACACAGAAACCAATAGTGGATCACAAAATATATTGCTGCAAAAATCATGAGATTTGAGGGCCTATATCCAGGAATCTGGGAGATTTGGTACTAGAAACATTCCTTTCCTTACACTTTACATGTACATGAACATAAACATAGACATTTTTTATATGGCACTGTGAATAATGTAGATTGTGGTGGGATTCCAAATACTTTAGCACGCATCCCTTTCTTTAAATGTTATTTAAAGGCCCATCACCAACCGAGAGCCTTTGCGGACTCTTAGCCAATCAGAGCACCCAACAAACAATGGATCAATTTTTAAAACAATAGAAAACGGGGCGCAAAGGCTCCCGGTTGGTGATGGGCCTTTAAAGTGTAAATTTCTAATTTTAATTGCAGTGCTCTAGTGTCATTCCTAACAATGAAAGGGGATCCAGTTTCTACTGAACAAGTGATAAAAGAACTTTTAGAACTTGAAAAGAAGGTACAACAAGAAAGCAATGAAGTTCTTTCTGTACACAAAAAGGACCTAAACATAAATTAGATGAAGCATCAGAGGTAGTTACTGCTGAACAGACTCAGAATTTGAAGAGCTGCATTTGTAGAGAAAAAACGAATAATTGCTGTGGGAATCAGACAGTCAGAGAAACAAAGAGAACACACTGGGAGATGCAGAGCTTCAGTCTTGTAGAGAACTCTGGAAACTTTTCCATGGGTTGGCCATGAATACAGAACTGATATTGGTGAAGATGAACTTCACACTATTATGAGCCTATCCCATGTCAGTAGCAGATAGCATTATATGCTGGGTATTCACCAGTAATCAAATGAATCATGTTGTATTTTTCTTGATTTTACTAATATACCTGTATTAGGAATATGAGGTTAATAAAGTTATTATTATTATTATTATTATTATTCCAATTTTCAATTGGAAGGGGTGGCGAATGGTAAATTCAAGATTTTCGTTGATTATCGGGTGTGCACAGCGACTTTTTGTATCTAGTACTTTGAACCGATCTTACCATTTTTACGACCCGATGAACATTGAAAACGCTTTGATAAATATTTGCAGTGTTTTATGTGCGTTCTTGAATGTATTCTTATGTGCGCGGGTGAAAAGTACTATACTTTTCTCTTCGATCGACTTCGAAATAGAGTAAATTCAATTTCAGAAAGATCGTGGGTAGATTTTCTTTCGTTTAATTAAAAGTTATGCTCCCATAAATATTGATTTAGACGTTGGTTCTATCCATAACCTGGTTCTAGAACCAAATAATTTATAGCTTCTGGAATCAACCAATCTCGCCAATTCTTTTTCATTCTGGTTCTAAAACCAATAATTTATAGCTCCTGGAATCAACCAATCTCGCCAATTCTTTTTCATTCTAGGTTCGGCTAATTGCTTGCGTCAGATGTGTGTGCACTTGATCATCAGTGTGCGCATGTTGTTTATTGCGTTGAGACGTACTTTAAGGTAAATGGTGTGCAGATGAAAATAGGATGATGGTGATGGTGATGGTGAATGTTGTTTGCAAATGTGATATAAGATTTTATTTTGCCATTTTACGACCCTTATTAAAAACGCTTTTATGTAAGATTTTGCCGTGTTTTTGTGTGCGTTCTGAAATGTATCCTTGTGTGCGCGGGTGACAAGTGCTATTACTCTTCTCTTCGATCGACTTCGAATTTGAGTAACTTCAACTTCGTGATTCTCTACGCTATAAGTGTACAGTGGAAGTAGGGGAAAGATCGTGGATGACATTTTCTTACATAAATACTGTTTTAGATGTGGATAGGGAACGCAAGGATTTTTCATTGCTTTGGTTCTAGCCATAATATTTCTGGTTCTAGAACCAAATATTGAGAGCTGCTAGTATCAGTAAAAAATATGGGGTAGTAATGTGTGAATTAACCGATCTTCATTTTTAGGTGGGCTATTGCCTGTGTTACATGTGTGCGCACATGATTATCGAGTGTGCGCATGTAACCTTCTTTCTTTCTTTCTTGTATCTAGAGCGTTGAACATTAGGTAAATGGTGATTAGAATAGGTTAATAGTCATGAATGTTATGTGCAAGTGTGAGGTGAGATTTGATCTTGCCATTTTATGTCATGATTGCCATTAAAAACGCTTTCATAGAAGATCTTGCCCGCGTGCTTTTGTGTGCGTTTTTACGTGTATTCTCGTGTGCGCGGTACCAACTGCTACTACTTTTCTCTTCGATCGACTTCGAAATTGAGTAAACCAACTTCATGATCCTCTAGGCATCTAGTGTGCAATGAACGTGACGAAAAGGTCGTGGATAAAACTTATTTTGTGTTTCTTTCGTTAGATTAAGTTATGCTCTCATAAATATCAGAAATATGGCTTGTTGTTTGAGTGATGGTTTTTCAATACTTTGGCTCTATCCGTAACCTGATTCTCTAACCAAATAATATGGGGTAGTTACGTTTAAATTAGCCAATCTTCTGTTTTAGGATCTTCATTGAAAACGCGTTTAGTTAGATTTTGCCGTGTTTTTGTGTGCGTTCTTTAAGGTCTGTGCGCGAGTAGCCACTGCTACTACTTTGATCTTCGACCGCCGGTCGACATCTGATTCTAGACCAGTAGTTTATTTATTGTTAGTTGCTGGAATCATAAAAAAGTGGTCGTTACATTAAATCAACCAAACTTTGAATGCAATGCTATTTTTCACTGTGCTATATGTGTGCGCACTTTGATATCTGGTAGTGCGCAAACTTTGTTTATTTACTTTTACCATCCCGCCGTTGAAACTTAGGCTAGATGATGAAAGTATGTAGGTTAGTGGTTATTGGTTTTATTTGAAAATGTGGTAGAATAATTAATCTTATTATTATTATTATTCGACCCGATATATTAGATGATCTTTTAGTTTTTTGTGTGTGCGTTCTTAGGGACCGGTCATAAATTAGAGGGGGGGGAGGGCTGGTGCATTTTTATTTTGGTCTACATGTTTTGGGAAACCCTCCCCTGACAAGATGCACGAAAAATGTTGGCCCTCCCAATGCGGTGACATATTTAATGATGACCCCCCCCCCCCCCCCCCCATTATTCACTAAATATAGATTTGGAAAAATATATACATTTTTATTAGCTGTTTAAATCTACTTTTCATGTTATAATAGCAGTGCAAGATTTGATGTATTTCATACCCGAAAGTTACTTTTACATATAGACATTATATAGTACATTACTTTGCTTAAATCCCAGATAATAAGGGAAGTGGTCAAAACATCTGTACTCGAATGGACCCGATGGGGTGGTGTATGCCGCAACCAACCTTCTTTTAGGAAAAATGGCCATTTTAAATGCAAATATCTCGTAAAATAATAAATTAATACAAACGTTAGGCTCAGCACCGTCTTCTTCATATCGAGAGCAACACATCCATGCAATAAATCCAACACCCCTTACTTGAGCATGGAGAAAATGGGCATTGAAAAAACGGGTGGGTAGGTACAGCCCGGGACCTACCACCTCCCGTGATAAAATCGGGTCCCGCTCGAGTACAGATGTTTTGACCGCTTCCCTAATTATCTTGCCAGGTGAGTATTACTTACATTGTCATTGGTAAATCTAGTGAGATCCTAGGGTCGTAGCAAGCCTGCAAAAACTCTAAAACTGGGGGGGAGGAGGAGGGCACAACACATCAGCAACTCAAGGCAGCATTTTAATAAGGGAAAGTTAAAATTCTCTTGCGCGCGGAGCGCGCCGAAAATTTAGAGACCAGCATGTGAAATTTCCGCATGTTTGGGGAACTTTGATATGCAGGGTGCAAAATCGGGAGTTTTAAGGATTGATTGGGGAAAAACTGGCCCTATAAGCGCTACGGCCATGCAGTATTACCCAAACAACGTTTGCGTAAAAATAATGACCCTCCCTTTATCATTTGCACCAAATTTTTTGACCCTCCCTTTTTCACCTGCATGAAAATTAGAGGCCCTCCCCATATTTGCACCAGCCCTCCCCCCCCTCTAATTTATGACCGGTCCCTTAAATGGTTTTATGTGCGTGGGTACCAAATGCTAACCACTTTTTTTTCGATCCGCTTCGAAATTTAGAAAATTCAACTTCATCATCTAAGCATCTAGTCCGACGAGAAAAAGAGACCGCTTTACGATAAAATAAAAGAAGTGCTTTTACGTTTTCTCGAAAAGGTATCGACCTTAACTTTCGTCACCGTTCGGAAAGTTCTCGATTACTATTCGAAATATCCGAACGCAGCCGATTAGTCATTTGATCCAAGATGGCGATGTACGTTGTTGTCACTCGAAATGTCGGAAGAATACAGACGTTTTATAGGTCAAGAGCTGTTGTCTTAAGCCAAAATTCGTTTATTTTAACTCCGAGAACTGCTTTCTGCCTTCAGCAGAGGATAAATGAAGTCCATGGAAGTTCTGCATCGGATAAAATTCTTGGAAGTCAACACGACAGCAATGGACATGGACGAAATTCAAATGGAAAATTGCAACATTTTAGGAAAGTTCTGAACCAATTTATCGTTGGAAGTAAACTGTTGGGCACAGATGTAAAGCGAATGGTTTCCATAAGGAGAAAACTTAAGGAAAATTCTTATGACTGGGGGAAATTAACTGCTGAAGAGACTCTACATTTACTGCAGGTACTGAAACTGTTGTAGTGTTGATGTTGTTTTGTAGCTGAGCTTGCTGTCATCGTTCTACTTCATGATGAATAGTCCTCAAGGTAGCAGCCCAGCAGAGGCCAGTTTTAGCTAGCTTTATAGAGAATGACACCTCTCATTTGACATTGTTATTATTGTTGTTTACAGATCAGAAGAGATTTGATCAAGACTTTGCCAGCAGTTTTGGTTTTCTGTATTCCATTTGTAGGATATGCAGCACCAGTTATTGCGTAAGTTTTCACTCTCCAGGGCCAGAAATGAACTATTATATCAAAGTCACCATTTGGTTAATATTTAACAACTATCCCCCAAGGGGAGGTGAATAGTGGTGGATATATACTGAGATGTGAAGCATCAAGGTATATATCCACTGCTAGGCACCGACCCTGAGGGGGTAGTTGTTTTAGTATATACCAAATCAGTAGAATAAAATACGGTGATTAAAAGATTTAAAATGCAGAATCACGCGAGAAACGAGCTGCAATTTTGAAGGAGCAATATGGCCTCCATTATATTGCCATTGGAAACAAAATCTAGACATTTCCTTTCTTATTTAATCCTTCAAATATTGTAGATTATGCTTTTGTGCAAGGTTTTGTTACTTAGATCAGTGTGTAATCTCACAAAACAGGATTAGAAATTCCAGAGGGCTTGGGAGAAAAATTGAATTATATAACTCATTACATCACTGTGTTTTCACTGGAAATTCCAGAAGGGTTGAGAGGTCTTATCTTCACCCCCATTCCCTGGGTGGGTATGAACATTTTCAACAAATCCATCTTGGATAGGGTGTCAAGAGGCTTCATGCATTCACCTTGGTCATTTGCTACCATTGTGAGCATGAAAATGAGGCCAAGAAGGAGGTAATACCTTTTTTGGTTCTTATGCTTGTAGTTTTCAGCACAGTTTACAAGTTTCTATCCATCTTACTAGGTTTATGTACCCAAAGCATTTGCTGTCCCACCATTACTGGCTTCCTAGCCAAGAGATGCACTATACTGATACAGATGCCAAGAAAAGAAGCAGGCATTATCTTCCCCTAGTCAGAGAGGTTGGTCGGAATGCTCTTCATGAGAAAGCAAAGGTTGGGGATCATCAAGATCTGCTGGATGTGTCCTATAAGGTGAGGCACAAAGTTTTGTAGAATTTAATTAACCTTTTTAAAACTGATTTTTATATTTTTTCTCCCTTAAAATTTGTGAGTTAGCCTTTCTGCTAACACTTCCGACATATAAACAGAGATACAAATAAATAAAGATTGTGCTACAATATTTAATAATTTGGAAGTAGCAAATGGTAACTCCTGGGACCTGTATTTTCTCAAATAAACACCTCTTAAGACTAGGAGACAAATCCAAGATTCCCAAACCCATTTTTAAAGTGCTGAGATTCCAAGATTTTCTTGAAAATTTTCAGGTACCCCTGCTACCCCTTATTTAGGTAATTAGCATTAGTTTGATTCAGTTCAATCCTCTTGCTTTCCCTTAGTTGCCTTTATTTCTTTTCAATTGATAAGCCAAAAGGAGAAGGACAAGCTTGTCTGTTATTAGGGTCAGTTCTTCTATCTGTACAGAGTAGCATTTTGTTGTGCCCTAGAATTCAATTTGCAGTTCACATACCTGCCAACTCTCCCGGTCTACACAGGAGACTCCCGGTTTTTACCCTCAGTCTCCCGGGAAAAAAATTGAAACTTCCCATACATTTACTGTATATCTCCCGGGTGAATTTCTTGCGATTTTCTCATATAGTTGATGTATTCGAGACAAAATCTCCTGGTTTTGGAGTTTTCAGGGTCGGCATGTATGAGTTCAGTTCTCCAATGCCTCTCTGTGGGTGTGACCTTTCACCTTTTAGGTCCTACAATGGTGCTGGATCATTGAGCATACATAGAGTACAATATAGTAGTCTATGTTTTCTTAAGAACTTGGCAACAATAGGTTTCAAGTCATGTATACTGCTTTTCTTTTTTCAGACTATCAACAGAGAACACCCTAGCAATGAGCAATTACTAAATTCCTCAGGAACCTTCACTGGAGAACTGCTAGCACTGAACAACCTCCCAAGATATCACCTGGTAAATGACATTTTTATTATTAGTTTCTGTAAAGATTGTGATGCAGTAAAGGGTAGTCCTTATTTTATGAAGGTGACCTTTTTTCTCTGCTGACATGTGTTCTTGTTTTGTATGAAGTATGGTTACTCCCACCTCCCTGCAGTTCTTTAAAATCTCTACAGTCCTAATAGTCAGTG
Source organism: Scolanthus callimorphus (assembly GCA_033964015.1). Lineage (NCBI taxonomy): Eukaryota > Metazoa > Cnidaria > Anthozoa > Actiniaria > Edwardsiidae > Scolanthus > Scolanthus callimorphus. The sequence continues at coordinate 6,143,255 of CM066914.1, forward strand.
TAATTGCATTTGAAAGATGGGATCTTTGATTTAAGTCATCCTGATATGAGAAGATGTCTTAACTACTTGCCAATGTTAGAGCATTAGGCAGCACCTGCTCAAATATTTGTACTAGTTGATCTAGCTGCGGGGTGAACCTTCAATTTCCTGCACAATAGAACAGTGCTTTCCAACTGAGCTAACTGGAAGTCAGTCATGTGATGTAGTGCTTTCTTTCTTGATTTAGGAAGTAGCTGCTATGGATGGATTTTGCATGATGTTTGGATCAAAGTTCTTTGCTTCGTCTCATATCCATCTTATTTGTTTCTCAGAAAAAACTAAGTCATGCCTGGATGTTGTTCCCCTGGTTACCCGCGCCGCTTGTTAAGAGGTAACTTGAGAAGACGGTTAGGAGCTATCAGGAAGGAAGATACAGCACTGAACAGAGATGGTCTTGAAGGTCTCTCAGAGGAACAGATTCGAAGGGTAAATATGTTCATTCTTGATTTCAATTAAAGATGTCAGTTTGCACTTACTTTTGAGGGGAATTTTACCTTGACATCCTTAAATGTTGGATTTGATCACTGTTGTCTGATTTTCTTGCTAAGAAACCCACTATCTTTATTTAAAATATCACCATATTTTTTAATGTTCACCTGATTTTTTCACTGTGGTTACCAGTCACCATTGAATGAAAAACATTTTTTATTTCAGTTAAACATTTCAAAATAGAAACAGCAATATAATGTGACATTTGTGAAGATAATGGGTTTGGCATGATTGTATCTTTCATGTTCCATAGCTTCAATAGTTTGTGCCCATCATTTTATAAAATGGAATGACAAAACTGTTGATTTCAGTTATGCCATCGTCGAGGCCTTAAAAACATTTTTTATTTCAGTTAAACATTTCAAAATAGAAACAGCAATATAATGTGACATTTGTGAAGATAATGGGTTTGGCATGATTGTATCTTTCATGTTCCATAGCTTCAATAGTTTGTGCCCATCATTTTATAAAATGGAATGACAAAACTGTTGATTTCAGTTATGCCATCGTCGAGGCCTTAATGTCCAAGACTTGCCTATGGAATCTTTAAAAAGCTGGTTAACAGAGTGGGTTGATCTTTCAATATCAGCTTCAGGTAAACTTGTTATTGATTCATGTTTTGAAGTCTCTTTTATTGCATTATAATACCACTCATTCTGTAAAATATTGCATTGAAAGGGGCTGAAAATGCTAGCATAAATTCTGCTCTTGGATGTTTACTCTGCTTGATTTAAGAAACAGTCATTATTTGTTTGAGGTTTTTTAAAGGCAATAGAAACATTACAGGGTACACAAAATGTTAAAATTAACAAAAAGGTGAAACTTTAGTAATACCTTAGGAGAAAAAGAGCCAGTTGTTAATTTGAAAATAGTATAAGTCCATACCAAGCACAGTTTCAAGTCCAGTAAAATCTGACAGCTGTTTCTTTTTTATGTTTATAGATCACGACGACTCATTCTTGGCTCACATAGCCATTTACAAGACAATGAATTACCACAGAAATCCCACAAGTACTACCACAATACCCAGCTGATGTCACATTGCTTTGTATGATAAACCAGATCAAGCCTGGGATTTTGAGTTCCAGATCTGACAACTGGAAATAATATACATGTCCATGGGAGTCCCTGGGTGGTGGGGGTTCCAGGGGTTCCGGAAACCCCCTTCTATTTGGCTATCATGCTTGTTAATTGTTACTCCTGAAATTTATGGGTATGAGTATGGTAATGTGGACCCCCCCCCCCCCCCCCCCCCGCCACCCCTTCAAAAATCCTGAGGACGCCTCTGATGTCATTCCAGAAATGACCCATGTCCCCACCAAGGAGGGGGTGGGGGGTCGAGACACCTTATTTCCCAATACTATCACTCTATTTTTTGCAGGAAATTTCAGGGGTGGGGATTCCTTATGTAAACTCCCTCTGTATTGGGGGAATGGGTAATTTCTAGAATTACACAAATCTTTAAAGTGCTTCTTAGCTACCCTCTGGATTATAGTCAATGTATTTATCCGTCCAAAATATTTTTAATCATAACAAAGACCAAATATTATGTTGCACAGGTTAGACTAAAAATTGGTACAATATGCTAGTTATTTGATATTGCTGTTTACATTTATTATTTTAAATACAATTTAAACAGTTTTGTATAAGATCAGAGGAGTAGTCCTAGAGTCTGTTGTATTCTGTGAACAGTTACTACAGGGTCAGAAATTGCAACCATTTTATTTCAGTTGCTTATGCGACACAGTCGATTTTGTCTGGTGACTAACTTGCCATCTTCAGTCACCACCACTTGTTGCATCTGGAAGATATAAGTTCATATTAAGATAACAATGGAACAATACCTCTGCTGTCTATTTTATGGCCAGGGTTGTGTTCCTTCCACTACATTATGAGTTACCCTGCGAGCAGTGATTTCCTCCTCTCTTAGGCGCCGGCCTAAGAGAGGAGGAAATCACTGCTCGCAGGGTAATTATGAGTATGTGTTGTTAGCTTAATTGTTGTGGTGTTTTTATATAAAATATAATATATGCTATATGCAAGATTGGTTTAAATAATTTTTCCTGCTTTTATTTAGAACTTTTTATTAGTGTAGCATGTAATAATTGAGCATTCTAGTTATTCTGACAGAATTTCCTGGCATCATACTTATAATATACCACGACTTTTCTCCTTGGATTTTTGCCGGAAGTAAACTTAACCGGAAGTCATGCCCTAACCGGAAATGGCCAAGCGCTGTGATAATATAAAACAAAGACCAGCCCACTTGAATTCCTTGCATATTACCTATTGTTATAATAATCGACAATTGGACAACTGGAATGCGTCAAAACAAATCGCGAACCAAACATGGAGACTTGGTGCTCAATATTGATTTCCTTTCGTTACAAGAGACGCGGCGCGATTTGGCGATCTATATATTGTCGTCATTGCAAAAGGATTCTCCATTCCAATCTCCGCCTTCAATTCTAGAGGCACCAAGTCATATCGAAACTATCGCGTAAGCATAAAGCATTCGCACAATGATAATTCAGGTCCAAGTTCATGCCTAAAATATTGGTTGCAAATTTAGCTGTGACCGGTAGCGCTTTTCGTCCAATCAGAGAGCACGGTTTTCGAGTGCCCCCACCACACGTCAGCGGAAGTGGTTTTGTGGTGCTTTCGGGGATTAAAATTTCTTATATCATGCAGTGTATGTGGACAATAATACAAGCCTCCGCCTGATGCAGTATGTCGAAACGAAAACACAGTATCGAGAGTTGTTCATCAGAGGACGATGATTCACCTTGTAAAAGAGTAAAAGACGACAGAAACGTCCATTTCGGCGAGGTCACAGTATTTTATTTTCCTCGAAGACAGGGTTTCGTATCTGTGCCTTCTTCTGGGGGAATCACTTTGGGCATGGCCAAAACCCATTGCTATGTAGAAACGATTAAATTATGTTCACAAGAAAATGGGGATATTCTAACCGAGCGAAAGACTCGACAAGTTATTCCGGTGCCACCGAAAAGAGAAAAGTGTTGTTAAAGACATCAGGCGTAAAAAGGATTATGAGGAAGGAGGAGCAAGATTGTATGGAGCTTCGTTTATCGCGTGTTCTTTGTGGTTGCTCTTGTGGTGATGAGTGTTTCCCCGAGACTTGTGAATGTATATTGAATGGCATCAGCTGCCAGGTTGACTACGGAAAATTTCCTTGCTCGTGTCAGAGCAGTAGCTGTGAGAATTTATACGGAAGAAAACAATACGACCCTAGCGTTGTAGAGAAACATTACTTCGAAACATTCACCAAGCTAAACGGGGTAGCTACTATAAAGTTGGCGTGGGGTTAACTTAGGTTTTTGCTTCAGTGATTTCATTATGTGAATATAAAGTGATAGCTATTTGCGTGAATTCAGGCTCCGTGCGTGCCACGAATTCATAAGACAGGAATATCAAAGCCAGCATTGTATGACGAACACTGAGTTTTATTTTTATCATCGAGGGCACATCTGGGGTCGCGTTTATAGAGTAAATCTGCATATGCTTGGTGTAAAGTCATCTTGTTAGATTGCCTCGTAATTAGATCTATAAAAATACCAAAGAATTTATTTAAGTACAAATTCTAGAAATTTATGAAATCAAATAATGAATTTAAATGTGCAGAATGTGTTTACTTCTGTGTTCGGTCTCTGTCACGCATTCTCGTCACGCACTCTCCTTTAACACCACGCCTCAGTCGTCGCGTCAGACCTTACGCAGTACGCGCAGCAGACGTGAGTCTCTTCGTAGCAACCATTGGGGTTGTGGGGGATTCGAACGACCGCTATCTGCTTAACAGATTCTTAGGGCGAATATCCGCGTTTTTCTCGGCCTTTCGTAGGCCAAGAACCCTACGACCGCTGTCCGTCGTTGGCGAAAAAATATTTTCAGTTCAACAACAACTGCGCGTTCGTGGACAGACGCAACGACCTTTCCTCGCAGGCTTTCTCCTCGATCTTAGATCTATAAAAATACCAAAGAATTTATTTAAGTACAAATTCTAGAAATTTATTAAATCAAATTATGAATTTAAATGTGCAGAATGTGTTTACTTCTGTGTTCGGTCTCTGTCACGCATTCTCGTCACGCACTCTCCTTTACCATGCCTCTCGTCGCGTCAGAGTGTTACGCAGTATGCGCAGCAGACGTGAGTCTCTTCGTAGCAGCCCTCGGGGTTGTGCATGTGGGGGATTCAAAGGCCCGCTATCTGCTTAACAGATGCTTAGGGCGAATATCCGCGTTTTTCTCGGCCTTTCGTAGGCCAAGAACCCTACGACCGCTGTCGTTGGCGAAAAATTATTTTCAGTTCAACAACTGCGCGTTCGTCGACAGACGCAACGACTTTTCCTCGCAGGCATTTCTCCTCGATCTTGTCCCTTGGGATAAACTTTATGGACTGCGCTTTTCGGATTCGGTCAAGAGAAAATGATGTAAGAGAACATAAATTTTCTCTTGCTTCGGTCTACAGAATGATTACACGTGCCGCGCGTTTTCGGCAATCACCGAGTTTTCGCCCTTTGGCCACCAAATCCCTATATAGAGGATATTACACGGTGGCGCGAAGATATGAGTTTTATTTTCGAGTGGCAAGAACAATATTTTACGAATGAGCGCAGCGAATGAGTAATTATATTGTTTTTGACACGAGAAAATAAAATTCATATCTTCAAGCCACCGTGTAATTTTCTTTTTATTATATAGACAAACCAGAAAAAAATATTCCAAATTGATTTCCAAGCACTTTTGTTTTGACCGATATCCTCACTAGTGAGGATATGGAAAATATGTCACTGAGGACCCGGATGTAGCTTCGTATGAGATCTACGAGTGGCGTATTTCCCAGTAAAACACTCGTGTCTATATAATAAAAAGCCATAAGTAACTGGTGCTACGGACGTTCAACACATTATTTCAGCAATATCTGACTTGCATTGATTTTTACAGTGAATATATTTTGTTAGTAAATACCAAATCAGTGAATAGTCATTTTCGCGCGCTCTGATTGCAATTGGTTCCTGAAATAGTAGATATCAACAAACTATTTACTGTTTTGAGAAAACTCTCAAAATGGCGGCTCGTTTCGTGCGCGATATTGGGTTTTGAACCTTAATTTACTGTATTTTATTTTGCTGATTTGGTATATACTAAAACAACTATCCCCCTCCAGGGCCGGTGCCTAGCGGTGGATATATACCTCGACGATTCGCGTCTCGGTATAGAGCAGATTTCGTATGACTGAAAAGTTCGTATGACTGAAACTTATATGTTTCTGACTACGCGCGGTTAATGAAATACTTCTGGGACACGAAAATCACGCTGAAGAAATGGAGTCACGGAAGAAACATAATAGAAATATTCCAAAATTAAACATAGCCCAGTACGATGGTTTAGCTTCTAAATGCTACACCAAAGTATCCTCTTTATGCGCGCGAAGCGCGCTGCAAATTTTGGACATATAAGTTGAAAAAATGGGAAAAGAGTAAATGAAAACTTGGTGTTTAACAATTGCGCTTCCTGACGGGTTGCTTATTTACTGTTTGCTGATAGTAAATTTACTCCATTTTAAAAATAGATTTTAATGTTGTAGATAGCGAGCGCGCAGCGCGTGCCGACCAAAAAACCAATCTATTTATAAGGACGTTAGGTTCCCTAAAGCAGTCAGGAGGTCCAAATGGTCCGTCTCTAATGACTAGCTTTCACGTTTCACGAATCTCTAGGCCTGTAATCACGAATCACGCAAGAGAAATCCGTAAAATCATGGGTCACGAGGGCATGAGATTTTACGGATCACGGCAATAATTTTCCTGTTTTCACGAATCACGGAGCAAATTTGGGGTGAATCACGGATCACGAAGAACCCCTTCACCCCCTGGACGTTGTTCTCGACTATCTGAAGATCTGCAAGTTTTGGTGAATTTGATGAGGAAAAATACTTACCTTCGAAATTTTCTTGATATAGCGACGTCCCGCAAATTTGTACAGATTACCCATGATGCAACCTGATCTCGTCTATATATACACGTTTTATCGAGGGTGGTTTTCTGTGCCCGTCGTGTGTCAGGTGCGGATCAAGAGGTAGTGCGTTGGATGAATTGCACTCCCTTTCAATACAAAATGCAGAAATGGTTTAAAACAGCGAAATGTACTCTAGGTTCTAGTAGCTTAATGACAAATCTGGCTCTCGAAAACGGAATTGGCATGGATTTATAAATTTTTGTCGCTATCCAAGAAGCTGCGAAGGGAAGTCGGGGGAAGGGCTGTGCGAAGGGAAGTCGAGGGAAGGGCTGCCACTTGCATGCCTCTGCCTCTGCCTCTGCCTCTGCCTCTGCCTCTGCCTCTGCCTCTGCCTCTGCCTCTGCCTCTGCCTCTGTGGCATTGTAGTCTCTATGGCATTGTAGTTTCATCCAATTCTAGAATATTCTGCAACGTTTTACATAAGTGCGGCATCTTGCAGATCCAAAAAGATCGCAGCCCATTCGCAGGCATTTCTCCTCGATCTTGTCCCTTGGGATAAACTTTATGGACTGCGCTTTTCGGATTCGGTCAAGAGAAAATGATGTAAGAGAACATAAATTTTCTCTTGCTTCGGTCTACAGAATGATTACACGTGCCGCGCGTTTTCGGCAATCACCGAGTTTTCGCCCTTTGGCCACCAAATCCCTATATAGAGGATATTACACGGTGGCGCGAAGATATGAGTTTTATTTTCGAGTGGCAAGAACAATATTTTACGAATGAGCGCAGCGAATGAGTAATTATATTGTTTTTGACACGAGAAAATAAAATTCATATCTTCAAGCCACCGTGTAATTTTCTTTTTATTATATAGACAAACCAGAAAAAAATATTCCAAATTGATTTCCAAGCACTTTTGTTTTGACCGATATCCTCACTAGTGAGGATATGGAAAATATGTCACTGAGGACCCGGATGTAGCTTCGTATGAGATCTACGAGTGGCGTATTTCCAGTAAAACACTCGTGTCTATATAATAAAAAGCCATAAGTAACTGGTGCTACGGACGTTCAACACATTATTTCAGCAATATCTGACTTGCATTGATTTTTACAGTGAATATATTTTGTTAGTAAATACCAAATCAGTGAATAGTCATTTTCGCGCGCTCTGATTGCAATTGGTTCCTGAAATAGTAGATATCAACAAACTATTTACTGTTTTGAGAAAACTCTCAAAATGGCGGCTCGTTTCGTGCGCGATATTGGGTTTTGAACCTTAATTTACTGTATTTTATTTTGCTGATTTGGTATATACTAAAACAACTATCCCCCTCAGGGCCGGTGCCTAGCGGTGGATATATACCTCGACGATTCGCGTCTCGGTATAGAGCAGATTTCGTATGACTGAAAAGTTCGTATGACTGAAACTTATATGTTTCTGACTACGCGCGGTTAATGAAATACTTCTGGGACACGAAAATCACGCTGAAGAAATGGAGTCACGGAAGAAACATAATAGAAATATTCCAAAATTAAACATAGCCCAGTACGATGGTTTAGCTTCTAAATGCTACACCAAAGTATCCTCTTTATGCGCGCGAAGCGCGCTGCAAATTTTGGACATATAAGTTGAAAAAATGGGAAAAGAGTAATGAAAACTTGGTGTTTAACAATTGCGCTTCCTGACGGGTTGCTTATTTACTGTTTGCTGATAGTAAATTTACTCAATTTTTAAAATAGATTTTAATGTTGTAGATAGCGAGCGCGCAGCGCGTGCCGACCAAAAACCAATCTATTTATAAGGACGTTAGGTTCCCTAAAGCAGTCAGGAGGTCCAAATGGTCCGTCTCTAATGACTAGCTTTCACGTTTCACGAATCTCTAGGCCTGTAATCACGAATCACGCAAGAGAAATCCGTAAAATCATGGGTCACGAGGGCATGAGATTTTACGGATCACGGCAATAATTTTCCTGTTTTCACGAATCACGGAGCAAATTTGGGGTGAATCACGGATCACGAAGAACCCCTTCACCCCCTGGACGTTGTTCTCGACTATCTGAAGATCTGCAAGTTTTGGTGAATTTGATGAGGAAAAATACTTACCTTCGAAATTTTCTTGATATAGCGACGTCCCGCAAATTTGTACAGATTACCCATGATGCAACCTGATCTCGTCTAATCGAGGGTGGTTTTCTGTGCCCGTCGTGTGTCAGGTGCGGATCAAGAGGTAGTGCGTTGGATGAATTGCACTCCCTTTCAATACAAAATGCAGAAATGGTTTAAAACAGCGAAATGTACTCTAGGTTCTAGTAGCTTAATGACAAATCTGGCTCTCGAAAACGGAATTGGCATGGATTTATAAATTTTTGTCGCTATCCAAGAAGCTGCGAAGGGAAGTCGGGGAAGGGCTGTGCGAAGGGAAGTCGAGGGAAGGGCTGCCACTTGCATGCCTCTGCCTCTGCCTCTGCCTCTGCCTCTGCCTCTGCCTCTGCCTCTGCCTCTGCCTCTGCCTCTGCCTCTGCCTCTGCCTCTCACGCTTGGCACAAATGCTCCCGAAATCGACAGCACGTTTTGTGACGGCTTTTCCCGAAGGACGCGCGCTTAAATGGGGAGACTGGGCTCTAATCAAAAGGATCGATTGACAACTATTTTTAGAACTTCCCAGAAGACCTCTCGAGCCTCACAGAGATTTGCAAAATGGCGGACTCGACAGAGGAAGAAGAGAGGAAGATTTTGATACCAAATATGACTAGCTTTTGCAGCAACCACCAAGTCTTTCGGCAATGTTGAAATGGTGAATATTGTGGAAATCGCATTTAGCTATTCGGCTTCAAATTCATGCCTATTTTTGGCTTCAAATAACTTTTTTGTTTCACCTGATGGAATGTAAACAGAACGATGAATACAAAGTGCAATGAACTCTCTAAAAGTTGTTCTTTTTAGTTTTTTGAATTCAGCTTCCATGAGAGCACATTTTCATATTTCGTGGACGTTGCGTTGCCACTCGTCGCTTCGAAACGTACGCAATATCGTTGCTTTGTTTGGGAAGGAAGCGTGACTCTATACGAGCTCTGGAATCACAACAAAACATAGTTTGGACAAAACAAGGACGATTCTTATGGAGAAATAATAAGGTTTGACGTATAATCTTCATTGCTTTGGTAATATTTCTTCAAATTATAGAGAAGTGCGCATTTTTCAGGTGATATTATTGCTCTGTACGTGCAATCAGCTTTTTTAGAATCAGTCGGCGATTCTCATTCTAATGCATTGCAGCTTATTAACCTTTTTAATGCCAGCAATCTAGAAATCAATGGCAATGAATAGAAAGTCAGAAAGTGGAAAATTGGTGGAAGAATGTAGTAAAACCAAGTCAAGGAAATATCTTAAATATTGATTGCCCAGTAAATCAATGGCAAAATTACTTTTGTTTTGTTTCCAGTCACCTGCTGGGGAAGGTCATCTTCCTGTCCTGTTTTTGTTTTGTTTTCAGAATGGGCTGTTCCATTTTAGATGTGTTACCCCCTATCGAGGAACCTGGAGGGGGGGGGGGGGGGGGGACTCCCAATATTTTCATACGGGGGTGCTTGTCCTATCCCTTAGTGTATAAAATTGACAGGTCTTGCTATCTCTTAGGGGTGTTTAAAATCAGCCCTATCCCTTAGGGGAGTCTCAGACCAATCCTTGCCCAGAAATATATTGCTACTGACACCAGAAACAATATTTACAAAGCTTTTATTTGTTTTGACCTGCCAAATTTGCTATCTTTTAGGGGTAAATTTGCTGTTGGCCACACCCATTTTGCTATCCCTTAGGGTCAAAATCAATTTTCCCGATGAGCACCCCATCTAAAATATTGGGAGTTCCCCCCGCCCTGGGCATAGGGATCTGTGTTTCACCCTGGAATTTCAGCAAGGGTCATTGTTTTTGACCCTTAAATTTCCACAGGGACTTTCTTTTTGCCCACCTCCAATTTCCACAGGGTATTCCTTTGCAACTTTGGAATTTCCACAGGGGACACAAGAGAATGTGGTATTTACACAAAAGTTGCTTCAAATATCCACAGGGGTTGTGCAGAAGCCTAGAACGTTTACACGGATAGAGCATTTTTCCTCGTTAGGGGGAGACAGAAATCATAAGAACAGCTCATTCTTATTTCCTTAGATACTTAGAAATCACACAAATCTTATAATTTATTTTCATTCTTGTCTTCTTCTTGGAACTAGAAACCTGTTTTCCTTGGGAGGGGCTTCAAATCACAACTGTATGTGCTGCAAAAGTGACCAACATTCTCACTGTTCGACTAAAAATGTCAGTATGTTGGATAAACTTTTGTAGAATGGTATTCAGTTGGTGACTACAATTCCTCTTTTTAATACTTAAGTTTGGACCCTGTTACAGAGTGACACAACACTTCACTGTCATAGACTTACATGGTGGCAAGTGGTTAGAAAGTAACACTTAACTGCTGATATGTACATTCTGTATTGTAGCATCGGTGATTAATTTTAGAGTTAGCTTGTAACTGTTGACATAGAAGCTTGTAAATTATTCCCACCTCTTATAAGCCAGTTGCCCATGGAGCTCTGCTGATTGATTAATATTTTTGCTATAAAAAATCAACTTTTATTCAATTTCAACTCTCAGCCTAAAAATACCCTATGCAAATTACATGTGGTGACAGATGCTTGTGAATTTTTAAATTTAAATTTTTAAAAACATCCAAATAGCCATCAAGCTCAATTTTTATAAATTTATATCTCAGGAAGGAAACCAAATCTGGACAAACCAAAGTTAGACAACATTTAAGGGGAGTGTAACAATGACATCACTGATATCATCATTCTGTACATTATTTACATTTAATGAACACTTAGGTAACCAAAGAAAAAATTGTCACTAAAGCAAATTTTGTCTAAGAAAAAAGCTGATAAAAGATACAAAAAAAAAACATGAAATTGAACTGAATGATGCTCTACTTTTAAGCAGGCCTCTCAATCCATTTATCTGATTATTTGTACCCTGTGCTCTGTATGGGTTGTCAATTATAAAATGTCTTGACTTTGATTTCTTAAGCTTCATTCCATTTTTTGTGTATATTATTACCCCCCATGTTGTTTAGGAATTAGCCTTCCTCTTGTTTCACTGAAAGCATGTCTAAATTATTCAGCTATCACACTTTAGGCTTGTTTTCACAGTACCACCTTGTGCAACTGACAGGCAGGGGCGTAGCTATCAACACGCAAAGTATGCAGCTGCACACAAAAATTTGTTAAAGTAGTTAAATAAATTTATAATCAAAATAAGTTGCATTTGACATGCATGTCGATGTTTTCTGTATTGCAAATTCTAGAGCAAATACTGACTGGTGGCAGCAGTGTGTTTGTGAAAAACATTTTCTAGTAGCATCTAGACTTTTGTGCAGGCAGTCCTGATACATGCCTACAGAGTTATCCCCTTAGTTCAGAGACTGATATCACAACATGCAGCTATGTTTGAGTTGTTCATAGAGGTAATTTAATCATGTTCCATAAAAATGATACCAGAAACATCTAGTAGTCATTTAGGTTATGTAAAACACTGTACCAATGTTAGTTTTACCAGAAAAAAAAACAGAGGTATCATGGTCTTGTCAAATCTGTTATCCAAGTGCTACAGTTCTGTGTGTTCCAGGTTACTCTTTTCCTCTGTTAGTGATAAGTTTTACCAGAAAAAAAAGAGGTATCATGATCTTTTCCAATTTGTTATCCAAGCGCTACAGTTCTGTGTGTTCCAGGTTACTCTTTTCCCCTGTTAGTGATTAAAGTTTTACCAGAAAAGCAGAGGGATCATGGTCTTTTCCAATATGTTATCCAAGCTACAGTTCTGTGTGTTCCAGGTCACTCTTTTCCCCCAACAATGATAAGATTCTTTTTTTCATAAAAAGAAAGAGTCTTCACAGAAACCAGAGTACAGAATGTCTTGCTCATTGCGTGAGAGTTAAAACAGCAGTGAACTACTGAAGATTCAATTTCCAATAATTGTTAGCATTCGCAGTCATCTGATAAACTTGCATTTCCATTCTCGCAGAAGTTATAAGTCAGTGCTTGCAATTATTAGTGAATACACAACACACAAGTTCGCCATCCCTTCGTGCGTGTACTTCCTCTGCCATTATTCATTTTCTTTCTCTTTTCACGTATTCTTCGAGAGTATTCTTCATTTTGGAAGTACCAGATATATATTTTTTTCCTTTGGCAAGACCGGAAGATTCCTATTAGGAACGTAAATCCTCTGAAAAGTACATTTCACCTTCTTCTCCGTTTCCGCCATTTTGAATTAGCTGGGTGTTTTGATGCGTGCGACCGCTGGCCAGCTATGACTGTCATGCTTGCCTTATGCTGGCGATATGGGGTGCATTTATGCCAACTGTGCTGCCTCTGTGGCATTGTAGTCTCTATGGCATTGTAGTTTCATCCAATTCTAGAATATTCTGCAACGTTTTACATAAGTGCGGCATCTTGCAGATCCAAAAAGATCGCAGCCCATTACCCCCCCCCCCCCCCCCCCCCCCCCCCCCCCCCTTTCCCCAAAATCCGCCCTAGCGCAAGTCAAGAAAGTTGAGAGTCCTAGAGCCGGTTTCGTCCCTCCTACCCCCCGAGATTTTCTCGCCTCATGTGACGGATAACCGGAAAATGCGGTCCGTCAGAGCGCGCAAAGCAAGTCAGTTTCTTTTTCCTGTTCTTTATCGCGAATCTCAGTACTTTTACTCCTATTGTTCAGTCCCACTCCTTATAAGCATTTCCTCTCGGAATCAGCGCATTTGCCTCATACCGGAAGCCATACTGCCGCAAGAGCCAGTACCCTGAATGAGTTGTGGCGAAAGCTGGCAATTCCAATTTAAAACAGTTATTTTAAAAGCCAACCTTATTAAATTTTCATAATAGAGTGGGCTCTTGACCGGGAAATATCGTGTATTCCCGTTAAAATTGAAAGTGACACCAGCTGGGTTTTCGACGCCGGCGCGATCATGAGATCATACCACTAGTTTCCTCAGCCAGCACAGGCCGAGAGAAGTGTTCCTCATATTAAATTCGTATTGTAAATAACTCAAATGTATTTCTTTAATCTCATTAAAAACTATTTGCGTTTAAAACCGTTTTCGAACAAATGACTCGAGGCCCTCTACGGAAATCTTCACCGATTTCCCATTTTCCATTGGGTCATAGAGTAGAAAAAATTGAATAGACTGGCACGGCTGGCACATATGTGTTGATCCTTTTTTGCCAAAATCCACAAAATGCCTAAAACATCGCGAAAGATGATGCTCGAAAACAACTTTGATCCCCGGATTCAACTAAATGTCAACTGTTTTGTTTTTGTGCTTAGTTCTTTTGAAATGTTAGCTCTTTCAAATCCTCATATAAAATATCCGGTCGCCATTTTGAATATTTTACCACGTGACCCCGAAAAGCCAAGGGGTTCAAAATAGCTCACAGCCGCACTTCGTTTGAAAGAAGTTGAAGAATTTTTCCTGTCAAAAGCCAGCCAACTTCTTGGATAAGGGGCTGTTTCACCGTGTCATCCCATCTTTCGTGAGATAAGCTACGATAGTGTGCGAAAGCTTATGAAGTTGAGGTGCTAATTTTGCTTTGTGTTGGTTTCTCTCAAGAGTCGTCCATTTTCAGACAAGCTGAATATCTACGCCACTTCCTTCTATACTGAACTTGTTTTAACGCCGTGGAATTTGTATTTTGGATACAAAGTCGCTTCAATTTAATCCTGAATCACTTCTCTTACGTGACACATTTTAGATGATTCCATCTTAAGCCAAGTTTTATTTTATTTTCGTATCACTTTGAGTGTTGTAAAGCCATCTTGTCAAATTTGATGCGAGTGAGTATGCACGCTTAGTTCACTCGTATCGTCATGAACGGTTTATCTTTGCAATCTCTCGTCGATAGCGAAGATTTTTCTAGCCGGAAATAAAGACCTAATGGCATCAACAAGGATTGAACACCGCCGAGAAAACCGCACAAGAACGAGAAATTATGGTTTCCAACCAGAGGAGAACGTGTCGAGCAAAGTTGTTCCGCGTAACTTGAGAACGCAAGAAAGAGGCGCCCGGAGTCGGGCGCTAAATACAGGCCGAGACGAAACCTCAAGAACAATAATAAAGCTTGGATCTCCGCCGAAGAAGGTACTCTATGGCGACCAACACTTAACCACGTCAAAAACAGTTTCAGTTTCAAATTCAGCAGGCAAATTAGCATGTGATCAGGGCACGAAAGAGAACAAGAAAGTGGTCAAACCCGTCATCCAACGAAAAAAATCTGATGAACCTAACCGTCTCAGTGTGAGCAAATTAAAAGATATTTTTGATGCGGCGATAGAGAATGAAAGTACCCACGCAAAGATTGCATTCGCAGGGGGAAAGACGAGGCCGAAATCAGAAAATGTCGCCAAATTGAATGATGAAAATCAAGAACGCAGTTTTATCAATAGGTGGTCAGTGCCAAGTTACGTCAAACAAGCTTCCCTGAGAGCCAGCATTTCAAAATTTATGTAACTGAAGGGATTGCCGCAAAAAGAGCAAAGTTTGAAAACAATTCCAGTGAACATATCGATGTTCAGTTAAGGAAGGCTTCTCCAAAACTTTCTGATCTGGTTCCAGACTTAGGATCTGAGGAGCCACGACCTAGAACTAGATCAGACCCTGGAGTCAAACCTCTTTCTATATCCCGCAAGAAATACAAACTTCGCAGTCAATCTTTGATTGATACACTAAATTGTGAGGTGCCAGATAAAGTTCATGATTATGGCTACTTCTATGATGACTCTGCAGTGCACAAGGAGCGATCGCTTAAGCGGCTTTCAAAATCAAATAGTGTAGACGTGCTAGAAAAAGATGAGGGTACAATAAGTCACCAAAGACTAGGGGATCTTCCAGACCGTCAAGAAACAGGGATTGACAAAGAGGATAACAATAAACAAGAATTTGATGATGATGCTAAATCATCAGAAAGCCGAATAGACTCTGGGATATCCTCTTCCATAGAAAGTGCCATAGAAAATGAGGTTGTCCCAGAGTTAGAGAAACAATACCAGGAAAAGCCTGCTTCTCCTGTGATGGAAATACCACCAGAGAGATCGGTTCATCAACGGACAGAGCCCAGAAGAGCTCGGCCATTTGATAATGAACCTGGTAAAGTCAGAGAAGCCTCCTGGAAAGACGACCCAGAACCCCCTGAAGAGCTAGAAGACCTATCACCAGTATATGATGAGCCTGTACGACCTGAGCTGAAAACTGAAAAAAGTGACACAGAAGTTGATCGGGACCTTATTGTGGAAGCTGAGGGGGAAATGAAGGAGGAAGCACTAGAAAATGACAATACTGAGGAGACTTCTGAAGAAGAAGAAACTGGAAGTGTTATTGAGCACAGCTCCCCCGAGGCAGACACAAAGGATATTTCTCCCATTTCTTTCTTATTTGAAAAAGAACCACTTACTTCTGCTCTGTCTCGTGGTCAAAAGAAGCCTCTGCGATCAATAGGGTTTGCGACTGATTCAGAGGTGTGTTATACGTACAGTGCTGAGGAATATGAAAGAGGGAATGATTACATTGATCCGGTAACTGCATCGGCAGAATGGGAATTGGAAAAGAGAGTGGAAAAAATGGATGTGTTTTCTGTGGATCTTGATAAAGGTAAGAATGAATAAAAGAAATATTTCTAGAATTTATAGGAGATTATGGGAAAACTACAGTACATTCATACTGGGGTAACAAAACTGGTTACTCTTAAAATATTATAGGTCATAAAATTTCAAAACTACAGTCAGTAAATTCCCTTGAGAAGAAACCCATATTACATAATTCCAATTTTAGGTGTTCAAAAACCAGAAATGTCATTTTACAAAATTACCGAAGCTAGTTTGTCGAAATTTTATAGCTGGTGACTGGCAAATTTGTCAGGTACATGTACTGTACTATGAGCATCTAATTATATCATAGTTACCAAGATATTTGCTGATTTTTTTGGCACTCACAAGTTGTTGTCAAATTGTTGTGAATCCAGGTATCCTAATGCTTGAGTTTAGGGAAATTGAATTTCAGGAAGAAGACTTATTGAAAAGCTACTAAGTTTTGTATAATTGAGGCAAGACTGACAATTTCTGTGTTCAATACTGTACATACCAGTCCACAGTAGCTTTTACAAAGACAGTGAAACAATGGTCTTAGCTGTGCATTTTAATATCTTTATGTGGTTCTTAGTGTTCAGCTCCTTATTATAAATTATATGGGACTTCACTTGTTGCTAAATTTACCCTAACTTAGTGCTTTAAAAATTATTTTTTTGTACAGTAAATATTTACAAACAGCATGAAAGGGTAGGATTTTGTTTACTGGTAACTACAATGTACAAAGAATTGTGGGACTTGAAAAAGACATCCAATGCCTTTGAATCGATCACTTAAACATCAGATCAGGTAGTTGCACTGTACTCGCAATCAATGACTCACCATAAAAGTAATTTTGTCATTGAATGGCTAATAGAATTGATCAATTATTGAAGAATCCTTTGTGTATTCAAAAAGGTCATTAATATGTTAATATATTCCTTATTGTACTTATTTAATAACCCAAAGTTAATGTTTGACAGAACTTTACATTTCTTGTACTCCTGTTTACCATGGCATTAATTGACTGATGTTCAGGCATCTAGATCCTGCTAATAATCATGTACATATAAATCAAAGATACAAAATTCCTGCATAGGCAATTGCAAAATTCAAAGAAAGACAGATTTCTGTTGTTTTAATTGATATAAATTAAAGTGATAGTCAAAACAGTTGCAAAATAGTCATCCTAGCAGGCATAATTAGAAATGGTATGATTGGACTTTATTTTCTGGTCCTATAGCTATATTTATGTTTGTCCTTGGAGTTATCTGAGATTTATCAGGTCTTTATATGTTAGCACTAGATAAACTTGATAAAGTTCTCAAAGTTTAGGTCACTGAGATACAAACCAAGGTCTGGTTGAGAAGTCCTGTGATTTCACAGCATGATATACATCCAGAAGACTATATACTATTAATTTTTATTCTTATCAAAACAAATTGCGGAACAGTAAATTATTCTTTTTTAAACTGAGCCTTACACTTACCTACAATCACATGATAGTTAATTTTTAATATAGAAAGTTTTCTTGTTTCTTTCTGTCAACTGTTGTGTATCATCACAGAGGCAATGCAACTTTAGTGAACAGGTAAATTTGATTTTCTGATGTCTGAAGATACTAAAATTAAAAAAGATGCAGGAAGTAATCTTTTTTCGTTTTAATTTTTTGTTCAAAAGAACTTGTAAGCTCAATCATCCTCTTGAATTTACTTGGTCATGTTTTTTCTGTCTAAAAAAAACATGCACCAAACAGTCATAGGTAAGGGGCCGACCATTTAACTTTTGAGAAGGGGGTTTGGTGATTTTGAAAAAAAATTTCCTGCACGGCCCGAAGGGCTGAAAAAAATTCCTACACAGCAAAATGGTGACTAAAACCCTTCTATCTTATTGGAAAAAAACTTTCTCACCACATAACAGGGTTATAAAAAAAATCTTGCATGGACAAAATGGGCAATTCCAGAAAATAAACGTTTTAGAAAGTGATTGAAGATGTGTGTTGCAAGTAAATAGCTTCCACACTTCATTTGAAATGTCTATTCCCCCATTTCATGAAAGTCTCAAGTTTTTCCGTGATAATATCATCCGATTCTTTGCCCCTACAATTCAAATCTTACAAAATAGCCAGTTAGCTACTAGTTAAACACGCTAAAATGTAGAGCTCATATTCAGTGGATGTTGTGAATGCCGGTGGTATTTTTTTCTTCAAAATCAAACTATCATGCTCTGTATTAATATTCTGAAACAAGATTATGCGCTTTTTTTGTTTTCTTTACTTTGCAAATTAATAAATTCTTGCAACAAACCCGCAACTTTTGCCTTTTTCTCCGCAACGTTTCCCTCTCGTAAATTTTTACTTTTTCTCGCAATAATAAACAAGGTGGTGATTATTTGGATTCCAGAGGGGAGGGGGGTAAAAGTTGAAATTTCTGAAGGGGAGGGGGGTTTAACCTACCCGGAATTCTATATGCACGGGGGGTAAACCATTTTGGAAATTCTGGATGCATGGGGGGTCAAAAACTAGTGCCGCCCGTGGGGGGGGGGGTACCTTTATTTTCTGGAATTGCCCAATCACCCCCCCCCCCCCCCTCGAAAGTTAAATGGTCGGCCCCTAAAGCCAAATTTCCCTGAGACTTGGGATTACAATGTTTCCCAGCCATGTTTATAGTGGTTTTCATAAACTCTGAAGCAACAGTCAAACCATGTTTTAGCAGCTTCCTTCAATTGCATAACTAACCCTTAGAAACCACAAAAATCAAATAGGGGGCCCAGGGGGCCACCCTCCCCCCTCCCAACCTTTTCAGGAGATTTGTTCATACATTTACTGTATTTGCTGAAGGAAATTTTCATCCCATATTTTTCGCTATGGGAAAAATCAATACCACCCCATGGAAGCAGCGACTTCGAAATTCCAGAAGGGTAGGGTGCCAAATGCCTTTTGTTTCCCATACAATCACTGTATTTTTAACCAGGTGGCAATATCTCAAACCCCTTCTATGGGAGGGGTACCCGGTATGGATAATTTCTGGAATGACACATTTTTTGGCAAAGGGAACCATTCATCATTGTACATGGTGGTACACTTTCTCAGCAATTGGACATAAAGAGCTAGAAGCCGGTACATTTTTGTTAGGCATGAATTTCCATAGTGTTTGGTAGCATTGACTTATTTCGGATGGCACATAAAAATAATTCTCATGTCTTGGACATTAAACTTTTATTAGTCAACAAAATGTCAATAGTATGAGTACAATTTGGAATTCTTTCTTTCTCACACCTACCTGTTCCTAATTAAATTAGACAGAAATGGTAGACAGGCATGGATCTACATCTGATGTACAATGGCTTACATAAACCAGTCACAATTCTAGATTTTTACAAATATTGTATTTTAAATTTCCATGACTCTAACACTTGGTACCTGTAGATTGCATGCTTGCTTTAGCTTTTCATTAGGCAAACAGCTAATACCATATTAGACAGTAAAAAATAACTTAGTCTCAGGTACCATGGCATAAGCTAGCACAAGACATGGTCCCATATTGACACAGGAATGTGTCCAACTTTCCCCTTGGATCCACGCCTGGTATAGCCGCATAATTTTGCCTTTTGCTCATAGTTAATAATAGCAGGATCACATTTAACCTCAACACCTTCACAGCTTTATTGGATTTGTTTCAAAAGCCACAGACCACATGCCAATATTATCTTAGCCCATGAATTGTTAATTGTTTTAAAAATCTCCACAAAAAATTTACGAAAAACCCTACAGAACATTTTTACCTAGGAATGTAAATCAGATTTTTTTTCCTTTTTCCTTGATGCTTTGTTTTTTCCTGTTTTTTTTTTCTTTTAACCATAATAGTTGCAGAATTTCTCCTTTGACTTCTAGCAGTTTACTTTAAGTGAGTGAAATTAGATTACCTCTACACAACTACCGTAGGAATATTTTATAAGTGCTGTTTGTGAATTGCTTCATTTGTGAAGCTCCTTCAAATTGATTGCCTTTTAGAAGACTTCCTGATTTTGATGAGTAGTGTTGACAAAATTGACTTTACATTTATGGATTTTAACAAAAAAAGTTTTGCATTTTGAAATTACTTTTTGTTATCATTTTATCAATAAAAAGGTGTTTTGTTTAATAACTTGATTGCTAAGTGCTTTGATATTGATTTCTGATAAAGGCAATCAAGTTATTTCATCAAATATTCTACTTCAAGTGTGAGGCAGCCCTGCTGTAGTCATCATATATATATATAAAGTACAAATATAGTATTACTGCAGGGAGCAAAAAATAAAAAAATAAAAAATAATAATTAAAAAAAAAAAATTACTGCAGGGAGAAAATTCAGAAAATACATTAATATTATATTAGACAATTACCATCAGAAAATGAAATTAAAATTTTAAACATTATAGTAAAATGGTATTTATAGTGTACCCTCAGCATTAACTGTCAAACCCAAGAGAACAGAAATCTGTGGATTATGTAAAACCTGCAACAAATAATATGTCACCAGCTCCTAAGTTTGCACTCAACTACAGGGGCGTAGCCAGGATTTGAGAGGGGGAGGGGGTCACATCTGTACAAATGTATGGTGCCCTTTTTCAGCTTACCAATTTTTTTTCTTGAAGTTTACTGTATTTTTCTTCTAAAAAGGGGGGTCACAGGCAACCCAGGATCCACCCTAGCTACGCCCCTGACCTAAAATTCCACCAATTCAGCACACAAGTACTATATAGACATCACCATCTTCAACACTTCCCTATTCATTTTGTCATATGTTGAAAGGAAAATAGTGGTATATAGTTAGTTTTGCAGATTTATGTTAAACGTCACGCAGAACTAGTATTTTGCTGGTGTTTCAAACATTAGCCCTTCGTTGATGCAAAGGCAATGATTTTCAGCACTAAAGAAATAGTGTTTGGTCATGACAGGACAAGCTTTGAACACTTAATTAGAAAATGTGCCCTCAAATTCAGTTCAAGCTTTCCCAAGATACCCAACAAGCTTTGGATCACATGCCACAGGCAACCCAAAGTGTTGTTTAAATGCCTGTTTTCGGCTACCACTTATTGGGGATAATACTCCACAACATTATATAGTCAGTCCATGATAAGTCTTAGTTCTCTGATTCAAATCATCAGTCATCTGAAACCTACTCTATTTAGCAATGATTGTTAACTCTTGGACACATTTTTGTTGTGCATAGATGATAAAGGCCTGGGTCTTAGTATTATTGGCCTGGGTGTTGGCACTGACACAGGTGTGGAGAAGTTGGGGATCTTTGTCAAGTCTCTTACAGAAGGAGGAACTGCAGAAAGAGATGGAAGGTATGCCTTGCATTTTCTCTTAATATAAAAGTGATTTAATAAATACAGTATGAATAACACATTGTCAAGCAAACATTGTCAGATATATATACTGTACAAAGCTCTTCCCCTTTTATAAGCCTTCCCTGGAGTAAGTTTTCCACACTTTAATTGCACTGCAGTAATACTGGTAAACTCTCTTTCTAATATAAATACCCTCTTCTGTAAACATTGCAATATAGAAATCAAAGTTTGCAACAAGCTCCGCTCAAAAGGACATGGAAAAGCTGACTACGCCAGGCCTGGCATTGTGACCATAATATGGTCGCCAATGGCGACTACAGTTAGCATTTGTGGAAATTTGTATTAGGCATCAATGGCACCTCTTGAAAAAAGTTAATGCCTGGCCCTGCTCTGAAGAAAAGAACCTGCCTTGATGTGTTCATGTTAATCTTGACATTGTGAAATCCTGATAAATACTAGTAAATGTCAACCCTGGCTGCAGTTTAATCCCGAATTGTAACATACAGTATTGTTTCATAGGATCCAGGTTAATGACCAGATTATTGAAGTCGATGGAGTGTCACTTGTAGGTGTTACACAAATGTTTGCTGCTATTACACTGAAGAATACTTCAGGAACTGTAAGGTATAGTAAACAAGGCACAATCTGCAATTTATTAATCAAGAACAAGGCTGAAGCTGATACAGTGATACAGTAACATCTGTGATGTCTTGCAGCTGATGCACATTGTGAACTAGCATTTCAAGTTGTCAGGCAAAACTCGTGAATTTCTATTGGCCAAGCACCTTGTTTTGTATCAGCTGTTTCGCAGTCAACCAGAATCAACTGTATATTATAATTTGATATGTGTTATTATTTGATGTGTGCTGTTATCATCTGTCTAAATGTTTAGGTTCTTGATGGGAAGGGAAAAGAACAGAGTGCATGCACCAGTTCGGCCAGTATCACAGAACAGTCTACTGCTCAACAGAGATGCTGAGGAGCTACACAATAAAGTAACACAGGTAAATTACAGTATTAAGGTCTCAGAAAAGTATGTGGCCTCAGAGCCCTATTTTGCTAAATAACTATAACTTTAATTTCTTACTGCAACTCATTTAATTTTAATCAGATTTTCTGGGACTTCTTTCCTGTTACACAAAACTGCCTGCTGTACAACCTAGATGCAAATGGGAAATCTTGAATTCTTCTCCTCACCTTGAATGCAGAGGGAGGCCTGGAAACTAAAGCTGTGATATACAATATGTTTTTTATTCCAACAAAATGTGATATTTATAGGACCCCCATCCCCCCTTCCAATTAAGATCCCCAGCTTTAGGCCAATCAGGGGGGTAAAGGGTTATTTTGAAAGGAGATTTGCAGGGGTTTCGATAAGTTTTGAAAAAAAAGAAACTGGCCAAGAAGGAATTGGTGGGGTGGGTTAATTAACCTAATTTTTCCCATACAAATACTGAATTTTTCTTTGGAAATTCCAGAGGGGTAGGGGTGGGTCACTTTTCAACACCCTTCTGTGTGGGGGGGATAGATATTTTCTGGAACCACACCGCATGTTATTCATGCAAACTTTGTGCATTCTTGGCCACTTCCTTTTTTTTCAAGAACTAAGAACACTGAAAAAGTTGGCATTATTGCAAAACATGCAAATCTCTGATCTTATCAGCAAATTTTTAACATGTCCTCAATAACTGAAAGTTCTCAGTGTAAAAAGCCTGATTAGCACACATTACCATTCAATCACTTTCATTGCTACATAAATTGATTTATTTCCTGCAAGTTATTCATCCCCTTTATGAAATAATTCATTTCTAGAAAAAGATGTTCCACTGTTTAATATCTCATGCAAAACTATGCAGTGTTATCACAATTCTGATAACAAGGCCATATCAAGGCATCCAGATAAAGGTGTCTACAAGTCAAACTGGATATGTGAGCATCATAGCATGGCTATCACACTGGTGCTAGACCTTTGGGCAACTGAGACTAATAATAGAAGTTAATAATTACATATTCAGAAGCTTTAAGGGATGGAGGCTTCTGGATTCAGGCCACCAGGACATGTAGTTTGGACATGCAAAGTTATTTTGGGTTTATTCTTGGCTATTTTTGGAGCATATATTTGTTTCAACTATGATGCAGAAGTTTTTAAAAAGTTTGGTAATCCTTGGGATGTGGTTTTAGTAATTGAGGACTTGGTATATCGCTCTGTCATATTTGTATTAGCATTAACGTCACTGCTAACTTGGTGTAAGTCCACTAGGGTGAGTGTTGCATCTATTTTTAGAACACCACAAAGCAGCAGAACAGTTGCATGTTGATGTGCATCTCTTATTAATGCAGTACTTCAAATTGCATGCTATACATATTAGTTTGCTTTCCTATTCCATGTTGTTTTAAAAATTAAAATGTATTTAAGAAAGACGTCATTTGTTTGCCTAACTTTGACAGTACTTTAGAGGTATTCACATTCACTTACCAGAAGTAGCTTTTTTGATTCTCAGATATTCTAGTAATTATTGTAAATGCAAGAACTTTTGGGTATGCCTTTAGTGAACTAAACTACTTTCTCATCATTCTAGATAATATGAGATATTTGAAGATTGAGTACTATGTAAAAGAGCCCTGTGAGAGAGCTGACTTGTTGAATATCTGAGAATGTCAGAGCATGGACACTTTGTCTGTTGTCTAATTGAATTCTGACTTCATCTTTTTTTTTTCAGGCTGAAAACCGAGCTGATAGAGCAGAGCAAAAAGTCAAGGAACTTGAAAGAAAGATAGAAGCTATGCAATCTGAGGATCCTCCTGTAAGTCTGATAACATATCTTCTTTTCTAGATTATACTTAAAATGTAGGATGGTACTATCAAAATATTTAGAAACTTTCTCATAAAACAAACAGGACCTGAAATTCACAGAATTCATGAGTCACATTTTGTTGCAGCTTGTTTAGCAAGCCATTGTTGGATCAAAACAGATCTGTTGTACTTCCCCTACCCCAATTACTATTTTAAATATATGTTTTAACATTATTACAAGCATCTCCTATAGTTCAGTGTTCCTTACAGGCTTCTGCATGCTTATAAAGTAAATTCCATTCTTTTTGTTTATCTTGTCTACACCCTTGCTGTAATACTAAACAGCTAACTTATCAGAGCCCAACATTGCAACCAATCTAGTCACCAAATGGCGATCCCCCTTTTTGGGCTTGACTTTCCAAAAAATATTTGACTCATAATGGGTAGAAAATTTCGGTTAACTTGGACAACAAGATTCTTCCCTATGGCGCCTAAAAAAATTTTTGTTAGGCGCCATTGACACATTACAAAAAAAGTCCGACCCTGCTTATAATATTGCCTGAATTCATGTATAAAAATGGACATCAGTTCTCCTATTTACCAATATTTAACCATTTTGGGAACATATTATTTAAAATTTACTGCTTGGTAGAAAGATTTTAAAGAAATGCAAATATTCATGAGGTTTCTTATTTGATGATTTTGAGGCATGATTATCTGTGTCAAATTTCATTATAAGGAATTTTATCAGATAGGCCTCTCAACTTCGACCTTTAGTATCATTGATCCTTGGAATATCCTCACGCTATAATATGCGATTATCTCTGCTTTTGTAAACTTATGAAAAGTTGTATTTTAAACCTTTCTATACTTGATAAAATAGTCATAGGCAACCAATTTGACCTGGATGAGCTTTTGTGGAATCTCAAGACATAACTGTGCCAATATGGTGATTGATTTCATTTAGGCTATGTTACATGGGACAACTCACAGCAAAAACTTTCCGTGCAACATTGTTGCATGAAAAGTTGTTTACTCTGTAACATGTGGTACAAGACAACTCTCTGAGCAACATTTTGCTCAGCAACCTCGCAACACAAAATGACAAACATCTGTCCAACAATTTTCAGTGCAGCAGTTCTGTCAGGAAGGAGGCAATTGTGAAATTTGTCAGCACCTCGCGCTAAAAATTGTTTTAACGGTGTTTCCCGTTTTTGTTGCGAGTTGTCCTACCTCTAAGTGAGATTTCATAACGTTCTTGTAAAAGCTCTTGACAATTACACTGTACCCGCAAATCGTTGTACACAGGTGCAGATAAATATCCTTTGTTTAGGACCTCAGACGGGGGGGGGGGGGGGGGGGGGGATACTGGAAAATATACGATTTTTTTTAAAGGACCGCCAAGACCCTCCCTCACCACTGGCTGTATCTACATTTCATCATTTCTTAGTTCACTTCTGATTTTCATGAGAAAACAACTATTTGTCTCCAGGCAAAGGCAGTAAGCAGCATTGCAACGGAGGAGACCAGAAAGACAGAGAAGGCTTTGGCAGATATGACCAACAGAGCGAGGGGAGCAGAGACTGATCTGGCCATAGCTGAGGCGGAAAATGAAGATCTGCTGAAGCAACTCGAAGAGAGCAAAGGAATGTACTTATTACTGGAGAAGAAATTTCATCAGGTGAAAGTAAAGATGAAGGAAATCGAAGAAAGGTAATTTGTAAAATAATGGATAACTAAAAAAGACTGTTAATCTTTCTCTTTTGGTTACCTTATTCTCCTTCGCGTGTCTTTAATTTCAAAAAAATTGCGCGAACTTAAAGACCCGCGATAAAAAAGACCGCGAACTTTGGTGTTTCGGAATTTAATGGCCATACAACAGTTATATGAGGTACCAAGAAGATGACTGGGTAGAAACAAGAAATCAAATCTTACACGACAGTGGATTTGTCAGGAGTATTTACACTGCATCATTGAGTTTCAGTTTTGTTAAAATGATTGATTAGCAGTATTGTCGTAAAAAAAATAATTCAATTTCGCGAAATTCCATTCCCTGCGCAAAAATATTTTTTCAGCCCCATCGGGAAATGAACGACTGCCACACTAAATGGCTGACCATGGTTTATGGTGTTTTTAGGGAAAGAAAAAGAGAGGAAGAAAAAAGTGACAAGCTAGTTGTAACGCTACGAAAACGAGTAAGTGAATTGCGTTGTTTGCTTTGTTGGTGTAAATTTTTATCATCTGCAACCTCTGATATTAGAGTAGAGATACTTTTGAGTGCTTGACTGTCACTGCCTCCCAGCTAACGTTGTTCTCCAAGCTACAATCAAATACAAACTGTTGGAACACTTAGCATGCTCCCTTCAATGGGAGGGAATAGAAGGAACAACCAGGTGTTCAACAAATTATGCATTTGGTTGTAGAGTACCAGAAGCCAAAACGTTATTTGCTAGGATGTTTGCAGTTGCGACGGATATTTGCATGGTTATTTCAATCTTCCAAACGTAAGATACCATGCGAGCATGAGTGTCCTTTCTGACAGTCGTTTATCATCCAGCAAAGTTGTCGTGTGTCCGGCATTTCGTCTGTTACAAAAAAGAAACCACGCGAAATACCAGATACATGACAACTTTGTTAGATAATAGAAGACTGTCAGAAAGACACCTCTGCTTGCAGGGTAAACCAGGGTCGTCACAGGTCAAACACAAGATAACAAAGGAATGACAAAAAATGACAGTCGTTTATATTTACTTAAATCCTTGTCGATCAATGGACGATTCTAGCTATAAGCGCGCATGCTCTTCTTTATTTAGAAATGCCCAAGCCGTGTCTCACAACTACCAGAATGCAGCGCGCGCTTTTTAGCACTGTATCTCTCATTTACCGACATGCAGTGCGTGCGTGCCTTCAATAGCGCTGCTCACAGATGACGTCACACTAATCAAAAACTCAAACAAGCAAATACACGTTTCTCCCATTTTCTCTGTTTTCTGTCTAGAATGATACAAAATGAATTGGTAAACTGGTAGTTCCACTCATTATAACAGAGCTTGTATGCATTCCTACCCTGGCTCGTATTTCCAGCGCGATCCTTCTGAAGGGGATTTCAGAGGGATTGTTTGTCTGAGTCTCGTGATCTAATTTTAGACGCTATTCGTAACTCATGTATATCATATGACACGTGATTACTTATTTTCTGATAATTTTAGTTGGTAGACCTGGAACAGCAACTAGAGCAGAGAGACGAGATAATTGCCCAGCAAGCAAATCACGTGGAAGAACCTGAACCTGTTACAAATGGCTTGCTGTCCAAAGAAGAACAACAGGAGCTGCCGCAAGAAAAATACTTTTCTTTAGAAGCTGAGAAATTTGAACGAATGGCTGCAGGTATATGCAAAGATAATAATATATTATGGTCACATTCTGTCGCTTGGGTCATTTAGATTGTCATACATCCAAAATCGTTCTTTCTTTTTGCTTTGGGTTTTTCTTATCCGTCAGTCAAACCATCTAGACCAATAAGGTCCCTGCCCTGTCTTGCCTAGTGCAGTCTATTTGTTTTTTGTCGCGAAGAAAAGCCAGGTGACTGCACTAAGCGAAAAAAGGCAAGAACCTGATTGCTTGTTAAGGCAATTCCCTTGAAATAAAACTTGTTGTAGAATTTTTTTCTTGATTTGTCTATTTACTATTTAGTATATAAGGAATGAAAATATGAAATAAAAAGAGGGGGTGCCCATGCTCGTTTAGAAACTGTGATGGCGCAAACATACCCCATTTTTAGTGCTAGAGGGCTATTTTGTGAAGGAATACGTGAAACAAGAAAATTGTGATAAAACGCTCACTAATGAAGCAATCCAGTTCGCTTGCAAGTTTGAACAGAACTGTTGGATGCTTCACTACCTAGAACGAACATTGGAATTTTTAGTTTTCTGTGTGTGTTGACGGTACTCTTGAAAATGTGCAAAAATGTGCGCACCGCTCGTGATAATTTGAGAGTCTTTGTTGTCTCATTTTGGAGCTTTTTATGACGATAGCTCAAAAACTTGTCGCGGAAATTTCTTTAAACTTTTTTATAACAGGGGAATGATAGTCTTATCAAAATGGTAAAATAAAAAATGGGGGTGCCCAATCTTGTTTTCGCGCAATATCCCAAAAAGCCTTATATTTAGCTTGCGCGCGCGCTCTCGACTGCATCATTTTCGAACGAATAGACCAAATCGGCTAACGATGTTTACATCTTGTTGCCACCCAATTCAGATCATGTGATGATTCCCTTGGGTAGTTACAATTGTCCAATTTTTCTCACTTGACCGATTGCACGAGCACATGTGCAGAACTAACAAAAGTATCCACCCAAAGGAATCATCACATGACCCGAATTGGGTGGCAACAAGATGTAAACACCGTTAGCCGATTTCGTCTATTGATTGGAATAACCTTAAAGGGTTTGACTGGCGGAACAGAAAAAAAAAACCAAATCGCGAAACTACGAATTTAGCTGTAAGATAAATCGTCTGTTTGATCAAATATACCGACTTCTTTTTGCAGGTGAAATTTTACGGGATGATATTGACCTAAACAGCGTACCCCTGACGCCACCCCTTAGTAGCGAGTACAACTTAGACAGGAGAAGATTAGCTGAAGCACAGAATAAAAAACATAAACCCACCAGAGCAAGCTGGGCAAAGTCTGACGAAAGCCTTGATGTAAGTCGAGTGTGGTAGATGGGTTGCTATGGTAACCATTACCTCTGTTGTTAGGCACCTCCCACCCCTATTCCATAGCTCATCTAAAAATGTCCTCTGTGTCGCCTTCAGACTTCTGTCCCAAAAATCTTTAAATGATATGCTCAGCGCAGTAGAGTAGATTTCAGGTAACTGTCGAAAGTAAATCAGACATTTTCTACACTTTTATATTGGTTGAGGTCTTGGATATATGTTTAGTCAGCCAATAAGAATGTGAAAAAATGACGTGTCTGCTTTACTTTTGACAGTCATTTGTAATCCGCTCTATACTATTATTCTGTATATGGGGCTCCGCTTTCGCGCCGCTCGGGAGCTCCACTATAATCGAGAGTATCAGCTATCGAGATGTCAGCTAATACTTGCACTTTGAATTAATTTCTTATTGCTGTAGCACAGAACACGTGTATTTAGGCCGCTTGAATTCTCCTAACCATGAAGCAAACACCTTTTGTAATTTTCAATTTGTATTTCCTCAGATTTTCGAGAGTGAAATCAATGCAGATGATGATGATGATGACGAAGATGATAATGTTGAAGATCGTATAAATCATCCAGTTAAAGATGAGAACCTTGACCTGGCCAAAGCGTCTTCCCCGGGCTTCGCTCTGCCTGGCTTCCCCCTGGGCGGCTTCAAACTCAAACCAACTGGTATAAACCTCAAGGGGGAGTCATCAGAAAACGAACGACAGCCTGCTCCAGGTAAAGACCGATTTTAAAGGCCCATTCGCGCGTATTAGTTTGCGCGTGAGTACCAATCTTGTGCTACGCGGCCACAGGCTTGCCTGAACATCTACATATATTCACTTCATTACCGCGAACATAACATCTAATTTACCCCGACCTGCTCCCAGTCTGACCTGGATAGCTCAGCTGGTTAGAGCATCGGATGTACAATTCTGAAGGTCGTGGGTTCGAATCCCTCTCGGGGTCAGAGATTTTTTCTCTTTCTCCCCTTATTAGGGCTAACGCTCATAAGCACACATGGGACCATTTCATTAGCACGTTAGCTTTCACACAAGGTTAATTCCTTAACTCCACTCTGTTGAACTTAGTGCTACGCGGCCACAGGCTTGCCTGAACATCTACATATATTCACTTCATTACCGCGAACATAACATCTAATTTACCCCGACCTGCTCCCAGTCTGACCTGGATAGCTCAGCTGGTTAGAGCATCGGATGTATAATTCTGAAGGTCGTGGGTTCGAATCCCTCTCGGGGTCAGAGATTTTTTCTCTTTCTCCGCTTATTAGGGCTAACGCTCATAAGCACACATGGGACCATTTCATTAGCACGTTAGCTTTCACACAAGGTTAATTCCTTAACTCCACTCCATTATGAGGAATGGTTCTTCTAAAAATGCAGGGTAAATCTGTGTGAACGCTTGTGGTAGAGGCATGAGCAATGTAAATTTCCAAAATCGAGCTTAGGCGTCCACATACACAATTTAGCCTCATGTCGCAGTAAACCTTGCATAAGCCGTGTCAATTTATAAAGACCTTCGGCTTTATCCAGCCCTAGTAGACGGCAAGGCTTAGCGTTTACATTTTCTTTCTAAGTAGAACGTTACAAGTGATCAAACGCGCTCAAATGATGTGTTCACACGTCCGCCACAATTTAGCTGGGACTTGGTTAACTTACATGTGCTCTTCATCTTCATAGGTTCCACTTTGTTTTACAACGCGAAATAACATTCTGTAATCTCTTGGTCAGTGGATTTTCAATGCGCTTCTGCTAAAAAAAGATCCTTTTCTCTTTCCATAGAAACAAGGAGTAGTTTCCCAATGGCCGAAAAGGAAAAAACTAAAAACATTGTGGTTGAGAACTTATTGGAGAAGCAGCTGTCTAAGACAGAGAACAAGGTGATGTCCTTACCTACATCTCTGGACCAAGAGGATGCGAGGACAGGTGTGGAGCAACCAGAGGATATCTTGTCAGAGTCTACCAACTCTTTGGATGAGATCGAGGAAGCAGCGAGACGGGTAAGGCTTTGGCGAACGCGTAACAGAGGCGATGTACCTCTATAAAAGTGCCGTGCGGGGGGAGAGGAAGCAGCGAGACGGGTAAGGCTTTGGTGAGGGCGTAACAGAGGCGATGTACCTCTATAAAAGTGCCGTGCGGGGGGAGAGAAAGCAGCGAGACGGGTAAGGCTTTGGCGAACGCGTAACAGAGGCGATGTACCTATATAAAAGTGCCGTGCGGGGGGAGAGGAAGGAGCAAGATAGTGATTATATGATGGGGATTAAGATAGTGATTAAGACCTGGGGGCGACTACAGAACCTGTATGAAAATGCATCAAGCACTTCATTTTGGCATAATAAAATAACATCGGATACAGTAAGGACAAACTTAAGGGGTACACTTAATTTCTGTTTCCATGTTTTCCATGTGTGAATCAATAGATTCGAAAGGGACGGGTCCCCGCAGGGCAGCAAGGATCAGCCTATTTTGATTCCCTTCGATCATAGCAGGATTCGCGAAAACTAAATAAGTACTCAGTGGTGTGGCCGTTATGCCTTTAAACATAACTCCTTTGTCTTTGGTTCCCAGTCAATAAGCTACGTATTCACACATGGACGCATTTTGAATTCCGATGGAGCTACCTTAAATTTAGACGTTTCTAAAGGCTAAAGATTTTTGTTGATCCCTCTTCAGATTGATTCCGACTTGGCGTCCTCCCAGGCCTCATCTAGAGGCTCCTCCCCGTTCCTCCCTCCCGCGATGCCCCTTCTGCAGATGAAGTCCGTCCCCATGCAGACCTATAATGAGATGGCTGTGGATGTCCCACCAGGTCTTTCAGACTCTGAATCCGGTGAGTAATGTGAATACAGTAGAGGAACTCGGATATAAAGTACCTAGTTCACGCTGCGGTCTCCACCCTGAAAACAAGGTGCATTGATTGTGTTATCAGAGACAAGAGTTCCAAAAAAAAAAAAAAAATAGCCGTACCCCATATCGAGGAACTCCAAATTTTCAAAAATTGTTCTACCCCTGTGGAAATTCCAGATATCTGCATAACCCCTGGGGAAATTTGAAGCAACCCCGTGGAAATTCCACTTTCTCTTGTGGCACCTGTGAAAATTCCAAACTGCATATGAGTGCCCGTGAGAATTTCAGTGTAAAATGAATGGCCCTGTAAAAAATTCCAGGGTCAAAAACAACAACATCTGTGGAAATTCCAGGATCAAACACTACTGCCCCTGTGGAAATTCCAGGTTCCTCCATAGGGGGTAACGGATATAAAATGGAACAGCCCATTACAGACTCGTGCCCATTTGGAGGGAATCTTCTTGAAAAAAGTATTTATTGAATGATAAAGATTCTCTGTTTCCATTTCAGGTCAAAGTCCAGTGGAATTACTTAGCTTTAGCCCAATATCAGACAGTAACTCTGTGGAGAGTGGATCTCTCAGGTCACCAACAATGTGGTCAAGCCGTCCTGTCCAAGAATGGGACCCCAGCCAGGTAAATTGCATATCCATCCCTCTCTAACCTCTACTCTTCGCACATTTTATTTTTGCATTGCTGGCGTGCAAACTTTAAGTTAATGAGATTGCATAGTCCAGAGATCTTGGGTTCGTTCTGTAGGTACCGGAGCTGACCGGAGCACAGTATACGTAATTCAATAGAGACAATGGACCCGAGACAAAGGACTCCAAGTAACACAAAGAACGAAGCTAACACAGAATACAATTAGCCTGGAACCCCTTGCGGCCCGCGCTATTTCCGGTTTTCGCTCGCCCGACTCCCTCCCCTTCCCGTTTAGAGCCGCTACGCAGGCTTAATGCAATAGTCTCCGGTACCTACAGAAAGACCCGGATCTTGCTCGTGAACATTCAGCCGACTACATCGCGTGAAGTGACTGATCTTACAATCAAATTATTTAGACATGGCACAATACTTTCATGGCGCTGCGCCGTAGCTTTTTCACAGCGATACGAGATCTGCTCTAATATCCACGATATTAACTTGGTGATTCCCAAGCACAGATAGATTGATACATTATTTATTTCACCAGGTTGTCCTTTGGCTAACAGGACATCACTTCGATGAGTACATTTCTGAGTTTTCCTGTCGAGGTATCGATGGCAGGCAGTTACTCGCTCTGGACAACTCCAAAATGAAGGTAATGCATTTGGTGCCGTTCATGATGAGTCACTTTAGTGTACACAGAGCAAGCAAGCGACTCTATTTTCTCCGTGTGTGTCGGAAAGCAAACTTGCCTACAGAAGTTGGACTGACTACGTACGTTACTAAGATACGCCCATTTGGGGTGGTATCCCCAACTATCTTGCTAAGGACATACAGCGCATACAGAATCGCTCAATGGACATCTTAGGCCTTGCTAGAGACACCTTAGAGCCGCTTAATGTTAGGAGAGACAAGCACACGGTGCAGGTTTTTAAAAACATCGTACCCGTGTAAGAGATTCATTAGCGAAGCACCAAGAACTTACACACTCCGATCTCAAAGGGTGCGAGCACCAATTCCGCGCACGGACAGGAACAAGATGTCGTTCATTCAGCGCGCCACAAAATTATACTAGCAGTACTAGAACTCATAGAAGGAATTGTAGTTTTTAGATTATATATTTTATGTGTAAATTCGACGTAATTCTTATGCTAAAGTTACCTTTTTGTTCGTTTCCATAGAAATTCTTCACACTTCAACTTAAATTTTATTTTCCGTATAAATACTCCACCTTCTACTGGAAATTCTCGACACATTTTGTCCCTTTCTTTTATTACGTCTACCCTTCATTAAATGTTCTTAGTTGAAACATGAAAGCCTTTTTACCTTTCCAGACAATGGGTATAAATCAGAATGACCGGACACAGTTAAAGAAGAAAATAAAAGACCTCAAATCTGAGGCCGACAAAGAAGAAAAGGCGCGGAAACAGAGGGAGAAGGACCTGAGATCGGGCAGAAAGGACACCAAGGCCAAGGATAAACTAGGCTTCATCAAGAAAGGGAAGTATACTGTCTCACAGTAACATAAGGCGTCATTTTAGTGTAGTATAGGTATTTAATGCAATTGATACTGTACTTCCTTACGGACAAAACGTTTCCACAAATCGTCCGTAGCAGGAACAAAAGGTGGCTTTAAAGAGCATGCCTTCAATGTTTTCTTGTCTGACATTTCGAATCACTTTTAGTAACCATGTGGGCCTCCGTTATTTTGCAGAGGAATCGAGTATCATAACACTATTATTCGATTGACTGCACCGAACGGTCCCAAAATGAAGTATCATTACGCCCTTTTGATATCAACAAATGCGTGCAATACTTTCTGCAGAGGAATGTATTTTCAAGCCTATTTGTGCCTTGAATTATCAGCATTTGCACCATAAGTGAATGCTATTGTAAATAGGTGATCTCCCTTGACTGACAATTGTAGAAGGGGTCATTTTTGCGATTTTCACTTTTCAGGAACATTTGACAAAATACCAGATATCAACCTGGCCGATTTGCATACGGAGGGCTCGTGGGCGCATGCATATTTTCAAGTTATGTCGCTGTAAATTCGTTCCCTTCTTGTAGACATATAAGCCACTTTAGACTCCTAAAAAAACTTGCGGCAGATTACAAAATTATCTTCGGCTGTCGGTCTCGTAGCTTTTTGTACAAACGCAGAGTCCCCGGAGGAACTGTGCAAGCTAGACTGACTTCATGGATACAAATATCGATACAAATTGGAATAAATCCTTCGAATTCGATACTGAGGCACTAAGAAGCAGGGCTTCTGGTGTAATATCGGGTAGTTTAGTAAATATAAATGCTAAATGAACCTTGTGGGAAGATCTTTAAAGTAACATATAGATTGAATGTTACAAAATTCGCATTATAATAATGCTTGCATGACATTCGTTGATGCTAACGACGTTCTTGTTTTTTACAAGTCCGATAACTTACCGCACAGGACTGCGAAGTTATAGCGAGATTTGTATGTCGAAAGGGTAAACATAAGCTATCCATTTGACTCCTCTCAGATTCAACTTAATTTACGTGTGATAATCGTGAGTCAACCTTTTAGGTACTGAGGCGTTTTTGATCCATCCAAATTCCACGTTATTGGCCAAAAAGAACGTCGTTCGAATGGAAATTAACCATTTTTTAGCGTTTTCAATCATTGTTTCAATTCATCATGTAAGATACTAATTAAATTTCAATTGACATTATAGATACTTAGAATAGGGTAACGCTAGTCATTGTTTCATGGGACAATTAAATTTTTGCGTGGGAAAAAATGAGGGCGATAGAAAACATAAACCCTTAGGTGTTCATTCCAAATATTTTTTTGTAAAATAAAGCAGATTTAACTCAACTTTATACAATTAAAATGGATTATTCTAATAAAGCAACAAAACTCCATTCTACTGAATTCTTTTTATTGTGCTGGTAGCTTTCATTATAACCAGAATTTTGAGCTCTGATAAGTTTTTTTTTGAAAACCAGATTTTTTACAACCTTAGGAAATTAGGATATTTACAGCCAAAATCGTTGCTCCGCGCAGCGCATTCGGTTTTGGGGGTTTACTGTTCTGTCAGTCAGATCATGTGAACCAATCATGTTCCTGCCCTATTGCAGTTGACTGGCTTCCACTGCGGCGACTGTACTAATCGAAACGGGCAAGAACCTGATTGGCTCGGAGAGTTTGAGAGGCGGTTCCCAAAACCGGAAGTGTTATTTTGAAAATACGCTGGACGGAAAAAGGAACGACTGTGAACGTCATAAGAAATGGCGGCAGTGTAACGTGGCGGCAGTGTTATGCGTTATGACTTGCCTGCTTGCAAGCGGTAGATGGTGATTTTTTTCGCGGAGGAAAACCCCGAAATTTGTGATCGTATTCGCCATGTTGGATTTATATGACAAAGCGAAAGAGAGAGAGAGACAGAGAAAAGTCACATAAATTAAGATGGCGGCTACGATTTACGAACTCTGGGGGTTTTCCGCGGTAAAAATGACCTACGTTACGAATTACAAACAGGCTTTACCGTGTAACATATGGTTTTCTTGTCGCACTCACGCAGCTCTATTTTCGTTGTGTGACAGAAACAGCTCCTTTTCAAGAGGTTTAACAAGATGGCGTTCTATATCTTTTTTTATTCCACGCCACAGAAAATACAGCCAATCGGAATACAGGAATGGCGTTGCATATTTTTCTGTAGCATGGTTTAAAATGGTTGTGACGCGTGGGATATTCCGCAGTATGCCACTCGAAAGCATTGCATAACTAGTATGTATTTCTATATAAGGTCTATAAACGACGAGCCCTCTCGAGCTATCTCTAAAACAAGATTTTGTTACTCTTGTTTAGGGTGTGTCTACTCTAAACGTTTTAAATTGGCAACATTTTCCCTGGAACTTGACTTTTCTACCTAGAAGATCGTTGTACTTCCCTCTACGAAGAAAATATTCATCGTTATTTGTCTGACGATCGCGAAGTATGAAACTATTTGTCTGGAACAGGTGTTCCTCTGTCGGCCATGAGATCCATCATGGTTCTGAAACGAGAACAGGAAATGTGTTGTTGTTAGGAGCGTATAACCCGTATAATGTCAGGGACGGATTTAGACCAGTGCAACCGAAGCAAATGCTACGGTCAGATTTGAGCGACTTTTTAAATTTGTCCTTCTTAGTCGCTTTGATAGCTCCTAATTTATTTTATTCTGGTCTTCTACATTTATTTATCCTATACGCTAAACATAATTTTCGCCCTGAAGAAGGACCGAAATAAAGGTCAGAAACGTTGGCAAATCTTGCGTTTCTGTGTTGGTGTTTCCTTCTTTTACATAATTTTCTACGTTATGTTTGCCACTTTCAATTAGACTCTCCAGAATCATCTGTCGTTTTGCATAATCTTCGTTGCGAGCGAGCGCCGAATTTCATCGATTGATCTTCGACAACCCAACGACGGGGCGTTCATTGCCGCCGAGAGATGATACTCTATTTAGCGACTTTGTTGCTCCTATTGCATGCTAAAAATAGTAATTCCAGCACCCGTTGCTGGGGGTCTTGTTACTATTTTTGGTGAAGCGGCTCCTGTCAGGCGACTAAAAATAACTTTTTGCCAGACGTACTGAAGCAGTTAACCAATCAGAATGGAGCACACACTGACCTAGCGATCGTGCCTAGCTGGCTACTGTTTGCGTCGCCTGTGAAAATGGATTCTAACGCGGGAGAGAGTCGCGGATCTTCGCGAATTTTCTCTGCTCGGTGATGTTGAAAGAAAATCTCAACATTCCTGATGAAAAGATCAGGAGATTGGTTATACAACACAAATGCACTGTGTAGTACAGTACATTCGTGCGATGAGTTTGAAGAGTTACCGTTTCCAAAGCCAAGAAGGCGCCTAGAAAAGCATTTCTGCGTGAGGTAAGTTACAGCACAAAAACCTCTTTTCCTAATATCAAATCCGGCTGAGTATGACTATGAAGTTTAATTTATTTCAGTTTAACTGTTTGAACACAGCTTGACATGGCTTGATTAAGCTATTCATGTTCTGACCTTTTTCCTTCAAGTAATAGAAGCATGCAACCAAAATTATTCTCGTATCATTGAAGAATCAACTTTAGACAGCATAATTCAAATTTGTGCTTTCTGCTGTATTCCAATAAATGATCGTTTAGCCGATTTAGGATTGCCGGAATATTGCATTTTTATCCTTTGCGCGGTGAAATTTTTTTTTTCACATTTATCAATGATTGCGCTACAGTCAGCTTTTTTCCTAAATCCGCCCCTGAATGTGTCATTCGGACTTCTCAAGTGCATCAATAATTCATCAAGCCTAAACAAAGGAATTCATAATCGTGAAGGAAGTTAGGATATGTGGTCTTAATTTGCATAGTTAACAAGAAAACCAACCGGGTCATTTAACTTCCCTCTCGCATTTTTCTTTTCAAATTTCCTTTATACACTATCCCTAGATACTGCACAATAATATTGTAACTTTTTTTAACATTTCATTATGAGTCAATAAAAGATTCCTCGTTTTTGAAAATACTGATTGAACACGCTGTCTCGTGTTTGATATATTACTTGATAGCAGGAATTTAGAGCTCTTGGTTTGGATGTGGTTGAAATTGGACAGAAAAAAGAGCAATCACAAAGCTTGGAAAGGATGAAAAGAGTCTTTGAAGCAGCAAAGTCCCTGCACGATGGCCATTCAAGCCTAGGGAAGGCACCAACAGAAATAAAGACTACCTTGGTACCTCGTTAAATTGTACCAATCTCTAGATTCCACTCTTGACTTTTCCAGGGGCGCAGACGAACCATTGTACGTGCATGATAAGTTTACAGAGCATGTGTGTGTGCATTTGCGTGACAGGACAGTGAATCTCACCTTGCACAGTAGATACAGAGATGCAGATAAAAGTATGCATGTATGCAGTTAGTCTGCATAGCATGTATGAACGCATGTGCGTGACAAGACTGTGAATCTCATCTCACAGCGTAGATACAGAGACACAGATGAAAGTATGCATGTATACAGTTAGTCTACGTGGCAAGTGTGAAGTATTTGCCTGACGAGGCTGTGAATCTCACCTCACACCGTAGATAAAGAGACACAGTGCAATACAAAGGGCAACAGTTGCGTCGAGGAACCATATGCCTTTGGATTCTTCATAGAGAAGTGTCGTGAGTGTCATCGCAAACGCCATTACTCCGCCAGCGGTGGTGTTGAATGCTGAATAAAAGGAAAACAGAAGACCTGATAAGTATGAAGACCAACATATAAATAACTTGTCAAACTTTGCTGCTGGAAAAAGCTTTTGTATCGATGCTTGAGGTTTTCCAGGAAATGGGAGCTCTTCAAATTGAGATATTCTCCATTCCTGCCCTTACACTTTCTTTTGCTTTAATACATTCAAGAATATACCACTGCTGTTGGCTTGTAGTATTCCCTAAAGACTTCACCGTTCCTTATTCCTTCCTTATTTCTGTTCCGCCTTGAATCAAACCGTTTGAACCGATCATGTTCTCTGTTTCGTTTTGTCTGGTCGACTGCACTAGGCGAAACGGGGTAAGAACCGGATTGGAGATTTTAACACGCAAAACAGAAAAAAGCAAACTCCCAAAGGCCAATTCGATGTTTTGAATTTGCGCAGCGTAATACAACGAATTTGCCAGTAATGCCGTTGACATTGGCACAGACAACAACCTATTTAGATGCTAGAGTTCCACGCCCCTTGCTGTGTATGCTTCCTTGGTTGAGGACATCAATGCCTACAAATTCAGCTACAGCGGACTTTTTCACAACATGAGATCGTCCATTATTCACTTTTTTCCTTCCTCTTTGTTGCAACTTGTTCTAATCCCGTTAAGGGTACAGAGTTCGGGTTTTGGAGCACCTACCATGTGCTTTGTGTACATGAACTTCGCAAGTCGATAAAAAGCCTTACCATCTATTTTGAGTGATCTGCTATCCGTCTGATACGCTACGATGTACTTGATATACGCCATGATAAACAAGAGGAAGAAACTTGCTGCGGAAACTACTAGAAGATACGCATTCTGGAAGAAAAGAAACAGTACTTCAGCATCATTCACTAAAGTTTCGCATGCTTTCACTGTTGTTCCAGGGGGTTTAACCGTTGTTTCAAGAGGGCTAACTGTGGTTTCAAGGGTGTTTAGCGTGGTTCTAAGAGGGAAAACCGTGGCTCCAAGAGGGATTACCGTGATTCCAAGCGGATAAATCGTTGGTTCCGAGACGGTTAACCGAGTTTCCAAGAGAGGGCTAACCTTGGTCCCAAGAGGGTAAAATATGGTCCAAGAGGGTCAACCGTGGTTCCAAGAGGGTACAGTATGGTCCAAGAGGGCTAACCGTGGTTCCAAGAGGGTACAGTATGGTCCAAGAGGGCTAACCGTGGTTCCAAGAGGGTTAATCGTGAATGTTAACCGTGGTTCCAAAGAGGGTTAACCGTAGTTCCAAGAGGGCTAACTGTAGTGGGTTAGCCATGGTTACCGTTTTGAAACTCAATCTACCTTAGTTTCAAGGCGACACGAATGAAACTTCTTTTTGTGTTTCACTTCTTTTCTTACCCTCTTTGGTTCCTCATCTATAACCAACGTGTAGATGGCCTTCCCTGTTATAGCAAGAGAAGAGGCTATAAAACAGATCGCCATAGCTAGACACGCCCTGAAGGAAAAAGAAACACCGAACTGGTTAGAATTTTTATGTAGACACAAAACGATTTCTCGATTTCTCAAAACGAGTTCTCGTGTGGCAGGCTTCATAAATGATTGAAGTTTGTTTACGAAGTTAAAAAGTTCGCCTGTTTCGACACAAACGTTCTTGTGACGTTTTTAGTCTATTGATGGTCAAGCACGGATAAACATAAATCCGTACATCTACCGGGTTGAGAATTCTAGTTGCTTCCTAAGTGCCGAAAAGGGCCTTCCATTTCTTTCTGGACGAGTTACATGACGTCACCTGTTACGTAAAACACAAATTCTACAGGAACCTTAGTTCTGAATCTCATTGGCTAGCTGGGATGATCGATTTTGTTGTTGTATGCTTGTAGAGAATACCATAGCATAGAGCGGCTTTCATATAACTGTCTAGTTTCTTTTTTACGCGTTTCTATTGGTTGAGGTTTGGTTCTTTGTTTAGAGGCCAATGGGAATGCGAAGAAAAACTAAACACAGTGTCTCTTATTTGCTTGTCCTCTCATAGTTTATAGAGGAGAATGGTTAGGAAACCTGCCACCCTGTTATTGTACTATCTTTTTGTTCACTTTTTCAGAGGAATCCTTTTGTTTGTGCAGGGTCACGGTACATAAGTACCAAAATTCAGCCAGTAAGATTCAGTGTACAACGAGACATACATATTAGATGAGCATGAAACAAGAGATTGTGCAGGGTCAATATCACGTGATAGCCCACTTAACAACCAGCCCATGCTATTGTGTTGACCCTTTGAAGTTTGCCGGGCTTTCCAACCATTCCACACCTCAGACGAGTTTTCCGTCTCTAGTGCGAATACAGCTATTAACTATGGTCCTCTGATCATTTGTTGAATTTGTTTGGTTTCTGATTGGCTAAGTGTTTTTACTTTGCGTTTTGTTTTCGCGCGACGAAACTAAAA
Source organism: Scolanthus callimorphus (assembly GCA_033964015.1). Taxonomy (NCBI): domain Eukaryota; kingdom Metazoa; phylum Cnidaria; class Anthozoa; order Actiniaria; family Edwardsiidae; genus Scolanthus; species Scolanthus callimorphus. Next base: position 6,184,375 of record CM066914.1, read on the forward strand.
TTTTAAATGTTATTTTTAAATATTCCCCTGCGTGACCTTAACCGTGCATTTCCATTAATGATTAATGTTTTTTCTGCTATCTTGCAGTTTGAATATAGTTAAAACTTACTTTCTTTCTCTTTCATAAGAGTACTTTTTTCCCTGGGAGCCCAGAAATCTCCATAACACAACCGCAGACGATAAGCAGTCCAAAATAACCTCAAACTGGAAAATGAAAGTGACCAAATTAGAATTGCAAGGATAAACATTTTCATTAACTCTATTACTGATTTTAAAACTAATTGCTTATATTTGCTTGAAAATGTTTTGGGGCGTACTTGTCAAATAACAAAAATACATTCAGGATTCTTATTTAACCTAAACATCCATTTGCCTACCAAAAAATAGTCTACACATTAAGTTTTAAAACTAAAGAATCAACATATGCTGTTGCTGTCAGGCATCGAATAGATACTTATTTCACTTTTGTCGTGAGCTAGACTGCGCGGCTCAAATATAACTGGATTTACTTTGCGGCCCTGAAGCTATATAAATTGTGTACATTATAGATGACATTCACGGTTTCCACACATCGATAAGCGAATCCCTCTACTGATAATAATGTGCCGTAATCTAAATTTCATTTTTGTCCGGCTCCTCTTAAAAAGTTAACTATTTCTCCAGTTAAATGTTGCAATGTTAGAATTCGATACTTGATATTTCGGATTATTCAGATTTGTTCATAACTTGCTAGTGCGTAGTGAAATAGAGACACACTTGAGTTTAGTTCACTCTGCCACATGTTTTCCCGCCCAAAGGCGCCGCTTGCAGCAATTGTTCCCGCGGTTTTTTGGAAACCACGATTAAGAAATAGTTTTGAATTTTCAGTTTCCTGTAAGTCGCCATTTTTGGATACCCGAGTTTTGCAGCAAGTTAGACGTTTTAATAATATTTCTTTTTTCATGTAGGTCTTAGAAATTTAATTTTAGCAACAGCAGGAAATGTTTGATGTAAAAAACAATGATCTAATGCGAGTAAATTTTTGGCTGGATAAGAAGAAATGAAAAAAAAATGCCTTGTTTGAAAAGAAAATTCATTTTAGCAACAGCAGGAAATGTTTGATAAACCAATGATCTAATGCGAGTAATTGTTTGGCTAGATAAGAAGAAATGAAAAAAAAAATAGAAATAATTTTCACATGCGTTAATAACAATGAAGCACAGTTCTTCAAAGCGGATCGATTAGGCTCAGATGTGAACGGCAAGAATCGATTCATGAGATCAGTAATGATGAACTGATCTGATAGCAAACTCTCGCATGTGTCAGACTTATAGTAAACTGCGCTTACACTAAGGATAAAAGCTATTCAGATCGAAACGGTTTATAAAAGGAGAAAAAAAAGGAGAAACTTCGCGATCGTATACTAGCTGAAGATACGTTTGCTATATAGTAAAAACCCGTATAAAAGAACAAGTGGATTAAGAACACTCAGGCTGTAATTTGGTCAAAAAGGCACCTTATACATAAGAACACATGTAGCCTGAAAAATCAGTGAAATTGAGTGAAAATTGTTGTTGTATAAAAAAATGGCTGCCAGCTAGATTCGAGTACAGTAACCCACTGTGGTAGAGTAGATGCAGTAGATCAATATAATGTGCTAGAGTTCTACAGCAGGTACTGTATGGGGATTTCTGGGGTGCATTTGGCAATTGTTTTTGGACTTGACTAATTGTTGTTACTAAATGACTGTTACCTTCTGTCAATCACATTCTTTATTTGACTGTTGGCAGTGTATGTTAAGAAACAATTTTAGAATTTTGCAGAAAACACCAACTTATAAGAACAAAATCATCCTGAATCCCCCAAAACACCTGTTCTTTTATGCGGGTTTTTACTGTATTGCCATATGGACTCCATGGCTATATATCTCAGAAGTATTCAGTCCAATATAAAGTCCTCATTAAATAATAAGAAATAAGCAGTGTATTGGATCTGGAACCAGACCTGGTTTTATGCTTGAATTAATAAAAGCAACCTTAAGTACGAAAACTTCGATCTTTTCCAAACTCGGAATTTTTTCCGGTTATTTCATAGTCACATCATTCACTTTCCAAACATTGTTCCCACTCCTTTATGCAGCCAATGCCAATGAAGTTTTCTGAAGATATGATATAACTATATGCGCTGTTATATTGAAGACAGTGGGACAATCGACTATTTTAGTGTTCTGGACGTCATATTGAGCTAAGTGTGACTGAAAACTCACTCCAAATCCAAATGCAGCAGGACTCCAAGCCAGTATAGAGAGTACTGAAAGCAAATGAGAACATCCCATTAGGCACGCAAAGTGAAAATGCCGCGGAAAAGCGGCTAATGTCTTGAAATTCAGACATAACAAAGATCTAGAATAACAGTGTAGGTGGACCTGTCTTCATTCGATGTCTTAGTGGGAATTTAAAGAATGGATTATGTCGTTCTGTTCGTCTCTTTGTCATGTTTCCCGCCCGGGGTTGGACATGTTCATATAAACATACAAAGCCTTGCCACTATGCATGATCTTTTAAAGTTGAGCGTCTGAAATTAAATGCTAGAATTTTGAAAGCCTTTTGTAGGGCCTGTCAACTTGGCTTTTGAAATAAAAATGTCAGCAAATTGATTTTATACCATTGAGGTTCTTTTTATTTTTTCATTCTCGAAAATAAAGGTGATGTTTTTGTTTTCGTGATTGTCTTTAAAAAATGATGCAAAAGGATTCGAGATTGTATGTATCAAATGTTTATGCGTTAAGTATTTTTTTCGATTTCAATTGTGAATGATGTTTATTAGTAGATCTGTGAAGCGCCATATAACAGATAGTGTATATGGCGCTATATAAAGGTCTTAACAAGGGTCTTTCAAACGAAATATCTATAATGAAAAGTTGGAAAACCAAAAGGGAGATTCTTGCGCAAATATGACTTCACTTGAATTCAAGTTTCATGAAATTTCTTTAGCCGTCATGAATTTCCTTACATCTTTGGCTTCTCTCTAAATGTGATCAAGGAAAATTGATATATAGTAGAACGGAATAATGTTTTTCTACTGTTATTTTCATTTAACATTCTAACATGTTTTCGAATATAATCATGAGAAAAGTTGAAAGACAGGGTTTCACTTTGAGTGTATGAATTAAAATGATTTGTTATTTCGAAAACCTGTTTAAACCGTGATAAACATCAAATCAGCTAGAAATATTTAACCCGTCTCCAAATGGCTTAAACAAGAAAATGTCTTGAATTGAAACAAAGAATCTTGCCTGATTATTCTAACCGCAGAATACTAAGAAACTGTTCACAAGATATTTAATTGTTCCCCTTCAAAAGCCACACTCCATTCAAAGTATCGAGATTACAAGTGTAAAGCGAGACAATGTATCTTACTTTTAATATTTTCATTCAACGTTGAATTAGAGATAATGAAATTTGCTTTTGCGGTTGTAAACTCCCCTATGTATTTAACTCGGTTTGTCAGTAGGAGCTTAAGTGATTTTTTTTTTCATTTAGAATATAAACGTAAATGTTAATGATATTCAAAATTTCTATTCCAAAATATCTTATTGATTTTTCCTCGATCGAGGTCGAATTCATATTACTTCCGAACAATGTATGACAGGAAAAGAGTTGTCGAATGAAATCAGAAATGTGCTGATTGTTTTATGTTCTAAATAAGTAAGACACTCATCGATAGCTGAAACTTCACGAGTCTCAACGGTAACTAAAGATGTATTTTCAATGCATTATGCGAATTGATGACGACAAAAGTTTAACTTTCGCTTCCGATAAATATTGTTACGAACAATTAGACACGAAAATATTTAGGGGGGATTTTCCGCTCCCCTTCTAGAAGCCATCAAGCACGCCAAATAAGTGGTGGTAATTTTAGAACCCAGAGGGTCTAAAAGGCAAAAAGAGGTTTTGGTAAAGCCTGAATTGGACTAAAATGGCCTCCTAAATATGTTTTGTATTGGCGAAGCACAAGTGATCATTTCTACGCGGTTTGCTCACTTACACTCGAGACATTAAAATTTGTTATTTCCTGTATTTTAGGTGTTTTTTAGCTACCTCAGGGGGCTTAAAGACATTACCATGACCCAGCTTACCAAAATTGGCCACTCCAAGTGCTAGATTGAATATTATAGAGGCCACCGAAATAGCTATGGCTGCGACGCGCCATCTCTCTGTTAGTGGCGTGTTTATCTTCTCAAGTTCTCGAAACAGTCCATCTGAAAGAAAAAAAAACATGAAACAATATTTCAGTATGAATGAATAAGTAATAGCGGTATTATTTCGTTATCCATCAACGTTTTAACGCTGCGATTAACTCTGACGACAAATAGGAGATTTTAATGTTGATTTTCTCAATGTACACCAAAAGTCCATTCATTCATTGCCAACTAGAAGAGAATAACTGTAACATTTTTACGTGGCGTTAATTATTGTTTACTCCTCAAAAGGAGTTTGCCAAGTCCTCGTATGTGTCTCCCTGTAGAGCGTGTATATTTTCCGTATTGTATACCTTGTGCATAATCAGTCACTGCCACACGATTCGCGCGTCTTTGTTTTTCACTGTCCACAATTCCGTATTTGAACTTCACATCATATCCCCTAGTAGTACTCATTTTCTCTTGTTATCCTTTCTTTGCCCCATAACAGTCGACTTTAGGAAACACTTTCGCTGCACCTAGCGACGCTAATCACCAAGAAATCTTTTCCTCGTCTTTTTCTCTCAAAGTTGTTTGTGGACGCAAATCAGAAGAGTTCGGTGTGATTCCGGTAGATGTCTATCACATCTAGCGCGGTTGTGACATTGTCGGAGTCATCTGACGGTGAATCTGAAAATATCGCTCTTCTCAACTTGTAGCTCCCGGATTTAAAACAATCTGTCATGAATATTTTGAAAACAGTCGAAGTCATCTATCAGACGAACAAAGCAATCTAAATTATGTTTATACTAGGTCGAATGGTAGTTCTCCCAACCGATCTAGATAGTTCTAATAAATTTAACCAAAGAGGAAAATTAACGTACGAATACGCCTTCCTGATAATCCTCGCCAGTTAGTAGTAGTATTAACAAAATCTATCTCGTTAATAATAGAATATCTTCATAAGGCAATATTCATGAAAAAACTGGTGATATTTCCTATCAATTTATTTTGCCTCTGGGGAGCCCCTTTTGTTTTCTCTTTGCCTTAAGAGATGAGGCAATTGGAATTGAAAGCTGAAAATTTAAAGCTGCCGCAACGTTTTTAAGTATTTTTTTCGCATCGTACAGAACAATGTCGCGGTTTAGATCGAAAATCAGGCATCGAGATCTCTGAGGTGCGCGGCAGTGATTAAATTATAAAATATATAGAACATAGGTTCGAGTTTGACATTACAGCGTATTAGAACGTTGGCAGGTTGTGATATTTTTAATTATAAAGCAAGAGTTTCCCATTGAAATAAGTGAACTACAACAAATGGCGGATGACAATCATGAAGGATTTATATTAATATGGAATTAGTGTAGATGCTGATTCTTCTTAATTATTAAAACAACTGTAGATGATTTTTTTTTGTTTATTATTTATGTCCCATATTTTTCGAACTTCATCTCAAATAAATGTTATAGCGTAGTAAGGTGATTTTACTGCGCCATGTTGTACCTAATGGTCCAATATATTTAATAACGTGTAAAACCTTGTATAGATCTAACAACTTTGCAGTCCACTTGGGGTGTTAATTATTAAAACCGTTAATGCCGGTCTAATATTCGGCGATAGCAGATAAGAGAAACTGGCCTGCAAGGTGAGGTCGTAATTGCAATATACAGATATAAACCCATCCAAGTGCCCACAGCAATGTTACCGATCTTACTGGGAAGCGCTCCCCCTTATTGACTTACACGTAAAGATATTAAATTTCTATTACTGCAGGTCGTTAGGGAACAAATAAGGAAACTAGACAGCCAACGCATCGCCTCCGGAGATTTTAATTGTGCCTTCATAACATGACAACTTTGCATATTATCTCAAGTTGGTAGAAATTGTCGCCCCTTTTGTTACCTTATAGGAAAGGATTTTTTTTTTACGGCTATTTTTTGGACGAGCCCATTTCCCATAAACTGACACTTTTATTTGTTGAAGCCGATTAGAGTACAACCTCACGGATTACTTCAACGTGCCCCATTTCCTTTGTTTCACTTTCTCTACAATGCTATGTAAATGAAAAAAAAAAAAAAAAATAAGGAAAGCGGTCAAAACATTTGTACTCGACTGGGATTTAGGGGGGTGGGGTGGTGTATGCCGCAACCAACCTTCTTTTAGGGAAAAATGCACGTTTTTAACTGCGAATATCTCGTAAAAAAATGAATGAATACAAAAGATAGGCTCAGCACCAGCTTCTTTATAGCGAGAGCAACACATCCATGCAATAACACACAACATCCCTTACTTGAGCATGGAAAAATGAGCATTAAAAACAGGTGGTACAACCCGGGACCTACAACCTCCCTTGATAAAATCGGGTCCCGGTCGAGTACAAATTATTTGACCACTTCCCTAAATTGAATTGAATTGAATTGAATCTTTCCTAGAGCTCCTCGGCTCTTTACCTGGCGCCGGAGCCTCGGGGGTAACAGCCATTTACCTAATCACGGCCATTGAGAGAAATAACTTTCTGCGCATTTGCCAACGTTCGAAGCCAGCGAATCAAAATGGAGCCCACCCCGCGCGCGAGGCGAGGAGCCGGTGAGCTCTGGGTACGAGAATACTTATACTTGCGCTCCCCACTTCTCGCCTTGTGGGGAAGGTCCTGCTAAACGCCATTGACGCATGCTTGGGATTTGATACACAACCTTTGAGAGATAACGTTTGCGCATGCCCGACGTTCAAAATCAGCCAATCAGAGGCCCTCAAATGGCTGTCACCATAGCCTCCCCCGCAGAGTCACGAGCCGGGGAATGTGTGCGCCCGAGCTACAAAAAACTACATGCGCGGTACGTGCTCTTTTTGGATCTAGTATCTACCAGCTGAGCTCACCTCACGGTGCGCAAAGGATTGTTTGTAAAAACGAAACGTTCCTAGTACCAGCGACAGATACCCAAATTTGCGCAGTTTTGGGAAGCAAAACCTAGATTCAATCATGGTAGAAGTCTAAACAACTTTAGAATTATTAGAAGGCAAGATTTTCTGCGATGAAACGTTTTTATGCTCAATTCTTGCAATATTTTTTTAGAATCTGTTTGGAACGCTTGGCAATGCAACACCGAGTCGTTGGGATTGGCAAAAACTGAGCTAGTAATTCTTAAAATGATCTTAGTGTCTGTGGCGCAAAATTAAATCAAGACTTCACCAATAATGGGCCGACCACTTCTTGTCACAAATAATCCATGCGGAAACTATTTTCACTTGGGAATAGTGTGCGACATATAAGATATAAATTTACATAATCAATTCAGTTGGTTTTGAGATCTCGCGCCAGATGCCGCTTTCTGGTTCCGCTCCTCAACACGGCCAAGACTTCCTTCAAATCCACCTTCAAGAATAAATGTCTCCTCCTTCTTCGTTTACATCTCTTCTCCTTTCCCGTGGGCTCGAGTTAAGTATTATTTGGTGCTATTTTGGCCTGGCTTGTGATCGCTTGGCTCGGTGCGTTGTGTTAAATGTGCTTCACTTTATGTTATTCGGCTATTAGCTTAAAACCGGAGTTTGTTCTATTTTGTTTTATAGGTTTCCAGTGGAGCCCATGTGCTTTGCCTGTCGCATTTCACTCTGTTCACTCGTTCTTAAACTGTCCTGAGTTCGTCAGAGTTTGGCCAGTTATTACGCAAGATTACGACCACACGCGTCTCCCGTCGGTGTTTCGGGACATTTCCACTCTCACGAGCTCTACTTGTTTCTGGCATCTTTCGTCGTTCATAAAGAAACTCGCCGGAACAGAACTCGGCTACTGCTCCGGGAAAAGTAGAAGTAACGAGGTGTATTTAGTGTGGTAGGTCCTGTATTCTCGTGTCACATTTCCTTATCCGCGTCATGAACTTTTATCCGGAGTGCTAGTCAGTTTGTTTACATGTTTGGATTGCAACATCAGTATATCGTTTGCTCTTCGCCTATACATGGAAATATAGATGTCTGTGGGTTGCAGATTCGAGAGCCTTTTTGTACATAACGTTGTGTGCATTTATGTCTTCTGTTTGCTTTGTAGTTTGTTGGTTTTGTGGCTTCTGTCTGTTTGTCCGCGTTTTGCTGGCAGGCCCGACTCACTGGGTTGTATCGTGATTTTTTATTGTCAGTTGCCTGCAGTTAGCGTTAGGCTCACTTTGTGTACGCTGGCTGTTGTATGTTATTTTGGTAATACCTCGTCGCAATTATGTCCTTATGCCGTAATTATGTCGTAATTATGTGTCTTATTATGTGCGTTACGTGGTGCGAGGCAATTTATATGGCATGTTTGTGTCACGGACCGCAAGGAGGGGGGTACAAGAGGATGAACGTACCGCACGTAGTGCGAGGAGATTTACCGCACGTGGTGCGAGGAGATTTACCGCACCTGGTGCGAGGCAATTTATATGGCATGTTTGTGTCAGGGACAAAAATTTTTAGACCGCAAGGAGGGGGCACAAGAGGAAGAACGTACCGCACGTGGTGCGAGGAGATTTACCGCATGTGGTGCGAGGCAATTTTTATGGCACGTTTGTGTCAGGGACAAATTTTCAGACCGCACGGAGGGGGGTACAAGAGGATGAACGTACCGCACGTAGTGCGAGGAGACTTACCACACGTGGTGTGAGGAGATTTACCGCACCCGGTGCGAAGCAATTTTTCTGGCACGTTTGTGTTAGGGGCACAATCTTTAGACCGCAAGGAGGGGGCACAAGAGGAAGAACGTACCGCACGTGGTGCGAGGAGGTTTACCGCATGTAGTGCGAGGAGAATACCGCACGGGGTGCGAACAGGGAGGGGGAAGGACAGGGTGGAGCTATACCGCACGTGGACGAGGAGGATACCGCACGTGGTGCTAGGAGGGATGTACCGCATTGGTGCGGTGGGACATGCGCCATATGTAGGAGGGATAGTGTCGCACGCGGTGCGTGGAGGCATGTACTATATACATCTGGCGCGAGAGGATGGTGTCCCACGCGGTGCGTAGGAGTCATGTACCGTATGTGCGTAGGGGCCATGTACCGTATTAAAAAAAAAAAAAAAAAAAAAAAATGGAACCTTTAATCCCCTTCGATGACTGGGGGGTCTGAAAACAGGATCTCTGCAGACATAGTCTGAATCCTGGTCATCGAAGGGTTGGGTTCCCTGTGTTTGGCTTTTCTTTGCTATATTATTTATGTATGCCATATCTCCCTTTGTTCGCCAAGTTATCCAAGTTAGGAGTTGAGTGTTCATTCCTTACACAGGGAGCCCAACCCTTCGTTGGACCTGTTATAGTGTATATATGCGTCGACCCATTCTGTCATGGTTTTCCGCGTGTCCCTCGTTGCACAGGCAACCCATGATCAGTTTTATAGCGGAGCGAAATGAGAGGTTTATATCTTGGGAAGGGATGAACCTAAGACAACCGCGCTTGGGTGAAGTTCCCTAAGGAACAAGGGGGTGCAACAGCACTTGGTCATGTGGTGTGACGTCGTCACCGGACAAACATGTATGGGTATGCCAAAGAGTGGTTTGAGTTTTGGGTGTGCTCAGAAAAGCTTTGACTTATGGGTGCGTTCAGAAAGGTTTTGTTGAGTTATGGGTATGTTCTAGAGAGGTGTTGAGTTATGAATGTGCCCAAGAGGAGCCTCGAGTTATGGGCGTGTCCAAGAGAGATTTTAATTGGGGGTATGTCCTAGAGAAATGTTTAGTTATGGGTATGCCCAAAACCGGTTTTAGTTATCAGTTATGGGTGTGGTCAAGGGCAGTTTTGAATTATGAATGTGGTTACGAGAGGCCTTTGAGTTATGGGCGAGGTCGCGAGAGGTTCTGAGGTATGGGTGTGGTCGCGAGAGGTGTTTGAGTAATGGGTGTGGTCAAGAGAAGCTTGGGGTTATGGGTGTGGTCAAGAGAGGTTTTGAGTTATGGGTATAGGGAATAAGGTTGGAGAGGATTTAGGATATTTTGGGTTAGGGGTTGCATTAGGATGGGAAGGTATCTGAACACTGTAAGTGTCAATGGGGCGGAGCCAGGTCTCCTTCCCATAACTTATATCATATGGAGCACAATAGTACCGAGTGAAGATATACGACTATTTTCACTTGGGAATAGTGTGCGACATATAAGATATAAATTTACATAATCAATTCAGTTGGTTTTGAGATCGTAGCGCCAGGATGGCGACCCTGGTGTAGGTCTGCACATGGGAATAGTATGTCTGTGTGTAGCAGGTTAGAGGGCCTTATTGTGCTCATCTAGAGGCCTGGTGGAGCCAGCTTTTGCCCACCCACCCACCCTCCCTCCCTCTTTGCTAGTAATTGCCTTTTTGAGCTTCGCCAGGTCTCCTTCCCATAACTTATATCATATGGAGCACAATAGTACCGAGTGAAGATATACGACTAAATGTATGACTTTTTTCCGTTAAATGCTCCAAACCCCCTCGTCCTGATCTTTGTTTTTAAATAACTGTAAAGTTGACATGGTTTTTTTTGTTGCTTATTTTGTTGCATTACTTTTGTAATGTTTGACTAAAATAAAAAATATAAACTTGGAAAGGTTTTGAAAGAGGCCAAAATGTGCAACGCTAGATGAATGAAAACGCTGTAGACGGTTCTTCGGTGACTTCAGACATAACAGACCGATCCCGTCTTCGCATTAATTAATCACCAAACAATGAGGGCAGTTTTCCTATGGAATTCAAAATGTCCGAACAACAAACTCGAAATTCGAAGATTTTTAATGAATTCTTTAGCTTTTCGTGACAAAAATATAAAACCCATATACTATTAACAAACTTCTAACACTTTCCTGCAATCGGTGTATTTTCCATGCTCTATGCCAAAGTAAAATTTTGGCTTGTCCGACGTAGCAACAGTAACTAGGGAGTAGAACAATGAATGCAGGATCGGTCAGTTATAGACCTCCTCGGCTTGGGCGTAATGTTTTGACCATTTCAGATCACGTGGCATTCCCATGAGTATTGTTCATTTATCCTTCGGTGCGTAGCAGAAAAAAACAAAACAAAGAGAGAATACTCGTGGGAATACCACGTGATCTGAAATCGGAAAACATTACGCCCAAGCCGAGGAGGTCTATTGTTGAAACGCGTTACCATTGCAACGAAATCTCATCGTAACCCAGGGAACCACAAGAGCCCGTGAGTATTTTTTCATTTAGAAAACTTCAAGTCGAGATCCCCTGGGTTGACCAAAAAGATCCGCGATTTTAATACCGATAATCTGTTAATGGAAATCAAAAGATAGCAATACGTTTTACTTTCCAGTTAAATGGAAAGACATCGAAAATGCTTATCAAATGTTTATCAATCCAAACAACACTATCGATTTCTCTTTTTACCTCAATTTAACTGTATTGTAGTATAATGACTCTGTTTTAATAGATAGTATATTACTTCGAAGACATAACATATTTGCCAATTTCTTCGCAAACAATCAGCAAAGAAACAATAACATAGATAGATGTGACATTGTAGCCATATAGGCTGAATTGCGTATATTGTGTGCCATTTTTTTGTTTAATTTTGCGACCTATTAAACGATTAATTTACATAAATACTTCTCTGTACAAAAGGTGTCTTATGTACAGCAAACAAGGGAGTCAAAGAAAACAAAGACTACTTTCCTTTCATTTTTATCCTCTTCGTAGTACCAGGGAAATTGATAGTACGAGCTATCTTCTTAGGCAGACCCTACATGCGAAGTAGGGCTGAAAATAGTCTACTGAAGATCCCTCCTAAGGAATTATAGCCCAAATTGTCATGCCCGCTTAGTGTTACTACTGAAGAATTGCTACGAATGTGTTGCAGAGATCATTTGTATATTGATATTGTATATTATACCTTCTTGTTGTAAGAGCATTGAGACTTGATGAAATGCTCCTAAAACATCATATTATTATTATCATTATTTACTTCGTAAACTTACCATCTTGTTGCCAAATGACCGGGACACACAGTCGACACAGCATGATTTAGCTAGAAGTTTGAAAATTAGTGATGCCTGACTCTATTTTTCCCATACCTCTTGGGTCTACTCATGCTGACAAATGAACTTAAGATAAATGGGATTAAAAATTAGGCCTTCATTTGTGCACGATGGACGATACAAGCGAATAACACTACTTATATCAGTATAGCCCTCTCAGCCGTTCTTTTGATTTGTCCTGAAATCACGGTGGTATCGTCCGAGCGACTTCATATTTATCCGGCAATAATTTGTACTATTTCCAGGGCAAAAGTTGTTGTTTTGAATTTTAGTCATTTGCGATGCTGTTGCTGTTTTGTAAAGTTTCATAGAGTGTAGGTCTTTTTTTTTCATTTTTTCAAAAGGTACAAATTTCACTTTGACCACTATTTTTGATTCTACAGGTCCTCTGCAGTGTACGTTTTCAGCTACGCAGCCCATAACCGGGGCCATAACAAGTCTTCATTTGTTAATTATTGAAAGCAAATGTGTTGCTTTACGTTTTCTCTCTCAAAGGATTCGGTGGCCGTATTATACAATTTCCTCCATGAATGTTACAATGATGTTACAATTTCGCAACGATTTTTTAGCTCGTGGTCATCCAGAGAAAAATTCAAACTGAACTAAGGCAGTTTCTCTCCGTCTCTCACCAGCTCACACAATTACAGGGAACTGGCCAGAAATCCAATCAGCCCACCAACTTCCTAACTGGAAATTCAGGGCAGAATGTTGCCGCTTCTCTAAAACGTGGTAAATAAACTTTTTTGTATAACTAAGAGGGCGTTACTTAAATGCTAACCGATATTTTAGTAGTATGTAGCTTGCTGGACGAGCAGATTGTTTTCTCCAACTTACGTAAACGAAATATTGACCAATTTAGAATGGTAGAATGATCACAATGATACGCTGTTTAATCATATTTGCCTCTTTTCTTATTAAAATGTCGTTTTTAAACTGCTAACCGATATTTTAGTAGTATGTAGTTTGCTGGACGAGCTGATATTTTCTCTAACTTCCGCGTAACCGAAATGTTGATCAATTTAATAATGTGTTTAACCTTAGTCTGACGCTAAATATCTCTATTTCAATGTACCTGTCATAATACCTGTTGGATTTCCACCGAGTTCAGAGCCCCAGGACTCCGTTCTATAAGGGAGATACCGTGTGTAGTCGTAGCCCGCCTCTTGCGTCTGTGCTTTCTCTTCAGGACTCGTGCTCTTGGTAGCGGCCACACTCGGCTGTGCCCTATCAACTAAAGAGAGTTGTAAATGAGCTGACTTGTTAAATGCGGCCGACAAAGGGTTGTTATCCACCAGGGTGGTCTCAGACGCTATTGGATTTCTTTCATAGTGGCCTTTTTGCTAAAAAAATATATTCTAAATTACATTCTACAGAGGGATTCTAGAAATATAATTTAAATATCAAAAAGTGACTTTAAGATGATTAATAGTTGTAATAAACTTTATAAATGGGGGGATGATGATATGGAAACCCTATCTTCTAGTACTACTTAACGTTGCTATGGCTGGATTTTTATCTTTTGTTGACCTTCTAAAAAGAGGATTTTCGGCCATTTTCAAGGCAAACTGTCAATCTTATTTAAGAACTTTTATATGGTTTTGTACCTTGGTTCGTTATATAATATACTTGCGATGAACGTTGCTCGTGAAACTGAGTAAGACGTAATGCTGTTGACCCAGCTGATTTTATCTATTTGCTTTTTTTGCTATTTTTCTGTCAAGTTCAGTAAACAACAGCTATTAAGAGCTCCATTTTTCCCATTAATGTTTTGAATCCTGAATCACCAGAGCAAAATAGCAACTTGAGTTCAAGAAGGAAGACTGAGTGGCTAATAAGGCCGCCATTTTGCTGACCAAACTTTGCGGCTCCCCAAATGTGAATATTAATTCTCCCAAGTTTAATCTATGCAGTTCCCTATTAATAGAAAAGGGAATTGAGTGTTAGATCAGTTTAACATTGATAGCATCATGGAAACGTTTGTTGCTTGGCTAATAAGTGGAAGAGAAGAATCAGAGGTTCTCAAACCCATCCAGTCCATCCTCCCCTTCCGCGCTCACTTATGTCACTTAGGCTTGTCAAACCATAGGCCTAAAGAGATATTTTAAGATTAAAATCTTTACCTCGTTAACTAGAAGCTGGACACGTAATCATTTTTTCTCTAGGTCGTGCCCAGAATACAAATACGTTGCTTTGTTGTTTATGCTAACCGTCATTTCTCAACTCCCTTTGTGAGAAAATCCTTGAAAAAATCTATATTTTGCTGTAGAAGGTTATTGAACATCTCCAATCATGGTACAAAGAATGTTTAATGAATAAAAGGTAGATTCACGAGAAATGATGTTTCAAAAGTCTCGAAAAAGTCCAAGCCGAAAGAGTTTTTAGTGAAAAGTCTCAGACATATCCCGGGCCGTTTTTGTTAGTTTGGAATGATTGATCATATGATGTTGTGTCTGAGATTGCCGGGATCATTGAAAAATCTGCTGGAGCTCGCCAGATGTTGACCTAAACTAGGAACGGCGGGTAGCTCCTGTTTCTGTCGTTTGTTTCTTCTTTTTTTTTCCGCGAAGACACGAATAAACGCCACATACAGAATATAGCCTATAGCTTTTGCATTACATTTTCGCATATTTCTTTTAGTACTGTTCTAGTTAAATTATGACTTGCTTAAATCAATTTGTATTCAAAGATTTTAAGATGGAGGCGATGTCTTTCCAACTATTAGTTACAAACGCACAAAAAGCAAAGAAACTGTTCAGCAAGTGTGCACTCTACGTTTTCAAAATTGAGTGACATCAGCAACTACAAAACTTTGGCAGTGAGATCAAGCTACATGACCACATTGACGAAATGAAAAGAAACGACGAGGGGTTTGTAAATGAAGTGTATCATGCTTTCCGGACACTTTCAGTTGAAGAAAAAAATAGCTTTTTCTTTTTTCTTTTTTTCGTTTGTTATCCCGAATTTCAATTCGTTTTCAATGCATCAACTAATGTTGTCATGTAGCTTTTTTGCCCGCCCCATTCCAAAACCAGACATGCCTTACTTTGTAAGAAGCCATTTTGTAGTAACCGAGTTTGCTGGAGAGTTTCTCAATGATTGGATCTAAATAGTCCAGTAAATGAATGGGATAGGTTGGACAAAAATGGTAACAAAGGTTTCTCACTTGAAATGTGTTTATTGGAGGTATGTTAGTACACACATAAAAATCCACCCGAATCCAACGATGGGAACATCCTTTTTTCCAGCCTGGAAAATTATCGCTTTTCCTCAATCCAAGATAGCCGCCATTTTGAATAAAATAAACATAATTGGGAAATAATAACATATTAACACATATCAAGTGTGAAAGTCGACAATTTTTAGTATTTCCATTCGTTTGATGCTATTTTCGCGGACAGCCAAGGTCAAGGCCACCACTTTATAACGTGTTGATGTGCTCATTATTTCCCAAATTATGCATTTTCTATATAAAACGGCGGCCATCTTGGATAGAGGAAAAGCGAGAATTTTCCAGGCTGTTCCCATCGTTGGATTCGGGGGAATTTTTATGTGTAACATACCAGTATCAAGTGAGAAACCTTTGTTACCATTTTTGTCCAACCTTAAGTAAAAATATTTTTTCATTTACTGGACTAAAAATGCATAAGGCGCGAATTTCTTTCATACACAAATTCAAAAGAGAATTTCAAAAACGTTAAGTCGTTCAATTTCGTGTTATAGTGGCAACAGTAAAAGTTTACTCCGATTTCCTGGATTTTGTCAAAAAAGTAAGTCAATGCGGCCTAGTCTTTCTACAAAAAAATCCCGCAACGAAAACTGCAATTTATACTGAGGGCTCTTCAACAAATCTACTCCAGTGTTTACAAGTTTATGCTTTCATTTTCTAGTCCTTTTTCGCTCGTCCCATTTTCGCGCGGCAAAAACTCGCACGTCAAACTTCTCGCCGCTTTCTCCTCTGTTTCTCTGGGTTTCTTATTCCTGAAAACACACGGGAACGCATGCTTCGTAGGTTATAGTTATAGAAATAATGGAAAAAGGTGAGTTACCATATTTTGAAGATGTTAATTCCATGTTTAAAAAAGTTTCTTGAGATCAAAACAGCAGACTACGTATTCCTTTTCTAAATTTTAGGTTGATGAATATTTCAAGTAGAAATATGCTTCCCAGGGAATTGAGAATTGCAATAGGCAAGCTGTAGTTATCTGAAAGCTCGAATCAATTGCTGGGCTTCTCGCGTCCCGCGATTTTGAGCATATGTTATTTATCATTCTGTTCACTTTTTCCCTCTTGTCTTCAGATTCATTAACACCCACATGTAAACTGTAGAAAACATCGCTAGAAACGACTAATGAAATTGTAAAATCTATAGAAAATGAAGCACATCTGTTTCCTTGCTATTTCAATTTAGTTTCTTGAATAGAAAGGTAGTTAGCGTGCTGTTCCCGTCAATTGCTGTTGGTGCAGTTAGGTAAACGATTAAGCATGTGGGACAGTTTGGTTCAAGCAAATTGCTCGCTATAGGTTTCATCTTTTTAAAGATGTGATTGGGTCCAAGCGTTCTGCACTCAATAGAGAAGAGATCCGCTTTTGGATTGTTATTTACGACACATTCGTTTTATTTTTCATGTAAATCGACATTAAAATTGTAACAACAATTGGGCTTATATGATTAAAATGTTCCAACTCAGTGCTCATCCCCTCCTCTCCACGGGAATGTATTTATATATGTGTTTATTTATCATTACTACTGCAGCCGAGGAGTATACGAGGATTATTAGCAGGAATGAGCAATAGCCCATAGAATTAGCGAAAAATGAGAGGTATAGAATGGTCCTTGAAATGTAAGGCTTAACTGGTAAAGCTCGGATTTTGAATACAGTTCAAATCCGCATCGCATATACGAACCTGGTGACTATGAACCTACAGGCTGAAATTTGTCATTTACCAAAAATATAAGAACATATACAAAAAAATCAATCCAATCTTTATAGTCAAAATTCTAGATTTTAAAGTGCATATCACCCCTGAAAAGAGCGAAATGGGACAAATAGTATAAGACATTAGAAGTAACTTACCGAAAACTGTTTTCGATTTCATTGAAAAATGAATATTTTACATATTTTTTCATTATTTCCTTCGACGAAGACGGCCGCGCTGAAAAGGGCCTGGGTCGAATGACGTGACGAGAGGTATTGTTCTCTAGTGTCGAAAAAACATTTCAAACATTCAAAATACGAAATAATTTACATCTATAGATGTTGACAAGCGTATCAAAATGAGTTTCTCTTATGCATCCGTGAAAAATTATATATTGTAGTGCACTTCTCTTGAATCTACATTTGAGTGACAGCTGAAAACAATACCTCGGGACACGTCACAAGAAAGCTCGACCCGGTAATCCCATCATCGGCCTGTTAGCCACAGGGTGACCAAAAGAGCAAAATCGGCTACTTTTGGCTGCACGTACTGAGCTGGGGTTTTATCCAAATCGAACGTATCATACATCAATTTAAAGCTTGAAACGCGTAGAATTCGTCCCATTTCGCTCTTTTCAGGGGTGATATGCACTTTAATATACATAACCCAAACGTTTTGTGTTCAGTATTGTTCAAGGGACAAGGCAGCATTTTTTTTCCAAAAGGAAGTTAGACCCTGACATTGCTTTTGCCACTTGATGCAGATTGAAATGTTTTTAAAAGACTGGAAAAGCAACAGTTTCGGCATCGCTGCAACTCCAAGGACTCCTGCTTTCAAACTCTACTGAAGAAGTAAATTTATCTTGCTGAGGTGCTAACGTATTTCTGTCTTTGTCCAAACTGCAAACACGAGTCAGATCCACTTGACAATTTCGCTTTTGAGTTCACGAGTGTGACCTTGGTTATTTCTTCTTAGGATTTTTCGAGAAAACAGCCATCATTCAGTCGAATTTCCGCGAAAAGAAGAACGAACCATCGAAATACATTGAGCCCCGCGGTGACGGCCTGTGATCATAACATTCTAGAACCCAGATCCCCCCGCTATTTATTGCTAGATTTGGGAATTTGTGCTGTTGTCTTCTTGCTGTTGAGATGCCTCTGGGGAATGGGATTTCTATTTTCGTGTGCAGATTATGCACTGAAATGGGACTGGGATTTCTGGGAAATGGGAGTTAGACACCCCCCTGCATTGCATAACCCTACACTAGGTACCTTGACTTTGCTTGATGAAGGTCCTCGTTAAATGTAGGTTTTAAAATAACTAAACAGTAGCGTTTTAAACCAATTAGATATTTGCGCATGCGCTAATGACGTCATTGGTAGTGTATTTTTCATTTTCCCACGTTTTGTAATCCCCTGCACCTGGCTTGGCACGGATCAAAGTCCTTGCACAGTGTAAGTTTTGAGATACCGATTTGAAACAAACAATTTTTTTTTGGCAAAGATAGGTAACACCCCACATTTTAGGGGCAATTAGGCCCTTTGGCGAAGGTAAAGAGGTAACAAGGAGTTATGGCATGTCCCGCATATAGCTCGTATGATCCCGCAACTCGAGGGTCCCTTGGATGGATGACTTCAGTATAAATTAAGCTAATACCGCGCTAACGTAGGAGTGATCGAGTGCGTGAGTGAGTGACATCGAGCCCCCACGATAACTCTTTGGCTGTTGCTACGCAACCAACCACGAGTTAAAAATGTGTTTCTGTAGAATCTTCGAGGCCGATTAGGTGTTTTCCGACCGAAACATAAGCGAATGAACGCGCGCCATTTTGTTCAGTAATTGTATGGTATGTTGGTGCCCAAGCGGATGCGGAGCAAAGGGCTATTATACCGTCTGAATCGATAAAAACCTTATATGAATGGTACGATATGAACCTTTATTTTATAACATGCTGGATGGCCAAAATTGAACTGAGCAAATTAAGCGTTACTAAGAAGCCGAAAGCATACGGCAATAGTGTAAAAAAAAATGAAAACATCAAGAATCTACTATCTTTGCGTTTATCAAAATGTTTGTATCGAAACTTTCATCACTTCATACATTCAAGAAATTGCTTATGAAGTTTTTGAACTATAAAAGTGATCAAAAAGCACTGACCGACAATCAAATGAAAAACAACCATGCGAAACAATTCCTTGACCTACCTGTTTCCTTGGATATCATGTGATTTTGTGCTGTCTATGAAGAAGTTCTTGTACTCTCAAAATTCGCAGTGTGTGCTTTACTATAACTTTCACCCTCCTATTAAGTGCCTTTGAAGAGCAATGTTTGAAGACTCAGACTATAGCCGAGACAACAAGAGACGCTCTTAGGGCTGAGCAACATAAGCGTAAGCATAAGGATCAAACTAACTATTTTCTTTAGTGCGGTTTTCACTACGACATAAGCGTAAGGATCAAAGGCTTCCGTTCTTCTTATGCTTACGTCGCTTATCTCGTAGTGAAAACTAACCCTTATTGCCTGAGAAAGTACTTGGCTCTTTCGTCGGCTTGTTCTGATAAAACTTCTCGACTGAAAAAGATTCGTTATCTTTGTCTTTATGTCTTGCCTTTTTTCATCGTTCCCACTGTCTGCTTCGGGTCGGTCTTTCATTCTCAGATACATTTTTTTTTTCAACATATTTATGTCACGGCTTGACCACCCAAGAGCCGAAACCCGCAACACACTGCTTCTCACAGAAAGGCTTGAACTGTCTTCATTGTTAAAGGAAGAATGTCAATATTTTAGGGTTAATTTAGGTACCTTTAATGAAGTTCAATTTTAAGAGAAAGAAGCAAAATAACCGTCTAGGGTTGTCAAGTAATCTTTCAGTTGCCAGATAAGCACAAAGTTAGAGGATAATGTTTGCTTGTTATCGAGCGGATGAAAATGGTTGCGAACCACCCTTTATGATATTTCATCAGGCTGATCTGTTTTCAACTGTGAACTGTTTTCAAACTTGGAAATTAGATAGTTAAATCTTACATAATGCTTATAATATATAGATTTAGCCACTGGCTAAAAGCGGAGCTCCCGGGGTTACATATTTTTCTGTGTTGGGGTCTTGGTTTACCTGTGTGGGGGCGCGCAGACACGGACGCGCCAGCGATACCCAAATGGGAATACCGCTGAACCATGAAAAATGAAGTCGGTCATTATACCTGAGTTCTACTTTGAGCTATTGTATTTTTTCCTGCGATACCTATGGTGCTCCGCTCTAAGGAGCTCCGCTATAATGAGAATTTCAATTTCTTTTAGCGTTTCGTAGACTAAGTAGAAGTAACAATATATCTTAAGCGAGCACCAGCATTTCCATCTTAGCTAGAAATTGGCTCAGATTGTGGGCTTGTAGGCGCGGATCCAGAAAAAAAGGTGTTTGGTTTCCAACGCAGAGCGGCACTGTCGTTATCTCGCTCGTGTTATCTGGCGTGTTTTTTCTGCCTAAATAAAACATACGTAGGCATGTTATCGATTGAGTTAGTAGTTGCCACAAGTCTAACTCTCTTATGATACTGGCAATAAAGACCACTTCAAAGGACGTTGTCAGAGAAAGTCTATGGAGTTGGGTGCATTTAACACACTTTTATTTGAAAAAATCTTAATGCTTCCGTAAACCGTTCCAAGCCGGCATGCATTGAGATCCGCGCCTGGCTTGCTCTTTTTTCTCTCTCTCGCCTGCTCGTTGTGTCTGGAATTCTAGCTCGGTCGGTGAAGTGGCTGCATGGTTTTGTCGGGCCGGTTTCTTGTAATCTTCATTCGGTACTGTAAAATCTCAACAGGTTTTTTTTGTGTCGGACCTGATTTTCCTTTTGACAAATCAAACGAGTCGGGGCAAACAAAAGCAATCGGCCCGACAAATCGGTGTGTCTAGAGATAAACTAGCTGTCGCTAATGTGGGGGGTAGGCGGCGGTCGTAGTAAAGCTTTTTTAAGATGGCACGGGACTGATTGTTGGAACACAGAGTTGGAGAGCGATTGACAGTCATATATTTGGACAACGATTTCTATTATGCATACAGATGTTCCCACTATTTTATTAGCGCGCGCGCTGATAAACAGTGGTTTTCCAAAAACGGTTTTTGTACCGCGAATATTCCACAGTGTATCTGACAACTCACTGATATGTGTTTCTGTTTTTGACCATTTTGGTTTACTCTTGATTACCGAGACGTAAAACAAAACCACGCGAAATACCAAACATCTTTGCTATCTCATTGACAAAAAGGTTTGGACCGTTTTTAAGAACGCTGCATTTTTCTGTCGGGTTTTAGTCGGTTTCATCTCCCTGTCTTCATCATGAAAAAGCTTGTTAGGATGGAAATCAATTTTTCCGGCCCAAGCATTTTTACATTTAGTTTATCTACAGTCCGGTTCATTACCAGTTTTGGTAATATGTTGTAAACAAACCGCTCGGCCAATCAGATCACAGAACTCTCCCCCTCCCCCCACTGTAGTTCCATGTACTTTCAAAACAAAACTGGCAGCGCTTAATTAAACGACGGCTATAAAATCGAACATCATCCTCGTTACCCGGCCTTAGTATTTTGACAGAGAAGTAATGTATTTTAGTTTGTAAGGCAAGAACAGACCCTTGAAACCAATTAAACGGTCTCGGCTGTTATCATTCGAGCGGGTTTTTGGCATCGCCCCGGGGTTGCTTCACGGCTTTATGTGTCGTCCTATCGAGGAAATTAGCCTCATCTGCAATGGAAAACAGAAGACTAGGTGAACAGAAAACTCCTGGCTATTCAGTATCCGTTGTTTCAAGGCTTGGCCGTTGGTCACTGCATAGCGCAGTCGAATATCCCTGCCAAACTGGAGTGCCCGGACGGTTATATGGCTTTAGGCTTTGTTTGTGTACCAGTTGATTTTGTTTAACGATGCTGAAACCGCGGACTTTCGCTTCGAGTTTAGTTGGTCAGTGCCTTATAACTTTAAAAGGGTAGCCATATTTGTATGGGGTTTTGTATTTACCCTGTTATAATTTGGGTCATTTGTCGGCTGGTGATAATTAAGCTGATACACGCTAATGCGAGCTCTCGGGTCCATATCAAAACCAAAGACGATAGAACTGAACGCAGAAACTCGTTTCCTTGCTGATCTTTGATGAGCTCTTCCCCTTGCCTTTTTCCTCTGGTAGTTATTATCGACTTCACGAGACCAGCACATATAAACGGCTCGACTTCTGACGTGGCGTTGCTACTCGCTTCGAGTACATCTACCGATGGCGAAGAGATTTTGACTTCACATCGCGAGTACCCCACGAAATCGCCGGGTACCCAAGTAATTCTTGTATATATAGGAAGCAAAACTACTATATTTTCACGCCTATGGGTGCATTTTTTGTAAATATGGGTGGAACCTACTTCAATTCGGCCTTTTCCCTATACGATCAGGCAAAAATTAGTGTAAAAACTTGATAGAGGCAGCAGTAAATCTTCAAATATTTTCGTACTTCGCTCCGATTTCGTTAGTTTCGCAAGCAATATGGAGTTCCTGTTGCCCTTGTCATGTCTTTCAGGCAAAGGTTCATGGGTAGGGACGTTCTAGAGGAAGAAAGGGTACGCTAATATCAGCTACAGCCGCCATTTTGTCCTATTATGCATGCGTAATGAGCAAAATTGATATTACCAAAACTGGTAATGAACCGGACTGATCTAATAAACGACTGACAGAAACAAATCTATTGTCAGCTCGCTGTGATTGGTTCAAATCTATACAAAGTAATGGTTCTCCCCCGCTATATCATAAAAGCATTAGAGCACAATTTTCTATGACTTTATCGGCGCAATAGAGCACTTGTGGTGTTGGGAGAGACACTCGAAACGTTTTAAAATCACTCGCCTGCGGCTCGTGATTTTACAACGTTCTCGTGTCTCTCCCAATATCACGCGTGCTCTATTGCGCCGATAAAGTCATAGAAAGTTGTGCTCTAATGCTTAAATAATGCTAACGGACGCTCGATTAAGTAAGACTGGGCCTTCGGAGAATGAGAATGCAAGTAAACACAAATCACTATCACTATTCGACACTCGTATCTGAAACTTGCTTTAGATCTTGTATTAGCGATAGCGATATTTGAACTTTCAACCTGAACTATGCGGAACAACTTTAACCACAGCACTTTATTTCAAGGACAAAAAGAAGAAAAACGAAAATGGTTATCTTAAAAGGAAATGAAATGGCCTGTCCAATAATAACATTGCCAGAGAAAGAGTAATTCTTGCGTTTTTCTTGAGACTAGTGCATGTCCTCTTGTCATCCTCTCCTTGATTTTGACCTGAAGTAGTACTATAGTCACGAAAACATTGCACGACATAAAGACTAAAGACGAAACATACCTCCAGCGGATGCCCATAACATGGAAAATAACTCGCCAAAGTCTTTCTCATTGAAGTACTGCCTCTTTGGAAACCCCAGCCCGGTTGAGTCCTCGTACTTGTTTCAAACAGCTTTTCGTTCATTCTGGTTAGAATGATAATCTCATTCTAGGGTTGAATCACCTCATAATTTTCCCGCCACCGAGGTTAAATGGTACCGGCGGAGGATAATGTGACATTCGTATAAAAGTGCAACTTAACTCCCGGGGGCACTTCAAACAATTTTACTTCCTTACAGACTTGTACTCGCATATTTAGCTAGTCTCGAGTGTTTACCTGGGGTGTAGCATGCATATCTCAGAGCTTGGTCTAACACATCAAAAGGCATAACTTGCTCTGTGACACGTTCTAGCGTGTCTCATAAGGCATAAGAGACTCTTCCTCAGTCAGGGTGTTCGTTGAAATCGGCGATCCGGTATTTAAGTGTCTGTCCGAGAGCCAGATCAGTTAATAACA
The DNA here is from genome assembly GCA_033964015.1 of Scolanthus callimorphus. Lineage (NCBI taxonomy): Eukaryota > Metazoa > Cnidaria > Anthozoa > Actiniaria > Edwardsiidae > Scolanthus > Scolanthus callimorphus. Next base: position 6,208,310 of record CM066914.1, read on the forward strand.
AAACAAAAAGTGATGCTTATACTTAAGCATTAGAGCGCAACTTTCTATGGCTTTATCGGCTTTATCGGCACACGTGATGTTGGGAGAGACACGAGAACGTTGTGAAAACGTGTCTCCCCAACATCACAAATGCTCTATTTTCCCGATAAAGTCATAGTTGTGCTCTACTGCGTTTATGGTATAGTGGGGTAGAACCAATACTTTATCAGTTTTTACAGTGCATTGAAGGGAAGGAGGAGGGGTAGGCAGGGGGTAATGCGTTGACGGGGAGGGTAATTCACACAGTCCAGTGTGAGGATTTTTGTAAGGCTTCGATAACTATGAATGTGAGGGGGACATAAGGAAGTAGGACATAAGATCTAGATTCATATCGTATCGTTATAAGCGATTCCAATAGTTTGGATTCCGTATTCCCTTACATAGGGAGAACATTCTCGTATCCTCCCCGACTCGCCACCTCTGTCGTCGTCTCCATTGACGCATGCGCGAGATTTGACACAGAGCGTTTGAGTGAAAGAACTTTATGCGCATGCCCCAACGTCAGTCAAAATCAGCCCATTCTCGTACCCAGAGCTCCCCGACTTGTCACCTCGCGGGGGAGGCTCTGGTGACAGCCAATGACGCATGCACAAGATTTGATACAAAGCCGCCGAGAGAACGAACGTTATGTACATGCCTGAACGTTCAAAACTAACCAATCAGCGAAGGCTCTCAAATGGCTTTCACCAGAGCCTCCCCTGCGTGGTGATTAGAGGGAAAGCTCTGGGTAGACGTACTAGACTGAAAATTCCACTGTACAACCGAGCCACAAAATCAGCCGTCTCCCCTGGGACTGAATACAATTGTTTCAGTGCTCTTTATCCTTTTCGAGCAATATGTTCTGCTCCGTCATCACTCGCATACTTGACCAATCAGCGCTCGAAAAGCAAAACACTTGACCAATCAGCGCTCGAAAAGCAAAACACTCTCCCCTCGCGCGCGAAAATATATTATCGGCTCAATATTCATAGCTCCAGGCGGTTTTTGTAAACGATGTGCTCGGCTGTCATCATTAATAATACTTCAGTAAAATCATTCATGAATCGCTGCACACTTGAGAATCAAAATAACCACCAGCTAAAAAGGAAGGATTTTGTAGGGATTTTTGGCTTACACTTTTTGCATAAAAATAAGCGAATTTGATTAGGATATGTATGTGTGAGATAATGCACCTTGCGCAGCATAGTTTTCATAATATCGTTTCTTTATCGAGACTGACGTAAAACTTGTGTTCCTTCTAAGGTTTTTGGTGGTAATTGGTAGTCGTTGACAAGATTACAACTTAGTTTTTCAGAAAAAAGAGAGATTAAGTCTTTTACCAGACGTCGGTGGCGGACGGAGCGAAGCTGTTTGAGTTTCCAATTAATGTGTGTTCGGTGTGATCCAATTTAAGTCTCTCTGTTAATTTCCTTTTGATTTGGGAAACGAAACAAGCGGTAGAATCTATTTAGGAGCTTAGTGAATAAATTGTTGGGATACTTTCGTCAAATAAGTTCTGATTCCCGTTTTGTAAATCTTATAAGTACAGCATTTTAAATTTTCCATGTATTTTCCTTTGATAGCATAACTCTTGACTTTAATTATAGCGAATTTCGTGATATTTGCAAATCCTTTAATAATTATATTTAAACATATTTTCAATATTTCTTTATACTGAAACTATTATTTTTATCATTTGTTGAGTGAGTTCAAACGAGATGCGAAACTGAACAGAGGTTGAACATTTTCTCACCGTTTTGACCTGTTGCTGGAAAACGTTTCGGCGATACATTTTCTTAAAAAATAATATAAACCTGCTTTTAATGTCAACTATTTCTTATTAACGGACTGAATGACAATGAAACGGATTATTTTTTAATACTTATGAAAGCTTTTTGTGTGCTTTCTAATTTATACGGCCCGGTGAAGTATAATGATTTTCTTGGCGAAATCAAAATAACGCCGAGTTGATCGCAGCGGGGCTTTGTCGTTTTATATCTGTACGAAACCCGAACAAAGAGCCGTGAGTCAGGCGCGAAAACTCTGTAAAATATTAATAACAGGTTATTCATCGCAACCAGGGTTTCTTTCTACCAATTATTTTAATTCTTTATCTAGATTATCAAATATATTTTAAATCCTTCTAATTCGTGTACTAATAAGCTCACTAAAGCATGATATGCATTCTTTATATAAAAAAAGAATACATTATCCTTTAATTATAATTCCCCCTTTTAGCAGTCCTTACTCTGAGAGGAATATAATTCGATTTAGCGAAGATATCTATCCCTCGCTATATTTTCTAGCCATATCTCGAAACTTTGTCTTTGGCTTTCTGTGAACCAGTTACTAGCAAAGGCAGTCGCTATAAGCATGTTGACATCTTGTGAATACCCGGGGTAGGTGTGGTAATAATCGTAGCATCGTTTCACCGCTGCGAATGTGAATCCTCTGTCTACATAGTACGGCTTCGAAAGCAGATACCGCGAGATTAGGTTCGATAACTGCGAGATACTTTGCGGTGAATATCCATAATTATATTCCGGGTCGAAATCTCTGTCGAACTCATCCTCTTCTTCGTCTGAATAACTCTGCATTCGTAAATGCATCTCTCTGAGCTCGCGCTCGACTCGTCTAGCTGTCCCCTCCGATTCCTTAAGCGCTTCTTTAGTCTTCTTGAGATCCATCTCCAGGATGAGTATCTGCTTAGATAAATTGTCCACGGAAACGTCTTTCGTATTTCTGGAATTTTTGCTGCTAGAGAGTTTATTTATAAAATTACAAGTGCTATGGTGCTCGGCTAGATCGCCGCGCATGAGTTCTGTCGCACATCCACAACATTGCACAGTTTCGTACGAACATGATTTTAAATGTCCCTCCAAGTGCCCTAACTTCAGCACCATCTTGCACCCGCTGTCCACATTAGGGCACTGCACGACAAGTCCATCTACCAGCCCGCGTAGTGCGAGTATGGGAGTCGTGTCACCGATGTAGACCTCCGCGCGACACGAAGGACACGAGCACGGTGCCTTTTCTTCGTCATCCAACTTCGCCTCTAACCAAGTCTTCAAGCACACCTCACAAAACGCGTGTCCGCAGGGTGTCAGAACAGCTCTTTCTAAAACCTCCGCACAGATTCCACACAGAAGATTCTGGTCTACTTCCTCGATGAATCGCTGAACACAATATCCCATGCTTTCAAAATATTGAAATATTTTCTTCCGCTTTAAGAAGAGATTATGATGATTCAGAATTTGCAGTGGAAGTTTAGTGATTTTGTTACAAAGCAGCGCGATTCAACTTGGGCGACATCCACTGTTCTCTGGTGTTACAAAATTAATCAGAAGCTTGTGGTCGAAGTGTTTTTAAAGCTATATTATGCGTGACCTCTACCTGTTCGATAAGGCACTCTTATTGTTCCCAGTCAACCAGGCGTTCTCGCCAACGGCAAACCTACTCATACGCATGCGCAGCAGCGCATTCTCTGATATCGTGTACTTTTCTACTCACGAATCCAAACTTTGGGATTAAGAGTACTTATTTTGCACCATTGATACGAACACGAAAGTGTTTGCGGTTTCATTGATCATTAAAGCATATATCTTTTTGGAAACTTTAATTGATCATTAGAGAATCGAGGCTTGCACACACATAAGATATTCATTGAGATATCGTCCAATTTTAATGTCGCTCTATCTTATACAATTCTCTCTATGCATCAACGCGACGACTACAAGTCTCATGAATAATTTCGCCTCCTGTTCTAGTTTCCCTATCTTGTTTATCAGGAAACAATAAAGCTAGCATGGGGAATTTTTACTTTTGCTTGCTGTTACAGAAGCACAATGGAAGTTGTACGTTTTTGTACATTCTCAGTGTGACCGGCACCTTTTTTTGCCCCTCTGATGCCCACCAAATAATTAGATGAATGCGTTGTTCGGTGCTGAATTCCTCACGCAACAGGATGTTTATAGAAACTACAAAAGTCTCTACTGTGAATCACAGCATCTCTCAGTGGTTAGTAATTAAAACGTTGCATAAACATTTTCAGCGTTTCAAGTGCTCTATATAATCGTATATAAGGTATACAAATACTAGTTCCGGTTATTTCGGGAGTACAGTCTTTTAGATCTTGTAGTTTTAGAAACTGACTTTTATCGTCAGTCGGCCATGGAAACATCACAAAAACCTTTTTATATCTAATGTTCACCTATTTTAATTAAACCGCTGTAGTTTCTGGTTTATTACTTTATTTACTTTACTTTATTACTTTTACCAAAATACAATTCTAATGAAGTTGTCATTAATTGGGCAAATGATCCGAAAATGATCGTGTATATTTCTCTTTGACGCATCATGTGCATCCTATACCGTGGTAATATTTTCTTGGGCACCCATATCATAGAATGAGCAGCACTATATCATATATTGCTGAAACTCTTATATTTGGATTCCTATTTGCGTGATCACTCCGCGAAAAGTGATTTTTGTTATTCACTAATTTATGAATGTGCAATTTATACCAATGAAGGCTAGTTGCTAATTCAAACCACAAGAAATTTAGAGTGTTTCGGTATAATTTTATTTTGTAGTTTCGTAAACCCTCGATCATTCTGTTTCGGTAGGATAACAGTTAATAAAGTTCGGTAACATTCGGGTGGGAATAGCTGGAATAGAGAGGTTTCCATGACAGTGGCGTGCCTCAGAGCTTTTTTTCTATTACCAGGCTGCACTTTTACATACCAAAAATATCGGTATCGCAAATGAATTCGAATAACAACACTGATTTTGGATAGGAACAACCAAAGGTTGAGATTTATGTTAAACGCCGTGGGAAAATGGTGTTTTGCTGACGTTCAAGCGTTAGCCCTTCGTCGGAGCAAAAAGCTCTTTGCTCCGACGAAGGGCTAACGCTCGAAACGTCAGCAAAACACCATTTTCCCACGGCGTTTAACATAAATCTCAACCTTTGGTTGTTGTTGTTCATGTTCACGTCTCCGCCGACGCAGACCACCTAGTTTTCTCGTAAAACTAGTCATACCATGATTTTGGATAGATTTGATAATTCACTATTTGCACTTTTATCTTGCTTTTCTTTGAAACCAAACAGGAGATCAGGATATTAATAGTCGTCCCGATTGTAATCCATATTCACGAGATGTTTTCGATATTTTGTGCACGATATTTTTTTTTCACTCATCAATGCCTAGCGTTGCGTGCGTGACGGTGCATGACCACGCGAGGACGTGACAACAGGACAATAGTGTGACGTTAGTCGTGTCACGTGAGTGTGTTCTATAGCGAGAGCATGAAACAAACCATACACACAAAAAATAAAGAAATGTCATTTTAATGACGCCCATGTGCGTTAATACAGAATACGAAAAGTATACACATTGTTCCTCTTTGAGCTGGATATATTTCATACGAACAAACTAATGGAGTATCTAAAAAAAAAAGTACAAACTCACGCAAAATTGATATGCTGCTGCTGCTGATATACTGATAAAACTACCCTTCGACATTCCATGCTATATTGTATTAGTCAAATCACACTAGTGGTCTATTATCAATGCTGCGTTTTGATTGGTTGAGCTACTAGTAGGCTATAAGTTATAGCCTACTAGTAGCGAAAAGTGTCGGATTTGAAAGCCAGAAAATGGCAAATGGCCAGACTAGAAATATTTTTGGCCAACACAAATTGACCTACTAGTGTGATTTGACTAAAACAATTATTCCTCTCGCCCTCATGGCCTCTGAGTCAATAGCCCATTCGGCCTTCGGCCTCATGGGCTATTGACTCAGAGCCCATTCGGGCTCGAGGAATAATTGTTAAATATATAGGGGGTTTTATTGGAGGTTAATTTAATCTTGCATAAAAGATACCTAAACAAACCTCTTTGTCGCTTCCTTACTCTCAGAGGCATATACTTATGGACGAATGCCATGTAGTCGTCTTATTGTTATATTATGCATTGGTCTATATGAAGATGACCATATAGCATTCCTGTATGAAGTACATTCCCTCTCAACGACAGATCGACGTCACTGTGTTGTGACGTCATCACGGTAAAAACACTTGGCGAAGAAAAACGTCAATGTGCTTTGGGTGCCCCTTTCTTCTTTTGGATCCTCCCCCGCCCAGTCTCTTTGACAATCCCATGCCTCCGGTATAACCCCCCGGAAAACCTCCCCCCTAGAAACCCTCCCAGAGATGGGATATCCTCGTTATTCTCCGGTAGCTCGGTATGTTTGAGACTCAGCTGATTCTGCCCTACTACGGTCACCCGCTGACCATTCACTCTCTCCTCGGCTTCTTTCTGCATCTCGTTCCAATTGACCTCAGGTCGCCCATTTGAAAAGGACTGTACTTTCTCCATGTATTGGTTCATAATGGCAGCATCTGTTGCCTTCTGCTTTTCCGCTTCTTCGAGCTCATTGTTGGTACGACCTTGAACATAAAATTCGTGAAAGACAATTGCTATTCTGACGTGTCTATGGAATTGTGAGTGAATATCAGAAATTCCGCGCGCTCATTAGTCGACTAGAAGACTAGACTCAGATCTTATTTTGCTATAATCACCTAGGGATGACGACAACATTGAAAGCATTTAGAGTGCTCCTGTTAGTACTTTCAACATGAGCACGAAGTAATAGAAGAAGAAAAACAGGTTTTTTATGAGAAAAGAGTGCTCCAGATATAGTGGTATCTGGAATCAGTCAACATTTCCCAGCCCTCGTTCACAGTTTTACCTATACGGACCACCCAGCCGGTAAATGACATAGTATATCAGCTGCAAAACATGTTTAAAAAACCTTTTTTTTTTACTTTTTTCCGAGTTTGTCGGAATTATGTGCTTGATTTATAATGTACAGTTTGTAGCCCAAAATCGTAATGTAATTTGGTGTAGTGTAATTTGGCCTTTTGTTAATCGATGCTTCAGTCATTTATCAAAATTCTATTGGTCCTTACCTAGTTCTTCCTTGAGAAGTTTCATCCTCATCCCTGAATCACCCGTATCTTCTCCCAATTTGGTATGTATCATATTATTCAGCACATTAGCCTGTGACGATGACATCACCTGCGATCCTGCAACCTTTTGGCTGCCTCCCCCTGGCACACGGATCACGTGACCATTATACGTCCCATCGTCCATCGCTAGAGAGTCAGGATCCTGCTTTCCTTGGGGCCCATCCACCTCTAACATTTGCTTAGAAGGTGTACCAGTACCAGCCACTTTATCCAATAAATTGTTTATACGACTTTCGTATTTGGTTGGCGAACTCGAATCCGAGTACATATGAACTATACCATCAGGAGAAGACCTCATTTGGTCACTTAGCAACACGTTAATCTGCCCGAGAAGCTTGCGCTCCATTGGATTGTCTGTTTTATCCATGTATTTGTCCATTAACCTGCGCAAATGGTTATAATACTTGCTGTGCCCGTAAACATACTTTACCTTATGATGATGATGGTGATGCTGCTGCTGATGATGATGAAGGTGTTTGTGGTTGTGTTTCTGCTGTCTTAACGTTTGTACTCGTTCGCATATCTTTGCCATTGCTGGCTGAACTATATCTGCACAGGGTGACTCTGGTTGTTCTGACGTCTCTGATTGTTCTGGTGGCTGTGGTTGTTCTGGTGGCTCTAGTTGTTCTTGTGGCTCTGGCTGTTCTGGTGGCTCACGGTTGTTCTTGGGTTTGTTGAGAACGCTAGCCAAAGGTGAACCAAATCCATTTGGCTGTGCAACTGTGGCACCATCCGGACTAGTAGTCTGCGTTTCTTCATTATCAGGCTTCTTCGATCCACTACCTAACCACTGCATTATATTCACGCTGTTCTTACCGCATTTTTTGAGCTTACCTTGCTTTTTATCCGGATACGCCTTATTAACGTGTTTACCTTTAGCATGTTTACCTTTGGAGTCATCATTTTCTTTATTATTTTTAATTTTCTTATGTTTACGTTTCTTGCGTTGATCATCATGTTCCTCGTCGTTTTCATTATTTTCATTACCATCGCATTCCTTACTTTCTTCTTCATTGTTTTCACCACTGTTCTCATTGTCATTGTCTTCTTGCTCCTCCTTGTCCTCTCCCTCCTCCTCCTCCTCCTCCTCCTCGTCATTATCCTTATCTTTGTTATCATTATCATCCTCACCATCATTGTCACCGTCATTCTCCTTTTCTTCCTCCTCGTTGTCCTCATCTTTATCAGAATCATCCTCTTCCTTGTCATCGTCATCATCCTTTTTCTTTTTCTTCTTCTTAACCTTGTCCTCCTGATTCGAAATTTCGCCAGATTTGAGCATTTTCCTCAACGTGTCTCCATCTACTCCTACAATCGTCTGAAGCTCCTTGAACAAAGTCTCCCTGTTTGGCCCTACAACTTTCTCCAAGTCCTTTGCTGCGTTTTTCGTGGCGAAAATCTTAAGTGGTCTTGCGACTGTAGCATTATCCGGTATGTGAACAGCCAACCAAACTCCGTGAGTCTTCTTACCCTTAAGTTCCTTCACAAGCATGTTAGAAGGGTCCGTGCCTTTTATAGCCACGTCTGGTAGTACCACCACCTTACTTGGTTCAATTTTATCTTTTAAAGCTTCTGCAGCATCCTTGGCTTGCTGTCCGACACTGTCGCGGGTCATTGGTTTGCTTGTGTTCGGCTCTTGAATGTAAGCAATACAGATAACCTTAGCATCTTTGTAGCAATAGAGCTTCTGTACTGTCAACTGTCTTGTTCTTGTTAATGTAATTAATAGATCAGTTTAGCTGGATCAACATACATTTGAGCAAATACTAGCGTAGAGTGAGTCACGAAAGATAAATTAGAGTAGCATTGACTAAGCTGGAAGTTAATTGTGATCGCTAGAACGAAAACTCGCTTACTTTAGTGATTTTTTTCTAAACGCATTTTTTATTCAATCCCATTCAAAGAGCCTCGCGGTTTCTAACCGTTTCTAGGTTCTGATATCGATCGACAATAGCCGAACCTGATTACAAAGGAAAATAGTCCCAGGTCCTTGGACCGGAAATTCGTCTGCCGCCAGAGAAAAGACAAACTGCCACAACGAAGGAGGCTCCTTGTTCCTAGTTTGTTTTGTTGTTAAATTACTGATGATAATGAACTGCACATGAATTGGTTTCTAAACAAGCATGTGAAAACTGCTCCACAGAGACAATTTCAGTACGACTGACACGAAATCCCAAAATAGTTTCTGCCAAAAGATCAGAACTCAGTTCCATTGACGTTTTTCTTCTAAACAAGAAGGTTACCGTCTGTAGTGTCTTAGATATGTTGGTATATGCACCTCGATCCCACTAGTAGTTCAATGATTAGCACTAAGGCTTGTATTAATCTGAGGTATGTCTGTTGATCCAGTGTAGTCGTAGAAGAATTTCAATAGCAAGCATTCAGCAGGTTTGTCACGCTTAGATTCTTAGCACCGCTCAGGTTAACCGTCGCGTTGTTACTTTTTGTATTAAATGTAGCGGCTATCTCTATGTTGTCTTCGTTTCCTGTATATTGCGATAGTTACAAGAAAATGTACATAAATAGGGATATCCAACATCCCTTGGTGCTATAGTATTCTGTCAGATCGTGTAATATAGTAATAATAATAAATATCTTCCCACGTGGAAATTGCAATCTAAGGCTGATACTTAAACGTCACAAAGTTCTTAAAGCGTTCAGACCTCGTTTTTATGGGGTAATATGAGTACGGTTGGAGCGGAGCCTGTAATGGCCGGGTGATTTGTAACCTTATATGTTCAATTCAGCATAAATTATGTTACCTACGCAAAAAACTGATGCAATCTTACAAATGCAGGCCGGTGTAACAACCGTCATCTTTCATATTCATTAAAAAGCAGACTTTTGGGAGAAAATGTTATTCTGTTTTTAGCATGAATTGAGAAAACGGTACACAACATAGAAAACATTAGGTGCATATTCCTAGTTGTGGACTCCTGTTAGGCTGCATTCATTATGTATACTACAGGGGGGGGCAGAGGATTTTGAGGGGGGATCTCAAAATTTAGGAACTGGAAAAGGGGGGATGTCAAGTTTTTTTCATAACATGAAGGGGGGATGCATATTTTTGTTGAGGTATTATATATATTCAAGACAAGGTTGTGCAGTTTGAAAAGTAAATGAAGGAAGGCTGAACACCGAGTTTGAACCTCCTGAAGAAATCACTTGCACTACTATTCTCGTGCATTTACCCTCCTTCAACTAATATGTTGAAAAAAGCTGCGCGCTGCGCGCATAAAGAATTATAAACTTAAAAAATTGTAGAAGGCCTTCCTGTTTTACCACAATTCCTTGAGGTCCTCTTCAGTGACTTTTGTCTGCCAGACAAAAACGCCTTTGGACTTTTGATTAATAGTCTTGTAGCTTCATTGTCAAAATTGCGGCGCGCTTCGCGCGCACAACGGAAAACACCAAACAATCAAATACAAAATAAATGATACTCAGTCTATGTAGTAAGGTTCCAATCGAGGAGTGCACCAGAACACTTGGTAGAAAGTCACTACACACAAAAGAGTACAGCCACCTAGGATTTTTATTTGCATTTTTACGCTTTGTATTGAGCCTTGTTCTGCATCTTTTGAAAAAATGGGGGGGGGGGCATGTTTTTTCCTTTTGACCAAGAGGGGGGATTCGTAAAAAAATATGTTGTGCCTTGGGGGGATCTGAAAATTTTGCATTGTCAAAAAAAATCCTCTGCCCCCCCCCCCCCCTGTAGTATACATAATGAATGCAGCCTTAGTGCGTCGTCACAGTCCATTTCCGCCGTGCCGCATTCCACCATGCCTCATATTATCATAATGGAATTCACTATAGGAGCTAGATTGGGATTGAAAGGAACTTAAAATTATATTATCGGGAGCTCACCATCTTAGATATGACATAATCTCGCAGACGGGTATTCTCAGTGTTGTCTGTTAAATACCAATTAACTACATTCATTCCAGTTATCGTTCCTCGGGCATTGTCTTTAATAACTATTTTTCCTATGTACTTTACATGATTTCTCTTAATTCTTTCCATTATGTTCTCTCTAGTAATACAATAATGCGCCTGTTACGTATCGGTGCCCGATACGTACAATTTACAAATAGAAGTGTATTATACCTCTCCCTACCTTTTCCCCTATACACAATGTTCTTTGTCGATTCTTTTATATACGACACTATCAAATAGACCAAATCGACTAAAGGTGTTTACATCTTGTTGCCACCCAATTCATATCATGTGGTGATTCCTTGGGTGGATACTTTCGCGTTAGTTTTGGACATACACCCGTGCACTCAGTCGAGTTATAACAAATTGACAATATAACCACCCAAAGGAATCATCACATGATCTCTGACTCGAATGGGCTCTGAGTCAATAGCCCATGAGGCCGAAGGCCGAATGGGCTATTGACTCAGAGGCCATGAGGGCGAGAGGAATAATTGTTTTAGTCAAATCACACTAGTAGGTCAATTTGTATTGCAAAAAAAATGTTTTTGTTCTGGTCATTTGCCATTTTCTGGCTTTCAAATCCGACACTTTTCGATACTAGTAGGCTATAACTTATAGCCTACTAGTAGCTCAACCAATCAGAACGCAGCATTGATAATAGACCACTAGTGTGATTTGACTAAATACTGTTAGCCGATTTGGTTTATGCTCCTCCATCGTAATAGTAAGTAGCGACTCAAGCGACATAACGAACCGTAATTGTATGACATCAATGTTCACCTTGATGTTTTTATTTTATTTTATTTCTATGAACTTTATGAATATTGTTCTTCGATTTCGTTTCTACTTTAGCCTTCTTTACGCTCATCACGCTCAACGGTTGTTGCGAAGAATTCTCGGCGTAAGCTTCTCTTTGTGCGTAATCTGGAAACTCAGTCTGCATCAGTTCCACCTGGCTTGGTGATAATAAGCTCAGTTGCTGAGATCCCGGTAGTTTCCCGATGTTACTGTGCATGAGTTTAGGCCAGTTACTCCACTTTGGATCCGGGAGATCATTCGGATTGAACTGTTGTAACCTTTCGTTTACTGCCTCTGAGATTCGGGCATTGGTAAGCGCCTCCATTGCTGAAACCAAAAACATTTTCCTTACTTTCACCTAGCGAGAAGATTCTACCTCCTGTTTATTTGTCATTTTCACATGTCAAGCAAACGAATAACGTCTAGGATTAACACAACCTTATCAAATCAAGCCGGCTAAAGAAGTGGAAAAGTGGCTTAAATATATGCACAGTTATAAACCAATGAAATAACCCTGATCGTGACCAAGACAGCTCAAGACCTGCAGTCGACACGAATCCTATCAAGGATACAACTGTTTCGTGACCCATAGTCTACACAAAACCTTAAAATACATCTCGTTTCCTCACTAGGTTAACTGGAGGTGCATCAGGCCATAAGTAAGTACATTTACCACTGTATTAAATAATTATTGAATCTCTCCATATCCTTACTGAGATATCATCAAGGCCTGTTCACGTGGGTAATTGCCTGAGCAGCTTTAAAATTTACACTTATAATAATTACCTTTTTCTCTCGGAGTCTGGTGAGCCAGTTTCCGCATTATCATGTCCTCTTCCAGCTGGTTTTGGGCGTACGGCTCTAGCTTGCCAATCCCAGATGGCGGAAGAGATAGGTTGGGAACTGCAAGAACGCTGTGTCCCATTTGTGGCCTCATACTGTCTTGAGATTGAGCCCAATTGGCAGGTCCTGTCATTTGCTGGTCCTGTTGTGGTGACATGTTCGGCTGAAATAGCATTGGTCTTAAACCAATGATTGCGAATTGTTTTGGTTTTCGTGTCCCCGCTGTTGTTGCTTCTGTACTAGGCTGCGACGGAGAGGCATCTGAGGACATTTGTCCATTTGAAGGATGATGAAGATACATCATTGGCCTTATTCTATAGTCCGAGTATGGCCTTGGTGTGGTGTATGTATTTGTGGGCTCCTCGCTTGATGGTGCACGCGTCGGTTCAAAATGATGGTCGTGTTTCGGGCGTGATTTGTCAGGGTTCAGCATCAACTGTATTCTCACCGTCCCGTCCTGATCTATCTTTGCTGGACTCAAAGCGCTTATCTGAGGGCCTGATCATTTATGACTTTATGATGTACGCTCTTGTCCTGCTTCGGAGGTTCATCGTTCATCATTTCCTGCTTGTGTCTATTAGCATTTGTTTTCAACAAAGAATTCAAAAGTATTTTAATCTTCAAGAACTTATTATTCCCGTTCGAATTGAGCTGTTTTGGTTTGTTTTTCACTGCCGTACTTGTAGGAGGTACTAAAGGTTCATCATTGAGGACCTCTAGTGGATGCTTTGTTTTAACAAAAGGATTGAGCTTCAATTGAATCTTGACGGCTTTGTCGTTCGTCACTGCCGAATTCTGTGGCTGATCGTTCTGTTCGCGGTCCTCGAATTCTGCCACATCAGTAGTAATTTCCGGGCTGGGTTTACTTGTAGGTTCAATGCTATGATGGTGAACATGGTGTATCGAGCCCTGATGCGTATGGATACCATGATATAAACCCTTGGATATTTGTTTACTAGCATGATGCGCTGCAGGCGTTTCGTTGACGTGTTCCTCACTAACGGCATCTTCATCTTCGACTCCCACGTCATCATTAAAAGGTCTGTCACTTATATCAATGTCATGCCCTTTATTCTTTTGCCTAAATAATGATTTACTATAACCCAAAACTGAGTCGCCGTCATCATCATTATCATGATCAACTGTTGGGTTACCGTTATCATTAAAGACCAAGTCTACGTTTTTATCTTTGTACAAATCCTTGTCTTTGGGTTTCATATTCACTGCAATAGGAGACTCTGTCGGGATGCCTTCCGAGTCGTGAATCTGTTTTCCAATTGACTCTTCTTTAGGCGTCTTGACATTGTACGAGATCGTCATGCGTTGCTTAGGTTCACCACTGTGTTTAGGTTTCATATGTATTTCTCTGATCTCTCTATTATTGTCGAAATCCCGATTAAATCCCAGGTCGTCGTCTTCATCCTTAGGCTCATCATCTAACTCATTCGCGTTAGGGTATGGTACCAGTTTAGCTTTATACGTTATTGTCACTCTCGGGTCCATGTTGCTGGTTGAGTGTTTTCCCTTGTTCATCTTCCCTTTGGAAGATGAGCAAAGGTTTTAGTCCTGAGCTGTCAAGTTTTGTAAACGTTAGAACGGTGCGGATGTTGATTTTACAATGTGTTCTTTGTTAGAATTACTCTACGCCAGCAGTTAGCGAATTAGCATGCAGATTAAAGTTTAGGATTTGTCTAGTTAAGCGGTCCCGGTTAGCTGGGATCTTTCTGAAGAAATGAAGTGTGCGTACACATTGTCTGTCAACGAGAATATTTGTCTGGTGTGTGAATGTTATTGTTGACCACAAGATAAGACGGACATTTGTATCATACCATTGCAAAGTACGTTTAGTTAAACTGTTGGGCTGTTGAGCGAGAGAAACTAAGAGTTCCTACTACCAGCTGATCTCACCTCAGGTTGCGCCAAATATTGTTTGTCAAAACGAAACGTTCCTTCGGACGAGAGATGCCGAATTTTCGTAGTTTTGGAAAGTGAAAACTAGATTTCCCCATCGTACAGGTCAAACCCAGTTTACATTTGGCATCAGGCAAGATTTGAAAAACATTTTATGCTCATTGCAAAATATTTTAGAATCGGTTTGGAATGATGGGCAATGCAACGTTCTGATTGGCTGAATTGAGGGCAAGAAATCAGCTGGTTTGGTCAGTACGTCAGGTACGAGTGACAGGTCGAACACTAGACACATCACTCAACATAGACCAGTTCACAAACGGGAGATTATTTTGCAATGATAATGATACTGATTTACAGCACGTTTGTGCTGCAGAACTCACCAGTTCCCATAACGATGCCTGATAACTTCCCTGTGCTTCTCTTGTCAGAGCTAACTTTGTTTCCGAGCTCTTCTACCTTCTTGTCAAGGGCATCCATCTTAGCGTCGGCATTCCTCTGCATTTGCTCTGCCCTACTCTCTGTTGAGAAAGAAAGCAAATGAGAAGACTGAATTCCTGATCCTGAGCTTTGAGCCCGTCCTTAGATTCCCTCCTAGACTCTGCACTCAGCCGTATCTGATCAAAACTCTAACAAAACATGGTTTGTCTCAATTAAGATCAAGTTTCACTCCGGTCTTCTGTCTTTTCAGTGACTTTTGCTAAAAAGAGAAATTTGCATTTAAGAGTAGCAGGTAACCGACACGCCTTGTCCGCCGGGAGAGGGAATCGTAAAGCGCCTCAGTCAGTCAGCCGCCATTTTGTCAGCCTAGCAATATAACAAGTCTGCGAAAACATCATTTCCTAGGGAATGTAGTGCGATAGGAGTGGCTGAATAAGGCTCTTTAAATAAACACTGCGCTACATCCATTTCTCCAAACTCGAGTAAACAGCGCTTCAGACAATAGAAGGTGCATTTATCTCTTATTTCTATACCTCAGTTATGTTAGGAAAGCTGTCCATACCTTTGTCATCTACAGCCTTCTCTCCGTTGTCCATAACGTCATCAACTCGCTGGCTCGCCTTTTCGAACCTTGTCTCTTCTTCTTTGCTGTCCACTATCTTGCCCTTGGCGTCAATGGCGTTTACCATAGAGCTCGTCTGGGACTCGACGCGTTTACTCTCCTGCTCAATAGCTTTCGCCATGGCGTTGGCTTCGTCCTCGACCACGTCCGCTGCCACCAATACTAACAGCCGGTTGAAAATAAATAGTCAAAGTAAAGCGTCGCTACAGCATATTCCACGTGGCTTTCAAAGCTGAGTCAGCCAGAGCCAATCCGATTCGATAGTTTGACATGGATATATTTTGATAGTTTGGTAGATATTGCAACTTGCTGCTAACTAGCTTTTTTTCGTAGAGGGTTCGAGTGGACCTTAAATCTAAGAGCTATTTCAGGGCCAAAAACAAAGTTAATTTCAAGTTATTCAGCCTTTGATTAGCAATCGAAAGAGAATACAATAAATTTGTAATCGTCTATAAGACTTATTATCAGAAACGCTGATAATAAGCTGCCAAAACCGCGCACAATTTTTATGAAAAAATCATCAGACTTATAGCGGAGCGATGGCGTGGAATAATCCCCCACCCCATGTCCGTTCCGTTCAATCATCGCCCTTTAAAAACAACAGCGAAACCCCACTTTTCGAAGTTAGGTTCACACAAGGCAAATATATACGTAAAACAGTGGCAAGTATGTTAAACTAGATTTTTCGATTGTATGTATGTATGTAGCCCGACGATAAGACAGCGCGGATTGCCGCAAAGTGTGTCCTACAATTCAACCTAGTTCGTGGTACAATATCATTGTTTGATAGATAAGTGCTTATTCATCGACGGAATGAGACGTGAGAATAAGCATGTATGTTGCAAACAATTGCAAACACGAGACTTGAGGCCAAAAAACTAATGAACAGTATATTTTAAACAACTGCCCCTATTAGAATTCCTACTATAGTTATGTTTCACGTTGCATTTCTGTGAAGAGGTATAGATCGTAAGCAAATCGTAAAAGGACATTAAAATTTGAAGTCGCGACATCGTTAAAAAGCAGTTATTATAGCTATGATAATCCATTTTATTATGTTTTCCAATACTAAAGAAATAATGAGATACTTTTCTCAGAGTACTGAACAGATTAACAGGAACCATGTTTGAACTTTATACTTTTAAGATAACCTGAGGAAATCTTACGCCCCTTGTATAGCCCGACTTTCCAAACTTTTTCCATTATATCGTTGTCATTTTTATACACAATACAATTGTATTGTTTATATTGTAGTGTACTAGGGTCGTTTCACGGACTGGGTTGACGGCACAAAAAAAACTATCAAATAATGCAAGCGTTTTCCATAATCAAACATCGTACAGCTTCAAATTTCTTTACTGTGATTTTGCTTGTTCCCCTTCGCATAAGCAGGTATTTTTGTTTTTGTTCCGCCGAATCACGAGATCATTCGGTGCCAAAAATAAAATCTAAAAAGGTTTAAATCAACTTTCCATGAATGGTTACTGACCTGTTAGCCCGAGCGCGAAGAAGAACACCAACCAAATCCGACTCTTCATCTTCGACTTTTAACCTGTTTACTTGTGCCCGAATGTTACAAATGTTTTTGGTAAATGTCATGAAAAATATGATCCTTCATTTTTTATTTCAAGTGTCTTGTTTTGCCCAAACGACAGACAAAACAAAAGGATTAAAAAGAACCTTGAACTGGCAGCCCAGTTCTTTGTACCCGCATGGTGGGATATTATGGTCGAACAGGTGATTGGAAGCGAGACATGAATAATTCAAAATGGCGGACATTTGTCAAGTGACCTCACGGCCCGTCGATCTTCATTGATCACCATTCAAGTCTATCGAGAGCGACGTACAGAGCATGCGTCGGAATGCGCTCTGGGAACAAAAAATAGAGTGGTAAAAAATAAATGCCTTTGATGAGAAGCTAGGTGGATACATCGCATGCTTCCCTATAATTGCCTTGGTGTATCTAATGATAGCCACTCTCCTTTAACTCGCATTTCTTGTTAAAACATTTGTTTCTCCCTACTTTGTAATGTAGACATAGCTAAGGGGAATTCCCGCTCTTGCATGTTTCTTGAGCGGTGGAGGTAACAACATGCTCAATTTCCTGACTACACTAAATGGTAAAGTTCATGCTAGTATACGAATTTGTCGATCGTTCGTGCAATAACAATAATGTCAAAGAATACTACCTTCCTTGTTAGTAATAATATATATCTACTTCAATTCAAAGGAACAGACAAATAGTTCATCTTTTATATGATGACATCAATATTTATTTGTTAGGGGTTTCTTCAAGTTAGTTAGTAAAAATTGAATCACCTTAGCTGTTCGAGGTACTGTACTGTCTAACAATAAGGCAGGTCCAGTGTTATGACTACAATCAGTAGTCTTCTCCCGCCGCGCCTTAATCGATCGTCTTAGTGCGTCTACAGTTAATATAAAAAATTTTATTATGTACAATTGCGAGAGGTTAATATATAGTCAATCTACTTTATCTTCTAAGGATCATGACTTAAGTTTCTCTAAATCGGCCTGGAGAGTTCGCGCATTTTTTCCGTCTTTTCTCAAGAGCGTTTCTGCAAGCATCGAAGCAACTCTATCTAAACTGTCCACTTTGGCCTTTTTGGCATGTTTCCTTTTGTGTACATTGTTCGTGGCTGCTCCTGAGTATCCCTTCCTTTGCATATATTTTCTTCTTCCCTTTCCCTTCCCTAATCTTCCAATTCTACTCCTGGCATCAGAGACGTGGAATTGCTGAGGCGAAATAATATCGATGATTTTCATTTTTCTCGGTCCTTTAGTGTGCGAGACTTTAATATTTATAGGCCCTTTTGAAGTAATCAGTTTGCCCTTCCCTCTGATTATCCTCCCGTGGATTATCCTGCTTCTGAGCTCGCTGCCCAGCTCCAAGGGTTTCCCATTCAGCCTGATGATCGTGTTCTTTAGGTCATCCAGGCTGGTTTTTCCTGGTATTGTATCCTTGGATGTCAAAACAGGCATCGATCCAGCTTCCATTTCCATGTTCATTCGCTCCTTGAAGCGAGCCGCGGACTCTGACATTTCAGACACGGACATATCGGGCTGATCTTCCCGAGGCCGAGGGTAAAACGGTAAATGTGGGAGAACTTTAGGTCTCATAGGCGAGAAGTCACCTAGAAGCTGCCCCCTCTCGAGAGTGTTTGCCATGAGGGGCTCATGATACCTAGAAGAAGGAAGGCTAAACATCGGATGCGGTCGAGACGGTATTCTAATAACGGATGGAGCCTCGTCATCTTCATTGGAGACACCGGAAGGGTTTTGCATCATCCCTTCAAAGGGACTCACCTTCTGAACCTTCGGTTCATAACCTGGTTCCCTCGACTCAAAACCAGGCTGGGGCTGTGGTGGCTCGATTTCCGGTTGAGGTTCGGGCTTGTCTCCCTCTTGTTCCAAAGGTTCCTCCCTAGAATCTTGCAAAGCCGCTTGTGAATCATCGGATTCAGACTCTTCGTCGTCATCGTCTTCATCCTCATTCTCATCTGGTTTCGGAGGATAATCCGGCGGGTTGCTACGAGCATTTGCGTTTTCTTCTTCGTATGGCTCCACTTCCGGTTGCCCGTGAGCCCTGTAATCCTCTTCCGGTTCCATGGGTATCCCTAATTCCGGTTCCCTTGGTAACCCTACTTCCGGTTCCCTTGGTAACCCTACTTCTGGTTCCCTTGGTAACCCTACTTCTGGTTCCCTGGATAACCCCTCTTCCGGTTCCCTAGGAAACGCTGCTATTGGTTCCTCTTCGCGCGGGTCGTGATACCTTGCAAGATGTGGGTAGCCTCGTTCATCTCCTTCGTCATAGTCATCTTTAAATTTATTGAACCTTTCAACTCTGTCAAAGTTGTCAGGCCTTTCATTATAATACCTCTCTGCGAAATACCTCTCTCTGTCGTCCGCAAAGCGATCCTGAAGGATGGGTTCCGGTCTGGGAACTTCGTCAACAGAGCTTCTTGCACGACCAGGCTCATCAACCCAATTAGTCGCTAGCGGCATATGACTTTCCTGGGACTGGGCACTGGCAAACTCCCTTTGCTGCATTTCTCTCTGCCTCTGAAGCTGATCCTCCTCTAGTTGGCGCTGTTGCTGAAGCTCCGTCTCGAAGGCTGACTGCTCCTCTCGTGGCATCTCTTGGGAATGAAGATAATCCGGGACTACAGGTAAGGCAGGTGCATACATTGGCTGAGAAGGAGAAGAAGGAAGATCGGCCAAGAGCGCGGGCCTTGGGTCGGGTTGCTCAAAGGGCAGGTTGAAGCGGTCGCTAACAGGAATAGGAGGGATGCCTTGCTGGGGTTGGACTGCCGGCACTTGAACCAGCGGCTGCAGCAGAACGCCTCTTCTGTCCCCAGGGGTAGGGAACCCCGGAAGCGCGGGTGCTCTCCCGGTGGTTTCCTCGGGCATGCCTTCCCCAGGTGTGAAAGGGATCATCTCCAGTTGTGCGTGTCCGGAATACAGCGGCATATAGTACATATCTGGTCGGCCGTTCAGGACAACCGGACGACGGTGGTGGTAACGGTGGTGGTAACGGCGGTGGTACCGTCTTCTAGGAGGAGCATCCCACCTGTCGTATCCCCTTCCCGGGTTCGCATAACCCCTGCTTGGAGGATCGTCGCCGGGAATTAGTACCGTGCTATGGTCCTCTGGGTCTCCCCTGATCTCTTCAGGGGAAAACCTTGAGGACGAGCTGATATCGCTCTGGGAAATAGAGAATATGTTTGGTTCTATCCTCCTATGTGGCAACATGACTTCCCCATCGGGTAGCCTACCGATTCTTATGTCACTGTTTTTAACTCTTGACTTGGATGATTGTTCTTCCGCTGATTGGGAAACCATTTGACTACTAGTCGCTCCAGAAGGTGTGCTCACGCTTCCTCCAGCTATCACCGATTTCTGTACACCTTGGGATGCCTTTGGTGCTTGGGGCGTGAGATTGTTAACACCACCTACTCTTGCTGTATTCAGAGTGTTACTCGGTGCTGCATTTGTCACTTCCTGTTGAGGCTTCATCATCGCTGCAGGCTTACCAACTGTTCCTTGTTGTACTGAAGAAGTTAGACCGGTAAATTTGTCCTTGCCTGTTCCGTGAGAAAGTGACTTGCTGCCCACAAGCTTCGGGGGCCCATCTCCTTTGTTAACAGCAACCTCCTTAAAACCGCGCCCATGGAGTTCCTCAGAGGGGCCATAAAACGCAAACGAGTCAACTTTTTGCGGTAGTTTTGTCATTGTTACAACTCTACCATCCTCGGTAAGCTCCTTGCCATATTTTTCCATGTTGGACATTATATTTTTTTCGGGTTGGTTATCCCTTTTTGTGGTATTGTTGTTGTTAAGAAGGTAGATAATTTGCTGCCTTTTGTTGGAAGGAATTATGGGACCCCTGCCTCCTTCCACTATGTCTCCGGGCTCGTTCAGGACCCGGCGCTGCCGTAGAAGTGGACTGGAAATGGCTGTAATCAAGAGGACATACTGTTAATAATTTGTCCTAATTCAAAATACAGTAAAAACCCGCGTATAAGAACCTAGAATTTTAGCCTAAAACAGGTTCCTATTTGATTCGAAATACAAGGAAACATGGGGTTCACATGGATAATTCTAGCCTAACAGGTTCGTAAAATCCAGGTTCTTCTATGCGGGTTTTACTGTATCACCTTCGACGCAGCCTATCACTAGAAAGGGAGCAATGTCTTTTCAGAGAGCGATATATTTTTAGATCAGTGTCCTATTGTTCCCACTCCGCATTGACGAAGGCAAAGAACTTGACAGTTGCAGATTACTCACAGCAGAGTACTCATGGAATGCAAGTATGACTTTGAAATATCAAGGTGACGCAGATAGGTCTAATTCGGTCCATTCGTAAGCAATGATTTATTATGATCTATAGCTTTAAAGGCCCGAGCTGTAATAAAGATACTGCTAACTAACACTACTAAGAGTAAAGGAGTTGTTTGCTTTTAGCAGTGAACTAGACTAAACATTTAATGATAGTTTTTGCTGAATAGCTAACAGTGCGCCCCCCCCCCCCCCCCCCCCCCTCTCTAAGACCAACGATATCTTTCTAAATGGTCTTGATCCCTATCATGTAATAGTATGGTCTCTATAAGGCGGGTCCCTCCCGCCTCATATTGGTATTGTTACTTTACTTTCTTGACAAAACATGTTGCATTGTCACGGATTTTTTTAGAGTCGGGCATTAGACATCGAAACAAGCTGCCAAAGAAATCGTCATACACAGATCAATGAGGCCGATCCTGACAACACCCGTCTATGAGATAACTGATAGTGTGTTTACAGTCAATAAGAGCTTAGGCTGGTTTGTCAATAGGGGGCCACTGAGCTTGTGCGAAAATATCGTATTTAGCCTCGTCAAGTTCCCTCAGATTTCCTATTATTTCCGTACAGTTATTGTTTGAAATACCGACTTGATAATCGTTTGTGCTTCAAAAGGGGGAGTTAAGAGCTGCAAACGTTTTGTCAGGTGCCCGTAATGCGGGTTGTACTCTTCATTTTCATTGAGCCAAAACGATTTCTGTACTGACCCAAAACATAATGCGTTATTCTACCTCTACATGTTCAGTTCAGCATGTGGCCTCAAATAAACTTACTTTTCGCTACCTGAAGCAATTAGATAGAGCTTATTCCACTGACTTAAAACTTACATTGGAAATCTTACAAACTCATCAACCGAACCAAGAATCGGAGTGTATCACTGTCTAGTATACGAACCTGGATAGATGTACATGGCCGTCCATAAGACAGTACACAGTCCTAGCTTCCATTTCACCATTTCCGGACTTGAATTTCACCCCTTACGCATCTCTTATAAATCAATAAAACCGAAAATGATTTCCTATTGCCAGACAAAACAGTGCTTTCGCGAAAATTTCTAGGGTAAGATTAGATCATCTTTCATAAGTCACGTGACAAAATTCAATTGTCGCCTTCTAATTTCTTCAAAACGGAAAAAGAAAAACCAGAGAAATTCTTGGTAGTTTAAGTTAACGAAATCATCGAATCCATTAGATTTAAAAAAGTAGTTTTTAGATCAACTCTAATTTTTCTTTTAATTTTATGTCACATTTTACTTCTGATCAACACGAATTATTTACCACGGAAGGGCATCCTCGGCGTCGTTTTACAGAGTATCGCCCTTCTACTTATGTCTTCAAGACATCAAGTATTTCAGACGTAACCACCTGAATCGCAAAGGGAATTAATCGAAGTTGACAACAACCAAAGGCTGCTGCCAAGGTCTACCTACAGTTTTCATGGCATTTTCTGACGATTTTTTTATGACGTCATAATTTAAGTGCCGTGTCCATTACCTGTTTCTCGAGCGCTCTTTCATCGTTTCCTTTCAACGGGCCTTCGCCGCGTCTTTCTACTTTATAAATGGACATAAACATCATCAATACTGGGAAATGAAGAGGATTTTAGTGCTGTGTTTACTAGGATGGGTATTCATTTCTTGTCGCGCCAACGCGCGGAAAGGTTAGTGCGGTATATCGATTGAATTTATCACCCGAACTTGGTCACCTATAAAACTAAATTATTGTTCACTAAAGCGTAAATATCGCTTGGTGACAACTCAACTTTGATTTGAAAAGTAATTGATAAATGTTGCCACAAATCGCTTACTTCAGTTTATTATCAGCAGTGGCGCGTCCTGAAAGGTGAAAAGGGAAGAGCACACGACCGAATAATATAGCATATTATAGTATATGATATTTTAAAAAACATCAATGATGCTCCAGTTTCCTGCTAACGTTTTCTTCATAAATTAAGACCTGAATGGCTGATAATTGCTGCATGACTTTACGTTTATTAAGCTACTTTAAATGTTGATAAAAAAATTATGCCAAATTATAAGGAGGTGCCACTTTCCCGAAGAAATTCTCGATCCGCCCAAAATTATCAGCAGTTAAAACCTATGGCCGTCTTTATCGCAAACAAACTGGTTTGACAATCCTGTCTTTATCCAGAAACCACTACTCTTGTCACAAAGAACGCTGACCATTCACTTGGTCACGAGGGCTCAGGAAGTGGTGACAAGCCCTCTAATGCGCATGTGCATACAAAGAAAAGCGCTCACCATGCGTACAAATCCCTACTCCACAAGAAAGAGGAACTGTTAGGTCAGGACACGATGCGCATTAACGACGCTGAATTCCAGCTACAAAGCCTGGTCAGCCCGGAGTTCCATCAAGCACGAGAAGCGTTAAGGGGAGGAAGGCCGTTTAAGGGTTTAGAAATTAACGCGATGACGCCAGAGCAGGTCGCGTTCATTCAAGGGACGTCTCAGTGGCCCAAGTACTTCCGGCCCCTACCATCTTCGCCGCCCACAAGGTCGATCTTCCCTGAGAATCCTATACTTTTTCCCGGCGAGATTCAAAGCCATTTCCATGGCAACAGAGGAAGTAACAATGGCAACAAACAACAAGGTGATTATCAAGGATTTGGAAATTCCGAGTCTTGTGTGGGCGCATCGTGACGTCATAGCCCTGTCACGAAATCTTCAACTTTTGATTCAGGCGTCCAAGTTCAAATCTATCCGTACCACGGAAAAGATCACATTGACATTAGTCAGAGAACCAATTTTGAGCAATAAAAGTTTAATACCGGCGACGCTACGTAAAAAAAAACAGTTTCATAAAAACATAAATATTATTCTAATATCTTTAATTAATAAGCTAGCTAAAATCTAAAATCTAGCTAAAATCTCATTCCAGTCGTGGGGCGCATAGGCAATAAGCAATAATCCCAAGTTTCAGGGCAATCCGTTAAAAGGGACCGAAGTTATAGATATTTCTAGTTTTTTGCCCCCCCCCCCCCCCCCCAATTAAAAAATTCCATACAAACCTCTGTAAAAATACGGCTTGTTTACGTTTGTTTGCAAGGCTAAATCTTCGCGAGTTTGTAACCGATCGGTCTCAAACTTGGCAGTTTTACTAATTTCAGCACGCTCTTTCCACTGCTTGTGGCAAATTTGAGCTAAGTCGCTGATAAAATTTTCGAATTTATAATTCGAACGAAAATGCGCCCACCTATTGCTTTTGCGTTTAAGGTTCCGTCTCACCTTACCCATAATGCACTGCTTCGCCGCCATTTTCGATACTCAACAAAAAGTGTTCAGGTTAGAGCATTTTACTGTACAAGTGCAAGAAAACTCGTAATAGTAGAATTCCTTTGCATTAAGTCAGAGTTTCTGATGGTAATGATTCATGTGAACAAAAACAAAGCGATGCATTATGGCCGGGCAGGGTGAGAGCGGATCCTTGAAGCGTGGAGAGTTTAGACTCCGCGTAATTCAGCTTACAGTGCACGTCTGATTAATAGGCCTCCGACATTTATAATTTGTCTCAATAAATGTCCAAGAAATTTGCTATGCAAGTCAGAACTTCTACGGAGTGTCTCTTATTTCTAATTGGCGACGGAAAAAAACTTAAAAACACAATGTTCCTGTTTTCTAAGCGCATAGGGTGTACAAGACGTCAGCACTTGCCGGTATGCCGAATTGTCCTTGAACGGCGTACGGAGGAAATTCCCCTAGCGCAATTTTTATTTCGTTTCTTGTTTACCTGGTAGGCCGCCAAGACGTGGGGGATGTGAACATGCTAGACATGGAAGGTCCATCCTTTTCCTCGGTGTATGACAAGGCGAACAGAATGAGTAGAATGCGCCAGGACGTTGGCATGGAAACGGAGGAGCGGCCTGGCTTGGATACCCCCGACATTTCATTTATACGAAACCGAAACGGAGGCATCGATGATGCATTGATAGGCGGTCCCAAGTCAATTGTAGGAGAAACGACATCGACATCTGCTCCATTGCATCGTAATGTGGAAGAAGAAGACGTGGAAGGTCTGCCGGGTGGGGTCTTATCAGGGCCCAAGGGGTTCGTGGCGAAATATAACACCCCCCTGGGCAAGGTGGTCAGCACTAAAACTCTAGATGAAGACCTTGCCATGGCCAGTTCCACCATATATGGCCAGCCCTCAAAGAGCGCCTTCTCTTCGCTGTACGATGATGAGCTTCCGTCAGGACGGGGAATTGGAAAACCCGTCGGGATTTTAAGGAATATACTCAAAGCATCCAGGATGATGCCCGATCCTACAAGCTCTTTGCATCATCCTTCACAGCGACGTTGGCTTGATAATGGGCCATTCACGAGAAGAGAGAAATTAGGGAAGAAGGGAAAGTCGAGGAAACTAGTGATGCATCCCAAGCATTCCAGCCAAGGGAAAAAATATGATGAGGGCATCAAACGCAGACAGATATGAATTTGGTACTAGTAGTGGCGAACAAAACATTTTGCCTTAAAGGGGCACTCGCACGCTTAATATTCGTCCACCGTGGACTTAAAATAGGTAAAATTGTATCCGTGAAAACTCATGTACATTTGCCCGTAGTAATCAAAATAATCCTCCAGATTAATAGAAAAACCTTTCAAGTGTTAGACAAATGCAATTCTAGGTTGTTTTGACCTGTTATCAAGAGGATGGAATTGGATTGCGATTTGAACTATTTTCTTGTCAGAGAAGTTGCCAGCGAGCGTGCGAGAGCCCCTTTAAGGATACCGTAAACCTTCGCGGGCGTCATTTTGACGATTTTTTTGTTTTTATCCCAGTCAATAAGTTAGGGTAGGAACTTCAATATTCCAAAAAAGAAAAAGAAAATAACTTATATTTCACGAAGAAAAATAAGAATATCTAGTTTTCAACTGTATTGCGTTACATGATTCAGGCGGTATAATCTTTTAATCTTGTTTACTTAGCCTTCGGGTCAGGAAATTGGCGCTTCTTGCGGCGCATGTTCTTGCCTGGCTTTCTTCGTTGAAGAGGCACTTTGCCCATTATTTATCAAAATTTGGTTGCTGGAAATGGTCGAAGATGTTGGAGAAAGCGATTACCACGAGTACGAAAGCTCAAGCACAACATGAAATCTGAGCACAGTAATACTTTCCCGCGCGCAGAGAACGCTTGCCTCCAATTGGCCGATCGTGTCACGTTTGTTTGCTTTCCTGCTGTTAGCGCTTCAGATGTTGACACAATTTCAAATGGCTATAACTCGGTATTGATTTTGCTGCCGTTTCAATGGAAAGACCCAAAATGTTCGCCCACAAGGATTTGCACGATTGCTTTCAAATTTTGCGAGCAGCTAGTCCAAACTTTGATCTTCAAAAGTGTGTCGGCGATTTTTGATATTTTGATTTCTCGCACTTTTATTACTGTTCGAAGGCCGAAACTCGTCAAATAAATGAACCTTCAACTTTTGGAAGTTCTTATTCTGGAATGGATTAATATATTAAAAATCGCCGACACACTTTAGTCATTCAATGAGTGTTGATTGAATTAAGACAGAATTGAAGCCAATGCGCGCCGTATTTCTATACGAACACTTTGCATATTTAAATCGCACCGTTTTATCGTTTTCCTTTCCGCATTAGAGCAGATTTCGAAAAATCAGAATAAAAACTGCGTCATCATAAACTTCGTTTATTAAGCTTTAAAATGATATCTAGTTTATTAGGGTTTATTTAAATGCGCCGCGAAGAGAATTTTTGCGCGAAGTAGACTGCTTGCAGTCTCTTCTTTGGCGAACATCCGTAAATCGAGAGAAAGGGAAAACATCCGTAAATCGAGAGAAAGGGAAAGGGAGTCCGTGAGTGCCGAAGGCACGAACGAGCGCCGAAGGCACGAGACTCGCCAGAGGATGGCGTGAGTGCCGGAGGCACGAGCGAGCGCCGAAGGCGCGAGATAGCGCCAAAAGAAGAGACTGCGGACATTCCTTTCAAAAAGAGAGTTTTGTGCTGTCAAAAAATCATTCTCACCCTGAACGCTGAATAATCCCTGAATAGAACTGATGACACATAAGTGCCAAATCTGTCAATCATTTCTATGAAATCCAGGTGCTGTCCTAGTTTCATATTAAAGCCGGCGGCTTGTCGGATTTCACTGTTGTTGTGTTTTATGCGAGCGCCGAAGGCAAGCGATAATAAATTTAGAGCTTCGCGCGCAATGTATATCTAGTTGGTCGAATATCTCATCATGAGGTAGAACCCTGCCAGTAACGCCTACATCTTCTAAGTTATTTAGCTGATCAGTCACTATCGATTTCAGCGGAGAAAATAACGAATATCAGCTTTCGTGCACCGCATAAATAGAGCTGATACATGTAGCTTTTACCAAAGCCCGTAGGCCAAACGGCTAACACGTCTTGTCCCTCGAGCAGAGACTCGTAACTGCCTTTAGCTGCTCTTCTTTTAAAAGTACTCGAGATCGCTTTCATTGCGTAAACAAGTCTAAAGGTCAAGTGTGGTTAGTGATTATTCGCCTCAAATCCACCTCAAGTGTTTATTGGTGTACTGCTGACAGATTGGTGTACCGCTGACAGACAATCAGCATGAAATAGCGCCCTCAGCCAATCAGATCTTTCAGCTGAAATTCCACTGACAAATTCTCTTTTTTGAAAGGAATGTCCGCAGTCCCTTCTTTAGGCGCTCTCTCCCCCGTGGCGCTGCTTGTTATCCGACACCTAGACTCTCTCGTGAGCTTGAAATACGAGCGCGCAAACAAACTACAATGTAGGACCAGGACTTTATTCTCGATTTACGGACGTTCGCCAAAGAAGGGGCTGCAAGCAGTCTAGCGCGAAGGGTACCCGCGAAGGTTTACGGTATCCTAGCTAATCAAATTATGGCTAAGTAGTCGAAGTCAGTCGGGACCTGAGGTGGAGATATGCATTCAAGTAGCGATTTCTGTTCTTTTCGGGGTTTTTTCGGTTCCTTTCAATAACATGTTAGAGCAGATTTCGTATGACTGTGAAAAGAGCCGCGGTACGGCGCGGTACTGCCACCTGGCCTGCTGTAAATGGAATTAAATCGCCAATGAAATCTCGTAGTCGCGATATGGTCACGGTCGCGGCGCGAAACAACTTTGTCACGGTACTTTTCACAGTCATACGAAATCTGCTCTATTCGTTGCGAACAACTTTGCTTCAGTTGTGTATTCGGAGAAGAGACAGCAGAAGATTGTAAGAGCGTGTTCTGATTGGTTGGACAAGAAACCAATCAGGGCTTGGGCTGGTTTACACGTGAACATAAGCGCAAGCGCAGGACCCAAGGTCAAGGCAAGTGTAAATCACAGCGACGCAAGCGCAAGCTTAATTAGTTTGCTTGCGCTTTGGTTCGTTTGATATTATAACTTATTATTCAGCACATCGATGCACTGCCCAAATATGGTCATTGGAACGCCAATAGCTGTCTTCTGTACATGACAGCTATCCTGCGATATCCGTCTCTGAGGAAAATATGATGTTTTGAGCTCGTAAATAATACACAAAAGTCATTTTTTTCGGGTTTTTTTGTGCTATCGATGTGCTGAATAATAAAACCATTATCCTGCTTGATTTTGCAGAATATCGTCTGATTTTAGCCAACTCGGGACTTCGTCCCTCGTCGGCTAAGTATCAGACGATATTCTGCGCAATCTCGCAGGATAATGGTTAATTAGTTGAAACGTGTAACAGACGAATGGATCTGATGTGAACAACTCGCAATCACTAAACACAATATTTGGAAAACAATACCCTTGCGTGCAGCCAATCAAAATTCACATAAGACTTTTCCATTGGGATTGCACGCGCATTCGAGCTGTTTTCCGTTGGTTTAGAAGCGCGCGCGCGTGTTGATGCAAACAGCGTTGTCTGCACTCTTGTTTACCATGGCAAATCAGCCAATCATATTACGAGAACAGCAAAAGCTATGATAAAAAATCTTTTTGGTGGGTTTTGAGCATGGAAGTAAAACAGTGAACTATACTCATTTTGTGCTTCTGTTCTGTTGTGAGGAGTTCGCGCGCGTTATTTTTAGAAAATATGATGAATCAAATCTCCCGTTGCTGATTGGCTAAACGAAGATGCTTTCCAAATATGGTGTTTATTGATCGCGAGTTGTTCGCAGGTTGGCGTTTTTAACATGTTCAAATTACACTTCAGATCGCAACAAACTGACAAATATCGCAGAGCCAAATCGCCGGCCGTTCACACAGCGCGATATGACGCCGACGATCGCCGTAAAAATCGCACCACAAATCGCAGCTAAGATCGCGCCGTGTGAACGGGCCTTTAAACGTTTTAACTCACTTATATGTTTCTGCTGATATACAATAAACGCAAGCGCAAGCAAGGGCAACGTCTCTATTTTCTTGCGCGTGCATTATAGTGTAGAGTTCATAAGGGGAATATATGAGTATGATATCCTTGCGCTTACGTTCGTGGGTAAAGCAGCCCTACACTAGAGCACAGGGAGCTCACCTTTACAGTTTAAAACAAGAAAAATGCTAAAAAAATTAAATCTTTCCATTTTTCGCTGAATAAGCGAAAGGAAATCTATTTTCTTTGCCCTGCGTTCTGGTCTTTTCTGATTGGCTAATTATGCTTTGCCCAGACTCGCCCACTAGGGCCTCATTACCACGAAATGGCTTGCGTCTGGCCCTAACCTCGTATAGTCCGTGGGCCAGGAGTCGAAACCCTCCCCCCCTCGGGGATTTTTGCTAACATATATCATTCGAAAGCTTAGGCCGAGGGTAGTCCAAAACCGGTTGTTCGCACTTTTGAAGTGGAAGCGTTTAGGAATTACGTCGCATTTTACATTTGGGCTTCAAAACCACAGGGTACCCGAGACGAAAATAGCGAAAAACACAAATAAAATCCCCTGTAATACATCAAAAACACTCGATATCGCACCTTTTGCCTATTAACAGCCTAAATCCGCTATTTTGCTAGAAAAACTCTTAATAAAAGCATTAAAAATTAAGTAGGAAATTCGTCCAATAAAAAGCACAGGGTACCCACGTCTCATAATTTTGAAAACAGTCAGAAAAAGTGTCTGGCCCTACACGATTTTCACACGTTTCCTCTCCCAGATATGTACAAAATAGTGTTTTATCAGTAGTAAACGAATATGTGTGCTTTGCGGCATATTATGCCATCCATGTTTGTTCTTGTTAACTGATGTATCAGAGCATTTTCGGGCTCTGGGGATCGCCGCACTTTCCACGACAGACAAGGCGGTGTTGCTTCGCATTTTTGTCGTCGTCTCGCGTGTAATCGCTAGATTTGAATTTGAGCATTATGTGCGTGGATAGCTTCACGTTATTGTCTTAGCCAGGGTCCTCCCAGAGGTAAGTGGTAGCGGTGATAGCTTTCAAGGAAATATAATTACCATGCCCTGTTCACGGAATAGTGAAATACAACAGTTTGGCGTTATTATGCTTTGCACCCTGCGAGCAGTGGTATCCTCCTATCTTCGCTTGCCGCTGGGCTGAAGAAAGGAGAAAACCCGCACTGCTCGCAGAGTTATATGCTTTGGCATTTGTTTTAATTCTATGCCGTAGTACGGAAAATAATCCTTTCTGCCGAGTATCCTCAGGCTCTTCAATTTGCTGGGATTGATATTAGAATTGTGACTTATAGATTGTAATAGAGATCTTTCGCATAACTCCAACTCCACATGCTAATGAGTCACTATAGTAGAAACGGCCACTAATTATGCAAATGACACGTTGTTATGCCCGGGCAAGTGTTTTATTCACTACTTCCATTTTAAATCCCACATCTTAAATTTAATCCGATTCGTTGCTTACATCAAATTTATCAAGAATTGTGTCAATTTTGTCCATCATTTTAACTGCTTTGGTACACATTTCTGTGTGCGCCCTTTGTGCTTTTCTTGATTCCTTTTCCCGGAAAGTCTTTTTGCCTCTGCTACGTGGAATCATGGTGGGTTCCCCTGCTTCGGGTGCAGTAGCATCTTCGTCAACTCGGCACCGTTTCTGTGTGGCGTCAGCGATACTTACTTCATCGTCACTTGAGGACGCAGAGGTATCCAAGTTCCCAGCATAATCGAACTTTGCTTTTGCCCTTTCGTCTGGGAGGCGCTTTTTGGAATATCTGGTCATCGTGTCGTGTATGGTCATGGACATACGGGCACTAGCATGGCTAAGCTTTCCTTGGTCTCCTTTGTTGGCGCCTTGAACATTTTTTTGTTACGATTCTCCGTATTCTTTTGATTGCAGCTTCTCTTGAGGCCTGCCTGTAGTAGTCTGCGAGGGCTTCATTTTTTAACCAGTTCCCTGTCCGGTGTTTTGAACATACTTTTTCCTTTATTTCATCTAGAACTTCGTCCCATCCAGAATTTTTAGAGTATGCTTGCAAAACGATGTCCGTTTCTTTAGTAGAGACGTGTAGTCGGCGGGTCGTCGGCGGGGCATGGTTTGCTAACAAAAAGGTTAGGTAAGTTGAGTTGTCTTGACTTCTTGCGAATATTTTTTATGGTAGGGGCAGCGAACGTAAGAACCGTATGTACACACAGTCAAAACCAGTTATGCATTCATTGGGTTTCAGGACGTATTTTGAAAATACCAGAATCTCAACTCATTCGTAGCCCAGGGTATTATCAAGGATAGGGCGTCACCTTCCGACTCACCTTCCTTATTTGCAAAAGGTTCTCCGTCCTATTCTGGGTAGCCTGCGTAGCAAGCGTTCCCGTGTGTTTTCAGTGAAAAGAAAGCCGAGAAACAGAGGAGAAAGCGGCGAGAAGTTCGACGAGCGAGTTTTTGGCCGCGCGAAAATGGGGCGAGCGCAAAAAAACGGACGGGCAGGGAGGGGGAAGGGAAGGATTCTCTCCTTGCTAACGCCAAAACCTGAAATATCGGGCTCTTCCCATAACCAGTTGGTAAGACTCCGACTAAATCGCCCCCTTGCATCAAGTGTGTAATCGCAGAGTTTTGTTCAGGCTTTAAATCTCGACTGAAACCCTTCGAAGCAAGAAATTCAAGAGCTGCTCGAATACACTGTTCGTCAGTCGCCATCTTGAAACTCTAGAAAGATATGTGCGAGTCGATGTGCGATATGTCCATCATCGGTGACATGCCGCACCAATCAGAGCTCGTTATTTTCCCGTTCGCTGGCGAGCGGGGTTTTTCAAAATACCGACCTTTGCGGGCAAGCGTTCCCTTCCTTCCCTCCCCCCTCCCCGTCCGTCCTTTTTGCGCTCACCCCCTCCCTGCCCGTCCGTTTTTTTGCGCTCGCCCCATTTTCGCGCGGCCAAAAACTCGCTCGTCGAACTTCTCGCCGCTTTCTCCTCTGTTTCTCGGCTTTCTTTTCCCTGAAAACACACGGGAACGCTTGCTACGCAGGCTATTGTCCACTAAACGAGTTTGTAGGAACGACATTACAGTATTTTGCTTCAATCACACCCCATCCGGAAACCAGAGGGTTCTGTATTTTTACTCATTGTGAAGGGCTAGTGTGTATAAATAAAATTGTGCATGTATGTATGTATTTGCATAGGCATAGGCTTTTCGCTGGCTTGACAAATCACCTTCGTTATCCTTGTAAAGGCTTTGCGACAACTTTCTGCTTTTACAGTGTTTGTTTAGTTATTTGACTTCGCATCCCAAGCTTCTCACGTCTCAATCGGCGACCTGAGGTTTGTTATAATCCAGGGCCAGCTGCGTAGATAAGGGACGAACGACTATACTCAGAATTATGGAGGGGGGATCGGGACAAAAATGTTATCGAAGCGGATGCCATTCTATCGGACCAACTCTCTCCTGCTATCGAATCGGATGCCATTCTATCGGACCAACTCTCTTCTGCTATCGAATCGGATGCCATTCTATCGGACCAACTCTCTTCTGCTATCGAATCGGATGCCATTCTATCGGACCAACTCTCTCTCCTGCTATCGGATCGGATGCTATTCCATCGGACCAACTCTCCTGATATCGAATCGGATGCCATTCTATCGGATCAACTCTGACGTGCAAAGTCGAATTGAACACCATTCCATCGGATCATCGATTCTGAAGTGGTATTTTCCGTGGCCGGTGTCCACTTTTCGTTGTCTGTTGAACGATGTCGTTTAAGATCCGATGAATGTCGCACAATATCCGATGAAATACGAACACATAGTTAGCTTCATAGTGATATTCACGGAACAAAATAAATCAGCAATCGTTCGATTTATACTAAACCATCTTCAGGCTACAAAGTTTCCAGAGAGCGCGGGCCGGAATCATTAAAATAGTGGAATCGAAAGCTCTTTTGGCAAGTTTTTAGGCCGCACGGGAAGTTGTGTAACGTTCAGATGTACTGAAAATAAAGGCGTTACGATGTTGAAAAACTGCGCTTTCTTTATCACGAGCGTTTTTTCTAGTGTTAGCTCGTAGAGTGGGCGCACGGTTTAGCCTATATCAGATTTACTTGAAGTACATTTGAAACCGTATACTTTAGAGGTTTGTTATCTATAATGTCGACGGCCCTCATCTTTCGACAATTTTGTTAAAACTGTTTCAGTTGATATAGATTTATGACCAGTATTAGATTCCAAGTGTAAAGAAGATCGCGAATTTTCATCTTTAACTGGCTAATAACTGGGTACAAACATAGCCGTGTTGCGTATAAGTTTGTAATGAACGCCAACTTCCTGCACTGGGTTGTAGGTAAGGAATTATAATTTTCTTCTGTGCTGTTTTGGCTTCCATATGTCATTCCTTGTTGTAGCTATGCATGGTATTTTTCTCGTGTTTGTCCTCGCCGGCTGATTGTTTGCGGTTTATATAAGCGCTTGATAACACTTATGCAATTTTTCTTTTCCTGAATATAATTGTGTAGTTTGCCAGGGTTGTTACAAAATGTTGTAAAATAAGATCAGCGTGCTACAACCACAACTGGGAATCTCCTCTATTTAATTTACCTTCGTGATACATTTCAAAGTTGAAAGTTGTTCCGCCAGCTGGTCGCAAGCCAATTATGTCCGATTCCATCCGCTTGAAAATACACAAACATCTTTGGAGTTTGTACTTATCTAGCAGGTTCTTCAACAAACGTAGACTGAATATTTTGCTAATTTCTTGAGAATCCGACTGCATTCAGCAACTTCACACAACCCCACAATCGTCACAGACCATGACATCGCCCCTTTCAATCAAAAGGCTGCGGTTATTTCGCGTGCTTGCCGCTCGGATCCCTGTGGCCTGCCAAATGCCAGGCACCTGTTGCCTGAACAATACCATCAATACAAGGCAGCATGTCGCCTTTTACATTCGAGGCCCATGTTGGCTGTCACATACCATAAATGCAAGGCCCTATTGTTTGATAAATGCCAGGCCCCTGATGCCTGTGTAAACTTTCATAACTACAAGGCCCTGTTGCCAGCCAAATGCCAGGCCCATATTGGATGTAAGATACCATAGATGCCAGGTCCCTGTTGCCTGAAAATAACATAAATACAAGCCCCCTATTGGCGATTCGATCAATTACAGGCCCCCGTTCCCTGTAAACTACCATAAATACAAAGCCCTGTTGCCTCCTATAGCATGCCGTATTGCTTGACAAATACCATCTGTACAAGGCCCGGTTGCCTGCCAAATGCCCGGCTCCTGTTGCCTGTTTAATTCCAGGCCCCTGTTGCCTGTAAATTATCATCAATGCAACGCACCTTTTGCCTGCTAAATGCCCGGCCCCTGTTGCCTAAACAGTACCATAAATACAAGGCCCTGTTGTTTGTTAAATGCCAGGCCAGTGGTGCCTGTATAATACCATAAAACCAAGGCCCCTGTTGCCTGTAAAATACCATAAATTCAAGGCCCCGGTTGCCTCTTAAATTCCAGGACACTGTTGCATGTAAGATACCATACATGCAAGGCCCTGGTGCCTGCTTTAAAAATGCCAGGGCCCTGTTGCTTCGTAAATACCAGGCTTATGCTGCCTGTTAAATGCTGGGCCCCTAACACCTGTCGAATTCCAGGCCCTTGTTGCCTGTAAAACTTGGGCCCCTGTTGCCCACAAGGGCCCTGTTGCCTGTACATTGCCAGGCCCCTGGTGCCTGTACAATACCATAAATGCCAGGCCCATGTTGCCTGTTAAATGCCATAAATGCCAGGCCCCTGATGCCTGTTAAATGCCAGGCCCTTGTTGCCTGCAAAATTTGGGCCCCTGTTGCCCACAAGGCCCCTGTTGCCTGTAAAATGCCAGGCCCCTGATGGCTGTACAATACCATAAATGCCAGGCCCCTGTTGCCTGTTAAATGCCAGGCCCATGTTGCCTATTAAATGCCAGGCCCCTGATGCCTGTAAAATACCATAAATGCCAGGCCCCTGTTGCCTGTTAAATGCCAGGCCCATGTTGCCTATTAAATGCCAGGCCCCTGATGCCTGTAAAATACCATAAATGCCAGGCCCCTGTTGCCTGTTTAATGCCAGGCCCATGATGCATATGTTGAATGCCAGGCCCTTGTTGCCTGCAAAAGTTGGGCCCCTGTTGCCTGATAATTGTTAGGCCCTTGTTGCCTGCTAAATGACAGGCTCTGTTGCCTATAAAATGCCAAGCCTCTGTTGCCTGTTAAATGCCAGGCCTCTGTGGCCTGTAAAACCCAGGCCCCCGTTGCCTAGTAAATTACTGCCAGACCCCTGTCTGCCTGTAAAACCCGGGCCTTTTGTGCATTGTTAATATTAATAACCCATAAATTAGGCATGCAGTAATTTAGGTTAAAAAGCTGAATGAAATGTCAAACAATTCCTTGTAGTTCAAATTTCTGAAGTACAACAATTAGTTGAATTACGAATTGCTTAATATAAGTTAGGTGTCGTTATATGTTAATTAACGTCTGACCACAAGTGGCCTTTCGTGGCCTTTGTTGTGGGAAGGGGAGGGGTATATTTTCTCCTCTTCAGGTTCCAAACCGACGTTCTGATCGGAGGAATCAGCCTTCGGCGAGAGTCCTTGGGGTAGCAGTGTCCGCACCACCCCTTCTGCCGCCAGCGACGTTCCACTTCCAACATTGCCACTTCGACAGCTACACCTTCCCAGGGACAAGCCACACCCTGCTCTTTAGTTGAGTCTTCCTCTGCCGCTACTAGTCCTCTGTGGCCGAAGTACACTGCCGTGACCGACTCCATCGTCCAAAGGAGCAATTATAGCAGGCATACTTAGTGCTACATTTCCCGGAACCAGGATCCGGAAACGAAAGATTTATTGACCTGGTGCGATTCATTGACTGTATTCGCCGGTATATCTCCCGGTCTTTAGGCAGTGACTCTGCCTTAGCTGTTCCGATTAATATTCTCTTGTGCATGAGTTGTTGCTAGCCAGTGACCAAGGGGCACTGCTATAAATTTATCCCTTTCCAAGTAGGGTAGTTTTGCTGTTATGATCGTTGGGTGGATATATTTTAATCCTTTCTCACGGCAGTGACCAAGGGGTACTGCTACAACATTTTCCGATCCAGTTAATTTTACCATTACTGTACACAATCTAGATATTCTAGGGGTACTGTATATGGAACAGGGTCCGTACCGAATCCTCAGTAAAAATTTCCAAAACTTTTCCAAAGCCTATTGACCTACATTGCCAAATTCACATATGATCGTGGCATTCATGAAATAAAAACAATCAACATACCAAGGTTCGTACAGTATCTTGGAAAAATATTTGAACATCTACTGTCTCAACTCAGAAATACAATGTTGAGATATGAAAGGGTTTGTTTCAATATGTAATTATAATTTCAGAAAATTGAGACGAAAATTAATAACTTTTCCATAGCCCATTTGAAAATGCTACTTTTTATAAAACTTTCCAGGTCCTGGAAAAAGGCATTATCAATTTCCAAGACTTTCCAGACTCACAAGGAGTTCCAGCCGTACATCGCTTCGCAAACTAATCTTGAGCTGAGCCCTCAGTGAAGCTGCTGACCTGCTGTTATTTCGCATGCGCAGTAAGAGAAAATAACCCCCCTCCCCACAGTCAAACTCTGAAGTTGCAATTCTGTTTGAAATGTGTCGGCAACCACAGCGGAGTTTTATAATTATATTTTAGCTAATCGGAGAAACGAGAAAAGCTGAAAACTTCAACTAATCTTGATGAACATCCGTACTTTGCATCGAGCACAATGATGAAGCTTTGCATTTTCCCGGGATCGCGTTTTAACTCACTGAATATTCCTGAGATATTTTCGCAAGATATGCCAGAGAGGATATTTTGACGTCTCATTCCTCGACAACTGAACCAAGTACCACGCTAGAAATTCCAAACACATTCAGTTTTCCTTGGAGGATTCAAGCAAAAGTGGAGTGACTTTTGGAATTCGTGTCGAAGTTATTTAAGAAATTTATTTTCTTCAAGCGGTCGTTTCTAATTGTATTTCGAATGAAAAACATTCATTCAGTGATCCTCGCTGATCCGAGGCCCTTTGAACAGCAATGGAAAGTCACATGTAATGCTTCGAGGTGTAGAAGATATTATTTACCCAGAAAAAGCATCACAAAAGTGTATTCTGCTGAAATTTCTGTGTAGTACTTGTCATCTGGAAATTGACAATGTTGTAGCAATAATTATTCAGGTCAAAATTAAATAGTTTATTGTGGAAAAACTGAACCAAGTACCACGACGAGAGTCGGCACAGACATTCTACCATCTACATTCATTCGTATCGCCTTGGAGTTGTTCTTGGAATTTGTGTCCAACATACTGAAAAAAATATTTCATTCAAATAAGTATTCTCCTACAGTGTAGCGATGTCATTTACATTTACACTCGAAAAAAAATCAATCAGAGATATTCGCTGATCCGAAACTCGATTTAAAGCAGTTTGAAAGTAGCAGGGAATGCTTTGAGACATTGGAGATATGAAAGATTTGAATTTTCCAAGAAAAAGCATATCGAAATTTCAAGTGTATTGTTTGCTTGCATCTTGAAATTAGCAATGTTATGGCAAGATTTATTCAGGTAAAAATTAAATACTTTCTTGTGGAAAAACTGAACCAAGTACCATGACGAGAGTCGGCACATACATTCTACCGTCTACATTCATTCGTATCGACGTGGAGTGCTTCTTGGAATTTGTGTCCAACATACTGACAAAAGTTCATTCGAATAAGTATTCTTCCTACTACAGTGCAGTAATGTCATTTGCAGTTACACTCCAAAAAATTCATTCAGAGATCTTCGCTGATCCGTGACTCGATTTAACAGATTTAATGCAGTGGAAACTGAAAGTCGTATGGAATAGAATGCTACGAGGACTTTGACGCATTGGAGATATGAAACATTTGAATTTTTCAAGGAAAAGCATATCGAGATTTCAAGTATTCTTCGCTTGCCAACTTGAAATTAACGATGCATTGCAAGTAGTTATTCAGGTGAAAGTTAAATATTTTGTTGAGGAAAAACTGCACGAAGTACCATGACGAGAGTCAGCACAGATATTCTGCTATCCACATTCGTTCGTATCGCC
Organism: Scolanthus callimorphus; assembly: GCA_033964015.1. Classification (NCBI taxonomy): domain Eukaryota; kingdom Metazoa; phylum Cnidaria; class Anthozoa; order Actiniaria; family Edwardsiidae; genus Scolanthus; species Scolanthus callimorphus. The sequence goes on from CM066914.1 coordinate 6,247,232, forward strand.
GTAGAGTGGTTCTTGGAATTTATGTCCAACATGCTGAATATGAACGAGAAACATCAACAGAAATATATGACCGGAAATGGCTAGAGTCTAATTAGTAGTAATTGCTTTTCGAGTTAGGTTCCTAGTATAGCCAGCGCCATAGCGAAGCAGATTTAGGGAAGATTATAACATAAACACATAGCACTATAAAAACATAGCACTGATGTAAATGGATTGATTTGCAATAAAAACGTTTCATACCTGGATGGCTTGCGAAGTTATTGTCACCAGCGGTGATGAAGTCATTGCCTGGAGTGCTGGCACTTGAAAGGTTCAAAGTATCCTCAACTCCCTATTTGTGTGTTTCCTGGCATTACGTAGGCCGCATTCTCAATTGATTAGTTTAGAAAAATCCAAGAAATCGCCTCTAGTCTTGGCCGCACTATAAATGTGTACAAGCGCAGTTTGCACCAAGCGTAATTATTACCATATCCGCTCTATCACAAAAAAAAAATCAGAAACTTCTAGCTATAAAGAGTGCGCACATCAGAAAATCGCGGACTTTCTGAAAACATACACAATATTTTCTTTTATTAATACAAATGAAGAGAAAGTATATCATTTTCTCTTGTTCAATATATGCTATTTTCGCTTCGGAATCATTCACTCAATGTGTTATCTGAATCGTAAACACTATTTGAATTCTCGGTTCGCATCGAAAAGACCACGCAATTTGGAATTTGACTGCAGCTTTAACACAAATGTCAGCTGTACATATAGATTTTACAATGTGGGCTCATGAATAAATTCCAGCGCGCGCATATATTTAGGCAGGATACGAGTCCGCACAAGTTTTGCTCGTTTCGATTAGATTTCCGCTCGAATTCCTTGTGGACTGTACGGACCCTGATGGAAGTTTTGCCATTACGATACACAATCTATGTGGGTAGTATAAAATCCTTTCTCACGGCAGTGACCAAGGGGTGCTGTAGATGGCCGTTTTGCTATTGTGATACATAATCTTGGGGATAGTATCGAATCCTTTCTCACTGCAGTGACCGTGGGGTGCTGTATATGGTAGTTTTTCCATTATGTTACACAATCTTTGAGGATAGCATCAAACCTTTTCTCGCGCAGTGACCAAGGGGCACTGCATAAGGTAGTTTTGCTATTGCAATCACAATCTTTGAGGATTATCAAAATCCTTTCTCACGGCAGTGACCAAGGGGTACTGCATAGGGTAGTTTCCTATTGTGATACACAATCTTTGAGGATAGTATCGAATTTTTTCTCACTGCAGTGACCAATGGGTACTGCTATCAACTGGTCAAATTCAGAGCTGGCGTGACCAAGAGACACGCGTTGCTGTGTTCCGACTACCGACCGTGTTGTATTGTTCACATCCGCATAAAATTTGCATTACCATTACAGTCAATCTAACCTGGGGTGGGGCGGCATCGTGCTAGCTTCACACGATGCTTGTGGCGTTTTGTTGCCCTCACCTTCACTGGGAACTCAGAATGAAGTAGTAATTTATCTAATGTAATATCAGATTTTCATGATTTAATAAAGGGGCTATAGGCTCAGGTTGCCTATAGCCATTTAATCCCAAATAAGTCGTGGTGTATTAGTTCCCAGCGAACAGAGCTCAGGCTAGCCGCAGCATTCGTTCAATAATGGGGGCGAAGGCATAAAAGCATCATTTACGCCATATCTTGTTGCTAAATACCCCCCCCCCCCCACACACACACACACTCAAAAGTCTAATGGACCGCCCCTTAGCAATCACCCGAGATTAAAAGAAGGCTCGTATTTCCATTGTTCTTTGGTGCTCAGGTTTTGTACGATTGGCATCCCGTAATTGAATAACCTATAATCCTCAGCATAGATGCGAAGAATCTCTTCAAGCATTGATCCCGGAATGTCTTCAAGCATCTGTTGGTTGCTAGGAAACTGCGCTGCCTTGGTTATGTAATGCACATCTCTCCGAGGGAACTGAACTATGTCCTCCACGTTGTTGTCAAACAAAACTTTGTCGGCATCTTCTTGGAGGTTCTCAAACGAACCAATAAAGTCATAGTTAATCGCGCAAGGTTGGCAAAGCAGTGTGGCGGGCCTCCAGTGTCGGTCCATGCCATCCGGTGGCTGCGATCTGAGGTATTGAAAGAACTCGTAAAGGGTAGCACCCTCTGGCCCGCCCTTCCAAAACTGCTCACTTGTATTTGACGATTGTTTCAGATATGGTCGTGATGGGGCAAGAAAATGACCACGCGACCTGAATCTTTGGACAATGTACCTTGCGATGTTGACGTAGAAGCGATCGGCTGAATGCTTGGTTTTTCCACCAGTGAGTTTGTCTTTGTAGGCGGAGAGCAGGCGATCCATGGGATCTCTTACGAACATAAACTTGGAATAACTCAACAGTCTTTCGGTGACGGCGGACTGATTGAAGGCCTCCAGTAAAGGTAACCATGTCACATGTATCTCTTCCTGGAAATTCAAACGTTTCATGTTGACAAATGTTGATGTAACTTCAAACTTCATCCCAACAAGATTTTAAAAAACGCATTGTTACAGTCCGTCTCCATCCGCTCTGTATTAGGTCTAAAGTCTATAATCATGGCAGCTTTGTAGTTAAAGGGCTATTTAACAAACATAGATTATATACTTTCGCTATCAGTTTTGGATGTTTTCTTACATCATCATTCATTCTCACTTATCATCAAAAAGAGTGCAAAAATTCGTGACACTGCTTCTTTAATATTAATTTTACCCCCCCCCCCCCCCCCAAAAAAAAAACGTTAAAAATAGAGCTCCTATGTCACTCAGTACGGAATTTTCAGCTCGTTGCCCAGAGACGTCTTTTCTTGCATAGAGCGGATTTCACATGACTGTCGTGAGTAATTCGCAATTACTTTGTAATTACTCCTATACATTTTGTTCAGAATTGGTGTAATTACTTTGCGATTGGTTTCACGACAGTCATGTGAAAACCGCTCTAACTGGAATTTTATAATAACTTTAATTTATCGGGCATTGCTATACTACTTACTAACCGAGAGTGAGGGCGATTACGTGAAATATCAAACTGAGAGGTTTTGGCGTATTGACCGAGCGATTGCGAGGTTGATACGCCAAAACCGAGGTTTGATATTTCACGTAATGTCCGAACGGTCGAGGTTAGTAAGTTGTTATTATATGGCACTTTCATCAAACTTTTTACGAACCGGAAGTCGCCTCGTTCATTTTCCCGCCGAAAACTCAGACACGCGCCCGCGTCGCGCTGGGGTTAATTCAGAGTTTTTCATTTTCTGAGTCAATACAACTGATAGAACAAACTCGTGTGTGCGAACCACGCCAGACTTGCTCAAAAATAATCAATCTCTTATGGATATCAAATACTTCAGGATCGATTCTTTTACAGCTATTTTATGATGTTGTTTAGTCTTGGGAGAAACTTTTGAGGGAGTTGAACAAAAGATTTAAACGGCAAGCAACCGGGAAGCAAGTCTTCGACGTCAGCTCGACAACTTCAAGTTTTTTTAGTCCCATTGTTGGGGAATGCACTAGCAAAAGGCGTTTTATAAATCCGGAAGAAGTGTTAAACCTGAAGAAGTTATTTGCCACAAGGTATCCTTACTGAGACGTTGGACGAAGGCGAACATGCTTCACTTGACAATATTAAACTTAAAGTTTTCAAGAAAAACAACTTTAGCTTCGTAAAAGCTGCAAACGTGTTCTTCGCGCAAACTCATTTGAGACTCGAACCAGAACCGGATTGAACAGGATTGATAATAACATAAATTGCAATGGTTATTTTAGCCGACTATATATTCAGGAATGGGTTTTGTGCAAAAGCGAATGTCAAGAAATAATGAATTTAATCGAGGAGATGGAGAGAGAAAAGAAATAAACGACTTCACTATAAGGCCCGTTTCAAACGTCGTGCTTCTCATGTGCCGAATGTAATATGGCAGATTTCTTTTCTCTTGGTAACATCCAAAAGAAAAACATACAGCAAAAACTAATTTAATTCCAATTGTTTTTGTTATAGGTTATCTACTTTCTTATATTTTTACCGTCTCTGATACTTGAAACTATTTCTAAGCCCAAAATAATTTTCAGGACAGTTAGGTTCGGCACATGAGAAGCACGACGTTTGAAACGGGCCTAAGTATCAGCTATCGGTAAGCACAAAGTTTGACCTCGCTTTCTATTTTTAGCTCTCAAGTTTCTTGAATTCCTAATAAATGTTGACCTTTTGTAGCTTTTACCCGACCTTTTGCTGCTATTCTCCATTTTCTCATTTTCTCCGGATAGACTCAAATGCTTAGAGTAACTTTTTGGCTCTGCTTTGCCTTTTGTAAACAGGTCATTTCTAATGCAAAGTCAAAGTCATAAAAGGCAAAGTCATAAAAATGAGCTGATAAAAAGGCATGGCAAATCCCATTCAAAATAATAAACAATCAAATCTGTCCTGTATATTTGCAAATTATATTTCTACAGCCTCTTCGCGCCACTCCTACAACACACGATTTTCGGCTCAAAATTTTTTTAGCAGACCTAAGGCTAAAGCACGTACAAATTATTGTAAACACACTTTTCATTTCGCAGCCTCAAAAATATTTGAAACAATAGATTATAACATCAAACAATCAAAGTCAGTTTCTACCTTCAAAACTAAATTCAAGGAAAATCTTTTAATGAACCAAATATAATGTAGCTTCTTTCGCCGCCATCCGTTCGCTGAAAACGCCTTACTCAATACTCGATACTTAAATTTCCTTTTTTTCCACCGTAAGCAGTGTCCAACTCGAAAGCAATTCGCTCCTTTGGACACTGCTCACACATAAAAAAAAATATTCACAAGTTCTCTTCTCGTTTTTTGTTTTTTTGTCATGTTCTACATTATATATTTTGTTTTAAATATGTATTCAGTAAACAATATTTATTAGTGTGAGAAATAAAATTGAATTGACCGGTGACTCAATGAGGTCCACGACTGTTTTCTCGGGCTAATGCGATATAAAGAGCAACACTCCGTGACCATGAAAACCCACCCACCTGAGTGTAATTTGTGCTGTTTAATTGTCCCTGCATTACCCCAAACACTTTTCTCCAATTGCTGCAGGCTACTTTGGGAAGGAAGCAATATAATACACGGTGAACATCATCCACTAAGATTTGATGTAGAACATCGCGACGAGCAGAGCTCTCAAGTGCAGACCAAGACTTTGGTAGCGGGGAGTTCAAGCATGCCCTTCTCATTTGCTTTCGACGTAGCTGGTGCATTGGTATAGACATCGATGGAGCTTGTTCTGTTATCGGTAGGTCCGTTGCCTCCGATACATCAGTATTGGTTTTTGGCGCGCGAACTAAATTGATAAAAATAAGCTGATAAAAAGGCATGACAATATCGATCACTCCTCATAACTCCGCGAATTTTTAATACTCATATGATCGATTAGTAATGACGTCACAAATATTTGATTGACAGGTTGCTTGTGTGTTTGTTAGGTTGCTTGTGTGTTTGTTTGTGTTGACTACCAATCAGGAGGCATTATATTTTGAGTTAACTTGTTTTCAGAGCTTTAAAAAGAAAATACAGGGTAGGCAATGGCCTAGGCCACGTTTTGTCCCGACCCATGTCACTCGAAAGTTCAGTATGTTCTTAGATTTTCACCAAAACTCAGCCACATTCTTATAAAAACGTGGTTCTAAGATTTTAAGCAATTATTGGATGAGGTTTTTGTGATTTCCAGAATAAACAATGTCGAGACAAGTGGAATCAGGCGAGGCCGTAAGGCCGAGCCTGATTCCACTTGGCGAGATATTGTTTATTCTGGAAATCACAAAAACCGAATTCAATAATTGTTTTATTATACATTGATTCAGTGAAAATACTTTTTTTCTGTCAAGCAATTTCTTTTACAAATAGGGGAAACATTCAAGGGCTGTAGTCCCATGAAACATTGCGCGCGTAGGATCAAGAATCAGCTAGCTGATTCTTCAAGAATCAGCATGCTGATTCTTGGAGACCCTTAAAGTGCGTGATTCCCAAAGTAAAGCGCACGCTTTTAGCCAATCAGAATCGAGATAGTGAGTACAATGTATAATAACAGACCAAATTGCACTCCACTCAGTTCAATTACCATTATTTATTAAATTGGATCGAAGTTTATCAGTTTCGTTTTCAGTCCGCCTTAATTAATTAATCATATATCTGCAAACAGGAGCATACAGGGTATTTTCTTGAACCGTAATCAACCCTTTTTCGTTTTCGTGATCCTTGAAAATAGGAAATATTATTTCGTGATTCGTGCCATGACTCCTTGCGTGACCCGTGAGAGTCGTTTTGAAATGCTCGAGAGTCACGTGATTTTGGGGTAGCACTATTTCGAGATACAAGATACAAAGATGCAAAGATACGAAAAAACGAAGATACGAAGATACTAAGATACAAGGTATTGGATTTCTCATATGTATTAGTGTTACCCGGGTTTCAGCCTCTATATTTTCAAAATATAGATGCAGATGCTCATTTTAGCTTAGAAAATATATTGTACTTACGCCGCTTTTGATGGAGATTCTAGAGAGGCAATCATTTCGACCAGAGATTCTCCGTCGCTATCACCTTCATCAATTGTGCTAGAGGTCAAGACACAGACATGGAAACCATGTTTGTGGTCACTGTTAAATGTACAAACCAAACTTGTACAAACCAATTGCAAAATTAAACAAATCAGCTAAAATGAGCATCTGCATCTATATCTTGAAACTATACAAGCTGAAACCCGGGTACACTAATACATATGAGAAATCCGATACAAGGAATCTTTGTATCTTCGTATCTTTGTATCTTAGTATCTTAGCATCTTCGTATCTTCGTATCTTCGTATCTTTGTATCTTCGTATCTTCGTTTATTATATGGATGCCAGTGTTTTACCGGAAACTAAAACACTCGTATTTTCCATATCTTCACTAGTGAAAATATGAAAAAGTTATGTACCGCATGTCCCGGATGTGCACGTTTGCAGTGCTGTTTTCCTCACCTTCGTCTGCAGTGATATCTCGCTCGGTCACTCGAGTTTTAAGCCACAAAACTAAGTTTTGTTCTAGTTCTAACGAGAAAAACCTTATTTCAACTATGGCAGAGAATGCTACAGCAACACAAAAATGGAAATTAGTTCTTAACGACACTGGGAACCAGAAAGATTGAGGGAGCATTTCACAACTAAACACTTTCGACTTTACCAAGTGAGTTGTTCAATTTGTTATGTTTTGCCGCTATGTCAATTCTTATCCATATAATAAAAAGAACATTACACGGTGGCTTGAAGATATGGATTTTATTTTCTCGTGTCAAAAACAATATTTTACTCACTCGCTGCGCTCGTTCGTAAAATATTGTTCTTGCCACTCGAAAATAAAATCCATATCTTCGCGCCACCGTGTAATATCCTCTATATATTTGTATCTTCGCATCTTCGTATCTTCGTATATTATCTTTGTATCTTCGTATCTTCGTATCTTGGCGTATCTTCGTATCTTTGTATCTTTGTATCTTTGTATCTTCGTATATTTGTATATTCGTATCTTCGTATCTTTGTATCTTTGTATCTTCGTATCTTCGTATCTTTGTATCTTCGTATCTTTGTATCTTCGTATCTTTGTATCTTCGTATCTTTGTATCTTCGTATCTCGAAATAGTGCTACCCGTGATTTCGAGCTGATAAAATCGCGATAATTGTGATTTCTTTTGTCTCGGCTGAGTTTACGCATACAGCTAGTGAATTATCCGTGGTATTCAAGGATGTCACACCCCCTGACGTACGGCTTACTTGTAAACCTGTATTTCTAGATTTTTAGCTGAATGTAACTACCGTGTAAGTATTATATTGTATTATATTATATCTGTCACGTAGTGTGGCGAGTGATAGCGCCTGGCACATTGTTTGTCAAAGTCACGCACATTTTGATCTCGAGGATTTCACTAGTGAAAATATGAAAAAGTTATGTACCGCATGTCCCGGATGTGCACGTTTGCAGTGCTGTTTTCCTCACCTTCGTCTGCAGTGATATCTCGCTCGGTCACTCGAGTTTTAAGCCACAAAACTAAGTTTTGTTCTAGTTCTAACGAGAAAAACCTTATTTCAACTATGGCAGAGAATGCTACAGCAACACAAAAATGGAAATTAGTTCTTAACGACACTGGGAACCAGAAAGATTGAGGGAGCATTTCACAACTAAACACTTTCGACTTTACCAAGTGAGTTGTTCAATTTGTTATGTTTTGCCGCTATGTCAATTCTTATCCATATAATAAAAAGAACATTACACGGTGGCTTGAAGATATGGATTTTATTTTCTCGTGTCAAAAACAATATTTTACTCACTCGCTGCGCTCGTTCGTAAAATATTGTTCTTGCCACTCGAAAATAAAATCCATATCTTCGCGCCACCGTGTAATATCCTCTATATATTTGTATCTTCGTATCTTCGTATCTTCGTATCTTCGTATCTTCGTATATTATCTTTGTATCTTCGTATCTTCGTATCTTGGCGTATCTTCGTATCTTTGTATCTTTGTATCTTCGTATATTTGTATATTCGTATCTTCGTATCTTTGTATCTTTGTATCTTCGTATCTTCGTATCTTTGTATCTTCGTATCTTTGTATCTTCGTATCTTTGTATCTTCGTATCTCGAAATAGTGCTACCCGTGATTTCGAGCTGATAAAATCGCGATAATTGTGATTTCTTTTGTCTCGGCTGAGTTTACGCATACAGCTAGTGAATTATCCGTGGTATTCAAGGATGTCACACCCCCTGACGTACGGCTTACTTGTAAACCTGTATTTCTAGATTTTTAGCTGAATGTAACTACCGTGTAAGTATTATATTGTATTATATTATATCTGTCACGTAGTGTGGCGAGTGATAGCGCCTGGCACATTGTTTGTCAAAGTCACGCACATTTTGATCTCGAGGATTTGACAGACTATTAGGCATAGATAGATAGATTTTATTTTCCATTTCGTTCTCTAATATATATTATTTACATCAGACTTGCTAATCAATTACAAAGAAATGGAAGGAAGGCTATCAAGCTCAGGCTTGCACTATTTCAAGATGCAATATGCAAAGATGCAGAGATGCAATGCAAAGATGCAAAGATGCAAAAGATCCAAAGATGCAAAGATGCAAAAGATGCAAAAGATGCAAAGATGCAAAGATGTGCAAAGTGCAAGGGTATTAAATTACAGCATTTAGTGAAAATTCCTAATACAGTGTTGGAAGCCGCAATGTCTCATAATAAATACATTAGCGGTTGTACGCGTGAGCCGAGTATCGATTTATTTAGCAATTTCGCAGATTATTATACCAATTTTAGAAGCTTCACGATGAAAACAAAAATACATAGAACTCAACCTGACCCTGTTTATGACTAAAAAGCGGAAAATGGATGCTTTCTGCGTGACGTATAACTTGATAAAATTTTAAAAATAAAAACCGCGTTTATGACAAAAAAAAAACTCAAAAACCGGGTAAATCTGGAAAAGATTACGCTGTTTGTGACAAGCTCGAAAACCTACGCCCCGAGGTATGTGTATAAGTTTCCCCTTATAGCTGGCTACAATTAACAGAACGATTTTTTTTAATTTTTAATTATTTTTTTTTGGTGGGGGGGGGGGGGGGGGGGGTAGAAACGCCATTCTAGTTCAGATGATGTTTTCTCGTTGTTTTCGGCTCGCGCTTTCCGCTTGAATTATATATGAGTTCAATAAATTATCTTGGAGAGCTCGAAGTAAAAGAGGTGTCCTGGGCAATTGAGTTCTATGTATTTTTGTTTTCATCGTGAAGATCGTGATCTTTGCATCTTTTGCATCTTTGCATCTTTGCATCTTTGCATCTCTGCATCTCTGCATCTCTGCATCTTGCATCTTGAAATAGTGCAAGCCGTGACAGCATGACTTTCAAATAATCTGTGAAGTTCTTAATCTCAGTATAACTTACCTGTAACTGTAAGTGTAATAAGCTCGAAAGTTACCATCACAGCTACTGCTATGAAACCTGCAATAAAAATTTTTTTTAATTGTCGCATTTCACAACGACATGTCATATTTCTAGACGGGAAACTTTCTGTAATACGGCGCTTGCAATAATGCGAGACTCTCTAATAATGTGAGAAGAATATTGTCGAGTCGCCTTTACACGTAGCAAGCCCGTGAAATGGTTAAATGACGAAGGCCATGGTCATCTGAATCGCCCCGCGTGAGGGCGCTCTGATTTTAGGATTAGCATGGCAACCCCTTTAATCCCATAAAATTATCTTTTATTCATTTCCGGCTTACTTTTTAGGGACGTGTCATTATTTAGCGGGGGGGGCTCCTATTTTTGTGGGGAGGGTCCTAACTTTTACTTCAACGTGTACAAATCGAACGATTGACTTCCTGTTCATATAGCGTAAAAGTCTTGTGTCATCTATCAACTACTTCCCGTAGGCTTTGGTTCGCTGTACTGTTTCTGATTCCGTGAAGACTTTACCACAAATCGTATAACACTCTAATTTGAAGAGATATTTATTCGATCTAAACAAGAATGCACGTAAATAACATTTAGTCAGAGATTACAGGAAATCAACGCTTATTTACAATAATTCGGAATCTATAAACACTTACTTCTGTGGCGTGTCTAACTGATCACTGATAATAACTCCTGGTTAGCTGTTTTTACTGTGTCCGGGTTAGCTGTATTTCTGTTCCTTTGGTTAGCTGAAATTCCACTGATTATACAAACGTTATCTATGTACTTACAATCACATGATTCATACGGTGTAAAACGATCTCTTGATATTAACATCGTAATCTCTCTTATAATAATTAACTAATCAATAGTGTTCAATATATTGTCCATTTATTAACGTAACATCCTCCGCCCCGATAAGGGCGTAGTCCTTATCCTATCCGCGGCTTGTAGCTTTATTAAGAGTCTCTATTCTGCGAACCCGCCTGCAGGGTAGATCACTGCGAGTTTTGTAACTGGACGGTCATATGTGCCAGCTGCTGTTTTCACCTTTGCGTTGCGAACCCGTCCGTCCTGTCCTGGGAATACGTTGATCACTCGACCGATTGACCACTTGCCTCTGATCGCATTCGGCTCTGATAGTATCACCATGTCATCGTTTCGGTTTTCGACAGTCCACTTTTTTCTTGGAACGAGTGTGGGGAACACGTCTCTCGACCATCTTTTCCAAAATGAATCTACTATCCTTTGGACGAATTCTACGCGATGGCGTGGATTGCTTGTTTCTTTGAACGGGCCTTGCGGTACTCTGCTTGTTGCGCGTCCGAGCAACATGTCATTAGGGCAAAGATAAGCCCCGTCATCCGGGTCATTTGGGATTCGTCCGATTGGTCTCTGGTTTACTAGGTTTGCAGATTCCAGCAGTACCGTATATAGCTCGAATGGTGTGAGTACTTGTTCTCCGATTGCCTTCTTGATCGTTTGCTTGCAGCTTTTGACAAGAGATTCTGCACACCCGTTTTGGTGAGGCGCAGCAGGTGTAATGAATTTCCATTCGATTCCTTTTTCTGCCGCAAACTCTTTTAGCTCGTCGTTATCAAGCCCTGCTATCATCTCCTTGAGCTCTCTCTCGGCTCCTACGAACTGACTACCGTTGTCACTGAGAACTACAGCTGGTTGACCTCTTATGGCGAAGAACCGGCTTAGCACTTGAAGGAACTCCATAGTTGATAGATCCGTCGCCAATTCTAGGTGTACCGCCCTGGTGTTTAGGCATGTAAATATTACTCCATATCGTTTGTCCGTCTTTCCTCTGCCGATCTTTACGGTAATAGGTCCAAAATAATCGCAGGCTGTGACGTAGAAGGCTGGGGTACAGGGAGCCAACCGCAACCGTGGTAGTGCCGACATCAGCTGCTCCTCCGCTCTGTGGGCCAGCTTTCGGCATAGAACACAGGACCTCTTTACTGTTTTGCTTAGCTTGTTTCCTTTCAGTACCCAGTACTGACTTCTCACCTTGGCTGTAGTAGCAGCGACTCCAGTGTGACCCTGTGTCCTGTGTGTGTGGCTGGTAATCAGGTATGACACTCTGTGTGTGCTTGGCAGTAGAATAGGGTGCTTATTCTCGTACGTTAATAGTGCTTCATCTACTCGTCCTCCTACCCGTATTATCTCTTTATCATCGACAAACGGGCTCAGTGAGATAAACTCTCCCTTCTGTAGGCGTTTCGCCAATTCCTTCTGGGCGTTTCTTATCCAGATCAACTCTGCCTTCCTTATTTCTTCCACTGTGAGTGGTCCTTCTCTACCTCTCTGTCCGTGACGTCTTAGGCGAATCTTCTCTGCGAGTCTAAGTATCCAAGCTGTCGTTCTTAGAAGTTTTCTCCAGCTTGAAAACCTGCTTGCGTCTATAACCTCTTCAGCTTCTGCGGTCATGGCTCCACAGAACTTCTCCTTTCGCCGCTCTTTGTCCTCTTCTTGGGGCTCTTCTTGGGTTGCTCCGTTTGGCCATTCTTCCTCTGGGCGCCGTAGGAACTCTGGACCATTGCTCCATCTTCCGGATAACTCCTGTGCGGCAATACCTCTAGACACGTCGTCGGCAACGTTGTTTTCTCCTGGCAGGTGCCTCCAGTCATTCGGGTCAGTCTTGTCTTGTATCTCGCTTACTCTTGCTGATACGAAGGGTTTAAAGCTTCTAGGTGCACTTCTTATCCAATGGTGAACTATCATACTGTCTGTACACAGCATAACTTTCTCAAACTTTAGACGACTTTCCTCTTGTAGCGTCTTACATAGTCGTGCTGCCAGCACAGCAGCTTGAAGCTCTAAGCGGGGAATGGTGAGCTCTTTCAGAGGCGCAACGCGAGATCTAGCTGCAACAAATCTGACTTCATATCCATCGTTCGCGATTCTCCATCTCAAATACGCGCATGCGCCAAATGCGTCTTGCGAAGCGTCGGAGAAAATACAGAGTATCGGGAGATTTGTAGCGTGGGCGGGGGTGAGGCATCTAGGAAGCACTTGTCTACTCATCCCTTCCAACTCTTCGAAAAGGGCTGTCCATTCTTTTGCCAGCTGTGGCTCTAGCTCCTGGTCCCATTCATATCCCATCTGCCATAGCTTCTGTAACCCGACCTTTGCTCTGATAACAACTGGTTCGGTGTATCCTATTGGATCGTAGATACGCGCAATGCGACTTAATATCTTCCTTTTCGTTAGCGGGATTTTCTCCTCTGGAGGATGGCCTTTAAACGCTAATGTATCATTCTTGTTGTTCCACGTGATTCCTAGGACTTTCTCTTCTGGCTTTGGCTGGAATAGCTTTGTCTCTTCTCCGTCATTCATTTCTTCAGTTGGCTCGCTGGTAATCCATTTCTTTACATGGAATCCTCCGTTTTCCAACACTTGGTCTAGATCCTTTGAGATCTTGTGCACTTTCTCCGCCGTATCTTCTGAGTGACAAATATCGTCCATGTAAACATTCTTCTTTAAAACTTGAGCAGCATCGGGAAACTCTTGCTCGCCTTGCTCAGCGGTTTTCCTCAGCGCTATCTGAGCCATGGCAGGTGCGGGCTTGTCTCCAAACGTGAGCACGGTTTTGACATATGTGTCTGGTGTTCGGTGGGTTTCCATATCTCACCAGAGATACCGGTGCACGTGCTGATCCGAGACAGCAATCAGGATTCTGTGGTACATCTTGGAGAGGTCTCCTATTAGCGCACATTCTCTTTCTCTAAAACGTAGTAGCACTCCGAACAAATCATTCAACAAGTCTGGGCCTTTCATCCAGTACTCATTTAGGACGTGTCCTTGGAAACTGGAAGATGTGTTGAAGACGATGCGAAGGGGGGTACTTGCGCTCTCTGGACGTTTTACTCCATGGTGGTTTATGTAGTGAACAGGACCGTTGTAACTCTTGATTTCTTCCTCCGTCAGTTTTCGGGAAAACTTCATTTCGCACATTTCATTCATCTGTCTGTTGTAGGCCTCAGCGTGTTCTGGGCTTTTCTGTAATCGCCGTTCGGTTGATTCTAGCCTTTTTAACGCAGCTACTTTATTATCTGGTAACAGCGTTGGGTCTCGTTTCCATGGATACGGGATAAGCCACTGATTTTCTACTCTCTTGCATGAATTGCTGATAACCTCGGCTTCTTCTGTTTCGACTTGTGTCAGTTTACTCACTTCGCATGTACACGGTTTGACTTCAACGCCCATATTTTCTGTTTTCCAGAATGCCGAGAGATCGATGGGGTTTTTTGTAGGAGATATGGTACACTTCACCACCCCTCCCTGTGCTTGTAGAATTGCCTCCAAATATGACCCATCCGATTGGGGTGTTGCGCGCCACCAGCTCGCCTGATTGTTTAGTAGGGCCTGTGTGCAGGTGGGCGTGATCGATACCGATGAGTAAAAAAAACTTGACCCTTTCCGCGGCGGATCTTTTCCCTTTCTAAGACTAGGAGAGTTGCTATTTTCTTTATCTCTATGGCTGCCGCATCATCACTAATTGTCGGGATGCCGATTGCTTTAACGGATACTGTCTTCCCGCCGTCTGTACATATCGGTACTTTGTACACTTGTGTCTTCATGCCTTCCTCTTCGCCTCCAACCTTGGTTATAGTTATGTGTGTGTCTTTTCTCTTCAGACCTAGCATTTTTGCGGTGTCATGTCTGATCAAACTTATCTGGGCTCCGGAATCTATCAGGATGTTTGCCTGCTTTTGTAGACCATTTTGGCCGCAAATATTGGCCGTTACTATAGGCAAAATCGCCCCGTTGTTGTTGGATGTCGCCCCAACGGTAACACTTTGTGGTTTATGCAGTAATGGGTGGTGGAAAGACTGACATGCCTCGTCGCTAGTGCATTGCTTGACGTGGCGTACTCTCTTACGTCTCCTTTAAATAAAGGCAGTTTCGGTTTTTCTATTTTGAAGCTACACGTTGCTGTCAACGGGGTTGTGATTAGCGGGGTAGTGGTGGTCTGGACAATGTCAATAGCGGCGGCGGGGCTCGCTTGCGTGCCACTGCCGGTGATCTGGATAATGTCACTGTCAGGGCTGTCACTCTTTGTATTGTCGACAGGGGCAGAACTGGTCTGGACAATGTCACCGTCAGAGCTGTCAATCTTGTCTGCATTGTTAGGGGTCTGGGTGTTCTGGACAATGTCACTAACACTGTCAGAGCTGGCGCCGCTCGGTCCTGGGAGCATTTGAACAATAATATTGCTATCTTTATCCGTCCCCTTTCCCTTACACTTCCCTTTTCCTTTAAACTTTTCCTCTTCTGCAATTTCCTTACTTTCTAAAAACATTTTCGCCTCAACCTCCAGCTTCATGAAACTGTCTTGGCATTCATTAATCCAGCTCTCTTCGGTTTCGTACGTTTCATCGTCGATGAGCTGTGCGTACGTCTCGTGTTTTGCGATAAGAGTCTTATACGCGCTTCGATACTTATTTAACGCTCCTCTTACCTCGTCTGTCGTTCTATTATTTTCGATACCGTGCGTCAATGCCTTCCCAGCCCTTGTGAAGGCTGATTTTGCTGTTCTTCGGTCTACCTTAGTTTGCTTAAGTTCCCCTTCGCTAGCCATCCTGTGAATCTCGCCACATCTGTCGTTCTTCGTTGCTTTAAATACTTGGTCTCCTGAGCTGAGCGATCTTCTCCGCCGAGAAATCGAATGTAATGGTTCGCTGTACTGTTTCTGATTCCGTGAAGACTTTACCACAATCGTATAACACTCTAAATTTAGAGATATTTATTCGATCTAAACAAGAATGCACGTAAATAACATTTAGTCAGAGATTACAGGAAATCAACGCTTATTTACAATAATTCGGAATCTATAAACACTTACTTCTGTGGCGTGTCTAACTGATCACTGATAATAACTCCTGGTTAGCTGTTTTTACTGTGTCCGGGTTAGCTGTATTTCTGTTCCTTTAGTCCCGGCGTAACAAATCGATAAATCAATAACCCAATAAAATCGATACTTGTCGATACTAATCGATTTTAGTCGATTGATTTTATCGGTAATCGATAAAAATTGATCGCTAGCCATGTTGTGATTATCGATTTTTCAATAATTATATCGATTTTCATCGATTTTTATCGACAGAATGTATCGATATTTGAAAAGATGCCTCTAATAGAAGAAATTCCACTTCTAGTCTTGGGTAGTCTACCCTGGAAACCAGAGGCTCGAGGTCCAAAGAATTAAAGATCGAGTTTCCGGAGAAACAACAAAAACGTGAGCGGGCAGAGTTTCAGCTTCTGGTCCCCACAGTATTGGGGTGTAGTCCAGAATCTTCTCGGATCTTTGTCTTAATAGCATGGTATAGTTTGCTGCTCGTCTGCTGCGTTCTTGGTCGAGACACAATACATTTAAACAACTTTTATCTTTGGAATAGTGTTATGCTATACTTTCGATATCAAGTGATATCGATTTTTATCGATGTGTTGGGGATGGCTGTGACTATCGATTTTTATCGATTGCCGATATTAATCGATAATGATCGGTCAATCTGATCGACAAATATCAATTTATCGATCAGTTTTCGATGATCGATTTCTATCGATTTGTTACGCCGGGTTTAGTTAGCTGAAATTCCACTGATTATACAAACGTTATCTATGTACTTACAATCACATGATTCATACGGTGTAAAACGATCTCTTGATATTAACATCGTAATCTCTCTTATAATAATTAACTAATCAATAGTGTTCAATATATTGTCCATTTATTAACGTAACAGGCTTTGAAATACCAGATCAGTTTAATAGTTAACATGAAATACGATCATATGATCTGCGAAGAACCGCCAAAACTCCAATTCGTTTCAGCAATGGCGGCAACATGGGAAGCACTTTCAAGGAACAATTCGCTTTCGATCGAATTTTCGGAAGGTTTGCCGATCCGAATAAGAAGTGGCATGTCGTATCAAGTAAATGGTAGGTTGAAGGGAGGTTGAACCTTGTTTTAAAGTCCGGTGCGATAAAATACTGTCTCGAGGAAGTAAAGCAAGTTCCCTGGAAATCGCTAAATGATGGAAGGAGACTGCCGTTCGAAGAACTCTTCGGATCTTCGCGAGAGGGTTAACTTCAGTTGTTGTTGCAACGGTATGTGACCTTCTACTACTAATCTAAGCCTTTCCCCGAGGAGGAAAAACCTCGTATATGATAGTTTTGCTGCCTCCTCTGAGTTTGTATGACTCAGAATAATGTATAAACAATTTTAAGTTCCTTTGGCGGGACAAACGCCCGCCAGCTCTAAACTTATTGATACTTCTCCGCGAACGCCAGAAAGTCGAAGGACAGGAACCAGAAAAGCCCCAAACAAACAGGGATTTTCAAAACATCGAAAGATGCGCTCTGTGGAATTTTCATACTTTTTTTGTGAATACACAACGTTAGTCCCGGTCTAGTCAATCGTTAAAATCGATACCGATTTACCAATCGATAAATCGTTACCAATCGTTATTGTCTGGTTGATTTTTATCGATTGGTTTTAAAAATCGTTAAAAATCGATCGCACTTTAAGAAAAGTTATCGATTTTTATCGATTTATTACGATTCAACATACAGTGGAACACCGATTTTACGATATGCCTCGGGGGCAGGAAAACTGTATCCGTGCCTTGAGCACACCATTCATCGTGCCTTCAGCGGCCGATTCGCTGACTTTCTCGTCACAGTTGGGACATTGGGAGTGCCAATACGAAAGTCTTCTACAGCAGTGTAATAAAGCGGATTGTAAATAAGTTGGAGTTATTGTGAATTACCTTTAATGATGTTGTGTGGATGAATACCAAGAGGTTGGCACGCTCGACTACATTGATTTTGAACACTGTGCGACTGTCCTCAATTGATCAGTCAGTTACACAATTTTCCAATGTTTAATCAGGTATGGTTTGTTAGTATATAATTTCGGTTTGGGCTCGTTGGCAGCAGAGAAACTTGGCCGAAAAGGTTTGTGCTCTGCGGAAATATCTTTCGATATTTCCCTTGGTGTCATTCTTGGCCCCTGATTTTTGCTTTGAACTTGATACTTTTTGCAAATTGGCAAAGTTAGTATATAATTTCGGTTTGGGCTAGTTGGCAGCTGAGAAACTTGGCCGAAAGGTTTGTGCTCTGCGGAAATATCTCTCGATATTTCCCTTGGTGTCATTCTTGGCCCCTGATTTTTGTTTTTAACTTGATACTTTTTTGTAAATACCTTAACGTTAGTATATAATTTAGGTTTGGGCCCGTTGGCAGCAGAGAAACTTAGCCGAAAGGTTTGTGCTCTGCGGAAATACTGTATTTCGATATTTCCCTTAGTGTCATTCTTGGCCTCTGATTTTTAAACTTGATATTTTTTTGTAAATACACAACGTTGGTGGGCTTTAGTTGGCAGCAGGGAAGCTTTTTCGGGCTGAAGGGGTTGTGGTCTGCGGAAATGTCTTTACTCTCCCTTCGTGCCATTCTTGGCCTTTAGTTCTTCTCAAACGTATAAATGCGTTTTTGTAATACACATCATGCTTTTTATATTTCTCTATCGAACGCAAGCAGCAGACTACAGACGCGCAAGTGTTGGGCAAGAAGTCTCAGGACGCATACAAGGCGAGGCATCCCCTTAGCACAACATCAACTGATGAGTTTAGCTTTGCTAAAGCAAGCGAGTAGTGTTCATAAAAAAGTTTGAGGAGGCGCCACATCTCGTTCAGCCCCGGGGGGGGGGACCCCTTACCCTTCTTTATACCAATTTCAGAGCAAAAAAGGTACCCCTTTCTTATACCAAAGCCGAAAAAGGTACCCCTTTCTTATACCAAGCCTGAAAAATCGGCTTTGTGCTCTGTTAAAAAAGAAACGGTTTTGCTCTCGCGTTGCGGATGAAAAACAATCGAAATACAGACCCTTTTTTATACCAAAATTACAATTTTCTCTACTGTTTTTATACCCAGTCCAGCCTGAAAACCCTACCCCTTTCTTATA
The DNA here is from genome assembly GCA_033964015.1 of Scolanthus callimorphus. Taxonomy (NCBI): domain Eukaryota; kingdom Metazoa; phylum Cnidaria; class Anthozoa; order Actiniaria; family Edwardsiidae; genus Scolanthus; species Scolanthus callimorphus. Next base: position 6,266,211 of record CM066914.1, read on the forward strand.
CCCATCCTGAAAACCCTACCCCTTTCTTATACCTCCAGCTTGGAACCCTACCCCTTTCGGGCCGAGCATCCCCGTATAGTCCAATATAGGGAGTACCCCCCGGGCGTTCAGCTTGGTCTGAACCCTACATCCGATAACCGTCATGTTGTTTCTAAATTTTAATTTATATGTTTGTCTTGACTGTTTTTAATAGTAAGGCCGGGGTTGTGGTAGTGGCTCCCCGGCCTATGCCATTTACATGTTTTTCTTTTTCGCCCCCTTTTTGTATTTGTAATTTGTAGGCGAATTAAAAACTAAATCCGCTTTTGGCTCTCTGGCAGTTTATCGTTACCACTGTATGCATTGCTACGCGACCTCAAAATTCACTGTTGCGATGGGCGATTGGCGATTTTTAGCCGTCAATCAAAACTAAAACGTTGGATTCGGCTACTTCGGTGGGTCGACATTAATTGCAAAATCAATTAAAATAATTGTAAGCTATCCTTTGGCTTTCTGTCCTAAAATTATGAACTTTCTGACTCAAGAAAATTGACAATACAATTCCTTTGCTGAGAATCGCCAATCGCAACCGTGAATTTTGAGGTCGCGTAGCAATGCATACGGTGGTAAGAGCTGTAATACGTATTGGTTCGTATTGATTTACTGTTACTGCTATTTTCTTTTACGGTAAAAGTAAGTGTCTATTAAATTTCATTTTCGCACGACAAGGCAAAATAATAATGACGTATTATTAACTAAAAGAAATGATTGTAATAATACGTTTTAGAAAGAAAGTAAAATCGATCTAAATGAAAATTTTAAAAAGAGCTACCTATTCGTTTTGAACGGTAAAGGATTTCGGAAGCTGAAAGACTATTTACGGAGGTCATGTTTCTGCGAAGCGAGAATAATCCCCATCTTAATCCTCTGTGCGTTGATGCTTTTGCTGGCACCCCGCGGAAATTTGGGAGATTCAAGTAACCAAACCAAGTGGGGTGCCATTGATTCAAATCCTGCTGAAGTTCGTCATTCAGGATCCAATAAATGATCTGTCGAGATTGGGGGGCTTAGGCTGCATTCATTATGTATAATACAGGGGGGGGGGGGGGGGGGCAGAGGATTTTTTTTGACAATCTAAAATTTTCAGATCCCCCCAAAGCACATCATATCATTTTATGAATCCCCCCTCTTGGTCAAAAGGAAAAAACATGACCCCCCCCCGGTCGCGTCAATATTAGTTTTTCAAAAGAACAAGGCTCAATGATAAAAAAAATACAAAGCGTAAAGATGCAAATACAAATCCTAGGTGGCTATGTACCCTTGGTACCCTATGTACCGCGCCGCAATTTTGACAATGAAGCTACAAGACTCTAAATCAAAAGTCCAGAGGCGCTTTTGTCTGGCAGACAAAAGTCACTGAAGAGGACGTCGAGTAGTGGTAAAACAAGAAGGCCTTTTACGATTTTTGAAGTTTATTATTCTTTATGCACGCGAAGCGCGCAGCCTTTTTCAACATATCAGTTGAAAGAGGGTAAATACACAAGAATAGTAATGCAAGTGATATTTCTTCAGGAGGTATAAACTCGGTGTTCAACAATTGAGCCTTCCTTCATTATCAAACTGCACAACCTTAATACCTCAACAAAAATATACATCCCCCCTTCATGTTATGAAAAAACTTGACATCCCCCCTTTTCCAGTTCCAAAATTTTGAGGTCCCCCCTCAAAATCCTCTGCCCTCCCCCACCCCCCCCCCCCCCCCCCTGTAGTATACATAATGAATGCAGCCTTAGTCACCGTGGTTTCGATGTGCCAGTGATAAAAATGATTAACAAACTTGAATTTAATAAAAGAAACTCATCTAGATATTTAATTGAAATAGAATTTTACTTTATTTTATATACACTGTTTAATATAGCCCCCCAAGGCTCCTCACGCCTTAAAAATGCACAGAACTGAAAGCCACTTTTGTCGATATATGTTTTGTTTACATTGATGCTTCCATGGCAACGTAATGGAGACCCTCCAGAAAAATTATTTGTAAAATTTAATAATTAGTAATACATGGTCTTCTATAGCGCCTTTAATCATTTCTGTTTGGGGGGTCTCCGCTTTAATTATAATCATATGACTTCGAGTCCAATTAAACGAGTGAGTTTTTCAAAAAGTATCGAAAACGCACGAGGTTCTGGATGTATTCTTCCACCACTGGGTGAATTTATTTGCCCAGCTACAATGCGAAACTTCTCTGGAAACAGAAAACTGGGAAGTCGATGTCCTCCCACAGTATCACGCGCTGGTGGAGCAAGTGGAAAGTGCTGAAGCAAGTATCAGATTACTTTGCCGATGTGGCCCCCTTCTTACAAGAGAACGACAATCTCTCACCCGCAGATTCGCCGGCATCTCCTGGACATTTTCGAAAGTCCACAGGAATTACAGCTACTTAAGTTAGAACTTGCAGTTCTAGTGGATGCTGGTGTCCATTTTGTAACTGCCACCTATTACCTGGAAGGAGATGGGCCACTGATTTTCACATGTTTTGAGCGATTATCAGCTGTCCAGCATGCAGTTGCAGTAGGCCACTTTCCCTGCGTTGAAGCCATTGCTAGAGAGATTGCTGGGGTAATGCTACCCAGCAGAATCGTTTGATCACTGAGGCTAAGGCATGTGTTCAACCTGGATTGAACTTCTTTCGAGAGAAGTTTAATATCCAGTTCATCTCAAATGTCTGTGCTTTCAAGGCAGCACCGGTTTCTGTTGTCCGGTCCAAGTTACTGCGCTAAGACCATATGCTCGTTCTCTGGAACAGTTGAAGAACTTTCCATTCGTAAATGATGCCATGGTTACTGCATTAGCAACAGAGCTGCCACTATATATTATATATTGCTGCTGCGGATGGCCTTGTTTGTAATAATGAAGAGGAGAAGCTTACATGGTGGGCAGCACATCAGGACATTCTTCCACACTGGACCGCATTGGTCAGAAAGGTGTTACTTGTCCAGCCAAGCTCTGCAAGGTTTTTTAGCTTGTCGCTACACTGTCAGCACAACAAGAGGCAGCGCTAGAGGACTACATAGAGGCACCTGTGATGGTCAGATACAATAATAACCAGAGAAAGCTCTAAATGAGTTTCTTATTAGCTACTAACATTTTTCCTAAAAATTTTGTCAGCACTATAAATTCATTATAACATACGGTAGGGGTATTAAGAAAAAGGCACAAAAACACCCAAAATGCAATAAAATCGCTCCAGGAGCACTTTATTTGACAACTACTACATTCCGAGGAGATGTCACATGATTTTATTTCAATATTTACATTTACGTATAATTTTTACAGCGACAACGTTCCATGTTTCTTTCACAGTACCCCACATGACTAGAGCTTGGATCGCCTGTGCTCTAACGCATTTATTTAATAAAAGTATTATTCGTTATTTGTGCAATCATTGACTTGTATTCAATGAAAAACTTGACTTTTAGTTGCAAATCTAAATTGGAAAGCATCTTTTCTTTCAAATAATTAAAAATATTCGGTAGCACTTTTTCGATTTTTGGAGCAACTTTTGAGCACTATTTTGATTTTGGAGCACTTTTTCAGCATCATTTGGGCATTTTTGGGATCACTTTTTAGCTTTTTGGGAGCACCATCTGATATGGGAAAGGCCTAATGTCTATTAAGAAATTCCTACACGTAATTAATTCATCTTCTAATATTGAACAAAAACAATAACAAAGGGGTGGCTGACACAGACTTTTATGAAACGTGCCATTTCAGCCTACTAGTCCCTGGCGTTCTGGGCGGGATTCCTGTGGTTAGGTTGTGACGTCATCGGGAAACCTCTCCTGAGCTCGAGTGCCCGCGCACATCCAGCGGTTTACTTTCTCACTGCATACAAGGAATACCTGGCTCCATGTAACGCCTGGCAGGGTTGGCATATAATGGTGTTTTGAAAATAACGATAATGCGGATTTCAGATGAATGTCGTAAGTTTGCAATTGACTTTGTAATCACTCTTATAGGTGTTATTCAGAATACAGGCTCGTAACATGGTATATGGGTTCGGGTATCAAAGCCCAAAACATGGCCGGGATCAGGACTCCATGAAGCGCGCTCAGGGGAAAAAATGGTAGGAGTGGGGATCATGCATAAAGACCAAAAAATATGAAATACAATCCGCGCCAAAACTAGTTGACACACGGCAAAACTAGTTGACACACGATTACATGGAGAATTTCAGCCCGGGCTGAGATTTCAACCCGGGTAGGGGGGCTGAATCGTCAGCCCGGCCTTCTTCACAATGACATATAATACGAAATTTACGATTACGTGAAGAAAATGTCAGCCCGGGCTGAAATTCGGCCCGGGCTGAAAAGCCTGTTCCGGGGGTTGTTTGACGAAATTTCACCATGTAATCGCAGCAGAATTTCAGACCGGGCTGGAAATTCGCGCCCATGCTGTCTTAGATCCAGCGTAAAAGCCAAATGACATGCGCTTTAGTTGCAAGATGGCGCTGGGATTTGAAACAGCCCGGGCTGAAATGCCACATATTGCCAAAGCTACTAAGGGACAAAACTACTAAGGGTTCTGTGTGGCCCAAATAACTATGTTACGACCCAGAGAATTGGTGCAATCACTTTGCGATTGGTTTCACTACATTTCACTACATTCATGTGAAATCCGCTCTTTGTAAGTCAACAAAGGACTGACGTCATATCTCATACAAATACGTGCGGGCTCCCTCTTTTTTTTTTTTTCTGGCCGAGTAAAAACAAAATGGCGACCAAGAGTACGAGTTCTCGATCATCTGCAAGTTTTTCCGCTGACATTCTTACATTGGGATTCATAACATTTTATACTAAATACGTTTTGCAAGCCTCGGCAAGTCGACAGTTTTTGATGTGATACGTTCTGGTTCAGTGAGGCAGGTAGACTTAAATCACATGACACACAGGTGGTTTTTAGATCCAAATACAGGTGGAACGGTCGTAGACCAAACAAAATTAAGAAGGAAAAGAAAACCCACGGAGTAAAACTGTGGTTGAATATAATCATAACACGGAATGGGCCAGTAAGATGCAGCATGTGCAACACAATTTTATTAGCATTGATCCTACAAGGAGTACTTTTTAAAACAGGTATGGCTTTCTCTTTGATTTTCATGTACGTTTGGCACTGGAGAATTCAACCCCTTGGATTTGCTTATTTTGCTTTGTCTTTGTCCTGACTAAAGCGCATGATATTCGGGCGTTTCCCAGGTGTGAAGGCTTATCCACAGAGATGGCATCATGCACCCCCCTTTAGACAGGGCTTCGTGCCCTTGTCCTGGGTACTTCCAGGGGGGACAGGCGTCTCTTACCTCAGTCATCTCACACAAGGCCTAAGTGACGATATGAGCTCTCAGATAACGCGAGGTGGTAATGTGGTGAGTGCGGTCGGAAATGCCATACAGCGACACGAGACTGACCGAAGTAACGAAGTTCAACGCGTATCCGACATCGTCGGCGCCGACTACCCGCCGAACCTGAACCGAGACCCGTCCGAATATTACTCGGAGAATGACGATGGGGAGGAGGAGGATATTGGGGCTCCTGAAGAAGAGGAGTGAAAACAGCCTACTGGCTTTCTGGGCGTGTTTCCTGTGTGGGTGAACTCGGCCCAGCCCTCGCGCTTCCTCACGGTGACTAGGCTGGAGAGAAAAGTCATGCAAATTGATTGTCTCTTTGCCGATAGCTGATTTTTTCGGTTTGCATGTGACGTCACTGGTGGCCATGTTGGTGGAACAGGACAAACGGGAAGTTCATTTTGCTCCTTTTGTTCTGTCCACCAACATGGCCGCCACGCTTTTGTGATTTTATTCCCAAAGGGATGGCTTTTCAGTAATCCCTAAGAGTAAAGAGGCACTGTGGACCTTCATCAGCGACCTCGGCTAAAGCTAGAAAATCGGGCCATCTCTTTAGTTTGGTCACCATAATAGAAATCTGGTTGTCATCTTTTTCTCCCGAATATTAATCAAAATTTTTAATGAAATTGCATTGACAGTTTATTTTCGGAAGGGCATTTTTAAAGCTAAAATACACATTTTCTGTTGCTGAACGGCCACAAAAATTTCACTGATGTTTAGTGCCGTCCAGTATTCTGCTCCAAACTTTTAAAAACGAGGAGAAAACGCTGGAAGCAGCTCACCTTAACTTTTAAATAAGCTTTTTATGTAAATAACTGATTGCATGATGCTTAAACCTGTTTTAGCAGAAGCAATGTTGTGATCTTCTAGTGTAACGGATACGTCACAGTACGACATGATTACCTTCCCAACTGGGTTGAAGCATGTTTTAGCCGATATAAATATTCGATCACGCAAACTCGTCGGATCATAAAAGCCCGTTAACAATTATCAGATACAAAGATTATGCTTTTTTTTGCATACTTTAATTACAGCGACAGATTATCTTTATAGAACGTGTAACCGATTTGCGTGACACTGAATTTCTTTGCTATTAATGAAATTATATGAGGCTAACGAAGCTCTACGCAGGCTCTCGAACAGATAATATAGATTATTAAAAACAGTAAATTCGTGAAACATTTGTAATACAAATTGCACAATTTTGTAAATAGTCGAATTTCTTCAGTCAAGTCAATAGCTGTATTCACACTAGAGACGGAAAACTCGTCTGAGACGAGTTTCTCGCCTTGAATATGGTTCCCTGTTCTTCTGTGATCACGCGAAAACAATTTTTTTAAGAAGAAAGTTTAGACAGATAACAAGCAAGTGTTTCTGAGTAGAATTGACATAAGACAGGAACTTTTTCTGACGAGAGAAACTCGTCTCAGACGAGTTTTCCGTCTCTAGTGTGAATACAGCTATTGTTTCGGCTCTTCAAACTTCGACACTTGTTTTTTTTTTCAGGGCCTCACAGTCAGCACAGTCAAAACCGTTAGTGTCACTGACCGACACTGGTTGTTTTGCGGTGTGAATTTTCAAAACGTGGTTTATGATTTTGCTTCTGTCAAACCATCATAAGCCAATCATTCAGCTCCTTGTCCTGTTTTGCCTTGTACAGTGAATTGGCTTCTGTTGTATCATTCTGTTCCGTCAGTCAAACCATCATAAGGGGTATTAGAAATTGGGGGAGGGGGGCGGTGGCAATTTTTTCGCGCATGAATTTTTTTTTCGGGGATCAGGATGTGCAAGAATTTGTTTTCGGAATTTATATCATGTTTTTTACTAGCTTGGATCTCTGCAAGATTTTTTTTTGGGAAGGATTGGCCTTGCTCGAATTTTTTTTTGGGAATTGCCACCCCCCCCCCCCCCCCCCCCCCCCCCCTCCCCAAATTTCTAATGGTCCACCCCTAAGCCAATCAGCTCCTTGTCCTGTTTTGCCTTGTGCAGTGAATTGGCTTCTGTTGTGTTATTCTGTTCCATCAGTCAAACCATCATAAGCCAATCAGCTCATTCTCCTGTTTTGCCTTGTGCAGTGAATTGGCTTCTGTTGTGTTATTCTGTTCTGTCAGTCAAACCATCAGGTCAATCAGCTCCTTGTCCTGCTTTGCCTAGTGCAGTGAATTGGCTTCTGTTGTGTTATTCTGTTCCATCAGTCAAACCATCATAAGCCAATCAGCTCCTTGTCCTGTTTTGCCTAGTGTCGCAACAAAGTGTCGCAACAGAAAACCAGTCGATTGCACTTGTATTGACGAGGGTTTATATTGCCTGCACTCTACCACTCGTTTCGGAAAGTTTCTTGCAGTACTTGTGATAACCACACTAGGCATTGTCAAGCAGGTCGGGCTCGCGGCTCGTAATCTTCCAGTTTTGCTTCTGTGGCGCGACAGTTATCCTTGATAAAATAAAATACATAGACTGGAAAACTGAACATGGCCGCGAACAAAAGTCCCGGCCCGTAGTTAAAAGATTCTTCGTATTTCAGCAGAAAGTTCCTTTTAACGACCTCGCTAGTATTTACAAATGACAAGAAGAGATGTAACATAGCAAGAACTATAAGAACCACACAACAAATGTTTAAACACCGATGATGCGATGAAGTTTTTTCCTTGGCACATAGATCTTTTTCAAAGAAATACTTGACCTTGATGAGAGCTCTGTTAAGAATAATTGCCCCTGGAATAAGAAACTGAATTACCAGACTCCAGAAAACATAGAACGAAAGATGAACTTGCACTCTTGGTTGTGTTTGTTGCATTATTTTAGTGCAGGTACAACTACATTTTGCAATTTCGTTATTGTTGATAGGAGCGCTCCATATTAAACTCGCTAGCACCGGGAATAGAATCGTTAATGTCAAGCACGGTGCAACCAACATGATTCTATAAACATCTCTGGAATGAATTTTCCAGTCGTTTGTTTCTTGGCGTTGAGATATTGTCACTAAAGCTGTGAATAAGAAGATACACAGAGACAAGAATACCATATACACGACTGGAAGTAACTTGCAGATAAGTGACGTATGGTATTGCATTCGAGGAGTCAGCGATGCTAGAACACATTGAGCAACTTTACTAGCAAGACAGCACATAACGCATACTTGCTTTAAAATGATAAAATATCTTTGTGCTCCCAGAGATTTCCAAGTTTGTCGTCGACAGTACCACACTATAAGAAGAAAATTGAGTATTATTCCAGTTACGAATACAGACGTCTGAACATATATTGCAACTTCCATGGCATTGAGAGGATCTTGAAACTTTCTTCAAGATTTCTTCAGATTTCTTCTGGTTTCTTTTGCGTTGAAGCGCTGACCGGGTATGAAAGCCACACTTGTAGTACTTGTTTGACGGCGGAGAGTGCGAGTTATCCTTTTATGGCTTTCTGAAAAGACTGATCCAAATTGTCAGGAAGCGATACGAATGTAGCGTGTGGATGATATAATGCAACGATCGCGTGCATCGCATCCAACCCCCGGGATCCAACATAAAGTCTATTTTAATCTCTTGGCATACTAGTATATTGTTTGTTATTAGCACCTCAAGAAGCTCCACCTCGAAGATATAGCAAGACCACGTCAACATTTGACCCCCCGTCAACATTTTCAGTGGGAACACAAGCTACGTTCGAGTTGCTTTCCCGTCGCGTATCGAAATGGAGACTGCTCTACTTGTAGAAGCATTCGCACTCGTGTTGGGAACAATTCTTAATATCGCTGTCGTACTACGTTGTTGTCGTCGAAAGGTGTGGGAATCATTGGGTACAGTAAAATATTTCATGACTTTGCAAGGAGTATGCGGGATTAGTTGTTTTTCTAGCCGACTGGGCCTGCTTGTTATGTATTCCATGAACACAGAGCACTGTTGGTTTTCAGTATGTTGCAAGCTACTTGCAGTTCTACAAGTTGTGTTTATGTTTTCTTGCACGCTATACTTCACATCACTGGTGTCTATAAACCAACTGCAAATGGCGAATATTTGGAGGTTCAATCCACAAGAAGCCTTCAAAATTATTATTGTCCTCTCATGTTTCATACTTCTTGTTTTGTGTCAAATATTCGGGGACAAGATATGGGATGGCGTTTTGCAGTGTGAACTGAATAGCAAGACTCTATCCATTGTCAAGGATAGAAGTGGAATCGAAAGGTCAGAAGTGAAACAAGCGATCGATTCGGTGGGCGATTTCTATGTGATCTTTATCAAAGTCCTGATACCCATAATAATATTCCTCAATGGTGGAGTAATCATATACTTTAAACTTGTTCGCAAACAAACCGAAGACGACAACAGTATCTCAATGGTTTGTCCATGGTTTGTTTGTTTCAACATTAGTTGTATAGTCTTCCTTATTCTTGTCAACATATATAATTTTAATTTGTATTCAAATAGAAGCGACAGCAAATATCACAGCTTGCATGCCATAGAAGCAATATTGGGCATCATTTTATTTAATGTGCTATCTTTTCCATTTTATATATTTGATATCGAAGAGAGGAAATGTGTCGAGGGAAGGAAAGCTTTAGTTATGCAAATGTAAAGATATGTAATGCAAATACAGGTGGCGAGGTACAGGAGCCTTTCTGTGAAAACAACCGTTGTGTGCCCGGTTTAGTCAGTTTAGGGAATGCATGGGCTTTTGTAAGTCCACTAGCGGATCCAGAGGGGGTTCTATGGAAAACCCTTGAACGTCAGAACAATAAGGATTTTATTGTGACACCCAGACCGCTCGCGGACGAGCCCTGCTTAATTTATTGTTCGTCAGTCGTCGAAGGAGTTTAGAAAATCCACAACTGCTGCGGCTATTGCTGTGACCACGAAGGTATAAGCCATGTAATTCTGCAAACTCTGAATGATAAATGAATGATGAATGGCAAATTGTTGTGAAATAAATTATTCACGCACGTATACTTCACTTTGCTCCTTTGCTCATCATGACTAAATTTGTAATACACCTATTTGAGAAAAGGTTGCGCCGTCACAACTGTCTGCTGTAGCCCGCGGTGCATCATGGGAGCAAATAGGTATACCAAAACAGAATCATGGACACTGGTTTTTAGGATAAATAACCATACTTAGGGACGTGTCATTTACCGGGGGAGGGCTCCCATTTTTTTTAAACAAGGCTTTAAAAAATTAGAACCCTCCCCTTGAACATGACAAAAAAATGTGACCCTCCCCCAGTCGTAGGTAAAAAAAATTGGGACCCTCCCCATGTAATTTATATTTTCAGAAAAACCTGTGAGACAGATTCTTGTCCGAGTGATGCAATGTCTCAGAAATACTTTTTTCTTACTGTCAAAGCTAAGGAAGCGCGGTCATTTTTTATCGCCTCGATTATTTACGTGAGAGGATTTGATTTACGTGATCCGGTCGCATATTTTTCATTGCGGGCGAAGCGCGCTCGAAATTTGAGCTTTATTTCTTGCGATTCCTCCAAAAAGTCATCAAGAATCGCAATACAAAACGAATTGTTACGATTTTGATACGACAATTCCACAAAATATTGACGACGTTGGAAGAAAATATTTCACAATTGCTGACGAAGATAATCTTGCAATCATTTTTTTTTTTGCACTGCTTGTAAACAAACAAAATCTGATTTCTTCAAGCGACGACGGGAAAAGAAAATGTCCCAAGACGATGCTAACACGCAGACACGTGAAACTTGTCAACCTGAAGTTTATACTTCCGTTGGCTTCATCGTAGCATAGCAGAGGTGCAATCGTTTCTTGTGTGCGAAAGGCCGGAGCGCTTAAATTTGTGAACTTCACAAAATCCTCCTTGTTCAACTGCCGAATCGCGCGCGCGTCATCCGGCCATTTATAATATGGCTCAAAAGCATTATGGGAAGACTGACAGACCTCCTCTTAGCTTCTGTAGTGCATTACGAAACACTGGCGCCTAAAATCTAATCTATTAGTTTGGTCGCCATCTTTTTCTTTTGAATTTTAATCAAGATGTTTAATTAAATTGCATTTTCGGATCAAGGATTTTTTAGTAATACCCACAGACTGGACTATTTCCAAATACACATTTTGTTCTTGTTGCTAGCAGGTGAACGGCCGCTAAAATTTCATTGATGTTTAGTGCCGTCCAGTACTCCAGTCCAAACTTTTAAAAACGGAGAGAAGACGCTAGAGGCAGCTCTAGATTGGTGGGATAGTTTTGGCATGGCGCGAAGGGAGTTATGGGATAGTTTTAATGGACGCGACTCATTCCCAGTCTCTACGCCTCAAAAACAATTTTCATAGAGAAGTCGATTAGAGAAATTACCGCAAGAGACGCATTAAAATAAGGTCTGGGTACGAGCCTCTAACGGTAAAACCGTTGCATCTCGACCCACGACATCAACTGTTTGATCTTTGACTTTGCTGTTCCGCCAGTCAAACTATCTGAGCCAATGAAACTCTTGTCTCGTTTTGCCTAGTGCAGTTAGCTGGCTTCCCTCTGAAGAAAACCTGATAACGTCGCGACGGAAAACCAGGCGAATGCACTAAGCGAAAAAAGAGCAAGAATCTGATTGGCTCATGAGATTTGATTAACGGAACAGCAAACCCCAAAACAAATCGATGTCTTGAAAACGCGGATCGCGATGCAACGATCTTAGCTGTAAATAATCTTTATGCAAATAACAGTAATTGCATGATGCTTACTGTTTTAGCAGAAGCCGATCTTCTAGTGTATTAACGGGTACGTCACAGTACGATATGATTACCTTCCCAACTGGGTTGAAGCATGTTTTTGTAATTTCGTTATTGTCGATAGGAGCGCTCCATATTAAACTCGCTAGCACCGGGAATAGAATCGTTAATGTCAAGCACGGTGCAACCAACATGATTCTATAAACATCTCTGGAATGAATCTTCCAGTCGTTTGTCTCTTGGGGTTGAGATATTGTCACTAAAGCTGTGAATAAGAAGATACACAGAGACAAGAATACCATATACACGACTGCAAGTACCTTGCAGATAAATGACGTATGGTAATGCATTCGAGAAGTCAGCGATGCTAGATAAGAACACATTGAACAGCCTTTACTAGCAAGACAACACATAACGCATATTTCAGGGGCGTAGCCAGGGGGCCACAGGGGGCCGTGGCCTCCCCTATCTTGGCAGATTTTCGCATACATTTACTGTATTTGCTGGAGGAAATTTGATAATTTTCGTCCCATGTTTTCACTATCCAGCCCCCCAAAACAAAATTCCTGGCTACGCCCCTGTATTTGCCTGCAAAATGATAAAATATCTTAGTGCTCCAAGAGATTTCCAAGTTTCTCGTCGACAATACCACACTATAAGAAGAAAATTGAGCATTATTCCAGTCAGGAATACAGACGTCTGTACATATATTGCAATTTCCATGGCATTGAGAGGATCTTGAAACTTTCTCCAGACTTCTTCTGGTTTCTTTTGCGTGGTTTTATTTCTAGTTTATTCCTCTTGGCACGTCTAGAGCTTTTACTTTGAGTTTCTAACAAAGTATATCACGGGATTCCGACGCACTTGTGATTCTCTTCAGTAACCTAGACAAGTCAGACACACGTTCTTTCTACACGAGTTAATTCTGTGTGAAGCGCTGACCGGCTATGAAAGCCACGCACTTGTTTGACGGTGTCATTATCCTTGTATGGCTTTCTGAAAGACTGATCGAAATTGTCAGGAAGCGATACTAATATAGCGTGTGGATGATATACAGCTATTTCGAAATTGTTGTCGGAAGCCGTACGCGCCCAGACCGCAAAGTTGTCTGGGTAGGAGGTCTTCAATCGACTCACTGCTTGAGTGATAGTTTGTTTCTACCCATGCTGCCTTTCGGTCTTGGCGCGTAGGCTTCAGCTCACGGACCGACAACTGTTTATTGAAATAGCTGTATACAACGATCGCGTGCATTGCATCCAACCATGAAGTCTACTTGTCTTGGATCTTATTAGCATATTGTTTGTTAGCACCTCAAGAAGCTCCACCTCAAGGATCTAGCCAGACCCCGTCAACATTGGAGCTAAATACCGAGTTGGTTTCCCGTCGCGTATCCAAATGGAGACTGCTTTATTTGTAGAAGCATTCGCACTCGTATTGGTATTGGGAACAATTGTTACTATTGCTGTCGCATTACGTTGTTGTCGTCGAAATGAGGCGTGGGAATCATTGGGTACAGTAAAATATTTCATGACTTTGCAAGGAGTATGCGGGATTAGTTGTTTTTCTAGCCGGCTGGGACTGCTTGTTATGTATTCCATGAACACAGAGCACTGTTGGTTTTCAGTGTGTTGCAAGTTACTTGCAGTTCTACAGGTTGTGTTTATGTTTTCTTGCACGCTGTACTTCACATCAATGGTGTCTATAAACCAACTTCAGATGGCGAATATTTGGAGGCTCAATCCACAAGTAGCCTTCAAAATTATTCTTGTCCTCTCATGTTCCGTACTTCTTGTTTTGTGTCAAATATTCGGGGACAAGGTATGGGATGGCGTTTTGCAGTGTGAACTGAATAGCAAGACTCTATCCATTGTCAAGGATAGAAGTGGAATCGAAAGTTCAGAAGTGAAACAAGCGATCGATTCGGTGGGCGATTTCTATGAGATCTTTGTCAAAGTTCTGATACCCATAACGTTATTCCTCAATGTTGGAGTAATCATATACTTTAAACTTGTCCGCAAACAAGCCGACTGCAGTATCTCAAACCCATGGTTTGTTTGTGTCAACATTAGTTGTATAGTTTCCCTTCTTCTTCTCAATTTAATGTTGTATGGAACTCCCAATACACAAGTTGATAGAGGCGACAGCTTTCATGCCATAGAAGCAATATTGGGCATTATTTTATTTAATGTTCTATCTTTTCCATATTATGTGTTTGATATCGAAGAGAGGAAATGTGTCGAGGGAAGAAAATCTGTAGTTATGCAAGTGTAAAATCCTAGCCCTATTGTATTTGTAAATGTCTGTTTAAACAGTGTATTTTGCTAGTGAGCGCTTTTAGAGCCAAGGGAACGGAGTAAAGGAGCAATTTCCTATTTAATTAAACTATTAGCAAACGTTTTCCTGTTTCGTTTTGCGAGGGGCACTTTCCTTTGGACAAAAATGTCTGCTTCGAGTTTCTGGGGATTGCGATCATGTGGTCAAAATGAACGGTTCAAACCGAAAAATCACGTCAACGTCATCGAAATAGGTTGGCGTGCTTTCCATTTACACAAATTTTCGGTAATAACCGCCTTGGAAATACAGCATCGTTTTGAAACTCAAATTTTGACCACAGGTGACCCAGGACAACGGCTTGTGTACTACATAGGGTTATATAGGGTTGATATGGGGACTGTGGTAAGGGATGTTTGGACCTGGAAATTTAAATTGAAAGGTATCGAGTTCGAATCCCGATACGACCGCATTTTTTGTTTCTTTTCCTCTTTTTTGTCCCCGCATTTCCCTTCAACCTGCGTTGCAAACTGTTGGTAGTACTCGATTCCAAAGGCCACCATGACTGCCATTTTCACAGGGTCTGGAAGGGTATTTGGGGGATCTAGGATATTATACACTTAATGACTGCTCCCGAGGGAAACATCAGTTTTGTTTCCCGAGAATCTCGATGTTTCCCGAGACGAAGTCGATGGAAACATCGAGATTCGAGGGAAACAAAACTGGTGTTTCCCGAGGGAGCAGTCATTAAGTGTTTTGTTATATAGCAAAAAATAAACTCACAATTATTACTGCGGTTTTCGTAATTCTGCGAACTCTCGCTATTGATTTCCAACCGTAAAACCGCCTTCTGGCTTCCGTCAATCAAACTCCCGAGTCTTTTCGTCGTTGCTCCTTGTGCTTTTTGATTGGCCAGCGCCTAAGCAGTGCTAAAATGGTTTCCTGTCGCGACAGCAACGTTACGTGCTGGCCAATCAAAAAGCACAGAGTAACGACGAAAAGACTCGGGAGTTTGATTGACGGAAGCCAGAAGGCGGTTTGACGGTTGGAAATCGTTAGCGAGAGTTCGCAGAATTATGAAAACCGCAGTAAATCGAAACAAATGTATTTCAAGAACGAAAGAGAAGTTACAAAGTGTGTGCGCGACTGCATCGTGTAAAATAAAAACACTCCTAAAATCCCACAATTTTCTTGCATTACGGCAAAAACTTATCAAAATTAGCAAAGGTTGTTTAAAGAGACACGCGTGTTTACAATAAACTTCTATTTTTCCCGCTCTCAAACGCGACGCGCGAAATCAATATTCCCCGACCAGTCAATAATTTTTCGAAATATTGACTGATCGGGGAATATTTGATTTGTACTTCACCACGTGACCTTGATTTAGCCAATAAGAGCGCTCGCTCGGTTGGAGTGAGCACTCGCTATATAACAAGGACGTTTATTTTACGTTTATTTACAGTAAGAGTGATCGAAGAGCCTGTGCAAGGAAACGAAGACAATTTTGACAGTGACTTGTGTTCATACTTGGCTATAAACTGCAGAAGAACCGTCCCTCAGCCGAACTCATTTAAAGGATTGTTCTTGTAAGTGTTGTGTCATATTTTATTCTTCTGTAAGCTTCTTCTTCGACTTGGACCGCCATTCTGGTTTCGGAGTTCTCGTAGCATAACGCAAATATACTATGGTGACGACAGGGAAAATTCAACTCACTATTAAGGTATGAGTATACCTTTGCACGAGGGATGTCACTTTTTCGTGAAAAAAATCACTGTCGTGTCATTATTTACACTACAAGGGCCATTATATATCGTTTTAAAGCTTATGAGTGCGATCTGAAAAAAGGTGTGCGGGATTATTGATATTTTACATATTTGCGGAAATATCACGTAAAAAAGGTTGAAAACAGATATTTTTGGCAATGCTAACAATATAAAATTAGCATAAAATATGTTTTAAAAGGAAAATCAAAAATCCCCGCACACCTTTTTTTAGATCGCCTTCTAAAGAATAGATTTTGCTTATATTTGGAGCTGTGCAATTTAATTGGAAGAAGATGGAACTTTTTAAAGAAAGTTGGTCGTTTTTTCTTTAGAGCTAACAAAATATATGTTCATGTACAATATAATGAAAACAAAAGTATTCATCAGATAGACCAATCTTTTAGCTTTAAAATGATATATGAACGACGTTTGTGGTGTAAATTGTGACGCGATACGAATTTTTCCCCGCGAGACCCCTCAAAGGTATACTCATACCTTAAATTTCGAAATTGGGAATTTACAAAGGGAATTTACAGTTTGTATAACAGACCACAGACAGGCCAGGCTTTAAATAAATTTGACAAGATAATGGAGCGAGTGAAATGTTTACGAACCAGCTCGGAGTTAATGCCCAACTTTGATTTATCGCTTGGTCTGCCTGCTGTGATAAATGATTATCACCATTTATAAAACAAGATAGTACAGGCACTCTCACTGGCTAAAAGCTGTGCATTCTAACATTATAAATGCATGGCAGATGCAATGCTATTTTATAAGCAATAAAAAACGGATTTCTGTGGTTTATTATTATTATATTTTATGTTTCGTGTTTTTCCATGAGCATCCCTTGTGCATTTATTACATCATAAACCACAGGAAGCTTTTTATTGCTTCAATAGTCAAGATAGGGAGTATCTCCAGGTATGGTGGACATTTAGAAGGCTGACATTTTGATGTAAATATTACCATTTTTTATTTAAGCTAGAAACTTAGATAATGTACAAAATGCATCTGATTCAAACCATTCAAATGCAGTTTGTTTTTGTGCACCATTTATTTTATTTAAAAAAAATTAGTTTTGCAAGGGGTTTGGGGCAACCGTTAGAGGAGGCCCTTAATAAAGGGGGTGCTTATCAGATGCAATTTACAGTATATAATTTTGAAAAATCTGTGGTAATGTGAGGTTGATTAGTGCTTATCAGACTGTGGGGTAAGTGGATCCATTGTCAAGAACTAATGTACTGTAGGCATTTTCAGAAGAGAAAAGCAAGGGAAGGTTACTGCCCTGGGGGGTACTCCCAAAACTTTTGTACAGGGATGCTCATCCCATATTCTGGACCCCTTACCCATCTTTATATGGTGGTGGTGGGGGGGGGGGGGGGGGGAGGGTACTGCATTGTGTTTTTGTCACTCAGTCACCAATTCGGCATTTCAATGCTAACTTCAGTGCAGTGTACATTTTGTCACAGTCACGAAAATCAATTTAAATGTTCAGACATTCTGACTGTATAGTCCATAAAGATATGAAGCCCGAGTTCACGCACTTGTGCGTCTAGTTTTTGGTATTAAATCAAGTAAGCAAAATTGCTCGGCGGATAAATATCATAACTACGATGAAAGAGCTGGCATAAGGGGCCAACCATTTAACTTTTGAGGGGGACAGGGGGGGTGGGCTTTTTTGTCAGTGCAATATTTTTTTATACCTCTGTTATGCGTGAAAAAAAATTCCAATAAGAAAGAAGGGTTTTAGTCACCATTTTGCCCTGCAGCAATTTCTTTTTTCAAAAAAGTGTCCCCCCCTCCCTCAAGAGTTAAATGGTCGGCCCCTAAGGGTATTGGGGGATCCGGGATTTGACTGAATTTTGTAGTGGGATTCGGGAAGATGCAACATGTTCTGATGGGGTACAATTTGTGCTAGAGTCTTTTACCCCTGACCAATAACTGCATAACCCTTCTTTATTCACGAGTAGCCATTGGCGTCCTTTGATTTTGCATATTTACGCAAAATATTATGTATCAGTCAATTCCAGCGGTGACCATGCCCCCCCCCCCCCCCCCCCCCGGGATTTTGGTCATTTCTAAAATTAAAACTGAAAATTCCCCGCCTCCGGGCTAGCAAAAATGCAAAATAACTAGGTCTGCAGCGAACACAAAAAGCGGAAAAAAGCCCCACCCCCGGGACGAGAAAAAACGGTAAGATTCCATCGACTCTGCGTGACAAACAAAATATAAACAAAGAAGTGAAACTAAGGTATTAGTACAATATCAGTAGACATTCCTAGGCCATTCGCGGTTGTAGCCATTTGGCTGCAAATTGTCCCCGGAATCTCTCAATGCGAAATTTACCTTTATTCTATTTGCAGAGCAACTATTACGCAGTTATGTTAGCGATGCTTCTCTAGCAAATTTATGGTGACTTCATCTGCGTTTTTCACTAATAACCTTCCAAATAAGGCAACGGTGCAAGTCGACCGTTTTTGGGCGAAATTTTCTTGATATGCCCAAGAGTTCATAATTAAGAGTGAACAACTCCGATACAGTATTCGTGAGAGATCCTTTGCACAGACCTAGTTATTTTTAGAACTGTTTTTCTCGCTGAATTATAATTCTATTGTTTTTGAAGCCAATCAAATTCATTTCATCAGTAGCTCATTAAAGCTTTGGTATTTACAACCGCTCAACCGATACGCACGCTCTTGAAAGACTATATTCTTTAATTAGGCCTAGACAGAGCGGAAATGACCTGTTTAGATCACTAAATTTCAAATAATAAGGTCATGTTAACTCAGAAAAACTTGATTTTTTGCATACAGACTCCTTGTCTTATTAGAAACAAAATATCAAAAATGACTTTTTTCTAACGGATCCGTCTTTGAGATATTAGGCTTTAAACTTTGGTTTCTGTGCCATTTTATGGGAGAATTGGTACTTTGATCAGGAATTCTGCAAACTTTGTTCAATCATATCTAAAATTCATATTCTTCAAATTTCTTGAAAATTTGGAATTATGCTTTTGGTCATAGAAACTCTTTGTATACGGAATCTTGAGCTTATATATTTAAATATGGCGAAGTTAGACATTTCATTTTTGGTCATTTCCGCTCTGTCTTAGGCCTATTGTTTTATGTCTTTTGTTGTTCTCTGTGCATGACTTTAGAAGACTAAGTACCAATCTAAAAATAACTAGGTCTGTCTAAAGGATCTCTCAAGCCCTATTATCATGTTGTACACTCTTATTTATGTACTCTTGATATGCCTTATGTTTAAACAAAGTAAACCTGAATAAATATTTTTAACATGTTCAATAAACGCGACGCCAGTCAATAATTTTGTCTGTCTCTTCTCCCTAAAAGGGACGCGCAAGGGGTCGTTTTCCTTTCATAATCTTTGCGCGCCAATTAAAGAAGACTAGGATCGAGTCAGAATGATTCAATAAAATATGTGAATGCACTACTGTTTGGTCAGAAACTTGGACAAAACCACTGCGACTTAGCCCTGTATATTGTGCTGCTTTTATAAAATGTTGGCACCCCGATATATTGCTAACCTGAATTATCAGCCCTCATTTCTCCCTAAACTCCAAAATAAAAGGCATAGCCAAAATTTAAGCTAATGTTATGCTGGCTTTGAAGCGAAATCTCGCTACATACGAAACCGGGATCTTAGAGGTCTTCTTGTAGCTGCTTGGCCTTGATGCTCGTTAACATAATGAGCGCGCGCTTTCGCACATTCTCGCTTTCGTCATGCATCAAGTCTTCTAATAAGCGATTGATGCCCGCTACTTGGAGGTCACGCATGAAGTAGTCTGCAAAACACGAAAAAAAAAAATAACATGTTATCTTGGCTGTCTGGTATTTTGAAACCAATAATTAAGTCGACTATGCCGTAAAAAAAACTGGAGCGAATAAACCTAGACCATCACAAAAGAGAAAAATCTTACAAGTTGCTGCTGAAAGGCCTCCTCGTCAGCCAATGATATGACAAGTAAAACCACTATCACGCGGTGAGCACGTGACAGGTTTCTTTGCAAGCCAAGCCAAGAAAAAACACTATCACACGATGAGCACGTGACTGGTTTATTTGCAAGCCAAGCCAAGAAAAAAACACTATCACGCGATGAGCACGTTACTGGTTTCTTTACAAGCCAAGCCAAGCCAAGCCAAGACAAAGAAAAACACTATCACGGGGTAAGCACGTGACTAGTTTCTTTGCAAGCCAAGAAAAAAACACTATTACGCGGTGAGCACGTGACAGGTTTCTTTGCAAGCCAAACAAGAGCCCAGGGCACTGTGGTCGGGCCAAAGCTCAGGGGAGCATTTTAAGGGAGCGCCTCTTTTTGTGCATTACAGTGGGGAATATAGAGGGCCCTCCCTCTTCAGTGTTAAAATTTTTAAGAAATATGCATTTTTAATGGCTGTTTAGCATTTTTGATGTCTGTTTAGCATTGTTGATGCCTGTTTAGCATTTTTGATGGCTGTTGAGCTTTTCTGTTAGGTTTTTTAAACGCCCCCCTCCGGCCCCCTCCAAAGGATGGACATATAAATCGACCCTCTATCCAGGTGTTTAAATTGCGTAAGAAATGCGAGAAAGAAAACGCGAATAAAATAAATTAAACATTTCTTATTTACTTTTTTAACGTAGAACACTGTGCGATAGTGGAACGACTCCAAATTGTATTTCGGCCTCCATAACTGCCTGTGATGCGCCATGGGACCAAATAGGTATAGGAAAACATTATCATGGACACCGGATTTTAGGATACATAGGCATGCTTATCACTACGCTTCTACCAAGTGATTGTAAATTACATTGTTCGGTATAAATGTTTGCTAGGTTAACACGAATTACAAGTTCTTTTTATCTGCCATGACGTACCGGGGGCTACAGCAGCAGGCAATTGGTGGAAATGCTGGAATTTTTCACCTTCTATGATTCTTCATCGTTTGTAGTAAAAGGCTTAGGAAATATTTTCTGGAATACATCGCTCCCTGATATATTTAAATATTTTTTCGATTCGAGTAAAGACAAAAAAGAGAAGCAATAATATGTTGGTATTTAAAATCATAGATGTTCAAAGTTGAAAACAATAAGTTAAACTAGTTTAGGATTGACTGAAAGTAAATTCGGATCTCTGCTTCGCCTTGGAAATAAAACTGCACGGTAACTTTCCTGAGAAGTTATTTATCAACAGATTGCAGCGAAAATATGCCCTAGAAAGGGCAAAACTCGAAAATCAAACTGCCAATACCGACTTATTGCATCATTGTCATAAAGAAGTAGGCGAGAATATCAATTTCTTTCTTCACAGGCCTTCACGCTCCTTCTAATGATGTTTCTAGTGAAGCGATCCAGCCTTAAAAAAAGAGGTCGAATTTATCTGGAGAAAGTATTTGCATTAAAACGGGAATGAAGCACTAAGACTAGGCTACGTTAGTGTGGCATTGAATACAATGGAAACTATAGCGCTGTTCACGCTAACGTCATCCATTGTTATTAATCTGCCAACAAGAGATCGATTGGCTCACAGAACAAAGGGCGCTATTCAATCTACGGTTGGCACATTAGCATTACAATGGCAATGTTGATAAACAGTGAATAGCGCTATTGGAAAACTAATTATTTACCTTCCGATCTCCTCTCTGCTTGTCAACTTGTAAAACGTTTTGCGTACGTCGCCAAGGCAAAGCAGATGTTTTAGCTGAACTGTTGTCGTCAAATGCTCGCATTTCCGAAGTAAAACCGAAGAGCGTTCTCTTGTTGCTAACCAAATCACAATTGTTCGTTATGTTCCGAAGTGACACCGAAGAATGTTCGCTTGTTACTTACCACCAATCACAGTTCTTCGTTATGTGATTGGCAGAATTTCCGACGCCCGAATTTTTGGAAGTTGGAATCCTTAGGTCGGTTCCCTTCTGGCCCGACCAATAACCACATGATACATTTCACATATTCCTTTTTAAAAGACGAACGGTGTGCACCCGTGTTATGAGGTGGGCACTTTTCGTCGGAATGAATACCCCTGTGTGAACCGTGCGATTCATGCCGTACCTCTTAGCGAGAGAGCCTCTAGGAAAGCCATGGCGTTGTAACACGCTTGCGCGTTGAGTCGCCTCTCTCGGATGGACCGAATGAGCTGTTGCGTCAGGCCTGTCTCGCGGATCTTGGGGTAAAATTCCGCTGTGGAAAAAATTAAAAACGTATTCAGCACGAGCTAAACAATGTAAAATATGGGGACCCGTAGGGCTAAGTCTCATTGTCAAGATATATTTTTTAACCGACGACCGGTTAGCGCAGTGGTAGAGCGTCAAGCCCCGGCCGGGCCAACACTCAGGGTCTCTTTTCTAATAATTGAGGACAAGGGGCTGCCTTTGCTTTAATATCTGCAAATGGTTAGACCTTCGCGTCTTCTCGGATAAGGACGTTAAACCCGTCTCTCGGATGCACTACACTAACCTGAACCAGAGGGACGTTTAAGAACCACGGGGACGTCAGAAGCTGCTTACAACTTACTAACCACTAAACTGACAAGGGAACCTCGTAATTGGAGCCTCGCTCTGTGAGGATTTCCCGGCCCTTGGGCAAAGCTAAATAGAAACTTCACTGCCAAACAGATAGCTGCCTCCGCTACGTCCAGTTTCATTGCCGATTTTCCACCAGGACGCCCGATAAAAACAAAAGTCATTGGGGTCGAGTTTGGACAGATGGGCAGAACTAGAAGCCTACTCTGGCTCCGAAGCCCCAAAGGACTATTTTACTACGCGAAACCGGGCAAAAGTGGGTCAGCGTGAGAGAACCTAAATGTTAAGGGCCGTGGGTGTGGGTGTAGTTTCGGGTTTCAATGAATTCCAATATGTAAACGGACAAACGCCTATAAACAGGAAGTGGGAATGTTACCACATTTGTGCATAATTTGCCGCATAATAAACTGTGCCAGATCATCGAAATGCAATGTTAGAAAATTAAGTAGCGCTCCGTCCAAGAACGATAGCGTGAACGGCTATGGGGAATTTGAGTTATGCTTTGTGTCAAATTTTAAATTGTTAAATTTCTAAACAACTAATTGGCTTAGTCAACAAATCCTGGCCTTCTGATTGGTTGAAATTTGTTTTTGACCGATTTCGTAGCGAAATACTTCGTTTGCAGTGCTGAATTCTTTCCGAATAGGTCTTCCGGATATTTCATAGCATTTCGTTGTTCAAGAAGAAAATCGAGTGTGAGCATCACTAGACGACCACTGTTTCCGCGGCCCTATTGTTTCCGCTATAGTTCTAAGACGGAGCGCTACTTAAGCACGGCGCGGCTCTAGCACAAGCAGTTCCTTACACACAAGAAACAGAAGCAGTTCCTTACACACAAGAAACACAAGCAGTTCTTTACACACCAAGGAGCACAAGCAGTTCCTTACACACCAAGGAGCACAAGCATTACATTAATGGAAATACAGTCGTCTACACACCTTTATGAATTTTACAGCTGTTTTGAGTATTCTGCGAACTCTCGAGGTTGATTTCCAACCGTCAAACCGCGCTTTCTGGCTTCCGTAAATCAAAGTTTGAAGCTCTTTGGAATACATAGAATTTAGTTATTCGCCATCATACTAGTGAAATGCCCCAACACACAACAACTTTTATTAGCTTTTTCTGAACAAATGGCCTAGCTAAGGGTCGGCTAAGACTCAAATTAGACCCGAGAGTTTGATTGACGGAAGCCAAAACGCAATTGGAAGTCGAACACGAGAGTTCGCAGAATACTCAAAACAGCTGTAATAGTAGCATGTATAGTTATCTCTACAAATACCTTTTATAGTAGTAGCCATCACAGTCATTGCAATAAGAGCTTCGTTCTGTACTATATTCTTCGGTGACGCGATATTATCAATGATAGAGGGAAGCCCGCCCGCCAGTATCATCTTGGTGGAAATTTCTATCGATAAGTAGGCAAAATAGATACTTTATCAATTAATCTACAGGCGTGATAGATATCGACTTTACTGGGAAACATGCCGCTATGACTGGAGGGTCCTTCAGACTTGCTACAGAGGGGGGTGGGGGAGGGATGTTGCTATGACCGGAGGGTCCTTCAGACTTGCTACAGAGGGGGGTGGTGGAGGGATGTCGCTATGACCAGAGGGTCCTTCAGACTTGCTACAGAGGGGGGTGGTGGAGGGATGTCGCTATGACCAGAGGGTCCTTCAGACTTGCTACAGAGGGGGGTGGTGGAGGGATGTCGCTATGACCAGAGGGTCCTTCAGACTTGCTACAGAGGGGGGTGGTGGAGGGATATCGCTATGACCAGAGGGTCCTTCAGACATGCTACAGAGGGGGTGGTGGAGGGATGTCGCTATGACCAGAGGGTCCTTCAGACTTGCTACAGAGGGGGGTGGTGGAGGGATGTCGCTATGACCAGAGGGTCCTTCAGACTTGCTACAGAGGGGGGTGGTGGAGGGATGTCGCTATGATCAGAGGGTCCTTCAGACTTGCTACAGAGGGGGGGTGGGGGAGGGATGTCGCTATGACCAGAGGGGCCTTGAGACTTTCTATAGAATATGGAGATTCTCCTTCATGGCTTAATCCATTTGACAGATACACCACAAGGACTCGTATCCAGCTCGAAATGACATTTTTCATGAGTATGGAGCCGAGTGTAGTACGAGTGTAGTAGCCGGGTACGAGAATTAACTATATTGAATTTCAAGCTGGAAAAGGGCTCTTAAAAAGAAGACATGACAAACACAAAGAAGCAAAATACTCTAGTAAATACTCTAGTGCTGGAATATACTTTTTTTAAGTAAAAAATTCCTCGGGTGTGTCCGCCTTTCTGTGAGCCGTGTGGATGACACTCAGATTAATGTTCAGAGTTGAAAAAAAAAAATCACTTGACCTGACATTGTCCGATCAAACTCCTTGTGTAGCTAAAGTAGCTTCCCGCCTCGATTAGCTTTTGAGCTATTTTGCGGGTTCAGCTTTCAAAATGTATTTAAGTTTATTGTGCAATAAAGTGTTGTTGTTGTTGTTGTTGTTGTTGTTGTTGTTGTTGTTGTTGTTGTTGTTGTGTGGTCGGACATATTTGCAAATTGGTCGCGGACATTTGCCGATGTTGTTCGGACAATGTCCGATGACCGGCAGGAAGTTCCCGCTCTGTAATGAAACCTACCTTCTGATTGGCCTTGCTTTACAAGTAATGAGAGCAGTCGACTGGCTTCAGTCTTCACGTCGTCGTACCCAGTCCCCTTGCTGAGCCGCACCAACACTTCCAACTGACCCTTCGTACCCATGATCCTGTTCGCGATGTCACCTGAAAATCATAAGTCGTCTGGTGAATTTGACATTCGAGGGTGTAGCCTGCAGAACAACCAAGCTGAGACTGCTTGCTTGTCGGTCAATATAGCCTGATCGCAGGCGTTGGAGAAGCCCGAGTTTGCTTTCGCGTGGCCAATAGAGGGCGAGAGAGGCTTGTGATCCCCTGAGCTGTACTCACTCGGAAACATGCAAAGATCAAGCCTTTGAATTGCTTTTAGTAGAGCCCTTACCGCACATCGCGGATAGACTGTGGGAACTATTTAGAAAACCGAATCTTCTAACGTGTTGATATTCTTCTGGGAACATTTAGAACGGATTTCAGATGAGTGTCGAACGTATCAGCATAGAGGATGCAAAGAAAAAACACAGTGACAAAACGGAAGTTCTACTTACTTCGCCCCCTGATTGGTCAGTTGTTGAATGGGTTTTGTTTCTGATTGGCTAAGTGTATTTACTTCATCCCCTGATTGGTCAGTTGTTGAATTTGTTTCGTTTCTGATTGGCTAAGTGTATTTACTTCATCCCCTGATTGGTTAGTTGTTGAATGGGTTCCGTTTCTGATTGGATAAGTGTATTTACTTCGTCCCCTGATTGGTCAGTTGTTGAATGGGTTCCGTTTCTGATTGGCTTTGTGTATTTACTTCGTCCCCTGATTGGTTAGTTGTTGAATTTGTTTCATTTCTTTATATTGGCTAATTCTATTTATTCTGCGTTTAGTTTTCGATTCTCATCTGATATCCGCACTAAAGACTGTAGTAGTAAAGCAACGATTCGATTCTTCTGCAAACTTGTGTCTAGTGTATTATGTAATTTTTGTAACGTTGCTTGTAACATCACTTGTTAAATGGCGTGACGTCACTTGTGACGTAGCATGTGAACATTTGCCATGTAGTGGTAAGTCACTACGTCATGATATTGTGTGACGTGACAGGTGAGATGGCGTGACATCCTTTGCATACCTGTTACCGAGTATGAATGATTCCTCATGGTGACTGCCTCTGATGGAACAAGAAGTGAGTGTTATAGAGTAAATGGATGTTTCTCAGCAAGGGTTTGGTGTAAACTGGACATGGGTACGGAATGACCTTCCATAGGATTGACTGGCATGGGTGTAGACAGGCTATTCCTGAGCGATTTGAGTGAGTAAAATTAAATAATGACAGTTGTAGAGGATGGTGAAACAAACAGGCAAATATTGGTCGAAGCCTGTTACTGACATAATTCTATCTCAGGGCAGGTGCCCATCAACAGGACTTCACTAGGTCCTGCCATATGTACAGGAGTAGAATAATCTATTTTTAGATTGTGGATTTTGAATTCGGAAAAAAATAGTGAGTGAGAATATAGGGTTCAACGCGTAATTTCGCCATATTTCGTTTGAGAGGAGATCACATAATTGACATAATTTTTAACCATGACAACTAATTTCTGCGGAGGATTCTATTGCCACTTACTTGGCGCCATCATCATAGCACACAGGGTGCCCAACACCTTGGAGAGAACAATTGGGGACTGGGACGAGAGCATGGACAGACACCTCTCTAGACATCCATCACGTATCAGAACAGACTTGTTGGGAACTAGAAAGAATGCATCAGAGTTAGTTCTATCACGATGGAAATGATGTCTTACTATAAGAGAATAAACCGTAGTTTGCCATTTCCGTGTGTGACAGTGTGCCATTTCGTCTGTTACTCACTTGGAAGGGCTAAATTCTTTAAAGCACCGAACACAGCTTGCAGATGTTTGAAAGGTTCCTGTAGAAAAAGAACGAAACAAGGAATCACTAGGTGATGAACCGGGGAGTACTGGGCACGAGAACGTGTCAAACCTTGTTTTAGCGTAGGTCAAGATCGTAGGCCCAGATCTCCCCCGCTCGTCACCGCGGTCCACTCCGGTGACAGCCATTTGAAGGCTTTTGGTGATTGGCTGATCTGCAGACTGGCGGACATTTTCACAAAGACAATGACTTACCGGTCTCTGGGTTGCCACAGACAAGTGGTTTAATAAATGTTTATGTGCCCCTATTTCCACCAGCCTGATACAATTTTCATCTGAATAGGCAAAAAAAAACGTCAGCCAAATTACAAAGGATTTTTACATGGTACTAAATCGCTTTAATAAGGACCCTTAATATGTGTACCTGTTCTTCCAAAGTTTCCCAGGGCCAGCGCTCCCGAGATTTCCAGATGCGGGTTCCTTGTTGACAACCATTGAATACAACTTCTAATTACGACACCGTTGCCATTTTCGAACAACGTCTTCATACAGGAATCTATCCAAACAAACTTAGGTTAAATATTTCGTTTTACTAGTTATCAGAGAATAATCCCTTTTAGTATAATTACTCAAGCGATTCCGCGCGCTGATTGGTCGAGACGTTCGTCATATTTTGCTATTTACCTATAGGTGAAACCATTGGAGATCGCGCGCACATTTTATTACGTGAAACTAAAAATACCCCTAAACGCGAATTTTGTGTCGAAAATCTCAAGTCACTTGAGTAATTATACTAAAACAATTAATCGCGACTCAAACAGCCACTTCGACTTCGTCTCGGTGACTATTCCCCGATATTTACGTGCTAAAATGGTCCATGCTTATCGTGCGTATATCCAGTTCTGGAAGCACGCGGACAGTTGAGAGGGCACGAAGGTGACACGCGACCCAGTGCGTTCATAACAGCGAGTGGGCTTTTGGCAGTTGGGTTTTACCTGCTCTATCAAACAATGTGAGCTAATTAAAACCTTGCGAAGTTTCGCATAATACAGTGAATTGGCTTCTCGCACGGGAACCCAAACGAATGCACTGGACAAGCATCTGATTGGCCAACACTGTTTGCATGACAACGCAGACCACCTCCACGAAGATGACAACGACAGGTTACGTGTTACACTGATTCTCTTACCCAGAGCTCCCCGGCTTGTCTCCCCGCGGGGGAGGCTCTGGTGACAGCCACTGACGCATGCACCAACGTTCAAAACCAGCCAATCAGCAAAGGTCCTCAAATGGATGTCACCAGAGCCTCCTCTGCGAGTAGTCGAGCGGGGAACTCTGGGTAAGAGAATCCGTGTTACATGCCTTCGCCCATTTTCGCCCATGCGCATGAGCTACTGAGTAGTATCTGCTTTTAGGAGCAGGCTTGAGCTACTTACTTTCTGTTAAAATCACAACAATCATGTCCGCGGCGGTCTCAAGCTGGTACTTGGTACTGTCTTCGTTGTTGCCTTTACTTTGTAAACACCTCCCGACCACATTTACAAGCGACTCTGCGCCACCGCTTCTCACTACACTTATTTTCATGTCATCTAGAGAAAACGAGAGACAATAAAAACAACGCACGAAAACAAAAGCACTGGGCTTAAATACAAACACATGCGCTTCCCTGAAAAGGAATGGCTAGCAACAAACGGAGGAGGACCTGAAAGCCGACTCCGTTTGGTGCATGGTTAGTCGGTTCACTGCACGAAACCTGTTACTGCGCGACTACGTCAACCGGGCCATTTTGTAAGAGGTTAGCCAATCAGAATGCGAGTACAGAACAAAGGATCTTGACTTTCTTGAAATCAGTTCAAACCTCTTAAAATTACTCATCGCCAAACGTAGTTCAGGTGTTAACGTAGTCGCACAGTTATTGAGTTGACATTTTTGACCAAGTTTCCTTGCCGTGGCCTAGTGTGCTGATCTACGAGTATGGACACTACAGGGACGGCTCGCCTTAATACTTATAGAAAAAAACGATTCAGAAACCCCTAAAAACACCCCCTTTGCTGCGCCAATGGAGTTTATTAGCGCTTTCGATCTGACAGCCCGGACAGCTCCTTGTATAAAAATCGGAGACGTCAACAAGCCCCACAAGCTAAGATAGAAATCTCAGCTCGATTAGTCCACCTCTATCGTATTAAACAAGCCACGAAAAAGTAATTTCAAACGGCTGCGCTGACCACTGTTTTATCGCCCCTTTATACGATGCTTACCGTCCGAGGTTATGAGTGGGTTCAGGATTTCCAGTGTTACATAAGTTAACTCTTCGTCTAGTGACTCGTCTTTTAACACTTGAATAAGGACGGATGGCCCACCGTTCTCGGCAAAACTAGTTTTGCCAATTTCTAAAGAATCGTAATCGTGAGTTAAAGAAGAAGGAAAACTCAGTCTCCTCTAAAAAAGCATTTAAAGATTCTCAATGTTATAATTGATTTAGAAATGCAATAAAAGTATTCACGCTGAAATTCCCTTCACATGACACTATGAGGCTCAACTTTTCTGGCTTTCAAATGACCAGGGGCGAAGCCAGAATTTGTTTGAGGGACGCATTGCAATGTTTTAATCATTAATTGTATTAGATTTACTTCACGCTGTATGCACGTGCATATGTGAGTACAGGTAGCTCCGCGACTGGTACCCACGTGTTAGAATTGCACGACAAGCTGAAAACAATTCTTTAGTACCAATTGTCTACACTAAATCTCCTTTGACAACGCGCTTGTGATCTCTACTCACCGGAGTTAATAATAACTGAGATGGCAGAAACAGCCACTCTACACAGCACTGGATTACTAGTTATACTTTGCCTCACTAAACCAAGCAGAAACGGCATCGCCCCACATTCTACTATCTCTTGTGACACTTCATCTAGGAATAAAGACGTTATTAATTATTATTTCCAGGATAAAAGTCTTAGGATATCTAGGATAAAAGGCAAAGTCTAAAACCCAATGAAGGAGTGGCTTCAACGGGTTACTCTGCTATATATACCGAGACGACCTGACTCCGAGCTGATATAGTTGCATAAGGAGGAACATGCAGGTACAGGCACCTGGGATATGACCCTTCTGGATAAGCACGTGATTTATCAGGCTGATCTAAAATAAGCTTTTTTGCGGACTATATTCACGGGAATATAGGAGACTATTTTTTATAATGTGGATTTCAACTTCAATTGGCTCAATGTGTGTAGTGTGATGGCTGAGGTTTGTCCGGTATACATTACCATCATCAGTTGCAAGGTTGAGCACACACCCACACGTGACCACATCCATACGGTTGTCACGTGATGGATCATAATTACGGTTCAAGCTCTCTAATTTGTTCACAATGTCGCTAGCACCATTTGCACCAAGCAAAGCTTTTCTTCCCAAGTCTGCAAAAGACAAAAATCAAAAAGAGTACAAATATTGCCTCAAATCAACAGGCAGACTAGCAGATGATCTGCTATGCATCGCTGCTGTCTTATTACTCGTCTACAGTTTCCTGGACCTTATGTTCTAGTTTATACATTGACACAGTCCAACCACTTTAAAAAAAATGCTAACCCAGAACGTCCCTTAAATTCCTGAGTTGAGCTCCATCAGCAACTCTGGAAAAACCTGGAGATATTGATTTTTGTTGATTTATGAGACAAAACTCTTCCCTTAAAAGCAAATATTTCATCTCACTGGCTTAAAACCCACCGTGTGATAAAAACCTTCCACCACCTGGGGATGCAGTACTATAAATACTGATATTGGCAACAACCCACCATTGTTATAGCAAATATTCCCAATACAACGTAGTGCATGTAACACAATGTTGTCATCAGGATTTTCAAGGTGATCAAGTGCTAAGGCAATCCATCCAGCGTCAACAAAATAATCCCTCACTTCATCTGCAGAGAAAAAACATTTTAAGCATATAACTAAACTTTCAGAACACATGGGATACACTCCAAACATGCATTGTGACCAGATGCAGTTATTAACTACCTTTCAGCAGCTTTCAGGGTATACAATTGGGTTCAACCACACCCAGTTGCATGGGTATCAAATCTTGTTTTTGCTGGAATATACAAGGAATATACAAATGGCAAACCTACCAGACTTGGCTAACTCTGCCACAACTTCAAATACCAAGGCTTTGTCTGGTTCATTTTCAATAAATACCAATGTGTCCTTCAGTCCTGAGAGAATGCTCTGGATTGTGGTAACCACCAAGGCCTCTGCAAATTTTAATAGTAATTTTAGCGGAGCTACCGCAGGCGCCTGAGCCCCATAGCTACATGCAGGAGCAGAAGGAACAAAACAAAAGTGTATATGCATCGACCAATTCTGTCATGGACTTCTGGTTTGTGCGTCCGTCCGTCCCACACACAGGCAACCCAAACGTCATCAAACGAGATAAGGTTTATTTCTTTGGAACCTCAGACAACCAATAAATACCAATGTGTCCTTCAGTCCTGAGAGAATGCTCTGGATTGTGGTAACCACCAAGGCCTCTGCAAATTTTAATAGTACCGTAATTTTAGCGGAGCTACCGCAGGCGCCTGAGCCCTTTAGCTACATGCAGGATCAGAAGGAACAAAACAAAAGTGTATATGCATCGGCCGATTCTGTCATGGACTTCTGGTTTGTGCGTCCGTCCGTCCCACACACAGGCAACCCAAACGTCATCAAACGAGATAAGGTTTATTTCTTTGGAACCTCAGACAACCAAACTTGGGTGAAAATATTTAAGTGGCAAGAGTGGTGCAACTACGCGGTCATGTGGTATGACGTCATCGATGACGTCATCAAATGAGAAAGGTATATATTTTGGGGAGGGATGAACCTAAGACAGCCAAACTTGGGTGAAAATATCTACCGGTAAGTGGCAAAGGGGGTGCAACTGCGTGGTCACGTGGGATGTGAGGGCATGCATTAAACTGTCTATACCACTCCCACTGAAGGGGTTTCAGATATTTCCCATCACTGTGTTCCCAAGAGGATGGAGAGCCCTTACATATAATAGGGAGAGGATAGGAAAAACGGTGTCTGGGTGATAATTGTCAGTGAGTCCAGGTCAAGCTTGACCTTGCTCTAGAGTATCCAAAGCTGAAGTGATAGCACAGCTACTAGTCCTCCTGTTCCTATGAGACATAGTTGGGCTACCACAAGGTCAAGCACCTAATGGACATACTGGATCCTATGACAGGTTATCAATCTTCATGGATTTTTAAATGATTTCAATTGACAGGTCTCCCAGATTAGTAGGGCACTGGTGCCCCACTAGAAGATTAAGACTTAATAAAGTTATTATTATTTTTATACAGGGACACCCAATGAGACAATACCATAAAACAGCTCAGAAGCGATTATAAGTCGTTGCTGAGCATACAAATGACTATAAACTGGGTATTTTTAATCCCTACAAATTTTATATATGTTCAGATTTCGTAAATTTTAGGGATTGAAATCAAGTCTTCTGAAAATGCTAGGGGGAAAACTCTATCCAAAAATTGTGAAAATTGTGAAGATGGGTTCTTGTATTTGGTGGAAAAAACAGCTTTAGATTCCTGTTTTGATATCACCCCCTCCCCCTCCCCCTTTTGGAATTCCAAGTATATACTCTTACTTTCAGTAAAATACTTGTGACTCCCTTCTAAATCATATTTATGCATTATCGGCAGGACAAAAACTCACTTCTCTTTATATAAACAGAAATTCAAAGAATGAAAAGTTCATATACCAGTGTGTTCACCCCTCTCCCCCTCGAATTCCCTCCAGGGTGAGTGTATATGGATGTTTTACTGTAATTACACAATGTAGCTAATTTTCAAAGGGGATAACACTAGTACTGTGGTCAGGATATTAATACTGTGGTCAGGGAAAATTGTGTGGTTTGGAACACTTCTAACATGAATTGCCTGAAGCTGTTCCAACAAGCTATATCTCTTAGATAATATATCACTGACAAGTCATGAAAAACAGGGCTATCATGGCCTGAAGCATTTTGCCTTGAAAGACATATCATTTTTGACTGTACAATTATCAGTAATTTGACTCCACAGGGTCAAATTATCCATCATCATACTTGAGTGCTAAACTGTTCTTTTTTCTAACGAAGCAAAAAAGTACATGAAAAAAGAGCTTTTCAGTAAAAGTAAAACCCTTTCTGTTTAGCAGATTCCATTAAATGACAGCTGTAAATTTAAAGTACCTGGCAAATAACAGGGTATTGCAAACAGATGCAAGAACTTGCTGACACATATATTAATGGAATACCTATGTGTCCATAATTTCTACTGCCAATGTAGAACAATAAAAATATGAATACAGCTAAATTCGTGCTTGTATTGTGTTAACATCATAAAGCACAACTGAGCCTATTCATTAACTTCTTCAGTTATTCTCTCCAAAGGGCTGCTGTAGACAATGGCGAAAATATAATTGATTTTTGTCCTGAAATTGTTCTACTACCCTTTCAAGAATAAAAGAAAGACTAAATTCACATAATAATGGCTAAATGAATTTTGAGTTGTTTGGAGCATGAAACATTTGAGGACAAACTCTATGTCACAGTTAAGTGTGGATTTGAGAATTTTTGAGGGGGAGTGTTTGGCGCTCCCAATCTCCGACTGCTGAACTATGATGCGTGACACGCATCATCTTTGGTGCCTTGAAACTCTTAGAACCCAACTCAACTACAGCTCTGCTATAACTGCACTGATCCCGCTGAGAAATAAGCTTTGAAGGTGAAAATGCCATGTAGTATACTGAGAAAGTGAGAAACCGTTTAGTTTTACTTCAAAATTAAAATCTTGACATCGTCCGACTGGAAAATTTGATGCAACTCCGGGAGGTGTGCTATTTATTCCTGTTCAAGGATTAATAAATTCAACACACAAATTACTAACCAAACACATTGAAATATTGCACAATAATTGGCTTAGTTCTGCAACAGAAGTATCTAATTTTTTCAAGCGCAATACCAAACCTAGACATAGAAAAAATAGGGGTTACCAACCTTGTTTGCTTTTTATCAATTTCAAAATGGCATCGAATGTCTTGGGGTCTATAAGGCCGTCTTCTTTTGCGATGTCCTTTAGACGATCAAAATTCTCCTTCAGCTCCGCATCCATGGCAGATATACGTGAAAAAGATGCTAGATTATGTCCATGAGATATGTTGCTGAGTTAAGCAATGCGGGACACACAAATGGTAGACAGATAACTGGAGCAAGTGATCGGAAAGATACGATTCGAAGGCGCGAGGGAAAATGAAAACAATCGTGCCCAGTTTTCGCGCCTGAACATTCCACAGGGCCGCCATGTTACTAGTATGTCGTCCAAATCTCATTTCAGTGTCATTTCCCATTCATTTTCAACCGTTTTGGGGTGAAATCCCTGAGTCCCATTTACAAATTCCCATTGGTATAAAAATCCCTACGAAATAAAAAACATTATCTTTCCCAGCACTTTAGGTGAATACAGCACCAAACGTGAAGTGAGCGCAAAAATATTAGGGATCAAAAACAGGCCAAAAGCTCATGATGTCCTTTTGACAGGCCGGCATGATGCCGCACAAGGTACAGGCGACCAAAGTGCAAGGGGCGCTGAAATGTTACAGACAACATAGTTCTGTATTAATATATCAGAAATGTAATATTGAAACTAGGAATAGAATAAAGACAATTTAATTACTTGAAGGTGTCCGCAATCCTATTGGATGCACGGGGAGCTGTAAGTAACCAGAAGCTCATAAGTAGGAGCTACTTATGAGCTTCTGAAGTAACCAAATCTATGCTCTATTTCACCGAAAAAGTAATGGTTCACTCCTGCTATAGAGCGGATTTCAGATGACTGTCGTGCTTTGATTCCGTTTGGGATTGGTTTGCTTTCTCATTGGCTGCTTATTTCTATCAACCAATCAAATTGCGAACTAATTACAAGCAAGGAATAACTAGCCAATTGGTTCGGCTCCTGATTGGCTGGGCTGGAAACCATTCAACAGCATGAAGTTGTAATTATTCTTGTTTCTGATTGGCTAGTGATTGCACAATTGCGTTTACTTTCACGACGGTCATCTGAAATCTGCTCTATCATAAAAGCATCAGAGAAAGTGATGTTAGGAGGGACACTCGAAACATTTTAAAATCATTCGCCGTTCTCGTGTCTCTCCCAACATCACGCGTGCTCTATTGCGCCGATATAAAGTCATAAAAGTCGTTCTCTAATGCTTAAATAGTAATCGCGAATTACTCACGATAGTTATCTGAAATCCGCTCTATTACATATAGCGGTTTCAATAAAGTTTGTCACCCAACAAGCAGTCGGCGCCAAGCCTTGCGAGTCATTTGTTGTCTCACGTGCTTATCAAATTCAATTCGATTTACGCGCGTGTTGGGAACAGCGCGATTTTTAATTTATAGTGCACTTCAAATCTCAAATAGGAGGGCGCAAGAACTTTATTCTCAGTACTGCGTACTGCATTAAGCTGTCCATTTTACTTTTCACGCTTTTTCTTTGTCAAAGAGGAAAAATACTGACGGGGTATTTTGTGAGATGATTGCATGAGACCCGCGAACTACTGAAACTCCGCTGGAATATTCTGTAGAACAAATATCTAAAGAAAGAAATATTTATTCTATTCAGAATATTCTATTCTGTTTTCCGTCCGTCCGTTTTTGTACTAGTCATCCTACACCTTCGAAGGTATAATGAAAGTAAATTATCGGAACGCTCGCGTAAAAATTCAAAAGACGCGCTTATTAATAATTAGTGATACAGTTTCAGAAAGCTTTCTAGGCGCCCAAAATAAAATTTCAATTGAACATTCGATTCGAACGGAGTACAATCATTATAATTGTAAGTGTCTTTATTTCATTCCTTTGAGAAGCGAACTCTTTGAGCAAAATAAACACAGAATGCTAATTATCATCCAAACAATTTTGAGGGAAATTAGATTTTGGGTTGTGACCGTGAGATGTCAAATTTTGCTGAGCTTTGGCTAAAATTTTTATCAGACTTTCGCTCTTAAGAATGCACATTTTTAGATGCCAGTGCAATTCTCTCACTCGAATTCGGAAACACGTTTAAGTCTAAGGTCGACTTCGCTCATCGCGCGCGGCATTTTTGACTCATGGAGAATATTTGTTATTCAAAGCACGAATGACCCACAATACTTGGCGCCGACACCTTGTAGGCTTTAATCTTTGGGGTGACAAACTTTATTGAAACCACTATATGATATATATCATCTTCTCTTGTACCGAGCTATGTTGTTTGCAGGGGCGTAGCCAGGGGGGCCATTTACTGTATTTGCTGATTGAAATTTGAACATTTTCGTCCCATGTTTTCACTATCCCCCCCCCCCCCCCACCCCCCATCCTCCTTCAGAAATTCCTGGCTACGCCGCTGGTCTGTAAGGCTTTACGCGCCTCTTTGGTCGCCTGTGCACAAAATTTGCCAAAATTCTAGGCGTCAAAAGGCGCGGCGTCCTTTTTACGCTTACATAAAATTTCGGCTTTAAGCAGTTCGAAAATCTCTTCAAAACTATGACAATGTACCAGTCAGTTTGTTACTACCGTTCCGTAGTTTTTTTTTTGGGCAAAGCTACAAACCCTTTTGTGGAATTCACGCGCGCGAAGCACGACCACTTTCGCGTGTGGCGTGATACATCCATTTGCACGTGCGACGCTACAATAACGAATGCCTTGCAACTGGCAACTGCAAAACTCTCTCGAAGTAAACAAGCTTCATCAAATATGAGTTTCAAAGCAGCGCCAGCTCCATTCTAACGTTCAGGGTCACTGAGGAAGAAAACACTGCAGTGGAAGAAATCAATCGGGGAACTACTACTGCCCTGCGCTACCCGCTAGTCTTTATATTTTACTGATTATACTGTGGTCATCAGTGAGCTTTTATTCATTGCTTAGCAGAGTCTAGAGCCACAATGTCATTACGGCGTTCAAAAGAACTCACAAATCTTGACGAAACATGGCAAGCAGTTTGCCGGAGCCGACAGTGGATTGTGCCATTTATAGAAAAAGATCTCTCAAATTGTCTGGCCTCTGCCGTAAAGGTGTCGCTGTGGTTACAAGCCCACGCGGGAATGTTTGAACACAACCAGAAAAGAGTACATGGTTTGCCTGGAGTCAGGGCGATAGTCCAAGCGGGACTTCCAAGTGATGAGTATACTACTTGTGCTAGTCTGGCAAGCACTCTGTCACACATGAATATTACATGACGAAAAAAGGAGCTGCGCATGGACGGACATTTTATTGAAATGCATGGACATTTGATTGATATAATTTTCGGTCATTTCTGTGTACAGGCTAGAGGGACTAGGGAGTGTGAGTGTCAGGACAATTTTTCAATTTCCTGAAGTCTGACAGTGCCACAAGGATTCTCTAAATGACTGGATGTATTGTTTGTATAAGAATCAAGATTGTATTTCCGTCTTTTGCTAACAACACAAAGAATATTTAAAAATCTATAAGATTTTGCGAATCAGTTTCGCGAAAATTTGCTACTGCCGCAACCGCCCGTGTAGTGTTACGCCCGTTTCAAACGTCGATCTTTTGCCGCGTCGAATCCAATTGTTAGACATTTTATTTCCAACTTAGAGGACACTTGTTTAGTACAAAAGGTAAATCTAGCTGAACCATAGCCGAATATCATGAAATGTAAAGTTTGTTTTCCTTGTTTATTTTTCTTTTGCCTGTAAAATAGAGAAAACTAGTCGGCTGAATTAAATTCGACGCGGCAAAAGATCGACGTTTGAAACGGGCCTTAGTAATTGTCAAAAGAGGGTCACAGTACTCGTAGTATCACAGTAAAAATAACTTTAATATTGATTAAGTATGTCTTCTCCTACTTCGCTCTGCATTGCATGCGCGCGACGCGACCCGTAGACATCGCTAGATATAAAAGAGATATGGTTTTCCTGTATAATCACGTCCAGGGACTGGGTACGATAGAATGTTCCAAGATGGCGGAGGATGTTTGGAGAAATGAAGAGGTAAGACAATAATGCATTCCTATCCCCAAATATTGGTCAAATATCATTTATTTTGTATAGAATCTATGGCAGGAGACCTTGTGTCCATTTTCCTGTCGATTGAATTACAATTAGGGACGGGACAATTCATCTGTAGATGTTTGAAAATCACCTACTTTGTGATTATGT
The DNA here is from genome assembly GCA_033964015.1 of Scolanthus callimorphus. Classification (NCBI taxonomy): domain Eukaryota; kingdom Metazoa; phylum Cnidaria; class Anthozoa; order Actiniaria; family Edwardsiidae; genus Scolanthus; species Scolanthus callimorphus. The sequence goes on from CM066914.1 coordinate 6,304,526, forward strand.
GACAAGTTTCATGACGATGAAGCTGAAACCTTGTAGCAACTACGCGCTTCAAGCTGCTTCAAGTTCGTATATTTTGTAAACGACTTAAAACTTTACATTTGTGTTTACTGTTATTCTCGTGAGGAAAAGAAAAACAGGAAAGCATTCCTCAAACCCCTTGCCAGAATCATTCTTATGGCATAGGTTTAACGTTAGTCAGATTTCCCTGTTTGAATTGAACAGCTCCCATGAATGTTTAAGGCCCCGTCCACACTACGCCGGCTAAATTTGAAAACGGCTAATTTTTTATACGGTTGTGCCTTCCGTTTACACTACGCCGGATAATTTCCCACCGAAAACGGAGCTTTTCGAAAACGCTTCCCCACACCTGGAATCATACATTGTAATCAGACTAAGGCATATGACCAGAAACATATAAGTGGGTTGAAACGTGTAACAGACGAATGAATCTGATGTGACAACCTGCGAACAACTCGCGATCAATAAACACCATATTTGGAAAACAATGTCCTTGCATGCAGCCAATCAAAATTCAGATGTGACTTTTCACTGCACACGGCGCACACGGCAGGCTTCGGTGCTCGTTTTGCAAAGCTACATTCTGATTCATCGATGCTTGCAGATTTTTGGAAGGCTTACCGGCTTTTCTACGAGATTTCCTGCTGGAAAACCAATTAACTTTGTAAGAAGAACTTCCAAGCTCAACAAAATGCATAAATTTCTCAGAAGGAGAAAATAACTCAGGAATTTAGCATATTTTGCAAAGTAAACTCACACCACTCTGAGTTTCGGGACTTCAAGAAAAAGAAGTTGGCCAAGCAGAGTTTTTATGGCTAGGACCTCTGAGAAACTATTGTAGAAATAACCAGAACGGGAGAAATGAATTTCAACGTTGGCTGGATTCTGTTGATCGAAAAGGAACTACTTAATTTACACGTAGGAACGAAGGAGAAAAACAGCTCGGCTATTTGCAAGGGATCCGTTCTTGAAACAAAACAAACACAGAAGAAGGGAAATTAGAGTAGTTCTCCAGTGTGCTCTTAGTTATAAAATTCAAGATATGTTGTCGTTGAATTTGTACTGGAAAATGAGATGTCAAAGAAAGAACGAAGGATCCAATCAAGCTAAAACAAACAAGTAAGGCTCGACAAAAAATGTGGTTGTTTTTTTCTTTCAGTAGTGAATTTTAAGAAACGTTTAGTTTATAAATTAACTTATCGATTTTATTTCTTTATAAATTGTTGTCTTTAGATTCTCATTTGTTTTTCTTCTTGGTGCTTTTAAGCCTGATTTTTTATGGATTTTGAGCATGGAAAAGAAACATTTCTCAACTCATTTGTGCTTCAGTTGTGGGGAGTTCGCGCGCGTTATTTTTAGAAAACATGACGAATAACATCTCCCGTTGCTGATTGGCTAAGCGATAAATCTGTTGCTTTCCAAATATGGTGTTTATTGATCGCGAGTTGTTCGCAGGTTGTCGCGCTGTTACACGTTTCAACTCACTTATATGTTTCTGATATGACATAAAGACACTTTGAAGTCTACTTCATTGTTAGTTAAAATTCAAAGGATATTTGCCCCCGCAGGATTTGGCCCAGAGGCCAAAACCCGAGGAGGCATTATAGAACCCCCGCGTAAAGAGAAAACATAAGGGTATATGGTACATATGCCAGAAAAAATCTCGATCCGTCGGAGCAGGGACTGCAAAAGGTCTTGGGTAACGTTTATGATTGGATGACAGGATCATGTGATTAGCAAAGGAACGCCAATGATTGGCGCAAAGTAGCTATGGTCATTGCCAAAAAGCCCGCAAAAGGTCTTGGGTAACGTTTATGATTGGATGACGGGATCATGTGATTCGCAAATGATTGGCAGAGCCTAACAAAGAGCTGTTGTTCGTAAGCGTGGGTTTGAGACCTCTACTGTTGTCATGTCACTGGCGGATAATAAAAATTCTAAACATTCACAACAAACTGGTCGTGACATTTAATAAATCACCAAAAACTCTAAGGAGACGCTCAGCCGAAGTCAGTCAGTGCAATCCATAGTTCAGAATTAGCAAATGTTGAGCTGCTGTGGCTGTGTAGTCTAGAGAAAAACTTGAATGTTCACAAAGCTAAGAGCTCTAAACCTCATAATAGTAGTAAAGCATTCAAAATAGTTGCTATTGTGCTTAACAATAGGTCCGCTACGAAAGAATGTGATAATTTAACGACAAGATTTCCTTTTTATAAGTTCACCACACTCAGAAAGAGGACTTTAGAATTATTATTTTTGCATCAGTACAAGGGAGAAGTAGGCGTTTTTGTCTTCTTCCGATGTGTGCGCTGTCTGCTGTGTAATGGTTGCCTCTAAAGTATACTAAGTAGGTTAAAATAGTCTACCTTTGTTGACCGGAAATCTGGCAAGGGCGGAACATGTTTTTTAGTGCTGTTAAATTAAGTTCTATTATAAGCTCTTTAGCAGCTTCAGGTGATAGCTGGTATAAAAACGCAGATATAGGTTATTAGGGAGCAGCGATTGAAAAAGAGCAAAAGCAGAGAAATCGTGAAGCAGAGACAGCCAACGAGACACGAGAGTCTAAAGTCTTGTGTTCTGTTCTCCGTTGTAAGTATTTCCGGAAAGATCAAATGGCTTTAAGCTTTCAAGTATTCATATTCATAGAGTTTTCAAACAAGATTTTTGTGCGCAAGTGTTTCTGAGTAAGAATGTGTATTAATAGTTGTTTGGAATTGTGACACAATAGTTTTCAGAAGAATTTTCGGTATTTCGCTAGAGTTTCGCAAGAGTTTTGACGGCTTTTCGTACTTTTGGTTAGAATTGTTTATAGAGTTTCGGCTTATAGAATTTCACATGTACTGTATCTTTAACGGTTTTGTAATACAACTGACAAACTCCAACAAGCTGATAACGGTGGGTTCGCATGTTGTCTGAAACAGCTGTAAAAATGTTAATTGAAATACATCTGCAGTTTAAAAAGCACAGGGTCAGCTCTAGTGAGAACTATTACTAGTTTAAGGTGAGTTTGAAAGACTGCATCAAAGCCTTTTAAAACAAGCCAGCATCCGGTGGAGTTAATAATAATAATAATAATGACATTTATTTAAACACGATAAAATTACTTTTAGTTTTATCCCTGGCCTCTTCTCTCCTTTTACATGAGAATAAAACATTTAACGTCCAATAGAGCCAGGTACTTTTGGAATGTAATGGCCTACTTTAGACCATTCTAAAAGCCATGGACACTAGGGCCCAAGCTTATCTATTTTTACCTCTTAGGTTATTGCTCTGCCTGGAAGTTCAGATCCACCACAAAATTCAGGTAAATTTCCTACTATAAAGAAAATATGCATGAAAACAAATTAATGTGTGGTACTAAGCACTTTATTCTTATGTTCAGATTTAGAGGCTATTGATGTCAAGTCTGAGCCCCCTAGTCCCGATGATGCAGGGAGAATAATTGGTGAGCTTAAAATGCCACTCAGAATTTTTACATCCATCAAACATTTTCAAAAGAAAATGAATCTTGTATGTGGTTCCATGCCATGGTTTTGATTAAGCCATCCTCTTTTGTAGATTCTGACACTCAAGAAGATGCTGACCAGATCATTCCAGCAGCCAAACAGAGTCGAAGATTTGCTCACAGTGTAGCAGAACAGAAGCGCAGAGATGCTATTAGAGTACGTTCTTACTAGAAATGGGAGATTTTAGGATATAATATCTACTTCTCCATAATCTAGTATTTGGCTTGGCACACACTGGGGACAGTCACATGGACTAGCCACCTACAATAGTGTCCCTGAAACAAGTTGCACACACCAAAGGAAAACAAAGAAGTCCCTGAAACTACATGTAGTCCAACAAATCAAGCCAGTTTAATTTCTAGGACATATTCTCTAGTCATTTTGAGGTAACCAGCCCATTCTTTGTGGTTGTCACAAGATTTTGAAGCCTGTCATGTGCATAATGATTGCAAAAAGTTTCATTCATTTTCTGTATTCACCTGCCATGTGAGGGAGAATCTCAAGATTTTTGACAAAGTTGGGTTGACAAGTATGGACTGTCCACTAGTGTGTGTTGAGCTTTAAAGTTACTGAAATGATTATATAATGGAGATCAGAAAATGGTAGTAGTTAATGCCTTTTCTTCCAAAAGTCATTAAAATATCAAACTTTTCCCATATTAATTTAATCCGTTGTCAAGTAACATATTCAGATGGTCATAAATTCCTGGATCCGCCAGTATGATCCCACCTCTTCATTAGAAATGACATCCATTCGCCTTTGTCGCACGCCGCCATCTTGAGCATGGAAACGAGGCCAAGCAGGAAACATTTGTGTGTGTTTTTTTGCCATAATTTTCAGCACGCTTTTCAAATTTCTGTGTTAAAAATCATTGCTATGCGCCAGATTAACATTTTAAGCGCAGAATCTGTGTTCACCTTGCATGACACATCAGGCGTCCTGCTTGGCCTCAATTCCATTCCAGTAAAAAAAAAAACAAGATGGCACATATGAGACAAAGGCGAATGGCTGGAAATCAAGCCTCACCATAATATCTAAAAAATGCTTTTCAAGTTCTTTTGATTGGAAATTGAAAACATGTTAATAGTGCTGCTTTTGCCCACAGAAAGGATATGATGATTTGCTGTCCATTGTTCCCATGTGTCAACAGAGCACATCACCTGGTGCTCAGAAGCCCAGCAAAGCTATTATATTACAGAAAAGTATGTATAATGTATGTATAATGCTACCTCCACCACATGGAGGGGTGCGCTATGAACACAGGCTACCCAAGCTCTCAATCTTTATAAATTATTTTTAAAGAAATAAATCATGCCCTGATCTGGGAAAAAGGAACTTCTTACTGACCCTAGCATATTTTGCATACAATGTACAATCCTGTGATATCTCTTTTGCCAAATTTGAGACAAGGTATATGATTCAAGAAAAGTAGGTAGATTCTGCCAAAAAATAGCATTCAAAAGAGCAATATCAGTTTTTTTGTGCTATTTTGATTCTTAGTGAGTCTAGCCTCCTGAAGCTTTGAATAATCATATAGAATCCATAGCTTAAGTCTCAGATGTATGCTGATTGGCCAAAACTTAATCAAACTTAAGGTAACCTGATTCTTTTTGGCACCTGTTGGGGCTTTCTAGTGAATATTTTATGGATGTGGTTGCAAGAAAAAAAGTCATTGCCTGATGAGTGAATTCCATTTTAAATTGGTCTTGATACTGTGCTTATCAAATCAGCAAATCATGTGGCCATGAACTCATGATATCAAATTTCACATTAAATTTAACATGCAATTCACTCCTCTGATGTAAAGTAATGAGCCACCAAATGAATTATCTAAAAAGCATTGAGTGGTTCATTCGTCCCCATCATTTTCATCTTCCTAGGTTTGTTTCATATTATTACCAGTACAGCTTGTCCAAAAGATTAAGGCGTGTATTATTCTTTTCCAGGCATTGATTATATATCATTCATGCACCAGCAGAGAAAAAAGCATGAGAATGAACTAGAAAAGTTGAGAAAAGAAGTTATGGCTCTGAAAATCATGAAAGCGTAAGTGTATGGCCACCTCCTTGCTAAGTTACTAGAAAAGACATAATAGCCGAATTCACACTAGAGATGAGTTTCCTGCCTGAGACGAGTTTCTCATCTTGAATGTGCCTGAGACGAGTTTCTCATCTTGAATGTGTGGTTCCCTGTTCTTCTGTGATCATGCAAAAAAAACTTTTTTGAAGGAGAAAGTTTGACGATGATAAGCCGACTAGTTTCCGACTAGAATTCACACAAGACAGGTCATTTTTCAGATGAGAAACTCGTCTCAGATGGGAAACTCATCTCTAGTGTGAATTCGGTTAATATTGAGGTCTACATGCACTGTAATTTGGCACAGTTGCCTTGTTCTCTTACTTTAATGTATTTTTTAAAAGCAGAACAGATAATTGGTTTTAAGGATCCTACTGGCAGAATCCTTGTTGGCAAAGTCATTAATCCCGCTGGGTCTTGTCGGTTTTTATTAAGTTTCCATGCAGGTGTAAAGGGTTGCTTTTGGCCAGTTCAGACGTGCTTGGCTGAAAGAACTGTACAGTTAAATGGCCACAACAACTATGGAAACAAAACCAAGAGTTTTTCAAGTGCAATATTAAAATTTGGATCTCTTTCACTTTACAGGAATTATGAACAAATTGCCAAAGCTCATCAAAGCCAGGTTGGTAATATCTTCTTTGATATGACTTGCTATTCTATTATTATTTTACCTCTCCATACTTGCAGTAATCTGAGAGAAGTGCTGTGCCTCTCGTGAATGATATGAAATGTTTATTCATGTAACATGTCGGGGCCTTGAAATTGGAAATGCACTTACCCACCACGTCAGGCATTTGTTTACACCAAGGCCCTCTACCTGTAACTCATTAATTAGCACTCCCTGATCAACAAGGGCAAAGCCTTTTGAAAAGTCAGCAAAAAATACTCTGTCATAATTTTCCCCTCTATCTATACACATACTATGCTTTTGTAGAGTTTGTTCTATTGTAACAATCACTCTTTGTATTCTTAGCCCAATACAGGACAAAAGAAAGTTTCTGATGAAGCTAAATTTAGTGTGGTAAGTTTGTTGTGCTACTTCAGCTCTACTACTCTTCCCAGCAGACTGAGTTTAGTGTAAATGTATGAACACTATGAAAACTGCTGCCCCTGAATCTTACACCAGGCAGGTTTTACTCAACAATATCACACCCGAGATGCTTTGTCACCATGTTTTTGGAGCAGTGAAATCCAAGGTGGCTTTCGGAAGTGAGTGAGAGTTGAGAAAGTGGTTCAAACATTCTCACAACTCAGAAAACACAAACACAAGGTCAGGACTTGCTGGTCTGTTTACTATACTGTCGACTGAATCACAATGTCGGATGAGGACTCCATAAGTCGTCTGTGCACTTAAAAATAGAATAGCCACAACCAGATGGAACAACTTTGCAGGTCTATATGTAGCTTGAAAAGGAAAGGTTGAAACTTGAACTTGAAACTAGATTATTTTCTGTGACATGAAATATTACCCTGAGTTCTGTTTCTTTATATATATAGTTCAAACAAATCATGGACAACCAGTTTTTGACATTCAACGACACAGTAGCCGTAAACGACTTTGACAGTCTGTCATCTGGGATCTTCAACTGGCTAGAGGAATACTGTAAACCCCAGGTATGTGTTTGAGGTTTCCCATGGTGTGGAGTAACCAACCATCAAAGTCGCCCTTACTATGTTCCAGAATGCCACTGGTGGCAGAAACAGGGCAGCAATCTACCAAACGATTTGCGTGGTAAAAGAGAAAAAAATAAATCAATGTTTACAATTGCCAGACTTCAAAGACTTGCAGCTCTGAAGCTGAATTACACTACGATAGGTCTCAACGGCACCAGACACTACAGACACCAGACAGTACAGACACTAGGGGTGGTAACTGGCAAAGGGTTTATTGCGTCCTCAGTGGTTCTTTACTGCCGATGATACAAGTCAAGATTCCAATTTCATTTGGGCGATTCTGTGCTGTCAATCAAATTATAAATCACATGATCAGGACACATTGTTGTGCACTACATGTGTAACAGTGCTACTAGTACGACCTTGAGTTCATCATGGGTTGAAGTGATTTGTCATTTCTCCTGTGTTACACGTCTTTCGGATGAGGCAATAATCCGAGGTCCCACCTCTCAATACTCCACAATAACAAAGCTGATCATGAGGGACGTAAAAGAAACTCTGGGCTGGTCTATTCTCAGTGATAGAACTCACTGCAATATGATATATAATATATAACCGCACTTATGATTGTAAACTGCACTTGTAAAAAACTCATTGTAGAGATCTGACATCTCGCAATTTGTAAAGTACTTAGAGCGCATGGAATTAATCGCTTTATAAATACATACATTTATTTTTTTTTTTTTTTCAGTTTTTCATGGATACAGTCATTCGATCCCTGCGGACGCTGAGCACGCAAGGTGCGTTCCAAACCTAGTGATAACTTATTATCATGGTCTTGAAAACTAATACGGAAAGTCGTACAACAACCGGGACAAGAAACAGCAAATAATAATCAAAACTGGAACTGTATAGTGTATCTGTGGTTTCCCTATGACTCGTCATAGGGCTGTTCCAAAAAAGCTGTAACCCCCTATCGCGGAACTATGATTGTTCATCTTCATAGCCTCCTCCCCAGGAAAGGAAGAAATAGAAGAGAGAGAAAAAAACGAAAAAACAACAACATTTTTTTCTCTTCTTTTCTCTCTCCTCTTTTTCTTTCGAGCGTTGCTTGCGGGGGAGGCTAGTGTGTTCAAGAATTGCTGTGCCACTCTTGAAATTCGAGGGCTCCTATAGATAACTTCGTCACATGACGAGTAAGTTCCACGATACATTTCACGCGAAAAATGATGAATTTCTCTTGGATCCCATAGCAAAGATTTGATATTATTTCGAGCTTTGAACTTTCTTTGCGCGCGGGTAACCTGTGTTTTTGTCGAATTCAGCTTTCAACCATTGACTTCCACATTAAATCTCACTCGTCTTTAGCCAATCAACGCGCGCGTAAGAATGGGGTTCTGCACGAAATTTGAAGCAACCCTGAGAAAATTCCATGTTCTCTTAAGACCCCTGTGGAAATTCAGGAAAGACCCCTTTAGAAATTCAGGATTAAGAAAATGCCCTGTGAAAGTTCCAGGATAAACAAAAACTCCTGTGGAAATTCCAGGGTCATAAGCAAAGACCCCTGTGGAAATTCCAAGGTCATAAAGAGATACCCCAGTGGAAATTCTAGGTTCCTCGATAGGAGAGCAAAAATTAAATGGAACAGCCCAATTTTGGCAAAGCAAATCGTGACGTGCGTCATATCATTGAAAGAATATATAGAGAAATGGACCTGTTGGTTAGTTTGAGTTTCAGAGAGGTTGCAAATAAAAATGTGCGTTTAATAGTTTTTTTTTTATGCGTTCTCGCATAAGAAAATCATGGAGTTATGCTATTCTATTATGCGGGAGGAAGCGGGCCTTGTGCTCTGACAGCAGAAGGGTTGACTTAGACTTTTTTACTCTAGAAGCCAGCTTTGTAAGCATCCGAGAACAGGAACAACTCTCTAGGCAATATTCAAGTTGGTGGGAAACCGAAAGAAGCATTGACAATTTGAAAAATGAATAAGAATGGGAATAGGAATGGGAAAGAGAAAAAGAAAAAGAAAGAGAGAGGGAAAGGGAACATCGCACATTTTGGTCTCCCTGTGGAAAGGGCCGGGTTCTAATAAAGCGACTCTTCACTGTTCCTCGCCCTTTTGTTATTCAAATCGAATTACAGCCTGGAATGGAGGCAGTGAGCAATATTTTCTTCCCTCATTATTATTCGCCATTATTGACTGGGAAAAGTTGAAATTCAGTGTCAAAGCTCACATCAGCTACATCAGAGTGTACGCGTGAATCCTGATCATCTGTTTAAATTTGTCAGCAAAGTTATTAATCACCGATGTGATTAGATTAGGAGAACAACACATTTAATTCTCTTATCTATATTATATGAGATATTCTGTTGATTTCTTGATGAAACCAAAAAAGACCCAAGGATGAACGTTGTTTACTGAAAAAATTGTCAGAGTCAATAAATCAACGTACCTTGGGTACTAGAATCTTCGATCAGTTTCATTTTGCTCGAGAGACGGAAGTGGGAGGAGCCGGGACCCGCCCCCACCCCCCCCCCCCCCCCCCCCCCCCCACACACCACACACACACACACGCACACATACTATCCTTCCCGCAAAGACAGAGAGGAAATGATATTTGGGGATCTTTTTCTTTATACTTTTATTCGGCTGCAGTTATTTCTCAAACTTTATTGTCAAAAACAGATGCTACCTCCCGGTGCTTCTACACGGCCTTCACAAAGCTGGTAAAAAATAATTCAAGGGAATGTTCATTTTTGTGCTGATCAAAGTACCACCTCCCCCTTAGTTTAGGCCTTAATTATAAAGCCAGTACGAAATCCATTGTTGTCAACGGTCCATTATTTTTAAATTGGATCGCGCGCGCTGAAATTGTACACTTTCGGCTTTTTATCATTCACTATATAATTAATAAATAACAGGTATCCATGCTGTCCAACTAAGAAAAAATGGATGATTCCTCGGAACTCGGAATTGGACGAGGCCGCAGAGTTCCTCTGAATCATCCAATTTGTTCTTATTGGGCAGCATGGAGTCCTATTATATAAACTAATATCAAAATATCATATCCTCCAAATTTAATATTCATAATTTGCAATGCTGTAAGTATGTGTACAAAATCTCGAGCTTGTGCATTCATAAACTGCGAAGCTAGAAACTCGTAGAAAATTCATTTCCGCTCTGTCTGCCGCCGGATTTTGCTTTCGCAGCCCTTGTTACTCGCACGCTGAGCGTAGACTCAGGGTGGGTCAACGATGAGGCATGAAGACATTCTCATATGTTCTTATCATAATTTTGTTTATTTTTGCTACAATTTAATTTTCTATTAAACATGTTGAGCCTATTACATTAACATAATACACGATCACCTTGTGCTTGCAACGTCCTTTTCTTTGTAGCTGAGCCAATATATTTTTCTAGTGTAACCAGAAAAGAAAATATTTGTCTTTAATTTTGTGCTTAAATTCTGTAATTACATTTTGCCCATTTTACATTCAAATCACTCGGGGAGTTTTCAGACATAAATTAGAAGAGAATTCATATAGATATCCGTATGTACAAATCAATTTATCTAGTCAGGCTTTAGATTATTACTATAGGTTTTACTGTAGACGAGAAGTCATGCGACTCTATAATGGAAAAGTGTGGTTTCAGTTCTATTCCCGCAAAAACCCCATTAAGTGATAAATAATCAACAGCCCTAAAACACCTGGATGACTTATTACTTCACTTACCACGCAACACGCTGAGCTTTTGCTCGATATTTCAGCTGAGCATGAAAACTGTTCCAATTTTGGTACATAGTAATTCCAGAACGCCATCCTTCTCGGTTCAAAGGCGTGTGCTAACTGAGGGGAGAGTTGTAGCTTCAAATAAGCCCCCTTAGGCTGACTATATTGCGTCCAGTTCACGTTTTCGACCGGAAGAGGAGTAGGTTGTCCGTCTTTGATAAAATTACTATACAACTGTAGTATAAAGTGACTCATTTCTCTGTCTTGGTCGTCAAAGGAGGAGCTAGAAGCGTTAAAATGCGGAGCCCCGAATGAGAAATCCACGTTACTGCTGTGCTGTACCCACACCTTGCTATAGTTCGCTAAATGTCGGAACTCGAAAACATAGGTAGGGGAGTACTGTGAGTGGTAATTAGCGCAAGCAATGGTTGGCCCAGCAATGTAATAGTCCGTACACATATCCACCATAGCTGCCTCCAGGGTTACATGGTCTGCGGTCTTCCCCCATGGGTAGTAGACTAGTTCCAGTGCGTCTGCTAGCCGCATGGCCATACCGCGATCTCTTATTCCCATAAACATCTGAATCCCTCGTTCGATTCCTTTTCTAAAGAGCTGTTTGTCAAGGGTTTTCGGAAGCTCGAGCTGCTGAAGCATGTGCACGCCGTCGTGTTGGGTAAAACCTAAGATTAGGGGAACCCTGTGGAATTTCCCTGCCTTCCTTAAATTTTCGGGTGTGTCTGGGAGGTAATGACCATCGACAACTGGCCCTGGCCATTCTGGGTAATGAAACGCTAAATCCTCCGCGTCTTTTGTTTGCAGACACTTCACAACATCCTTGTGCTTTTTACGATCGCATAGCATTTTTCGCGCCAGACGCTTCGACTTGTCTAACGCCTCTTTGCGCGGCAAAATGGCGAAAGGAGAAAGTTCGGAGCCGCTCTCGATAATGGCGCTCTGGAATAGCCCTTTCGTGAGAGGGGATAGCAGATGAAGCCCGACGCTCGATCCCCCTGCGCTGTTACCGCAAATTGTAATCTTGTTGGGATCTCCGCCAAAGCTGGCGATGTTCTCCTTGACCCATCTCAGCGCTTGAACTTGATCCAGCATCCCATAATTCCCCGGGGCCGCGTCATCTCCCGTGGTGAAGAAACCTAGCGCACCCAGTCTGTAATGAATGGTTACCAGGACAACGCCATACAAGGGTGTTATCTCACCTGGTGTTTTGATCCTATTTGGCGTACCCAATAAATAGCTTCCTCCGTGGATGTAAAAAAGTACCGGATACCGACGTTTTTTGCGTTCAGCCGCTGGCGCGAAAATGTTCAAATACAAACAGTCCTCGCTCACGTTTTCTTCTGTAAACTCCGGCCATATTTTCTTGATCGAATCTACCAGGTAAGAGTAGCCTCTAATGTAGCTCGGTGGATGAATGCAGATGTTCCCAAAGGACGTTGCATTAAAGAAGCCCCCTTTCCATTTCTCGATGGCTTGCGGTGGCTTAAAACGCAGACTGCCTAATGGTTTCTTAGCGAAAGGGATTCCTAAAAACTTATTAATTCGCTTTACAGAGCTGTGCGAACCGGGAAAAGCCTGAGAAATCCCTAGGATTTTTCCGTACTTTGTTTGAAGGATGACTTCTCCCATTTGCGATGGTAGAAACCACATCCAAGAACTGAAAACCAGAACCTTCCACAGTAATCCGATGACATCCATGGGGGATAATTTCTACCACGACGACTTCATTGTATTTCCCCTTCAGGTTGTTTTTCCAAGGCAGAGTACCATGCAGAGATTTTGAGGTCTGTGTCAAGGCGTTTGATATAGTACAAATGCGTCAAAACTGAAATCCTCTCGTGGCTGTGTTTGACAAGAAGGCTTGGCATGTAATAGGGTCACCGTAGTTCTCACCCCTCTCCCCTAAAATTTATCAGTTTTGTGGTATTACACGACATTAATTGTGCTACGAATGTGGCCTTCCGCCAGCTGAGACCAGGCCGCAAGTTAGAAGTCAATTCGCAGACGCTTGAGTTTATTAAAAGGGATTTCTCACTTCAGTAATGCCTACCACTGACAAACAAACTCCAAAATGCCTTATACAGCAACCCCTTTTGATGAAAGAGTGTTGTGATTCGCCAGCTGATCACTTTAGCAGCAGAGGTCAGTCTGTATTAATCCACGGTGCGCGCCTAGCACCCATGTAATTCGTAGAATGCGTAATATATAGTCGCGTCTAATCCGAACCCCAAGTGCAAATAGGCCCGGATTCCGTGCATCTCTGATTTAACCACATGATTGAAAGCTTAGCCAAGAACAAATTGGATCAACGACAAAACAAACAGCACTGAAGATGGATACTTTTCATTGAATATTTCAAAGTAACTATTTTAAAGTGCTGTGGAGTTCCTGGCCCCTTGAGTCTTAACAACGGACGTGGGTTCCCTTAGGCTAGAAATACACGGCATTGCTTAATTACCAGTGAAACATATACCGTGCTACCCATAATAATGGTAAACGTCGCGTATTTTGTAATGGAATATGACAGGGAGCGCTGCTAGAGTTGCGCGCGCCTTACTGTCATGAGTTTATTGCCGGGATCGAGCAGGTGTATGAAGGACCGATCCATATCTGGATGTCATTTTAAGGGTGCTAAAATATGGCGAGATTTAAATCATGTACGGCTCGGTGATCGATTGATTGTTTCAACACGCAATTGGCACTCAATAAACTCTCAAGTGTGATTTATTTTTGCTAGTGTAAGGCAACAAGAATCGTAATAGTCAGTGAAACACACTCCCTAACTCTCAATCCCTTTAACATTCTTTGCTGGACTATTTAGGAAATTAGCTGCAAGTACAACTTAAAGGGAGCAATCCGGTTTTATTGTATGAGCATGCGCAAAGAGGGAAAAGGGCTGATTTTAGCGGGTCGCGGCCGTCGTGATTATTTGCTCTTTTTCGCGCGCTTCCATCGACACTGCTTGCGAAGGAGACAGAGCTAGAGGGAATGCACAGGATGTAATTTGTGAGAACATATTTTTAACGCCCTAAATGTGATTGGCCTTGGCTCTGGACTTGATCTTCAGCGTCTTCAATTATGACTCAAGCGATGAATTCCTTGTGGTTTAAGGACTTTATAGCATGGTAGAGTAAAGATGGTGATTAGTGCGTTATCTCTGGTGTCTCGATTTTATTACTAGCTGTCATTCCAGGCGAGCCTTTTATTTCATGTAGATCTCAGAAGATATCCTTATCTCAAGCTCGCTGATTCACACCTATAATTGTATTTTATTAATTTCTTCTCCAAAATGGGTAAAAAAGTAATTCCCGGAAGGATAGATCGACTACCCTTGCCTCGCGGTTTGTTTCGCAACGCATTTAAGGTCAGTAGTGCCCTAGCATTAAGTTATTATATTCCCGCATAATAACTCCATGGAACTAGCTAGTTTTATCAACCACATAAAAATAAGTGGGAAATGTTTTCAGCTTTACGTCGCGTTCCGTTGCAGTGAGCGCGGTTTACAGGAATAAATCTCATATCACCTTAGACACCTTACAATCAAAGCAATGCTATCGCAACTTGCGGATATAGTGCTTACAACATCACATAGCGGGCAAGACAATGCAATTATTTGCTTGAGTGGCAACCGATCGATAGTGCCCGAAAACCAAACATCAAATCCCAAAGCAACCTTTCTATAGACCTTTCTATAGACACAGAATAAATCTCATATCACCTTAGACACCTTACAATCAAAGCAATGCTATCGCAACTTGCGGATATAGTGCTTACAACATCACATAGCGGGCAAGACAATGCAATTATTTGCTTGAGTGGCAACCGATCGATAGTGCCCGAAAACCAAACATCAAATCCCAAAGCAACCTTTCTATAGACTTCTTCAGAAAAGGTTGAACCGTCACAAATGTCTGTTACAGCCCGCGATGCATCATGGGAGCAAATAGGTATACCTAAACAGAATCATGGACACTGCATTTTAGGATAAATAACCATACTTTTCAGCTCAAGCTGTAAACAAATGATCCTCCCTCCTATAGGGAGGGAAGTGAAAGGGAGTCGGAATAAATAAAATTTTATTTGAATATCATCTGGCTGCATAAATTAATTAATATATGAATTATTGCGCAACCCGTGCTAACGTTGGAGTGTGCGAGTGATACATCGCACGCGTATCCACGAGTGAAAGTATGGCCTAGAGAGACCACGCCCTGGACCTCGGGGAAGTAGGTAATTAATCGGGTCCTCGGACGATGGGCATGAACGGCCATTAAGAGTCCCATTAAGAAAGCATCAATAAGAACGTCATCTTCTGTGTCATGCGCGATTCGATTCTTTTTCGTCGGAATTCCTTCACCCAGAACTCCCCGGCTCGTCTCCTCCACTGACGCATGCGCGAGATTTGATACAGAGCCGTTGAAAAAAGATCTTTCTGCGCATGCACCAACGTTCAAAACCAACCAATCAGCAAAGGTCCTCAAATGGATGTCACCAGTGCCTCCCCTGGAGAATGTTTCGTCGGAAACGCACTCGTTATATACGTGAACTTGACCTGTCAACTGACATTGCGCCATAAGACATCAACAATCGCCCCCACAGGTTCGCGCGCCGCACAGCGTCCGTTGTCCCCCCTTTTCATTTTTTTAAAATAACACCATTACCAAATCACCCTTCTTCTAGATAGGTGCCATTTGTGTAGAGTATTTTATCATTGATAACGTTCGAGCGAACATTGTTTTTGGGTGGTAGAGGCTGATACGCGAGCTTTGCGCCGCGCGGAGATCAAAGTTGACCGGCGTTTTCAGACATTTTCTGTAAAGATTTTACAAAACTGTAGACACCTTTCCCTGTTAGTCCTGTTACACAAAAACGTCAAATTCATCTATAGAACTCCCGGGGTGGTGGTGGTGGTGGGGGGAGTCCATATTTTTGGGGCGGGGGTGCTCGTCGTACCCTTTAAAATCAGGCCTCTGGTACCTTTTTATAGGGGTAAAAATCGAAAACTTATGATTTTTTCCAGATAGGTACCTGTTAGAGGACCGTTCTAGCAAATCAAGGAAATCAAACTTGTTGGTATTTCAGACGAGAGAAAATTACGAGGGAAATACGTCTTGTTGGTACCTTTTGAGGGGTCAAAATCAACTAAGCGACGCCATTGGTACCTTTTAGGGGTAAAATCGAAAGTTCCCGACGAGCACCCCCGCCCCGCGCTAGAACTCTGTTGATATATAAAAGAAATGTAAAATGTTTTTAAATCGGCCCATGCAAGACCTAAGATTGCTTGTTATCTACTGAAATTGTGCGGCCCATTCTCTGAAAAGCGCGTTCTCCCGTTTTTCAACATTTACTTGGCATACCTTTAATTCAACCAATATTCTATCATTATATGTAGCCGTTTAAAATACGATTTTAATCATAATTTTTGGAATTGTATCGCGTCTAGTGCGCCATAGGAGAAACGCGACCGCGAAGTTGACTGATTCAAAAATAATACCGCGTTGTCCACTGAAAGAGTAAACAAATTGACTAAAAATGGCAGTGAGTCATTTATTAAGGCTGGACCAATCCAGTTCAACATTTAATTAAACATTTGTGACTGTTCACCAATGTCTTCATGAACACTATGATTTGACAAAACTCGGTATAAATATTTTTCAGTGCATGTTCAGCGATATTTAGCGTTGTTCAATGCATGTTTTAATAGCGTGAACCGTTCAACATTCGTGAAAAGGATCCGTTAAAACTAAATCAATGTACCCGTCGTGTAAAATGATTACCGACTAGAAGAAAGTGGTTCACAAGGGCGGATTTAGGGACGTGTCATTATTTCCCGGGGGGGGGGGGGGGGGGGCTCTCATTTTTTTTTCAAACAAGGCTAAAAAAAATACGATCCTCCCCTAACATAACAAAAAAAGGGACCCTCCCCCAGTCGTAAGTAAAAAAAATTGGGACCCTCCCCCATGTAATTTATTTCTGAAAAACCTGTCAGGTAGACTATTGTCCGAGTGATACAATGACTCTTTCATTCTTCTTAATATAGAAACTTTTTTCTTATTTCTGCCAAAGCTAAGGAACCGCGGTTATTATTTATCGCCTAGAGTATTTACGTGAGGATTTTGGGTAATACACGGGAAAAATGCAGTGATCCTCCCTCTATGAGTAGAATGATTAACGTGATCCCACCTGTCCCGTCCCCTATTTGACCTAGTACTGAAGCAAGAGTGGATGTTAATCAAGAGTGGATTACCAAGAGTTTCCATATTTACTATGTACGCCCGAATCACAGTCAGAAAAGTGTCTATTTTTAGAACTAGGTTTTCTGCTAAAATTCGTCATCCACAGAGTTCCCACTTTCTCGCCACGCGAAGAGTTGTGAGATCCAGCCTAAAATTAAATCACAGATCATTCGAAAAACCTTTAAAGTCGCAAAGATAAGGTAGGGTATTCTCTATTTTTTTGTGTGTGTTGAGTATACGATGAATTCAGGGGAATCAAGAGGGGATTCGAATACACTTTGCTGACTGTGATGTGGACAAATACAGTACGAAAGATTCTAACTCTTGTTAATCCACTCTTGCTTGAAGACATTTTGCCGAAAAAGGGGGACGCATATCGTTGCGCGCTCGAATTTTGATAAACGCATTTATAGCCTCCCTTAAGACCTCGTCCACACTACCCCATTTTCAAACGAAAACGGATACTTTTTGCTCCGTTTTCAAAAAGATTTGCGTCTACACTTATCGTTTTCGCCCGTCCACACAACAACGCGTATCCGTTTGAAAACGCTCTTACGCATTCAGTGGGCATGCTCCCATTCTCGTACCCAGAGCTCCCCAGCTCGTCTGCTCGCAGGGGAAGCTCTGGGGACATCCATTTGAGGGCCGTCGCTGATTGGCTAATTTTGAGCGTTGGAGCATGCGCTGAAAGGTCTTTCTCTCAGCGGCTCTGTATTAAATCTCGCGCATGCGTCAGTGGCTGTCACCAGAGCCTCCCCCGTGAGGTTACGAGCCGGGGAGCTCTGGGTTCGAGAATGGCATGCTCCAACAAACTCAACGCATGCGCATTTCGCCCCGGGGTCGGGAATTGTTTTTCCCCGGGGGAGGGGGGTGGGGAATTTTGATTTTCTCATCTCAAGCGCGTCGGGTTTTGCGAACTACAACCCAGTTACAGAAAATAACGCCACAGGCGATCCAAGCTCTAGTCATGTGGGGTACTGTGAAAGAAACATGCAACGTTGTCGCTGTAAAAATTATACGTAAATGTAAATATTGAAATAGAATCATGTGACATCTCCTTGAATGTTGTAGTTGTCAAATAAAGTACTCCTGGAGCGATTTTATTGCATTTTGGGTGTTTTTCGTGCCTTTTTCTTAATACCCCTACCGTATGTCAATCTATTATAACATACGGTAGGGGTATTAAGAAAAAGGCACAAAAAACACCCAAAATGCAATAAAATCGCTCCAGGAGCACTTTATTTGACAACTACAACATTCAAGGAGATGTCACATGATTCTATTTCAATATTTACATTTACGTATAATTTTTACAGCGACAACGTTGCATGTTTCTTTCACAGTACCCCACATGACTAGAGCTTGGATCGCCTGTGATAACGCCACATAAAATATAATGCAGAGCATGGCCCGTATACACCACGTTTGGAGACTGACACATTTGCACATTTCACAGTTAACGTCTTCTATAGAGAAGAAACAGATTTCGCAATTTCGTCTCAGTGGAAAAACATAAAAATGAATTAACACTATAAACAGAGTTCCGATTTCGCAAAAAGTCAAGTAACATAACTGCGAAATAGTTGCTCTGCAAATAGAATAAAGGTAAATTTCGCATTGAAAGATGCAGCTAAATGGCTACAACCGCGAATGGCCTAGGAATGTCACTTCTTTATTTATATTTTGTCTCACTTTCAGTGAAATGAGAACTCGTTCATAGACGAGAAAACTAAAGTACATTTAAAAACGAATTGTGAATGCTCGGACAGTATAAATGGAGTTGAAGTTTTTGTTGTGAAGCTTTGTCACGCAGAATTACCGTCTTTTTCTCGTCCGGGGGTGGGGCATTTTTCCGCTTTTTGTGTTCCCCGCCGTGGGGTATTCTGCATTTTTGCTAGCCCGGGGGCGGGGAATTTTCAGTTTTATTTTTAGAAATGACCAAATGCCCGGGGGGGCATGGTCACCGCTGGAATTGACTGATACATTACCCTCTTTCTCTAAATTATCACTGGAATGAAACAAACGTTCATTTTGCTTTCATTTTATTATCACACTAGTAACAAAATGAATTAGCAGTGATAGTCAGCTTCATAATAAATTAAATTCTAAATATACAAATATAATATACAATATATAATTCTTATTATAGCATGCTGAAAACAAAATTGTGAACTAATAATTGCAGCTCCCTACCATCTGCAGTAATTTCCACCAACTCACTTGACAGTTTTAA
The DNA here is from genome assembly GCA_033964015.1 of Scolanthus callimorphus. Lineage (NCBI taxonomy): Eukaryota > Metazoa > Cnidaria > Anthozoa > Actiniaria > Edwardsiidae > Scolanthus > Scolanthus callimorphus. The sequence continues at coordinate 6,323,956 of CM066914.1, forward strand.
ATTAGATGCCATGCCTGCAGTGAGGAGCTTGAAAACACTATCCTACCTCCGTGGGCTATAAAATCTTGACTCCTCTCCCAGTATTAGTGTAAACTAGAATGAGAGTGATGTATCTTTAAAGTGAAAAAAAAATCTAAAATTTCCCACCAACTCAAAGTCGATTTTGGACTATGTTGTTTGTATATATGTCCTACATTTTGTTTTTAACATGCTATGTTTTAAGTCCAAGAAGAACCATAATTTGACTGGATTATATCTGAGTATTGCCAGAGTTACTCAAATCATAATGTACTAATCTGAAATCATGGGAAAAAAGGAAGAAAACAAACTTGGAAAACATTGTCTAGTGAAAATAATACGAAGTCTGTGACCAGATCAACTTGTGGCATGGCATCATTTGAATGCATTTCACTCTAGCTTGTTTATTTCTAGTACAAAATACTATTAATATTTGTATTTCCCAAACTCCAGTTTCAAGTAAACTAGGCACAGATTTTAATTTGTGATTGACTATGGAAAATCAATGGAAAATGCATAGTATTCAATAAGGTGGCTGTTGTGCTTGGGTATATGGAGGGGGTGGTCCCTCAGGATAGCCTGGTTTGTTATTGTAATGGACCACTCCCTGAGATGGTGCCATGAATAGGGGGCCTGCACTCCCCTGAGGCATGGTATAGCCAGGGGGAGGATATCCTCCAGGTGGGGGGTAGGCCATCATGGGTGGGGCAGGGTATGTTGTTGTGACTGTAGTTGCCGCTACTGGGGCTGTTGTTAGCATGAGGCGTCGTCTTGGTACGTAGCGATAGCGATAGTACCACCAAATGATAAACATGACAAAGAAGAACATTGACAACACAAACCTGAAAGTGGAAGACAAAAATAATATTAATTGTAGAAGAGGCTATCTACCATCTGGTATAAAATGCCAGGCATCCCAGGGGGGGGGGGGGGGGGGAAGGCTTGTAAGGAATTCCAACCAGCATCTCAGGGTGTTTCACTGTGTATGTGGTCCAGGATTGATTCTTGGCTTGAACAGAGGAAGTTATCTTTCTGTTCAAGTTGTGATCAAGACTGCTGGTTCATATTATGGGTTGTTCTACTGTGTTTCCTTTCAGATCAGGCAATGAACCAAGGCTTGGTCTACCTTCCCTTCCATGTACAAGGGTTTTGTTTTGAGTGCCCTTGCGATGAGACCACTCTTTCTTTCTTCTAACAGCATGGGTTAACGTTTAGGATTCAGGCACCATGCCTGTTCTCAATAGAGTCATACTTACCATAAATACCATCTTGCATATACCACAGTACAGCAACTGCTAGTCCCACAGCAGTATTCATTGCTTGAGCAGCTATCATAGAAACAAGGCATTTGAAAGAAACACTCAGTATTACCAAGATTTATATCATAAAGGAACTTGTCTGAACAAATTTGGGGGTCCAGACATGACCTTTTTGTAGGACTGATTTTAGATTTTAGGATTCCTGGAAACCCATGAAACATTTGATTGTTAATCAAGACCCATTTACAGTAGCAGAAAAATGCACTAGTAGCTGTGTGTTAAGAGCACAACAACTTCCAACATTGTTGGTGAGTGTGCTTGTTTTTAGAGTAAACAGATGAAACAAAAGCAAAATATTAGACACAACATTCAACATTTGATGCCTAAACTCCTAAATTTTATACCAATGTCAAGCTCCAACAATCACACACCAGACAAAGGAAATCTTGTTGGTTTGTGCTTATGGCCACAGAACAAAAGAAAAGGTTTTTGGGGGACTTGTTGCAGGCTTAAGTCAGACACCATCCAACAAGTACGAACAACATGCATAAATGTTGCATGTTGTTGGTTAACAGTGCTATCCAGTGACATCACAAAGTTTTGATTGGTTTAAGCTGAATTCCACTAGTTGGTATGGCCAGGCCTTGTTGTTATTTATTGCCAAAAAAATCAAATATCCAAAAAAAAAACACTGGAGAGTCGGCTCACAGGCTATTTCATTTATTATTATACATCATTTATAATTATATCAGACTTAACAATGTAAATGTTTTAGCATCTAAATATAAGACACTTACTGATATGCTCTAGTCTTCAGATAACCTGAAGAATTGTAGTATGTGTAGCTACAATACTTGAGTGCCTCACACTGAAACACACACAAAGATTTAAAATACACCTGTCATTACTACAGCCGATTGCGTTTGACTGTTTAACCCCAACAGTTCGAGACGTTTCTATGGAGGACCAAAGAGTTCTGTCTTCTCTGATTGGTCAGTGAAAATAAACATGGCGGTTGCCCTTAGAAACGTCTCACTTTTTCTCTCACAACGCAACATTCAAACGTAACGTGCAAACTGTTTGGGTTAAACAGTCAAACACAATCGGCTGTACTTTTGCTCACCATTTTGAGTACTTAAGGTCTCATGAAAGGTAAAAATGTAAAAAATCATAAAATGACTTTTTTTCCGAAATTCATTTGATACAGTCTTAAAGTTTATTTGTAAAACCTCAAATGACACGTCAACTGTTTTCCTAGGCTTCAATTGTCCATTCTTTTGTCATGCTTTTTCTAGCACTTTAATTTTAGGTCAAATTTAGGTCGCGAAGCTCCTGTTCCCGCACGATTTAAGATATCGGCCTCAAATTTTCTGTGTTGTTAGAAAATGATCACAACTAAAAAACTGTGTGAGGGAATTTTTATTTTTGCTTGAAAAAGATTTTATGATCAATTTTGGGGCCACGAACTGTACAAAATGCAACTTTCAACTTCGCGCCCTAATATTTTCATACATATGCAAAATATCGAAAATTGCTGACACGGTTTTGCAGCTGCGTCTCGTGATTTTACAACATTCTTGTGTTTCTCCCAACATCACGCGTGCTCTATTGTGCCGATAAAGTCATAGAAAGTTATGCTCTAAAATATAGCTGATTGCTATATTTTAAATATAGCTGATTGTCATAGCATAAATTGCGATGCGACTATAATTTTTTTACGAAGACACCCCTCACGGTTTTACAGAGACCTTAATTGCCAATTCTAAATGCTTAATCGCAGGGACGTCAACTCTCCTGTTTTTTTTTTCTTCCGAGTCTCAAGTTTTTTGCTTGCTCTCCTGGGAAAAAATCAAGGCAACGACTGCCACACATTTACTGTATTTCTCCCGGGAGAAGTTCAGGAAATTTCACCATTTCAAGGCAGTCTCCAGATTTTTGAAGTCCTGAGGTTGACATCCCTGTAATCGTGAGAAATGAAGTGATATCTGGAGTTTGAAAAGTGAGATGCCCTTACAGCTCGAGTTTTACAACAGTAGAATTTGAAATGTGCAAAAAAAAAACAAGAAAATGAAACAACTTTTTGTAAAAGTGGCTTAATTCATAATTTATCCAAACGTCACAGCTTGGAGCTTACTTCACAGTGAAGCTTAATTACCGTGTAAACGCAAAAAAGATAGCTGTAACACAAAGTTTGGTACCTAAAAGGGACAGTACAGTATCTTTTTCGCAGGTATTTTCGGAAGCGATGGGCCAGATGGGCCATCTCCAAGTCAGTATTTAAACTATAAACTTAATCGGCGCTTCCTAAATTACATTTTTTCCCTATCCTGATTTCAAATTAGACAAAGTAAAGGCTAGAAAAACGTCCGATACTTACTAGTGATAATATTTGTGTTAAAGTAGCGCAGAACAGCAATTTTTTCATGTTTTTTGTCGTGATGTACAATGTTGTGATGTAAATTTTCTCGAACAGCTTGCTCGTTTCACTTTCGGTCACTTTCTGTTTAATTCCGAGCAATTATCGACTGTATCTGGTATAAACATGTAAACGCTTTATTGTATCATTTAAAAAACCTATTTAAAAAGCCTATACCCAAGTTTTCGAGTATAAAATTATTACCAGAAAGTTTCATAAACACAAAACATATAATTCGTCTGTGGTAATTGTTTTGTTTATTTCCGAATGCTAGCCGAGTTGCTACCGAGTAGTATTCGACTGTTCCGACGTTTGTTGCCCGCCAGGCATTCTGGGTACTTGTTGTTCGATAAACCAAGATGGCGGCTCGTTTTCCAGCTTCAGTACAGATGCAGAAAATGGCAAATATGCCGCAACAATCAGGAGTTTTTCCACGAACGCAGTTCCAACAACCATCGTATGGAATTCAGGTAATATTCTGGATGTTTATTTGCTGATTGAAACTCATGGTGAAGTCTTTGAATTGAATATCTTTTGAAAATGAAATGGTTTACTGCACTGTTGTCCTGAAAATTCTTCTGTCGTTTTTAGTTAAGATTTCCAACATTTTTCCCACCCACTCAATGCTTAGTAGAATGAAACAGTCATTCTGCAACCTGGCCATGGCCAATCCTACCCCTCCAATGCACGCATGGACACGTGAATTTGCTATAGCGCATACTTGTGGTCTATTGTCAATGCTGCGTTCTGATTGGTTGAGCTACTAGTAGGCTATAAGTTGTAGGCTATAAGTTATAGCCTACTAGTAGCGAAAAGTGTTGGATATGAAAGCCAGAAAATTCAAATGACAAGACCAGAAAACGTTGTTGGCTATGCAAATGGCGCCCTCATGGCCTCTCTAAGACCCGGTTCTCTCGAGACCGGTACAAAACTGCACTGGTACGGTACCGCCTCTTTATATGGTACCAGTACAATTCTGGCACATTTTGCAACAGTGTTCACATGGGACTGTGCCAGACCTAGCTGTGTGAACGCGCGATGGTACCATACCAGAATTGTACAGGTCCGGTTTTGTACCAGTCTTGTGTGAACAGGGTCTATATCAATTGCCTTCTAGTATAAACTATATAAGGGAAATGTAGGAATTTGATATCCTTGTGCTTGCATCTGTGCTTATATTCATGTGTAAACCAGCCCTCAGTTAAAGGCCCACCGCTAACCACCATTCTTTGCATGCCAGGGTAAACTGCTTTGATCTTTCCATTTTGTCAGTTTTTTAAGTTTTTTTCAGACAGTTAAACTATTTTCCATCCAAGTGATATTTTTTATAAAAGTGCAAGATGTAGGAATTCAAAACAGAAACACAAGCTCTCAAAGGATGGTGGTTGGCGGTGGGCCTTCAATGAGATAGGTACATGCAGGGTTATTACCATCTATAATATACAGTATAATGGAGCCAGTTATATCCGTTTCTCACAGCGCCCTCCCGGTGTCCAAAATCCAATGTCCATGAGGATGCCAGGAGCTGGCAGCCACCCTTATGGCCCTAACGTCCCCCGGGCAGGGCTCGCTCCAGGTGCAGCAGCTGCAATAGAGCAGGCAAAGAGAAGACAAGATTTGAAAAACAGGAGAAGGTAAAAGTTATTAGGATACAGAAATAGTATTTTGCACATGTAATATCATCCAAAAGTAGTATCATCGAAACGTTTTCAAAGAATATTATCTCCGTTATTCCAATAAAAAACAATTTTTATAGCATTGGAGCAGGTAAAAATAACAAAAAAATTAGCCTGAATTTTCAGCTGTCCTTTCTCTTTTCAATCCTACATGTATCTTCATAATGGCAGATAAGACTGAACATCTTGTGCCCAAATTGTAGCCAGAAATTGTGTTATTCTTCATCTTGAGAATGAATGATTATTGGTTACAGTTCCAGATTAAATTTTCAACTTTTGAAGATAAAATTTGTATCTCATGAAGCCATACAATACAATATCTACCACAGGCTACTGTATGTTACCTTTTGCTTTTTCACAGACATCATACAATAGTTTATTACATTAATACCATGTAGAAGGGAAGCTCAGGTTGGAAATTGGGAAGGCTATCATAGGACATTGGCCATGTAGAATGTTTTGTTTATGTGCATTGATGCATGTATACATACTCTTAGAGATAAAAGTGCCCTTCGATATTACTAGATTAACTGGAACAATGGGATGGAGGGTCGGTGCCATTTAAGCAAGGCAGCAGCAGTAAAGAGGGTCCCATGGCAACAATGCCACGGGTACACCCCAAATCTCTTCTCTCCAGGCATGGTGTGTTTGGAGAAAGGACCTGTGGCAGGATGTCATGGGAACGACCTCCAAGAATAATACTCCAAGCACGCCAACCTCCAGACCAGAATGTTAATACCTACCAATTAAATCAGCTTCTGCGCAATTCCTACTAGCACATCCCGGGGGGTATGGATATATCTCTTATAAGCATCGCTTTTCCAGCTCCCCAGCACTTGGATGATCATTAAAAAATTCTCTATATTACTTTTTATAATTTTATGCCAACAGTAGGAAGAAGAAGATAGCTGACAAAGTATTACCACAGCGGGTAGGTGAAAAAACTTGTTGTAGGCCTGTTCATCTCTTCATAATTAAGATTTTACATCATCTTGAGACTTGTTTTTTGTTTTAATTTTAGGTGCGAGATTTGGTGCCGGAATCACAGGCTTACATGGACCTGTTGGCTTTTGAGCGCAAACTGGATGCTACAATCATGCGAAAGAGAATGGACATTCAAGAAGCGCTGAAAAGACCAATAAAGGTCTGATGCTTTGCACTAATGATTCATTGGCTGGAAATTAATAAATCATGGGGCATACTTTTATGGCTAGCATCACAATTTTAGTTGCAATCCCAGAAAGCTTGCATGAAAAATTCACAATTAATGATCACTTCGTCAGGCCTCACAATTTGACTTTTTCTCCCAACAGCTTTCGGTTATGACCTAACGATCACCAAATGATGTGACCGCCTAACGCTTAGTTTCTAACGGTTTTGCTTAGAAACTATGTAATAAGCGCTATATAGATAACTGTATTATTATATGTATTAATTATTATACATTTTCCCATGCAGGATCACAGAGGTGCAATTTGGTATTGGCAAATCTGGAAATTTTATGCCTTAATTAAAGAAAAATAAATCCCAGAAATTATGTATGCCATACCCCCCCCCCCACCCCCCCATGGAAGGGTGTTGAAAAACAGTGACCCCCACCACCACCCCTCCGGAATTTCCAATGCCCTTCTGTAGGGGGGGGGGGGTGGTATGGATATTTTCTGGCACCTCACATTGAACATTCCAATACTAATTTTGTGAAATCAACTTCCTATTTTCCAGACTAAGAAAAAGCTTAGGGTGCACCTGACAACCAACTTTCAGACTCCTAAACCAGATGCAGAGGTAAGGATGGAGAATGTGATATTTGGCCCTTTGGGGCAGGGCTTTGGTATGCATCATGAAATTTTATGCTTGTAAATAGCCTATTAAAAAGCTGACACTCATGTTCAGAGTGATGGCCCTCTAAACTCTGATTTGATGTAAAAGATGCTGGTACAAATGGAGCAAAACGTTATTTCCTTACTTGCAGGATGAAGAAGCCCTGGTGCCATCTTGGGAGCTTAGAGTTGAAGGAAGAATTCTTGAAGATGTTAGTTTGTAAAATAAAAAATAATCCCCTTGTCCCCGTAACATATAGGCCCCCTAGTTTTTTGGAACAGAAAAAGGCACCCATTAACAAACAAACATGTGCTCTCCCTCTTGTAAGTAAATACACTCTGCAACATTATAGTTGTAAAATACTGTAAAAAATACAAGGTGCCAATAAAAAGATATTATATTCAATAAAGTCATCCCCCTATATATAGGCCTATGGGATTTTTTTGGATTTGTTATGGAACAAACTAGTTTTTACACAGAGAACAATTTAATTTTAAATGTTTTGTTTATGTCTTTTTTACTTACCCATTTTTTTGTCCAGCCTGCAAGCAAGACTGAGTCGGTGAAAAAGAGAAAGTTTTCCACCTTCTTCAAGAGCCTTGTTATTGAGCTAGATAGGGAACTATATGGCCCTGACAACCATTTGGTGGAGGTAGGATTCACATGAATCTATTGTGCATTCTGATTCTTGATGAAAGCTGATAGGTACATAGAGCAAAACTAATGGGTCACTAGGAATATTGAGTACTTATTTTGCAAAGTACACTCCACTGTCTCAAATCAAGGTCAGGGTGCTGTCTAAACTCTATTACCTTTGCTGTAATTTTAGCTCAGGGCCTCAATTTGAGGCTATTGCTTAGTCAGTGGAGTGTAATTCAGAAATTGACTATTCCTTATGTACTCAAGTACTAACAACACGCAACAACATGTTGCAGTAGCCAAATTTAAATTTAAATTTAGTTCAACTATTTCTATTGAAGAAGTAAGAACCCACAATGGCAGGGAACTGACAAACAGCTGACTCGTATACAAACAACAACATGCGTAACATTAACTGCATTTAAATCTAAATTAGATAAGCTACCTCCCAGCTTCTTCGATTCTTTTTAAAATCCTTATAAGGAACTGTTTTAATTTTTTAACTTTGATAGATACGCACAGCTTTTATGAAAAACAGCACCTTTGCTGATAGAACCACCGTGTTAAAATAAAAAGTATCTCTATCTATCTATCTAACATTAACAACTTTATTTTGTACAACTCCTTCATTCACATTATATATTATCATATCAATACACTCCAACCCTTTTGTCCAATAAGGAAAACATTCTCTTTTCTTTACCTTTTCATTGTATTCCATTCCATTGTATTCCACTGCATGTTATGTTACAATAACATCAGAAATACCTACTTCAGTAACCTTGTTTTTAATTTGTTAGTGGCACAGGACAACCAATACTCAAGAAACTGATGGCTTTCAGGTATAAATACATTTGCTGGTGTTGCTGTTTGTTGTACTCTGTACAAGTTTGATATCAGGATTTTGCAGTATGGCTAACTGGTTTTCATTCTAATAGGTGAAACGACCAGGAGAAGAGAATGTGAAGTGTACTATCATGTTCCTGTTGGACTATCAGGTAGCTGAAAAGTTCTGTTAGTGCTTTTTGTTTTGCATTGCAGATCTTATAATGTAGCTTTACTGTGAGTTTTATTCATTGACCTTTTTTCAAAAATGATGGCCAAAAAATGGAATTAATATTGTTATATTGAAATCAAATACTAGGTGTAAGATCTTCATTTAAGTCCATTTCCAAACTTGAACCTGGAAATTTGAAGAGAGGTTTATATGATGGCTGGTCTATGCATAAACTGTTCCCCTAGTCATTTAAAACACTGTTCATTTTTTCAATTTCAACTTTTGAACATGTGACACTTGCAGAAATTCTAGTGAAGCTTTTATGTCATTGTAATTTCATGCCATGGCAATTTCTAAATGTTGTTTAAAAATGATGGTATTCTAGTGCTACAAGGCAAGAATACTATCATCATCTAGTGCCTCTAAACATATTGTTTTATTCCTCATTTGTAAACTCTGTTCACTTTCCTCAGCCCCCACAGTACAAACTTGAACCCCGCCTAGCTCGCCTGCTTGGGATTCACACCCAAACTCGACCTGTTATTGTGAATGCCATCTGGCAGTATATCAAGGTAAGCTGAAGCTTGATCTATCAACATGTCAGTTACAAATATTTTCCACTCATTTTCCAGTATGGAAAATCCCTGGAAAAGGCTGGAAAAAGTTCCTTAGCTGGATTCTTCCCAATTTTTGAGGATATATATATATATGTTATTTACCGGCTGGGAGGTCCGTATAGGGAAAAACTGTGACCGAGGGCTGGAAAATGTTGACCGAGGCCGGTAAATGGTTACCGTGACCTACAGGTCAGAGATAGGAAAATATTGCCCCTGTGCGCACGCTCTAAGAACCAATCAGAATGCAGAATTTGTTACCGTGCCCTTGAGGAAAAAATAAGAAACCTGTATTTTGACTGTGTTTAAGGTGCCGTACACCTATTCAAAGGCAAAACAACATAAAGGTTTAGACACCGAGTTTAGTCATAAAACGTTCCCCGATTAGTGTCATTTTTTGCCAGTCAATAAAACAACTATTCAGCTTTCCATTTGGTATCGTTTTCTTTGAATAAATTTAACCGATTTCTTGAAATCAGTGAATAGACAAAGTGGGGCAAAATTAAATATGGCCTCCTATTTCTATAAAAACACGGCTAAGTCACACTTTTTTGGTCTTATACAGAAAGTCTAGTACCCTTTTATGTGCCTGTGAAAGCAAATCGGAATCGAGTTCTTGGCAGGCGCGCAATGACTTCGACTAAATCTAGATATCGGAGATGCTTACATTTATTAGAGGGCCCAATATTGGGGCTATTTTTAGAAATGAGTGCTTGTAATCTTCTTATCTTACCTCCTGATGCCCAAGGAAGTTTTTGCAAGGAAGTGCGCCAAGCTGAATGCTCTCCACCACAAAGTTCTGATAGCCTGAAATGGAGGTTTTGTTTCACTTCTGAACTGAAATTATGCATCCTTTTGCTTAATTTCCAACTTTTCAGCTGTTTCCTGACAGTATAATAGAATAGATATACTTTTGCCTACCGTAATTTTAGTGAATAACTCCAATACGGTGTCGAGAAATACAAGCGAAGGCCGTTGGGCCTCAAAATTCGTTCTGAACTAAACTCAAGGCAAAGCAAAAATGCATGGCCTTGACTCAACACAACATTGCGTACCGGCGTGAACTTTTGAAACTCCCCTGAGAGGAGTCACGTTGAGAGGACGAGAGGCGTTACGCATGTCGTTGGGTGCTCCTGCCAAAATAAGCTTCCTTAGAATCTTAATTTCCTTTTTCGTGATATTATGGTCGTTAACAATGGATAACGCTTCTCATCTACCAAGGTGACTCCTCTCAGGGGAGTTTCAAATTTTCATGCCGGTACGCAATGTTGTGTTGAGTCGAAGCCATGCATTTTGGTTTTGGTTTGAGTTTAGTTAAGAATGAATTTTGAGGCCAAACGTCCTTTGCTTATTTCTCGACACCGTATTGGAGTTATTCACTAAAATTCGGTAAGGCAAAAGTACATCTATTCTATTGTACTGTCAGGAAACAGGAAAGGAAAATCTCAGCTGAAAAGTTGGAAATTAAGCAAAGGATTAGAGGATGCATAATTTCAGTTCAGAAGTGAAACAAAACCCTACATTCAGGCTATCAGAACTTTGTACTGGACAGCATTCAGCTTAACGTACTTCCTTGCAAAAACCTCTTATGGCATCAAGCTTTCAAATGCCAGGTAAGATAAGAAGAGTACAAGTACTCATGTCTAGATATAGCCCCAATATTGCGCCCTGCAATAAATGTAAGCATCTGAGTCATCTAGATTTAGTCGAGGTCATTGCGCGCCTGCCAAGAATTTGATTCCGATTTGCTTTCACAGGCACATAAAAGGGTACTAGAGCTGTCGTTATAAACCAAAAAAGTGGGACTTAGCCGTGTTTTTATAGAAATAGGAGGCCATGTTTAATTTTACCCCACTATGTCCATTCACTGATTTCAGGAAGTCGGTTAAATTTATTGAAAGAAAACGATACCAAGTAGAAAGCTGTCTTTCTACTAGTAGAAAGCTAGCCCGTCACTTCGTGACGCTAGAAGACCCAACCGCCTAAGTTCCCCTTCCATAAACTGCTGATTTACATTTCTAATGACCTCCCTTTTTGTGTGTTTGTTTTACACTGGTCTCCCTGATTTTGGTGGAGAAAATGACGCACGTGTGTGTGTCTTGGTGAGTCAGTCCGGTTCTCAAATCTGTCTAAGAACCCACTAAAATGGAAAACGCAGCCTATTACAGAAAAACATTTGACTTCGGAATTGTTTGTATAATGCTTATCAGTAAGGCACGAGAGAAGAAACAGGTAAAGTTAAACTGTTCTAAGAAATTTCTTAGTTTATCATAGGAATATTTAGAGAATATCATTAGCGCGCGCTCTGTAGGCAGTGCCAGGTATAAGTTTGTTCAAACTTGAATGAAATTTTTCTCAGCTCAAATCTTTCTCGAATTAGAATTATCCCTACACATAAATCTGTAATCTGATTACAAATCTGTAATCTGTACAGTAATCTGTAATAGAACCATTTAGGTTTGAATGTCTATGGTGCTATCGGCTAAGGGAACTGTGTTCTTTTTTAGTTTATGTGGGAGATTTCAACATGGCCACGATGGCGGCTTTGTCCCTCGCTGAAAAAATCGCTTGAATTAGAACTTAGCCAAAGGTGAATCTTTTCCAACAAAAACACGCCCACTGGAGAGATTTCCTCCTTCTCTTCTGGTTTGTGTCCTTCGTTTTGCGATACAGCGTCAGGATTTATACTTAGAAAAAATTATTCATGGCTTTGTGGCATTTCGCCTTAGCGTGCTTCCAGAAAGCAAGGCGGTGTACGTTTGTTCAAACTTGAATGAAATTTTTCTCAGCTTAAAGCTTTCGAATAATAATTATCCCTGCACATTCCTGCAAGTAATCTGTGACAGAATCATTTAGGTTTAGATGACTATGGTGATTTCGGCTGTGCGAACTGAGTTCTTTTTTAGTTTCTGTGGGAGATTTAAAATGGCGACGATGGCAGCTTTGTCCCTCGCTTAAGAAATCGCTTGAAATAGAACTTAGCCCAGGGTGAATCTTTTCCAACCAAAACACGCCCACTGTGGAGATATCCACTTTCTCTTCAGGTTTGTGAACTTCGTTTGGCGACACAGCTTCAGGGCCAAGCGGAGTGAGTGCGGACGATTTAGCCAATCAGAAACGTTTGCGCAGACAACCCGATTATAATAGTATAGATAATCATTTGTAATTTCATGCCTTGTACCAACATTATACCCTAGGTGTAATTCATCAAAAATCTAGGCGTAAATCCACTAGGAGAACACAGCAGAGACTGCAAACACAGTCATTATTTTATGCCAAAGTTAAAACGTTAGGCATAAAAGGAATTTTTTAGGCATATTTACGCCTGTATTGGGCACAATTTCAAGGCTTGAAGAGGCCCAGGGACTGGTGAGAACCAATATAGTTCAGTGACCATGGGGAAGGGAATTATAGCCCGAAGATCCCTATTTTTTGACAACACTACTCTATCCTTTGTCAGTTAGTTTTAGTTACTAAACATATGAATGTTGTAACATTTCAGAGCCATAATTTACAAGACTCCCATGAGAGGGAATACATAAACAATGACCGGTATTTCCAACAGGTCAGTTATGATACAGCGATGACACTGATATTGGCCTGATATTGATCGAGCTGATTTCATGCTCTGAATTTAGCCAATCAGAACGATTTTAGATTCTAAAAAAATATTGCAATTGAGCAATGCTCGCACGGCCATTTATCAAACATCTCGCTCTCGGGTTAAACAATATTGCTCTTGCTGATGAAATTGTCTCCAACCATGCAGGCTAGCTTCAAATGGTTGCATGATAGCCTTTTATGTACCATGTGATGAGTTGTTTATGAACCACATGATCAATAGTTTTAGGCGTTAACTTTGTTTGAGAGCAACAACATAATGGATGCTCAAAGTCACCGACCAAAAGTAATATCACACGTTAAATAAATAGTGCATCACATGATCAATTTGAAGCAGCCCGCCAGTGGGCCGAAAATTTGAGGATTGTCACAGTCTACTGGGAATATGCATAGTACAAAGGTGCTGTAAAGCTAAATTTAATGAATTTCTTGTTTTAATGTTCTCTGTTTGCATTTCCAGATCTTTGAATGTAAAAGGATGAAGTTCAGTGAGATTCCTCAGAGGCTGAACCAGCTGCTTGTCCCCCCTGACCCGATTGTCATCAACCATCTGATAAGGTGAATGGGAGTTCTCTTCTTGCTATCAACACCCTCTGTACACAAAGAGGTGGTAGGGCTACAGGCCTAACTGCTTTCCAGAAATTGTCATACATTTCGTGTATTTAACACCATTACTTTCATGGCCAGGGTTCTACTACGGATGTCCCTGAACTGTAGCTTTGTTTTTGAAATTCATGTTGCTACCACACCCACAACATCTACAAGTTCGCCTAGGTACATTCCTTTACTCACATGAATTTCAACGGTCTGTCAATTGCACAGGATTTTCTTGGAAGGCTGCAAAAGCATCACAGAAACGGCACCAAATAAACTCATCAAGGCCTAAATTAGCTGGAAATGCAAAGAATCATCCCTCAAAGTATACTTAAAATATGTTATGATTTTCCATTCATGCTTTGGCTTACTCTCCTAACGGTTCGGCCTATTCGTCTAACGCACTAAATCGGTTAAATTGTTGTTGTATGTTTTTCCATCAAGGGTCCCGAAGATGTTGCTGTGAATCACACGCGTTGTGCTTAACACCCAGCCTCAATGAATTGGTTCATTGTATTTGCTTTTATTTGCCATTATAGTAAAGACACACCTGAGAACAAGAGGGTCACTTGCTATGACATCGATGTAGAAGTGGTGAGTAGTGCTATTCTGAACATCCTTGGTTACCCACAGGCATCACAGTGAATGGATACCACACACAGCAGCGCTCATGAAATAATTGTAATTCATCCTTGATCGCGATGTGATGCCCAGGTTCCCAAGGAAGATAACAATAAATTTGTGACGATGAATATGAAATACACCATACAGTCACGATTTCAAGCGCATTTTAATACTATAGGCCTTTCCACCAAACGGCCCTCATCAATAGTACATAAAGAACACTTGATCAGCTGTAGATTGTAGGGTCAGGGTATCCCTTTTCCCAGGGCATTCCACCCATAATTACCGGGGATGAAAACCCTAGGAATTGCTTTTTCTGGAGTCTTGGTAACAAATGGTAAAAAAAGAATTGGTAAAAAATGTAAGGAATTTAAGAGAATCATCAGAATCTCAATTTTGACTGTGTGTACTGGGAAAAAGCAAGCGGGAGGCTGGTAAACATGTTCGGGAGTTTTGATAAAAGTCGGGAAAAGTAACTTTTATGGGTCGAAAAACACTGAATCAAAGGTTGAAATACGTGATGACTTCTCAAAATAGAATGTTTATGAAATAAATATAGGGAATTTAAAAAAACGACAGCAAGGAACATATTTTCAGGAAATACCTCTCGGGTCAGAGATTTTTTCTTTTTCTCTTTCTCCACTTACTACCGTAGGACTAATGCCAAGAAGCCCACATGGGATATTTCATTAGCACTCCAGCTTTCACACAAGGTTAATTCCTTATCTCCACTCTGTTGAACTTAGTGCTACGCGGCCACAGGCTTGCCTGAACATCTACATATTTTCAGGAAAGCTTGAAACTCTGAAAACTCACTGCTGAAACAGCATCCTTAGGGTTTTCACCCTCTGTATAATTAAAAATATTAAAAATATATTTTCCCAGTCATAGCGCAGTGACTGCCAGCCTTATTAGTAGCCTGAATTTCTGCTGTCCATGCACTCTCGATCATCCCCCACTTTGCGGAAGGAGAGATGGTTTATGGACGATTCCAGCTATAACGCACACGCGCGCGCTGCGTGTCGGTAAATGAAGGACATTTGTCGAATAATGTGTTAATATATAGATTTAGCCACTGGCTAAAAGCTGAGCTCCCTGTTACATATTTTTCTGTGTTAAGACAAAAAGGTTGCCCTTTGTTTGGTTGTCTGGGCTTCATCATATGATTTTAATAAACTGAGAAGAGTTTTGGGTTACCTGTGGTGGGGCACGCAGACGCGCAGACACGCACGGACGCGCCCGCGATGCCAAAATGGGAATACCGCTGAACCATGAAAAATGAAGTCGATCGTATACCAGAGTGGAACTTTCAGCTATTGTATTCTTCCTGCGATACCTATGGTGCTCCGCTCTGCGGCCTTCGGCCGCTAAGGAGCTCCGCTAAAAAGCGCGCGCTGCATTCTGTGGGACACGGTTAATTGGGCATTTCTTTAAAAAGAAGAGCGTGCGCGCTTATAGCAGGAATCGTCCTTGCATCCAATGCTAGTGACTGTTTCTCTGATCACACCCAAATAATTACCAACCACCTCCAATGTTAATCTCTGATACTTTATTTACATTTTGTTCTATTTCAATACCAAGTTAAAGTGCATTGTTTATTTACATTAGTAGTTGCATGTACTTTTTGCAGGATGACACGCTCAAGGCACAGATGCAGTCATTTCTTCTCTCAACTGCGAGTCAGAATGAGATTGCTACCTATGACAACAAGGTGGGTCCTCCTTTCATTAATCCTTGCCAATTCTCTTCAGGATTTACTATCATTTTCATTCCACCCTGAAGCGTGACGTTTTTTCGCGTAGGTTTTATGTTTCAAACGTGCACGTTTTGTCGAGAAGTTGACGTGTTTCTCGCTCGCTGATTGGCTGCTGTTTTGACCGTTATTTTTCAGCCAATCAGAGTGAGAGAAACGTGACGTCTTCTCGACAAAACGTGCACGTTTGAAACGTAAACCTACGCGAAAAAAATCGTCAAGCTTCAGGGCTGAACGAAAATGGTAGTATTCCAGCTGCATAATAACGCAGATTTCGTATGACCGTAGAGATTACACCAAGTCTTAACTCACCTTCACCATCAATTCACTGACTTACAAGTCTGATGAAGGGTTTATATCCAAATATTAGAATTCTTGACCCTGGCACCTGTTCCCATGACCTTCCTGCGAGCAGAGACTACATTTAATCCTCCCTGCATTTACTTTCACTTTTTCTTCATCTAATGTGTTTTTCAACTTCGCAAAAATAGCCACTTGAAAGCACAGCAAAAACAGAAGGAGGCCTCTGGTAGCAGGGAGCCCATGGCCAGTGCGGGCTATGGAGTGTGGTAGTATCAAGACATTAGTAAAATTTTGGGATGTCATGAGGCCTGAGGCGCCACTGTTCCTCCCTCCATTGCAATTCCAGAAAATATCTGTACCCCTACCATAGGTGGCATTTTTCCTAACTGGAAAGAACATTTATACCAACCATGGTGGGTGTAGAGATATCTTTTTTTTGTGGAGGACATGAAACAAGTATGCAGCGTAGTCTCAATTATCTCTTCTTCCTCTTGTTTAGATTTATGAAACTGTTGACACCATTAACAGTCTAAAGATCAATCGTGAGTTCTTCCTGGGGTTTTCTCAAGATCCTCAGGAGTTTATCAACCAATGGATCCAGTCCCAGAGTCAGGATCTGAAGGTGATGACAGACGTGGTAGGGAACCCTGAGGAGGAGAGGAGGGCAGACTTTTACTATCTACCGTGGTCACAAGAAGCTGTGTGTCGATATTTCTATAGCAAGGTAAGAAGTAGGGAAAAGGTTCGTACGCATCCTCGAAATCCTGGATTTTCATTTCCTTCTTGGAAAGTCCTTGAATTCCCAAAGGAATAGTTGCAAACCAATAATAAATAAATTACAGGCTAGTCATGAAGGAATTCACTAGATTCCAGTGTGGGAGGGACAACCAAATTTTTCCAAGGTGTTTAGAATAAATTAAACTAGTGTCGAATGTAAATCAGATTTGCGTTTTCCTACCCTGTCATACCCTGGGCACCAGTGTCTTAAAATTGTAGCGTCTTGGCTTAGCGTGTTTCGCTTCTGGTAGGCTACTTTGAGTTATGTGTTCAAATTCATCTGAAATCCGCTCTATTGCAATATTCGCATACAATAACGTAACTAGTAGACAAAACACAGCTAAAAACAATCATTTTATTGTAACACAGGTCCAACAAAAGCGTGCAGAGCTTGAGCAAGCCCTAGGCATCCGTGGGACATGATGCACCCAGCAGCAGCATCGAAACAGCAGCAATGACATCTGTCAATATCATGAACTCGTAGCAGCAGTCAACTCTGACGCTGTTATATGGAGCCATCCACTATGTACACAAGGTGACAAAACAAAGCCGCGTGACAGACTTACAGTACACTTTTAAAGGGAGCCTGTCACGACACGCGCAGGAGCGATCATTGATTCATCAGTAAAACTCATATTAGACCATCCTATCAGATAACTATTTTTAGAATATGCAAAGCTAAAAAGCATTGTCTGGTGGATCGAGGAACATCGAGATTATAAACGATTTGTTTTCGAGGTTTTTAGCCTTCGCTGGCCATCGTTACAGGACGGATACTTCTTTGATTTGAGAGATGCGCAGAGCAGCTGCGCAGTTGCGTGACAGTCTCCCTTTAAACTGCCACTCAAGGCAGAAATCAACCACATTCCATCAAAAAGAGCGGGGAAAAAACGCCATTCGGAAATATTAAAAAATCAATAAAATATTCACGGCGTTCGTAAAACACATTTTTCCTTCGCTACTTTTCCCTTGGATAATGGATTTTTTTGGTGAAGTGTGGTTGATTTCTGCCTTTAGTGGCGCTTTAAGTTTGAAAAAAAAAAGACAGAAAGTGTTTGCTCGCGGTTAATTCTTAGGAAAACACGATCCAATATTTAATAATTGTTCAATGTGGCCCGTGCCTAATTATTTGGAAAATGACCAACATATTTTTAATCATGAAAATTAAGCATTGATGGAGGAATTTTTGGACATAATATCAGGGTTCGTGCGCTTTCTGGGGGACAAAAAATCCAGGATTTTCCAGAAAGTTTTTTTTTCCAGGAGTGTTTATTGGGTAGAAATTCCCCCCCCCCCCCCCCCCCAAAAAAAAAAAAAAACATTTGATAAGTCTGGATGATGTCATAGTTTGCAGCCCAAAATCAGATTTACGAAACTGACTGATTCGACCACTGATGACTGACTGATTTGAGTTGAAACATTTTTTACAGGAGTTTTCCAGGATTTTCCTTAAAATTCCAGGACTTTGAATGACTTTCCAGGAAGGAAATGAAAATCCAGGATATTCCAGGATACGTACGAACTCTGAATAACTATTTAGAACGCAAATAAAAAGCTTTACCGCTCTCATTTCAGAACGGGAAGGGCGTACGCGAATCAAATGGAATCTTTGAACTAGCATTTCATAGTACACCTATTTCAGAAATGGTTGCACCATCACAACCTTTTCTGAAATAGGGGTATATTATGCCCAGAGACCCCTTCATCATTGGCACAAAAAAATTCGAGAAATGGACTGATGATTGTGGTTACAAATCATTTATTTGTTGGATCGTGTTTTCTTAAAAAATACCCTTGAGGTAGCCTGAATTCAGCCGACCCTTCGCACTCGATCGTACCTCACTTTGCGAGAGGAGACGTCTCAATTCACCACAAGATTTTCTCATCCATTATGTAATTACTTACCCAAAATCGGTCAGTAGAATCTAGCCTGCTAGCCGGCTTTCCAGTGTTTTTTTTCGGATATTTGATTTTCTGGCGCGCGGGATTCCTGTGTCGCGGGGGGATAGGAATCCCGCGCTCCAGAAAATCAAATATCCGAAAAAACCCACTGGAGAGCCGGCTAGCAGGCTAAGTAGAATCTGATTGGTTACTTTTCTCAGCTAAGACGTGCAGGCGAATGATTCCGTGACAACGCACGCTCTCCCAAGCAAAACATCGTACGGAAATTATTCCCAATCCAGACAACCTGGCGCCACAATTGTTGAGAAGAAGGCGTGTTTTTCTTGGAAACGTTGTAAAAAAATAACGGTTTTTACTTGGCTGTGATTACAGAATGGATAAGAAAATCCCGTGGTGAATAGACCTCTTTTCTCTTGGGCGTGATGTTGTCTCATTTCAGAACACGTGGCCATTTGATAATCTTTCTTTTTTGGGTTGCTTCCATATTCATTTATAAAACAGCTAAGATAGTACGCACGCTCTGATTGGTTAAGAGCTGTCCACTCTCACATTATAAACGCACGGCAGATGCAATGCTACATTATAAACCACGGAAATTCGCCTAATATCCTCCAAAGCAAAGGAAAAGAAAGAAAGAATACTCATGGGAATGCCATGTGACCTGAAAAGGGAAAACATCACACCCAGGCGGAAGAGGTCTATACACCCATATCACGTTAATATGGCTTAATGATATCTTATAGTTATCAGAAAGTGAAAAACTGCAAAGTTTGGTCAAGTTTTTTCTATAGTTTATAGTTTTTCTAAATTGATGATTTTTACAATAAAATGTATGGTGGTAGCGCATCGATACGCTACCAGCCTCGTTTTGAAAATTCATATCTCAGCCAGTTTTTGAGAAATCCTTCCCAAACTTTGCAGCTTTTCTAATACGGATGTGTTGAATTGACTTCGTTTCCTGATAACTGCAAGATATTAAGCCTAGTTTCCATATAGTTGTATCTGCCGTATCAGTCAACCGTGAAACAAAAGAATAATTCCAATTTCCATTGTCGACTGTAGGGACAGATAAGACTATATGGAAACCAGGCCTTATTAAGCCATATTAACGTGATATGGGTGTGTTCAGACGTCTCCTCTCACAAAGTGAGGTACTATTGAGAGCGAAGAGGGATGGCTGACAAGGCTCCCCCTTGAGGTTCCTGGTTGTTTCCTAGTTGTCAAGTGCATGTGACATGCATATTGAAAAGAACTTTATAATGAACTTGTAATATTGTGGAAACTGATAATGTAAATTAAAAGTGGAAGTATTGAAGTGAAAGTAGTTTATTCCAACTCTATGAGGCATGTAAGTACCTTTTCTGAATATAAAAAAAAGTCCCACAAGGCCCTTCAGGCCCAGCTGTTAATGCTCCTGTCCTCAGCGGTGATGTGTCAGCTCACTACACTCAGCACTGAGGCTCCTGTACAAGCCCCAAGCTGTTCACCAGACAGTATCTCCACAGCTCTCAAGGCCACAACTGTAGGCCACCAGGGCACTGTCATTTACACCTACCAGGTGTCTTACATGATTGATGTTGCCATGGTGATAGACACATGCATGCAATACTTTGAGTGGCAATTGTGCTGACAGTTAATTTGATTCAATCCAAACAAGATTTTATTTTTTTAGAGGCCAAAATAGTGCAAGCACAATTACCACTTTACTATATCCATTATGTAATCCCAATTTCTTTGTGCCAATAATTCCAAAACAAGTTAAAACTTTTTTTTGATATTTTATTTACCACAAATTATAATGGATATAATAAAACTGATAACACTTCTGTTATTAAGGGAACATGCCAGAGATAGCAAATTATGCCTCCATATTATTCCGTACCCCCTGTGGGATTACTCGCTCCTTTTAAAACAAAGACATCCTAACCTCCCCCACAATTAGGGCTGGAATGTTTATGACCCTGCTATTTTGAAAATGAAAACCAAGTAGAATTTACGCACTTGTCTGTAGGATTTATTTAATACTTTAAACTTTAAAATGGAACATCTAAAATATGTCTGGAATGTGTATCAGTTTTCTATCTAGTTCCCAAACTAGTAAGAGCTGCACATTTTGAGACACAATTCTTAGGGCTCAATTTGTTTTGCCTTTTTCAATAAATGTGGTCACAGAAAAAGAATTTTTAGTTTCACAGTTGACAATAAACCATAAAAATATCCAGTCTTGTCATTTGGTGTTGCAAAGTGCAAAACATTTTGATGCAATTTCGAGTCAAAGATTCTTGTTTTGGAACTTATTCAGCCAAATTCAATGCATTTTATGATTTGTATGCAGAAAGCCGATTTCTGTGGGTGGAACTTGCTCAAAAATTAAAACATCCAGACAAATTTCGGGTGTTCTCAGTTTTTGTAGCTGTTATTCATGTTATTTTACCTTTTTATGATGCTGCTTATGTAGTAACGTTTTGTTTACAATATCCCGTTTTCTTTAATACTAGTTTTATAGACCGACAGTGTCATGTTTTACCACCTAATAATCATTTAAAATGTAATCTAATGCCATTTTTAGTCATAAAAGTATTCTTTTATTGATCTAGAGATGAATCATGTAAACAAAAGTTCAGATTCCGAAATGAAAATATATTTTAACTTTTGCCATGGTTATAAAACTTCATTGTTTTTTTAAACAGTTTCAGTGAGAAAAGGAAGCATAAACAGTATACTGGTTCGAGTGTCTTTACTGTCAAACAAAGCAATGCATTACTATGGACAGGGTGCGTCAGCTCCTGTTTTAGTCTCGATATTTTGATACCCATTGCTGTCCACAGATGTTCTTTAAAATTTTAAGTCTGCCATTTTTCCAGGCAATGTTATAGGAGATGCCAGATATTTCAAGATATTGTATTATTTATATTCGTATTAACTGGATCTCTGGATTTTTTAATGGGGATTGGCAGGTTCTCAATTTTTGTTTTAGCTGGAACTTCATAACATTAGCTTAGTTGTTATATTTTTGACAAATAGAAGAATTATTTTATATTAAAATCATTTCTTCATTCACTTATTTATTATCAAATTAGCATTGCTTGATTAACACTTCTTCTTTGCCAACCTTGTTCGTTTGACGTTTTCAGCTATGCCATACTTTCTTTTCCAAATTTTCTGAAACTCTGAACACAGCTTCCCAATTTAAACATTTTACAATTTTACTGGAGCTTAACAAACTGACTTTCAATTTATTTGGCGATTTAGCTGTTTATAAATTATGCACAAAGTATGATCCAGAAAAAATTCCACATCTCCCCCACAGGGATAATTAAATTATCTCAAGGGACCCTTAGTTTTCAGAGGTCTGATAATGTTTAATCTCTTCTTCCAAAGTTTCCCTTCTTATAAGTACATAAGAAAATTAGTGCAATGTCTTCAATACTAGCCTTTTTTGTATAGCACAACCCATATACTATTTTAGATCTTTCATTCAAGAGTCCTGGGAATCGAATGTGCCCCCTGGGAAAAAATGGACATCTTCTGGGATCATGAAATAAATTAATGTAACAACAAAACGTCATTAAACTTAT
The DNA here is from genome assembly GCA_033964015.1 of Scolanthus callimorphus. Classification (NCBI taxonomy): domain Eukaryota; kingdom Metazoa; phylum Cnidaria; class Anthozoa; order Actiniaria; family Edwardsiidae; genus Scolanthus; species Scolanthus callimorphus. The sequence goes on from CM066914.1 coordinate 6,346,548, forward strand.
GATAGGATTATTTTATAAGTTACTGCTAATCAATCTCAGCTGTGATATGTTATCAAATGGTAATATATTATTTAATCATCCACAGAGTGCACTGAATGGGAAACTGCCCTGCCAAACCATGTAGTTTTAGTAGCAGAGCTTCTCATCCGAGCCCGCCAAGGACTTAGATCATATTAGGATGCCTTACAAGTTTTAAAAGCATTTCGAATAATTTTTATTGCCCACCGTCCTAAATATGCAGTTTAATTTGCTATCACAAGTAGGCATGCTACTTTAATCAGAATGTGTGATCAGCCAAATGTACTGCATGCATGTGTACATACCATCTTGTCAACATCAATCATGTGAAACACACAGTTGGTGTAAACGGCAATGCCCTGGCGTCCTCCAGTTGAGGCCTGGTGAGCTGAGGAGATACTGTCTGATGCGCAGTTTGGGGCTTGTACAGGAGCCTCAGTACTAAGTGCAGTGAGCTGACACACCTCCAAGTGAAGAGTTCTGGAGCATTTTCTTCAGCTGGGTCCTTCAAGGCCTTGTGGGACTTTGCCATTTTCTTTACACAGTTCTTTCTGTTCCTACAATTACAGAATTACAGCAGACTTCAGATGATTGTGTAAACTAAATGCAAATTATTCAGAAGTTCTCTTGACCACAGGGTTCGTACAGCTCCTAGAAAGTCCTGGATTTTTATCGTACACCTGGAAAACTCCTGGAAAAATGATAAACGAATTTCATCATTAACAACATCAAGAATGTGCTTATTCCAAAAATCGTTTTCAAGCTTGAAACGTTATCAAAAATGGACTGTCAAGACTGAAAAGACTGGAAAAATTCCAAAACAGCTCCTTACAACTCTTGGATTTTTTCCAATTTCTGAGTGTACGAACCCTGTGACCAATAGAAATGCATAGAGTGGATTTCAGATGAATGTCAAAAGTAAACCAGCCTTGCATTTTCTACATTCCTATTGGTTGAGAACTTGAGTCATTGTTTAGTCAGCCAATCAGAAAGCTCAGGAAAACCAAACACACAGTGACTCTTGTTTTCTTGGGCCACAACTAAATGCGAGTCACACTTACTTGTGCCATGATTGGCTGATTGTTGAATTTGTTTCATTTGTGATTGGCTAACTGTACAAGTGTATTTACTTTGCGTTTAGTTTTCGATACTCATCTGAAAAAATGCACTCTAGTAAGGCGGTGATTATGTGAGACCGGTATGAACTCAGAGCGATCTGTGTTCGTATCAGCTCTCATACATTTCTTTACATGCGTTTACGTGAGGCCAGTCTGAAAAAAGTCCTGACCGTCAGAAGTTCATTCCGGTTGCTGACCAACACACGTCTTTCGAGTCTGTACCGGTCTCATGTAAAACACATTCAAAAAGGTACTGTAAAAGGTGGTGATTACTGTACATGAGACTATTGACAGTCCATCTGAAATCTGCTTGCCTATCATTAATATATTCATGCTTGAGGATTCCAGCCTTTTTGTCTTTTAGGGGTGGCAAATGGTAAATGCGAGATTTTCCAATACAGCGAGTTGAAGGCTTACCAATTTGAGATTGAGACGATCAAAGATTGCTCCTCATACATTCTCTGTAATTTGCGTTTATTTCTCAGAAAGCAAGATTCTGAAATCTGAGAATCCCTAAGAATTTCACAAGATTCTTCATTTTCCGAATGACCATTTAAGTTGCCACCCCTTCTCTTCAAGGTTAAAATACTAATTTTAACTTTTGGAAAAGAGAGTTGTGGAAAAGCCCTTTGTATTATGAGCCAGCCAAGCGAAAAAGGGCCATGGTACAGAATTCCATACTTTTGAGAAAAATGCTACAGAAGGTGACAGACGTCCCATATAAATCCTTATCAAATTGAAAATTTAGACTGCAAGATCTTTTCTGGTAACCAGAGCTTCCCAGTTCATACCTTGTGGGTGGTGGTCTCATAACAGCCATTCTCAGGGCCCTTTCTATGCATGCCCTGGAATGATCAAAATCAGCCAATCAAAGACCCAGGGAACAAACTCTGGTTACATGAATAGCCCATGAATCATGAATCCTCAAACATGACTGTATGCTCTGACTACAAAATTTCTGCAGAAACCTTGTCAGAACTGAAAGTGTGAAGGCCCGTTTTCCCAAGTAAGCAATTGGAAGTGATGGAACTCACCAATCCCTAGTTATTCAGGGTTCTGCATCCCTAGTAACTTTGCTTTGTCAGACAAGCCAAATGTTTCCTTCACCTAGAGCATGGAAAAGATGCTGATGCAGAAGTAGCTCAATTTCCCAATTTTTGCTAGCCTGCATAGCAACCTGGCTAGCTTGGTCTAACCTGGCTAGCTTGGTCTAACCTGGCTAGCTTGGTCTAACCTGGCTTTTTACTGAGTTTGTGTAGCAGTGCCCCAAGCCTGCCTGGCTAGCCAGGTCAGCTTGCCTCATGTAAATGGGCCCTTGGGTTGGTTTTCACTAGCAACATAAGCATAATGATCAAACTAACTATTTTTTTAGTGCGGTTTTCACTGTATGACATAAGCGTAAGCATAAGCATCAGGATCAAAGGCTTCCGTTCTTACTACCGAAATCACTAAACTGTCGGCACCCACGAAAATTTGATTGATCGTTTGTCAGTTTTGGTTCGTTCGTCTGGCTGTTTTGATCGATCGAAATGGTCACATGATATTTAAATTTTGTACCAAACAATGGAAACATTTGATACAAAATTTAAATGTCATGTGACCATTTGGATTGATCAAAACAGCCAGACGAGCGAACTGAAACTGACAAATGATCGATCAAATTTTCATGGGTGCCGACAGTTTAGTGATTTTGGTAGTATGCATACATCATAGTGAAAACCAACCCTACATGCTGACTTACAATGTAAAATTTTCATGTAAGTTTGCCAGATGCGACATACTTGTGTCATGCCTACGACATGGTCCTAGCTCTGACTTACACACACATGATTTTTTTTTTGTAAAATGCACCAAAATTGAAAAATTGTCATGACTATGATTCATGTTTTAGGCATGAGGCGAGTATGACACATCTGGGAGACTTAGGAGAAAATCAAACAGGGTAAGTTGGCCTTAAGGATTCTGTGCTACAGTACATGCACATCAGAAGTTGAGCCATATGTTAATCAAATCCTTTTCCCGTGCAACTGATTTAAATGGTAGAATCATCTTGGCATGCGTGTGGAAGTATCACTACATTCCTCTCTTGGAAGCCATGGTAAAAGTGACAAGAAAACATTGCAACCATAATATATCTGGCTCAACCACTGAAAAACTTACTTTTTACCACTGAATCCATTGTTACTTGGTCACACCATTTGCGTTTTTTTTTACGATTTGTAAGACTCAGTCAATCAAAGTGCAAGCTGCTTGTTGCGTGTAAGGCTCCCAGTTATCTAAAAAGCTTATGCCAGACGGTTGGTTTCCTCTTGATTCAAGTCCAAACATACACCACTGTACTCACCATTTTGTGTCCAGAGTGCAGTGGCTTGGACTTTGATTGACAGCTGAGTATTCCAAATCATCCCAAAAAAAAATGGTGCAACCAAGCAATAGTGGATCTGGTGGTTATAATTTGTAGATATGTTACACTGTGTAGGCCTAGTTTTCCAGTTGTCACTGTCATTGACCTGGTCGACTGGAGGGCTTGCTATGGGATTTGATGGAAGGTCTGAAGGAATTACTGCAGTTTACCAGTGATGCTTTGAAGTACATATTATTTACTCATTGTGGTCTGACTGATTATCTGAAGGGCTCACTTTGTTCTGGCTGATGGTCTGAAGGGCTCACTGTGGTCTGGCTGATGGGCTCACTGTGGTCTGACTGATGATCTGAAGGGCTCACTGTGGTCTGGCTGATGGGCTCACTGTGGTCTGACTGATGATCTGAAGGGCTCACTGTGGTCTGGCTGATGGGCTCACTGTGGTCTGGCTGATGATCTGATGGGCTCACTGTTGTCTGGCTGGTGGTCTGAAGGGCTCACTATGACCTGGCTGATGGGCTCACTGTGGTCTGGCTGATGATCTGAAGGGCTCACTGATCTGGCTGATGGTCTGAAGGGCTCACTATGGTCTGGCTGATGATCTGAAGGGCTCACTATGGTCTGGCTGATGGGCTCACTGTGGTCTGACTGATGATCTGAAGGGCTCGCTGTGGTCTGGTTTATGGGCTCACTGTGGTTTGACTGATGATCTGAAGGGCTCACTGTTGTCTGGCTGATGGTCTGAAGGGCTCACTATGACCTGGCTGATGGTCTGAAGGGCTCACTGTGGGCTGGTGGATGGTCTTAAGGGCTCACTGGCCTGGTGGATGGTTTGGGAACCCTTCTGAAGGGCTCACATGTTCTGGTGGATGGTCTAAAGGGCTCACATGGTCTGGTGGATGGTCTGAAGGGCTCACTGTTGCCTGGTGGATGGTTTGATGGGCTCACATTGTGTTGGTAGCCGCTCGAATTTTCCTCGCTAACACACCTCAGCATGGCTGAGTCTCATGGACAAACTCAAGTTAGGCGTTCTTCACGCCTCGCCTCTAGGCACCACCCGAGGACCGGGAGCTCGCTATCGGTGTCTCAGAGATAGCAAAACTCAAAAGGGAACTGGACTCATCAAGCCATTCACAGCAGGCAAGCACTCCACCCCCGACCACAAGCTCTCATCAGCTCACGCTGATGATCTGAAGGGCTCACTGTGGTCTGGCTTATGGTCTCAATGTGGCCTGGTGGATGGTTTGAGAACCCTTCTGAAGGGCTCACATGGTCTGGTGGATGGTCTGAAGGGCTCACTGTGGCCTGGTGGATGGTTTGATGGGCTCACTGTGGTCTGGCTGATGGTATGAAGGGCTCATTGCAGGGGCAGATACAAGGAGGGTAAAGTCTCAAGCTCATGTATTAGATAGTTTAGGGGGCAGGATACAGCAAACTGTTGTCAGGACATTTTTGTAAGAGCGTTTTCTGTCCGCACTGCAAGCCCCTCCCCCTAAAAAACTGATCCACCTCTTCCTATCCACCCCCCTTTTTTAAAACCTGGATCCGCCCCTGCACTGTGGTATGGTGGGTGGTGTGAAGGGCTCACTGGCCTGGCAGATGGCCTGAAGGGCTCACTGGCCTGGCAGATGGTCTGAAGGGCTCACTGGCCTGGCAGATGGCCTGAATGGCTCACTGTAGTCTGGTTGATAGTGTGAAGGGCACCCTGTGGTCCGGCTGATGGCCTAAAGGGCTCACTGTGGCCTTTCTCACGGTCTGACGGACTGACTGTGGTCTGGCTGATGGTGTGAAGGGCAAGCTGTGGTCTGGCGGATGACCCCAAGGGCTCACTAAAGTATGTCTTGACTCTTCCAGCAATCTATGATAAAAGTAATGCAAGAAGAATTTTGTTTAAACTTTAAAAGTCTTAACAGTCAAATAGCTCATTTTCTTTTACATCCTCAATTCTGAAGTAAGAGCTGTCATTTTCTCCCTATGGGAGGGTTTGTAGGTATGGCCAAGTCTGGGGTGCCTACATGCCTCCACACAATAATCATTGGCCATTGTCAATGCTAGTTTTCTAAACTGGGTATCCTGTTGTGTAGCAAGGAGCTCTTGGTAAAAAGACTAACGTTACTTATATACATCTCCTTGACATAGGTGGCAGGGGCATATGCAGGATTTTACAAATCTACAGGTCAAGCTCTTGAATGCAGTTGGTTGCTACAGAAGGGGGCCCGAGCCCGCTTCGCCCCTGTTATTCCAGCCAAAACTCATACCATAAAATTTAGTATTTTCATTTAATTTTCACTAGCAGCCTGTCCAGCCTCTTTTGGTTTATTTTAAAAACTTCAGACGCTATATCACGTCCAAAATTCACTGCTCCTATTCAAACACCACAGATCTCTTGTTAGTCGTCAAGCCATTCTCGAACCCAGAGCTCACCTGCTCGTCACCTTGCGGGGGAGGCTCTGGTGACAGCCATTGACGCATGCGCGAGATTTGATACAGAGCCGCTGAGAGAAACACCTTTCTGCGCATGCCCCAATGTTTAAAATCACCAATCAGCGAAGTCCCTCAAATGAATGTCCCCAGAGCCTCCCCTGCAAGCAGACGAGCCGGGGAGCTCTGGGATCGAGAATGTCGTCAAGCTTATTGATTTTCCTCTTCAAATTTTAATACTTGTACAATAGCTAAATAGGTTTCTTTGTTTTTCTTGTTCAAGTCGCTGACAATTAAATTATGGGAAAGCAAGAACGTACACTAAAGTGGGCAGTGTTTTGGAGAACAGTTATGTAGTGCCAAGGAGTCAAGCTTATTTTCGACGGCTGAATATTTCCTGTGATAGAGTACGAGTTGCAATGACTGCTTGCACTATTAAAGTGAAGACGTTACGTGAATATCATAATAAGCAACATATTGTACGTTGAATCCAAGTTGTACTTACCATTTGATCTAGAATGTTTCGTATTTACTGTCTAAAGGACGTTTTCCCGGCGTAAAATGAGCTTATTTTAGAGTGTCGATGAGAGCACATGTTCATGGCAGCCATTTTTGTCGTTCGAACTTTCGCGCGAAGGTACTCAGTACCAGGTCTCCTCATTTGCCTGATTTTTTTTTTACAATTTAAGGGGGCTCAGAAGGGTTAGGTTAAAAGAAAATCTAACTGATCAAAATCAAGAGCAAATGATATAAGTTATATCATTTTCTCTTGTCAAAATATAATATAGATTTACGATAACAATTGGTCAGTGGTCAACTAAGATGCTGCTCTCGTGGCAAAGTGTATAAATACAGAAAAGGAGTTTTTAGGGCAACACCAATCAAGTGAATTTTGACCAGGATACCAGGATAACACCGAATATATTATTTTAAAACGAAATTTCTATTTAATATAATCTATAGAATCAGCTATGGGTCGCCGAGCATATGACAGGCGATTACTTTGAAGGCATAGGAGTGACTGGTATGAAGGAAAGCGCTGAGAAGGTCTCTCGGATCGCCGAGCTGTCTTGCTCAAAGACAAGAGCCTGTTTTTCTCAAGAAGCAATTTTGGACTCGTTGCAGGGAACGTCACAATGCACCCGATCAATTAGGCATCTTATTTTCTACGCTTCATGTTTCGGCTCAGCATTTTGTGGATGACCGGGAGTTGTCTGGTGACAGAACACGAACAGATAGAGCGGTTTTCGCACTGTCGTAAAACCAATCGCAAAGTAATTACACCGATAAGAAGTACTCACGACAGTCATGTGAAATCCGCGCTATCCGCGCGAGTGATTACATTTCTCCACAGATCGCGACTCTTTAACAAGGAAAATAAATTTAACTCAACCCTTTAAATAATATAATTACAGCAACTTTCTGTGGAATAGTAAAACATATTTTTATAAGTATGTTTACAATTGGTTTATTACGACAGGCCTTTGTCCAGGTTTCGATGCAACTCAAATAATATGTAGTTCTACTTGATCACTTTGTTATAAACTCTTTCTCGTTTAGGTCAGACTTTTTGTTTACATTTTTCAAATGAAGCATACAGTTTTATTTCTGGATTGCAGGCAGAGCAAGTCAACTTAATTCATAAAGCAAACAAGAGATCTCACAAAGTTCAATATCTATTTTGTACATAACCTTACTATACATGCAAACTTACTTATCTTTGATCAGTTTTCCTGGGAAATCTTATTGTAGTAATAGCTCATTAACCGAAGTTGCAGGCGACAATTGTAAATCAGATAACCGTGTAACGGGGTCACTGTTTTGCACAGCTCTCTCGCCTCTGCTTGACTACGGCAGGTGGGGCGTGATTCACGCCAAGTCAAGCGTTGCTAGAGAAGGAAACAGTGCTCGCACATACACTGCTTGCATCGCACTAACAAGTTTGGCTGAACTGTTTTGCCAAAACTCACCAGCGTAACAACGGGCACCAGAACGGAACAAAAGATGGAAACAGGTTGTGTTTTGATTTGCCTAGATGAGCGTAACGATACAATCACTGGTTTACATGATCCGAGCCAAGAATCACCCGCTTTTGCAGATCTCCATAGACGTTCAACAATCATTAAAAGTACTGAAATAACTACAAAATGGCTTCCCAATCACACAAAATGCGAATACTTGCTTTGAAATGGTGTCGTTGTTCATTTCACGTGGGTCATTAATATTGACGTTCTCGGCGCTTTTCTGTTGGGCGCTTAAGCGCATGCGCAAACTTTCAATGAGAACAATAGACAACCCTGCTAAAGGTCTCTCGCAAAACAATAACTACAAAGAGTCCATGAGCAGGCAACACGTATCTGCTCGTGCATAATTAATAACGTTCATCATATATAATCTATGGTAGCGGTTTTCAATTCACATAGTAGGACTGTCTTGTGACTCATCAGGCCAAGGTAAGAGCAAAGATTTATTCAAAAAAGAAACTAAAAAAATGTCCTGCACTTTATTATAGTTTAGTTGGACAGGTTTACAACTTAAATGTTGAGAGTGGTGATACATTGTATTTTCATTCTTGATACAAATATAACATATGTTTTTGAAGAATTTATTCACATATCATGTTTCTTCCTTTTTCTTTAGATGGCGTCCAAACTGGTCTTAGGAGTTCTAGCTGTTATGGTTGTATCAACTTACGCCAGAAGTAGTAAGTAAATTTTTCCACTCACACATTCCCCTACGAAAAGCAGCGATATAATAAAATTCATTAGATCCTTAGATATATTCGAATGGGAAATTTAACTATCTGTCTTAAGTTTTAGCACCAATTCGTTACTACTTTTTTTATATCCTCCGTTTATGTCAGAGAAAATATAATTTTATTTTATTGTTAATATACCTTTCCACAGAGAAATGTATAAAATGATGCAGACATTCCTTTGAACTTTCTTTGATTTGGTTTGATGATGCTAGACTGTAAAGTTTAAAAAGTTCACTAATGAAGAGAAGAAATAATTCTTTTTAAACTTAAACTTGCATTTTAATCAAATCCAGCCAAAGTTTGATTATCAAAGTAAGATTTTAAAATGTCAAAAAGGACAACTTCATAAAATAGAAAGTTTTGGAACAAAGAATCCCGGAAAGAGAGCAACTGAAGCGTTACAAAAGGACCAGCAAAAGTCGTGCAAGCTTGCTGGTCCTTATTGCATTATTAATAATGCGATCAGTAAATATTCAATAACAAGAGCTGCTCTCAGTTTCAAAATCATTGGGAAATGAGAGAATTTTAGAGAATAAGAGAAATTGTGAGTTAGTTATTGTGCTCCATTTAAGGTGTCCCGAGACTAGCCCAAAATTCGTCAGGTTTCATGCTTGCTTTGCGCACGACCTTTTCAATTGTTAGTAATTTCTATAAAACAGATTTTATGATTGCATAACCATTTCTTAAAATTGCCTGCCAAATTTAACATCAAGACGTAAATGTAAATGCGGAGCTTTTCAGCAAAAGGCTAATATCTTGCGCGCACTAAATGATGAATTCTGTAGAAAACTGTGGTATAATTATGCTAATTCGTCAAGAAGAAATTCCTCCAGACATTAGCCTCTTTTAAAAATTCTCCATATTTACAATTAAGCCATTAACTTTGGGTTGACTATATTAAGATATGATCATGTGGTCACAAAGTCATTGCTTAATAAGAATTATAACCAACCTTTGTAAACGTCGAGCATAAAGTTTACATGTAACAACACTTGTTAGAAATCGTCAAAATTCTTCAATGTACAATAAGCCAGTTTAAAGAGAACGGTAAGACAAAAGGACTGTTTCTCAATGTTGTTCTGTGACCAGTCTTTACTTACTGTGGCTAGCTATATTTTTCATATTGGCCAAGAAAGAGGAAGCAAGATTTCTCTAGTGTTTGAATTAATAGGCAATAATCTTTAAAACCTAAAAACAGAGACGTCGGCAAATTTGATCCAAACAGAACAATAGAGTAATTAATAAAGCAACTAGAAAAACATAAGTTCCAAAGTGAAACGCGCCACATCACATTCTCGTACCAGAGCTCCCCGGTTCGTCTGCTCGCAGGGGAGCTCTGGTGACATCCATTTGAGGGCCTTCTTTGATTGGCTGATTTTGAGCGTTGGAGCATGCGCTTAAAGGTGTTTCTCTCAGCGGCTCTGTATCAAATCTCGCGCATGCGTCAATGGCTGTCACCAGAGCTGGGAGCTCAGGGACGAGGATCATGGCCATATCACGACACAATCCTCGCGCCACATGCGCTTCAAAAGTACCGATAGCTATAGACCTCTTTACCTTGGGCGTAATGTTGTCCCATTTCAAATCACGTGGCATTTTCTTTGTTTTTCTACTACGCACTGAATATGGATATGGGAGCAACCCAAACAAAGAAAGATTATTCAACTGAATGCCACGTGATCTAAAACGGGACAACATTACGCTCAAGGTACAGAGGTCCTCAGGTACATTAAGGCATGGGTGTTTTTCAAAAAAATGCGAAAAATACTGAAAAAAATTCTCTAGGGTAGATAAATTATCTTCTGTAGAATGTTTTTCGTTAAGGTTCGTACACCCGGTGAGACGCTTCATTTCATGTATTTGGTTACCATGTCAACGGGTAGCGTGACTTGTAAGAGCGTGACAAAGGCACAATTTTCTTTCAGTCCTCTGCATTCGATGGAGGTCATACCAATGGTTTCCCAATGGGTCTTATTATGACCGGTGTCGGGCGTATATTACCATTCCAACGAGGATGGGTGTCCAAGTTATCCATATTTTAAGAAAAGGAGAGGTATCATATTACATCATCACAAATAAGGCTATCCTAAAAAACATTTCCAGCCATCCTCGTTGGATCAATAATCTACACTATATAACAAACACTATAATGCACTCTGGGGAACGATTTCGCTTTTCCCCATTGAATGCAGAGGCCATTTTCCTAGAAATTAAATTTAAGGTCAGAGGTCATGCATTTGTTGCCATAGAGACCAACATTGGTGAAAATGATTGAGAATGATCAAAGGCATTCAAATATAGATTGTTTGGATCCCTCAGAGGCATTGGTTTTGAGATGGACCACACCCCTCAGTTTTACGTCCGCCATTTTGGATCGGGCTTCCGCCCAGGCCTTAACTTACCTGAGTCTATTGAATAGATGCGCAACGTAAACTAAGAGGACCTAAACAAACAATACTGGACCTGACTTACAGACAGGTATGTGAATGCTTCCAAACTTTCCATACTTTTAAAAAAGCAATGCTCGTTCTGTGCGCGTCTCTTTGGCATTAAAAAGACGGGCCAGGCAGGCAACCGGACAAACACTGACTACCTGACAGATACACGTTCTTCAGACGTTTAACGATGCAGTGCACGTCGACGTATCAGAACAATTGGCAGCAAAAAAGCGCGAAAATGATCCCTCAGCGCGCGACATGCTACAGAAGCAGGCAATCAGACTGACAAACACACAAAGGACAGAAAGACAGACAGACGACCACACGCAACATCTAAGGAATTGTCTTAATTCAGACGAGGTGAGCTCAAACGTCATACAAAGAAACGACTCATACATACACTTTATTATAGCTCCTCTTACGAGGGTATTCTGCCACCAATACAAACATAATATTTACTTGCAAAATTACCACAGAAAAAATAAAGATGCGAAGAAACTAAAAAAAAAACAAATTATAAATACGTGTCATTCATCATTGTCTCAAAAAGTGAGCGGGGTTTATTAGTTCCTTCCTTGCGCCTACAAGCCGAGTCGAAGAGAAATCATTTAGATCAAACATAATTATCTAATGAGCCCATTTTCTTTCTCAACAGCATACAAACGAAGCGCAAACCCGTGCCCCCCTGGGTGCCCAGGTTCGTGTGCACCAGCATGTGCTGTGTCATGTTGTCTACCACCCCCACCCCCACCTCCTCCGCCACCACCACCCCCACCACCACCACCAGAGCCAGCTCGACCAGGACCCCCCGGACCTGGAGGCCGAATGGGCCCCCCTGGACCTGTAGGACCTATTGGACCAATGGGAGAAGCCGGACCACCAGGACCTCCTGGACCACAAGGCCCCCCTGGACCTCCCGGAGAGCCAGCACCTCCTCCACCCCCACCCCCACCGTGCCCTGCAATGTGCGCCTACACAACTCCCTGTCCCCCCGCCTGTGCCAGCGGCTGCTGTCGGCGAAGATAGGCACAACATCGCTTAGCCTAGAAAATTCGCGTTTTATTTGAATTTTTATTAACTAAGAGTTCGACGGAGAAGTAAGAGGAGGGGGGAAGACGAAGAAAGCTTTGTTAACAGTTTTATTAATCGTGATCGTTGAGCTGAGATGTATTACGATTCACAACACTCTGTGGCCACAGACTTTTTTTTTAATTCTCTAATGTTTGGGAATCTTTGAAATGGTGATATATACCTTACAACGAGTCATTGTTTAGAGTTTATTTAAGTGTTCATGCCATGACATTAGAACAGCCACTGGGCATGGCGCCAGACAAAATTTGTAAAAATACTTTCACGCAGACCAAAAAGAAAATAAAAATTATTTGTTAAAAGTAGCGTATGGAATGTGTTTAGAATTGCCCTTGAGGTGAGGGCAGGACTTGAAGCCATCATTGGCTGAAAGGTAGACACAAGTAGGTCTCTCTGTGACTAGACTCTCCCTGCGAGCGAAGCGAGCCACTGAAGCGAGTGAGTCGCGAAGCGACGAATTGAAGTCGCGAAAAGCGAGCTTTAGTGAGTCGCAGAAAGTGTAGGTGAAAGGTAGTTCTTACATTATTAAATGAGGCAGCAGGCCCGTAGGAGGGGTGTTCGAGGGGTTCGACCGAACCCCTCTCGGGGCTAGAAAAATCAGGTTTTTGGTCACAAAATAGGTAGGAAGCACCACCAAATGCTATAAATTCGGTTTTTACAGGGAGTTTTTTTCTGAAAAACGGAGGACAACGACATATATTGGCATATACAGGGCTTTTTTCGGAAATACTGAGGAAAAATGAACCCCCTCAAAGAAAGCGAGCTACGGGCCGGGGCAGTCTGTAAAGATCGAGGAAGGCCGGAAAAATGGATTTTCACATAACTTGTCAGGATAAAGCCCATCAATCGCTGATTACGCTGATACAAAAATTATGGCTTTACGCTGAATATTTTACGAGAAACGACCCGAAGTTTGGAACAAGGTCGAACCACTGGTTTTAGCCCTCAGCGTGTTTATTAAAGTAAAAATTCTAGGAAAATGCGAATCGTTACGCAAAATCTAACTTGATAAATGATTAAAACAATCATTGCTGAACATTTTGATGGGTATTTTTTTTCCTGAAGTTAATTATTAAATATTTTTGACATTTGGATCATTTCTTCTGAATGTGCCTTGGAGGTACACTCGGCGGGGAACTGATGCATATTTTGGAGGTTTTCGACTCAAGATTCGTCCTTCGTGTCTATAGATCACGCTGAAATTCCGTCCTGCGATTAGAGGTAACTTTCTTTGATCCGAGTTTTGAAAACAGGGGAAAAAGAGGGGACTGGAGACCGACAACAGTTCAGGTCATTTAACATAAGACACATCTCCATATGTCTTGACCACTGTCTTAATATACTATCAAGCATCAGCCAACAAGTGACCATTCACTCGTTCTCATATGGCTTCGCGCGCTTCTCGCGGCAAAAATGCTTGTAATTGAATGGGTTCCGCTCCTGATTGGCCAGATGAATTTACTTTACGTTGAGCCCGGGGGGAGGGGGGGCGGGACTCCCCTACTTTTTGGACGGGGCTGCTTGTCGTACCTTTTAGGGTATAAAATCAGGCCTCTGGTACCTTTTAGGGGGTAAAAATCAAAAACTTGCAATTTTTTCCAGATAGGTACCTGTAGAGGTCCGTTCTAGAAATCAAGCAAACCACAATTGTTGGTAGCTTGAATTTCAGGCCTTTTGACCTTTTTAGGGGTCAAAATGAACTAAGCGACGCCATTTTAGGTACCTTTTAGGGGTAAAATCGAAAGTTCCCGACGAGCACCCCCGCCCCAAAAATAGGGGAGTCCCCCCCCCCCCTCTGTCTTTACAGGGTTCGTACGCTTTTGTAATTTTATAGAACTTTTTCCTTTCACGTGAACCATTCAAATAATGCGCAAACATGTAAATGGCGTGAGTATTGGCCATGTTGATGTAAGAAAACAAAACTTGAATGCTCATTTGCTGCCATTATCACATATCCGCCGATTTTATATACCCAGTAATGTCCCGAGCCGATTGAAGACCTCACGGGTGTTTTTATTCTGATCCATGTCCAGGACTTTCCAGGAGTTCAATAAAGATTCCAGGACTTTCCAGCCCTGGAATTCATAATTTTCAAATTCAAGCATTTTTCCAGGTTTTCCTTGAGCCGTACGAACATTTGCCACATTGATTATGGTACTCAGAGAGGCTCACGCAGAAAATTATTTTTCATGATTCAAAACAGAAAGATTATATATTCCTCCCACTTATTGTTGTGTATTCATAGTCTAAATTAAGTTCGTTGAAGGGCTCGTTTCTAGTTCCATACAAAAAATTGCTGAAGAGTATAAAATCAGTTATATTGTCTCAACAGCATACAAAGCGCAAACTCGTGCCCCCCTGGATGCCCATGCTCGTGTGCACCAGCATAATATGCTGTCATATTGTCTGCCATCCCCACCAGCACCAGCGAAACCAGGACCCCCCGGACCTTTAGGCCTAATAGGACCCCCTAGTTCTCAAGTTCTGTAGGACTTATTGAACCAATGGGAGAAGCCAGACCATGAGGGCCCCCGGTAGAGTATTAAATCCATTATATTGTCTCAACAGCATACAAACGAAGCGCAAACCCTTGTCCCCCTGGATGCCCTGGCTCATGTGCACCAGCATGTGCTGTGTCATGTTGTCTGCCACCCCCACCCCCACCTCCTCCGCCACCACCACCCCCACCACCACCACCAGAGCCAGCTCGACCAGGACCCCTGGGCCATCTGGTGGTATGGGCCCCCCTGGCCCAGTAGGACCTATGGGACCAATGGGAGAGGCTGGACCACCTGGACCTCTTGGACCACAAGGCCCCCCTGGACCTCCCGGACAGCCAGCACCTCCTCCGCCCCCACCCCCACCGTGCCCTGCAGTTTGCGCCACAACATGTGCCTCCCCACAATGCCCTGGGGTATGTGGATGCAACGGTGGAAAGAGATAGGAGGCAAAGTCTGAGGACTAAAGTGTGTGTGAAGCCTGGTGCACACTTGCGACATAACGCAACATAACGACATAAGAAAGATGTCACGCGAACAAAATTTAGTGGTTTCAAGAAGTTGAAGTCGTCAAAAAATAACATATAATTGCTTTGGTGAAGTAATCTAATGAAGATCCATCGAAAATATTGTTTCAATTATTTTCCCGTACTTTTTTCGTTGCAACATAACGTCCTTAACGTCCGTATGTCGCTAGTGTGCACCAGGCTTGAGCAAAAGTGAGCAAGCAAACTTGAAATTATAAAAATTAACAATAAACAAACCATACAAAAAATCAAACAAACAAAAACAAAAAAAGCATATTGCAATTCTTTGTAAAATATTATTTTGCTGGAAAACATATATTATGAATCAATTTACGTTGTGTGTAAATGAGCTGAGATTTATATTTTTTTTGTGGCCAAACACATTTTTTTAGTCTCAAACATATCTTTTTGAATGCTGTAATTTCCTTGAACTTGTCATCGGTTGAGTATTTTCTTAAATAGAAAGGGGTTATATCCCTTGATTGTATATAATTTATTGTTGCATGCATATGTATATGAAAAATAAAATGTTTTTTATTCTCAAAACAACTTTTGATAAAAAGCAATACTTTGCTACAAAGTACCAAAGCCTGTTTTAGGAATTGGTCTTGTCATTGAGCATCATTCAGGGGCGTAGCCAGGAATTTTGGTTGGGGGGGCCAAAGTCTGACATTCGTGTTCAAATTGTACCTTGTACAGCCGGAGCTATAGTAAAGAACTAGGTAGCTTTAGTCAGCCAAAATCATCATATATGGTTTCAAAATCGGCATAATTAGGAGCGCTTGCTAGAAATGACACACAGGGTCATACTATGGTACACAGGGTCATACTATGGTACACAGGGTCATACTATGACACACAGGGTCATACTATGGTACACAGGGTCATACTATGGTACACAGGGTCATGCTATGGTACACAGGGTCATGCTATGGTACACAGGGTCATACTATGGTACACAGGGTCATGCTATGGTACCCAGGGTCATGCTATGGTACACAGGGTCATACTATGGTAGTTCCCAGGGTCTTCTGGGAAATTTTCAAGATGGCGGGTCACTCAGAAGAAGACCCTGGCAAAGGCTGGGGCCTTTCCACAGGGAGACCACCTAAGAAAACAGTTAAAAACCAACATGGTGGGCAGACAGCCAGGAAAAGAGGGCGGAAATGCTATGGTACACAAGGGTCATACTATCAGGGCTCGATCTTAACGGTGGTCAACTAGCCAAATACTAGTAGAATTTTCGTTTTGGCTAGTGGACTTTGGCTCTTTTAAGAGCTATTTAAAAATAGCCATCTTGGCTACTGGATTTTTGGCAAGGAAGTAAAACTTTCAAAATGTTTTTCACGAGGTTTTCATCTAAGTAAATCATTCTACAACAATCGCCGCACAGTATCATCTGTATGAATTCTAAGACTGTTCCCTACTGTCACTGAATAATGGTAACATTTAAAAATTCATTTTTATTCAGTGCATGGTGTGGCTAGTAGAAAATATATTATGGCTAGTGAATCTTGGCCATTTACTGGCCACTTGACTACTATTTTCAAAAGTAAAGATCGAGCCCTGTACTATGGTATACAGGGTCAAGCTATGGTACAGTGTCATACTATGGTATAAAGGGTCATGCTATGACCACCTATTTCTATCATTTCGTTTGACCAGAAACAAGTTTCTGGTTTGACATGTTACTAAAGCTGCTCTGATATATCCGAGGTCCCTACACGTGTAGAAAGACACATAACGCCATCATATTCACAAAATATACTTTACTTTCATACGATTTAGACATAACTAACAATATTAACACCAATGCTTACAGAACAATCATAATCCCCAAAAGAAATAACCTACTTAATACATGCATCTACAGTCAGGGTTAAGTCCCTTTGCTACAAAACAGCAAAATTCCAAATCATCAGAGTTCTCAAAACTTGTGCAACCATTGCACAACCATAATGATGGCCTTTTGTGTTAAGAATTCTTCTGACGTTTGATTTAGTTTGTGATGTTTTCGAAAGGAAAGAATGTTTATTGATACACGCATAAGGTCCATCCTGCTGAACCTTGTGGTGTCACGCAACAGTCACGCAAGCTAGACCAGCTAGAAATTTGTGACAAAATCAACCAAATCAAAAAGGCGCCAGAGCCAGTTCGATATTCTGACAGGAGAGCTGGGAGATGCCTCGTCATTTAAATTAAGGGCGACCTAGCTATCAAAGATAATATCGATAATATATATTATAAATAATAATCTGATATTTTCTACAAAATGACACAACTTGGTATGCAATAACAAGTGAGGTTACTATTGCGCAGAAAATAGATGTCAAAATCCAAAATAACTATAGCCCAGGGGCATAGCCAGGATTTTAAAAGGGGGGTTCACATCTGTACAAATGTATGGTGCCCTTTTCCAGCTTACTGATTTTTTTTCTTAATGTTTACTGTATTTTTCTTCTAAAAAATGGGGGTCACAGGCACATCAGACTAGGTGGAGCCTGACAGGCTTAATCAAAATAACTTCCAGACTGAAGGCATAATCATCGGCAATGACAGAAAGGCATTCCCAAAAACAGGACCCGATTGAGGGTGCATTATTTTCAGGAGTTTGCGATGGGAACCTCACTTGTAGTAAAGCAACAATATAAAATTAGGTACTCCAAAAATACAGTCAGCTCTTTATCCTTCGGAAACTGGTGCCTGTGCAACCTCCGATAGTGCACCGACAATTTGGGCATTTACTCTTAATAATACATTAGAAGAAAAATGGCCACTGACGAGACGTGTGGCCGCTTACTTCTCGAGAGTTCGCTGCATTTTTGGCTGGCACCCTTGCTCGTTACAGGAACTGACACATCTTTCCCACAATGCACTGCTTCGCGTCAAATTCTGTTACCATCAAAATTCAGACTTCACAAAAAACAATATTTTTGCCCGTTTAGCACTTTTTACGACAAACGAAAGAAAACCCTTTGTATTAAGTCAGTTTGAGAGTTTGATAACCTGTACAGGGGCAGATCTAGGGGGTGGGTTGTGGGGATTGCAACCCCCTATGAGTGACAGATTAGTAGTTATTTGAACTAAGTATGGGTCATAACCAGTCTGCAACCCCCCTTTGAAAAAATCCTGGATACGCCACTGCTGTATCATTTAAACAAAGCAATGCATTATGGACAGGGCGCGTCGTCTGCACGTTCTTATTGGACTGAAATCTCATATATGACTGTTTTATTATTTAATGACATAATAGGTAATGTATACACATATTAGCGAATGTCAAGCAAATCTACAACAGTATTTCTACTATATAATGTGCACAGCACGGAATTGCATTCCTTATGTTAGGGTTAAAATATTTTCCAGGAAAGAGAATGTGGTAACAGGTGCGTCCATACTGCTTGTTTTTGTGACCATTCTTTTTAAGGCCCAGGTTAAACCAAAAAAAAACTCTCCACTGAACATCATACAACTTTTGCTCCATGCCTTTTAAAGAGCCTGTGCCAGCCGCCATTTTGACAGCATAGCAACATACCAAAGTCAAGAAAGCATCCATTTCCATCGGCAAATTTAGGGAAAATAGAGCAATTTTCTCAATTGAATTTGGTAAATCAAATCTGAATCTTTGTTTTTAGATGTTTATTAAGAGATTTCTACACGTAATTCGTCTTCTAATATCGAACGAAAACAATAACAAAGGAGTGGCTGACACGGGCTTTTTAATGCTCTGCATTGCTTCCCTGAGTACTACAGCTAAAACCGTTGCATCGCAGCCGACGTTTTCAAAACATCAAATTACATTTTGGCTTCATGCCCTGTTTTTTCTGGTGCAGTCGCTTGGCTTCCCTTCGGAACGAAAGCCACACGTCACGACGTTTTGAAAGCGTGGGTCGGAATGTAACGATTTTGGAGTGTAATATGCATTCAACGATCTGAACAGCACTAGATGAAAGCGATCAACCTACCGTGCTAAATAAATAAATTATTTTCAGTTCATCAAGTTCAAATGGCTTAACTCAGGACTTAAAGATAAACATTTTGTGCATTTACCAACGAAAAGAAGCGCCCGTAAATGAGTATTTCATAGACTGTACTTTTAGCTGTAATATCATGATATATATCATCAAAATTTAGAAAATGTATTCTACTAGCATTGGTATCTTTAAACATACGTACAGTCACTTAGTAAATGTATTTAATCTGTCCACTATTTATCAATTATTCCTCGAGCCCGAATGGGCTCTGACCAGTCAATAGCCCATGAGGCCGAATGGGCTATTGACTCAGAGGCCATGAGGGCGAGAGGAATAATTGTTTTAGTCAAATCACACTAGTAGGTCAATTTGTATTGCCAAAAAATGTTTTTGTTCTGGTCATTTCCCATTTTCTGGCTTTCAAATCCCACACTTTTCGCTACTAGTAGGCTATAACTTATAGCCTACAAGTAGCTCAACCAATCAGAACGCAGCATAGACCACTAGTGTGATTTGACTAATGTAAATAATATAGCTAACAAACCTACACTAGACCTAACACTCAACTTGTCTAGTTTTATAACGACAGTTCAGTAATTTACACCTAGGGCCCGTTAAAAGAGGTCAAGTCAAGTTCGATATGCACGACATGACAAATGTATTTGGTTTACTGTCTTTCATAATTCTGTGGAAACCTGTTTCGTGGCGCCAACCGCCAAACTGCGTTTCAAATTATGTCAATCAAAAATCCGAAGGCTTGATCAATTTTGGAGGACCGCCCATGAGACAACGTGACCATAGAACTAGTTCTTTATCAAGATCAAATGTTACTTAGATCAAATATTTCGCTACGTTGTCGGCTGAAGAGGCGGGCCACCAATACTGTTTGAGTGTTGGTCGCTTGTTTGATTGGCGTGATTACAGACAGCAATTGATTGACAGTAGTTGGTTGCCGCTTGAAGGGAGATTCCACAGAATTGTGAAAAGCGCAGTAAACTTAGATTTGAAGACTGTTAGACTCCCCTAGTATTGTATTGGATGCCGAGGGCGGGAAAAGCACCTAGGAAATAATCACAAAAGTGGTGAAACAAGAAATATGAACAACTTGGCAAAGCTGGCAGGATGCTACTATTCTTATCCTCTGTGACGACGGGCGTCGTAGCCTCCTACAAGTGAATGGATGCGGCACACATACTCCTAAGTAGGGGGCTACGGGAAAAAGGAGGGCGCCACAGGACGCACTTGCCACAACATCCTGCGCCTCAAGGACGTCAAATGTTAGAGTAATCCTTCACACCAGCTTGGAGAGATGACCTAATTGCAACCACACGTCTAAATCCACTTCATTGCAGTCTTATTTTCCACTGATTTATCCACACGACGACTAATAACACACTCGAAACATACCATTCGGCCTTACTGTTACCCCATTCTTATTTCCACAGTTGTTTTCTTCATACTTATTTTTTGCCAACTCCCTTAATTGGGCCCCTTTTTATTTACAAACGTTCAAGCAATCAATACTTGACCTAGATTTTTTGAACTCAGCATCTTTTTGTTTCAGTACTCAAATTCCTTTAGTTTTTAGTTATGATTCACAGTAGTGCAGACATAATTGCAGTTCCTTTAAGGAACGTACATAAGCAGACTGGATTACTTGAAAGAACTTGCAATACTTAGTCATTGTCCCAACATTAAGACCTTGCTACCTCTACCTCAGTATTTCTAAATGTGTAATAGTCATGTGGTGCTTACTATTTGGCAGAAAATTCCGGTAGGCTTGAAGGTGGCATAAACGCTCACGCTATTCGAATTGACGCGCAATCCCGAATGGAAGGTACTTTACCATTTTCGTTTCAATGGGATGCGTTATTTGTTTATAAAACTATCCGAGTGAAAATGGGTGGATCATTCCAAAGGGTACGTTCCGACCGAAATGATGTGACAACCCCTGAAGCTTCGAGGAACCTCAATCAACCATACTGATTTCTCCCATCGATTGATATCGGAAAGCGAGTAACGCAGTAATTACACAATGTAGCAAGCACCTAGCTTTACTAAATGTCAACAACAAAATAGCGTCTGATTGTGGCTTATATTTTTTGGAAGCCCCTTCGCTTGCAGGCCTAATTCACGAGTGACTAGTGTAAAATGTTTTTGCCTACAATTTTTGCATCCAAAACCAAACGGCCAGAAAACAGGCCTTTGTCAATGACATTTTAGGGATTATTTCATGCAGTAACGTGTTGATACAAAACACGTTGACTGCGGCCGACAGCGGCGCCATTTTTGTTGGTTAGGGAAAAAACGAGCGACAGGAAGAATCCATTTCCTTCGACTTGGTTTTTATAAAATCAACGCTCTATTTTCATAAGTACCGAACTTGATTTCAGATGAGGAATCTGTCGTTTTCCGATATTTGAAAATTAATTTTAAAAGGCGAGCCTGCAATTTGTTTGAAAATAAACAAATGAACTTCCTAGACGGCTCAGTGTTAAAGTTCATAGTATACAGTTTGCCATTATCATACCAATAAGTTTACTTTACTTTTTATTCCTGTATCTCCTTATATAACACATAAAGTATTTTCTTTTAGTCTGACATTTTCGATGAGGTGTCAGATAATAAATCTGTTTTATCATCTCTTGAAAGTAACCTTTGAGTTCACACTACAAAGTAGATTAAACTGGCATGCCTGGTTCACACCCAGGACAGAATAGCATCAGCGAGCACACTCCAGTTAATTAGCGATAGCTATCTCGGATGTCCTATCCCATGTTTGAGGCTTCAACACCTCTACAGGCGTCCAAAGACAGCACAAAGAAACTCAGGGTTATCAATTATCGAATCAACCAAAATAAATCATTTCGCTATTCACTACAACTTTCTCGAACACTTTCAAAACAGGCCCGATTGTATTTTGTTTTTATAAAATTACAGGCCTCTGAAACAAGAGGCCAAAGCAACGCTCATCAAAGCGCAAACTTTATTTCTGTTTTTCTTATTTTTTTTTTTTTTTTTTGGAAAAAGAACATCACGGAATTAAATGGAATGAGTCTGAATTATTTCATTTAAGTTCCCTGCACTATGTGGTATGTTCTTATGGATGAATCACATGTGAACACGGCTTAAATATCGGCTTTTAGACCATCGGAAGGAGAAAGGAGGATGGAGGAATATCTGGTCGCCATATGATGACTACGTTTTTCAACCTAAAACATCTTTGTCGCACTGGCGACCAATGGACCAATTGCTATGCGCGCGCTCTCTCTCTCTCTCTCTCTCTCTCTTCTTAAGGTGGCCCCCGAGTATTTATTGCAGAAATAGACCTCAACTTCTAGCGTATGTTTGACCCTGAAAAAATCTTCCGATTTTCATAATTGTTCTCACAGAGCTTAAGGAGCCTCTGCACTACCAAATGCTGTAGTTCATTTGATATATTAAGCTCGTCTGTTAAGGATATTTTAAATTTTCCAAAGAAGGTGTTTTTAGAATAATTGTTATAACTTGAAAATTCGACCGTGAATGATCTTATTACCAGCTAAAATCGCATCCATAGTAACAAGGGTTTACTCAGAGAAATGCTCAGGTCAGCTTTTCCCATGCGATTTAAGTTGTAAACGATGTAATAATTTTACCTCTAAAAATGCCTTATTCCACTTCTGTTTAGTGTGCCGAGCGCGGATATCAGAAAAGTAGGAAAGCTCTTCAGTATTATATCGGCTAATGTTCACTCTTAATTATATAAAAGAGAAAATAGAATCGAGTATCTACAGAAAGCGATATTTAATAAACGAATGAGAGCAACGTCTTGTCCAGAATGTGCTGTTGCTATAATATTCAATTCGAGCTCAAAATAACTAAATTCCTGGAATTGTTTCACAAGTTTCTTTCTTGAGAGGTAGAGTACAACCAACTGAGAAGACTTACCAAGTTTGGACTCGTCTTTCCAATACTATGTTGAGAAACATTATCCAAAAGGAGTCAGTATTTCGTCGCTCGAACACAACGCCAAGAAAACCCATATGTTTATGAACTCAGCGTTCTCGTCTCAGTGCACATGGTGCTAAATACTTCACGTGCGACGCTTTCTCGACCCGCGGGATCGGAAAAGCTACCGGATATTAACTTGTCTTACTTCGGGACCAGAAGCGTCGCACGTGAAGAATTTAGCGAAGTGCACTGAGTCGAGAACTCATAACACTCATAACATCTGGGTTTTCTTGGCGTTTGTGTTGGAGCAACGAAACACTGACTCCTTTTGGATAATGTTTCTCAACATAGTATTGGAAAGACGAGCCCAAACTTGGTAAGTCTTCTCATTTAGTTGTACTCTACCTCTCACGAAAGAAACTTATGAAACAATTCCAGCAATTTAGTTATTTCGAGCTCGAATTGAATATTATAGCAACAGCACATTCTGGACAAGAAGCTGCTCTCGTTCGTTTATTAAATACCGCTTTCTGTAGATACTCGATTCTATTTTCTCTTTTATATAATTAAGAGTGAACATTAGCCGATATAATCCTGAAGAGCTCCCCTACTTTTCTGATATCCGCGCTCGGCACACTAAACAGAAGTGGAATAACACATTTAGAGGTAAAATTATTACATCGTTTACAACTTAAATCGCATGGGAAAAGCTGACCTGGGCATTTCTCTGAGTAAACCCTTATTACTATAGATGCGATTTTAGCTGGTAATAAGATCATTCACGGTCGAGTTTTCAAGTTATACCAATTATTCTAAAAACACCTCCTTTGGAAAATTTAAAATATCCCAAACACACGAGCCTAATATATCAAATGAACTAACCCATTTGGTAATGCAGAGGTTGCTTAAGCTCTGTGAGAACAATTATGGAAATCGGAAGATTTTTTCTGGGTCAACATACGCTAGAAGTTGAGGTATATTTCTGCAATAAATACTCGGGAGCCACCTTAAGAATTGCCTTTTGGAATGTAACACAACTACCAAGATGCAATGCGCGCATACAAGGCACTTGGCTCGTGACTAAATGTTACACAACTACCGACATGCAACGCGCGCATTCATTATACCTGGGATCATCCATCATTGAATGAATATACGATTCTGACAGCCTATGCTTGCTACAAAAGGCGCTGGGCTAGATTGGAGAATTTATCGCTGAAAAGGAAGAGACGACGACGAACTGTTTGCGCTTCAGTTTGCTATTTTCAGGTGAAAGTAGTTTTGTCACTCTTGAAAGGTTGCGTGACCGAGTTCTGTGTTAACAGTAACAGACTATCCATTTAATCTATAACACTCTTGCCCTGTATATCATACCAGATCATACTTTGTGCTGTGACAGACGCTCACTTCTCTAAGTAATTAAGCCAACCATCTATGCTTCCATTTATCTTACCTCCAATTACACATCCTAACAAATGGTTTTGTAATCCGTTTTAACCAAAGCACTTCTTTGTTTCTTGAATACCACAGCTCCTTAGTCATCGTTGCTTTACCTTATCAAGTAGACTGTGGTGATTGATTTGGCTTCTTTTTCAACAGTGCATCCTGACTGTTTTTCTTTTTTTTCCCACTTTCAAACAACCGTTTCCAGACGCTTGTTTTCATTACCAATTAACTTTTTCTACCAAGAAGTTCATAATTATTCCCGTCTCCTTCCTTAAGCTGATCCTGTCCAGTTGGTTTGCTACTTTTCAGTTCAAAACATCTGTTTCTGTTTCATTCTGTGACCAGGCGAGGTACAAATGTTCTCATCATTCCAATGATTGCTGAGTTAATCATGCCCTTTCTTTTGTGAAGTTGTTTCCCTTCACATTTTTATCATCACTCAGCCGTTTCCTCATGTCCTCTTGTAAAACACCACGCAAATCTCACGCATGTAGTCCCATGTTGAGTCAAGAAGCTCTATTCCATCATAGCTTTGTCAAGATTTGTTCTCACCCGAGTAGAATTTCATTTGTAACTTACCCCTCTCGACATTTCGCGCAATTTTATTTTTCATTGACGAAACAAGTATTTAATGACACAATCCTATTTCTGACGCTTTTCCAAGGGACATTAAGGTACTCTCCCGCTTTCTGGACTCGTTTCTCACAAGTGGAAACGTAAATAAACGTTTTTCTTCCACTACAAATCTGAAAGTTTGACCATAACTCCCTCGATCCAGGCAAATCCTTGTTCTCATTTTTTTCACAAAGTATTTTTGTATCCAATTCTTTCTAATGTCCTAGTTCAGATAGGACGTTTTTGTCCCGTGGGTATTGTCCCCACGCGCCATGTGTTAGTGTAAGGAAGAAAATTCCGTCTTTTCACACCGTGAAAAACCGGCCAGCAGGCACTTGGACTGAACTTAATGACAGTTCCAAAGCCAAACTCACGTATGATTTGAACTTTGCTTTTAAAGCATGAACGTCCCACCACAAATGTGTTGTTTTTTTTTGTTTCGAGTATCAAGCTCGAAATTGCACATCGTATAAAACGATGAATAAGTCTTGACTTTGACAGAAACCTGTAGAAGTCCTTTTTTTATCATCGCCTTGTATAAACCATGTATTCTTCATCCTTGTATTTCCAAACAATGTTCAGTTTACCATTATCCTTGATATCAGCTATCTATATATACATAGCACAATATGCGTCACTCTTGATCATTGGCCTTCATCTGTAATTAGATGAAACACAAAAATACATCACTAAAATGTAAAGTTACAGCTAATTTTCGTTGTTTCGCGCTGCTCATATTTGTCTCTTCCGCCCGTCACACCACCACCTGATTGACCATCAATCAAACTTCCAAACGCGAAACAAGGATTTTAGCTTGAAGTAAAAGATTCATTATTTGTGGGTTTCGATGAACCTCCGAATCTTGGATGACTGAGCCGGACACTTCCCTGCTCACTGTCCACTGTCCACTCTGGTCATCCTTCCCAGGGTGTGCTTGGTCCACTTGAAATAAAGTGGATCCCTGACCAGGCCTATTCCCTACAGACTTCAACATTCTCAAGGAACTCAAGAAAGACAATTTAGGAATAAAAACATGTAACAACTTTAAAGACAGGCAGCCGGACCTCGCCCCAATCGCAAAATGGGTCCAGCCAGAGATCTGTACGTCACTGGCAAGTGCTTTGAAGTGCTTTGATAGACATTGCTTACCGTATCCGGGATTACTTGCCAGGAGATTTGTTCTGGACATTAGCTGGAGGGTTGGAGGCTGGTTTAGGCCCCTTCTGGGCAGCCATCTGGGCATAGCTTAGTCTCTCGGCAGGGCGTGGGGGATTCGATGGAGCGGTTGGAGACTCCTCCTGGAAAGGAACGCAAAACACATTGAGTTTAAGTTCAAGAGGATAACAATGACTTGATCAGTTACTACTTTGACTAGCTGATTACAAGAGGCCATTGACAAACAAAGTGTGGATGTTTTGTTTATAGTTCACTCTATTGATATTGCTGACAAATGATATGGTAGGTTGATACATGGACCAACTACATTTTATGGGCCAATAGTGCTGTCCACGTCGACATCATCCACTGACATCATCCATAGGGTGCTATTCAGTCTACAGTTGGCGCATTAGCATTAGAATGGCAACGTTGATAAACAGTGAAAAACACTATAAAGCGATGTGGACAAGTTTTTGTGTTCACCTGTGGGGCAGGCTGAGGCTTGGGTTCTCTTTTGACAGGAAGTTCCTT
Organism: Scolanthus callimorphus; assembly: GCA_033964015.1. NCBI lineage: Eukaryota > Metazoa > Cnidaria > Anthozoa > Actiniaria > Edwardsiidae > Scolanthus > Scolanthus callimorphus. Next base: position 6,373,434 of record CM066914.1, read on the forward strand.
TGGCTTCTCCACTGGTTTGGGCATCTTTTCAACAGGTTTGGGGGCAGGAGGCGACTCTTGCTTGGTTCTGAATCAGAGACAAGTGGTATTGTATTTATCGCAACAACAATAGCAAGACATCAACAACAGCAAAACAATAGCAACGACAGCGAACAACAACAAACAAGAGCAAAATAACTACAGCATAACAACACCAACTACAACAAAACTAGAACAATTACAAACAAGAGCAAAACAACAAGAGCAAAACTACAAACAAAGCAAAACCACAAACAAAGCAAAACCACAAACAAAGCAAAACCACAAACAAAGCAAAAGCACAAACAAGAGCTCAATAACAACAAGAGCTCAACAACAACAAGAGCAAAACAACAGAATCATCATCAACAACAATAACTAGGACAGCAACTGAATGGGGAGAATCTCCAAGTGGGTGGGATAAAAACATGAGCATTTGTAAAATGATGTCAGCAACATCCTATGGTCATTTTGCAACTGCGAAAAACCCAAAGTGTGATCTCACGCTGCATGTTACAATTCAATCAGTTTCTGGTAACATGCAGGACTTACGGTGGTGGAGCAGGAGAGACTGGTGATACTGGAGCTTTGTCCACTTTGTCAACTGTCTGAGGTTTAGCAGGCTGTAAATGATACACAACTACGTTAGTAAATTCCTCCATTAAAGTGCATGATGTACTTGGGTGCTAAAAATAAAAAATATTCTATTTATCCTGGTGAACTTATTACCTTAATTTCTGGGAAGTCTTTGGCAAGAAGAACTGATTGTTGTTTCTATGACAAAATAAATAAGTCAGTATCTTGTAGACAAAGTCTGCCCTCTGAGCTCAAAATAGTGCCTGAAAATTTTTGGGGTTCGCCTCTTATGTAACTTTCTCACTTATACCCATCAATATTGGCTTAAAATTAAAGCCATGTAGTATTGAGCGCTGACAACTATCATAACAATAGTACTAATTTACCGCACAGGAGTGTACTTACAGTAGCAGCCAGTGGTGATGTCGGCAGAGGAGGAAAGTGGGATGGGGCCAGGTCTAATGTATCGCTGTCATCTTTGCTGTGCCGTACTGGACTTGCTCTGTTTTCCTTTTGTCGCTAGAGGAAATGAAATACATTGCTATGAGTAATTTCCTAACCAATTTGCATTAACTTATTTTTTCAGGCAAAGACATCGCCACCAATTTATTCAAGTCAAAATAAGTGGATCAGGATCAGAAATGAGTTAGCAGAACTTACTGTATCTCTTCTAATGTCTTCACTGCTTCCCCTTCGTCGACGGATGGGCCTGCCTGTCCTTCTGTAGCCAAAACAATTCATTAAAATTTGGATTAAAATGATTTCAACAGAATGCAGTTTGGCAATTGGAAATGAAAGTTCAAGTTAGCAGAATTATGAAAACTACAGTACGATCTACGATGTTTATCATGTCATGCTGTGAACATGGTTATCACCTGGAAAGTTCCTCTGATTCTCTTGAATCCTTTGTCCTGAACGATCCTGTGCTTTTAGCCACGGTATTATCCCTAGTGGAGCTACTAGTGCTAACAGCACCAGCACTAGTACTATTACTTGGTGATGATGTAGTAGGTGTAGTGTTTAGGGTGTTGTGGCTGGAGGTGCCATTAGCGCTCTGTGGTCTGGTCCTGTTTCCTGTATCTCGGTCACTCCTATCACTTGATGTCTGGTCTCGGTGATGGGGTTTGTTCTGAAATCTTGTCCTGTTAACTTGGTATCCATGGCGAACTGCATTACTTCCTGGCACTAAAGTTAGCAATGTATAGTGTCAGACAGCACACTGGTATACATGTGATGAAAAGATTAAATTCTTAGTATAAGAATTACAAAGAATATCCTGGAAGCATTGCTTCAGAGGAATAAATGTCAACCAAATAAGTTATTCATAGACTTAATTATTTCTCTGAAGAATTTACTACACATACACAAGTACTGTACATCAATTGAATGGATAATAATAATGGAGGTATTTCTACCACTTACTCTCACGAGAAGGTTTCATGGGGCCATGCCCAAATCCATTGTTTGGAAATCCTGGTGACTGTGGAACAAAAGTCATTACTACTTCAGATTCATTTTTTAATGAATAATAAAAATTAACAATGCAGGCTAAGCAATAAAGAACCTCAGTCAGGGTTTAGTAGCTATGATGTAAAGCCAACGTATTACGAGAAGCCTGTGTGTTCTGTTAATTGTGACACTATTCCCTCTAAAGATCTCCCTCGTTATAGGAATCAAACAAGGTCTGCATGGCCTTTCTATCTTCATTGTGTTGCTAACTACACGGAGCCGTTTCCAAGCCGGATTAACAAGGTCATAAAGTGGCTCAAAAACGACAATCCTCCTGAGTTCGTCGCCATGCACATTGAGCAGCCAGACCTGGTTGGTCATGCTAAGAGTCCTGATTCACCCGAATTTAAAAGGGAAATCGAGCTTGTCGATCGCGATGTTGTCGGTTATTTGACCACACAACTACGAAATAACGGCCTGCTTGATAAAGTCAACCTGATATTCGTCGCTGACCATGGTCATTTTTTTCAGCCTAGCAACACACCTAGACATAAACAAAGTCAACATACCAAGTCTGACAAAGCTTCCATTTCTATCGGCCGATTAGGGAATAATATTTAACAAATAGATCTCGTTTTGTGTGCGTGTGTACTGTAATAGATACACAGATGACGTCACGAAATGTCATGAACAAAAAAGTATGCAACAAGATGCAGTCGAGTTGCGTGACTGTTGTTGATGACATTCTGTGACGTCTTCTGTGTATAACTACAGTACATACGCACAAGAAACGAGATCTATTTGTTTTATACAACAACAGAGATTTTTGTCAACTGTGTATCTGTACTCTTATAGCAACATGGCTCTTGACCAATCAGAGCGCGTGATTTACTAGTGTTGTTGTATAATGTGCAATATTGAATAAGGTAGATCAACTATAAAAAAAAAAAATAAATAAATAAAATGTGCTTGTAGATGGTTACTTTAACTCCAAATATTGAATGAAAACAATAACAAGAGTGTGACTGACAGGGCAAAATATGTGCATACTGCTAACAAATTTTCATTCATTCATTTGCTGCACCTGACAAAATGTGTAGTATTGTGTGAGATCTGGCTGAATTTGTGATGTTTTGTGAATGTTCTGGATTTTCCATACCGTCGGTTGCAGCTACCCGTCTACACTCACGTCAAAAACATGTTCTGTCGGCACGCGAAACTTCAAAGTTTTGACAGTGAAACTTGGATGTTTTGACGGCCAAACTTGAACGTTTTTGTCACAATATTCAAGTCCGCACTTTCGTTTCAATAACAAACATTGCAAAAAGCTAATATTCTGGTAACTTCACAGTGTTTCTGGTCAAAAAGAAATAAATCAACTGAACTTTTTACCTTTTTCCACTCACGAGCGTCACCAAAGCTTCACGCTTGGGCGGGCAAACTTTCAAGTTCAACTGTCAAAACTTCGAAGTTTCATGTGCCGACAGAACATGTTTTTGTCGAGCGTGTAGACGGGTAGATGCAACCGACGGTAAACTGTTAACCTCTGCAAAATCTGTAGATTCTGACGTAGTTTTAACAGAATTGTTTCTCATTCTCCACCTACCATGTGCGGCTCCCTGTAGACTGCCTGTCCTGGTGGCCATGTCATCATGCCTGGTGCAGGGTAATATGGAAAAGGCTGCCAGAAAACAAATAACAACAATAATAAATGAAGTACAGTCATAGAGCAGATTTCACATGACTGTTGTAAACCAAATGTAAAGTAAATGCACAAGTTCAGAACAAAACATATAGTAGTACATGCAAGGTAAGTGCTAATTACTCCTGACACTCATGTGAAATCCACATTAATAATAACATAATTTTAGTTTCAACAAGCTAACAAGCAGGACCCTTCTAAAAATTAGACCGGCCCTTACAGCACTCACGACATGATCACAGGGTACATAAAAAGGTCATCACATGGTCAATTCGAGACAGCCGTCTGCTGGCTGAAAAAGCGAGAGGTGTACTGGAAATAGTATAACATAATACCAATCTGTTCGAGCATCTGATGGGCTATCACTGATAAACCCATAACAGATGTAATAAATAATCAACTTTGTTACCTGTTGTCCATTGAACATTGGTTGCACAGGTGGAAACTGGAAGTGGCGCTGGTTGAACATTGTAGCCTGTGGAGGGGTGGGTGGGGGCATTGATGTCTCCACAACACCAGGCTGTGGAGCTTGTGTCTGTGACTGAAGATGAAAGATACCCCTCGGTTAACAAGTGGCTACAATATACACTGGACTTATTTCAAGAACAAATGACTAATGGTGACAATAATGGTGGTTTCATGGAATAATCTTCCAGGTGAAACATGTGGGGTGGAAACACTTGCAACTTTGAAGAATAAAAGGGGTCCCACCCCTGCATGTATCAGTATTGACATGTGGCAGGCATGGCTAGGCATGGCCACTTATAATCTTCATTTTACAATCACATGAACGATATTCAAAAAGTTTATTACTTACAGGAGAAAGCCTGGATGTATTCTTTGGTACAAAATTGGACTGGTGAATTGGCTTGGCCTTAATCCTTGCCTGCGAATAAACACAAAGAAATGTCTACTATTTAAAAGTTATTCCTCAAGCCCGAATGGACTATTGACTCAGAGGCCATGAGGTTGAGAGGAATAGTTGCGAGAGGAATAATTGCCGAATGGGCTACTGACTCAGAGGCCATGAGGTTGAGAGGAATAATTGCGAAAGGAATAATTGCCAAATGGGCTATTGACTCAGAGGCCATGAGGTTGAGAGGAATAATTGCAAGAGGAATAATTGCCAAATGGGCTATTGACTCAGAGGCCATGAGGTTGAGAGGAATAACTGCAAGAGGAATAATTGCAGAATGGGCTATTGACTCAGAGGCCATGAGGTTGAGAGGAATAATTGCGAGAGGAATAATTGCAGAATGGGCTATTGACTCAGAGGCCATGAGCCAAAAACATCTTCTGGTCTGGTCATTTCTAGCTTTCAAATCCGAAACTATTGCTACTAGTGGGCTATATTATAGCCTTCTAGTAGCTCAGCAAAGTGAGAACGTAGCATAGGCAATAGACCACTAGTGTGATTTACTAACATTATGATATTCTACAATGACAGGGCCAGATTTTATTATGTCACACAACACTATTTTGGCATGGCAGCATTCTTTAAGACCAATACAGCAAGTGACAATGATTGTCCAAAGAGAAATTTTGAAAGTCTGATAACAAACCACTTCCTTATCCATTAGGGGTCACACAATTCAATTAGGAAAATACTGTCACAGGCCGAATTGGTCTATTATGGTGAGGTGTCATCCTGTACACCCCTATTTCTTTTTTCAGTCACATGTCAACTGTTCTATTGTCTATGTATTCATTATTTTATACCATAATAGGCTTGCCCTTGAATGTCTTGACTTCTTCTCTGAGGTATCTGTAGGCCTGTTGACAAGAAGAGAATTAGGTTAAAGAGTCAAATAGCATGGGCAAGCAAGTAAGTAAAATATGGACTTGAGGTACATAACACTGTTCATGCTGTTCACAGAGCAGGGATGCTATTCAATCTACCATTAGCACAATTAGCATTAGAATGGCTACGCTGATAACAGTGAATAGCACTATAGAAGCGTTAAAGCTTACCTTTTGTGCACTGTCTTCAGAATCAAATTGGATGTACCAGTAGTCATTGTTGACAAACTCACATCCAGTGGGCTTGGGGCAGCCCTCTCCTGAAAAGAGTTTTTCAACCTCCTGCAAAAAGGAGAATGCCAAATAATATAAGAGCTGAACCAAACATTGAATTGGATCATTAGAGATTGACAGGTTAATTTGGCAAAACCCTGCATTTGCAGGATTTACAACAATTACTCTGTTAAAAACTAAGCTATTACCTCTAAAGGGGTACTTTCTGGTATTTCCCGCAGAACAACAATACATCTCTTAACATTGGCTCTCACTTTCTCACAAAGTGGATCAACTTGGAGGTGGGGTGATTCTGTAAATAAAAAAGATCTTATGAAATAACTTGAAACTACATGATATGCTTTGCAAGCCAGTAATTTAAGGGGGGTTTGAACAGTCTAGGTAGATCTGAAACTCACCTCTCAACACCTGTTTCACAAGTTCCAGGTCTTTGGTAAGCTTTTTTACCTGAAACATAATCAGTCTCAGTATTACATCACTTTGGTTGGCATCCTGATCTTGTAGACAAAAGTGTCATTCAAAACTAACCTGATTGAAGTTTGCTACAGTCCAAATGGGGACATAGTTGTCTTTATCCATCTGGGACACTAATGATAACAAAGTCAAAACTATTAATCAGACTACCAATGAAAATACATAGAAAACTTTTTGAGGTGACAAATTTTCTTATGCCACCCCATGGCAATAATGTAAATGACAAAGAGCTCAACTTGAATGGCATCTTGATTTACTATAGGATGACAAAATGTTCTTTGACTGATCTAATTTTATCTTTTTTTCTAGTCAACCAGCAAAAAAAAAAAAACGCAGCCTGTAAAAGGCAGCTAAATATTATTGAAAAATGTGACCTTTATCATTGTGCCCACTCCTGAAGACTCACCTAAATATGTGTCCCTTGATAAATTTTCTCTGCAAAGTTAACATGAAATTAATGGGGATCACTCAATATACAGCATGGTTTTGGAATCCCAGATTTCATTTAAAGTTTTTGGCAGAATAGGAATATCATCTGTAAAGCCAGCACCAACATAATCTAGATTGAGAGTTTAGAAAAGGGGTGTGATTTTGGCAAAGATGATACCATCGCCATATTATCCCATGTACAGGTTATGATAAGTGCCATGCTATGAAAAATATCATGACAAAGCACTTATTTTTCTATGCAGCACCTCCTTGAAGAATAAGTTTCATGCATATGTATATCTTATGGTTAATGTTTCCAAATACAGGACACCTGTGGATACCAGCATCCTGCTGAAAGGGATACTCCTGATTGAATAAAGAATATTATTCCATTCCATTCTATTGCGTGATTCCAGAAAAAAATCCATAACTCGCCAGGGTGTGGTTCATACCTAAACCCTTACTGTGAGGGATAGGAGTATTTTTCTGGAATGATACATCAAAGGAGCCTTCTGTCCTACCTTGAGAAATAATACTCCAACTGATGCTGAAGTAATGTTTTGAGATCATCATGTGGCAGCTTATCAGGAGAAGAGATGTCCGGCATCACGTCTGTTACTATCCCAGGACTGCCATATGGGCCATAGCCATTGACAACCTCTGGACTATACTGTAGTGTGTCCTCTGGACTATACTGTAGTGATGTCTCGGGTTCAGAGCTTTTATCTAAGGTCATTAAACTGGAACATAAAAAATATAGAAAATTACCAAGCCTCCACATTTATATCCTCTCACACAGGGCAATAAGCTTTGCCTCTTTGTTATCATTTCTTCACAAAATGTAACATTTCCCTTTGAGTTATGTTATACATGCTTAATATTTTCACATTTTTATATTTTACACTCCAATTTGTGCATTTTGCATTTTCTATATGACAAACCACACCACTATCCAAGACTTTTTGGGGACCTAAGTCTTGTAACCCAAAATTATGTTACAGTAAATGAAATTTAATAGCATTAGCACATTCATTTGATTGGAATGTTCCCTTTCCTAATAGAGGTTTTATGAGAAATTAGACCAAAAACTTTGCTGCTCATAATAAAGGGTTTAAAAAAATGTTTGCACAAACACTTTATTTTCAAAAGGAGTTCAATTTAATATCCCTAATCAAAGAAAAAAAATTGAAATAAATAAAAAAATCCCTAATCAAAGGAATTCTGGTAGATCTGTCCATCACTGAGCTTTAACTTGTCCTTACCTGAAACTGTCAAAAACTGCTGCATTTGGGTTTAGAGTTCCATTTGGGGAAATAGCAGCAACCTAAAACAACGAACAAAATTAATTAATACACAATAATTTCATTGGTGGAATGGACACCCAAAACCGGAGGAGAAAGAATCACACAAGATATGAAGCATTGTGATTGGATGGACAGTAAAAACATTTTAGTGCAGAGATAATTTCTTAAGTAACCTTTAAATCATGGGTAAAAGATGCAGAAAATCATTTTTTTAGTTGAATGGGTTATTACTGTACATTGAGTACCAGGTTTTATTTTAGTAGAATTTCGAAAACAAATTTTGTATATGTTTTGTTTTTTAAAAAAAAAACATCTGGTAAATCTGTTAGGTAAATTTTGTTGTATCCATGCAGTAAAACTATTTCTCAATGGAAAAGTGCAACAATTCCCACTCTATCATTTGAAAATGTTTACCTTCCCCTTTACTGGGAAATAATCAAATTCCTCTGCATATAAATGTTATTATAATAATGCTATGTGAAGAAGGACCATATTGAGCTCAGCATTACCAGGGGCAGATCTAAGGAGTTTCAAAAGTGGAGGCTGCCTGCCAAGGCAATAATGATTTAGAAAAAATACTGCCATATTATATAAAATAAATTTCCTGCAAAAGGCATAAAGAAGCAGCCAAATTAAATTGGCATAACTTGCACCATCATCAAAACAAGACATTATTTCCATTACTAACTTTAACACTTGCTGTCCATTACAACAAAAATACATGTCTATTTTCAGGCAATATGGATTGATCCATTGTGGTACTGTAATAGGGCCTGGGGATATTTATGGCCTTCTAAAACCTCCCAGACTAGTAACTTTTAACCTCTACTAGCCAAAAGCCATAGCTTAATGATAAAAGTGGAGTGTTGAAACCATACATCTGAAGAGCATTTTTTCTGACAGTGATTTTGTGTATTTGGATTTCACTTTTGGTAAAAACCTTCCCTTCCTTTGCGCATGGGTTAATGACCAAATTTCCTGTGCTATTAACTTGGTTTTTAAGAGGAGTGTTAAAATTGGAAAGTGACTAGCCACAGGGTACTTTTAATAACTGGAGAGGTCTAGGAGACATGTATAACAATTTGAATCAACTTTGCAGGTATTTTACTTTAGTGAATTAATCAGAAGTTATGTTCCTGCACTTTTCCCCTACAAATAAGCAGCCTCTTAGAGAGGGAGTGTAACTATATATTGAGAAAATAAATAGCAAATAATAATACATTCTCATCAGATGTCGTATTACCATCAAAATCAGGCATTTTGTAAAAAAAAGTTATCACTAAGTTTTACCAATACGTTTTACACAAATGTAATATTAAAGGATAGTTAAATTCAAAACAGAAAGATGCATTGTATTTCAATATTCAAAGTGTAACATACAGTATGTAATTTCATCTTTATGAATGAATAAAGACTATTATTATTAGAATTATTATTATCTTTCAAAATTATAGAAAATCCTTCTAGTTTAACACTTAGTTAAGTTACTCTGCCTTCTAAAGCAAAAATTGAATCAATCATAAAACTACAGCCTGTCGGCCTTATGTCCCTCCTGGGACGAAGAGGAGTATTAAGTAATAAGTCTACAGCCTCTTGATCTTGAGCCAAATGTATCTTTGCACCTGTTTCAAGGGCTGTTAAAATGGATTTACCAAGTTAAAAACATCCTAGTAGCGATATAGAAATAGAACTATCACAATGATAACCACTAAAAGATAATTAGAACTTGCTATAATGACAGATAAATTTGCATGACTCAAATGAGGAGGAAAGCCTGCATTATCAAGCAAAAACTTAAAAACAAATCCTTGACCTCTGATCCTTTTATTAAAAAATATCATAAGGAATACATTTTACTCCCAACTCATAGAAAACAGTTAAACAGCTCTAGTTTTGACGTTGCTAGGAATATAAAAGTTATTATAAACAAAACGTAAAAAGATTGAGAAGATAGCTAAACATTCTTTACTTCAAATGGAACTGTATAAAATGGAAATTAAATATTCTTAAAGCCTTTTACTAAATGCTATTGCAGACAGAAAACTAAGAAGTAAACATAGCTTGCAGCACCCAGCTAGAGATTATTTTCTCGAGCAGAGAGGTTGATGTGTTATTACTGAAAGAATGATAAAAGGTCTTTATATCATCCTTATTAGCCTAAACTTGAGAATTCAAATAAATTGAGACATCCAAATTAAATATTTCATGGATCTCTAAATTTCTTACCTTCCCCACCAAATATGTGGGGAAATTCCACTTCAGAAAATACAGGAATGCTTTAGCCATCACTTTGGCAATTAGAAATGCATGAATCCAAGGAATGAGAGGTTGTATTAATTTCCTAAACACAATGAAGTCTAATAGGATGGATTTTTAATTCACTAAAATAGCTATTGTTTTCTACCAGAAGGTAAAACAGTTGATAGATAAAAGGGTAAAACATAGATCCTGTTAGAATGAAATGCCTTTTTCTACAGTATGTAATACATTTTTCTGACAATTTTTCTATTTTCAAATGAATAATAATAACTCTATAAAAGGGCCCCTTTATAAAATCTAGAAATCCTTATCATTTTCAAAGAACTCCTGCAAATCATAGTATTCAATTCATCTGTTTTCAGTCTCCTTTTATGCTTTCTTTCCTTCCTCTTAAAGGGACACTGTCACGGTTGTTTCAACAAAATATTATAAGATAAGACCAGTGATCTACAGAAACAACTCAGAATCCTATGTGTACTGTAGGCATTCTTACGTAAGATTTAATAGCTTTCGCTATCAAATTTCCAAGTTTTAAACTGTTCAACCTGATACGAAATTAAAAATGTCATTTCACAATCCAATTCCATCCGCTCGCTAGCACACAGAAATACTCCAAATTTGTACTCATCTTGTAGCTGAAGGGTTATTTAACAAACCTACGTAGACAATTATTTTGTTCAATTCTTGTGTATCTGACTGCATTTAAGGTACCTAAATTAACCCTAAAATCGAGTAAAATGGTGACAGTGCCCCTTTAAATGCTCTTTTATGTCTTATGATTTCACTTATGGCCAGCAATGTCAGAAATCATTTTAAAGTTCATATCACCCTTGTAGACCAACGTCCTCACATAAAATTCAAAATTTTTCCTCGCATAACCTGCATAAGACCTTGTTTTCTTTGCTTAAATGACAGAATGACATGGCTTTCAGATTGTCAGTCATTTAAAATTAATTCAATATCGCTTGTCAATAATTTTTAATAAATGCATTCTTAAATGATCATGCCAGAGATCACAGTAACATTGTTGTTTCAAAATAATTTTTGATATTTAAATTTTTGTGATTACTGTTAATTTTATAATGAGTACATTTTGTTGAGATATGTTAATTTCCTTCGAAATGTCTTCGGAATGTACTTGGGACGTCTCAGGGGTTGTTGTAAATGCTGTCGGCTTATGTTGAAAATTTACTACCAGAATCAAAAGTACCTCACCTAAAATTTAACATAAAATTTAAACATAAAAGTTGGCAGATCTACCGTTATTATGAAACCCAGGGAATTTGCAGTAAACTGAACATAATAAATGTGTTAATAATCCAAGCAAGGTAATTGTGAGTACTAGACTATTACACCAAGTCTTTGAATCATCAAAAACAGTGTCCATTATCAGATATTAGGCTTAGGCGTTTTTTCCTGACCTGGCGTCATGTAATTTGCATAAAAATATTAAGAGCCATATCTCTTGAACAGATAATGATATCAAACTAAAATAAATTACAGTCATATTTTATCCAAGCTCAGCTTCTTGCCATTATGTTGTCATGCTAAGGATCATAGTGTTAAGTTTGAAGCAATCCAAGTTACCAGACTTGCCAATAAGATGCTTTGAAGCAAGCAATTTCTTTGGGATGTTTTCCCAAAACAGTCCATGACTAGAAATGTGTATCATGTGTTATCAACACCTCGCTGTGCTCTTTAAATTGCTCCTGGTTTCATTGAAAACCTACAAGAATGCACACGTTAACTAAAATATGTTGAGGGGGATGGTTTATAGAGGCCTGATTTCCAGAAGGGGCAAAACTTAAATAAAAATTTCTTTTGATTTTTTATCAGAAGTGAACCCGACAAATGAGGATCAGCAAGGCAAAAGGAACCCCTAGTGCTTCCCTTGCATGGAAATATTTATATAGTTGATTGCGTTACAATGTGACCAAAGCTCTGACTAAATAAAATGCAAGTCCATGCACTAGCTGACTTGCACACAGTTTGGTCACTATCTTGCACTGATTTGCATAGAGTTGAGACAGCTAGCACTCCATCTGTGCAGGTGAGCAAACTAGCTTGTCAAGCAAACTCTTATGTGTTTTACTATGTTTCCAAGACAACACACACCTTCTTTAACACTTTTGGAGCCTGACGTGTGGCTTGGCAACTTCTCACATGCTTTATTGATTGAAGGTAGTTTGTGCTGCCACAGATTTTTTTAAAACTATTTTCTTGAGTTTGCCCTGAGAGCAATTCTGGTTCATTTAGGAGGCTTACCCATTACATTACTAGGGTAAGACAACCTTGCATTTTAGTTGCACTAATTCCTGCAGATGACTAGCTTAATCCCACAGCTCAAGGGTGCCACAGGGGAGGGAGGATAAAATATCTATGGTGTTGGTGGGGAGGGTAAAATAAATTAGAAACATAGGGGGTGGGGGGAGGTTAAGATACATAGGAAGATGTAATATTGGGTCACAGTTATCCTGTTGCCCGTGGTTGAGTTTACAGAATATGAGTGAGCGAGTGAGCTATGAACGAGTGACAGTGTGGGCCCTTCCAATATCCTCATTGTGAATGAATGAATGAATGACCCATTTAATTATACCTCTCGCAGTGCATGTATGACACTGAATTACAGGTAAAGGTCAGAATTACATGACTAATGACTAACGTCATCAATGAGGATAGTGTTGTTAAGTCCCCATAAATCACAACTTGCATCTCCTTGTATTTTGTCTGACCAAAATGCTTGAGGCTGTTTGCAATTTGGCAGTAAAACAATTTCCTTCTGGTTAATTTTAATCTGTGGTGCTATCAATAAATAAAGGAAAGGTTTGATTCAAGTAACTGGGGTCTCATTTGCATATCTATACAATATATTGTATAACACTACATTGAGTGTTTCTCTCTTTACAAACTACAATTAGCTCTGTATTATTACTCTTAATTGCTCTGTAGAAATTTAAAGATTTTATAGTCCAACAACTATATGATCAAACACATTCAAATTAACATTCACCCTTTCTATTATTGTCATTTGTATGAAGGGCACAAAACATTCAGGCACAGCCATGCAAACATTACAGATCTGCAGCTGAAATATCAAAGTTTAGCTTCACATAGACAGGGAATATATATATTTACAGTTAGATACAATCAAATGCATGCTGATGTATTTCAAACTGAACCCTTATCCACCACCACAAAGTAAAAATGGCAGCAAAGCTGGAAACATTGTTTTATCAGTGTAGGAAGAAAACTACTCAGCCAAGCTCATTTAGACTTAAATTGTTGCTCTTTCTTAAACTGAATTTTACTTAAACTGAATTTTACTACAATCAAATTCCAGTAATAGCTGGTCCACCAAACATTCCAAAGGTCAAATGCCTATTAATTGATCAAAACTATAATGAATGCCTTTTATAGGCTATTCCTATAAGATATAAATACATGTAATACCTTTTAAACTCAAAAGGACAGAGAAAAACATTTAAAAGATATTAATATTGAAAGGAGTATGTTTCTGTTACTGATGGGTAGTTTCTGAGATTAGAAATGTGAGGTATAAATAGGAAACGGTTTGTATAGTAACAACATTGAACACTGGTGTGTTGTAGACATAAGGGGGTGTATACAGTCCTGAGATAAAATGTAAACAAACACCTAAGCAACAATATTCTTTCTTTTATAATATATGTTCCTTGATCGAACCACTTTTAAAGGGAAAATATGTTAACTTCTTTAAATTATCTCCACAAGGGTTAACACAAACAGTAAACAAACCATTTTAAGTGGAATGTTATATTCTTGGGACGGGTTTTTCCTGATTGCCAAACCGGGAAATAAACCCTGGAAACAATTCATTTAGAAGCAACTGAGATAGGAAACAAAAATTTACCGGACTGATTTTATAGTTAATATTTCAAAAGCCTTGTTTATGAAAAAACGTTTCAGAATTTGAAAATGTTAGACTTGTCTATAACTTTTTGAATCAACAATATTGTGTTCTTTGATTATATATCTGCCATTTTCAGTTCTAGTTTTCTGTATTACCTCAGCAGGTTGTGGTTTATATTTTGTAGGAGAGGCCCAACCATTGACATTTCAAAATTTACGTTTACCAATATTTGTTAGCAATGAAAATGTTCATAGGAACAGAGGTCAAAATCGTTCAAATTTTAAGCTACTGCTTCACCCCCAAAATTAATAATTCACCTTAAGCGATAAAAATCCTTCTGATTTTATTTTTTACCTTCGTGAATGTAAACAAATCGCAGTCGCGAATTCACAAATTTCGACGTCGAAGCTCAATATTTTCGCCACACTTCTCAGAGTTCGCTTGATTAGACAAAACATTTCGATTGTATATATTCCCTGCCCCCGAGGTCGGAGAGACAGTGACTTGGCACATTCAGTACTGGAAATGCCACATGATCGATTTCAAAAACATCGTATATCCGAGGGAAAATTTCGGGAGGCACTCGATGATTTATTTCTCGCGGCGACAACCAGAAACGTCAACATAGTTCACAAGTTCTTCTGTAGAGGATTTGCCAGTCAGGCCGATATTCGTACTCTTAAACTCAATAATGAGCCTGAAACACGGCTCAGTAATTAACCTCAGTGTTGATCAAAGTATATTGCTTGCTGGGAAAGGACTGAAGTCCATAAAAGTGAATTTAAGCGTGTGGTATCGCGGTAAAGACGAGGCATCTCTGCCCACCCTCCCCCAACAAGTTGACCTACCTGTTTGGCTCCTGATGAAGTGGAAGTTGGAATTTCACCAGTTGTAGTCGCAATTTCAGAACTCATGCGGAATTGAACTTCTGAAAATGCCTGCTTTCCTTTCTGTCTTGACTCACAGGATTACAAGTTAAGGTTCTTCACACAAGCTTGGATAAATTCACTTCTTTTGGCAACGAAACAGAAAACAGTCGTCTATCGCAGTTTCTGGTATCTCGATTCAGTTCAGGGCTTGTCTTTGGGCGAATTCTTTGAAAAACTCCCTTAAAATTCCAAATAGAGTCCAATCCCGAGGAGCCAAATGATGCAGGATTAGCGCAGATGTGATAGCTTAAGTTTCCTAAGAGATTTTCCCTTTGGAAACAGCCCAAATTTCCTACCAACCAACACACGTGGCGACCAGAGGAAATGTGCTCTGTGTAGCTCTCTACTAGACTGACACACCAGGCTATCAGCCAAAAGTTTCTCCTTTTGACAGCTATAGGAAATACACAGAAACTCCTTCCAGCAACTATTGGTATCCCACGGCTTGTCTTAATACTGTTGATGTGCTTCCAGGCGAGAGGAAGCAAAATAAAAGTTCAGTAATTCAGAGACTTCCCAAGTGCAGCCGACAGCGGCAAACAACTCTCCCTCGACTTGCAATCTCTCCCTCCCTACGCATGTCAATTTCCTCGATATAACACGCCCTCTGATTGGTTCTTGTGGTGCAATAAAAGTATGATCCAATCAACACTCTCGTTACAAATGTACGTTACTTATTTATTTTTAGACCGACGATCAAATATCGACTTGATCGATTGATCATCGACCTGTCCGGGAAAGTAATCGCATGTTTTGATTGGTCGATTTTTGTTCGAATATTTTGGCAAAGATGGCGGATGCTGGAACTATTCGCGAAGAACATAGATTTGATGAAGAAAATCTCAACAAATACCTGATCAGAAATCTGGATGGCTTTCCTGCAAGTGGGAACCTTGAAATTCTTCAATACAGGTGCATCTTATGCAGCTAATTTATGCATACATAAGTGAGAAAGTAAAGTAAAGCTTCAAGAAAAAAAAATAAGCATCCGATCCAATCTTTGGAGATGATTGTAATGAATGTTACTGTAAAGTTAGAGATTTTTTTTATGAAAATAGTCAATAATTTTATGCATTTAAATGTGGATCTCTTATAGCCAAAGATCAGAGGAAGGCCAGATAGGTCTCTCAGGGTAGTCAACCCCAGGACTTCAAAAATCTGGAGACCGCCTTGAAATGGTGAAATTTCCTGCAATATCCTGGGAGAAATACAGTAAATGTATGGCAGTTGTTTTGGATTTTTCTTGGGAGACAGAGACTCCTGGCAAAACCAGGAGTTTTGACGTCCCTGGTCTCTATACACTGCTGTACCTACCGGCTTTCTTTACCACAGGTTCCCCAAGCTCATACTTGACATGCTGTCACAGTTGTTCCTCAATGGACGATTATTTTGGAGATTATTTTGTTTTAATGTGTTACATAAGAGGAATATTGCTTTGATTTCTATCTAGTGCTGGCCAGTCGAATCCCACATTTTTACTGAGTAAAAGTGGACATCAATATGTGATGAGGAAGAAGCCTGCTGGTAAACTCTTGAGAGGAGCCCATAGAGTAAGCTACTTAAAAATTCATGAGAGGACCCAGGAATGCATGGAATGGGGTCCACTAGGGTGCCTGCAGTGTTACAGTCCACCACCTAGGAGACTGAGAAGGAATGATTATCAAAAAAACTTACAACCCTAAACCCCTTACAATATTTGACTAGGGTGTGGTCCACAGCAACTTTACCTCAAACAGATAGCAAATTGGATGTGGTTAAATAATTCTTAACCAAGACAGATAATATTTTATTACCTGAGACACCCCAAGGGATTGCAGTTGACACACCTTAAATGTAGTAGTTGAAAATTTCAAACTGCTGAAATACAATATTATCACACCTCCCCATTTAATTCCCTACTGTGGACTCCTTATCAATTGAATTTAATCCAGTAGTAAAGAAGAACACTTATGCAAATACTAACAATCCTTGTGTTATTCCAGAGAATTTCCATACCCTCACCATAGAAGGGGTTGGGGGGTCATATCTCATCCCCATCCCCTTCCATGGGGTTATGGATTTTTTTGGAATTGCATAATATGAGATGCAAAGATATTGGGTATAAAATAAAATCCCGCCAAAGCCCTCTCTCCACAGACAGAGAGACTCTTAAAATGGTTTCTCATAAACTGTGACCTTGTTGTTTTTATTATTATAAATATAATTACAGGTTTCACTTTATTTAAAAATCATATATTATTATTGATATTTTTATGTTTTAGGTTGACAGAGAATATAGAATACTATGTGCATTGAATAAGGTGTCCTTCCCAGTACCCAAACCCTTACTCTACTGTGAGGTTAAAGTCATCATAGGAACTGAATTTTACATCATGGAGCATGTGAAGGTATGGCTATTTACACTTATTCAGGGGTGTAAATAGAAGGTGGCTACCAGTGGTGTATGTCTGTCTACTTCACCACTGACCTGCTATTTCAGGATGCACTGCATTCAAATGATTTTAGCAAATTTATTTCCTTGACAAAAGGGGAAAGTATGAGTGCATGAATCCCCAATGTGCAATTACAAAAAAAAATCCATACCCCCACCACGGAAGGAATATTGGAAATTCCAGAGAGATGGGGGGTCAATTTACCCGTTATTTTCCATATACTGTATTTGTTTTTGGAAATTCCAGAGGGGTTGGGGTCTTTAAGTGCATCCCCTCCATGGTGGGGATATGGAATTTTTCAGGAATTTTTCGGCACAATGAACATGACTTTTGTATTCCAGCACCCAAAGGGCTCAGCCTTGCACATCTCCCAAATGAACAAGAAGTTTGTGTTTTCATGCAAGAACCACTTCAGATCCCCCCCCCCCCCCCTAAGCTCCCAAAGTGAAGGTAGACCTTTGGACCCCCCTTAGTGATATGGCTAATGGAAGTAGGGACATTCCACACAATAATGGAATAATTTGGCATCTCTGTGGAAGTATCTTCAGATGCATATGGTTAAGCTGAGATACCTTGTGGCACTATTCTAGCAGACTGCAAATATTTTCTTGACAGTGATGATCTTCATGTTTGACCCATGTTGGTACTTTTGTGTCATACTATCCCACCTTTATTGTGAAGTCATTTTATTTGTTTATATTTTAAGGGTCGTATTTTCAGACAACAGTCTTTGCCAGGTGTTTCCCCTGAAAACAGAAGAGAAATTTACAAAGAGTTCATCCAAACACTTGCTAGGCTGCACAGTGTTGATTGGCAAGCCTTGGAACTAGCAGATTATGGGCATTCCAGTAACTACCTCAAACGTCAGGTATTTTGGTCAGTGAGTTTCAATTGAATAAAACCATATAGATATCAATTCATTGTAAGCGTTATCTGTCAGGGGGGGGGGGGGCTGCTTCATAATATTTCATATTTCCTGATCAGGAAATGTGGCAGAGTCTGCAAGGTTAAGCAGTTTGAGGAACATTTTGTTAGCTTTCACAATTATTGGTGAAGCATATCTTCCAATCCTCAAACTTTGAAAGCTGAGGCAAAGAAATTTGAAGACTACAAGGACTTGGAGTAACCATCTTCAGTAACTGTGCTTACGACCTCTTGGTAGCCATTGGTGCTGTAAGATCCAGGGTAATTCAACTATGGTCTGCAAGTCTCTATACATTTCATTTACATACAGGAACTGGAAAACCATGTGATGAGATCTTTGCCATTTTTGGTCCTTTGTTAGGTGTCAACATGGACCAAGCAGTATGATGCTGCTGTTACCTCAAGAATTGATGAAATGGAGAGACTTAAATCCTGGCTTGAGAAAAACACCCCAACAGATAATTACAAGACAGGTATTATAATGATATGTCAAAATAATGCTTTAGGCATATATATGTAAACATCAAATCAGAGAAACATTGGATCATTTTATTATATCAATCCATTTTAAATGACAAAAGCACTTCCATAGGAATATGTTGCACACAGTAATTAAAAAGTGCTTAAATCATTAACTGTCCCTTAGAAATAATATTGTTAGAATCCTATTTTCTTACTTTTCAGTGACATGTACTGACTAACATTTTTTTATGCAGTAATTGTCCATGGAGACTTCAGACTAGAGAACATTGTATTCCATGCAACAGAGGTATGAGAGAATTACATTCAGATTAGGCTTCTTGGCATTGCTTATTAAGGACCAAGCTCTCAAGTAGTGGGGCTTATAAGAACAAAGCATTTACAATAGTAAACATAAGTAATGGGGCTAAAAATAAAATTTCTGAAAAAGCCATAGGCCCTCCCCCTCCATGGTCCCTTGCCTGGGATTTTGCATTTTGCAATCAAGCTACTTGTATTGGAAATTCAGTCTGTTTTCTATATCCTAAGTTTATCTTGCTGCACCAAAAGGCTACGGGGGGCCGGATAGTGAGAACATAGGGACCATAAATTGCATGTGTCCTTCAGCAATACAGTAAATGTATGGAAAAATCTCCTGAGAAAAGAGGTGCTGCAGCCCCCGTTCCTCCCCTTAAATCTGCCCCTGTATCATGTAACTATTGCCATCTCACATTTTGCAGAATCGTGTAGTTGCTGTTCTAGACTGGGAGCTTTCCACACTCGGCCATCCCTTGTCTGACCTGGCATATACTTGTCTTCCCTACTTGTTGTCTGAAGAGTTGCAGTTGCCTGGGATGTCAATAAGTATGGAAGTTGTCAATATCCAGCAAAATCTGCTAAATGTAATAGGGATGCTTGTCAGAAAATCAGAAAAAGGAACACATACTAAGGGGTGACCCTAGAGAATGCCATATTGTTCAAAATATACCCTACATAGTTACTAGCCTCAAGTCTGGAAAATATGAGGCACAAAATCCTTTAACTTGTTGCGCAACATTGTTGCGTTGCAAGTTGATGATCAATGTTGCATGTTTTTCATCTCGCGCCACAACTTGTCACGCAACAAAAGTATTTGCTGCAGGTTGTAAAAACTTGTTGCACAAAGTAGAGTGCGGGTCTACTTTGAGACACAAATTCTTGCTTTGTTGCTTGTTTTTCATCAAACACACAACTTGTCGCGCAACATATTGCCTACAATTCAAGTTGATTGGTCAATAGAAATGAGGTGCTAAGGTGTAAAATCCGCCTTGGGCTTGCATGTGTGATCATCAAAACAAAATGTTGTGCGACGAGTTGTGAATTTGATGAAAAACGTATGGGGGGACTCCTATACTTTTTGGGCGGGGATGATCGTCGGAAATTTTCAGCTTCACCCCTAAAAGATACCAAACATGGCGTGGCTCAAATAATTTGTTACCCTAAAAGATGAGGCCTTATGTGCCTAGTAGGCGCGAAGGAGACAGGTAACAGATAAAAGATACCCATCAAGAAATTTCCGTGTTTGACTAAAATGCTGCCTTCATAATGTTGTCTAAATCGTCTTCTCGTCAAGTTTTTAGAAGCACAGTCATGAAACAAAACAATTTGGACACATATTTTGGCCCTAAAAGCTACCAATCTCCCTAAAATTTTATTGAAGATCAAGATCATTCCTAAAAGAGACCAAACCCCGTGATTTTAACCCCTAAAAGATACGACGATCATCCCCGACCATAAAATATAAGAGACCCACTCCCCCGGAGTTTGCATATAGGGCGTGGTCAGATACAATGTTAAAATAGATCAGCACGTCTCCATGAAAGAGAAATATCACGTTTGAATTGGTAAAGAGATTTTACCTTTTTCGCCTCAAATGCGTTTTTGACTCTGCCTCTTATGCTGTCTTGTTTAGTACAAATATTGTTAGATTTATACTAAAACAGGGTTTTTTGGTTATGAATTTTGACTCTGTTTCTCTCTAGACCCTTTGCCAGACGGGATTCCATCTTTAGATGAAGTAAAACATCTGTACCAAGCCGAGTCGCGCAAGCACGAATTCCCTACACATGTTTGGGATTTTTCTGTCGCACTCAACTTCTTCAAATATGCATCAATAGCCCAGGTAAAAATTGTAGTATTGTGAGATACTGTAACCTGAGGATCGGTCCCTCCCTCGTTTCCCTTGAAAAATAAATACCGGGAATTCTTCCCTCGTTTTCTTTCTTCTGCTTGATACTCAGGCTATCGATACTGCTGTACTTGGTGTTTGATTTCTACAAATCCTGGTGAATCTAAAATGTAATCTAAAATTCCCTTCCCCAAAAAACATGTAATAGCGCTGGGCACAGATTCTAAAATTAGATCACGAGACTCAGACAAACAATCCCTCTGAATTCCCATTCAGAAAGATCACGCTCGTGATACGAGCCAGGGTAGGAATACATACAAGCTCTGCTATAATGAGTAGAACTACCAGTTTATCGATTCATTTTGTATCGTTCTTTAGAGAGAAAACTGAGAAAATGGGAGAAACGTATATTTGTTTGTCTGAGTTTTTAATTAGTGTGACGTCATCTGTGCGCAGCGCTATTAAAAGTCGTCTTTCGAGCACTTTCCTTTTTCGACTGGACTCATTTAAAGCAATTTTTACTAAATTACGAAAGTAGAAGAAATATTAAATTCCCGTATGTTTTCAATCTCGACGAAAGCATGGACGAAAGTAGACGTGAATCACGTGATGAAGCCATTCAACAACTACTAGCGTTCCCGTGGAACTTCAAAGAAACCATGGGAACAAAACGCCAGCCGAGCACAACAAGTCAATTTACTGACATTTGTTTTTGTTCTTCTCAGTGCGAAATTTTCAGCGATGTTCAGTAGATATTAAATAAACAATTTTCAAGTCAGTAGAAAGATGTGAATTATTTTCTCAAGAATGCGTATCATAGAACATTTCTCGAAAATATTTACCAAAGTTTCCTAGGGTTGAACATATATTTGGAGCTGTGTTCCTCTATATTATGTGAAAAGAATAAGCCACGAATAATCCAAGCCTAAATGTGTAAAGATATATTATTCCACACAAAACACTCATCCACCAGTAAAGCTTACAAAGAGGCAGCCGTCTAAACCGGTTCTAACCAGTTAATTTGTTTGCCAAGGTTCATTTGTGAAATTACTCCAAACAGACAAGTGTTTTATATTTTTCAAATTTTCTGGTTCAGTGGCTGCTATGGAATGGGACATTCTTGTGAGTTTAACACAGGGCTTACAGCCGACATTTAACTTCTATTGAAAGGGATTGACTTGAGTTCTGCTAACACTGGATTTCACACTCCAAAATGGCTCTTAAACCCCAGGCAAGAAGACAAGACAATCACCAAATAAACAAGGAACCCTATGTTTTGATTTAATTTGGTTTCTTCTTGATTGTCTTTGTGCAGCCTGACCTATAGCATGATAGGGCTCATCTCCAGTGTAAGAACTCACCAGCTGCGTCACAAAGCTTTCTTTGTTTGGTAGAACGAAGGTTGAACCAATCATGATTAAATAGTAACTAAAAACATGAAGCCTTTATGAAATTGGTTACTTTCTAGGGCGTGTACAAGAGATCCTTGCAAGGGAATGCCAGCGCTGAAAATGCTCATTTATTTGGAGCTATCGTTCAGCCCCTCGCTGTGTCTGCACTTCGATTAATAAAAAAGTAAGTTATGGAAAGTAATGTTGCTTGTGAAACCAGGTACCATGAAGAAACCGAACTGTCATAATAAATTTGCAATGAAATTTGCCTGAAACCGCAGATTTACTCGTTTAGACGCGCCCCCTTATAGCCGCCCTCAAATAAGCGCCGCCCATGGGACACAAAACATCAATAGACGCTGCCCCCTAATAGACGCCGCACCATGCGAGAATAGCATTTTTATTAATTTTGTTACTGTTCCCTGTGAAAAAGGCTACCATATGTACGGTATTTTGCGATTTGAAATCTAGTCGAAGTGACTGATTTATGAATAAACGGCGTCATCTAATAAATGCCGCCCCCGAATAAACGCCGCAGCTAGCTTGGATCATCAGAAATTAAGTAATCGCCGCGGTGTCTATTCGAGTTTAGTAGAAACCCACTCGCATACTATCACGAATCCTGCAATCTAATTGGCTCCGCTAATAATAATAATTATAATTAGAAAATAACACCTATGTTGTATTGTGAATGTGCGCATTCTGATTGGTTAAAAAGCGTGTTTGTAAGAGACCTGAGAAACACGATTGTCACGCAACGCTGTCGCGCGTGTGTATGTTATTTTCTAAAAGCAATAAAATTACTTTCTGCGTGCTCTCTGGTTTCTTACAAACACTCGGGGAATGTTGGTCGAACTGATAAAACTTGAAAGACACGAGCCGTGTCTTTCAAGTTTTGATCAGTTCTCCCAACATCCCCCTCGTGTTTGTAAGAAAGCAGAGAGCACGCGGAAAGTACTTTTATTGCTTAATTTTAATAGTAACATCCTCTTGATCTATCTATCTATATCACTATCTATCACGTATTAGTAAAATCACACTCACACACTATCACGAATCCTGCATTCTGATTGGCTCAAAACTCACTGTCTATTTTATTGTTGAAGATATCAATCAGTATGCAATTGCCAACCATATGAAGCTCAACCCAGCCAAGTGTAAAGAAATGTCGGTTGACTTTCTTCAGTATAATAGCTGCGTTCCTCGTCCCATTGTCACCGCGAACGCTATTGTGGAGCACGTCGCGTCGTTCAAATTGCTCGGTGTTTACATCTCGCGCGATCTGACATGGGATGTACACGTTGACTATTTACTGAAGAAAGTTAACAAGAGGCTGTACATATTAAGGGTTCTTAGGCGGAGCGGCGTACATGTCAGTGACATGATTAAGATCTATTGCACTGTCATCCGCTCAGTCCTAGAGTATACCTCTGCGGCGTTTGCAAGCCTGTCGGTGTCTCTGAGTCATGCCTTTGAATGCGTTCAAAAGCGCGCATAGTCCATCATGCTACCTGGTGTCCACTATCAGGAGGCATTGGAGCAAACTGGCCTTACTACACTAGAAGCCAGAAGGGAAGCAGCGTGCGTAAAATTTATGCAAAGCTTGAAGCCGGGTAACCCGCTGCTGCCCTTGTGTAGAGGGTTGGTGAGCAACTCAAATAGCCAGTGAATACTGTCCGTTTTCAGAATTTTGTATCGTATAAATACTTAGAATATAGTTATGTGTGAATGCGCAATGCTCCTGTAATCCAGCTGTAAGCTGCAATAGGTGCTTAATAAACTATTATTAATATTGAGTCATAGATAGTGAGTTTTGAAAAGGCCGGCGTTTTGAAGAAAAACAAACATTTTTCTTCAAATAAAAAGTTTCATTATTCAAAGGTAGTGTCTGAGTGTGATTTTACTAAAACAATTAGATTACTCGCTCTCCATTTCCATGAGCTTGAATTAGATTACGAGTTCGAGATTTCTATTAGCTGATAGTTAGAAATCTCGAGCTCGTAATCTAATTGTTAATTAGTATCACCCACTAGTGGACTAAATAGATAGTGGTAGCGAAAACGCTAGCGCAAAACTTTCTAAAACCATGAAAATAAGTACGTTTTAGCAGCAACTCGAAGGTAGTGTGCTAGTGGGGTTTCTACTAAAACAATTAGACTACTATACGGAATGTCAAGCCCGATGTCGTCAAGCTGGGTAAATTTTGGGGGCGTTCCTGCAAATGTAGCATGTTTTGATAGGATCTCTTGTCATCTGGATGTCAAATTGTGGCTATGTAACGAAATCTTCAATGAAGTATCGTCGTGCAAGTCGCATCAAAGCACGGACGATGCCAGGTTTTCTCCACGGTCGTGTAGCTCAAAAACCAGTTTAACAGGTTCAGGTCTAGCCCCAAGACTTTTTAATATCCATTCCACAGAAACACCATGCTGTAAGTTAAGAATATTGGAATATTTGCCGCTTTGCTTGAAGATAGCATTTATCTGTAAATATGTAAGCAAGTCAGTTGTCTTGTTCTCAGGTCAAAGATAGATGCAGTTTTCCCTCCAGAGTTTGACATGCTCCGGATTTCAACTCGAGCACGACATCTGTACGGCAAAGTTAAAGCGTTTATCGAGAATAACGTGATTCCTGCAGAAAAGGTACTCATAAAACTCAACAAATTGTGTTACGTCTATTTTTATTTTATTATTGCATATGTAATAGTTTAGCTTTATAGTTTGGATTGTGCTACTGATGCAAATTACTTGTAATACTCGAAACAATAGCTTTCGCAAGTGACTAAACAGAAATGCATATTTCAGGGGCACCCGAAGCGGGAATTAGATTAAAACATGTCGAATGGAAGATTATAAAGGCCAAAGATTGTTGGCCTAAGTCTCAACAGAACAACTAAGATGCGAAAAGTCTAGGGATTTAAAACGATACGGCCGATTCCCGATACTGTCAGGAGAAAAATTGATGTCCAAAAAATAAAAGGCGACTTTATCTGCTAATTTCACATTTCTGTTTTGCGTGTTTCTGTGCGAAGCGAAAATCTTGGACCATGTCAGGGAACCTTTGTAAAGTACGCACCATTCGAAAATGTAAGCGAGATTTATGTCAAACGATTTTAATTTGCCCTTAACCGCATCCAAACGAGATATTTTCATGCGAAAATTATCACTTTGTGGTCCCGATATTTAGTGCGATATTTAGTGCGACTAAACTGGGCTCGATACAAATCCAAGCCCGAAAATAGCAAATGAAATCGAGAACTGCGCGCGATTGTGTGACGTGGCACCAGCAGACTTTTAGAACTTTAATATAATTTTGATTTGATGCTAAAAAGATTTTATATCTGTTTGGGCATCGATGGTTTCTAAATTGTTCGCTACAATGGAAGCTCCTAATAACCACGACTAATGCAAAAACAAAATTGCATGTGTTGCGCCATAAACGTGAAGCCTATTATGCCAAGAGATTTGACCTTAGAGCAGTATTTGTTTAGTGAGCCAATGAGAATGCGGAGTAAAACCAAATAAACGATAGTCCTTTTCCTGGGTCACGACTAAACGCATGTCTTTGCTTACTTCGTCCCCTGATTGGTTGGCTGTTGAATTTTTCCCTTTCTGATTGGCTAAGTGAATTGGCAGTTTTCACGATGTTGCGCACGCAACAGAACAATGCTTGTCTGTTTTGAATAACAAAAGCCGTCTTCGCCAGAACGAGTCGGAACGCATTCTCGAACCCAGAGCTCCCACTGGCGCATGCGCGAGATGTAATACAGAACGAGAGAAAGACCTTTCAGCGCATGCTCCAACGCTCAAAATCAACCAATCAGCGACGGCCCTCAAATGGATGTCCCCAGAGCCTCCCCTGTTGACTAGCTGGGGACAGACTAGCTGGGAATGGTGTAATATTCCTCCCTGTGTATTGTTATGATAATTAGGTATGGGGAATCGCTCTGGCCTGGGACAAGCCCAGGTCAGGCGAAAGATGGAGGAAATAACATCAACCCGATTCAACTCGCAGGGAGGGTGGGTGGGTCGACAACCCTTTCTCTTTCGCTGCTTGACTGAATGACAAGGGATTGTTAGGATAATACTTCTTTTATATTACAATCCCCAGGGAGTTTATTACCAATGCAAATGGAGTTTGCATAGTGTAATATTCCTCCCTGTGTATTGTTATGATAATTAGGTATGGGGAATCGCTCTGGCCTTCCCCAAGCCTGCCTTCATTCTGAGCTCTTTTAGCACGCGCCACAATCTAATTACTTCTTACAGGAAGATATAATAACATACATTAATTACATACATTATAACATACATTATTTCCATTCATGACATAATAACATGTATTGCTGATGTGTTAATTTTCCCACTATTAGCGCACCCATTACACTGATGGATATCCCATTTACTCATCATAGCTTATTTCTCTATCCCAAACCTTATCTCCCAAACCTTACCTCCCAAACCTTATCTCCCAAACCTTATCTCTCCCAAACCTTATCTCCCAAACCTTATCTCTCCCAAACCTCAAACCTATCCCAAACCTCAAACCTCTCTCTAAAAACCTAATACAATAACGAATAAATTGCAATGCCAGAAAATATGAAATATATACTATACTAATAATAATAACTACAAACGATCCCTTCCTGGTCGGGAACCCCTCCAGATTGCATCCAACCCAAGGGTGACATGCAACAACCATAACATTTCAAACAGAATCTGCACTTTGTGCACATATAACAGCATTATGCAATTAGGGGTTCCCAACCAGGAGGGAGTAACTTCAAACACGCCTGAGAACAGGACGTCTGGAGGCCTACCAAGAGTATGTATAGACCCGCAGGAGTTACTCACCCTGATTCAGAACTATAAATATATTTTTTAAATACTACATTTATTTTACATCTATATGCAACATATTCAGTGTGCTTAACCACAACAGGTATTTCATATTTCAGCCCCACAGGCAAAAAATAATTTTCAACCCCACAGGTATTTTATATTCAAGCCTCACAGGCAAATAAAAATTTTCAACCTCTCAGGTATTTCATATTCAAGCCTCACAGGCAAATAAAAATTTTAAACCTCACAGGTATTTCATATTCAAGCCCCACAGGCAAATAAAAATTTTAAACCTCACAGGTATTTCATATTCAAGCCTCACAGGCAAACAAACAATTTCAACCTCACAGGTATTTCATATTCAAGCCTCACAGGCAAATAAAAATTTTAAACCTCTCAGGTATTTCATATTCAAGCCTCACAGGCAAATAAAAATTTTAAACCTCACAGGTATTTCATATTCAAGCCCCACAGGCAAATAAAAATTTTAAACCTCACAGGTATTTCATATTCAAGCCTCACAGGCAAATAAAAATTTTAAACCTCACAGGTATTTCATATTCAAGCCCCACAGGCAAATAAAAATTTTAAACCTCACAGGTATTTCATATTCAAGCCTCACAGGCAAATAAATTTAAACCTCACAGGTATTTCATATTCAAGCCTCACAGGCAAATAAAAATTTTAAACCTCTCAGGTATTTCATATTCAAGCCCCACAGGCAAATAAAAATTTCAAACCTCACAGGTATTTCATAGTTCAGCCTCACATAAGCATTCAATTCAGATAACAATTATCACTACAGGTACTTATAAATATAATAGATAAATAATTTCTACCTTAGGAGAAACAATACCCGTTGTGAGTCAGCAGCGGTTTCTTACTGTAATGGCGTCTGGAGTAATCTTGACTGTTAAACTTCGAATCTGTCTGAATCAACGTCTTTGACAAACCATCCACCCTTCGTGATTTCAGACCAGGAAGAGCATACACCAAAGAAGCTTCGCGCGTCAATTTGACGCGTCAATGCGTCCCGTTGTGAGTCACTCACTCGGCGCTACGAGTGAGTCATGGCGTCGCTCTTGTACGGCCTCATTCTCGCCGAAGTTCGAATCCGTCTCAATCCACGCGTCTTTACCAAACCATCCGACATTGTCATTTCAATCTTGAAAGAAATATACCAAGGACAATTCTGGCGTTTCGTTGGAGGTTGTCCCAAATCTAGTGACGCTCAGACGTTGCAAAACCAATTCACCGACCGAGACAAAACCTGATTTATGAAGAAGAAACGAAGATATAATTACAAATTGATAAAGCCAATAAAGAGAAATAAAAGTCAATAAAGAGTCAACGACACACACACAAACGCTAATAACTTATTAAACATGAAGCTGTCCGTGGCTGTGACTTTGTTCTTCATCCCTAAACCGAGTTGAATCGGGGTTGATGGTACCAAGTCCTGCGAAGAGACAACCGTTTCTCTTTCGCTGCTTGACTGAATGACAAGGGATTGTTAGGATAATACTTCTTTTATATTACAATCCCCAGGGAGTTTATTACCAATGCAAATGGAGTTTGCATAGTCGGAACGGCTCAAGGGTATTGTTCTCACAACATCGTGAAAACGGTCAAATTAACAAGTACGTTCACTTTAGTTTTCGACACTGATCTGAAGTCCGCTCTATTTCCATTCCAGGTGTTTTACAAGCGTACTACCGATCCAGCCACACAATGGACGATAGATCCACTAATGGAAACACTCAAGGTCAGTATTGGTGGCATGAGTTTATGGCTTAGTTGTCAGGGTTACCTGTTAGTTTCTTTTTACAATTGCACGAGTTACATGTTAATCAGCTAAGTAGCTGGGTAGTAATCTTCGCGGGGAAATAGAGCGGTTTTCAGATGACTGTCGTGAAAGCAATTCATGAGTATTTCACTATCCAATCAAATGCGATAGTAATTCAACAACAAACCAATCATGAGCGAGGTGATTTGCAATCTTTCCTTTTCGCGAGCGAAGTAATCACAAGTTCAACTCTTTTTTCTCTTTTTATGTGTCTTCCATTTTTCTTTTTTCTCAAATAGTTATTATATATATATATATTTCCTGCCCGCCTAGATTAGCTTTGCTACCTGCGGGTTTGGTAATGATAATTGTATTTTGTCAATAGAAATAAACTTGAACTTGAACTTGAACAAGTAATTGTGTAATTGTTTTCTCTAAACGATCTGATTGGCTGAGGGATCAAAGATCACACCCCGAAGCAATCGCAATTACCGAGTAATTTGTAATTACCACGACAGTCATTTGAAAACCGCTCTAAAGATGAGGGGTCAATTGGGGAGTTTTAATGCCAAACTGTTAATCGTTTGTTGTTGTTGTTGTGTTATAATGGTGTGATTTGTTTTGATCTGTTAGCAGAGAAATTGGCCTTTTTATTTTGGAGAAACGAGAGTACTCCAGTAAGAATAGCTTAGCTTTGCTGATGTCAAATCGATGAGAGTGCGGAGGCAGCTAAATAGACAGATACTATCCAAACTTGGTCATAATAGAGAGGAACCTTTATCCCAGCTCCACTGTATGCTAAATAATGTTGTCATGGCAATGGTCATGGTGTTGTACTCGCTCATCCGCGGGTATTTTTCGTATTCAGGACAAAGCGCGCACAGACGGTTTGTGGAACCTGTTTCTACCAGCCGAGTCTGGTCTGTCGCAGCTTGAGTACGCCCTGATTGCGGAGCTGACAGGCAGGTCACCATGGGCTCCAGAGGTGTTCAACTGCAGTGCGCCTGGTAAGAGTTACAAGTGTCATGAAAAGACGCGAGGATCAGGGCACAGGTGGCCCAATGGCCTCAATTGGTTGCCTCTCACCTTAGTCCAGCAGTGGCCCCTGCCCGCGGTCTTAGCGACCCTTCTGTGAAAGCACACTCACTGTCCAGTTCGTGACAACTGTCACCTCTGTGCCCTTAGAGTTCGA
Source organism: Scolanthus callimorphus (assembly GCA_033964015.1). Classification (NCBI taxonomy): domain Eukaryota; kingdom Metazoa; phylum Cnidaria; class Anthozoa; order Actiniaria; family Edwardsiidae; genus Scolanthus; species Scolanthus callimorphus. The sequence continues at coordinate 6,403,689 of CM066914.1, forward strand.
TTCCTGGCTTGGACTGCTTTGGATTTAACTCTGAGCAGCTTGGGTAGTGTTTCGGACCTTGTGCTTCATCGCATCATTCGGATGAGACAATAAACCGAGATCCATCTCTCCGATTAGCCAGTGGAAGGGGCGTTAATAAAGTGCACTTACGTACTGCAGAAAAACCCTCTTTTTACTCCGACGAAGGGCTAACGCTCGAAACGTCAGCAAAACACCATTTTTCCACGGCGTTTAACATAAATCTCAACCTTTGGTTGTTGTTGTTCATGTTCACGTCTCCGCCGACGCAGACCACCTAGTTTTCCCGTAAAACTAGTCATACCATTGCAGAAAAACCCGTTTTGTGTATACAAATTATCTGCGCTGCCATGGCCCGCGGAGCAAACTTTGAGGTGGTGGTAGGGGGACTTAAGGAAGAATTTATCACAAAAGTGCGTAGGCTGAATTTTAGAAAATGTATGAAAATACAACGGGTAGACGCCAGCCCACCAGCCTCTTCCTCTCCTTCAGACAGTCCAAGGGTGATAGCGCGCGCTTCATAACTGACACCGTTTTTACTGAGATCTCGTTTTGTTAGGCGCTTATATGTATTAGTCGGCGATAAGCATCAGTTTGTCCATATCTACGCTGCTTTCAAACCCCCCGTCCAATCACTCTATAATTCTCTTGTAGATACCGGAAACATGGAGGTGTTGCACTTGTACGGTAACACGGAACAGAAGGATAAATGGCTGAAACCTCTGTTACGTGGAGAGATCCGATCGGCCTTCTGTATGACCGGTATGTACTGGAAATCTTTTTCGAAAAAGGTGTTTGTTTTGTTTTGAGTGCAGGCAAAGAGTGAGTTTTCTTGTAGTAAAAACCCGTTGTACCGTTTACGTTCGCTATATAGCAGACCCGCCATTTGGCTATGGTTTTCCTTCAATTCCTAATGGCGGGAAAAGAAGAGGCACAACACCCCTCAAGTTGTCGCGCAACATTGCTGCGTTGTACATTTTTGATTGTAGATGCGCGTTTTTCATCCCCATCTCCAAACCTGTCACTCAACATAAACTTTGTTTCTCAAAGAAGACACTCGCTCTACTATACGCGACAAGTTCGCCAAACTTGCAACGAATGTTTTTATTGTGTGACATATATAAGGCTCGGGGTGAAGAAAGCGCAACGCCAACAATGTTGACTGACTAGTAGAGGAATTTTGTGTCTCATAATCCCGTCCTTTATGTTGCACTTTTTTTCCTTTAGAACCCGACGTGGCGTCATCCGATGCGACTAACATGGAATGTGAGATCAGGAAACAAGGCGATCATTACGTCATCAACGGGAGGAAGTGGTGGAGTAGTGGTAAGTGGTGGAGAACCCGTCTTGTTTGCTCGTTCGTTCGTTTTGGGGACTAACTCTGGAGGCAGCGCCTGGGCGATTGGTCAGCGCAAGTCGGACTGCAATCCGATGATCCGAGTTTGGGTCCCGCTCTGACCTCTAACAGGATTTCTTTCTCGGTGTTGTAAATTGCAATGCCGGGGTCGATAGTTCCAGAATTATTATACATAAGAATGCTAGACATTTTGGCCAGTTGATCATAACAGTTGTTTCAATCTGCAAATAACTTTTGTAGTCGAAATATGTCAAATTTCCAGTGTTTGATTAGTCTTGAAATGGAATATCGTAATGTTTCCAGAACCTTCATAACAAATCAGAAAAACACTGTTACACTGCCCCCTCCACACACGTCTGCTTAACAAAACCTTGTTGTTGCTGTTATGACAGGTGCTGGCGACCCGAGATGCAAGATTCTGATTGTGATGGGACAAACAGGTGTTAAAGATGCGCCACGGTAAACACAGCAAACCAGCATCATCATTGCTAATGATTCATTCATGTATCAGTGATTCCCTGGTCCGAGCCTTTAACGCGTGCATTCAGAAAGGTTATTTATCGCCGAGATTACGAGATTGTCTTACTAGACTGTCTTGCGAGATTGCCTAATTTACCCCCAAATGAGTCCAAGTAAATCAATGTTCGTGGGAAGCCATTTCAAGACTTGACCTCCACCTGATTTCACCCGAAATGAAATTTTGCGCCAAAAGTCACATGATTGAAACCCAAAAGTTACAAGCAGTATCGTACTTGCTCAGCAAATGTAACAAGAGTATCTATGTTACAGTTGCGGTGAAATATGTTTTTAGACTTTTGTAGTTTTGTTCTAAAAACGGCAAAAATAAAATCGCGACTTTTCTTTCCAGACATCAGCGACATTCTATGATTCTGGTACCAATTGACACACCCGGTGTTACTAAAGTCCGAGCGCTGAACGTGTTTGGCTTCAACGGTAAGGAACTTGTTTTTGATTGGTTATCAGCTTAATCGTCACAGAACACGTGTCACAGAAAGCTTACTCGTCACGTGCTCCGTTGCTATAGAATTCCAGATAAAGCTCCTCTTTTCTTCTTTTGTTGTAGATGCACCGCATGGTCACCTTGAAGTCACATTCGATAGCGTTCGCGTTCCAGCAAGCAACATGATTTTGGGTAATTTGTTAAATCGCTCTCCATTCTTCCACGTTTTCTTTTTCCTCTCCCTTATAAGCCATCTTTATTAACAGTTTTTGGTGATTATTCTAGGTGAAGGCCGTGGATTCGAGATCGCACAAGGGCGCCTAGGACCTGGCCGTTTGCACCACTGCATGCGCTCCATAGGACTTGCGGAGCGCTCACTACAACTCCTACTTCAGCGATCGGTAGAGAGAGTGGCATTTGGCTCACGTCTAGCAGAAAAGGTATGAATCAAATACTCGAATCAACAATGTCTTACATGGGTTTATAGTCAACCGCGACTAGAGAACCCAGGATATTTCCCACTTTGTCCAGCATGTTAGGCGCACTTTTTAACTCTCTCGTGCGCACTGCTGTCTAATCTTTTCTCCCTTGACGATTGTTTCGCAGTCTAAAAACAGGCTCGACAACGACAGGTCTTGTCAGCCTTTTCTCCCCCACCCCCCTCCTGTTGTTTTCCAGTCTCGATTGTCATTTGAATGAGGCGATGAGATGGCCACGAGAGCCTTAACAACCCCCCGCCCTTCCTGAAAATGACCCGATTTATGCGTCTCTTTGTCTCGCATAATTTGGCCAACTTTTGTCCAACTTTTGCACAGGACGTACACTGCGTTTGTCAGCTGCAAACGTATATCGTGTCGTTGGCGGGTTTTTACAACATATAAGTATAAGTAGCTTACGCCAGTTAGCAACAAATAGGACACGGTTGCAACTTTTGCTGTGAATTTTCACGTCATATTTATTGAACCTCGTTGACTGCATTTCTAGCCAAAGAATCATAACGTTTTCTCTATCAAGCAAACCAATGATAAGCTGTATTTATAGATATTGTACGTCACATGAAATATTTCTATTTCTTCCAGGGTGTTGTCCAACATCAGATAGCCGAATCAAGATTGGAAATCGAGCAGGCGCGGCTTATGGTACTCAAGGCCGCTTACATGTTGGATACAAAAGGAAACAAGGCTGCTCGCAAACAGGTAAGCCATGCAACCTGATCCCCATTTGCCCTTTTAGCTAACAAGCCCTTCCTCGACGCCTTATATTCCAGGAGATAAGGGCATACAGCTCAGCTATTTCTAAAACACGTTGTCGGAAGCCGTACGCGCCAAGGTAGCAACGTTGTCTGAGTGGGAGGTATAATAGGTCTTGAATCAGTTCTCGCTGTTTCAGGGTTTTTTTTATTATTCATATTATATATTTATATATTTGTAGTATTTTTTTTTTCTTTCGAATATTTGTAAATAGATTTCTCGAGTATTATTATAGTCTTTACCTGAAGGATCTACCGTGGATAAATAAAGCTTTTACTTACTTACTTACTTACTTTTCAGTACGCGAGTTACTAGTTAACTACTGGTCATTACTTAAGCATTATAGCACAACTTTCTATGACTTTAACAGCGAAATAGAGCACGCGGGTGTTGGGAGAGACACGAGAATTTTTAAAACGAGTGTCTCTCCCAATATCACAAGTTCTCTACTTCGCTGATAAAGTCATAGAAAGTTGTGCTATAATGCTTTTATGATATAGCGGGAAGAACCATTACTTTATCGGTGAAATAGAGCATAGATTTGGACCAATCAGAGCGTTCTCTTCTTAGATCGCCATGGCCAAGATTGTCGCACCACGGATGGCGGGCAAAGTGATCGACCGCGCAATTCAGGTTCATGGCGGGAAAGGTGTTTGCCAAGACTCTCCGCTATCGAATTTCTACGCCGGTATACGCACATTACGTATCGCGGACGGGCCTGATGAGGTCCATATGGAGGCTGTGGCTAAAATGGAACTGCGGGAGTATCTCAAGTCTAGAATGTAACGAGAAATGGCGGACGAGATTGTAGTTTGTATGGAGTGAATATACGCGCGTGCATCTTATGAAAGTGGTGGAATTTGTTCAAGACGTAGAGTTTCTCAAGCTTCGCTCGGTTTTGGTAGTAACCTTAGAGAGGTCGACTTGTGGCATGTCTATTCAAGACGGAACAGTCCAGAATGTCGCAAAATATGATGGGAGCGATTTTAGGTGGTGTGATTTGTGGAAGTATGCCTGCTGGTTTGAACATGAAATTCGTCCAGGAAGCCATTAAGAGACAATTTGCAACAGTGAACATTGAGAAAGAGAAGAAAACACATATTTTTTCCCGAAAATATTGTTTAAAACAGAAAACACAGACGTTCTGCATACGTGTTAACGATAAAAGTATCTCTTTAGTGAGATAAAGATAGGTGATAACTGTGAAATGATCAACTCAAAGTAAACATAACATCGAGAAATGAGATTTTTCTGTCGCATTTACTCGACGCTTCATTCGACTTGTGACAGCTTGCGTGTTTTCATCTGACAATGTTAGCTTGAGTGAATTTTTGTGGCATAGCGATTGGTCGAATAATGTTGAATCAAATTTTGTGGAGGATTGAGCCCCAAATAAGACGGTTGCTATGACATTAGCCAAAAGAACAGGTCGAAAGCGTTGCCTTAACAGATCGTTAGGGCTCGCGTTGGTTTACGACGGAAGGCTTTTTATCCTATGCTAGTCAGATATTGACTGGAAAAAGCACCTTTTGTTCTAACATTTTCGTTATATTGGACACAGTATCTGTCATACTTTTTGCCGAGTAATGTTATCACCGTATGCACTGCTACGCGACCTTGCGATTGGCGATTTCTTGAACAGAAAGTTAAACATTATAGGCAAGGAAGCCAAAGGATAGGTTAAAACCATTTTCGTTGATTTTGCAAACAATATCGACCTATCCAGCGTTTTGGTTTGATTGACAGCTAAAAATCGCCAATCGCCCATCGCAGCATTGAATTTTGAGGTCGCCTAGCAATGCATACAGTGGTAATATAAAAAGCATTCCATTGCTAGAGCTACAGGTTTAAATAAAACTGATTGAATTCTAGAGCTGACTAAACTATGATGGCCTTAATTTCACAGCTCTTGAATAGACTCTCGAGCAATTATAAAATCAATTCAAGATTCGAAAAACCAACTGACGCCGGTTTAGCCGTTTAAGAAGCATTAATGTACATAATTACCTTATAACGTGAGCTAAACAATAATCCTGGTGTAAACTGTTCTTTTGGGAATAATTTTTAACGAAAGTTAGCATAAGAGTATGGCCTTGATTATAAATGATACGAAAAGCAGAAATACCTGTGGTTTATGGTTCGTATTCGATCTCTTTTAAAAAAGAAAGCAAAAACAATCACAAGTTTGCGAGCTTGTTTACAGTGTTTTCCCTAATTATTTAAGGCCTCCTCGTAGATAATTACCCTAAAGTGATCCATTTTGAATTTTCAAATATCTTATTGTAACAAATCCCTTGGGGGTTACCTCCGTTTTGATTTATGGCAACCACTCTACCTAGCAACGAATCATCTATAACACATTGCTTGTGTGGCAACTAGACTCATTTTAACACAGATACAACACAGATCAAAACCCTAAGAAAAAATATATACCAAGATGAGAGAAATTGTTCACTTGCAAGCTGGTCAGTGCGGAAACCAGATTGGAGCTAAGGTAAGCTCTTATTTTGTCCAATGTATAAAGTTTTAATAACGTAGAATGCAGAATACTGGCAGTTATTGACATTATTGTAGATTTACGAATATGATTGTGATGCTCCATTTTATCGATTTAAATAATTTTGTTGTGTCTATTTCGTGTCGAGTGTCAAATAAGAAATAACGTTCTTAGTTAATAAGAAATAACGTTCTTAGTTAGTTTATTTCACTCCTAAATAGCTAGTACAAGCTAAACCTAGTCCTCACTTTATTTCTTATTTGACAATCGTCACGAAGTCGAAACACAAAAAATCTAAAACGATAAAATGAAGCATATTTGTGATTATTCTGCGTCTTGCATTCTGCGTTTTACACCGTCCGTCTTTTTTGCCATTCTGTTGTCGAAAACTACCGAAAACATCAGGACTTGATTGTTAACGCGAAAAACGTTTCTGACTTTTTAGAAACATTTTTCGCGACTGCGTGGAAGGCGCGCGGCAATACAATCTTTCATGAGTTTTGTTTTCTTGTTTCTAGTTCTGGGAGGTGATCTCAGATGAACATGGAATCGACCCCACTGGGACTTATCACGGAGACTCCGACCTACAACTCGAAAGAATTAATGTTTACTACAACGAAGCGACAGGTAATTAAAAGCACAAAGCGAAATTCAGGGTTTCTGACTTTTTAGTCGGTGTAATTCGTGTCAGATTTACAAGACCGGTTACGATTTTCTTGTTCTGGAAATCCGAATGACAGATTCGCTAATCCCACCTCCTGCGAAGTACAAGGACCATAAAACTTTCAAATAAACGTTATTTGGACAACGAAGGTTTTATTTGTTAACTTTAAGAATGAAAAAGGTACCGCTGGGTATAAAACCTTATATAAACTTAGCTGCTGACAAATTACTTTTCTGAGTTATTACTTAGGCGAAGCCCAGACTCGAGTGCTCTTCGGCTTTATATGTGTACGATTGAGCAAGAGAGTTAAAGGTAACGAACGGTGCTGTACCCAAAACTTGACTTGTCTCTCTGTTCCACAGGCGGAAAATATGTGCCTCGTGCAGTTCTTGTGGACTTGGAACCCGGGACTATGGATTCCGTCCGATCGGGACCATTCGGACAGATCTTCAGACCTGACAACTTTGTTTTCGGTAAGCATTCGTCCCTTTCTTTAAAGTTCTAGATTCGCTGCTAAAAAGGGTCTTTGTTTGCTTGGTTGTTTAGCTTTAGCTTCAAAACGCCGTTTAATGGTTTCCAAAGCGATATAAAGCGCGCATATTGTTTCAGATACATTCCTTTGATAATTGAGCATTCAGCTCATTATTTTGACTCCTAATTGTTTGACAACTAATTATAGCCGCTCCTTTTGATGATAAAAGCAGCTAACCGGTTCATGGCATTCCCGTGAGAAGGGACTGAAGCCATTCTGTAGTTTTGTAATTTTGATGACTGTGTGGGAAGCCATTTTAAGGATTCAAAATTAAATTGACCAAGAGGGAAGTGATTCTCTGGTTAATTTGTGTTAGTGGTTCGCGTCATTTAAGACCCCGTCAACACTACACGGATACATTTTGCTCTGGATACGGCTATCGTCCACACTACAACGCCGAAAACGATCTCCGAAAACGGCAAAAACAATACGAAAACGATAAGTGTGGACGCAAATCTTTTTGAAAACGGAGCAAACCATGGCATTAGTCATTCAAATACCGCATGTTTTGTTACAGGTCAAAGTGGCGCGGGAAACAACTGGGCCAAGGGTCACTACACTGAGGGAGCGGAACTCGTGGACTCAGTCCTTGATGTCGTGCGAAAAGAAGCCGAAAGCTGCGATTGTGTGCAAGGATTCCAGCTGACACATTCCCTAGGGGGTGGTACAGGGTCAGGAATGGGCACGTTGCTGATCTCTAAGATTCGCGAGGAGTACCCTGACAGAATCATGAACACGTTCAGTGTGGTCCCCTCGCCTAAAGTATCTGACACAGTCGTGGAGCCTTACAACGCGACATTGTCAGTTCACCAGCTCGTGGAAAACACAGATGAGACCTATTGTATCGATAACGAGGCTTTGTATGACATCTGTTTTAGAACTCTGAAACTGACCACTCCCACATACGGGGATTTGAACCATCTTGTGTCTGCTACGATGAGTGGCGTCACCACGTGTTTAAGGTTCCCCGGTCAGGTAAGAAGACTCTTCATTATTAAAGTTATGGCTAATTTTGCATTTTTCATGGAACTCAACTACTACCGAAATTCGAACACCCAGGTCATTTTTTACGTCTATTTTTTACTTCTTAAAAATCTCGGATCCGCCACTGAAGCTTACAACAAAAGAAATCCCTGCACTGGCATTGCTTGCTGCGATTTTTTCATAATTCAGCGAACTCTAATAATTTCGCATCTTCCCACAGCTGAATGCCGACTTGAGAAAGCTCGCTGTCAACATGGTCCCCTTCCCGCGACTCCACTTCTTCATGCCTGGTTTCGCCCCCCTGACCAGCCGTGGTTCCCAGCAGTACCGAGCCCTCACTGTCCCTGAGCTCACCCAACAGATGTTCGACGCCAAGAACATGATGGCTGCCTGTGACCCTCGTCATGGCCGCTACCTGACTGTGGCAGCCATGTTCCGTGGCCGCATGTCTATGAAGGAGGTTGATGAACAGATGTTGAACGTACAGAACAAGAACAGTTCCTACTTTGTTGAATGGATCCCCAACAACGTCAAGACCGCTGTGTGCGACATCCCACCCCGCGGACTCAAGATGTCTGCCACCTTTGTTGGTAACAGCACTGCCATCCAGGAGCTGTTCAAGCGCATCAGCGAGCAGTTCACGGCTATGTTCAGACGCAAGGCTTTCCTCCATTGGTACACTGGTGAGGGTATGGACGAGATGGAGTTCACAGAGGTGAGATATTCAAACCTTAGATATTTCTCCGTTAAAAAAAACGCCGGCGAGGCTCAAAACTTTGTGCTGCATCGTTTCCAGCGTTTGGATCAAATACGTTGATGAAGCCTGACAGAACTTTGCTAGTTGCTACATCAGTTTTGCTTAGTTTTGAGCCATACGCTCGCATACGTCTCATGCCACTTAGTTTGGAAATGAGACTCGACCCCAAAAGCTTGCTCATACAGACATGCAGTTTTTTACGGAGTTGTTAGTCCCAAAACGAATACTGAGGTGAAGCTGGTGTGCCCCGTATCAGGTCAGAAGAGAGGCAGGGGGCACAGCCCTAAAATATTCAGGCATTTGATAAAGCTGCTGCATTAATTTGAGAAAATAACACGTTTCCTAATGCTGCCTATCAAAAAATTAAGGTGACTCATGCGAAAGTCAGAGCGCATTTCGTGAAAATATATTTTCGTCTACAACTGTGTTGAATGGATCCATGCGCACATACTTCCAAAAGATACCTGCTTATATTCTCCAAGATTGACGTTCATCGCGAGTATATTTTTAAAGTTGTAGACGAAAATATATTTTCGCGAAATGCGCTCTGAGTCACCTTAAAAGATCAATCTTATTTCCAGATCAAATGTTGGGCAAAAGTGTACCCAGTACTTGCTGATCAAAGGTCATGGAAACATTTGCCATCAAAAATATTCTAAACGACTGATTTTTTTTATATTTTATTTCCCTCAGGCCGAATCCAACATGAATGACTTGGTGTCAGAATACCAACAATACCAGGATGCGACAGCCGAGGAGGAAGGAGAATTTGACGAGGAGGAGGAAGAAGAAGGCGAAGCTGCCTAAATACATTAATAAAACTACTTCATGTACATCAATATTTAGCTATATTTCTTATGTCTGTATGGTTCACATTAGGTGGAAATGCAAGTGCACGGAATGTACAAAGCTTGAGGATTCTCCTGCACTTGTCCAGGTGTGAACTTGATTTTATACAAACATGTTTGAGGCCTTCAGGCTGATTTCGTTTGCGTGCGTCAAACGATGAATATGCCCTTATAGGAGTCCCAGCCGCCATTTGAATCAACCTCAGACAACCTCCATTTTGTTGGCCTAGCAACATATCCAGTCGTAGAAAGCATCCATTTACATCGGCTGATTTAGGGAATGTAATGCGATAGTTTCGGTTGAATTCGGAAAATGAAGGATAAAAATATGATTTAAGATGGTTATTCGAGTTTTTTAAACGTAATTCCTCCTCTTATATCGAATGAAAACAATAACAAACGAATGGCTGACTAGTAGGGTTCTTAAATGATAATTCAGTGAAAATACTGATGCAGGAGGCAGTGTTCTTCTGCGAAAGCACAAAACCATTTTATATTTTATTGGCTATAGAAAGGGCATGACAAATTTCACTGACACACAAGGATATGTGTAGAAAAAAAGGGTGTCTAGGGACGCTTTAAAATTTCTAGCCTTGGCTTAGTTTGTGTCCGGTGCACTATGTCCGACACACCCTCTCGATTGGATACACCTGGCCACTGCGATAGAAAATACCAAATACATTGAAAGCAAAGGGTTGGAATGCTAGATGCTTGTAACAACGTTGTAACATAGTAACATGTACTGATAAGGAATAATTAGTAAAGAATAATAAAGTCGTCTGATAAAAGAGTTTATTGCTCACTCTTTGTCTTTTACCCTTATTTAATGCTCTGTCATTGTCGTCCCTTGGCTGGCGAGATACGTGGGGAAACAGCATATCTGTAGCTTTTGTACAATGATTAGACTCTATGGAGGAGAGAAGAGAGCTCATTGAAAATCGAATTTTCGTTTGAGGAAGGGAATTCACACCATATGCGTACGATGGCATGATTACGGTTGTTCCCTGCGAACAATAACACCCTGGATAGCGAGCGCCTTTGCGACCGTCAGAATCCTGGGTGCGATAAGGGTTAGACCACTGGCTTGTTTTGTACTCTCCCGCGCTCCACCGTGTTTTTTTTTTTTTTTCACTTTGTTCTAATGTATCAGTCAATTCCAGCAGTGACCATGCCCCCCCTCCCCCGGGCAACCCCCGGGATTTTGGTCATTTCTAAAAATAAAACTGAAAATTCCCCGCCCCCGGGCTAGCAAAAATGCAAAATACCCCACGGCGGGGAACACAAAAAGCGGAAAAATGCCCCACCCCCGGGACGAGAAGAAGGTAAGATTCCATCGACTCTGCGTGACAAAGCTTCACAACAAAAACTTCAACTCCATTTATACTGTCCGAGCATTTATAATTCGTTTCTTTTAGTTTTCTCGTCTTTGAACGAGTTCTCATTTCACTGAAAGTGAAACAAAATATAAATAAAGAAGTGAAACTAAGGTATTAGTACAATATCGGTAGACATTCCTAGGCCATTCGCCGTTGTAGCCATTTGGCTGCAAATTGTCTCCGGAATCTCTCAATGCGAAATTTACCTTCATTCTATTTGCAGAGCAACTATTTCACAGTTATGTTACTTGACTTTTTGCGAAATTGGAACTCTTTTATAGGTCAATTCATTTTTATGTTTTTCCACTGAGACGAAATTGCGAAATCTGTTTCTTCTCTATAGAAGACGTTAACTGCGAAATGTGTCTTCCCCAAACGTGGTGTATACGGGCCATGCTCTGCATTATATTTTATGTGGCGTTATTTTCTGTAACTGGGACTTTGTAACTGCCAAACGATAGTTATTGTAACTGGTGTTGTAGTTCGCAAAACCCGACGTGCTTGAGACCCGGGGCTTGAGATGAGAAAACCAAAATTCCCCACCCCCTTCCCCCGGGGGAAAACAATGCCAGCAAAATTTTCAAAATTCCCCACCCCAGGGAAGGCAGTGGTGCGCAAATGCCCCACGGTGCCCCGGGAAGGGGGGGGGGGGGGGGGGTCACCGCTGGAATTGCCTGATACCAAGAGTTAATCCACTCTTGCTGATACATAAGGAATAACACAGAGCAGAAGCTCATAAGTAGTACTTATGAGCTTCTGCACAGAGCTTGGGCAAGTCTGGATAAGGGTGCGATTGCTACATTACGCTTCGGCTCTCTGTCTGGAGGTTCTTTTTGCATTTGCTTATTAATTCAAAGCGACTGCACACAAGCTAGCGATGTCATACGGACCGCCACTAAACGCCCGTGTAAACAATAATTGTACCTTTTTACTTCCTGTGGTTTGTACACCAACAAGGCCTGGGTCCAACTCTGCTCATGGTCAAAAAAAGCCCGTGGGAGGGTGGGGTAGAATTTGTCTGTTACGATGGCGCGAACATTTGCATTCCTCCATTTCTTTCAGACAAAACATCGGAACAACAGTGCATAATCATGCCAAAACGAAAAGCCTCTGTTGAGTTCGAAGTTCGAACTAAAATCCGTGTGATCAAAACAGAGGTAAGTCGGATTTTACAAGATCATCGCTCGATCCATGAAGCTCGTGTGAGATTTCAGTTTCAAATAGAAATGCATGACTTCATCCCGGCGTAGTCAATCGTTAAAAATCGATACCGATTTGCCAATCGATAAATCGTTACCAATCGTTATTGGCTGATTGATTTTTATCGATTGGTTTTAAAAATCGTTAAAAATCGATCGCACTTTAAGAAAAGTTATCGATTTTTATCGATTTATTACCTATATGCCTCGATATGCCTCGGGGGCAGGAAAACTGTATCCGTATTCCCGATTTAACGATATATAAAGAAGCCATTGGAAATATCGTTATATCGTTATTTATTTAGTTATAAATTTTCCAAGCAAAGACTGATTGTATTGCATTAGTCATTGTATTGCTAGCAAAAATGAACGAGGCGATCGACTTCCGGTTCGTAAAAAGTTTGTAGAAAAAGTGCCATATAATAAACAACTTACTAACCTCGACCGTTCAGGGCATTACGTGAAATATCAAACCTCGGTTTTGGCGTATCAACCTTGCTATCGCTCGGTCGATACGCCAAACCTCAGTTTGATATTTCATGTAATGCCCTCACTCTCGGTTAGTAAGTAGTTAGTAGGTGTCATAATGACACCTACTAACTACTTACTAACCGATAAAAGTTCCATAGCATACAGTATATTATGTTCTTTTGAAATCATAATAAAGTGATCTCAACGTTAAAGTCCTACTATTCATATCAAGAGTGAGTGAGAATGTTGTCTCTCTTCTACCTTTTACTCTTCCCAATTGATAAAAAACGTTTTTCTTAGCTTCCGTTAGAAATCGATAAATCCGGAAAAATCGATATTAACGATTTCCGCACACTTATTTCGGCTACCGATTTCTAACGATTTCACAGAACAATCGATAAAAATCGGTGATTTTTATCGATTTTTATCGGTATCGATTTTTAACGATTGACTACACCGGGCTTCATGCATGCAGTGTAACGTTCGCTGTTATGCAACGCTCACGTAAAAGCTTACAATATAGCTATGCCACAAGGCCAAATAGCCAGCCAAACAGTGTTTTCATTTGGTTTCTTTTTAGCATGCGCGCTGATGATGGTGCGTTCCATGGTATATACTTTTATGTACCCATGGCTGAGAGCCAATCAGAATTCAAGAAACATGCGCGTTGTGGTATAATGTAATGGTCTTGGTCTCCTGATTGTATATATGTATGATATTTGTATCATATAAGTTGTATATCAATAAAAGTCCATTAAAAAATAAATTGTCCAGCTTTGGGTTAATTATGTTTCCAGCTAGAATAAAACCTCAGATCCCATCAAATAGCTCTATTCTAAATCAGCTTAAAGTATGTTAACTTTCTCTCAGGATTCGGATTCAGATTCTGATGATGAAGTTATCAGGCGCACGGTTACTCACCAGTTATCTGATTATGAGAAGAGGAGACTTGAAAATATCAGGCAAAATAATGAACTTCTTGCTGAGCTGAACATTGGAGAGGTTTGTAACTCTGTGTTATTTTAGACCACAATGTACAGTCTTTTAAAGATGCTGCCTTGCCCGCTATCTCCAACTTGTGGGCTCCTGGCCACTTACGCAGGCCTGTGCAGCTTAGACATTAGCGAAATCTACTTAAGCGATTCTCAAGGTACGGTCAGTGTCGTACACTGGATTTTAAAAAGTTTCAGTCACAGCCTCGGGCATACACAGGATTTTTCAAATCTACAGGCCAAGCTCATGAGTGCAGTACAGCACTTGTACATTAGTTCCCCCCCCCCCAAGAAAAAATGCAGCCCCCTATGCAGCCCCCCATGTATGAAACGTCACTGATGGTCTACAGTAGGCCCCATCCCTCTCCTAATAATAGCTAGAGCCTTGGAGATGCACCCTTGAAGCTATTATGGCTCTACTGCTGGGTTCTTGTAGACATCCATTTCAGGCCTGTGCAGATTATCAACAGCTAAACAGTAGCTTTTCAAAAGAGGTCTTACTGGTTCAATGCACATGGTGGACAATGTTTGCCCACCATTTGCACAAATTAATGAGATTCATTCAGAGATTCATTCAGCTGAGTCTTTGAAGAAATTATTTGGTAATTTCTTTTCTCTCCTAATCTATTTCAGATCAAACAAGAAATAGCAATTGCCTCATCATCAACCAAAAAGTCAAAAACAACTAATTTGAAGTAAGAAATAAAAACGTTGTCCCATAGAGTCCTATTCATACACAACATACTGTAGTTTGCAGGTAGTTTGAGTAAATCTGCCAGTTTGTCTGCAGCTAGTCTTACACTCTACTGTGTTCTTCCATTTGCACCGAAATACAAGTCTCCACCAATCAAATTACAGGATTTTGAGTGCATGCTTTTTTCCAAGTGGCAACCTGAACAACACAGGGAAAAAATGTTATTGTCAAAATGGGGTTGTGAAAATATATAAAATGTGAGGAAAACTGGAGGGCTAAAGACTCCCAGCCCGACCCCTGCTCCATCACCCATGAAAATTGAAACCAGTGGTGAGATCAGATGAGGAAAGAGAGGAGAGACTGCAAATGATCTTTCAGCTGATAGAATGCTGCAGTTGAAATTCAAACTAAGTTAAAATGGTATTTATATGTTAGTTTTTTGTTGATACTAGATTAAAAAGTCACCCAAGGAAGTTCTCCCATTACGGCAGTCTTTGAGAATCAGACGGATTGCTCCAGATGGAAGTGCCCTTCCGGATCTTCCCCCACCACCCCGTGTGGAGGAACATGTAAGTGCAACCCACATTTTACATACTTACCAACAAGTAATGCATACAAGGAAAATGACTTCCATATGGAAAAGGGAGATCTGATGGGCAGCATAAAAATATTCCCAGTACAGTTAGGTAGAAATCAGAGATGGGATTGTGTCTTATCCCACCTGGGAATATTATTAGATGTCATGCCAGGTGTGATACCAGGTAGTATTTGAGGGATCCTGGCTTAGATGCTTGATTCTACTAATAAGGGCCTCCCCAGTGTTGAAATCCCAGGTTCACAGCTGGGATTGAGACAGCCCCTCCCCTTCCTCCTTAGATGGGATTGAGTGACTCCGCCTGGTTTTAAGTGTTCTCTCACCCAAAATTTAATATATTTCAACACAAAAGTATTAAAAAGCAGGTTCTACCTTCAACATTCTCCAAATGCGATTTTTATGTGTGATTTCCAAACAAAGCAAAGGCTAGAATTAAAGATTGTGTTTCTGAATGGTCTCTATTTTTCCTTCATTGCAGTTGAGGGTGATAAACTGGCCCGTGTATAAAAAACAAAGATCTAATCTTAAGTTAAAACCCGAGAGAATTTCAGACTACAACAATGATCATGTATGTAACCATGACCCTTTTCACAAACTCGGCATCTACTTTATCTGGTACCCCCTAACATATGTTTTGTGTGTATCGCTTTTAGCCACGCCTTCCTAGTGGACCACTTGAATTTGAGCCTGAAAATGATATAGAAGATGCTGACTCAAAAGCTTTTATTTCAAAGCTATCACAGTTGTCATGCAAGGTAAGTGTTTGTGCTGACGGTAGGGTCAAATAAATTATGCTCGAAGATTTGAGTATTATGCTTTTGAGCATTGCTCCCAAAAACATAGCATTATGCTCAAAAAAAAAAACCATTATGCTCAACGTCCATTTTTTGTAAAGTATAACCAGTCTAACATCATATTTCAGGTCAAAGCAACTGCAAAAATAAAAATAGAATCACAACCTACAAGGTAAAACAAAAAAAAAATATTTTTTCCAAATTGTTACCCTATTGACATTACCTGACAAAATTCTTGTTTGTGCTTTTTTAAGCTGGCATCAGAAATCCCTGGCAAAATTGCAAGTAAAAGAAGACCATGTCCGTAAACTTGTTCCACAGAGAATATTCTGTGTCCGGTTCCACCCTATGCAATCTAAGACTATTGTCCTTGCTTCTGGCAAGTGGGGACGGCTTGGAATTTGGGATGTGGTGAGTTGAAACTTTTTACTCTGGAGTTATTCTTTATTTGAAATTGATAACAAGAAGTGACTGATACAGGTGACTTGAAAAATATCATTGCTGACTGGTCCTGGATTCTAATACACATCACTGTCACTGCAATTTCAATGCAGCCATTTCTAAATATTTTGGCACCCTCTGTTTTCTGTGAAACTTGTCTGAAGTCTCCTTTGAAATGAGGTAAATGCAAATGGCTGACTACAAGTACACAACTGTTTTCTTAGACTAGCAGGACCCTCATTACAATAATGGCTAGAAAGAAAGACCTGGAAGGCATCTCTTTCATGGAGCTCTGAGCCTTACCACTCAAACTTGAAATGTGTGGTTCCAGAAAATATCCATACCGCCCCCACGGAAGGGTGTTGAAACGTGACCACCCCCCCCCCCCCCCCCACCCCTCTTGAATTTCTGAGAAAATATACAGTATTTGTATGGAAATGATCAGGTGAATTGACCCCCTCCCCCACCCCTCCGGAATTTCCAATGCCCTTCCGTAGGGGGGTATGGATAATTTCTGGAACCACACAATGGTACAAAAATAGAAGTAGCCAGTATCTTGAAACTAGTTGCCAGCTCTAAAGATGAGAACCCTGTTCTTTTGGAAAAGTGTTGTCCTGCTTGAAATGCACTCAAAACTGTCATTCTTCCTTTTTCAACAATAGGTGCCATTGGCAAACAATGCAAAAAAAATTTGTCGACAAAAATCAAAGTCGCCACGTAAGCGTGGATGTCAGGAGAACTTAGAAAGATGGGGTGCCATTTGGCGATAGCTCTAAAATTTTGGTCGCCAATCCCCCAAATTTAGTCGCTATTGGCGCCCATATGGTCACAATGTTGGGCCCTGTTAAATGTAGTCATTTCCAGTATCATTATTCTGTGATGTTTACAGGGTTCCAAGAGAGGCAGTGATGGTGTTTATCTGTATCAGCCCCATGCCCGCCCCATAAACTGTATGGCGTTTGACCCTGCCGACACAAGTAAACTCTACACTTGTAGCTATGATGGAACCATCCGATGTGCTGACTTCGATGCTCCAGTTTTCCATGATGTAGGTTCAATTCCTTATTGCTTTTGTGCAGAATATGTCATTCTCTTGTCTCGCGCCCGAGAAACTTCCCCTATAGCCCTGTTCACGTTGACGTCAACCATTGCTATAAATATGCCAACCAGAGATCGATTGGTTCACAGGACAAAGGGTGCTATTCAGTCTACGGTTGGCACATTAGCATTAGAATGCCAATGTTGATAAATAATGAACAGCGCTATACAAAATTACGCCAGTTTTATCCGAATTTTTCGGGCACCCGAGAATTTCGGGTGTTTCGAGAAACGTTCCCCAGATACCAAGGAGTAAACACTCCAGGGAGCTCAAAATTCTAGACTGAGTAAACCTGGGGTCCCTTGCATAAGAAATCATAATCAAACTCAAGGATGCGCGCAAAATATTTTTTCAGGTCTTTTCGATGGATCCAGACGGCACGGTTTTCAGCTATCTCTCTCACGGTACAACCAGTCGCAACACTGTTCTGGCGTCGTGTGGAGATGGCACGGTTAAAGTTATTGACAGCAGACTCGACGGCAAGAACAGGTATAGAATTGTTCTCATTTGGTGCGTTTCTGTTTTGATAAATGGTAATTTTGATCACTTTTTTCTCAGGAAAGCCGTCCATGATTATGATCTTCATGACACACCGATCAAAGTAATAGATGTCCACCCGACAGACAAAAACATCTTCTTGACAACAACAAATAAAGGGTATGATTTAATACATTTGAGTGGAATTTCTGTTCTTCCTCTCTTACGTTTTAGCCCTCGCGACTGTCAAAGACCAAAACTTGTAACTTGCTGCTGAATGGTTTCCCTAATAGCGCGTCAGAAACCAGTACTGAACTGGAAGGAATCCAAAATTCACGAATTCAAAGTAATAGTCTTTAGAGCTGGCCTTGACGAGCAACAAGGGCAAACGCAAAATAAGCAAATTGGAATAAAATATCAAAACATGGCATTTCTTTTAGTCTATATTACGGTTTTGTTGATTTACTAACCTTTTGTGAGTACTTGCGTTTTTTCGGAGTCCTCTTGCCTAACCCGGTCTGTGTCCTCGCATTGCGCCTCTTATGGGGGACATTTCCCTGGTTTCTCTGCAAGCACGAGGCAACTTTCCCAATTTCCTAGCGAATGCTAGGAAAGGAAAGGAATGGAAAAGAAACGCCCACAACTAGGTTAATTTTGACACCCAGATAAAGTTCAAATACACCCATGGTGTTTCTCTTGGTATTTCTAGAAAAGTTGCGTTCTGGGACGCGCGTTACATCAAGAGCCCGAAGACTCCGGTAAGCTCGATGTTGAGCTCGATAAATCTGAATCGGTCTGTCTCGTCGGCTTTCTTCTCGCCACACTCAGGTTCCCGAGTCCTCGCCACTTCTATGAACAACACTGTCAGGTAAGGTAGAAACTCACTCACCAATAAATGAAGGGTTTCGACTTTCCTTTCGAACCATGTGACCACCAGCCATTGCATGAGTGTAATTTCATAATTCTGTGAACTCTAATAACAGTTTTAGCAGCTTCCTCCGATCGTACAACTAACAATTAGCAACTACAAATGAGGTTTTGCAAAAACTACCGTGTTGCTTAGATGTTTGATTCAGGGAACGCTTTGAATTAGTAGGTGCATAGTTCGAAGTATGAAAACCGCAGGATTGAAGTTTGATTTCTTTCGCGCTGTTTAAGTCCATGCAAAAAAGCATGCACTCAAAATCCCGTGATATGATTGGAGACTTGTGTTTTAGCACGTGTTTATTGATTAGTCGTAGCAACGCATCGTTTGTCCCGTATCACTTCCCCGTTTGTCTTGTATTAACCTTTTCCCGTTTGGATTGATTAATGCTCGAGGCTGATTTCGTGAGAGCCTCACTCTGTTTCTTTCCTCTCGACGCTGGACGTTTACACCGTTTATCCGCGCTCCCAGAATTTTTCTCGCCATTTCAAACCAAACCATATTGATTATATAGACACGAGTGTTTCATACGAAGCTACATCCGGGTCCTCAGTGACATATTTTCCATATCCTCACTAGTGAGGATATCGGTCAAACAAAAGTGCTTGGAACTCAATTTGGGATATTTTTTTCTGATTTGTCTATATAATAAAAATAAAATTACACGGTGGCTTGAAGATATGAGTTTTATTTTCTAGTGGCAAGAACAATATTTTACGAATGAGGCCGTATCTTCGCGCCACCGTGTAATATCCTCTATGTATATCTCACCAATTTTAGCCTGCTTGCAGGCGGTACTGAGTGTTTTTATCGCAGAAAACCCGGTCCGTTCGATGATCGGGCGCCATCTTGGAATTTTGATGGCGCCCGATCATCGAACGGACGGGTTTTCCGCGATAAAAACACTCAGTATTTCGGTATTTTTTTAATGCTCATGTTTTGACTGCATGTGCCGCTTTAACTTAACATGGTATTTATAAACAACAAGTGCAGCAACATTTCTGTTTCTTTGATTTTAAGCGTCCATGAAGTTTCATCCGGTGTTGCATCCCAGAACGCGAGTTGTCTCTTCAGGTAAGACCGGGTTAGACCAGTTGAACAAGTTTTCGTCATGGGCTCCTGTTTACGTTGAACAACTGTTGATCGCCGTATTGTCAGCGCAGGTGTAACGGACTGGTGTGGTACGTGGGATTAGTCGGAGGAACTAGTCCCACGAATCGGTTAATTTATTTCTAGTGTACATGTACTGTGCATGCGACGTATTTTGTCTCCTCGCCCCTCTCCACATTACACAGGTGACTTATCCCTGTAGGGACTAGTGCCGCGGCTTGTTTAACCAGTGGTTTTATGTTTCCAGACACGATAATTACACGGGGCGGTGGCTATCCACGTTTCACGCTGTCTGGGATCCCAAATACGAATCCGTGTTTGCTATAGGAAGCATGAAACAACCTCGACAGGTATGCATTTGTTTCCAATTGGCTTCCCTGTAACTGCAAAATATTTTGGCAAAATAACAGTTGCTAAATGGCTTCCATAGAGCGGTTTTCACACGACTGTCGTGAGTAATTACAAATTACTCGGTAATTGCGATTGCACCGAGTTGTGATTGGTCGAGAGCATGATCTTTAATCCTTCAGCCAATCAGATCGCGTAGAAAAAAAACAATTACTGGTGATTACTTGGCTTGCGAAAAAGAGAGATTTTTTTATCATCTTGCTCTCTGATTGGTTTGCTGTTGAATTACTATTGCATGTGATTAAAAAGGTAATTACTCATGAATGGCTTTCACGACAGTCATGTGAAAACTGCTCTATCAGACAATAAAATGCCACACTCAAAAGAACACAATACGCAATTGAATTCACTATGGAATCTTAATGGTTAAGAGGATTTTCTCAACAGATAGCTTGAATTAACGCACGGACTTTTTTCCCCTTTAGATCGATATTTATTCGTCCGAGTCCAAGGCTGGCCCCATCTTGAATCTCCAGGACGAAAACTTGAACTCCATCAACTCTCGGCTCGCGTTCCATCCCTCTCGCAACATGCTGGCGGGCGGAAACTCTAGCGGGAAGGTCTACTTATGGACTGAGAAATAACCCTCCTCGGAAACCCAAGATTTATTACGTTTTTATCCTCCGAAACCCAACATGCAGTCTGGAATTCTGTTGACGTTTTATTTTTAGCCAGTGTTACCATGGAAACTTCCATAATCTAAAATGTAGAAATACAGGATTGGCGTTCGCGCACTTGACATAAACTGTTCAGACCACACAAACAAGAAGTTTATTTGCTTCATGCTTTGTTTCAGCAGCATGAAACTAACTTTTGTTTTTATGCCGAAAGAACATAAAACAGCGAACGCATAAAGAGCATAAGAGGACGTCGGATTCCTGTTCTACCTTTGATTTGTTTCAATTTTTTCTGAGTGTTTTGTCCAAAACTTCCTATTTTTCTTATTTTTTGAGCTAGTTAAAATTCCCCAGGGGGGTACTCGGACATAAAAATGACGGGGAGGTCCGACGTATTTTTTTGGGTATGAAATTTGTAGTCAAAGTATTTTTTGGGTTGAAAATTCTACCAGGTATTTTTTTTAATGTTGAAAATCTGCGGGTATTTTTTTGGGTTGAAACTTCTGACAGCAGGCTAGTTGATCATCAAGATACTGCCATAAGCTGAAACATATAATGGGACAGGGCATGTGTAGTGCTGGTATAAATAGCCTTTTTTAGGCTAACAAAGATTATTTTGGATATCAAATTTTGGGAGCAGGTATTTTTTTGGGTATAAAATTTTTCACTCGGGTATTTTTCGGGGTATGAAATTTGGAACTCCGTCGGACCCCCCCCCCCCCCCCCCCCGTCATTTTTATATCCGAGTACCCCCCTTGGTAAAATTCAGATGTCGTAGGACAGTCGGAAATGTCCCATATTGTAGAAGTTGCTGCGGTAGTAAATGTCTAGGAAACGAAAACAATTCCGTTAATTTAATTGTAAATACATTTTTTAATGCCATAAAAGTGTTTAATACTTTTTATTTTTGTAAAGAACATAAAATGTAGTCAGTTGTATCAGATAGTATAATGTTTTCTTTGTGTGTGTTTTTTAGTTTTGATTTGCTCCCTCCTCCCGAGACCCCTTAAACTGGGGCAAACTAGGGCACGTGTTACCTCTTTTGATGTTGCCAGCAGGCATAGCCAGCTGAAAACACAGGGAAAACGTGCCTTGGACCTTTGAAACGTTGTCGGACTTTAAATGCGCAAGAATATTTCTAAAAACAAAGCACTCGGGCTTTGCTGCTGAAACGCGGGCCCGGTGATTGGACAAGGGGAGAAAATCACCCCCTCTTCGCATGCCCATTTTGTTCTCCCCTTCCCATCCAATCCCTAGACAAAACGAAATTGAACCAGCGTGACACAATAACACGACAACATCTTTTCCCTTATTTATTTCCCGTTTAATAACGTCCCTTAGTTCAATTGTCGCGGAGAGTATCCGCATACTAATTTCTTCTGATGACTTCACTTCTTGTATCATCCAACAATGAGTTTTACTGTTATTATCTACAGTGAAACATGGGTGGCTATCTAGCCTCTTCCGCACGCATCTCTTGGCTCAATAGGCCACGTTCGAATTACGCTCCAATGCCTACAAACAATAACCTCAAGTCGAGGCTTTCTTCTGAAATTACTGTAAATGTATTAGAACTTGGAGAAAGCCTCGATATGAAGCTTTTGTCTTGTGAGCATTGGAGTGTAATTCGAATCCGGGCTATTCTCAAAGTAAAACAACAAGTACAAAGTGCGGGGTTGCTGTGCTGGCGCGAAATTTTGCATACCGCGAAAGAGCCCAAAACGGTCATGGCTAAAAGGGATAACTCAGAAGGACCTGATTAATAATTCATAGGACAAACAATAGAACGAAGCTACATTGCATAACATGGCATATGTAGCTTCGTTCTACCGTGAAGCCTATGAATTATTAATCAGGTCCTTCTGAGTCATCCCTTTTAGCCATGACCGCCGAAAACACGCCATAAAAGGACGCCTGCGGAAGAGCCTAGGTCAGAGTTCATGACTTCAGACAGCCCGTACCGCGGGGATCTCACAGAACTACCGCACCAGCACACGTCTACCACGCCGCGTACATTCGTTTGTATTTTGGATTGCGTAACGTTTCTGGGGTTTGCTCTCTTTTGGGGGCGCAAATTTCCTATGCATTTGGTACCGTGTTCTTTGTTGGTTTTGTAGCTCTCCAGAGGAAACCTTGAAATCGACGGTGGAAATTAAATGGGCAAAAAAAAAAATGTAGGCGGAGTTGTAGACGTTTGCGGGCGTGTTAGCAGTACGAACTTAGACTCTACCAAAATTCTGTTAGAGTATCTTTTTTGTGTCGAATTCAAAGCTTCAGTCAAGAGTACAACCCGCCGAAACTACAATTGTAGCACTCGAAAGAACGATATCGCATTCGTCGCTGCACCGCTTCTTCGTGCTATTTCTTTAGCGAAATCTAGCCTCCTGAACTTTTAGTTGTACAATTAGTAATTAGCACTTAACAGGGACCCGACTAAATATGGTGGGCTCCCACTTTCGGCAACTTTCCACAAATCTTACGCGAAAATCACGAAGGAACTGAGGTTCCCAATTTTATGTTTACCTCAGGAAAAGTGATTTAGGTTAACATTTCAATGAATCCAGAAAGCGAACTTTAATTCCCAAATTAGAAAATTACTGGAAAGTGGGATACTTTTAAATTTACATGTACCTCATAAAATTAATATTTCATCCTGCGTTTCATTCAAACCGACATGATCAATTTACATATTTTTGTCGCCGTAACGTTAACTGATGCAGTTAAAACAAATATTTTATAATGACGTTAAACGTGAAATGACCCAATGACCTCTTAATAAATACAACCCTTTTTAAAAAGCCTACTAATTAAAATCTCTTAACCACACCCAAATAACGAATCATTGACTAACGTACAATCATAGTTCAATACGCAGCATACAATCATCAGTTTAACCGTTCTTGGATCTCAGATTTTCGGAATCCCTAGATTCAGGGATTAATTTTGTCTTGAGTCCTCTCCAAAGGGACGAGGAAGCGCGCTGTCTGTATCAGCGTACCAGCATGCAAAATATAAGGCACTGATGGCTCGATGTTGGTACCGGGCCTTCTACACCGGGCATTCTGGTTGTTTTCTGGTCCTTTGGTATGCTCCCGAAAAGATAGCCTTGTTGCGCCACCAAGCAAACAGGTGAGCATTCTCGGACAACTGCAACCAGGAAGCTGCAAATGCGGAAACATTTCCAATAAACTTCCAGTTTTTTTTTTGACAAAGCTCATTTACACCAGATAAGATTTCTTATCATCTTCCGTTCGTCAAAGTCAAAGATTCCTCGCTACATTCTTAGTTATGTTTCGGCAAATACAAGCCACTGCTTTCTTCTAGTCTGTACGGTCAATGGTTCCGATCATCGCGAGCTTTGCTCATTCATATTTGTAATATGTCTAAAAAAAAATCCGCACATGCGCATTTAATGGCGATCCTCGTCGCCCATGGGAACCACCGTCTCGGAGCTCGGCGTTAATTGGCTAGCGTCGATCACGTGATCGCTGCCGGCGGCGCCCGTGGGAGGGACGCTGGAGGAAGTTGTGCCATAGTTCTTTCGCCTTGTCAGTTGGGGTGGGGTGGATTCTTCGTTAGCTGAGTTGACAGTTGATTCGCGCTTGCTTCGTAACACGGGCGGTAGATATGCCTCCTAAAGAAACAAGAATGTATAGCGATCTTAGAGCCGTACAAGTAGATCGCATCCCAGTCAATCGCAAACGTCGCCGACAATTCCCGATATATGTGTTTTCATAATACTGGGATTGACGGAGATGGTCGGTAAAACACGGATCCCCGATCCTTTCCGACATATGAAAAAAACAGTCCCGCACAACCTAAAACATTCCTGACTCGAACAAATTTCTGAACGGTCCGGCGGGGCGCAAAAATTCCTGCATGGCAAAATTTTGAGGTAATCCTATATATTCTGTGAACAATTTCTTGCACAGCCCAAAATACCATTCCACCCCCTCAAAAGACAAGTGATCCATCCCCTACCGGTATGTAGACTTCTGTGATATGCTCTTCCTCGTCAGTCGCTAGTCGTTGCTGTTGAAAGGGAAAAATAACACTACTTGTCAACCAGGAAAACAAAGCGCTGTCAATTTCGCATCCTGCAGGCACAAACGCAATCTAACTTTGAACATTCAGGGTTCGTACGCATCCTGGAATATCCTGGATTTTCATTTCCTTCCTGGAAAGTCCTTGAATGTCCTGGAATTTTACGGAAAATCCTCGAAAACTCCTGGAAAAATGTTTCAACTCAAATGTGGTTGAATCAGTCAGTTTCGTGAATTGATTTTGGGCTGCAGACTATGACACCCTCCAGACTTATCATGTTTCTTTGGGGGGAGGGGGCATTTCTACCCCAAAAACCTCCTGGAAAAATAACTAAAGACTTCCTTGGAAAATACTGGATTTTTGTCATCCAGAAAGCGCACGAACCCTGATATTATTTGTATGGGGACACAAGGAGAGACGGGACCTACGGTTTAACGTCCTTATCCGAGAACAAGCGAAGGTCTAACCATTTGCAGACGTTAGAGCAAATGCAGCAGCTTCTCCCTGGGTCTTAGACCCCGTCCACACTGCACCGTTTTCAAACGAAAACGGATACTTTTTGCTCCGGATACGGCTATCGTCCACACTACAACGCCGAAAACGATCACCGAAAACGGCGAAAACGATAAGTGTGGACGCAAATCTTTTTGAAAACGGAGCAAAAAGTATCCGTTTTCATTTGAAAATGGTGTAGTGTGGACGAGGTCTTAGTCCGGCTCGGGTTTGGACCCCGGCCTCCCGCACTAGAGCCCGACGTGTCGTGAAGCCATCATGTGACCAGCGAAGCATAACACAAAAAAGTTGTGTTCGTTTGCGCTGAACTCTCAACAAAGTTTGACTCGCGCACACGCATTGTATACTGTATCCATAGGAATAGACCCTATGGAGACGTTGTATTCGTTTGCGGCGACGCGCAACATTCAACAACATACGAACAACATTGTTGCTGCAACAAAGTTGAGAAATGTTGAGTCCGTTTGCGCCGGCTTTACAGTTCACTTCGCCAGAGCCATTTACACGTCCTGTGACCAATGGGCCATAGCATTCCCTTTGTGACTGTCAATCATCACATTGTTCTCACCTTGAAAGGTCCAAGTCTCTTGAAGAATCCAAAACAGACGCGGGCGACAAAAGCAAACAGGGTGATGGCCACGAGGACGATAGTGAAAATCGTCTGAGGGTCGTCAATTCCTATCAAACACAACAATCACCATCAAACAAGGATAGGGACCAGTCGCCCGTTCGACACTGATTCCTACAATTTTGTCGCAATGCCAAAATTGTCGCTGTATTGTTTTCTAATAGATGAGAAAGCATAGAGTTTGCCAGCTTGTGAATTACTTTAAATGTTTAGTCGCCATTGATTTCGTACTGAGGTTGAAACCATATGGTCGCCAACTGGTGACTAATTGTGATAATTTTGTCGCCAACCAATTTTTTTCAGTCGCCATTACTTTCTGGGGTGGAAGGTATAGTATGTTAGGTCGCCAGTTGCGGTGACTAGTGTCAAAATTGTTTGTCGCCAAGTACAACATGTCAGTAGAGTTATTGCGACAAGACGATGAGAAAGAATCTCGAAATAGCCATCTACAAACACAATTTTATACTCGATTTACCGAATTCAATCGAAAATATCACACGGCATTCCCTACATCTACCGCGTTACATGACAATTTCATGACGGGACGAACCTAAGTTATTCCTAAATTATTTCATGTAATTGCTTTTCAGAGTAACAATAACAATAACAATAACATTTATATAGCGCCTATATCTAAATAGTTCTAAGCGCTTTACATTGTTGTAATCAAAAAATATTTACATTAAAAATGAGTAAGCCTCCTCGATGAGCTCAGTTGCTCTTGAGGCAAACTCTGTGTCACAATATGTTTAAATAAAATATATATATAAAGTTATTCCTTATATTTTTTTCTTCCAAAGCAAACAAAGATTCTAAACTTTTGAATAAATGGATTTTTGGCCACTTTTTGACCAAATTGCTCGAAGTCCTGGTAAAATCTGTCTTAAATGAAACATACTATAGACAAAACAGCGTGGCATGTTTGAAAGATACCTCACTAAAGTGGGGGAAACCCTACTGCTCGCAGGGTACCTAAAGAAAACATATAGCGACTCGAGTTACGCGGAACCCCAGAGCGATTTGCTATCTATAGGAGGAGCTTTTAAAAATATCGGTAAGTCACTGCCACTTTTGGTTTTTAGCTTTGAAAGATCTGACCGGATTCTGCAGTAAGAACTTTTCTATGTAAATCTTTACAGCATATTATACTCTGCTTAGGGTAGTTCAACTGAATGAAAATCAATGTTATCAATTAGAACAGAAATACTACTTATGGGAGTTATTTCTACTTCTCTTGGGGAGAGTAACGTTTGCCGTTGCCGCCGAGTATACATTTTAACCCCTTTCAACTCAATCTCAGGAAAAATGTCGGGCCGCGAATTACGAATACTGAGCCTATAATCGCGTGTGCCGCGTTAAACCTGAGCGTTACGTGACAAATCTACAGAGTTACAACTCACTTCCAAAGTTAGCTGATAAAAAGCGATATTCTGTGGGTAGTTCTTCGTCCTCGATAGGAGGTGGTTCATCAAAGTCCGGCTCCATTTCTGTGTAGAGTGCGCTCAATGAACAACTCAGCTCGTTCTGGCACGAAAACCTTTTAATATATTATGTGCCACCTCATCAGAACATGTGTGTGTGATATCAGAGTTGCGTATTGCTGTAACGTTAAACATGGCCGGTAAATCACATGCAAACGCGTCCGCATTTTTCGCGGGAATCCTGTGTTACCAAGGAGATTACATTCAAGGCTGACGCCGCTGACAAAGAATCAAACGATAGCCCGTAGGCTCATTTTTTGTTACTTATCTGGTTTCCATGGAAGCTATTTTGTGTTAAAAATAAAACGGGTTATGAGACAACAGTACCCTTGAAAATTCATTAATGGTTATGAAGCGTGAGAACTGTGCTTGTAAATCAAGAGAAAAATATAAATATTTTTCTAATTATCAGACATACATTTTAGAAAAAAAATCCTCTTTAAGTGCAACACGATTAAGAAAAAGAACATATCAAAACTGATTAATTCAGTTCTCGTGGGCACACATTAGCTAGAAAAATATACAAAACCTTCCACTACCCGCTTGCGCGTCGCTGTCTTTTACAGTGTTGCCGAATTAAATATATACCGTTTCCGGGAAACGTTGTCACTGGAAAAAGCAACAAAGCTTGGTGCGCTACGGAGTATGGGTAAAGATCTATTTGAATTTCTGTGCAATATTAGAACCAAACATGCTTAGAAATGTGCTGAAATGTAATAATGTTACCTGTGGTTGCGATAACTGTCTGAATTCATATGAAACAGTAGCAGTTTAGATGCCCCCATTATCCTTTGCGCTACAAGCTTATAGGCTTTTGGGGTGACAACGTTTCCCGGAAACGGTATATCCACGCTGACAAAAAATCCTCAAATCCCCGGAGAACAACGCGTGAGACAGTGATTTTATTTTAACAGATACGTATAATGAAGCCTTCATATAGCCACACGCCTTGCATTATCTAGTACTCGTAGATGGCACACAAAAAGACACAAGAAGAGCAAATCATATTTCTCATTTTCATTTTCAAAGGTGTACTTTTTAAAACTTTTCTCTCTTTTCCAGTTTGATATTTTCACATAAGAGCCGGAAACAACCAGAAGTCCAGACAATGCTCGGCACTACTCGGTAATTCATTGGCAACAGTCTCCCGCACGGCAACCGCAACCACGCAAAGCAGTGGTCATTTTTGTATCTGATGACGTCACCGTGCCTTCCAAAAAAAGCAGTATACTATTATGATAAAATACAGGCCACATGAGACGTAAAACAGTCCGTTCGCTTGCGGGCGCAACTTTGTAAAAATGGCCGTTAGTTTTGGCCAAATTTGGATCAGCATGATTCTGAACATATTTTGTGTTACTCTCATTCACTTGGTAAAACGTTTATTTCAAAAACATTTCTTCCTAGCGAATCTCCATTCTGATTGGCTTTTGTTCATCCGTAAAACTACTTGTATGTATTAGAAGTCTCATCTCTTGGATGAGGGTGAGTTTTTAAAGATGGGATTGCCGGGGAAAACTATGGCGACCTCGGCCTAGAAATTCGAGACCTCGTCACCCGACCTCGGTCATTACTTTCCAGACCTTGGCCAGTTTTTCGCTGTACGGCGATCACTGATCGAAGGAAAGCAGAGATGGACAATCTGGTATGTTGAACAGACCTTGTTCACATGTCTTAAAGGCCCATCACCAACCGAGAGCCTTTGCAGACTCTTAGCCAATCAGAGCGCCCGAAAAACAATGGATCAATTTGAAAACAAAAGAAACCGGAGCGCAAAGGCTCCCGGTTGGTGATGGGCCTTTAAAATTAAAATCACATGAAAATCAAATACTGGCACTATGTATCCTCTTAGGCATAACTCATAAAGAATGCAAATATAAAGATCTCATTAATCTTGTCTTAATTATTGCTAAGCGTTTTATTTATTTTTGCAGACAAATAATGATCAAACCTTGGAAAACCTAGACTTCTTCTGGAAAAAAGTTAAACAAATACATGATACTGAGCTAGCTATCGCTACAAAGAAAAACAAACTAAAAATTCATTTAACTAAATGGAACCTCTTAAAAACCGCTTTTAAATGTTTTTTGCTTGTTTGTCATATGTCTTATTTATTTGATGTACGTATTACGTATGTAAATATATATTATATGTATATACTTGATGACAATAAAAAAACACATTTAAAAAAAAGTATGTATCCTCACATTAGTAATCCTTTAAATTTTCGTTATGCCAAATGCCATGTCGGCTGAGAAAGCAGAGCTTGAAAATTTTGGAAAAGCGTCTTTTACAAAAAAAATCATTTACTACCGAAATCACTAAACTGCCGGCACCCTCGAAAATTCGATCGATCGTTTGTCAGTTTCGGTTCGCTCGTCTGGCTGTTTGGATCGATCCAAATGGTCACGTGACATTCACATTTTTGTATCAAACAATGGAAAAAGCGTGTGTTTCCATGGTTTGGTACAAAATTTAAATGTCACGTGACCATTTGGATCGATCAAAACAGCCAGACGAGCGAACCGAAACTGACAAACGATCGATCGAATTTTCGAGGGTGCCGGCAGTTTAGTGATTTCGGTAGTAAAATCATACGTTGGGTGTGGTCCGAAATCACATGCTATATTCAGTCGCACCAGCCACAATATTTTTTTCTTTCATAGCGCTGTCCTAAATGAGCACGGTGATAATAAACTTACCGAGTCGTACGACGCCAAAGAATAGAATGGAAAGCAGCAAAAAGAAGGTTGAGATGAGAACGAAGACCACTGCGGTGCTGTGAACTGACGGATCCACGTACTTATAGGCAGGCGAGCGGTAGTTGAAATACAGATTATAACGGTCCACCGCGTGCTTAAACGCCAGGTATAACAGACCTGCAAATAAAGGCGGGTAGATTGCATGTAACAACCTATGGTAGGTAGGCTATTTAACAATTAGACTACTCGTTCTCGTAGTCTAATTGTTTTAATACCTACCCTAACACTAGCATACTACCTTCTGGCAGTAATAAAAGCGAGAAACACGAACGCCAAAAAGGTATAGGAACCAAAAAGGTATACGTGTGGCAGATAGATTATCTCGTTAACTTGAACATGACGTGAAGGGGGAAAACGGAGAGCTAAGAGTACATACCAAATGGGGTTACTAGCGGACAGGTGAGCGAGTAGACCATCATGACGGAGAAAAATACGATCATCCACGCGTACTGGTGGCCAAATGCGAACTCACGAACTGATTCCTGTAAATCAGAAAACATCAGAAATTAGAAGTAAAAACATTAGAATACAGGACCACCAGGCACGATTGAATGAAATAAGGGGACTAAAAACACGAGCGAGTGTTCTAACAGGGGTGTTAATCAGGCACGGCCCCGCGAAGAGGGAAAGGCTGGGAAACATTTACCATGCATTATCTAGTATTCAGCTCCCCTACTCACTCAGGGCCCTACATTAACCTTTTTCGAGAGGTGTCACTGGCGCCTAGTCGCCAAATAGTGGAGTTTGGTCGCCAAAATAGAAATCTGGTCGCCATCTTTTTGTCCCGAAATAATGATGTTGACAGCTAATTTTGAGGTGAGCATTTTTTTAAAGCTTAAAGACTGGAAAGGTAAGTCGCTATTTGACGACCAAGGTTGCCAAACCCACAATCTAGTCGCCATTGTCGCCATTTGCGACCATGGTCGCAATGATCGGCGCTGCTACTTTGGTGATAAATTTTAAATTGAAAGGCGTCCACCTACCCTCCTGACCAGTCTCTTCTCGCCCTCGTTCCTAGCGAAGCACATGCGTATAGAGTACGAGGCGAGCTCGGGGAAACGGCACAGCTCCAACGCGGTACCAATCAGGGCGGACGTGACCAGGTAGTTGACGAAAAACGCACCGTTATTGGGCAAGAAAACACACCTGACACAAGAGAAGGCAAGGGTAAGGCTAGTTACGTTTTGTCTGTTTGCTGTCGTAATTGAATTTATTCTAACTGAATTCTTTTTGCCACAGCGGTGACTCCTGCGGCAAACGTCGTACCGTACCAAGCAATAACAATGGGAAATTGTTAACAATAACATATAAAAGAGGCGGTATTTTGTTAAAGAAAAAGTTCGCTCGAAAGTCGACTGTCGGGCCACCCTAAGAGGCGCAAGTGGCTATCGAAATCGGTTGTATCGAAAACGGATCCAGATCAGATCCAGATCAGATCCATTTTAAAAACAGATCAATTTTGAAAACAGTGTTCACGTGTTCGCATAAAGGAACCTGCACGGCTCAGAGAGTTTGACAGGCGAAATAGAAAATGCCGGCCGAAATACCCATTCTCGTAGCCAAAGCTCCCTGGCTCATCACTTCGCAGGAGAGGCTCTGGTGGCGGCCATTCTGAGGGCCTTCACTGATTCATGGCTGATTTTGAAAGTTGGAGCATACGCTGAAAGGTCTTTCTCTCAGCGGCTCTGTATTAAATCTTGCGCAAGCATCAGTAGCTGTCACCAGAGCCTCCTCCGCGAGGTAACGAGCCGGGGAGCTCTGGATTCGAGAATGCCAAATACCAAAACACGATGCGCGAAACATCGAACTTGACTGTAATATATGTATCATTTCTACTACTTCAGACCTGGCATCTGGTTCATAGTAACACTTACGCGAGCCGACTCTGGAGGCGAGCGGATCCACTGAGCGTGACTTGAAACAACGCATCGGCACTGCGAAATAAATAAAGACCAACGGATCAATTCATCATTGTGCCCTACCACTACGAAGTCTCTTGAGTGTACCCGGGCCAGGCACCTCTCCCCTTTACGAAGGTAACGTTTTTGCCCCGCCCCGCCCATCCTAACATAACTGGCATTTGTTCTTTACCTTGTAAGCGCTAGAGAGGGCAGGACGATCACCATGAGCATCAGAAATACATAGGTCTTGATCATAACAGAGTGCTCCAGACGGGATCTGAGGTTACAAATACCAAGAACAACAGTCATTAAAGCCAGTACATAAAGGTGTTTCTTACGTCAAATAGAACAAAATTCCGCGTATGACTGCTCCGTAGCGGTGTTGTGCTGTGCCGTGTCTAAAGCTACGGCTAAACTAGGACACATGAAGCGCGCAACATTTGTGTCCTGCATGTTTCCACGAGTGGTTAAACTAGGAAACATCGCACGCATGTGTCTCGGACACATAACATGTTTCTTGTCTGGCGAAGAAACATTTCTTTGTGTCCCGGCTACAAAATTTGTTGCTAAACAGGGAAACATGAAGGAAACATGTGTCCGGCTATAATGTAGCGCGCTACATGTGTCCTAGTTTAGCCAGGGCTTAAGCATCTGACTGGCTGATCAGTCATTCGCGTGATGTGATTGGTGGAACGTGCCATGCCCGTACTCCACAGACAATAAAGCTTCACAGACATTAGCGCACGAACCACATGGGCGTTGTAGGATGGGTGTGTGACTGCCGTGGGTGAGCTCTCATCATCTGCGTAGTAGATGAGTGCTCTGCAACCTGAAATCAATATGCAGCCGCGCTAAGTGAACTGGGAGGTAGCTCAAAGGATTTGGGTGTAGGATTACCTTGTCCAGTGCGCTTCAAAATAGCTGGAGTAGCTCACGACGGCAGGTAGAATTGCGGAAAACGTCCACAACATGATAGTGGGCAAGAACTGCGTGAAGAACGCGTTAGGCTCTCCTCCAGAGGTTTTGGGATGCTTTTCCGCTGAAATTAAATAAGACAAGGAAAGAAAATGAAATTGAATATACAAAACCTGTCCGTGGGAAATATTTGGTCGTTTAAAACTATAGATCTTCTATTCTTTGGCAATCAAAATAATAGTAATTGTAGTCTTCAAACAACCCTATTGATAAAGGATCTCTACTATCTGATCGATAAAGGATCTCTACTATTTGATCGCAGTCGGAATGTTTTCATTGTATGTGCTACCTGATTAAGTATTGGTTGCCACTAATTGGAATAATGTTCGTTACATCAGAGTTTTCGCGAAATTTAATACTCGCGAAATTTAGTGAGAATAAGGTACACATACCTACAGACGCCTGGATCTCATTGAAAGCAGTAATGAGCACGGTAGGCGTCGTGATGAAGAGAACAAATATAAACAGCACTATATTAATGATAAGGGCCCGGGCCCACCAGCTCTCAGGGTCCACCGATAAGTGTTCCCAGATCATGTCACCAGTGATGGGTGCAGCCGACAAATTCCAGTGGTCTGAGAATATTTTACGAGACACCGAGGACTCAGGACTACCATGCTTGATGGTGTTGAAATCCTTAAGGCATCTGAGAGAACAAGAAGAAATTCAAAGTAAAGGGAGGAGTTTGCAGAGCAGGTCACAAATGCTGGACAAAACACTTTCAGAGAAGTACAAAACATTGACAAGTTTGTAAGCAACTAAATTTGTTTACTGGCAAGATATTTCTTGCTATGAACCTTCAAACGTGATGTTACTGGTAAAGAGAGTTATGACTTAGGATGCAGTTGGCATCTAGATCTCTAGACTTCTGGACACCTACATGTACCTACATGGACCTGACGGCAATGTGATCTATCTCATTAACAGACAATACATCCTTGGAAACGAAGCGGAAGGGCATTGCAGGATCCTAAAACAAGGTGTGAAGCCATAGGGCTTCAGATACTTACTTTTGTGCGGTTTGCTCATTAACGAAAGTCACAAAAGCCACACCCAAACTTTTCAGAGACTGCTTTTCTTCCTCAAATTCCACCTTTGCTTCCTCTTCCTCCTCAGTGAAGTATTCTATGCCATCCACATGCATGGCTCCACAGCAGTGGAAGCAGGGGGACACCTTACTGGTGCTGACAGTGGTCTGTGGTCGCTCCCCTGACAGCTGCAGCAACTCCTCACAGTGCTCCCTCCCCAGGCGAGCTGCCTCCCACTTGCGCTCAATTTTCTGAAGCTTGTCACAGTCATATGCCAGTTGAACTTCTTCTACCATGGTGTCATCATACACCTCTCTGTAAAAACAAAGCTGGTCAGTGAGTCATGGCTACCAGAGCACACTTGGAAGTGGGGGGCTTATAAAAAATAATGTATCACATAGTACGTGGGGGACTGAACACTAGGAAATGTATGGAAATTTGTTTCAACCAATAGAGGCTCAGAGAAAAGTATTTTTGCAGAAGACTGAACATTTGTTTACTGCATAACACAGTCCTGAGTGTTATAGTGGGAGGAGCTATCCCTTGTATAGTCCATCCTGCCAAGCGAAAAAGGACGTTATATGATATTTTGTCAAATTTCTGGTAGCTACTTTATATATCTAAACACGGAGAATATTGATTATCCAATGTTCGCACGGCAAAGCAGAGATTTGGCAGTCTTAAGTTCTTATTTTGTAAGGGTTTGTATGGGAATTCAGAACTTCTTTTTTGTTTTTCTAGGTGTGAAATTCTGCTTCAACAATGTAGAAAAAGCCTTCCCAAAGATTTAAGCACTTTCAAGCACTAAATCTCAAATTCAAGCACTTTGAAGGCCTTTAATTTTTAATTTCAAAGTCAAGTATTTTCAAGGACTTTCAAGGCTTGAACCCTGTGTTCTGAGCACCAGTACTTATTCAGTGCTCTTTCAATACTTACACAAAATGCTGCTGTATCAAATCCCTTGTGACATTCTTTGGTATATTAGTGATCATAACAGTTGTGTTGGACTCATGTAGAGTCTCAAAGTTGAATAGAGAGGTAAAGTGACGCATGATGACGACAATGATAATTAGGTATAGGAGTGCAAATACTGAATGAAGCCAGAACATGCTGGAATCTGGACTCAGATTAGAAACAGTGGTGGCACCAAAGCTGTTTCTGTTGAATTCTGAAATGTAAAAAAAGGTAGAAAGGTGAAATTGCGCCTGATACACGGCAGGCGTAAATACACCTAAAATGTTTCCTTTAATGTAAAGGTTAAAACACTTACTGGAAATATCATGAACGTTTTGACATTACTTAGCTGTAAAATAACGACTGTGTGTCAGTTTCTACAGTGTTCTCCTAGTGAATTTACGGTGAGATTTTTGATGAATTACACCTATAATGTTGGTACAAGGCATAAAATTGTGACTGTGATAATTTCTTAATTTCGAGCATTGGAATGTAATAAAACATTATACTAGATTTAAGGACAGATGCCTTGCATGCTAGTATACCCTTTAGATGGTCCACAGACTTAGTGCCTATGTCACAATTGCCCTTCTAATTTAACTTAAAAAATGTAGGAGTACATTTAAGGGTTGGAAAGCTATAAATTATCTCTTTGGAAAACTTTGTAAGCACCATGCCCATACTGATATCTCTATGTATTTTATGTTCCCTGTCGAGCACCCTGATACCCACACGATAGTTATGGCTGACTGACATTTAGATCTACAATCATATGCAAAATGCTGATGCACTTGCATTCCCTACCATCCTCTTTTGCCCTTTCAATGATGCTAGTTGAGCTGGACAAGCCAATATTGAAATAGACAGGGAAGGAACCAGAAGGGCAAATGTGGCAACTACTTTTGCATTTTACTGTAGCTTAATATAAACAGATGCAGTAATAATTGTACAGTTCCCTCTTTTTGATTCATATATTTTGTAGCCTCAATGTTTACTCACCATTAGTCCCTGAGTAGTTGATGGGCAGTACAATGCCTATAGACAGGCAAAATATTATAATAGAATAAACTAGAAGATGCTTCTGGAACTGGATGTATTGCAGGGCATCCACGCCACACTTGACATGGATATGCTCGTCTGTTACACGGCATAGTACAGGCACCCATGAGAGAAGACCCTGTGATTGGAAGAACAAACTTTCAGTGCCTATCCAGGAAATCAAATTATACGACAATGCAGTGTGGCGGATCCAGGAATTTACTAAGGGGTGTTCTGTTTCTTCTTCACTCCTTCAAAGACTGGTACAGGCAATATATTATGGAGAGCCCACCCACCAGCAGTCTGGGTATCACAATAAAAGCCTCATTGTTCTGATGCTCAAGGGGGTTTCCGTGCAACCCCCTCTGGATCCGCCACTGCAGTGGATGCTTACAAGTTGGGAGAGCAGGATTCCACTTTGTTGGGAATTGCCCCCCTCCCTGCCAATGTTATATTCTACCTCCTCTGTATCAAAATGTATTAAATATGGAAGAATAACTAAACAGACACAGAGTTTCCCAGCACCTTTTTATGCAGCTGTTCAATGAATTTTACCTTGTCCTTTACTTCTGGAAACTTGACTGTTGGCTTTTCCTCTGCTTTATCACGGTTTGTACCATTTAAATTTAGGCCATAGAATACTGAAGTCCATCTAAAAAGTAAAGAACAACACTGTTATATCTCATTCACCATCCTAACAATAATAGTAAGGC
Source organism: Scolanthus callimorphus (assembly GCA_033964015.1). Lineage (NCBI taxonomy): Eukaryota > Metazoa > Cnidaria > Anthozoa > Actiniaria > Edwardsiidae > Scolanthus > Scolanthus callimorphus. Next base: position 6,440,792 of record CM066914.1, read on the forward strand.
ATAGTACATACGCTGCTCTTATCATGAGCCGATCCTAATTCAAAATCTCAATAAAACAAAGTTTTTGTCCATCTCTTGTCTGCTTGTAGCCTAAACTATTCTAAATCAAACCGGGAATGTAGAATCGATTTTAACGCCGCAAGTTTCAAGTATTTCATGGTAACCGTTTGGTACGGCTCATGATAAGAGCGGCGTATGTACTAGGCCTAACAGAAACAATAAGGCAATTTTTAAACAATATGTATGCATGTTTACCCTAAATCCTCCTTCTGAGTGACAGCAAGCCGTCCATAGTCCCACACTAATCGCCGAATGACACAGAAGAGAACAAAAATTATCTGCAAATAAAAAACATTCACAAACTTTAACACAGCAACTCTACCAGCTAACAAAATGGGGTATAGAATGGTCCTGTAAAAATGTGAGGCTTGTAAACAGGAAATGACATTAACGACTATTAAAAGTCACAATCTTGCGACTTGCTTGATGAGTTTCACCTGAAAAACAGAATTCCAAGTCACACAATTGAAGGCAAACCTTAGGAGATATCTACAAAACTCAATATTTTGTGACTAACTGATATTTTTTAGTCGCAAAGTGAACAATCCTGTCACAATTTCAAGCCCTGGTAAAGCTTAGCTTTTGAACATTTCAGAGCTTGAAAGCTTGGAGTTTCAATTTATGAGGCTCTGAAAGCTCTGAATCAAATTGAATGTGAGCTTCTAAAGCTTGAATTTTCACATACCATACCAGGAAAATCAACAAAAAGGCTCTGGCTCAGATTTTAAAACTCAGAGCTCCAAGGCATAGCAAGTCTTAGATTTTTCCATTCTGTACCCTTCAAAGAGCCTCTTTCAGCTTTTGTAATTTTCTCTTGCAAGTCGAATAATTGGAACAATGACACCCCCTTCATGCTTTTTTTTGTTCCACCAAAACAGCCCTGCATAAATTAACTTCTGTTTTTGCTATTGCAGATGTATGATGTTATCACTGGCATGAGTGTTATCACAACATCTACAAGTAAATGTACTAGAAACCCACTTTAGGCAGGGTTCACGTCATCTTTGTACAGTTGCATGGTATATTCAATCAAGGAGGTTTTATGTTTTATGGAATTTTTGCAGAAACCTGTTTAAGTGATTAGCTAAATGAAAATGGGAAGCACCCAGATTTCCAGTGAAAGAGCAAACAATTCCCATTCTTGCAATTATACAATTTGAATATGGTATAATACTATGCAGAAAATCTCTGAATTTGTCATTCCTGTTATTTTATTCAATCTGGAACTGCTTTCAAGGGCTTTCAATTAAAGTTACATGCAGTATATGCTCCTAAGTTAAGAAATGATTAAGTGAAATTATCAAAATGTAAACATCACAACTACCATATTGAATGGAAACAGATTTGACAAGTAAAATGGAAAACTGAAAATGGCAAATGGCTTAGGACATTAAGATATAACACAAAAGATGTACAAATTAATAGTATAACGATGAAATTCTTCAAGAAAACATCTTTTATCTGCAAAAACATTAAATATGTGCATCTAATTTAATTTTTGCCCCATTTTTCCCAAACCACAATCTACTAGCAATTTTGTCAATAAGTGCTGTATTAGATGGAGAAAATATAAGCAATAGGGAGTGAGTGAACTGTTTTATCAGGACTCAATAAAACGAATCAAAATTCGCGAAAATGAAACATTTCTGCTAGCAACCCTGTAGCACCTGTCCCTTCTATTTGGGCAATCTCTCAGACGAGGAAAGTCTCAGGGGGAAAATTATGCACTAGGAAATCTGAAATTTGTCCAAATTATAGTTTATAGGGTGGATTAATAAAGCAAGAGTAATAAGACGACTTAGATGTTGAAGTTTTCCAGTTGGCTGCTGCAAAAATAGCAGTTTTCGCTTTTTTCCGTTTTGATTAGCTTTATTTTTCATGGTTGATTTGCTATGCAAAGCGTGCCCTGACCAAATTGTGCAGAAAATAAGTAAAGTTACGCGAAAAATAACATAGAAAAAATTAAGTTAATTGAATAACTGCAGTAAGATTTCGATATCAAGCACACACTCCTGACTAGCTGAAAGACTAAATGATGTCCAGACAGAGTATAATAAAATCTAGAAAAACTAAGCTTAAATTTCCTTTTGATATCAAGTTCTGATCTGACAAACGACGCTAAGCCGAACTAACGTTCAAACTCAAATCAAAAATTACAAGGTTTCGCGAAGTCTCGCGTTAGGTTTTAAAACCAGTTCGAAACTTCAAAGAAATATACGAATACAGCTTTGAAATATTACCTGAATATTGCTGAAAATATGAGTCATAATTTCATGGGTGAGCGAGGGGGAAATTTCGGCGCCATTTTCGTGCAGAATTTTTCAGTTAACAAAGATATTCACATTTGAAAATCACTTGATATCTTACGCCTGTAGTTCGACAGTCTTTTATAGTTACTTGATACTACAATAAAGAATTAAAACATAGTTATTTACCAGCCATCCGAGACAGTTAAGACCAAAAGTCTGAGGCACTCCTCCGTCCACTGCATTGTAGTTCAGTAGATGAGTTGTTGTATTTTGAGATCGCGGTGCGTAACATTTTATCGGCGTGTAAGTCTTGTGAGTCTTGTTAGAATCCAGTGTATAGTCGATAGCAATACTTGTCCTTTCTACAAGTATAGCAGAAAAACAGAGAAGAAGGGCAACAAGCCCCATGTTAGCAGTGTTGTTTCAAATTCCCTTTCTTAATCTTCATCCATCTTGCTTCAGCTTCCACCCACCGACCAAAACAGCGGCGCGCGCTGGCTAGAGTTAAGGGGGCTCGCCATTACTCGTTGCTAATAACAACGCCGGGTAAATTATTTTGCGCGGGCCAAAAGAACGTCACACTAAGCACTCTTGTACTAGCTAGCCATTCGCCTACCTTTGTTATATATAGAAAATAAGTCGCAACATTTTTCCGCCAAAGCATTTCACCGTATGCAAATCGAGAAATCATTTTTTAAGGTTTATTCAATGATGGAAAATACCGAGTTTTGCGATATTCTGCAAGCAGCAGGTCAAAGTCGGCAGTAGGTTGCACGCAGTTCCTCCTTCTTTGACGCAAGCTTCCAAAAAGGGGAGCGCATACGGACACCAGCGCCCCTCACATGTCGCCGCGCCCAGAGCCGAACAGTGTGAAGACATGCTACCCTGTACTTCTTTATATATGCGAAGGACACAAAGACAACGTTTACAACGTATAAACGTTTGAATTTGAATACATTCATTAAGGTAACACAATAGAAGTTACGCGTCAAACATAAATTCATTACTGAACGTCCCGGAAGTAGCTCGACACCAGACTATCGCAGTCTAGACGCCTCTGGGGGACCGGGTATTACTATTTGCTGAGATTTCGGTTTTGGTTTTAGAGGTTTAGTTCGAGAAATTCAAGGCCTGAGGCCAGTAAATAGTAAAAACCCGCGTGTATAAACAACCTTTTTTTCTCATGTTTTTCTGGGAAATGCTAAAAAAATTCTTCTAGTGCATGTTTACTAAGCTGTAAAGTGTGTAAAATGGGTAATAGTAGCCTGACAATGTTCAGGTTCTTATATGCGGGATCTGTTCATCCCTGCTAGCAGCAGAGTGGTCCCATGTATTCGAACGTTCCAGTACATACTGAATTGAAATATTTGTTACGCTGTTTACGCAAATGACCTTTAGCTAAAACAAAATGGAACGTGCGACGATAAGGACTTGAAAAATGCATTTCTTCGGTGTTCGGATTATCACGCAATTACGTAAAATTCTTCGCACTCAAGTAATTTTTTTAGTAACAACTTTTAATTTCCGAGAATCAAATCACGAGTCCTGTAACCTTAGCAACTGATCAGGATGGAATATTTATGATCAGAGGCCTTTTACTGAGCCAGATTGTCGACCAATCACAGACGCGAATAAATGTGACGTCACGTTTTTCCCGCAAATTATCATACGTGCTGGCTCACACAAGGAAACTTGTCAGCGAAGCGAAACGGAGAGTGAAACTGGCGTTAATTTACAGTGAAATTTGGCGAATTGAAAAAAGGTAGGTCGATTTGAGCCCGCTCATTAGATAAATGAAACATTAAGGGAATTACCAAGCTTATTTCTGCGATTTATTTTCTAGAATTTAAGTCATTTGGAGCATTCAAAGATTGCTGTCCGTTCTGATCGAATGTTCTTTGATCGTGTTTCAGGGGGCAGCGAGCCGTGATACTTCAAAACATTCGCGAAATATTATCTTTCTACCGTTGCAATTCGCCGCCATGGCGGTTGGAAGGGGTTTTTTTCGATCAGTACTCGGTGTTCTGCGTGTTTGGTTCAGTAGTTGGTTGCGTGGTAGTGCCGTTGATAACTCAGGTAAGAGCTGCCGTTTCTTGTGTTGTTACCACGTTGTGCCGTGCTGTGAATTTCTGTCTAACGTCAACACTACCCACTTTGTTTACACGAATTTCTATGAAATTACCCTCAAATCTCGGCTTTATTCATAACAATACGATTAAAACGAACACTGCACTCACTATAACTCAAATATATTAATATTTTCCTCTCGCAGTCGGTCGAAAGTGTAATATTTTCGGCCATCGTTATCAGCCTGACTGCTACACATCTGACCAAGAGAGCTACCAAGTCGGATAACACGACCCAAGTAAGATTGCTCATATCTCGTCAAAATTACTTGTTACTCCAATGATTATCCTAGAATTATTCACACTTGTGGTATTTGTGAAGTTCTGCACAATTTGGAATAGAAGCCTGACAATAGCCTTTTGTATTTTTTAAATATGTCCTTGTCTTATTGCGGGCAGGTATATGCCAAGGAACTGGACTATAAACGAAGCAATCGAAAAATAAAGGACCGCGAATCGACAAACGGCCACACAAAGAAAAAGAAAACACCTAATCAAGTAAGACGTTATTTTAACGAACTATTTTTATCGTCGGTAAACATATTTTTTCGTGCTAGTTTATTTACCAGTGACTTTCTTCAAACCAGCTGTCGTGAAAATATTGAATGTGAACTCGAATAATTAGCATGAAACTGGTGAAGGCAGCAAAGCGATTTCCGAAATGAGCCCACTGCCATTCCACGACTCAATAATTATTCCTTATTAGGATAAATATTTTGGTTGTGATCAACATTGCAAAGGAAATTATCTTGGGGTTCTAAATTCGAGTTAAAGAAACCGAAACCATTGCTCCTTTTTTCTCAAACCAATTATCATTATAAACATCCTGTTGTTTGTTGCTGTTCAACTTCTGCTTTTGAACCTGCTTACTAACCCAAACGTGTCAAGAATTGTAAACACGAAAACCAAAGAGTATAATTGTATACATTACAACAGTTATTGAAGATGGTTATTGAATGTGGTTTAAACTGAAGTTTAATCTGCCTATCCTCTCAGCCATAAACTGAACCCTGACTTTTTACAGTGACGTGTACAGAATTACGTATATAGACTTCCAGTTGGCAATTTTACTACACTGATATTGCCCAAATTGCAAGCTATAACTAACAAATGCTTTTTTGCCCTTATTTAGCAAACAGTCATCCGAACATCACCTGATTGTCGTCGGCAAAGAGATGATGAGCTGAAAAAAATAGAAGTTGAAAAGCAACTAGAATTGGTGAGAAATATTTGTACTGATAATTCCTATTGCATATTGTATGTAGCTTAAGAAATGCACAGTAAGCTAATCTACTTAAACTGTAGCTACCATAAGTGTTAGTCATTGGGTTGTTATGGTAATTACCTAATTATTATGCATGAAGTAATGTTAACATCAATTTGTATCCCCAGGGGAGAAGGCAGCTCTCAGCAAGCCGAGGGCTAATAGTTTCTAGAATATTGGCAGTAATCCCTTTTTGCTGACATATGCATCCTGTTTTGTCAGTGGACACTTTTCCTGGGAGTGATTTGCAAATGTGGGCCGTAAAACAGACATACCCTTAAGATGCCTAAGAGCTCATGTCAAGCATACATGAGGCTTTAATGCTTTCATGTGTTAAATCTGTTATATCCTATTAAATTAGGGAGTACAAAATGTAGAAATTAGTCAAAATGGTCTACACTGTTCTTTTGGTATTTCATACTGAATAATATGTGGCTGAAATTGTTACCATATTTGGTACAAGTATAACAATACCAACCAAGAATGACTTTGTGGTAAAAAGTATTGACTGCATATGAACTTGTTTCAAGTACATATTTACTGTTTGCAGCAAACAAACAGTAAATTTACAACTTTATATTATGAGATCTGGTATGTTTTGGTATTCTTATATTAGAGAAATACGTATTTCAAATTTGAGCACCCTCTGATAAAAAGCCACAAAGTTATGGCATCCAGAAGTTTCTGTTTTAATTTAGTTTCTGTTTTAATTTAGTTTGCCTGCTCAAACATTTCAAACAAACTTTTCTCTTTCTCGTAAATGACACTTTTTTGCTATACACTAAATGTAAATAGATATATTATTATAAGTTCAATAAAGATTATTATTATTTTACATGCCAAATATGACCCTGCATGTCTCTTTTTTGTGGGATGTCTGATTTGCATGAGGTAAACTTGTTGTGTTGATATTAAATGTACAATAGATTTGTGAGCTAGATTCACAGAAAAATCTTTAAAGGTCATGTATTTTTTTGTTATCCATAGAATCGTAAGCAAGAGGAAAAGAAGGAAAAGAAACTAAAGAAAAAGGAAGAGAGAATGAAAAAGAAAGAACACGAAAAAGAAGAAAAAGAGGTGAATTCATTAAATTTGTGTGGCAAAGCAGCAAAATATGAAAAATCAGGGACGGCAGAGCGGGGGGAACTAGGGGGGCTTTGGCCCCCCAAAGTTTGCCAACTTTTCATACATTTTCACTAAACTCAGCTTCCCCCCCCCCCCCCCCCATCTTGCCATACAATTTTACTAATGAGCCCCCCCATTGCAAAAACTGTTCCACCATCCCTGAAAATACATATAATTCAAATACCGTATTTACCCGTATATAAGACGCACCTGTATATAAGATGCACCTTGAATTTTGAGGTCATTTTGGCAAAAAAATCAATTTCTAAAGATTTTCAATTTGTATTTCGTGCAACAGCACTTCCATAAAGAAATCGCATGAGAAATAGACTGGCAGTAAATGGAAAATGACAATATAGACATGAGGGCAAATGTTTTACACCATGAACAGATGAGTAAAATATTCCAACTGTTTCTTCATTTTATTTTGTTTGTTTGAGATAAATCTTGTGCTACACACGATTTCACGCAAAATTTAAATAGTTGTGCTAATATTTATATGCATTGTAGCCTCCTAGCAGGCGTTTACAGGCTGATTTTATCGCAAAAATCCCGGAGTTCGTAGTCCACGAGCGCCATCTTGGATTTTTGGACGTGCGTCCTGGGCCGAGTGACAAAATCCAAAATGGCACTCGCGACTACGAACTCCAAGATTTTCAGGATTTTTGCAATAAAAGCAGCCTCCAGGGCCTGCTGGCAGGTTTCACGGATCAAAATCCTAGCTTATGTGCAACTGAACCACACAACCATGAATCAGCAAATTTGTAAAGGATCTTTTGTATTGGTTGTTCTGCAAATTCCCAAAAGTGATGTTCCGTGTATAAGATGCACCCCGATTTTGAAGGTCATTTTGGAGTGAAAAAAGTGTGTCTTATATACGGGTAAATACGGTATGCCTATTTCAAAAAAGGTTGTACCATAACAACTGTCTGTTGTAGCCCATAGTGCATCATGGGAGAAAAATGAAATTCTCTTGTAATTTCGTGCAAGCAATGTATTGTAGAATCAGTTGGCATATGCAGGGTGATAACTAGTATGGCTATCTATCCTAAAAACAACGGTGTCCATGATTCTGTTTTGGTACACCTGTTTGCTCCCATGATGCATCACATGCTACAAAAGACTGTTATAATACTGACTGCCCTGTAATTGAGATTGTTCTGCAATAGGGCTATTCAATTAACATTTTATCCAACTCCCACTGATAAAAACTATAACGTGTTGTTGTCTTGATTTTGTAGAAAGAAGATCAGAAACTGAAAAGACTAAAAGAAGAACGCTTACGAGAAAATCACAGACTACAAAATAAGGTCAGTGTCATGGGTGTAGCCTGCATAGCAAGCGTTTCCTTGGCGTTTTAGGGTCAGAGAAAAGCCTGAAAGAACAAGAGATTTTCAATGATATCGCCCATATGTTTCTCAGACCTCTCAAACCCATGGGAAACGCTTTGTAAGTGCTTCTCAGGTGTGTAATAAATATTTGTAGGCCTTTAAACACAGAGCAGATTTCACATGAGGCAAAGTTATGACACAGGCCAGTGCTTTGGAAGAAGTTTTCCCATTCATGAAGAGATGTTGAGATGTTGGTTGTCTGTGGCTAAAAGCTTTTTAAAAGGACTACGAAGCACACTTCAAAGTGGGGAGACTGAATGCAGAAAATATGATATGAAAACTCTTAGAGAAGTGGGAGCTACAACTCCCTTATGTACACATCAATGGTTAGAACTGCAGTGTATGAACGGTAAATGAATAAATGATCATTACAGTTAAGAAGCAATCTAAGCGATGGCTATAAGTGGAAGATCTGAAAAAATGATTTCAGACTTCCAACAGGATTCGAACCCATGACCTCCACGATAATATAGACTGCTTGCAGTCCCTTGCTCGGGGCACGACGTTAGAATGGCATAAATGCACAGTACTAGGCACGCGCGAATTAAGACTTTTACCCTCTTATTACGGTCGTTCCCCGAGCAAGGGACTGCAAGCAGTCTACGATAATACAACTCCCTTACCCGACACCTAAGTAGTTGTGACAGGTCTTTTAGCAAAGCCACCGTGGACCCTTAGCTTCTGCTAGCATAGGCTTCTCTTCTCTTTTATTGGCTAGCAAAGTTAAACATGCAAAATACCAGACACAGGAACAACCTTGCTAGCTAATAAAAGACTGACAGAAAGAAAGCTAGCAGGGCAAGAAACCCCCAATTGCTGGTTATGATATTAACTTTTTTTTCAAATTGCAGATATCTTCACTTCGACCTTCAGACTCTAGTAAAACAAGAAGCAGCACAAAATCCTCAGCTACAAAGAAATCAGATCATTCAACATATAGAGCTTGTACATACAAACCTCCTCTTTCTCCGGTCTTAATTTTGTCCCCCCTGACAAAAGACCATTCACAATCTGAGGACACTGAAAGTAATCCACCCAGCCCACCCCCATCAGTATGGAAAGTGCCTGAATATGTGGAACCAGAATGGAACCCGGGGATGTCTGATGGGAAGCCTACATGTATAGATTGCTCTCAAGAAACTAAATTGAACAATGATGTTGTATGCAAGAAATCCAAACTAACTCCACCTTTCAACCAGCTTTATAACCCTGTACACAACGACCAATCCTTCTGCAAGAATCAGTATATGAACCAAGAAAAGGAGTCACTTGTGGAGTCAACACCTTCCTATTCCGTCCTCAAGGACTTAGATAAACCTGACAACAGAATACTCCAAGGTGACCAGGCTTATTCTAGTTTTTCCGGTTTGCCAAACCTGTTGGTCCAGCTGCAGCAAGGACAACAGGATGAAGCACAAGTGAAAGCGTATTCTCTGTTCGGTCCTGATGAGCCAAACAGTTCACTCTTCCGATCACCACTGACCAGGCGATAAAGTATTGGGTACATAACATAGATAACCAAATAGCCAGACAAGACTGCTACGGTGCAAAATAGTTTGTTCAATTAAAAAGTTCTATGAATTAGTAAAAATTGCATTAACCCAGAACATGATAAGAGATGTTTAATAAAGTTATGGAAGCATAGTTTAATGTGTGTTTGTTTGTCATATGGGGGGGGGGGGGGGGGGGGGGTAAGTAGATTGCTTACAGCCTCTCATTTGTCGAATGTCCGTTATAACAAAAGAAAAGTCTTTGTACGCGCGCTTGTATTCGGCCACGCTCCTTGAGTTCCCAGAGTCCCAGGTGGTGTGCTGAGCGTGACTGACTGGTCAGCAAGACAAGGCGCGTAGGTGAATAAAAGCGCGCGTTGCAAAGACGACTTTTCACTTGTACAACAGTCCAGTTGTACGGCACTGCGCAACTTTTGCCTACATCCAACTAGGAAGCCGGCAAACTTCAAAGGGTCATCAGAATAGCTCGGTTTGGATGTTAGGAGGGGCTATCGGCATTGCCATTCACAATCTTGTTTTAATGCTCGTGTGCATGGATGAAAGTCTGCTTGAATCCAACTCAAAGGGTTGCTTTGGGAATGGGTCTTTGGTCGTAAATTGCCATTGTTTGGTGGTCACTCGTGCATAGAATCCGATAGTACGACCAAATCCCAAAGCAATGTTTATTGCATTAATAGACCTCGGCTTGTCCGTTTGTTTTGCCCATTTCAGATCACGTGGCATTCCCATGCGTATTCTTTCTTTGTTTTTCTGCTATGCACCGTAGGATATATGAATATGGAAGCAGCCCAGACAAAGAAAGATTATTCAAATGAATGCCACGTGATCTGAAATGGGACAACATTACGCCCAAGCGGCATTCCAGGGGTTCCGGAGCCCCCACTTTTTTAGCCAACATTTTTTAAAAATAAATTCATTAATTTCTAACTTAGGAAAATTCGAGTAATATTTAGGTGAAATCCCTTTGCCATCGTGTCACGTCAAAATCAAGCTTAGATTGCAAGTGTAGTGTATTCTCAATAGTGTTCCTCCCGACATTAATTGGTAGGGACGGGAATAGCAAAGTGGAACCCCCCTTCAAAAAATCCTGGGTACGCCCCGGAATCCATGTGTCTGTGCAGGCCTTGGGTTATGGTCCAAACCTTTCTTGAAATATGTATTACCTATTTGAATTATTCAAATGGTAACCGGGCTCTGAATGACTCTGAAAGTAGAATGTTTATGACGAAACGTCTTTACATCGAAAGGACTGAAAACTTGACTTTGCAGAATTGTCCATAATTCTTATCAGACCAAATGGTTTGTTTTTCACCGTTTGGAAACACCCGAATACAAAGAACTCACTTAACTTATCGTATATATTAATATAAAACAATCAGGCAATGCGTGATCAACGACAGTAACAAGACGCTAAAAAGACAAATGGATAACTAAATCAAACAGAGACGGGCGCAACGGGTTTTTCTTTTACAATTCAAGCTACAATAGCTTAGGTTCAGCAGCATGACTGGAAAGAACGCAATGGCCATGGAAAACTGAATAATATAAGTATGGACTTTTCGAGACTTTTGTATGGGTTTTGGAATTTTAATACCCCGTCACCATATCGTTCCTTTCAGGGCCATGCCAACTCTCCCGGTTTTACACCACTTAAACGACTGTCTTTTTGTTGTGAAAGGACACTTTGGTAAGCTTGGTCGTTGATTAACATCAAGAACAATATTGGGCCCATGACAGTGCCATGGGGGACACCCGATAGCACGGACGACCAGCTCTAACAAAATCAATTAACAACAACACCATGCCTACGCCTGGATCGATGGCCGGGATCTCCACCAGTTTGTGTAATAGGTACTCGACTCCCAGACATGCCAATAGTCCACTGGTGCTACCTGTTGCAAAATTAGGGCATATTGTAAGGGTGAACGCCCCAATTTAGGACATTCTTCTTCGCTACATTTACCTCTCGATCGACGGTCTGTACCGAACTACTCCGGCGTCACCTCCCAACCAAGATCTCGAGTACCTATTTGAGCTAAGCGGCCCTATGACAAACTGGTGGAGATCCCGGCCATCGATCCTGGCACCTCTAATACACAATGTAATCTGATCAAGATCAAACGTGAGAATCAAGGCACCAAGTTATTGGGGTAAGAGCCGCTGCACGGGCGGTGTGCTTTAGAGAATGAAGTATTATTTCAATTATTAGCAATCTTCTTTAGTTAAAAATAAGATGGCGGCTCTAAACTTGACAGGCGGAGAACATTAATTTTTAAGATGTTTATATAACATAGAGTACTGCTAGGGTCTGCAAATTTAGGATAAATAACCCTAGGACTAATTATTTTCTGATAGGAAAATAAGCTGTTTACTACCGCTCATTCGAGGGAAAAAATAAACACATCGTTTCACAATAAAGCTAAGTTTTGACTTAACTTTCCCTGCAGTCTTTGATGTTCTATATGAGATTGCAAAGCATACAGCTGAATATAAATAATTGAGAACCTGATTTGTTAGGACTCTCGACATGTGGCAGACGCGTTGCCGTGACATCGCTAACGATGGAGCCCCCAGGGGGGGTACTTGGATATAATCATCTAGAATTTAAGTCATATAATTATATAATTATATCCGAGTACCCCCCCTGGGATGGAGCCCATGCATCTATGGCATAACTATATCCGTCACTCTGAATAAAAAAATGCTTGAAAACGGAACAGCTTCCATCAGAGGTTCGACCATAATGTACCATACACTCCATCTTCGAATAATAACCATGAATACTTATTAAAGTTATTATTCGGTAATTGTCAGCTTTATTTTCGAACTTATTGAACTCTATTGATCTGTGAAGGCACCCTTCTGGGATGTGAAAGATTGCTCCTTCGCATACAACACAATAGAAGATTGTCCCCCGCAGCTCAAGTCGAGCAAAACATAGCGAAATCAGGAGCTCGACATTTAGTGAACATTTCAAATAGCTCAAATTCGGTTTTACTATGACAGGCTAATTAATCAGTCCACTTCGACCAAGGACTTCATACAGGTAAGATTACTGACTGTTTTTTCCTTGTTAATCTAGCAGAGTTGTTAATAATAATCCCAAAGTTCTTGTTTAATCAATAATAGTTTATTAAAGTTTTGCGGCAAAGTTCCGCTAAAGTTTACATGTAAAAGACCGCTTATAATGTGCGTTTGTTATTTCTTTACGTAGTTTGTCTCGGAGGATAATTCAGACTCTTTGCAGTACTGGTTCTATGAGTCCAAGTGGTTTTCTTTCAGATTAGTAGTTTCGACTTTGGAATTGCATCAACTAGTTAAATTTCAAACCAAGAGTGACTTCACCAATCATTAATTAATCAGACGGTGCAATTTTAGAGTTACCCTTTTACAAGAAACATCGCGTCAATTGGATCATTGGCTGAATCGCAAAGCACTTTGCTGGAGCTTCTAAAGCTTTAAGAATATCAACAGATTATTTTCCATCACGTTAATCGCTTTTTATGCCTAAGTTAAGAAAGTTAATGAAGACCTTGTTTAATCAAACGGCGATCGGCGAACATAAAGTGCGTCTCCGTGATTTACTCACAACAAATGGTATTCTAGTATATTACATGGTATTCTGCTAAATGATAATCTACTATTCGCATGGTATTCTACTATCTGACAAGTCCAATTTCACATTTCAGAGAAGAACAACAAATAAACGAAAAACAAATCTGCTTCAAAACTGATTTGAAAACGGGACCCCAATACAAATTTTCAGACGAGCAAATTTGTCAATCTGTCTGTCTTTTTTTTTAAGACGTTTTGTTCGTCCCTAATGTTTGATCCTGGTTTTAACAATTTTGCGTAATTTAAACGGAACCTTTCCAATCTCAGTGCACTCAAGCCATAGATCCTTTGCATAGATCATGTCAGATAAAGCAATACTTTCATGTCGCCATCTCTAATATTTTCATTCATTCTCAATCAGTGTCGTATTTTCTAAGGGGGTGTTTATCTTTCAGACATTTCGCGGACGGTAAACCAGCATGTTGCAGTTACTGGCCCTTCTGCAGCTGCTCGTAGCATCTGCTAGAGGGATACAATATAACATGCCAATACTCTACATGAAGCTTGTTGATTTTCCAACGTATTCTCCATGGCCCACTAATAATCCCATCAACAGAGACATAGCCAGGATGTTTACAGCTATACATTGGGAGCAACTGGCAGCTGATTGGTCAATAGAGCGAGTATACGCTGCTAAAGTCAAGGACATCAGCAATGAAGTGTATGGTACTTATATCGAACTGCAAACTCAAGTTATAACCGCGTCTAGTTTACAGCGTATTGATTATTACTGGAGCTACCAAGTTCCTGAAGTAGACGTGCACGGAAGTTTATTGAACGACCACACACAAGTCAGGTTTGAAACGTTTGGGAAAATCCAAGAGCTACTCTTGGCAAATATCAGTTCTCAGATGGGAATTGATTTGGAGCGTGTGGCGAGTCGGCTTGGAGTTTCGGTGAGAAATTTGAGTTACTCGTACGATCCCGCCAACTGGGAGCATGCTGTCCATGTCATGGTAGATGAAGCGATATCAGTTTTTCTGGGTCGACTGGATCTTAGATCTGTGGCTACTCTTGCTAAGCTTGTCCACTTGGTATCTAATGATTTACAAAACGCCACCATCTCCACCTTCCTGGAAAAAGTGCCACCTCTTTACCCGAAGAAAAACCTCCTTGATAAAAACACCACTAGAGAAATTCTGGCCAGCTTAGGCCTCCCCGAGGACCCTTCGCTTGTCACCGTAGGTATGCTAGTGAACAGAACAACAGGGATATCAGGTGAAGATTTTGGAGTTCTCTATAACCTGACAGAGAGCCAGTACCGCGTAATAGCGAGAGCAACATTTCTCCAGATGTCACAAACATGCGGAATATCTGTATCTCGGCTCTTTGATTCAACGCTTCCAAATGTTTCCTGGACCATCGCTGGGTCAATGTTCTTCGCTTCTCCTTGTCCGATTATTGTGAGGGTTAAGGGCATTTCCATTAATTCCATCGGTGTAGCAAATCCAGAGAGCAAGACTGCACTAGATCTGCTTCTGGCTGTTACCAACGAGCCATGGAGAAGAGCGCGCATCACTGAGAGTCTTCCTCTAGATGAGTGGAGTTGTCTGGATAGTACAACTGTGACTCAGGTTTCTCAGTTAGAAAATGTCACTTTAGATGTACTTTTAAATAGAAGCTCTGTCAGCGATCTCATCTCCCGGTTGAAGGCAAACGGGCTCTGCTCCCAGGTGTCCGCCGCATATCGTCAAACCACGATGGTGTTCTTGACTTCCTTCTTCAATACAACATCTCAAAAAGTGGCGACCCTAGCTGGCATGACAAATTTCGATCTGCGGCTAAAGACTGCGCCAAAGCTAGTGGAAATTTTTATTAACACTACAATATCTGAGCTAAATATATCTCTGAGTGATGTTTTGGTAACACTAGGAATGACACCTGAAGAGATGTTTAACATTCCAACGAAAGAACTGCAAGACATTCTACCCAACATCATAACAGTGTCAGTAATGTTGCAGGTGTCAAAGTTAGGTGTCTCCCTCACCAGCGCGTACCATTTGATGGGCGTTTACCCTCAAAACGGTACTATTGCAAAGCTTAGCCTTGGAATCCAAATTGTTAGTGACATTTTAGCCAAGAAAAGGAAATTCGAACGTGACACATTCGGGTCGTATCTCATTAATACTTCGACGACCGATGCGTCGTTTGCGCAAATGACTGTCCTCAGTGCTCTTCTCGGAGCGTCTGGGTTCGCGTCTGAACAGCTCAAACTTGTGTACCAAATAACAAGCGAGAAAATAACCATCCTCGAAAAGCTCAAGATAGGGGACCTCTTGAGGTATTGTAGAAGTGACATCTCTCTGCTGAAGTCAGAAACCCCTTTTGCAATCACGGGAAATGTGGTTGGAATTCCGAATACAAAGAACGCCAGTTGCAAAGCAACAAAGTTCTACGTGGCAGCGAAATCCCTGAGTTTGAATGAAGCCGGTAGCGTGTGTTCTTTTTTGAGTAACCAAAACGTGTCTCTTATGCGGCTTACGGAACATTGCAGCGGCTTAACTTGGCGCTATAATGCTGATCTTCTTAATCTTCGCATGCAAGACTGGACAGCTAATTACCTTCTCACCCTCGGCAGCCTTCCGCGCCATTCCAACCTCACTGCCCTGACACTACCGGAGAAAACGTTCCAGGAATTGCTCCACAAAGCGGTGGCAGCAAACCCAGAAGAGGTTCAATCCATTAGAGATTCCCTTCGAGGCCCTATTTTGAACGACTTGCTTTCTTTGTTTGGTGCAAGTCTTGCTGAAGTGGCAAATGTCCTGGGGATATCAGAGTCTACTGTTAATGCGCAGTCTTTAGTTGGCGTCGTTGAAAAAGTTTTACAATACCTTAAGACAAAATACAGCGTGGATTTCTCCAGCGTAGTGAGTGTTGTAGGATTGCCATTTGCGAACATGAAATACCTCTCCCCTACCGAGTGGAGTGAAATAATAACTCCTCTCAAGCAAGAAATTCTGCAAAGTGGCACCCAACAACTTAATGTCACAGAAAGTGTTTTTCAACAACTGCTTTTATTCAGTAACATTTCAAGTCTGCCGTTCGCTCAACTTAAGACAAAGTGGGACATGAACTTTACTAGAATTCTCAAAGGGAAAATACTCACTGAGAGTAAGACGATGAACGAGATAGCGACATTGATGTCTATTTATCAAGATCTTAATACAACAACTGTTATGAAATTTTTTGAGGCGTATTTGAATCTGACTAGGGGTGAATTGTCGACTATTTACAACATCGATACGTTAGCAGTAGACATTCTTAGTGGTTTTACATTTAAGGACCTTCCTTCATCTTGCGGTTTATCAAACAGTCAAGTGTACGCAAAAACACCCGAAGTACTGCTGCGCGCTTTGACGGGTACGGGCGACATATCAACATGTCGCAATGTCGCATTGATGGCGTCTCTGAGATACCTTACCATCAACTTCATGGCCACTAAGTTTAGCATTGCTTTCAATATCACTATATCTGTGCTAGATTTCCTGGAAAGTACCATCAGTCTTCCGTGGGATAAAATAGCATGGGGGCTTGATGTCTCAGTTTCTGATTGGACACTAATTGGCGCCGTCTCTGTAAAGGATATTGCTAACATTTCGTCCACTTCGGCAGCTCGGTAACTAGTTCCAAAACCTTCCTCCAGCTGGCTGCGCAAATAAGAGCTCAGATAACATCACTCTATAAAAGCAAATACCAACAAGACCTTATACAACTAGCGTCTTCGGTGTTTGCCCTAAACTCAACAGAAGTCTGCGGCGCTTGCGAGATTTCCTCCGTGCCATCAATATCCATTTTGAAAGTCTTCCTCGTCAAGTTTGCCACTGTGATATACTTCGATGAAAATTCTTTACCTTCACCACTTGGGTATACCACAGATGAGTTCTGGCTTTTGGTCCCATCCAAATGGCCAAGTATAGTCCCTCTTATCAAACCAAAGGCATATGCAAATGCGTCTATTTTGCTAGGAGTTACGGAGGAAGAGTTGTCTACCATCTTGGGTGGCCCAAACAAGAGTGAAATCCTAGACTTGGAACTTTCCCCTTTCGTTGATCTGATACGAAATAATGTGACTCCGCTAATTGTCTGCGCTGGTAATATGAATTTTGTCCCTGTAACGAGCCTAGCATCTTCAAAAGGAATCCCCGACACTTCGCTATCAGCAATGAGCGTCCTTAGTCTTGTGGGTACCCTGTGCCCTGGGGTGCCCCTTGCAAACGTGTATCTTGTTCAACACTGGAGTCAACAAAACGTCACAATACTGGGTAACTACACGTTAGAGGATGTAAAGACGTGTAAATGGGAGTCCATTGCAGAGGCATCGTCTCGCACGATACTGGCACTGGCTTCTGTAGTGCTGAATGAGGTGCACGGTTGTCCCCCACCGACCCTTCCCCCGTGTCAAGCGGGAACAGTCCGAGATGCCACGTCCCAGAATTGTACCGGTGAGTATGCTTTTTCTGGTTTATTTTGCCTAATAATGAATGATTTGTTTATTGATGGCTCACTCAAGAGTCACATACATTACTTATTAGGCTAACATCAAGTGATACAAGTGATGATTTGGGGATGATGCATACAAATTTTGAGCTGTATTTACGATTTGGGTCTAGTAAACTTGGCAACTCTTGGAAAATACAGAAAAGAATCCCTCCACAAACTTTTATCAATCACGTATAGAATTTTAAAATGCATGCTCAAAAACGTTTCTCCAGTGTATATTTCACAACATGATTGGATGTTAGACCGACGACCAAAAGAATGGCAAAGTATACAGTACACGTTTACAACACTCATCTGAAACTCGCTCTAATATTTTCGAAGCTATTTGGTGTAGCACAATGGCTTCAAAATAGCTTCGTTCCCAGCAGTTAGTTGTGCACTGCCGACGCTGCCCCAGTAGCCTGTAGAATTTCAGAAATAGCTTCTTGTACGCACTGCGTACCTATGTTTTATAACGCAGACGTCGATGAGTGTGCGGATTCCGCCGCCTGTCAAGCGGGTCAGAATTGCCTCAACCTCTACGCCTGGTTCCAATGCGTGTGCGAGACTCCGGGGTACGATATCATCGCCATGCTGTGCAAAAGTATGTAAACAGTAATTAGTGCATACGACCAAATGTGTTGGTTTGCGCTACGCATTCTCACGATACATTGATCTTGTCTTGGGGATTTGTTTCTGTTCCGTCACTCGTTTCTTGCCCCGCGCCTAGTAGAATCCGTGCTTATGTTCTGTACTCACTAACTGACGAAAGCTAAATGCCTAATCAATGGTGGAGATTGGGCAAAAGGAAGATAGCAATTATTATGTATCATAGGCGGCACGGGACCATATAAAGTGGGAAGAGCGATAACACAAAATACAGTAAATGTATGTAAATTTGACGAAAAGTAGGGGGCTCGAGCGCCCCCTGCCCCCTGGTTCCTGTGCCACATGGACATAGAGGAAAACTAGAGGCAAGATGACTACCCTATTTGAAGAAACGTGATTATGTTGAACATGCATTTAAGCAATAAAAATCGGATTTCTGTGGTTTATTTAAGTTTATTTATTTCCGTGGTTTATAATGTGATTCTAACTACTCTTTTATACGTAATATCCAATGTTCTACAGAAGCGAGAATCTACGTGCTCATCTTCACTCTTCCTGACGAAACCTACAATAGCGAGCTGCAAGATACCAGGTCTCAGAGGTACGCCAAGTTCAAGGAAAAGCTCGAGAAAGAGGCAAGTATGTTGTCCTAGAAGGCGGTTTTCTTGCTACAGTATTTCAATCTCACATTCGTTATTATTCTTATCAACATGGATTCGCTATTCACAGCCCAGGTTTGGACGATTTTATTTCAACAGGGACACATGTAGCGCGCAACATATGTGTCCTGCATGTTTCCCTGAGTGTCAGGTTTTGAATCCCGGTGACAAAATTTGTCGCACGCAACAATGTTTCTCGCGTGGCTAAATGGACGATTCAAGCTATAACGCACACGCGCGCTGCATGTCGGTAGATGTGGGACATTTGTCGAACAAGCTGTTAAAAAAGGGCGCGCTGCATTCTGGTAGTTGTGGGACAAGGCTTGGGTTTCTGAATAAAGAAGAGCGCGCGCGCTTATGGTTGGAATCGTCCATTAGTAAACACGAAGGAAGCGTGTGTTGTCCGTGTGTTGCACGTTACATGTGCCCAAATGTTTTTACGCATACATTGTGCGCATTCATAGAAAGGCATCACCATGTGCGTGTTCCTAGGGAAATGTCACACCTCGACGAAATGGCGCACCGTGCTACCAAGGTCCCACCATATGCGCACGCTCCGATCTTATAGAATGATGCTACTGAGTGCCATGGATTTCGGAACTGGGCATATCTTGTTTTCTACCTTTGATCCGGCATATCTACAAGGGATTCTAAGTAATACTTTCTTTGTTTGCAGTGCGACGATATTTTTAAAAACTCGCTAATCAGAACTTTCTTTGGAAAATGTACAATAATGAGACTCAGGTGAGTTTAACTGTTTTGATAAACGATTTGCAAAAGAATGCCTTGTTATGCACAGTCCTAGACATACACCCAGGCCTGGTCTATCCCGTCAAACATTATCACACGCAGGATGAAAAATCTGCTGGGAGAGCAGTGTCGGTAAGGTCGACATGGCGTCAACTGACAAAAAATATCTGTTTTCAAACTTCTAGGAATTTTATGATTTAAGAACCCTTCCACGAAAGAATTCTTCCACGGACGTTAAAAATATGAAAGCCATGGTGTTATTTTCTACGAATAATTGCCAGGATGTTTTTTCGAGATGTAATGCGGTGCCACGACATTACGTCAGCTTCTCCAGAATTTCTTTATTTTTCTCTGAAAACAATTTGCTTCAGAACAGATACTTTAAGAACGCATCTCATTGCCTCTGGTGTTTCGATTTCATTAGAACTAAAATAAGATTCTATAACCTATATACATCCTTACTGCATATTTTCATAATTCTACGAACTCTTCGCCAACTAACAAACCGTGGTTTGGCTTCCGTCAATCAAACGAGTAACAGCTCTGGGTGATTTCACGCAGAGTTTCATTGAAGCAAGGAATAGCTTAGCTTCAAAATACAAATCGGCGTGGACGGAAGTAAAAACACACAGTTTGGCGTTCGGAAATGTAGAGTGGGTGTTCACAGAATTATTAAAATCACAGTAATTTGAGTCTCTATTTCCTTCAAATAGGGAAGGAAGTGTAATTGTGACGATCCGTGTGTCTTTTGGCATCCAGTTCACCGGGACGTTGGCTGACATTAGAAAGGCTTTCATTGATGGTTTGAATACCACAAATGGGGCAACCTATCTTGGTAATACCTACAGGATAATCACGCCAAGTGTAGCAGGTACAAAACAAGCCCAAGAAACCATCGACTGTGCTTGGATCACTGATAATTCGTCTGTGAATGTCACTGGTTCCTGAGATGAACCAGGTTGAGAACATTTAATGGGAGACAGCTTGAATTGCCGTGCAAATGAGCCTACCTAGCAAGCGTCCCCAAAGAAATAAAGTGTCGAGCGGAGTTCTCTTCCCTTGTTAGCGCTTTCTCCTCGTTTCTCTAACTTTCTCTGCTCTGACACTCCGCGGAAACGCTTGCTACACAGGCAAGGCCAGCATGTAGCAAAGATACATATACTTTTTAAGCCTCTGGCAATAATTTGTCAGCAGTGGAGAAGCTAATTTTTTCACAGCTAGCGAGTCAATGTCAAATGTCTCGTTAATTGCAAAATAGAAAGTCTTCTTCCCTTTAAGTGAAGTAATCCGTAAATACTATAATATACCGTTTGAACTAAAGAAAATGCCTATGGGACTTGACGAGCCTCGTGAGCCGCCTATTGGCTGCCTTCAACATATCGATAGTCTCCTCGCAGCCGTCCGGATCGGAGTCACGCAACGCTCCCCGCCCCGTAGCTACGGGGTGGGGAGCGTTGCGTAACTCCGATCCGGGCGGCTGCGAGGAGACTAACATATCGAGTCAGAGAAAGAACATGAAAGAATCCATTTCCATCGGCTGACTTAGGGAATGCAGTGCGATATTTCTGGACCTTTGTTTGTAGATGTCTTTTTCCAAAGTTATATACGTAATTTATGTTGAATGTAAACAATTACAAAGGATTGGTGGCTGACCGGGGTCCCGACTTAGATGTCCAAGTTTAGTCTCATAAGCATCTTTATATTTTGTCTTTGCAGATTACAACGAATGCGAGAACCACGACCACAACTGCCACCAAGATGCGACTTGTGTCAATGAAATCGGAAGTTTCTCGTGTAAATGCAAAAGCGGTTTCGATGGGGACGGATTCTCGTGTAAACGTAAGTAAGAATCGGTGTGTCGCGCCGGGGGGGGGGGGGGGGACTCCAATATTTTTTTGTCGGGGAGGATCGTCGGAAATTTTCAGCTTCACCCCTAAAAGATACCAAACATGGCGGGCCATGGTGTGGCTCAAAAAAATTGTTAGCCTAAAAGATACCCTAAAAGATGAGGTCTTATGTACCAAGTAGGCGCGAAGGACACAGGTAAAAGGTGAAAGATACCCATCAAGAAATTTCGGCGTTTGTTTCTAATTTATCGTCTTCTCGAATCGAATAATCTCTCTTTCTCGCGGTTTTTACAAGCACCATTATAAGAAAAAAACAAGTTTCGGCCCTAAAAGATACCAATCTCCCTAAAATTTATTGAAGATCAAGATCACCCCTAAAAGATACCAAAACATCGTGATTTTGACCCCTAAAAGATACGACGATCATCCCCGACCAAAAAATATGGGAGTCCCCCCCCCCCCCCGGGGGGTGTCGCGCTACATCGTGATCTGAAAAGCGTGCGTTTGCAGGCTCATAGAAGATCACGTATAGAGGCTACAGCGTTTGAACGATACAAAATAGAAATCCATCACTCACTCGTCCACTTGCTCATTCATGGCGGCCAAATTTGGACGCGGCTTTGCCACAAGTTTCGCTTTTGAAGTGTGCTTTTGACAACAAGGTATAGTATATTCCTCGGGGACACAGCTACCTGGTGCAGAACACGGCGCAACTTATTATTTGCCGTGAAGTGCTAGAGTTGGTTGGCCTCAAGCATTCTATAGTCCTCCCCTCCTATCCCCTCTCCTCGCGGGTTGGAATCCATTTCTGGAAGGAGTTTGAATTAACTGTTACCGACTGATCGTTTTCTATTTGATTTTGTCCCTCTAGCTGGATTCGTGAAGACGTTCTGGTGGGTGGTGATTTTGCTTGGACTTGCACTCATGGTTGTCATAATCATCATTGCTATCCTCATTATCAAGAAACCGAAACGTGGCAAATTTAGGTAAGGTGTCTGATAGTCCCCCGTGGTGGGGGACGGGGGTGCTCGTCGGGGGTGGGTGGGGGACGGGGGTGCTCGTCGGGGGTGGGTGAGGGGAGGGGGGTTGCTTGGGCGGGGGTGCTCGTCGTACCTTTTAGGGTTTAAAATCAGGCCTCTGGCACCTTTAAGGGGGTAAAGTCGAAAACTTTTTTCGACAATTTTTTCCAGATAGGTACCTGTTAGAGGTCCGTTCGAACAAATCAAGCAAATCACACTTGTTGGTAGCCTGAATTTCTGACGTAGTTTCCCTCATGAAACAATTACGAGATGAAAATTACGAGGGAAAATACGTCTTTTACGGGTTAAAATCAACTAAGCGACGCCATGTTTGGTACCTTTTAGGGGTAAAATCGAAAGTTCGCGACGAGCACCCCCGCCCCCTGGCCCCCCCAAAAGGGGAGATTATAGAGATTAGCATATACTGGTGAGTGGCCGGCCAAGGCAGCTAAGGGAAGACATAGAAAGACAAACAATTACACCAACAGGCCATTCGCGTACCTTGACCTCCCCGGCTCTTCACCTCTCAAGGATAGTCCGGCGGATTAGCGTAAAAAATGCGCACTTTTGGCTAAAGACACCAAACTTTGCATGTCAATAGTTTTAGTAGTTTATTGAAGATAAGATATGGAGGCACGCTAAATTGTTTTCGTAGCGAAAGCTAGAACAGTTTTAATGTGAACCATTGTTTTGCCATTGGCAGCCATCTTTGAATCCTTTGTTATTCATGAGCTCTGCGGCACTCAGTGAAATCTTCTATCGTCCGTGTTTATAGAGTATAGCACAGTACTAGGAAGAAAATATCATGTGAAAATTGCAGAGACAAGTTTCTTTTTACACATTCGACACAGGAGGTACCAATTATCTTGATATTTTTTAGAACTTGTTGGTCATTCTTGAAACATTTCATGAAATCTCAGTCAGGCTATTGTTTTACAATATAAATTATAAGCATTCCCAATAAACTGGTCGTAACATTTAATAATCACCAAAAACTCTAAGGAGACGTTCAACCGAAGTCAGTCAACCAATCCATAGTTCAGAATTAGCAAATGTTGAGCTGCTATGGCTGTGCAGTCTAGAGAACAACTTGAAAGTTCGCAAAGCTAAGTTCTAAACCTCATTTGAATAACAAAGCATTCAAAATGGCTGCTATTGAGCAAAACAATTGTTCACCCTAAAACCTCTCTAGCATTCGCTACGAATGAATTCTAGGGTGCCTCCATATCTACGATTTAAAAATACATTGAAAACTATCACCTGGCAAAAAATTGGAGCTTTAGCCTAAAATGCGCAATTTCCTCGAAAATTTGCTCTAATCCGCCGGACTAGGAAGCTCAGCCTGGCCCGGGCGTTTCTTGTATGTGAGAAGTAAACCGCTGGATATGCGCAGGCGTTCGAGGAGAGGTTTCCCGGTGACGTCACAACCTAACCACAGGAACCCCGCCCAGAACGCCAGGAGCTAGCCTGCTCGCGAGGTAGGCACTGATAATAGCCACTTGCGCATGTGCGCATGCGTAGAACGTTTATTTTTTTCGTCGGCTCCCCATACTTAGTACAAGGAGGCAGTCTCTCTCTACTAACTATGGTCTTCCTATTGCCTTTACTTTTCAGGTCTGGAGTAAATTATGAAGGCGAAAGACGGCTTTCCCGGGGACCAAGCCGCCGGTCCAACGCCTCTAGCACCCTTTCCTACCGAGACGGAGATGTTTACTACCGAGATAGTCTTGGCAGCTCTCGAACCAGGACAGGCAAACCGGACGGCATCCATTCCTCCCTTGGGCGGGAGAACCCCGTGTTTGATGCCAACGGCGAGGGTACCCCTAACAATTATTACGACAATAATATCCGACTGAATGACGTCAGAACTGCGGAGAATGGGCACGTGAATATGGAAAACGGCGCGGATCATGCGTGAGTTAAAGAATTTAAATCTGTTATCTATAGCCTGTACATCCGCTCTCGACTCCTCTCCTTGACAACATAGGTACGCTGAGGGTACGGGAAGCTATTTGCTCACATTCTACAGGGAAAGAGGTGTGACTTTGTGCAGCTGCTCTAGCTCCTCTCCTCAATAAAATCGGAAGAGAGACGTCTATGTTTCCCTTCCCGTAATGTTGTTCAATATTGTATTTGTACTCAAATCTTTCAACTGTGTGTCAATTATGTTCAAAAAAGTAAATAAAACAACACAACAACAATATGGGAAGCTTCAGCCAATGAGACATATAATAGGGCAAAATGCCTAGGCCCCAAGGCCCAATAGTCTGAAATCCAAGACCTGCTTTTCTATTGCTTCCTTTTCACAGTTTGTAAACGCTGATGTTGTGCGGTCCTAATCTGGAAAAGACGCATTGCCTTACTGGTTGACAGAATCACCATTGTTAGATAGTATATCATCGAAGTATAACTGAGTACGTATAATATTAATAACAGATAAAACAGCTACTATTTAAGGCAGTATGCGTGGAACGCGAACTGTGATCTGAAGATGTATCATTAACCGGAGGTGGGGTAACCCCCTTGTTAATTCATCCCTAGGGTTTATTTTCAGGGGAGACCCCCCGGGACCATAAAGTAGTGCTAGAGATATGTTAGGCTAATATGCTCATACAAAATCTAAAACCTAAATTCACATTCACAGCTTTATAGTATAGACCTTTTTCAAAAATGGCGGAAATATGAGCATGCATTACCGCTGCCCAGGGAAGCCCTTAGCTGGTGAATGGAGACCGAATAACCGTTTAATATCTAGTGTTTTCTGATTTTCTTTCTTATCGGTCCCTATTCGCCAGCTAAGGCTTCCCTAGGCAGCTGCCATGTATGCTCATATTTCCAGCCTCGTTTCCATGTAACGTTCCTCCATTTTTGAAAAAGGTCTATAAGTGCAAATTACACTTTTGAGGGTATTGAATTGAATTTATATGTACTTCGATTTTTATTCCCTGCATACTGAATATTTTGCATGCTTTATTTATGAATGAATACTTTCTGAATGTAAAATCCAAGTAAATAGAAGAGACAAAGAGCTAGTGTTTCAAAACTACATGCAAGGAGTTTGTCTATAACTATAACGTATGTAAGCAGTCGTGTCTTTCCCTTAATACATAACAATAAATAAAATTGAAACAAAATATTTTGCATGGCGTGGATCGCTAACTTGTGCAATTGTGAATTTTGCATCCATCTTCAAGACGTGCCAAAGATTTCGCGGCCCTGACACTGTCACTATCCATGGTAGTTAAAATTAGTATTTTGTTCTTAGAGACCCATAGTTAAGGGTGAGGGAACGCCCGGCTACCACTGACCACAGATAGATGTCCCTTGTATAGGGGAAGTGAACAAACTAACGGCGACATCACCTTCTCATATTATGATATTCGCTTCACGTTTCTCTGACCCCTGATCCCACGGGAAACGCTTGCTACAAACGCTTTTAAACAGTTCATTTTCTCCTCTCGTTATATTGGATGCCTGGTAAGTAGTTATAATAAATCCTGGGCGCAGGGCGCCATGTGTGAATTCTTATTGGAAACAAGCCTTGACGCCGCATGTTTTACAGAATGGTCTACCGGTACCCTTTGGACAATTTCTTGAGCTGCTAAATTATCTCTTTATCCTCGACACCTCCTGTAAAACAGGTTCGTTACATGTTATTTGGGTCACTCAGATCACTATGTATGGCTGAGTAATTGTGATCCCTGAGCCCATTTTGTTGCTATTTTGTTTGCTCCCATATTTTTTGGTCGGGGATGATCGTCGAAAATTTTCAGTTTCACCCCTAAAAGATACCAAACATGGCGGACCATGGCGTGGCTCAAATAATTTCTTACCCTAAAAGGTGAGGCCTTTCTGTAATATTAATAAATAATAATAATATTTAATATTTAAATTGCGCTTTTTCTATAAAATATTCAAAAGCGCATTACATCGAATAGTAATAAAAATGCTAATAAACGCATGCACAAGTTTCTCAGTACATTCTCTTGACATTTCCTTATGTGACGAATGTTATAATAGAATGCACTGCTCCACGTGCATCCAGTAAATAGTAAAAATAAATGTGCAAAAAAGTAGGCGCGAAGGAGACAGGTAACAGTAAAAGATACCCATTAAAAAATTTCCGCGTTTGTTTCTAATTTATCGTCTTCTCATCGAGTAATCTCTCTTTCTTTCACGGTTTTTAGATGCACCATCATGAGAAAAAACAATTTTGACACAGTTTCGGCCCTATAAGATACCAATCTCCCTAACATTTTACTAAAGATCAAGAACGCCCCTAAAAGAGAGACCAAACCCCCTGATTTTAACCCCTAAAAGATACGACGATCATCCCCGACCAAAAATATGGGAGAGTCCCCCCCCCCCCCCCCCCCCCCCCCCCCCGGATATTGATCCCCACTCTTTCCCTTTTGATCATCCCTGATCCCTCTTAGGCCTGTTTCAACGTCGATCTTTTGCCGCGTCGAATCACCAATTCAACCGACTGGTTTTTCACAACGAAAGGAAGAATAAACAAGAAAAACAAACTTTACATTCCTTGGTACTAGACAAAGTGTCCTAGAAGCTGCAAATGAAATTTCTGACAATTAGACTCGATGCGGCAAAAGTACGACGTCTGAAACTGGCCTTAGCCCTAATTCCGCGGCCATATTTTAGGCTTTGGAGCCCATTAAACATGTTACGAGCCTGTTTAATAGGTTACTACCTGGCAGACTATCGCAACTCTTATGCACCTACTATTCTCACTGCATACTAATGAGAGCTTCGTATAAGAACACGCTCAGGAATAATTAATTCAGTCCGTTCAGCCGCTCAGTTGAAGTGTTCAGACGTTTTTCCCACCCCCCATCCCCCGTCGGCGGTTGACCAGCGCGTGTTCCAGGCCTCGCTGCATATTACTTGTTCCGCACTCGCAGATCACCCCATACCTTAGCTTCTATTGCGATGCGAACAATAGTATGCAGTGAGGATATAGTACTAACACCACTGCGATAAAGAGTCTCTTTCTTAGAATCTCGCCTTGCCAACACGATTATAGCTTGACTACGAAAGTCAGCCGCTATAACTCTCTTTCGCCACTGAGTAAAGCGGCGGCAAAATATCTCGCACCATCTTGTCCATTTTCCTCACTAAAACTATTATGTTTAGAACTCCTGGTTTAGAACAAATAACAAAACAGCGCAGGAAAAATTTCTAACGACAACCATTCAGGAATAAATTGATTCTTTTTCTTCGGATAATTGAGTCACATTTGTACGTCACTGTTGAGTATAAATCATCTCTCTTTGAAATACGATGGTTGACCCTTCGACATACACCTGGCTAGCTCAAATCAAGAGCGGAATTTGTCGAATTTGTGCTCTGCCCACCACCCAATAGTGGCATTTTAGCGTGGGAGGGCTTTTAAATCATGACGTTAGGGTTTCCATGCCTTCTCGCCGAACATACTACGATCATCCTCTCAAAACGCGCAGCTGGTCGCCTCGAATGCGATAATTGTGGTATCTGAAGCATTTTTCAAACCTACGTTTTCGCTCGCTTTTTCTAAATTTGGGCTGAATGAGCATTTATAAGGAAAATAAAAATAATAATAATAAACGACATGAGTCTTAAAAAAAAACACATCATCGTGGACCTCTTAATTTGAAGCGGAATTCTAGCGAAACTTCTAGTGTATTATCACGGATTTTTTTTCTCTCGAAATATGTTCTTTCTGGTGTTACAAAACATGTATAATCAAGGGAATTCAAAACAGAAAACAAGTTCATATTCATATGTTTCTAAATAAAAAAGAGAGGGAGAAAACCGTAAAATCCGGGGGAAATATTCATCAGCGGTGTGGTAAATGTTTGCTGAACGGTTTGTGATTGGTTCAGATAACAATAGCTATTGTGTCAATATCCGTTGTTTGTTGTACAAGCATCCGGGGTTTGTGTTCGGAAGACAAGTTGGAGCGAAGCGTTGTGGTCGAAGCGAGTGGGGAAACTTTTAACCACCGTTTCCTTGTCTTTCCCCTTATAAACCCATGGCAGACTTATGGATAAGAACGTTATAAGATCTTACTGCCTCCTCGTCTTTCTGGTTCTTCATGATGGACAGTTAACGAAAGCTGAAAGCTTAGGTAAGCGACGCTGTAGTTACAGTCACTGACTTCGAAGCGAACTGAAAAACTGAGTGGGCGAGATTCGATGGCTAACCAAATTTTATACTAAATTCCCGCAGATATCTCATTTTTTATATTTTCTGTTATTCAGGCTGCCAAGATGCCTGTAGTTCTAATGAATACTGTTTTGAAGGTGAGTATTATTTGTTATTTTCTCCCAGAGAGGCTTCGTTCTGGTCGTTTGGTTTATGATCGCGATCGTTTGTTATTGGCGTAAAGAGCATCTGGTCGCTTGCGGTTGGCGACTATTTTCGAAAGCGAAATATTCAATTATTAGCCTTCCTTTGAATTATCATTATTACCTTGTACTTCATTTTATTTCGTAAATCGGTCCATGTTGTAATCAAAGGTCGCGATTCGCGGCCATGCATAAAATGTTGGATGTGTTTAACCGCCAAAACAGCGAATACATTATACAAGCTGATCCCGTTGATTTAAAGTGTACAGAAATATTATTCGAACAAAAAATCGGATCGAATGTAAAGATCATTTCTAGTATTTCATTCTGATTATTTTCAATCGCTAAAATTCCCAGAAACTAGAGAAACTATACTCAGGCTGTTGACCCTTTGTAGCCATCTCGCTAGCGAGTTGATGAAATTTCCGCGATTCGATCGTTAATGTATATTCTTAATACTAAACCGTTGTTCGATATTTGTAGTATTCGATTAAGATCAGAAAATTCTGTCAACTTTTGCTGTTGTTGATTGTCGGCGTCCGTTAGTATAAAATATTCTCGGAATGGTGCCCAGGGAAGCGTAAAGGCAAAGTTCAAAGCGTCTACTGGTTTGAAAATATAGTAGGGCTATTTTACTGGCCAGTCGAATAAATTCTTGTTTTCACAAGAACACAGTGCTTCTATGGTTATTTCTTCCCTCCGTTTGACAAAGCGGCTTTCAAACGTAACAAAAATCCAGCAGCTCCCAACACCTTTTATAAGTACAAGCAGAATGAAATTATCTTACAGTTAAAATATGTATTTTTGATCACTCGAGCACATGTAATTTGTTTTTCAACTCTACTGTCACTTAAACTGGGTGCCTTCCTAAAATATTTTAAGACGGAATTATTATGGAAACTGAAACACTCAATTGACTAGCGACGCGGAAAAAAGACGATATTTAGTATATGGTAATTGGGAGTTTCTTTGTTTCATTGGATAGCAAATACACGAAATTTCGACCACCAGCTGACAAATATTGAAGTATCACTTGGTTACCACATTCCGCGTAAAAACCTTCTAGACTTTGGTTGGACACATTATTTAGAATAATATGTTTATGTGATTCTATTGGGAGTAAAATTTGAAAGTTAATCAGCATTTGTTAACTTCTAAACAGCTATTATCTCTATTATAATAGCCTTATATTATAGTTGTTAAATCAAGCTGAAAACTTTTCTCAAAATTGTCCAAGGTCTAAACAAGAAAAAAAAGTTGCCTTCAGTCCAGCAAGGTCATTAGGAGACTAAAAATAATTTTCTATCGTTTTTTTGTGCATCTGTTGCTACTCAAATTTCCCAAAACAAATGAAAGTAAAATTAAGACATAATTAAGGCATAAAATTAAGGCATCATGGACACTCCATATTAACACTGAACACAACTTTCGAAGACAGGCACTTATACTGTCGGCATCTGTCCCCTCTCTCTGTAATTGTTACTGTATAAAATTCAATAAGCACCTCCCTAAGCATGATTGGAAGAGCTTAACCCCCAGTACAGTCAGTTTCTATCTTATGTCACAGTGCTAAACCTTATTAGTATCACCCAACTAGTGGACTATTGCCAATGGTGCATTCTGATTGGCTACGTTACTAGGGGACTATTATCAATAGACCTCTAGTAGCGAAAGCACCAATTTTGAACATGAAAACAATGGCGGCGGCTTCTCATTTTGTCGAAGTTTCTGGTGATTTTAACATAATGTTTCACTTTTTTGTCCAACTAGTTGGGTGATACTAAAACAATTAGACCTCTCGGATTAGACTTAGACCTCTCAGTTGGACTTCAGCCTGCGGCCTCATGGGCTATTGGCCCGTAGCCCTTAAGGGCGAGAGGTCTAATTGTTAAGTGGTAGTTGAATAGACATGAACTACAAAGGTACTTGTATGATGCTTCAGGACTAAAGGAAATTTTGAGCTGGTCAAAATTTGTGATTTTGCTAAATGTAATTTCAAATTTGCTTTGTTTTTTCAAATCAGGATCGAACATTGATTTAGGTTGTTAACTTGCAAAAGGTGCCAAAATTATGTATAAAAGTTAATATTATGACTATACTGACTAGTGTCACCTTCTACAGCCGATTGCGTTTGAGCGTTTTACCCTAACAGTTCGCACGTTACGTTTGAACGTTTGAAAGTTGCGTTGTGAGACAAAAAGTCGGACATTTCCAAGGGCAACCGCCATGTGTATATTTCACTGACCAATCAGAGAGGACAGAACTTTTTGGTTCGCCATAGAAACGTCTCGTTTCATCCTAGAAACGGAACTTTCAAACGTTCAAACATAACGTGCGAACTGTTAGGGTAAAACGCTCAAACGCAATCGGCTGTATGTTCAGCTGTGTATAAAAACCTTTTCTTTGAAAAAGTTAAAGTTGAGCACTGCGTCATGACAACAATATGCTTGTGTTTCTAACTGCTCTCTTGAGGAACATCATTTTGCTTACATTTTTCATCGTTCATACCTGCAGGTAATTGTTACCAAATAACTGGGTCAAAAAGAGGTAAGGAACTGGCATGTTTTATAGAGGATATTACATGGCCGCACAGAGATACGGATTTTATCTTCGAGTGTTGAAAATTTATCTCATGGGTGAGCACAGCAAACGAGTGAGATTAATTTTTAACACGAGAAGATAAAATTCGTATCTACAAGCGGTCATGTAATGTTCTGTTTATTATATAAACATCAATGAAATACCAAATTCGAATTTTATTTGAGTTAAGCTTAAAATCGAGCATTGAGCAAAGGCAAGCGTGATATCTTCACATGTGAAAATATGTTATTTTCACGTGTGAAGATATCAAGTTTTTGCGTGGAAGATCACCCGGTATTTCATTGGTGTTTATATAATAAATAGAGAATAATACATGGGCATGCAGAGATATGGAATTTGTCTTCGAGTGTTCACATTGATATCGAACGAGTGAGCGCAGCGAATGAGTGAGATATGAAATGTGAACACAAGAAGATCAATTCCATATCTCCAAGCATCCATGTATTATTCTGTTTATTATATAAACCTCAGTGTTTTACGCGCCGATTCCTGCCAAAACCGAAAGTTGTTATAGCAACAGGAGAAGACATCTGATTGGCTGATATTTTCACATGTAAAAATATATTTTCATATGTGAAAATATACGGTTTTTCTCAGTGGCAGAAATCCCTGTAAAACACTGAGGTTTATATAGTAAAAACCTTTATTTAGCCACGCTGGCCACAACAACTGAATTTACAAACATATAAAAGCGGCTGATTTCCATGTGGGGTGTGGTAAAAAGAAGTATATTATACAAGAGGAGCATTAGATAAAATATTTTAAAAAGTCAGATTACATTGATAAATTACAGGGACTGATTACAACAAATATTATACAGCAGTGTAGCCCCAAACCAGAATCAAGTAAAATGCATCAAGCTCTTGAAACCGCTTAGTGACTGAACTAAGTTTGGCTTTTCTCAATAGATTGTTCCACAGCATGGTACCACTATAGTGGTACATGCTCATACGTTTCAGCATTGGTTTTCTGACCATTTTATGGACTTGCTTTGTTTCCGTTGCCATTCTGATTTGTTATTTATTTATGTTTATTGTTACAGATTATGACAACTATGAATATCTAAGGGAGAGGGAAAATGAGGAAAACTACCAAGGTGGCAACAGGCAAAATTATGAGGATGTAAGACGTCAAGAGATTCCACAACATGGTTACTTAAATGAGAGAGAATATGACAGTTCAGAACCCACTTTGGAAGACCGAACATTAATTAAGTCATTACCATTAAAGGACAACGGCAATGATTACCGATCAGAGTTAGATAGACGGAATGGTTATGGACATGGGCATCGTCTTCCACCAGAAGAAACAGCAAACTGGGATAAGATAAATACTAGGGATTTTAATGCAAGAAAATTCAGGAATGGGGGTTATAAGCAGGAACAAAGTAAAAATGATTACCAGAGTCTAGCAAAAGAGGAACACACAATACATCGGGACTTTTCTCAAAATGATGATTCTGATGAAAGAGGGGATACTAAAATTTGGGAGACTCATGCTTTAGATGATGGAGATTCGAGGAAACATCTACCGCCAGTGCCACTGGAATCGGATGAAGAAAGACACCAGAATGATGAAGAGGCTGAGGATAGTCCAAATGGAAAAGTTTTGATAAATGGTGTGGTTAAAGGGGCCGAGGACTCTGTTAAGCAAAGTCCAAACACAGAGAAAAAATATGATGCAGTGAAAGCTTTTTTCAAGACTCAGCAGGCCAG
The DNA here is from genome assembly GCA_033964015.1 of Scolanthus callimorphus. Lineage (NCBI taxonomy): Eukaryota > Metazoa > Cnidaria > Anthozoa > Actiniaria > Edwardsiidae > Scolanthus > Scolanthus callimorphus. Next base: position 6,474,156 of record CM066914.1, read on the forward strand.
CTCCATTGTAGAGGTACCTAATGCCGTCAAGAGAGAGGAAGCTGCAAAATCCTTTGATGCCAAGTTTGTGGTAGTCAAGAAAGAAGATGTTGATGAAGTCAGCAAGGATGAAGGTATGGGGGTATGGTTTAGGGGAAAAAATAATCATTTGGAAGAGAGACAATGTATGGCAATGGGGAGTTTCAATAAGTTTTGAAGTAGCAGGCTAAGTTTAGGAAGTAGGCAGCTGGGTTTGGGGGTCCCTTACAAAAAAGGTCTGAGTCTTCTAGGTGGGTACAAGGGGCATGCACCCGGGAAATTTTGAAATTTCAGTAGCAGAAAAGGCATTTTCCTGCATTTTGAGGGCAAGATATTTGGCATATTTAATATGTATTCTATTGCTTTAATATTTTGCTTGAAACTGATCAGTTATACAGTCCACGAAAATTGCCAGTGGTCAGAAGTGAAGTAGATGGTGGCACTGGAAGCTGCCTCTATTGAAACCCCTGGGACGGCTGACAGAAAACATGAAGCAATGTTGTTTTTAAGTTTATATCAGTCTGTAATATTTTCTACAACAGAACTGCCAGGATCAAAAAGAAATTATTTGAAGATATCTTTGAACAGAAAGTAAGTAAAACATAATTGATGTACATACTTTTTTAATTATCAAATAGTTGCTTCAATTCAAAAAGTGTAAAAATAGATTAAATAAGTTCATCAAAAGAAATTTTAGCTAATAAATGAATAATCAGAAAATCTAATGAATAAACAAGTACATGAATAAAATAAATAATCAAGTAAATAAACAAAATGATTGAGTAAATAATTTCGTGAATAACTAAATGGCTAGGGGTATAGAATGATCTTTGTATAAAGTAGGTTTGGATGCTTGGTATTTGTATGTCAAAACACCCAGCTTCAAGCTTTGCTAGTATTTTTGTGCCATTGTATAAATAACAAACATGCAAGAGTTGGTTGAAAAACGAAGCAAAAAGTGGGTTGAAAAAAAATGAGGCTGTCTTCAAGGTTTTTAGAAATCCTGATTCAACTGTTTCATATAGCTTCTCAAACATTTTATCATTTTATGTTGAGTAGAGCATACTAAAACCCCTTTTTTCATGCATTTGAATTTCTTTGTTTAAGCTTGATAAATATTACAGCTGTTTTGAGTATTCTGCGAACTCTCGCGTTTGACTTCCAATGGCGTTTTGGCTTCCGTCAATCAAACTCTCGGGTCTAATTTGAGTCTTAGCCGACCGTAAGCTAGGCCATTTGTTCAGAAAAAACTAATAAAAGATGTTGTGTGTTGAGGCATTTCACTAGGATGGCGAATAACTAAATTCTATGTATTCCAAAGAGCTTTAAAGTTTGATTGACGGAAGCCAGAAAGCGGTTTGACGGTGGAAATCGACCTCGAGAGTTCGCAGAATACTCAAAACAGCTGTAATGAGCTAAAAACTGAGGCCCACATTTCTCATATTTTTCTTGATCCATGGAGAAGCTTTGAGGAGGGTTCAATTTTACCATGATTCTATATCTCTGGTGGCTGGTTCAACAAATGAATGAATGGATAAATGATTTTTTGTTAGACAAACAAAATGAGAGACATTCAGTATTTAGGAATATATAAAGGTTGATAATGAAGGAACTAATAATAAACTTCTGTCCTCCCCTAACCACTCCACACAGCTTAACACGCCACCAAGCCATGAACCTCCTCAGGATTCTAGAGAAAGCTCTTTGGGCTAACCCCCCTACACACATGTTTATATTTCTAAAGTAAGCAATTCAGGTTCTTGTTTTATGTTAGTTGGTTGGCTGATTTTAGGTCGTTTTATGGGGAGAATCAAGTGAGAATCACAATGCCGGTGCCATCTTGGACACGTCAAAATTGGGTCTGGGGCAAGGGACAAAATGAGGGGGGAGAAGGACCAAATTTTGACCCGTCTAAGATGGCACCTGCAACATGATTCTCACTCAATTCTTGCCATAAAAGGACCTAATATCAGCCAACCAACAGGCTAGTTTTGTGTTGTTGCCTATTATAGCCTTTGCATAAATAAAGCATGGTTTTGTGCAAGATTTTGAGTCCCTTGGCCCTTTATGGGGCTCAAGTGAGAAATACAGCACATGCAGAAGAAAATCCTGAGAACAAAATAAGAGTTAAGGAACAAGATGAACTTAAAACAAGAAAAACAAATAGAAGAGAGCCAAAATTAGGATGCTATGAATAATGAAGATAACAGATTGTATTTTTAATAGTAATATAAGTAAAGAAAATTACAATGAGATGATAATATAATACTGTAATAGGAGTAATCAATATAATTATATAATAAGAGAAATCTCCAAAGAAAATAAGCTATCATGAACTTTTAAATAAATCATTATCATGAATTAGGAGAGAATCAGTTAATTTAACCACATCCTTTGTCTAGTGATTTTGCCTGTGATAACAAACACCTTGTGATTTTGACTTTTCAGTGTGAATAGAGAAACAGTCAAGGCACGTTTAGCACCAAATGATTATACCTCTGAAAGTGAAAAAGATGTTGCAAAGAGGATGAATGAAGGTAATGCATTTTGTCAGGCCATTTTTGACTTTGAAATTCTAGACTTCACACTCCAGTTTGAATCACCATAGGGGCTGTCCTGTGCTTTTAGATTAAAGATCTTCCTGATCTTTCTTTTGCTAATACTATACAGTTGTTAAAGACCAATTGTCAACCACAATCCTTTATGTGCTGAGGTACATTTTCTCAATAACAAAATATGTTCCTTGTTAGCGATACTTGAAACAAACTGTTTTCATCTTGCTATTTTATGCAGGTATTTCAGTAGAGTCACTATTTCCACCCAGGTTCTTGAGATATTTCTTTAAAAAGTACAAGATGTAGCAATTCAAAACAAAAACACAAGCTCCCAAAAGATGGCGGTAGGCGGTGGGCCTTTAAATATGTTGCAGAAGGTAGCATGGCGCTTGCTTTGTTAAACATTTATTTATCAGACTCTTTGCATGCATCATTGTCTCCAAATTTCACTCTTTGACTTCTATCTAAAATAGCAGTTTGGCACATTTATCTTATGCCTTATTTCATTTAATCTACAAAAAAGATGAATTTGTCAGACAGTCAGAAGATTATCAGCTGGCCGACCTACTCTCTGGAGTCCCGACATGCCAAACCACTGCCTTGCAGCATCTTGTTGATGTGTCTGGTAGCAAGTTATAGGCCCTTGGAGCTCAACCTTTAGTTATCCTATCATTAGAACACATTTTCTTTTTATTAGGTTTTAATCATCTTTGTTGCTTTTGAATTTCTAAAGATGGACCTGTGAAAGAGGCAGTTGCCAGGGAAATGCCTTGGAGCTCAACCTTTAGTTATCCTATCATTAGAACACATTTTCTTTTTATTAGGTTTTAATCATCTTTGTTGCTTTTGAATTTCTAAAGATGGACCTGTGAAAGAGGCAGTTGCCAGGGAAATGAATACTCATATACTTGCTGCAGAAAGTGATAAAGGCGTAAGTATGCTTTGCAAATTGCTCACAGAGCACACTTGGAAGTAGGGGGCTTATAAGAAAGAATGCATCACAAATATGGAGGGCTTCTTGCTAGAAATTGTATGAAGATTTTGTCAAAAAGTGGGGGAAGGGGGTTAGAAATAGGCACCAGAAGTCCTTAATATTGAGAAATAGCGACCAGGAGACCCTAATCGTCCCTGACGGTTCATGATGTGAAAAACAGTCTCAAATAAAATATAAATGTGCAGAGTTTGATACTGGAGTCATTCTTCAGATAAACTAAATTTAATAGATTTACACTAACATGAGCATGATTTGGACATGATTTGCTACATTCTGTAACCACCTATACAAATGGGGTTCAAAGCCCGGGGGGGGGGGGAACTCCCCATATTTTCAGACGGGGGTGCTCGTCCTATCCCTTAGGGTATAAAATTGACAGACGTGCTATCTCTTAGGGGTGTTTAAAATCAGCCCTATCCATTAGGGGAGTCTCAGACCAATCCTTGCCCAGAAATATGATGGTACTGACACCAGAACCGATATTTACAAAGGAAACTTGGTTGAAAACCCTAAAAGACTTAAAATTCGCTTTTAATTGGTTTTTTGACCTGCCAAATTTGCTGTCTTTTAGGGGTAAATTCGGCGGTCGCCACGCCAAATTTGCTTTCTTTTAGGGGTAAATTTGCTGTTTGCCACACCCATTTTGCTATCCCTTAGGGTCAAAATCAATTTTCCCGACGAGCACCCCCGTCTAAAATATTGGGAGTCCCCCCCGGGTTCAAAGGCTATAGCCAGACCGATTTCCTTGTGTTCAGTTACATTATTGACAGACTGAGATAAATTTGATCAATTGTGTGCTTCCAAAAAATATCCATAATTGCAAAAGCGCGCTCCGAATAGGTGTAACAATATTTTCTAGTCGTACTTTAAGCATTCACAAATTGCGAACAGGGCAGAAAAATGCTTTCAACGTTTGTAATTAGGAGTTTAAAAGAGTTGCTATTTGTGTAAATATTGTGTTCTTGTCAAAAAAAAGATCAAACTGGGCAAGACGCCACGTTATGCATTCTCATAATTTCACGCGTACAACTACAGCAACTCATAAACCGCTTTAGACAGAAAACGTCAATAAAGATATTAGTAAAAATGTAACCTGAACAATGGTCTCGTTTTACAAAAATAACAATAAAAATAGATTGCAAAAAAAGAAATTTGTTTTGAATAAAGCAAAGGATTATTACGGGTGCGCAAAATCTAGGGAAGCCATTCAGTTGTTATTATTCCCTTGGTGAACATAATCGTGAGAAATGTCACGCCTGATTGGTTTCTGAATGTTTTGGCGCTCAGCTGGGGACGCGCATCGCTAGCGTAAAATTAATTCTTTGACCATAATTTTTAGAGTTTTTCTTTGATATTCTAGACTATTGACAAGGAAATACATTTCTGTAATACTTGAGACCTGGGACAAGAAAGCCAAATCACAGCTTCTTTAGGAGCAAATCACTAGTTTTCTCGAACGTGTTACGTCTCTTCCACGAATTTTGCGCGGAGGATTCTAGACAACTAACAGGCTTCTTAGCAGTTCCGCTACAGAAAACAGGGATTCTCAAATGACAAAACAAGAAGTTAATTTTACTATATTTCATCGTTTTTGAAAAGGTGATTAATTAATTGTAGAAAGCGTGAACAACGTCTTTTCAACGAAAAACAAAAACATTCACGCAAAAGTTAGCGCGTTTTCGACTCGGTACGAGAAATGCGGTTTGCTAACCATCTGCAATTTTTTTTCCGGTCGTTAACCCCCCACCCCTCTGGAAAATCCTAGGCCTTTGACCCCCCACCCCTCTGGAATTTCCAATCATTTCCGTGGGGGGGGGGGGGGGGGGGGATATTTTTTGGAAACACACATTGGCACTTTTGCTCTCGGACCTTTTACTATCAAAACAGGTAGAGTTTCAATCAAGCAAATTTTTTTGCATGTGATGTCTAAAAAGTCTATCACATGACCTAGGATTGATGTCTTTCAGCCAATTAAACAGTGAGTGCTTAGCTACATGTCAATTTTTTGATCATCATGTGATATAAAGCAGCAACAAGGCACAATTGAAACTCTACCTGTTTTGATAGTATGTATTGGCTAATATGTTTATGGATTTCAAACCAAGTTTATTGATTTTTTTCAGGCTGCACTTAGAGATAAATATCATAAATTTTACATCAGATGTGTTTCGGAAATACAATATAGTTAACGTTTTTTTAGGCAAGTCTTCATTTTAGCTTGTCATTGCATTGTTAATTCATATTTTATGGAGACAAGGTGTATGGTAGATATAGGGGATAAATGTCGTTTTCACTGTTAGATTTGTAAATTCAATTGAATATAATGAAATTTGTTGCTTACAGCCTGCGGATTTCTATTCCTGTAAAACTCACTGTAAAATAATAATTTTAAATCTTCTTCAAAAAGAAACATTGCTCACAGGAGGAATTAACAGTGTTGCACTACAATACCTGACAGATGGCCACATATGTAAATTACTGAAAACCCTTTTGATTATTCACCACCTGGCTGAAATTATAAACCCCTGTTGCCATGGCAATGCCAATCATCATCCTTCAACTAAAGATAATAGCCTGTGTGATCTGCCTTCAGCAGTGTGACATGAATTTTTAATTTCTTTCATTCCAGTTATAGTTCTGTTTTTAGTTTATATATTAGACATTTCTGTTTGATAGGAAAAGGGTTTTTTCTCTCTGAGGTAAGCCAAAACAAATTTTGATTTTTGTGTAGAAAATGTCTCAGTTTTGTGTAATATTTTTTAGGTTAATATACATTTTGACAATTGTTTTTATGTTCCTTTGATTTACTTCAAAGTAGTCTTGTTTGAATATATACCGGTAGTAACATACCAAGAACTCATAAAAGTATACTGCATGTGAAATATATTTTTGGGGTTATACATTTTGACAAGTGTTTTGCTCATGTTTCTTTTCTTTTTAGAATATATTTGACAGAAGCATTCTTCCTTGAATATATTATGACCTTTGAGCATGATTATTATTGCCCAGAACACAAAATGTTCCCTTCAAAAGTACACTGCATGTATACTGAATTACAATGCTTTCACATTTTAAATTATCCTTGTTCTAAATTTGTTGATCTCTTTGTTTTAGAGGGGAATTGCTCTTGTGTAATTTCCTAGAATTTGCTTATTGTTTTGAATTTGAAATAATAATTAATCTTTGAAGAAAAATTGTTATGAATTTCTACCAGTGATTTTTTTAATGTAGATGGAATACTCAAGACATTTATTTTGAATTCAATCACAGAGACAAGCATAAGACTTGCTCAAGTTATAATATTTGGATTTTGATTCTATGACCGCTACATTATAGTATATTATAAGGAAGGGGAGGTTGTACTTCATGAAATATAGCAACTTATATATAACAGAAAATGCTTTATTATAAGCGTACTATATTTCAGTTAGATGTAAAGCATTAGCTTGTGTAAGTGGTTTTTGAAGGAGAACACTTATTGCTGACTTTTAAAAGATGCTTGCCTGACCAGTTTATTCTTTTGGCTTTAAAATGGTTCACTTCATTCCATTGCCAAGCAGAAACAAAGTATCTTCTTTGAGGAATGATAATGAACTTGATAAATAAAACTGCGTATTCTAACAAATACGGGGATATCAACTCCAGGATTTCACAAATCTGGAGACCGCCTTGAAATGGCAAAATTTCTGCAATTCTCCTAGGAGAAATACATTAAATGTATTGCAGTTGTCTTAAATTTTTCCCAGGAGATCTGAGACTCCTGGCAAAACCGAGAGATTTGACGTCCCTGCAAATACCTTATCAAAACCTTTTTATTTTCCAGGACAATGGGAACAAACCAAAGACAAAACTAGTCACTAGTGTCCAGCCAAAGTACTTTGTGATAACAATTGTTGTTGTTGGATGCGTAACTGGTGTTATACTTGCTGCTGTGGCTGTTTATCTCATAATGAAAAGGTAAGGCTCTTGGTTCAAATCCTTTGGAGTAGAGCTATGTTTCATACTGATATTATTTCAAATGATATTATTTTCATTTGGAAATTAATTGCTACGACATTCAACCATGCATGAGTTAGTTATCACCGTAGTCCCCAAGGACATTCCTTGGCATGGTAAGCTCCTATTGGTCAAGTATCAGTTTGTTTAAGAATTCACAAGTTAGCTTTCTGGGCATTTCGACATACCCGTACCCTTGCATTGTAGAATTTTTCAACCCTACCCTTCAGCAACATAACCAATCATTCTTGTGGGGCATCCAACTGCTTATTGCCTCAACAAAATTGGTGTCCCATAACCGCATCACATATAGACAATAAGCAGCTGGTTTCCAAGTGAAAATGGTTTACTATTGTTCCTGACATTATAACATTACTTGCCTAGTGTCTAACTAGACATACTAGGGGTTCATTTAGGCTCTAGGCATTTCCTTGCATAAATCTATGTCTTTTGATTTAAACAAAATTGAAAAACAAAGCAAAAAAGATATAGAAGTTACTAAATATCTATATATACATATATAACTAAATCACTTTGGAAATGCAAAATAAAGTTGTTGTTTATAACTACATTTTTGCCATCCCTTGAAAATGATGACTCTTGACTTAATTCTTCCACAGGTACAATGAAACAAAGAAGTTTAAACCAGTCTCACTGCCTGGGCAAGAAGCGGCAACTGATTATCAGGTAAGGGTGTCCTTCTAAAAAATAATAATGAAATGGCCATGAAGAAAAAGTTTTGATAATTTTGTTGTGGATGGATGACGATGCTGGTACAGCCGATTGCGTTTGAGCGTTTTACCCTAACAGTTCGCACGTTATGTTTGAACGTTTGAAAGTTGCGTTTCTAGGATGAAACGAGACGTTTCTATGGCGAACCAAAGAGTTCTGTCCTCTCTGATTGGTCAGTGAAAAATACACATGGCGGTTGCCCTTGGAAACGTCCGACTTTTTGTCTCACAACACAACTTTCAAACGTTCAAACGTAACGTGCGAACTGTTGCTCAAACGCAATCGGCTGTAATAATGGTGATGGCAGTGGTAACGAATTAAGCTTGATTAAATATGATTGTGGTGCTTATGGTGTTATGTTGGGTGTTGTAGCAGCTCGTGCATGATCTAACCCTATTGGATAGATGCGGCTCACTGCAAAACACATGAATAGAACTAGAGAACAACAGAAGGCGCATCAGAGGCGCATCAAGCCAATAGCATTAGAATGGTGGTTGCTGTTAGTGATTTTGCTTATTGTGCTGATGGTTATGGAGACTCGTCGTGATCGCAGCAGCAATTGTGATAATGGTGGTGTTGATGGTGGTAGCAATGGTGATACATGATGACAGCAAAAGTAACAGCATAAGCAAAGATTTTTATGAAACTATTTTGTCTAGTTCCTTGGAGCACCCATGCTCAAGCAATGATTTTATTTGTCCAGGAGTTGTGTCGACAGCTAAGAGCAAATCAAGGATGGGATGGTGCCCCTGTAAAGACTGGGACCTCCATGGAAAAGGAGAAGGGACTGTTGGGCTCCACCAAGCCACCTAAATATACATGGTAAATTTACAGTCTATCTATGCATGAAAAAGCCCTGGGTGAGGCGACCATTCAGGCTTTGGCCGTGTGTGACCTCACCTTTGCGAGGCATCAACAATTGTATTAATTTCAAGGTTTAGCTTGGTAATAAAGCAGCTATGTGTCCACATAGCCATTTATCCCAGACATAAAGTTGTTTGTCTTGTTCCGCCTCTCAAACGGAGCTCAGCAGAAATAGCAAATGGAATGTAGATAGGAAAGCATAAGAGTATATTATTATTATATTGTTAGTATAGGAAATCATACGACTTCGAGTTCAATTTGGAATTAATTTGCACGAGTGGGTTTTTCAAAAAGTATCAAAATTATTTGAGCTTTTTGAAAAACCCACTAGTGTAAATAAATTCCAAATTGAAGGAGAAAAGTCGTATGATTTCGTATTAATAATACACATGAAAAAATTTCCAAGGAGTCATTCAAAAATCTGCTCACAAACTGAACAAGCCGCACGTATTTTTCCTTGATTGAAATCTGGACCAAAACCTGACAGAATTTGAGCATGAACAAAAACCAAAGTTTCCATAATATAGCTCTATGTTGTCAAAATATTTTAGCATTTCAAAAGAAAATTTGCATTTTGTTAACCATTTTTGCACTTTGTTACCTTTTTTTGGCATTTTGTTACCTCAAAACTGCACTGCTCTCAGCCAATCAGAATCCAGAGATTTTTTCATGTGTATTATTATTAGTAGTAGTGTAGCATGATTATTAATGGTTCCTTATTGTTTTCCAGGAGTGAGGAGCCTGTTGTCCCCAACATGGATATATCCACAGGTCATGTTGTCCTGGTAAGTGCAATTATTTTGACATAATGACATATTTATGAACCTGCATGTAGCTCGATAAAGATTTTAGCTGTATGTTTTTGGCCATCTTTCATTGTGTTTGGAAAACAGATATTTTAGAAGCAGTTATTGATTATCAGTGTAATTTTAGAACATTATGAAGAAGTTGAGTAACTGGCCCCATTCATCCTACTATTTTCCAGGCATACATGGAAGACCATCTGAACAATAAAAACAGACTCAACAAGGAATGGGAGGTATGTGATTTTCAGTACTGAGAATCAGACCTGCCTCGTCCCTGCGTCTCTATTAAGTAGTAACAGAGAGTCTCCACAGCGCGAAAAGGTAGCGAGCGCGCAAGGAATCTTGGGAACGGTCCATTTTTCTTCGCCCTTCCCGTGATGCCTTTCGCGCTAGTTCGCTCCCAGTCGCTCTCGCCTCGAAAATCGCTAGAACGCGGCGGGGTACGAGGCAGGAATCAGACTGTTTGAGGAAACTATAAATTGTTGAGCTCTGGATATCAATTAAGGACAGTGAATGGCACATAACTGGACAATTTCAAGTTGTTAGAGAAAATATGTGCGCTAATGAGCGATTTGCTCAGGCAATTTTAAAAAGCTGCATTTAACTTTGAAAGTGCATTGAAAGAGCTCAAGATTAGTTCATTTGCTATTCTTAACTGTTTCCGTAACTTGTTCAGGCTGGTTACAGCTTTTTAATATTTCCTGAAATCATTGGTGCAAAACTTTCATTAGCTCATATTATGTTTCTCTAAATTGAGCGTCGCACCACTCACCTAGAAAGACTGTGAATTCCATTCACTCTCCTTTATTGACATTAAGAACTCATTATTTTATAGCACCTTCGAACAGTCTGATTCTGAAAAAGAAGTGAAAGGAACTACAGAAGATCCTCCTGAGGGGCGGGACAGGGCGGCCACACTGGGCTGCAAAATCTACTTTCCTTAATTAGTACTCGAGTTGCGCGAATTTCGAATGACATGGAGAAAGCACATAACCGGAAAGGCTACACAGGATATAACAAATTACAAACTAGCGGCGAAAATCGACTTAGCTACAGGCATTTTATAGGCCATTATAGAGGACGACATCCAAGCACAACTAGGATTTTTTGTCTTGATGTTTCAGGCATTGTGCACTTATGAAGCTGAACCCAACAGGGCAGACATCGGCAAGAACGACAAGAACGTCCGCAAGAATCGCTACAGCGATGTGCTTCCATGTATGTATCACGATTTTGTGAGGTTATTGACGCCATAGGCTTTCGTTATATTAAAGAGCCTTGTAGTTCTACCTGTAGAACTTTAGTAAAACGACGAGTAGAATCTTCAAACTCTTTGTCATTCGCATTTCAGATGATCACAACAGGGTTACACTAAGAGAGACGGCCAATGCTACTGGATCTGATTATGTGAATGCCAGTTTTATAGTGAGTTTCATTTTTTTACCATTAAAGAGTGTGTCCGATGAGCGTGACATGGTGTTTTGTAGTCCATAAAAGTCTGTGTTAATAGAGTCCTAAAGTGTGACGTCACAAATTTGAAAAATTTCGAATTTCAGATTTTCGTCCACGGATAATGAAAGACCAACTTCGAAGAACGTTGCATTAAAAAAATGAGATGAATCGGTTGAAACGCGACCGAGCTATGGCCCACTGAATACATAATTTCTTTAACAAATCACTGTATTTTGGACTCAGTTCATAACTTTATGAACTGAACCAAAAATACAGTGATTTGTTAAAGAATATTATGTATTCAGCGGGCCATATCTTGTCGCGTTTCAACCGATTCACCTCATTTTTGGTGTGTAGCTTTCAATCGATATGCCCTTTCGAAATCAAGGAACAAATATTGCTAGATTGAAAATTTTGTTTTTGTGACGTCATCACTTTAGGACTCTATAAGCTAACAATAAAAGTAGTGGGCTCAATCCATTTCTAGTCGTGATCAAGACAGGTTCATGTTGTGGGTTGAACTTAGAATTCTACTGTGTTTCCTAAGTCTTTCGGATGAGACAATAAACCGAGGTCCCGTCTGCCTTCCCTTCTACCCCTGTTTAAGGTGGACGGTAAAGAACCCATTTCACACTTCGTAAGAGTAGGGGATTGTCTCCCGGTACAATGGTCTGGCTCTCGGAGGCATATATACTGTAAAACAGCCCTCATGATTGTAAGCTGCGCGGCAGCAATTTGCGCCATCCAATGCAGCCAGTATGTCCTCCAACCTCTCATTGTCTAGCGGTCGCGTCTGTCGACCGCTTGGAGTTCCCTCCCTCCCTTTATTTATCTAAATCTCATGGAATTTCGATCCACGTTTTGGTCTTAGTGATATGTAATCATAGAACAACAAACTAATAACGTTATTTTGAAAGTTTCTTACCGTGTTATAGTACGTCCACACTCGTCAAGTAAACATATTCATTAAAATTTCAGAACTCAATAACATTAAGTTTGGGACAAATGTCACCACAGTAGATATTATTAGAGACAAACAACACATTGACAGTTGTGATGTTTCACATGAGGTGCAAATGGACGAGATAAATTATGAAACATCTTTAGTCTGAACATGTTTCAGCTCTAGTGTGGAATACTATTAGATCCCACAACAAGGAAATCAGAACATGCCACAGGGGCGTAGCCAGCACTTATGAGAGGGGGGGTTCCAAAATTCAAAAAATAAAAAACTCCACATAACTCGGCCGTTTTTTGCGTTCTCGCCACAGGAAACCAAGCAAAAATATTGATCTCGGGAAAAAACTAGCGTTTGAAGAAATTTGCTACATTTTATTGGAGCTTTTATTTGTTGTCTATTAGATATTTGCCGAATTTTAGTAATAAGTCGGTCCAGAACAGAGGCGAGGGGGGGTTCCGCTGGGGGAGAGGGGGGTTCCGGAACCCCTGGAACCTCCCCCTGGCTACGCCCCTGTGCCACAGCCATCGGACACAGTGTCTTTTTAAATCTTTTAAATATTTAAAAATATCATCGTATTTTTTCTTCTGGGAGTGATAGATAAAGTACCAGAGGCTGAAACTCTGCCCCCCTTTCGCGTTTGTGTTGTTTCTCGGAATTCTTTGGACCTCGAGCCTCTGGTTTCCAGGGTATAGATAAAGAGAAACGTCTCCGCAGTCGTGATGTAATGTGTTAATCACTCTTTGTTTTTGACAGACTGACCACGACCCTAGAAATCCGGCTTACATCGCTACACAAGGTCCCTTGGCACACACCGTTTCCGATTTTTGGCAGGTAATTTTCAAAAGCTTATCTGGTTTCCCCTATGGAATTTGAATGTGGAAGCCAATACGTGTACATTTCAAAGCGAATATTATTAACTTTATCTTATTTCGCACCAGATCAAATTGTACCGCTTTTTTTTCTTTTGTTGTATAGATGGTGTGGGAGCAGGGCGTGGTTGTTGTTGTCAACTTGACACGGTTATCAGATTTGGGTCTGGTGAGTATATATTGGATTTTTTCGGATGGTTTCCTGATGTTCGCTTTGTGACGTTTTGTGAGCTCCCATAATAGGGTTTTCCACCCGAACATGTTAACTGTTATTAAGGTTCTGCTTGTTTTTACAGCCCCAATGCCATCGCTACTGGCCCGAAGATGGTCACGAGACCTATCACATATACGAGGTAACCCTAATGAGATCATCTATCCGTTTGATGTTCATAACTATCCCACATAGTGGCCTGAGAAAAAAGAGCCCTATAGATGTCATTGTACAAAGCTAAATGATGAGCGAAACCGGCACCTTTGGCTGATAGTTACCCTCAAAAGAGATTATTACTTGTCACGTGATCATCAGTATGCTCTCCATCAATTTCAGTCTGAAGATATAAAGCTGCTACGAAAGCGCGCGCTCCGAATCATGTATCCAGACGCTTCCTGCAGAGAGGCTCTACAGGCGTTAGAAATTCCACTTTACATTGATGTAAAGATCAGAGAAGGGAAACCTTGTGTGGAAAGTTGTTCAACGAGATTGTGAATAATAAACATCATAAATTGTACGGTATCCTTTCGCCACGGAACGACAGCAGAGTAAACACGCGCAGGAAGAGCTGTTTCAGGGTCCCCGTCGCTAAGGCCGCCACACACGGCCGATCCCGACGCCGCCACACACGGGCCGATCCCGACAGGATGTGTGGCGGCCTCTATCCACACTCTGCCAAACTCGCCAGAATTTAGCGTTGTGCGCGTTATGCTAAATGTAATAATTGCCTGCTTTACAGGTTCACCTCGTGTCAGAACATATCTGGTGTGATGACTACCTAGTGCGTAGCTTCTACCTCAAGAACTTACAGGTAAATTCAAAAGAATTCGCGAGATTGTACTTGCTGGTAATACAACAACTATTAAGTCGCGAAATCCCAAATAAATTGCCCGAAGGAAAACATATTGAACCTGGGGCATACCCTGGACTTGGGATGGGTGTCATACCGCTTTTCCGATTATTTTATTTCCTTAAATTATATATTTTGCAAGCAGAAATAGGGCCTTCCCAGGGCTACACCCCCCTTTCAGTTCAGGAAATATTATTGATAGCGGAGCACCATAGGTATCGCAGGAAGAATACAATAGCTCAAAGTACTCAGGTATAACGATCGACTTTTTTTTTCATGGTTCAGCGGTATTCCCATTTGGGTATCGCTGGCGCGTCCGTGTCTGCGCGCCCCCACACAGGTAAACCAATACCCCAACACAGAAAAATATGTAACCGGGAGCTCCGCTTTTAGCCAGTGGCTAAATCTATATATTATCGCCGCTTACGGTTTGCACCGTATATAGATAACGTCGATACTCGATAATCGAATTATCTTATTTCATTAAGTTATATTTTGCAAGCAGAAATGGGGCCTTCCTAGGGCTACACCCCCCTTTAAAGTTCAGTGAAATATTATTGATATCGCTTACAGTTTGCACCGTATATAGACAACGTCGATACTCAATAATCGAAACGCGAAGATCGAACAAATTCATGGGAATTCAGTTAAACGAACTCGTTAATCTTATATTATTCGTGAAGCAAAATAGAACGTCTTTTATATCGCTATTTTTGAAAAATAATTTCACTCTGATCTTTGCCGTTTTCCTCACACAGACAAGCGAAACTCGCACAGTCACCCAGTTCCACTTCCTCTCCTGGCCGGATCTGAACGTGCCGACAAGTCCAAAGCCACTCCTCGAATTCAGACGGTACGGGTGCATTTAAAGTTTTTAGGTTTCCAGTTTTCAGGCTTACTACTACCTTGGATCCAGAGCCTCGAATGGCGCTTGGTCTCTGGGTCCTATGTACAGATAGATGTACGTACAGAAATACCGAATATTAACAATTACACCGAATGAGCTATTATTCGATAGACTATGAGGCCGAATGGTCCATTAGAAGTCATGGCCCATGAGGCCGAGAGGTCTTACTGTTTTAGTTTAGATCACAGAAAATAACATTAACGAACAATCAAATGCAGACAAGGGGGCGGACGGACGACAAAACAACCAGACTGGAAAACTGGTTGTAGAAGGGTTCGTCAATCTTATTCTTCAAATCTTTGTCACAGGAAAGTCAACAAGTGCTTCCGTGGTCGATCTTGTCCGATTGTGGTGCACTGCAGTGGTGGTGTTGGCCGGACAGGCTGCTATATCCTGATTGATATGGTCCTCAACAAAATGATGCGAGGTGAGTGGACGTCTTCCAACTTTTGCCGTATGTCCTTGTTGCAATGTACTTAGCGTATTGTTATCGTGAGCTCGGCCCAGCCCTCGCGGTTCATCTCCGAGCACAGGAAGTCCACTTGGGACTGGGCTGACAAAATGTACAAGGAAATGGCAAGGCTGGGTGTCTGCTTACCGGACGTTTTACTTAGTAAGATTCAAGTACGGACGATAAACATTTGCTTGCATATTGCATCATGTGGTAGAGCTGGGGCGTAGACAGGATTTGTGAAAGTGAGGTTACACCTGTTTACACCACAGGAGCAGTCCCTATAGCTACGCCTTTTATAGGGCGACCAACATCGATTGTAATAACCAATGTATAAATGATTTTGATCTTGACAACAGGTGCTAAGGAGATCGACATAGCGGCCACTGTCGAACATTTACGAGATCAAAGACCACATATGGTGAAAACTAAGGTGAGACTATTGCCTATCACGCAAAACAAAAGGGAATTTTACTCCAGCAGTTCTATAGGTCTGGTATGATATGGGGCATCGAGTGCGCAATGGTTTGTGGGATAGTTTTAACAGGCCGCGCAGAGAGTTAGGATCCCGCATTCATTGAGCGCCGTGTGACACTTCCCTTTTTCGTGTCGCATTTGCGCAAATGGTTTTAAATACGAGAAAATTTATTTGCTCTCACCTTGAGAAAAGAGGAGTATTCTCCACCACCCAGTGCTATTTGTCACGCCTATTTAAGCCTCTGGAAGGTCCCGCAAAGTCAAATCCATCTTACCCCTCGATGAAAAGAGAGATATATAAGAAAGGATCATTGAGTATACGGCCGGGAAAAATCCTTTGCTGCTCCCTTTCTTTTTTGCATCATGATTTGAACGACCCCTAGTCAGCCTAGCAGCATACGAGTAAAACAAAGCATCCAATTCCATCGGCTGATTTAGGGAATGTAGTGCGATATTGTCGATTGAATTTGGTAAATAAAGAATAAAACTTTGTTTGTAGAAGGTTATTTCGAGATTTTTACACGTAATTGTACTCTTCATATCGAATGTAAACATAACAAAGGAGTGACTGACAAGGGCTCACTCTTTGTTTTGTTGCCCTCTGCTTCGTATACACCAATTTCAGAAAAGTTGCGCCGTCACAACTGTCTGTTGAAGCCCGCGATACGTCATGGGAGCAAATGAATTTTGTACGGGGCTGACACTAGAATTTCGTTCTTCTTATAGTTTCTCCCATGACACACCGCAGGCTGTGACAGACAGTAGTGATGCTGCAACCTTTTTCGAAACTGGTGTATATTTATTTGTCCTTTTTGTCCCGTAGGCCCAGTTTGAGTTTGCTCTGACTGCTGTGGCAGAAGAAGTGAGCGCCATTCTGCAAGCCTTGGCCAAGTGACCCGATCCAAGATTCAGAAGCACCTCAGATACACCTAATTAAGAAGGCGTGCTTGTGCCCAGAGCCTCCCGGCGGACGGCTGACTCGTCTCAAAGTAGACCGTCATTCATTTGCCAAACTCGGGAGACTCTGGGAACAGCATGTGACAAAATAATTTGTTTTTACATTTGTCATTTTCAGGGAAAATTGACAAAATCATCTGTTTTTACATAAGTTAATTTCAGGGAGAAATGGGTCGCTAGGTTTAATATTTGCCAGGTTTTGTTGCTTTAATTAGGTGTATTAAATTTACGCAATATAAATTCCATGTGTGAGAAGACGTTTGCACGTTACTTGTTGAGCGCGCCAATTCAAACGTACCTTTTTTAACTTTACTTGTTAAAATCGTCACTACAACTTCACTGACGCAACGATTCTGTTAACGTGCAGACGTTTTCTTATACAGCATGCAGGTCGTGATAAAAACTGTTTTTTAGTTCTGTTTCAATTCTAGAATCCATTAGTCTATAAATTTAATCTAATGTAGATTGAACTGTAAGTACGTAGTTAAGTTAGTTTAAGTTATTGTTCGCCAATAACCGCGCGAGGTGAACTCCCGTTGGTACAATATAATTGATTCGTTTGACAAAGATTTCAGAGTAATATGGGAGGGTCGCGCTTACCGCAAATATTTATCCTGTGAAACTTTTCATCCAGTTGGGCAGGGTCGCACTTGGTAAACTTTTCTGGCTTTGCGGCGACCGTCACTTTGCCAGCCGAACTAAAAGTTTGCCAGCTGACCAAATACAAGGCGCCGTCGAGCAGCCTTTGGGGTGTCTTTTTGGTAGGAACAATATAATTCGCTGTCTATCAAATAAAAACCCCATAAAGAAACAGAAATAGCAAAACTTCGGCAAACCTATTTCGCCCTAGTGCGACAACAATCTTTGGAGCAAAATACTTTGCCTATAATTTTTAACGGCAAAATGTTGCTAAGTGCGACCTCTGACTAGGAAATCTGTATTTGTATTTCTAGAGAAATTCTGAAACGGGTTGAAGTCAGCGCTATGCACCGGTTTTTTGTTAGTACGTTCACTGTCATTTGAAACTGTATTTTGGAAACCCTGAATACAACTTGGTTCTCCAACAGATGTTTCACAACTTAAACTACTGACTTTGAAGTAAAAGGATGTATTTATTTCTCATTATTGGCCGAGCCTGATTATCAACCGGTTTGTCGATTCTTCCTTCTGTTGTGATCGTTATACCACGCTACAGAAAATATAGCCAATCAGAATGCAGGACTGGCGTATATTCGGCGGTATTCAACTCAACCTTTCCATCGTGCACCGCGTTTCCGTAAAACGTTGCCTTTAATTTTCTGTAGCGTGGTATAAAATAGTTATACAATGAATTATCGTAGCATACTGCAGAATATCCCACTTGTCAATTGTATTTTTTTAGCATACACACTCGCATGAAGGCTTGTGTGTATGCCAGAAAATACAAGTGATGCGTGGGATAGTCTGCACTTATGCTACACGAAATCATTGTATAACAACTTGTAATATATAACCTACTCTTCAGGTCGTTAATTAAAGTAAAAGAGGTAAAAGGTAGCAATATAATAACCAACCACAGAAACAAGCATGTAAAATTATTCTATAAAGGGTCATGCCTATACAAATTATATATCCAAAAATGGAACATTTATTTTAGTGCACAATATTTTTTCAATAAGGGAAGAAGAAAATGTTGTCTCGGTGAAGAATTTTAAAGTTAAATGTTAACTAAGGGCTAATTTAGAATAGATGTAATGTATAGAAAATAATAATTTAAAATTAATGTGCACAGACCAATGGCACTAATCATATTATCGGGGCAAATAGCGTTATACACCTATTTGGGAAAAAGTTGCACCAGGCTTGCAACTTTTTGCTTGTAGCCCGGGAGAGGGGGAGAGCCTTTCATGAGCAAAACATTTTCAATATAAGGGGTCACATTTATCCTCGATAACAATTTCCCCTTGAGGAGGACTCTCTCATGATACACTCAGGCTACAACAAAAATTATGCATCATACAGGTGCAACCTCTTCTGAAATAGGTGTGTATATAATTTAATTTTTTTTTTCGTTTCATGGAACATATTTTCCTTGGTTCATTCGAGTGCCTCTACGCACACATTTCACATGCTTGAGAGTCTAGCATTGTAGATGAAAATTTTTTCTAGTGACCTTTCGAGAGGCGCGGATAAGTACGCTAGATATACTCGAACACAGGGAAAAAACGCACAATCACTCATTTGCATTCATTTGTAACAAGAGGTTCTATTGCAAAGGTTGTCGCATCAATACAGAACTCAGGACGCTTGTATGCCCAAACAATTTCCACGTGTTACTGTTGAGTGAAATGGTAGTTCAACTTGGTCTGTATTTTAGTTCATACAGTAAAGAGATAAATAAAAATCAATTGGTGGTGGTAAACGTCTGTTGTGAGTTCCTGCTTGAATGTGGGTGTCAGTCTGTATCTAGGGTGCTCAAATCATCCCTTGAAAAGGCGTTACGTTTGGAGCGAGGGGCTATTGCTCGGACTTCAAATTGGGCAGTATGGAAGTTGTATGAAGCCGAGGGGCGGATATCAAGGCTGGTTTCCATAAAGTCGTAAAATATATGAAACTCATACGATACGACAGATTCAATTATATCCAAAGGTAGCCTGGGGCGGATACGACGTAGGCTAATCTAAAGGCTGGTTCACTGACATGGCAATATTGTGATACCGAAATGTATCCCCTTGACAGAACCAAAACAGCTATGAATCTAAGAAAGTTTTTTCGGCGGTACGTGTGTAAGCTTCCATGCCTGGTCGAAACTCGCGAGACGCAGCTGTAGAAGGCCGGACTAGGAACGGATTTGAGCGCCGATTAATTTGTTTCCCTCAATGTTGATAGTGGCCCATAGACATAGACATTATTAGGACATAGACATTAGGACATTAGACATAAGGGCGGACATTAGGGCGGATCCAAGAATTGCAGTAGGGAGGGGGGGGGGGCGGATAGTGAAAACATGGAACGAAAATTTCCTTCCTCGAATACAGTAAATGTATGGGAAAATCTCCCGAGAAAGGGGCCGTGCCCCCCCCCCCCCCCTCCCACCAGAAATCCGCCTCTGCCTATTATTCGAATTTAGAAATATAAAACTCAAAGTGAAACCAATTGTTCGACCTTTTGCCTGCTCGTAGGCGTTGGGGAGTAGTTTTGGGTCGAGAAACCCGAGTTTGGCTTTCGCGTGGCCGCCATCTTGGATTTGTGACAAAATGTGACAAATCGGGGGGGGGGGGGGGGGGGAAGGGGATGGAGATGGCGGCCACGCGATGCGAAAGCAAACTCGGGTTTCTCGACCCAAAACTACTCTCCAACGCCTGCGAGCAGGCCATATATCCCGTATGGTCTCCCGTCCACATTACAAGGCACCGAATTTGGGAGGTTTTCGAATCTAGGACTTTCCAGCAGCCTCGGCATAAGCTTCGCGTCTTGTAGAAATTTTCGAGCAAAAGTATTTCGAGTTAAGTATTGGATCATATTATCGGCCACTCCATATTATCGGCCACTTTTGAAAAACATTTATTTTCTTAGGCATAGCGGGAAAGATCGAAGAACGAAGAGAAGTCATTTTCCACAAAGCTGAGTTGATGCCGGAAAAGTAAAATATTTATCATGAAATTGTTTAATAAACTAATGAAATCACACCTTCAACTCTTCACCGAAGTCATGGCTTCATTTTTGCCGCGCGTTCACCTTTACAAGCGCTAGAAAATGTCGGAAATTTCCCGAAACATTTGCCCAAATGCCGTGAAAATTCGCTAGAACCTTCCTTCGTTCATGTTGTTACCCAAGGTTCAGTTCGATCTTGTTTTTCATTCATACTCCGCTGACTCTGTAGCTTGGGCTCACCAGTGCCTGCTGTACATATTATCGGCCACCCAGCAGATTCCCCATGAATCCAGCATGTCGCGTTGAAACACATTTCGCACCGAGCCTCGAAAATTCATCGTGATGTATCGCGCGCGTTTGCTCAATTTCCTTGCAATCATGAAAGAAAAACTCTTTGAAAATTATCACTGACTCTTCAGATTGACTAAAGAAATAGGCGACTAATTTTTTTCCGCAAAAAAGTGCGATTTACTGCAAGTTGAAGCTGATAATGTGACGGTGTCTTGCCGTGTGGCCGATAATATGTTTGGGTGGTCGATAAAATGTACTCACGAGCGATCATTTTAAATTGCTATTTTCTAGGATTCCAGTTATAATCAGGTAAGATTTTCTTTACAGTTAAGAAGTACAAGATCCATATTATAAACAAGTTGCAACATTTCGGAAAAATACATTTTCTAAAGTATTTATTTTCAGCGCGAAACCTTTTGTGGCCGATAATATGAGCGAATACCTTATAAGAAATCGACGAAAAATACCGTCTTTCATTAACACGTAAGTAAATTAGAAACAGCAGAAAGGATTGCGGGAGAGGACTTACGGTTTTTTGGGATGTTTTGCGAAAGAAAACTCAAATAAACCAGGGACGTCCCTGAATAAACTTACCTCTTTGACGGGACATTTGCTTGAACAACCGTTTCCCGCCGAATTTCCCGCCAAAACTCGCGCATGGGCATTTTCATGCCACAGGAAGCCCGTGCATAGTTGCGTCCCAACAAAGGCAACACAGATGTAAATTAAAGTAAATTTAATTAATTTGATAAATGTGAACACTCGGGCAGAAAGCAATGACAAAATACATTGAGTTTTGCAAAAAAAAATAGTCTTAAAGCGCTGATTGCACGCCAGCGCACGTCGGGTTTTGGCGGGAAAACTGATACCGCGCGCGCGTCGAAAGATAAGTAAACACAGCGACAAAAACAACTCAAAGGCAGTAGTGAGTTGTTCTCGTCAATAGTTTGTGAGAAATGGAGGGGAAAAGTACCGTTGAGAGGGCCAACAACGCGAACACGACAGAAACTTGCAAACTGAAAAGAGCCTTAGAACGAGAAGGAACAGATCTAGAGCACATAAGCTTGCAGAAAAAAGCAAAGGTTGCTTCCTCGGAAGGATCAGAGGTAACTTACAGATAAAGCAATGAAAAGGCTGAAAAAATCTACACAGAAAAAAAGCACACAGAAGCGCGTCTACCTACATTTATTTTAATGATACTATTTGTTTTGAGTGACATGACTTTTTTGTCACCAGAGACTGATATTTAGCAACAATTCCAATGTGGAATTTCATTATTTAATTCTATTACTAGGAACAGAAAGCTCCTTTTCAAACAGCACCACATCACAGAGAAGGTAAGCCTAAAGAGTCTATTTATATTGGCAAACAAAACTAAAAGTACAGAAGAGGATAGCATGCATTTTACAAAGTATTGTGTTTGCAGGCCAATCACAACCTTCTATGCACAATGGGACAGACAAAGGAAGCAGACTTGAGGTTGTTACTCAAAGTAAGTGAAAAAAGGGAAAACATATTATAAGGATTATTCTCAGTCATGTTAATTTGTATCACCAAAAACGTCGTATGCATAAATTTCTGGCCATTCCCATGCACACACGCAGCCATGACACCACAAAAGACTGCTTGTAGACTCTGCAGGTGTCCTAGGATATGCTATTATTATACATTGTACTCGCTATATCGATTCTGATTGGCTAAGAGCGCGCGCTTTACTTTGGGAATCACGCACTTTGAGGGTATCCAAGAATCAGCATGCTGATTCTTCAAGAATCAGCTAGCATTGTTTATTCTGGAGATCACAAAAACCTCATCCAATAATTGCTTAAAGTACATCTATATTATTGTTAATTTTCAGACTTAGCCGAGGAGTCAAAACTGATCTTTTTAAAGTGGGCACAGGCCTTCTCGTAAGTATTTTAATTGCAAACTAATACTTGAGGATTCCCAGGGGCGGTCATTGGCAGTCATTGGCAAACACTTTTCATGTTTGATCAAGTCTGAAATGTTACAATTCAAATTGGGTTCACCCCACATGGGTACATGCTGTATTGGAAATATGCCTTTTGCTTGGCTGTCATTGTTTGTTTTTTTGGTCAGGTTACCTTGGAAGCATTGTGAAAGTGGTCTTTCACATTGGATGTAGCAAATGCGAAAAGCTGTATCCAATGATTCCAGTTGCCAGCAATGAATGCAGCACTTTCATCACTTTCACAGCACTTTTCACAGTCAAACGAAATCTGCTCTAGCACATTTATTAGTATTTCAAATACTCATTAATTATTCATGACCTAATCAGCCAACCAGAGCTCTCATTTTGTACCATGTGCAGTACCTTGAAATCCCAGGAAGATACTGCAAGTGGGACTTGAAAACTTTTCAAGGTCTAAGGACCTTTGAACTATGAATATTCATAGTTCAAAGGTCCTTGGATCTAGAAAAAATTTCTAGATCCAAGGACCTTTGAACTATGAATATTCATATTTTCAAGGTCCTCACACCCTCGAAAAGTTTCTACTAGTCATTCTTTGCGCGCGTCGTGCAAAGGCAGACCGTAGGAACCGCTCCGTGAGAAGACAAAAGTCTCCTCTCTCGAAGAAGTCAATACAAAGAATTTTTGTTCGAGACTATATGCTTGTGCGCCGCCAACCTCCATGTGGGACAGGATTTACGGAAACACTCTTGAACTTTTCACTTCTGCGCATGGCTAGTGACGCAATCCAAGTTCATAATTTTATAATTTCAAGGTCCTCGCCCTCGCTGAGTTTTCTACTAGTCATTCTTTGCGCCGTGCAAAGGCAGACCGTAGGAGCCGCTCCGTGAGAAGACAAAAGTCTCCTCTCTCGAAGAAGTCAATACAAAGAATGTTTGTTCGAGACTATATGCTTGTGCGCCGCCAACCTCCATGTGGGACAGGCTTTATGGAAACACTCTTCATCTTTTCACTTCTGCGCATGACTAGTGACACAATCCAAGTTCATAATATTCATAATTTCAAGGCCCTCGCCATCGAAATGTTTTTGTACTACTCAGTCTTTGCGCCGTACAATGGCAGACTGTAGAAACCGTTACGTGAGAACACGGGTCTCCTCTCTAGGAGAAATTTAATACAAAGGACCTTGTTCCAGACTATATGCATGTGCGCCGCCAACTTCCGTGTGGGACAGGCTTTATGGAGACAATCTTGACCTTTTCACTTCTGCGCATGACTAGTGACGCAATCCAAGTTTCACAAGTAAAAAAATAAGATTATATTGCTAAATCCTGTTGTTTAGGTAGGGTACAGAGGGGTTGGTGATTGAATATTATGTCACAGGCTATTATCTGAGTATTTCAAATGACTAAAAAATTTGAATGGAGATGTTTCAACATTGATCGTTTTCCCTCTGTGTTGGCTAATTAGGTCATGAATAATTATTGAGTATTTGAAGTAATTCAAAAGCCTCCTATTCGGACTTGACGGGATTTCAAAGCCCACGCAATTAGTTCCAGTCCTCGGCTTCGCCTCGGACTGGAACTAATTGCGCGGACTTTGAAATCCCGTCAAGTCCTCATAGTCGGCTTTTAAATATTACTTCAAGCAAACTGCACCGTATTACCGTAGCAGCGTAGTGGAGAGTGAGAATGAAATATATTTCAAGCAAACTGCACCGTATTACCGTAGTAGCGTAGTGGATGGAGAGTGGGAATGAAATATATTTCAAGCAAACTGCACCGTATTACCGTAGTAGCGTAGTGGAGAGTGGGAATGAAATATATTTCAAGCAAACTGCGCCGTATTACCGTAGTAGCGTAGTGGAGAGTGGGAATGAAATATATTTCAAGCAAACTGCACCGTATTACCGTAGGAGCGTAGTGGAGAGTGGGAATAAATATATTTCAAGCAAACTGCACCGTATTACCGTAGCAGCGTAGTGGAGAGTGAGAATGAATATATTTCAAGCAAACTGCACCGTATTACCGTAGCAGCGTAGTGGAGAGTGAGAATGAAATATATTTCAAGCAAACTGCACCGTATTACCGTAGTAGCGTAGTGGAGAGTGGGAATGAAATATAAGAAGTAACGCTGGTATTCTGTTTATTAACAGCGTCTATTTTCAGAATTCATGTTATTCGTATGTATCCTCGCTATAGAGCGCATGTAAAGAAGTATTATATCAAGGTACATAAATAATTAAACACCAAAATTTAGTATTTATCCTTAGTGGTTGGTGAAAGGCTTGTATGTCTCGTTGGCCGTGACGTACGTGTAGCATATTGTCAGTCTTCTTGTGTTTTAAATAAGGGAGGGACTAATGGTACCTCCCATATAGCGCAGCATGTGAAACCAACGCGCTCCGACCGGAAATTGGCTAGAGTTGCTCTGCTACAAGCCAAGAATGTCTTTGCTCAGCAGTCCCTGCAAATCCCTCAGCTTTCGGGCAAATGAGGATGGTCTCATGACCATCCACGTCAAAATCAGGCCAGGAGTTTACAAATCCATAAGTGACTTTTGGTTTGAGATCGAATACTTCGTAAAGATAGAAGGAGAACACAACCGATTAAGCGGCTACGTTGTGAAGATTCACAAGAATACCGTTGGGCAACGAGCTTTCAAGTAAGTGAACTGCCTCTTGTTATATGTGACGGTACTTCCTTGCACTTTATTTGTCTTTTCTTTGACGTATATTCGGCTATTTGATGGCTGCATACTACTTCTTAAAGTTTCCAGATTGCGCGTTCTACCCGCGCTAGATTATCAAGTTTCTTGGTAGCCATTATGTAAATTACCACTCTCCACTACGCTGCTACGGTAATACGGTGCAGTTTGCTTGAAATATATTTCATTCTCACTCTCCACTACGCTACTACGGTAATACGGTGCAGTTTGATTGAAATATATTTTATTCCCACTCTCCACTACGCTACTACGGTAATACGGTGCAGTTTGCTTGAAATATATTTCATTCCCACTCTCCACTACGCTACTACGGTAATACGGTGCAGTTTGCTTGAAATATATTTTTATTCCCACTCTCCACTACGCTACTACGGTAATACGGTGCAGTTTGCTGGAAATATATTTGATTCCCACTCTCCACTACGCTACTACGGGAATACGGTGCAGTTTGCTTGAAATATATTTGATTCCCACTCTCCACTACGCTACTACGGCAATACGGTGCAGTTTGCTTGAAATATATTTCATTCCCACTCTCCACTACGCTACTACGGTAATACGGTGCAGTTTGCTTGAAATATATTTCATTCCCACTCTCCACTACGCTACTACGGTAATACGGTGCAGTTTGCTGGAAATATATTTCATTCCCACTCTCCACTACGCTACTACGGTAATACGGTGCAGTTTGCTTGAAATATATTTCATTCCCACTCTCCACTACGCTACTACGGTAATACGGTGCAGTTTGCTTGAAATATATTTCATTCCCACTCTCCACTACGCTACTACGGTAATACGGTGCAGTTTGCTTGAAATATATTTCATTCCCACTCTCCACTACGCTACTACGGTAATACGGTGCAGTTTGCTTGAAATATATTTCATTCCCACTCTCCACTACGCTACTACGGAATACGGTGCAGTTTGCTGGAAATATATTTGATTCCCACTCTCCACTACGCTACTACGGCAATACGGTGCAGTTTGCTTGAAATATATTTCATTCCCACTCTCCACTACGCTACTACGGCAATACGGTGCAGTTTGCTTGAAATATATTTGATTCCCACTCTCCACTACGCTACTACGGCAATACGGTGCAGTTTGCTTGAAATATATTTCATTCCCACTCTCCACTACGCTACTACGGTAATACGGTGCAGTTTGCTGGGAATATATTTCATTCCCACACTCCACTACGCTACTACGGTAATTCGGTGCAGTTTGCTGGGAATATATTTAATTCATCACAGTTTTCCGAGATCGAGATACTGATGCTTCGATCTTTACTTGTTATTTCTACCTTATCACAAGCGGTGAAAAAATGCAAGGTATGTAAGATATGCCACTACGGTACTACGGTGCTACGAGCGTAGTAGAGAAAACCTCGGTCATATATCGGGCCCCTTATGCGTCGGGTCTGACCAGGGAAGGGTCTGACTAACACATAAATGGAAAAATAAATTACCCGTGCGCTACCAAAAGTCAGCATACCAAAAATTATTTTTTCCTCGAGGGCACGGTAACGAATTCTGCATTCTGATTGGTTCTCAAGGCGCGCGCGCGGGGGCAATACCAGCCGGTAAATAACATATATTTAATTGCCCGTGCGCTAGTCAGGACACAGCTTTTGTTTTTCGTACCTTCGCGCTTCAGAACTTTGTCGCAAAACTTCGGTCCTGTCACGTTCAACTAAGGACTAGGGCATACGTCGAATTGAAGCCGCGTCAAATACATTTAAACAATAGATAATTTGTTATTTGAAAGTGTAATGAGTCGGTTTCTTCAGAAAAAAATATCATCGACGCGACCCTTCGACGTATGCCCTAGATGCCCTAGGCCTAAAGCCCTGGCGTGGCTAAACTAGGACACATGTAGCGCGCAACATTGTAGCCGGACACACGTTTCCCGGTTTAGCCACGTTCGCGAGAAACATTTTGCGCGCGACAAATTTTGTAGCTGGGACACAAAGAAACATTTCTTTGCAAGACAAGAAACATTTTTTATTTCCGAGACACACGTTTCTTAGTTTCCTAGTTTAGCCACTCGAGACACAAATGTTGCGCGCTACGTGTCCTAGTTTAGCCGTAGCTTAATTAAGAAGTGTAGTAGCTGGTCTTTTCCGATTGGAAAACTTGCCAGCAGTGAAGAGATAATTTTCTCAGCCAGCACGAGAGTAAAGCTAAAAAGAACTAAAACACTAATAAATTGCCATACACGTTCTAAAATTAGAGTAACTATCATAGGACAAAAGGAAAATACAAAACGTTCCTAGCAAAAGGCTTTCTGGCCGTTTTGTCAGCCAGCAGCGAAAGAGGCTGCTGAGAAACAGCTTTTCTAAGAAACGACCCCCTGGTTGTTATTGCACGGGTGCAGTACAATTGATTAGGTGGGACAACGCCCATTTTCAGGTGCCATCGTGCCCTTTCAATTGACCTCTGTCGCTTGGGCGTAATGTTGTCCAATTTCAGATCACATGGCATTCCCATATGAGTATGCTGCCAGGCTAGTATATACACAAAAATAAATTATCCACACTTTGATTAAATATTTTATTTTCTATGAATTACACCCAATGTTTTGTTATGACAATGAATAATAATATTACCGTTATTACATTAATATACTATAGCCAGTGCATGCACCCTTAATACAGTGTTGAAGAATTGTTATTTAACTTAGCAGCGCTGTGTACATCCTTTAGATAACTACATTGGCTGACAAGTGAATTCCACGGTATGTTAATTGAGTTCACAAGTCTGCACAAGCAAAGAGTTGATGAAAATACTTTCCTTTGTTTTCAATACATATTATACTGAATGACAACAAATGTTGCAAAACCACAGAAGGAAGCTAGCACTCTTTGTCTCATAGCCCAATATAACAATAATTTTTAGAAAATAACACCTATGTTGTATTGCGAATGTGCGCATTCTGATTGGTTAAAAAGCGTGTTTGTAAGAGACCTGAGAAACACGATTGTCATGCAACGCTGTCGCGCGTGTGTATGTTATTTTCTAAAAGCAATAAAAATACTTTCTGCGTGCTCTCTGGTTTCTTACAAACACTCAGGGAATGTTGGTCGAACTGATAAAACTTGAAAGACACGAGCCGAATTTTGATCAGTTCTCCCAACATCCCCCTCGTGTTTGTACATAAGAAAGCAGAGAGCACGCGGAAAGTACTTTTATTGCTTAAATATATACTACAATAATGAGAACATATTAATTTAAATAAATGTTAAAATTAAAAAAAGCTTGTGAACTTTTTATCTGGCAGTTACCCAGGTAATGACATTGACCATGAAAAAACTTTTTTTTTACAACTAACAGAACACCGTAAAACTGAAAATTTTATGCATCACGCAGGGATGTCAACTCTCCCAGTTTTGCCGGGAGTCTTGCTGTCTCCTGGGAAAAATTCAATACTGCTGACTTAAATTTAAACTGTATTTCTCCCAACAAATTGCAGGAAATTTTGCCATTTCAAGGCGGTCTCTAGATTTTTGAAGTCCTGGGGTTGATGTGCCTGATCATGTCACAGCCCTCTACTGGCCAACTTCCAGATGAAAACTTCTTCAGTCTTTGGCCATTTAATTAAAACACCCCAAGCATGAGTTTTATCACGTATAAAGCAAATTTCCTCAGATGACTGACTTGCATTTTCTTCATGTTTCCTTGGATCTTTGTTTAGTCAGCCAATGAAAATGGAAATAAACACACACAGCCTCTTGTTTTTGGGCCACAACTAAATGCAAATCGTACTTTGCTTTGTCCTCTAATTGGTCAGTTTGTTGATTTGTAAAATTTCTGATTGTCACTCATATGGAATCTGCTTTAAAATCTTGTGTTTCATGACAAAACTGTTGCTCATGTTTTAGCAGTACAGTTCTACAGACTACCAAGCAAAGCATAAACTCCCATGACTAACAGACTAGATGCAACAACAGCAGTGCTGCCACCACCAGGGTTCACGTTTACTTTACTATTTGGGTTTGCTCCAGTGAAATTCATGACCATGCAGTTTGTTTTTTCTTGATTAGGCTCAGTGTAATCATAGGAAGTGCTCCACATCTTGTTACACAAACCTTTGCCATCCGTAAACATGGCTGCATACGTCTTGCATGGTTTTGTTGGCTGGACACCTGTTGTGCCCAAATTCACTAGAGTTGTACCCATTGAGTACATCTTCTACACAGATGAAATCATTCTTGCAAGCATCAAACCAGTCATCACAATATGTTGAGCAGATTGGTACCTCTGCAATAAAGAGTCCAATAGTTTGACATATATCAGGAAGTTTGATGGGAATAGACAAATTGATGGTAAATTTCTCCTTTTTGATTAAGGTAATAGAGACTGGGGCATATGCATTAAGCTACACAATATGGGGTGGAAGGAAAGTCACAAAGGGAGCATGAATGTTTGGGGTTTTTGTGCCAAATTTTGGCACTCTAATCAAGATTTTTTAGGACATGATATTCATTGGGTTCTGCATAAAAATATTCATGGTCTTTTTCCCAAGTGAACATACACGATGGATCACCATATTTTCTTGTTGATTTCTGCTCTGGTTTATTTGCTAGACTGTTAAAAGGCGTAAAACAAAGGATACCAAGCAATTATTGGATGAGGTTTTTGTGATTTCCACAATAAACAATGTCGAGGCAGGTGGAATCAGGCAAGGCTGTAAGGCCGAGCCTGATTCCACTTGGCGAGACATTGTTTATTCTGGAAATCACAAAAAACGAATTCAATTGTTTTATTATACATTGATTCAGTAAAAATACTTTTTTTTCTGTCAAGCAATTTCTTCTACACAAGCGCCTTTGTTGGATGGGGAAAACATTCAAGTGCTCTAATTCCCTGATGTTTTGCGTGCATAGGATCAGGAATCAGCTAGCTCATTCTTCAAGAATCAGCATGCTGATTCTTGGAGACCCCCAAAGTGTGTGATTCCCAAAGTAAAGCACACCCTTTTAGCCAATCAGAATCGAGATAGTGAGTACAATGTATAATGTGTATAATATGCACCCAGATTTGGAAGGTCATTTTGAAGGGGAAATAGTGTGTATTGGGCAATTCCAGAAAATAAAGGTACCCCCCACGGGCGGCATTTGGAAATTCTGATGGGATGGGGGGGTTTAAGAGCTCGGAATTCTGATTGCAAGGTGGGTTTTCGAAGCTGGATTTCTTTAACCTGCCCGGAATTCTATATGCATGGGGGGGGGGGGGGGGGGGGGGGGGGGGGGGGGGGGGGGGGGGGGGGGGGGGGGTAAACCATTTTGGAAATTCTGGATGCATGGGGGGTCAAAAACTAGTGCCGCCCGTGGGGAGGGTACCTTTATTTTCTGAAATTGCCCATTACATGGGTTAGGTATGGCAAGAAAGGCCATGTTGCTTTATCAGCAATAACCGTTCTCACAGCATTCTCGTACCCAGAGCTCCCCAGCTCGCCTGCTCACAGGGGAGGCTCTGGTGACATCCATTTGAGGGCAATTGCTGATTGGTTGATTTTGAGTGTTGGAGCATGCGCTGAAAGGTCTTTCTCTCAGTGGCTCTGTATTAAATATCACGCATGCATCAGTGGCTACCACCAGAGCCTCCCCCACGAGGAGACAAGCCAGGGAGCTCTGGGTTTGAGAATGTCCTCACAGGCTTTACTTACGATGTAGGACACCCTTTATACTTGAATGCTTCCATTTGTAGACATAAGGATCACACTGGTAAAACACTCCTGAAAAAGAGAATGACATTGTATCTTTCTGATCACCTTAAATGAGCCTCTTGGAATGCATTTTTTCACCAAATAGGCATCTGAAGCCAGGTATTCTTTGGGTATGAAATTTGGGCGTGCATATATTTTGGATTGGCAAAATAAAGCCTCCCCCCCCCCCCTCCCATGTTTGTTCTCCAAGTACCCTCCCCCTGGGTCTGTTTCTCCAATGTATAGTTACTTGGCAAGAATGTGCCACCCCCCCCCCCCACCCCCCCCCACCCCTTCCCCCGACCTAGCCCACCACACACAGCAAAATTCAGCACACTACTCATTCTTCTTCCTTACCACTTAGGCTGTGGTTGAGCAAATTTTTGTCTCTAAAAATGATCTTACCTGTTCAAGCCAAAAGTTCTCGCAAGCAGTGCTCAGATTCCTACACAGATCCCATGTGTGATTGTATAACACTTTGGCACGCGTGGCCGCCAGTTCGGTTGTGAAGTAAGGCGTACAACACGCATTGCTTTCATACGATTTACACATTTGAAACTTCCCTGCTTCTGAGCCTGGACTTTCTTTGTGGTACTTTCCTTTGATGCACTCCCCATCGGCAACCACTGATGGCGTGAGAAAGGTGGCAAAAAAGCCCAAGGAGAAAATTAGAAGCAAGATCGCGTGCTGATTGAAAGAAGCCATTGTCAGAACAGTTGCAAACTTTTAGGAATTCTCGGAGATTCTGTAGAGCAAACCAAAAAAAACATTAGCAATCTAGATTTGTAATAAAATATTGGAATTATCTTAGTTTTTAGAATACCAAAAGTGCAAAAAAACCTACAAAAACTGTTTAGCACTTCGTTCTGCTCCACGTGCGCTCATGCGGGGATGGAGGGTGAGCCTGACAAATAGGTCAGCGGACAAACACGGCAGTCCCGCATCCCTCGGGATGCAGTGGGACACGGTGAGTGGGAATATAAAATGCTGCATCTTGTTACGACAAAGAATTTGAAAATTATTTAGTTGCATGGAACTAGGTAACTTGCGTATGTTGAGAATAAGCTGCTGGAGAAATAAGGCGGCACGGGGAGCGGAGCGCGGAGCGGCGACTTTAACAACACGGGCTCCCTGTGTTTGTTTCCAGTCTTTTCCGATAGTTAAAGGAACGCCTGGCAGATTGTCCAGTCAAGTCGTTTTGGTCAGCAAATTTTTCTTTCGGGATAAAGATTCTCGTTCCTCATAAGTTATCATGGCTAGGTAGCTGTAACGCCGTAGTTTGTATAATTTATTTCACTTGTCA
Organism: Scolanthus callimorphus; assembly: GCA_033964015.1. Taxonomy (NCBI): domain Eukaryota; kingdom Metazoa; phylum Cnidaria; class Anthozoa; order Actiniaria; family Edwardsiidae; genus Scolanthus; species Scolanthus callimorphus. Next base: position 6,506,852 of record CM066914.1, read on the forward strand.
AGGCGATGAAAGGAAACAAGAGAAAACAAGATGAGGGTTGGTTGAAAATAATAGCGATTTCTGTTTCAGTGATGACAACTTTGAACAGAATTTAGACTATATTTCTTCAGGGTTCTTGTCCGACTATTTTAGTTTATTCTAGCGGAATTCTTCCATTGAATGTAATGTTTACCAGTTTTAATTTCAGGGAAATCATCGTCGAAAAAATCCAAGAGAGCAAAGTATCAAACAAGTCAGGTAATTATGGCTTCCCCAGAAAATTGTAAGCGGATTTCAGATGGCTGTAGTGAAGCCAATCTCAATAATAAAACCTAAAACTTAATATAAAACCTATAGAAGTGAATACAAAGCGATTACCAATTACTCAGTCAGCTGAAATATTATCCACTTTGTTTCAATGTAGCTGGAGCACCCAAGGCAACATTAAAGCAAAATTTGTATGAAAAGGTTTCAGCATGCTCCGTGCTTTGTACAGTACTTATCTTGTTACTAGCTTGTTTCCCTAGTGAATAACTAGTATTCACTTTATTCTCCCAGGTTGAATCTGAAGATGACTATGATGATGAGGAAGCACCAGAAGGTACAAGCATTTTCAATTTCTCACACTACAAAAATCCTGGTTATTATAAACCCTAGATTATGAGCACCTGATCATAGCCAACCTGAGAGAACCCTCAAGAAATTTATGACACTCCGATAACCAGGATTTTAAGATACACTGTACTCCTATTTTGCCATCACCACATCACATTTTCTTGTATTAATATTCTGTTAATACTTATTACAGAAGAAGCTCTACCTAAGTCCTCTGGTGCACATGTCCAGGAAGTAGAAGCAGAGGTATTATCATCGATTTTTCTCTAGTGGAATGAATAATTATTCTGTGATTACTCAGTCACTCATTCTAACCATATAAATTGCTTTCTGATGATATAGGATGAGTTTGGAGCAAGGGATTACAGAAAACAGATAGAGCTAAAGACAGACCATGCCTCAAGGCCTCTTTGGGTGGTGAGTCTTCAAATTATATGCATGAAAGGCATGCATGGTGGCTACTCCTACAAAGAAGCCTCTTACTTGTGCTTACTGAAATGAGATAATTTGGAGTAGCTAGACCAAAATTGTGTCAGTTTTAACTGCACCAGTCAGCAAAAGTCATCTTCACTTCACTTGACAGACATTAAGCAATTTTTGGAAGAGGTTGAGTTATCAACCAATCAGATTTGTGTTAATGAATCCAATGTATATTAAATCTATATATTACTTCATCCTTTTTTGTTTCATTTTTTTTTCTGCCTGCAGGCACCAGATGGTCACATCTTTCTAGAATCATTTTCACCTGTCTATAAACATGCCCATGATTTTCTGATTGCCATATCTGAGGTATGTAGCATTATTTAGTTGAAATAGCTGTAAAAAATTATGATTACCCCAAATTAATTGCATTCTTATCATCTCTGTTTTCTAGCCTGTATGTAGACCTGAACATGTGCATGAATACAGGTAAGATGTATTTTTAATTTGATATTCAACTAACAATATAGATAACAGTGGTACCTCTATTAAGCGGCTACCCTTGGGACCAAGCTAAGTAGCCGCTTAATAGAGGTTGGCCGCTTAATGGAGGTAGTACAAAAAAGTCATTCACTGTTGGACAGTCATTTTCGCTGAAACTACTGTGAAAATGCTTCTCAAAGAACCCCACCGGATGTTTGAGTTGCATTAGTGGCTTGTCACAACAAAGACTAAAGAAGACTTTCCCATTGTTATCAATTGTCACAACATTTTCTGTCACCAAAATGGTATTATCTATCATTAATAGGATTTTGTGGCCGTTCAATAGAGGTAATAATAGCATTTGGGACCGGAAAATAGTGACCCGCGGTCACTTAATAGAGGTGGCCACTAAATAGAGGTATTAAATACAGTACTTGAGTGAAAAATATTTTGTGACTTTGAAAAGTGGCCGCTTAATAGAGGGTGGCTGCTGTACCACTGTACTTTTTTATCTTGTTTAATTTGCAAATCCCAATGTTGAGTATTTCATAATTTATTTTCTCTTTGAAGAATGTACCGGTATATCATTGATTCTTTTCCATGATCATTACGATTTCTGTTTTTCTTCAGGTTAACAGCATACTCCCTGTATGCAGCTGTGTCTGTTGGACTCCAGGTGAAACGTTGTAGACAAACAAATGGAAAAAAACATCAGACAGACTTACTTAAGTCCTGGTCAGCCACATCTTTGTAATTGTTTATAATCAATTTATGGAATTCAACCAAAAATATTGCTCTAAATTTTCTTAATTAGCTGATGGAATTGGATGCTCTCTCTGACTGTGCGTGTTGCTGGAGTGACAAATTTGTGGCTGACTGAGGCATGCATTACAAAAGATGGAAAGGGAGTCATGGACTAACATAATCTTAGATAGTTTTGTTGTTTGTTCCCTTCCAGACAAATGATATTATTGAATATTTGAGGAGATTGAGCAAGACAACAATCCCCGATGGCATTGTACAGTTTATAAAGGTAATGTGTATGGAAACCAGAGACCTTTACTTCATGGCATTATATCTTGCATGTAGATGGCAGGGGTGGATTTAACTTGACCTGCTCAATATTTCCTGGCCATATTTTAGATTATCAGTCCCATTCCTGGAACTGTTCAACTTAAACTTGGTTGAAAAATGCTGTATGATTTCCACCCTTTGAGCATAAGTCAGACTATACCCAAAGGATGGTTCCAATCATAGATTTTGAGGATTTCACCCTGTGCCAATAGAAAGTCTGTTTTGCAACAGTTGTATGACTGCTCTATTTAATGATTTTCTTGGTTTGTTCTTCTTTTACGTTCACAGTTGTGTACTTTAAGTTATGGGAAGGTCAAGCTTGTTTTGAAGCACAACCAGTACTTTGTGGAAAGTACTTACGCAGTAAGTAATTAAAATGTACTTTAATGCTAAGGACAAGATGATACTAACTTGTTGGCTAACTTGTTGGTGGGCAAAAGTGTGACATGTTTCCTTACAGAAGTATGTTATGGACAGTTTATTTAGGGGGGAGGAATCCTAAAAATATGGGGGATCACTCTTTGAGATAAATTTCATGTTGTCTTTCTTATTTTTCTAGAGGCAGGAGAGGGGTTATAGCCCCCTCCCCCAATGTTACATTTTAGGCCTCAATGACAGCTGGAAGTCTGTCAAAATTACTAGGTGATAAATGACTAATTTAAATATCAGGCAGGTCATTTGCTTATTTATGTTCATAGCTATCAATATTATTGGGGTGCTGGGCCCCACCTGTGCTCCTGCCCCCCGCCCCCTGCAACATGCTTCCCCACCCTTGTATTTTACAGCAATGGACATAGGACAGCAAGTCTTCACTGAGTCAATAAGTCCTCACTGAAACAATTACCCTTGCTCTGTCATTTCAGGATGTTCTTCAAACCTTGCTGAGGGACAGTAAAATCCAGCAGTGTCGAAAACGCTTAGATGATGACACCGACCAGCTAAGAGGAGATGAGGAGGCACTTGTCACCTCAACCACTGGCAAGAAAACAGCTATCAAGGTATGTGAACTAACAGAAAATGGTCAACTCAGACCTTTTGAAGTAATTATGTTAGATGATAGCTAAAACCAATAGATGTGCTAACAATAGTGTAGGGGTAGCGATGGGTAAATCTGAGACTTGCCGAGACATGAGAACCATGTGTCAGAATCCTAGCACAAGATGTTTGATAATTTTCAAAATCTGAGACTGACCCTTTCCGCTTTGATTCAAGACAACTGCCATACATTTACTGTATTTCTCCTGGGAGAATTGCACGAATTTTGCCATTTGAAGGCAGTCTCCAAATCCCTGCATCTGATGGTATAATTGCTTTGCTTACAAGTCAAAATAATAAATTAAAAATATGAGACTCCGAGACCACGGAAGAAAAAATCCGAGACTCTGGGATGGAAAAATTCGAAGAAAAACGAGACTCTGAGACATGCGAAAAAAAAAACGCTGAGATTCCAAAACTTTATGAATTTTACCGAGACTTTCAAATTTTATGGTACCCATCCTACCCTTAGAGTGAGTAAGTGACATCAAACCCCAACAACACTTGTTCACAGGTAAAAGGTACAATGCAAAACGGCACTGCAGCACTTTGTCTGAGGCATGAAGACTGGCTTTTTTCATCATTACCAAAACACTGTGGACCAGATTGCATGCTAACAACATTTATTTTTCTCACAGTTCAATAGGCCCCAGGAAGCAAATGGTGTGCCCAGTACAAGCAAAGACAACTCCGATTCTCAGGTAGTTAACACAATTTAATGTTTGTTTTGGAACTGAAAATATACTTAATCAATCCTGTGATAGTTTTATTGTATCAGCATTCACATTTCTCCAGTTACAGCAGTAGATTCTAAAACTATAAAGAAGGACCTGTGAAGGGAAAGCTTACTACCCAAAGTGACAATAAAAGTTTTAGCTGTGTTATCACGACAAATAACAAATATGAATTCCAGATCATCACAGTACAATACTGATTTCTGGCTTTCTCGTGTGCAGGTTGAGCATCCCTAAAATTTGTCTTACATGAACATGTTTTTATCTGTTCTTCTTTTTTGTGGAGCAGGAACCAACATCAGTGGAAGAAGTGGCAATCCCTACTGACATCTCCGACTACATTGACAAGATTGACCAAGAAGATGATGAAGAAGAGGTAAGAAACCAAACTACATTTCTTCACTCCCTGACTGGTTGCTCTTTTGAGGAAATCCCTAAGCAATGATTTTCTTATTTTTTCCAGAGCCAGCATATTCATTTGAAGTTGCACAAGCATATTGAGTTATTACAGAAAAGGTTGTAGATACAGTATCCCTAGAATGCATATATGTTATTTACCGGCTGAGAGGTCCGTGTAGACCGACCTAAAGCCGGTAAATAACTTTTTTTTTTTTTTCCAACTAAAATTTGATTTTAGAGTTGGAAACAAGCACGCGCAAATGTTTCCATGACCTAGTCAGAGATAAAAATATCGCCCCTGCGCGAGCGCTCTGAGAACCAATCAGAATGCAGAATTCGTTACCGTGTCCACGAGGAAAAAAATAAACTGTTTGATTTTTTTTTCTTAGAGGGCTCGATAACAAATTATGTGCTCTGATAGGTTCTTAGAGCGTGTGTAGGAACGAAATTTGGTGTTTTTCATTTGGTAGCCACGACTGCACGACATACAGATTTTTGTAATTGCTCGATTTTATGATTACTACCAAAAAATGCAGCTTTCGTTATTTTGTTTTTCAGGTGTATCGAGCTTGACTATCCTTTACTAGCAGAATATGATTTTAAAAAACGACACGGTCAACCCAGATCTCAAGTAAGTGAACCATCAGAAAAACTCACACTACCGTATTACTAATTGAGACTTTCCAACATTCTATCAAACTTATATTTGTGTTGTTGTTTCTGCTTATCAACAGTATGGACTTAAGACCTACAACAGTGCTTCGACCTTATCAGGTGAAAAATGGTTTGACAGTTAGAGTCAGAAGTGATTGCCAAGAATTGAGTGAGCTTGCCACAAAATGGCTTCCTGGTGAAAAACTGGAAATGTCTAGCAGTTATTTGCTTTACAGCAATTATAGTGACGTAATATTTCTTTTCGTTTTAGGAAAAGAGTCTGCGTAAAATGTTTGGTAATGGCAGGGCCCGGTCCGGGGTCATTGTTTTTACCATGCGGTAAGCATTCCACCTTGGACTTTGGGAATAACTTAGGACTACGGCAAACGCCGTGCCAGAGTCGCGCCGTTACAATACAAAACAATAGAAATGTCTTGATTATAAAGTATAATGAAGCGGCAACCTTTGAAAAAGGAGAGGTTCGACAGAAGAAGAGCGGCTGAAGTTCGGCGTTTGCCGTAGGCCTTACACTGACTTTCATGGATACAAACCAAAGAGCGTTTCATGGTTCTACCTCCTTGATTAAACCTAGATATGTATAGACCAGTAAGCTCAACAACAACAATAACAACAATCTTTAATTGGCTTGGTTTTCTTAACTACCCGTACAATTAAGGTAAATGTATTGGTTTAACTGGGTCCTCACTAGGACGCAAGCATAAGGAAAGGTGAGGACGTGCACGGCGCAAGCATAAGCACAAGCGCAAGGCCGAAGCAAGAAGAACAAGACTTGCGTTCTTCTTGTGCTTGTGTTTGTGTCGCAATGAGGACGCTCAAAACGCACGCACAAGCGCAAGCACAAGACTTCCTCCAATCAGCGTCCCGCCCAGCACCAGGTCTTCTCGTTCAAAACTCGCAAAACTCCAAGATGGCTTAGGCTACCAGGCCTCTTTTTACGTTTGGCGTGGTGGAATGAAAACGAAAATTACATTTGCGCATGCGGTGTTTCTTATGCTTGCGTCGTGCATGTCCTCACTGTCCTTATGCGTGTGCTTGCGTCCTAGTGAGGACGAGGCTTAAAGGAAGAAAGCAAGCCGAGAAATAGGCCATTATACAATTGAAGGTGGTGATCTAACCATGTTGATTTTTTGCAGACGTTTGTAACGGGTTTTGCTTTCCAGCGTTCGTTTGAGGTTTTAATTCTCAGCCCGTTTTTGGCAAGCACCCATAAGTTTGTTTACTAGCACAGTCTGGATTGGTTGGGGATTTGGTGCCGTGCCCAATATACAAAATTCATCTACACTTTAGGCTGGCGCCAATCCAGTTCATTATTCATTAACCATTCTTCAATTTTAAAGATAAATTAATTACACGACAAGTGAATTCCATTCCGGTAAATTTCACGGGAAAAACGATATCACACGGAGCAAGTGAAATTTAGCCTGTAATGAACGCGTCGAGTGATGAATTTTTTCTTGAATCCCATAGCAAAGATTTGTTTTAGTGAATTTTTAGTGAAATGATTGGAGCTTTGAACTTTCTTTGCGCGCGGGTAACCTGTGTTTTGTAGAATTCAGCTTCCATCATTGAATTTCACGTTACATGTAAATTTACTCGTTTTTAACCAATCAACGCCAGCGTAAGAATTGAGCTATGGGATTCTTGTCGAAAAAGCCACATTGAACGGTGTTGAATTGCTTTGGCATCCTCGTTCAGCATTGTTGAATTTCATAAGCGTGGCTCCCTGCACGTTCTTATCATAGCCTGCCCGCAGACTAGACTCTTTGCTTCTGGTGTAGAGGACGCCGATAATATTGCCTTGCCTGTGGCTCGAGCGCGCACGTTTGTATGGGATTCCTGTGGACTCTGAATGTAGACACAAAAGCTCTCAAAACGCTCCATAAAAACACAGAAAGCCCGCCGCATGCAGTGGGCGCTCGTCGTCCGCCTTTTCCGCTCCCCCTCGTCACGATGCGGATCAAAGAGCTATCAGTGCCGCGGCAGCCACCGGAATGGCCATGAGTTCGCAATGGCCATGACAGTTCTTTATTTCGGCAAGCAAGCGGTGAAAGTGAAAACAACTTTCTTATCAAACGGTGTCAGTAAACTTACTGGTGCCAATGAAACATGCTGGGAGAGGTCACGCAATGCTTGCGTTACTGTATACCCTAACTAAAGTTCTTTTCCTACTTGTTAGGTGCCGGCAAGACCCTTGTAGGGGTGACAGCGGCTTGTACTGTCAGGAAGAGATGCCTTGTACTTTGTACATCAGGTCAGTAGGTTTGCACACCTCGCTCGTTGCCTCGCGGGGGAGGCGCTAGTGACAGCCATTGACACATGCGCGAGATTGGCGGGAAGGGGCGTTCAAAGCCATTCTCGTACCCAGAGCTCCCCGGCTCGTCTGTTCGCAGGGGAGGCTCTGGGGACATCCATTTGAGGGCCGTCGCTGATTTGTTGACTTTGAGCGTTGGAGCATGCGCTGAAAGGTCTTTCTCTCAACGGCTCTGTATTTAATCTCGCGCATGCGCCATGGCTGTCACGAGAGCCTCCTACGCGAGGTTTCAAGCCGGGAGCTCTAGTTCGAGAATTGAGATTTGATACAGAGCCGTTGAGAGAAACTCCTTTTTGCGCATGTCCCAACGTTCAAAGTCAGCAATCAGAGAAGGCCCTCAAATGGATCTCACTAGAGCCTCCCCTGAGAGCAGACGAGCCGGGAGCTCTGGGTACGAGAATTGTTCAAGCATGCACCAACGTTCAAAATCACCAATCAGCAAAGGACGTCGAATGGCTGACACCCGAGCCCTGCATTTTCTGCGCATATGGGTCGCCAGCGTTCGCGGCATATAGCCATTCTCGAGAATGGGGCATAGCACACTTATCGCTGGTTAGAAATAACACTAGAAGGACTAGAGCGAATTTATAGGAGTAATTACAAGTAATTGCGAATTACTCGCGACAGTCATCTGAAATCCGCTCTAATCAGAAATGTTAATAACACAATAGGGGTATTTATTAATGTTGTACTATCATTTACTACAGGAGTTGCCGTCGAACAATGGAGAAATCAGGTACACTCATAATTGGCTATGCTAAGACACGATGCTATGCATGCATTTTAAATGGGATCAGAACAATGCTTGTCTTTTGTATCATTCTCTGTGCCTTGTGTACTATGCATCCCAGCAGACCGCGGCAACCCTCGGTTTTCGACCCGCCGGCGGCGGCTGCTTCAAATTTAATCACGTGATCACTTTTATGTACCACGTGCATTGCTTATGATCAATGCTTTTCCGCGATCTACGTGGATGCATAGTATCTGCCGGGCAAACGCCTAAATTCAAAATTGTGTTCAATTTGCTAATACCGTATATACCTGTTTGTCAAGTTCAAGCTCTGGTCAACTGCGGATAGCCGCATTATCTGCTGCTTCACATCGGACGCCAAGGATAAACCTACAGGTATCGACCTTTTTGCATGTACGATGGCAAGAGAAACTAATGAAATAAGAGGCTGCTTATATCATTTTCACTTGACGATGATTATTGGCTGTTTTAATTCGCGCCTCCAATAATTCGCGGATCCAATATTACATGGCATTTTCGTAACAAAATGTTGGAGTATGTAAGCAGAACCCCTAAAGCCCGGTTTTCATAAGTTTCAGCTGTCGTGGACAAACTTGTTCTGCGACAGCTATCGTGCGACAGCTGCGACATATGGAAACCGGGTATCGTAGCAGTCGCAAAACTCCAGTTGAGCTGTCGCAGAGATAGAACATTGGCGAATCAGGCGCAAGAGTCGCCACGTGTTGTAGAAGTCGCAATTTACCGCAGGTTTCCATATGTTGTAGCTGTAGCAGAACAACTTTGTCCACGACAGCTACGACATATGGAATCCAGCCTTTAGTTGTAGTTGCAATCATAATAAAAACAAAAACTTCCACACTTCGATGCTATTCAAAACTATTCACAACGTTTGCTCGGCGATTACGATGCTAAGGTGAACTTAGATTTTCTCTATGGATGTGATGGCTCAGTCAAGGTAAGGACTGCAAGCTGTAAATAGCTTACAATCGGTCCCTTTTTCACAGATTGTAGCATTGCCATCTCGACATACTCCATGGTCTCACACACCGGTAAAAGGTCCTGGGAGGCAGAACAGGTACGCTAGACATCATGTACTGAAGTAATTCAATCTCAATACCCAAGTAGTTATTCTAGGTAGTAACGTAGACTGTCACATCGAAAAAGACTAGGGCGCGCTTTGCCGTGACCGCAGAGACGCGACTGAACAATTTGATTGGATGACCAGTGATTCCATGCGCGGTGATTGGCTCAAATTTCACGCCGTACCCCACACACCCCTCACCGGCGCTCGTTCCACCGAGTTCATTATTTGTGACCCTCTTTGCGAAAACCAGGCTAAATGAAAAATGCATTTCAATGCATTGTGGAACGTACGGAATGCATTATAGAACAATTCTATCCAAAGTGTTGTGTTGTATAACGTTTCCAAACCATTTTCCCTCTTTCTCTACTGCAGGTCATGAGTTTTCTTCAATCCCAGGAGTGGGGTCTTATGATACTAGACGGTAAATTTCATATTTATACCTGTCATTTTGTTGTTCCAAGAACGTATTTGTTGGGGTGGAATCCAACATATCTGCCAAAAGTTTACATAAACACTGTGCAATAGCTTGTTAGGGTTTGAGTTTACTGTTCACTACTGAAGTCAGCGAAAAAAGCGCGTAGATACCCTACGCAGGTACGCACGTATGTACGCGTAGCTACCTACACAAGTACACACGTAACGCATCGATTTCAGAAGAACACACATATCAACTCCATTAGTAAACGTTGTGTTTTCGAAATAAAAATTATGCATAGTGCAGTCAGAACTACAAGGATGCTCTTCAACCTGTGTAATTTCACTGGAATCATGCGATGTTTGTTTTTTTCAGAGGTCCATACCATACCTGCTAAGCAGTTCAGGAGAGTTCTTACAGGTAGAGTGGATTATCTAAAAGATGATGGAGTCCTAAACTCGACCCCGGCAACAGGATAAACATAAGGACATATCTCCAGTGGTTCTCTTGTGCGCGCGCAATGTTTCCTGGTCCTAGACAAAGTCGTTGAGAGCACGGAGAGCACGGATCCGGAATCCAGGACAGAAGGGGGGGGGGGGATAGTGATAAAAATTTTCAAATTTTCTCCAGCAAATACAGTAAATGTATGGAAAAATCTTCCGAGAAAGGGGGGCCGCGGCTCCCTCGCCCCCCCCCCCCCCCCCCCCCCCCCAAAAAAAAAAATCCGTGTGTATCACGTGATCACTTCCAGCAAACTCTCCGCTTTGAATTCTCCATCACCAGTTTTTTTTTTTTTTTCAAATACAAAATATTATAGCTAAGCTCTGGTAAGATCAGTTTAGCCTCGATTAGCCTTCAGATCTATCTGCGGGCTCAGCAGATTTTTTGTTGTTGTTGGTTTAAAGCATTGTTTTCGGTGCCCCTTTTCAGTGGTTCAAGCGCACTGCAAACTCGGACTCACCGCGACGCTTGTTCGAGAAGACGACAAAATCCAGGTAAAATTGTACACTTTGAAATGATTCGTTTCACACGTTTCACGGGGAAAAGATTCTCTCCAGGGTGGGTACCCTCAATGTAGCATGGAATTTCAGGATCAATTTCAGATCTATGGAGGGTATTATGAAAATGTTGATTTCAAGGCGTTTAAACAAGAATAATTGACTGGGTGGAGGCAACTCGTAATTTCTAGAATGGGTAGCTGAAACAGGGTTGCTCAACACACGGGCGCGTTTTTCTCTCTCGAGACTACATAGCCTAGTGTGGGTGAGCGCAACATGGCAGAATAACCACTGTGCATATTTTCTCATTTATAGGATCTCAATTTCCTAATTGGCCCCAAGTTGTATGAAGCCAATTGGATGGAGCTTCAGAACTCTGGGTTTATTGCACGCGTTCAGTGCGCCGAGGTAAATAATATCAGATAATATAGATTGAAATGTGATCTATATCGACACCAACTAAGAAATTGCCCGCTTTCAGCTATGAGCTCTGAGTTTTTTTCTTTGGTACTTGGCTTTAATCCGGTAACATAAGTTTACGCGAATTTACATCAAAGCAATTATATGTGTCTTCTCGTAGTTGTTTCCATTTTCATAATTCCGCGAGCTCTACGCCAACTAACAAACCGCGGTTTGGCTTCCGTCAGCCAAACGAATGAACAGCTCTGGGTGATTTCACGCGGCTTTTTGAGAGGAGTTTTGAACTAATAAGGACTACCTAGGCCGTAGATCATGTGATTTATGTCAACGGAAGCCAACGAATGGACGGAAGCTAAACTGCAGTTTTGCATTCAGATGTAAAGTGAGAGTTCGCAGAATTATGAGAATGGCAGTAATAGAGGCTGTTCTCGTCTTACCGACAATATGTTGCCTTACATTTTAGGTCTGGTGTCCTATGACGCCCGAGTTCTATAGCGAATATCTCAACATCAAGACTAGAAAGCGCAAGGTCAGTGATCTTATTCGCGGGTAGTGCGCGCTACACACCACATATGCACTACACCGATACATGCTACACATGAGAACCGTTAACACTTGCAATTTTTGCTGCATTTTTGTCGCCCGAGTCGCAGCGATTTTTCTCGCACGTACTCGTCAATCAAAATCATTATGTAAACACGGCGCGATCTGCCGCGATTTTTGTCGCGTGATGTCACGGAGATTTCAAACATGTACTTTAGAAAGCGACCTTCTAACTTTGCCTTTCTTGCATCTTTTCTAGCTCCTATATGTGATGAACCCAAATAAATTCAGGTCCTGCGAATTCCTAATTCGTTACCATGAACGGTGAGCATATAGCCCCGGTTTGTTATGGCTTTGGTTTTCACGCTAAGATTTGTCGGTTCAACTTCTTGTATGCAATTCAATCCAATTCAATACAATTTATGAATATGCTTCATTCGGTGTGACATCGCAACAGATTTTTTTCGTGTCAGGCAGGATTTTCCTTTGACAAATCGAATAAGTCGTAACTAAAAAAAACAAATCGCCCGAAAATCGCAGCGTTTAAAATCTTACATTTAAGGGGCACTGTCACCATTTTACACGATTTTAGGGTTAATTTTGTAGCTTAAATGCAGTCAGATTCACAAGAATTGAACAAAATAATCGTCTAGGTTTGTTAAATAACCTTTCAGCTACAAGATGAGTACAGATTTGGAGTATTTCCGTGTGCTATCGAGCGGATGGAATTGGATTGTGAAATGACATTTTTAATTTTGTATCAGGCTGAACAGTTTTAAAACTTGGAAAACCGAGTTTTGCTACTCGGCATTTTTTTTATCTTGCAGGGTCACTTTGTTGCAGACACTCAGCAAACTTAACCCCAAATTCAACCTCTGTTTCGTTAACGTTATTTCTCTTATTCTTTTAGGCGAAATGACAAAGTGATAGTGTTTTCAGATAACGTGTTTGCCTTGAAGAACTATGCCATCAAATTGCAAAAGTAAGTGCGTTATCACTTTTGCTTTTTTATGGGATTCAAACTTTTTAAAGTCATTCCCTTGTGTATCGTGTATGCTTATTCTCGGCGAAGTACTATTTTCTAAATGCAAGAACAGCGTGAGCGAAAATGGCGGTCAAGTTGAAACGGTGCACTTTGTTGGGTTTCCTAGCCGATGAATAAAGAAAGCCTTCTCAATGCGTTTGGCAGAATCAGAGAGAAAGAACATATGTAGTTCCTATTTTCTATTTTCCTCAGGCATTTACACTATAATAACTTTCTCTAAATTCATTTTTTCACTGGTCACTTGAAAAAAAGAGGCAAGATTTCTACCCTAAGGTCAGGTGAAGTCAGATAGGCTTGATTCTTTGCATAGAGTATCCTTATACAATAAGAAACAAAATAGAATTGAGTATTTTTTCCTAATTGATCCGTCTTTAAGATATGAGGTGTTACACTTTGGTTGCTGCAGCACTTTTTGACATTTTTTGCCATAAAACGATGCAGTAACCAAACTTTAGCAGCTGATATCTTAAGACGGATCAACTACAAAAAAATACTCATTTCCATTTTGTTTCTTATTGTATAAGGATACTCTATGCAAAGAATCAAGCCTATCTGGCTTTACCCGACCTTAGGGTAGAAATCTTGCCATTTTTGGGTTCTGTCCATCGCCGCCTGGTTTTGGGATGTTTACGAAAACCTGGCGACATTGAGTATGAACTTCAGAGATTTCTTGCTCCAGACAGAAAACTTTTCAAATTGTCTCCAAGTTGTTGCAACCAGCATAATAAACAAGGTGATACATGCAGTCTTCGCCGGAATGAGAGTTTGCGATACGCGTTTTACAGACGTCGAAAACTCAATCATATAGATTCGTTACTAACAAGGATTTGTATTTTTAGACCCTTTATCTACGGTCCGACGTCTCAAGGCGAACGAATCAGCATTTTACAGAACTTTCAGCACAACCCACTTGTCAACACTATCTTTATATCCAAGGTAATTAGTTCACCACGGTCTTGAGACCGTGTGTCCTAGTTTAGCTTAAGATTTGGTCAAAACGTTTAAAAGTATTTTCTAGTCGTAGTTAGCCTGTAAGGCTGAAGTCATGAACTGGCTTCCCTATTTTCAATGTCAGGTAAGGGTTGGACGGGAGGGGGTGGCAATTTTTTTGCTCATGATTTTTTTTCGGGGATCAGGTTGTGCAATATGATTTTTTTCCGAAATTTGTATTTTTTTGGAAGGATTGGCCTTGGGAATCCCAATTTCTAATGGTCCTCCCCTAATTCGGCACACATAAATTTGAAACATTCTAGACGGAAATGACAGAATTGGATCCATGAGGGGCGCGATCTATGACAAGGGTTTTCTAAACTACGATCGTAGTAGCGTAGGGAGCGTAGGGACATTCCGTGCATAGTTTAGAAAAAGCTACAGCGATATAAAGTGGTAGCATTCAACCGTCGCCCTTGAAATGCCGTAGGGAGCGTTAGGATCGCAGCGCGGCTCGATACATAATGGTCGTTTTCGACCATCGCCCTCGAAATAGCGTAGTGATCGTAGTGAGTGCAGTGAGGCTCGAAATAAAGTGGTGTTTTCAACCATCGCCCTCGAAATAGCGTAGTGAGCGTAGTGAGTGCAGTGAGGCTCGATATAAAACGGTTTTTTCAACCATCGCCCTCCAAATAGCGTAGTGAGTGCAGTGAGACTCGTAATAAAATGGTTTTTTTCAACCATGGCCCTCGAAATAGCGTAGTGAGTGCAGTGAGGCTCGATATAAAATGGTGTTTTCAACCATCGCCCTCGAAATAGCGTAGTGAGTGCAGTGAGGCTCGAAATAAAATGGTGTTTTCAACCATCGCCCTCGAAATAGCGTAGTGAGTGCAGTGAGGCTCGATATAAAATGGTGTTTTCAACCATCGCCCTCGAAATAGCGTAGTGAGTGCAGTGAGGCTCGTAATAAAATGGTGTTTTCAGCCATCGCCCTCGAAATAGCGTAGTTAGCGTAGTGAGTGCAGTGAGGCTCGATATAAAATGGTGTTTTCAACCATCGAACTCGAAATAGCGTAGTGAGCGTAGTGAGTGCAGTGAGGCTCGATATAAAATGTTTTTTTCAACCATCGCCCTCTAAATAGCGTAGTGAGCGTAGTGAGTGCAGTGAGGCTCGATATAAAATGGTGTTTTCAAACAACGCCCTCGAAATAGCGTAGTGAGCGTAGTGAGTGCAGTGAGGCTCGAAATAAAATGGTGTTTTCAACCATCGCCCTCGAAATAGCGTAGTGAGTGCAGTGAGGCTCGATATAAAATTGTATTTTCAACCATCGCCCTCGAAATAGCGTAGTGAGCGTAGTGAGTTTTATTATTACGAACCTCACTGCACTCACTACGCTCACTACCCTATTTCGAGCGCGTTGTTTGAAAACACCATTTTATATCGAGCCTCACTACGCTATTTAGAGGGCGGTGGTTGAAAACACCATTTTATTTCGAGCCTCACTGCACTCACTACGCTATTTCGAGGGCGATGGTTGAAAAAAACATTTTATATCGAGCCTCACTGCACTCACTACGCTCACTACGCTATTTCGAGTGCGATGGTTGAAAACACCATTTTATTTCGAGCCTCACTGCACTCACTAAGCCATTTCGAGGGCGTTGTTTGAAAACACCATTTTATATCGAGCCTCACTGCACTCACTACGCTATTTCGAGGGCGATGGTTGAAAACACCATTTTATATCGAGCCTCACTGCACTCACTACGCTCACTACGCTATTTCGAGGGCGATGGTTGAAAAAAACATTTTATATCGAGCCTCACTGCACTCACTACGCTATTTCGAGGGCGATGGTTGAAAAAAACATTTTATATTGAGCCTCACTGCACTCACTACGCTCACTACGCTATTTGGAGGGCGATGGTTGAAAAAACCATTTTATATCGAGCCTCACTGCACGCACTACGCTATTTGGAGGGCGATGGTTGAAAAAACATTTTATAACGAGCCTCACTGCACTCACTACGCTATTTCGAGGGCCATGGTTGAAAAAACCATTTTATATCGAGCCTCACTGCACTCACTACGCTATTTCGAGGGCGATGGTTGAAAAAAAACATTTTATATCGAGCCTCACTGCACTCACTACGCTCACTACGCTATTTCGAGGGCGTTGTTTGAAAACACCATTTTATATCGAGCCTCACTACGCTATTTAGAGCGCGATGGTTGAAAACACCATTTTATTTCGAGCCTCACTGCACTCACTACGCTATTTCGAGGGCCATGGTTGAAAAAACCATTTTACTACTACGATCGTAGTTTAGAAAACCCTTGTCATAGACCTTGCCTGGTATAATTGGATCGTTTCTTCTTTATCTGCGTCATGATGATCCATTCACTATAGCAAGTCAATTATAACCTGTTTATTAGACGAAATGAAACTTATCAAAACGAGTGCAGTCGTTTCCGAATTACACGCCATACTTATTTCACCTCACTTATTTCCTAGGTCGGTGACAACTCGTTTGATCTTCCAGAGGCAAATGTACTGATTCAGGTAGGTGACTGTTTGTCATGCTGCGGGGATTTCTTGATCTTTGGTCGTTATATTTTCCTTCT
Source organism: Scolanthus callimorphus (assembly GCA_033964015.1). Lineage (NCBI taxonomy): Eukaryota > Metazoa > Cnidaria > Anthozoa > Actiniaria > Edwardsiidae > Scolanthus > Scolanthus callimorphus. The sequence continues at coordinate 6,523,389 of CM066914.1, forward strand.
TTCTTTTTTTTCGAACCTGATTACCATTCTTTCATATTTTATTACAGATATCTTCACACGGAGGCTCGAGACGACAGGTATCTAAACGTGCATTAGTTTAATCTCTCAATTGATTAGTCGATATTTACGTCTTATTTTGCTGTAGTCCCGCGCGCGAACACTCAGATTTGAGATGTAGAAATAAAAATAAAATAAAATACTCATCTAGAGAAGCCCGGGCATGACGTATGAACCTGGCACAAAGCTCGGCACAAACGAGGGGACGAGTCGGAGGTACTAATCCCATGAAATTGCTCCGGGTATCAAGTCCGCTAGTGTGTACTTCCGTTTTTACGTTGACATTCCGGTCGCGGTGAATAACTTTAGTCCCTGCAACTACTGTAGTACCTCAATTATACTCAGTTGATTTGTGGAACTAGTCGCAGGAACTTGTCGCTTGTTTTGTCATCGTGTACAACTTGCCCAAGGACCTGTCTCCTCACCAGGGACTGGTCCAGCGACTGGTCCCTGGGACTTGTCCTCTAGCTCGGACTACCTTCTACAGGCACGTGCAATCTGTAGACCTCCAGTCACGTACCTTACGATTCCGCGTGCGCTGATCCAGAAACTTAAAATCTTGCTAAGCTGTGCCTGCAAGTTTAGCCCCTGACAGACTTCGGTCCATTTAGTTGAATAATCTTTAAGTTCGTAGACATACCGATTCCCATTCTTTCTTGGCGTATCTCCAGTAATGAGTCAAAAATAGGTTTGTTTATATCAAGTACAAACTGGAGTTTAATTCATAACGGCACTTAACAGATTGCTTGTTTTCTAATGCCAGGAAGCCCAGCGACTTGGCCGCATCTTAAGAGCTAAGAAAGGTAATTCTGCACGTGATCAGTTCTCCAACATGGGCGTTGAAAGCTATTAAACAAACCTGAGTGATGCTACGAGTCGCTTCTGGAAAATTTATTTACAGTGCCCAAAATGGCGACTGAAATTGTCGCCACGTCGCCAAATTGCGAATTACCTTTCTATGGTGTAGGTTTACAATATTACCATTCTTTAAAGGATTTCAGTTTAATTTGTAGGTATGTTGTCCAAGTACAACAACGGGATGAAATATGGGTAAAAGGAAAAGAAAATGAAAAGAAAATACCTTTAGTAAACTGCTGAAGATTGCGACCAAAATCATTTTTGACGACTAGAATTTTACCCTTACTTCTCAATGACTCCTTAGAGAAAGGTTATTGTTTGGCCCTGGTTCAAGTCTAGTTTTCCGAAAAGGCGACCGATAATTATAGTGGTCATGAGTCAGAAAATATGTTCTTGTACAAAACAGCTAAACGTTATTGAACTCGAATATTCAATGTGACTTCTTCGCTGGTTTGTCTAGATATGGCCGCAGAGGAATACAATGCGTTCTTCTACACACTTGTCTCAACGGTAAGAAGCTATTAGGGTTATTTTTCACTAGCAGGATATGCGTAGCCATAAGCATAAGGATCAAACTACTAACTATTGTCTTTAGTGCGGTTTTCACTACGACATAAGCGTAAATATAAGGATCAAACTAACTATTGTCTTTAGTGCGGTTTTCACTACGACATAAGTGTAAATATAAGGATCAAACTAACTATTGTCTTTAGTGCGGTTTTCACTACGACATAAGCGTAAGCATAAGGATCAAAGGCTTCCGTTCTTCTTATGCTTACGTCGCTTATGTCGTACTGAAAACCAACCCTTATTTCTACCTCTTCCTCTTCCTGACTCAAACTCGAAATCATGTTTGCAACCTTACCTGGATGTATTTTTATTTTATATCAGGACACCGACGAAATGTACTACTCAAGCAAACGGCAGAGGTTTCTTGTCAATCAAGGCTACAGCTTCAAGGTGGGTGTGTACTTCCATGTCTACATGAATACCACTCTGATAACGCCTGCCCTTTTCTCGTGTGGGGAAAAGAACTTAGGGGTGGAAATGAACTTAGGGGTGGGGCAGGGATCCAAGCTAGTAAAAAACATCATACAAATTCCGGAGAAAAATTCTTGCACAACCTGATCCCCGAAAAAAAAAATCATGCGCAAAAAATTGCCAACCCCCCTCCCTCAATTTCTAATGGTCACCCTTAGAGCATCTGAAGAAAAAAGGCACTTTATACGCCCTTAAATCTTCTCACCTTTACAGTGAAGACGGGGCCTTGGTTTACATGAAAGACATTTTAGCCCACATGAGCAACGAGGACCGAAATATAACTCGAGCAGCAGAGAACCTTAGCATAAACCGGGAATTGTACCCGGTATACATCGGTGATAGGCAAGCGTTGCGAAATCAAACCCAAATTATTTCAAATCTGTTTGCAATCAATTTTTATTATGTTTTCGTTTCTTCTTACAGGTGATCACAAGACTTGCTGGAATAGAAGAGGTAAATCTACCTTACGTTTAATCTAACACCATCTTTATGCACAATATAAAAACAAAAATTGCCTTATCTTTTTTCAGGAAATTTGAATTTATCAACCAAGAAAGAACAGCATGAATTGCTGCAAAAGGTAAAAAGAAGAGCTGAAAAATGTTTTTATTTTCACCAAAAAAGCGTAAATTAAAGGGCGCCTGTCACGCAACTGCGCAGCTGTTCTGCGCATCTGTCAAAACAAAAACGTATCGTCCCGTAACGATGGCCAGTGAAGGCTAAAAACCTCGAAAACAATCGTTTATAATCTCGCTATTTCTCCATCCATCGGACCATTCTTTTTAACTTCACATATTCTTAATAGTTATCTGATAGGATGGTCTAATTAGTTTTGCTGATGAATCAGAGTGATCGCTCCTGGAGCATGCGCGTTTCGTGGCTCCCTTTAACTGTTTCGATAAATGTTGTTTTAGGTACTTGCCGCGAGTGATATCGACGCAGAGGAAGAAAAGACGGCAGCAGACTTTGGTCAGAAGGTAAAATGTGTTGCGGGCAGTTTACGTCGAGCATGGCAGTTGTTTTATCTGATCCCGAGAACTCTCTGAGGGAAAGAAACGTTTTCTTCTCCCTTCTTCCACCACTATTTTAACTGCCAAATGTCGACAAATTCTACGTTTTCAAGGAGAATGTGTCTTATTTTGAGTACAGCTGCGGTGGAGAAGATTAAAGTTTGTTCCTTTTTGTGTTGATAGAGAACAGAAAACCAAAACAGAAACGCAAAATATGCCAACGTTTTGAAACGCAAAATATGCCAACGTCCTTCTTCAGGGCGACCCTGTTGTGCTAAAAGGTGTACTAGATGGACATGCTCGGTGACGGTGGCAGATAAAAGATTTAGCTCACATCTGTAAAGTAATATATCAGACACGAGACAGAGTGTTTCCTCAGGATTTTCAAACACAGAGAAGTGGGTTGAACAAACGAGACAAAGCCAACTCAGACATCCAACTTCGAGATGTTTGAAAATCCTGATGAAAAACACTATCGATATTTTGATATAGCTTCTCAAACGAATCAATTAATGTCGGGAAAAAGGATAAAATCTCAAAAATCTATGCAAATTAAGATCACGTAACCAAACCTCCCTCACACTTATGTTTTTCTTTGTTTAAAGTTGATGAATTATTAATGAGTTCGAGAACAGCATTTGAACATTTGCAGCTTGCAGTTTACAAAAATGAAAACATGTTTGTTATTGTTATCTTTTTATGTTTTGTTTTTAGGGTTCAACGGTGTCGAGGCGTGCTGGATCAATGGCCTCCATGTCTGGTGCGGACGATATGATTTATCTCGAGTACCGCTCCTCCAAATCCAAGTTTAGTGGCGCCAGACATCCACTCTTCAAGAAGTTCCGGAAATAGAGAACCTTGGAAACGAATGGAAGGTAGCCAGGAAATCTATTTCGAAAAGATAACGAAATAGAGAGTGTAAAGTCACCGCAGCTGCGGGCAATCAAAGATTCCGTTGTTCAAGAAGTTAAGGAGATAGAGAACTCCGAATGGAATGGGATGGAAGGTAGCCATAGATGTCTGTTTAAAAAAGATACTGAAATAGTGTAAAAAGTGGCGATGGCAGGCAACCAAAGATTCCGTTTTTCTTAATAAGTTAACCTATAGCACTATTCACTGTTTATCAGCATTTCCATTCTAATGTGCCAACCGTAGATTGAATAGCGCCCTTTGTTCTGTGAACCAATCAATATCTGGTTGGCACATTAATAATAATGGATGACAGCGTGAACAGCGCTATAGTAGCTTGGTCTAAAAACTATGTGACATCAGGTCTTACAGATGAATAGAGGAAATGAGAACCCCGGATACAGATGGATGACAGTCAGGACATCAACTTTACAAAAGTGGCAGCAGGCCTGTAGCCCACATTCTTGGAGGGGAGTTGGTTTCAGAAAAAAAAACTATATAAACCAAATTAAAAGCATTTTGTCGTGTTTCCTACCTGTTTTGTGACCAAAAACTTGATTTTTCTGGCCCCCAGGGGGTTTGTTTGAACCCATCGAACCCCTTTCCTACGTGCCTGAGCGTTCTTGAGGATTCAGGAAATTAAGAATCTGAAAGTGTTGTCATTCTAAAGTTCCTCGAGACAATGAAAGGAACGTTAAAGGCATCCTAGGTTTTGTATTTGTTGATTGTTTCGAAATAATGTAGAACTGGTATAAAATCACAAAAAAAAGAGTGAATATCTGTTAGGAAGATAACAAAGAATGGAAATTGATGCTGAGACTCTTCACAGATGCAATGCATTACAGGAGTTCAGTTAGACAAGAATCCACTTCTTTAGCAATCAATCTTCTTTACCTGTTGTGTTAGGCATTGCCTAAGAAGCCTTAAGTAATATTAAGAGAGCACGTCCATTGATATGAAAGGACAGGATGTAAAATTTGAAATCGACTGTATGAAAATAAAATAAAGAATTATTCTAATCAAAGTACTGCTGTGATGAAGTTGTGGATATGTAAATCATATAAATGAAAGTGAATGCAAATACAAATACTTTTTATGCTGATCTGAAACCTATAATTAGCTCATGCACAGTCTAGAATTTGGGGCGGCCTCACTATGTCACTACCCCTTCCCCCTCCAAAGACCAAAACAAACGTCCTTGTATTTAAAATCTTTATATATTTATAACTTGATGTAATATTTGTTAGGGTGTCCCCAATTATGGTATGCTAGAAGTTACGACACCATAATAAAGTTGTTGTTGTTGGTTGTTGAGAAGAGGAAGTACATGCATTGCCTCTACTTCATATTTTGTTTATTTTACAATCACTATAGTTGTTATTGTTTTTGTTCTCTAGTTGGCTACATATGGGTAGTTCAAAAAAGAACCCCTACGGTCTTTCCTGATCATTCCTCTCATTGACTAAAGCACCATGTCATCACCTCACACATGTCATCGACACGTCATCGACTAGCATCAACAAGCCTCACACATGTCATTGCCTCACACACCTGTTAGATGCTTAGTTGCCTCTCTATAACTCAATTTACTCAGCTTATCCTTGTTGCCTTTCACAAATGCCTTGACAGCAACTGTATCAGTCCTGGCAAACTCTCTAAGGGCCCAACCAATAGACTTTTGAATGAAGAACTCTTTCTCGTGTGAACATGTAGTACAGAACTTAAAAAGCAACTCCCTGTCGGTGTCAACCTTATATGACAACTGGTGAAGTATTGCTGACCTCCTAAGCCACATATTCTCGTCTTGTATCCAACTTTCCATGGCTGGAACACCGTGTGATGGGCATTGCTTTACCAAGTGCCCAACAAAATGGCAAGCCAGCAAATCCACTGTGTCCCACCAAGATTTGGTAGTGATCAGATGTTTAGCCAGCTCTAAATTCTTCTCAAATTCGTCGCTGGAAAAATTATTCATGTGTTTCTTCAAGTAATCCATGGCAAAGTATTGGTGCTCACGTTGGGGTGAATCCCATAATTTTCTTATAAACTCGTGCATTTGAGTGGTTGCCAGATTTTCTTGTAAAAATTCCTTTGAAAGTTCTTTTCTAAGGGGGCTTTTGATTCCAAAGTACTCGAATTGCCCTCTCATGTACTGTTTCATACCAACTGCTTCTTTGGGGTTCGCGTGACTTTTGAAAACTTGATTATTTTTCGAACTAATGCGGCAACCATTTTAGTGTTACTACTCGAAGAGCTTGCCGAAGATTCGATTTCGTTTTCCGCTTTTGATGATCGCGAAGTCCTAGATTTCTTGTTTGGTGGCTGAGCAGAGGGACGAGTAGCTTTTCTCTTTCCATGTTCGATAGCAATGTGAGCCGATGTGAGCCTTTTTTTATGTGAGCCCCACTCCCTCCTCGGCGGAAAACCGGAAGTGGCGATGTTCTGATTTAGAGGTGACGGGTTTGCTGTGGTGAGATCATGCATCCCATGAGTCAATGCAAACTTCAGTATGTTCTCTTCCATCAAAAACCTTACAGGACAGAACAAGGTATGTTTGAAAATCCGTTTCCATCCTCCAATCTAGTAAAATTTTCGTCGTTTTAAAGCGGGTTCTAGAAAGCTTTATTATCATTTCATGTCTCTGTACAGTCATTTTGTGGATTTCCGAAGATATTACAGTAAAAATGATTTTCTAATTTACCGTACATGTTTCGTTAGATGGCGCCTGCAGTTGAAAATCCTCCGACAACAACAACAGAGGAAGAAGGTAATTACAAGCATTTAGCTAAAACAGGAAACTGAATAGATATTATCCATCAAGGAGCAATAATGCCCTTTCTGTATTTGAAAAAGATATCGTTAACAATTCTTTTTAAGCCCAGAAGAACGCTTTATGCTGTTTGTACCGTTTGAGTTTGACAAGTGAATGTGATGCAATTTGTAATTTTGTCCGATGTTTGGGTGGGGTTGCCTATATTTTCAAGGCTTTGCCATTCTTATAAAATCTTCAGAAATACGTTTTTGTAGTAATAAATTGGACTCTCGAAACATAATCCCAAAACAACCGTATGTCATTTACGCAATACACGTGTTTCCAAAATTTCATATCTGTTGAACCAAAGTCGACTTTGTAGGCAGTCTTTTTTTTTTTATCTTTGAATAGTAGTGTTTGCTTCCAAGTCTAATAAATTTATCCATGAAAGAAGGCTATTTATCAATTCTGGGAATACAGTGGTACCTCAATCTATTAAGCAGCCAACCCTTGGGACCAAGCCAAGTGGCCGCCTAATGGAGGTAGTACAAGAAAAGCCATTCACTGTTGCACTGTAATTTCCGCTGAAACTACTGTAAAAACGCTTCTCATAGCACTGCCGCCATATGTTTCAGTTGCATTAGTGGCTGTAGGCTTGTTACAACAAATATTAAAGAAAAATTTCTGTTTTTATCAATTGTCACATTTTCTGTCACCAAAATAGTATTAAGAATCATTAATAGGATTTTGTGGCCACTTAATAGAGGTAATAATAGCAGTTGGGACCGAAAAATAGTGGCCGTGGCTGCTTAATAGAGGTGGCTGCTGAATGGATGTATTAAATACAGTACTTGAGGGACAAATATTTTGGCACTTTGAAAAGTGGCGACTTGATAGAGGGTGGCCGCTTAGAGCGGTTTTCACATAACTGTTGTGAGAACAATTGCAATTGAGCAATCGGAATCAAGAGAAATCATGACTTGCTCCTAAATGGCTTTTTGTCTCAGCCAATTACAAGCCGAACCAATTACTAAGTAATCACACAGTTGTAATTACTACAGAATTTGATTTGACCTCCCAGAATGGTCTATAAGTGCCTCAATGGTCTAGTGTCAACCTATCTTTCAGATAAACTAACAACTCGAGCCCAGGTTCATAACTATCGCACGCGCAATTGTAATAATTTAAACCTGTCTTTTTGTTGTACAAAGACGGCCCAGCGCTCCTTTTTTACCATGCAGTGACGCGCTTTAACACTCTAGATAGCTACGCGAAATCGGCACCTTCACTGAAGAGTTTTAAACAGCATGCTAAAAAACAACTTTAGATATTAGTAAGTATCCCACTGTTTCTTAGATTCATATTATCATGTTATATATTTATCATATTATCTTATATTATCATATACTCGATGTAAATATGTTTTCCTTTTAAAGTCATAGTTATCATTGTAAATTGGTCCAGAATAACCTTTTTAGGAGGGGCTAATAAAGTATATATATATATTGGCTGAGAAAAACGAGCAGAAAATGAGAATGCATAGCAATCGCAATTACATAACAAGTCTTGACAGTCACGTGAAATCCTCCAATAGGTGGCCATTTAATAGAGGTACCTGGAAACAATCCTGGGTGATGCTAGGTGCTGTGTGGCTTTTTGTGATTCTGTATGTTTATTGTAGCTATCGCTTCTGGTACTGAAAGTGACAGTGATGATGAAATCCCTGAATTAGAAGATGCTGATGGCTCTCTTCAGACAACAAGTGATGTGGCTGCGGCTGCTGGTTTAAATGAAGAACCTGTTAGCAAAGCAAAACAGAGCCGAGGGGAGAAGAAAGCTAGAAAAGCCATCTCAAAGTTAGGGTTAAAAAATGTCAGTGGAGTTAACAGAGTTACAATCAGGAAGTCAAAGAACATTCTATTTGTTATCAACAAGCCTGATGTTTACAAGAATCCTGCATCTGATATCTACATCATTTTTGGAGAAGCGAAGGTAAGTTGCAGGGTAGACCCAACAAATTCTGAAATGGATGCTGTTATCTCTTTTTTATCATTTCAATTTTGAAATGCAACGTCTGGCCCACAAATAGTTCAATTTTTGTACAAAATCATGCAATTTTTGGGAAAATTACCTAACCTTCATGAAAGCATGCTTGCAGAAAGTTCTGTTTATAGCTTTCAAAATATGATTGATTGAGATGAATGAATGAATGAGGGAATGATGAGAATGCAAATACATTCTTTTATATCCCAATTCCTTGCTCACTTTGGGCAATCCTTTGCAAATATTGTTGGTAACTGCTTGCAAGCTGAGTCCCTACAAATCAGGATTTTTTCTGGCTTCCATCTTAAAACAAAGTTTCTGATTTGATTTACTAAATTCATTTGAGAACTTTGCTACATATTCTCTAAGTCGGCCAATGAAAATGGATGCTTTCTCCAACTTGGTATGTTGCTATGCTGTCACAGGCTGACACAGGCTCTTTAACATATCTATAGGAAAATAGAATGTATTATTTATATGTATTTGTCTTTCTATTTTTCATGTGCAGTTTTTTTTTTTTTTTCCATCCATAGATTGAAGATCTAAGTCAACAAGCACAAGTACAGGTAACTATAGCAAATCAGCCTTCTAAGTACAGCTAGGTGGTGCATTGCATTTTTCATGATCTCAGACCGGTTGGCCAATGATGTTGACTTTTCTCTTATCTGAGTAACTTCCTTATAGCTTTAGATCCCTTTAACTGGGAAGTAAAGCTCAAAGGGAGGCTGTCATGATACGCGCATGCTCCAGGAACGATCAATGAGCAAAACTATTTAGACCATCCTATCAGAAAACTATTGAAGAATATGTAAAACATAAACATTTGGTCGGATGGATAGAGAAATAGCGAGATTAAAACGGATTGTTTTTGTGGTTTTCAGCCTTCGCTGTCCATCGTTATGGAACAATACTACTTTCTTTTGAGATGCGCAGAACAGCTGCACAGAATGCGTGACAGCCTCCCTTTAACTTTCCTTTCTTAATGTTCATGTTCTTTATCAGAGTGCATTAGTACTAATACTGTCAATTTAAACAGGCTGCCGAGAAATTCAAAGCCCCCAACCCAGTTACCACCATCCCTGAGGCTAAGCCAGCTGCCGAGCAAGAGGAGGAAGAGGAGGAGGAAGAGGTAAGACTACTATTGTTTACATTGGAAGGTGGACTCCCAGTGTTTTCAGTTCTGAGTGAGTAAGTTTCAGGTCATTGTTCATGTAAGTTTCAGGTCATCCATTAGACATTTTCAAACATGTGACATTTTGTTCCTCTGAAAGGGCTTGCATTCGGGCAAAGGATTGTGAGAATCTCTTGAAAATCTCCTCCTAGATCTAGTGGCCAGGGGTGCCCAGTCTCCCTTTGCGTCTCTTGACTTTTAAAAAATGACAAGCAGCATTCTATAACACTTATTGAACTCAACCTTATAACTACTGTAACAAATACAAAACAAAAGGAAATGTGTTATGCAGAGATTGCATTTTCATGCAAAATAATATTGAAAAATGCACTATTCAAAAATTGTGTCCCAGGAAGCAGATTGGTGTTTTCTTTGGTCTCTTTGTAGTTGGTTTTAGCATGCAGCAAATAAAAATAAATAAAAACAGCAGCTGTCTCCCTCTCAAAATTGTATTCTCCCCCAATCCTAAAAGGGAGTAGAGGCATGCCCCCCTTGAATTTTTTACACAAAGTGAAACACCCCCACCCCTCCAGAATTTCCAATGCCCTTCTGTGGGGGGGGGGGGATATTTTCTGGAACCACACATTAAAACTTTACTGGTTTTTTTTGTAATTCCAAGAACTCTGCACTGACAAACTAATTGTGTATTAGTTGTGTATTTGAATGAAGCTGCTAAAACATGGATTACTTGTAACTGTTGCTTCAGAGTTCACAGAATTATGAAAACAGACGTAACCTAAAAATTCTCACTGGTTCTTTTGTATTCCTTTTGTAATTCCTTTGCAAGAGATGTTATTTCAAATGCCCAATGATGTGAACTGAATACAGAGGCATGGCCAGCAAATTGGAAGGTTCATGTGTGTATTTCTGTTTGTAATGTGGATGTTGCTGTTTTTTGTTTTTTGTTGCACATGATCTGGAAGACTTGCTTGGATGTTGGCCAATGATCATCAGATTATGAGAGCTGAGGGCATTTCACATCAAGGACTTTTTTAAGTCAATACAAGCCTGTGTAGCAAGCGCAAAGGGGAGAGGGCAAGGAACCAAGGGGGGGGGGGGGGGGGGGGGGGAATGGAAGATAGTACTTGCAGACTCTCTTACTTTTGTAAAAGTCTTGTTTTGGACACAAAATTCCCAATATGCTTGTTTGTAATTAATCAATAAGCTTGTTAATCTCTCTAGGGACGTGTACTGTCATCTGGTTTCAGTGACAAACTTCTGCTCTTACTATTCAGAAAGCAATACATTACATGATTTCCTCAAATTCAGTAGCAATTTAAGGCCTGGCTTACTTTAGCCACCAGAATTAATCCAATATAAAAGCCTTTCATTCTTCTAAACTGATTACTCTGCTACACTTTGCTTTCCACTCTCTTCCCTCACACTTTCCTTTCTCCCTTTCCCTCTGTGCTTGCTACTCAGGCACAGTTGGCTCAGAGTTATGGCACTGGGTCTCTCACCGCTGTGATCAGGGTTCGACGCCTGGCCGGGACAGAGGAAATTGGTTCATATTGTGGTTTGAACATTTTTCTACTGTGTTTCACGTCTTTGGGATGAGACAATAAACTGAGGTCCCGTCTCGCCTTTCTACTCTACTCAGTATCAGGGTGGACGTTAAAGAACCACTAGGGACGTAATAAAACCTCTGGCAGTGACCACCCTCAGTGTCTGTGCTTATGACCGCTTGGCTGCCAGTGGCGCAGTTGAGACCCAGCGCAATTCAGCTTACAAGCTGCAAGTCTGGGGAGTCGGTCTCACACATTTACATTTAATACTTGTCAGATTTATTTTGGTAATCTGGACAACCATCTACTGAAATCCATTAACAATTAAAGACCCCACACACCACTGTTTATTGGAGAACCTCTAATTTACAGTGTTTTAGTTCCTTTTGTTTTCCTGGTATTTATTCTTCCATCTTTTTGCAGGTTGATGAAACTGGAATTGAATCAAAAGATATCGAACTTGTCATGCAACAGGCTAATGTCTCCAGACCAAAGGTGAGTCTTGTGAACCATCTAGTAAAAGACTTATTTTTATGGAACAGGCAGTTTTTATGATGCAAGTCTAAAATGGGGCAATGTTGAAGAATGCCTATCGAACACCAGGCAATGTGGCCCCTGTTTAGCTTTTCATATCATAATGCTAGCAGATAGCATGACCAAACAATATGAATATAGTCTTTTATTTTTGATGATTTTAGGTTGTGTCTCACAAAATTTTCTTATCATGTTGATAGGATTTTGCTTTCATGAGTTCATGCTCTTATGGTGAGGAAAAGCAACCATCACCATAAAACGAAGTTTTTATTGTTTATCCACAAACATGCTGCCTGCAATGCATGGCGTATTCAAACAGCTCCGTTTTCAAATTGCTCCACTCTGGAGAGCGTTTTCGGATTGATCAGTTTTCGGTGATTGTTCGGCGTTGTAATATGGACGATAGCCGTATCCAGAGCAAAAAGTATCCGTTTTCGTTTGAAAACGGTGTAGTGTGGAACGGGGTATTAGTAGGAATGATAAATGAAGAAGGTGAACAACTCTTTCTTTTTCTTCATTGATTCTATGGATTTCTCTTCTTTGATAATCCATAGGAATGCTAGATACACTAACCACCTTGGTAACTGGAAGACAAACAAAAAAATATACAGTAATTTTGTTGGGCATTGCGACAATATATCAAATATATTGGTCAAGCATCTTTGACTTAATGACCTGATCTGACTAATGCCCTCTAAAGTTATTATGATAGTAATATAGTTGTGTTTGGGAGTAAATATGGTTTTGGCGCTTGTCAGGGCTCCTTTTATCTTGAGCCATAAAAATGGCCCTAGAACTTAAGTTGGGCCCAAAACAATAGAGTCAATATTTTCACCTCTTTTTTCATTTTCAATTGTTTGACTGTTATTTTGTCTTGAATTTCAGGCTGTTGGGGCGCTCAGAAGAAATACTAACGATATTGTTAATGCAATCATGGTAAGATGTAAACTGTCTATAGTTATTTTTATTATTTCAATAATTGGTGATGATATAACGCCCTTTAAGCCGTTATCGGTCACGTTTCTTGCAGACTTGAGTGTTTAATGCTTGCACCTCTGGCACGAATTGTTAACAAACTCTTCCCTGCAGGCCTAAAACCTCAAATTTCACTACACACACCCAAAATGAGATCCAGCTTGCCTGAGAAAGAGCGAGAAACAAAGTGGACCGTTTTTACGGCGGGTTTGATGGCGACATTGCAGAACCAGACAGGCGAATAGACGGTTCCAGCTATAAAGCACGCGCGAGCTGCATGTCGGTAGATGTGGGACATTTTGTCGAACGAACTGTTAAAAAGCGCGCGCTGCATTCTGGTAGTTTTGGGACACGGCTTGGGCATTTTTGAATAAAAAAAGAGCGCGCGCTCTTATGGCTGGAATCGTCCATTACAGCCAAAATCGTTATTTCACGCTCGGAATTTTCAAAACGTGGATTGATTGCGATTTTCTTTTCCGCTAAAAAAAAGCCAAATACCAAACCACGACAATGCAAACACCGTAGTTGGTAGCAGATAGCTGTCGTCGCCCATGTAGCTGTGCTAAGAATTTGTTTTCGCTTCTTTTGCAGGACCTCACCATGTAGAGCCCAATTCGCAAGTGGAATACCTCCCCCCCTCGTATGGTCACGCCCCCACCTGTCGGGTCACGCCCTGTATTTTCTTTAGCCTGTACAGTTTCTTTACTGTGATGTTTTTAAGGACAAAATGTAAGAAATAAATCGCAATATTGACCAATGTTAATGAGTGTGTTGCATTCACAATCAGACCCTCTACTAAAGATGGTCGATACGTTTTGTCCCGTAAATTCCCAAGCGTGGGGCTTGGCGTTGAATATTTTCTAGATTTTTGATCACTTGCAGCAATTTCAAAAGTCTTGGTTTGAAATCATTGCCAGCTCAACTGAACTCCATGGTCAAAAGGTGGTCCCATAGACCAAATCGGCTAACGGTGTTTACATCTTGTCGCCACCACTCAATTCAGATCATGTGATGATGCCTTTGGGTGGTTACAGTTTTCAATTTTTTCACACTCGACCGAGTGTATGTGCGGAACTATGTAACAAAAGTATCCACACAAAGGAATCATCACTGATGGCAATAAGATGTAAACACCGTTAGCCGATTTTGATTTTGTTTTTAGGATAGGAAACTTTATTTTAAGCGCTGCGGTATTAAAATGACGCGAACGATATAATTGCTCCCTCATGCGATTTATGCTAGTTTTACCTGCGTTGGGCCAGATGTCACTCGCTCGCTGACGTCATCTAAACTAAAAACGTTAATATCTCTAGAACAATACATCGCTAGGTGACCAAACTTAGACAAAGTTACCTGAGTGGCAAGGGGGGTCCAGCAACAGTCACATGGCATTACGTCATCGTTGACGTTATCAAAACTAGAAAAAAAAATATCTCGAGAACGAAACATCGCTAGGTGACCAAACTTGGATAACGTTATCTCCGTGACAAAGGGCGTCCAGCTACAAATTCACATTACATTACGTCATCGATGACGTCATCAAAACTAGAAACGCGAATAAACGATATCCACGATTTCACCGAGGCACTCGGTGCATTTGATTGTTGGTGGATTCAGGATTCCGTTATTTAGTAGCGTCAACACATAGAAAATTAAACATTCCAATGTTCGTCCTAGGTAGTGAAGCATCCAACAGTCCTGTTCAAACTTGCAAGCGAACCGGATTGCTTCATTAGTGAGCGTTTTATCACAATTTTCTTGTTTCACGTATATTCCTTCACAAAATGAAAATAGCCCTCAGGCACGACACCCTCTTTATTTCATATTTTCATTCCTTATATACCGTTTCCGGGAAACGTTGTCACCCAAAAAGCCTATATAAGATTAAGGGATAATGGGGTCATCTAAACTGCTACTGTTTGATCTGAATTCAGACGGTTATCGCAACCACAGGTAAAATCATTGAATTTCAGCACATTTCTAAGCATAGTTGTTTCTAATTTACAGAAATTCACTAATAAATATTTAGCCATACTCCCTAGCGCACCAAGCTGTGTTGCTTTTTCCAGTGACAACGTATCCCGGAAACGGTATATACTAAATAGTAAATAGACAAATAGAGAAAAAAATTCTACAAGTTTTATTTAAGGGGAATTACCTTAACCAGAAGCTCATAAGTTGGAGTACTTATGAGCTTCTGCCTTAACGCAATCTCGTTCCCAGAGCCCTGAATTTTCTGCGCATGCTCTCAACGGAGGCGGGTTCGAGAATGGAAAAAGAAGAAGAAAGAAAACAATGAAACTTGATTTCGAAACTGAAAATGACGCCGACTCACCCTCGTCGTGTCTATGCCCGAGTATAGCAACCCGGCTACAGCATAGAGGGAGCGCTGAATCATCTTGACCAAGATTTTTAGCTCAGTAAGCTAATTTGCAAGCTAATAATTGTGTTGCCTTTTTTAAACTCCGGACCCGAGGACCAATTAGCTAGTTAAGACAGATTTTTTTAGAACTTTGAGCAATTTTGCCAGAAAGCGGCAAAAAATCTTGTTACTCGAAATAAAAAAAGTTGTTGCTTTGAATTTAGTCTCATTTGAAAGGTCTTCATGGTAGTTCGTGTATTATCGTCCCGGTAAAAAATTCCCAGATGAAGCTGACAAAATAAATTTTAGTTTTTACAGATAGACATATTTTTCGCACCTAAACTATGGCGATGTCAATCACAGCCTATATAGATTCATAGAATTTTTCCATTTTTGACCGCTTATTTCTGTGGCGGCGCGAACCCAGTCCTCGCCTTTTGTGATATTTCGAAATGTGGACCACAAATCTACAAATTAGGGAAGAGGTAAAACACAACGGTATTTTATAAGTATCCAGTTTAGGGGGGTGGGTACCCGAAACCCACACCACCTCTCTCGATTTACCTAAAAAACGGATTTTCAACTGCCGATATCTTGTGAAATAATTGATGAATCGTGGTTTACACGAAGAGAACAACACATTTCTGCAATAAAATCAGGTATCCCTTATTTGTTTTTCGAGAAAATAACTACTGGATACCAGGAGCTAGGTAGTGTACCCGGGGGGGGGGGGGGGGGGACTCCCAAATTTTTTGACCTTTGACCGGGGATGATCGTCGTATCTTTTAGGGGTTAAAATCACGGGGCCTTGGTCTCTTTTAGGGGTGATATTTATCTTCAATAAAATTAGGGAGATTGGTATCTTTTAGGGCCGAAATGTGTGTTCAAATTGTTTTCTCTCATGATGGTGCTTCTAAAAACCGTGTAAGAAAGAGAGATTACTCGATGAGAAGACGATAAATTAGAAACAAACACGGAAATTTCTTGATGGGTATCTTTTACCTGTTACCTGTCTCCTTCGCGCCTACTTTGCACATAAGGCCTCATCTTTTAGGGTATCTTTTAGGGTAAGAAATTTTTTGAGCCACGCCATGGCCCGCCATGTTTGGTATCTTTTAGGGATGAAACTGAAAATTTCCGACGATCATCCCCGGTCAAAAAATATGTGAGTCCCCCCCCCCCCCCACCGGGTAGTGTACCCACCACCTAATTCACAATCCCTGGATACTTATCGAGTACCGTTGTTTTGGCCTCTTCCCTTAGGATAGAAATCATTGAGTAACACTATTTTTGGCCCCACCCTTACCGTTTTGGGTCAGCGCTCATGCTTTGTGCGCAAGCGCCCCAGTGCACGTGGACGTGTGGTATCTTTGCAAACTTTCCAGATAGAGGAGAAAGTTGTCGTTTTCAAAACCAAGAGATTACGGACAAGAGAAAACAAAAGGCAGCATAAAAATAATATGCCTGTTTCCTTTCAAGACTCAAGAAATATGAATATTACGAATTACATTTGATGGCGTCTGAACTTCCAGACTTTGCAGAGATATGATGATTGATGAACAAAGAAACTCGTGGTGCATGGCCTGCAGAGTGCAGTGCATGGCGTCTTTTTCTGGGTAAGTAAACATGGAGAATGTGGTATGTTACTGGTCATTACTGGCATAATAATAATGCAGAAAAGAAGTCCGAATGTAAATAAATTGGCATTTTAACCTGGACAAGCTGTGTCAATCAAAAGAAGATTAAATAATTACATCTAGTGCAAACCAGACCCTTGGGTAGATTGCAGTCTAGTTAGACCGAAGCTGGAATATGCAAACTGCCTGGTACCCGCATCTCCAAAAGGACAAACACCGCCTTGATATGGTGCAGCGGAGTGCAGCCAGAGTTTGCCATAATAATTATTTGAGGGAACCAGGGGTTGTAACAAACATGTTGAGGGAGCTGGAGTGGCCATCCCTTGAGGGCAGACGGACTCTCTCTCGATTGTCCATGTTCCACCAGGTTGTTTATGGAACTGTGGATATTGAGAGAGAGAGCCCTTCTTGGTTCCAATGGACCGGCCTTCAAGGAATGGCAACTCCAAGCGCTTGATTTTTTTTTTGCAAGATTTTTTTTTTACGTCTCTAAGATATTGTAGGATATTTATTTCGTAAAATTAGTTGAGGATTATGACAAAAATGCTGTGCTGAAATTTTTTTCGGCCCTTCGGGCCGTGCAGGATATTTTTTCCAAAATCATCCCCCCCCCCCCATCAGAAGTCAAATGGTCTGGTCGGCCCCTTAGCTTCTCAGATAATCTTTTAGCTCAGGCAAACCTCGATCGTGCCTCGGGCAGGTCTCGGACAGGCGGGGGATAGACAAGGTCGGGCAGCCTTTAGAAGCATAAGAATAATACAGTATACAGTCGAGTTGCATAATGTCTTTCCGAAAGTTCAAGGGCATGGGATTAAGGGGATTAAACTCAAGGCATCGTCTGAGAAGACATTCTGGTCCCCTGCCAAACACAAGCTTCTTTTACTTTGTTATTCAAATCTTAATTGTGTGTGCCTTTGTTTTTCTGCCCTTAACATCTGAAATGCTTCAAAAAAGACGGCTAAATGCTTGGAAAAGACGCGATTTTATCCTGCAGCTTTTTCCCCAAACCGCCCATCCCCCACCCCTCGCTACTACATGCGATGAGTATCACACTGTGTCAGTTCCAGTGAATAAAATTGAAGTCTACTTTTGGCAAAAAAGAAAAAGCGGTGGGAAAAAAATTCGTCTACGAATTTGCATATGTAGCAATATCGCTATGATAATAAAGCATTCAAGTCTCTTGTGGATTCAAGGGGAAGGAATAAAAAGCTAAAGAGCCAATCAAATTCCAAAGCCCTAATCAGCAAACAATGATGTTGGTCGCGCGCAAGTGACACGGGCTTCTGCCGTGCAAAAACTATTTTTAAATGCATGTCACGTGACCTGCTTGGAGTCAATACAGCCTTGGCAGATTTAGGGGGAAATCAGTTAAATTTATACTTTTGAATGAACTGCCCTAGCATTCGACTGTAAAATTAGCAAATGCTGAGATGATCTACCTGACGAACTCAATTTGGATATGTAAAGCGGTGTACGGCGGTGAAATAGGTCAAAGAGGCGATTGTTTGAAATTTTAGTGGATCTTCCATCACAGGAAAGCGAACAGTTGAGCCGTATGTAAACTGCAACAATCGAAGCCCAATCCTCTGCGCTTGTTTACCGACTTGGTTGCTACGGATTTTAGTAATTTGGGACACTTAGTGTGTGAAGAATTTTGATGAAAAGAGAATATTTTGGCAGATAAAGGCCTGCTGCATACTGGCTTAAGCCACTGAATATATAATTTGGCGCGGAGGCATGACAACTCCTGCCGAGCAAAGGGAGCCAAATAGAAGATCTTCTACGCCGTCTAAACGCGCCTGGGAAGTACAGGCGCAGCAAGCAGCCAACGATTTATTGCCTGGTGACTACAACAAGAATACTAAACAGCCACACAACGACGCTAGCGTCTCGAGAAAAGATAGTAGTCCGAAAAGTATGGACTCTGCCGCTTCAGGCGGGGAAATTCGAGTCGAAGTTAGCGCCGACCTTGTAGAGGAATCAACGCCGCTGAATGCAGCTATGGAAAACGCCAACAAGGTCGATACCTCCAACGGTACTTTGAGCTTGGCTATACCTGGTAAAAATGGACAGAAATCCAGCTCGAGGGATCTCGAACTCACAGAAAGCGGGAAAGATTCGAATTGTAGCGACGACTCATTTGCCGGTCATTGGAGACTTTTTACTCGCGTTCTGAAGTCGAAGAGATTTGATTCCGAAAAACTTGAAAGCCTCTACCAGCGCTATATATTCCGCTTGAACCAGAAGTTTACGAGCTGGCTCATTTCGATTCTCATAGTTCTCAGTATTGTTTTAGTATTTTTGCAGTTCTTTAAAGAGCAGAAGAGCCCAGCATCTCAAAATATCGAAGGAATAATAATGGCAGTCTTTACTGTTATCTACATTGGTTTGGCGTATGTTGTCAATAGGAGTGGTTCGTCGGACAAACAAATGTCGGTGTCATCCCAAAAGCAACTTCGATGGGTTTCTTATGCACTTTTGGCTCTCTCTTGCGGGTTTGTGCTTACGGCGGTTCTCTGTCCTGTCGGGGAAAATGTCGTGGAAGACGCGAATTATTCGCCAAGCGATGGAGTCTGGATCACTATATTTTTTATTTACATGACTTATACTATGCTACCAGTGCGGATGCGAATTGCCGTGTTTGGGGGATGTTTGCTTCTAACTCTGCATCTTATTTCAAGCGCCGCTATGAATCGAAACAACGATAATCTATCCAGATTGGTAAGTACGATTCAGTTAAAAATTCCCGCGTTTTGAACGGGAGTATATCCTTAGAATGACTCGCTCCAACCAGATACGAGTCAGGTAGTTGCCGAATGGTTGTCGATTTCAGGGGCTTTTCTGGCTCTTTTAGCTTTTTTCGTTTCAACATGAATTATTAAAAACTTCGATCCAATAATTCTTCCCGCTAACTATTTTGTACGTTTGTGCCCTCAAAGGAGAGAAATCCAATAAACCCCCTTGATCGACCCTTTGGAAAAATACGGACAGGAATAAGCTGTTTCCCATTTTACAGTAATTCAAATGCCTGGTTGCTATATTTTTAGCTGCTGGCAATTGTGGTGCCTGAGTTTGGCCTTCGATTTCATCGATTATGGCAATTTGCGTGGTTCTATTCCCCTGTCTAACAGAACTGACGTCCATAAACAATAGTCCTGCGAGGTGCTAAACACGGAACCTCTAAATCATTCCGTACTCTGAACAAGCCATGAATTTCTCGAAATCCACATTTTCTAAAAGGCAATACCTTACTGCACCCGAGGTAAATAAAATGTGTAATTTTCATCGTGCCTTGAAAGGCTGTATTCGAGAATCAGGACGAGATTATTTTCATCCCCTTGTTGTAAACACACCGTTGTTGTAATTTGAGCCGAAACCTTTGAGCACACTAAAAGTTTTCATTTAGTACAGTAGCAATTTTAAAAATAATATTTTTAGGAATCTTCAAAGTGCATATAATGTTAACTCTCTGGGTTTTAAATCTTTATTGCGTTTTTTTTCAAGGGGATCTAGATTCCTCCCAATATCAGAGCGATTCACAGGTGCAAAAGTTCAGATGAGAATAAGCTACCCCTTGGCTGATTGGAACATTATTTTTCTACGCTTTTATGGATTGCTACAAACATCAAATCCTTGTTTGGTCAATTGAATTTTTATAAACAATGTTTGGGTGTTATCTGTCTGTCATTTGTGCTCTTGGGGGACCCAGGAAAGACTTGTAAATCATTTTTTCATACGACAGACTTATAGGATCCACTTATTAATGGAATTTTCCTGCTTTTCATTCGCGTTTGTCTGCACTTTCATGTAAATTTTTATTTTGCTTTTGACAGATTGTTTTTGAAAGACATGTGCGACAATTTACACTTCTTAGGTGGCCGAACGCCGTCCACTTATATATTACTTTAATTTCCTTTGCGAAACCTTCAGATCCAATTATTTCTTTTTACATGTACTTATACATTCCATGCACGAATTGTGGATCATTTATCCGTGTTGATAGACGGTCTTAGAAAAATAGAATTTTGCTCAAATGATACTTGACATTTGATATGTTGTAGAGATGGTGATGGAAAAAAATCTACTGCCACAATCTGTCCCCTAGAAGTGCATCCCTCTTTCTTGAATTCGACATTTACACTTTGTGTTGGTTCCTGTTGCTACTTGAAATAGTTTTTTTTACAAAAGAAAGCAATAGAAATTCTGTTTTTGTTCACAGCGTTTCTATTTTTAGATTTCTACCACAATTCACAACTTCCTAAACCAAAGGACTGCATGCATAACACATCCAATTTCATAACATGTCACGATGCTTGAGTATTGAAGTATTTTGACATTTTTTAGTATTGAAGTATTTGAATATTTTTTCATATGTAATGTTACCCTAAAAGAACACCCCTAAAAGTTTCTATCAACTGCTTCTTTTTATTCTCATCTACAACGTATTGAAGTGCCATTTTTGATCAGTGCAAATTATTCCCTTTGTGTGTATAATGCATATCTTTAAAAAGATAACAGACAGCATTCATTTTTTGACTGATTCATGCTGTCTCACTGAGAACTCATTTAATATTCATTACCAAGAGCTAAAATTACTTTTTCTTGCATTGTTAACTTAAAAACTGTAATTAACTGAATATGAAGACCTTTTTTACTCCATTTTTATAGTTGCAAATTTTATTTCTAGGTCATGCCATTGCAAAATAGCTGAAAGGTGAAACATATTTTTTGTAAACCACAGCAACTAGAATTTTGTAAATAAAGTACAGCACCATGGAACGTTTCTACCCCTCTGAGTTTGCCTCCTGTTTATAATTTAGGGCCTCTCATAACTCCCGAGTTTCTAAAGAGTTTCTAAACCATTAGCATAAGTTTTATTTTTAATTGTGTCAGCTGGGCCTCTTTAGGTCCAGGCCATAAAATTCCTGTATTTTTTCTAAATTTCATTGCTTTGTGATGTTATTGAGCAATAAAACAATAGAGCCCTTTGAAGTGGGATTTTGTATCAAGGCCTCACAAAGATGCTAATCTTGAACTAGTTTAAGTGAGGCTTTGGTGTGTTTCTGTCAAGCTTAGGTTGCTTAATTAATCTAATTATATGTATTTTCTAAAAATTCAAGAAGTTTAAAATAGTACAAAGTATAGTATGTTTACTTGAGGTTGTTTTGCAGGTAGTTTCAAAAGCAGCTGTTATTTTTGCAGCACTTGCAATATCAGTGGTATATTTGGTGTTTTTAGACAGACTGCCATTATCAGCCAGTTTTTGCTATTAAGGCCCACAGGGTCTCAGAAGGTCTTTCTTAGTGGCCTAACCACAACCATTTTGGGGGATAAATTGATACATTGTAGCAAGTTCATTGTGTGGTGGTCTGCAATTAATTCTTTTTGTGTATGTATTTTGTATACCAGTAATATATAATGAATCATACTTTTTTATATTTTTTTTAATCATACTTGAATATTGTGCAAATTCATGTTTTCATACTTCTTTCAAAAATTGACAATTTGATTTTGAAAAATTGGAGCTTAACCAATCGTAGAATATTATTTTTCACACCAAAATGCAGAATCTTTCCCAGAATTGTTGTGTCTAAGTAAATTTCACAATTGTGAAAAAAACAAAACACAAAATATGAAACTTGATTTGAAAGAGTGACTGTCCAATGATTGGCCCTTATAAATTTGCTAGATGCTGTAAAATTTCTTTATAAATTACTGTAATCCAGTTTTCCTGTAAGTCAAACACATAAATATCTGACAAACACAGGAAAAAATCCATGAAATGTAAAGTGTTCAACTTAAATGGGCTTTATGGCATGGTTGGTTTATCAAAATTTGATAAAACTAGGCCAGTGGTCTTGCTCCGACGAAGGGCATGCTCGAAACGTCAGCAAAACACCAATTTTTCCACAGCATTTAACTTAAATCTCAACTTTCACCTTTAGTTGTTGTTGTTCATGGTCTTCATTATGCTTCAACTTAGTCTAAAAAAGAAAAATGCACTGAATGTCCCATTATATTCTTAAATGCAAGATTTGATAGCTTTTGCTGTCAAATTTCCAAGTTTGACAAAAGGTTGGTTGTTGTTGTTCATGGTCTGCATTATGCTTCAACTTAGTCTAAAAAAGAAAAATGAGCTGAAAGTCCCATTATATTCTTAAATGCAAGATTTTGATAGCTTTTGCTGTCAAATTTCCAAGTTTGACAAAAGTTCTACCTGATAAGAAATCAAAAATGCCAATTCCATGCAATCCATGCAATTTCTTCTACTCGATAACACACAAACATTTCAAAATTTGTACTAGCAGCTGAAGTATTATGCAATAAACCTAGATGATTATTTTGTTCATTTCTTGTGAATTTGACTATCTAAAGCTACCCAAATTCACCCCAAATTTTGACACTACCCTTAATGGTTTAATCCCATGTTTCTGACATTGGGAAATATATCTTAACCACACATGTTCTGTGCATGGGTTTGGTGAGTTTTTACCTGTGAAAGGTAATTTGGCAAAACCTATTCTTTGATCTGTTTGCTAATAACATTCAAGAAGTCTATGTTTATATCATCCAACATGCAGGAGGCCAACAACAGTGCAATGCTGTCAGAATGTTTCAGGCTGTTATTAAAAAAAAGTAGCCGGCAGAGCTCTGGCTGGCTTGTTCTGACAGCACTGCCAATGCAAAGCTCTTAATTAACTCAGGAGCAATCCTCTTAATATCTGACCAGGAAAAGCAAGTTCAATGTTATTGTTAACGTGTTTCTTGGAAAGCCATTCAAATGCTTCTTCCCAATGCCAGATGTTGAAGCCATTCAAGTGTTTGAGTGGGAAGCCCCTAAAGTGTTGTTGTGACTACTGAAAGATAATTTTCAAACACAAAACTTTCTATGGTAATATTGTTTGATTTTTTAAGGACTAGTTTAGAACTTAATCAACCTGTAAAAAATGTTATGTCAATTGATTGTGAGTAGGATAAGAACGACAAATGTCACAAAAATTTACAAGTAGAGTACATACTCTTAAAATTAATCCAAAAACTAAAAATAGTAATTTGATATTATTATAGTTTGCAATTTATAGTCTGTGAAGGTTTGTTTCCCCCCCCCAGAACTTTATACTTTAAAAAAATTGAGCTTATTTCTTATGTATTTGGATATTGGAAGAGTGCAAAATAATAAAATAAGCATTTTTGATTTATATTTTTATGGGAAATGACTTCATTATGTAAAACATTCATTATGTACATTTTCTTGATAAGCCAAGGGTGGGTTTTCCTGGTTTTATGGGTAGAATTTGATTAATTAGGGAATCCACAATCATTGATAACTAACTTGAATGTTTATTAGGAATCTCTGTTTCATCAAACCCAATTTATTACCCATGCTTAAAACTTAACAAGAATTTTACCCACAATCTATTTCTACATATTTAATATCAATACACTCCCTTGGTGGTTGAAAACAAGGAAAACTAGCATGTTCAGATTCACATGCATAGTCTCACACAAAATGCTCCAATTGGATTTGTGTGGCACCAAAAAGTGTTCTTATTCTCACTATATAACTCGAACCCTGAAGGGAAGTGAAAATTGGTTCGAGTCATCAGGGTTCTACTGTATATAGAGCAGATTTCATATGAATGTAGTAAAACCAATTACAAAATGATTACACCAATTCTGAAACCTTTAGGAGTGGCTGCAAAGTAAATAGCAAATTACTCAAAACAGTAATCTGAAATCCACTCCGACTGTTACTAAGCTGGCCTAAGTATATATTTCTTTCCTAAGCTTTAGTTTTTCCCCATATACACACTTATCTAACAAACAGAATAAAAAAAACTAAAGAAGTAAAGACATGTAAATGATTCCTTGAATTGCATAATTTCTGGAGTATGCTCACAAGATGCCTAAAAGGTTTGATAAAATGTTTCCGGCTTATACTATTAAAATCCACATTTTCTCAACATAGGTTTTCAGAAAATGACTAAAAAGATCATACAAGATTAAGGCTTTCCAAACTCAAGGCTTTTTCATTTCTTCCTAGTTTGATAATTTTTGTGTCAAATGGGCAGCTGTAGAGACTCAAATGCATTTCTCAAAGTATATAAAACCATAATGAAAGCTATTTAGTGATAAAAGGAATATCTATCAGTCCCAACTTTCATTATAGGGCTTTTATCTTTACCACATTCATGCCAACTAAAAACATCTCTGATTTGCTGTCAGTTACTATGATAAAGGCATTCTTTTTATCACAAATTTATTTAATGATTTATATGTGAGTGCAAGTCGTCCATGGCTTGTTGTCAGTTATCTTTTATTGTATCCGATATTGGTGTTAGATAAGTTAATGAAATAATTAATAGTACAGATATTTCTTATTTTTTTGTGTTTTGTAGCTGTCCAGTTAGTATTACAATTTATACAAAGTATAACCTGTAAGCAGTTGTTTCCTCCTCTTTTTGACCACAATGCTTGCAGGGCGGGAGTATAGTACAGAGTTGTGACTCATTGTCCTCATTAGGCCCACTGGACTGGAATTTTTTTGGAAGAAACTTCCAGAATTGTGGAAGGGAGCAGGGATTTGTTTTTTCAGAGTTTTATTTGTTGACACCTGATACAACATGATACTTATGTTATAGCCCATATACACTTTCAACAAGACTTCACAAATGGAATTAGTGCTCTTTTTATTCATTTTGACCTGGTTGGCAAAAAAAAAGCACAGGAACCTCATCTTAACATTATTCTGGAGCCCTGAAACACCCAAGGGAACAATATCTTTTCTTTTCATTCTTACTTAGTTTAATTACTTTTGCTGAAATAAAATTATCTCTGGCATAAATAATAATAGAACTTATTTTTCTGTTACATGTATTTGGAAATTTGTAATCCTTGTTTTATTAGAAAAAGATTATTGGAGAAGTCTTGGAAAACGTTAAGTGATTTTGATGAAAACTTTGTTTTTCTGAGTTGTGAAGCAGATAATTGAGTGTAATTGGTTGTCAAGGGAAATGTATTATTATTATTATTATTATTATTCCAGATGTAAAAGTCATTTACATAAGATCATTATATTTATTGTACTGCACCTTCTTGTTGATGTGTGAACATATGAGACCTATGCATTTTTAAGAACCATATAATTTCATGTTTAGTAATCATGTCAAGAATAAAATGGCAATTTTGTTGATACCAGACTATACAGAGATAAGAGTTTCTCTAATAAGTTTTGCGTAATGTGTGCTAATGTTCATTATGTTAGAAGTTATCATAATCAGAGACAAAGCAAATTGATGTAGAGAGAAAACATCTGATTTTAGTGACTCGGAATAAAAAATGACATTTTAGAAGGAGTCTGCTTCTTTTTTAAACTGTGCTATGTGTTATTAATTAACCCTGCACTTAGGTGTTATGTTCCCAAGAATGGTTTTCCAAGTTGTAAGATATTGGGAAAGTGGAATATTTTAAAAGCATGATTAATAAATTATTTCTCACAATTGTATTATGTCAGAATAATCCACACCTCCCAGGAATGTTTGGCAAATGGCCCTCTCCAATTATTTTCGCTGTGCTAGGGTCTGATCTGTCTAGCCTGAATTTCAGCCTCCCCTTTGCTCTTTATTGTCTTTTGCAAAATGAAAATTCACCACAAAAATTATGTCACTTGTGAGTGTGTTGACTTGTAAAGTTTTTGCTTGACAGTATTTATGTAGTGGATAAGAAATTCTTCATAATTCAGATGTTTCCTTTTGCATGAGATACATGCATACATGTACCTGTCAACCCCGAAAGCTCCAAAATCATGAGATTGTGTTTCAAATACAACAACTGCATAATAAAATCACAATAAAATTTACCCAGGAGACATACAGTAAATATATCAGAAGTTTCAATTTTTTCCCCGGGAGACCAAGGGTAAAAACTGGGAGTCTCCCATGTAAACCAGGAGAGTTTCCAGGTATGCATGTGCGTGATAGGAAGACATTAGATAGTTTCTTGAATGACACATTTCAAACATGTAGATACATATTTATGGTGTGGCACATCTAGATTATTGTATAAGTACAACCAGTAGAATTTTTAGGCTTACAAGCATAGACTAATGCTGAAAGAGAAAAACGTTTTCTTTTATTTATCAGGATTGTTGGAAACTCAAGTATATGTTAATTAAATAAAGGAGAATGTATATTAGATGTTAAAGGTTACCATAGCTGAAATAAGATATGTTATTTTAAAACCTAGGAACAAAACTATTAATTTAATACTGTGGCACTTAGACTAAGATGTAACTTGATGTCTGAAATCAAATTCCAGAATATTGTTACATCCAGCAGTTTCCTTTCATTGAGCATGTAAAGTAGACACCTGTTATTACGTTATTTAATCTTGGCAATGGGATTTTCTGTAGCTTCAAGGGTCAGTGGCGGATGAGGTGGTGTGTTGGGTGTGGAGGCATCCCCTTTTCAGCAAAAAAAGAAAAGAAAAGAAAGAAAGAAAAAACTGATGTAAAAAACAATTTAAGACAATGATGCACCATGTTATATGTTGTCGATATCTATAGCAATAGAATTTCTGACTTCGACTAAAGCTTTACTAAAACCTGGATCTGACACTGGGGGTAGTGTCACAATGTTAGGGTTAATTTAAGCAGAGTAAATGGAGTCAAATTCACAAGAAATGAACAAAATACTCAGGTTTGTTAAATAACCTTCCATCTGCTAGATCAGTAAAAAGATTAGTATTTTTGTGTGTTATCGGGCAGATGGAAAGGGATTGCCAAATGGCATTTTGATCTCTTACCAGCTGAATAGTTTTCAAACTTGGAAATTTGATAGCAAAATATTTAAATCTTACTACCCATACAATGCACTTTCAGTTCCTTTTTCTTACAACTAAGTTGAAATAATATAATATAGGATTCTGAGTTGTTTAGACAGAACACTGGTCGTATTTTTTGTAACATTTTGTTGAAACAACTGTGACATAGCCCCTTTAACTGATACACACTACTGGAGAGAAACCTGTGATTTTCCTGTGAAAAAACCTGTGAATTCAGAAAACCTGTGAAAAAAACCTGTGATTTTATTTTGGACCAATTTCAGACAGATGAATGTCCAACAACAAACCTGTGAAAAACCTGTGAAATTATAAACCTGTGAAAATAACCTGTGAAAAAACCTGTGAAAATATAATTGAACAATTCCTGTGAAAAAACCTGTGAAAAAACCTGTGATAATATTTTTATTAGTTTTGCCTAGATGACTAGTTACAGAAACCTGTGAAAAAACCTGTGATAATAGTTTCAAGTTATTTTTCCCTAGAAACTTGCGAGGTTAACTGTGAAATACCCCTGTGAATTTTTTTGGTCAGAAGTAAGTATGATTTTATGAATCCTGTGATTTATTTTTCCAGAAACTTGTGAGATAAACCTGTGAAAAACCTGTAATATTTTTTGGTCACAAACTAGCAAGATTTTCAGAATCCTCTGATTTCATTTTCAATTATCTTTTTCAAATTTTGATCCCTTAAGCAAAATAATGGAGAGGGTAGGTGGATTACTCACAGTTTGGAATGATTTTAGAGGTGATAGAGTGGATTTCACATGACTGTCGTGAGTAATTCACAATTATTTTGTAATTATTCCCATATTTTATTCAGAAATGGTATTGTGGTTGGTTTCACGACAGTCATATGAACACCACTCTAAATTCCTGGAGTTTCAATTACAGCACTGGACCATTGGCCAACTCACTAGCATTATTATCTGCATTATAAGAATTTGTTTGTTTTTGAACATGCATTAAAATTGCAGGCTGCATCTTTTTTGTGCATTAAAAATTTGCATTCAATTATCAATTAATAAATTAATTATTTAATTAATTGACTGAAATTTAAGAAGCTATACAGTATTAGAAGCAATATGGAAGCCATCTGATCCTGACCATTGTCACTATTTTTTTGCACAGAATCCTCAAATCCCTGCTATTTGCATCCTTTTTCCATGACAATAACCCCCGGAGGGTCCTTGAAGGTTAAAATGGTAGGGATGACCGTCTGGAAGCCAGAATTTCCACCCTAAAATAATGCCTGTTAGAAAAAAATTGACTCCCTAAAAAATGCTGCTCAGCTCTAAAATACAAAAAAACAATAAACATCCTACCGACCGAAGGACAGACAGACCTCTCTTTTTTGTGACCACTAACAATATTCTGACAAAATTTGATATTTGCTAAAATATAAAAATTCAAAAAATTCAACCACTTTCATAGGCCTGCCAGCTCTCTAGATCTTCCCGGGATTCTCCAGGATCTTTAACAAATTTTCCATTTTCCAGCATCAAATCTCCAGGATTTTCATTCATATATAAGGGTACAAAAAAGTTAATGGAATCCGCGCCTTCGGTAAAGATTCGGCAAGCGTTCGGACGTTTTCGGATTCAGAATGGTTTCGGGAAAGACTCGGGGGAACGAGATCAGTTCCGACGAGTTCTCCAGATTTCAGAACTTCTGGGTTTGACAGGTGGAATGCACTTCTAGGTAAACTAAAATTTTGGTACTGTGAAAAAATATAACATAAAATTGTGTGCTTGAGCTCGAAGTTAACGAAAAACTGGTCTTTTCCCAGATCATCAAAGACAGGCATAAACGTGACAAAAAAACTTTTAGAAGAGCCTTCATAAAGCTGCAGTCGTTTAGCAGTTCAACCCACCTTTTAAATATGCTATTTTTGCGACATTGTGACACTTCCTTTCATAATTATGAAGAGGAGCAACTGAAAGAAGAAGACTGAAAGACTGTGTGGGCGCCATGTTTGATTCCTTTCACCACAACACAGGCATCCCGAGCGTGTGATCACGTGACACCAGTACTCTATTTTCATTGGTTACTTCTTGGAAAAAAGGCGGGAAAATCGAGGCATCCGCGGCGAGGCAGAGTGTTGAAATCGCTCGTTTTCGCCTCCAGAACTATGGTTTTCAGTCTTGCCTCTGCTGTGTCAACATTGAAAAGAAACTTAGAAGCTACAACGTAGATAGGCAAGTATTTGTTTATTTTAATATATGATTAAGTTTATTATGTTTTGTTGTTACGTTTGAAACTTCATCGTGTAAAAACCCGTACAGTGTCTGCCATCTCTGTCACAGCTAAGTTTCATATTAAACGTTGCGTTGTAAGCTTACTTTTTTAATATCTCTATGCACCAAAGTGCATTTCAAAGTGTATTTTGTTTCAAACTCGCAAACTGGCGAAAGCCGAAGGTCAAGTAAACAGCAAGTAAAAGAAACCGTTCTGCATTTTGTGAGTTTTTTCAATAATTTCTTCATGAACAAGCTCTAGAACCAGACGAAAGGCGCAGGGATGTCAACTCTTCTGGTTTGGTCAGGAGTGTCAATATTTTTTGCTTAGTTTACCGGGAAAACATCAAGAAAACTGCCATACATTTACTGAATTTTCTCTCGGGAGAATTTCAGGAAATTTCGGCATTTGAAAGCGGTCTCCAAAGATTAATTGGGTTGACATCCCTGAACGTTTGGTAAATGTTTAACGTTGTTAAGGCACATAGCCAGGAATTTTTTACAAGTATGGATGTCATAGAAGTAAGCAGAGCTTTTGATTTCTGAACCATGCATTATCATTTGCCGCCAGGAAAGGTAGACATGTGCATTCTGGTCTACATTTACTTAGCTAAAACGTACAGTGTAGCTGTAGGTGCCTGGAAAGCTAGCCGTCTACCAAGACTGTGCTTATATAAACTAATTTCTACTATTGCTGAAGCAAGATATGTTCATTGCTTCCATCCACACAGTTTAATCAAGTTACAAAGTTCCTGAATGCAACTGCAATCAACAAAACTCTTGGCTGCTCTAGCTGCTAGATCAGATGGTACTGGAATGGGAACCAATCAAGAATCTATAGCCAGGTGGCAAATGAGTACAAAGCACTGGCGGGAGTTATGCAAAGAACCAATATACTCAAGCATCTTTAGTGCAAGAAAACAAGCTCAAACTCAAGACTCAAGCAAGATTGTTGTTATACCTTTGTTTCTACAAACTGAAAAGCAACTACACTGGCCATATTGCTGTCTTTACAAACAAACAAGTGCAGCCAGAAAAAGACAACTCTTTTTAGCGAGGTGGGGGATACCTGGACACTGGTTTGGCAAGCAGCTCATCATATCTCCAGCTAGTAAACCCACCTTCTTGAATCTTCATTTGGAGCGAAAAACCCTAGGAAGAACCCTAAGAGACTCAATGCTTCAATGCATGTTAAACAATGTCTAACCTAGAACACAACTTTTGAATCATATTGAACACAGTGTTCTTGCTATTGACGTTGAACCATTCAAAATTCATGACAAAGCTGTGCTGTGGAAAAGGTGTACCTTATGTTTAATGAGCAAAATAATAAGGTGACATGAGTAAAATGATAGGGGCGTAGCCAGAGGGCCTGAGTCCCTCTCTTTGAAACCTAAAATAATGGAAACATTGGAAAAAATCCAAATATATTAGATAGAAAATAGCAACACAAATCCTGCCTTATTTCACATTGTCTCTATGTTGTTAACTGTTAGGATAGCCATTTCGATCAACAAAACCTGCAAACTGCCATTTCTGTATGGGAAAGAAAAGTTATTTCTGCCTATGCATTTGGTCAGGGTTCTGGGATCCTGGGAGGGGGGGACTCTAAGGTTAAAATGCTAGGGGTGACAGTCGGAAAACTCGAATTTTGACCCTAAAAAATACCTGATGGGAAAAAATTTCCACCCTAAAAAATACCCCTCAGTCTGAAAATACCCTAAAAAATACCAACAATTTTGACAGATTAAATTTTATTCTGGGCTGTTTATTTGATATACATCACATGTATCCTCTCGAGTTTCAAATACACTATCATTCCTTGAAATATTTTTGACCTATGTCCCTTATTTGCGTGAGAACCCCCTAAAAAAGACCTATTTTTTCTTACCATACCTTTTTGTATTTTCGAACCCCTAACAAATACCATAGCTGATTTCAACCCCTAAAAAATAAGATGGTCACCCCTAGCATTCAAATATAGGGAGTCCCCCTCCGGGTCTGGGATACTTAATATGTTATTCTCAGGATTTGTATCTCTTACCTGTAGCTAGTATCTCAAATATTTTCAAGATGGAATGCCAGGTAGAAGGTGGGATTCAAGCCATGCTTATTTGATATCCCAGGTAGATTCCATAATTTCCATCTATATTCCTAACTAATATTATGTAACATTTCATACAATCCCAGTACAATCACAACTTTTAAAGTTTGGACATTTAACCTGGGGTTAACTAACTAGAGGAACTCAGTTGGGGTAAGTCAGGGATCCACCTGCAGTTTCTGATCTGTAAAAAAAACTGTGAATCCATGTGAATTTTCACAGCATTTTCTCCCTAGTTTCACAGGTTTTTTCACAGGTTTTTCACAGGTTTTTTTCACAGGTTTTTTCACAGGTTTTTTCACAGGTTTTTTCACAGGTTTTTTCACAGTTTTTTCACAGGTTTTTTCACAGGTTTTCCACAGGTTTCAAACCTGTGAAAACGACCATCATCACAGGTTTCCAAAATTTACAAACCTGTGATTTTCCTGTGGTTTTCCTGTGAAAATCCTGTGATTTTTCACAGGAAAACCACAGGAAAATCACAGGTTTCTCTCCAGTAGTGACAATCTATCCACACTTTCCTCAAAAGCCCTTAAGTCATCAATTAGAATTTTTTTCTTAAGCCATGCAAGCTGGAGATAAAAATAGCTGATTTGCAACTGAACTGGAAGGAAAACTGAAATAATATAATATAGGATTCTGAGTTGTTTAGACAGAACACTGGTCGTATTTTTTGTAACATTTTGTTGAAACAACTGTGACATAGCCCCTTTAACTGATACAATCTATCCACACTTTCCTCAAAAGCCCTTAAGTCATCAATTAGAATTTTTTCTTAAGCCATGCAAGCTGGAGATAAAAATAGCTGATTTGCAACTGAACTGGGAAGGAAAACTGAATAATCCACCTTTTAAATTATTGTTTTGATTTCAATAAAGGTAGTAAGTGAGCATGGAAATTGTTGGTTTTAATTAAAGAAAAAAGCCAAACTGTTGCAAGAAAAAAAGGAGTTTTTATTTTTAAGTGGTGTTATATGCTTTTTAGTGCTATAATAAAATATGATCTAGATTAGAAGCATTGGTACTTATGCGCAAAAATAGGCTGTATACATAATGCAAGTGACAGTAAAAAGTCAGATCTTATCTTTAAATCAGTCTCTCTTCAGCTAGACAAAAACAAAAACTATAATTAAACCCCAAGAAAGAATATTGATTGATAACATTTTTTATACTTTTTTTATTTTCAGCTTGTTGGCAACTTGTTCCTTTTTATTTGTGCTAATTTAACTGGAGTCTTTACGCATTATCCCACTGAAATATCACAACGACAAGCATTCTTAGAAACAAGAAGATGTATTGAATCCAGACTTACTATTCAGAAGGAGAATCAAAATCAGGTAAAGTAATTTTATTGTGAGCTGTTATTTTATATCAAAATAATGTATTTTGATCTCAGGGAAAAAAGAAGGTTCTGAGAAAATTCAAAGAAAAAAAAACAGGAGAAATACAGAAAATATATTGAAAATTTGGAAAATAAAAAATCTTGCAACTCCCAGTAAAATCGTCAAAGTTGGCATCTCTGTATATACCGTTGAAGCGCAAAGGGTAATAGGGGCATCTAAACTGCTACTGTTTGATCTGAATTCAGACAGTTTTTGCAACAGGTAAAATCATTAAATTCCAGCATGTTTCTAAGCATGTTTGTTTCTAATAGTTTACAGAAATTCAAATAAATATTTAATACCCATACTCCCTAGCACACCAAGCTTTGTTGCTTTTTCCAGTGACAACTATCCCGGAAATGGTATTTGTGTTTTGGAATAAAAGTCTTTAGTCAGTGAATAAGTAAAGTTTTGTGTGCAAAAATGTGGGTTGCATATAACAGGAATAATACAAGATTAATTTTTTTGATTTTTTCATTTACAGGAGCGTTTATTGTTATCAGTGCTTCCACGCCATGTTGCCATTGAAATGAAGGATGATATTTCTAGTGGAATTTCACAAAATACTCAGTTCCATAAAATTTATATCCAACGGCATGAGAATGTCAGGTAAGAGCCTGTGTTTCCTGGAATTACCCCCCCCCCCCCCCTCTTGAATAACAAACAAACATTTTGCAAACAGACATTTATTTGTACAGACTGGTAAAGCTGAGGTTTTCCTAAAACACAGGGCAAGATAGAAGTGACTTCTACACACAAATGTCACAACCTCTGACTGGTTTGTCCAGTGTTACAAGAATAGCATCAGTGTTCTGCTTTGACAACAGTGTGTGCTTCACAACTATAAGAGGTTTGATTGGGAATAGCTAATGACATCTCACAAATTATTTCCAATCAGATTTCTGAAGAGTATCCAGGCACAGATCCAGGGGGTTCATCGGGCACAAATGAACCCCCCTCTCCCGACGAACCAATTTTTGGGGGATCGGTTTGCTAAAGACCTTTTGCCATTTTAGAGTGGCCCTTTTCTTTTATGTGACCCAATGTATATACTATTAAATTATTCATGATATAGCAACAACAGAGAAGGATTGGTATACCTCTATTTTTTTGGGCGTGGTGTCATCAGCAAAAATGAACCCCCTCTTAAAATCCTGGATGCACCACTGATATCAAAGCTACATTTTAGACAGTTTAAACTGAGTGAATGATCGATCTATAGCAAATCTCTGCAAAAACATTATTCACCTGATCGACTAGTTTCTCCAAGTTCTGAAACATGCGTGAAAGGGAAATGACATTTGTGTGCAGAGGAAACTTGAAGTTGAAAAACACAAGAAAGCAGAGAGGTAAAAGTAAATGCATGGAAATAAAAAGTAGCTTCTGCACACATGGAATGCTGAGTTGATCTTGGCCTAATTCTATCATCTCTGACTCGTTTTCTGTTGAGTGTTTGATTTTATAATCTCCATAAAATGAAATCCACTTATCACCATCTCCTGATTAAGTCTCCAAATTAAGAAATTATCATGGTCCGTAATCTAGGCGTAAATCCATTAGGAGAATACTGCAAAAAACTGAAAACACCGTCATTATTTTAAGCGTAAGTGAAAAAAGAGGAACAAAGTTAGGCATTTGATGGACATTTTAGGCATGTATCTATGCCTGCCAGGCACAATGTTGGACTTGTTGATGATATGATTGTACAGAACAGATACAGTGCATGTGGTCCTATTAATCAGCCCTAACATGAATACCTCGGGGGAGAGGAGAAATAATTAAAGAATGCTCTTCAAGAGTTATAACCCCACACAACTAAGATGACCCCAGGTTAGGCCCAAACACCTAAATCTAATCATTTCCTGAATGCCTTGGATGAGGAATTTGTGAGTGAATGAGTGCAATCAGGTAGCTTGTCACATTCAGGAAGAATGTCTGCTTTCCAGATGTTATGCTGTGAGATAATAGCTGAGTTTATAATAGTAGGCCTGGCCTGAGGTTATAATTTAATGCATAACGAATAACAGCATAAATAATTGTTATTAGAATTTAATTTATCAAAGAAATATGCAGCAATAATGTTAAGAACTGAAAATTAACGAGAAATTCGCTTTGCCTTTGGGTCTGGGATTTTGGGTATTTCTGTCCCGCCAGTCAAACAATCTAAGGTACCGTCCACACTACGCCGGCTAAATTTGAAAACGGCTAATTTGCTTCGAAAACGGAACAAATATTTTCCGTCCACACTACGCCGGCTAATTGTGAAAACGCACAAAAACGCCAGCTTAGCGCATGTGCGAAAAAGAAAAACTAGAGCCCGTGGTCATAATTTCCTCACAGACGTGTGGCACGACGTCATCGTTTTCGAAAAGATCCGTTTTCGCCGTCCACACTAAAACGCGTAGCCGACGTTTTCAAATTTAGCCACGTTCGGTAGCGTTTTCGAAAAGCTCCGTTTTCGGTGGAAAATTTAGCCGGCGTAGTGTGGACGGAAGGCACAACCGTGTAAATAATTAGCCGTTTTCAGATTTAGCCGGCGTAGTGTGGACGGTGCCTAAGCCTGGATCAGGTGCTTTTCCTGCAGTTGAATGGCTTTCTGTCGCGACGAAAACCCACTCGACGGCACTAGGTTGATTGGCTTAGGGGTGGACCATTAGAAATTGGGGGAGGGGGGGGGGGGGGGGGTGGCAATTCCCAAAAAAAAATTCGAGCAAGGCCAATCCTTCCAAAATAAAAATCTTGCAGGGATCCAAGCTAGTAAAAAACATGATACAAATTCAGAAAAAAATTCTTGCACTACCTCATCCCCGAAAAAAAAATTCATGCGCAAAAAAATTGCCACCCCCCCTCCCCCAATTTCTAATGGTCCACCCCTTAGATGGCTTGACTGGCGGGACAGAAAAACAACGCGAAACAATGGTTAAAGTGGCTATGCCAGGCCAGTGGTGATATGGAATTTAACCCATATGACCTCCGATTTTGATTCTTGTTTAGCTCATTAGGAGAGTCTAATAATAAAAGGCCATGAGCTCATCTCACATCATGGGAGATATTAAAAATAATGTATGTGTTTTTTTAGCATCC
Source organism: Scolanthus callimorphus (assembly GCA_033964015.1). NCBI lineage: Eukaryota > Metazoa > Cnidaria > Anthozoa > Actiniaria > Edwardsiidae > Scolanthus > Scolanthus callimorphus. Next base: position 6,559,887 of record CM066914.1, read on the forward strand.
TTTTCGCGGACATTGAAGGATTCACAGTTCTGTCGTCACAGTGTACTGCCCAATCACTCATCAAGACCTTGAATGAGCTTTATGCAAGATTTGACGAGTTGGCAGTGGTGAGTAAGGCTATTAGCTGAGCTTCCACTTGAGTGTCGATAGAGTGCAACATCATCTCGAACGATTGTCATCAATTGTCAAATAACCTCGCATTTCCCGGCTGTTTTCCCGTGTAAGAACCTGGAACAACTCACCAGCTGCGTCACAAATGCTTCCTTTGTTTAGTAAAACGATTCATGATGAAAGGAGAGCTGAACACAAATGTGTCCTCTGGGAATGGTTCTTACACGGCGGATTTCCCCATTTCCCCGAAAGAACGAAGCAATGTGTATAAATATACATGATCTAAAACAGTGCGAACCTATGAAATAGCCTGTCAGTGGCGTGCCCAGTCTACAGGGCTGGCCTGTAGCATATTTGGTGTGACTTTGGTACAAGTACCGTACTGCATTCATGTGCATGGCCTGTAGATTTGCAAAATCCTGCGTATGCCCGAGGCTGTGATTGCAACTTTTAAAAATCCTGCGTACGCACCAAACAATGAAATTTAATCGTAGATGCAAACAAAATTAGTCTTGTACAGATGGCGCAGTTCTTAGGCAATAGCTGGGCACATGTTACACTGAAATCACACCCTCTACATGCATTGCTACGTGACCTCAAAATTCAATGTTGCGATTGCCGATTTTTAGCCGTCAATCAAACCAAAACGGCCTCTTCAGTGGGTCGAAATTGATTGCCAAATCAACCAAAATGGTTTTAAGCTATCCTTTGGCTTCCTTGTCTCGAATGTTTTAACTTTCTGGTTCATGAAAATTAACATTACAATTTTATTGCGTAAAATCGCCAGTCGCAACAGTGAATTTTGAGGTCGCGTAGCAATGCCAATCAGTGTGTGTTAAGCCAATCAGAGTGCAGAAATGCAGTCATATTATAACAGATTGAGCTTATATTTCTTGTTGCTGTATGTTTATAGGAGAATCACTGCCTGCGAATCAAGATTCTTGGTGACTGTTACTATTGTGTGTCTGGGCTGCCGGACCCTCGGCCTGACCACGCCCATAGTTGTATCGAGATGGGGCTTGCTATGATTGATGCCATCTCGTGAGTAACTCTTACATGTTTTTGTTTACCGCTAGGACATATTTCGTATGACTGTGAAAAGTGCCGCGACAATGTTGTGCCGCACCGTGACCGTGACCGTGACGCGACTACGCGATTTCATTCCGAATCTACAGCAGGGCAGGTTCTGTGCCGCGACCGCGACAGTACCGCGCCATGTCGCGGCACTTTTCACAGTCATACGAAATCTGCTGTATTTGCATTCGAATCTGGACAGGAGCCCATTACCTAGGAGCGTCCATCTAGGGGTAGGAAAGTGTAACAGTGAATTGGAAAATGAAGCAGGTCTGAAGTTATTGCTCGTAGTGAGCGGAGAGCAACACTAATCTGCCACAGTAGCCCATTACCTAGGAGTGTCCATCTAGGGGTAGGAAGGTGTAACAGTGAATTGGAAAATGATTCAGGTCTGAAGTTATTGCTCGTAGTGAGCGGAGAGCAACACTAATCTGCTACAGTAGCCCATTACGTAGGAGCGTCCATCTAGGGGTAGGAAGGTATAACAGCGAATTGGAAAATGAAGCAGGTCTGGAGTTCTTTTAGAGCAATAGATTAACCGCTTGAATAATCTTCTCTGAACAAAGCATACGTTACCTTATTCTAATTGGCTGAGCGAATGTGTGACGTAAGCTTTGCGTGCAAAATGTGAAACTAAAAATACCTTCATACAGGCTTCATTTTCCAATACTCTGGACGCGCCGTAATTTTTACACAGTCATACGAAATCTGCTCTAGCATGGGTCGTAAATAGGCAAGAAAACGAAAAGTAACGCAATCGTCGCGCGCGAGAGAGATAACAGGTTCTGCCATTCAGGTAATGAGTAATGGTTTATTTTATGTCGAAGTGATCGCCCAATCTCCCGAGCTAAGAGCCCATGTATGAAACGCTCGACCTACACTGGGATTGTCACTACCGCGTCCCCTCAATTATTTAGACCGGAGTGTCCGGCCGGGGTTTGAACCCTCAACCTCCCGCACAACAGCCCGTCACTCTACACCTGCGCTAACCGGACGCAGGGTTCGTACGACCCCTGGAATGTACTGGAATTTAGTTGAGCGCCTGGAAAGTTTAAACAGTTGAAACTCCTGGAATTTCGAACAAACTCATTCGCAAAACCAAGAACGTAATGATCCGGAAAATCATTTTCAAGCTTAAAGTGATTTCCAAACTGGACAGCAGATTGAATATTGTCTTGGCAAACTCCTGGAAAATGTCAAAAAAGCTCCTTGAAACCCCTGCGTTTTTCGAATTTCTGGGCGTTCGAACCCTGGTTACGGCGGTAAGGTTATCTTTGACACATCCCTTTGACACATCCCTTTGACACATCCCTTTGACACATCCCTTTGACACATCCCTTTGACACATCCCATTTGACACATCCCTTTGGCACATCCCTTTGATACATCCCTTTGACAGATCCCTTTGACAAATCCCTTTGATACATCCCTTTGACAGATCCCTTTGTCAAATCCCTTTGATACATCCCTTTGACAGATCCCTTTGACAGATCCCTTTGACAGATCCCTTTGACAAATCCCTTTGATACATCCCTTTGACAGATCATCCCTTTGACAGATCATCCCTTTGACACATCTCTTTGACACATCCCTTCTTCCACAGGTTCGTTCGTGATGCGACTAATGTTAACCTGAACATGCGAGTTGGTGTACACATGGGCAAGGTACACAGTGGAGTACTGGGACTTGTCAAGTGGCAGTACGACGTGTGGTCTGATGACGTTACCATAGCTAATCACATGGAGTCAGGCGGCTATCCTGGGTAAGTATTTTTTACATGAATGTATTTGACTATTTTTATGTATGGACGCCCTCTGTGGAAATCAGCTTAACCAGTTGTCAGAGTTAGCGTCTGTAAATAAAGGTACCACACCATACCGTACCGTACCGTACCCAGGGCTCGACATTGGGCAATTCCAGAAAATAAAGATACCCCCCACACGGGCGGCATTTGGAAATTCCGATGGGATGGGGGGGTTTAAGAGCTCGGAATTCTGATTGCAAGGGGGGTTTTCGAAGCTGGATTTCTTTAACCTGCCTGGAATTCTATATGCATGGGGGGGGGGGGGGGGGTAAACCATTTTGGAAATTCTGGATGCATGGGGGGGTCAAAAACTAGTGCCGCCCGGGGGGGGGGGGGGGGGTACCTTTATTTTCTGGAATTGCCCATTAACCTTCTTCGCTAGGTGCCATTGGCGACCACTTCAAAACATTTTAGTCGCGAAAAAGCAATATTTAGTCGCCATATAAACGTGGATCTCAGCTGAACTCAGAAAGATGGGGTGTCATGTGGCGACTAGCTCCTAAATTGTGGTCGCCAAGCCCCAAATTTAGTCGCCATTGGCGACCATATAGTTGCAGTGTTGGGCCCTGGTACCATACAATGACCACAAGGTTAGCGGGAGTGTCACAGTTTGGGGATTGACTTTCTTAGCGGCAGTGTCACAGTTTGGGGGTTGACTTTCTTAGCGGCAGTGTCACAGTTTGGGGGTTGACTTTCTTAGCGGGAGTGTCACAGTTTGGGGGTTGACTTTCTTAGCGGGAGTGTCACAGTTTGGGGGTTGACTTTCTTAGCGGGAGTGTCACAGTTTGGGGGTTGACTTTCTTAGCGGCAGTGTCACAGTTTGGGGGTTGACTTTCTTAGCGGCAGTGTCACAGTTTGGGGGTTGACTTTCTTAGCGGCAGTGTCACAGTTTGGGGGTTGACTTTCTTAGCGGTAGTGTCACAGTTTGGGGGTTGACTTTCTTAGCGGCAGTGTCACAGTTTGGGGGTTGACTTTCTTAGCGGCAGTGTCACAGTTTGGGGGTTGACTTTCTTAGCGGGAGTGTCACAGTTTGGGGGTTGACTTTCTTAGCGGCAGTGTCACAGTTTGGGGGTTGACTTTCTTAGCGGCAGTGTCACAGTTTGGGGATTGACTTTCTTAGCGGCAGTGTCACAGTTTGTGGATTGACTTTCTTAGCGGCAGTGTCACAGTTTGGGGGTTGACTTTCTTAGCGGCAGTGTCACAGTTTGGGGGTTGACTTTCTTAGCGGCAGTGTCACAGTTTGGGGGTTGACTTTCTTAGCGGCAGTGTCACAGTTTGGGGTTGACTTTCTTAGCGGCAGTGTCACAGTTTGGGGGTTGACTTTCTTAGCGGCAGTGTCACAGTTTGGGGGTTGACTTTCTTAGCGGCAGTGTCACAGTTTGGGGGTTGACTTTCTTAGCGGCAGTGTCACAGTTTGGGGATTGACTTTCTTAGCGGCAGTGTCACAGTTTGGGGGTTGACTTTCTTAGCGGCAGTGTCACAGTTTGGGGGTTGACTTTCCTAGCGGCAGTGTCACAGTTTGGGGGTTGACTTTCTTAGCGGCAGTGTCACAGTTTGGGGGTTGACTTTCTTAGCGGCAGTGTAACAGTTTGGGGGTTGACTTTCTTAGCTTAAATCATCAATCATAATATGCGGATTATTCTCTCACATTCCCTGCTTAAAAGAGCCGCATTCAGTCGCCATTTTGTCAGCCTAGCAACATACCGAGTCGAGGAAAGCATCCTTTTCCATCGGCTGCTTTAGGGAATGTTGTGCGATATTTTCGATTGAATTTGGTAAATGAAGAAGACAATTTTGTTTGAAGATGGTTATTTCGAGATTTCTAGAGACCAGACAGACTAACATACCAGATAGACAAACCAACGGTCTGTTTACATAAGGCGAGCCCAGCCAAGAGGAAAGCGCCTGTTATATCGCCAGTATAACAGTGTTTATGCAGTGCAAATTGAGACCTCAACCAGCTAGTCCGGCAAATGAAATAATCATTGGCCCCTAGCAAATGTTTTTAATTGTGTTCTTTATTTGTTATTAGCCGTGTTCATATCACCAAGGAAGTACTGGATTGTTTGAATGGTGACTATAAAGTGGAGGACGGTAATGGACAGGATCGGGATGCTTACCTCAAGCAATATGGCATAGAGACGTATTTAGTCGTCGCAGAGCACCCAAGGGTGAGTTGGAGGTGTTAGTAAATTTTCCCGCGCATGAGATGGGTAACCTGTGGTTTGTATGCAGGTTACGATCGCATAGCCAAGAACGTCCAAGAAATAGAAGTGTTGCAAGAAAAATAGTTATGGCTGGAAGCTGCTCTTCGATCAGAAATTGCGATCGACATATTCATTGTTCGCTGCAATGAGCTCTTGAATACAGACCCGTAAATATTTTATTATTGTGAATATGACGCAATTCAGCCATATGACTGCTATGTCTTTATATTTAATAAACTATCTATCATCTATCTATCGGACAAAGCTGTTCTGATCTATTTTTATTGTTCTTCAAATGTTACAATTAAACGCGTGGGAGGAACATAAAAAACGGATTAGAAAAAAACCAATATGTGATTTTCTAATATATTTTCTCTGTGGATGCAACTTAATAAATGCTTTTCGGTTTTCTTTTACATGTGATGTCTTCTTTCTAATGGAAACACATCAGAAGGTAAGGCACATAATGGAATTTGGTTGTATCGCTAGATAAGCGCACCAGTTTGGTCTAGCCATGGAGTTATTATGCGGGTCCCGCATAATAATTCCATGGTCTAGCGCGTGGGTGTTGGTCAATTTATAAAACATTTTTTATTCGTTTTCCAGCGACCGAATCAAGAGCCTAAACACGAGCCTACACGAGAAAAGGACTTCGACACGAAGCTGAAGGGCCGGTAAGTTAGCCTATAACACGAAATCGGCATGATTTTACAACTTTACTCAAATGGGCTCGGCATGATATCACCACCGAGACATATGTTATGACAAAGGATTAGTGTCCTCGAAGTTATTAAGAGCTGAACCCGCCCACTACGAATGGTTATTTTTCGGCGTGACTATAGTTCCTGTTTTGCTGTGACTAGCGATTCAATATTCACGCGCCGAATGCAATGAGCCGTTCCATTAGGTCGATCGATGCCGCTTGAATAATTAATTTCCATTCTGATTGTCAAACAAAATATCTAGTAGTCCAGTTTCGAATTCTCTACTCTACCGCTGAATAGGCATCAACGGCGCATAAATACAGTGGGAGCCTCGATTTGAACCCGAAAGTTGCGAATACCAATGAGTCCAAAAAGTTTTGTCTATTGTCTCCATTCAAGCTTCATCAGTTTCTCGTCGGTATTCACAACTTTGTCTTCTTCAAACTGAGGCTCCCACTGAATTTTTGCGCCATCGATGCCCATTCAGCGGTAGAGTAGATAATTCGAAACTGGACTATCTTTCATTCATATCCAAATTTGGGCAAACACGTAATGGCACGGCTCATGGCATTCGACGCGTGTCGCAACTGAAGAAGTTAAGGTCACTCAAAAATAAGTGTTCGTAGTGAGTTGTTCAACTCTCAATAACTACAAGAAAAAAAGCACTTCGAATAACACTCATTCTTTGTGATAGAGGGGATTTCAGGTAACGGTCGAAATAACTACAAGAAAAAAAGCACTTCGAATAACACTCATTCTTGTGATAGAGGGGATTTCAGGTAACGGTCGAAATAACTACAAAAAAAGCACTTCGAATAACACTCATTCTTTGTGATAGAGGGGATTTCAGGTAACGGTCGAAATAACTACAAAAAAAGCACTTCGAATAACACTCATTCTTTGTGATAGAGGGGATTTCAGATAACGGTCGAAATAACTACAAAAAAAGCACTTCGAATAACACTCATTCTTTGTGATAGAGGGGATTTCAGATAACGGTCGAAATAACTACAAAAAAAGCACTTCGAATAACACTCATTCCTTGTGATAGAGGGGATTTCAGGTAACGGTCGAAATAACTACAAGAAAAAAAGCACTTCGAATAACACTCATTCTTTGTGATAGAGGGGATTTCAGGTAACGGTCGAAATAACTACAAGAAAAAAAGCACTTCGAATAACACTCATTCTTTGTGATAGAGGGGATTTCAGGTAACGGTCGAAATAACTACAAAAAAAGCACTTCGAATAACACTCATTCTTTGTGATAGAGGGGATTTCAGGTAACGGTCGAAATAACTACAAAAAAAGCACTTCGAATAACACTCATTCTTTGTGATAGAGGGGATTTCAGATAACGGTCGAAATAACTACAAAAAAAGCACTTCGAATAACACTCATTCTTTGTGATAGAGGGGATTTCAGATAACGGTCGAAATAACTACAAGAAAAAAAGCACTTCGAATAACACTCATTCTTTGTGATAGAGGGGATTTCAGATAACGGTCGAAATAACTACAAAAAAAGCACTTCGAATAACACTCATTCTTTGTGATAGAGGGGATTTCAGATAACGGTCGAAATAACTACAAGAAAAAAAGCACTTCGAATAACACTCATTCTTTGTGATAGAGGGGATTTCAGATAACGGTCGAAATAACTACAAAAAAAGCACTTCGAATAACACTCATTCTTTGTGATAGAGGGGATTTCAGATAACGGTCGAAATAACTACAAGAAAAAAAGCACTTCGAATAACACTCATTCTTTGTGATAGAGGGGATTTCAGATAACGGTCGAAATAACTACAAAAAAAGCACTTCGAATAACACTCATTCTTTGTGATAGAGGGGATTTCAGATAACGGTCGAAATAACTACAAAAAAAGCACTTCGAATAACACTCATTCTTTGTGATAGAGGGGATTTCAGATAACGGTCGAAATAACTACAAAAAAAGCACTTCGAATAACACTCATTCTTTGTGATAGAGGGGATTTCAGATAACGGTCGAAATAACTACAAGAAAAAAAGCACTTCGAATAACACTCATTCTTTGTGATAGAGGGGATTTCAGATAACGGTCGAAATAACTACAAAAAAGCACTTCGAATAACACTCATTCTTTGTGATAGAGGGGATTTCAGATAACGGTCGAAATAACTACAAAAAAAGCACTTCGAATAACACTCATTCTTTGTGATAGAGGGGATTTCAGATAACGGTCGAAATAACTACAAAAAAAGCACTTCGAATAACACTCATTCTTTGTGATAGAGGGGATTTCAGATAACGGTCGAAATAACTACAAAAAAAGCACTTCGAATAACACTCATTCTTTGTGATAGAGGGGATTTCAGATAACGGTCGAAATAACTACAAAAAAAGCACTTCGAATAACACTCATTCTTTGTGATAGAGGGGATTTCAGATAACGGTCGAAATAACTACAAAAAAAGCACTTCGAATAACACTCATTCTTTGTGATAGAGGGGATTTCAGATAACGGTCGAAATAACTACAAAAAAAGCACTTCGAATAACACTCATTCTTTGTGATAGAGGGGATTTCAGATAACGGTCGAAATAACTACAAAAAAAGCACTTCGAATAACACTCATTCTTTGTGATAGAGGGGATTTCAGATAACGGTCGAAATAACTACAAAAAAAGCACTTCGAATAACACTCATTCTTTGTGATAGAGGGGATTTCAGATAACGGTCGAAATAACTACAAAAAAAGCACTTCGAATAACACTCATTCTTTGTGATAGAGGGGATTTCAGATAACGGTCGAAATAACTACAAAAAAAGCACTTCGAATAACACTCATTCTTTGTGATAGAGGGGATTTCAGATAACGGTCGAAATAACTACAAAAAAAGCACTTCGAATAACACTCATTCTTTGTGATAGAGGGGATTTCAGATAACGGTCGAAATAACTACAAAAAAAGCACTTCGAATAACACTCATTCTTTGTGATAGAGGGGATTTCAGATAACGGTCGAAATAACTACAAAAAAAGCACTTCGAATAACACTCATTCTTTGTGATAGAGGGGATTTCAGATAACGGTCGAAATAACTACAAAAAAAGCACTTCGAATAACACTCATTCTTTGTGATAGAGGGGATTTCAGATAACGGTCGAAATAACTACAAAAAAAGCACTTCGAATAACACTCATTCTTTGTGATAGAGGGGATTTCAGATAACGGTCGAAATAACTACAAAAAAAGCACTTCGAATAACACTCATTCTTTGTGATAGAGGGGATTTCAGATAACGGTCGAAATAACTACAAAAAAAGCACTTCGAATAACACTCATTCTTTGTGATAGAGGGGATTTCAGATAACGGTCGAAATAACTACAAAAAAAGCACTTCGAATAACACTCATTCTTTGTGATAGAGGGGATTTCAGATAACGGTCGAAATAACTACAAAAAAAGCACTTCGAATAACACTCATTCTTTGTGATAGAGGGGATTTCAGATAACGGTCGAAATAACTACAAAAAAAGCACTTCGAATAACACTCATTCTTTGTGATAGAGGGGATTTCAGATAACGGTCGAAATAACTACAAAAAAAGCACTTCGAATAACACTCATTCTTTGTGATAGAGGGGATTTCAGATAACGGTCGAAATAACTACAAAAAAAGCACTTCGAATAACACTCATTCTTTGTGATAGAGGGGATTTCAGATAACGGTCGAAATAACTACAAAAAAAGCACTTCGAATAACACTCATTCTTTGTGATAGAGGGGATTTCAGATAACGGTCGAAATAACTACAAAAAAAGCACTTCGAATAACACTCATTCTTTGTGATAGAGGGGATTTCAGATAACGGTCGAAATAACTACAAAAAAAGCACTTCGAATAACACTCATTCTTTGTGATAGAGGGGATTTCAGATAACGGTCGAAATAACTACAAAAAAAGCACTTCGAATAACACTCATTCTTTGTGATAGAGGGGATTTCAGATAACGGTCGAAATAACTACAAAAAAGCACTTCGAATAACACTCATTCTTTGTGATAGAGGGGATTTCAGATAACGGTCGAAATAACTACAAAAAAAGCACTTCGAATAACACTCATTCTTTGTGATAGAGGGGATTTCAGATAACGGTCGAAATAACTACAAAAAAAGCACTTCGAATAACACTCATTCTTTGTGATAGAGGGGATTTCAGATAACGGTCGAAATAACTACAAAAAAAGCACTTCGAATAACACTCATTCTTTGTGATAGAGGGGATTTCAGATAACGGTCGAAATAACTACAAAAAAAGCACTTCGAATAACACTCATTCTTTGTGATAGAGGGGATTTCAGATAACGGTCGAAATAACTACAAAAAAAGCACTTCGAATAACACTCATTCTTTGTGATAGAGGGGATTTCAGATAACGGTCGAAATAACTACAAAAAAAGCACTTCGAATAACACTCATTCTTTGTGATAGAGGGGATTTCAGATAACGGTCGAAATAACTACAAAAAAAGCACTTCGAATAACACTCATTCTTTGTGATAGAGGGGATTTCAGATAACGGTCGAAATAACTACAAAAAAAGCACTTCGAATAACACTCATTCTTTGTGATAGAGGGGATTTCAGATAACGGTCAAAAGTGAGCCAGACGTGCTCTTAGTCAGCGCTTCTATTGGTCGAGAGCGCGCAATTGCTCACGTTACGACTAAACGCAAGTCTGACTTCGCCTCCTGATTGGTTTGTTGTTGAATGGCTTCCACTCCTGATTGGTTTGTTGTTAAATGGCTTCCACTCCTGATTGGCTGGTGGTTTTGTGTTTGCGTTTAGTATTCGACACTCATCTGAAATCCGCTCTAAGATATATCTCGGTGGTAACAGTTTTTAACCCCAGCTGTCAACTCATGTGGATTTTATTTCCCAGGCACTTAAATATACGTCACTGTAGTCCTAGGAAATAGCAAATAAAATCGGCGGGCAACTTTTTTGTGGGGAAACTTCAACCAAAGTAGAGGAGACACTTTTCTCTACTAATTATGGCGGAACCAACATGGTCGCCTTTCTATTGTATTCGTATTCCCATTAAAAACCAAGAATCTTACACACCTGTACCCAGACGGCAGGCGCGGATTGGTGGACACCAAATAAACCCTTTCGCGGTATTTCCATTTACTGCGCGCGATTTTTATAATTCCGTGAAAGCGTGAACCGCAAAATGGCTTCCACCAATCAAACTTTCGAAAATAGAAAAAGCACTTCAAAGACTCCATATAATTCAGTGCTTTAGCACCTCCAATGTTTGAAAATACCTGTGGAAAACTGGTTCACCTGTGGAAATTCTGTTAGAAATGCTTCACAAGCTGTTTATATTGGCTCGTTAATATTTTAACACACGGAAATATCACTATTTTGTCTGCAGCGATCTCGGAGGCCAAAAGAGATCAAAATCACGTTTTTAGAAACTCAAAATCACGGATCAAGAGCATGAAAAAGTATTCCACCGTTCACGTAGAGTGTCTTGTGCACGAATCACGAAAAAATGACTTTCAGTTTTAACGGGTCATTGAAGGAGAAACTGGTCGAACGGAAATAGCCCTGTACACACCTAATTCTAGATGCCACGATTACAATCGTAGCAATTTTCGGGAGTTTCACTGGCGGAAGCCAAAACGTTTGTCGGTTGGCTCTCGATTGTGAATTTCCACGGAATTATGAAAATCCCATTAATGGTTTTCTCAAACAAACGATGCCGAAAAAAGCTTTTAATGTCTCCAGAGACATAATTCTTTGCGGTTTAGGCGCGACGACTCCAGCATCGAAACGCCAATTCGATTAGACCTCAGGCCAGGATTTTGTCGTTGGGTTTTAAACCCTGCGTCCGATGGGTGTGACATAGTTTTGCTAGCCCATGCTAATGAGGTGAACTCAATCCGTCTAAATCTCGTGGAATTTCGCTCCATCCTTTGGTTTAAAACTGATTTGAGTGACGTGTTGTCATTGAATAGCAAACTAATGGTGATATTTTGAAAAATTCTTACCGTATTAGATGAACACATCAAACATATCATAACATTGTCACACCCATCGGACACGAGGCCCAGTCATCCGCTCCGCTGTTATTGTTTACTTCCAAACATTAATAATAAATAGAACTTCTTACGAGTTCTACAGGGTCCGACGTTTTTCGAGATTGGCGCCAAATAAAAACTTCTAGTCGCCAAATAGTGAAGTTTTGTCGCCATAATAGAAATCTAGTCGTCATCTTTTTCACCCGAATTAACGCTGTTGGCAACTAATTTTAAGAAGAGGATTTTTTAAAATCCTACAGACTGCTTGAAAGTTTTGCTCGTAAAATAGAACTACGGATAAATAAATAAACACGCTGAGTTTGATAAAGTCGACGTTTCGGCAAGTGCTGTCTTTATCCACAGTGAACTTCTGCAGAAACCCATTCATGGTGGAAATTCTGAATTTCTCATAACACACAAGAATGGGAAGTCTTCGGCTTTCCCATGCTATAAATGTGAAATCCGAATACACCCCATTCTGTGCAATGGGAAATTTAGCTTTCCCATCAATAGGTTTATGTTGAAATTCCCTGTGATCAAGGTAATAGCCGTATTCACACTAGAGACGGAAAACTCGTCTGAAACGAGTTTCTCGTCAGAAAAAGTTCCTGCTTTATGTCAATTCTGCTCAGAAACACTTTCTTGTTATCTGTCTAAACTTTCTCCTTCAAAAAAATTGTTTTCACTTGATCACAGAAGAACAGGGAACCATATTCAAGGCGAGAAACTCGTCTCAGACGGGAAACTCGTCTCTAGTGTGAATACAGCTAATGAAACTGTATCACTGTGTTTATCTATTTTAGATCCCTTTGTTGAATTTCTGCTCGCCAAACCTGAACTATATGGTCGTAATACCACGTCCTGTTCTACATTATTATTAATGTAGAACTTGCGAAACTTGTAAATGGATGCTTTTCTCTTGCCCGCTATTTGTATTTTATTTTTTGAGCAAAGCTTATTTCAACCTTTCCTTTAACACCTTTACAATAATGGCCGTCTTCGTACATTTTCTAATCTTTCTATCTGTTTTTCTTTGTGTTTGTCAGGTTGGGTATCCCGGATGATTTTTCGAACTCCCCTCAAGACACCGAAGACGAAGTGAATGAATTCCTTGGGAGCTCTATAGATGCTCGTAGTATTGAAAGGTGAGGAGCTACTACTGGGATGTAAGCCTTCTCGCAGGCGTTTGAGAGTAGTTTTGGGTCGAGAAACCAGAGTTTGCTTTAGTGTGGCCGCCATCTTGGATTTGTGACGAATTAGTGGCAAGAGAAAGTTCATTGCAAAGAAAATTAGGTTCTTATACAAATAAATCACTCCATTTTAACTGCAGAGAAACATAATATGCGTATACCCAAATTGCTTATCTGTATATCATTGTTTAGCAAACAAAGCAACTTTTTGTGTGTGTAAAATACAAGTGCGAAAATATTGTGTATTTATGTGTAGTACAATATTTTTCCCACTGACAACTTCTGAAAGAGACAAATCAGCCTGAATTTTGAGAAAGCTTGTTCCCTAAAATATTAGAACCTTTGCTCGGAAGTGTTACGGAATCCTATGAATAAGATCGCTCCTCTCAAGTAAACATTTTAGCCAACGCTCATTTCAGGGCTTCGAAAGACCCAGAAGCCGTTGCAATCTTAGCTTCTTTGTTATTAAAAAATTAGTTCCATTTTTTTAATATATTACTAAATATTTGTCAATTTATTTCAAAGTAATTTTCTAGATTATTGTGAGTGGAACGCATATTGTTATACACTCCAGAATTTCAGAAATATCGTGTTGAAAGCATTAGTTAAACTAGTCTTGGTTGTTATTTTCATATTTGGTGATTGGAATTTAATGTTTTCGGTGACCATCGGTCCCTTTAATTCCCGTAATCTCGATCCCAGATGGTATCTCTGTTAAAATGTGACACACATCTGTGAACGAAATTAGCTAAGAAATAGATCACGCGGAACGAAACTCGGGAATGGTGGACCAAAAAACGGGCCGCTGTGTTCTTCTCTGCTTTTCCCATTACTCGCGTCATTCGAATTTTCTAGAAATGCGCCTGACTACGCGACATCCAGAATGGAAGTTCTCAACATAACAGTTTTTACATCGAATACTGATTGCTTCTAACCCCCTTTGAAATCTATAAATAACAAAGTAGTTTAGTCTCGTTTTCTTGGCTTAGACGTGGGGCGTCTGGCAAATTGAAAACGCCTTGTGCGCACCTGTAGATTTACATATTACGATAAGATCTTGCCTTTAGAATCCTACGATCAAGTGTTCGATCTCGATTAAACGTTCTTTTTGATCACACATTCCATTTTCTTTTTCATCAGATTACGGAAGGATTACGTGCAGCCTGTGTTATTAACGTTCAAGAATCCGGCCAAGGAAGAATTAGTGAGTATGGGTAATTTCACGGCATGTTATGACAAATGGAAATAATTATGAGATGAATAAACTTTGCAAAAAACAGACGTGCTGGGCACAATATCATAGAACATAGCGTGCTTCTCGCTGTAGAATGTATTAGTGCTCACTTTGAAAGCGCGCTAGTCACGCACGCCGATTGGGGAAAATGTGCTTTTCATAGCGGCTCGGATACGAGTGATGTTTAGGTGACGTGTGGTTATAGAGCGGAATTCAAATACTATCAAAATTAAATCAGACTTGCGTTTTCTACGCGTTCCTATTTGTTGAGGTCTCGGTTCCTTGTTTGTGAGCCAATCAGAATGCAAAGATAACGCAGCGACTTTTGTATCTTTGGTCGCGACTAAACGCAAGCCATCATGACTTACTTCGTCTCCTGATTGGATTGTTGTTGAACGGCTTTCACAGTCCTCATTGGCTTATCTTAACTCATCTGAAATTTGTTCTATCAACAGCTTGGATCAGATGCTTTTTGTTGAACCTTTTTCTGTGTGAGAAAGCTACAGGAGGCGCGCTAAATAGAGGAAATTGAAAGATAGTTTTTTCTTTGTTTTGTCCAAGATTGTAGCACTCCCCCTCACAATAATATTGATATTTCCCAATCTAATATTACTTTTTCTTTGCGTTTAAAAAAAATTGCGTTCACACGTAGCGTTTTCGAATCGTTTCTGCCCGTCCACACGAATACGCTGTATCGTTTTGAAAACGCAAATAAGCCGTATTGCGCATGTGCAATACATGCGCAGTGAACTGGGACCGAGAATCTGAGGTAATCGTTTTCGGAAAAGTTCCATTCTCGAACCCAGAGCTCCCCGGCTCGTAACCTCGCGGGGGAGGCTCTGGTGACATCCATGTGGGGACCGTCCGTTTTTCAGGCGTCAACACGAATATGCTACGGTAGCGTTGTGGACGGACCTAAGTAAGCGTCCTTGACCTTTTTGCTTTTTCACATCGTTGTTTTATCAGCTTCTTTTCTGGCCTTTTCATAGTCGTGTCTGGGCAAAATTCTGGTATAGTTTATCAGCAACTTTTGTTGCTTTTCCGGCCGACTTGAGGCCAAGAATAGTCCCCAAGATAAATGCCCCCCTCACCCAGAAAAATAACACGGGGCAGGCATTTAGCTTGTCCTCCTCCCCAACCCAACAACCCTCCAACATCAATTTCCATCCGCCGCCCCTGTTTTTTAATTTTATTTTATTTCGTCGTTTATTGAGCTAAACATTTGGAAATGAAAAGACGGCTTTACAGCTTTATAGTTAAAACCGTTGTTTTGCGCTGTGAGTTTTCAAAACGTGGTTTGATTTTGATTTTGCTTTTTCTGTTCCGCCAATCAAACTATCATAAGCCAATCAGATCCTAGCCCCGTTCGGCCTAGTGCTGTCAACGGGGTTTTCGTCGCGACAGAAAGCCATTGGACTGCACTAGGCGAAACAAGGCAATTACCTGATTGGCTTAGATTGTTTGACTGGCGGAAAAAAACAAATCCTAAATTCAATGCGACGTTTTGAAAATACGCAGCGCGAAACAACGATTTTAGGTGTAACGTTACATCAATCAATCGTAGTGTAACGCAATCCTGTTTGTATTTCCCAGTACTCACACGAGCGCGACCGGATGTTCAAATCCTACACGTCCTGTGTCTTTCTAATCTTCATTTTCATAGTAGTGTAACGCAGTCCTGTTTGTATTTCCCAGTACTCACAAGAGCGCGATCGGATGTTCAAATCCTACACGTCCTGTGTCTTTCTAATCTTCATTTTCATAGTAGCTGTCCAGGTCCTTGTGCTTCCAAGGTAAGTTTTCCTATATCAAGAAAATTTCGCCAAACACAGAAAATTTCTGCAGAAACCCATCCATTGGAAAACCTGAATTTCCAAGGCACACGCATGGGAAGTGTTCGGAATTCACATGGATAGCCATGGGAAATCGGAACACTTCCCATTCTTCTACCATTGGAATTCAGTTTTTTCCATGAATGGGTTTCTGTTGAAAACTGTCGACTTGCTGACGCTTTAAAGGCCCACCACCAACCGAGAGCCTTTGCGGACTCTTAGCCAATCAGAGCACCCGAAAAACAATGGATCAATTTGAAAACAAGAGAAAACGGGGCGCAAAGGCTCCCGGTTGGTGATGGGCCTTTAACGCTTCCTTATTAGGAATTCCCCTTACCTTACTTGGAAGGTGTGTAATTATTTTTCCCGATATTTGATTTGAAAATACAGAGAAAAGGAGTGGTTCTTCAAATCCTGGTTTTATACGCGGGCTTTTGCTGTAGGCGAAACAGGACGAATGTGATTGGCTTAGATACTTTGACTGACGGGGCAGAAAAGGTTGCACCGTCACAGCTGTCTGTTGTGGCCTTTTCTGACCTTTTCTGAAATAGGTGTATACGCCATTTGGGTTTGTCTGTATTAAGTGAAAAAAGTGGTAATACCAAAAGTAGCAGCATCTGGTAAAAAAGAGCATTTCGTCTAGACTCTTGGAATCATTACTTCATTTCTCGTTATGCGTCGTGTTTCTGTTTCCGCAGGGGAAACGCGTAGGAGAGTTTTTGTTTTAAATTCTACACAAGCTTGAAGTTAAAACATCAAGTGCGTCCGCCAGAAACAAAAACAACTCACCCACGTCCACGAAAATATAAGAACTCAGCTGATTTATTCGACGGTCCCAATAGAACTGTCCAATAGATGGCATTCGTCAATCGTGTTACCCGACGTCCCGTATTTCCAAACATCATATTTTACACTTATTTCCTTTAAAGCGTCTATTGTTTCTCATTTCCTGTGCTTAACGTCTAAGCCGCTTTTTTGATCCTAAAAATAAAGATGAAAAGAAAATAAGGAAAATAAGGAATTAAATGAAATAATGAATAAACAAAATGCAATCAATACCACAACTCACAAATAAGTGGCGGGAAAATTGCGTTGCACAATGCTAATGTCTAATTTGATGGGCTATTTCCTCAGGGAATCCTATAAACAAAGGTGAAAAGAAGTGACAGAGATAAAACTAAAATAAATGTGAAATAAATAAATGTGAAGTTAGCGATAATAGATATGTCGTTTGATTGCTCTCGTTTGTTTTGCGACTTTCAGGAATTACGTGACACTAGCAGTATTTCTCTCCATGCTTGTCATTATTGGCGTGACGTACCTACTTGTCGTGTCGGAAAAATTTACGGTAAGGAGACGTGATATATCTTTTAGGGTAACAAATTATTTGAGCCACGCTCTTTTTGGTATCTTTTAGGGGTGATACTGTAAATTCCCGACGATCATACCGCCCCCCCCCCCCCCCCCCCCCCCCCCCTTGGATTCTACTAGACCAGGCACTTGCGCACCTTCACTGCTCGCAAGCACACACCTAGAAAATTCTATTATATATTTACAGCTTGATCGATAGCCTGTGATCATATTTGTTTCACCTGAGCATTCCTTAACCCCTTCTTTATGCATCGTTCAAATTCATCCGTGCATCAGCCGCGCCAGGTTTTAGGCGTGAAATGTTTGTCATTGGTCGTGTTTGTTAATCTCCTTATGGGAATTTATTTGTAGTTATTACCCGAGTGTCTGACGAACCTGTCGACGACAATCTGTCAATCACGTGTGATCTGCCGACTCATCGCCACCATTCTCATCCTTAGTCTATACATGGCCGCCATTGGCACCCTGGTACGTACTTCATTTGAGATCGTTGGATTGTACTGGCGTTACAATGTTTAGATTGTTTGTTTTGGTCATCAAAACTGCCAGAAACGTTCAAATACGCCAGCAAATTTATCTCTAAATATTTTAAGAATATAAAGGACCAATTTTGATCACAAGACGGATTGAAATTGTGATAGATTTCGACGGATTGACTTCGCTACTTTCAATATATCATTTGGTTAGCATGTCGGACACCGGGTCTTTAATATGTGAATTTTCAAAGGAGGGTTTATATTAGATGCGTGCACTGATGTAGGAAGTGTTGTGGGTACGAATGTTGTTTGAGGAGGGTTGGGTTGGTTATTTTGAGTTCCTTTGAATGGACTAGACTCCCTCTTCTAACTACGACTTGACTGACTGCGAAAAAGCGAAAGCATGCAAACAAGAAGTCAAACAGTAAGCAAACAAACAGAAAGACGAACGGTCGAAAAAAAAATACCCTTGTCTTTACTTCAGAACGTGTGCTTCATGTTCGCCACATGTGCCTATTTTTTCAGTTCGGATGTGACTCGGATGCGCGACCGAGCCTCGTCCCGTTTCCTGGAGATGGCAACGACACGGTGCAAAAGTGTAACGCAAGTCTTTACCCGCCATTATCAGTGGAGAATCAGACGTGTGACTACCCTCAGGTAACGCAATCTTCTCAGCCTTCTTGGTGATTCTATCCCAAATGGCGCATACAATGCAGAACCCTCTTTGAATGGCCGTTTTCACACTAGAGACGAACAAATCGTCTGGACGGACAAATCGTCTCAAGACGAACAAATCGTCTGATGTGAAAACGGGACGAACAAATTTCAGACGAACAAATCGTCTAAATTTGTTCGTCTGTTTGGCCGTCTATGAAGACGATTTTTCTTTGTTCATGTAGACGAACAAATCGACCAAAGTCCGACCTAAATTCACACTAGACGAACAAATCGTCAGACGATTTGTCCGTCCAGACGATTTGTTCGTCTTCTAGTGTGAAAACGGCCAATGATTATTCGATCGCGTGACTATAAGCCTAGAGGTGTAACTTTGAAAGCATATGCAGCGCACGTGTGAATTCTATTTTGATTATCCCATAAATAAACCAAACAAAAAAGTGTCAAAGTGTCAATCTTGTCCCTTGAGTAATAATACTGAAAAAGTAGTTGCCTGAGGTACCATGAATCTCTGCAAATCGCTGATATTAACGTAACTTTTGGTGACCAATTATTAATTAGTAGAAACCCACTAGCATTCTATGACGAGTACTGCAATCTGACTGCAATCTACTCGCCGACGCGTTCTACCGCATCCCTAAGGCTGAATCCGGGATTCCTTGGTGTTACGGAAAGCTTTGTTTTCCATTGTCTCGTTATAAGTTCTTTGTTCGTGACTTTTGTTCCATTGTTTTCATGCCTCTGGTGCTCCATAACACCAAGAAATTGCCCTGAATCCCTATCGTAGTTTAACTGTCAGTTGTTGGGAAGCCATTTCACGGCAAGTTTATGCACATGGTTCAATGACGCATTTGCTTTGATTTCTTCAGTACTTCACGTTCTGCGTGGCTCTGGTAATGATCGGTTGTGCAGTCTTCCTCCAGCTCAGCACCACGCACAAGTTCTCTCTGCTAACAATCATGGCCATTATTTATATTCTGTTGATGGAATATGTGGCGTATGAGCAGTTCTACAGACACGACTTCTTGCAGTACTGCGCGTAAGTAGATTATGAAGGGTCTAGGATCTAAAGTTGCAGCTCCGTTGTTCTTGCCCTTTGGCAAGAAAAGCGAAGGATATTTCTCAATACTTCGAGAATTCGTTTGCGAATTGCTTTACATTGTAAATGAAAATGGTTCGAGATTCCCCAGACATCCCAGCTAGTATTTCCGATAGCGTTTTCCCCTTTGCAAATGTTCTTGACTTTCTCATCATCCGGGAACTTGTTGAAGTGAAAATGGCGCGAAAAAAATCGGCGCGAAAAGTATCGGGACAGAAGCGCGTGTTATTCCACGGTGGAACATTTTTGCAAATGATGGTCTTTTTCAAGTTCATGCTCCACCGTTCGTTAAGCTGAAATCACCGAATATCTTTCAGAATGTACTGGAATAACCCCCCCCCCCTCCTTAAAACGTGGGGTCTAACGTATTATCCACGGGCGAACAAAAAAACAATAAACGGACTAGTAGCGATTTTAGGAGTTTTTGACAAACATTGACCTCCAGCCAAGAACTTATAGAGTAAAGAGTCGTCCTAGAATTTACCGAAGCTCATTTTACATTCCAGAAAATTGCTTTTTTTCGCGCCATTTTCACTTGAGCAAACTTCTGGATGACGATGAGCGACTTTTCCGTCACCGCGTTTTTCCAGTACACTCTGAAAGATATCTGGTGATTTCGGCACGACGAATGGTCTAGCATGAACTTGAGACAATCCACCATTCCAAAAATCCTTTAACTGTGGAAATATAGACGCGACTTGTAGACTGACAAATGATGAGTGTTGATTATTGTTTATATCTCAGATTACAACACAAGGCCGACAGCTTTATAAGATGGAAAAATTTGTCCATATTGGTCGTCGTGATTTTCATAATGGCTTTAAGTGCACATGGTTATTTGGTAAGTTAGTTATTCCAGCCTTTGGAAAGCCTATCAAAATTTAAATGGTCTGTCCCTTAGCTTTGGACGTTCACTTTAGTATTAGAAATGTGGTCGACGAATCAATCCTTCTTATTTTTCCTCAGCACGAGCAGATATCGCGATTAGATTTCCTATGGAAGCTACAGGCATCGGAAGAAAAGAAAGAAATGGAGCAGCTTCGCGAGTATAATAAAAAGTTGTTGTACAACATCTTACCTGTTCACGTAGCGCAGCATTTCCTTCGACAGAAGACGAATAAAAACGAGGTTAGTAACATCCCTTTTCCGGAAAGATTGCATGTTTTGGCGATTCTTCTCCTCGTTTGTAGGTGGAATTTTCTCAGGGCAAAAAATGATATTTTTAACTGTGAAAGGACGTTTGGTTGCGCGCAAAATTGTTTCCTCCTTTAGTAAGCCCGTCGTTTGTCGACTCCTCAGATATGCCGTTTGGAAGCTGAATCAGTCCCGGTTTTTTTTTTTTGCACCTCGCGGCGATTTTTCTATGAAAATTGTTTTGGAGCCATAGGGACTGGGAATGAGTACTATGACACGGCACGCAATGAGTTGTGGGACAGGCGCGATCCCAAAACTCTCTGTGCGCCCTGTTAAAACTATCCCACCAACCTCTGCGCGCCGACAAAACCCGGAAAGCGTCTGTTACGAGGCTGAAACTGAATTACGCTGAATCTCAAGAGCTCTACTGGCAGGCAAGCGTCTCAATAAGCACAGACTCTGAGGTTGGTCTCTGCCAGAGAGGGTTTATTACGCCCCGAGTGGTTTTTTGACGTCCCCCTTGAACCAAATTATCCTCTTCCTACAGGATCTTTACTACCAGTCGTGTGACAAAGTGGCGGTCATGTTCTCAAATATTTGTAACTTCTCCGACTTCTACACCGAGTTAGATGCCAATGGCGAGGGAGTGGAGTGCTTAAGGTTGCTGAATGAGATCTTAGCCGACTTCGACGAGGTTGGTAAAAATTGTTGACTTTCAAAAAGATAAAAAAAGTAATTCGGGATGTAGGTCAGATAAAGGTCAGATGGTCAGATAAGGGAAGCCATTTCCCGGCCAAATCGTAGAGTTCTAGGGTGCTTTTTCCAGTTCGCGCCACACACTATGAATTTCCCGCTAAACATTGGCATGCACCGAAAACGTCTACTTTGCTTCGTGTTTTCCCAGTTTTTCTTTGCCTGTTTCTTGGGTCAGTACAGTATCTGAGTTGAGTTAAGAACCAATACATGTTTGGAATGAAAAAAAGCTCAAATTCAAAGCTTATTTTTTCAGTAAATTACTGTCTGCACTGATTTGTTTAAATGAAGTATTTTTATAAACATGTCATTTCAAATTGCAAATGCAAAAAGAAAGCTGTAGCCAAAAATTGAAACAAAATAAATCTGTTAAAACCTACGAAGGAAAAAAAAAGACAGAAACAGTCTAGTTTCCTATATGTAAAAGTTTTGAAGTAGTATTTCAAGTCTTTTTGCTCCATCATAAGAATTGTAATTTCTAAAATTGTAATTGTTTTCTGTTTTGCAGTTGCTATCAGAACCTCAGTTCCATTGCATCGAGAAAATCAAAACCATCGGTGAGACGTATATGGCTGCGTCAGGCATCAAACCCGAATCACAGGTGAGTGGGCTGAATTATAGACACGACGTTTTGTTGGATGAAATATTCGTTGGTATAGAAATGAGTGAAATTGATGTTTGCTCACTTTTCTCCGTTTTTTGTTGCAGGAGAAACTCGCAACTTTGAATCACATTTGCACAATGGCGGATTTCGCGATGGCCATGAAGCGAAAGCTGGAAGACATCAATCTTCATTCGTTCAACAATTTCGCCATGAAAGTTGGTACGTCCCTGACAACGTTTTTCTTCTGGGCGAGACCATGCTCAAGGATCAAACCAGAGTTGAAAATAATAACGCTTTTCTTGGTTGTCTCTACTGGAAAATTGGCCGGACATATCTGAAATTTGGCGATTTTGATCGAACAATCTCCGATGATCGGCAGTAATTTCCATCTCTGCAAGCGGATTTTTTAAATTCCGGCCGCTAAAAATATAACCCAGCGATGGTGACCTTTGGCCGTGCAGCTTCTGCAGAGACGCTGGATCATCGAGCAAGACGCTTACTGATGTAGTAGGAGATATTTACGCGCAACACTTCTACAGAAAATGCGATAATGTCTCTTTCATAATATTTTATTTAATAATAAAATTATTTAATTCTTTGATTATTTTTTCAGGTCTAAATTTTGGTCCCGTTGTAGCGGGAGTCATCGGAGCACACAAACCCCAGTATGACATCTGGGGAGACACTGTCAATGTTGCAAGTAGGATGTACAGTACAGGAAAGGATAACCATATTCAGGTCGGTATCAACGCCAGCCTTTCTTTACAGTCATACGCTGGGGCCAATCCAGTTCAACATTGGTTTCAACATTATTCAGCAATTGTTGAGCGCGCCATGTCGAACGATCTCGCGCGACACCCCCATTCGACATCGTTCAACATTGTTGAATGACAATAGGCGTGGTTCACTGCACTTCACATTGTAGTTCAACGTGGCGCGTCCAACAAATGTTTAATCATGTTGAATCAAATGTTGAATTGGTATTGGCAACAGCATTAAGTTTTCTCGACTTTCTCAGATTTCGTGGCTTTTGGGCTTTCTGTGGCAAAGACAAAATTGAGCAGGGAAAAACAGCCTCTAGCCTCTTTTTGCATGGTTTTGGGCATCGAGGGCGCGGGAACGAGGGTAGGAATTCTGGTTATACTCGCCTTCAGTATTCTTTCCCCCGAAATAATACCACAGGGATCCAGAGAACAAATAAGATGCAGAGAACAAATAAGATACCCTGATCAGCCAATCAAAATGTTCAGTCATAAATTAATACATGTTATTGTTGCAGGTGACAAAAACAATGTATGAAATTCTCTCCACTCGTGGTTACACGTTCGACTGCCGTGGTCTAGTGGCAGTAAAAGGGAAAGGGAAAATGGTGACTTATTGGTTACTAGGCAAAGAAGGCACAGGAAACCCAGACCAGTGAGGTCACTCCTCCATGGCGTCTTGACAAGGGATTGGTTTGTAAAGCACCAGACTATTGCATGTAGTGAGGCAAATACGTGTACAGGATGCTCCTGTAACAGGAGTTATAGCAAAGCACAAGAAATCGTCTACGCTCTTTGCGGGATAAATGCACAACCAAAGTAATTCGCGGGGTTAGCTGATTAATTTGTTCAGGACTATCGAGAAAGTGAACAAAAATTAATGGGGAAAAATTGACCTGCCTTTAATTGGCCCACGGGAAATGTTTTGTTGTCCAGTGGTAAACACATCGCCCATAGATCCGCGCCGAACATCTTTTAAAGTTGAGTAGAGTTTCGCGACTGTTGTTCAGCGGCATGCTATAAATTTTAATTCTTTTTAGATTATCGGATGCTTTTGTAATGAGAAAGCTAACGCTAAGCGAGCAAAAAGAAGTTTCATATTGTTATTAAGAACGCGCAATACGTTTATAAGCCTAATTTTACAGCTAAAGTCGTTGTGTCGAGCTTCACATGTTTGGGACTTTGGGTTTTTCTGTTCCGCAAATCAAACCATCTAAGCCAATCAGGTCATGCCTTGTTTCGCCTAGTGCAGTCGACTGGCTTTCTGTCGCGACGAAAACCCAGTCGACTGCACTAGACTAAGTAGCACAACGACCTGATTGGTTTAGAGGGTTTGACTGCCGGAAATCAAACCACGTTGAACCACGCTCAGCTTTTTACGCAATTTTACATTTTTAAAGTTTTTAAAATAATTTCTTAGCTGTCTCTTCGCCACTCGGAACAACACGAACCTTTCAAGAAGGTGGACATCCCTGGGACCGCTACTTATTATTGAGTTCACGTTAAAAGCAGGTTCAGAGAACGTATAACGGGGCTTCTTTAGTTGGGGTTTAGCTGAGATGGGATGGAACTATATGTTCACAGCCGTTCTTTGCGTCGATCGTCACACAAACGATTCCCCTGGACAAGCGTGGTCGTGAGTGTTGCGTGAACGTTCTAAAGGACAACTACTCAACAGATTAGGGGTTATGGTGATTTATATATGGACGTTAACAACGCATTTTTCTATTACCCAAGATAGTTACGGGAAATGGCTGCAAATAGCCATATTGTAACTTATTGTACATTAGTATATCATGCGTACTTTATGTCAATAGGACGGCGAAGGTGTAACCAAGGCAACTTCCTTGGTGTAACTTTATAGAGCCTGTCTACACAATTGGGAGTTTGCAGGTGTTGCGTGACATTTTTAATCTTGATCCTAATAAAATGAAACTACCATATTGAAAAGAGCTTGCCGAAATCAGAAAAAGACGAAAATTTGAGTTGATTTGGGTAAATGTTAGCAAAGTTATTGGCGCCCGAAGTAGGCCGTTTCTCTATACGTTTAATGTTGTGGTGGGCAAGAGTTGCCTACCACAACATTAAACCTATAGGAAAACAACCAACTTCCGACGCTCATAACTTCTGTGTTATTTATCGAAATCACTCAAATTTGAGGATTTTACAGATTTCGGTGAGCTCTTTCCAAATATGGTATTTTTATTTTGCTGGGATCAAAATTAAAAATGTCACGCAACACCTGCAAACTCCCCATTCTGCTGTCTCTACGCCAACTAACAAACCGCGGTTTGGCTTTTCGGGTTTTGAGAGGAGAGGCTCCAAAACCAAATTTTCCACCATAAAATGCAAACTAAATAAAATGCAAACACACTAGAAAAAACCCGCGTGCCTGTCTTAAAAGGTTTGATGTACGGAAGCCAAACAGCAGTTTGACGTTTGGAAATGTAAAGCGGGAGTTCGCAGAATTATGAAATGGCAGTAGTGGCTGATTTGCGAGGTGTGATTTGTCGGGCCGATTTCTTGTTAACTTCATTCGGTGTGAAAAATCCGTTGCATCGCATCAGATGTTTGTGTGTTGCGTACAATTTTCGTCGGAGCAAAATAAATAAATAAATAAATAAATACAAAGTTGACTCGAAATATCACAGCGTGTAAATCTTCCATAATACGAGGCGATCCGCTCCAGCAAAGCGGGCACCATATAATATGGAGTCTCCCTTTGCTTGCCGTGCTGTCCGGTCTTGTCCGCCTCTTGTAGACAGGCCCATAGACGT
The DNA here is from genome assembly GCA_033964015.1 of Scolanthus callimorphus. NCBI lineage: Eukaryota > Metazoa > Cnidaria > Anthozoa > Actiniaria > Edwardsiidae > Scolanthus > Scolanthus callimorphus. Next base: position 6,585,761 of record CM066914.1, read on the forward strand.
GCGTAAGGTCCGCACGTCCAATGCGCACGGATATAAGGTGGGTTGAGGCATTTAAAATGAGTTAGAGTAAAGTGGTTGATCTGTTCGAATGTAGATTGAAGCCAGCCTGATCTTAAAAGCGATTCATTGCAAATAAATAAAACAGAAAGATCAGTAAGTTGCTTTAACCCATTTCTAAATGCCACAAATCTGCCCATTCAAAGAGCTGCGCGCCCGTCCTTTAATATTTTGTAGAAACTACTCAACCTTGTAGGTTTACGTCCACCTCCCTCGGAGGATAGTGAAAACACTGCTGTTGTAGCCCTGTGCAGAACAAGACCGCATGTGTGTAATATATATAAATATAATATATAATATATAGTTTTTTTGCTTTTATTAGTTGATTCTCATCCGCTTCGGTAGAGTTCATTGGCACTTCCTACCTTCGCGTCTTATCGTCACGTCAAGTGTTCTGTCAGATCGAATCTTGTGTTTCATCTGTTCAAATCGCTGAAAATTTACCTTTCGCTCAGACGATAAGGTGAAAATAGCACATCCATATTCTAACAGTTTACGGAATGATTTCTTTCGAAAAACACAAAACAAAGGGGCAAGTTTCCCTCTAGCAAGTTGAATCGGCGAAACTCTTTTAGCTGGCGAGATATAAGCTTAACTCTGATTGGCTGATAGTAGTCGCAGGAAAATAAAGCTTCGTTGTGATTGGTCCATTTTCGCCACATGATTCTCATCCAGAACGTTTCACCCCGTGACGTTGATCAGACGCTAAGGTAGGAAGTGACAACGAACTCTACCGAAAAGCGGCTGGGAATCAGGCTAAGTACAAAGTTACATTCCCTCTTTTTAAGAGCCTTACTACGTCACTGCTTCGTTGGCATAGAAATTCAGAAGCGAGATAATAATGCATCCATGCCCATCAGCGGTTTTAAATAAGTTGATGCAATGTTTTCAGTGGTTTTTAATAACTCAAGTGGCGGACATTGTTTGTAGGTCCAGTTCTAGAAATTAATGATTTTTTTAAATTACTGTAGTTTATCTGACATTGTTTGATCAAAATCCACTAAAATTCGACTATTGTCCGATACAAATTATATTGTTGGTCATAATGTCCGGTAATCGAGGGGCGCATAATAAATGTCAGACCAATTTTTAAATACGTCCGTCCAAAAACAGAGGTTTGATAGAAAATATAGGGCCGATCAACTAAAATATATGATTTCCAGCACTGATTCGTTATTCTCTCGGGTAATTCGGTGTCTCGGATTGAAACTCAACAATAACAAACGGGCAACTGACTGAGGCTCTCTAAGGACTGCCAGTGTGTGCTATTATATTTGGCATGTTAATAGAGCGGGTTTTGCATGAAAATGTTAACGCCGCGAGCGTGTCAACTTAGTGCGAGGAATCCACTTTGTTGCCGCGACTTTGTCATTTTGTTTCATGCCTTTAGAGATTAGCTCTAACAGGCTCTCGAAAATGAACTTGTGGTCCCTTGCGTTGTAAAGCGAATGTCACTTGATTGACACCAAACTAGTCGGAGCATAGCCAATCCTAAAATCACAACTGGCATGACTGAATGGATTCCCAATTACCTACAAGTTGCTGTTGAATGGCTTCATTTTCGTACAATTTAAAAACAGTTTGGCAAGTGATTGCAACTTTTTAAAATCTGGCTGGTGTTAAACTATCTAAGAGAATCACAGGTGGAACTTAGTTTTAAGCCGCTTTCTAATTGGTTGACAGAAAACCCATACAGCAGCAACTTGTAACTTGATTTTGTTTGTCCTCAAAACTGGTTTTACGGCAGCTTGAAGTAAAATCACCAGTACTTCTTTTAAACCTCAATGTCAAGAGAAAAGTAGCATGCATCAAAGAGAAAAGGTGTCATGATTTTAATCCCCAGGTAAAGTTTTCAGTGTTTCAAGTTGTTGAGTGACTGCAATTCAAAAAAAAAAATTTTGGAAGCTGTTCTGACCTGCTCAGTACTAGTTGTTTTACTGTTACCCTCATGTATAGGCTTGGCGACACTTGCAATGCTTTTGGACTTTACCTGGGCCCAATAAGTTGATCATTTTTAAATTCAGTAATGAAATTATAATATATTACGTATTCTATTGGGAAAATTAATAAACAGATATGTAAATAGCTCTCAATGAGAATGAATAATCTGACTGAAAGCAAAGACTGATATTGTCACAGTTTTTAGATAAACTGATACTGTTGTTGAACCCTTATAATCTGAGGAACATTCAAAATAATGAAAGAGATCAAACATTCATGGTAAAACTTTAGGGTTTATGTTTTGTTGCCCTTCAATTACCACTTGTGCTTGTATTGCATTTAACATCCACACTCGGTTGGTCATCAAAAAGCACTGGATTTCCAGGGTGGGTAACCTCGTACCAGAGCAAACATCCAGGTCGGGTAAACAAAACTTACAGGGTGACATGAGAAAATTCCAGGGTGGGTAGGGACAATCTAAAATTTCCAGGGTGGGTGACTGAACCTGGGTTCCTCAACAGGAATAGGGAATTGGACATTTCAGATATTTTTCACTGGAAATCTCAAGGGGATGAGGGTTCCTTGCATAAATTTGTTTCTTGTTGGGGGTATTGATAATTATTTTTATGGAATTACACAATGGGAATTAGCAACTAGGGTTTGGATAGAAAAGAAAAAACCTCAGATCAGCAAGAAATTTAAACATCCAGACTAGAAGAAGCTTTCATTTTCTATAATAAGGTATTTTTACAGCAAGTTCCTTTACAAATTATAAGCATTCCAAAAAATCCAAAAAAAGCCCTGAATCTAGGGCCTGTCTACAAAGCCATTGGTACCAAAGATGTGCTATAAACAAAGGCATACCTCGGATAACATTGTGACAATTTTATTACTCTAAGCGTCACTTTGTTGAATACTTTAGCTTACTACAATAGGCCATGTTCGAATTACGCTCCAATGCCTACAAACAATAACCTCAAGTCGAGGCTCTCTTCTAAAATTACTGTAAATGTAATAGACTTGGAGAGAGCCTCAATTTGAAGCTTTTGTCTTGTGAGCATTGGAGAGTAATTCGAACCTGGGCTATTACTTATGCCTCCTATTAAGGCATGTTTTGTACTCTTCCTTGTTGTCAAAATGTAATTTAACAACATGTAATTCAACTAGATTTTGACTTGCTCTCTTTTGACTTCCACTGGGAAGCAATTCTTGCTGCATTTAGGGATGTCAAAATGAGGCAGTAAGCATATGGCAGAAGGTACAGAGGAATCAGAGGCGCTTGTGTGACAAGAACACCAATCAAAAATGCTACATATACCAAAGTCTGTGGTGCATTCCCTAGAGGGTGGTAGCCTAAATGAATCAGATTAAGCCCTAGCCATACTCCAAGTACAGAGCTGGGGTCTGGCTTTAAGTGATAAGAATACTTAATTCCTTTAATCCACATGACAAGAGATGGTGATGCAATGCCAATAGTGAACAAGGTCAAAGTTATGACTGTGTGAGAGAAATTAGTTACTCCCTTGACCAATGTAATGAGCTTTGGGTTTCTTGACTCTGGTGGTGAGTTTTCCAGTTGTCGAAGTAAGGATGTCTGCTTGCATGTTCTTCCAAAGAAGAAGAAAAAAGCTATCATGAGACCTAAAGTTCCATTGATGAGCACTGATATTAGTACAGTTATTATACAAAATGCAATGTGTTTCAAGGGAAATATCTTAATTGGGGCAAGGAGATCTTGAACATCCTGTTGCCAGAAAACTATTCTTCCTGCAATCTTCAACAGAACCCTTGTCCAGACAAACACAACAACTGTTAACAGGACTGTTGTAAAAGTTATTAATACCAGTGGCAACAGCCAATCAAATGTCCTTAAGTCTGCAATTCCAGGAAGCCAATCGTGTTGTCCAGCATTTTCTTGGATTACAAAGAATGGTAGAATAACTTGGGAGATGACAAAATGTACTTGAGTCAGAAGAAGCAATACTCTGATACTTCTTGACACATTGGAGATCAGGTCAAAAAAGGAAGGGCAGCCAATTATGTTGACGACAGAAGATAACTGCCATGCTAGCACAAGCAGAAACAAAGAATACATCCATGGAAGGAGCTGGACGCCATAGAACCTGTATATTTGTCCCAGCATTTCATTCAATGCAGGTTTTATGGTAACAACATGAGAACACTTAGGATCAACCCAAAGGTGGACTTCAACATTTCCTACAAAACCCCTTGGTCTGGGGTGATGCAGCTTCAGTGATAGCTGTAAAGAACCATTCTTGGAGCTTGCATAAACATTTTCACCAAACCATGGGACACTAATTCGACCAATCAAGAGAGAAGTTTCTTCACATTCTGTAGTCTGCACTTGAATTGTGTAAGCCTTCCAAGTTTTGGCCACTGAATTTAGAGATATGTTTGTGAATATCACATCCCCTTCAATATGTAAGGCTGATGGACTTCTCGAGAACAACCAAGGAACATCAAAGAGGTAGGAGGATGCTTGGCTGGAGTGATACTGTGTCCAGAGTAAGGTGTCAGTTTTGGAGGGTGATACCACAACTGAGAAATGGGAAATACCAGGAAAATCAGACAGTCTGAGATGCATAAATTTGAGTTGTAAATCACCATGTGGCAGTAACTCTGCATGCCGTGACAAGTCTGTTGCATTACCACATGTGTGACCAGGGGTAGTGTCACAACTTATTATCCAGTTTTCAGACTGTAGATTTGTCAGAACCAGGAAACCACTATGAGACACTTTCCAGTCATCTATAGGAAACGTGTACAGTTTATGGCCAGTTTTAGGGTCCCTCCCGCTGCTTTTGAACACCCATAACCTCCTATGCACCAAAACTGGACTTAGTGATTTTAGTCTAGCAGCTAAGTTCTCTGCAGAAATTTTCTGATTAGTGTACTTAGTGCCAGGGTTCTGAATGAAGTGGTGGTAGAAAATTCTCATTCTTGATTCTCTGTCTGAAGTGATCTGCTGTGTTGCAGGGTCTATCATGTCAAATAATGCTCTATTTGTAGCCAGAACTAGCTGTTTGCACCAACAAAGACACAAGTGATCAACTGAAGCCCACACTCGTGGTACTGATGTAGTCACTGCGCTTATACCATGTGAGGCCGGCAACCACTTTTCAAGGTTTGATCTTACTAGAAAGTCCCTAAAACCTCCTCCAATAGACAGTACTACTATGTTTTGCAGAGCTGCATTCTTACTGATGTTATAGGCTTCTTTCTTCCAATGTCTATTAACTTTATTGTAAAATATCCCCAGAAATGGGTCCAGTGCTATAACTGGGTGTGAATGAGGTGTTCCAAGAGTTATTATTGTATGTACCATTTTAGGGTCAAACTTGGGAAGCGTAAATAAAGCCCGTGCAATAATGCCGCCCATGGAATGACCAACCAGAATGACAGATTTGGGGGGATTCCTGTTCCCTTTGTATAACCTCAGTATACGGGCCACACAAAGCCTGACAAATTCTGTCTCCTCATCCAACATTCCACCAAAAACACCTGAAAAGCTTTCATCCAGGTCTACTGTGAAGTAATTAAACTCATATCTGCTGTCCTCTGCCTTTCTCAGAGCTACAGAAGCTAATGAGCGGACTTGTTTATAGCTCCCAAGATTGCCTGGGATAAACAGAACAGGTATTCCATTCAACTTCAAGTTTCTTGTCATCTCTGAATAAGCCCCCTCGCCGTAGAGATACAAAATATATCTGGGGAATAGTTTGGACGTCCCTTTGAACATAGGAACTCTGTTGTACTCCGGCCATTGAAACATATAAGTCATTTCGCATTTGTTGTCTTCAATATTCATCACAGCATCGCGGAATCCATACAAAGCCACGCCTGCAAACGCTGCCAGACTGATAATCAAAATGGTGGACTGGCTGACAGCGAAAGGCGCTCGTGTTGTTCGAGCCATTCTTGAATGTCGATGGCTCCGAATGCTATCTCGACGACAAGATTTGAATGTAAGCAGATGGATCTTGTCCTGAAACCATTAAACTTTAAAGACTAACGCGCTAATGTGTTTAGAAGTTCCCACGTGTAGATTTCAGTGATTTCAGATCTTTTTCTTTTTGAATAGAAGACGTGCGTGGGAGTTGGGAACTAGATTATGAGCTCGCAAGGCATTGTGGGCAGGCGCGGGAAGGAAAACAAAATGGCGGACGAAGGTTTCGAGGTTTTGTCGTTTATTTTCAATTCACACTACTTTCACGATGTTTCTATAAGATAACAGGAAGCATATAAGTGCCGTATGTGTTACTTGAGGTGAAGGAATACATTTAACGCCATGTCGGGGGCTAGGGTGCGTTATATGTGTGATTCGGATAAATCTGTATTGGTAAACAACTTTGAGAAACGGGGTTGGATTCAGTGTGCCGAAGATGAAGACTGGAATTTTTATTGGTGAGTGTTTGTAATATGTACTAGAAGCAAATGTACTAATACTTAAGAATCCACATCGCCCTAGCCTATCTTGTATCGTGTTTTTGTGTTGATTCTAACAAGTATAGTTTCCATAGTTACTAACCCTAAGGTTAAAAACGTTTTAGGTGCTACAAGTTACCTAATACTCTAATTGTCCTTTCAAACACTTCAGTTTTAGCTATAATCTCATGGCAATACCCACATTGTGCAGTTGGAATGGTCCCCAGGGGGGTACTTTTAATAAGCATAAATATGAGGGGGGGGGGGGCTAATATAATACTAAACTAAAAGTTAATACACTCAAAAATACATCCTACCTCCCTGTCATGTTTTGATGGAGTACCTTCCCTGCAGAATGACATGTGCATGCTGATGCAAGCAGCATTGTCTGCACTCTTATTTACCCTTGCAAATGACACCTAAAAAGAGTCAGAGAAAGCATCCATTATCATTATTTTGTGATTTCTTCATGTAATTCATCAATTGAATGACAAGGGTGCAAAATTTTATTTCCCATTTCTTAGGGCAAGTGTCCAGACTGTACGAGCCATCTTTAATGTAGAGACTGGATATCGACTTGCAGATGATCAGTAAGTAGGACATACTATGTTGTAGCAGTGAGTTTCAAATCTGTTAGATCATCAGAAACAAGACAAGACTGTGGTAGAGATGTATCTGCTAACCCCGAAGGCTCTAAAATGTACAGAATTTTTAGGACCTTTTTCCTTACCCCTAGTTTTTGAAACATTTTCTCCAAATCCTTGCCAAAGTGCATAAACATCTCCTTCAGATAGAAAAAATATAGAGATTTGAGGCTCTATAAGAAAGACCAGGAGATTTGATAAATAACAGTAGAGTTCCCAGGGAGGTAGAGATATTGATTTATTTCTCTCCTCCTTGTATATGTAGGCCGGCATATTGTTCTACTACAAGTTGCACTCATGTGATCCTGTTCTATTCTTCTGTAGTTTTATTACACTTCATTTCCTTGCATTTTGAGGTGCTGTTTCTATGCCCTGTCAACAAATGAGACAACTCAAACTGACTCTTTCTTTGCCTTTTTTATGTACTCAAGGGTGACAAACCATTTCCCTAACCACTATGAGTTGACAAGGAAAGACATGATGCTAAAGAACATAAAACGGTATCGCAAGGAGCTGGAGAAAGAAGGAAATCCACTGGCTGAGAAAGATGAAACTGGAAGATATATCTATCTTGGTACAGCAACGGCAAAATATTGAATGTGGCTTTCCTGTCCTTGCAGTTGTGCATGCTCATATGAATCACATGAAAATGTGACCTCTATAAAGGGGGGAGTGGGAATTAGGATTTTTAATAGGAGGGCCATAGGGGCCCTTTGTAAGACATTTCTCATGTATTTTAAATAATGTGCCATACATTAACTGTATTTTTGGTTGCTAGAAGGGGGGGAGGCCCCCTGGCTAGGTCGTGTTTATGTCCTTGCACATGCATTTCAGTGTGAAACGGAGTCCAAACAGCCTTTTTGTTGACCACCACTTCAAAAAAAATTATTAAACTTTCTATTTTGTAGACTTCATCCCTGTGACATTTGTGCTTCCAGCAGATTACAATCTGTTTGTGGAAGAGTTCCGGAAGAATCCATCAAGCACTTGGATAATGAAACCCACAAACAAGTGTAAGGAATGTGTTATTTCAGAAACAATCCGTACCCCAACATGGAGGGCATTTACGTCAGGACCTCCCCCCATCCCCCAACCACCTCCAACCCCTTGAATTTCCAGTGAAGAATACTGTAAATGTCTATAGGCTACGCCTATGTACTCTTTGTATATGGCTCTCTAAGAATAAACTCTTTGTCTGTCAGTAATTGAATAGGAAATACAAGGTGATTTGAACCCCACCTCCTGGAATTTCCAATCCCTCTGTGGTGGGATGGATCTTTTCTGCAATACACAATGTTTGTTTTGTTTCATATACAGCAATCACGCATTGCATGTATAAATATTGAGAGATATTCCAACATGTTTGCATGATTTTGTTCAAATTTTGTTTTCCTTTACAGCCCAAGGAAAAGGCATTTTTATCATTAACAGGCTCTCTCAGTTAAAGAAATGGTCCAAGGATAGCAAAGGAGCTGTGTAAGATTTTTCTTCTTCTTTTCATGCCCTATGTTTTGCTAGAAATAGGACTGATTGTGATGTTAAACGGGGTGCAGCGATTTACATGATTTATGGATTTCCTTTAACAAGTCTTAAAACATATAACAATTTTGTTGCTTATAGAGTTTGTTAATCTGAAAGATGATACCTAAGACCTGCATTTTCTCTACTTGTTTTTAATATTTGTGCATCCTAACAGATACATCAAGACAGTATCTGTACTGGAGTTATTTTTTGTAGAAAGTGTTCATTGCATTTTGCAACATAGCAAGGCATTCTTGTCAGATCTACAATCTGGTAGGGAGGCTGCTTTGTTGGGCCCTGCATCCCGGGTGGACTCCACTATTTTTGGGGCAGGGGTGCTTGTCAGGAACTTTTGAATTTAACCCTTAAAGGTACCAAAAAGGGGTGCGGCCTAGTTGATTTTGACCCATAAAAGGTACCAACATGTGTGATATTGATAAAACAATTGTTGCTTGATTTGCCAGATCGGACCCCTAAAGAGGTACTTATCTGGAAAAAATTTCATGTTTTCAAATTTTTCCAAAAATAGGGGAGTCTCCCCGGGCCCTGCACTGGGGTATCAATAGAAGGTGGCTACCTCACTTCACCTCTGAGTGCACTGCTATTGATTTTAGTGAATTTATTTCCTTGACAAAAATAGAAAGTAGTATGAATGCATGAGCACACCTGCCTGCACCAATCATTATAAAAACTAGCAATAGACCTCCTCGGCTTGGGCGTAATGTTTTCCCATTTCAGATCACGTGGCATTCCCAAGAGTATTCTCTCTTTTTCTGCTACGCACCGATGGATATATGAATATGGAAGCATTTATTTTATAGGATGATGCATGCCGCTGGTAAAGATTCATACATGATCTCCAGATATATTGACAATCCACTGTTGATTGGTGGCAAGAAGTTTGATCTGCGTATTTATATTCTTGTGACATCCTATCGACCTTTAAAAGCATACACGTGAGTGTTTGTTTTGGATATGATCTTTATGCATGAAGTAGCTTACTCTCTCAGTCTTTGCAGTGCTCGACCTTCACTTTTTTGGCCACTACAGTAGTCCCAGGACATGTAGCACAGAAAAGTTACTTGCCCTAGCCAATTTTAGCTGTCCAGTTATGGTATAAAAAGTTGCTGTAAAATATAGACCTAGCCTATGTATGAACCATATTAATTATGTTTTGCACAAAATTGTTGCTTGTCCTGTGCCTAGTACCCCTGAGTTTTCACTTGCCCTGAAGCATATCTTACATGCCCAGGACAAGTGGACAACCCGGGACAACCGCTAAGGTCAAGCACTGCTTTGTATATGTGTAAATGAACTGGCTTGTAGATTTCACATATATCTAGTTTATTTTTCATGTGTCATTGTTATCTAGGTACAGGCATGGATTCTGCCGATTCTGTACTGTACAGTACAATGCAAACCTAAGTGAACTGGACAATGTGTTCATTCATCTAACTAATGTAGCAATCCAGAAACATGGGGTAAGTTCAATTTATGGATACTAATTTATAATTTTCAAAATTTGAGCCTTTGCAACCAATATTCCAAGCCTGCCCAAAAATTGAGCTGAGCTTACCAAGCTGTAATATATTATAAAGATTCAAATTTGGAGCTTTTGAGCTTCTGGAAAATTGGAATTCCCAGCTCACAAGTCTTCACCATTCTCTACCGGCTTTTGTCTCCCTGTTTAAGAGTCTTCACGAAGACCATTCTCTAGCCCTAGTACATTTTTTTCTCCCTGTTATACTGCAGATTCCTTACCTCAGTCCAGTCCAGTCCTCACCCCAACCCTTAAAATATATCCTTGGCTTGCATGTGACGTCATTGGCAGGCATGTTGGTGTACAGGAACAAAAGAAAGTTCATTTGTTGCTTTTGTTTTGTACACCAACATGGCCGCAGCGCTTTTGTGATTTTATTCCCATAGGAATGAGTGCAACCCAAGAATACATGACTGTATATGTAGACCCTTCCAAAAACTATATGATGAAGTTCAGTAAGCCCTGGCCTGGACTTACCAGGGTTCTATGGTATCATGCTTATTCTCAATTTATTAATTATTTCAGGATGACTATAACCCTATTCATGGGGGTAAATGGACCGTGCAGAATTTGAGGCTTTATCTAGAAGGAACAAGAGGGAAAGAGGTTGGTAAAAAGGCATTTGTATAGCCAGATGGTCCAAGAGAGACTTTGCAAAGAGGATAACAGAAAGGAAGAGGTGTTTCACCTTTCTCTTTCTCTCATTTCATTACGTTTTTATGGATTATCTTTGGAATCACCTATCCTCTTCAATCTTTGTGTGCATAAGACCTTTAATGCTTTTCTTCCAACAGACCCTGTCTCTTGCTACCACTAGTCTCCCTTATTCCAGCTTCCATGTTACCTCGTTGAACAATGGATCCGATGCCAGGTTGTTTTCGGCCTGCCCACCTCCCTTTTTCTATGACGTTCCAACTCAGTGCAGACACACAATGGTGTTGTCTTGACATCCTGAGGACATGTCCAACAAATCCACCAGTTTAATATGTGCCCTTTGCATCTAAATGATTGATCAAGCATGTCAAACAAAATGACTGTCTGATTTTACAGGAGAAACTGTAATCAAGAGTATAAAGAAAAAGAAAAAGAAAATAGAGATGTTTAAAAGCCATGGTGCTATAAAGACTTTATTATTGAGGCTCTCTACCACACCCTTTTCTAAAATTGTCTGTTTTGTGGATATATTAGAAGGGGCTGTCTATCAAATCCTAAAATACTTAAAGTGTTGGTAAAGTAACTTTTCCATCTGTTTGTGTACTAGGTAACAGACAAGCTGTTTGATGATGTCAACTGGTTGATGGTCCATTCTTTGAAAGCAGTTCAGGTACTCAAGGAAGTATTCAGCTTTTCCAATTCCCAATTTGTTTTGGAACTTTTGGCTTTTCCCACCTTCAATGGAAATCAAGGAAATGCAAATAAAGTATATATATTCAATTCCTATGGTTGAGTTTCTTCATTTCCCATGGTGGGTTTCTTCAATTTCCATAGGCAGGTTTCAATTCCCATGGGTAGTTTTCTTCAATATTTGTCATGGGCAGGTTACTTCAGTTACCATGGTGGGTTTCTTCAATTCTCATGGGTATTAGTTTCTTTGAAGGATGGGTCTGTAAAATAGTACACACAAGGTACATTTAGAATTTTCCATTCATGTTTACCCAAGAAGTTAGACTTATAACTGTTTTTTGAGTTTATTTTTCATTTTTTGTTCCTTTAAAGGGTGTGATTGCTAATGAAAGGCATTGCTTTGAATGTTATGGGTAAGTTAAAGAGCTCATTTGTACTGTCCAATAAGTTTCAGGGGGCTAGAAATTTTGACCAGGTCGTAGTGATGGTCGCCAGCTTGTCATACTCGCTTGATCTGTGAACAACTTTGTACGAGTTTAGTTGTTCAGCTATGCCCTGGAGTTTAGATACTATCGAAACTTTATATTTGAAGGTATTGATAATCCTAGTACCCTTGGTTGAGTATGCAAAATTGGAGTAATTGTGAGTTGACATAGTGCCCCCTCAGAATTACTTGTTTATTGGTTTAGAATTGGCATTTTGTTTAAATCAGAGAAGAGGCCTTTTGGACTGGTCTGACATCAGGTTTCACACCATTTTCTTTACAGATATGATATCATTATTGATGATAACCTCAAGCCGTGGCTCATAGAGGTACAATGAACTCTGTTTCTTTTTTTCTTTAATTCTTTGGGGTTTTTTTAAGATGAAATAATTGTCTGGGACCTAGGGAAACAGTATGTGTTGTGGATCCAAAACCGCTGATGTTTCCCGAGGTCTTGGGTCCACAAAACATACTGCTTTCCCTCGGCCCAAAAAGATGTGCTTTATTACCGTCGGTTGCATCTACCCGTCTACACGCTCGACAAAAACATGTTCTGTCGGCACGTGAAACTTCGAAGTTTTGACAGTTGAACTTGAAAGTTTGTCCGCCCAAGCGTGAAGCTTTGGTGACGCTCGTGAGTGGAAAAAGGTAAAAAGTTCAGTTGATTTATTTCTTTTTGACCAGAAACACTGTGAAGTTACCAGAATATTAGCTTTTTGCAATGTTTGTTATTGAAACGAAAGTGCGAACTTGAATATTGTGACAAAAACGTTCAAGTTTGGCCGTCAAAACATCCAAGTTTCACTGTCAAAACTTTGAAGTTTCGCGTGCCGACAGAACATGTTTTTGACGTGAGTGTAGACGGGTAGCTGCAACCGACGGTATCAAGTGTCAAAGTGACCAAACCAAAAATATAGCAGGGGCACCCAATGAGACAATACCGTAAAACAGCTCAGAATGCCATTATAAGTCGTTGCTGAGCATACAAATGACTGTTAACTGGGTATTTTAATCCCTACAAATTTTATATCTGTTCGGATTTCGTAGCTGAAAGTTTTGGGTTGCGAAAATTTTAGGGATTGAAATCAAGTCTTTCGAAAATGCAAGTCTTTCGAAAATGCAAGGGGAAAGACTCCATCCGAAAATTTTAGGTGACCTTTTTAACGGCAAAAATCCCCCAAAAATTAGTAAAATTTAACCTTTTTGTGCTATTCGAAAAATCCAGGGGATCTTATGATCTATTAGGCTCGGTTTCCAGCCGTAGTTTGTGTCGTTTTCTAACGAATCCTCCCCCCACGGGGGAGGAGCGCGGGCTCACCTAAACCGAGCCTAATGATCTATATACGAAAGTTAAAGCTTGAATTCTGAAGCGAAAGTTTCGGCTGTCATTCCCCCATCCGAACAGATATTTTACCGAAAATAATCGTTGGGTGCCCCTGATATAGGTCTTCACAATTTATTAAAATGGCTAAACGTGATGAGTGATCATGATCCTGAAACCCCTGGCAAGGAAACAAAAATGTTTATTGTTAGGGTGGGGCAAACAATGTTTATTATTATAAACCAAGTGTCAAAGTACATGTTTCTTGGTATCCTTTTGGTCAAAAGTTACATGAAGGGCATACAATTTCACTGTTTTTTCCGGTGAGTTGTCTGTGAGGGAAATAACATGTTGTTAACCGGGAAATCTAAAAACCGGAAGTCATTTTAATGGGCCTTTTTCGAGAATTTTCCATACATTTACTGCATTTGCGAAGTGAGATTTTCGGTGTTGGCCCCCTTCATTATAATGTCCGACCCCCATTTTGAAAGTTACTGGATCCGCGCCTTTGGGCCACGCAATTATTGTGTGGAGCCACCAGAGCCACCTTAACTTTTAGGCCTATACAGTTAACGAGGAGTTTATTTTAACGTTTTGTCACTCACTAGGTGAATGCGTCACCCTCTCTAACATCGACCACAAGCGCAGACAGGATTATGAAGTACAACCTGATTCATGACACACTCAATATCGTAGTCCCCAATGGAGAAGTCCCTGAGTGAGTTACTGTCTCTTTTCCTTTACTAAAGTTGAACTCGGATATAACAATGTGCCAAGGATTTGTCGTAAATGGGAAAAATTCCGCTATTGGCCTCCCTGTGTCTCCTGGTTTTCGCGCGAAAAAACGTATCGCGTGTGAGTCTAGCCTGCTAGCCGGCTCTCCAGTGGGTTTTTTTCGGATATTTGATTTTTTGACGCGCGGAATTATCCGAAAAAACCCACTGGAGAATCCCGCGCGCCAAAAAATCACATCCGAAAAAATTCACTGGAGAGCGGCCGGCTTTAGTAGGCTAGTGTGAGTCCGCCGTATTTGTTCAAAAAAAGAAAGGGCACTTCTGTTCCTTTCGGACTGATTCTACTCAACACATTTTGCAGTAATTTTGCTGGCACGCAGGATGTTCGTTATACCGGTAACATCGTTATAAATTATTTGTATTTACTTTGCATTCTCATTGGTCCCAGCTGTGTGTGTCTATTTAATCACGTGCTCACCGCGTGATAGTATTCGGCTTGACTTACAAAGGCCTACAAAAATACCAGTCACGTGCTCACCGCGTGATAGCGGTTTTACTTGGCTTGTGATTGGCTGACGAGGAAGCCATTCAGCAGCAACTTGTATTTTGCTCTTATGCCTGGTGCACACTTGCGACATAACGACATAAGAAAAATATCACGCGAACAAAATTTAGTGGTTTCAAAACGTTGAAGTCCACAAATAATAAAATAAAATTGCTTTGGTGAAGTAATCGAATGATAATCCATGGAAAATATTGATTGCTTCATTATTTTCCCGTACTTTTATCGTTGCAACATAACGTCCTTATGTCGTTATGTCGCTAGTGTGCACCGGGCTTTACTGCAGTCACGTGGGGTGCTTTCCATTTACCAAACATTTCGGTAATGCCGTTTGGAAATCAAATGGAAAGCGTCTTTCCGGGGAAAAACCGGGAATGATGTCAAATGGAAAGCGTTTTCCCGATCTTTTCCAGGAATGAAGCACTGAACAGTTGTTTGGTAAATGGAAAGCACCCTTGAAGTTCGCTCTATCGGGATTCTTACTGGAAGTGTACTATGATTTTATGTTCTATTTTTTGCCGGGACGCCCGATGTTGCTCCCGGGGGTGTGTGTATGGTTTACGTCGTTATATCGACGATGTTACTTCCAATGTTAAAGAAGTTGTCATGAAAATGCTTTTTGTCTTATCTTTCTAGTGTCAGGTGGAATAAAACTCCGACCAAAGAAGCTTTAGGAAGCTATGACATTCTGTGAGTAAAAATTATTTACGCGTTTCCCGTAATCTATGTACTTTTTTGAAACGTTTGGAGAAAAAATCAAATGTTAGCCAGAGTACGTCGCGCGAGGTTTGAACATCAAATTTCCAGGTGAAAACCACAGTGTCCCAGACAGGAGAGCCTTATGTTTTCGGGTGATTTTTGTATATCTCCCGTGTCAGTCCCTCCTTTGTTATTGTTTTCGTTCGATATACCTGTAGAAATATGTTAATCGACATCTAAAAACAAAGGTTCAGTTTTGATCTACCAATTCAATCGAGATAATTGCTCTATATTCTTCAAATCAGCCTACTTCAAATACTTTAAAAATAAAATTCGCTTAAAGTAGCTTTTGCTAATGTCTAAGCTGCGCGGGTCAATTCTTAGAGCCTGCTGATGGAAATGGATGCTTTCTCCGACTATAAAGCATTGTTGCTATGCTGTCAAAATGACGGCTGACCGGCGGCTGACACGGGCTCTTTAAAATGTGTGCAAAGTCAAAAGCTTTGTTATGATCCAGGTATGATGAGGAGTTGGCACAGCAAGACGTCGTCGAGAGGGAATTGAAATCTAGAACTGGTCAGGGTGGAATTGGTCGGGGTTCTAAAGATGCAAAGTCCAAGCCTGCAACATGGAAGTGATTGGTAGCCAGTGCTTGGTGGCAGTCTACATCATATAGAGCGGATTTCACGACTGTCAAGACTTGTTATGTAATTGCGATTGCTTTGCGTTCTCATTGGCTACTCGTTTTTCTCAGCCAATCAAATTCTTTAGTAAATACAATTGTGTAATTACTTAGTAATTGATTCGGCTTGTAATTGGCTGAGAAAAATGCCATTTAGGAGCAAGTCGAGATTTCTCTCGATTCTGATTCGCTAGTGATTGCTCAATTGCAATTGTTTTCACGACAGTCATGTGAAAACCGCTCTATTGCTGCGGTTATTAAT
Organism: Scolanthus callimorphus; assembly: GCA_033964015.1. NCBI lineage: Eukaryota > Metazoa > Cnidaria > Anthozoa > Actiniaria > Edwardsiidae > Scolanthus > Scolanthus callimorphus. The sequence continues at coordinate 6,601,998 of CM066914.1, forward strand.
AACTTCTCTCCCATCGATCGCTGACGATCACCGGATCGCTGTCGATCGCTGACTTGTGTTTCCATATAATCGCTGCAGATATCCACAATGATTGTCAGCGATTATATGGACACCAGGGGCCGGCTCCTAGAATGTCAGGGAAGAGTTATCAGTAGATAAACTCTTATCAAACGGATAAATCCAGAACAAATCCTGTGCAACAGATAACTTTTATCTAACCATCCAGGAACTGGGCCCCAGCCCTCAAAGGAATCCTTTTTGTACATTTTGAACCCAAAACCAAACGGATCCGTTTGAACCCAAAACCAAACGGATCCGTTTGAACCCAAAACCAGCAACTAAAATGTTGGGATATTATTTTTATTGCATGGTTATAAAAACTAAAACAAGTGCAAAGTACACTGCAATACGTAGACATGAAGCAACTGATGGAGACAAAGTATAGCCTTGCTGTATCCCATAATCCCAATTTCAGCAAATACATTCTAAGACCTCAGACTACAAAATTAATTCCATTTTATGACAAATTACTGGCCCAGAATTGTGTTACATTAACAAGTACAAACACTGATGCATTCTAGCATTACAGCACTTCTATAAACCTTCAAAACTACTTGTTGAATGAGTAAATGAAGTGATCAATTACAAATTGTTTAACATTGGCTATGAATGATTTTTGGGGGTCTTTCATGGAGAAACCTGAAACTGGATTTTGAATCCAGTGCGCGCATTTCAAACTTGGTTTTGCTTGCATGCGTGCGCTATGACGTCAATCGTGCGTGGGTACTCTAATAACACACGGCCTGTCAGCCAATCAGAGCACGTGTTTTACTAGTGTTGTTGTATAATTAAAGATACCAGGGGCACAATGACTTGTATAACAAGCACATAAAAGGTTGGCGTGAGGGAAATGGAGCAAAATCAGGCCTGACACTGAACAAATAAGACATTAACAAATAATACAAATCCTAATGCCCTTGGGATTATAGAGGATTCAATTTCTACCTTGGCATCATTTGTGATTGGCGCTGTATCACCCAGGTTCTAAACACCAACTTCTAGATTCCAAAAGTTGTAGTTCTTGTAGTTGGAAGAAAAATTTCAAATTTCCCCATAAAAAAACACTCCCTTATGGCTAATTGACATGCTGCGGTTTCTCAGGCCAATTGTACTTATAGTTGCAATGTACTTGATATGTATGAGGAAAAATCAGGCCTGATAGTAAAAAACATATGTGGCCATTGGGCCGACACTGAATGAAGCTTACAAGAAATCTGCCCTTCAAACCACAGCATGTAAACAGGAAAATTCCATATGAGCCAGATTTGTCAAATATTTCATTATACTTAGGCATTAGGTATAATGATAACAGGGACGTGGCTATGATGGAGGACATAGTCACTAACACTACCCATAATTGTGCGACGAATGGCACCCAAGCCACGACAGCCCATTAGTACAAAGTCAGCCTGCTTTTCATTGGCACATTTGACGATTGCCTCCCCTGGCTTGCCGCAAACCGTAAGCCAACAATATTTTATCTGCAATAAGTAGAAATTGGATAAAATAGTCAGAAGAAGAATGCACTTCTTCACTGCCATTTTCGATATCAGAGACTTGACAAATGAAGTGTTCAGGAAGAAAACTTGTAATACTAGAATCCTTTGCATTAAGTCAGAGTTTCTGACCCAATGAACTGTATAAACAAAAACAAAGCAATGCATTATGGGCAGGGTGGGATAGATTCTTTAAACACAAGGTTCTGGTATAATAGGGATAGCTCCTCCCACCGCAGGGGCTGTCAAAGAGACAAGATGTCAGAACATTGCTCTCGGCTCTACTTTTGCATTTGGGACAAACAGCTGGCAAAAACCATTTTAGTCTGACTTCTGATTGGTTCTTTAAGCCTGTGACATGCTGTGCTCAAACCAGTGAATATGTGAACAGAGCACTGTCATTTTGTGAAAAATTGAAATTATTTGCACCAAAATCCAATATTATTTCTTCTTTCTCACTTGTTCAAGTAAAGGTGGTTGTTGTTTATTTTGGAAATTTTACATCCAGAAATCCTTTCTTCAACACTACTCCCTAAGGCATTATGTAAGGTTCCAGAATATCCACTCCCCCCCCATGGAAGGGTGTTGAAAAGTGACCCCCAGCCCACTGGAATTTCCAATCCCTTTCGTGGGTGGGTGGGTGGGGGGGGGGGGGGATGATGGATATTTTCTGGAACCACACAATATGCCAAAAGTGCAGCTCTTGGTGGATTTTACCAGAGGTGTCTCTAGCATGTAGAATGCAAGGGCATATGGGAGTGAGATACACCAAGTGATAGTAAAGCCTGGTGCACACTTGCGACATAACAACATAAGAAAAATATCACATGAACAAAATTCAGTGGTTTCAAAAAGTTGAAGCCCACAAAAAATAACATAAGGTTGCTTTGGTGAAGTAATCTAATGATGATCCATGGAAAATGTTGATTATTTTCAATGTTTTCTCATGTTTTTTTCATTGCAACATAACGTCCTTATGTTGTTATGTCTCTAGTGTGCACCGGGCTTAACGCACATGCAGAGACCACTAGGTGTACCGTATGTCAAAAAGTGGGAAAAAGAACTCACTGATGCTGATGAAGCTTTGCTTTCATATTTGGCCTTGAGTTCATTCACTTTTTTTTCTTCGCTACTCATTAATTTCTTGAATTCCTCTTCACTAGCACCATCTTTTGGAAAATAAAGAAATTTTTATATTGATCAATGCGGGCCATTCCATTCTTTAGTAACCCCCTCAGAAATTCTTGCTCTACCCCCTCGGAAATACCTACGTAAGAGCCTTTTGCGGGTTGTACCCCCTTGGAAAACCCACGGAAGAGGCTGTTTTTAATTGCACCCCCTCAGAAGAACCTACGGAAGAGTCTTTTTGTTTTCGGTTTGCGGTTTGACCCCCTCGGGGAGAATAAAAATGGAATGGCCCTAAACCAATGGTGTAAGTAAGAAAATAGAGTGTAATTAAGTACCATAAAGATCAGAAAATAAGCCCCTCCCCCTATATACAAGTGAACCGTGCAACCTTGGCCAGAAAGGTAGGGTATTCAGGCTGGAGGTTATAAAAAAGGTTTCTAAAAATTGGAATTTTGTTACAATAAAAAGAGGTCTGCTCTGTGGTAATGAAAAAAAAATAAATGGATGGTCTGAAGTATAAGTCTCTATCAGTATGAAGATGATGGTTATGGTCTGCCATTTTTTAAAATGCTCCCCCCCCCCCTCCCACCCACAATTTAAAATCTGGCCTTGTGGGTACAGTTTTAGGTTACAGTGTGTTAAAGGCCTGAAGACCTCAACAACCCTAGCTATATAAAAGGGGTACTAGTCCGGTCAAATTAGCCCGAAAAAAACCCGAACCTGGAAAAAATTGCAACATGGGAAATTTTTGGCACTCATTGTCAAGAACATATCTGGGAATCACATATCCAAATTTCGTAGAAATCCGACCAGGGGAAGTTTGTTAAATTTTTGGTTTTACCGGCGACGTCAAGGGCGCCTTTTGTTTTCGGCGGCACTTGGACACTGAAAACACAGAAACTGGGAGAATGTTTATAGACTGTACCGATCAAACCGGGGAAGAAACAAATAGGTTCTGAGCGATGAGTTACGGCTGCAATGAGTTTATTTCTTTTAGCGTATAATATTCGAACTTTAGTGTATCACCACGCGGGAAATACAAGGATCATATGGGTTTTGTCAAAACTCAGGATTATTTTGTTATTATTTGCAGAGTTGGTTATTAACAAACACAAAATTCACATCTATGCAATCACATCCTGCAGTAGAAAGAAATTGCTCAATATCTCATTCAATATCACACCGAGTTACGGCTCTACAGTCCATAGCCCTCCCTTCGAATTGTTCGCTTTCATTGTCAAAGTGCCACCGAAAACAACGGGCTTTCCTTCGTGGAGACGGAAAACCCCGAATTTAACCAACTTCCCCCGAACGGATTTTCACAAAATTTGGACACGTATTTCTCACATATGTTCCTGAGAATTTGCTGTATAAAAATCCCATGTTGCAATTTTTTCCAGGTTAAACGCTAAATTGCCCGGACTATACCCCTTTCATAACCGAAAAATGCACCCTGCTGGCAGAGGCCTCTTTTCTCTGTATTTCGCTGGAGAAAAGAGGCCTCTGCCAGCAGGGTAAATGCACCTTTTCTTTTTAGGCCAAAATTTGGAATCACACATACTCACTATGCATCTGAAAGAGAAAACAATTTCCACTTACCAGTGGGTAACTGTGTAAAAGGTGCTTCAGTAACATGAACTAATACAAGCTCATCCTCTGGCCGGTGGATATTAGTACAATACCCTAAGATAAAGGAGAGAAAGTTCAAAACATCTCTGAGGGAAGCCAACTTGGAGCATCAGAATGCCTAAAGTTTTCTACAATTCCAAAACAAATTATTTTATACAACACTCAAAACTTAAAATAATCTGCATTGCATTGGTTGACCTATCATTAGACCAAATTTCAGATAACTATTGAAAGTAAATCAGACTGTCTACACTTCCTTTTGGTTGGCCCACATTTTTCTTATATTTTTTTAACACTACTAGTGCATGAAAATGCTATGGAAGAATTTACTATGAAATGTATTTTCATAACCACATGAAAAATTATTTTCATAGGGCTATGAAAAATGAATTGCGATGAAAATATTTTCAAGACTAAAATATCACTCCTTAGTATAATTACTCAAGTGATTATAAGAATTTCCGTGTGCTGATTGGTCGAGAGGTTCATTTTCTCGCTATAATCACCTTCTCTCGCTATAATCACCTGATTATTACATTGAAAGGATTGGGAGTGCACACGCAAGTTTTGTTATGATCGTAAAAAAAGTCCAACAAAAAGGTTTTTTGTCTAAAAACCTTATGAATCACTTGAGCAATTATAATAAAACAATTAGTCGTCTCAGGCTCTGTGATTATCGGCGAATAGTGAACTCGACTTTGTCTCGGTGACTATTCAGCAATAATCACATGGCCTTCGGCGACCAACTAGTCTAAAACATCTAATTTATCAGACAAGTGTGACTTCAGTTGAGTTATTTCTCGTGTCAAGATTTATTATGTTTGGGGGTGGGGTGGGCAATCACGTTTGTTGTTTCCTACTTACAACAGTTTTTGAAGCACCAGAAATTTGACTAGGAGTTTACGATTGGTGTAAAATAAAATACAGGGTTTCCATCATCTGATGACTTGTGGGAAATAAATAACTACTAACGTTATACCATATTAAAATCGGTGGGAGCTCGAGTTTCGCTTCCAAAACAGAAAAACAAAATACACAGGTACACATGTAATTGGCAGCCATTGAATTTAATTTCCAAACGAAAACCAATAGATATCCATCATTTAGCAGCATAACTTAAAATTTAAGCAGAATGAAAAATTTATTAGAGTTGGCATAGCTGACGGTGACGCTGTGCTATTAAAACAAAACAGCATGATTCCACTCTTGTAAACTGAAACCAAGCGGCCATTTCTCTTACAAAGAACTTTCACGAAATCTTCCTAGTGGACACATTCTTAATCACTAATGCGAAATTCATAATGCAAAGTGCATTTTTCTGTATGAACAGGTATTAACGGGCAGAAAGATGGCGTTCTATGGGCAGGTCACAAGACTTTTAAGCTAAGTAATGCAAGACTTAAGTTAGTAGTTCGCATGTTTTGATGATGTGGCCTTGATTCGAAATTCTTACAATACTTACACTCAAATGCTTTTTCGCTGTTTTTACTGGCATCAACTGGTAGGACAACTACCCTAGAATTACAACTGGGTTGTTGTACGGTTTGTTGTTCCATTGCTGTAATTCAGGAAGCTGCTTTTTTTACAGTACAATACTCGGAGGTGTTGGTGTGAGGAGTGATCGAGTTCACGCGATGGCGCACGCTTTCTCTTCCAAATCACGTGGTATAAACATTTGCACTCCGGACCTGTTCAGCGGGTTTCCTGTGCCTGAAAAAGTGAGTTACTTATAGCGGAGCTCCTTAGCGGCCGAAGGCCGCAGAGAAGAGCACCATAGGTATCGCAGGAAGAATACAAAGTAGAACTCATCAGGTATACGGTCGACTTCACTTTTCATGGTTCAGCGGTATTCCCATACTGGTATGGTTGCGGGCGCGTGCGGGCGGCGTGCGCGCCACAACAGGTAAACCAAGGGAGGGATGAAGCTCTTGGTAAGGGATGAACCTCAGACAACCAAACTTGAGTGAAGTGGGGGTGCAACTGCGTGGCACGTGGTATGACGTCATCAAACGAGAAAAAGGTTTATATCTTTGGAAGGGATGAACCTCAGACAAACCAAACTTGGGTGAAATTATCTAAGTGACAAGGGGTGCAAGTGCTTAGTCACGCATGGCGGTGACGACAGGCTGTGCACAATGGCAACCTTTTTGCCTCAACGAAAAAATATGTACAAAGGAGCTCCTCTTTTAGGCAGTGGCTAAATCTAAATATTAGCCTTCGCAAAGTGGAGCGAGAGCAAAGTAAATTTATGGAGTCAGTCCATGCATGGGGCAAATTTGCATACAAGGACTATAAGTTTACTAGGGTACCAGTTTGCAGGCTAGACAGGTTTATTAATCAGTTTACATAACTGTTTTCATATTTTCTTATTTATCTGAAAAATGAAATGTCTAAAACGAAATCCAGATTTATGCCCTGCAGGTAGCGGAGCTAGTCTAAGGCAGGGCATGTGCCCCCCCCCCCCCCCCTTTCGATAGATTTCCCCATACATTTACTGTATTTGCAAGAGCAAGGTTACAACTTTGGCCTCCATTTTTTTTACTTTGGGCCCCCCTTTCTTTTAGGAGATCCTGGGTCCGCCCCTTATCTTCATTCTACCATAGTTTATAGAGGGAAATGTTAGGAAACCTGACACCCTGTCATTGTACTATCTCTTTGTTCACTTTTTCAGAGGAATCCTTTTGTCTGTGCAGGGTCACGGTACATAAAGTACCAAAATCAAGCCAGTAAGGCCTAGTTTATACGTCGCATTTAATTAGACGAATTTAATTGATCAATTAAATTCGTCTGTGCGACGTATAAAATGGAGGTTCGTTTTATACGACGAATAAAATAAAACGAAGACATACTTCAGACGTTGTATACGTCCGGGGTCGACGTATACAACGTCTTGGACGAATTTATTTTCGACCTTTTTAGGTTCGTTTTATACGTCGCATTTCAGACGAATTTAATTGCGATAATTAAATTCGTCTGAATTAAATTCGTCCGAAATACGACGTATGAACTAGGCCTAAGATTCAATTTACAACTATACTTGCTTATTAATAGATGAGCACGAAACAAAAGATTGTGCAGGGTCAATATCACGTGATAGCCTCTCTCAACATCCAGCCCACGCTATTGTGTTGGTCCTTTGACGTTTGCCGGGCTTCCTAACCATTCCACTCAATTAACTATGATTCTACGAAGGAGTTCTTTTGTCTCTATTGTGGTTCTTTGTGTCGAGGTGTTGAGTGTTTTATTTTTCCAACCAGAGTGGAGGTTATGCAACTACCTTCCGTCCCGAAATATAAGGAAAATATTGAGCTCCAGGATATGGATTTTTTCTGGAATCCTACAATGCACAAAATAATTTGTCTGCAACATTTAGTTCCAAAGTATTATATTCATGCACTCATGCCCATGACAGGGACCACCAAAAGTTGTCTTGTTGAACCATTTAGCAACACAATGAATAAATACCGCCTTGTTGAATAAAAACTGTCGCCTTTAATATTGTGTATGGACTTAGGCAGGTTGCTCCCAAACCCAACAAAGAGGGACTAACAATGCACACCAACTCCACTACTACTTACTTGAATACAAAAATGAAATAATAAAGCAAAAAGAATAGAACCAAAGCAAATAAAAAAAAAATACTGACACTATTAGTTAGCCTTTTGGGCTAACTAAACAATATAGTTTTTGGGATATATGGTTTAGCTAACATCCCCCAAAAGTACACATTTGATGTGGGGAAAAATATAATGTTACACAGTGAAAACAAATCTTCCTATTCAGGCACTTCTGGAAAATATACATTTGTAATGAAATTATTTTTTGGGTGGTACAACAATAACTGGGACATGTGCATGGTGAAGAACATAATCGCTAACACTGCCTAGGAATGTACGTCGAATGGTTCCAAGACCGCGGCAGCCCATCACAATAATATCTACATGCTCGTCCTTGGAACAGTCGCAAGCTGCCTCTCCAGGCTTTCCACCTCGGCATTCAAATTTCATTTTCAGCTGTGGGAAAATGAATTATTAAAATGTTAGCATGTGCTGTCCTGCCTTGCTTTTACTTATTCAAAGAAAATATAGCACTACTCAAGGGGCTGTTTTAAGTTGTATTCCATATGGAACTGAGTATAGTTCAGACCATCTAAGGATTTGATATACTATAAAATTAGATTTTGATCTGGCTAACTTCAAAGATACACATTAGCAATGCTATTATTGAAACAAAAGCACTTGTGAATCTGTCATCCATCATTTCAAGCCATCATTCCAAGCATCACTTCAAGCGAAACAAACTTTACAAACCTAGCCTTTTCATATCTCGTGTCATATCCCCCCCCCCTAAGGAAATTATCCCATTTTGCTCATTTGCTCAAGCGTGCCTTATTGTTTTTGTGGATTACTGACTATGGAGGGAGGCAAACCCATGCCCCATGAATTTCTACATTAACAGTGCTATTGTATTGAAAGCAGGGAGTTTTCTTCATGAAAACTAAGACAAATTGACTCTTGAGTGGGTTGAAATGAAAAAACAAATTCCACTTTTGTTTTACCAATTCCACTGTACTTACACCATGAGTGACGCCTAATTCATTATATTGCTCTTCAAGTTGCTTGGTTTGTTTGGTGTGCTTATTAACTTGATTCCTAAATTCATCATCAGCGACACCATCTTAAGAAAAAAAACAAATGCAAATAATAATTTACCCATGGGTATTAGAGATCACGTGAGCCTTAATATTATTTTATTATACAACAGCACTAGGAAAAAACATGCATCTGATCAGTCGGCAGGCCATAAGTGAACAGATTATGCACACAATTGACCTCATTTAGTGCATAAAGAAAAAAGTAAAGTGCTATATTTATGTACCACTTCATTCAAAGGCTCTAAGTGATTGACATTAGGATATTTTTCATCGTTTTAGGGGCAACCTAATGTATTTTACAATCTTGAGTGTGTGGGTTAGTATTAGGGGTAGCAATGGGTACCTTAAATTTTGAAAGTCTCGGTAAAATATTGTAAAACCTTGGAATCTCAGCGTTTTTTGTGCATGTCTTGGAGTCTCGTTTATCTCAGAATTTTGGCCATCTCAGATTTTTTCTACCGCAGTCTCAGATTTGTATTTATTTTTACTGGATAACACATGATAATTATGCATGAGTCTAACCAGCGACCTTAAAGCTCGGACTTGGATTTTGAAATTTGTTAAAATTCTCGGGCTCAGATTCTGAAACGTGGGTCTCACCATCTTGGCAAGTCTCGGATTTACCCATCGCTACCCCTAGTATTGTAAGCACTGTCACTGACGATCGTCACTCCTGTGTACTAGTGTTTCTTTAACATCCCTCTGGTTCTGATACTGTTGTGCACATGAAAGATGGAACCTATGGTTTATCACCCTTATCCAAGAAGGTCTAACCATTTGCAGATCTTAGAGCAAAGGCAGCAACTTCTCCTCAATCATTAAGAAACCCTGAGTGTTGGTCCAGATGAGGTTAGATACACTCTTTAACTGAGCTATACTGGGAGGGAACGGAGCTATACTGGGAGGGATGCATGCATGCTTCCAAGACAAGTTAGAAATAGATGCACTATTTGGGTTTTCCATCTCGAGAAAAACAGTTTTTTCCATGTGTCTGTACTGTAACATGCATGCCATATGAACAACAGTCATTCCAATCAACTGTGTCCTGTTGCATACTTTTTTCTTACTAAAATGATCATCCAAATTGTGATCATTTGGCATAAGTTGTAACCATTGCACAGGTTGAGTTGCCTGTCAGTGTTTGTTTATTGAAATATGCAATTTTTGATTCATTGCCCCTCCTCCAATACACACTCAATAATAACAATAATACCTCAACATCATTTTACCCCTTGTATACATGGTATGATAGAGCTGAGAAACCCATGTTGCTGTGCTATGCACAAGCTTTATTAAAGTTATAAACACTTACGAGAAGATACAACTGCTGCTAATGCAGCACAATCTACAACATGCAGCAATATGAGTTGATCATCCTCGTGTTTCATATTTTCCACGTACCCTGAGAACAAAAAGCAAATCTTCAGTTAAAAACAAGTTTTTGCCGCTTCACAAGAGTAATCTACTTCTACTTTTTAATGTAATGATAAACCCCCTAAGCCCCATGGCTTATGTCTTTATATCACTGATAATCAGGAGAACTGAAGGTTGATATTTTCACCTACACTGGAACAGAAGCCCTATTTTTTTTTAAGCCTAAGGCAGCTTCGTGTATTTTCAGTAATAGTGTTAAAAAAAAGTCTTGAATGGCATTTCTCATTTCGTTCCAGATATGACTGATATTTGCTTGAGTAAATTTTGATAGTTACTCAACGTCAGCCGGCCATTTAGAAAGATTTTATCGATTCAGTTACATCAAAACCTTATTGTGATAATATTGTGTGAAATTAAAGTACTTCGTGAGTTCTATGGAGTACAAATGTACAATCTTGTGTTCAGCAATCGGTACAAAGTCAAGGCTACAAAGGAGAGTAATTTGACACGATGGAATAAAACTTGATACACAGTTCCGCCTCTTCCCATATGTCGTGTAATCATAAAAAAACTTTCTAAACAGTTTTCTCAAAGACTAAATAAAGGGCTCGGCGTTTGTTATATAACTGGGAGCAATAAAATAAACAGAGTTTACTTTACTATAACGTATTGCCTAAAATGTGCAGAAGATAAACACAACTACGATGTGGTCACGGGTTTCGGCATGCCGACAACTTGAGTCCTTCGTTTGCTCAAGCATTTGTCGTAGCTAAACAACCATTTCATTTCGAAAAGCATCCAAAATAACATCTACAGCTACAGAAGTGATGGTTGTTAAAATTCAAAGGCAGAAAACGTGAAAACAAAAGCTCAAAGATGAAGAATCCCCGCATATCTTGTTCCCCAGCAGGGTGCCTTCCAAAGTCGACATACCAAATTTAATAGTCAGAAACGTGCACGGCAGATTTCTCCTTTTCTCTACAGATTTAAGGCTTTCGAATCATCAAAAAAGCTCACATATTACTTACAGTGGAAGGCATGTTTACTGTGATCACTTCGGTCCACCGGAATAAGAATTACTCGCCCCATATTTGTAGTTATTGCGAATTACTGAAGAGCACCAACGCGAACGAGCAAAAGTAAACTCAAACAGAGCGTGCAACGACGTGAAAGAGATCAAGTGCGCAAGCTCGTGTCCAGACTTCTCTCATCTGACAAAAAGCCGCACTTTGACCGCGGTTTTCTGACGCGACTGAGAGGAGGTGATTGGACAAATAAAAAGGTGCTATATCGAGATTAAAATCTAAAATGACAAATCTAGTATGGATATCATATATAAGGGGGGAGATAGGTCAAAACAAAGGCCTAACTGGATACTATCTCTCATACCTATCGAGAGTACCGTCCCTTCTTCAGTCTCCGCGAGCTCCGCTTAGCTTCAGTCGCTCGTTAAGCTGTTAATCAACCATTCAAGTTTTTATTCTTTCTTACATATCTACTGGTTGATAGGTCCTTTATTGGATCCAGCTTCAGTTTTACTGTAAGTTTATTCGTCGTAGGAGCACGCTTCCGTCCGTACGGACGGCTGCTCACATTCGTGGGGAGGGAAGTGTTGCGTGATCGAAACAAAACGGGCTCCGCGGAAGACTAAAAAAACAGCGCGTGTTTACTTCCTTTGTTTATTTTATTTCTTATTTCTGCAGTTTTTATTGGTTCGATCTCACAGCAAGGGGGGGGGGGGGGGGGCGGTGGAATTTGGGTGGGGTACAAATTTAGAAGACATAGACTGATTTTAGGGGGGTAATTTGTTGGCACCCTCTCTCAAAACAGGGGGTAATTTTTTCAGAGACACTGTGGTTCAAACTAAATAATAATACGTACAAGCTATCGCGTCGTGGCATACAGCGCTATGCCATATAGAGAGTACGCCAATTTCGGCGCGCATCGGAATGTACAATAAAGTTTTTGAGAACGTGCGCAATGGAATGGCTACGAATGTCATTACAAAATGTATCTTAGACAGGAGAAAAAACTAACTCTCCCCAAAAAGACGCTCTGCAGTAATAAGCTTCGGAGCTGTCTCAGTTCGATAAAGAAGGCCTAATTATTAGGCAAGCGTGAGTTCGAAGTTACGAGGATATAGAGATTCGTCATTTGGACCCTGCTTAACGCACGTCATTTGCGATCTTTCTTTACTACACGCAGCAAATGGATTGTTCATCTACCTTTTCTTTGAGGTTTGGTTAAATGCGTTCATGCATAAAAGCCGGGGAAATACGAGGCACAAAATCCCTCAACTTGTCGCGCAACATTGTTGCGTTGCAAGTTGATGATCGATGTTGCGCGTTTTTCATCTCGCGCCACAACTTGTCGCGCAACAAAAACATTTGTTGCAGGTTGTGAAAACTTGTTGCGCGAAGTAGAACGCGGGTCTACTTTGAGACACAAATTCTGGCTTTGTTGCTCGTTTTTCATCAAACACACAACTTGTCGCGCAACATTTTGCCTACGATTCAAGTTGGTTGGTCAACAGAAATGAAGTGCTAAGGAGCCAAATTCGCCTTGGTCTCGCATGTGTGATCATCAAAACAAAATGTTGCGCGACAAGTTGTGAATTTGATGAAAAACGAGCAACAAACATTAGACTTGCAACGCAGCAATGTTGCGCGACAAGTTGAGGGATTTTGTGCCTCGTATTTCCCCGGCTTAAAAATTAGGGCGCGCTTCGCGCGCAACAAAAGATCAATTTCTGTAAATGGATGCAATAAACGAAGTAATAAACGATCGGTCCCTTAGTGACATCGTGTTGCTAAGCAGTAGTAGCTACACCGAGTTAAGTTGCTCCTAGTTGCCTCTCGTGCGGCACAATGGAGGCCCTCCCCGCTAGTCCTCAAAATGCCCTGGTACACTCAAAGTTCACTTCTGTACAATCCCCCCCCCCCACCACCACCACCATGGGACCAGAGGATGCAACTCTGCATGTTCGCGTTCAGCCAGGGTTCCCTGTGTTAATTGCCTTTTCTTGGGAGTCTGGGTTCCCTCATTTGCATACAGGTGCAAGAAACAAACATGGCGGCCTCGAAGACTTGACATCTAAAACACGCCCGGGAAAAAGCTCTCAATTCTAGAAACAACTACATTTTTGTATGCTAAAGGAATTCTCAATCAGTCTAGAATACCGAAAAATTGTGAAGTAATTTAAATGGTAGCCGTCAGTGTCAAGTTTAATGCATTCGAGTGTGGTTTCGTTCCAAGAAGTGAGGCCAACAAATCCGTTGAGTTTCCTTCACCTCAAATCTAAACAGTAGAACTTCAGAAATTTGCTTTATAAGAAACCTTAAAGGTAAAGTATTTTGCAGAATCCGCGATCTTATGTTCTTAATATTTTATGATGCAAGGTTTCATGTGTAATAAGTTTTCATGGTGTGTGAAGTGCAATCGAATATTAGTTAAGTCACTTGACTTTTTGATTTATTTAATTTTAATCTTAGCCATTGTTTCACGCTGTTATGTTTCATATCTCGATAGGTGATCTACCGGATTTCAATCATCGAAACTGAAGTCTTGTCCCCATTGAATTGTGCTAGCGGCAAGAAAAGCACAGAAACAATGTCAGGAGAAAATGGATCGTGCACCAAACAGCCGCTTTCAACCATTCCTGGCCGAAGTTCCTGTGGTAGTACTCCCCTAGGACACCCCCCTTGAGTCCAGCTAGAAACAAGCATTTTAGTCTGGCGTGCCCCCCACCCCTCCCCCCTCCTCCTGCCGAGGCCTCGCTCAACCCCATGCATCAGGAAACACACATTTCATCAGTAAAGGCAAATCTCTTTCCATCATTGAAATCAATATCCACATCTTGTAATTCCCCTGCAGTAGATTCAGAACTTGTACCACCTTTAGAAAAAGATATTTCTGAACCCAAAACTGGAAATGGTCCAGCACCCCCACCACCCACATCTCTGGTGGTAGAAGTCCAAATTTCAGATTCTGCCAGAAAACAAGTACCTGGGGTAGCAGCTTTTGCACCACCACCGCCACCGCCGCCACCACCTTTACCATTTGCAGGTATTCCAGATTCTAGTGGAGCACCAGCAGTTCCTGGTATAGGTGCACCTCCTCCACCACCTCCTCCTCCCTTATTACCTGGTGCTGCACCACCACCTGTCCCACCCCCACCCCCTTTGATAGGTGCCCCTCCACCTCCGCCACCCTTACCTGGTGCCCCACCACTGCCTCCCCCACCACCTGGTGTTAATGGTATAGTGGGAAGTATGGCACCACCACCACCTCCCTTTGGTGGACTTCCAAGGCCTCATCATCATGCCACATGTAGGAAGAAAGTTGTTAAGCCTGGTAAGAGACTATGTTTCATGATTACTGTGAAATACTTTTTGACTGGGCAGACAAATTGCTGTGGATACTACATGAATTCCTCTTACTTTAGCTTTTTTCTCAGTATTGAACATGATATTACTGTTTCCATTCTAGTCCCATGTCAGCAATTGAGAGGCATCAGTCACTCTGCATTGGAACTACACAAATTACAATACACTGCCAGTTACAATCTCCCTATCATCTTAGTTAGTCTAGTTGCTACTAAGACACTTTTTCAAGCTGCTTTTTCAAATGTTCCAAGGGGGTGCTTGAAACCTCAACTAGACTAAGTTTGTTCACCTCACCTCAGAAATATTCTTTATCTTCATCTTTTGGCATTAACAACCCATTATTTTTCACTCTTTTCATCCCTGTTGGTAAACCATTTTTCCAAATTGTTAAATTTATGGAGGATGTTTTTTTCTTTCTAGCTGTTCCAATGAAGCCATTATTCTGGAAGAGAATTCAACTTAAGCAAGTTCAGCCAGACATTGAACAGAATACACTGTGGGAAACATTGATTGAGCCTAAAATAAACATTGATGAGTTTTACAACAACTTCTCAAGAGTAGAGAGAAAAAAAGAAGGGAAAATGGTTTCATCCAACTCCATGAATAAACTGAAACAAAAAGTTGTTCATCTCCTTGATGGCAAGAGATCTCAAGCAGTTGCAATCTTGCTGAGTTCTCTCCATGTGAACCTGCAAGAGATCAAGGAATCTCTGTACAATATGGATACCACAGTTCTTGACTATGAGAATCTGAAAGCCTTGTATGATTCAGTAAGTAAGTGGGGTTCCTCGCTAATAGGTGGGGTCTACATATTTTGGCAGGTTGAACATTTATACCCATTTTTGGGTGCCAGACATCTGCCATACAAAAATATGGTCCTTTTAGGGGATTGCACACCTTCATGAATGGATTAGAAAAATAATCATTCATTCAAAGGCTTTTCATCAATGGGTGACACTGGACGAAAAAATGGATTCACTCATGTGTAGTGATAAAAGTGAAGTGAATTCCATATTTGCTTATCTTCGCATACATTTGCGCAAATGCAACTTTTGAATTCGCATCATATTTACCATCATACAAATTTGGTGAAGACCGCTTTTACATCAGATTTGCTCAATTTACAAAAGGGTATGCAAACACGTATATTCGCATCACCTTTGCTTAGCAGTAAACATAACTGCAACAATCGCGTTTGCTTTATGTTTGCTTTATGTTTAAGTGTGCCAAAGTTCAATGTTAGACTGTGAGCAAATGTACTGCAAATACTAGCTTGCACTATGATTGCACAAAGGCAAATTTAATAGAGAACATCATGTTTACATCCCAGTTTACATATTGTTTGCACAGTTCATATCCAAGCGTAGTTCACGGGATAACCAGTATTTATTTGCAAAATGAAATCTAATCGAACGTACCATCTTTGGTCAATCTAAGATCCTCAAACAGCACTGCTTTGTGGTAGTCCAGTAACTTGAAGTTAAAACGAGTGAGTTTGTGGGATGCCGGTCAGTCGGTCACAAAGACGTTTATCTAAACAACACTCTCACACGAAGCCGAAATTTGCATAAAGAGTTGCTGCAAAAATATTCCACCGGAAATTGTCAAACTGATTCAGATAAAATGCTGATAGTAATTTAGAGGCTTTATTTTGAGTTGTGCGATCAGAAATAAAGCCGAAATACTTGGATAAAGCTTTCCCGGTTTATTGTTAACTGCGTAGCTCAAACAAACATGGCGAATGCGAAGAAATCGAATCGACTAGAATAAATTTCTCAGGTTTTCTGACTGAACAACTCAAATTGAAGCCTATAAATTACTAGCAGCATTTTGACTTTGTCAATTTTCGATTGAATTGTGTCTATTTTCGGCTGCAAAAATACGCAAAAGCCTCTTCACGTGAGATGTTGTAGATAAACTTTGCGGCACATAAACCCGTTCATTTTTACCTCATGTGAAATAACCGTCCTGTCCTCGCTGGATTGCTACAAAGCAGTGCCACGTGAGTGTCCTATTTACGTGCTAATTAGCAATCATCTGGCGTACTTTTGTTGCGAGTACAACATTGCAAACGCGACAATTAACGTGATAGAGTTCTATAACACACGGTTGAAAGTCTGCCTTCGTATGGCGCTCAAATTCGAATGAATACAAACCGTCACTAGATCGGAGCAGAAACCTTGTCCAGGTCACGTGGGATTATCAGACGTAACCGGACGTACAGTGTTACTAGCAGAGCGCATTTGAAGCAAACATTGAATTCTCTGAACGTTCGCATCGAATTTGCGCGGTATGCTATATTTGATATTTGACTAGTCGAGCAAAACTGGAGCAAATATGAAACATATTTGCTATGAAACGAACATGCAGCGTATATGATGCAAACATACACATTCGCATTCTCAACTAAAAGTGTAGCAAATTTATAGCAAACTTTTAACTATACTTGACAATTGCTCAAGGACTAAACTTCATAATTGCTACCATGTTTGCTCAAATTCACATTCGAAGCAAACATAGACCACCAAATTCGCATCAAATTTGCTCGCACGACAAACCTGAGCAAATCCATTATTTCGTCCGGTGTGAGTGCATTAGAAGAGTCTGGTGTCAGGATTTTCTTTTCATAATAATTAATTAACAATGTTGATTTTTTTTTTGTAGAGGGCTACCAAAGAAGAACTCAGTACAATTGAGATATATGTACAAGGGAACCCGGATGCTGTTCTAGACAGACCCGAGCAATTCTTATTAAATGTCTCCAAGATTGTCTGCTATGAAGAACGTTTAGCTTGTCTGATCTCCAGGACAAATGTGACTGAATCACTAGAGGAAGTGGGGCAAACTTTGACAAACTTCAGGCTTGTTTGTGAGGTATGTTTAATCTTATCCTGCAAGATTGTGCAGAATATCCTCTGATACTTAGCTGGCAAGGGATGTAGTCTCTAGTTGGCTAAATCAAATGATATTCTGCAAAATCAAGCAGGATAATGGCCAAATGGGATTTTTTATATTTTACATACAATTTTTTCAAATCATTACCATGCAGTGGTTCTATCAGAAATGCCCAAATTTTTAGTGGGAGGCCAGAGACCTCACCCCTCCCCTGCCACAGGCCTGTTAACAATCATCAGCAGTTGAGTCATCATTGTTGTTGTTGGGATTCCCTACTGGTGCATCACTGGCCATGGGGCACTCCTGGTGGGGATAGCGGTATCAACCAGTCACATTAGTGCTGTTTTGTTAATCATTGACCTCCTCATCTGTCTATGCTAAGGATCTTAGTTTTCAATTTTGGTCCAGGTGTTCTTAATTGGACATGTTGACATCAAACAGTACTGATGGTTGTATTATTTATTGTCCCTTGACAGGAATTACAAGGAAGCAAGGATGTCCAGAAAATTATGGGTTTGATCTTGGCATACGGGAACTGCATGAATGGTGGCAACATGTCCCGGGGACAGGCAGATGGCTTTGAACTAGAGATCTTATCCAAACTAAAGGATGTCAAGTCTAAAGACAATTCATCTAATTTGCTGTGCTATCTGGTCAAAGAGTTTGTTTCCTTGTTTGATAAGGTAATTCATTTTCACCAGGACTTTGATTTTTGTAAGATTCCTAATAATTGATATCCAAAGAATATGTTTTCTGTCCAGGGCTTTCAGATTGTGTAATTCCAGATAAAATCCATTCTTCCCCACAGAAGGGATAAGAAATGGGGTGGGTTGCTCAATTTTCCTTATTTTCCATACATTCAAAGTATTTTGAATGGAAATTCCAGAGTGTCCATAGGAGGGGTATGGATAATTTCTGGAATCACACAATTCTAGAAATGATCCATGCCATTACCCCCTCACAGAGGGAATTTCCGTAAAGACCCCCTCTCCCCAATCCCCTGGAATTTCCAGTGAAAGATACAATTGATTGTTTGGGAAATAAGGTGTATTGATGCCCTAACCCTTCAGAATTTCAAAATTTCGAAGAGGTAGTGTTACAAGGATAATTCTCTACCCTCTCATGTAGTTACTACGGTTTCATCTTTTGTGATGTTTGCAGTGGCGGATCCAGAGGGGGTTCCAAGGGTTCTGCGGACCCCCCTTGAGTATCAGAATAAAGACTTTGTTGCGATATCCAGACCACTCGCGGATGAGCTCTACATAATATATTGCCTGTATCAGTCTCTGAAGGAGTGAAGAAGAAACAGACCCCCCTTAGTAAAATCCTGGATCCATCACTGGTTTGTATTTTTTGTTTCAGGATGCTGGAACACTTTCTGCAAAGTTCCCCATCCCAGAACCTGCTGACTTGCAGGGTGCCTCTCAGCTCAGCATTGAAGATCTCCAAGTTGACTTGAAAGAGATTGAGAAAAAGCTTGATAGCTGTGAGAACATGGTTGCTAAAGTTGCCAAGGAAAGTGAGGAAAACCTCAAGCAACCATTTTTAGGCATCATGAACAAGTTTCTTGGTAAAAGTCGTGCTGAGTTGAAGTTGCAGGTACAAGCCTTGGAGGATTGCAAGACAAAGTAAGTATAATTGTGTATATTATCACCCCTGAAAGAATACTTTATGTGTTGAAATGTCCACTCTTTGAGGTATAGCAGCTCATGACATCACAGGAGGTATTGTCTGGAGTGCCAAAGCCAATATAATAAAAATACCTCTGGCTTCATCACAGCAAAAATATTTAAAAAATCCATAACAATTTAATTTACAATTCATCATATTAAGAAAAAATTGCTGTATCTTGTTGCTGTGTGTGTTATGCTTGTATCAGCGGCTTTCCCCAGGGGGCGACCCCCTGGGTATGGGGTAATAAAATAGTGACAAAATCCCTACCCCTGGGGATATGAAGTTTTCAATAAACAGTAATGCATGCAATACACATGAGAGTTATGATTATTTCAAGAAAATGTTCGCCAACATGAAGTGTTCAAGAAAAACGCACAAAGTTCGTCAAATTAAAGTGTTCCTACCCTACTTGATAAGATGAATAGCAAAAGCTGTCACCCCAAAAACATTAATGTGATGTGCCATCATTAACAGGCACAGATCCAGAAAAAAAAATCTGACCTATTTACGGTCAGCTGTTTTGCGTGGAATTTCGCAAATGCGAGAGTATTTTTTTAAATAAAGATGAAAATAATAATAATAATTTTAAATAATACCGAAAATTTGACCTGTTTCTGTGAACCAGAGAAAATAGGTCCGCACCTCATTAAACTCTTGCACCAGACTTTCTCCAGATTGATTCTGATTCTGATTGATTGTGACTTGATTCACAATAATTAGCCATTGCTAATACATGATTCGCGTCCAATATACAGGCGAGGTGATATACAAATCTCATGACTCGTGTCAAGAAAAAATGATCCCCAGAGAATGCAACCCCAACACACGGATCTCTTTCCATGACAGTGGCAGAAGAGTGTGACACTTTCTTTTTTTAGAACAGGGAGCTATTTTTAGCAGCGCCTTCTGATTGGATGTGTCCTAGCAACAGACATCACTGTGAGGATGCATGTGTGACCAGCATGCTACGTGACGCTGCACTGTTGCTGTTCTCCTAATATTATGATTGGCTGATTTGCCATGGTAAATAAGAGTGCGCGCAGACAACGCTGCTTGCATCAACATGCGTGCACTCCACCAACAGAAAACAGTTCAAATGCGCATGCAATTCCCAACGGGAATCTATTTTTAGAACTACTGCCACTCAGATGGGTCATGGGGCTGCGTTCTCTGGGGATCATTTTCTCCTGCTCATGTGTATAATAAATTGACTCTCCGGATTTAAAATATGTAGGGTATGCTATACCTTAACATTATTATGCACTACAGAAAAAGTGCAGAAACTTGTCGATCTCTTTTGCCTTCTTCTTTCCAAACAAATCCTGTGGGTTGGCCCGTGGGTAATAGGCGATATGTACAAAAGTCGCAAAAATCCCTACTCCCTCGGGCAAGTTTTGCTTACAAATCTCAACAAATCCCCCTCATTCCCCGGGGGTTGCCCCCTGGGGGAAGCTGCTGATAGAAGCATTAGGTTACAGGTTGTCCGATTCTGTCACAAATTTATGCAGCACTTTGTAATTATATTATACTGACATAAATGGTCCTGAGTCAGGCTAAATGCATATTTTACACCCATGAACATCACTTGTATTGATCAGTCTCGTACCCAGACACTTTCCGTTTTTGTTAGGGCGCTCAAAGATTTGTGGGATAGTTTTAGCAGGGTGCGCAGGGAGTTGTGGGATAGTTTTAACAGGGCGCGCAGAGTTATGGGATACATGAATATCCCACAGTTCATTGCATGCCATGTGATACTCATTCCCAGTCTCTACGCCAAAACAATTTTCGTGAGGAATCACTGCAGGACTGATGCAAAAAAAATAACGTCTGGGTACGAGACTGTGTATTTATAATTATTGTTGTTTTTCATTAAAAAAAGTCAGAACAACTTGCTCAGGAAGGAAAATGTAGTGACAGGGTAATTTAATGGGATGTCTTTTAAAGTTACTCCTTAAGGACATTTTTTCCAAAGACAGTGAGAATAGGTTGCACCCCCACTCAAAATCAATTGAGAACAAAAGAGTAGTGGCCCCCATGCACAGCAAAATAATCTCTTATTATCTCTAGGTTCAATAGCCTTATGATGTTCTTCTACAACAAGCCAGTAGCATTGACACCCCAAGAGTTCTTTGAAATCTGGGTGAAATTCAGTACAGATTTTAAAATTTTGTGGAAGAAGGAACAACAGCTTGTTTCAAAACAGATCTATGAGAAACCAAGAAGAAGCTGAAAGAGGAAAAAGTAGACAGCATATCCAAAAAGCCTATTTCAATAACAGGACTCAAACTTAAGATTGCTTGTAAAAAGGCAAAATAGGATGATGCATGTAATGCATTTAAATATAGAGCAGATTTCAGATGACTGTCGTGAGTAATTTTATTCAGAATTGGTGTAATTACTTTGCGATTACTTTTCTGGAATTTTCTAACTAATCAATAGCTATCAAGGAGTTTATGCCTCAGCAATCATTGTTTCAGCTTAGAAAGGGGTCCAGTTTGGCACCCTGGCTACCGGAGCATTTGGCATTTTTGTCAAAGTAAAATATGTCTCAGTAAAATATGTGAAGCTTGGTAATTGGTTGATTGTTCGCATTGCCTGCCCCTAACTAGGGAGGCACCATGCATTCTAAACTTGGTCTTATTTCTTTAATTTGGGAAGCAATTTTTGTTGTTGTTGTTTATTGGTGGGTCATGGAAATTTATTTATTATTTATATTTTGTATACTTTTTTATTTAATGATTTATTTTTATTTTTTTTGATAATTTCTGCAGAAATACACAGTCAGATCATACTTTGTAGAATTTGCAAAACCTGCATCTTGTTGAAACTGTACATAAATATATCATAGATGAGAGTGAATATGTGCTGAGTCAATTCTCAGTCCAGAAATATCCTTTAGGGTCGTGTTAAAAAGACCCAGGGTGTTGGTGGATTGTAAACAAGGCATGTGGTAGTATGATCCTGCGACACCCTGGGTCCCCAAAGGATGTAGTGCAATAGAACAGAGATAGAAGCATGTGATTGCAGGAAAACTTTCCCACAGAAGAAGGTATTTGGGTGGGGTAGAGTGGTGCCAGGTCATATTGCAATCCCTTTCTGATGTTGCAACTTCTGTGATTACAGAAAACATCCATAACCCCCACAAAAGGAGCATGACCCTCTCAACACACACACACTGCAACTTTCATTGAAAATACAGTAATTGTATGGGTTTGATTTTGCCCACCTCTGGAATTTCCAAATCCCTTTTGTGGGGCAGGTATGATTTTTTCTGGAATCACACAATATTCAATTATAATATTAACAATTATCAATATAGAAGCAATGATATGCTTTGAGATTTGCTGTATATTATTAAAATACCCTATTTGGTGGTAAAGGAATCACAGATATTTATTGTCACAGATTGTAAAATGCATAATTTATTTGGATGCCTGTATTTTTATTTATCAATTAGTCTTATTTAAAAACTAAAGAAAATATGGAAGTTAATATAATTCCAAAATATTTGAAAAGCTTCTAAGGAATCTTTGTGCTGGCGCAAAGCTATTGTTGAATGCTGTATTGAAGTTATTTCATAATTTGTTGTCAGAGTATATAATCATTTTGAAAATTTTCAGTGCAGAAGTTGAAAGATTTAAGATTGATTTCAATCAATTCTGAGATGGAAAAATATAGCTGAACTGTAATTTTTGTTAAACCATTCCATCAACAAACTATTGTTGTTTTCATTTTTTTTGCACTGACATTTTTCAATTGATAACATATAGCATAATAAAAGATAATAATATACAATGATTTGTTAAGTAGTACATTAAAATAGTAATTTGCTATTGCATTGTTTCAATAAATTATGCTCAGATATAATCAGGACTACCGTAATGTCAAACTCTGAGATGGATAACTGAACTGTTATGTGCTTTAGCCTGTGTGCAGCCAGTACTAAAATTATTGTTTTATTATTAATGAAACAATAATTTTAATATAACGGCAACATACAGGCTAAGGGGTGGATCAGCCTAAGCAGATATGAAAAAGCCTTTCATTTTATATGAAAAAACCTTTCATTTTATATGAAAAAGCCTTTCATTTTATATGAAAAAGCCTTTCATTTTATATGAAAAAGCCTTTCATTTTATATGAAAAAGCCTTTCATTTTCTCACAAAGTCCCTGAAAACCCAGTTAAAAAAATGCCACACTTCATTCCAGATAATATCTGTGACCATCAAGGAGGGAAATTAAATTGGAAATTATTGAGGGAAGGGGTGGGCAATGTGCTATTCAAAGGGGAAGGAGACACTATTTTGAACTTCAATTTTGAAATTCTAATGAGGCAAGGCTGTGGATGACTGGATTATGGATTTTTCTCTCAAATCACATATTCTTCAAAATGCTTTAACTTTACCAAAGTCAACCTTTAAAACTTCATTTTGAGTGTCTGTACAAGCTTGGTCATTCTCTCTTTGATCACTTCCTTTTGCATTTTAAGGTAGTTCTCCACTTGATAGGCTTCATTCAGCATGTGATCCAGTTGTGAAGGGCAGTACAGTGTCTCAAAGGATTCACTCTCCCTGTGTGCATGGAAAAAAAAGTGAGACATACTAATAAATGTGCTAGAGCAGATTCGTTTGACTGTGAAAAGTGCTGTGAAAGTGCTGAAAGTGCTGCATTCATTGCTGGCAACTGGAATCATTGGATACAGCTTTTCGCATTTGTTACATCCAATGTGAAAGACCACTTTCACAATGCTTCCAAGGTAACCTGACCAAAAAACAAACAATGACAGCCAAGCAAAAGGCATATTTCCAATACAGCATGTACCCATGTGGGGTGAACCCAATTTGAATTGTAACATTTCAGACTTGATCAAACATGAAAAGTGTTTGCCAATGACTGCCAATGACCGCCCCTGGAATCCTCAAGTATTAGTTTGCAATTAAAATACTTACGAGAAGGCCTGTGCCCACTTTAAAAAGATCAGTTTTGACTCCTCGGCTAAGTCTGAAAATTAACAATAATATAGATGTACTTTAAGCAATTATTGGATGAGGTTTTTGTGATCTCCAGAATAAACAATGTCGAGACAGGTGGAATCAGGCGAGGCCGTGAGGCCGAGCCTGATTCCACTTGGCGAGACATTGTTTATTCTGGAGATCACAAAAACCGAATTCAATAATTGTTTTATTATACATTGATTCAGTAAAAATACTTTTATTTCTGTCAAGCAATTTATTTTACACAAGCGCCTTGTTAAAATAGGGAAAGCGCTCTAGTCCTATGATGCATTGCGCGCGTATCAAGAATCAGCTAGCTGATTCTTGAAGAATCAGCATGCTGATTCTTGGATACCCTCAAGTGCGTGATTCCCAAAGTAAAGCGCGCGCTCTTAGCCAATCAGAATCGATATAGCGAGTACAATGTATAATAATAGCATATCCTAGGACACCTGCAGAGTCTACAAGCAGTCTTTTGTGGTGTCATGGCTGCGTGTGTGCATGGGAATGGCCAGAAATTTATGCATACGACGTTTTTGGTGATACAAATTAACATGACTGAGAATAATCCTTATAATATGTTTTCCCTTTTTTCACTTACTTTGAGTAACAACCTCAAGTCTGCTTCCTTTGTCTGTCCCATTGTGCATAGAAGGTTGTGATTGGCCTGCAAACACAATACTTTGTAAAATGCATGCTATCCTCTTCTGTACTTTTAGTTTGTTGGCCAATATAAATAGACTCTTTAGGCTTACCTTCTCTGTGATGTGGTGCTGTTTGAAAAGGAGCTTTCTGTTCCTAGTAATAGAATTAAATAATGAAATTCCACATTGGAATTGTTGCTAAATATCAGTCTCTGGTGACAAAAAAGTCATGTCACTCAAAACAAATAGTATCATTAAAATAAATGTAGGTAGACGCGCTTCTGTGTGCTTTTTTTCTGTGTAGAATTTTTCAGCCTTTTCATTGCTTTATCTGTAAGTTACCTCTGATCCTTCGGAGGAAGCAACCTTTGCTTTTTTCTGCAAGCTTATGTGCTCTAGATCTGTTCCTTCTCGTTCTAAGGCTCTTTTCAGTTTGCAAGTTTCTGTCGTGTTCGCGTTGTTGGCCCTCTCAACGGTACTTTTCCCCTCCATTTCTCACAAACTATTGACGAGAACAACTCACTACTGCCTTTGAGTTGTTTTTGTCGCTGTGTTTACTTATCTTTCGACGCGCGCGCGGTATCAGTTTTCCCGCCAAAACCCGACGTGCGCTGGCGTGCAATCAGCGCTTTAAGACTATTTTTTTTGCAAAACTCAATGTATTTTGTCATTGCTTTCTGCCCGAGTGTTCACATTTATCAAATTAATTAAATTTACTGTAATTTACATCTGTGTTGCCTTTGTTGGGACGCAACTATGCACGGGCTTCCTGTGGCATGAAAATGCCCATGCGCGAGTTTTGGCGGGAAATTCGGCGGGAAACGGTTGTTCAAGCAAATGTCCCGTCAAAGAGGTAAGTTTATTCAGGGACGTCCCTGGTTTATTTGAGTTTTCTTTCGCAAAACATCCCAAAAAACCGTAAGTCCTCTCCCGCAATCCTTTCTGCTGTTTCTAATTTACTTACGTGTTAATGAAAGACGGTATTTTTCGTCGATTTCTTATAACTCGAAATACTTTTGCTCGAAAATTTCTACAAGACGCGAAGCTTATGCCGAGGCTGCTGGAAAGTCCTAGATTCGAAAACCTCCCAAATTCGGTGCCTTGTAATGTGGACGGGAGACCATACGGGATATATGGCCTGCTCGCAGGCGTTGGAGAGTAGTTTTGGGTCGAGAAACCCGAGTTTGCTTTCGCATCGCGTGGCCGCCATCTCCATCCCCTTCCCCCCCCCCCCCCCCCGATTTGTCACATTTTGTCACAAATCCAAGATGGCGGCCACGCGAAAGCCAAACTCGGGTTTCTCGACCCAAAACTACTCCCCAACGCCTACGAGCAGGCAAAAGGTCGAACAATTGGTTTCACTTTGAGTTTTATATTTCTAAATTCGAATATAGGCAGAGGCGGATTTCTGGTGGGAGGGGGGGGGGGGGGGCACGGCCCCTTTCTCGGGAGATTTTCCCATACATTTACTGTGAAACTTGAATTACGTCACTAGTCATGCGCACAAATGAAAAGGTCAAGATTGTTTCCACAAAGCCTGTCCCACATGAAAGTTGGCGGCGCACATGCATATTGTCTGGAACAAGATCCTTTCTATTCTGCATTTCCGAAAGAGGAGACCTGTGACTTCTCACGGAACGTTTCTACAGTCTGCCTTTGTACGGCGTAGACTGAATAGTACAAAAAAATTCGACGGGAAGAGGACCTTGAAATTATGAACTTGGATTGCGTCACTAGTCATGCGCAGAAGTGAAAAGATTAAGAGTGTTCCAAAAACCCTGTCCCACATGGAGGTTGGCGGCGCACATTCATATAGTCTGGAACAAGATCCTTTGTATTTTACGCGTGTCTTCTCACGGAACAATTTCTACAGTCTGCCATTGCATGGCGCAAAGACTGACTAGTACAAAAACACTTCGATGGCGAGTGCCTTGAAATTATGAAAATTATGAACTTGGATTGCGTCACTAGTCATGCGCAGAAGTGAAAAGATCAAGTGTTTCCATAAAGCCTGTCCCACATGGAGGTTGGCGGCGCACAAGCATATAGTCTCCAACCACAATTCTTTGTATTGACTTCTCCGAGAGAGGAGACTTTTGTCTTCTCACGGAGTGGTTCCTACGGTCTGCCTTTGCACTGCGCAAAGACTGACTAGTGGAAAAACTTTTTGAGGGTGAGGACCTTGAAATTATGAATATTCATAGTTCAAAGGTCCTTGGATCTAGAAAACATTTCTAGATCCAAGGACCTTTGAACTATGAATATTCATAGTTCAAAGGTCCTTGGACCTTGAAAAGTTTTCAAGTCCCACTTGCAGTATCTTCCTGGGATTTCAAGGTACTGCACGTGGTACAAAATGAGAGCTCTGGTTGGCTGATTAGGTCATGAATAATTAATGAGTATTTGAAATATATTTCATTCCCACTCTCCACTACGCTACTACGGTAATACGGTGCAGTTTGCTTGAAATATATTTCATTCCCACTCTCCACTACGCTACTACGGTAATACGGTGCAGTTTGCTTGAAATAGATTCATTCCCACTCTCCACTACGCTACTACGGTAATACGGTGCAGTTTGCTTGAAATATATTTCATTCTCACTCTCCACTACGCTGCTACGGTAATACGGTGCAGTTTGCTTGAAATATATTTCATTCCCACTCTCCACTACGCTACTACGGTAATACGGCGCAGTTTGCTTGAAATATATTTAATTCCCACTCTCCACTACGCTACTACGGTAATACGGTGCAGTTTGCTTGAAATATATTTCATTCTCACTCTCCACTGCGCTGCTACGGTAATACGGTGTAGTTTGCTTGAAATATATTTCATTCCCACTCTCCACTACGCTACTACGGTAATACGGTGCAGTTTGCTTGAAATATATTTCATTCCCACTCTCCATCCACTACGCTACTACGGTAATACGGTGCAGTTTGCTTGAAATATATTTCATTCTCACTCTCCACTACGCTGCTACGGTAATACGGTGCAGTTTGCTTGAATATATTTCATTCCCACTCTCCACTACGCTCCTACGGTAATACGGCGCAGTTTGCTTGAAATATATTTAATTCCCACTCTCCACTACGCTACTACGGTAATACGGCGCAGTTTGCTTGAAATATATTTCATTCCCACTCTCCACTACGCTACTACGGTAATACGGCGCAGTTTGCTTGAAATATATTTCATTCCCACTCTCCACTACGCTACTACGGTAATACGGTGCAGTTTGCTTGAAATATATTTAATTCCCACTCTCCACTACGCTACTACGGTAATACGGTGCAGTTTGCTTGAAATATATTTCATTCTCACTCTCCACTACGCTGCTACGGTAATACGGTGGAGTTTGCTTGAAATATATTTCATTCCCACTCTCCACTACGCTCCTACGGTAATACGGCGCAGTTTGCTTGAAATATATTTCATTCCCACTCTCCACTACGCTACTACGGTAATACGGCGCAGTTTGCTTGAAATATATTTCATTCCCACTCTCCATCCACTACGCTACTACGGTGCAGTTTGCTTGAAATATATTTCATTCCCACTCTCCACTACGCTACTACGGTAATACGGTGCAGTTTGCTTGAAATATATTTCATTGGCCACTCTCCACTACGCTACTACGGTAATACGGTGCAGTTTGCTTGAAATATATTTCATTCCCACTCTCCACTACGCTACTACGGTAATACGGTGCAGTTTGCTTGAAATATATTTCATTCCCACTCTCCACTACGCTACTACGGTAATACGGTGCAGTTTGCTTGAAATAGATTCATTCCCACTCTCCACTACGCTACTACGGTAATACGGTGCAGTTTGCTTGAAATATATTTCATTCTCACTCTCCACTACGCTGCTACGGTAATACGGTGCAGTTTGCTTGAATATATTTCATTCCCACTCTCCACTACGCTACTACGGTAATACGGCGCAGTTTGCTTGAAATATATTTAATTCCCACTCTCCACTACGCTACTACGGTAATACGGTGCAGTTTGCTTGAAATATATTTCATTCTCACTCTCCACTGCGCTGCTACGGTAATACGGTGTAGTTTGCTTGAAATATATTTCATTCCCACTCTCCACTACGCTACTACGGTAATACGGCGCAGTTTGCTTGAAATATATTTCATTCCCACTCTCCACTACGCTACTACGGTAATACGGTGCAGTTTGCTTGAAATATATTTCATTCCCACTCTCCACTACGCTACTACGGTAATACGGCGCAGTTTGCTTGAAATATATTTAATTCCCACTCTCCACTACGGTAATACGGTGCAGTTTGCTTGAAATATATTTAATTCCCACTCTCCACTACGCTACTACGGTAATACGGTGCAGTTTGCTTGAAATATATTTCATTCTCACTCTCCACTACGCTGCTACGGTAATACGGTGTAGTTTGCTTGAAATATATTTCATTCCCACTCTCCACTACGCTACTACGGTAATACGGCGCAGTTTGCTGGAAATATATTTCATTCCCACTCTCCACTACGCTACTACGGTAATACGGTACAGTTTGCTTGAAATATATTTTATTACCACTCTCCACTACGCTACTACGGTAATACGGTGCAGTTTGCTGGGAATATATTTCATTCCCACACTCCACTACGCTACTACGGTAATTCGGTGCAGTTTGCTGGGAATATATTTAATTCATCACAGTTTTCCGAGATCGAGATACTGATGCTTCGATCTTTACTTGTTATTTCTACCTTATCACAAGCGGTGAAAGAATGCAAGGTATGTAAGATATGCCACTACGGTACTACGGTGCTACGAGCGTAGTAGAGAAAACCTCGGTCATATATTCGGCCTGGTATAACCCGACGAAGTCTTATTTTTTATAATTGTGTATATTACTCATCCAGTCGTGTAAGTCGCGTTGTAGTCGCTTAGTTTCTAAGTGCTTTTGGATAACTTGACGTTGCCCCGGGAAACGTCAAAGTTTTGATACCGAACTTTTCGTTTTGACACCAAAACTTTATCGCAAAACTTCGCCGCACTGTCACACTCAACTGATAAGCATAGAAACTTTTCTACATTGGAAATGACGCTTATCAGTCCCGATAATAATATTCGCATATACCCCGCGGCCATGTTATACTATATGGTGCTTATATACACACCATATAATTTTCCATGTACTCAAGAGAGATTTGTGCAGTTTATGTTCCGCCTTTTCGGGTATCGTTTTGACGATACTGAACCTGTGGCGTGTAAACAAAGCGCGCTTGAAGCGGCTCTATCACCATGACAGCGACCTCTGACCGCAAAACCTGCGGATTCGGCTGTCCATCGGCGGCTGGTTGAGGTGTCGAGGTGGCTGAAACTTCTTGCACGATAATGGCGAACACGTAGAAATCTGGCCCATTCTGCATTGCATATACTGTCAAACGCGATCTACTTCGCCAGGAAAACTGCTCTTTATTAAGGTGAGAATTGCAGGAGATGAAACTAAGCTGTGAAACGGCGTTTTTTTTCTAATCGAGCCTGCCGGTTTTGCACTTCGGTCGAAGCGGCGAAATGCTTGTTTGTGGGAGTTTTTAGCATCGGAAACTGTTTTTGTTGTCAACAAATTGCCTTTCTTGATCAGGCTTATATTGTTATATTTATGATTTATCTAGTCTTAATGCTAACCAACTTCTCGCTGGGAGGTCACACATTTATTACACATTCACAGGAGAGTGAAATGCAATTCCGTGCATTTATCGAGTTCGAGTTCAGTTTGTTCTTGACGTGGAACTTTACATACATTTGCCTTTCATCCTTTTCAGCTTCCTTATGATGAACATGGCTTCAAGTCAACCAGAAGCAATGGATGTCTCCATGAACGACAACAGGGAGGTAAGTATCTCAAATGCTTTATTTCTAACCTCAATTCGATTTTTTTAGATTGCATGATTCTCGCCAGGATTGTCATGCTCCAAGCTCGTGCCATTTGTTGTCTTACTATGACAGACATTAAACGATCGGATCTCAATTAAAAAATACCATCTTTTCCAACTCCTGCATAAAATCTGCATTTAGTATAATCCCTCTGGGTCTTATGTGCATAATTTCTTCTTAAAAATAACCGGACAGGACAATTTAAAGCTGCACGCATTCGAATAATATTTGCAAGTTTGCCGTTTAGATTCTGTTCTTTGTCTCCTATTATTATTGTGACTTGATTGATTGAAGACTCACGAGATTTTTGAACAGCGCCGAAAAGCTATTGCTCTATTGTCTTAGAACATCCTGATATTATTGCAAGTATGAATCGAAATACAAGGTACACCCAAAATGTGTTTCAGCATTTTCTAATTCATTTTCCACAAGGCTTCGGTTACCGTTCATTGCCTTCAAATTGTGCTCTAGTTGCCCGGTACCTGTTGGCGTGAAATTCAGTTTTGACAGCAAGTTTGGAAATCAAGTTCATCGCCCTATTAGAATTCTGGATATGTCAATGGTTGGACAGCGGTCAAAGTTGATTTTATTTTATCCAAGGAGACGTTTCATGTGTTGTGTTTATTTGTAGATATGGCCAATCATTTTATACTTATAGGCTGAAATTAATTTGTTTGATTTGTCTGGCAGAAATGCTAATCCACGCTTGACAAGACAAACTCTTTGAGAAATCCAAAGATTTTATTTTGTTGTGAAACAATGATCCTTACAGGAAAAAACATGGGGCCATGATACTAAAGTGCTTGAAAATATGTCCACTAATCTTGAAAACAAGAAGTTGAAAATGATATTTTGTTTGAAAGTAGTTTATGAGACCTTTAATAATATTTTTGTGTTGGACACTCAAATGTGATACCTTTGGTCAAATGTCAGATAGCTCTTGGAATGTAGAAGGGATGGACTCTAAACCCTAGATCAAAGTCTAAACAAACAAAATATGGGAAATGTGTCATTCCAAACATAATCTACCCAAGAAGGACTAACATTTCAATAAACCCAGTTGCAGATTCATTTATTAGCATGGAACAGTTTTGATATGACTCTTTGGTATTGGTAATAACTTGGTGTCGCTTCTTAGTTTCCTAAAGCCCAGTTTGTATATTGTGTGTTTCCAAAAAATATCCATCCCCCCCCCCCCCCCCCCCCCCCACGGAAGAGTGTTGAGAAATGACCCTCCCTTCCCTCTGGAATTTCCGAAGAAAATACAGTGTTTGTATGGAAAAGATCAGGTAAATTGACCCCCCACCCCTCTGGAATTTCCAATCCCTTCCGTAGAGGGGGTATGGATATTTTTTGGAAACACACATTGTTTGTTTTAATAATTGCCGTTAGCCAGTCTGTCATATTTCATTTTCTAAGCAGTCCAAAAATACATTGCAATAAAGAAATCCTGCCCCTCCCAAA
The DNA here is from genome assembly GCA_033964015.1 of Scolanthus callimorphus. Lineage (NCBI taxonomy): Eukaryota > Metazoa > Cnidaria > Anthozoa > Actiniaria > Edwardsiidae > Scolanthus > Scolanthus callimorphus. The sequence goes on from CM066914.1 coordinate 6,634,317, forward strand.
AAAAAGTTTTCAAGGGCATTTTATCAATTGTAGTTCTGCTTACTTGAATCTTGGCGACATTGGCTCATATGAAAACCCTAAGGCAAATTCCTTCATTACTGTTGCAAGCAGCAACTAACTGCCAACCAGGTTCTGGTACACCAATTTTAGAGTGTCTTCTTGCATCCATACATTGTTTAACCTGGTACTCTTACATTTCTTCATAAAGTAAATCCTTGTTAGTAATATCCCTGGAGTTAAAATAGCATGCTGTGTTATTTAAACTACTTATTAATCAAACACCATTTAAACGTTCAATATCACACAGTAACGGTTTTTCAATTGACCTTTATTACTTATCATGCATGATTCTCATGTTTCTATGCTTTTTATGTAATACTGATCCACTACTCTACATTTTATTTTACAAATAATCAAATAAAAGCTTATCTACTTGTTTCAGCATGGTTCAGGGGTATCAAAATAGAAGGCAGCTACCAGTGGTGAATCACTGTCTACTTAAGCCCGCTATTTCAGGATGCACTGCAAATGATTTTAACAAATTTATTTCCTTGACAAAAGATGAAAGTATGAATGCATAAAGTATGAATGCATAAATTTCCAATGAACTTGCTCTCAAAATGCTGGAAAGCACCCAAAATGTCAAAATCTTCTTATGGGACATGTCCCCAAAACTACATTGTAGCACATCTCCCAGCCACCTGCAATCCATTGATACCCCTGATGGTTCAAATTACTTATTGTCATCAGTCATGTTGTCTTGGTTAACCATAAAACAAGGGGTTCACCAATAACCAACATGACGGATACACATTATCCAACATTCCATATGAAACCAGAGTAGAATGGGACTAGGTTTAAGGTACAATTAATGTAATGAAAAACAGCTTAAAGAGCATATGACATGAAATCAATTTTAAGGTAATGCATTCTTAAACATGAAGATTGTGTGGTTCCAAAAAATATCCATACCCCCTAACGGAAGGGTGTTCAAAAGTGACCCCCCTACCCCTCTGGAATTTCTGAAGAAAAATACAGTATTTTTTGTATGGAAAAGATCAGGTAAATTGTAAGTTTTTGTTTTGTGTGCTGAAAGTAACCCTCCAAGTCTCTTTGTCATGGTATTGGATGTCGGATTTGATGTCTGAATAAGTTGTGTCAATATAAAATGATGTACAATAGCTTATAGGTTTGAGAGTGAGCTTGTTACAGGGAAGAGAATTCTGTGCAACTGTACTAAAAATTGGTTTTGCATCATATGCCCTTTTAAGTTACCGCCATCCAACTTCTGTAACTTGCTTAAGTAATGGTCCGTATAAGAACTAGGCAGGCCAACAGCAAAGCATGCTGGAATGCAATTTATTTCTATTGAAAATATAGGCAATTTCATTGGCTTAGACATGAAAATCAGTAAATTCACTATGATAGAAAGACTTGTCTGAGGATTTTTAGGGAGACATAAGCACTTGTGGTACTCACAAACAGGATATGCAATTTGTAAAGACTTTGTATGTGGGGAACCTAGCGTAAAATGCTGATTCTCACTCCTTTGTTCTTCTTTAATCTGATTGGTCTAGAGACTTTTCGTTGCCATATGTTCTCAAAGCAAGTCGAAATCTATCAATTTTTCACTCTTATTATGTTACTAGTCATGATAACTTACTGTGGTAAAAAAAATAGGACATATCCTATGTGGGGAACCTTCAATGCCGTAGAACAATGGAGGTTTGCCTAGTTCTTGCATGGATGATTACTTAAATTTAATTTTAAGTTAAAGTTAATTTTTACATTTCAAAATGGTAAAAGGCACAGTCACTGCACAATACTTTCATTATCGTAAATGGTTTTGTGTGAATGTGTTATTTTCTTTTTTTTTTATTTGTTTACTTTCATTTCTCATTTGTTGTGTCTATCAGGACGATCACCATCACAAACATTTTTTATCGGGTAAACGGCTCTGGCGGAGCTTTGAAATGGAGGTACAGTCATTACCCCTGTAAACCATAACTTGAACTTCCTTGATTCTTACTCATAAAAAAGGGCACACACACAAACACAAAAAATTTAGATACATAAAACCAAGAAAACTCCTCAGATGTTAGAAAAAGAATGTTTTTGGTTACATAAAAGATGGCTTTGTTGAATTTTGATTATAACTAAAATATTCTGTGCTTTTTGGAACCTTGGAGATCATTGAAGCACCTAGTGTGTCTAATCAAACTTTTGGTGATTTATCCTCATCAAATCATTCTGTTGAGTTCAATGAATTTTTTAATCAAACCATATAAAAGTAATCCAATTTGTGTTTATTGGACTTAATCAAACATTTGCAAACCTTCATCAAGCTTTGATCGAACTCCAAAATCTGAACTCAATATCCATCATGGATGTCAAATGAAACCAGTTTTCTGCTCAAGTGAAGTTGCATCCCACTGTGCTATCTGTTTGATAATGGCTCATTCACTAGCTTCAAGCAATTAGAATACAAAATAAAAATAGTATAAAAGGCTTAGTACAGGGACATCAATCCCAAGTATTCAAAAATCTGGAGGCTGCCTTGAAATGGTAAAATTTCATGAAATTCTCCTGGGAAAAATAAAGTAAATGTATGCCAGTCTTGAATTTTTCCTGGGAGATGAAGCAAAAACTCTTGAGACTCCCAGCAAAACCAGGAGAGTTGACATCCCTGTTAACATACAAAACAAGTGCCAAGCAGTCTCATCAAACTTATGGTTAAGGTTTCAATGGAGTTCGATTGCATTTTTGTTCTATAAAGTTTGATAAGACACCCCAGGTTGAAGTTCACTCTCCAAACGGCTGCCAGGATTTGTCTAAGAAATATCCTCCAAGGTGTACTGTACAGGTATACTGGTTTGATAGAGCCTGTAGTGCCAGGGATTCCATATTTTTGTCACAAATCGTATACCACTTGCACAGCACAACATAGGCCACTTAAAACTAAAATTTCAGTAATTAAAGGAACATGGTCATATTCTAGAACACATGGCAAAAAAATTGTCACAAAAAAAATTATCTGAAATTGAAAAGACTTAGGCCCTATAGTAAATTTTGTGCCAAAGTTGCACCATTCTAATCCAAAACAATAGAAAGTTTGCTATTATAAAATATAATGAAGCAACATCTTTTGAAAAAGAACAGGTTTCACATTCTGTAAGACGTTCGACTGAAGTTTGAAATTTGCGCTTGGCCTTAGTTTAAAAGAAGCAATATGAAAAATGTTAGGGTTTCTGATGAAGTATGGCTAAGATTTTAAATGGATGAAGATTGTAAATTTTCTCATGTAAGCTGTAATGTGTGGTTCCAGAAAATATCCATATCCCTACCACGGAAGGGTGTTGTAAAGTGACCCCCCACCCCTCTGGAATTTCCAAGGAAAAATACAGTATTTGTATGGAAATGATCAGGTAATTTGACCCCCCTCCCACCCCACCCCTCCGGAATTTCCAATGCCCTTTCGTAGGGGGGGGGGGGGGCTGGATAATTTCTGGAACCACACAATTAGAATCTCTGAATATCTATTGCAACCCTACATCGAAATGACCTCATAGTTTTACCATATCTTGTCAAAAGCATTATTTTTAGTTTCAGTCATTATTTATATAATTGGTGATGTTTTTGAAGACCATGTCCCTTTATTGAGCACACAGTACTGATGTATAAACCTAAGGGTAATAGGCTTGATTTACAGTAGAAGTAAAAATAGCGAAGCATACAAACATAGCAAAATGTGCCCGACATTCTACCCTCATGACATGCTACTCAACTTTATAAATAGAGTGCCATACCTAACACATCTTTTACCATTCATTCTTGTAGTATTGTTTTATCATTTCTTGTAAGAATCTTAAATAAATAATCTGTAATATGATTATATTGAATCCAAGTTTGACTCAGCTGGTTGACGCAGCTGGTTACAACATTGGCTGATTGTTGTGTCCTAAAAAGGATAAATGTGGTAACAAAGTTAAAACAGTTGATTGAAACATGGAATGGAAGAATTTTTAAAATCAAGTATTAACATTTATTAAAATATGCAATAATAACTAATTGTGGTAAATAATGCTGTTCATAACAGCAGTCATAGAGCCTCTTGTTATCACTTTAAACATAAAGTATTTTTTAAATAAATTAGAATAAATGTTAGAATAAGGAAATGGTAAATCAAAGCTAAATATTGCTATCCACAGCTGCATATTTCTTTTGGTTGTTTAATTGCTTTTCTATGAAATAAAACAAGAAACAGCGGAACAATGAGTTTATTTAATGCATAAAATATTGTCAAGCCAAATCTTTTGAATTTTTGCAGGATTTAAGCATGTTTGCTATGCCGCTATTGGACCACAATGACATCCATGACAGAGAGAGTGGTCTACCCCAGGAGAAACGGTCTAGCCGTGAGTGGGTCCAGGAGTGGCAGAACAAGTCCATTGAAGGGGAACAGCCAGACCAGTACCATAGCCGACCTCGCAGCTCTTCCATTGGCTCAGCTGGCCAAGGGTCACCCACTGGAAGCTTGACGCGAAGTAATTCAGCTCCTGTGAACTCAGGATTAGACAGCCCTGATGTTGAGAAAATGGAAGATGAAAACTTTGACATGAAGATGTTGTCCAAGTCACCTGAGATGCTGCTTAACAGAGTCCGGCAGACGCTAGGGGAAGCCACTTCTTCAGGTGGCACTTATGATGTATCCAGAGACAAGATTTTTGTGAGTATTACTGAGAATGATAAATTCATTTCAGTAAATAAATGATTAGTTATAGTGTAATGTAATGGTTCATGGAGTGGCCTGGTTCTTAAACCCAACACCTTGTTATGGTACTACTCTTTGTTCAGTATTTCTGTGGAATCGTTTTGTCTGTGCACTGTCACTGTACACAAGTACCAAAATCCAGCCAATATGTAAGAGCACTTTCACCTATGCACATTATATGAGCTTGAAACAAAAGATTGTGCACTGTCAATGGCATGTAATAGCCCCTCCCAACATCCATCCCACACTGTTGTGTTGGTCCTTTGACATTCGTAACCATTCTGCTGGATTAACTTTGATTAAACTAACCCTGCTCATAGAGCAGATTTCAGATGAGTGTTGAAAACTGCTAAGTAAAATACACTTAGCCAATCAGAATGAAACAAATTCAATAATCAACCAATCAGAAGATGAAGTAAGGATGACTTGTGTTTAGCCATGACCAAGCAAGCATAGTGTGTTTATTTTCTTTTGTTTGCATTCTGATTGGCTGATAAAACAAAGACCCAAGACAGCAATTACTGCAGGGAAATGAAGCCTGATTTACTGCCAACAGTCATCTCTAATGCATTGTTTTTTTATTTATATTGATTTTGTAATGAAACAATTTTTTTTTTCAAGTTTACAAATTATTAGCTTACACACTTTTTAAGTTTACCAAACTTATATTTAAGACAGGTTATTTTACAACTTCAAGCAACGTTTGGCCAAAAATAGTGTTACTCAATGATTTCTATCCTAATTTGTAGATTTGTGGTCCACATTTCGAAATATCACAAAAGACAGAGGACTGGGTTTGCGCCGCCACAGAAATAAGTGATCAAAAATGGAAAAAGTCTATAGAATCTATATAGGCTGTGATTGACATCACCATTTTAGGTGTGAAAAATAGGTCTATCTGTAAAAACTAAAATTTATTTTCTCAGCTTCCTCTGGAAATTACCGGGATGCTAATACACAAACACTACCATAAAGACCTTTCAAATGAGACTAAATTCAAAGCAACAACTTTTTTTTATTTCGAGTAACAAGATTTTTTGCCGCTTTCTGGCAAAATTGCTCAAAGTTCTTAAAAATCTGTCTTAATTTTAAATTTACCAAACTTTCTATTGCAGAGTCATGCCGATGATGATATGGCATTTGAAGACATTGATGTTGAAGATTCCTTAATAGGTTTGTAGCCAAAGGAAGCTGCATCATTTTATCACAATAGCATAGTCTGCATGCAGGTGACACTTCTGCCTGTGAAACAATGGCTGATCATTTGTCGACCCCAAGCAAGCTACTGTACTGAGAAAGTATAGAACAGCCCATTTCTGGGTCAGCCTGAATATAACTTCCACATAATATACTGTAAGGTTCTTCTAAAACAGGTATCTAAAATGCCAAATTTCAGCCTGATATTCCTAATCCATTTGTTCTTTATTGGCCATTGTGGAACTCACGTCTAACATTCTCCATGATTGGATGAGAGTTTTCAATGTTTGATTGTTTGAAAGGTTTTATGGAGTCATGTTCTGGCTTTGACACAGACTACCATAATATCATCTACTCTTTTATGTACTTTTAACAGGGTGTGTCAGAGAGTTCATATTCAAATTATAATATTCTGTTTTATTCATTGTACATGGTTAAGGTGAAAACTGGTGTTACTCTAATTTCCTCAAGTCAAGAATGTGCCATGAACTGATGCCAAAGAGTTCCAAGATTGTTGTGTTTGATACACAATTAAATGTAAGTAGTGCATTTGATCATTTCAAAGCAGGAAATTAAGACTAACAAATATGGATGTAATTTTACACTTCAGGTGCAACCCCTGAAAATCTAGGTCAACCTTTATAGTTTCAAATCTAGAAATTTGCAATATTGATAGGTGCATAATTGCAAAAAAAAAAAAAAATGATACAAGCATTGTTGTAAGTTTGATATTTCTTTGCATTGTTCTTGATATCTGATAATTAATCATTACAGGCAAGATTGGGTGGATGTGGTGAAAACCAATATTTGCATATTAGGAATCTGTTTCAGCAGATAAGGGAAAATGCCTTTTAAAGAGCATCTGTTGGCCCCCAGCAACATATCAAGTCAGAAAAAGTATCTATTGCCATTGGCGGATTTAGGGAATGTACCACAGTGCAATATTTTCAATTAAATACAGTAAATCAAATATAAAACTTTGGTTGTAAATTTGAGATTTTGATGCATAATTTGTCCTCTAATGTCAAATGTAAACAAGAACAAAGGAGTGGCTGTCCAAGGCTCTTAAGGAGATCTTTCCAAACGTTTCCATGCTCAATTTAATGTGAGGATTCTTTGATTTTCCCAGGTGAAGAAGGCATTTTTTGCATTACTGGCAAATGGTAAGTTGAACTAAGTCATTTATCAATAAATACATATTGTCAAATCGTGTTGAGATTTAGCTGGTAGTGAGGACTCTAGTAAAATGAAATGCAGCACTGGTATTATGAGGATTGAAGATCCTTCATCAAAATGGCTGTTTTTGCATTCACTCGCACTTGGTCACTCGTAATCTGGTTTACGTTGCATGTTTCACTTGCTGGTGGGCACATTAGTGCATGGTTGGCATTCTTATTGAGTTTATTCTTTCCTATTATATCTATTCCAGGTGTACGGTCAGCTCCAGTGTTTGACAGTAAACGACAAGATTTTGTTGGTGAGCATATGGAATCCCACAGGGAACATGGGGAGCACGGGTGATGCAGTATTACAGCATGTACCTCTCACTGCTTTCACCCTGGTCCAAGACCTTGCTTGGGCATTAGGGTTTTTTCCCTTCTGTTTGAGTTGTGTTTCAGACCTGGGTGCTCATTATGGGTTGAAATGATTTGTCATTTCTCCTGGTCTTTCGGATTAAACATGAAGGATTTGTCATTTCTCCTTGTCCTTTCAGATGAGTCAATAAATCAAGGTCTTATCTCTTATTTCCACTACACCTTCAGCCTTTGGGCTGCTGGGGAATAATAATAAAGCTACCGGTATCTATCTGTCTGTTGCAGCAAAATAAATCCCCAAATCTCAAAAAAAGTTTTTTTCATCATTAATAATAACATTTTTGTTGTTGTTTGCAGGGATGTTGACAATTACAGACTTTATAAATATTCTACGACGTTATTATAAATCACCCTTGGTGAGTCAAGTATACATGAACATGTCAAGTATAGTTCAATAAAACACGAGGAAACAGTACATCTTACATGCCATTTCATGTTACTCTCATACAAAATAGTCATCAGTATTTTTCTGCAAGTTGTTTTTAATGTGTTAACAACAACAACAAGCTTTTTAGAGTGGATTTTGGATGACTATCATGAAATCTCAATGTGATTACAATGATTCTAAAAAATCCTATAGGATTGATTGCGAGGTAATTGCAAATGACTCATGACAGTCAACTGAAATCCACTCTATATGTTAAAACAAATACATAACATTAAAAGACCACAGAGGGATGCTTAAAAACAATGAAATTAACTAACCAAAGATAAAACAATTTTAAAGTTTTATAATGTTTTTTTAAAGTGTGAAGGCTTTACATGAAAGTGGATGCATGTCTTATTGATGAAACTAAGAAGTCAAACCAACTAAAATTGTTCCATACAATATCATCTGGGGTACTTTTACATACCTGCCAACTCTCCCAGTACCATGCCAACTCTTTAGCCTCAGTCTCCCGGGGGAAAAATTGAAACTTTTCATACATTTACTGTATATCTCCTGGGTTCATTTCTTGTGATTTTCTCGTACAGTTGTTGTATTTGAGACCAAATCTCCCAGTTTTGGAGTTTTCAGGGTTGGCAGGTATGCTGTTGTATATAAGGGTTTAGAGAAATTTAGTGATCAGAAATTTTTTTCAAAGGGCTGGATTTTCTATGTTTCTTCTTTTCTTTAGCAAAACAGTTTGACAGGCATTTCTAATAAAGTAGAAATAAAGTAGAACATAATTATTGTTCAAGCTTACACTAAATTGTATCAAATTCCGTTGAATATCCTTCAAACAGCAACACACTGTGCTAGTTTTGTTGGGTGAGTAAGTTTGAGGATGAAACAAAAAGAAGAATGTAAATTTGTAGTCACCTTTATGAGCTGAGGATATAACATATAACATATAGTTCAGTAAAATGCCATTATATTGAAGCTTTCACTAGAGTTTCTCTTATTACGAGGACATATATACATACTTCAGATACTTGTCTGTTGTGTGCATGCATGGGATTTTCCATCCTTGGAAACCCAGAGTTTTTTTTTTTTTTACGAAAACCCCCTGGATTCCTTAGGATGTGAATTGTCTATCAGACATGTACTATGTATGTACTTTGTGTTGTGTATGTTACCAGTACTCTATTTTCTAGTTGTTACAAACGTTGTAGAATGACAAACTGTCACACGAACTGTTGTTCTTGATTCTTGTAACCTCTAATGTAATAGGTTCCACTAAAGTATCACCTAAATCATCTAATCACAGCACATCTTTGATTTCAGCAGCAGACTGATTCAACACAGCAGGTAGGGTACTGATTTTCATCTCTTGTTTTTATTTTTTCAAATAATATATTTAACAATACCTTTAGTTGTTAAGTAAGACTTCTTGTGATGCTGCATGGTAGGCAGTCGTTGTCAGTGGTTCATCTATTTCTCTTTTCTATACACAAATCTTCTGGAAAGTATGCTTGGTATTTGCAAATAATTTCACCTGTTCTTGTTTTCTAACGCTCTTTTTGCACATTCTATTTCCTCTCTATTTTCTATTTTTTTACGATTTCCTCAATGTTTAAAGTTCTAGTAAGCTTCATTAACTCAGGGGATTTCATTATTAACTTAACTCCATGTATAAAGTGGGTAAAATATCCGTAAAGGGAAATAATGTTAACAAAAATAACATGTAGCAGTAAAACTATCTAACTGGCACTCATAATTCTGAATTTATATTTTGATTTATATAAACTCCTCCAAATGCATGGAACCTAAAAAACTATGATCTGTAACACTTTGCAGCTTGCAGAAAAGGTTTATAGGTGTATTATTCGTATCGCCCAAATAACTTTAAATCTCATGTGCAATTTGGTACAAATGTCATTACAGCAGATATTTAACAAATAGATCTCGTTTTGTGTGCGTGTGTACTGTAATAGATACACAGATGACGTCACAGAATGTCATAAACAAAAAAGTACGCAACGAGACGCAGTCGAGTTGCGTGACTGTTGTTCATGACATTCTGTGACGTCTTCTGTGTATCTATTACAGTACATACGCACAAAAACGAGATCTATTTGTTTTATACAACAACAAACAGGGACTTTTGTCAACCGTGTATCTGTACTCTTATAGCAAAATGGCTCTCGACCAATCAGAGCGCGCGATTTACTAGTGTTGTTGTATAAAAGTTAATAACAAAACAGCCCTAGCGTGAACCCACTATCACTTGTTCTTTAGGTTATCTACTATTATTATTTTTTGTGTGTAACTATGAATAAATCAAAATCTTTTATAGTAATGCGAATAATTGTACTGCATTTGTAACATTTCTTTATCTTAACTTTTAATTTCCGATGTCTCTGTGCGTGAAACGTTTCTGATTGGCTGAATTTCCCGCCTAAATTGCCGCCATTTTGGCGCGCGCACTTGCAACACAGGAAGCCCATATTTCTGAGCTGCGCATTTGAAGATTACGAAGTTTACTATTCCTTGTCTTTTCTGTGAGAAAATTTGAAAAATTGAAAAGGTTTTAGCCACTTTTGGCGTAATATCTTATAAGTGGTGGAGGGCAGATTAAATTTTTTCCAGTAGTAGGTAAACTTCTACGTCACAAGTTGGTGGTTATTTTCTGGTTACATTGTATGCCCGTATGAACATCGCTTTACATTGTATGCCCGTATGAACATCAGTGAGGTGATACCATTCCCTATCATGACACAATCATGTATAATAAGTAAAAAATACCTGAAAATTGCAGTGACTGTAGAATAATATTTGTGTTGATTTATTTTAAGGTTCAGATGGATGAACTAGAGGAACATAAAATCGAGACGTGGAGAAGTATGTAGCCCCAGAATAAGTACTTTTAGTCAAATCCCACTTGTGGTAAGCCTGCGAAAGCAGACACCACTTATATCTCGTCGAAAGAGACTCCCGCAAAGAGGTGCTCAAGCCAAACATATTGATGACGACCGGTTTGACAAGATATATTTTACTTTTTATAGCACACAATGCATATATCTGACAGCCAGATCTTTACCGTCCAATCTGCGCAGCTTTTCGTTTTGCTGTGGCATAATAGTGAGGAATTCAAATGAGAAGAAAAAAGATAATAATAAATTTTTTTAACCAGATTGAGTCACAATACGTCATCAGTATGGAATGTTTGGGTTGAGCGCGCAGACATCTCTTTGCGAGAGTCTCTTCCGGCGAGAGCTAAGCGGTCGGCTATCGCAGGCTAACTTGTGGTCTTTTATCAATGCTGCATTCTGATTGGTTGAGCTACTAGTCGCGAAAAGAGTCGGGTTTGAAGCCTCCAAAATGGCAAATGAGCAGTTTTCCTGCGATTTTCATAATTCTGCGAATTCCCACTTTACATTTACGAACGCCAAACTGCGGTTTGGCTTCCTTCTGTCAAGTTTTGTTTAAATTTAATGGTGGAAAATTTGGTTTTAAAGCCTAGGTAGTCCTTATTATAGCTGAAAAAACTCACAATGCATGTGTGAAATCACCCAGAGCTGTTCACTCGCTTGATCATTAACGGAAGCCAAACCGCGGTTTGTTAGTTGGCGGAGAGATCGCAGAATTATGAAAGTGACAGTAAAACAAATTGACCTACTAGTTGGATTTGACTAAAACAATATTCCTCTCACCCTCATGACCTTTGAGTCAATAGCACGTTCGGTCTTCAGCTTCATGGGCTATTATTGCCTGAGAGGACATTCGGGAAACCAAGATTAAACTTGGATGTTGCACCTCTATATTGCACCACACTAGAACCATCATAGTGGCGCCGTTGGGACCCAGCGCAATTCAGCTTACGAGCTGCAAGTCGTAGGTCGGACGCAAACATTTACATTTACATATTTACATACATTGAGCCAGGAAGCCATTTCATGGCAAGCTTCAATATTACGGAATATTAGAAAGAAAAAGAAAGCAGGGAAATCAGCCTAGTATCAAAAAGTATATCTGCTATATTATTTCAGGGCTGCAACAGTTAAATGATAATTCCAGTCTGGTTCGCATAGCTCCGACGCAGAGGTAAGAAAACGTACCCCCCCCCCCCCCCCCTCCCCCAATTCTCCCTACGTCCCAGCAGTACGACCATTGTTTCAAACCACTATGTACAAGAACCTATTAGCGTTGATAGCTCACCGAGCGATGTCTTTGATGGTATGACAACATCACGGAAACGCTTCATACTGGGCCGGCCGTCTACATGTAATGAATGCTTCCGATACTTAGTTAAATACGAATTAATGTGCACTAAAGATGATAGAAAAACAGACGTATCGGGACCACTGCTCCTGCATCAGTTAGAAACGTTATAATGTTATAGCTCTAGATAATTTGATCTCATGTCGAAGTTAAATATTTTAAAATGTGCGCAAAAAGTGATTTAGAGCTATTTCAGAAGGGTTGCACCGTCACAACTATCCGTTGTAGCCCGCAGTGCGTCATGGGAAAAAAACTAGACGAAGACGAAATTCTCGTGTTATTCCGTGCAAATTTCTTGCGAGCGATGTACTGTAGAATCATTTGACACAAGCAGGGTGAGAAGTATGGTTATTTATCCTTATAATATACAGGGCAAAATTACTCGATGTTGATTGGCTAAGAGCGAGGGCATTTTTTTCTTGCACACGTTCAGTCAACACGCGCGCTGAATTTTGCCCTTTTATATCATAAACATGTAATCACATGGGTTCGTAAATTAGGGATTAATTTCACTTGTGTTTTCAATTTTTTCAAATTGGAAAACAATTGAAAAAAATGGAAAAATTACACTCGTGAAATTAATCCCTAATTTTACTCAGCCCCATGCGATTACCTATACTAAAAAACAGTGTTCACGATTCTGTTTGATATATATATATATTTGCTCCCACGATGCATTGCGGGCTACAACAGGCAATTTATATATTTATTAAAATTACTCAAGTGATTATAAAGACATTCCGCGCGCTGATTGGTCGAGAGGTTCGTTTTCTCTCGCTATAATCACCTACTCTGTGATTATAACATTGAAAAGATTGAGAGTGCGCGCGCGAGTTTTGTTTTGATCGTGAAAAAATCCAACAAAAGCAATATTTTTTGTCTAAAAACCTTATGAATTAGTCGCCTCAGGCTCCGTGATTATCGGCGACTAATTGTTAAAGAAAGTCGTAAATCTACTAAATCTCAACTTTAATTTACGTTTGAAATCTTGCAGCTCTAGATAATTTGATGTGTTTTTCCCTAGTCTGTATGACGCAGTCAAGATGCTCCTCGAGTGCAAGATTCACCGATTACCCGTAATCGACCCCGCCACCGATAATGCCTTGTATATATAACCCACAAGAGAATCCTCAAATTCTATATGCTTATGTAAGTATTATAAGATTTCCAAGGGGTAATTATTCAAGGGACGATTTTACTCTTACGGCGGCATTTTATTTATTTCGCGAATTCAAGTGCGCGCTGCGTGGCTATAGTCATATAATCATAACCCTCACCTCCCCCGTGAAATTCTACAGAGTCCTTTCCTTCTTACCCTGGGGGGAGGTGAGGGGCCATAGGAGCAAGGAGAGACGTGAGGGAAATCAAAAGGACCTCACGTTACCATCTCCACACAAAAGCTCATTTTCATCTTACGTTTGTTGTTTTGGTTGCTATAGATGACCGAATTAAAGATGCCGGAGTTTATGTCCAGAACACTTGAAGAGCTTGGGATCGGAACTTATAACAAGGTGGCGACCGTAAGTATTTCCTTGTTGATGAGGAGGTGGGTATTGTATTGTTTATCCAAGCCCTGAAATTCCATGGGGGGGGTCTTGCTGAAACCCTGGAAATATCCAAGGTCTGGGTCTGTTTTACCCCTGGATCTATCTAAGCCCTGAAAATTCCACGGGGAGGAGGTCTAGCTGAACCCTAGGGGGGAGGGGTCGAGAACCCCTGAACTCCTGGAAATTCCAGGGGGGGGGGGTCTGTCTAAGCTGTGGAATAGGGGTGTTGAGGCAACCTGGAAATTCCAAGGGAGGGGGTGTTCAAAAATTTCAGGGGAGGGCCTGTTCAGGACCTTTGGAAATTCCAGGGGGGAGGGTCTTCAAATGGTAGGGTCCTCTCGGGTGTGGAAAAAAATGCGATCAGCCAGTCTAATAGAGCTATGGCAGCGCAATAAGCTTGGCTTGAGGATCGATCAATAAGAAGAGAATCAGACTTTGTGGTAGTTTTGTGCTGTTCTTTTTTTTTTTGTTGTTTTTTGCTATGGCGGGAAGCGCCGCCAGTATTCGCCTTTGTCATGCGCCGCCATTTTGTTAGCAAAGCAGAAAAAAGCAATGAGCCAATCAACGTTTTGGTTCTTAACAAATACTTTTTGGTAGCTTCAGGCCTCGTTTCCATGCTGAATAAATCGCTGAAAACTTCAAGATGGCGCTTGTGTGAAAGCTCGATAGCTAAAGTGCCAATCAATATGTCGTCGGATGCTATTCGATAATAAGCGCATGGTGGTCGGCTAATTCTGCAGACCGGTTGTTCGTCTTTAATTCATAGAGATCATCACAAGCAAGTGCATGTAGCCGCATAGCCCGTTGTTTTTCGTGTTTGTAAGTTTCATGGTGTGGTTGTTGTATGTTTCCAGGTCTCGCCGCACACTCCTCTTATATGCGTCCTTCATATGTTTGCCGAGAAGAGAGTATCGGCGCTACCGTTTGTCGATGATAAAGGTAGAGTTACCAAAATGTTTGCCCCCTAATATGAGCTCCTTAGTCACGACAAATGAAAATATTCATGCGAGTAGGGACAACGTAAAGTTTCCAGATTGTGTATAGCAGAGCAGAGCCCTCGACTGCTCATTCGCGTTCATGCGTTTGTTTTCTGTTATGATCTGACACTTGATCTTATTTCTTATTTCAGGAGTTTGGTAGATATTTATGCCAAGTTTGATGTAATTGTGAGTACCTCTACAAATATAAGTCTTCTTGGAAAATTATCCTTTCTTAAGTTCGTCCATTCGATTGAAACAAGTGGCATGCTGTATAGTCCCGCTTTTGATGGTATCCCTGTTCCGTGCTTTAAGGGATGCACTTTTGCGTGTTACGGGCAGCCCTACTCGCGCTGCGCCCTCGTGATGTAAATCTGATACAACACGGCTGCTCATGGTCGTGAAACTTGAGTGCGGTTGGTTAGCCAATGTGAACAAAATTGTGCTTTTGGCGACTGAAAATGCAGACTTCTTTTCCTGCTGGGGGCTCAATATTAGCAGAGTTTATAGTGGGATGGTTATGAAACCTAGCACCATGTTGTTGTACCATCTCTTTGTTCCCTTTTTCAGAGGAATCATTTTGTTTGTGCACCGTCACGTTAGCCAAAATTCAGTAAGATAAGATTCAGGCAGTAAGATTCAGTGTGCACTCAAACATGTATACAATATGAGATGAACACAAAGAAAAGGTTGTGCACTGTCAATGCACTCTCAACATTTATTCCACGTTATTATGGGCAGATAGATAGATAGATCATCCCTTGAAGTTTGCCGAGCTCCCTAACCATTCCACTCTATTAACTAAGATATTAGTTAGCTCTCCTGTACCATTCCATGATATCACCCAAAATAAATCGTTCCATGAGCTGAATTTCATGGTGACAAAATGTAAACATCGTTAGTGTACTGGGTCTATGTTAACGCGTTTTGTTTTCTCGTATCTTAGAATCTAGCAGCCGAGAAAACTTATAATAATTTAGATGTCACGGTACAGCAGGCTTTAGAGCACAGAGCTGAGGTAAGTAGGTTTCAAACGATCTTGATAGTTCATTATAGTTAAAACTATCACGCACGCTTGAAAGTCAACTATCATTAACTATCATGACTACCATGGAGTTTGAACATGTTCAAATTTGACATGATAGTCTATGATAGTTTTTATCGTTTGAACGCATGATGATAGCCGATGATAGTTTATCGGTCAGTGGCGTTTCCCTTAAGGGGCTTACAAAAGCACAAAATGGCTGCCGCCATCTTTGTTTACATTTTTGTATAACAGGGCACTAGCGACTGATCGCGTGATTTATTTCGAACTATCATCAACTATCATGGCTCGTGAAAGCAAGTATGAAAGTCAATTATAGTTAATTTTAGTTAGCCCAAAACTATCATCAACTATCATGCACCGTTTTGAAACCCACTTCACGCGGTCAAACGTGCGTGAGACTGAGTAGAAACTCTTAGCAACTCTCATCACTGATTTACTTCTACGACTATCATTTGCGCAATCAGACGGTAAAAACATATCATTTCAAATATCATTTCGATTTTGAACATATCCAAAGTGTGTGAGAGTCGATGATAATGCATGATAGTTTGAGATCAAACGCGCACGATAGTTGATACTCTCGCCAACCATAATCACCGTTTGGGGACGTGAGAGTGAATGATAGTCAAATCTCATTCCCGTTTGACCGCAAGCACGTAAGAGATGGCGAGATTGAATGATGGTCAACTCTTATAGCTTTTTACATTCGCTCGCGCCTTTCCAACTAAAAAAATAATCGCGCGTTTCCTACTAAAAGCGAATAGTCAAGCTGCAAGTTATGCTGAGTTTGTGAATGGGCTTCTCTTTGAACAAAGCTGTCGACCGAGTCAAAGTTGACATGCCAGTTTCTCCTTATAGGGTTTTGAAGGGGTACATCGGTGTTACCTGGAGGAAACGTTATTCATTATCGTCGAAAGATTAATCGAAGCAAGGGTATGTTTATAAATGTTAGAATATTTTTTTACGATTATCATTATCCCCCCTTTAAAGTTCGCACCACACTAATAATTTCAAAAGTACGTACAGGAGCCAATCACTGGGAGTGACGATCTTCCACATTAGGACTGTTAACCAACACTGTCGAATTGTGCTATTTTTAGCATCAAAAATCTTCCATGCTTTCCAACAAAATGTAAAGTTCGATTTTGTAAGCCCCAGCATAAGTAAGAAAGATGGTTTTAAAACCATCAAATATTCGTGTCACATTTCACATTTCTGCAAGAAACATCTTTCATGATATAGGCTCAAAAATATAGCAATTTACCATATGTAATCGTCCGTTTTTTGCAATTGTTTTCATTTATCTCCCAGGTTCACCGGTTAGTGGTAGTGGACAAAGAGGACCATTGCATCGGGGTTCTTTCGCTATCGGATATACTCAGATTTCTTGTCCTGAAACCAACTACCTGAAACAAGTTTCAACGGCGGTAAAACTGGTAAAGCTAGAGTAGAATATGGAAACCAGATATCCATTGCTTGAAGCAATACTTCTTTATCGGTTAAACTGTTAAAACCTGAAACAGGGACGAGGCAGTCGGACCTATTAGCTTTAAAACACGTTTTCAGAACTGGTTTTACTTGTAAGGGTAAAATAGCTTGGCAGTCTGAGAACTAGAATCGGACATGGCTTCCTGAAACCTACGATCTGAAACACGTTTTAAATACTGGTAAAATAAGCATAAGGTAGAAAAAACTGAAACGCACCACCTGAAACATGTTTTATAGAATAACACATGATGACCTGAAACATGTTGTAAAAATGCTAAAACTAGATTATTGCATGATGACCTGAAGTCCTGTCCCTTCGTTCGAGTTCCTGGAATCTTCATGCATTAAAATAAATAGAATCACAGAGTTTGGAGTCTTTGCAGGGTTAAATTTCAGTGTAGGTGAACAGGAATTCCAGGGTGATCGTGAAAAATTAATAGGCAGAGACAACTCTATATTTTATGGATGGTATCTGAACTTGGTTCCTCAGCGTGAGAAGGCAATAAAAAATTTTAAGCAGTTGCGGAAAAAATCTTGTGAACTCTCGAAACGAGTAGGTACCTATACCTATAGTGCCAGATCGGTCTAGGCTGTGTTATTCAATGCTTTTTTGTAGTTTAGAAGTAAGAACGTTAGTTCAAAAACTACTTCACAAAGCTACTTAGGTGAACTTTGTAGTGCTGTTATGTGTACCCCGGTCCCAGGGTGAAGTTTCCTTGTTTGCTAACCAAGTTGAAGTCGTATTGCGGTCATTTCCGTGGTAGTTTCTTTTGACTCAGTGTTTCTAGTCTTGTTCTGTCTCTTCCTGAAGCTTCATTCGCCCTATGTTAGTGGATCCGAGATCCGGGGTCAAGCGAAATTTGAGGTTTGGGATCCGGGATCCAGAGGTGTGGGATCCGGGATCCAGAGGTGTGGGATCCGGGATCCAGAGGTGTGGGATCCGGGATCCAGAGGTGTGGGATCCGGGATCCAGAGGTGTTGGATCCGGAATCCAGAGGTTTGGGATCCGGGATCCAGAGGTGTGGGATCCGGAATCCAGAGGTTTGGGATCCGGGATCCAGAGGTGTGGGATCCGGAATCCAGAGGTGTGGGATCCGGAATCCAGAGGTTTGGGATCCGGGATCCAGAGGTGTGGGATCCGGAATCCAGAGGTTTGGGATCCGGGATCCAGAGGTGTGGGATCCGGAATCCAGAGGTGTGGGATCAAGAGGTGTGTGATCCCTTTTCATGAGGCGACTCCACCCTGGGTACACTGCTAGAATCTATAAGTCTGACTTTGAAAAGCTTTTTCCATAAAATGGAATGCAGTGTTATTTCTAGAGATCAGATTTGAGTTTAAATTACACGTCGGTTGTTATTAGAAAGGAATAGGGGATATGTGGTCGTTGCCTTATCAACGAATTCGAAATAAAACCAATTGATTGTCATGTCTGTCGATGGTTTCATTGGCTGGGTCTTGCGATATCAAATCGCCTTCCATTTTATCGACATCAACATCTTCATCGACTTTGGCACAGCATTTTTGAAGAAAAAAACGTCTTTTACTGCTGTTGTCATAATAGGCCGTTATCACGCAAAATTGATTACAGCTGTTTTGAGTATTCTGCGAACTTAGTACAGCAGATTGGTGCAAAATTGTGCAAATTGATGTTACAAGCATGAAATTTGGCAGAGTGGTAGAGCTTGATGTCCTGAGCAATTCTATATAAAAAGCACGCCCAAAAGTAAATACTTCCAGATAGCATAAAGATGGGTTGTTTTATCTTTGTTAAAGAAAGAACGTCTTAATTTTACACAAAAGCCTTAATATGTTACTTTATTCACAAATAGATGTCCTGCATTACTATACATATTGAGTCACGCCCTATATTGCTTACTTACAGCCTTGATAGATGTACACTTCACTATTTGGCAAAATCTATTTCTTGAGTTTCCTTTTTCTCCAAGTTACAAGTATTGATAAGATGTTTTATGTGGCATTATTCTTAAGTTAAACCACACCCTATTTCAGGTATTTCCAGTGTTGAAAGTTATAAAATAAAATAAACATTTAAAGCAAAAGTATTTTAAATTTGATTGAGCTGCCACGATTAGCTTGGCCTCCTGCATCAACAAAAATTCCATATTTTGTTATATGCCTGTCTGAAAAGTCTAAATATTATGAAGTCCTAAACCAACAATGAAAATTAACTTAGTCTTTCTGTTGTTCGCAACCTCTCTGTACTTGCACATGGCAGTGCATTGAGGACGTGCTTTGACACATTTACAGCGCCCTCGACTCCCCTTATCAGGTTGGCAGCCGCATTGCACGAGTAGCTGACACGTTGTAGAGATCTCGGGGAGTATGGTCCAGATTGTTGGTTAAGCATTTTTTACATGATGGCTTTTTCGCCATCCAAACTCTGATGGCTATGGGATACTTCTCCCCAGTAGGTATCACATCCATCTTTGGTCTTCTGGAAACATGTTCGCCCTTGCCACTCAAAGGCTTGCTCCTTGCATACAATGTTTGGGGCTGGGTCCGAGGGCCAGAGGATTTTTTTCACTTTGATGCTACAGAGCTGTGAGCCCTACCAGGGGTGATTAGGAGCCCTTGGGGACTTGCTCCGAATTTCAGTTAGTAGAACTGACGATGCTTGATGTCTGTGTCATACAAGAACACATTTAAGTGAGCTCTCGCATAATTCCTGGATGGAAGGAACATCATCGTCAACCATCTGCTTCCACCAATCACATGAGTCAGTGCTGCCACTCAAGGACTTGACCTCTTTGTACCAATGGGTAACGTCAGAGCTGACACTTTGCGAGTATAGTATTTAGCTTTAGATGATATGCATTCTCGTTGCACTTTATTCCCTAGGTCTTTATACTGGTACGACTCTTTCTTATGCTCTGACAGAGCAGTTTGTCTTTGAACGATCAGAGAGGTCAATCTAGGGATGTGTGTGATATGGCTCTCGAGGTTCTGCTCGTCTTCTTATTCCTTGACCTTGTTTATCTCTTGCGCCTACCTTCGGGCTGTTGTTGCCACGTCCCAGGCAATGTCTATCTTCTTTGTGTTGTTTGCTAGTAATGGCGCACATAAAGAATAACAAATGATATATGCGTAGTGCTTTTACGTCTCGGTTCTCTTCTTTTAGCATAATTACAACGGCGGCTCCGTCAATCACGACTGCAATGACTTCAGGGGGCTCACTATGAACAGTACGGGCAACCATCTCCAGCCATCCTGTGAGGTCCGACTTGTCGCAGGAACTTAGGTCACCAAAGTTGGATATAGGGATAGTGGAACTAAATATTGATGCACTCGCTACAAGAAACGTTTGCTTTCAGAAGAAAGAATGTCAAATGATTTTTAGATACACGGAGATACAGTTATTTAGTGGATTGTACATTTCATTCACCCCTCGCCTCCCTTCGCCTGATAGCAGACATTAAACATGCTTCAAAAGTAACATCTTACCAAAAGGATATTGAATTGCTAGAAAGCAGTACATGACAACGTTTATTTTTAGGCAACCTTTTTTCTTCTACGCTAGCTGGCGGGCTAGTGGGGTGCTCATAGTTGGTGAGGTCTTGCATTGTGTGGAAAACCGTTCGAAAAGTTATATGAAAGAACATTTTCCTATAGAAAAGTGTACTTGCGAAAAGAAGTGGTAGAGTTGAAGCAAGAAAAGTCGAATTAAAATCTTTACTGTCTCTTTCTTAGCTCAAAAGCCGAAAAAGACGTTTAATGTGCCAAATACAGGCATTTTGGGCGTGTGGTTAGCTGCGAAGGTGCTAGGTAATTTGTCTGTAATAGGTTGCAAAAGATTTCAATAATAACTATCATGTTTAATTTATTTTTGTAAACCCTTACATTCGTCACTGTAATACCTGTAAGTACCGCAATTGGGCGTGGTTTGTCTGCCTAAACTTGAAGGGCATGCAATCTCAACATTATGTGAAGTTTGGAAGAATTTGGAAAACGTTTAGTCAGGCTTTTATTCTTATATAAGCTAATTAATTCCACCTCTGTAAAACGGAAAGTATGCACATTTGGGTGTGTTTTTTGCATCAAGACTACTTAGGGTATAAAGCTCTGTCATTGTGCCAAATTTCATGCTTGTAACATTAAGTTGCACAATTCGACCTAAATTCTGCACCAATCTGCTGTACTAACTCTCGAGATCGATTTCCAACCGTCAAACCGCTTTCTGGCTTCCGTCAATCAACTTTGAAACTCTTTGGAATACATAGAATTCAGTTATTCGCCATCCTAGTTAAATGCCCCAACAAACAGTATCTTTTACTGTCATTTTCTAAACAAATGGCCTAACTTACAGTCGGCTAAGACTCAAATTAGACCCGAGAGTTTGATTGACGGAAGCCAGAACGCCATTGGAAGTCGAACGCGAGAGTTCGCAGAATACTCAAAACAGCTGTAATAATATTCAATAGTTATCAGAAAATGAAATTCAGTTTTCAATTGTACACATCCGTATTAGTAAATTGCAAAGTTTCAAAAGAATTACTTGAAAACTGGCTGAGATATGAATTTTCAAAACGTCGTATTCTGGCTTACTTTTACAAAGAAATGTATGGGCAAATACGTCAAGTCGAGGCTGGATGGGCATCCATGCCCGTCCAGTCTCGTTTCGATGTATTTTCCAATACATTTCTTGCAAAAAAATCATATTATATGCTGTTCGAAAATCAACATCAAAGGACATGAAGCTTAATTTATAAAGGGCCTCGCCTGATTGTCATGAATGTGCAGGTGAAGTTACTTTATATATTCTTGCATTGAACGGACTCTGATTTGCATTAAATCTTGCGATAAACATCACTTCAGTTTTCGCTTATCGTAAAACACTTGAGAATTTGTTCAGTGAATTCTCCTTAATTGAATTTAGATGGATGGCGAATTTATTCATCTTTAAACCGAACAAATCACGTATTGAAGGGAGATCGTGTCGCGGAAAGGTGCTCTCTTGGCTTTGTAAAGAAGTTCTGTTTATTTAATAAAAGCAAAAACTAACAATGAGATTAAAATTATATTTCCACAATAAACGTTCTAGTCATTTTGTATTGAATAGCGCGTGCATGACAAAGATTAGGAAAATTAAACAGTTTTCCTCAGGGGCCGGAATGCGGTTACGATGAATAAAAGATAAGTAAGTCAATGTAACTTAGAAATTATCAGGAGATTGAAATAAATACTACCAAGTTTTAACTTTCTCTGGGTTCTTAAAACGTATTAAATAAATATGTACGATAAGTTGAAGCAATGATGAATTATGATTCTTAATTGAGATGTTATATGTTTAATTATTTCAAAAGGGTGTGACCGGTTATTATTGAAAATAAACAGAATGCCCAGGTAGCCCGCCTGATTTCCTTATCATCAAAGCGTCGTCGCGAAAATGTTGATATCTTTAAACTTAACTGTTCGCACTTCAGAATATCCTCTTTTAAGTTTACAACTTACGATTTTACTTCCTAAGAGCAAAAGTAATTTTTAATAGAGATAACTTGCCGAGACACGCTATGTAAATAATGACAAAAGAAATAGGCGAAAATCTTTATTAAGTTCCCCTGTCGGCTCACGTTTAATCCGACAGGGGTGACATTGAATTCTGGTTGGCTGTGCTTATTGGCTTTGCTCAACTTTGAGACCGGCTTCAAATCTTTAATAGCTTGATTTTAAAGCCCCTAAGGTCTTTTGACACTTAAAGTCCTTCTATATCCTGTTCTATATCTTTTACTGGAACCATATTAAAATTCAGATGAGCCGCGCCGTGCAAAAGGCCGATCCCGTAGCAGTTGTGTGGATTATATGTTCCATCGCAGGTGCAGGTATAAGTTCAACACAATGGGGCTTCGTTAGACGCAGTGCACCCCTTGGGACTTACTTTCCTTCCTGTGTTTTTCCTGGAGACTCGCATCCTAATCACATCTTTCAAAGTGAGTGCATTTTCAATGGCTGAAGTAGACCACAACGCAATAGTGCCCCAAGAACAGGAACCATTGGAAAACGAGATCAAATCCAAGGTAACGAAGCCTAAAGTCCGCCGATTTCCGCGCCACTTCGATCGCAACAAAAATTCTTCGTCATCTTGGCTACGGTGATAGGTATCTCCGTCGGTTTTGTGTTTGGATTCTTCATTCACAAGAGTAAGTTCTCAAAGAGGCTGTGGCGTCCCGAGAGTTCTTACGTGCAACAGGAATATGAGAAAATGCTGAGCACAAAGCGACTGGAGGAAAACCTAAAGTAAGTGGGCATTTTTATTTATTGAATTATTTGATGCGGAAAAATAGACTGAAGCCGTTCAGAGTGCATGGGTTAAGGTCATGGTATAATCAATCTATGAATGTACGATTTACAGTAAAATATATATTAGAAGGTTTTTACAATAAACGGTCATAATATTAATCCTGTGCCTGTGGTAGAACCACTTAATATATTGAACATCAGTCACATCAAGATGTAAATTACTAATTGTATTTTATAAATATTTTTTAGCATTGTGGTTAGGATGAAAAGACTTGCGTCTAGGTGTTTATCTAATTACATTTTCATATACGATGTGTGACATCAAGTAGTGCATGGTTTGTAAATGTTACTGAATTTTACGTGACTTTCAATCATCTGGCTGCGAGCACTGCATTGCACGAAAACTTATCGTATCAGCGAATCAGTAAGGCACTGTAGATCTCCATCTGATTTCGGAAAAACTTGCTCGAAATGCTCGAAAACAGCTATATTTTGGCTAAAACTTGCAGGGATTCAAGCGATTGCAATTCTTTTCCATCCGTAAATTTTGATTTACATCTGCCGGCTTTGCATTATGGGTTTGAAGTAGCCACAGGGAGCCCGCGCTCCTCGTCCCAGGTCTTTCAATAGCCATTGGCAATAACGGACAGCGATGGATTGATATTGAGCTCATTGTATTGTGCGGGTCGAAAATAAACGTTAGCAATCAAAATACGCCCAAAAGGTGGAAGTATTCTCGTAAAATCAGAGCTTTTTCCTTGCTCCAAAAAAGTTCCAGAAATATTATTGCTGTGCACCTTTCCGGGTATTCCTTGGTGTTACGGAAGCTTTGTTTTTTGGTGCTCGAAGCTTTGTTTTTGGTGCTCGAGGTCTCTATTCGTCCATTGTCTCGTTCTTAGATCTTTGTTCGAGACTTTTGTTCCATTGCTTCCATGCCCTGGTGCTCTGTAACACCGTAGCCATGGTCGGCTCGACGCTGGATCGACGTTCAGACCGCGCCTTATATCAACTATCGTTTTCTATTTTGAACATGTTGAGGTGTGAGTCGATAATACTACTTGATAGTTTGCGATCACACGCGCGCGATAGTTGTTCGAACTCTAACAACTATCATCAACTTCCTCGATCTTTGGAGCAGGCCAATTTGACTTTTGAGGGGGATGGGTGTTTTGGCATGTGCAAGAATGATCCCCTCCCATGGGGGGTACATGTAATTTTTTCCTTTGTTCCCTTGTTCCCCATAATTCAAAACGACTTCTTTCCGTAAAATTGTTCCCTAAAATTCCCCAAATGTAACAAAAGTTCCCTTGTTCCCTGAAAATAATTTGTCAGTATCCCTTGTTCCCTGGAAATAAATGTGCTTGTTCCCTTGTTCCCTAAAACCCCTGGGAGAGGCTCAATAATGTTTGGGCGGTCCGGCCTCTTGTAAGTGAGTAACCCCCCCCCCCCCCCCCCCCCCCCCCCCCCCCCCCCCCCCCCCTCAAGTTTCAAACCAAACGGCGGGCCCCTAATATAACTCCGGAACATTTGATCTGTTCCTCCTTCATTCCGATTGGTGGATCTAGGCATGCTTTAGTTTGAAACTCATTTGGCAAAATGCATATAAATGACACTTGACCTTATATTCATCTACAGAAAAAACTCAAGGACCTCTAAAACATGAATAAGTTCTTCAAATTCTGTCTCGATCTGTCAGTAATAATGCACTCAAGTGTCGAGTTCCCTCGATTTCATGTAAAGGAAAAGTGTTTGCCAAGTATTAAACTTTGATTGACTATGTGACAACCCTTTTGTGATCAATATTGGCCGAGCGAATTAATTTTCGAATTCCCGTTCTAGAAATTAAATCTGTGCCTATCATTTACAGCTTAAGTTCAATGCCATTTATAACTACTGGGAGATATTACAAGCGATAGAGCATTCAAATCGAAGGACTATGGAACTGAACGCAGAGAAAACGCAAAAATACGAGATGGAACGAGCGGAAGTGCCAGTCGGAAAGCGAGTTAAATGCGCCAAGTGACTTGCATTGCAGCAGTAGTAGTTTTGCTTGTTGCAGTTGGTGCATTTTTAATAGGGCACTACGTAACATCGAATCTGCGACCCACATCTCGAGCAACTGCTAATGCTTTGCAGCAAACGAAAGTGTTAACATACCATCAAGACTTCCAAAACCTCGTAAGCAATAAGGAGTTAGAAAATAATCTGAGGTAAGTTAAGAAGGAATTGATTCCTATTCGGTGAGACTTTACGCGAATTCCGTGATTTCCAAGCTGTGTAATGCTGAGTTTCTTTCGGAGAAACAATACTTGGTATCTTTTGCTGATGCCCGAAAGGGCGATGGTCAAGGATTGATACACGCGGGTTTTCACGACCCTAGATTTCTGGTTTTCTTCTATTAAAACGAGCGATCTAGAGAGATACATTCGGAAAACAAGCCTTTCAAATACTACCAATCTACATAAGATTCTTATTGAATTAATGTCTATGTGAAAGATTTTTCTTGTCACTCCTTTATTACTTGCTATCAGTTTGGAAATTGATACACTTGTTGGGCAAGTTATTAAAAAAATTAATTGGCAAAGCTGAACTGAACTCTGCTGATGTTATAGTATATTAATTGAACGGCAATTTTTGCTTCTTTGCATGTTTAAGGTTATTTAAATTAGGTTAAGTTTTGCATCCGCTTACAAGTGACAGTTTCGCTCTAGCCCCTTAGTCTTAGTTAATGCGCGGCAAATTACTAAGTAGATTTCGATGCGTAGAAATGGATATCTAGGCTTCTTGCTTTTAATTATCTGTTTGCATTTTTAGATGCGCAAAAACAGTTGCAAAGGCAGAAAGCCGCGTTTCGGCGTCCAAATAAGGAAAAAAACAATTACTATAGCATGATTGCATTCTAGGGTAAAGAAGATTAGTAAGAATATGTTTCCTAAATAGACTGTGCTAGCGTTCCGTCTAGGCCAGACTTATGCCGATGTGTGTATAGTTAGTGTTCATTCTCAACACTTCAGGGGCGGGTTGGGGGGGGGGGGGCTCCTTTCTCGGGAGATTTTTCCATACATTTACTGTATTTGCTGTTCGCCCCAATGTTTTCACTATCCGGCCCCCCCATTCAGAAATTCCTGGATCCGCCCCTGCACTTTGCAACTTTTCTCGTTCTCGCGGGGAATGTAGTCACCTCTAGAAACCTACTTACCAGACTAATAGGGAAACGGAACTCATATCCCCTAAAGCAGCTGAAATCGCAAAACAAATCGCTTTAAAGTTGTCATACGAGAATTTCTTTAATCGCCTTAAGTGTTAGAGACGGGTAGTCCTGACTCTAGCAGGTGCCTGCATTTCTTATAGTCACTCGAGTAAATAGATGGCTTACTGTGCGACTACGTCGTCAACCGGGCCATTTTGTAAGAAGTTAGCCAATAAGAAAGCGAGTACAGAACAAAGGATATCGACTTTCTTGAGATCTGAGACACACCGAAATATCGCTTTTCTCGTAAAATTATGGGCAGAAATCACTTCAAAACACTTAATTACTCACCGTCAGATGTATTGCAGGTATTAAATTTGTTTAAAATGGTTTGAATCTCTAAATGACTAACTTTTTACGGCGGATGGCCCGGTGACGTAGCCGCACAGTAATAGAGCAAAGCGTGGACCTAAAGGTATTTATGAAAAATAACACGGATTTCTTTTTTCCTAGTGGGCACGGTAAAGAATTCTGCATTCTGATTGGCTCTCAGAGCGCGCGCTCGGGGCGATGATATTTTCGTCTCTGACCAAGAGGGGGATGTTGGGAGAACTGATCTTTCTCTGACCTACAGGTCACGGTAACCATTTGCGCGCGCTTGTTTTCATTTTAAGAGTTGGAAAATCGTTATTTACCGGCTTTGGTCTGTCCATATAGGGAAAAACTGTGACCTCGGCCTTGAAAATGCTGACCGAGGCCGGATTTTCCAGCTCTCGGTCACAGTTTTTCCCTATACGGACCTCCCAGCCGGTAAACAACATATATTTCTTCAAGCAATAAAAAGTGGCATGTAGTACTTGACCTGCGAGTTTAATAGACTTTTTCTTGGAACGTTACTCGCGGGTTTTTACTGTATTCATATCTTTATTCTTTTGCACAGACAATGTTTCTTGAATTAAGCAATAAAAATACTTTCTGCGTGCTCTCTGCTTTCTTACAAACACTCGGGAATGACAACGACAGCATTGCGTGACAATCGTGTTTATCAGGTCTCTTACAAACACGCTTTTTAACCAATCAGAATGCGCACATTCACAATACAACATAGGTGTTATTTTCTAAAACGCTATATACCAGTGGCGGATCCAGGGCGGGTGCTTTTGGTGCGGACACACCCCCTTTTGTGACATAAAATGGTTTAAAACGCCAAAATGCAGGCCTAAAAGAGAAGGTTTAGCAGTCCAATGACAAATCCGGCACTTCAGACCAAAAACGCACCCCCCTTTTCAAAAACTTGGATCCGCCCCAGTATTTTACTTGCAGAATAAAGAAAAAGTTAAGGTTTTTCGGAGACAAGCACCGCAAATCCAATATGGTTTACAAAGGGAAGAGGTTGGCTGAATTTACATGTCAAGAAATTAAAATTTTAAAAGTCCCTTCCTTTTTACCTTATTTGGAAGGTCTGCAAATTGTTGTCCTCTTATCTTAGCGAAAAGGGCAGAAAATATACCAAAATTTGCAGATGTTTGAGAAACAGTCCTCTTGGACGCCATTTTGTTTTTTTATTTATCTGCCATAGAGGCATTTCGTCCCCAGGGTCTTCTCGGTCGTCTTTAAAATGGCGGTTAGCTCGGGAAAAGACCCTTGGGGGAGGCTGAGTCACATGACCATTTCGAAACAAAGGACAACCTCGTTTCCATGTCGTCAAACAGTGGTCATGTGACTCAACCTCCCCCAGGGTCTTGTGCTCGACCAACCGCCATTTTAAAAATTACCCACAAGACCCTGGGAACGAGGTTACCACAACCTCGTCCCCAGGTCTTCTCGGTCGTTTTTCAAATGGCGGTTGACTCGGGAGAAGACCCTGGGGAGGCTGAGTCACATGACCGTTTCGAAACAAGGACAGCCTCGTTCCCATGTCCTCAAACAGTGGTCATGTGACTCAGCCTCCCCCAGGGTCTTCTCCCGAGTCAACCGCCATTTTGAAAAACGACCGAGAAGACCCTGGGGACGAGGTTGAGGTTACCATAGAGTTTGCAAAACAAAAAACACAGGCAACCCACGCGATTTCTTATATTATCACGCTGAAACACTACATTGCATGATTTTTTCTTCAGGTATTTCTCAAGTAAGCCCCATTTACCTGGTTCCACGAGACAGAAGGAACTAGCTCAGTACCTCAGCGATCGGTGGAAAGAGTATGGATTTGATGAAGTCGAAATGCCCGAATATAAAGTGCTTCTATCAATGGCACGGGTTGATAAGCCCAACACGGTATCGCTAGTGAACAATGGGACCATAGAGCACGAAATAGTGGGGCTTCTAAACGTAAGTGGCACCATGGACCCCTTGCTAACCATTATTCTCTAGTACCCTGGGCATCTCGTGTGGTGTAGCTCAGGGTAGTATAATTGGACCGCTACTCCTTTTACTTTACATAAATGACCTACCAAACTGTTTGGATTAGGATTTCCACATGTATGCTGATGATACTACTATCTGCTTCATAATAGTGAAGACCTAGAAGATCTCCAAAAAGCGATGAACGACGACCTTGAGAAAATTAACACTTGGCTCGCCGCAAACAAATTGAGTCTTAACATAGCAAAAACTGATTTTACCTGGTCCAAACACATCGAGAAAATTTCCAAAAATTCTCATCAGGGATCGGAGCTCTAAAACGTACCAGACCCTTCGTCGATAGATGCACAGCTAGCCATAAAATCTATAATGCGCTGATTGAGCCCCATTTCCGGTACTGCAGTACAGTATGGGATGGGCTTGCAGTGATAAATTACAAAAGCTCCAGAATAGAGCGGCTAGAATAATCACTAATTCTATTTTCGACGCTAGCTCTGATCGGGTTCTCGGTGGGCTGGGTTGGGACAGGGTTCATGTACAAAGGGCCAGCAAAAAGCTATAATGGTGTTTGAAGCCCTTAACAATCTAGCGCCCACGTATATTCAGGATATATTATCCTCCCGCCAAACCTCTTACAATTTTAGAAATAGCAATAATAAGCTAGCTATGCCGAGGCCGCGGGAAAACTATACGAAGTGATCTATTGGCGACAGTGGGTGCTACTCTGGAACAATCTTCAATCTTACGTCAATTGAAGTCTGTCTGTCTACATGTCCAATCGTGGGGTAGGGCTGCCTTGTGATAGGTGAAAAGTAGAAGTTGATGGGAAGCCATTCAATAGTTATGTAATTAGCGTTAAGAGAAAATATGGGTTTGGACAATGCGATGCTCAATAAATATTTGCATTCAGATAACCGCCGGGCCTCAACAAACCGAGTCGTTCCTACACAGTCCATATGTCGCATATTCAGGAAAAGGATCAGTTGAAGGAGAACTCGTATATGCACACCTCGGTAGAGACGATGATTATAAAGAACTTCAGAAGAACAATATATCAGTCGAGGGAAAGATTGTGTTACTCGCTGCGATAGGTGCTTCGGTAAGTAACCTAGCAACTGACACGGATGCGTCACTACCTTGTAGTCCAAAAAACCGTTGTCTTTGCCATGCATCATCCCCCCCCCCCCCTATCTGTAAAGGGACTCCCGACCAAAGTGGGCGTGGTCAAAGCAATTCTTTAATTATACTACGGCAGGTAGAGTGACTATACAATATGGGCTCCGAAACTGAATGTTTCCCATCTGCAACTGAAAGTTGGGCGCACGTGATCACATCCCTAAGTTCCAATAATCCGCCATTTTGCAGAGAGAATACATTTGAACCTATAATTAAAATTTCAAAGCAGTTACATAAATGCTCGAGTAATTTGGGTAAAGAATTTGATCAAGTGCGTTAAAACCAATTTTGAATTACAAAATCAAGTTTTTCGCGTGAAGATACCCCTAATCAATCCACCGGACCACTATTGTACCCCTAAAAGATACATGGGTGTACCTCCCACCGTTTTTTATCCTCATTTATGACTGTAAGTCACAATGAGGATATTGGAAGGGCTCACACTGTCACTCGCTCACCCACGTTCCGTAAACTCAACCACGGGCAACAGGATAAATGTGACCCAATATTACATCTTCGAAGGTTTATTATTATTATTATTTTACCCTCCCCTCCCACACTATAGACATCTTTACATCCTCCCCTCCCCTGTCGCACCCTCGAGCTGCGGGATCAAGCGTGAGTAATCTGCAAGCGCGACTAAAACTGAAGGTTGTCTCTCAGAGTTGTTTCTATTGTCTTGTTGCTTAGCCAACGTATATATATAATAGGCCTGATTGCCGCTAAATGTGTACACGTGGGAGCTTAACTGTCTTTAAAAAAGCTGTTTGATTTAAAGCGCTTCTTCTTTGGTCATTTTTAAACTGAACTTGATGAATAACTCAGAAAGTTTACAATCGAATTTAAAATGAATACTTGTACACCATCAATGAGGATTCCACAGCGTGGCTTTGATTAAAGTCTCTTCTTCCTTCTAGATCACTAAGGCAGCTGAAAAAGGCGCACTCGGGGCTTTGATCTATCCAGATCCAAATACATGACCCCATGGCACGTACCTGAACAGGTTTATCCCAAAGATCGCTGGTTACCCGGGGATGCAGTTTTTGAGAAACCCTTCCGCTACATGTACGGGACCCGCTGACCTCCCGGGTTTCCGTCCATACCGGGAATGTACAGAAGGCCGTTGAATAAAACCCCGCTTACCAGGGATACCAGCTCAGCCAATCTCTTACGACGATGCCAAGTACCTGTTGAGCCGAATGAAAGGTAATTTTATACGCTAAGCATGATTACGGACTACCATGGGCATATCAAGAAAGTGCTGTCGTTTTTATGGCAAAATCCACGCGGGCTGCCTGTGGTGTTCAAATCGCGTCTCAGGCCCCTCAGAGGGGGGCAAAAACAAAATGGCGACCAAGAGAATGATGTTTCTCGAGTATCTGCAAGTTTTGGCAAAATTTCCTGCTTTTTTCGCTACGATATGAGGAAAAGTACTTACAGACCTTCCAAATAAGGGGAAATTTCCTAATAAGGAAGTTTTGCAACGTCGGCAAAACGACTGTTTTTGGCGAAATTTTCTTGATATGCAAATTACGCAATTGCGCCTAATATTTCTTAGAACATTTAAGCAATTAAATTTCAACTAGATTAGAGACTCTTATAAGTTGTTTTTCATACTATGCGATTTTGGACTTGACATACTGTAAAAGTAGCCATTGACTAAAAGCAAGGCTTGAAATAACAGAAATTAGCTAATGTAAAGCTACGGCTAAACTAGGACACATGTAGCGCGCATTTGTGTCCTGCATGTTTCCACGAGTGGCTAAACTAGGAAAATCGGACGCTGTGTCTCGGGCACATAAATGTTTCTTGTCTTACGAAGAAACATTTCTTTATGTCCCGGCTACAAATATTTGTCGCGCGCAACAATGTTTCTTGCGCGGATAAACTGGGAAACATGAAGGAAACATGTGTCTGGCTACGGTGTTGCGCGCTACATGTGTCCTAGTTTAGCCAGGGCTTAACGCAAAGCTCTTGCGTTTGGTCTGGCTGCGGACTTGTTAATGTATAATGCCTTTTTAGCACGTGATCACGTGTGCTATTTTTAGCATCAAAAGCTTTTTGTCGAAATACTTGATTTCTACAGACAACACTATATAGTAGGTTTACTAATGGACGATTCCAGCTATAAGCGCTCTCTTTCTTTAGAAATGCCCTTGGAATGTAATGATGCTACTAGGATGCAACGTACGCATACAAGGCACTTGGAAGTTGGTGAAATATAACACTACTAACTACCGGCATGCAGCGGTTTTCATAAGGTTTCATTAGGAACTTAGATTCTATAAATAGCACTAATTCTACTGTGTTGACGGTAAATTTTAGCAGGTCAGCACTGTTAATATTGTAGTCATACCGGTAATATATTAACCATCTATCTATAGGTGCCGAGGTACCTCCCTCGTGGCGAGGAGCACTTAACGTGACCTACCGGTTTGGACCCGGGTTTGATTCCACGACCAACAGCACCAACACCTCAATACGGATAACCATAAATAACGAACTACAAGTCACACCCATTTATAACGTCATTGGCACTATAAAAGGTAGGAACAGTAGAGTGAAAGATTCGGAACAGTAGAATAAAGGTACGGAACAAAGAATAAAAGGTACGGAACATTAGAATAGAAGGTACGGAACAGTAGAATAAAAGGTACGGAACAGTAGAATAAAAGGTACGGAATAGTAGAATAAAAGGTACGGAACAGTAGAATAAAAGATGCGGAGCAGTAGAATAAAAGGTACGAACATAAGAATAAAAAGTACGGAAAAGTAGAATAGAAGGTACGGAACAGTAGAATAAAAGGTACGGAACAGTAGAATAAAAGGTACGGAACAGTAGAATAAAAGGTACGGAACAGTAGAATAAAAGGTACGGAACAGTAGAATAAAAGGTACGGAACAGTAGAATAAACGTACGGAACAGTAGAATAAAGATGCGGAACAGTAGAATAAAAGATGCGGAACAGTAGAATAAAAGTAGATGTTCAGGCAAGCCTGTGGCCGCGTAGCACTAAGTTCAACAGAGTGGAGATAAGGAATTAACCTTGTGTGAAAGCTAACGTGCTAATGAAATGGTCCCATGTGTGCTTCTGAGCGTTAGCCCTAGTAAGCGGAGAAAGAGAAAAAATCTCTGACCCCGAGAAGGATTCGAAGTGGAATAAAAGGTACGGAACAGTAGAATAAAAGATGCGGAGCGGTAGAATAGAAAGTACGAACATAAGAATAAAAGGTACGGAACAGTAGAATAAAAGGTACGGAACAGTAGAATAAAAGGTACGGAACAGTAGAATAAAGGTACGGAACAGTAGAATAAAACATGCGGAACAGTAGAATAAAAGGTACGGAACAGTAGAATAAAAGTACGGAACAGTAGAATAAAAGGTACGGAACAGTAGAATAAAGGTACGGAACAGTAGAATAAAAGGTATGGAACAGTAGAATAAAAGGTACGGAACAGTAGAATAAAAGGTACGGAACAGTAGAATAAAACATGCGGAACAGTATAATAAAGGTACGGAACAGTAGAATAAAAGGTACGGAACAGTAGAATAAAAGGTACGGAACAGTAGAATAAAAGGTACGGAACAGTAGAATAAAAGGTACGGAACAGTAGAATAAAAGGTACGGAACAGTAGAATAAAAGGTACGGAACAGTAGAATAAAAGGTACGGAACAGTAGAATAAAAGGTACGGAACAGTAGAATAAAAGGTACGGAACAGTAGAATAAAAGGTACGGAACAGTAGAATAAAAGGTACGGAACAGTAGAATAAATGGTACGGAACAGTAGAATAAAAGGTACGGAACAGTAGAATAAAAGATGCGGAACAGTAGAATAAAAGGTACGGAACAATAGAATAAAAGGTACGGAACAGTAGAATAAAAGGTACGGAACAGTAGAATAAAAGGTACGGAACAATAGAATAAAAGGTACGAACAGTAGAATAAATGGTACGGAACAGTAGAATAAAAAGTACGGACAGCCAACACGAGTCAAAATGCGACAAAACAAAACAGGACTAGGATAAGGATAAATGAAATGAAGAAAACGCAAACACTTCTTATATGCACAGTCTCGGGAATAGATTGTGTCATTTGTTTTTAAAACCTTGTCTCCTCCTCTGGCGATTGTTACGTATCGAAAACGTGGGGAGCGGGCAGAGGGATGTTTTTACAACTCTAATAGATGCCTGTGGAGGAGATTGCACGGAACCCATGTTTGTCATCTGATGTTGTGCTCACTAACTCACCCCCTCCCCCTCCCTCTCTCCCCCCCCCCCCCCCCCCCCCTCTCTCTCTCTAGGAACTGAGGAGCCCGACCGCATCGTCTTAATAGAACCACAGGGATGCCATTATCTTCGGGGCGGTAGACCCCTCTAGCGGAACCGCAACCTTGGCTGAGATGGCGCGGGTAGTTGGCAAGCTCTTAAAGTCCGGCTGGCGTCCGCGCAGGACCATCAAGTTCTGTAGCTGGGGCGGAGAGGAGTTAGGGCTGATAGGCTCCGTAGAGTGGGTAGAACAACATGCCAAGATGCTGTCCGACCGAGCCATTGCCTATCTTAACACAGACGTCGCAGTAGGAGGCAACCATGTGTTGATCGCGCAAACTTGTCCCATGCTTATGGACTTTATATTCTCCTGGGCGAAAAAAATCGACGATCCGAATGCGCACGGGGACAAGAAAAGTATGTATGATATCATGGTTGAGAGATCCCCTCGGAAAGGGAGCCCAGTGTGGTCCCCTACCAGTTTATGAGTGATTACCTGCCTTTTTACGCCATTCTGGGCATCCCTTCGGCGGATTTTAGTTACTTTTTCGACTGGCGCCATAGTCCTATTTTGTATCCCGTCTACCATACTCAATATGACACCTTTTACTGGATGAAGAAATTCGCGGATCCTAATTTCGAGTTTCATAAAACGATGGCTAAGTTCCAAGGCGCCATGCTACTTGATTTGGCAGACACGCCGCTGTTGCCTTACAACGTAGGGAGAACACCAAAGTTCCTTAAAGGACTGTTCGACAAACACATGCCGACCTACCAAGCTCCTCCGTATAACATTTCAACTGAAGTTGTCGAGCGCGCACTCGAGAAGTTTACCAATGCGACAGAGAGGTTCGTCAGGCGCGCGCAAAGATCACTGGGAAGGAAGACCCATTCACAGTGCGCATGATCAATGACCAAGTTCTTGCTGTGGAGAAGGCGTTTGTCCAATCCAAGTCTTTCAGCCCAGACCCGGCTATCAAAAACGTAGTATGGCGAGGCTATTTCCCAGGGATTTATGAGGCGTATTTGCACGTTCTCAAGTCCAAGGATACCGAGGAACTGAAACGACAAATGTCGGTGCTTGCAGAGGCAATTTTAGCAGCGGCGGAACTTCTGCTGCCGTTACCAAACGAATTTCTCCCTAGCTCTAGTCTTGTGGTTCTACCATGTATTACACTAAATAGCCTTGCTCTGCTGGTTAAAGGTTTATTGTTTTAAGATTTGTGACCTTTAGAATCAAACGCCGAGCTAGGAAGCTTTTTCCATATCCCTTGCATTTCCAAGTTCTGAATAACTTCTCCCAAAGTACAATACAGTTTCCAGTGTTGGACTCCTGAGGTTCCTTTACATAGTTACGAGAAATTGGTGCTCAATCGGCGTGGTATCGGATCAATTTTTAAATTCTCATAACCTTTTTTGCCTGAACGTGGCGAAAGGGTAAAAGACCTGTATGTTTACACGATTAGTCGGCGCAAAAAGGCAGCCAGGTTAGCCGGCCCAGCAGAATGGGCTTCCTGTGTTGAAAACTCGGCAAGTCTGTCGTACCGAAGGATATCCCGGGACACAAAGGGTAAAGAATGACTTTGAGAGATTGGCTAAAACAGTGCATTTGACTGTAATCATATAATGCGACTATTATTGCCGCTACCACAGTAAGGCGAATTTCTTATTTCTCTCTTATTGCGGCTTGAAATCAAACTCGCCCTCAGGGTTATCTGGAAAACTATGGACGGATCTGATCGCGTCCTCGAACCGCTACGGTCATATAGTCTAACACGACCCCACAGTAACAAGAGAGTGCTAAAACGTTCTCGTACCCAGGGCTCCCCCGTCTCGTCATCTCGCGGGGGAGGTTCTGGTGAAAGTCATTGACGCATGCGCGATTTGATAGAGAGCCGTAGAGAGAACGCGCTTCATTCGCATGCTCGAACGTTTTAAATCAGCCAATCAGCGAAGGTCCTCAAAAGGAAGTCATCAGTGCCTCCCCTGCGAGTTGACGACCCGGGGAGCTCTGTACGAGAACGCACGCTCGTGCGCGCGGTAAGCGAGGGATATTTGTCGAAACTAGAAACTGTTAAAATAGTGTGCGCTGCATTCTGGTAGGTAAGGGATACGACATGGGCATTTCTGAATGAAGAAGAGAGCGCGCGCTTTTAGCGGAATCGCCCAGTCCGAACTAAAAACAGATTGCAAGTAACATTGCGTCAACTCAGGCTGCGTTCACACTTGAACACAAGCGCGGGTGGAAGCGCAAGAATAGGAAACTCGTACGTACTCACTCATACACTGTGTTCACTTGCGTCGTGTGAACCACTCATTTCCTAGGTTCACTTGCCTACGCTGGCTCCCTGTCATTGCACTTGCTTCAAAGTGTGAACCAGGTTTTAAGGCTCCGATGGCGATTTCAGCCCGGCCTGAGTTTCACGTCGGACGCGAGGGCTAACATGTTTGTTCGACTCATGGGACAGGGGCGGATCCAGAGGAGATGAAGGGGTCACTTTTCACCCCCCCCTTTTTGAGAAAATTTATCATATATCCTGTATAAAAGGTCATCACATTGTCTCGTCCTGTAAAATTACTGGATCCGCGCCTGCTCGTACTCAGAGCACCCTGGCTCGTCACCTGCCTCACGCATGCGTCTCGATCCCAGATTATGACTGAAATCATTCTCGTACCCAGTACGTCTGCTCGCAGGGGAGGCTCTGGGGATATCCATTTGAGGGCCATCGCTGATTGGTTGATTTTGAGCGTTGGAGCATGCACTGAAAGGTCTTTCTCTCAGCGGCTCTGTATTAAATCTCGCGCATGCGTCAGTGGCTGTCACCAGAGCCTCCCCCGCGAGGTGACGAGCCGGGGAGCTCTGGGTTCGAGAATGGACTAAAATTCGTCATATAGTCGGGGTCTCAATATTTTCTTGACTTGAAAATATCTCGCTACGACAACACCCGTGTCGACAATGAATTTTATTGCTCTGTAGAAATGAAAACAATTATCTTACATCTTGAATTTTAAAAATCTTAAAAACATATTTACTAGCATTTATTGACCACTTTATTGTGGCGGCTTGTGTATAATATTTACCTACGCTACGCTTCTAGTCTCCCGCGCACCCGTTGCTTGTGTCGAGTGCGCATGGGACTATATTCATGTACGCTTTACGCTACATTTATAGTTTCTAGTTTTCTTCTACTGAAATGCTTTCCTAATACTTTATTGTACTGGTCTATTTGATGTGTTTCGTTTAGAGTTAGGAAATGTTTCAAAATAAAAACTCATCAACATCAGTATTGTTTTCGTTGTTGGATTGATTATCCAAAAGCGTTTGTAAATGTAATCCAACACAAAGGGTAATTTGGTTTGTTGTTGTTGGATTCATTATCCAAAAGGGTTTGTAAATGTAATCCAACACAGAGGTTCATTTGGTTTACCAACTTGCGAGTGTCCAACACGATCTCGAGATTGTAATTACGATTATCTTAATCGCCTTCAAATTTATGATTATCACAATTTCAATGAATAGTTATTTGACATGTATATCGAGCAAGCTCAAATAGAAGGAAAAAAAATCGAGCAAAAAAGAAATCGGCTAAAAAACATTCCTGCAATGCCATAAATGGCGGAAAAAAAAAATTCCTGAAAAGCTGGGACACCCCCAAAAAATTCGAGTCGGTAAAATCCCCACATGTAGGGGTATGGCGGGCGGTAAATATTGGAAGTCAGCGGGGAGGGGAGGGAGGGGGGGGGGGGGGGGGGGGGGGTAGTATTTGATCCTTCATATCTTGGGTTGTTGGCGCTGTTGCTCCTTTCTCCGAACTGAGCTCAAATGCTCCCAGTCTGACCTGGATAGCTCAGCTGGTAGAGCATCGGATGTACAATTCCGGAGGTCGTGGGTTCGAATCGCTCTCGGGGTCAGATATTTTTTCTCTTTCTCCGCTTACTAGGGCTAACGCTCATAAGCACACATGGGACCATTTCATTAGCACGTTAGCTTTCACACAAGGTTAATTCCTTATCTCCACTCTGTTGAACTTAGTGCTACGCGGCCACAGGCTTGCCTGAACATCTACATAAATGCAAAACGTTGACCTTTTCCTTTTGTGTGCCCGGCCTTGTACTATACAATCTGAATACTGTTGTTACATAAAGCATTTCCATGACCGACCGGAGGGCATTATTCAAATAGAGATATGTAACATAGCTTCCTCTGCCGCACAGACATCTCTCGGATCTCCTGTGGTGAATGCATCCTTTGAGACTCGATCGTCAGTTTCTGAAACGATGTCTCATTGTTATTTACACGACAAAATGTGAACATCACTGCCATTTGTTAAACAGGTTAAGGTGGCTCTACAGGGTGTAGCTTTACTGCTTATCTATTAAGCGCTCCTTCTACACTATCGGCTTAATTAGCCGCGTACCACACCTTAGCGCTTGAACTGCGACAGAAACTTGCCGTTTGATTTCAACTCCATTTCCCGTCTTTGCTGCTTGGTTAATAGCGGATTCGATATTCATAAATACGTATGGTATAAGTGTTCTCTTGTTGACATTCCATTCATTCTTCACATTGGGACTGTTAAATGCCTTTTCGAGATTCGCCATTTGGTCGTTGAACATGCGCAAAACTAATGAGTCCTCTGACCCATTTAATTTCAGCTTCGCAGTTTCAAATTCCTCGGTGGCGTTTACAAACTCCTCAGTTGCCTTTCTCAAATGATCTAGCGAAAGGCCGTATTTTTTAAAAACTGCATTTCTTTTATTTGCAGCGAAATCATAAGCAAACGCCGCGGACTGCCC
Source organism: Scolanthus callimorphus (assembly GCA_033964015.1). Lineage (NCBI taxonomy): Eukaryota > Metazoa > Cnidaria > Anthozoa > Actiniaria > Edwardsiidae > Scolanthus > Scolanthus callimorphus. Next base: position 6,673,635 of record CM066914.1, read on the forward strand.
GAATTTTTTTACAGCAAAAGGAAGAATTTTGGAATCTGTGAGTTGGAGTAATAATCTCCCCACAACTCGGTCATGGCTTTAAAGTGGCTAAACTGAGGATCGGCAAAGCGCTTGATCCAATCGAAGTTATCATACTGGGTGTGGTACACAGGATAAAGCTTGTACGAGTTTTTGAACCCATAAAAGAAACTAAAATCAGCTGTGGTTAAACCTGTGATAATAAAGAAAGGGATATTATCTGTGCTGTATTGAAATATTGATAAATCAGAAGATTTGGATATCTCTTAGAAACTCCAAGACGCGTCAACATAGTGTCATACAATGTGGTATCCTTGTTTATCGGGTCCCTCACTTTCTTGGTGTTGTCCAGAATTAGGTCATACAGGATTGGGCTTGTCTGGACAAACAATACAAATTTACCACCAACTGCTACATCAGTGTTCAGATATGCCACAGCTCTCTGCTTCAAAAGGTTCTCATAATCTTCCACCCATTCTACCGATCCCACCAAACCAAATTCCTCCGCTCCCCAGCTACATAACTTTATAGTACGTCTAGGTTTCCATCCCTCTCCTATCAGCTGATGTAATATGCGAGAAATTTCCGCCAATGTTGAAGTACCGCTGGAGGGATCGGCGGCTCCGAAAGCCCACCCGTCTCTATGGTTACCGATAAGAATGTACCGATCTGGCTCATGTGTGCCTTTGATGGTCGCGATGACGTTGCGGATTTTCTTGGTCTTCAGCGTGTTATGAACTGCTAGGCGCACTCGAAAGCCGGACGATGACGTGTTTGATTGATTTGAAGGGACACCCAGGCGGTAGTCAACCTTGAGTGCACCCTTCCACTTTGGTGGGACCACGTCACCTGAAGATGAAAAAAGAAACATCGTTAAAGCAGGCGAAATGCACTTAAGTGTTTAGTCGTGACCAGTCGCCCAAGGCAAAGCGCCACTGTCACGTGATAGCGATTTTACTCCAGTGGGTGATAGTGGCTTTACTTGGTTTTTGATTGGCTGATGGGGAAACCATTCAGCAGCAACTTGTAATTTCTCTCGAATATGATTAGCAGCGCAGTTTTAAATTTGCTCTAAATCACTGGAATTGCGTCCTCACCTCCCATCTTGCCCAAGAGCACCTTCGCGTCGCCGTACGATATCGTCTGCACGGGAATCTTTGTGACTTTAGCACTTTTCACGGGCTCCCTGTGGATGCCATTGGTTGACGGAGCAAGGGGGGTTAGGGAATCGCCGGATTCTGGGAGGAGAGAGATCCTGTGTACGGCGTCAGGGGGGAGCCAGGGCGTGTTCGGGTACGTGTCGTTTGGGTCATGCCCCTCTGGGGCGTATTCAATGGGGTCGGGGTACAGAATTACCCCAATGCGCCGAATTCCTCCGCCATGGAGATCTAAATGGATGAAAAGACATTGATTTTACGGCAATGCAATCACTCGATGAAAAGGACCCACAGCGTGACGAATCCTTGCGTGACTATAGGGTTGCAGGCACGTCAGATCATGATGGGAGCGTTTTTAAAAGCCAATTTTGAGATATAAACAACGATTGACGTGATTCGGGGGGGGGGGGGGGGGGGGGTTTGACTAAATGGTGACTAAAACCCTTCTTTCTTATTGGAAAAAACATTCTCACCGCATAACAGAGGTATAAAAAAAATCTTGCACTTTCCCTAAACATATATTGTTAGTAACCCTCGGGAATAGGCCTTATCACGCAATATTGATTAATGATATATAATAGTTATCAGAAAATGAAATCCAGTTTTCAATTCTACACATCCGTATTAGTAAAACTGGGCAAAGTTTCAAAAGAATTACTTAAAACTGGCTGAGATATGAATTTTCAAAACTTCGTATTCTGGCTTACTACATTCTTACAAAGAAATGTATGGGCAAATACGTCAAGTCGAGGCTGGACGGGCATCGATATGCCCATCCAGCCTCGTTTCGATGTATTTTCCCATACATTTCTTGTAAGAAAATAAGCCAGAATACGAAGTTTTGAAAATTCATATCTCAGTCAGTAGTCAAGCAATCTTCACCACACTTTGCAATTTACTAATATTGAATACTGGATTTTATTTTCAGATAACTATTATATATTATTAATCAATATTGCGTGATAACCGTCTTATAGCGTTATGCCGTTAGCCATTCACCAAAGGCATATCTTTCTTCTGAAACCTAACCCTTTATTTTTCCCTATACTATTCTTCTATTCATCGTACTACAACTTGCGTTATTATTTAAATGAAGCTTAGCTAGAAAATGTTTTATACTCGTTCACGGGTGAGTAGAGTATTAAAAGAGAGCAAAGAATAACGTAGAACGACAAGTTCACTCGGCCGTGTGCGGGAAAGTACACGAAGTGTATAATTGCCGTCTCGCAAGCTAATCATCACAATCCCTGGATCTCAAAAACATCCCACGTAATTTGACATCCACGATAAAAATGGCTGGCGAAAAGGAGGGACCCAGGAACATCATTTGTTTCTTTATCTTTGGCGTTATTCAACTGATATACCAGCGAATCTGTTTCGTGGCAGCGCAAGATATTCTAACAGGATCATCATACCCAACTACGGTACTAATATTTGTGATGACCCTTCCTGAACTCATAGCGAATTTATTCTTTCCGTGGTTCGTGTACCGGTACCTATAGCAATATCCGTAAGTGTGGCTGTTGTTGTAAATACTGGCTCATTTTTGGGGATTGCCCTGGTGGATTCTATCTCGGCACGACTTGGGTTTTGCGCATTAATTGGAATAACTTGTGCGTGGATCAGCGATGCCATTTTCGCCCTTGCAGCAAGATTCCCAAGGGCTGATGAGCTTTGTGCTACAAAAAACGCTGGGACAACATTTGGCGCCATGGCGGCGGCGTTTATTTACTCAGGTCTGTATTTTCCAAACTTTCATTTACACAGGCAAACAAAAGCACAACTTTCTTTAATAATGGCGAAATAAAGCACGTGCGATGTTGGGAGACACGAGAACGGGCGAGTGATTTTAATACGTTTCGAGTGTCTCTTCCAATATCACTAAGTGCTCTAATTTTTCGATCACGTCGGGCTATAGAGGCCCCGAAATATTTGATCTTGTGCTCCACTTTAAGTTTTTATCCCATCCTCACACAATTTTGCAATTTGGCATGTGAATAGTACTCTTAAAACTAAACAAAACTGTCTTTTTAATTATTTTCAATTAACGGTTTTTGGCGGGGGAAATGACGTCATCAAAACGGCAAACAAAATCAAATAGCTTACTCAATCGTTTTAAGGTGCTCATTTAAAAGCGCATGAAAAAGTAAGTTGAAAATCGAAAACATTTTTGACCTAGCTTTTGGCTGGGAGATATGAATTTTGCATATCAAGAAAGTGCTGTCGGTTTTATACAAATCCGCGCGGGCTGCCTTCGGTGTTCAAATATCGTCTCAGGCCCCTCGACCGGCAACAAAAACAAAATGGCGACGATGTTTCTCGAGTATCTGCAAGTTTTGATGAATTTCCCTGCTTTTTTTTTCTCGCTAAGATATGAGAACAAATACTTACAGACCTTCCAAATAAGGTAAGGGGGAATTTCCTAGTAAGGACGTTTTGCAACGCCGGCAATTCGACAGTTTTTTGGCGAAATTTTCTTGATATGAAATATCCAGCGTCATTTTTCCAATTTATAGTAACAGAATTCAAACCATGAAAAGTATAACTCTGACAACAGAATAGCTATGTCCAATTTTTTTTTCGGTTTTTGGCTAGTCTTTGCGAGATCTTTTAAATCAGCCCTAATAAATGACAGAGTAGGCAATTTCAATTTTTTTTTGCCGCTTTAACGACGTAATTTCCCGCCAAAAGCCGTTAATTCCAAAAATAAAAAGACGGTTTTGTTTAGTTTCGAGAGTACTAGTAACTACTTACATTGTGAAATTGGTGGCGATTGGATAAAAACTAACGAGTGAAATATTTCGGGGCCTCTACAGCCCGACATGGATAAAGCCATAGAACGTTGTCTTCTAATGCTATAGAGCATAGATTTGGACCAATCAGAGCGCGCGTTATATCGTAGCTATGTTATTGGTAATAGACCCTTCCACGGTTTCTTCCCCGGTTTCTTGGCGAAAATCCATCCTTAGTATTGAAAAGAGCAACTGAAAATTAGAAAAGGACACAGGCAGCCCGCGTAGAGTTGTATAAAAATAACAACACTTTGTCGTGATATACTTTGGACAAGAGAACATATTGAGATTGAAGAATTCTTGTGAAGATTCTGGGCTTTCATTTTCCCTTTGGATCTAGTCAGCTTGCATGCAGTTGCTGGGTGTTTTTATCGCGGAAAACTCTGTCTGCATGTTCGCTGATCGGGCGCCATCTTGGAATTTTGAGACGCGCGATTAAGTTACAAGATGGCGCCCGATCAACGAAAGGACCTATTTTCCGCGATAAAAAACACCACGCAACCGCCTGCAAGCACGCTAATTTGGATCTGGATTATTACCACCATCTTGGCCACCTTATTGGGATTCCTGGCGAGCACTTTTTCTATGATGTCATGGTTTGTCTACATGAAGAAATAACTGAAATTTGGTTCAAATAATTAAGTTCCATTCGAGATGTGGGACCTGATATTCTAGCGTACAACTTTGCTTTACATCATGAATGGCTGTTTTGGTCATTTCTAATGCTGCTGTCACACATTCATAGCGCTAAAACAATATAGTGTTTTGATATGACGTCAAAGTGAAATAGGTTAATTTCCGTCACATTGCCTTCCTGCCTTGATTACCCATGTTGTACCCTGCCCTGCAAGCAGTGTTTCCTCCTCGGCGAGCACGCCGTCGGCCTAAGAGAGGAGGATCGGAAACCACTGCTCGTAGGGTAACTTGTAACTGAGAGAAATCATCTAACTTTCTTCGTTTTGCCGCCGCCCCTAGGTATGACCATCACCTTGTGCGTCCCTCCTAAATTGACCATTGCGGCCTCAACCTCATTCAGTGTCGTCTTCATTGCCGCTTATCTGCTACTCGACAGGAAAGACATGGACGTAGTCAAACCACAGGGTGACCGCGAAGAAATACCTTACAACCCACTCAGCACCTCAGCACAAAGAAAACATGGACGTAGTCAAACCACAGGGTGACCGAGAAAAATACCTTACAACCCACTCAGCACCGAAGAAAACGAGAACCAGGAGCTTCGATCCCGCAACGAAGAACCGCAATATCAAGGGGTTTGGGGTCGACTTCGACTCGTATGGCGCATACTACCATTGTTATTGTACATCTACTTGGGCTACAACTTTTATTTTCTCTTTCAGTTCTCAATAATCACTACCCTCGCATTCACCAACGCCCCTTTCTCTCCAGAGGACCACTTCAAATACTACCTTTTAGCGTGTTCTTTTTCGCGGTTCGTCAGCGGTGTACAGATCATCATAGTGGGCCGCCTTTGCCCAAGCCTTGTGAAATATGTGCGCGTGCATAGATTTTGGATTCTACTTCTACTTGATGGACTACACTGTTTGTTCTTTATATTCGCCTCTTGGTATCGCTTTGTTCCACATGTTGGTATTATAATTACCCTTTGCTGTACTCAAGGGTATATCAACGGGTGCATGGAAACTAATCTTATCCTCGCTATGGTCGATAGTTTTCCACACTCTGCTGTTAGCAAGTCTATCGGTCTAGGTCTGTTTGAATTAGCGTATAATGTTGGAGAAGTTGTTGCAAGTTTCGGGGGACAAAACTTGGAAACTAGTCTGAGGCAGCACTGTGAGTCAGAGTTACTACTCGGAAGTATTGCTTGACAAGGTCGCGATTTAAGGGTGGTTGGAGTAAGCCTGTATGCTAGAAGTCAGTGAAACTTGAGGTAGCAAACTTGGAACTTTTGAGAGCAGGACGAGAGGAGTTAGACTGCGTGCAAGCGTTTCCGTCGGGTTTTAGGGTCAGAGAAAAGCCTGAAAGTACGAGATTTGGGAAGAGCTTAATTTCCCATGGTAGAAGAATGGGAAGTGTTCGGATTTCCCATGGCTATCTATGTGAATCCCGAACACTTCCCATGCGTGTGCCTTGGGAAATTCAAATTTTCCCATGGATGGGTTTCTGTAGAAATTTCCCGTGAGGGGGAAAAGACGAAGAGAAGGCAACCCCTCTCCTCTATCTATTTTTTGCTCGCGCGGCTAAAAATTGGCTCGCATGTTTCTCTGACCTCGTGAAACCGATAAGACCTGACGACGGAAACGCTTGTACGCAGGCTGGAGGGGCGGATAGCAGTGCAATTTAGTAGAGTGAATAGAGAGTTTGCCGTACGAACACCGTGGATATCCTTACAGTAAACATCGCTTGAATACAGGCTGCATTATACACTTAATGACTGCTCCAGAGGGAACAGCGAGCTTTGTTTTCCCGAGAATCTCGATGTTTCCCGAGACGAAGTCGAGGGAAACATTGAGATTCGAGGGAAACAAAACTCGCTGTTTCCCGAGGGTGCAGTCATTAAGTGTTTTATTATATAGCAAAAGAAAATACGGTAAAATAGTCCGCCGAATTTCTCGCTCTAGCGATGTCGCCCGCGCGGGCAACAATTTTTTAATTGTAGCCCGCGCGGGCTACATTGAGTTTGTAGCCCGCCACGTGACAATGATAGAACCAATCAGAGCGCGCGCTTTGATCGAATGAACACGAGCTATATAATAATTATAATTAGCTTCGTTCACTAAATCGTCATTAGTGGATAAAATGTGAAAATGAGTAATCAGTAAGAAAACAAAATCAGAAAAATCAGTAAAACTCTCCCTCTTCGCACTTTGGCGTCATCTGATAGTAGAGTTACACACAGCAGTTACGGCGGAGTTTACTCGCGCATTTCAAACAATCACGGTATACCATGGGCTGTCTGTGGCGAAGATTCATAAAACTTTTTCATGCCCAAGAGTTATGCAGCTTTCGTACGAACCTTCTCTGATTGAGAGCCGCCATTTTGCCTCCCTTCGCGCACATGAAGTGTCACGACCATTTCCTTGATTCCAACTACACCCCGTCCTCAGCCCCCAACTCACACACCCACACGGAACTCATATAAAGAAAAACTGTCGTCGCTTTTATACGAATCCGGGCTTCCTGTGGTTTTTAAATCCCGTCTCTCAAGCAAAAAAAAAAAAACGGACAACGAGGGTTTTCAATGTGTACGTTTTTAGTTTATTTTCCTTTTTTTTCATTAAGAGGAAATACTTAAAGACCTGCCAATTATTTATTATTATTTATTATTCAGTTATTAATCAAGGGGCTTTACTGATAAGGAAGTTTTGGAACGTCGGAACGTCGACAGTTTTTGGCGAAGTTTTCTTGATATGCTAACTACCCCCTCCTCTCTTCCAACGTTTTTCCCCTCCCCTCTACGCTAACCACCCCCTCTCTTCCCCCTTCACCCAGCCCCCTCTTCCAACCTCGCCCTCCCCCCCCCCCCCCCCCCCCCCCACACACACACACATCAGCTGAGCTGTACGTACCATCGCGAAAAGGGTCCTGCAGATGATGATACGTCCTTTGACGGATACGTTCCATCGTTCGAGTTCCTGGAAATCTTCCTTGCTGCCCGTATTAGCATAAACCAGCTCTGCTTCTACCGTCCCATTAGGAGTGAACGCCAAATATGGAAGATAGGGGTACTTCTCTTTGCTGTCGGGGCCTTTCGTGATCTGAAAAGGAAATTCGAATTTATTTTGGCTTTTGTTGTTTCGAGAACTATCGACGACAAATATTTGCAGTTTGCACTTGAGATGTTCCGCACATGTTATTCTCGCAACGCGCTATCGGAAACAAGGTACGAAAACTAGAGCAGTTTTAGTATGACTGTGAAAAGTGCCGTGACGCGGCGCGTCACTGTCACGGCACGGAACCTGGCCTGCTGTAGATACGGAATGAAATCGCGTAGTCGCGGTCGCGGTCACGGTCGCGGTCACGGTCGCGGAGCGGCACAACTTTGTCGCGGCACTTTCACAATCGTACGAAATCTGTACTGCTCTATCAGAACCATTGCATTGCAAGTTGTCACACGTGCTTGTAGCCTCTCTTTTGGAGAAGCTCGTCTGTCCGGCATGAAGTGAAAATTTCGGCATTTCCCCCGTTGCGCGCGCGCCCTCTCTCTCTCTCTCTCTCTTCTCGTACTGAGTATTCGACATCGCAAACAAATCACCCTTACCATATCCGTGCTAGCAGCGGGGAGCTTCATATTCAAGTAACATTCCATCGTTAAATCGCAGACGGCCCGTAATTAAGTAAGAATTATTTTAGCACACATGCTAAATCAGATCCAAGTTGCAATTTCAATAAATTGACTCACATTGATTTTTCCCACAATGCTGTACTCTTCTTGGTCTGTAGTGCTATTAATCACAGTGATCGTGTTAGGTTGGTCTTCCTGTGGATATGACAACAGGACGTCGTACTCCGGCACCTCAACCTCGAACCCATACTCCCTCCACTTGCGGATAAATGTGTCCGTGATATTTCTACTGACCTGGGAACCAGTCACGTGTGGGCGACTTGTGAATTCTCTGATAAGACAATGGAGAGGAGAACAGCAAAACGTATATTCTAAGAATTTCTCTCTTTGCATTTTCACTCCCTCGTTTTGTTTCCGGGCATGAGATGCAATTTGCGAGTCACAGTGATTTTCATAATACTGTAGAATCTCACTTGAAGCGCAAACATCAAAATGGCTTCCATCAATCAAATTTCCTTCATGAACTACTGTTGTAGAAGTACACGAAATTTGGGGTAGCCATTTTGAGTTTGACTGGCAGAAGCGCAACGCGCTGCTTGTCGATTGGCGCTCGGCTGTCAATCGTGCCGCCAGTTGCGTATCCAGTTGCGTACTTTGGGTGCGGACGGAGCCCTCTTTGCAATACAAAAACGGTTTAGAACGGCTAAATGTAGACTTGGTTTCTATGAACCCTATTGACAAATTTGGCTCTTCAACCAGAAACGCAACCCCTTTCCAAAAACCCGAGTGCGTAATTGGCCTGAAGGTCGACCGCCACCGTCAGATCACGTTGCATGGATTTTTTTTGTGTACATGGATAGCTGAACACTTTCAAAAAGGTTTACAAGATCTCCTTTAATTTGCTGATAAAGCTTTTGTTTATAAGTTGATAAGATTAAAGAACTTAGCAAACGCGATAAAGCACACTTGACGGAATTATGCCCCTAAAACCCTTGAAAAGATACATTTTGCAATGTGTTTTGTTGATAAGGTATTGTGAAAGTTAGCTTCCTCTTTCTGAGTATAGGCATTTCACAATAACACAGAATTGAACAAGAAAGATCATAACTGCCTCTCGAGGATCTCGAGGACACGCGGAACAGGATTACACTATACAACTTCAGCTTAGTATGTCAAAAGTTCAAACATTGCGTAAAAATGGTTTTTCTTTACATGAAAGTCTGAGTGGAATCTTCTAAAAAAATGCTTGTTTTCATAAGTAATTTTAGGTAAATAGCGATAACTTTTTGGCGCCAGTGAACGGCTCTGTCAAACTGTTTGAAAATCATCGATGGACATCATCACTACCAGTCATAGGCCTTTTTTGAGATACACCGGAAGTCGTGGGTCGCAATGCATTGTGGTCTAGCTTCGGTACAAACAATTCACCAAACAATGGACAGATTTTCCCAGTGGAATTCATTTTTGAGCTCCACTGGGAAAAAGTGTCCATTGTTTGGTGATATGTTTGTACCGAAGCTAGACCACAATGCATTACGATCCGCGACTTCCGGTGTATCTCAAAAAAGGCCTATGAATACTACATTATTTTGTAAGTCTTGTGACGCTCACGAAACATGCTCAACCGGTTTAGGCATGAAAATCTACACGCACGCGCCACCGAAATTCGCGCGCAAAATGATAATTAGCATTTTCAGGAAGGATTCCGACGCGAAACAATAACAAGTCAAAAAGCGCATAAGGGCTCACTAAGGGCCAGTTTACATGGACAAGGGCTGGTCCGGTTAGCCGGGCTGAAATCTTTGATCTAAGGGCCTACAGGAAAAAAGTACAAAAGAAATCAGCCAGTTTAACCGGGCCAGCCCAGCTCATGTAAAGAGAACCTAAGAAGTCGTTATAAAATGCCTTGAAGTTTTGGTTCAGTACCTTAAATTTTTCTCCAGTTCTTTGGGTTTCACAAGCTCTTGAAAACGCCGCTGGTAGTCCTTGAATGGGGTAGTAGGACTTGAAGAGGGTTCTACTATTGTCTGTGTTGCTGGTCTTTGTAGGTAGTAACCTACGGCAAAGCCTACACTTCCAAATGCTATAGCCGTTGCGACGATTGCTGAGAGTAGGAAGGCTCTTCTAGCGCGAGATGATTTCCAGATACTCCCCTCGGAACTGCTACTGGAGGGCGAAAGCTGTGTTCGAGAGGAGAAATCTGTGTCAGATTCGCTTGGAAGCCTTCGTAACTCGGTTGCCATAACGAATCTGCTTCAGGTACAAGTAAAGCTAAACTATATCTGTTCCTCTAGTGACCCTAATGCGGGCTCTCAAGGGAGCCTTGCATCAATGATTTGGCAACCGGAGAGCAAGTGGGATTATTCCACAGATCTTCAAATCTTATTATCTACATCCTCCCTATTCTGAGCGCCTTATCGCAAAGGAATCTCTAAACGTTTTGAAACTTTCTACGCTTCTTCAAGCGGTTAGTACAGCTCAAGTGCCAGATTACTGTCAAAATGTTTGGGTTATTTAACTACTAATTCCCATTTTAGCTACGACCACTTTCATAAAACACCTAGCTCCGTCACTCATCCTTGTAATCATGAAAAGAAAAGTAACTTCTTTTTCAAATTAAAGTTCTACGAAAAGTCTGTGTTCCGAGAATGAGTTGTTTCCAGGCAGCTTCTGCATCAATAATTGCTACTCTTTGTCAGCAATAACTTGTGCTAGCTGCTAGGTTATACGATATCAGATATACAATTTTGTTTGCTGTGAAATCAAAGGGGAGTCACCCCCAGAGATAATCTCTTTGCAAACAATCTTTTCAAAAGTTTGTCTAACACAAGTTTGTTTTCTAAACCGATGAATTTCACTAAGTGGTCCTTAGTCTTAGCTCAGACCACCTTGGCTTGAAATTGATGTTTCTTATGTTTGTTTTTGTTGATCATTTATCCCTAACCGCACTAACACGGTCTCTTTCAAGTCTTTTGCAGGGCAGTTGCCACGTACGTGACAAAAATAGAAACCAGTCGGCCTAAATGAAAATCTTCTTATGGTGCACGTATGCATCGCGGAATTTTCTTAACCAATCATAAGGCTGCTCACTATGACGTCATTCATTGTTATTAATGTGCCAACCAGAGATCGATTGGTTCAATCTGCGGTTGGTACATCATTAGCATTAGAATGGCAATGCTGATCAGTGAATAACGCTATACCTTCCCTGCACCTTCCCTTCAAGGCTTATTGCCAACCAGATGTCTGAGTTGGAAAATTATTTTCTTAACTCGATCACGGTTTTTAAGCCACAGCGCGCTCTATCGAGCCCGAGACAGTTTTCTTGTTGTTGTTTTTACTAGTAGTGATCGGAAATCAAGTGCTAGGATTCAAGGACTTTTGAAGAAGGGAACGGGCGGCGTAGCGTTCGGCTCCCGCCTCAGAACGTGCTACACAATGATATACAAATTGAAAGCTTATTCATGAAGAAATACTGGTAAATTGATGAATAAACATTCACAAATGTTGACTTGGTTTGGCCCACCCCCCCCCCCCCCCGGGGGGGACTCCCTTATTTTTTGCTCCCTTATTTTCAGTTTCACCCCTAAAAGATACCAAATATGGCGTGGCTCAAATAGTTTCTTACCCTAAAAGATACCTTAAAAGATGAGGCCGTGTGTGCCACGTAGGCGCGAAGGAGACAGGTAATAGGTAAAAGATACCCATTAAGAAATGTCCGTGTTTGACTAAAATCTGCCTTTAATGTTGTCTATTTTATCGACTTCTCATCGAGTAATCTCTTTTCTTATACACGGCTTTAATGACCACCATCACGAGACATAACAATCTGGACAAATATTTCGGCCCTAAAAGATACCAATCTCCATAATTTTATTGAAGATTAAGATCACCCCTTAAAAAGAGACCAAAGCCACATGATCTTAACCCCTAAAAGATACAACGATCATCCCCGACGAAAAAATATGGGAGTCCCCCCCCGGGGGGGCACACCCTTTCACGACGGCTGCGCAGGATATCAGATAACATACGAAGAAGGATTTACTCGCTTCAATACCTTTACCCGGTTTGGCAGACAAACTTTAACATGTAAAAAAAGCCTTCGTAGCGACAGATTGTTGTTGATCTAGTGGAACGTCGTGGGTGATAGTACAAAAATAACACATACAAAGAAACAACACACTATTACTCCTCGAAACTATTACTCCTCGAATTATGCTCTGAAAACTTTCAATGTGTCATATTTGTAAGGGCATAAACATATAAGAGGGGGAGTGTTGATGGACAACGGTAAAACAATTGTCAGAAATATAAGGGGTATCCAGGGGGGCATCCATGATATTTGGTTTTCACTCCAAGCTTCATCAATTTTTTTTTTCAAAAGTTTTTCTCTACAAAATGGCCATAATACGGTACATGCTATACTACGTATCTTGCTTCCAAGGTTAAAAAAAATATGTCAAGCGATATAAAGTGTTCATGAAGTAATTGGGACTGGATATTTGTCGGACGCCAGAGCCTCCGATCAACTGTCAAAACAGAGGAGGTTTTGGGAAGGCGAGAACACCGACGTCATTTCATGCAAACCGTGTAGATTAGATCATATACAATCAGATCCTTCCCTCGCTTTACTGCACCTGGCGAAACTGAACAAGGACCTAATTGGCCGCAGAAAAACCCAACAGAAGCCAATTCACTGCACTAGGTGAAACTGGGCAAGGATCCGATTCGAATCTGATTGGCTCACACGGAGTAATTGACTCCGCAGAAAAACCCAACAGAAGCCAATTCACTGCACTAGGTGAAACTGGGCAAGGATCTGATTGGCTCACATGGTTTGATTGGTTCGCCGCAGAATAACAAAACTGCAAAAGCCCACTCGATGCTTGAATGCACTGAGTCGCTTGTAAAGTTGCTGTAATTGGACCATGTTTCAAACTATCGTTTTGTAGGCGTGAAACATAATTCCGAAACGGCCTATTAAACGTATTTGCAGGGCTCGAAACAGCGACCAGTCGCAAAAGCGACCAAAATGTTTCACATTGCGACGCAAAGTATCAGTTTGTCGCAAATACTTTTAAATGTAATGTGGACAATTATTAAGATTTGCCCCCAACTATGCGACCAGTATTTCTTTTTTTAGGGCCAAATTTATTCTACCAGGTACAAAATTGTGACGGCTTATATTATGATTCGAGCCCTGATTCGTGTGCTACACCTAACTGTAGCCAGGTATGGGAGAAGATACGGTGAATTGGTTGGAGAAGTGAGCCCAGAAAGCTGAAAGGCGTTTATTAATCCCTATAGGAGATGGTTATAGTAAATTGAATCATAAGCCACCATGTTCTTATCAAGTCCATTAAGTAGAATAACCTTATGGGGCTCCTTCTAAGGAACTTTGCCCTCAAACTTCCTGTTTATTTTTGCGCTTACCTTGCACAGAAAAGGAGATAAAGTCGTTTTTACGCCAGCCAGGGTTATATGCTACTATAAGTAGCATAACAGAGAAATAGAAACAAATTGCTAGCTTTGAAGACTAAATCTCGACTAAACAATATTTTTTTTAAGTCGGCACACGTCAGCGCGTGTATGATGACAAGTGACTATGCACGGAGCGAGGGCGTATTATCCTGCGACGACGTAAAAATGCACAGATCTCAACGTTGGATTTAAATATCTCTTTTTTAATCATATCTTTAGCAATACTTTCAACAAGTAACGTCTGAGCTTATGTGAGCGATAGAACGTTCTTACCTTAATATTCGTTTTCGCATCTTTGATGGCCTTATAATGGATTCGAGTGTCATCAAAGTTGATCGAAATTCTTCCCGCGTTTTCAGCTGGGTTTCCATCGTGTCTTCTCATACCAGTGGAAGGTAACAGGACGTTAATGAGCTTCATAAATCAAGGGCCTACTGGAGCGTTGATATTAATTGTGTAAATGTGCCAAAGACGACGCATAGCTCAAAGACAAACGCCTTGCCGCGATTTTATATGACTCATACTTCGATGTTGTTGGCAGCGCAAATTAAGATCGCAATTTGAGCGCTAGTATGCTACTTGCTTCACCGTAATAGCGTCCAGTTAGTAATTATTACACGTGAAGTTGGAAAGACGCAAGAATTTCAAGGGCTAGTATAGTCTCCTCTCTGCTTTCGAGGCTTAAAATAGTGCATAACTCGGATGCTTAAGTGTATTTTAGTATAAGGTGTCGACGAAATAAGTCCTTTGCGGGGTTTGAATATAAACCAGTCGTCCAAATTGCGCGGTGTGGGCGGGGCAATGGATTCCGTATCATTTCTTCATTGTTGCTATGCTAAGCAGAAATCTTAGAATCTTTTCTAACAGACGCCTCCAAATGAAGTCGGAGTTTGTCCAAAACTGACAAACAGCGCCACCAAGCTGCTTCTTTGAGTCGCGAATTAGCAAGAAAACATTGTACGTTCAGAATGCGTCAAGAATGGCCTTCTCGTAGAAAGTCTACCTCCTCAGAAGGTTGCACAATTGTGCAATCGATAATCTGTATCTGGACCGAGAGTGCACTAAAGGTATCTATAAGCCTCTGCTTGATGAGCGTATTGTCGCAGGGTGGGGTTTGGTGGCTTACCCCCAAAAGGCGCGGTGGACCTTTAACCGTTTCACATCGCGTTTTTCATATAAACTGAGCTGCTTTTCTGGTTTTACAAGCGAGATTCTTGACTAGCGAAAATCTGGTTATAGTAGCACCGTTAATAGATGCCGTCAGGAGGTCTAAAACTTCAAATTTTGCCTTGGGGATCGGAAGATCGAATTATATTTCTTCCGACCTAATCTCAGCAAAACGGAATCCCGGGAACGGAATGACGTAACACTTCGGTCAAGGGGTTGAAAAGAGTATTTTTCCCAACTCAGGTAAACGTCTGGTTTTCCAAGATTGAGAAAAAAGAAGCTCATGTTCTCCCAGCTATCAATGCCAATGACATGCATGGGGAATTTGGACATTGGGACTCGCTTTTAAAGACATGCATGAGAAATAGGAACAGTAAACGTAGCTTGGTTAAGAATCTGCGGAAAAGTATCATTTGCAGGGAAGTGCTCTTCTGCCGAGACTAGGCAGACTAGGTAGCTGAAGAGGCCAGACGCAAGCAAGAATAATCCGCACTTATCTACGGATATACAAGAATATTGAGAAATTCAATTCCTAAAGTATCTTTAATTCCTAAGACCCATGAACGTCATAGAGAAAAGAACAATCACTTTAAGTGTCTCTCGTTTAAAAGGTTAATCACATTAATGGTTTCACTTTTCTCTGCCACTCAAGGAATTGAGAGAAATCCTACTGTCGCCTTGCCGCTATACTAAGCAGCTTTTAATATTCTTGACCTTCGTTAATAGATGCATTGCAGCCAAAGGCTATTGGAATTCGAGCCCTGATAAATGCTTGCTAAAGATGACTCTGTTTTCCAAAATGGAGGGTCCCGAGAATCTTCCATGATGCGATTCTGGAGGCCGTGGTTGCATTCTGGGACCTTTCCTACCGAGAGATCCGTTAGTCTCGTTTGATAACGGTCAGATTTTATCCAAATTAGAAATTTAGGGCGCGCAACAAGGGGAGCGTGCCCCCCTTCACTCCTTCTTCACTTGCTACACAGACTGTACTCAACAACAGATGATTCAGTGTAAAGGCAAAGTCAAAGGGGCGCGCCACAATAAAAGGGAGATCGCTCCCCTCTTCTCTCTCCCAAGGATGACCTCGAGCAGAGATGAAACCGGCGTCTCAAGATGATGAAATACAGATGAGATACGAATATGAATCGCCACTTACTGAGAAATGAAAAGTGAAAGCGTGTACATGTTTCGATAACAGACAGGCCAAAGGGGGTATGCTTCACTCGAGAAGTCCAAACAAGCAAGTTCTAAAAAAAAGCAGTTCTTATTTATGAAAAGCTAAATTTACAGCAAAAACCGTTGCATCACCACCCACCCACCACTTTTGGCTGTTCCGCCAATCAAATTATCTGTACCAATGAAACTGTTGCCCTGCGTCGCTTATTGCAGCCAACTGGCTTTTCTACTAAAATCAGACAACGTCGCGACGGAAAAACAGGCGACTGCACTAGGCGAAACAGGACAATAATCTGATTGGCTATAAGTTTTAACTGGCGGAACAGAAAAGCCAAAAACAAATCGATGTCGGGTCGCGATGCAACGATTTTAGTGTGATACTCTTGTTTTTAGCAAATTGACATTTTATCATGACAACCCACAGAGGGTTTCTTTTTTGTTTTGTCTACTTGTTGTCTTTAAACTTCGCGTCTTACCCAAAACATGCGAATGTAGCCACTTCCGCCCTTTCCCATCTTTGTAACACTTACGAGTGAAGAACAAGAAACGTTCGTCATTGAAAATGAAACGCACGGCTCGAAAAACATCTCTTATATTCTACTTTATTATCACCACAACAATTCTGGTTAGAGCTGGGCTTATTTACCCAACCTTGCGGCTGATTCCACAGGCGGACCGTACTTCGATTAAGGGATGTTACCATCACACCGACAGGCAAAGAATATGCTTCTACATTCACAATGACTACATGTACATACGGGAACCGGATGGGAAGGACTTAGCACTATATGTGAGGTACAGCAATGATACACACTATGTACAAGTACTGGGTCATGGAATTCTAAGGTAAGTCATGCAGAGCTATGACTGTGCATTACAATTTGAGCGGCGTTTTGAAATTTATTTTGACCAAAATACCGCGTTCGTACAGCGAGGTATAGAAAATTGCGAGGATTGATTTTCAGGGCAATTAATTTTGATGTAGCGCGCAACATTGTAGCCGAACACATGTTTCCTTCATGTTTCCCAGTTTGGCCACGCGAGAAACATTGTTGCGCGCGACAAATATTGTAGCCGGGACACAAAGAAATGTTTCTTCGCATGAGACAAAAAAACATTTCATGTGTCCAAGACACATGCGTGCGATGTTTCTCAGTTTAACCACTCAGGGAAAACATGCAGGACATGTTGCGCGCTACATATGTCCTAGTTTAGCCGTAGCTTAAGAGTCCACACGGTGATGTGACGGGATTATAAAACCCCACGCCGCTACGCAGCTTGGTACCTTTTTTCTTTCCTAACTTTATTGAAAACACCGTAGAATAGACCTATTTCTCAGGTATGAACTATAGTAACAAGTTTGGTTTTAGGATATTCTGGGTGGTTCGAAGTAATCGCACCAGCGCAAATGCTACCACACAAAAACTGATATGCTCCCCTTGTTAACCGGTCCTAAACAAGCATACCGGAGGGCATGGTCTCACATTGATCAGCAATGTAAGAAAACTGAGATACAATCAATCTCGGTCATTGTAATCTAAATCATTGTAATCTTCCAATAGCATTGACGCAGAGGATGATCCACTTTCCATTCCACAACATTCCCGCATTTACCTTGGGAGATTTCGGGAATCATTCAGACATTCAAGAGAACAAATTCAAAATAGACAAAACATGACTTCCGCAAGTCTACGCCACCACAATGCGAATATGACCATTTTACGAGTGAAATGATCATCCTCCCGCTTAGCAACCGTAGTTCGTTTGGAATCAGTTTTGGTCAAAGTAATGTCATTGCTTTTATTTCACAATTTCAGGCACAATGAAAGAGAAGTTATTGTCCAATGGAAAAGAAGTCTGAACTCATTCGCACGTCTACGGCTCATGATCAAACGACTTGCAAAAACACAACAACGCGACCTTCGAGCCAAGCGTGCGGCCAAGGGCAATTTCGTGTCATCAAAAATAACTCGCCACCAAATGCTTTTGTTAGTGAAAATGTCTGAATCCCTTGGGAGAGACGCAGGGACAAGAGAGAATCCTGCGGTTCAACATTTTCATCTTCTTGTAATGGGGGTCGTTCGCTCGGCGGGGCATACAAATAGGGTGAGCGACAACTTTCTTCCCGATGGAAATAAGGATGCATTCAAGCTTGGGAAATCAAATGTTGAGAAGATAGCCGCGGAAACTTGGACAACTCCGAATGATAGAAACGGCATCAGGCAATCACGAGAAAAACGTGAAAATCAGAACAATGACAACTTGAGACAATGTCCGGCTGGTAATAACCCGCTTATAGAAAATCACACAAACGCAAGAGAAACAAAGGCCGCCGCACCAGCTTCAAAATCCGACCCCAAAGGGCCACGCCCTACAAGAACTTTGCGGAGGCCAACAAAGACCCACACCCCAAAATTGGGCTACTATGGTTCCCAAGTTGGGTGTGCCGACTTGCGCAAAAAAGGGCATAAGTGTTTTGGCATGTGTGGAACGAGATGTTGGTGCTGGCCTTGGATCTGTGGGGATTGCTGTCGACATAAGGGGTGTATCCAGCATGATTGGTGCTGTCGAAATGGTTACTGGTCTCTGTTTTGTTTATGTCCATGGTGTTTCGGCTTCGACTGCAACATCGGTTATCGAGGCTTCCCGAAATGTTTGTGAGATTAAAGAAATCAGAACTCGTGTGGCCGCCGAGCCTGTTTTGTATTAACTACACAGTACAACTATCCTGGATACATTACAAGTTCACTGAGAATCCATTCCACGTTTTTCGTCGTTTGCGCACAATTTTTCGTTTATTAGTTTTTCAAACAATTTTATGTAGCTGAGTATTTCTTGCAGTCTACTTTGAGTCGTAGAACAGTGAGAAAGGTTGATCATCTGCTGCAGTGTGTTAAAATGTGCTTGCTTGGAGTGTTTCACAGTAATTTCACGATAAACAACGAACGTAAAACACTTCACGTAAAGTTTGATAGTTTTATTTCATATATGAAACTATGTACTACTTTCTATAGCGTTGCATGAAATTTAATTTTTTTTAGTAAAAAAGAAATCATTGCGAATGCATGTGCATCTAGTCGTAATCTGTATTTTTGTTGAACAATAAAACAGTGAAATATTTACATTTTTAGTGCTGTACTTTATAAACCATGCAGTGGTAAACCGACGAAATCCTAAACGCCTTGTTTATGACTGGCAAACCTCCGGTCGACTCCAGGTCCTTGCTAAATTTTGAAAGATAAGCTAAACGCTGTTTCCGAATTTCAGCAAGAACGAAACATTGCGTCGCGCAACATTTTTCCCCGGAAAACGCCGTTTCTGTACAACGAACGGCAACAAATCATCAGTTCGCGTCAAAACGCGCAACCTTTGCCATCGATGGCGCGAAAACTGGTTACAGTCAAGAGTGGAATATTCATTTCATTATTTCTCTCGCACGCATTTTGCTTTTTTCTACGGCACATAGCTTCGACGAATTCTTTGTCGCTATGCTAAAATTACTTCACTGACTTATCAATTAATGTAATAAACATTTTAAGGTTTTTATCCTTGTGTAGAATTCCTTGCTAGATCTTTCTGCTCTAGTTCCCTGTTACCATGGCTTGCCTTTGGTTGACCGATCTCTCAGAGACCGCCATCTTCTCTTGTAGCATCTTAGTGGCTTCTTTATCAACTTGGTGCTTGCTTGCCCACTTGAGATACGAGCAATCTTCGTGTTGTTTTCTTCTATAATCCGCCATATACACTGTAGACCCTTCAACCATGCCTTCATTCAAATGGAGCTGCGCCTCAGGTTTGATCGTCGAGCGTGGCCGACCATCAGGCGCGCCTTGGAAATCTTGCATCGTGACAGAGCCATCTTGATGAAACTTTGAAACAGGCTTCAAGTAAACTGCTGACTCGTGGAAATCTCCATACCGTTTGAATTGAACATTACTGTACGGCTTATACTGACTCTTATACGCCGTGTCGCTGCTGAATTTAGCTTTATTTGCTTCGGTTCTAGTCGGAGGACGAATAGAAGGCATTTTGACAGGCTCTTTTTGTGTGTAGTCCACCATAGTTTGAGAGAGGCCGTCCATTTTCAAGCTTGGGTCAGTGTGAGCATGTTGTTCCGGCTTTAGAATCTGTGTCCGTCCAATCGTCTTCGGATCCCAGGTTATCTTGAATTTCTCTTGATTAGTTGTCTCAAAATCGCGCTTGTTGTTCATCGCGAGATTTACAGTAGCGCGCGGGGGTTGGACTGATCTTGTAGGCTTTAGTCCTGAATACCTTGGAAAATCACTCTTGAACTGAGTATCTGCCTGGAACTTGGCTCGCGGCCCCATCGAGATTTTAGCTTGTCGCTTTTGCAATCCCTGCCTTCCCTCGTGGGGTGGGGTTTTGTAGGTATCGTTGTGCGTGGTGTTATGAAAATGCTCCCCTTCAACTCCAATATCGACTTGACCCGCCCCTGGTACGCAAGTTTCAGCAACCGGAGCAAATTTTCCCTTGTAAACCTCCTGGTTCCATGTCTGAAAAGTTCGCCCGCTACCAGGGAAAAGTATTGATCCAGCAAAACTCGGGAGCTCGCCATAGGTGGCCTGTGGAATCGGTGCTTTGGAAGTGAAAGTGGCTTTGTGTGTTGTCTCGTCACGGAACTTTGCTTCAGGTTTTGCGGTGACCGTTTTGGGACGAGAAATGTGAGCGACAGCTGGTGGTCCACGGTCAACAAATTGTTGGTTGTACTCGGTAGATCCGTCCACCCTAGCTGAAGGCAAGGTGTAGTTCTGTTCCAGCTGAAAAAGTCATAATAAAACTGGCTTAATTTTTCTGCTGCGTCTTTTGCAACTAACGAAACAGCGTCTCAGCTGCGACAGTTGCTTCTTTCAAATTTACTTAAATTTTGGATTCAAAATAGGGATGATCAAGTCGTCTACACCAATGCCTAGACTCGCCTATCTACCTTGCTCAGCGTCATGCTGCTCTCTGAATGGCTTACTACACCGTCGCCGAGACTCAACCACTAGGCCCTTACCACTAAATGGCTTCCCATATTCTCACAGGGAAGCCATTCAGTGGCAAATTTCAAGCTGGGGAGTCTGGGATGGTGTAGACGGATCGGTGTAGACTTGAAGAAGGATGTAAGCCCGGAGGGGGGACTCTAAGGTTAAAATGCTAGGGGTGACCGTCGGGAAACTCAAATTTTGACCCTAAAAAATACCTGGTCGGAAAACATTTCCACCCTAAAAAATACCCTCATTCTGAAAATACCCTAAAAAATACCAACAATTTTGACAGATTAATTTTATTCTGGCCACTTATTTGATATACATCAAATGTATCCTCTCAAGTTTCAAATACACTATCATTCTTTCAAATATTTTGGACCTATGTACCTTATTTGCGTGAGAACCTCCTAAAAAATAACTATTTTTCGTACCATACCGTCTTTTATTTTTGAACCCCTAAAAAATACCAGATTGCCAATTTCAGCCCTTAAAAAATATGACGATCACACCTAGCATTCGAATATAGGGAGTCCCCCTGGGAAGTGAATGACAGTGAGGTCAGATGTATTTTAGGGGGTATGCATTTTTTAAGTTTCAGTATTTTCTTGGGTCATAAACATTTGACAGGTTGTTGTGTTTCTTTTTTTTTGAAGGGGGAGAGGGGTGGGTAAAACTTCAGGAAGACTAATGCCAAATATATCTGTCTGTACTATTGTGCAGGGAATTTGGGTGTAAAAAATGAAGCTCCAGTATCTTTTTGATGTGTTGTTGTCTGACCCCCCTGTCATGTTTATGATCAACCCTTCCCCCTGTGGTTGTCAGTTGTCATGTACATTAAATACATCATATATGTAAGCAGATGATTGCAGGGACGGTGAAGCCAGGGGGGCTTAAAGCCCCCCCCCCCTAAAAAAAAAATTGCCAAGTTTTCATACATTTTCACTAAACTCAGCCCCCCAACTTGCTATACAATTTTACTAATGAGCCCCCACTTTGAAAACTGTTCCACTGTCCCTGGATTGCTTTTCTTTGACCGGTACATGTCCTTCAGCTTACCTTGCAAGGTTTGGTAAAAGGCAGCTCTCGCTCCACAAACTCCATTCGCTGCTCTGTGCGAAAGTCCATGGCAGGAGGATGAGGGTTTCTGAGCTTAGGCAAGGGTCGTCTTGAGTGTCTGGGGTGTGCATTATGGGATTTATATGTGGCCTGATAATCTGTCTCCACTTGCCCCATTCCTGGCCGTTTAAACACTTTCTGCATTTTATGTACATTTTTGGTGCACCCTTCATGACGATGGAAACGGCTGAGGAAAACATGAAAATATATTTACTAACCTTACTTTAAATCACATGAACTTATTTTTAGTGAAATATTAATAAAAAGGTGCATAAGAGATGCTTGAAGATGAAGCCCAGCCAGAATTCCCACCACAAGCATAAGCATGCTACTGTATCTTGACTTTTGACATCTCATGACTTTTGTCCCCCCTCCCCTAAACAGAGTGTTGTTGCTCCAGATTATAGAATTGTATGCTGGCCCATATAGGAGAGGGGCTTATTTTTTGTTTTGTCAAGAACTAAATTAGTATATTATAATAGGACTCCATGCTGTCCGATCGGACAGCAAATTCACAGATCCTGCATTCATTGTTCGACCTCCCTAGACAATTGACTGACAATTGGGTTTTGAGGCGGCTTTAAAATTATAAAATTATACAAGAAATCAGCCTGTTGGAAAACAGAATTGAGGAATTGTGATTTTTCTATAGGGACCTAAAAAAATCACATGGGGTTCTATATGGGCCTTGCTGGGTAGCGTTGACAATTTATTCAATTATACCATGGACAGAACACTCCAGGCAACAATATCATTTGTGGAAAACATTTTAGTTTTACCTAATGTACACAGAGCTTAGCCCTAAATACCCTCTCAATGACCTTGTCAAATGTGCATATAGTAGGACAGAGCATGTATTTGAAATGAAAATTCGAGCAAAAGGGTAATAGATACTAATGACTTTTAAGTAACCTCTAAAAAAAAGTGAGAGAATGGGATTATAAACTGCCTTGATATTTAACTTTATTACTAAAGAGAAAGAGGCATTTGATAGAAAGCGATATAGTAGGGGAAATAGATTTCTTTTTAAACATCCACGTTGTTCTGCAGGGTCCGGTTGCTCGAAAGTGGTTTAGCACTAATCCAGGATTAATTACCATGGTGACTCGATGGTTTTGTTCAGAACTAAACCTGGTTTAAATTTAATCTTTGAACAACCTGCGCCTGCACTATTTAATTTCTGTCAGGACAGATCGATATGCCGGTACATACTTTGTTCATGTAGATACAATATTTTCTTGTATGAGTACTCCCGATAACGCAAGGCCTGTGTTGATACTTAAACGCGAGCTGAGGTTTGAAGTTTATCATAGATCGTATAAAACGAAGGAAAGATAAGGAAGCCATGGAATACTCACCCACAATCGCACAGCTCGCAAACACACTTCAATCCTTTATCTCGCAACAGCTGTTGCGTTGCTGCAGAATATTGTCGATTTACTACCATCTTGGGGATATTTTCTAAAACTGACAAGTCCTAAAATCAAAAAACAAGCACACAAACATTCAAATCGAGGAGTAAACATAGAAGCACGTTCGACAACAAGTGACAATACAGCAAGCATCGTGCTGTGTGAAGATAAAAATCTTTTTCACAACAGAAAATCAAGCACTTACCGGAGTTAAGACGCTCTTGTAGAGAAGTTCTTGTGCCTCTTTTTAATATCAACCCGATTGAAGATACATAACTACGAATAAAAGTTTCTATAGAACTGATTTGGAGTGATGAATCGAACTGCTTCGCTACTATTTGGCAGGGTTGCCCATGGTTACCGTCTCGTGAAATAGGAGATTGAGCTTGGGGTCCCAACGGGTAAACAGTTGAATGGGTTCCACTTTTGATTGGTGCAAAATATTTTATGAACAAAAAGGTTTATAATATATTTTTCATTTTAATGTCATCAAACTATCAGTCATGTGGAGAAATCAAAAATAGCATTCTCTTTTCCATGACATGCACAATATTTCCCTGATCATCCTCGATTTGTAAATTCACCAGAGAAAACTTTCTCCTCTCAAATTAATTAAATATCTTGCATTCGATGTCACTATTTTGCTATTTTCTCACTCAAACTTTTTCCTCCGCTCGGTTCGTTCGATCGTTCGATAAAAGTTCGGCGAAAGTTCGCGAAAACATACTCGGGTCACGTGGGCGATTCCAATTTCGCGCCGAAGTATGAAAGCGTGAATTTGCGCTGCTGCAAGAGATTTGATCTCTCAGGCTATAAATTTGCCTATTAGAGGGGTTTCTTTAGTTCTTACTCCCACATGTTGTGTGATAAAGGTCCTAAATGCTGATTTACTTCGTTGGAGTTTGCATTTTATCGTAAACTCACGTTTTTCGAAGCAGCAAGAAGCCAGACCATCAATGACCTCCCTCACGTTGTTGTCAGCCGAAACCGTGCATCGAATTGCCAGTTCTCAAGTGATAACGTCGGTTAGCACGGCTGTAAAGGAGCTAGTGGAGAATTCTCTAGATGCCGGGGCGACCAGTATCGAGATCAAGCTTGTAAGTTCCTTAATTTCACAGAGAAGTGCATTCTCATGACACCTTCATTCGTATGGTTGAACTTGAAAGGAGTGTTCATTTCATCTCACGTGACTTCTATTTCGGGGCGGGGGGAGACAGGGGCGAAAGTAGAACAAATGTGCGGGGAGAACAATAATTCCATTTAATTATTTTTCCTGGGACAAAACCAAGAGAAGGGAGGTGGCACAAATTTACCATTGTCAATATTTTATGGTACCCCAGCATTTCCTGAACATTCTAGAATTGCAACATAATCTAAAAATGATATGCACCAAGGCAAGCAATACATTGCTGGAAATATATCTCTTTTTATTTCCAGGAAGATTATGGGCTTTTCAAAATAGAAGTGCGGGATAATGGCGGCGGTATTACTCCACAAGATGCGCAATTCATGGCTCAAAGACACTATACTTCTAAAATCAGTTCATTTGAAAATCTTGATAGCCTAGCATCATATGGTTTTAGAGGGGAAGCCCTTTGTTCTCTATGTAATGTAAGTCATGTGTCAGTAACAACAAAAACAGAACAACAAGAAATTGCAACTTGCTACACTCTTGATCAAAATGGTAAAGTATTAGCTACGAAGCTTGTGCCATCAACAACTGGTACTACAATAACTGCCTGCCATTTATTCAAGAACTTGCCTGTAAGAAAGCAGTTCTCTCGGAACACTAAAAAATGCAAAGATGAACTTAAGAAGGTTGAGGATTTAGCCATGTCATATGGTCTCATACATCCAGATCTCCGTATTATCTTGAGACATAATAAAACTGTCGTCTGGCAGAAGAACAAATGCCCAGATTATAGAACTACCCTGGTTTCTGTTTTGGGAAGTAGTGTGTTCTCTTGCATGGAGAAGGCTGAATTTGTGGATGATGCCAGTGGAATTGAGGTGAAAGCCTATCTACCTAGACCAGATGCTGATATTAGTATTACAAGCAGAACTACCAAAGATAGATGTTTTATTTACGTAAATAAAAGACCTGTCAATATAAAGGAGGTTTCACAGGTAAGAGATTAACACTATTGTTACTCTTTGTACAATGTCCCAAGACCAGCCTTTAAAGCACACTTTGAAGTGTTGGCTTTTTTAATATGGGGAATGCATAAAAAAGTATGTGTGTCGGGGGAGGGGGTGTTGGCAGCCTCCAAAGCCCTCCCTCTTGACTGACCTTGTGTCATTTACAATAGAAAATAGATAATTAAGACTGTTTTTCATATGTCGGGAACCGTCGGGAACCATCAGGGTTTCGTGATTTCCCGACCATCCCTGTCAATCCCAGTCTTATGAAAACACATATCGGGAATTGTTGGCAACATCGGCAATTGACTGACATTAATCGGGAAAATAGAAAACGTTTCTATTTTCCCAATCGCATCCCAGACGATCGCAGACGTTGCCAATCGTCTGCGAAGCCATGTTTTCATATGTCGGGAACTGACTGGGATGTTCGGGAAACAGGCCATCACCGATCATTTCCGACAGTCCCGACATGAAAACCAGCCTTTACTAACTGTTTTTCAGCTGTGCCATGTGATGAGCCTAGCTTAGAACTGGTGCCTTTCCAGCAGTCCCATGTCTTGAATTTGTTGTATAGCATGTGCTGAATGTAGTCAACACTTTACACTTATTACTCTAAAACAAATTTTTTTACAACAAAATGATGGAAAATATTAATAAGAAATTGTTGTCTACAGCCCAAATCTCATTTCTCATTTCCCATGTTTTCTGTGTTTTCTTCTTCTTTTTTGCTGTTCTGCCAGTTACACTATCAGACATATCAGGGCCATGCAGCCGTGTAGTCATCTGGTTTTTGTTGTAACATTGTATAGTTTAAGGGTAGATGACTGTAATAACCAAGTCAGGGCAAGCACTTGATTGGCTTAGACTATTTGACTGGCAGATAAGAAAACCCTAAGTAATTGATGTTTTGTAAAGGCAAATCACAAAAGGATGGTTTTGATTGTAATTCTACAGCTGGAGGTGTTCTTTTCCTCAGAAAATGCAAATACAACAGAACAGAACAGGGAGTGTATTTTTCCCAATGTTTTTATGCAGTTCATTATTATTTTCAGGCAATCAGAGAAAACTACATGAGGTGTATTGGGGCCAGCAACAGATATCCAATATCATTTTTGAGCATCACTGTTCCTCCGGGTGGAGTAGATGTAAATTTAGAACCCAACAAGACAAGGGTGCTGCTGACAGAAAAAGAAACTATTCTAGATTCTTTGACAAATTTGCTGCAGAGCTTTTATACTTTGAAAAATAAGGTCAATGATGGATGTTTTGTTGAATGCAATAAGATAACAGAATGCATAAATATTGAAGAAACTTTCGGCAGTGGTAAGGAAGACGATGAAATTCCTGTTTGTGGGCATATTCAAGTGAAAGATTTTGAGAGTACTCCTTCAAAAACAATAAATGGCATTGAGAAAGAAGCTGGTTTGTCTATCAATGAACTGCCTTCTTTTAGCTTCAGTTTTAATGGCAAACAAGGAGAAGTGTGTAATTTAAAAAGTGTACTGTCTGGTGATACTCAAATTCCAAGTAATTCTGTTAGTGCTGTTGATGGTCAAGAAACAAGATGTGATCAGTCGTTGGTTGACTCAGAAATAGAATTGTCAGATGAAAAGAAACAAGAAACGAGCAGAAATGAATCAAGGGATGTCTGTAGTGGTGCAGGTGCAAGTACCCTGTTTAGCAGCTATGGGAGTACATGTAGTCCCATAAATGAAATGCTATCATGTTGTGACAACATTAACCAAGTTTGTAAGAACAATGAGAAGATTAGTGGAGAAGTGTGCATGCATCAGAAAGATAATGCAAATAATTGTTCAAGCAAGCTGGACCAACAGGATTTAGCTCTTAGCAGTGGATGTGGAAGCTTACTGTTCAGCAGCTGTGGAAGTAGTAGCATGGAAGAAATGTTATGTTGTGATGGGAGTAATCAAGTTGATAGGAAGCAAGACAATGAAAACGATAATGCAGAAATGTCTTCAACCCAGAAGGGTGACACAGAAAATTGCTCAAGTCAGCTTAATAGTCAAGATGTCAGTAACATTGCAAATTTACTGGACGGTTCTACCTCGCAAAGCTGTGTGGGAAAAGAACAAAATCATATAACAGAAAGCACTCCATCAACAAATGATGGGCCTATTAACTTCAGAAGTGGTCCTGAAAAGAAATCAAGTAATGAAGCTGAATCTGCTAAGGACAAAGACTTTCTTGATGTGGAAGATCTTTTTGATGACGAAGAAGAATTTGATCAGATTTTAACTCAAGCAGTCGAAAAAAGGATGACTTCAACCCAGCTTTCCACAGCAACAGAACAAAGGGCAGCTACAACAACTTTGACAGCAAGCAGTGAAACTAGTGGCGAAGTGATCTCTGCCAAAGATTGGGCAGAAGGGTTGCTAAGGAGCGAACAGGGAAGAGTAATTGAAGTAAGCACATTTATTTGTTTTTATCTAGATGGTAATTGTTACCAGATGTATTACTGTGTTCATAATGGTGAAATTGTACTTGGTATTTGGTTTGTAACTGCTTGTTCTGTAAGGGCTGACATTCCATTTGAATTTCTTTAGCCAACAAGGCTCCTAACATCTGCTGCACTGCAAAACAAAGACAAAAAAACCTCAGGAAAACGAAAGCTCTCAAGTGACAAGGTATCGGTAAACTGGGCGTTAAGTGATATGTTAAAGAACTTTTCTTTATTGTTGCATTAGCAAGATATTTATTATCTATACTATCATTTTGCAATGTGTTTTGTGTGAGGAATGATTCTGATTGGCTGATTGGCTGAAGTTCCTCCAATTTGGGGTGTGCATACGTGTAAAACAGGAAGCTTTTGCTAGGCTACACATTTGATGGATTATTAAGTCTACTTTTATCTTTTTTGTGAGAAAATTTGAGTAATTGGAGATGTTCCATGTAAGTGCTATGTTTTTACCCTGATATTGAGTTTCTTGATGTTTAATCAAAGGAAGCATTCAAAATTATCTAATGACCTCTAACCCAAAATTTAACCAGTTTCCTACTAAGGAATTTCTCCTTGCAGGAAAACTCCAGACTTCAAGCATCCAGCAAAAAGATTAAAATGGTTCCACAGGTCAGTTGCATTTGGATTTTGTGTTGACGGTGTTGTTGTAGTTTGAATAATGAGCCAGAAGAGAGCTAATTGACTATAATGCAATCTTGATTACCACCTCACGTTTTGGAAAGCATCAATTCAAGTTTTCCCTTTTGGACTAAACAAAGCCCCATGTTTTTTCTTCCTTACTAGTATGCGACATTTCTTATTTGTTATTTAAAGGTCGCTGCCAATCAGTCACTTATTACTCTCCATGCTAAACGAAGTCCTCAGATGCGAAAGATGTCTGCCAAGACTGTTGTTATTCCATTCACTGTCACATCACATAGATCATCTAAACATTTAGGGCAGAGGTAATGACAGATGAGCACTGGCACCCTGGAACCAGGTTCTAATGAAGCCCTGTAATATTCAGACACTATTGGTGATAATATTGATGAATATGGTAATGACAGATGGGCACTAGTACCCGGGGGACCATGTTCTAATGATGCCCCTGTATATTCAGACACTTCTGGTGATAATATGGATGCAGTGTCAGACCATGTTAGCATGTATAGCAAATTAGCCCAGGGATATGATGATCACTCCATCCATAAAAAAATTACAGATATCATCCTATTTCTCACTGACAAGCAAGGTTGTTCTCTTTCGGATTAGACAATAAATCAAGGCCTGACTGCCTCATTGCACTTGTCATAAAAGTAGGGGATTGTCTCTCAGTGTCATGGCCTGGCTTGCAGAGGTATATACTGTATACTGTACAACATCCCTCATAAGTGTACATGTAAGCTGCATAGCAGCAATTTGCCACAATGCAGCCTGTTTAGTTCTCCAACCTTTCCTTGTCTAGCGGTTGTGTATATCCAACCACTTTGAGTTTCCTAAAAATGAGAAGACCCTTCATGGTGCGAAAAAGCACTGGATGATGATTAGAAAGGCCTGCAAAGGCGATTCCTCAGTATTTTTTCTTTCATTTTTCCTACAGTCTGATGGAAGAAGACTGTATCATTGGTAGGGTGGAACCAAGTGGAGTCTGGTTGCAAAGACAGGGGAGTGCTGTAACCTTCATCAATCAGTACAGGTGAATTTCTGTGTTCTGATTTTAAAAGCAGTTAAAACTGTGTGAAACGTTCTGAAATGTCCTTTCTGCATCCTCTTGCAAACAGAATCCAGGAACAGCTCATGTTCCACAGATTGCTGAGCCACCATTCCCTCCCGACAGGAAGAATTGAAAGACCCATCATTATGGATCAGAGGTACAAGATACTTAGAAATACATGACACAAAAGGAGCACAACCCACTCTCCTTGACCTAAATAGCCCATATGGTCCATTAAGCATTTAGAGCCTAACTAAGCATTTCTCTTTTGTGAACTGCTGGCAAAAATTGACCTGTACCTTTTTGCTGCAAGAAGAGGAAAGAGAGACATTTGGCTAGAAGATAATAGGCCCACCGCAGGATGCTCAAAATAAAGAAGCTTTTTTTAAATTAAACACCAATGCGAAAAATAACTAATAAAGTTTTGCCTAAAAACTTTATAATTCTCAAAAAAGCTATTTCTTCCCAGCAATGGCGAAAACATGATTTGCCAGCCATCAGGGAATGGGCGCCAGGAACCGGTTTTTCCAGCTAAGTGAGGTATTAAAAAAAAATTTGTTTTTGGATCTCAGGAGTCCTGTGGCCCATAAAAAATTGAATAATCCCACAGGATAGCCGGCCTGTGGGTAACGGGTTACAGTCTGTTGTGTTGGTAGCAAAACATCATTTATCGCTAAGCACTGCAAAAACGATCATGCTTGCGAGGTCCCTCAGGATTTCCTTAAGTACTTTTAAGTACTTTTAAAAAGGGGCTCTCGCACGCTTGCTGGCCACTTCTCTGACAAAAAAATAGCTCAAATCGCAATCCAATTCCATCCTCTTGATAATGTCAAAACAACCTAGAATTGCATTTGTTTTTCCATTAATCTGGAAGATTATTTTGATTACTACGGCAAATGAACATGTGTTTTCACGGTTTACAGTTTTACTTATTTTATGTCCACGGTGGACGAAATATTACGCATGCGAGATTTAAGAGTTCTTAGGAAGTGCCGCAGTAAGATTTCTCATAAATTCGAGCTAACGTTTTCTTATCTAATAAGACTTCTACTCACACCAAGCAATTTTAGCAGTTGTAAGTTTAGTAGTTGCTTTTTGACAATGGGGCCATGACGATGCTGGAACGTCAGGCTTTTTCAGCGATTCTTTTTCTATGTTTTTGCTGTGGTTAAGTTTCTCATGCCCACTGTTTGCAACTCTGTTTTCTCACTTATGTAGTACCGCTGGAGGAGAAGGAAACATGAATGTTCTAAAAAATATGAGTTGGAAGCAAAACGATGATCGAACATGGCAAGTATAATTTTTTCACTGTCATGTGTTTCGTGGAAAAGAATAAACTGCTGTTTGTCACTATGTAGCTAGCTTGCCTAGCCTGAATATCAGGCTTTTTTTTGGAAAGGAGAGGGGAAGAGAACAGGGAAGTCTCTCTCTTTCCTTCTGCCCCTTTCAGGCTATAGCTTGCCACAATAAAGCTATTGCTGAAAAAAAACCTGTCTTGTGCTCGGCATTTTCAAAACGTAAATCGCTGTAGGGGATTTTCTGGGACGCAGATCAAATCGTTTGAGCTGTAGACTGCTTGCAGCTGTTTTTTTGGGGGGAATGTTTATCGCGAAAACCCGTAGTTCATTGATTGTGGTCGCCATCTTATTTATGGGAACGCGCAATCTGTGGGCGAGCGTAGAATTCAAAGCCTGCATCAGTGTCGATGGATGCCATACAACTGCACTAGGCGAAATGGAGGAAGAATCTGATTGGCTTAGATTGTTTGTGAGTGACAAGACTAACACCGAATCCCTGTTTTTAAAATGTGCAGCGTGGAACAAGGATTTTCTGCAATTGCTTCTTTTACATTTGCTGTTCTTCAGTGATAAAAATTTATTTTCTGTACACAGGCTTATTGATGATACACGAATTACTCATAACGGTTTCGACATTCGTAAGAAAATCGGTAAGCAGTGCGACTCTTTATTCATCTCTTGGTCGACCCAATCCTAGCCTGATTACGTTTTTGTCCACAGATCCCGAATCTAATGATGCCAAGATCGAGGTTCACGGAATCTCATCAAGCATCCCATTTTACGGAGTTCCAGACTTGGTCGAAATTCTAGGTAATGTACAGAGCGCTATATAGGCAGGATAAGAATGGCTGCGAAGGAAGCTACTGTCTTTGCAGGGCTGGAAATTGCGACCAAGGTGGTCGCCTGGGCGACCACAAATCACGGCTAGGCGACTAAAACGCTAGGCGACCGAAAGGGAAAATTCCATCAGCAAATACAGTAAATGTATGGGAAAATCTCCCGAAAAAGGAGGGGGCAGCCCCCCTTCCCTAAATCCGCCCCTGTTTAGTCGCCAGCACGAGAAAACCGTTTCTTCTGTCCGGTTCTTTAGTTCTTGTTGGGCGGCGGCGTTGTATTTAGCGTCCACACACTGTCTGCCTTGATTAGCTTTGCTATTTACAGGTAGTGTGCGTTATAATTTATGTATTTAGCATAATAATAAAGATTGACAGTAATTTGTTGATTGTTAACAAATTAACAGGTGTGATAAGGACAAATGGCCAAGCGGATTGCTCTTTAGCGAGATCAAGACCTCTGAAGGTTGTCAACTACCTTAAGGTAGGAGAGGGCGCAAATTTAGAAAAAATTCTTGTAAAATATATTGTTACGAGGAGAATGAACGAAGTAGCGGACTGGGATTATCACTCGTCTGTTATAGAAAGTCATATTGGCTAAAAGGTTAGACAATGGATGCGGATTCGGCAGCTTCAATGGTCTTTTTCTCATGGTTATACAATGCGTTTTTGCCTTCCTTGGAGGTGCCGCGAAGTACGAGAATCTATTTCGTATGATTGTACCGCGGCAAAGTCGCGACATGGCGCGGCCTAAAAGTCGCTGTCGCGGCGTGGCACGGGACCTTGCTTGCTATGTAGATACGGCTAATTGATACGGAACCTCGCCCTTTCCGCCTCTCGTCAAGACAAATCACGGACAATCAATCAGATTGCATTTTCGTGGCACGTAAGTATTTGCAGCGATCGCGGCAAGGCACGGCAATTTAAGGACGGCCAATCAAATTGTATGGTCGCGGCAGAAACGTACGGTCCTTAGAACGAGAGCCAATGAAATCGCGTGGCCGCGGCACGGTCGCGGCGCGGCACACCTTTGTCGCGGCACTTACGGTCATACGAACTCTGCTCTAGACCTCAAAGGCCAGCGTCTTCAAGGGCCAGCGTCTTTCTTTACGAGAAATAGACGAAGCCATTGAATATGAAACATGACCAACAACAGAGAAATCTATGTCTTGTGTCCGCAAAATACCGTAAAAATAAAATTGGGATTGGGCTGTTCCGAACAATAGCCCCCTCCCCCTATCGAGGAACTCCAAATTAAAAAAAAATTGCTGTACCCCTGTGGAAATTCCAGGTTCCTGCACTACCCCTGCGGAAATTTGAAACAACCCCCGAGGAAATTCCAAAGTTTCAAATAAATACCTAGGGTAGAAAGTCTAGGGTAACAACGGCCCCGGTGGAAATCCCTCCAGGGTCAAATGCAAAGACCCCTGTGGAAATTCAAGATTCCTCGATAGGGGAAAACGGATGTTTAATGGAACAGCCTGTTTGATAAATGTACGTACTACAGCCAGAATTTTTACCAGTAGGATTCGTACGCAGGGTGCAGATTTGATGGGGACGTTATTTCATGGCGAGCAACCCATGTTTCAAATTTTAATGATGTCTCTTATCTTTAATTGCAGAGCGAGGCAGTTCGAGTGGCGAGAGGTCTAAGTTCCCACATGGATAGGGAAGAGATCTATACCATCTTGCAGCAGATGAAGGAATATTTACCAGTCGGGTGTACAACGTGTATCCACGGACAGCCTTTCTTTGGTGTTGTGGCGAACATTCCAGCATTGGTGAGAACGTAGATAGAGCAGATTTCGTATGACTGTGAAAAGTACCGTGACACGGCGCGGCACTGTCGCGGTGGCGGTACGGAACCTGGCCTGCTGTAGATACCAAACGAAATCGCGTAGTCGCGGTACGGTCGCGGCGCGGTACAACTCTTTCGCTGCACTTTTCACAGTCATACGAAATCTGCTCTAGCTACAGGCCTGAGCCATGTTATTCGATAAAAAAAAAGTTAAAGTTTGGTATTTAGTTATGTGATTCAAGATGAAAGTCGCTGGATGATGTACAATTCATACATGTACAATTCAGGCGTTGGTTGGCTTTTTGTAGGTCGTTTTATGGCGAGAATCGAGCGAGACCCGATGCGGGCACCATCTTGGACGGGATTCTCGCTCGATTCTCGCCATAAAACGACCTAAAAAAAAGCCAACCAATGCCTGCTAGCAGGCTATACAATTCACTTTCTCTCTCATGAGCGCTACTGAAAAATGATGAGAACTTTTTACTTATATTTTATTCAATGTCTTTGAAGTTATTCGATGATTACCGGACAATATTGAATGTGAAATCTGATCGGGTGTAAGGCGCGGGATGAGATGGGGTATGGGGGAGGGTATTAGGGGGAGTTTACCTCAAAACATGCAGGAATGATTGTCTTATCCCTTTGGGTATGAGCAAAAATAATATTCAATATAGAGATGTTTTCATATCAGTGAAACGTATGACGAATTAGGACGGCGTAACCTCGTCGACGGTTTTACACCTATTTCAGAAAAGGTTGCATCGTCACAACTGTCGGTTGTAGCCCGCGATGCGTCATGAGAGAAAATAGGTATATCAAAACAGAATCATGGATGATGGATTTTAGGATAAATAACCATAATTATTATTCAGCTATGCCATTATCTCGATTCTGATTGGCTAAGAGTACGCAGCGAAAACATGTTGGCGCGCAGTTCGTGACGTCAAGCTGCAGACATTAGGATTGATGCACTCTAATGACATCATAACGCAAGCCAATAGGTTTGGTCGCCATTTCGGAAGCGAAAGCCAATTATGTCAATATTCTCGTTGAATCTGCTATGCTTTTTGCCGAGAGATCATTGCTCAGGATATCTAAACATCAACAATGGCTATTTGAATTGAATACGAAGAGGAAAATACTAATGGACGTAAGCTGAAGTTGAAAACCGTTTCGCCTTGCAAGGCCTCGTCGTCGACTTCGTTTAGCTAGGTAAGAATTCCTGGTTGCTGAATAATAAAACAATTATTGAATTCGGTTTTCGCAGGATAGTGAGATTTGTCAACGCCTCGAGTTAGTGTTATCTGACACAAACCTCGGCGGTTGACAAATCTCACTATCATGCTCAACCTCATCCAATAAGTGTTAAATATCATCCTCTTGTTATGCCAAATGGCTGTACAATACATCACTCGCAAGAAATTTTGTACTGGATTAACGCGAGAATTCCGTTCTTCTTAGTTTCTCCCATGACGCACCGCGGGCTACAACGACAGTTGTGACGGTACAACCGTTTCTGAAAGAGGTGTATATAGTTACGAATAAACACAGAACAGTCTTTATGTTTTTTCTATTAAATTTTATTTAAATAATTATAATATCCAAAGTCTAACTCTATCTCCTTGCTAAAATAAATTATTGTCAGCTAACATGAGTTGATTTTAAACTCTTCAGATGATAATTTTCATGGTTATAGGGAAGATTAGCTAAAGTTAACTTGCAAAAAGAAAATATTAAAAAATATATCTTTGCAATGAATATTATTCTGGCAGACGTCACGTTGAAATTTTTAATATATGTAGACTCATGAAGTGAAATTAGTTCTGCATAAAACGCAGAAGGCCTTCTCGCCGTCAGCTTTTTGTCTGTCACGCAACGGCAGGAGAATATTATCATGCAATGCTAGGAGTGTTGCGTGACTGACAAGTTGTGGGAATAACGAAGTCGAAATAACGATCAAACTACCCTTTCACTCCTAAATATGATCAATATGAAATATCACCCAACAGCAAATCAGCACATTGTCACGTTAATGAGAATTTAGAATAAGACTTAGTAATGATGAACTGACGGAGTGCCAAATTCGTAAAAGTTCTGTTACTTTTTAAAGGAGAATTGGTACTGACGTAGATCTTGAGAGGGAAAGGGTTAACAGAGTTTAGGAGTGATTCATGTTATTCCATACAAAATAGGCGGATCTGGAGGGCTTTTTGCCATCTTTTCTTTATCTCTGCCCTCTCGGGTAAAAGATAATGAATTATTATATTGAATAAGCTAAGGTGCTATGGGTGTTATTATCCTTCTTGATTGTTTGGCTGCTTTTTGTTTTTGATTTGTTTTAATTGTTGCGTGTGATCTATCCATCGCAGATGTCGTTTTGTACAGAGCAAAGGTCGAACATTGGGTGTAGATGAACCCATTATTCGCATATGGTTCATCCGCAGATCAAAGACGTGGTACCCTCTAGTCCTTATACGTGATTGATATGCCACTACAACCACTCGCCTAGTATGGAAAGTATTATCACGATGACGGGGGTTTATGATTATGGTTCAGATGGTAGTAGCTTTGATGCGACGGGAATGATGGCGGTTGAATTGTAGATCTTGTCTTCCTTCGCCTTACCCAATCTATAGTTCCTGCGCGTAGAGTCCTCCAAATATCAATACCATATTCAATAGATTAACTAGGTCCGAGAGATCCTAGATTCTCAACTTGTGTCTATGTACGTCGAGACGGCTTTGACGTACTCAATCTTCAGAAAGCACTTGTGTAGCAGGAGATACATATCAAAGGCCCCAGTGTGGAACCTTGCGAAACTCCACGTCTGTTTTTGTAATTTTAAGAGTTCGACTTGCTCAACCCTTAGATATGGAGGTCATACACGGACGTAGGAGGAGGCCCTAAGGTGGAACTTGAGGGATCCTGCTCCCATTTATGAAGATACATATCAGAGGCCCCAGTGTGGAACCTTGCAGAACTCCGCGTCTGTTTTTGATATTGTAAGGGCTCGACTTGCTCAACCCTCAGATATTGAGGTCGTAAACGGACGTAGGAAGTTGGAGGCCCTAAGGTGGAACGTGAGGAACCCCGCTCCCATTTATGAAGATTCATATCAGAGGCCCCAGTGTGGAACCTTGCAGAACTCCGCGTCTGGTTTTGTAATTGTAAGGGCTTGAGTTTCTCAATCTTCAGATATGTAGATCCGTTGGAGGCCTTAAAGGCAAACCTTAGGGACCCCGCTCCAATTCATGAAGACAACGCATTCATTTCTTAAATTCAGATGAGCGATCTTAATTTAGCACGGCAAATAGAGACAAACCAACGTGGTTCTCATATTGGCGACTCGCTCTGTGCCGCATTCATGCTTCCTCGCTTTAATCTTCTCTAAAGCCTGTCTTGACTAGACGATAGACACTCCATCTCCGTTCATGTATAGAAAGACAAGGAAATAGATAACATTGAATGAGATGAATAAAAATGGGAACATGACCCTGGCGACCTCATCGATACAGTCTGTATCTATAAGATTCGGCATTTTTAATCTCGGACAGCAGCCGTATGTTTTTTCAAGTTTGTTCGTCCTGTGCTTTTCACAAAGTGGAATATCATTGTGTGTTGTGTTGTGCCCTTTGATGTAGCTTGAACTGTAGTCGTCACACTGCAAAACAAAACCATCGAAACAATACGTATCAATCAATCGCTGTCGTTTTTTGCCAAGTACCACTTGGAGGCCCGGGAAGAGGAGCGCGGGCTCGATGTTGCTACATTAATACCATAATGTAAAGCCGGCAGGTACAGATCAAAATGGGGGATGGAAAAACAATTTCAGTGACTTGAATCCCAGCACGTTTTCGCCAAAATGTGACTATTTTCAAGGAAGTTTTGTTTTACTTTTGGGATTTCATTGGGACGCTTCATGGCACCGTTATTCTGCCTATTTCTGCTTATTGCCACGTGGTTGCCATTGGCGCCATTGAGACCGGCAGCGCAATTCAGGTTCCGAGCTGCAAGTCGGGAAAGTCGGCCTCTTTATAGTTTTTAGCAGTGTCATGTTTTTGGATTAGTCTTTACGACGATCTAGATGTGAAACAGTGTTATGCTACGTTCACATTACTTGACAAAAAAGTGGATTAAACGTGGTGCTTGCGAGCGACGTAGGCTTATTTGCCTCCATTCTGTTTGACTCTCACTTCGTGAAATAAATTGGTGTTTTAATTTGTCACCTACTTCCACGGGGCTGTATCCATTTGGAATCGTTCCATTTGCATGACTGTTGCTTGCTCCTCTACGTTTATTAAACTCTGAAGGGAATTGTACTATTGCGGGTCTGTGATCAAGAACCTCCTCCTGAACAGGGAGATTATGTTGACATAAGTATGGTAGAGACTAAGGGTGTGTGAACAATAAACCTCTCATGATCCCAATTCAATTATAGCCTGGGTCGATTTTTTGCCGGTCATTTTGGTTTGGTTGGTCCAGCAGGAAACCAGCTGGTAACAAGATGATCGATCCTGTTGCTTTTTTTGTTTGTTTTGTGAAAGAGATCATAAATATTTCGTTCTGATTTACACAGTAATGATTGAGAAAGTAGACCACTTTTGGGGAATACTTTAGTATCCTCTTTGATCTGGAAAATGAACTCTAGATAGCTTTGGACCATATTAAAATGTTCTAGATTTGTTGACGGTGCACTTTCTTGTTTTGATTCGCCATCACTAGAAGATGGTTTGCAGCTTGCACATCCTTAAGTTAGTCAAGTCCCTGACTCTACTTCGTTGCTCGGGTAGGCTGTGGTCTTACCTAAAGGAGAAACCACTCGAGCCGCGGGAAGGAGGGCACAGGAACTTGACTATAGATTAGAATGCTCTTACCCCTTGGCTGACAGATTTCTTTGCTAATGTCCTCTTTTTCTTTTTATTGTGTACATTGTCTATATATAATACGAATGTATATTCCAGTAGTACGCTAAACACGAATAGAAAACAACCAATGAGGTACCAGTCAATTGCTTTCACATAGGATACCTAGAAAAAGAAAAAAAAAACAAGTAGTTTAAATAAAAAATTCAGGGTGTATAATTTTTCATAGATGGAAAATCAGCTATCTTAAATCGAAACGGTTGCTGTTTCTCTGTACCTGTTTCCACTTGGTGGAAGAATTGGCATTCTGGGAGACCCGAGCGCGGACGCCATCGCCAAATTTCTGGCGTTTATATTTTTGCAATAATTTTTTTATAGTGTATGCAATTTGAAGGATCATGCTCCTTATGCAGTAGGTCGACATAGGCAAAAGAATTGAAGAAGTTTTTGCAAAACGTTGTCAGAAAGTAAGAAGGTGGAATCTTGTCACCTTTCAAAAAATCTTTGAACCATCCAAACCAGTCATCAAATAGAAGTTTTGCCTGACAAGACGTCATGTAATTTGCGTAATATAAAGAACCATATCTCTTGAACAGATAATGATATCGAAAATAAACGGCATTCATATTTATTAAGCTTCAGCCTCCATGATTGTTCAGCCTCCATGATTGTTATAATCATGGAGTTATTATGCTGAAAGCTTTCGAACCAACGCGCTACCAACTCTCATGGGACAGCCATGAAACGATGACTGCAAACACGCTTAGCCAACCATAGCGTTGTTTTCCCATTTAATGCATGCAGCACCGTCTCCCGTCCCGCATAGAGCTCCTCAGGTATATGTTCGACTTCGTTTTTCGTTGTTCAGCGGTATTCCCATGGGTATCGCGGGCGCGTCCGTGTCTGCGTACGTGCCCATACCACAGGCAGCCCCAAAAGCGTATCATTTTGGCGGGAAAATACCATTTACTATAATCACTGGGAGCTCCGCTTTTAGGCAGTGCGTTTGCGTTTGCTTTTAAGCTCCTTACCTTTGGCATGGAATTGTTGAGCATATTGAGAATAGTAGTAATTGTTAATACCGATGTAATCCCTAGTGCTATTCTAGCTGCCGTAGATTCCGGTGGAATACAAAATGATATCCACGATAGAATAACTATTAGAGCGCACGGCGCGTAGATGTGTATCATGAAATAACCACTCCGACGCGTAAACAGGAACGTTGCTGTCAGGCCTGACCAATTACCTGGAGAAAAAAAGAGTTTGCGGTCAAAACAACGGTACTTCTTTGGGATCCAGGTTTAGGGGGTACCCAAGTTGCAAGTTTTGAAGTTAATTTCCCACAAAAACAATACATAATTTAATGGCGAGTGAACCTAAGGAAACCAGATAAGGATTCCATTTAGGATTCGTTTAGGATTCCAAAAATGTGTGTCTCGTTAAATGTTCCGTTAAATGTGCACGTGAACCCCCTCTGGCGACTAGACAAAATAGCCTTTCTAATACAGTTCCGTTAACATTCGAATTGATGGAAACGTTCCATTTAGTATAATTTTTATCGTGAATTATCGTTCTGTCATAAACGGGTATGCACCCCTTATAAGTTCTTTAAAAGGATATCTCACGGAAGCACGCACCTGCAAAGTACATGGTAAAGTGTCGTGACACTTTGATGTCGGTAAGGTTATATTGAGGCATGTCGCGTATCTTCTTGTTCACTGCAATGCCGTTATCGGAGCGGTTCTCCCACGAATATATCACATTGGCCGCACTGTACCCATCTAGATAGAGTTCAAACAGTTGCACGATAGTTAGCCTGATTTTCATCCGCTGAGGTTGAGTACGTTGGCACGTTCCTACCCCCGCGTATGATCAACGTCACGCTTATCATGGCCTAAACAAGGTTAGACGGGTACGCTGTGGAGAGTAGCCTGATTCTCATCCGCTACGGTAGAGTTCGTTAGCACTTCCTTTCTTCACGTCTGATCGACGTCACGCTTATCATGGCCTAAGCAAGGTTAATCGGGTTCCCTGTGGAGAGTAGCCTGATTCTCATCCGCTACGGCAGAGTTCGTTAGCACTTCCTAACTTCGCGTCTGATTAACGTCGCGCTTATCATGGTGTAAGCACGGTTAGACGGGTACGCTGTGGATAGTAGCCTGATTTTCATCCGCTACGGTAGAGTATGTTGTACTTTCCACCTCCGAGTAATATGGACCATTCACAACGACGCTTACATTTCTCTCCACTCAAATCTTACCAGCTACAAGAGTTCACCTATTCAAGATAGCGATGTTTTTATGCAGAACACTTGACCCCGTGACGTTTACCAGACGCGGAGGAAGAAAATGTAACGTACTCCACCGTAGCGGATGAGCGGCAGGCTACTCTCCATAGGGTACCCGACTAACCTTGCTTAGGCCACGATAAGCGTGACGTTTATCAGACGCAAAGGTAGGAAGTGCTAACGTACTCTACCGTAGCGGATGAGAAGCAGGCTACTCTCCACAGGGTACCCGTCTAACCTTGCTTAGGCCATGATAAGCATGACGTTGATCAGACGCGGAGGTAGAAAATGTAACGAACTCCACCGTAGCGGATGAAAATCAGATTACTCTCCACAGGGTACCCGACTAACCTTGCTTAGGCCACGATAAGCGTGACTTTGATCAGACGCGGAGGTAGAAAATGTAACGTACTCCACCGTAGCAGGGGCAAATTAGATGGGGCGTGATACTAAATATGGTAACGTGTCACATCGAATTGGTTTATAAATCGATTTTTAGAAACTGCATCCCACGAGATCCCGCAGAAATCAGCCAATGAGCGCCCGGAAACAACTAGCCAATGAGAATGCAGCACTTTCTCTGCCCTTCGCGCCTTTTCAAAGTTTGCGAAGGGAGATGAAATCCACTCTCCTTTTGCGCTAGTTTTAACAAAGATAGGGACTTAAATGTAGACGAGAATCCAGCTAGTCATCTGAATCGAATGATCTTGGCGACCATGAAGGCGATTGAGATGGATGGAATGGAGGAATCTTGCAGCGAGGAACGGAACTGACTGTTTGAAAAAGTGGGTTGTTGCCCGTTGGATTCATCGCTAAAATCATTTTGATTCAGATGACTCGCTTCATTGAAACTAAACTAAAGCATATCAGAAGAGTTTTCTAGTTTTAAGATTCTCCTACGCTTGTATGGTTTCCATTGTAGTTCAAATAAGATCTCATTGCCATGAATCATCCAGTTTAATTCTCAAATCTGCATAAACTCACGAGCAAATCATTATTTTTTTTTATGGCCGCCTTCTCCGCGTTTGCCTTCGGAGTGTGTTGTTGTTAAAGTGAAAAGCCGCTTTTTAACCCTAGAAAATGTCGTTTTCTGTTTTTCTCCTTTAGGGATACATGATCATTGTTGTATGTGTTTCAAGTTACAGATGTCAGTAGTCATAGTATAGTAAACAAAATACAAAAAGTTGTAGATCACAACCGCCGCCATCTTTGGGTGTTTTTCAGGCGGACGTCGGAGAAAACAGATCCCGTTCCCCGCAGGATTTTGAATCCCGCGGGATCTAATCTAAAAATAGATTGATAAACCAATTCGATGTGACAGATTACAGTATTGAAGAGTCACGCCCCATCTAATTTGCCCCTGACCGTAGCGGATGAAAATCAGGCTACTCTCCATAGGGTACCCGACTAACCTTGCTTAGGCCACGATAAGCGTGACGTTGATCAGACGCGGAGGTAGAAAATGTAACATACTCCACCGTAGCGGATGCAAATCAGGCTACTCTCCACAGGGTACCCGACTAATCTTGCTTAGGCCACGATAAGCGTGACGTTGATCAGACGCGGAGGTAGAAAATGTAACATACTCTACCGTAGCGGATAAGAATCAGGCTACTCTCCACAGGGAACCCGACTAGCCTTGCTTAGAGTGTAACGTACTCCACCGTAGCGGATGAGAATCAGACTAAATAATAGCGTGCACGTGCACGTGAGCATTTCAGTCAACAATAAGGTTTAATAGAACTTACAGCTTTCAATGTTTATGTTGCACTGTTGGGCATCGACTGGAAACATCCGTAAGTTCATCGGACAGCTCGCTCTCACTGTTACTCTGGTAGAGCAAAAACATTAATGAGTTACTGAACAAATGCAAACAAGGCGCTAGAGTGGATGGGTATACTTGTTGCCAGACGGGCCCGGCTGGCAGACAAGACAGGCAGGCAGGCAGACAAGACAGGCAGGCAGGAAGATAACATATACATACACACAAATAACTTTTTTAGTCATATATTTTTAACTGACGAAGGCCGAAACGTTTTATAATATTAAATGGACCTCTAGAAGTTGCCAAGTTGAACTTCCTTCATTCAACTCTTAAGTATTTATCATGTTCAATTGACTGCTGAATCCCTGGTGGATCCTTCTATTGGTGGTGGTTGTTGGTCTCTTGCCACAAACCTATTCAATTCTAATCTGTCTATACAAACAAATAACTATACCTTGAATTATAATGAACCACTCCCTTCGGGGAAATGGACAACATTTTGTTTATGGTGGTAACCTTGTGGAATTTGGACATTTTGGAGTTCTCGAAGTAGGTATCGGGCACCCATATCTTATCTAACATGGTATGACTAAGGGCCAACGTGCCGTTAAACCGATGCCGTAACCTCGGGTCTATCCATAATTGTCGTAAGAAGAAGTCCATTCTATAATCCTGCGAAAAGAAATATTAAGTTACTGTGTTATAGACAGTAAGTTGGCGTGGCAAGGCAATCGCTTGGCGTGTGTGTCACGTAATTCAATTGCAAAGTTCCTCCGATCCCATGGAAAGGTGTCAAAAGACCGTATATCCCACCTCATGCCGAATCTTTTTTTTTTCGTTATAAATGAATTGTTTTTTTTTTTTTGCTGCGAGCAACTTGTCAAATTTTATCGGCGGAAATTCGTTTTATCAAGTTAATACAGTTTATGTTAATACATAAGCTTATGTTAATACAGGAGGCCATAGATTAAGATGAATTTTATAACTCTTACCATGTCTATAACGTTTATAGCGTCTATCGAGAGAATCCAAAATCCTACTGTAACGATCACGGGAGGTCCTGAAAATGTAACGTGAAAATGAGAGAGCAATCTTTGT
This sequence comes from Scolanthus callimorphus, assembly GCA_033964015.1. NCBI lineage: Eukaryota > Metazoa > Cnidaria > Anthozoa > Actiniaria > Edwardsiidae > Scolanthus > Scolanthus callimorphus. The sequence continues at coordinate 6,717,464 of CM066914.1, forward strand.
CCTTGTCTGGGGGAGGAGAAAATGCTCGTGCTATGTTTCTGTGGTTTCTCAATTTACAGGGGCGTAGCCAGGGGGGTCCTGGGGTGCATATGATCCCCCTTTTTAGTAGAAAAATGCAGTAAACATTAAGAAAAATATCGGTAAGCTGGAAAAGGGCACCATACATTTGTACAGATGTGATCTCCCCCCTCCCTTTCTCAAATCCTGGCTATGCCTCTGATTTAGCCTCCCAAGGCGACAGGGCATGTTTAGTTACCAAGGCAGAACCTGCAATCAACTTTTGTTGATTGCAGCATTGTTTTCTTGATATAATACTAGGAAATATAAAAAAAACTAACCTCCGACAGAGAAAGCCGATAACAAATCTCCATAGTTTGTCAAGAAAAGCGACTATGTCGACATTTCATAGATAACAGAGCGCTTTGTAATAAACAAGATCGGCTAACGGTGTTTACATCTTGTTGCCACCCTATTCAGATCATGTGATGATTCCTTTGGGTGGATACTTCTGTTATTTCTGCACATACATTCTTGCACTCGGTCGAGTGAGAAACAATTTGACAATTGTAACCACCCAAAGGAATCATCACATGATATGATTTGAGTGACAACAAGATGTAATCACCGCTACCCAGAAAGTTACAAGAAAGCCATTAAAGTGTAAATAATTTAAATACCTCCAAAATTTGGACGAAGTCGCTGGTCGTAGTTTATGGTCAGGTTGTCCAGTAATTCTGACATCTCCTTTTCCGTCATACTGTGTAAAGAACGATAAACACCCTATTATTATTAGTACTGAGCTTTACAATAAAACTCTTCCGAACTCCTCCCTTTTATAGTTAAGTAGTTTGCAAACGCATATTTATATCGGTCCTGAGAATTCGCCGCTAAATGTTTTAAAAAGAAGTTTAAAATGTTAAAAGCAAAGCTGAATACAGTATGGGTACAGTAAAAACCCATGTATAAGAACCTGGGTTTTAAGAACCTGTTAGGCTAAAGTTTTCATTTTAAAGGGAAGCTGTCACGCAACTGCGGCATCTCAAAACAAAGAAGTATCGTCCCGTAACGATGGCCAGCGAAGGCTGAAAACCACGAAAAGAATCCGTTTTAATCTCGCTATTTCTCTATCCATCCGACCAAATGTTTATGTTTTACATATTCTTCAATAGTTTTCTGATAGGATGGTCTAAATAGTTTTGCTCAGTGATCGTTCCTGGGGCATGCGCGTATCGTGACAGCCTCCCTTTCAGCCCCCTTCACATAAGAACCTGTTAAGGCTAAAATTTGGGTTAACTCCGGTGTAATAACCATTCCCAGAGGACACCTTTGTGTTCAGTTCTTATTTCATCCTGATTCGTTCTACCAAACAAAGGAAGCTTTGTGACGCAGTTCGTGCGCACTCACAGGTTATTACACCGGAGATAAGCCTAAAATTTTAAGTTAGTGGAGTTACTGTAAGGTGTATAGGTATAGAAACTGCTGAAAGATCATCATCTGATTACATTTAAAAGAAACTTGACATAACATTTTTTTTTTCTTTCAAGCTTTAAAGTACTATATGTTGAATGTCTATTGTGTTTACCATTCAAATAATTCCTTAAACTTATTTGTAATATATTTAAATGAAATTCATATGAAAATTTAAGAACCTATTTTAAGAACCCTGGTAGCCTAAATTTGCATTAAGTACCATTTATATAAGAACATTTATATAAAAATCCAGGTTCTTAATACGCGGGTTTTACTGTATAGTTATCTATTTTCTTATATGGAGCTCTGCTACTGTGCCTTGGGCGCGATGGGCTCCACTTGGAATGTGGGAACATTTAAAACATATCATGGATTTCGAATAATTAGGCGAGTTTGGATGTGATTTTGAAGTGGAAATGACATTACGCCCTAGCTAAAGGGGCCATTGAGATGGATTGAGGTTTTCTTAATATGACAAATCGTCTATGATGACCATACATTTTGCATGCAGTTTCAATCAAAAAGCTTGCTGAAGCATAAAAATTTTGGTATCCCGTTTTTCTTCCAGTTTCCCGTCTAAACAGATGAAATTGCGATGGCAGTTTCAATTTCAATTTTTGCAATTCTATTACACACTCAGTTATGTGAAAGGCTTGTCCAAAATACATTGTACTCGAATAAGAGAATCACCTACTGCGAAAAGAATGAAATTTTTCTATCCCGGGGCGAATTGTTTTAATGTTTCTACTATTTCTATCTAGTGGCTGTTAGCAATGCATTCTACTTGCATTTTAACTTATAACTTAGAATCTTTTTTTTTTTTTGCTCTCTTGTTATAAGCTCTATGGACTACACTAAAAAGAGGTGTAAGGATCAGGTTCTTATACGCGGGTTTTTACTCAGTGTATCGTCTTTCTTGCTTTTCTTTCTTACCATCTGTTTTTTGCTCTATGCTTTTGCTATGGCATTTGCTACATTATAATATTAAAAATTCGAAATTTTCTCACGGAAAACAAATATTTTAAAACAGCTTAACAATTTATGCTGTGGGTTTCCTGTGGTGCCGCGCGCGCCCTGAAGTGGCGGGAATTTGGAGCAGTACCCAAATAGCTGCCAGATCGTGCACGGAGAAAACTTTCACCAGATTTCTTGTTGTATGCGATCGCCAATATGTTCACCAATGCAACTAGATTTATATCTATGGCGACTAATAATAATATCCTATTGTAATTGCCATCTGGGGACTTAATTTGATAGAGCAACCTCTCTAGAACAACAACTCTTTGACGGTTTTTCAACTTGGCGACAGCTTTTATAATGATCAGGTGCCAACTGGCGATTTGATAAAATTAAAATGTCGGGCCCTGTTTGGTACGATTAGTTATATTGGAAAATTGTATTCAGTATAACCATCTAATGTTTTTCCAATTCTGAATGTTATTTGTGAATTATCAACAAGACAAACAATTGTTAGCCAAATTTCAAACGTCTTTCAAACTAACCTTTATTTCAAAAGATAGGTTTTCTCATTATGAAAACATGGTCAGGAAAAGATAACACCATTGTGTTCTGTCGCCTGATATTTATCAGTTTTCTAGGAATGAATTTTCTGAGCTGAATTCATACCCAAAATATCATCCTAGTAGAATAAACTGAGATCACTTAGATATGAACCTAAAAGCCATTTCTTTCTCTGTGATAATTGCGTTAAAGTTTATATTAAGTCTTTATTTGTAATGTGCTGTTTAGAGAAAACAAAGATTTTATACTTTTCTCAAATTAAATACTGCCTCATAATAAGATCAATTGATTTATCCAATCAGATCTTGCGTTCTTGCGATATTTTTCATGCTTAAGGTGCGAAAATCAGTCAGTGACTCAAAAAGATAATAACATGCTCAACAACTATTCCACATTCCAATTTACCACTATTTCTTTATTATTATAACTTTCAATCCATTTGACAACTAAATTATTGATGTTTACCAATGAACTGCTATTATCCGTAAGACGAAAATGCGCTTACATATACGAATTAAGAGCTTTTGCTAAGTGAGTAAAATACATCATACATCAACCTTGAAGATTATATTCGCTAATCTTCAGACACTCGCCTCTCATCAATCGAAAGCATTTTGCTAAGTGCGCAAAAAGCTCGCCTGCTTTCACAAGGGCAGTTATTTTTCCCCCTTGTTTTTGTTTGGTCGTATCCGATTAAATATTTAGATCTGGGCTATTGGAAATGTGCTAACTTGATGAATTCTATTATCTTATGTTATAAAGAAGTGTAATGTGCAATGTAAAATGTAAAATGTAGTCGTTCTGCGGATCAATAAGATCCAGACAACCAAGCTTGTAAAGAATGTTTTTTATTTCCTTTTTCTTTTTTTTTTAACTGGCGAAATGAAACCAAAAATCTAAGAAAGTTCACTTGAATCTCCAAAAGACATAATGGTGCGCTCTTTGTTGTAGCCCAAAACACTTTGGAAGCAGCTAGAATTTAATGAAATTATAATAGATTTAAAATTCAGAATGCGATTTTGGTTTTTTAACCTCATTTGCCATGTTTGTTGTAAACCTCGAAAAAGTAATATGCAATCGCTAATAAATCGGCGTGTTTCAGGGTTACGTTTTGGCTGTGACTTTCATCAAAACATCGATATCATGGGTATGATTCTCAGTGCTGATTAAAAACAATAACGGAATCCGCAAGTCTGTCTTCCTTTTTGTTCGCTTCTTCCGCCCTCTGATCGTTTTTGCGACTAAAAATAGAGATCTCGAAGGCGGATAAAGTAATCCCATCCATTTTTCATGCCTTTAAAGGACTATTTCTCTTGAGTAATACTATTATGATTATTTAGAATTCCCCTCTATTGTCTAAGACAGAAGGTTAATGCATTGTTTATACTTTCTCTAGAATTTCTAAAAATGTTCTGCTGGGAAGATTACCCAGGCTCTGAACGCCCTTTAGTTTCGTGCCAGCGAATATTTAAGCTAAAAGTAAAGTAGGTGCTGACGTCTCAAACGCCTTTCATAGAGAGCTTTTAATGAACCGCAAATATAAAGTTATTGAACAAAACAAAGAAAATGCTATTTGCACAACTTCATATGATTTCACTTCATCTCTCGTCCTCTTCCACTTAGCTAAGCAATTCTCGTTTTACGTTTCTCAAGTTGTCGATACTTTTATAGGAATTCTAAACTAAATTTCACAAGCGAATTAGATATCAGTGAAGGTTCAACTTACCCAGACTCGGTGTTTCGTGCTGGTAGCGCATCTGCCGATAGATACCAAACCAGAAAAACCAAAACCCAAATCGACTTATACCTCGGCATCTCGACAGAACGCGGATAGCAGAGGTTTCGTCGAGACCTGTATCAAGGTTGTCGCCTTCCCTCCTGTGGGCCTGGATCTAAAAATAGAATGTAAATCATCAGCAGAAATTAAGAAACTTTAATGTAACGGCCAGTCATCTATTGGCGATGTTAATACAAATGGCCCCGACTTATTCTCAATTCAGTGGCCACTATCTGCGGCCTAACCAGAACAGGAAGAATTTAGGTGAAGTTGGTTCTTTGCAAACTAGGAAGCAAGTAAGCAAGTCTACCCTGCTGTGTTTATATCCAAATGACCCCGACTTGTTCTCGATTCAGTTTCCCATATATCTGCGGCATATAGGCCGTAGTAGAAAGGATTTATGTGAAGTTGGTTCTTTTAAATCTACGAAGCAAGTACGCAAGTCTACCCTACTGTGTATATATCCAAATTACCCCGACTTTTTCGCAATCCAATATCGAATACCGTTCCCATATATCTGCGGACTTTAAACCGTAGAAGGAAGCATTTATAAGTTGGTTCTTCTTTCAGATCTAAGAAGCAAGTAGGCATGTCCTCCCTGCTGGGTTTATAGATCCGTATTTCGCATGATCGTTCAAAAGAAGCTTCAGTGCTGTCCCCGTTACTTCTGTAACCAAATATTGTAATCATGCGGTTTGGGCTTTCGAGTGTGAGTCGCAACTTAGTGAATATAAGCTCGGTAACTTGCCGCAACCAGTAATACACTAAGCTGGTGGGCTTCCCTTTTCTCCGCAAATACCAAAATAATCTATCAAGCTCGTTAACCTAGCGAGTTTTATCCAAAATGGATTACATACAATCTTACCACAGTTTGTTGTGTTCAGATTCTATAGGGTGTGTAGGAGAGAGGTGTGACTAGAGAAATAGGCCGCACTCACTTGAGCACTCAAGCTTTTAGAGCCTCTGGTCTCAGTGCTTTGCGAAGTTCAGGGAGAAATGTCGCACGTTAGGCCGATCCCTTAAGTACACTGCCGCGCCATAAATGAGTCCCTCTATCCTCTTCTCTATCTGCAACAGGCTATCAATCCAATAAACGTCTTTTACAAGCAATTATATCTTAATAATGAAATTAAATCATTGCTTTATTGGTAGATATCAAACTTTTCTGAGCTCATCTTATTTTGTGTTGAAAAAAAAAATCAAAGGAACCGTTTTTCTTTACCATTTTGAAATTTCATTGTGCACAAATTTAATATTTGCTACTGATAAGCTCTGTATTTCGATGTAATTGTATTCACACTATTAGCGCAGTGCAGCAAGGTGGGAATTCAAAAAGCGGCAAGACAGACGTTCTGCGTTCCCTGATAATACTGTTATTATTCAAATAGTATACATTTTTAATATTTCCCAATTAAAAGAACAGAAAAAACATAAAGTCATAAGTCAAGTTTACAGAATTTCATAATTGCTCTAAAAACTTTAATTCCCTACACGATAAAAATGATGCAAGTATTTTTTTTAAAGTATTGCTTCAGGATAGCAGCATTATGATTATCGTACTATTGTAAAGCGCTAAGGGCAGCTATTGGTTAGGCGCTATATAAATAAGGTTATTAATATTATTATTATTATTACATGATAGTCGTCTTTTTCGACGTTCTATTCTGGATGAAATTTTATTGTTGTTGTTTTGTTGTTGGTTATTTCTGACTGATTTTTCGTCGCTTTGAGATTATAACATAACGGACAAACAAACATCATGGGTGAATGATTTCCCTTTAGTTTGCGTTTTATCTCTTCATTATTAGAATCTGTCTTTAGATATGTTTTTCTCTAATGCTTGGAAAATTAAATCGAGTTAAGTTCAATTTCCTCGATCGTAATCTGCTTCTTTCTAGTCCTTGGAAAAATATTATGGAAGAGCATGCCTGGAGGTTATCGCAAGAATACTAGACAGTACAATTTTCTACATTTTTCAATTTTCGGTGTTATTTTAATGGAAAATCTGAACTTATTAAATTAATCTTTATATTTTCAAAATATATTTTAGTTTCGCAGCTTCTGTTGAATTCCATTGAAATAAAATAAAATTTTGATGTAAAAGGGCACAATATTATTTGAATAGCATTGAGAAACCTTAAGGTGGCCAGCAGCTATTTATGTTAGAACTTAATTTTCGGTAGTAGTAAGATCGCTATAGGATATCTGCACTATTCGACTACGACTATGAGAATCCTTTTCAGTTTTCCCCCATTTCAGATCACGTGGCATTATTCCCATGAGTATTCTTTCTTTCTATTTCTGCTAAGCACCGAAGGATATGGAAGTATCCCAAGCAAAGAAAGATTATTCAAATGAATGCCATGTGATTTGAAATGGGAAAACATTACGCCCAAGCGAAAGAGGTCTATTGCACGAACGAAAGGGACAACGTAAAGGTTCCTGGTAGTCGTAGTAAAATACATCATAATGTAAATGGCCTATTAGAGAAATAGTCATTTTAAATATCAGCTCAATCCGATGAAAAGCCGCAAGTTTATGGAGTTTAAAGTTGTTGTCTTCCAAATTGTTCTCTTTTGGAAATAGGTGAGAAGTATTGTTTAACGAAAAGTTTAGTTGAAGCTTTCACAGGGAATTACCAAATTTTTTTTTGCCATCTAATTTGGCAAAAAAATCACTCTGAGAACTTCAACCACACATAACTCGCCGCAGACAAAACCTCTTCAAAAACGTCCAAAATGAAGATCTTTAAACCTGCCATTCTCTTCTTTTTGACAATATGGGAACTTTAATGAAATCGTGTCGTTATTCCGATAGAGCAAACATTTCCCGCCATATTTTCCATATATTGTTTTCTATCGTATGATATCTCTTTTTTGAGGAACTGAGAGGACGAGATATCATACGATTCAAGTACATTCAAAGTCTTCAGTCAGTAGATTCCGCCGAAAATAGCACTCAAAAACGCGATATCGCCCTCGTCGCTGCGTGGCTCGTGCGATATCGCTTTTTTCGGGCTATTATCATAGCGGAATCTAGCCTCCTCAACTTTGAATAATCCTATAGAATCCAATAGCTCAATTCTTACGCGCGCATTGATTGGCTAAATGAGTGAGATTTAACGTGGAATTCAATGGCTAAAAGCTGAATTAAAAGAAAGTTCAAAGCTCGAAGTATTTCACTAAAATAATTTCAAATCTTTGCCATATTGTCAAGAAAAATCCATTACTCGACTCGTGAATTCCATTCGTGACTCGTGCGATATCGGTTTTCACGTGAAATTAACGTGGAATTCACTCGTCAAGTGATGAATTTATCTATAGAGCTGGAGACTCATCCAGAAATTGCTTTACGCACGTCAATTTTAAAGACGCTTAAAAATGTAAGAAGTCGATCGTATTAAGTCCACCACACCTTATTTTTTTACTCATACCGGTTTACGCTTGAAACATGGGGGTCGTCAATGAGCTTGTAGCATACACTAGCTTAGAGCAACCAAAGTTAATTTAGTGTAATGGTTAAGAAACCCGGCAAACTTCAATAGCGTGGGCTGGATGTCGAGAGGGGCCATCACGTGACATTCACAGTGCACAGCTCATATAATGTGCATAGGTGAAAGTACACTTGCATCTTATTGGCTGGATATTGGTACTTATGACAGTGACAGTGACAGTGCACAGACAAAAATATTCCACAGAAAAGCTGAACAAAGATATAGTACAATAACAAGGTGTTGGGTTTCATAACCACTCCCCCACCATGGTTTATGGAAAGACCCAAGGTTTTGAACATGATCATTTCCCAATAATTGACAGTTTCCTGACTTTTCCTAACTTTTAAGAGTGTTTTGCAATGGCGTTGCTCTTTCTTCGAATTATTATGGAATGTCCTTGTATAAAATGCATTTACATGTTAACTCAACATGGTACTCACTTTTTAGCTCGTTAATAGTTCATGCACACAGCCTATAGCAATGAGATATCGGTATTTCAAACAAATGTAAATGAGCAGTATTTGGTTACAGACGTTGTCCCTTCTTTTCAATGTATGAAGGTTTCGTTAATGCACCAAACCACTTAACGCCCCCGGGGTCAGAGATTTTTTCTCTTTCTCCGCTTACTAAGGCTAACGCTCATAAGCACACATGGGACCATTTCATTAGCACGTTAGCTTTCACACAAGGTTAATTCCTTATCTACACTCTGTTGAACTTAGTGCTACGCGGCCACAGGCTTGCCTGAACATCTACATATTATATTCACTTCATTACCGCGAACATAACATCTAATTTACCCCGACCTGCTCCCAGTCTGACCTGGATAGCTCAGCTGGTTAGAGCATCGGATGTACAATTCTGAAGGTCGTGGGTTCGAATCCCTCTCGGGGTCAGAGATTTTTTCTCTTTCTCCGCTTACTAGGGCTAACGCTCATAAGCACACATGGGACCATTTCATTAGCACGTTAGCTTTCATACAAGGTTTATTCCTTATCTCCACTTAACGCCCCTTTCGAAATGTTTTTTAGCTTTTGGTTCTCCGCCTTCCGAGCATCTGTATTGACTATAGTCCTAGTGACACATTCAATATAGCAGAAAATTACTCTTTATGACGAAAACAGTTTTAAACCTTGAACACATTGTAGTTGTAGTGTACAAAACACAGTAGTTGTAGTGTACAAAACACAACGACCCTTTTCTTTAGCATTTGCTTCTTCGCCACCTGAACATACCTTTTATTTTAGTGACACATTCATTCATAAAATATAACCAGAAAATTACCTGTCACGACGAAATAGTTTTCAACTTTTCCTTCAATGGAAAGCCGACTTCGTAACTATTTGTTTCAGGCTTTTTGTTTCACCACACCAATCAGTACCTCGTACAGACACGTCGGAAATTAATAGTATAGCTTTAACATGACCCCAGCTGAGATCGTTAGCATCGTCATATGCCGCTAACCGACATTTTTCGAAGATGAATTATGATATAAATAATTTAGAAACGATGAAAGAAACAACAATTTAATAGATGAGACATTATTTTTAATGCATGAAAGTTTAACCACAACTTAGACTATTTGGATTTTCTTAGGTGTGCCTGTTTTGCTTCCCTCTGGGTAACCAAATATAAAGAAATCGTTTTGTGCTTTCAAAAATGTTAAGAAATATCCATCTAAAATGCAAGATGTACGCACCCTGGTTTCGCCTTTTAAATTTGGGCTACTGCCCTTACAATTAGCAACCACAGGGTGGCGGTAAACCACTATTCACCTTCATATCAGCTAGAAAACGAAGTGGCTATCTGATGTTCATGACTTTTTGAGTTATAAGTTCATTTTCACATCCTCTTATGCATCCAGTTTGCTTTTCACTCTCCCTTGACACCTGACGAGCAAACTGAATGGCAACAAATTTCGATCATCTGCTTTAGAAAAACGTTGCTGAAAGTGTGCAACATATACTACTGAGTCCTTTCTGAGTTTGACCATTTTTTTGATATGCAGAATTCTTTTTCCGGATTGTTGCCAAGAAAAGGTCGCTATGAGGCAAAGAGTAAACCGTGACATATGCCAGCGTGTCAGAAGATATCATTTATATGGGTATAATAAAGAGTGATTTACCGATTTACATTATTTTCGGCCCAGTTCTGTTGATTTCTGTTCGGTTAAAAATCTCTACTTAGCGCGTAAAAGTTTTTTAATCGTGTCAGTTGATATTTAACTCGTGGAGTCAAATACTATCTGCACTTTGTCTGGTTCGTTGATACCATTGAGAATCAGCTAGTGTGGCAAGTGGTCTGCTCTCCTTTAACTGTCCGATCCTAGACTTAAGTTAATCGGTTTGTTTCTTTCAGATTGTTTTAAATCTTAATTTATCATTTACTTAACAACAATAATAATAATAATAATAATAATAATAATAATAAATTTGTTATAAAATGTGTCTTTAAAAGTGTAAAAAATATATATAATAATAATAGCGACCCCGAGAATAATAATAATAATAATAATAATAATAATAATAATAATAATAATAATAATAATAATAATAATAATAATAATAATAATAATAATAATAATCTACAGATATTTTGCGTGAACTACCCCTAAATATCAAACAAATCCCCTTCATTTTCGCCGCGAAACATCATTTCTAACATCGTAATTTGGCCCATAAATTTGAATCCCTACTAGTGGTTCCTTCGAGCCTTTTGTGTTAAACTATGTATTAAGCTTTTATACTTTAATGCTTGCTTTGGCTGATTCATGTTTTATAGCTTTGTCCATGTTGTAGTATTTGTTGTCTGTCATTAGTGCTATAAACAATTTACAAACTTTGTGTACAAACTTTGTGTAGAGTCTAGACGCGAAAACTTGATGGTTTATTTAGGCCCTAGGCATTTCCTTCTATATCTATATGTTTTTATTTCTTAGCTGTTAATCTACTACCAACGTTTTCCCCTAAATGTAGTTTTCTATTTCAAACTCTTGTAAAGAAATTGAAATGCAAATAAAGTATTGTTGTTGAACACAATGCTTAGAGTTCGCGGTTTTCAAGTGTGTCTCGATAATTTGCCAAATTATGATTTATACGTCGCCGAATATTAGCTGGATTGGTTGAAAGAAAATATACAAATGTACAAAGTCACACGAAATTAGAATTCGTACGCGAACAACCAACATTGATATGAGCACGTTCAACTAAGAAAATGCCTTTTATTGAAAAAGTCTATTAAAATTAAACTTTTTATTGAAAACGTCTATTAAAATTAAACTTTTTAAGGAGCAAGTTTGACTCCTCAGTAGCCCGTCTCTTATCTCGCAATAGTCTAGGATATATTCCAGCTTACTTTATATTAAACCCACAAACCTTTTTTTATCATATTTTAAATAATCACTAACCGGAGGAAAATATTCGCGCAGGAAGTAAAGGCGATCCTCAGAACTTCCATGGTAGTTATAGTGGAGAGTTACATTTTATTTGTTCTGGGCTGTTTCGGGTATTTCGTTGTTTGCAATTTGACTGCAGCCGCCATTTTGTCAGCCTAGCAACATACCAACTCGGAGAAAGCATCCATTTCCATCGGCTGATTTAGAGAATATAGAGCAATGTTCTCGATTGAATTTAATAAATCAAATCTGAAACTTTGTTTTTAGATGTTTATTAAGAGATTTATACACGTCATTCGTCTTCTAATAGCGAACGAAAACAATAACAAAGGAGTGGCTGACACGGGCTCTTTAATTTGCGAACGTCCGTAGATACAAGAGAAAAGTATTTGCTACGCGCGACTAGAAACTCGAGACGCAAACAAGGTGCGTAAGTGAATGTAAGCGCGCGTAGCAAGGGACTACAAGCAGTCTATATTGAACCAGGTGTGTCGCTTGTAGTTAAAGGGGCTCTCGCACGCTTGCTGGCCACTTCTCTGACAAGAAAATAGCTCAAATCGCAATCCAATTCCATCCTCTTGATAACAGGTCAGAACAACCCAGAATTGCATTTGTCTAACACTTGAAAGGTTTTTCTATTAATCTGGGGGGTTATTTTGATTATTACGGGCAAATGTACATGTGTTTTCACGGATAAAATTTTACCTATTTTAAGTCCACGGTGGACGAATATTAAGCGTGCGAGTGCCCCTTTAAAGTGTCGCAGGGCATTTACTAGCCCTCTAACTCTTTTGATTGTTTGTCTGCTTACCTTTGTTAAAGATAGAGGACACCGATCTTCCACATCAGGTCGTTAAACGTTGTTGACCCGTCACTCCCCTTCTCCAAATATTGTGCAAAATAATCTTTTCTCCCTGTGAAAACAATGAGAATACTGCATCAGTCTTTAGATTTGTTAAGACTATGCAATTCCTACTACACCACAGTCTACCATGACCTCTTCAATTCCATTAAGCTCTAACCTGATGATAAAAAAATAATGCAAAGAAGTCTTGACTGACGCCGGAATATGAAACGTCGCCCAAACCATGGGGTTACAAAATGTCTCAGCTTGATTAAGTATGATTGAATTCCACAATGTATCTCTCTATTTGTTAAATATTTTAGTGGTTTCACAGGTTAGATACTTATAAAAAATAAGTGCGACTTGAAAGCAACATTCGTAAACATAGTGACCACATGTTACAAATATCGCAAAGTTAGATTAATAGCTGGGAGGCGCTTAGGGGATAAAGATCCATATAGGTCAATATCGCGTCTGAAATGAGTGACAGAGCATCGATATAGTTCACGCATGGACAGGACACAATTATTGAACTCCCCTCTTGATTTTACTGACTTTATGTACTCCCTGTTTCCTGGCTTTTCTATTCTCGTTTACAATTGTTTTTTGCGCACCGCTTAGAAGTAAGTATTAAAGGTGTGTATTAAACGTGTGTTAATTTACTCGTCGCGATAGTATAACGGCAGAAATGATTGCCTGTTTGTGGTTAAAAGCTTTTTTCAGTCAGAAGTCCCCAATTTTTATGGTTCATGTTGATTTATAGTCAAAACCGTTGTTTGCGCTGTGGATTTTCAAAGCGTGGTTTGATTTTATATTTTCTGTCCCGCCAGTCAAACTATCTGAGCCAATCAGGTCCTTGCCCTGTTTCGCCTAGTGCAGTCGAATGGGTTACCGGCGCGACAGAAACCCAGTCGACTGTGCTTGGCGAACAGGGCAATGATTTTGTTTGAAACCATGATAGTTTCTCTTCATTACGGTGACAAGGTTAAGTTGATATAAAAAAGTAGAAAGGTGTTCCCAGCGCTCTTGAAATAAGAGCTGATTAAAGAAATTGAGCATATGGAATGGTCAGTAATGAATCCAAAGTGAATGGTATTTTCTCAGGGTGGGTTCTATATCAACGATTTCTGACCAATTTAGAAAATGCTATTTTGCCTTTCTTTTAGATAGCCTATTTCGGAGTGACATCTCTTGTAGATGACAAATGACATCTTATCAGATTTGTTAATTATTCATTTATGGGCATTAGCTAAAGTGAATACGAAAAAACACAACGTCGAATTCTGTTAATTACGTGACAAGTTATCAATTAAAAGCTTGACATCATAAATGTTTTTTCTAGATTAAAAATATGTCAGATTTGTTAATTATTCATTTATAGATATTAATTTAAGTGAATACCACAAATTGACATCGAAGTTTTTAAAGTACATGACATATTATCAATCAAATGTAAGTTGCCAGTTCAAGTACTAAGGCGGGGGTCGAACTTGGCAAATGTTTCAGACTCTGCGGTCAGAATTTGCTAGAAAAGTTGATTCCCTAATGCGACCGTCACTATGGCAACGAACTAGAACTTTGCCAGCTTACCAAACACAAAGAGCGGGGGGGAGGGGGACTCCCTATTGTTGGGGCGGGGGTGCTCGTCGTACCTTTAAAGGTTTAAAATCAGGCCTCTGGTACCTTTTAGGGGGTAAAAATCAAGCAAACAAATCAAATCAAGCAACAATGGTTTTATCAATATCACACTTGTTGGTAGCCTGAATTTCAGACGTATTTCTCTCGTAAAAAATACTAAAGTCAGAACTCGCTGTCAGTCAAAAAAAAGGAGGCTAATCTATTCCGCGCTAAAGCGACCTCTATCTTTGGAGCAAAGGTACTTTGCTTATCATTTGTTTCCGGCAAATGGTTGCTGGGAATCCTGTTGCGAACTTTAAAACTTTTCTTAGTGTGTTCCCTGCCTGATATTTTTTGACAATGACTGCTTTACCACTGTATGCATTGCTACGCGACCTCAAAATTCAATGTTGCGATGGGCGATTGGCGATTTTTAGCCGTCAATCAAACCAAAACGTTGGATTCGGCTACTTCAGAGGGCCGACACTGATTGCAAAATCAACCAAAATGGTTTATGCTATCCATTGGTTTCCTTGCCTCGAAGGTTTAACTTTCTGGTTCAAGAAAATTGACATTACAATTTTCTTGCGTAAAATCGCCAATCGCCCAACAGTGAATTTTGAGGTCGCGTAGCAATGCATACAGTGGTAACATGACATTTCTCTGTGTGTTATTATATATGTTTTTAATTGTGTTTTTAAGAAAAACACTAATTACTAGCTAAACGACCGCTATCTTAATAGCAATAATTTACATTAACTACTACCAAGCTCTTAAACTGAAGTATCGAGTTAGTTAACTAATTGACAACTGTTCGTTTAAGAATTTCACCTTCAATTATTGATGCTATGCTGCATATTACACCTAAGATTATCTTTCTTTTTCCTGACAATGATGAGAATGCACCTGCCTTCCAGTTTGTATGACGTTCTTGTCATCATGGTGAGGAGGATTTCACCTTGATAAATCGCGGGATTCTCGTCTCAAATTTATAAATTCATTATTGATCATTGATCGCGTTGAATCATGATTAAATAATGGTCATTTATGGCGGTGTTCAAATAATTTATACACGTGAATACACAGGAAAAAAAGATTTAATTTTGGTCGTTTACATCAATATTTTTTGTTCTCATAACACTTTGCAGCATTTACTCTCAATGCTCCCTGTGTGTCTGTCGCATGGCTGTACTGGAGAAAAAAATTTGAAACATTATTTGATCTCAATCGAATTTCTTTGCCATTTCATAAACAAGTCAGCTAAAAAGTTTGTTTGTTCCCTAGTCATACCGGTCTTATCCATAGGCTTCGCATAGGCGAAATAACAAACACATGACTATTCAGCTGCACAAAGCCCATAACCAGCACTTGTTCAATATTCCGTGACTTCTAGTGATATGTTTTATATTATGGTTAACTAAAGCTCCTAAAAGTCATTCTGAGATCCGCCCTCAAGGGCATTTGAGTGATCAAATGAGGAAATATAATAATAATAATAATAGGCTTTATTTTCAGAGGGTAACACTTGACAATAGACCAAATCGGCTAACGGTGTTTATATCTTGTTGCCATCCAATTCAGATCATGTGATGATTCCTTTGGGTGGGTACTTCTGTTATTTCTGCACATACACTCTTGCACTCGATCGAGGGAGAAACATTTGACAATTGTAACCACCCAAAGGAATCATCACAAGATTTAAATACCGTTAGTCGATTCGATAAATATTAAATATATGAAAGCAATGTACAAAAATATCTTTAAATTTAAAAAGATTTATGTTCAACTTCAACGTTCTTATAAACGTGGTTCATATAAAAAAACTGTATCTATGGTGCATTATCATAAACTTCGTAGATCTCATATGAAGCTACATCCGGGACCTGAGTGACATATTTTCCATATCCTCACACAAGTGAGGATTTCGGTCACAACAAAAGTGCTTATATATCAATTTGGAATAATTTTTTTCTGGTTTGTCTATATAATAAAAAGAAAACTACACGGTGGCTTGTAGATGTGCGTTCGTTTAGTGGCTTGTCTCGACAATGTCAGTGAAACGAGACTGTAATTATCCAGTTTTTGTGTGTGGCCATTATGTTTATCCATATCAAACCCCGGCTTTGTCCACAAGACCATATGGGATGTAATGTTTACTGAAGTTCTGAATTTCGACGCAGTTACGGCTATGTGCACTATCTGCTTTCTAAAGAGAATGCCTTTTTTTGTGATTTTAGTAAAATATTCTGTATTGGTGTAGTGGTTTGGCGTGAAAAGATATTTCACACTACAGAGCAACAGTCCCGAGGGCGCAGCCCGATGTTAGGTACTGCTCATCTTTCAAAGCGAAGAGGTTCACTCATCGGGTTGATACACTTATTTCAGAAACTGTCTGCTATAGCCCGTGATGCATCATGGGAGCAAATTAGTATCCAAAACAGAACCATTGGCACTGATCTTTAGGATAAATAGCCATACTTTTCACCCTGTTGTGCCAATGCGAGCGATGTTGTGTTCAATGCATCGCTCGCAAGAAATACTGGGTTAACACAAGAATCTCGAAACACAAGAATTTCGTCTTTCTCCCATGACTCATCGCGGGCAAAAATTGAGACAGTTGCCAGATGCAGATCTGTGACAGAAAGCTCTCACATCACAAGGAATTCAAGCCGTACATCTCTTCGCAAACAAATCTTGAGCTGAGCCCTCAGTGAAGCTGCTGACCTGCTGTTATTTCGCATGCGCAGTAAGACAAAATAACCCCCCTCCCCACAGTCAAACTCTGAAATTGAGATTCTGTTGGAAATGTGCCGAGGCAGACAACGGAGTTTTATAATTATATTTTAGCTGATCGGAGACACGAGGAAAGCTGAAAACTTCAACTAATCTTGATCAGCAACTGACCTTTGCATCTAGCACAATTATGACGCTTTGTATTCTCCCGGGGTCGCGTTTTAACTCACTGAATATTCCTGAGATGTTTTCGCAAGATGACGCCATGGGATTCGAGAGAGGAAATTTTGACGTCTCATTCCTCGAAAACTGAACCTAGTACCACGCTCGAACTTTCGTATACCTTCAATTACCCTAAGAGGATTCAAGAAAAAGTGGAAAGTCTTTTGGAATTTGTGTCAAAGTTCTTTAACTTATTTATTTTCTTCGAGCGGTCGTTTCTGAAGAAATTCCTGTGTGAAATCATTCATTCGGTGTTCTTCGCTGATCGGAGGCCCGTCGAAAGCAGTAGAAAGTCGCATGGAAAGCTGCCAGGTGTGGAAGATAGGAATTAGCCAAGAAAAAGCACCACGGAAGTGTATTCTGCAGAAATTCTTGTTTAGTGCTTGCCATCTTGAAATTGACAATGTTGTAGCAATAATTATTCAGGTCAAAATTAAATACTTTTTGTGGAAAAACTGAACCTAGTACCATGACGAGAGTCGGCACAGACATTCTACCATTTACACTCGTTCGTATTGCCTTGGAGTTGTTCTTGGAATTTGTGTCCAACATACTGAAAATAATTATTTCATTGATACGAGTATTCTTCCTTCGGTGTTGCAATGTCATTTGAAGAACACTCGAAAACAAGTAATTCAGAGATCTTCGCGGATCCGAGGCTCGATTGAAAGCAGTTGGAAGTCACATGGAATGCCTTGGAGCATTGGAGATGTGAAAGATTTGAATTATTCAAGAAAAAGAATATCGAGATTTCAAGTGTATTCTTCCCTTGCCATCCTGAAATTGGCAATGTTGTAGCAATAATTATTCAGGTCAAAATTAAATACATTTTTGTGGAAAAACTGAACCTAGTACCATGACGAGAGTCGGCACATACATTCTACCGTCTACATTCATTCGTATCGACGTGGAGTGGTTCTTGGAATTTGTGTCCAACATACTGAAAAAATTCATTCAAATAAGTATTCTTCCTACTACAGTGCAGCAATGCCATTTGCAATTACACTCCAAAAAATCATTCAGAGATCTTCGCTGATCCGTGACTCGATTTAACAGATTTAAAGCAGTGGAAACTAAAAGTCGTCTTGAATAGAATGCTACGAGGACTTTGACGCATTGGAGATATGAAACATTTGAATTTTTCAAGGAAAAGCATATCGAGATTTCAAGTATTCTTCGCTTGCCAACTTGAAATTAACAATGCATTGCAAGTAATTATTCAGGTGAAAGTTAAATATTTTGTTGTGGAAAAACTGCACGAAGTACCATGACGAGAGTCAGCACAGATATTCTGCTATCCACATTCGTTCGTATCGTCGTAGAGTTGTTCTTGGAATTTATGTCCAACATACTGAATATGAACGAGAAACATCAATAGAAGAATATGACCGGAAATGGCTAGAGTCTAATTAGTAGCAATTGCTTTTCGAGTTAGGTTCCTTGTATAGCCAGCGCCATCGCGAAGCAGATTTAGGGAAGATTATAACATAAAAACATAGCACTATAAAAACATAGCACTGATGTAAACGGATTGATTTGCAATAAAAAAGTTTCATAGCTGGATTGCTTGCGAAGTTATTGTCACAGCGGTGATGAAGTCATTGCCTGGAGTGCTGGCACTTGAAGCTTGAAAGGTTTAAAGTATTCTCAACTCCCTATTTATGTGTTTCCTGACATTACGTAAGCCGCATTTTCAGTTGATTAGCTTAGAAAAATCCAAGAAATCGTCTCTAGTCTTGGCCGCAATAAATTTGTACAAGCGCACTTTGCACCAAGCGTAATTATAACCATATTATCCGCTCTATCACAAAAACATTCAGAAACTTCTAGCTATAAAGAGTGCGCACATCAGAAAATCGCGGACTTTCTGAAAACATACACAATATTTTCTTTTATATTAATACAAATCAAGAGAAAATAAATCATTTTCTCTTGTTCAAATATGCTATTATCGCTTCGGAATCATTCACTCGATGTGTTATCTGAATCGTAAACACTATTCGAATTCTCGCTTCGCATCGAAAAGATCACGCAATTTGGAATTTGACTGCAGCTTTTACACAAGTCAGCTGTACATATTGATTTTACAATGTGGGCTCATGAATAAATTCCAGCGCGCGCATATATTTAGGCAGGATACGAGTCCGCACAAGTTTTGCTCGTTTCGATTAGATTTCCGCTCGAATTCCTTGTGACATGCGCCTTCAAGAAATTTTTAATGATATTCAAGATATTTCAAATTGATATTTCATAATATTTCTGATATCAAGAAAGTCTTGTCGTTTTTTTTACGAATCAGGCGGGCCGCCTGTGGTATTTCTCGATCCAGGCCCTTAGGCCGAAGAAAAACAAAATGGCGACCAACTGAACGATGTTTCTCGATCATCTGCAAGTTTCGGTGAGTTTTCCTGCTACAATACCTAAGATATGAGGAAAAAATACTTACAGGCCTTACAAAGAGGAATTTCCTTATAAGGAAGTTTTACAGTGTCGGCAATTCGACAGTTTTTGGCGAAATTTTCTTGATAGGCAAACATTTGATATTAGTAAGTTATTATATGATCATTTAGTGCAAATAAGACAAAATGCCACTCTTCATATGATTATCATTTATAATCATAAACAAAAATTCAATCTAAACATGAAACAGGTTTTTTAATTTTCACAATAGAAATTGTTCATATTTCAAGTGAACTATGCGACAGTATAATAACGTTTGCTGTGTAACGATCTTCGCAAGATTGTCATGACATACTCCTAAGGGGCCGACCATTTGACTTCTGAGGGAGGGGGGGGGGATGATTTAAAAAAAAAATTCCTGCACGGATATCCACCCCCATCCATCCCCCCCCCCCCCTCAAAAGTCAAATGGTCGGCCCCTAAAAGCAAATCAAAAATACTATTAATCATGTTGAAAAGGAAAAGCACGTTCTTTGATAAAGTTAAACATGTAATTAGGAGAACATAACAGTTTTCAGTTGCTTAATCATTTTGTGCTCATATCAAAAAGTCAAATATCCACCACTGCATGCATATGAATGAATTAAGATGGCCATCATTTTTTGTGTTATTCATTAGCTCTTGAATTTGTCAGATAGAATTTAAACCGATGGTGAATGTATGCGTGTGAGTTTGTCTATGTTCAAAGTCAAATTACCTTTCTACAAAGATTCACTAGAAAGAAACCTCGGCGCTCTATGTCGACGCCTTCCTTGGACGGCGATTAGTGAAGACTGGGTAATCTTGATCATCTAGTTTCATATTTAGTAATTTGTTCAACTTAAATTTAATTATCCGCGTTGTTTTTCCTTTTGTTTAATGCATACAGGATATCACATTTTGTCTAGTCACTGTTGTTTTTTAAAAGTTTTCAACAAGTCGTCCGGTTTGATGAAATAGCTGATAACGCACAAGGATGTTTTGCTTCTATTCGCATTAGTTATTCGCCCAGAGCTAAACTTTCCAAGTAAGTTGTATAAACAATTCTCCTTAATACGTTAAATATTGAAATGAATACATTCATACTGAAATTGAATACCGAATTCTAGATAATATGACACAAGTAAAAGTAACATTTTTTTCCCTTCCCTTTTCGGATGACGCATGTCTGCTCGTTATTTCCTAAGTACTCATCTCGATTTCAAAGATAAGTATGACGAATTAGTAATGTCTCGAGAGTCTTTAAAGTGGTACTAGTACGAAATCTTTACCTTGCCGTTTTATATACAATAGAGGTCTAGATAACATAAATTACCACTTCCCGAAGCTGTCTTTTCATATCTTGTAGTAAATTTGGTAAATTTATCAGCGCAAATCCATGCAAATTAGTCCGTCATTAATCACTCGTGTTCCAGAATTTGGCTTTAGTTGTCATACCCACAGTGATCGCGATACATTTTTTCTGCAGCTGGATTATTTTTTTTAGCTTTTTAGTCGCTTCTAATTCACGGTTTTAATTCTTCTTGTTTACAGTCCGTGGCTGATAGTCAAGATATATTTACCTACCTAAAAATCGTCTTTTAAAAGCTCTTCTAAAATTTCGTATTTCGATCTTCTAACGCTAAAACGTACTTCCCAATGTTCAAGAGACTATATGGAATGAAGTTCTCACAGAAAGGAAGAAGTCGTACGACTGCCACTTTAATTAGATATACACAATTCCCCTCGTAATCATTTGCGCAGTATTAGTAATCTATTTTCAGTTTTATGTAATTGCAAAGTTATTGATGATTTTCTGTGCATATTCGTTTGATATGGGGAAAATACTGAGGATTTTTTCAAAACTAGTATCTGACATTTGATATCGCTTCATAAAGATCGAGGAGAGAAAAATTAAAAGGGGGGAGGGGTTATAGCCCAAAAATTGTTTTGCTCACACACACGAGTTGTTCAAGGCCGTAGCACGTCAACAAACTTCCTATTTCTTCGTTTTCGTTTTTATTTGATGACAAAAGCTCAACGTCGCTCAACGTACTGCGAAAAACTATGCATCATCTATGCTACGAAACAACAACAACAATCAATTACGTTTCATTAACTAACTCCAAGACGTGCACGAAACGCACCCTTTCTACAAATCGTGATTACCGTATTAATCATTCACTCCTGTGTAGATTTAATTGACACAAATCCGCGCACCCCATTGTTTAAAATTGATCACGTGATTTTCCGTACCTAGCGACATCAAAGTGAGTGAGAACGTTGTGCCTTGTGCAATGGACAAAAAAATCTTGATTTTCAGAAATTGCAGACCACGAATTTATTTCAATAATTGACGAGACTTTAACTTCAACAACGAAAAGACAAGCCAAATGGAGTGTTTCGATGGACGGGAAACAGTTCTAAGCAACTAAAAAAACATTTCTTTCTTTTGTAAACAGTGAACTCAGATTGTATCGTGCGTGTATTGCTGAATAAAACACACAAAACGTTTTGTAACCCATAAGTAATACGATAAAATGAAAAACGTCTTTATCGCCGATCTTTATCTTTGTTACGTTTTATACAAACTACTCATGCGTTTTTGTGTGTTGGTACTTTAGACCATGTTGGGGAACACGTACATTATAAAAGGAAGGATAAGACAGGGTATGTTAGGGTATGTTAGATTTATCTTAAAAGATGCGAACATGGACGCTGAATTTTTAGCAAGCAAGGAAGAAGCGGAAGAGAGAAGGATTAAATTGAGTAGAAAATCGTTCAATCCCCTTATCCGCTTGCTGCGCGGACTAAAGGACGATGCTTGTTCAGCAAGCGAGAAAAAATGGAATGAAGTGAAAGGGAATGGCATTGAATCGAGTGAACAATCGTGCACTCCTTCTATCGGCTTGCTGCGACGATAACGTATACTTAAATAGTGAATGAATAATTTCAGAAAACTTTGATAAAAACAATAGTGTT
The DNA here is from genome assembly GCA_033964015.1 of Scolanthus callimorphus. NCBI lineage: Eukaryota > Metazoa > Cnidaria > Anthozoa > Actiniaria > Edwardsiidae > Scolanthus > Scolanthus callimorphus. The sequence goes on from CM066914.1 coordinate 6,739,935, forward strand.
TTTCATACTGAGACACGATCTTTAGCACCATCAAAACTAACTCAGAAAAGCTTGTTTCATGCTGCTAAGTTTTTGTCTTTTGCGTTTTAAAAAACGTAACCTCACCTGCAACAGTAGTTATCTTGTAAATCAAATTTTCACGAAATTGATTCAACAAATACTTATAGCCTTCACATTTCCTTGGTGCCATAGCCTAAATAGTCGTCGTACTCGACTAATTTAACCAGATCGGCATAGTATCTATCAAGACCATATCTTCAATTTAAACGAAAAGTTGAAACTATGGAAGGATTCTAGAATTCAACTGAAGCTTACTGATGCAGTTGGACGGTGTAGATCATACATAATTATTGTGGGCAATATTATCACAATGTTTTTGTACCTTCTTTCGGGGGCTGGTGTACAGGTCACTCGACAAAATTGCGTTCAGAAGTAGCGAAGAGCGGTATCAGAAAAGAGAGTAGAGTTAAGCTATATGTATCATATCAAAGTGTACACGCTGGGCAAAGAGTTGAGCTTTCTAATCTGGCACTACATTGTTTGAACATTACTACATCAGTAATTGTCATGCTGTGATAATCACCAAATTTATACAACAGGCACGATGGAGCCGATTCGTCATTTAAGTACAGCGACTAGAATCCTTTTCGGTTTATTTTTCTCACTCAATAATTCCTCTGAGAATAGCAATTACAATAACCGTAGTGTCCCAGTGTGTAAAGTTCTATTTTTTAAGGATTATTTCTTTTATTCCACCTGTTTTTTTTTCCCTACTCCAAAATTCCTTTTTGCTTGTGCCATCCTTAGCTAAAGGTAACCTTAGTGTCACAGTGTGTAGGTTTATTTCTTTTATTAAAAAGTACAGTTGAATTTAAAACATAACGCTTCGGCGTCGCCATGATACCATTCACATGGTGTCTTGGCGACGGCGAAACGTGTCATGGCGACGCCGAAACGTTGTGGTTTAAATTTAACTGTACTTTTTACTTGTCTTTGCCTAAGCAAATCTTTACTCATTAAGATTTCTTTTATTCCACCTCTTTTCTTTTCCCTACTCCAAAAGCTTCCAAAATTCCCTTTTTCTTGGGCCATCCTGCTGCCGAACACCCTGTGACTATAACTGCGCAATGGTTGCTGGTACTACGAAGACACCTTATAATGTGGTTGTTTTGCCCAGAAGAGTGAACGTTTTTCGATTGTCTCACAACGAAGGTGTCATTAATGTGCTTGCTGCACTGATGGCCCTGTTCATTCCAGGCATTATGGGTTTTCATTCCTTGTGCAAATCACTAGATTTTTCAAAGTGCTTATTACACAAAGATGTCTTATACTATCTTTTGTAAATTAGACACCTTTTAATCCTCCTTCCTCACAAGATGTTTAAATTTGAAAGCATTGCTCTTAGGCCTTGCCCAAACCAGTTTCACGTTCCAAAGTTTCGTCATGAGAACCCGTTACAACCTAACAAAACTTGGTACATATTTGTCTATGCATTTTCAGCGTTCTTTATTGGTGTTCAGTACATGTTTAAATGGAACCTGTCACGCTACTACGCAGCTGTTCTGCGCATCTCTCAAATCAAAGAAGTATCGTCCCGTAGCGATGGCCAGCTATGGCTAAAAACCTCGAAATCAAATTGTATATAATCTCGCTCCTTCTCAATCCATTTGACCATGCTTTTTAGCTTTACATATTCTTAAATAGTTATCTAATAAGATGGTCTTATTAGTTTTGCTGATAACTCAGTGCTCGCTCCTGGAGCATGCGCGTATCATGACAGGTTCCCTTTAACGTTGCCTAAAGAAAACGTAAGATAGTCTTGAATCGTGTAAGATAGTCTTGAATCGTGTTGACTCGAGTTGAACACCGTGTTGAATCGCGTTCAATGATGTTGACCCCGTTCAACAATCAAGCAAAGATCAAGATGTATTTTGTGTAAAACGTTCGAAATCTTCACATGTAATTGATTCAGAAGATGTTTCCTTGAATTGCCCTTCATCAGGGAACAAGATTAAGCTTATGCTTTGCCGGGAAGGGCCAACTCGACATAATGAGTTACCAACTTAACTAGTGAAACTAACCTAACCTTTCGTAAGAAGTTAAACCATTTGCACACTGCATCAATACCAGCTTCGCAAGATTCGTGGTAATATATTAGACCATTTATAATAAACACTCGGCCCTATTTCGTGGGGTATTTATGATTTTGTATAAAAATGTAATGCAGTTTCAAGCTTACCTCAGCATCCTTCGCTCCGCTCTGGTAAGTTTGGCTCTATAGATCGCAGTTCCCTATAAAACGATGGAATTAACGGTTAATGTCACTTTTATTTACTTTGAGTATCACCACATAGTTTCAAACGCAAACGTTTCCTGGAAATGAGCTACACCCAAAAACAGGCTATATTTGACGAACCCGGAATGAAAGGTTTCTAACTGTGCTCTTGCATTGAAAGATTTCGGAGAATGGCGAGACAGGGATACTTCGAGTAAATACTTAGCCTTTCACAGCCAGAGTTTCCCTGCTTTAGGCGTGTTCTATTGTAAAAATAGAAGTTAATAAATTAAGCCTTGCGTTAAATTATTCCCTTGTTAAAAAACTCAGCTACGGTTCTGAAAATTTAAAGAGTTTTCGCTTGCCGAAAATTTGCTCATCTCTACACCTGCCTTTTTCCACTTTCTTTTCCTCTTTTTAGTTTCTAATTGTGAATGACTTTAGAGCCCTTAAAAGTGAGTTTTTCTAGTACAAATTAAACGTAGTTCAAGTAGCACATATTGTACCCTCGAAACCTATTTTGTAAACTTAACAATCAGGTCGGCTTAAATTTAAGAAGAATTTATGAATTTATAAAAGAATTTATAAAAGTGTTTTTTAAATGGGAGCTTGAGCAGTATCGTTTCCTTTGTTTCGTTATTTGATGTATTATTTTTGCCTGTAAATGGCTTGTTAAGTTATCAATAGACTCGCGAACGGACGTGTGTATTTGGATTCACTTGATGTGTCTATCCAGGGGCCGGTTCCTAGAAGGTCAGCTAAGAGTTATCTGTAGATAAACGCTTATCGAACGGATATATCCTGAACAAATCCTATACAACAAATAACTTTTATCCATGGATAACTTTATCCAACCTTTTTCAGGAACCGGCCCCAGGCCAGCAAATTAGACGTTACAATACTTTCGGTTAAGGAACTTTGTCTAGCGTTAATAAAGAACATACAAACATCGGTAGTCTTTCATGCTCTGCATATGTTCTAAGGAAAACTGTTTGGGCAAATCATACTTGTATAAATAAACTCTTTTGCACCGACATTTGGCTTTAGTTAATAATTCAAAACACTAGTTGCAAAGAGAACGAGATTTAGTCAGACATGTCATTACCTCTTTCTTAAGTCACCCAGAGTCCTACTAATTTTGAATAGTCCCCGTTGGGCACTCTTAGCGTTCGGCTGTGCAGATCATCTAGAATTACAACCTTGCGCTGATGTTCTTGGGATGTAGCCATTTCATTGTTTGATGATCAAATTTTACTTGAGAAAATACTTAGGGAAGCTTAAAACTACAATCCCCAGTGTGATATAAATTATGTTAATTAAGGCCGGTTTGACATGTTGTATTATAAATAATATATTGCTGAAACAACTATGATAAGTCCACGCTTTGAAACAGTTAAAATGATAACAGTAGAAGCCAAAAGAAAACGATAAAAATAGTTCGCGTCACAAGTTAAGTAGAATGTCTAGAAGTCGTTGGTTTCAGCTTTACCTCAATGTAGTGTTGAAGACATCATCAAATAGAGAACTCAACACATTTACCTGTATATCTTGATAGATTAATACATAACACTCAAACTCTCGAATAAAGAAACCAGACGCTCTCACATGAAGGGCATCACTTTATATGTTTTGCAACGTGAATGGATATTTCTTTAATTGCGAATTTTAAGTGTAATCTACACTTAAAAATTTGGCGAAACATAATTTGTAATGTACACAACATAATTTTATCCTCTGCACCGTTCTCGAATTTCGGTTCGTTTTTATAAAAGGTTCGTTTTTAAAAAAATGTTCTTATTCGCAAAGCACCTTTAAAAACTCTAGCGAAATGTATCGTCTACGACCAAGTCTATTCGTAACTTGTTTACTGAAAACCGTTATTCGTGACATCATGTTGGTCTGACCGAAACAAAGTTACCGCAACTCCAATAAGAAAACCAAGATTTTCCTCTATCTCTATTTTGAGATGCTCCAAACTCGGTGATTATATTTATTTTAATACATGAAATGTAACCTGTCTAGTCTACCTTTAAACAGACAGAAGGGCGTTTTTCTCTTCACGTTAGCACCCAATTGTAATTCTTTGCTATGTCCAGATGGCGGAGTAATAAAGCTCTCTTTAAAGAGGTCGCTTTTGTTGCTATCACACGGAAGGCTCCTAAAAATTGTCCGGATAATTTCCCATAATGTGGACTCCAAAAGAGACTCCCATTTTCTTGAATCTGTAATTTGCGGCTACACAACAAGAGCTTTTCACTTCTGCACCCGTTTGTCAATCGAACTCTTTGAACAGTAAGACATGAATTCCTTATTAGATTGCTTTTTCGTTAAACTCACGATTCGATCTTCGGGATCCAAACTTCACTCGCCTCCTCGTATCACTTGATAGTGACGTTCTGTTTCTCAATTCCTTCAATTCGAAATTTTGAGACGGTAAAAACAAAGGAAATATTTAACGAATTGACGCTTAATGAGATTAGCTTCCTACAATGGGTCTATGGTATGCAAATGGAACTCATCCGGTTAACGGTGGTCTTCTTTTAGGTAAATGCTCTTGCCACATACTAAGGTGGATATGATTGTTTACTATAGCGAAAGAATTAGAGACGTATGTGAGATCCTATTAATATTTCCTGCTGTATCGGCGTCAGTAGTTTTTGTTTTTGTACTTTAAGGAACATCCTTTGAAATATCCGTTTCTTTTAGTAGGTACTTCTGAAGAATATATTTAATATCTGAAATATCCTGATGGGTATTAGAAAAACGTTATTGATGAAGTTCAATTGACCTGTGATTAGAAGTTTGTTACAGTTTAGTGGAAAACATTCGCACCTTGCTATTGAAAACATCGTTTTTTAATTAAAATACACTTCAGTTTTAATCTTCATAGCCCTTCAAGGTAATTACTCGCCAGGTTTTTAACGTTATTAGAATTAATTGTGATCGTCCACTGGAAGGAAAATGAGATTTGTATTACAAATTATATTGGGGTGTTAGAGAAGACAAATTCTATTTGGAAATAGATATTGGCTTAACTCTTAAACCCTAAAGTTAAACTCGCCGAAAATGTTATTGCCTCCAGGCACGATCTGAGCTTGCTGTCGGCATTACCATAGTCTGAATTATCTTTTCTAAGGATAACTTAGAGAATTAAAGTGGCTCATAAGTAAGCGACAATGTGGAATCCTTAAGTGTACTTTCCAGCAATTTGTAACTTTTTACTCTACAAGAAGGCCTTCTGTGTTTATGGTTTCACTACGTTGATCCCAAGAGAAGGTTCTAGCGTGACATTTGTTACAAAAGCAACAACAAACAAACCTATATATGCCTGTTTCAGACGTCGAACGTTTGCCGCGTCGAATCTTATTGTTAGAAAATTCATTTGCAGCTTCTAGGACACTTTGTCGTGCAAAAGGTAAATCTAGATGAGTCATTAGCGAACAAAAAGGAATGTTAAGTTTGTTTTTCTTGTTTATTCTTCCTTTTGTTGTGAAAAAGAGAAAACCAGTCGGCTGAATTGGATTCGAGTCTTCATTTTCTAGCTAGGGAGTACTTTGTCCTAGTGAAAAAGGTAAATCTAGAGGAACCATAGCAGAACAGAATGGAATGTAAACGGTTTTTCCGTTGGTTATAAAAATAAGAAAACGACTTGGCTGACTTAGATTCCACGCGATAAAAGATCGATGTTTGAAACAGGCCTTAATTTAACACAAAATTAGTTTAAATTCAATACTAATTTCAAGGTTTTTACAGGAAAAAAATAAGTCTAGAGTGCAGCAGGATCAAGAGAAAATTAGATGTAGAAGCCCAAAGCGTTTTCACTGACCTCGGCTCTGTCGAGGTAAAGATTTTGAGCGCCGAAAGAGCTATTCGCTGAGGAGTCCTGTACATCTCCTGTACATGGAGACTATGGTTACCACTAAGGTTACCATGGTAACCAGGAGCATTGGTTACCATGGCGACCAAACTAAATAACCCAACCCTCAAATTTCCCTGGTACAAAGCACTTAAAAGTTTTTATGAAGTCGCGGGACTAGTTGAGCCTCCTCCGTGTAGCTCGCTTCACGCCAGTGGCTGCATAGAAGACTACGAGATCAAGAATATGAGTAAACACTTTGCACAAGCAAACAAGCATATCCTATAAAGGCACTGCTAATGTACTTTGTAATAGTGACACGGCGTGCTGTACACTTCGTTAAGATTTCAAACTCTTTTGCCCGTTTCGTGATCACGTTTACCCCATGCGCACATGTGTCGTTATAAAACCATGGTTTTCGTGTTTCATTGTGTTCTTGTGATAAGCTATTTTTTATCATTGCTGAGTTGGTGAGGCAGCATGATAATGTGAGATGATTATTGGACTTTAAACTGATTAAACTTAAAGATAGTCCAGGAAGAGGACCTTAGAACGGACTTTCCAAGAATTTTCATCACCTTATTTTCAAGAATTAACGGCAGCAAATGTATGTCTTGCACTTCTTTGGTGAAAGCAACAACCAAATTGTTAAGTACTTTTGCCAATTCAGTGGATAACTCAGTACTATCTCTAACTCTACTTGCATCGTACTATTAACGTTTTTTAAACATTTAAAACCGCACTACTCTGTTCCATCAGGGAGTTGTGAGAGAACTCCCTGGTTCCATTCACCCCTTTGACGCAACACTATGTATAAAATTGGCCTTGCATTTTTAAAGATCGTAGCCATTCAATCTAAATGTCTCACCATAAGGTAAACAAAGAATTTGCAATGTTGCAATTGGTTAAAATATTACGTAGGTTATCGTGAATACTAGATTAGGAAAGAGGATTCGCCAAGTTTCTAATCTATCAGATATACCATATTGTTTTCCGCTCTCTATATTCACATTGATTAGGGAAATAACGCATATGCCAAACATAAAACGAAAGGCTATCTACTCATTTGTAAGTAACCGAATTTTCCTCTGTTTAGAATACGAAATCCACTGAAACATGAATTAAAATTCCACAAAAAATTATAAACGTCTAAACGCTTAACCTTTTCGAGAGAGTTCCGAGGGAGATTAATATTGATATATAAACTTGGAGTTTCACATACTCCAACATAATTCTAAACGTCAGAATTTAAAGTGAGCAATTTTCTTTTCAACCTACCTTTTGCAGCTCTCTAACTGCATGTACTTTATAGGAAAACTTCTCAATTTAATGTTCAATCTCACAGTTTAGCTCTGTTGTCGTTTAACAGAAACAAACTATGCAACCACTCCTTCAACTATTAATGTCCTATCAGTCCTCTTGTTTATTAAAGTGAGACCAATTAGCTAACAGGTATCCCCGATCCATTATCTCATCAATTAGAACAATAAGACAAACTGTTTTTTAAAGTTGCCGAGCACTCTAGGGTGTTTTGTCAGAGACAATTTCAGGCGCACACGAGATAAACTTTTTGGAGTCTTTAAATGGAAGTAACCTTAGCTGCTCTGTGTGGTTTTCTAAAGTAAATATCATTAGTTTGAATTATTAAAAAGCCAGAGGCGTATTTATACATACTGTCCAATTAAACCTAGACCAAATAGACACCGAACAACTAATTTCCTGAATTAACAAAGCGACAGAATGGCTGCAGTTTCATAACTATTGCATTTGGTGATGTAAAGTGTCGTGTTAGGCTTTCTTTCTGAAGTTAATTAGGGAATTCATAGAAATATCTCTAAAAAAGTGTGTTTCATTTGTTTTTGTCTCCAAGAGTGTACGAAAATAAAAGGTGACTTCAATAAAAGCAGCCAAAGTAAGCATATTGTTTGTGCTAACAGCTTGGTTTTAGAGTTTGAAAGACAAACTTAATTTTTTGAACAGCAAAATTATAACAGAAAGAAAGATAAAGAACGTGATTGCGATTTCGCACCTGTTCGTCAGCTTAAGCTTAGTTGTCACGCCATTTTAAACGAGTGCAGTTCTACCTCTAATATAGAGTCTAAGATTCTATAGAATCTACCCTGAAACTCTTTATCGTAGCTTTATCGGATACAAACGTCGTGACCTTCATACTCCAACCTTGATGGAAGACGTGAAGAAAACAAGAAACCTCAGTTGGTCATTGGTAAAATAATTCCCCTCAAATATCTTGCCGTAACCAACATATTTAAAACATCAGTCCATAGCTATCTTCGGAATTTATCGTTCAAACAGGTCTTTCCTTGAAAGTGCAGCCAATTTTAAAAGAAACGGATGAGTAATAGGTGTAAAGTCCAAAAGTGTTGAACGTGTACAAACCTGTAAACGAATGCATAGCAGTGTCGATATATCACCGGTTTTCTTTAGTAGATCTTTTGTAAAGGAGATTAGTAGAAGTACTTTCCGTTGCGTTGTCTTAGATTTTAGAGTCGTTTTAGTATGTTAATTCTAAGCTAGTACTTTTTCTCAAGGTGCACATTTAGTTAGTATCATTGTGCTTTGCTGGAAGTTTCTTTAAACGCCACAGTACCAGACGCAATGTCCAATGTTTATACATATCATACAACGATGTTCAATTATTTAGAACTGTTGAATACCGCTCTCTTCAGGGTTCTAATAGTACCCTCCGCTTGTGGTTGGGATAAGATGTTACAACTCCGCCCTAAAAATCGGAATTGCCGATTCCCATCTAAAGAACAATGCAGTTATCGTGCTATCAAATGCGCTACAACACAGAACACAGCTGGATGGCGCAAACAGATTAAGATTCAGGCATTGGCGCCTACGAAACTATGTCCTAGTGAGAGAATTCTCCTTTTTGCGTAGTGATTGGAAGGCTCGCTTTATAGTCTTACAGATACAAGCTGTGAAAAAGGCCTTTTTGGCACACAATGGCACGTTTTTTTAAAGCTTTAACAGCCTGCTACTAAGTCTTGGAAAAAAATGTGGAGATGGCGCCTGTTTTGTTTTTACCATTACAAAGTAACTTAACTTGTTATTATAATGTTCAATGACAAGAATTTAAGAAAACTCCAAAACTTCAAAGTATTTCATTTGAAGATAAAGCTTCAAGTTGTTAGAACGGCGTCGTTATGTAATACCATTTTAGACTGTTTTGGCAGTGTTTGCAAAATTAGAGAGAGAGTAAAACGTTGATCAACGTTATAGTAATTTTAAAACATGAAATTATTCTTCATACTTTGAAGTTATCTGTAGCGAATCAATAAACGACAAAGAAAATATGATAGGTCAAATACAATCACTTGTGTGAAAAAATCCATTTCTTTTCAACGGACGTTATGATTATATGCGCATGATTACTATGGCGAGACAGTTTTAAAAACGTAACATTATTTTGATTCTTGTTATTTGTGGCGAACCAAGTAACGACAAACATGTTGATCAAAATATAAACATTTGTGGTTTTTCAACTAGATTCAAGGTTTCTAGTACAAGCCAAGTACAAGCGTTTTCAGCGATAATTCGGGAAAGGGTTAATAGACCTTTCCGAAGTTTTTCTTATTTCCACAGGAGGCCACGGAGAAAAAAACCCTTATCATAGCTGGAAAGAGCAGCCCAAAATTAGTAAAATTGGAAAGTTTCAGAGGAAAGTCTTATGAAATAACGAAGAAATAGCCTGGCAAATTTCTCGAATTTTGTGTACGTTCGTATAGGATTTGCGACCAAGCCTCCAAAGTTTGCATCATCGGTATGCAAGATTTCTCGTTTGCCGAACGAATCGGTATTAAAATCGCGAATTTTACCTTGCCATTTCTTCATTATTTCAAAAGATTTTCCTCTCAAACTTTCGCATTTTACTAATTTCAGGCTGCTCTATCCAGCTATAGTGATGGATTGTTTCTCCGTTGCTTCCTGTGGAAATAAGAAAAACTTCGGAAAGGTCTATTTAGGCCAACCAATGTTACTGTGAGTGGCTTTTCACGAAGTTCACCTTCCAAGGAAGCACAAACCACAGGCGACCCAGGCTTAGTGTTTGTGTACTGCAACATAAATATTATAGGGTTTATAGCCGAATTCACACTAGAGACGAGTTTCCCGTCTGAGACGAGTTTCTCGTCAGAAAAAAATCCTGTCTCATGTGAAAGGCCGAGACGAGTTTCTCGTCAGAAAAAATTCCTGTCATGTGAATTCTAGTCGGAAACTAGTCGGCTTATTATCGCCAAACTTTCTCCTTCAAAAAGTTTTTTTCGCGTGATCACAGAAGAACAGGGAACCACATTCAAGACGAGAAACTCATCTGAAACGGGAAACTCGTCTCTAGTGTGAATTCGGCTTATGACGTATATGAAGGGATGTATGAGGCAAGGTTTAGACCTGGCAATTTATAAGAAATTCTAAATAGAAGTTACTGAAACTTACCATGTTGTTAGTGGTTGTTGGCCTTGTCCTTGATGCTCGTGAAGTTTCACGAATTTACCTTTCAATCCCAATAAACCCTGTAATGTTTGTATTGAAGTACACGCAAACAACAGGCATAGAGTCACCTGTGCCACACCTGGTGTCATTACGATATTTAATTTTGTTTTACTCCTTTAGAGAAAGACAAGAACAACAAGGAGAAAGTGTTTCTTTGCATCACCGAATTTCCCGAAGGAATTTAAAATTGCTTTCATTTAGTTTTTTTTCCGCAACATATTATTTTAAAGCTCTCGGATTGTAGAATACATCCGGCATTCACATCCAGCCATTTTGATATTTTATTGAAACTTACTTTTCTCACTGAGAAGATCACAAGCCCGCCAGGAATTCAACAATACCATCCAAAACTAAAACCACCACCATCACCAAGTGGTGGATGTCCAAAGCACAGGACTAGCTTAAAGAGGCTCTGTCACCCTCCATTTTATCAGCCTAGCAACATACCGAGACAGAGAAAGCATCCATTTCCATCGGCTGATTTAGGGAATGTAGTGCAATATTTGCGATTGAATTTGATAAATGAATAATAAAACTTTGTTTTTAGATGGCTATTTCAAAATTTCTACACGTAATTCGTTGTCTGATATCGACAGAAACAATAACAAAGGAATGGCTGACAGAGGCTCTTTAAAATTATGGACCAAAGGTTGAAATGTATGTTAAACACCGTGGAGAACTAGTAGTCCGGTCAATTTAACCCGGAAAAATATCGAACCTGAAAAAATGGGAAATTTTTGGTACTAATTGTCAAAAACATATGTAGGAATAACATATCCAAATTTTGCAGAAATCCGACCGGGGGAAGTTGGTTAAATTATTGGTTTTACCGGCGACGTCAAGGGCGCCTTTTGTTATCGGCGGCACTTCGACACTGAAAACACAGAAACTGGGAGAATGTTTATAGACTGTACAGATGAAACCGGGGAAGATTTAATAAGTTTTTTCGGTTGAAACAAATAATTTCTGAGCGATGAGTTACGGCTATGAACAGTTTACTTCTTTTAGCGTATAATATTCGAACTTTAGTGTATCACCTACGCGGGAAGGAAATACAAGAAAATGGAGAATTGGTTAAAAACAAACACAAAATGCACATCTATGCAATCACACATTGTGCAGAAGAAAGAAATTGCCGAATATCGCGTTCCATATCACACTGAGTTACGGCTAAACAGTCTATAGCCCTCCCTTCGAATTGTTCGCTTTCATTGTCCAAGTGCCACCAAAAACAACCAAAACCAACTTCACCCGAACGGATTTTCACAAAATTTGGACACGGATTTCTCACATATGTTCCTGAACATTTGCTGTATAAAAATCCCATGTTGCAATTTTTTCCAGGTTAAAAGTAAATTAACCGGACTATAGTGTTTTGCTGATCGGACGTTTCGAGCGTTGCCCTTCGTCCAGTCAACCAGTGATTGAGCGACGGTATAAATAGTGGTTTGAAGCCGTTACTACGCAACAGGTAAACAGTCGGAATCGCTAAAAGTGATGATTGGTTAACAAAAGTGAAAGGATGCTAAGCGCCAATGAAATCGTAAACGTAATTTTAGCTAAAAATTATGTCATGGTTACAAAATATGTAATTCCCTTCTCTCATAAGAAAGATGGCGGTCAATCCGCGCCTCGCACTGCACGCGCTGAGCTCCTTATTTTCACTCACAGCAATAAATTTTCGTGGAAAATTCAAATTCCACAATTTAAAAATATTCTACTACTTCTGTGCTTACTACCATGTGCGTTCAACCCTGAAGTTTGACGATTATTTCGCGTAGGTTTACGTTTCAAACGTGCACGTTTTGTCGAGAAGTAGGTCGCGTTTCTTGCACCTGATCGGCTGAAAAATAACGGTCAAAACAGCAACCAATCAGCGAGCGAGAAACGCGGCAACTTTTCGACAAAACGTGCACGTTTGAAACGTAAACGTACGCGAAAAAGTCGTCACGCTTCAGGGACGTTGGACGCAAATGGTAGTATGACTAGACCTGGTTGAGTAGATGGACAAAACCGCACAATTTGGTACAGTTATGAACCATTAAAACTATCTTCAAAACCGTGTGAACGATGTTCAATATTGTTCTTTGTTACAATTTTAAATTTTGTTTTCTTCCGCTCCGTGAAGTAGGTCACTTTGGAGGCCAATGTAAATGTGGAACGTATCAAACATCGGTCGCAGGGTTTTGAAGCCTTTTTGTAATTGAAAATAATGTTCCCCTTGAAGATTTTATGAAAGCCTCAAGTTATTAAGTACCACTTATAAGCAAAATGATTTTCTGAAAAAGTGAACTTTAAAAGTATTTTTACCAGGATTGGCAATCGAACCTTTATCCGAACCTTAAACTATTTTCGGAATTTAAAGCTTTATTTGTATCGTTTGCTGGCTACTTTTTTCTGAAAAGGAACTTGTCATAGTTTCTTTTCAAAATTTGTCTATCAACTCTTTATTGAAATAAAAAGAAGGAGATACAGGTAGTCGTTGAGGACTCATAGGATTTTTATGGACTGCATAGTTTTTAGAATGTTCAAGTAAATTATCGTTAGTTACATGCAGTCCTTTCATCTAAGTCATATAGTGCGCTCGAGTTTGATCGGACATTTTGAATTCCACAGGGAAAAACTGCCCATTGTTTGTGATTAATCAAGCGAAGACGGATCGGTCTATTCTGATCAATTCACTGATCAATTTACATTTACTTGGAGGCGATAAAGTGTCACTGTGTGGTCCTTCGAGCAGGATAATTTTATCTTCTGTTATTTTCCTAGATATTTTTATAGGGTTGTTTTCAAGGATGGATATTATTGCAAGCGCCTGACTTTTGAATAATTGACATTTAAAAATATTTGATATTATTAAGGAATTTTGTAAGTTTAGATTTAAATGTATAGGAAGATCATTTTATATTGTTTACCTTAGTAATTCAGTTTTTCGACTGCTATTAAGGTTTTTAATAATGCATCTATCTCAGCATCTATCTAAATACGTGACAAACGGATATCAATTTATACTATCTATTCTTTCGGAAAGCTTTCATTAATTATTCTCGGCACTCTCGGCACAATTGTGTTAAAACTCCTCATTAGTTTACCGAGATAATCCTGGAAGCCAAGGTGACAAAAAGGTCGCAAGACTATTTGATATATCAAGTGTCAAGGTTATTGAAGTTCTTCACGACTGATCCCCCAGATAGATAAGACAAGTCTTCGTAAATGTTCCAACCACTCCCTGTTTCTCACATCTTTGCGTACAGTGTTCTGGGTATGTTATAATAATAGGAGAGCGTTGCACGTGATGCCCAATTTATTTACCTTGGTTTATTTTCATTTATCAACGAAATAATGTCAACCGGTTGTTTCAACAAAACATTATAAAATATGACCATACATCTAATACGTTATACTTTAACGTAGTATAATGAGGTTGTAAAAAAACTACATTTTGCATTTATATCAAATTCCCAAGTTTGAAAACTGTTCACAAGGGCCCGGAGCTGCCCGGAAGAAATCAAAAACGCCAATTCGCAATCCAACTCATCCACCCAATAACGTTCGAAAATACTCCACATCGATTTGCACTAATCTTACAGTTGAATGATTATTTAACAATCCTATACGATGATTTTGCTTATCTATTGTGAATTAGAAAGTTTTTTTAAGCTTACTAAACTAACCGTAAATTTGCAGTGAAACTACCCCTTAAATCGTTGTCTTCGGTGACGCATACTGCTTGAACCACACCCACTTAACACGTTAAATATTGCAAACGGAATTCGTAATGGAGTAACTTCCCGTCTAATATCATTGTACATGTCATAGGTTAATGCCTGACAGCAGCCTACGAAGACATGAATAATGAATTCAAAGTGAAGTTCGTGTCTTTGCGGGCTTTTCTTTTGCAAAATGATATTCCCACACCTCGCGATATCTTTGCCTGTAGGGCTTATAGCTAACACCTTTTATCTTATTAAATCTAGAAATTCGCCGCGCTTTTACATACAAACACATGCACTACTTTCTCCCACATCTCAGATGGAATTGGGTAAGCAGCATGCGAATATAGACAGCCAAGTTTTTTCCGCTTTTAAGAAAAGACGTTTTTACTCAGATATCATAGCATATGCTGTGATATTCAAAAGGCCTTTTCTGGGTGAGATTTTCTGAGATTGTAATCTCTATCATGTAATGTAGTGATGTTTTTGTTGCTCGGTGGCTTCAAGTGTCCCTTAGTACCTGCTAGTGTACATCGTAAACTACTCTAAAAGCGTCGTTTTCAAGCATTTATATCAAAATAATCAAGATCTTTATAAAGATTACAAAGTTTAAAACAACGAGGACAATATACTATGAATCTCCGTTTTACATTATCGAGATTCCCATTGTTAAAATATTATTACTCCTTCTGCTTTCTTTGATTTTCCTTTTTTTGCTACTTTTTGCCTCGATAGCCCATTAAGAATGTGTCACAAAAGGCGCCTGTTTTTATAACACAGTTATAACTTAATTCATATTAACAATTTCATAGTTATTGGGAAAACTATTGTTATTGACAATTTTCTATAAATAACCATCCGTCACATTTGTCAACTCTTTAAAATTTTATGTTCACTTCTCTTTCTCATCCGGTGGTGTAGAAAACTACGGCGGAGGATTTAGTTTTCCAGAAATTCATATCAAGAAATACATGTTATTTAATATTTCAAAGCTCTAGAAGTTTCTGTGGTATTTATTTTTTCTCATGTTCTGTCTTCTTTCTTTTTTTGCTGCAAAAGAGACATTGGCTCATTGGCTGTAGTATGAATAACATCAGGTTTTTGATGGTTCAGATTTTAAAATCAGATTTGATCGTTCATCATCTTCGCCGGAAAGCCTAATGGGCAATCAATAATTTGTGAAATATGTGCTAAAAGGGGAAAATGTGCGATACAAGAACTAAACATCGTCTTAAACAGGATTCACTTTCCAAGATATAGAAACGGATCCCTTTGACACCTTATTTTAATTAAAGTTGTGGAATCATAGCTTCAGAAGGGAAATGATTAGATGATAAACAGGTTTTTTTATTTTTGAAAGCTCAGCAAATAAACTTCCATTTTATTTAATTAAATTGATAGGAGGCCGTTTTACCCGTTTACAGACGCTCTTAATATAGAAAAGACAGGGAATTAAAACGGTGTTTGGTACCGTTTCTAGTTTTTAAGAGTACTGTTTTAGAGATGATTGAATTGTTTGTGGTTCTGAAGAGTGGGTGCTTATTAAACCTGTCACCCAATCCCTCTGAGCATTTTATCAACACACAATATTGATTTTCTTTGACAGAAAAGTGAAGGGCGTCATCAAACATATCAGATTTCATGCACATTTAACAATTAAATTTCCTCACTGAACTTGAGTCAAATAAAGGCATCTATGGAAACTCGAGTAATTGTCAACGATATCTTATTAATCAATGGAATAGTTGTCCTGCTTCTCTTTTACTGCGACTAATACTCTAATAAATATTACTGCAGGAGACTTAAATGGTGACTTAGTGAATATGACCGTCGCTGGTCGCTTGAAAAGTCTAACCAAGAAAAATATCTGTGCTCCGTAATTGATTTCGTTTAAACCACTTTGAGTTATTTTTAAACAATGAATTGTCTGTTATCACCGAGGCACTGTCTCCTGGTGGATGTTTTTCCATAATGAGGGCTTCATCCAGCAAAGATTTTCGACAACATAAAAGCTGATTTGAAAAGTGAGACAGCTTAAAAAAGGCCTTCATCCCTTTGCATTCTGTCCTTGTTATTATTAAAAATGGGTTAACGCTTTTAATCTCTTTGCCACATTATGCAAGCCCTCAAAACCCATTAGACAGACATCCAGTGAAAATCACAAAGTTCTTGTAAGACAGCAGATTTACCATGAGATAGTCCACAGCTGAATTGTTAAGTACAGCAAATATTTTTTTGCCATCATGTACTGAAGCTGCCATGTGAAATTGCCTTGAAATTCTCAAATTACCCACTTTACATTCGTACAAAAAATTAGTCCTTGTGTGATGTAAAAGAAACTTTTTGACGGGGTGATCTCCATTATTACATTCACATTTGCACTGACATCACTAATCTTAGCAACAAATTTACAAATCCAAAAAACTAGGCTTACCTTTTCGAAAGCCTTTTCCTGATTTTACGATTTTACTGCAACCCTTACAGTTTTCTCCAACTATCGATGTCTTCGCCTGTAACTTAGACTTCTAAAGCTACTTACGAGGTAAATGGTCCTTCGTTGAGTAGGAAAATGGCGCACAAGTGTGAAATCCGATCGCCCAAGTCCTTTCCTGCAAACAGGCTTTATGGCTAACCAAGATCCTTTCATGAGTCGAGTTGTTGCCTTATCGCATTCTCTAGGCCCCTCAAGCTGAAACATCCATTTCGTTTTACTACGTCACAAGCTAGCATTTGCATATTGAATACTCAAATACCCCGTTATCATTAAAGTGTAAACTGAGCTCCCCCAGGCTTGTTTAATCTATAACAAACAGAACAAAAACTGCCAACGCTCCTTGAATGAAATTCAAACGGCTGAAACGTATCTACGTGCACTCCTATTTATGTAAAGCTTCTAGAAAACGGAAAAGAGCCAAAATAATTCATTATTAGATGTTTATTTGACTAATGTTATTGGCTTTCGGTTAGTCATGTGTCAAAAGTGGAAATGAAGCCATTGTCGGATTGCAGCATCTAATATCAGTTACTATGGTTTTATTGAGTTTCGAGTCTCAAGTAATTTTGTCTGTTGAGGCCCTGCTTGGCTTAAGTGCTTAGGCGTTTTATTGAATAATGGTATTATATTTTCCTTTAGTGCTTATATTAACCTTAGGGACAGAAAAAAAGCTTTTATGATGGACGTTATAGCTTAACTACTCGCGCATGAGCAAACTCTGAGTGAAGAGCCGTTGAGATTTTGTTAGTATATTAACCCTAGGGACAGCGAAGACAAAGTTTTTTAATGGCCGTTATAGCTTACTGTGCATGAGCAAACTTTGAGTAAAGAGCCGTTGAGATCCGTTGACTTTTAACTATTTCGATTCCTTTTCCTCATTTCTTCACGTGTAAGCTTTAAGGCTAAATTTCCATTTTAATCTCTTAATCCAGATTGATTAATGTAATGTTTAGGATAACGCGTATAGCTTTGCTCAAAACAAATTAAACATCTGGCAGTTGTTCTTCTAGAAACATATTCACATTACTAAATGAATCGCGTTTCTTTACACATAGAGCGGAATGTATGACTGTCGTGAGCAGGCTCTGTCGCTTGATCCGGGGGTCCTGTGGTTTTGTATGACTGTCGTGAGTAGGCTTTGTCCGCTTGATCCGGGGGTCCTGTGGTTTTGTATGACTGTCGTGAGTAGGCTTTGTCCGCTTGATCCGGGGGTCCTGTGGTTTTGTATGACTGTCGTGAGTAGGCTTTGTCCGCTTGATCCGGGGGTCCTGTGGTTTTGTATGACTGTCGTGGGTAGGCTTTGTCCGCTTGATCCGGGGGTCCTGTGGTTTTGTATGACTGTCGTGATTAGGCTTTGTCCGCTTGATCCGGGGGTCCTGTGGTTTGTTTCCCTAGCTGGCACTATACTGTGCTCAAGCGAGCAAAATATTTTGTTTCCTTCAATATTCATGTTTGACTCTCCAGTTATATGAAATCCCCTCTATCATTAAACGGATCACTGAGAAATCCTATCTCACCCGATACATTAGTATCGGTAATCAGATGGCGATACATTAGTATCGGTAATCAGATGGGGCCGAGCTAAAATTTGGGATTACTAACTTCAATTTTCCCAAAATGGCCTGAGCCATTTTGAAAGGGCAAAATTCAGCGCGCGTGTCTATAATTAAGCATACTTGGAATCTAGTTATGTGCGTCTAGTTTTGGTGTTTTCGCATTAGCTGTCACGCGTTACTGTAAGACCCTGCATCCGATGGGCGTGGCATGTAGTTTTGTAGCCCATTATAGTATATATGCTAATGAGGTAACGGTAAAATTAGTGAACTCAATCCGTCTAAATCTCATGGAATTTCCATCAATTTGGTCTAAAACTGGCTTAATTGATATGAAGTCATAGAAGACGAAAATGGTGTTATTTTCACAGTGGCTTACCATATTAGATAATGATAATTAGTAACTATCCATGGGATTATCCCATGGTACTACCAAATATTTTTTGGTGTTGCTTTGGACGCTGCAAAGTTGTGTTACGAAGGTTCGAACGCTGCGTTGATACGACGATTTGAATTAGCACGTGCCAAAACGCTTGTCTCCGCACCAATCAACTCGCAGCATTTTGATATCACACTTTCTTTACTGTCTCGCCACAAACAACGCGAAAAACGTTTGTCGAGACTTACACACAGCCTCAGTCTCGACGTTTGTTATCACTTCAAAGGACCCGCTAAAAACCCGCTAAAAACCTGGTCCCAGGTTGAAGTTTCCGAACCAAGTTTGTAGTCGTATTTTTTTTTTATATTATCTGTTTATTTTCACCCACTTGCAGGCTACATGATAGACTGAATTGCTGGGGAAAGTCAGCTACAATAATTAATTACATACAGTACAGCTATTATTGAAATCGATAAGTAACAAAGTCATTAAGTCTCTTAGTGTTCCCCTGCTGAGCCCTAGGGCGTTGACTGCGCAGGTTGTAATTGTTCTCTTGGAGGAAAGGAAAGGGGACAATGTTCTTGAGAGGAGACGCCCTGCGTGCACTTCTCATAAAGCGCTCGCATGCAGCTGTCCTCCTACAACTGAGCGGCTCAAGGCCCGCTAAGGCCAAGGCATCCTCATAATCTATTCGGCCAATATTATTCTAAGCGCTTTGCGCTGTACAGATTCTATTAACTCTTGGAGGTATAATGGAATAGAAGCCCAAACTGGCGAGGCGTACTCAACAGTGGATCTAACAATGCTACAATAGACCTGTACCAGGTCTTTGGTATCTAAGCCGGCTCTCTTAATTGAGCGCAGCGCGTACTAACGCTTAATAGCTTTCTTATGAATACAATCGCAATGTTCGTTCCAGGAGAGGTCGTTAGATATAATTACCCCCAATAGCTTATAACTAGATACCCTTTCAATGACCACACCATTAAGCTGAATTGGGGAAATAACAGTAGGCTGATATTGCAAAAAGTTAACTACCATGTCTTTACATTTCTTCTCGTTCAGCCGCATGTTTCGTGCAGATGCATAGGCATTGATATTTGCAGCGATATACGGAAGATAACTAGGCGAGCAACGGGGAATGCACTCAAATACAGAGGCGTCATCCACATATTTCAGTGGTAGTTCGAAAACACGGAAACTTCACCCTGGGACCAGGGTACGTGCGTCAATGAGTGGGCTCAGTGTCTTCTGGGGGATGATAAGAAGAGGGACAGATGCCCCCCCCCCCCCCCCCCCCCCCAGCAAAAACAAAGGATGACTAAGACTAGCCCCCTCAAACAAAAATTTCTAGCTACGGGCCTTGGTCCCTGTCTTGCTGTTTAAGATTTTTCCGATCAGTCTAATATCTGAAATAAGTTGAAATTGAATTGATCGAATAGTCTCGCTATTTCTCGATCCATCCGACCAAATGTTTACGTTTTACATATTGTATATTAGTTTTCTGATATGATGGTCTAAATAGTTTTGCTCAGTGATCATTCCTGGAGCATGCGGCAGAGCGGAAATGACCTGTTTACAAATAATAAGGTCAGGTTAACTCAGAGAAGCTTGATTTTTTGCATACAGACTCCTTGCCTGATTAAAAACAAAATATCAAAAATGACTTTTTTCTAATGGATCCGTCTTTGAGATATTAGGCTTTTAACTTTGGTTTTTGTACCATTTTATGGGAGAATTAGTACTTTGATCAGGAATTCTGCAAACTTTGTTCAATCATATCTAAATTCATATTCTTCAAATTTCTTGAAAATTTGGAATTAAGCTTTTGGTCTTAGAAACTCTTTGTATACGGAATCTTGGGCTTATATATTAAAATATGGCAAAGTTAGACATTTCATTTTAGGTCATTTCCGCTCTGCCGGAGCATGCGCGTATCGTGATAGCCTCCTTTAATTAGCCCAGCAGGACGATCGATAATACAAGAACCAACGTTTATAGGAAAGTGGAAGCTGAGATTTGGTAAAAAAATTAAGAACATACTAAGGAAATAGCTCATGCTGAAAGGAACGAACATTGAATTTTGAGGAAAAAAATGTCCACAGGAGTTTTCATCAGGAGTAAGATAAATGAAGGAAAAGATGTATGAATGCAAAAAGTCCAATAACGTTTAATTGAAATCGTATTACATTTCCTAGCTATCGGCAATTTATATATAGATGGCCTTGGGGCATATAAATACTTGTATAAACAGATGAATAGGTGAAGAAGCAAGCTTAAGGCAAATGAATACCCATGAAGGGTCATAGGAGATGAATACAGTTGAATTCATCTGAATAGAATTGAAGGCAGATAAATGCCAACAAAGGGAGATGAATACAGTTGAATTCATCTGAATAGAAGCGAAGGCACTGGCATGGCAGATGATGCCATAAGGGAAATGAATACAGCTGAATGCATCTGAATAGAAGTGAAGGCAGATGAATGCCAACAAAGGGAGATAAATACTGTCGAATTCATCTGAATAGAAGTGAAGGCACTGGCAGATGAATGCCCGAAAAGGGAGATGACTTGAAGGTCAAGCCCGATGAATGCTGAATGCCGGGGTAGGTGAATAAAGTTCAAGGCAAATGAATGCAATTGAGGGTTGATAGTGATTCCCTTAATACAAATGAAAAGTAAGAGGCCTCTGCTCGAAAAGAAGGTCCACTCCACAACTGGAAAGTACTGTATGTATGTAGCACATGCATTGTCTTAAAAATGACGGTCGAAACAAGAAACACAAAAGAGATGTCGTGATTAGATTGCCTGCAGTCCCTTCTTTGGCGAAAGTCCGTAAAAACGAGCGCGTGAAAAAACGAGCGCCGATGGTACTTCACGACTGGTACATCGGAGGGAAGGGGAACATAAATACAACGCGAATCGAATGTCTGCCCTCCATTGACCAAAATTTCTAGGTACGACCCTGCATACACGGAATTAGTGTAAAACAGCGCTACTATAATATGATTATCGTGTCAAAAATAGATATTAATACTACTATGGCTGCAATTACATCGCTGAAATTATTGCAAAAGTATTTTCATTAGAAGTTTGCAAGCTCAAGTGATTGCATTTGTACATGGGAAATATAATATTTTGTGACTGAAGACCGTCGCCCACGAAGTGCTCACGGGTTTAGCGGCAAACTTGGCGTGAATCATGCAATTTACACGTCAAAAAGGTGTAGGCAGTGCATTGGTTGCGCGGTGCTAATATTGAAAATACTGTTTTAATTGTAGAGAAACTTGAATAAAGAAATTTAGTACTGTTTGAATTGTTAGTACCATTCTCGTGCAGCAACTGGAGAACTGCCATGAGGAACGAGGAACTGGAACTATACAGTACCTTCACGGATATGCTGGTCAATCCTTCGAAACCAAGACGATGAATCCTTCTAAAAAGTGATGGTCTTTTAACTCAAAATTATACTAGATTACACTGCATTAAGTCTCAGTTGCTTCTCTGCTTGGCGCCAGGGTAGACACTAGAGGCGGTTCTGAAGAGCCTGCCTTTTTAACTTGTGGGTTGCTATGGTAACCCCGAGTTGTAGTGGGGACCCGATGTCACTCACTCCTACGTTAGCTCTCTACGTTAGCGTTGTTAAGTTGACTATGTACGAATTCGAACAATATTCGACCGATGTGAATGCTCTCATGACCGTGAGATACGAATCTCCGATGTGAATGCTCATGACCGTGAGATACGAATCTCCCAAGCTTCGCCGGCAAACGTCAGGTTCACTCAGTTCACTGTCTCGCAAGTTCACTGTTCACTGGACTTATATTTTCCCTAAAGCCGAAAATCACGACTTTTACTCATCGAACATTGTTGTTGTGATGCAGGTATCCCGTCAACGGTTTCAGTTCGCGGCTTGAAATTACTCTTACTACGAGACTCGTGTTTTAAAGTGCCGAGAATCTGCCAGCTGCCGCACTCTCGCCACTGCTAGACTGTTGTAACACCGAAGGTTATTTTTTGGAATCTTATAGTAGTGGTTATGACTCATTCGTCGACCTCTAGTGCCGGACGTCCGCGGAGTTCAACCTTGAGGTCAACACATTTCTTTTTCTTTTTAAAATCCTTTAGATAAAAAAAAAATTGATGTTCTCGAGAACAATATTGAAATACTTGGAGGCCGGTTTTTTTTTTTTCACTTTCAAGGAAAATCCAGCTTTCAAAATCGCGCCAAAAGTTGGGGTCAGAAGCTCCAATTAGCTCATACATTTACTGTGGATTGAAAACGCCCGATTTTAATATTCAGCAATAATTAATTTTAACTCTGCTGGATTCAAAATTTAAACATTGGAACTGGCTTATACCCGTCCGTTTCCACAGACAGAATGTTATTTTTTTTCCCGGGGGAGGGGGATCCCATATTTTTTGGGGCTGGGGTGCTCGTTGGGAATCTGCCAGCTGCCGCACTCTCGCCACTGCTAGACTGTTGTAACACCGAAGGTTATTTTTTGGAATCTTATAGTAGTGGTTATGACTCATTCGTCGACCACTGCTCTCGACAAAGATTCGGTCGAGGAGACTGCGCCTAGCGTGCGCCACAAGGATGTTGCAGCGCATGGTTTGGGTTCTTTGGGAACCCACACAGGGTAGAGCTTCTCGGGGTGGTCAACGGTCGACCTACATAGACAGCCTAAAGCGTGACACTGGCCTGCAGTCTGCTGGCGAGCTACGGACGCTAATGTTGGATAGGCCGTTGTGGCAAGCCACCATCTGTCCCCGAGGAGACTCGACCTGATGATGATGATGGGAACTTCGATTTTACCCCCAAAAGGTACCAACAAGACGATTTTTCCCTCGTAATTTTCTCTTGTATTTTTTTGAGAGCGAAAATACGTCTGAATTCAGGCTTCAGACAAGCGTGATTTGCTAGAACGGGCCCCTAACTGGTACCTATCTTTTAAAAATTGAAAGTTTTCAAATTTTACCCCTAAAAGGCACCAGAGGCCTAATTTTAAACCCTAAAAGGTACGACGAACACCCCCGCCCCAAAAATATTGGATTCCCCCCCCCCCCCACCCCGGGATTTTTTCCGGGAAATTTCAGTTTTTTTTTTAAATGAGCAAACCCACCCATTCAATATGAGAGCCTTCCCCTGCCCTCTTCACTCTTCATTACCCACGAGTTGGCGATAGCATATAGCTTTGATTATAGCTCCCAGACAATGACGAAACATCTGTGTTTTAATACACGTGACTGGATAGCCTTGTCTCAGTTGCTTCTCTGCTTGGCGCCAGGGTCTTAGACACTAGAGGCGGTTCTGAAGAGCCTGCCTTTTTATAGTTCCCAGACAATGACAAAACATCTGTGTTTTAATACACGTGACTGGATAGCCTTGTCTATCACGTGCCATCAGAACGAACCCATTCTCTCCTCTCTGCAGTTAACATGATCAATATGGAATAGGCCATTTGCACTAACTGGGTCACGTGACCCAAATCCCATACATTCTGAATAAAATCTTGAAAATTCAACTCGCTGCCATTTGCTCCAGGTTAAAGATTTTAAGCTGAAACTTGAGTTTTTGACTAATATCAATTAGTTCTTTGAATTTCTGGAATTGATTTTAACAAAACATCTCGTTAAGAGGTAGTTGGGGTCACGTGACCCAGTTAGTGCAAATCACCTATTCTCAGTGCGCATAATTAATTAGAATGGCGAAAGATCGATTAAAATAATCACCACGTGACCAAAGGGCATCACATGACCACGCTAGTACTTAATCCTGCGTTCCTGCGATCTTATCATTCTGCCTTCGACCAGTTTGACATAAAGTTCGAGAGTGAAGTTTGATCGCCAGTATTGCCACTGAGTTGCAGCACCATTATTCCCTAGAAGAGCGGAGTTTTGTCATACTGCATGCTGTACGGATCTTCATACTACAGAGAGAAAGCGAGACTTTTCCCATCCTGGAAATGTTTACCTCGAGTCTCCCGACCTTGCGAAGCAAAACTCATAAGTATTAAGTTAAGTTTACTGCACTACTGTTCAATTTTACCCTGACAGTGATTTATATGCTACCTTTGTATCTAGTGGTCCTACTTCCATGCCTTGCTTATACAACGCTTGTACAAGTTTATATGTGGTGGTAATTTCTAGTCCATTGCTACTCATCCGGATTTGCATATTTCTTCATGCGTATAACACGCAGAGTTCGCTTCCCGTCGCTTTCCTTCGCCGTTTAACTTTAGTCATCTCCTGCCTGTAGTTTTCATCCCTTGTATTTTTAAAATGTTCTTCTTTCTTACTAACTTTTACTTTGTATTTTTAGGTACCATGTGTAGTTAATATTCTCTGCCTCCCCGGATACACAGTAATAATATGAATTCAATAAACTGTACTTGTTAATTGTTCTTTGACTGCATTCTGTTTGCTTTTTCACCATTATGGATCTTACATAATCTTCCAGCACTTTTTAAATCGGCCGGCTCATTTTCTACGCCGGGATGCCATCCAGCCTTACAATTTCTAAGGTTTGAGCCGGTGTAAATTTTCTACCGGGTTGTTAGCCAGCCTCGAATTTCATCAAGGTCTGGGCCGGCAATAATTTTTATGGTGCCGGGTTCTTATCCTGCCTTAGCAATTTCTAGTAAGGCTAGGACCGGTGTATTTTTTATACCGGGTTGTTAACCAGACTTCAATTTCTTCAAAAGTCTGGGCCAGCACTAATTTTCTTGTGCCGGGTTCGTTTTCCTACCTTACCAATTTCTAGTAAGGCTAGGACCGGTATAATTTTTACACCGGGTTGTTAGCCAGACTTCAATTTCTTCAAAAATCTGGGCCAGCATAATTTTCTTTTGCTGGGTTGTTATCCAGCCTTAACAATTTCTATTAAGGCTAAGGCCGGTGTAATTTTTATACCGGGTTGTTAGCCAGACTTCAATTTCTTAAAAAGTCTGGACCAGCACTATTTTTCTTGTGCCGGGTTGTTATCCAGCCTTAACAATTTCTAGTAAGGCTAGGGCCGGTGGAATTTTTAAACCGGTTGTTAGACAGACTTCAATTTCTTAAAGTCTGGGCCAGCACTAATTTTCTTGTGCCGGGTTGTTATCCAGCCTTAACAATTTCTAATAAGGCTAGGGCCGGTGGAATTTTTAAACCGGGTTGTTAGACAGACTTCAATTTCTTAAAGTCTGGGCCAGCACTTATTTTCGTGTGCCGGGTTGTTATCCAGCCTTAACAATTTCTAGTAAGGCTAGGGCCGGTGGAATTTTTATACCGGGTTGTTAGCCAGACTTCAATTTCTTCAAAAGTCTGGGCCAGCACTACTTTTCTTGTGCCTGGTTGTTATCCTGCCTTAAAATTTCTAGTAAGGCTAGGAGTAGTGTAATTTTTATACAGGGTTCTGTTGACCAAAGCTTGAGCCAGCTTTGATTTTTCTATGCCGGGTTGTTTGATAGAATAAAATGAAATGAAATGTTTTGAACTTGATCCCTGAAAGATGTTATGAATTTAGTATTTATAGGTATGTCAATCATATTTTCGGTCATTTCGGATCTTCAGACTTGCACCCCACTGGTTCTAAGATTGGGCTGACTTAAGCCGTATCTCCGTTTCGGCGGGGCTTTCTTGGTTCCAGTGGCGTGTAGGCCTGCCTTCCAACACACCAATTATATTTTCCTTAGTACAGAAGTATACTCAGCTCCCTTTGTTCCAAAGGCAATTACAATTGATTGTATAACGGATTATGTCCTATATGATTATGAGCTGATTACTTATTGCAATTTGTAAGGCAGGCCTACTTACGCCACTGGACCAAGATAAGCCCGCACTCGAGGGCCATAAGTTAGAAACCTACTTGTATGGTTACTATGAAAGTCTTGTGAAATAAAGATTCTTGTATTGTATTATATTATAGGAAATCATCATATCCTCGGTAACAGTAGTAAAATCTTGTATACTTGACTGACATTTGAGTTTCTGTATGGAGATGATTTTACTGTTAAGGACTGTGCACTTCTCCTCAACTTCGCATTAAAAAATGTATGTCACAGTAAATTTATCAAAATCACACTCTTTCCACTTATCTACAGTCGTAAGGATACTTTTGCAGGTGACAAGTCCCCGTTTCTATTTATCATTTTATTTCTCTCGGCCAAACTAGTAATAGTCCAATTTACCTGGTAGACCCGCTAAACAAACTCATTGGATATTGATACGTAATTATAAAATTTACATCGTCAATTCAAGGAGATTGGCTCAAATAGGGGATCCCATGACGTTTTCTCTCTCCCATTTTGTATTGACTATTTGCGCCTCTCGAGGTATTTTGCGCTTATTCGAGGATATAGCCCTGAAGATTTCGGGACAGTTGGTATAGGTACACAGCCACTTTGTTGTTTGGTACAGCCATGTTCTCATATGCTAAGTTTCATGTTGTGTAGTTACCGGGCTTGTAGTCACGTGTTGGTACAAATTCTATAATGACAATCATAACATTCGAGTAAATATCAATATACACACGCACACCAACGTGATTGTTATTATTTATTTTTGTACCTCAAGACCCCATTCTTCATCTGTATATCGATCCAGTTTCTAGCAGTTAAGGTGGCTATGAACTCGCTTTCAAGCTGATATTGACATTTTTTATTTTCAAAATTTTGATTCAAAACAAAATTAGCTAAAATTTGTAATTTGATAATTTAATTAATTAATTTGCGCCGCGGAGCACCCTTTACTTTTGCAAGAGAGCTTTTTCATGGTATACTCCGATTGAATTGATAATTTGTAACAAAGCTTCATGCATTCCACGAAGGGATTGCCACTGCAATTCCTCCCGCTTTATTAGAAAAAAAAATATATATGTTGCCATGAAAACCAGCTTCACCTCGAAATGTTAAAAAGTTTTGACTCCCTAGGGTCTGCATCCGCCACTGCTTATTTAACTTGTCAACTCTCATTATGAAGATGTGACATCCTTACTAGCATCGCAATCCCCTAAGTACTCGTGATTTTCCCAATAATACGCATTCGGGTCATCACCGGAAAAAAATTACATATATATTATTAAAAAGAATCCTAAATATCACGAGGCAACGGCTCTCACTAAGGAACGTTACAAAATTTAAAACTGGACGAACAATAACTAGCTGTTAATTATAATCTTTTGAGTATATTCAATTTCAAATCTTTATGAAGCTGTAAAGGTGATTTTATACATTCACATATCTCATTTTATATAGGAGCCATACCTTTAAGCTTAATCGTATTTCTTTTACAATTTGCAGCTCATACTAGAGACTCGCTGCAGTCGTTTAGGCAATATTTAGCAAGCGCATGCCAAAGAGGAAACAAGCAAAACGCGGGTGAAGTGAAATTAATGACGTCATTTATAAGGGGCGTTTTCTTTCAAAGCCAACTGACTTCAACTTCAACTTTATTGTGTTTTTTTTAATTTAAATATTACAAAGGCAGCACACCGCCTGTAAATAGCATAGCTAGTCGGACAAAGAAGCAGAGAGAGACGAAGGGTAAAAACGTGAAAAAAAAAGAAAACCGTTAAAAACAAGCGAAAAAGAGAAGGATGTAAATAATTAAAAGTTTCAGAACTAGAAAATAACACAAGTTATTTGATTTTATTCATTTCATTTGCTGTAATAAAAAAAAGAAAATTCGAGACAGTTTATAATAGAAGTAAAAGTTTTCTATGTTTTTTGGGGGGGTATTTATGATCACAGTTTATTTTCAAAAACTTTCTTGAAAAAAAAAAAACATGCTACGTATATTCTAACAAAAACAAGGAACTAGAAAGGCCGAAACTCATTTGTTTACAAATGAATAGTTAGTTATTTACATAACTATTCATATAATTCAAAGAGTTGACAAAGACGACAGTGAGATTTGAAAGTATGTATTATGTGGCAGAGACTTAAAGGGTTTGGACCTGACTCGCCATCGTCACATTCTCGTTACATCCCGACTCTATGCTTTCCATGCTTCGACTATGCCCGATGCAGAGGTTCTTCAGTTCTTAAGATGAAGAACTTGCTTATAAGATTTCGGCGGTCTTATCGACGTTGAGGCCGGTGAGTGATCAAAGAGCTTGCTCATAAAGGAAAACAAGACATATGAAGCACGTTTTATATAGTACCTTCTACGGCTTGGACTAGATATAGAGTGCTCTACATGCGTAACCAACGGACCTATCAATCAGATTATCGAGCATACAGTACTTATTTGTGCAAGGTCTCCACTGGCAACAGAAAATTTCTTTAGAGCAAAGAGACGCCCTTGTCTTTCTACAAATACACAAATAGCAACTACATCGCAGTCGTAAGCCCAGTTGATGCCCTGAGAAACGTAGACCGCAGACACCTAGTAGGTTGAGACGCATATTCTAGAAAGCTAAAACGTATGTACGCCATATTCTATATAACCCTTATAATATAACGAAGGCAGTTTAGAGGTGCAGAACGATTATATCAACGAATATGGCCAAGGACGAAACATTCTCATTTTCAGAATTTTACTACGCGTTCTCTCAACACCTAAACGGGCTGGAACACGATTGTTCCATCATGCCCAAATTAACCCTATAATTAATTACTCGCCCTTCATGGTACCTACTAGCCTTGCTTTAATCTTACCTAGCTACACCTGCAAAGGTGCTTGGGGCTCATACGCGTGCAGAAAATACTTTTGCCAATAACTCACATAAGAAAATAGAGCAACGAAAGTTTGCTCGTCAATGTTAATTCCGCAGTACTAGCAAAATTTTGGATAGTTGATGTTTCCATGGCAACCAAATTAAAGGGACCTACCCCATATTTTTCCTAATGTGCTGGGACTTAACAACAAAATGCAAAATGGGGAACAGAAAAACCTCAACGTATTATTTTCCTTTACTGGGTTGATTCCTTCGACATATCTTCTTCTTAAGGCAAACCACCTGCGTAATTAACAGAAACAGTTCTTTTCAATCTATCACGTAACCCTGGACAAAATAAACTAAGATGCTATCAACTGCAAAAATTCATGAAGATTAGGAATCTAGGGTTAAAAGTTCGACCATAAGTTTTCCCCGTTTTTGATCAAAAGTTAATTGTAGACGATACTTAGCTACAGATAAAATGATGTTTCCATAGCAACTAAATATAAGCATTAAATGCTGGTGACGTTTTACTCATACAAGTTCCACCTCTGTAACTATTGTCCTAATATAGTTGTTTGCAAAATTGCTGAAAAGCTTACTCATTGACGCCCAAATCTGTCACTATTTTCATCTGCATATTAATTAGCGCATCGTGAAAGTTTATCGGAATCGCCCAATCAATCGGTGTTAGCTGCATACTGGCGTGCATGATGCTTTGCGGCCCCTATAGTTTAAATTTCCGGCGTCTTCTGTGTTCCGTTGTCAGTTATCGGCGTAACGGGTGGTCAAGCCTGGTTTTTTGCTGGGCCTCCCAACCGACACCAGCTCCTATCTATAATGGCGGATTCTTTACCTGCTCCCGTCGCTCCTAATTCCAGCCATGACTTGTCCTGCTGCTCTCCAGACGTTACAGGTTGAGGTAACTATAGTCTTAGTTATTTCACGTTCAATATATTTGCGTTGTTAAGAGCGAATGTCTGAGAAAATCGAGCAAAGTGCGGACACAACTCAAATTCTAATCTACCCTCAAAAAGTGTCTATAAGATCGCTTGTATGATACAAGTAACATGCTGGCCTTTATTTTTTCCAAAACGGCAGAGTTTAAGAATTATTCGAGAAATTCGATTTCGCCGCCGTGGTGACCCAAAAACACCTTCAAAACAGTGCACTTCGAAAACGTTCTCCTATTTGTTTGTTTCGAATCGCACACCGAGGAAACTTCACGGGTAACAAATACAATGGGTATTTCTTAGAGTGAAGCTAAATTTCTGAATAAATCTTAACCTTTTGACATCATGTACGTCTAACAAACAGGTTGTCGCATTGGGGTATTTTCACTAAGTTTCTTAAATGTCTATTTTATCTACTGGCAAATCCCAAATCCATCGAAACCTCCAAATTCCTAAAGGTAAAAGGTTATTCTAGGTAAATATAGCAAAACCAGCTGGGGTTATTTCGCCAGAGCTTCATAATATTTAGATGAATTTTGAGTTCACAGGCGTACTTCAGGTTTCTGTTGACATTCCGATCAACACGCTTGAGTTGTTTTCAAGAGAAATCTCCACTATTTTAACCATCATTACGAATAAAATTACTAGGATTTACCTTGTAATTGTCTCATATTCGGTTTTCTTGTAGTTGGCTTCTGCATTCTTCAAAATGAGCCAAGTTTATATCTGCTTCACGCGCTTGCCGTACACTTGTTACTGTAAAAGAGAAGCTCAATTGTCCAAATGTTTCAATCCAACTAAATTATTCGAATGAAAAACCCGAAATATCAGTACCTGAATGGTTTACCAGGGCTTTGGGTGCGAAGTTGGGCCTTTGCTTTCCCTGGTATTTACTCCAAAGCGCTCTGCGAAACTCGTGGAAGACACAAGAGACGACGCGCTTGCTACACTTTCTGTCACGTTTGCCTTGCGTGACCTCTAACCCGATGAGCCTTATTTGGGACTTGTTGATCACCGTCACGTCACACAGCCGTCACATCTCACTCGTGGCATCCACTATGAGATTCGCACAGCACTTCGCTGAGCTTTGCAGTAATACCAGGAAAAGACTTAGCACCCACAGCCATGCTAAACCATTCAGGTACTGATATTTCGGGTTTTTCATTGGAATAATTTAGTTGGATTGAAACATTTGAACAATTTAGCTTCTCTTTTACAGTAACAAGTGTACGGGAAGCGCGTGAAGGAGATACAAACTTGGCTCATTTTGAAGAATGCAGAAGCCAACTACAAGAAAACCGAATAGGAGACAATTACAAGGTAAATCCTAGTAATTTTATTTGTAATGATGGTTACAATAGTGGAGATTTCTCTTGAAAACAACTCAAGCGTATTGATCGGAATGTCAACAGAAACCTGAAGTACGCCTGTGAACTCAAATTCATCTAAATATTATGAAGCCCTGGCGAAATAACCCCAGCTGGTTTTGCTTTATTTACCTAGAATAACCTTTTACCTTTAGGAATTTGGAGGTTTCGGTGGATTTGGGATTTGCCAGTAGATAAAATAGACATTTTAGAAACTTAGTGAAAATACCCCAATGCGACACCCTGTTTGTTTAGACGTACATGTTTGATGTCAAAAGGTTAAGATTTATCCAGAACTTTAGCTTCATTCTAAGAAATACCCATTGTATTTGTTACCCGTGAAGTTTCCTGCCTCTGCGATTCGAAACAAACAAATAAGATAACTTTTTCGAAGTGCACTGTTTTGAGGGTGTTTTTGGGTCACCACGGCGGCGAAATCGAATTTCTCGAATAATTCTTAAACTCTGTCATTTTGGACAAAATAAAACCCAGCATGTTACTTTTATCATCCAAGCGATCTTATTGACACTTTTGAGGGTAGGTTAGAATTTGAGTTGTGTCCGCGAATGTCAAATTTTGCTCGATTTTCTCAGACATTCGCTCTTAACTCGGCTAGTTGGCCTACAAAAATATGCCTTATCTTTTGGAATACCGCTCGTAGGCGAAGAACTATATCTCATTGGATACCGCTAGTTGGCGATGAGTATATCATTTGTTATTTGGATACCGCTCGTTGGCGAAGAGTATTTGGATGTATTTACGGATACCGCTCGTAGGCGAAGATCTATATCTCATTGGATACCGCTAGTTGGCGATGAGTATATCATTTGTTATTTGGATACCGCTCGTTGGCGAAGAGTATTTGGATGTATTTACGGATACCGCTCGTAGGCGAGGATCTATATAGCTCTGAATTCCGCATGTTTGCGAAGAGTAAATTGGGTACCGCTCGTAGGCGAAGGTCTATATATATCTCTGAATACCGCAATTGGCGAAGAATACAGTTCGGATATCTATGGATACCGCTCGACGAAGGTACATTCCTGCTATATTATGCATACCGCTGGTTGGCGAAGAGAATATTTACGCTACATTATGGATACTAGTTGCCATTTGAAATTATATCGTACTTAAATTTCCAGTTCATCGGCGAGGGCTCGGTTGTTTTATTGCTTCACACACTGTTGTTTATCTAGCTGTTTTAGGTCTGCTCGTTAGCCTAGTCTTTCGTACTGTTTTGACCCTATTACGTACATATTTCTAGCCTGTTTTATTTTATTTCGTAGCTCTTTGAACATACTGGTCTTTGATCTATAGAGTTGTTATCACAAGTCTCATCGAGGTCCGCCTTTGTCGTGTGTCAGAGCTGATATAGTTTCGTTAATTTTGCAGCTTTCAAATTTTCTGTATGATTATCCGGGTTCTGGGTTTGCCTTATATATTTCGTTCGACAGAGTTTTCGCATTTTTAAATTACGCGCCACCTGTAGTCTTTAGTGAGTTACAGTATATGTAAATGTTTGTATATATTTTGTAAACCGCAAATATCCGTATCAATTTTCAGTTGCGGTTTACAGATGTAATGTCTGATCCCTTGGATACGGACTGCAATTTATGCGTGTAGCTTGCAATTACGAGTGTTTTTTAGATGTATCATTCTGTGGTTAGTTCTCAAGTTCTATAAAGTGTAGTGGTTTAAGAAACAGGACCTCGATTTATATCGCTATTCACTGTATATCAACATTGCCTTTGTAATGCTATGAGTTCCAACCGTAGATTGGATAGCGCCCTTTGTTCTGTTAACCAATCGATCTCTCGTTGGCATATTAACAACAATATATGTCGTCGGCGTGAACAGCGCTATTGTCTTATCTAGTCAGTCTAGTCATGCGTTAAAGGGTCATTGTAGGTTTTTCGCACTTTAATAAGCAGTGTCATCCGTGGTCATTCTTCAAGCGTGCGCTGTCTTAGAAGTGTTGTGTGTGTCCAAGCGTACTTAAATCTCGTTTCACCATGTGGGGATAGGGAACTGTGAAGATTATTAATTATTTTACTCGTATAATTACAGCATACATATTCTTGTTCTGTCCTATCCACCATAGGGTCCGTAAAGGACAGTTAAGGCGCTATAGCAAGTTGGAAACACAGGAGGCGCCTTTGTGCCATACTAAAAAAAAAAAAAAACTCATGCTTAGGCCGATAAATTTGCTGCAGCTCGTATTAAATCCGCGCGCGCTCAGTGGTATTTACTGATCCCCAGGAGATGTTGGATCTTATTAGACCTTGTACTAACTAAATTGCCATAAAAGCTGCCTCCATTTTGGAAGCCGCGTGGTGGTCAACGTACCAGGTCCAGTTATTGTTATTGTTATTGATACATACAGCTAGGCTGTTAATGACGGTATCTTTGTGCTTTCCCATACCACAGGGACCCCGCTGGTCGTTTAGAAAACATTTGTCAGGTTTATAAGTTCTTTACTTTTTGTGTACCCTTTATCCCTTTATCCCTTCGTTGACCCTGGGGAGCCTGCTCTGTGTTCTATACCACCCTGTTCTTCGCGTTCAGGGCTGGGGTCAACGAAGGGTTGGGTTCCCTTTTAGTTATCGCATCATTTTGTTTGTTTTTGTTAAGCAAGCGGTAATTTTGTTTTTCATCTCGCGCGTAACGGCTGCCGCAGAAATAAGAAAGACGCAACGGATACTCATGTTTGAAGTATCACACAGGGAACCCAACCCTTCGTTGGCCCCTCCGGTTAATTTCGTGACCCAAAATTCTTCAAGGCGGGAATGGTCACGGTAACTTACCAGTATGGGAGTCTCTTGCCTATTTGCCGCCTATTTGCCTAACCGTCATGATGTAGATCCTCACCGAATCATTCGCGACGGCGTCCGGGTAGGGCATTTCTTCGAGCCATTTGAAGAAAAAAAAAAAAAAAAAAAAAAAAAAAAAAATTCAAGTAGAAATTTTACTACGCCCCTTTACCGCCCATTGTTATAACTCTCTATCGTGCCTTAATTCTCGATTTTTAAAACCGCTGGAGATATCTTGTTTTGGGGAGAGGTCGACAATGTTTTCCAACCATACTTAGCCTCTCACTTACTGTTTAGCCTTCGAGACCTCCTCAGTGGGTTTAAGGCATGGCTCAAAACGCATTTGCCTGAAAAAATGGATTATTCTTCATATCTCATGTTACTATGGATCATTATTGGAATTGTTTAGTACAATAGTTTCAAGAAGAGCTATATTTTAACCTAGTTTGTCACCATGGAGGCGCTTATCACGTGACTCAGTAGCCAGAGTGGCGGCTATCTTGGATTGTTTTATTTAGACCTCTTTAACTCGCACAGGAGAAGGTGAAAGTTAAAGGTTGTCATCTATTTATAAAGGACAACTATCCTCAGGTAAGCTAATTGGATAACTTGGAATTTCTTAAGAAAATGGAAAAAATATATATATATATTATAAGTTATTTCACTTGCTTTTGTAATACATGATATTGTTGGAAAATGTCTTTATTAAGACATATCTTAGTTAGGTTACAGAAAGACTAGCGTACAAACATGAAAAAGAAATTGCTATTTATAATATGGCGGATTGCGAGTCACCGTTACCATGGCAACAAAACTTAATCAGAATTCCAAAATGTTTTTGTAAGCCAATTCACTAAAAGCAGGCCAACGTGACGACGAGAGGTTGTTGTTACCTTTGGATACAGATCTCCCTTTCAAGCTGGATCATCTGTGTGTCTTATTTGCCAGGATTCATACTTCTGGGTCAAAGGCAACACTATGTGTTATTTAACCCTTCTTCCGAGAGTGTGCTTTGATTTTCAGTTGGATTACCTCTATTTTACATTTTAATACTTTGCCCTTCGGTTGGAAAGTGAGCGCCTTCTTATACCATGACTTTGTAAGCCGCTCTAACTCCGCTCTCGCAGTATATTGATGTCCGTCACGTGATACAATTACCTCCCCTGCATCGTACTTTGGTTTTGCCCCGAGCCATCAGAACACCTAGGCCGCGGCATATATCGTCTGTTATCGATCCTTATCGAAGCAGGGTATTTCATCACATTTGAGAAATACATCTCCTTCACTTCTGTAAGCTTTTTAGGGTTATATGCGACTGTCTCGTCCCGCAGGATGAAACGGATGCTTTCATAGCCCTCAGAGAAAATTTTGTCATCCGCCATGGTATCCCTTCAAACACTTAATCGTCTCTTTCAGTTAAGCTTCCCATCTTGCAGATTGTATGTGCAAGTGGTAGTCCAGGGCATCGCATATTCGTATCTAGGAAGTGTTGTCGTCTCTTTTGGCAAATCCGCGCGGGTTACCTGTGGTGTTCAAAACGTGTCTCAGGTCCCTCGGCGGGGGGCAAAAACAAAATGGCTACCAAGAAAATGATGTTTTTCCAGTATCTGCAAGTTTTGGTAAGATTTCCTGCTTTTTTCGCTAAGATATGAGGGAAAGTACTCACAGACCATCCAAATAAGGTAAGGGGGAATTTCTTAATAAGGAAGTTTTGCAACGTCGACAAAACAACAGTTTTTGGCGAAATGTTCTTGATATGTATTCCACTAATCACAGGGGCAGGCCCCTCACGGAAATCCAGAACTGGCGCTTTCTCCATGACCGGTTGGATTATTTCCCCGGGGGCCCGAAGAACATGACATAGTTATGTTGTTCTGTTACGCGTATAAGCGCCCTTGGGGCGAGGTTCCTCTTCAACACGCCCGGACGTGAGATCCGATCCCGAGATAACCGGAAAGGCATTTCAGAGGATGTTAACTCTTTTGAAAGTCTCATGGAATGAGCACACACAAAGCGGCGGTAGAGAATCTGGTTAACACTGGTTAACGACTTTGACTGTACGCTCTCGGAAAAGGCATGGAAATTGGTGGATCACATGGTTCTCACTAATACTTACTACAGGCGTGGCCTTACCTTTGCACCCAGTCTCTCAGGGAAAAAAAAAAAAAAAATAAAAAAAATATTTCCGCCTGGTTACACCCCCTGAAATTAAAAGGACCCCCTGCATTTTATCCAAAAGGAGCACTTAGTTTTCCCATAAAATTAGTTACCTCGTTAATGGTTGGCCTTTCTTCAGTGCGTTGCTTTTGACAGTTTCCTGAGTTTGTTGGCCTTTCGGTGTGTTTTCTAGGCCGCTTTTCACAGTTCCGCTTTCATAGATTGTTAGACTCAACCTGCGCGTCGCTGTACGGCCTGCCTTTACCCTAATGACGCGGATACTAATTCCATCCAATCACGTGGAACAGCCCCATTCTCACAGCCGTCTGTGGCCGCACAAGTGACATAGACGGGGACGCCATACTTTTCATACTAGGTGGGTTCACACTAACGCTCGTAAGGAGGTCTTCGGTATGCTTAGGGCTACTTTCAGTGTGAACGCCATGTTGACTGCTCAAGTAAGATACTTTGTAGTTATGTTTACGCCGCGTCTTCAACTGCCGAAGTACGATCTAAGTATAACGCAGCGTATACTTTAAATCTAAGTACAGTACCTTACCCTTTTCGAAAACTCAAAACCGTCACTCACTTGCATTCGCCGTGCGATGTGATTGAAGGCTGTAGGTTGCAATTGCTTCGCTTCAGTCGCTTTGGCGGTCTTTCGTCATGTTTCTTGCTGGCTTTGTCTTTCAGCCGAAGCCTAAGTGTGAAGCCACCCTATTTAACTGTTATATTGTAAGCGCTTAGAACAGAAATGCATATGCGCTATAGAAGTCCATATAGTATTTTATTTTCACTGCATACCTATTACCGCATCATGGTAAGCTAAGTTATGGGATGTGTCCGCTCCTACCCATGCCCTTGCAATATTCATTGCTGACTATGCGAAAACCACAGAAAGTGGAAACGTGGAAAAGGAAAGATAGTAAGATGGGATAAAATGATAAGATAGGATTGAATGATAGCTCTTTAAAAGACTTCTCTTTCCAATACTCAGATTTCCTCTTTAACAAGACAGAGGGTTCTATGGTGCCTCCTTAGCTCAAATATCATTGAAAGATCTATAAGAATGAACTGTTTTCTCCAAAGCGAACTGTCGTCGTTATTGCTTTACCACGCAAGTACTAGTAAATTGTTGGAAGTAGGTAATAATAAAATACTATTTTCATCTGCATATTAATTAGCGCATCGTGAAAGTTTATCGGAATCGCCCAATCAATCGGTGTTAGCTGCATACTGGCGTGCATGATGCTTTGCGGCCCCTATAGTTTAAATTTCCGGCGTCTTCTGTGTTCCGTTGTCAGTTATCGGCGTAACGGGTGGTCAAGCGGTTTTTTGCCCCACCCACCTCCCCTGGTGTCGGTTGGGGACACTACATGCTCCTCGCCCTCGCTGCATGCCTACTGCTGCCCATGGTAGTCGCGGACACATCCCATAACTTAGCTTACCATGATGCGGTAATAGGTATGCAGTGAAAATAAAATACTACAGTTCTGACTGTAACTACAATACTGATAGTATAATAATAAATGGGTCCCGGAGCGTCCTGCCAAGTTTCAACATCTTGCATCTTATTGGGCTGTCCCAAAAAATTGCCATACCTCCCCCTATATCGAGGAACTGCATATTTTCAAAAATTGTTCTACCTGTGGAAATTCCATACTTTCTACAACCCGTGTGGAAATTTGAAGCAACCACTGTGGAAATTCCAAATCTGCAAATAAATGCCCACGTAAATTTGGAATAAAATAAATGGCCCTGTGGAAATTTTAGGGTCAAAATTTATGGCACCTGGGTGAAACACTAAACACTATTAGCCCGGTGGAAATTCCAGTTCCTCGATAGTGAGGTAATAACAGATATAAAGTGGAACAGCCAATATAAAACATACTTAACTCTGGAACTAGGCATGGAATATTGGTTAGTTTACCAAAGCAGCCACATACCGTTCTAATCGGCCGTTGCCTAGCCACATACTGGGGACATTTCCCCAAATTGAAAGGCTACACTTTGCTCAATTGACTACTACTTTTACCACAACACATGCTCTCCTTTCTCAGACTATGCTGTTATATGATTATTTGGTCTAGTATGAGTCATGATTATTATTCGATTAGCAAATCATACTCTCATTGACAAACGATAACACCATCGTTAATCATTTACTTCATTCTACTATAAAACATCTAGTCCATTGATGATGTTTTAAGTTACAGAATTGGCTGGTCCCGATAGTTTGCATATAATAGTGGATTAAATTTTGTTCTCTAATATTGTTTGTACACACCGTCAGGTCATTTTGCCATTTTACTGAATAAGCATCCATAAGCAGTCTTGCACTGCTCTTGCTCTTTACCTTTAATCTCTTTCGGTAAAAAAAAAAAAATAATAATAATAATAATATAATTCTGCATTCCAATTAAAGATTTGCAATGACTGCGTGAAAACAAGCACATCTGAAATAGCTTCAATGATATATGCCTTGGGACGGACAAGATGAAACGTCAGTTATTATAGGTATGGGAATTATGCGGAACATTTAGATTTTTGCTATAACTATCCTAATAAGCCAGACAAGCTAAAGGCATGGCATTCATGCTGTAATCCTTTTTAGGTATGGGAATTAAGTTTTGAATTAGGTTTGGGATGTTTTAGGTATGGGATGTTTATGGTATTGGTATGGGTAGTTTGGTATTGAATACCACCAGAGAGCGTGGTCTTGGGCAAGCCTAGCCGAAGGTAGCTCGCCCCTCTCTCCATATCTTCTTAATTAGCTCTGGAGCCATTGTATTAATTCTAGCAATGAGAATATTATACTATTCTCAGTGCGCATAATTAATTAGAATGGCGAAAGATCGATTAAAATAATCACCACGTGACCAAAGGGCATCACATGACCACGCTAGTACTTAATCCTGCGTTCCTGCGATCTTATCATTCTGCCTTCGACCAGTTTGACATAAAGTTCGAGAGTGAAGTTTGATCGCCCCTCCCACCTCCCGAATAATGGTGCTGCAACGCCACACCCACAACTCTATTGCAGGACCCCGTCCTGCACCTAGCCTCCAGAGCTCGCCCCTCTCTCCATATCTTCTTAATTAGCTCTGGAACCATTGTATTAATTCTAGCAATGAGAATATTATACTATTCTCGTGGGATTTCGTATCACTGTGAAAAGTGCCGCGGCCGTGACCGTGCCGCGAGTACGCGATTTTTTATTTATTTAATCAATATTTAAAGACAATTACCTCAAAAGCTATACAGCTTAACTAGGAGGCTCTTGCCGATAACACTTATTTTAATAGCGGAGCTCCTCCGTCATCGATGACGTCATCTATGCTTGAAAAATCAATATCTCGTGAAGGGAAGACTCTAAAACAACCAAACTTGGGTAGTGTAGTCTAGGTCACTAGATGAACGAAATGAAGTGGTCACGTGATATGACGTCATCGATGACGTCATCTATGCTTGAAAAATTAATATCTCGTGAAGGGAAGACTCTAAAGCAACCATGTACACATGGGAATCCCTTTCATTCACACAGAAAATTTTATAACCAGGAGCTCCGCTTTTAGCCAGTGGCTAAATCTATATATTAAGTTAAAATTAAAATTACAATACTACCGAAATCACTAAACTGCCGGCACCCTCGAAAATTCGATCGATCGTTTGTCAGTTTCGGTTCGCTCGTCTGGCTGTTTTGATCGATCCAAATGGTCACGTGACATTTAAATTTTTGTATCAAACAATGGAAAAAGCGTGTTTTTCCATTGTTTGCTACAAAATTTAAATGTCACGTGACCATTTGGATCGATCAAAACAGCCAGACGAGCGAACCGAAACTGACAAACGATCGATCGAATTTTCGAGGGTGCCGGCAGTTTAGTGATTTCGGTAGTATAGTGAGAAAAGCAGAAAAGTTACACAAGAAATCGATTAAACGAAGAGATAAATGCATGGACTTCTTTGAAAAGATCAACATCAACTAGTACGCGATTTCATTCATCTACAGGCCAGGTGATATATATGAGAAAAAAGAGTGTGCTCGTGTAAAATGAACTGTGTGCAAACATTTTAGTATTATCGCTTGCTTTTCTGACCCGTTTTCCCTTAGATTCCTGTGGTGTACTCGTCGGTAGGGGCCTGAGACTTTCCACATAAGATTTTTCCGCGAACTGGGCCCAGTAATGACGTCATTATTTTGTCCCTCATTATTGTTCAGAGTGCAGATGATCATTGATTACTAGGTCTCTGCGAATTCGCTGTAATTCTGCAAAGCTTGCCTTCGTAATTCTATCAAATACTTAAATATCTGTGTTCTGGTTTATTGAGACTTAAAACCAAGGCGTTTTCGCCGTTTGCCGAAATGTACGGCTACAGCGATGCCGAGAAATATGGCGCCAGCGACGATCCGTTCGCGGACAACTCGATGGCTTTTAGCGATGTTTCTATTCGAGCAGGTAAAACTAAAGTTGTATTTCTTGCTGGATTTGCTTTTAAAAATAAATATTCTGCTTACATTCTGAGGTTTATTGGCTAATTGTTGTTATTTCGTTCTTTTTTCGGACAGGTTTTATAAGAAAGGTGAGTACCCGCCAAATATTCTGGCATAATTTTTAAGTCCCATTTCGTTGAGCAAGTTAATTATTTTTCGCGAGCGTTTTCTCAGGCGTTGTACTGGGAAATTCCACCTGTTTCTTAGTTTCCATGGAATCGTAGAAAAACTTGATCAAGTTTCTCTCGATGTTGTTATCTCTGGGAATTGTTTTATTTCTCACAAAAGGATTCCCTGACTGCCTTTCCTTGTCTCCATCTTATTATTTTGTTGACATCTGATTTTTGCTGTGTAATGCCTGATGTAAGATCAAACCAGCTGGTATGATGCGGATGATAAACTGATCGTATGATCCTATTTATAGAACACATGTTCCTTCAGGAGAATTTTCCTGTTTTATTGCTTTCAGTTTCACTTTTGACTTTCTTCATTCATTGAAGCAAATGATTGGTTATTCCACAGCGGGCACAATTATTTTTTGCATAGTTGTTGCAGTCTGGAATCATAAACATCATAATCTCTAAACTTATTCAGATGTGATATTGAAATTATGTTGTCTAGACCCATGGAATCCACTACTGTTCCTGATTTGTTAAATGAAATAAACCAGTTACATTTTTTAAATAAATAATATAATATTCCAAAAAGCTTAAATGTGTTGTGTGCATTGAAAAAGCTAGGAATCATTTTCCACATTGTTCTTTTGTGCAGTAATCATTCTGTTCTGTTACAGTTGATTTCACAAAACATTGGCCAGAGATTTTCTGAAGTTTGTCCAGAACTTACAAATTTCACATCGAACTTCCCAACTTCTTTGTTAACTTCCCAACGAACACGAACTTTCAAATGTTTTGTGAAATCAACTGTAAGGCATACAATATTGTAAAACAAGGGCTCTCGTTTTTGTCATGGAATGTTTTTGGATAAGGCATGTCCACCTGCATTCAAAGGATGGTGTCTTTTTGTCATGGAATGTTTTTGGATAAGGCATATCCACCTGCATTCAAAGGATGGTGTCAAGTTTTTGGATTTTGAGTATTTCAGCATAAGATATTCAAACAATC
Organism: Scolanthus callimorphus; assembly: GCA_033964015.1. Lineage (NCBI taxonomy): Eukaryota > Metazoa > Cnidaria > Anthozoa > Actiniaria > Edwardsiidae > Scolanthus > Scolanthus callimorphus. The sequence goes on from CM066914.1 coordinate 6,782,271, forward strand.
TTAACCAATCAGGTCCTTGCCCTGTTTCTACTGGTGTGGTTGTCTGGCTTATGCCATTATTTTTTCCGGTTTTCATTTCAACGGATTCTAGACAACTTCAGTAGGTGAAATAAGGCAGAGAACAATGTAACTGGCTCAAACTGTTTGATTGACTGCTCACACAAAAAACCAGACTAGTTTACTACACTTAAATACTTTTGCCGCAGAGGTTGTGTATTAAGAGCCACACAATAAGAGCTTAGAAGCAAAAGCAGGGTATCAATAAGATTTTACTCAGGAGGGAAAAGGGTCAAAGGAGAGGATAATATGGCGTTTTTCCTGATTTTGAAGGTACATAATTATTTACATCAAATTTATTTTCTACAGGTTTATTCTATATTGATGTGTCAACTTGCTGTCACTATAGCATTTATATGCTTCTTTCTATACTGGTAGGTCTCCTGTGTATGAATGAGTGACAGATCCAGGAGGTGTTCCATGGAACCCCCTTTTGTAGATCAAAATAATGTATAGAATGGAACACGGTTTTTCAAATTTGGGGATTTGGACTACAGATTTGATCCAAACCATAAGACATCAGCAATACACATCTGATGGATTTTGAAGTGCTCAAATTGATTGCCAAAAGTTTGTTCAATAACTTGAATCTTTGCAAAATAATTTTTTAACAGTGAGCCTGTAAAGCAGTATGCTGCAACACATCCTGGGATTTTCTATGGAGCTCTGTAAGTATTTTGCACTACTCCGTCAAGGATGTTGTCATGAATCCAGGGCCTGAAATAAACTTTTGTTTTATTGAGTCACCAGATGTTTGCTTCAAATCATGATAACAGTGGTCATGATAAAAGTGGTATTGGTCACATTGTCAGGGCCTGATAAATCTAAGACTATTGATGATGAATTACAATCCAGACTAATCATTATGTTTTTGAGTAGAATGGCTAATAAAAACATACAGGCAGATGAGGGTTTCCAAATGTACCCATGTAGGCTTGCATGAACTGAATTTAAAAAAATGATATGACTCCTATTTCATGAAAAGGAAGCCAGCTCAGAATTAAAAGCAGTCAGTTTTTTTGTGATTGCCAGAGCTACTGTAAGCTCTTATTGTGTGAGACCAGAAATAATATACCTCCCCCACAAAGGGACTTGGAAATTTCAGAGTGGTGAGGGGAGGGGTTAAATGCGTTTTATTTCCCATACAATCAATTTATTTTTCACTGGAAATTCCATAGGGGTGTGGTGGGGTCATGGAGCAGGGGATATTATTTTCTGCAATTATAACATTAAGAACCCTACAATCTCTCTTCACAGGGCAGTCACATTTGTAACCATGATTGCAATGGCATGCTGCGAGGGAGTAAGGTGGGTACTACTAAAATATCTACTTTTGATATCTATAATACTGGTGATTATTTTGTGTACTTCCATTGTTATATTATTTTTATCTTTTATAGGAGGAAGTTTCCCACAAATCTGATATTCCTTGGGTTATTTGTGAGTACACAAACTTACAGTACTTATTTATCAGTATCTTTAAAATAGTTTAGAATACAGTACTTATTTATCAGTATCTTTAAAATAGTTTAGAATATTAACATAGGAAACAAAATGATAAAGTTGTCATAATTAATGTATTAATTAAACTGTACTTTGTTTGTCATTTAGACCCTATGTGAAGGCTACCTTCTTGGTGCTGTATCAAGGTATGTCCTCATCTCATTTTGATCCAATTTGATACATAATGGTGTTAGAGTGGATTTCGTATAATTGTTGTGAGTAATTGGTAATCACTTTGTGATCACTCTGTTTTATTCAGAATTGGTGTAATCACTTTGTGATTGGTTTCACTAAAGTCATATGAGATTCGCCCTATGAATTCTATGTCAGTGTTATTAACTTAGAATTAAAAATGATCATGATCAGAAATAATTTACCTTATGTCACAAAAATGGCCAAGAGGACATTATTTTTGTACCTTTTTTATTACTAATTTCATATTATTATATTATTTTATAATATTATTATTCAGGGCACATTTGACAGGATGCAATGGACATGGTGCAGATCTTCATCTTCTTGGCAAATTCTGCATCTCCGTATTTTCAGGAAATTTTCACACAAATGTACAGTACATGTACAGTGTACTCCATAAGCAAAATTGCAAAACATTACTAAAAAGACAGCAAAAACATAGAATTAGAAAATTTCCAATGGTGTCTGCCCCTTTTGCATAGCGTGATCCATTGTCTGATCTGTCTGATTTATTATTCAGTGTTTACAGTGCAGATGAGGTCCTTATAGCTGTTGGCATAACGACAGTAAGTATGAAAAAATGTTAAACAAGTGGAAGGGATTGGAAGTTCCAGAGGGGGGGGGGGGGGGGGGGGGGGTCAATTTACCTGATTTCTTCCATACAAAATACTGTATTTTCCTTTGGAAATTACAGATGGGTGGGGGGGGGGGGGGGGGGGGTAACTTTTCAACACCCTTCCACGAACCCTGGCTGTCTAAAAATGGGATCATTCACACCTGACAGTCCCCTCTCTTCTCTTCATAGGCATCACCTATGAAGTGTAGAAACTCCAGGCCCCATACACAGCATTATTATTACTCAATAATATTATTCACCACTTTTAATTCATATTACTGCATGTGATTTTGTTTTCCAGGTGGTTGTTCTTGCAATCACAGTCTTTGCTTTCCAGACAAAGGTAAATCAATTTTGTACTCATGGACTTCAACTAAGGTGGCCACAATAGAAATTATTCAGGGCCCGACATTGCGACTATATGGTCGCCAATGGCGACTGAATTTGGGGGATTGGCGACCAGAATTTTGAAGCTAGACGCCAAATGGCATCCCATCTTTCTAAAATCGGCTGAAATCGACACTTACATGGCGACTAAATATTGCTTTTTGGCGACTAAATTTTTTTGAATTGGTCGCCAATGTCGGGCCCTGTTATTATATTTTTTTTATGGTTTTACACGGGTCCGTGCCGTCGTTCTGCACTTCAAACGAGTCACTTTAGTCTCATCTTTGTTGATGATGGGCCTGATCGGAACTGATGCACCCTGCTTCATTTTTGTCAGTTTAGCACTTTGTTACCATAGAAACAGGAGAAAATCTTTGCATTTAGTCAGAGTTCCTAATGCAAGGTATAATGTAAACAAAAACAAAGCAATGCATCATGAGAAGGATGAGTCAGCCCCTTCACTTTCCTTAGGCCCATTTTAAATGCTGAACTGAATTCTGTTGCGCTAAATTGACTGGGTTTATTAGCCAGTAAAAACAAGTAATTTCAATACAAGTGATTTTATGAGGTTAATATAGCCTGCCTGGCAAATGGAGAAGATCTCAGCCCTGATTTTAGGAGTGGTGGAAGGATTCAAAGTTGTAATTTAGCGTGGCATTGGCACAGCAGATAGTGCCATTCGTAATGCATAATGAGCTTGAGACAATAGCTCTAACTAACTAAACAATGGGAAATTGATATTTTAGAGCGACCAGAATTAGGTTCGACGTCTAAAACTGGCCATACTTTATTTTAATTTCAAAGAGTCATTGAAGTATTCTAGGTCCCAAGTATTGTGACTCACTGACTTCCTTGTTACTTGTATTTTCAGTATGACTTCACTATGATGGGTGGTTTCCTGTTTGTGGCTCTCGTTGTACTGATCTGCTTTGGATTCTTAGCCATCTTCTTTCATAACAGAGTAAGTAGCATATTGCACAGAGCTGGAGATTGCTGCTGACATTGTCCAATAAAAAAGGACCCTGTGATGTGGTGACAGTGTAGTTTTGTAGCTAATAAACATCTATGCTAACGAGGCAATTTTGGTGAGATTCTTTTGTGTATTTGCTGTATGGGAAACTTGTTTATCTCACATGTATTTCTTTTTTTAGGTTGTGCAAATTGTTTATGCATCCTTAGGAGCACTTCTGTTTGCATTGGTAAGAATATTCAACATTAGGACATCATTTTCATATCAGTTGAAACTTTATGCTTGGATTCTATTACACACTTGTTGGTACATACAGTACAGGTAGATACTGCATACTGCTAAATGTGCCAACTGTGCAAATCGTTACTGTACAGTAGAAGCCTTTAGTGCCATAGCTAGCGGGGGAGAGCAATCTGTTTGCTCCCAAAATGAACTGAGAAATCTCAAAATTGTCCTGGAAAAAGTTTGAAAAAGTTTGTTACAAATCCTTTTTTTTATTTTTTTTATTATTATTTTTTTTATTTTTTTTTTATAGCAACATACAAAGACAACATATGGATAATATAGATAAAGATATCTGAGCCAAATATAACCACAGTGATATAGATAAAGATATATAGATAACGCACATTTAGTACGGTAATTTGTGAAAATAAATAAAGATGAAACTAACGACAAAAAAATGAATAATAATAATAATAACATACAAGCACCCCATCCCACCCAAACAAAAGAAAAAGAAAAAGAAAAAGAAAAAAATGCCTATGCTCACGCCCTACAAAAGAATGATTTTGACATTCAAAGTATTTTTTGCCTTTTTTCCGCAGTGCTTCTAGAGTGCAAACCCTGATTGACAATTCATAATGTTGTTTCCACAGTACCTTGTGTATGACACGCAAATCATGATGGGCGGAGGCAAGATGTACAGTATTTCTCCTGAGGAGTACATTTTTGCTGCCCTCAACCTCTACCTGGATGTTGTCAACCTCTTCCTATACATTCTACAACTCGTCTCGGCAGCACGAGGGGACTGATCTGCACACAGCACCCAGAGGTTGGTCCAATGGTAGAGCTAAATTAGCTTTACTATGCTATCAGCAAGATCCGTAACTAGCACAAAGGAAATAATAGTGTCAAGGGCCCCGGAATTGTGCCAGTGAGGGGAAAAATTGACAAAAGGCAGAAGTAGGGGGGAAAAGGAAGGGTAATTGACACAAGTGCCAGGGAAGTGCAAATTAATGTTTTGTTGGCAACCAGCAACTGAACAGTGCTTGAAGTTAACAGAAACTAATATTTGCAATTTTGCATTTTGTTGAATAAAATTTAGTTGCAAAAAGATCATTTTTTAGTCGCAAACCTCAAGCGAGGTCCAAAACGTTGTGTTGCTTTTTCTTAAGGTTTGCCCTCCATTTGGTGACTAAAACCTCTCCCTTTGCGACTATTTCAAACAAGTCGTGAATCTATTAGTTAAATCTGTTAGTTTCTATTCCTTTTAGTTACGTTTTAGTTACAAAGTGAAAAGTTCTGGTTGTTTTTATGACCAATATTTTTGCAAAATTTCAGCTTGCGACCAAAAAGCTAAATCCTCATGGTCGGCAGCTGGCAACCTGGGGTCTCCGTTGTGAAGACGACATTTGGCAATCGCAAAAAAAAATTGGTGACCAGTTTATTTCACTCACTCAGTAGCTAGCAACTCAGTATCTTGAAACGAAAAAGCTGGTCTACCATTCTTTTTGATAGCAAAATAATACAAAAAGTTGCACATTTTTGGACTTCTAGTGCAGGATTTTTTTCGAAAAAAATTTATGTCCCATCAAATTTGCGTACCGAATATAACCACAAATATAACCACAGAAAATTAGACATGTTTAGGGTAATAAGTGGCCAGTGTTCATCGTCACAAACCACTTTTTAAAAGCACTGAAACTTCACCGGGTTGTTGCTAGCTTACATTAAAACTCATTTTATGAAAATAGTTATTTTTGTTGTGTATGTTTGTATTATTTTTATCGCATAAATATGAACAATCCTTGTATTTTTCATATTCGTAATGTATTTGCGGCAGATGGCATTTGAAGCTAACATTTCTGCAAACTTGTTTTGATGGAAAATGGTCCTATAGGTACGTGTTGGATATGGGTTTAGGAACAGTCATGTAATCAAAATAAATTAGTGTTCAATGAACAATAAATTGTAAGTGTAAACAAAAGTAGAGTAGTTATCACCAGAAACATATATCACTTATATGTTTCTTTTATCACCAAGATAACAAATTAAAAAGAGCTCTAAAAATAAATACCCACTAATAAACACTGTTATTATTATTTGCTTTGTGTACTTAAAACCCTGTGTCCGATGGGCGTGGCATGTAGTTTTGTAGCCCATAAAAGTCTATTCTAATGAAGTAACAGTAAAAGTCGTGAACTCAGTCGGTTCAAATCTCATGGAATTTCGATCTATCTTCTTTGGTCTAAAACTGATATGTAGTCGTGGGTATTTATAAATAATTACCCGGCCGGGCCACCTTAAATCCGGCTTCAAAAATCCAAAGTATTGTTTGGCCAGGCAATGGCATTGTTTCGGTAGTGCCTCAAGACGTGTCCTCATATATGTGAGGTTATGATACAGGAGCGTAGCCAGAATGGGTTTGACGTACGCACTGACGTACGCCCATTTCTGCTGTACATTTATTGGATTCGTTTGGCTCCACGTGGTACGCACGTGCGTTTTTGCGTATAGGTAGCTATACGCCTGTGATATACACCATATCACGGCATAACAAACGTCAACTAAACGTAACGTAATTGTAATTTTAATTCATCTTGACAATATTTACATAAATGTAGCTAGTGCTAGAAATCAGGAGAATCACCTTAGTTTCCTACTTGCTTGCATCGAGCAATCCTACGGGACTGTACGAATATCGTAGATCTATTTTTGCAGGGATAAACTGTGATGAGAGTGACTGAGAGTGCATAAGGGTTTGCGGTCAAACCTACCCGAGATAAGAACATCTTATCAACTCTCATCACCGTTTGATTCTGCATTTCTTTAGCGAGTAAACTCTGGAGATAATTCATGTAGCTGATTTGTACGCTACTCCAAACAACGCCCCCCTTTCCGCCATGCAACGCACCCACTTTTCAGTCCATCCGGAAATCTCGTTGCATGCTGGTAATTGTGGGAGTACCTAGAATGGGCAATAACCCTCTTCACAGCTCTTCTCTATATTGTGATTCAAATTCAAATTCTAACCTGGAATCGAAAAATTCATATTCTGTTGAAAAGGGCGTATACAATATAAAGAGAGAGAAAACTGGTCAACGGTAGACTCGATTCCAGATTAGAATTTCAATTTGAATCAAAATAGACAATGCCAGCTATAATAAATGGGCGCGCTGCATGTCGGTAGTTGTTACATTCTACGCACCATGTGCCTTGTATGCGCGCGTTGCACCCTGGTAGCATTATTACATTCCAAAGGCAATTCTAAAGAAAAGAGAGCGCGCACTTATAGCTGGAATCGTCCATTAATCGAGGAACCCTGAAGGACTTTTCTGATTCCAATTTTCTCATTTTCCGCCTGTACATCTTAATACTTTACACTGAACTTGGGCTGTTTAACGTGAAAATTTGCCTGTGTCAAAATGTCAAATGTCAAAAATATAGACTAATCTGACTTCTTTATCCCTCTTTGGGTACCCAAAGCGCCTAATGTAGACACTGTTGCGTGGAGTATAGGACCTCCTTTGTTGGTTGTAGTTGTACTTGGGGTGATACCTCGGGACTTGGGCCCTCAGGTACCTTATCTGGTTGGGGGTATAGTGGGGCCTTGGGACACGGTTCCTTTTCATGGACCCAGGTCCACAGCAGCGATGCGGACACTCTAGAGCGCATACATCAGAGCAGATGTCAGGGCACTGGCTGCCTCCGCTTATGTCACTGATGTGGACTTGCGGTCGCTGTTCCAGTGGATGCTGTCTTGGTCCGCAGCATCGACGAGGACAGTCTAAGAAAATACAAACGAAAATTATGAAACGTTTCTTGTTGCGTCTTTCAGGGTTCGTACGCGTCTTGGAAATCCTGGAATAAATAAAATGAATAAATATCGGAGACCGACTCTCCAGAGTGAAGCTGAATTGCGCCTAAGTGCACGCCCTATCCTTATTCCAAGAATTCACATCGCAAATTATGTCAGACTCCATTATAACCGGTCTGTCCGGTTGTTCATGATGCAATGCGTGCCTTCCTATAAGGCTGAGTCACAAGGTCTCTTGTCATGCCAGTTCGCGCATGGACAATTTCGACCCATCCACCATCCGCCTTCAGCAATTGACTTACACACACCCCAGTTAGCATCTCGCTGCATATCTAGTTCAACCGCAGTCGCAGATCGCCTCCCTATAACTTAGTCTACAGTGGTGTGAACAATGATATGCAGTGAGGCAATATAAGAAATAATGTGAGTATTCGGTACTGAATGATTTGCTTACTGGTAGCGCATTCCTGGTCGCAGATAGCGGGACACGTCTGGGGCTTTTTGGCGGGAGGATTTGGGAAGGAGCTCCTCCTGCAGCAGTAGGCGGGGCAGGAGGCCATGCATGATGTAGGCAACTGCGGGGCACACTGTTGCGTGCAACCAGGAATTTGGAAGACTGGGGCGGACTGAGCGGCTGCGGTTGCGATAGCTGTTGTTGGGGCGGCTGTGGTGGGAGCACCTGTTGGTTTAACTGTTGCGCTGCGAAGTAACACAGTAATTGCCGGTTTTCAATGAACTAATAAACAGTTGTTTCGTTACCCTTGGACTTTGGTCGTACTGTTACTCAAACCATGTGCATAAGACAATCAGTCCTTGCCTTATTTATTGCACGTGCAATAACATAACATATGATGACGTGCAATAACGTGGTACATAACATCACTGATGATGAAAGTGTTCAGCAGGAAAGCTTTGGACCTAAAGGCAAATCAATTAAAGACCTTGTGTCCGATGGGTGTGACAATGTTATGATTGGCTTGTTGTATTTGTCTAATACGGTAAGAAACTTTCAAAATAACACCGTTAGTTTGTTGTTCTATGACATAGTATCACATAAATCAGTTTTATACCAAAGGATGGATCGAAATTCCACGAGATTTTAACGGATTGAGTCCACTAGTTTTGCTGTTACCTCATTAGCATAGAGTTTTATGTGCTACGAAACTATTCGTCGCGCCCATCGGACACAGGGTCTTTAAGTGTGTCCTTTGCCCTATTTGATTCAAGTTTAGAAAATAACACCTATGTTGTATTGTGAATGTGCGCATTCTGATTGGTTAAAAAGCGTGTTTGTAAGAGACCTGAGAAACACGATTGTCACGCAACGCTGTCGCGCATGTGTATGTTATTTTCTAAAAGCAATAAAAATACTTTCTGCGTGCTCTCTGGTTTCTTACAAACACTCGGGGAATGTTGGTCGAACTGATAAAACTTGAAAGACACGAGCCGTTTGAAGTTTTGATCAGTTCTCCCAACATCCCCCTCTCGTGTTTGTAAGAAAGCAGAGAGCACGCGGAAAGTACTTTTATTGCTTAATTATAAATTTATTATGTTTTGTATAATAAAATGTAGTTGCATATAAGCAACTAGAGGACAGGAACACAGAGAAGCGGTTTCCCCGATAATGCGGCCGTGCATGAAGTGATTTGAATTGAGGAATCAACATCCGTAGCTAAATGACCCAGATACAAATGTATGAATATGCTCAAATGCGGTTAACAGATGTGGACATGATTCCTAGATGCGGACTGCGATTTATGCAATGCAGTTTACAGTCATGAGTGGTTATTAGCACTGTGGTTGTTTAACGTCCCTCGCGTGCTGGTTAAGTGAAGTTGGCTGAGAGACGGGACCTCGGTTTATTGTCTCATCCGGAAGGCGTGAAACACAGGAGAAGTGACGACGGTGCTATTTAGGGTTATGGTTTAGACATACCTATTTTGCTTTTTTTTGCAGCACCTCTGGGGACAGAGAGTAAGGCAGAACTTGAGACAGATCGGCTTGCATGGGGCATCTGAGGCTTGGGTAGAGGCGGTAGGGGTGGCTACAGAAGGAGAGGCAACTTGTGTCTGGAGGGTGTATGACATAGGCTGCTGTACCTGTGGGGTGTATGACATAGGCTGCTGTACCTGGGGGGTGTATGACATAGGCTGCTGTACCTGGGGGGTGTATGGCATAGCCTGTTGGGTGTAGGTAGAGGGATAGGACGTGTAACCAGACAGATACTGCGAGGACTGCTGCATGCCACACCCTTGACCCTGGAGGGGGTTGCAAGGGGCAGATGCCTGAGGGCGTGCAGCGGGTGCAGGTGCCTTGCGTGGTGGATTCTGAGGCTTAGCGGCGGGCTTTGATGCACAACAAGAGGGAGCGCACGAAGGACTGCATGGTTGCTGCATGGGAGCTTGAGGCATCATCTGTGGCATCATTTGTGTCATAAGCGGAGCTTGCTGAGCTACTGGTGCTTGCTGGAAAGTCACGGTAACTGGAGGAGGGGCAGGCGCCATGGCACCAGTAGAGGGGGTACAGCATCTGTTGTCCATGCAGTACTTGGTGCACTGTCTTTGACACGTGTTTTGCATTCTCATACACGGGGATTGAGGCATCGCTTGTGGTTTTGGGTAAGGGGACTGCGGGTAGCTGGTCTGGGTGTAAGGAGACTGTTGATATCCACCTATCTGAGGGTATCCGAGGTGTTGATAGCCTTGCTGTTGGTACCCTTGCTGTTGATAGCCTTGTTGCTGATAGCCGGGGTAGCTTGGTTGTTGGTACCTGGGATAACTAGGTTGCTGGTACCACCCTGGTTGCCCGGGATACGGTGACCGCGATGCGTATGGGTTGTAGGGTTGTTGCTGTGGGTACCTTGATGCTGCGGAAGCGTGTCGACCGCGAGGCATTGTGTCGAACTTCTTTTTCTTGAGTTTCTGTATCTTCTTCGTAAACTTCTTAGCCTTCTTCTTAGGTGCATCGTGCTGAACTGCCTTAGCAGGCTTAGCTTTCGGCTTGCTATCTTCAGGTTTGTCTTGCTTTGGTTTATCTTCTTTTGGTTTGTCTTCTTTTGGTTTCACCTCTGTCGGTTTATCTTCTTTTGGTTTCACCTCTTTTGGTTTATCTTCTATTTGTTTATCTTCAATTGGTTTATCTTCTTTCGGTTTCTCGTCTTTTGATTCTTCAGATTTTGCTTGTTCCTTGTCTTGTTCTTGTTTTTTCTCATCCTTCACTTTCTCGTCTTTATCTTCGTGGTTATGTATGGCTGCAAGTGAAATGTAATTACCATTAATTATTCCCACAAGTAGTCTATTATAAATGCTGCACTCTGATTGGTTAAGCTACTAGTAGGCTATATACGTTATAGCCGCCTAGAAGGGAAAAAGGTTGGGTTTAAAGCCACCAAAACGGCTGCAAAACTTTTTGGTTAGAAAATGAGCTGTTCTATTTAATATCCGGTAACCCCCTATAGATAAACCTGGATCTCCCACTGTGTTCTTTGTGTTTGACCCTGGGATTTCCATAGGGCCTTTCTTTTTACCCAAGAATTGCCACTTGGTGCTGCTTGACTTCTTGCAACTTTGAAATTTCCACAGGCCACAAGAGAACTTGGAAGTTCCTCAGGGGTTGGTTAATTTTCCCAGGGTTTGGTTCAAATTTGCTCTGGGGTTGGTTCAAATTTGCTCTGGGGTTGGTTCAAATTTGCTCTGGGGTTGGTTCAAATTTGCTCTGGGGTTGGTTCAAATTTGCTCTGGGGTTGGTTCAAATTTCCTCTGGGGTTGGTTCAAATTTGCTCTGGGGTTGGTTCAAATTTCCTCTGGGGTTGGTTCAATTTTCCTCTGGGACTGGTTCAATTTTCCTCTGTGGCTGGTTCAATTTTCCCAAGGGTTGGTTCAATTTTCTCGGGTTGGTTCAAATTTCCTCAAGGGTTGGTTCAATGTTTCCCAGGGGTTGTGCAGGGACCAAAAAATTCTACAGGATAGAACAATTTTTGAAAATTTGGAGTTCCTCGACAGGGGGGTACGGCTTTTTTTTGTAACAACCCAATAGACTTATAGATAGGGTTTTTAATAAATCAGTAATTCCTCGTGGCTTCTGAGTCAAAAGTCCCCTCGATCTCTCCGTATCATTGGTTGTTGACTCGCATCCCATTCGGGCTCGAGAAATAGTCATTTGCTTTCTCTTGTTCGGTTCAGGTAGAAATGGAAAGAAAGGATAGAAATTATACTCTAATAGTGAGCATTGTTACTGTGATTAGATTGTTAAAGAGGCGAGTTATAGATTATTGATTATTGCACGCTGGTAAAACGACTGAAATTGAACTTTTCATTTCATATGAACACGCTCAGATACAGTGAAATACTGATAACATAATTGTTTTATTATTAATTGAAAATATTTTTTCTTGATGTGGGCGCAACGTATGCAATCAGTGGCGTCAAAAATTCGATAAATTGAAAACTATTGCACGCGTGACGTCCCGCACTTGTAGGCAAGCTGGTGAACTGCCTGTTTTCACGGAGAAGTAAACCGGGAAAATGGCAGCGAGTATATTTTGAATTAACAATATATCATATTTAGCTGAATCCACTAATTGCTAAATATATGGGGAGGGAGTTTCCATTTTCAATTGTTTTCTCATCGTGCAATGCCAGTTAATAGTGTTACCTTTTATGAGCTTTAGGAAATTTGATCTGGCTGTTAAGAAGAGAAAAGAAAAACTCCCATGAATGTTATTAGGAATAGGGGAAGATAATTAGCTCTTGGATAGTCTTCGAGAGCAATTGACGTTAATAATCCGACCTTTGTGCTTAGGTAGAAAAGTGGAAAAATCCCCAAATTCCCCCAAAGTCCAAAGCTAAATCGATGTTTTGAAAACGAACAAAGCGAAACGAATTCAGCCTAAATGGAGGAGGTTTGATTACGAAAATACGTTATTCAATTGCAGTTTATTTTACAAATCACTCAATCAGCGAAGGCCCTCAAATGGATGTCCCCAGAGCCTCCCCCGCGAGCAGACGATATCGCAAGAGGAATTTAATTTTTGAGCATGCGTAGTAGATTATAGAACCAAAGAATACCCAGTTTTAATGGTCACATTGAAATAAAATTAAAAGAAGCCCCCACCATCAGAGCAAATAATCCAAGCGCTTGCATTTGCCGCTGATTTTGTCATAATTAAGACAGGTTCCTTAAACCGGAAGTCCTAGAATCCAGGTCAAATTCGCCTTTCGCTGGCTAGATGACCGCGGAGGCTTCTGGGTACGAAATTGTCATTGACCATATTTGGGCATTGCATGGGTGTGCTAGATAATTATGATGACGTACCTGTGGCATCATCTTGTGTTTGCTGCTTGACCTCGACTACATCATTGCCAGAGTTATTATCATCATCATCTGCATCGTCATCGTCGCTATCATCGTCGGATTTTTTGTCATCCTTCGGCGCACGCGCAATAGTGCTTCGTGTTTCCAATAAATTGATCGGTTCAAGAGGGCTGTTGCGCCTCTCTCGCTCTGCAAAATACGGAATTCAAAACTGAATGCTTTCAGCATTTGGCTACAATAGTTGGCACTAGCCGAATGTTTGACCGGTTAGAATCCGACGGGCAGGTCGCACGGAACCGGCCTACATTTGCGATTTTGATTGCCATCCAGTTTGATTTCAATGGTATTATAATTTTCAGTCAGTGCTTAGAGCAAACGTAATATCATAAAGAAATATTTTTTTTCAACGGTCAAACCTTCGACCAGTACCCAGACAGATCTTTTTATTTTGCATCGTATACAAAAGTGTACATGGATGAACAGGTCCAAATAACATTTATTTACCCATTATGGATCGTGGAACAGATTTTGAAGTGAGGGGCCCAATACAGACCCCCTCCTCCGGCTCCGCCGTCCGTGCCATGTGTTGGTTGCCTAGCGTTATAGGCTGCTAGCCGGCTGTCCTATGTGCGGGTTAACTCCGGTGTAATAACCATTCCCAGAGGACACCTTTGTGTTCAGTTCTTATTTCATCCTGATTCGTTCTACCAAACAAAGGAAGCTTTGTGACGTAGTTCGTGCGCACTCACAGGTTATTACACGGAGATAAGCCCTATGTGCTTATTCGAAAATTCTTGTTTATTATTCATTCCAAATATTTTCACGCTTTAAAACAGAACATCCCTTTCGAAAGAGGACTGGCTGAATAATCAGCATGAATTATTTTTTCCTTTTACATACGTTTAGCTCAGTGATTACTTGTGTTGACCTATTCCGGTGTCCCTGTCTGTAAAAGTAACGGAGGAGCACGGTTTTGACTGGACTTCTCCTTCCGCCCAAGGGTCATTTTTTAAAGGTTTCTAAAGTTGGGGATTGACATTGGGAGTAGACAATAATTATTCCCAAGAATCTAAATCAAGGCCGTAGCTAGAAAGCTAGCCTTAGTCATCCTTTGTTTTTGTTGGGGGGGGCAAGCAGGTTTTTCTCCACATGTTGACACTAAAACTTTTGCTTCGCTGGGGGGGGGGGGGGGGGGGCTGCGGGCTGCCCCCTCTGACTCTCCGCTAGCTACGGCCCTGTAAATTTTATTGTATTTGAATTGGCTGAAGTTACAGTTTTTCATACTTGTTGTACTTTCAGAATCGGGATCGCTGTTATTTGCAATGCCAAGAATAAGATTTCAAAGACATCTTCAGGAAGGTCAAGTTGTCTACAATTATCAGTATGATCTTAATGAAGACAAAACGAGGGCTAATGTTGTTGGTGAACATTGCCTCTAGTTTAAGTTTCAAACGAATTTACCTTTACACTGCAAATGACATTCGCGTTTTATCCTTCAAAAGATTTTTATATATCGAAATACGTAGTGACTGTTTGAGTCATTCAGATTACATATAATTGGTTTAGAAGAATTAAATCTAGTTTGTTTGTAATGCCTTTTTTCTCCATAAAAAAGACCGTTGACCCTTGATGACTTTAGTTTGGTGGCAAAGCTTTCCAGATACTTTTTGATTGGATGAGTAATGGACTAGAAAATCTGCTTTGTAAAAAAAAGAAAAAGGGAAAACGTTCACCCTAGACTAAGCCCACAACAAACAAAGTAAAAAGGGGTTTAGATAGAATAGCAAGGCTAGTTGAAAATTGCCTTCTGTAGATCAAAATCTGTCTTAAATTTCCAAATATGAAAACTCCCGATATTCCTGTAGTGAGATCTAAAAGCATAAATAGCAGATGACTTGTTTACAAACTGGTGCCATTTTTTTTGATAATGGCAAATTCGCGGGTCGTACCTTCCCAATCTATGCACAGTGACACAGCAAAACAGCACAGCAGAAGCACCGAAGCAAGCCACAATTTTGACATGATGGCAAGACGTCCCTCTAAAAACAAATACAATAGTTTAGTTTAAAAATCATTACCCATGATATATTATGATTTGATCCAAAAATAATCATCATGGACTTAAATCGAGCCTTCAGGCTTTTTGATTAATGGGAGAACGATGTGGGTCGCGAGTAAATAGCAAGAAATTATGATTTTCAACTCGAATTACCTGTAATCCCGTGCTACAGAGATCGTTCGGTCCTGTAGATCGACGATTAACCCTTAGATTCGCGCAGTGTGTAGTCCCGACGGGTCTTAGAGGGTGACGTAATAGAGGCGCGCTCTGAATGGTCGAGTCAGTGATCACTAGCCTCGCCTCACCGGCTTGTTCGCTTCCTCAGTGGTTTTCACTCACAAACAACAGGTTCTTGAGTACTGCCTTTAACACTTCGCAGGAGCAAACGATAAACACACGTGTTTTGTTTTCATAATACTTTTGGGATCATTTCTCAATCGATTGAAGTGCTTATTAAAGAAGAGGTTAATGCGATCTGCCATCAAGACTATTCCTTACAAAAGTTTCCTACAGTCCTCATCATGCACTTCTTGATTGGTACGTTCAGTCTGGCCAGCCAAACAGAGGAGTCTGTCTGGGACGATTTAGATCAACAAATTTATTTATTGAGTCTTAGACAATCTTTGCTATATGGCGGTTTACACCTACAAGTTTAGTTATCGAGTTTTAGACAATCGTTGCTTTGGCTAAGGTCATTTTATCAATTTTATGACTGCTTGTTTGTTTAGAAATATACAGTAAAACAACAAGATTTGTGACCATTTCATTATCGGATTTCTTTATACAACAAAACATTAAAAAGGTTCTTTATGTATTTCTTATTTGGACTAAATGTCGTGACAATATCTACACACAAACTGGATCGGGAAAAATAGAAGAATAATTCGAAACCATCTGCATAGGCAGAAAGGATAGGGTCCTCAGCCTCTCCCCCCTCTCCCCCTATAGTAATTTTCAGGGCTCAGGTAGACCCCCTCCCTGGAATTTTTTAGATTTTTCCTCGGCCCCCTTGGTGCGGAAAATAAATGCAATCAGCAAATCCGTTCTAGCAATACATTCAATAAAGAACTAGGAGACTTTACTGACGAAACTAGGGATACAAAACAACACACGTCTAAGGTGAATCGACTAAATTGATATATTTAATTGTTCTTAATGTGGTCATTCCAAGAAATTGATAACTTTTTTTAAACCAAATCTTGACTGGAGGAATATCATGAAAATTTCGCCAAAAACGTTCTACTTGCCGCCGTTGCAGAATCGCCTTATAACATTAACCTTTTATCACAATCAGGTATTATCTACAGTTCGGGAAATAATTTCTGCTGGGACGAGCTCTGTTTGCGCCGCGCTCTGTTTACTGAAAGCAGACAGAAGTCCATTCTCGAACCCAGAGCTCCCCGTCTCGTCTGCTCGCAGGGGAGGTCTGGGGACATCCCTTTGAGGGCCTTCACTGATTGGCTTATTTTGAACGTTGGGGCATGCGCAGAATGTTGTTTCTCTCCACGGCTCTGTGTCAAAACTCGGACATCTATTTGAGGGCCGTTGCTGATTGGCTGATTTTGAGCGTTGGAGCATGCGCGTCTTTCTCTCGGCGGCTCTATATTAAGTCTCGCGCATGCGTCAGTGGCTGTCACCAGAGCCTCCCCCGCGAGCTTACGAGCCGGGGAGCTCTGGGTTCGATAATGTGAACTCTCCATCGCAGCTCCAAAAACCTTTGAATGCGCATGCGCTAGATCTGACCAAGAACTTGTGTTTTTTGTTAGTGCGCATGATCCAAATACCGCTGTCGGAAATTAATTGTTGGCATCATGAATTTTGTCCATCAAATGGGGCGCCATTTTGGCCGTTCTTGCGGAAATTCAACAACAAACTCCGACGGCGGTATTTGGATCATGCGCATTAACGCACACACAAAAAAAAACAAGTCTAGCGCATGCAAAGGTTTCTGGACTCCCCTTTCGGCCACCACAGGCAACAACGGAGCCGATGGAGAGTTCAGGGACTGGACGAATGCACGTCAAAGAAACACGTCTTGGCCCTGAACACTGGATGTTTCTTTATTCACAAAACGATAAAGAATGGAAAACCAAAACAGAAACGCAAGATATACCAAAGTTTCGAACCTTTATTTCGGTCCTTCTTCAGGGCGACTCCTTCACAAAACCAAATGCGAATTTATACAGCACAGATGCTAGACTAAACTGCGTGTTATTCTTGGTTCGAACTCATAGCAAAATAAAAGTTTATTTTTCTTTTAACAGAACTTAAAATAACTTTTTATTATACACAAACAAACGTCAATTTTATAGTTTGCAAACTTAGCTTGCAAAATACACACGAGTACATCGACACTATGTACTTGATACTCAAAGTAAATTTCGTATGACTTTGAAAACGGCTCGCATTCCAAGTGGCCGTAACCGTGCCGTGATAGGAATAAAGCGATCAGGGGCGCTTTCTATTGACAACAATGTCTGGTTCGAGTTTCCGTAATTTCTCCCCGGGTTTGGCGCTTTCCAATTGACTTCTGACCGAAAATTCCGTGATTTTTCACGATCATACGAAATTTGCTCTAGGTTCATGCACATATTTCCCATGCAATCCAATCTACTCAAACTCCTTGCGCTTCATCCCAGGGACTATTTACTTCCTCTTCCTCTTACAGCACATTGCAGGGCAGTTGGTTGCGCACGAGTTTGGTTGACAGGTAGGGGGGCACATTGCAGGAACGGGAGGTGGTGGTGGCACTTGAATAGGTGGAAGTGCCATCGGCATAGAGGGTGGGGCTTGGCAGCAAGAAGGCGCACATGATTGTTGACACTGACTCTGGACAGGCATGGCTATAGGCATGGGTGCGGGAATAGGCATGGCCATAGGCATTTGCATGGGCATAGGCATAGGCATAGCCATGGGGGCGGAGGCAGCGCAACAGCTTTGGCTACAAGAAGGGGCACATGAAGGTGCGCAGGATGCAGCACATGATGGTGGAGGGCCTTGAGGAATCCGAGGGGGGAGTTTAGGGGCTCTATAGGGTGGGGGAGGAATCGCGGGCTCTGGTTCGTATCTTGGACGTTCGTGCCAACGTTCTACAGGTGCGCAATTTGGTTTAGGTGGGTAACATGGAGCACCTAGAAGATAATAGAATATCTCAGTGTTTGAAAGCTGTTGAATGACAAAGCTGACAGGGGGCGTAACTATTAGCGACCCTTAAAATGTCCCTTTTGGAAATAAGTAAGTGTTGACGATGCTAGCGTTATAATTTTGATTATTCCTCACTGGTCTGGCCACTAAATTCCACAAAACAGTTTGGCCAGTAATGCCCAGTAGTTCAATGTTCATTAGTAACTCGCGTACTCAAACAATGAGCTCATTCAAGACCTCCTATCCAGACAACTTCATGAGACTATTAATTTAGTAAGTTAGTAGCTATATACTTTATAGAGGATCACTGTAAATTTCCTACCTCCTGCTCCACCGTATGCTCCACCGCCTGCACCGCCTCCTGCTCCTCCGCCTGCACCGCCTCCTGCTCCTCCGCTGCCCGCTCCTGATGCGGCACCCCCTTCTTCACCGGCACTGCCTTCAGCGCCATTTCCTCCTGCTGCTCCGCCATTGCCACCGGCGGCGGCGGCTCCAGCTCCAGATGATGCTCCCGCTATTTTAAACGTGAATCAGGGAATAGTTAATCGTGATATTCTGAATGTCAGCTTTTTAGAACAGGCTGTATGAAGTGAACACAACCAGAGCATGCAACAAAGTAAAAGCGGTAATGAGCCCCATGGGTGGATGTAATGGGATGAATAGCGCTGTTCACGCTGACGTTATCCATTGTTATTAATGTGCCAACCAGAGATCTTTTGGTTCACAGAGCAAAAGGGCGCTATTCAATCTACGGTTGGCACATTAGCATTACAGTGAATAGCGCTATAGGGTGGCTATGCAACCCCACATTCGCTTTTTATGGAATATAAGTGTTGTTCCTAGCGAAGCCCCTTTCCGTTCCTGGAGGCGCCGCTGAGGCCGCACAAGGACCTCCATCTAGCAATATACGAGGCGGTCGTGTGTTAAGAGGTTAAATGAGCCGGGGGGTTGTTCACCTGACGTGTATCAGGATATAGAAAATGCATGGTATGATTTTCAAACGGGGAATTCGTCGGAATCCACCAGCCTACGGGCTTGCTTACTTAATGAAATGCATTTGCTTACCAGCATCAAAATCTGCGCTGCTCTCTCCTACGTCACTCTTCTTGGACACCTCTGTCATAAAAGTGAGAATTTGGTTGATATGTTACTATATAGGTGGGCCAATCGTGTCGTCACAAAAACTTTACACGCGGGCAAGCTAGCGAAAACCTATCGTTACCACTGGAGGGCACTCGTATGACTGTGAAAAGTGTCGTGGCAAAGATGTGCAACGCTGCGACCGTGCCGCGACTATGCGATTTCATTCCGTATCTACAGCAGACTAGGTTCCGTACTGCGACCGCGACCGTGCCGCGACTATGCGATTTCATTCCGTATCTACAGCAGACTAGGTTCCGTACCGCGACCGCGACCGTGCCGCGACTATGCGATTTCATTCCGGTTCTACAGCAGACTAGGTTCCGTACCGCGACCGCGACCGTGCCGCGACTATACGATTTCATTCCGGTTCTACAGCAGACTAGGTTCCGTACTGCGACCACGACCGCGACCGTGCCGCGACTATGCGATTTCATTCCGGTTCTACAGCAGACTAGGTTCCGTACTGCGACCGCGACCGTGCCGCGACTATGCGATTTCATTCCGTATCTACAGCAGACTAGGTTCCGTACCGCGACCGTGCCGCGACTATGCGATTTCATTCCGTATCTACAGCAGACCAGGTTCCGTACTGCGACCGCGACCGTGACCGTGCCGCGACTATGCGATTTCATTCCGTATCTACAGCAGACCAGGTTCCGTACTGCGACCGCGACCGTGACCGTGCCGCGACTATGCGATTTCATTCCGTATCTACAGCAGACTAGGTTCCGTACTGCGACCACGACAGTGCTACGCCGTGTCATGGCACTTTTCACAGTCATACGAAATCTGCTCTGGTCTAGATTGAGGTGAATAAAAACGCGTATTTAAGGACGTTCACCACGGTGGTCACCACCACGTAAGGAAGCATTCATTATTTATGCCAGGGGGTGGGCTGGCAAGAATTAAGGGGAGGCCATATTAAATTTGGTACGTTCAAGTAGGGGGTCACCAGAAAATATGAAAACAACTGTGAGGGGTCATCTACGTTTTTTGGAAGCAGTGACATACAAGAGGATGCACGTCTGTAAAATTACAACAAACTATTCATGTGGCGCAGTCATAGGAAATTGCAATGTCCTAATTAAATACAGGAAATGGTCTTGGTATCTACATGCCCCAACATTTCGTCCTGATCTAAGGGGAGGGGGGGGGGGCTTTCATTATTATAAAAAAATTACCTAATGGGGCTTTGAAGTTTTTTACTGGTACTTGGAAGGGGGTCAAGAACGTTTTTGGGGCTGTATGAAAAATCTTGCCAGCCCACCCCCTGGAATAAATAATGAATGCTCCCTAAGTCATATACTAGCTTCGTCCCGTGGTTGGTTTGAAATTGTTTCGATTCTGATTGGCTAAGTGTGTAAGGCACTCATCTAAAGGTTCGATAAAGGTATCCATGAAAAAATATAGTTTTTCTTACGGCTTGGCTCGGGTCCTTCCTCGTCCTCTTCCTCCTCGTCATTGTTCTCATCCTCATACGCATTGACAGACTCTTTGTCCGACTTGTCTGCTATGTCGTCCGAGGAGGAGTCATCGTCGGCATCTAAGAGAGGAAGAACATGGGAGCGTCACTATGATTTCTATAGGTCAGTCCCATGATTTGTATAGGAGATCCATGATTTGTATAGATCATCCCATGATTTGTATAGGTCATCGCATGATTTGTAAAGAAGATCCCATGATTTGTATAGGTCATTCCATGATTTGTATAGGTCATCCAGTGATTTGTATAGGTCATCCAATGATTTGTATAGGTCATCCCATGAATTTTATAGGAAAGCCCATGATTTATATAGGTAATCCCATGATTTGTATAGGAGATCCCATGATTTGTATAGGTAATACCATGATTTGTATAGGTCATTCCATGAATTTTATAGGTAATCACATGTTTTGTATAGGTCATCCAATGATTTGTATAGGTCATCCAATGATTTGTATAGGTCATCCCATGGATTTTATAGGAAATCCCATGATTTATATAGGTAATCCCATGATTTGTATAGGAAATCCCATGATTTGTATAGGTAATACCATGATTTGTATAGGTCATTCCATGATTTGTATAGGTCATCCCATGAATTTTATAGTTAATCACATGATTTGAATAGGTAATCCCATGATTTGTATAGGTCATCCCATGAATTTTATAGGTAATCACATGATTTGTATAGGTAATCACATGATTTGTATAGGTCATATACATATACATATGAGAACAAATGGATCATCAGGCTGAAATTTGTCATTTTAGATACGGACGTCTTATTCAGCCTGACTCTGAAATGGGCTGTTTTTATATGCAGGTGTTTACTGTATTTGGCATATTACCAGCGAAACATTTCACGATTGATACTTGTGCCAAAATATCACGTACAAACCATGCGATTATTGTTTATAGAGCGGATTTCAGATGACTGTCGCGAGTAATTTGCAATTACTTTGTAATTACTCCTATACGTTTTATTCAGAATTGGTGTAATTGATTTGCGATTGGTTTCACTACAGTCATGTGAAAACCGCTTTATTATGACCAAAGACATTTACTGACTTTGGAATCACACTGACCACTTTGAAATCACCCTGCAATCACATTCCTCTTAGCCAATCAGAATGCAGTAATGCCTTGATGAGCTTGGTCCTTTAAAAGAGCGTTGGTCAGTTGCCAGTTTATCAGCCTAGCAACATACCAATTCAAAGAAAGCATCCATTTCCATCGGCTGATTTAAGTAGTGTAGTGATTTTGCTTTGGCTTTTAGTCAGATTTTTTAAACAAAGTAAACCGAAAAAGTAGGGAGTAGATCTCTGCTGTCCCATACCACCCATCTTACTCAAAACAAAACGTGGTCTGGCATGTGGCTTTTGCCTAGAGTTTGCCTAGCCACGGGATAAATTTGTTGTGGGCTCCTGGCATAGTATCTCCTGCTTTCTTTGAATCAATTCAATCAGAGGCAGATGTAGTATTTTGTAGTGAATTCGAAGACGAGATTTCGATAGGTGTGACACAGCCTTAGAATATAAGTGAAGATTGTCATCCCAAGTGGGCGTCCCGAACTGAGCACTACATCTCCCACTCCCAAACGCCCCTCCTCCTTCCCTCGCACCCCTCCCTGGGCGATATAGATTAACTTTGACCTTCTCACCCGTGAGTATTCGATATATAACCTACCTTTTATTGGAAGAGCATTACAATATACTAAAAACACCAACAGCAAGCTGCACGCCAGTTTGAAAGACATCGTAGCAGTCCTACGAACAATAAAGATTTCCAGCTTTTGTCAAGGTCTATAAATTACTTATTTTAAATTTGTATTGTGTCGTCTACAATGACCGATAAACTTGTGATCACTATAGGCCAATAACAACCTTAAGAACTCATTTTTAAACTGTGTAAAAATGATAGACGAATTGCAATCGAGATCGAGAGAAAATTTGAAAATGATCAGAGATAAGCCATGCCATATGTATTTTTGATAAACTTCATAAGGTGTTGACTATCGCCAAATAAACCTTACACATTAATGAGACGCTACTTGGTTATCGCATGAACATCAAACAAAGTTTAAAGTTGAACTGTGAATCATCATTTGAATTGAAATCAGCATTTACCTTCTCCCGGTGTTGTTTATGAAGGAGAAAATCCAGCCAGCGAAAGGATGTGATTTTCTTCACTTGGCTATTTTAAGTCGCAGGTACTTGCCACCTCAAACTGGTGGTCAAATCTAGCTGCGCATGCGCTGCAACGTTTCGGTACAAGGTGCAATGTCTATTGTACGTTGTGTGAAACTGTTTGAAATAGCTCGAAGGATTTCTGTTTTTGTGAAAGCAATATATGTTTTTTATTTTTAAATTGTAATTTTTAAACTTTTCACGCGGTGTTTCATCCTTAGTGGTGCGTTGCTTGTTTTTGACAATCGGCTGAAAGGAAACGGTCACAGTCTGCTAGTTTTCGGCCGCCTCGTGATGTCGAGGCTAAGAAGCACGCCTATTTCAAAGTCTTGCTTCTTACTTTGGCGGTAGCTGATATCTGTTGTGAAACAAAGGTCTTCTTTCGAAGTGATTGTGCAAATTGGTTAATTGTTCGGCCCCTTCGTTATAGGCAAAACCGTTTCTTCGCGCTGTGGTTTGATTTTGCTTTTTCTGTGCCGCCAGTCAAACCATCTAAGCCAATCAGGATCTCGCCTAGTGCAGTCGACTGGGTTTTCGCGACAAGGCAAGGAAGGATCTGATTGGCTTAGATTGTTTGACTGACGGAACAGAAAAACCCAAAATCCTAAACGCAAAGTGCCGTTTTGAAAATGCGAAGCGCGAAACAACGACTTTAAGTATAAATATGCAATGTTATTCTTTGTTATCCATTATGGAAAGACGTCAAAACAATTCTACTTCTTAGAAATACTTCGAATTCTGAATGCAAATACCTCACGTAAAATAGAGGCCTATCAAAAAGGAAGCCCGTCAAGTCCTTGCCCTGTTTTGCCCTTGTTCAGGCCACACACAAGTTACCATCGTTCATCACGCCACACTCATGTTGTGCATCATAGGTCATAAGGTCACACACAAGTTACGCAGTATCGTTTATCACACCACGCTCATGTTGTGCACCATCTGTCATCATGCAGGTCATACACAAGTCAGGCCACACACACGTTACGCACCATCGTTTATCACGCCACACTCATGTTGTGCACCATCTGTCGTCAGGCCACACACAAGTTACGCACTATCGTTTATCACGCCACACTCATGTTGTGCACCATCTGTTATCAGGTCACACTCATGCTGAGCACCATCTGTCATCTTGCAGGTCACACACAAGTTACGCACTATCATTTATCACACCACACTCATGTTGTGCACCATCTGTCATCAGGCCACACACAAGTTACACACTATCGTTCATCACGTCACACTCATGCTGTGCACCATCTGTCATCTTGCAGGTCACACACAAGCTACGCACTATCGTTTATCACACCACACTCATGTTGTGCACCATCTGTCATCAGGCCACACACAAGTTACACACTATCGTTCATCACGTCACACTCATGCTGTGCACCATCTGTCATCTTGCAGGTCACACACAAGCTACGCACTATCGTTCATCACACCACGCTCATGTTGTGCACCATCTGTCGTCAGGCCCCTATGACACACAAGATCAGGACCATCGATCATCATACCACCCCTACACTTAACTCAATTTGAGCAGCGTCTTCAATCAAGCCACACTCGTGTGTGAATATACCTGTTTTTCAAAGTTGTGCAACAGTAATGAAGCGTAGAAAAGTGATTATTTCTTTATTTCTCTATACAGTACTTCAAACCATATTGTAGCTTAGTATCCTTAATAGAACAAAATGCTAACTAAACTAGCTCATGAATCAAATGTGTTTATAACTAAGATTAAATTATCATTAACGTGTTAGTACGTTAGAATAGATTAGTAGCGCTTTATTATATTGATTATATAGCATCTTGTATAACAAAAGACTGGTATTTCTAGGAAAACATTTAAAGTTGTCATGGCAACTGTCAAGTGACGTTTTCGATTATTTTTTATTGCTAGACTACGATCTAAGACGTTTTTATGTTATGCTAAAGGCTGGTTCACAATAGCGGCAAACGGCAAAAAATAACAGAAAAGCTCAGGATTTTTCCCGCAGCATGTTAACATTGTTTTATTTCTACAATATTGTGTCCTTGTTGAAGTATATTTTCGCTTTCGAGTGCACAGCTGTTTCTGACTAGTCATAGAGTTTGAGCATGCGCATCAAATACCCTCCTTCCAGACCAACTTTCGGCCGAGTGCGTTCGGTCTCCCTGTGGTGGCAAGAAGAAGGCCTGGTGTTTGACAAGGAAAATCGTGGCATTCGCGCGTTCGATTTCAGTTCGAACGGGTTTTGGATGTTGTCAGAGAATTAATCTCACTGTTCGATATGATTTTGTCCTATATTTCTACTGTTAAGGCAATATTTTGTCTTCTCCAAGTACTGGTGTCGATTTCAGCTAGTTCCCAAAGTCGAATTTTCGACAAGAAACTGTAAGAATCCTGAAGTTTTCCCAACAACCTCGCCAACTGTTCTGGAATCTTCAATCTTTCTCCGAGAGATACCGACCAACTTATCCGTGATACGCCGACAGAATTTTCTGCAGGTAATTTTTGAAACTACTGTACTTTACATATGCCAATTCAGTATTATCTTCTTGTAAATTTCATGTCATTTAACTTGTTTGTTGTTCCAAACTTCTATCTACAATTTTGCCCTCTGGTCACGCTTTGTTGTGCAGTGGCTTAAGTTATTCTTGTATTTTTGTATTTTTACGTTTAGCTTATTCGCTTATCTTCAAAATTGGAGTTATTGCATGCTTGCAGTGCTTCCCTCCTGATTGTCTTGACTTAACCAATTTTAGGGGAAGCTGTGAGAGTATTTCTGAGATAAAATGAATTTTAGAATTGTCATGGAAGTTTATAATTCATTTACAATTGTTTACAGTAATATTATGGCAGCCAAATCCAAGACCAGACTAATGTGATCTGTCATATGGTGCAACTTGGGAAATAATTTGTCTCTGGCATCTATTTTTGGTATGTAGCCATTAATGTCAATGCAAGTTTCTAGAATTTTTCTTTTCACATTGTGGGGGAATTTCCACAGAGCAAGGCTCCAATTAATTCCGAAGTATTTGTAGTAGGTTAGTGTGGGATTCCCAAGTATTTGTAGTAGGTTAGTGTGGGATTCCCAAGTATTTGTAGTAGGTTAGTGTGTTATGATGGATTGAGGGTACAGTGTGGACATGACTACTTTTCTGCAAAGAAACTCGAGCAGTCGCTGAACAGTCTGAGTTTGATCTTGTATCCACTGCAGACAAAGTGGATTGTTTTCTGGGGGTATCATTATTTTACTGCTATATGAATATGCATGCTGGATGTGATGATAGGTTAAGCAGGGTCTGAGTTTACATTTACAAATTTATTTGAAAACAAAAATAATTGAATGGAAATTTGCCTGTTTTTTAAGTACCCTATATCAGAAATGGTCTCTGGAATAGAGCATATTCCAGATGGCTGTCATAACTCACAATAACTATGCAGTCAATCATATAAATTTTTGATTAAAATTGGATTTAGTTTCACTACTGCATCACATGAAATCAGCTCTACATCCGTATGTACTATAATGTACTGACTCATTGTATGCTTCCTTCCAGGTTGCTGGAGCTGTCAGCTACATCCTGCTTCTGCTGATTAAATTGGGCCAGGGACAATATTGACGGAGATAGCAAACACCTTTGTAGACTTTCATAGATAGTGAATACAAACATAATGCCTGCTGCATTTGGATGGGGTTGGGGAGACATTGAAACTTTCATGGGCCCAATCCTTTTGCCGCCCAGCTTTATTTAAATGTTGTTTTTAGAAATGGTTCTATAGTGCCATGGCAAGTTATCTAGCCTGAATCAAAGATAAATTGTATGTGTGAGCTAGCTTCTTTTACAGTAAATATATCAAGTCATTATGCACCAAACCAGTGAGGACTTTATTGTGATACTAAAGGCCACACATGGGCATATTATATTACCCGTATCAGTCTTCGAAGGAGTGAAGGAACAAAACAGACACTCCTCTCTAAAATCCTGGATTTGCCTCTGTACTGTTTACAGTACTTTACACACAATCATTGTAATACTGTAGAGACGTAAGCACTTCTAGTCAGGAGGACATACACATTGTAACCCACTGGGATTGGAATCAAGGAGCAATTTTCAATCACTTTGTAATTACTCTTATAAGTTTTATTTCAATTGGGGTAATCACTTTGTGATTGGTTTCACTAAAAGTCATCTGAAATAGACCTCCTCGGCTTGGGCATAATGGTGTCCCATTTCAGATTACGTCGCATTCATTTGAATAATCTTTCTTTGTCTGGGCTGCTTCCATATTCATATATCCTATTTTTCTGCCCAGCAGAAAAACAAAGAAAGAATACTCATGGGAATGCCACATGATCTGAAATGGGCAAAACAAACAGGCAAGCTAAGGAGGTCTGTTCACTCCAACATGTACATTTACATTTCATGGGCATCTAAAACTTATAGATAATTGTGGGAAGTTCATCAAATAATGCATATGGTGTATGTTTTATTTCACTCTCATTATCTTGTGTTTTTTATGCACCATTGGTACTTGATACTAGGCTACCATAGCTGTTGAGCCTAAAATGTACACCATATGTATTGACTGTAATACTGTAGAGTCCTACTTAGCCATAGGGGCTACAGTGGGAGTTCTAACATTGACAGGAAAAAGTATACCATGTTTAAGTAGGAACAATATTTACACAGCATTTTGATTATGGCTGTCATGATTTTTTTTCAGAAACTTGAAATGCCTAAGCACATTAATCCCAATAGTATAATTACAACTGAAGGGGTTCTTAATGTAACCAGGGTGGGTTTGATAGGTTTAGCTCATAACTTGGAGGGAATTGTAGGAAATTTTGCTTCCAGTCAGAAGGGCATACACATTTTTCATAGGAGGGGGGGGGGGGGAATAAGTAAAACTGCACCACTTGAAAATTTTCATCCAATGTTTTCACTATAATCACAAGGAAAATATAATATTCTAGATTTCCTCTGATTTTCACATGAGCTCTCCTGTTACGAGAGTGATTCCTATAGATGTATTCCCCTCAAATTTGTCTTTAACAAGTACCGGGGGGCGCATTTTTCATGGGGGGGGGGGGGCTTAGGTAAAAATGGATTAGGGGGCAGAAATATGTGGAATGTATAGACAATCTCTCAATGAAATATAAGTTGACATTATTGATTGACATTATCAATCATCCATATTTCATTTAACTCGCTGAGATATTTGGTGCATCTGTGACGCAGATGGCTCGGTTGGTTTCCGCACAAGCGACACTACGCATGTAATAAAGTGACGTGTTGTTCTATGAAGGCGCTGCACCGTAAGAAAGAAAAAAATTATTTTAGGAAATCCAGTCGGCGTATCATAAATTTTTTAGCTCGCATGTATCCACAAAAGCCTAAATTATATTCTCGATATTAGCGTTGTTTTGAGAAAACTTCAGAACTTCTGAAGGAGCTTGCTTTTTTCTTCCTTGATCAATAGCGCTAAATAGTAACGCGAAATTCTATGCTCCAAACAAAGTGCGTTCATAACAGTTTCTTTGTCATGATCTGGTCATGTATTTTGCCCATATGACAGTTTAAAAACTTTCCTCATTGGAGCAATAAAAGAAAATACGAGAAAACAGCGTGAAATATTTTTTTACTCGCCTTTTAGTGTCAGCCTCCCGCTAGTCACAAATCAAAACTCCCGCCATCTTGAACGCTTCTGTGCAATGCCGCTGGCTATTTGAGCCCGCGAACCCTACGCATGCTCAGACTCTAATAACGAAAATCCCGGTCCCGAAACAGCTGTGAGTGGGAGAATTTCGATCTCGTGACGCCGTGCTTATGTTATGTCGCTAGTGTGAACTAAGTCTGATATTTTACGTAAGTTGTTTCGGGATCAAGCCCGCCTTGTGCATCCAACAGATAAACAAACCACGAAAATCTCCAATACTTATATCGGAATCAAGTCACGTCGATAGCGCGCTCTACTGCCGCGTGAGGTCAAGTCACGCAATACTTACTGGTTACTAAACTATGAAATACCGGCGAATATTTCATGTGCAATCTATTTTTGTACAAAATAATAAATTTCGAGTGAAATATCCGCCAGCACATCAAATAGCCATATTATCCTCAAATTATTACAAACTCAGTCAAAACTACGATTGCAAGGAAGTCCATTACAAACCGCTCTGTCATTCATACGAAATGCTTGTCTCTTATTGGACAACGTCTTATGTTTATAGGATACTCCTCGATACTGTATGTATACGCGAGTGTCACGAGGCATGGCCCAGAGCAGCTGTTAAAAAGAAGCTATTTGCGGATATGTACAAACGTGACAGGTTTAATCAGAGCCGTGTGAGGCTAACCTCTCTTCTTGCAGCAAGATGTAGAGCATGACGGCATAAGTGATGATGACATGCATAATGGTGCGCTTGGGTAGCACCCGGGGGCACATAGGGAGGGAGCCATAGGCATGGGAGCAGCCATCTGCTGTATGCCGCCGTACTGGACAGGGACTGAATAGGAGGACCCCATCATGGCTGCCCCTCCGCAGCAACCAGCAGGCTTCTTGGAATTCTTCTTGACCTTAACTGGCTTCGGTAGTGGAGGTGCTGGTGGTATCTGCATCCACTGAGGTCCTTCTTCGCAACAGCCCGAGCAGGTAGTTGGGCAAGGGGATACACCAATGCACGAAGGCGCGCACAGAGAACCACTATATTGGATAGGGGCACCATAGAGAGAGCCCTGGTGTGGCATAGCGGGACCATACTGGGTACCGTACTGAGGTACGCCGTACTGGGACGCGCCATACTGGGACGCTCCACCGTAATGGGTTGCACCACCGTAATGAGATGCACCGTATTGGGTTGCACCACCGTACGGGGACGCACCGTACTGGGTTGCACCACTGTAATGGGACGCTCCACCGTACTGGGGCGCACCGTACTGGGATGCACCGCCGTACTGAGTTGCACCATATTGACCCCCAAGAGTAGAACCATACTGAGATCCATACTGAGCGCCATATGTGCCGGACTGCTGGCCATATGGTGTAGAGGTGCCATACTGTGGGCGGTTTTGTTGGGGCCGTTGTTGTTGTTGTTGTCGAGGACGATATTGCGGTCCAGTAGGTGGACGATATTGCGGTCCAGCAGGTCTCTGAGCGTAAGGTGTTCGTGCTCCGTATGGCGGTTGCCCATACTGGTTGCCATACCGGCTTGATTGTTGAGCACCGTATTGAGTCTGTTGACCATATCCGCCAGCCGGTTGGGGATATCCGCCAGCCGGTGGGTGATATCCGCCAGCCGGTGGGTGATATCCGCCAGCCGGTGGGCGATATGCTTCAGGGTGCTGTCGCATGAATGCGTCGTTTTTGGCCTTCTTAGGAGTTTTGGGCTTAACTGGAACAAATCAATGGGAGAAATCAATGGAAGAAATACTGACAGCTGTCCATTGAATCACACTTCTCTGCTTACAATGATTCGTCCAATCTTCAATGGAAATTTATAGTTCAGCATGAGGGCAAAACTTTCAATTCAATTCAATTCAATTCTATGACTTACTGGGTGAAAGAGAGCACGCGTGACGTTCTATGATTTATATACCGACATAACTTAGTAATGGTCTGGAGTCGTAAGTGCAACAATCCTTTGAGTGTCCTTGTTTTCTATGAAAACCTATTTTTCTTTGCCAGGCTGAACAGGTTCTTTGGTATTTGATGCCAAATTTCAGCCTGTAGGTTCTGAAATCACCAATAAGGTTCTTAAATGAGGCTTTTGCTGTATTTGTAAACAGCTGTTTGCAGTGCACTTACTCGCTAACTCATTTCCTCCCATCAATTTCCTATCATGCTCACCTGTTTTCGCAGTTACGCAGACTAAAGCGGCGATCATTATTATGATGATCTTCATTTTGTCCACGGCTAACCTGTGGAAGACCACAAAAGATGGGCTTAAAAGATATGAATTGAGGTTATTGACAAGTTTATCCATGTCCCGCCCTCAAATATTTAAAGCAAAGACCCGTTTCAAACGTAGTTCTTTTGCCGCGTCGAATCTAATTGTTAGAAATTTCATCCGCAGCTTAGAGGACACTTTCTTTAGTGCAAGGTAAATCTAGATTAATTATAGCAAAACATAATGGAATGTAAAGTTTAATTTATCTGTTTAGTTTCCCTTGGATTGTAAAATCGAAGAAAAACAATGGACTGAATTAAGCATAGGACGTAAACCGGTCTAATTATGAGCCGTTCTTATTGCAAATGAGAACCTATTGTCTCTATTGTCTAAGTTCATTTGCATTAGGAACGGCTCATGATTAGATCGGCGTATGACAGCATTACCATTTTATACTTTAGCCATTTTTTGCTGCAATTGGGTATGAATTGCCTGAAGGTTACTCTGCGAGACCTTAGATTCGACGCGGTAAAAGATGAACGTTTGAAGTCTTGTTTTTTTATCTTTGCTTCTGATCTTTTCTGATCTTTGCTTCTAGACTAATATCAATCTATATTCTAACAATCTTCGTTCCATTTATATCGCAACAAACAAAACCTCCTTACCTTTTAAAACAAGGGAAGCTTGGAGGGTTTTTAGGAGGTAGCTCTTCTCGCTCTAGCAGGTGAAGTCTCTTCTTCGTGAGCGACTTTGAGATAAGGTAATCAGTTTGTTATTTTGTTATACGACATGTTATTTTTCGTGTTTTTAAATTCACGTTAACGTAAATTTACGTAAGTAAAAACACCAAAGAACTTTGCATAGGAAGACTTCATTTCATATCTTTCTTTATAAACGTTTACCTGGTTTTCCTGTAAGAAAATAGTGCAGAACATTTTGCTATTAAAAAGGCTTCGGATTAAGGCAATTAGGGTGTTTCGGTGAGTTTTTGTTATTTTTTGTTAGCATTCTAGAGTTGACCCAATTTTGTCTTTTTCTTTTTTAGTAAAATCAGAGAATAAAACTATTTATGTGTACAATCTCAAATTTTAGCAAAAATAACTGAGATTAGAAAGATGACATTAAATGCTTTTGTATTCTTCTAAGAGACCTATTTTTTGTTGATTTGTTGGAACGAAAATATTTAGAGCACCAAACAAATCGCATTCCGTTATTATAGGGGCACCGGCATATTGCCCTGTGTCTGTGAAATTAAACAAGAATTGTTATTAATTATGTTAGAATATCGTGAAAAATAAGGATACACAAAATATTACATCATTGAGATGAGCTATCAAGTCCCTGACGTCATTTGGTGAACTAATGCGCATGCTCCTTCCGTTTTAGGTTTTTCTACGCATGCTCAGTGTATTTAGGCAGTGTGATTCGCTGTTAATTTTACAGATGTTTTCGTTGATGTTTTTGTCGATATTTTTATGAAGACGATCCTTTTCAGACTTTAACAAAACATGAGAGAAAATGGGCTTTGAGATGTTTGACACGAAGTTTCACATTATAAAAGTGATGCACGTTCATAAATTGAATGCAAGGTATACTGTGCCTATCAAAGGTTTCTAAAAAATGCTCCTGATCTTTAAAACGAATATTTTAGCCGCAAGGAGTATACCAGTTGATAAAAACAGTCGTCGGTTAGATATTATCCAAGGGGAGACGATTAACACGATCTCGTTCCTGCTGCCAATGAGAAGGCGTTAAAATTAATCATCCAATGATAGGAGGCCCCGAAACTCCGCCTTTGGGACTGACGTTTTTGATTGATAGAACTGAGAATCCTAGCAAGTGTCCCCAGGGTGAAGTTTCAGAAAGAAACAGAGCAAGACAAGAATCACTGAGTCAAAACCAACTACCACTAAAATAACCAAAATACGACTGAACTTGGCTCGAAAACATGGAAACTTCACCCTGGGACCAGGGTAACAGGCCGACAACACGATGAGATATCCGCCCGATAAACAACTCCGTCGATCGAATATCAAATTCCATAGTTGAACCAGGACAAAATTCAACATGGCTATCATGGCTGTCGCTCTTCGTATAAACATGAGTTCAAACTCAAAACATTTTTTTAATGGAACTTTAAGCCTTGATAGATTAACTCAAGAACATTCACACGATACTACTCACATTTCTTCACATTTCTGCGCCATATCTTGTATAGAGTTTCGCTAAGCCAATCGCCGTTGTGCGATTAACTGAAATATCACTTCGGATCGGTTAACTGAAATATTATTTCGGATCGGTTTGCTCTTTCCTTTTGTTAGTGTCTTGAGAGAGGTCGACTCATCCGCTCGCAAATCTAGGGGAGGGGCAAGGGGGGCCGGTGCACCCCCTTTCCAAGTTTATAGGAAATGTATGCATTTTCGTTTTATATTATATGATGGCGCCCCTCCTTGGGCCGTGTGCCCCTCCCTTCACAAATTTCTGGTCCGCCACTGACATCCACAACTACTCTACTTTCCTTCCAGAGTACAATAGTGAGTAATTTGCAATTTCGTTGTATCCAGACACTCAGAATTGGTGCTGAATCACTTTTGCGATTATTTTCACAACAGTCACCTGGAAGACGCATCGTAAACTATTCTCTCTCTCGTGGTTTCATTTACTTAGTTACTGTGGAATAAGTGGTGGCACTATACCATAATTTCCGTGTACCTTTATCAAGTTTTTAAAGGAACTTGGTATGTCTTTGATTAAAGTGCCACTAAAGGCAGAAGTCAACTACATTTCATCAAAAAGATCTATTATCCAAAGGAACAGTAGCGAAAGAAAAATGTGTTTACCGCGCGCCGTTAATATTTTATTGATTTTTGAATATTTCCGATTGGTGATTTTTTTCGTCAAACTATGCGTTTCTGCATCCTGCGGGGTGAACAATGGTTCCTGTGACGCATGAAGAAGACATAGAAAGTAGAACAAAGACAACGAAGAAGACAATGAAAGAAGAACAAATACCTTCTTTGTTGTATTTTCTATGTCTTCTTCGTGCGTCATAGGAACCATTGTTCTGAAGAACTTCTCCCCCAAGATGCATCGCGCATAGTTGAACGAAAAAAAAAACGCCAATCGAAAGTATTCAAAAATCAATAAAATATTAACGGCGCCGTAAAGCACATTTTTGTTTCGCTACTGTTCCCTTGGATAATGGATCTTTTTGATGAAATGTAGTTGACTTCTGCCTTTAGTGATCAAAATAGTTGCCTCCTAGAAATTTCGCGCTTCCATGATTATTTGAAAATTTTGTCCCTGACGGAACCCGCGAGGAGGCTCTGCTGATAACAATTGACGCATGTGCGAGATTTGATACAGAGTTGCTGAGGAAGAACTTTCTGCGCATGCCCCAAAGTTCAAAATCAGCCAATCAGCGACATCCCTGAAATGATCGTGTTTTCGTTCACTTTAGAGTGATACAATTCGCGTAAAACTTTGAAAACAATGCTTTGGATGTTTTAATGCAGTCTCCTAAATGCAATTCTACATACTTATGTCATATGCCGTAGACCTGAAAGGGATTCACCTTTTGCCCCTTTCTCTTGGCATAAAGGAATCCTGGTGCGCAAACTCTATACTATCACATCTGACCTTTCTGATCTGACTCACCCATGATATTGTACGCAGTTTATGTGGAAAATTCAATACGACTACGAATGCCTGTCACTCCTCATAGAAACAAGCGTTCACACTCACAAAGTTTTTTCCATGGACATTTTTACATTAATTACCCTGCAAGCAAAGGTTTCTTTCTGTTAGTCTTTTATTCGCAAGCAAAGTTGTTCCCGTGTCTGGTATTTCGCATGGCTGTTTTTTATTTGCACCAGAGGTTTCTCTCGGGTGCAAATGAAAAGAAATACCGCCGCGAAATACCAGACGCGCTAGCTAATAAAAGACTGACAGAAAGAAACCTCTGCTCACAGAAGAGTAACTTTCGGAAAGTTCATTAGTATAAAATGATAATGCAGTAATGGTGTCATAGAATCGACCACATTACTTGTGGGACTCTTGTCAAAATGTCTTTAATTCCATCACAGTTTACTTTACAAGAAAAGCACATAACCTATTTATAACACTGAGAACATCCTCAACCATGACTTCATCCTTGAATCCCCAGATACCGGGACCTTAATGCGATTATCCAAACGCTCCGGTTAATAGGCCCGTCTTAGTGGCGGTTCCTCTTACAGCATGGCGGCTGCGCGGCAAAGGGGGCAGACTGGCATAGGGGGGAGCAGGGTGCGGCCATAGGCATAGGCATAGGCATTGGCATGGGCATAGGCATGGGAGCAGCCATGGGCATCTGCATAGGCATCTGAGGGGCACAGGGGGCCTGCATGGGGGCTCCACACGGGGCTGCTTGTTGCATGGGGGCCATCATTGGGGGCTGCATCATAGTTTGACCACAGGGGGACATAGGGGGAGCACCACATGGAGCCTGGGGGACACCGAATGGGCTAGGGAGCTGTTGCTGTTGGAATGGGGCGCCAAATGATGTCTGACCGTATTGTGTCTGTCCGTAGGCTGCCGGTCCGTAGGGTGTCTGTCCGTATGTCTGTCCATAGGCTGCCTGTCCATAGGGTGTATGCGGCATTCGTGCGCCGTAGTAACCGTCATTCTTCTTTTTGGGTGGCGCTGTTGGTTTCAGAAACAGATTATAAATGAGTGGCCTACAAACAGTATAAAACAATTATCATCATGACCCATCCGATATTCGTTCACGAGTGACAGTTTATTCTCATACAGCTATTGTCGGAAGGCGTGAGCGCCCAGTCCGCAAAGTTGTCTGGTAGGAGGTTCTGAATCGGCTCACAGTTGGACATCTAGCTTGAAACAAAGCTCTGTTTTGTTGAATGTAGCGACCCGATCTGTCAGGTATCATCAAATTTGGATGTTTAGTTGATTGATTGATGATTAATGATTGATGGGAAGGCAGAGGGGAATACTTAACAATTATTCCTCGAGCCCGAATGGGCTCTGCGCCAATAGCCCACGAGGCCGAAGGCCGAATGGGCTATTGACTCAGAGGCCATGAGGGCGAGAGGAATAATTGTTTTAGTCAAATCACACTAGTAGGTCAA
This sequence comes from Scolanthus callimorphus, assembly GCA_033964015.1. Lineage (NCBI taxonomy): Eukaryota > Metazoa > Cnidaria > Anthozoa > Actiniaria > Edwardsiidae > Scolanthus > Scolanthus callimorphus. Next base: position 6,818,372 of record CM066914.1, read on the forward strand.
TTTGTATTGCCAAAAAATGTTTTTGTTCTGGTCATTTGCCATTTTCTGGCTTTCAAATCCGACAATTTTCGCTACTAGTAGGCTATAACTTATAGCCTACTAGTAGCTCAACCAATCAGAACGCAGCATTGATAATAGACCACTAGTGTGATTTGACTAATATACCGAATATACAACGACTTGCTTTCCTTTTGATTGGCTGTTTTTTGTGTGGCGTGGTAAATATGGACAATATGGTAGAATGTGAGATTATTTTACGATACTAACCTGGAGCAGCAAAGACGAGGGGAAGGACACAAATGATAACTAGGAATGTCTTCATCTTTCTGTAACAATAAGAACCATCAAAATTACATGAAATATCAAGCATATCAAAACGATTCTGTCGTTTGTTGCCAAATGCCTATAAGGAGGGGCCTGGGGCGAGCAGCGCGGGTTCCCTGTGGATGCTCAAAGTAGATGTGGCCGGACTACTAGATCTAGATAAACTAGATTCAACATGGAGATTGCACTATTGAAAAATCGAGTCGCTAACATTTCTGGAAGTTCTCGCTCAAAGTTTAGTGTTTTTGGGCAAATGTCGCAGCAGAAGTGCCTACCAGAAAAAGGGGTCTACCGTCTCTTCCAAATAAGGTAAATACTTCCAAATTTAGTTTTTGCCGTAAGCGTTTCAAAAACGACGGTTTTGTTCAGAGTACTTTTGATATGGAAAATGCTGACTAGCTTTCTACGCATCCACGCGGGCATAAGAGTACGATGTCATTTCCTGTAACATCTGTAAGTTTTGATTGATTTTTCGCTGCGCTAATATGGTTTATATTAAGTTTAATCAAAATCGTTCGCATATTGGCAGTAGAGTTTTTATAATAGATTATCATTGCCGTAATTCTCCTCGCCGTCTGGCTTCAACAGGTATGGGCACTTTAGGGAGATCATGGATATTGATCAATTGAAACTTGTGACTATTGTAATTGCTGCAGGTAAAATTTTAATTTTCAATTTATATGTTTAGCGACTCTTCACAAATCACAAAGATCACAAAGTAAAAATCATTGTTCTAATAGCAGATAACAATACCTAAGACAATATTTAGTCAAATTATTAAACCTCGTACTCTAGATTGGTTTTACTGTTTTCGTGAGTAAGAAAACATTATTCACTTGAAATCGCATAGCAAAACTCACTAATAAAATCCAGTTTCAGTAACAATAAAATAATACTCGTTGCTTACTAAATAGACATACTTCTCGAAATAGAAATAGAAATAACAGAAAAGATGAATCGGAATCTTGTTCTCTGTTTGTATTTCTTGTTTTCTTCCTCTGTAAACAGTTTATACTTACTGCGTGTGTAGCTTTGTTCTTTTAAAATATAGATTTACAAGTCATAAATTGTGGTTTATATTCATAATATATCATGTACCTATACATGTCAAAAGAAAGTATCGGCGTACAAATGCAACATACAATCTCTCACATTCCCTTCCTTGTTCAAAGGTCACCTGCAGCGCAACCGGTCAATAATCTCCCTATTTCCCCCCTATTTCATTTGCAGCAGTGTATAGAATCAACCTCATGGCATGAAAGTAATTATTCGTCCGTATGTTAGGCCAGTTCAAACTCAGCCGTGATACGCCCTGAGGGGTTATACATTACCTTGTTCAGACGGGGACGACTTTAGGGCTACCTACAGGATCAGCGTCTACTGGTAGAATGATTTCTTACTAAAGCCCTGGAATGCATATTTCTCTTAAGAGTCAAACTCCATGTAACAGGTGGCTCCGAACTATGAAAGGCAGAGGTGTCGGAGAAACCATAAGATTTTTAAAACCCGTCATTCCAAGTCTACTTTATTTTCATAACACTCATGCATCATTTCTCACTACACCTACAAAGTTACAAAGATTTTCTATTCATTGTGTCTGCTGAAGACACAAAGAGTGTTACAAAAGCTGAGTTGAGAGACAAATTTGTTTAACATCTTTTGAATTTTCTTTGGATGATCTTTAACAAGTCTTGTCTTTTATTGGTTTCATTTTATGATAGATACAAAGTTTATACAGTTTCTACCCGTTCCGTTGTAAACAAAACGTAAGAAACTACCAGTTACTTTCTTCAAAATTTCCACTGGGCGTGCAATAACGTGCCTGTTGTTGCTGCCGTAATGGGGGCCAATCAAATTGCTATTACTTATTTTTCTTCTCAAAACTACATTGGCCAGATTATGTTAGCGTTCGCAGGCATGTATCTGCCGAGCAGTAATTCTGCAACATGAAAAGCTCATTTTCTTTAAAACTCCGTTAGCGCCGACATGACAGGTTGTCTATTTTTATTTTTATGAATAATTAATAAAGCCGGTTTTATTCAAAGTCACAAACCCTCTATAATCATATAACCATATAATCACATATGAAAGAAATTGACAACGTCTAATAATGCCATACCAAAAATGAACTCGCCACCTCGTGACGATTGAACAGACAATCAAACTTGGTTACACTTTTCGCCAAGTACACGGAGCTGTATCCGGATGGTCACGTGACATGACGGCACCTGAGACGCCAAAGTTGTGCACAGCGCACAGGCAACCCAGCGCTGAATGTGTGCACACAAATGCGGCAGCGACTTCGTTAGAAGTCAATTGCTTTTTATCGTCTTTCAAGAGGATGGGTGCAGTAAAAACGACATCACAAAGCGAATGTACAAGCTATGATCAATTCATAGATAAATTAAAAGGGATCAGTCGTTAATGCGTGTGCGCATGCACAGAAATAAAGATACTAAATTTGAACGCCCTTACTAAGATTTTTAAAAAGCTGATCACCGAATGACCAACAAAGATTGTAGAATGAATAAGTTGACTAGCTGATGAAGTTTTACGCATAACAATGAAGTCACCAAAAACACGAGTGTCCCACATGGAAAACGCTATCGCCAATCAGGCATATATATATATGTAGACGGATGTAAAGAGACCGTTAGTTGTTCACTACTCATCACAAGGGGCGTCTATTTTTAATGGTCTGGTGGCCGGGCGTTCCCTCGCCTAGTGGGCCGAGTTCCTGAGTCGCTACTGAGCAATTAACATCGAGGATAGCGACTGTCAGGGCCGAAATATCTGGCGTGGCGTAAGAACCGTACGGTTGCCATACGACGCTTCAGCTCCTTGTCTGGATGTATGGTCCTGATGTTTTTGTTTTCTTAAACGTACTACGTTGTATTAAGCTTCACGCTACCTTGTATTTTAATTGCTAATGATTTTGAGCGGTTTTTAATTAAGATTTCCGTCCATTGAAATGAAATAACGATTACAAACATTGAAAGATCTGAGGGGAATATCAGTCAACTCATTCCTTTTGTGTGTTTCAACATGCACCTATTTTTCTTCTCAAAATCACTTGCCAGATTATGTAAGCGTTTCCAGCCACATTTCAACAGAAGGTGGGTTTTCGTCGCGACAGAAACCCAATCGACTAGCCGAAACACGGCAAGGTCCTGATTAGGTGGCCTAGATTGTTTGACTGCTAGAACAGCAAAACCCAAATTCCCAAACCCAAAGCGACGTGCGCAGCGCCAAACAACGACGTTAGCTGAAATATAATCGTGGTCAGATCCTGTCTTCATTTCCCAGGATGCAGCGCGCACTTTCTCCAGATTGAACTAAAAAAGTGCGCGCTGCATGCTGGTAGATGTGTGACGAGCATGGTGATTGTCATCAAAGCTAAGTATCTTTCTCATGTTAGCAGACGCTTTATTTTATTAAATAATCTTTGATTTTCATTATCCTGTACAGTTTTGTAGACAAATATTGGCCGGGACTGCAGAATTACAAGCGCTTTTAATAGGGCCAACTTCTGTTCGCCTTTGTCACGCTCGCGCCATCTTGTTTTCATTTTTGGCACGGAAACAAGGCCAGAAAGTAGGGTGACGTGAAAGGCAAATTAAACACGTAGTCTGCCCTGAAAATGATCGTGGATGGCAAAGATTTTGGGGCAGAGAAGATTGAAGACCACTGAGAACCAAAACAGGGATTTTCTCCCGCTTGACCTCATTCTCGAACCCAGAGCTCCCCGACTCGTCAACAACTTTCTGCGCATGCCCCAACGTTCAAAATCAGCCAATCAGCGAAAGCCCTCAAATAGATGTCCCCAGAGCAGAGCCTCCCCTGCGAGCAGACGAGCCGGGGACTGGGTACGAGAATGTTCCATACTAAAAATGACGGCGCATTACAAAGGCGAATTCTATTATGGAATTCTAATACATATAATGTCTTATAGTTTCTATGTTAATTATATATTTTATCGCGTTTATCTTTTATGATCTTTTGGAGATATAGTGTGATGCTACATAACATTACATCAGGAGTCCATGAGAGGAGTGTTTCCTCATACTGAGACACGGATTTGGGCATTTTTACAGACCGAGCTATTTTTAGAATCAATGCGTTCTTCGTTCACAATGGAAGGATGTTTTCTTCTGTTGCGACCTAGATGCTATTTAATTGCTCGGCACTGGTTATTTGGGCGAATATCCCTTCCTTTGTCACAATCATACTATCCTAAATAATGGGAATGAAATTGTTTCTAAAAATATCCCAGTCCGTCAAAATGCCCAATCACGAATAGAATATAGGGCTCCTGATTACACTACATTTCAACGGGCCTCCCATTTTTCAAGTATGCCTTCTGTTATTTACACGACCAGATGAGCTTGGGTGGCCTGTGTTTGATACTAAATATCAAGGGTCACTCCGCCACCCCGCGGCCGAGACAATAATAGCGACGGATCCTCGATCATGTACGAGTACCCTGCATCAAAGTCTGTGTAAGTTGTCAAGTAAATGTCCCTCCCAAATCCTGATTGATTAATGTACGATTCCAGCTATAAGCGCGCGCGTTCTTCTATATTCAGAAATGCCCAATACAGGCAACTACCCACAACTACCCATTCTCTTACCCAGAGCTCCCCGGCTCGTAACCTCGCGCTTCTTTAACAGTTTGCTCAAAAAAATATCGCTCGGTTACCGGCGTACCGCGCGCGCGCCGTTATAGCTGGAATTACCCATTAGAAATATATATTTCTTATGGTGTACAACATTGTGGAGGACAACTTCGTCGGCAGCCCATACTCGCAGAAAACTGCTGGCACTGAGGGGAGCACCCGTTTGGCATCATAGGTGGCTGGTACAGTGACGCGGTCAGTTGAGGCGGGTACATCATCATTTGAGACTGAGCCGTCTGGCAGCAGCTGGATGAGCAGCTGTAAGGGGCGCAGGCCTGTGGACAGGGGTGCTGACATTGGACGGCCTTTGGCTTAACTGGGACCTTTTTGGGTTTAGGAGCTGGAGGCGGAGCTGGGGCAGGTGCTGGTACCGGTGGCAGCATCACGTACGGAGTATACTGGGGACTTTGTTGGGTGCTACAGCAGTCTGAAATGGATTAACACGCAAAAGAGTTATGCCCCGTTCATATGCAGCGATTTTGGCTTCGATTTTTGAAGCGATTTCTGCGATGACGTCACATCGTGTTACAAGAACGGCCAGCGATTTGATATAAAAAACATCCAACGGGTGATCTATAACTTCTCTGACCTAAAATTACGATTACCATCAATTGTCGAATAGCCTTCAAAATTACGAGTATTTGTTGACATGACTGTATCATAATTATCTGTTAAAAACTATTAATAAAACGATGCAATGTGTATAAATGAACTATGATCTAAAACAGTGCGAACCAAAAAAATAACAGTCTCATATCCATCCCCTCCCACTGCACTGTCTCGTTTCCCACATACACTACACTTATCAGAACCAGAGGGACGTTAAAGGACCACGGGGACGCGGGAGTGACCATCCCAAGTGACAGTGCTTACAATACTAAAATATCCACACACTGCAGCAGCAGTCCGCTCCTAACGAGGATAAGAAATATCCTATACATGAAAACCGCTTAGAGCCTTGGGTGAGGCGGTATATAAATACAGTACTTAATGTAACTAAAATAGAACATCATGAAAGGCGCACGAAAATACTCGCCGAGTTTTTTCAGTGCGAGCAAGACAGGACGGCTGAAATTTAAAAAGTGAAAGTTACATACCCATGGGGCAGCCTTGTGGGCAGGGCGATTCAGGAGGCAGCATGATACACTGCTGGGGGCACTGGCTCTGCATGGCCTGCTGCTGCATGGCTTGTTGCTGCATGTACTGTTGATAGGGGTCGGGCTGCCCGTACGGGGGGTAGCTGGAGACGGGGCTGCTTGCACTGTACCCTGGGTAGGATGAGGGCACTGAAGAAGGGTACTGCGGGAGAGCACCGGCGGCGGCGGCTGGAAAGAGAAAGGTAATGATTTACTTCATTTTTGGGAAACACAGTTTGCTCAGCGTTGCGCCTACAGGCCTTTCACCGATTGATCTTTCGAATGAGACAATAAACGAGCTCCCGTCTCGCCTTCATCTGCCCTACCCAGTTCCGGGGGGTATAAACCCTCTGTTAGTGGCCACCCTCAGTGTCCGTGCTCATGGCCGTATAATTAGTTTCACAAGAGGAACTGATACTTACGATGGGGAGCGGACGCATCGCTGAGAGCTGAAATAAAGGGAAAAAGGAAACATCAGCACTCAAAAATTAGTTCGAGTTTACGGTTCTCAGGCGTGGTGTAGCGTACGTGGTTGCTACGTTCGAATGCCTGGCTATGCCTCTGGTTCCTGTTGCGCAATGATGCATGGAAAAATGTAACTAAAATCCCGCACTGAAGAAGCCGAAGGCCTGTGCATTCCTGTGCATAGCAAGTCTGTTACGTGCCACCTGTCGTTGCACCATTCTAGTTATTCCCGATTAAATAAGGTAAAAAGCAGACAAAACAGGAGCCGAGAGATGCCGAGAGAGCCGAGAGATGCCGAGAGATGTATTCCGGATTACTAATGCTGTGTGCGATTTAATGTTTTGTTGTCGATTTAATGCTCTCAAATTAGCCAATCAGAATGAAGTCTGTTGCATCGCCTGAGCGTTCCAAACAGATTCTTAAAATTTTCTCCAATTAGTCACACATGGATGCATCCTGATGGTCACGTTACATGACCTCATCAGTGGCGTCATTGAAGTGTTAAGAGTAATGAGCAGGAAACCAAAATGGTTCCACACACAGGCGACCCGGTGCTAAATGTGCGCACACAAGTACGGCAGCGTGTGCAGTCTTCGTAATAAGAAAGCCATTGATTTTTATCGTCTTTCAAGAGGCTTGAAAGCAGTGAAAATAATATCGCAAAGAGAATGTACAAGCTATGATCAAATAAAAAAGATTGAAGATGATGATTAGTCGTGGATACGAGTGCGCATGCGTAAAGTAATACTACTAAATTTGCGCGCCCTGCTTAGATTGTTCCAAAAAGACATCACCAATGACCCAAAAGGATTGTAGGATGAATAAGCTGACCAGCTGATAAAGTTTTACGCGTAACCAAAACATGATAAAAACATGACCAAAACCAAGTGTCCCACATGGAAAACGCTTTCGCCAATCAGGCCTATATATACGTAGAGGGATGTAAAGAGACCGTTAGTTGTTCACTACTCATCACAAGGGGCGTCTATTAAATGGTCTGGTGGCCGGGCGTTCCCTCACCTAGGTCCCTAGTGAGCCGAGTCCCTGAGTCGCTACTGAACAATTAACATCGAGGATAGCGACTGTCAGGGTCGAAATCTCTGGCGTGGGCGTAAGAACCGTACGGTCGCCATACGACGCTTCAGCTCCAGTCTGGAAGTATGGTCCTCGTGTTTTTGTTTTCTTAAACGCAATTTTCCTATGAATAAGCTTCAATGAAACGATTTCGCAGCAGTTTTATATACACGCTAACTTGTACTTTAATTGATAATGATTTTGAGCGGTTAATTTCCGTCGTTGTTTTTAAACAAGAGGATATAAATTGTAAGTGCCAATATCATTGAAATGTAATTAACGATTACAAACACTGAAAGATCGCATTTACACGGCAGACATTTTTGGCAAGTCTCGGATAGAAAAGTGTTCTGGGACTACCTCGCCACGTAATGATAATGATAATGATGTCTTTATTCGGCTGGTGAAGCTACATACCAGGGTCCGGTTGCTCGAAAGTGGTTTAGCACTAATCCAGGATTAATTACCATGGTGACTCGATGGTTTTGTTCAGAACTAAACCTGGTTTAAATTTAATCCACCTTTGAACAACCCGCGCCAGGATAACAAGTAGCGACGTAGTCCCGGAATGGGTAAAATTTCGGTCGGGCTCTGGTAAAATTTAGTACGGAAAAGCCATTTACACAGCGTAAATACACCCGAGCAACAATGTTTCTCGCGTGGCTAAATTGGAAAACATGAAGGAAACGTGTCCGGACTACAATGTTGCGCACTACATGTGTCCTCTAGTTTTATAGCCAGCGCTGTACTGTAACACACGGTCTGTCGACCAATCAGAACCTGCGTTTTATTGTTGCTGTTCTTGCATAGTAACTAAACGTAGAAACAGACCAACAAACTTACGGTGGTGCTTTGCAGTGACGTCAAGGATTGCTTGAATGGCTTTGCCGGCCTTTGCCAAGTTATCTGCAAAACAAGCAAAACTTCATGTTATCGTCTTTAAAAAAGAAATTAGGCGAAAATATGAATACAATACAGTTTGTTATTGTACTGGTTGGTTTTCGGATTTTACATCCCATTTATTTTAATTAACTTTGCGAAGTGAGTTTTTGAGATTCGCGACGGTCAGAGGCGACTACTATTCAAGATTACACCAAACTTACCAATGCTGGAGTCAAGCAAATGTCGAAGAGTTTCGTCATTTTTTACTGTTGATGAAAAGGAATATAATATTGATACCGTATCCCTTTGATATACTGAATTGAGAAAAAGGCAACCCTTTCTTATAATTCTTGCAAAAACGCATGTGTTATACGCGTTAAAAGCTCCAAAACTAGCGCAATATTGAAACCCTTTTTATTTCTATACTGCAAAAACAAAAACAGAATCTAGCGATGTGCTCCCTTTTCTATAGTGAAATTCGCAAAATCGCCACCCTCTTCTATAGTGAAATTCGCAAAATCGCCACCCTTGTATATAATTTGACATTCAAACCCTACCCCTTTCGGGAGGAGCATCCTCATATAGTCGACATGAGGGAGTCCCCCCCCGGGTGGGTTTTCAAAGCGTTCCCTGGATATAACACCCGGGTAGCTTTTGCGAAACCTCTGAGTGGTGTTTATGGCTGCTTAGTGTTAGTTTACAGTTGTGCGATCGAAGGAAACTGCTATAACACGGTATAACAGAGTTTTTCTATTGCCATGACTCATAAAGAAGAACACACTTTTTTTCCTCACCCTTTTTAACTTGTTTCTTGTCTTTCTTGATTGTCTTTTTCTTGTCGTCTTGCTTTGCAGACTTGAGGCCGTTGTCTTTTTTAGCAGCTTGCTTGTGTTGTTCTATTCTATCTTCATCAACATCATCCTCTGTAAGGAGTATAAAGGATGATTGGTACTGTGAGCGCCTCCCGCCCCTTATCTGTATACAAACAAAATCGTCATTGCGCGACAGGAAATTTCTGCAGAAACCCTTCCATGGGAAAAGCTGAATTTGCAAAGGCACACGCATGGGAAGTGTTCGGAATTCACATAGATAGTCATGCGAAATCCGAACACTTCCCATTATTCTTCTACCATGGGAAAATCAGCTTTTCCCATGGATGGGTTTCTGCAGGATTCCCTGTGGATAGTGTCCTTGCTCCTTGCCCTGTTTTGACTTTCAGTCGTATGGTTTCCTCGTGACGTTTGTCTGCGACGGAAGCCAGACAACTGCACTAGGTCATGCGCAGGGAACGCGGAGCGTATTTTCTATTGAGTTGGTGTACCGAGTATACTAAAATTGTATTAAACTTTCGGGAACCATGCATAGCCGTGCAATGTAATGTGTTAAGTGAGAACTTACCGTATGCTTCCTCTGACGTGAAACCACTCCCTGAGCCGTCGTCATCGTAGTCTGAAAAAACATTTTTCTATTGTAAACAAACTAAGTAGCGCCGCGTGCCTTCGTTTTAGCAAACCCCTTCATTAATAGTTATGGTTAAACTAGAAAAAGTTTTGCTGCGAGGAAGGACCGAAATAAAGGTCCGTAACGTTGGCATAGTTTGCGTTTCTGTTTTGGTTATCCATTCAGCATGTTTTCTAGTCAGTTTTCCAAGTTTAGCTGCACTTATGGGATTCAAAATCTAAAAATAGATTCATCTACTCTTTTGCTTCGGACGCCCACCAATAAGTGATGGAGGCTCCTGTTGATGGGCTCCCAGTGCTTCGGACGCCCACCAATAAGTGATGGAGGCTCCTGTTGATGGGCTCCCTGTGCTTCGGACGCCCACCAATAGGTGATGGAGGCTCCTGTTGATGGGCTCCCTGTGCTTCGGACGCCCACCAATAAGTGATGGAGGCTCCTGTTGATGGGCTCCCTGTGCTTCGGACGCCCACCAATAGGTGATGGAGGCTCCTGTTGATGGGCTCCCTGTGCTTCGGACGCCCACCAATAAGTGATGGAGGCTCCTGTTGATGGGCTCCCTGTGCTTCGGACGCCCACCAATAAGTGATGGAGGCTCCTGTTGATGGGCTCCAGTAGGAACTTCCAAATTATCACAAAATGGCATTTGGGCCTGTTTTTTTATTTTTGCATCTGGGCTTCAGTATGAAGAACCAGTTGTAGTAATTGTGTTTGCACAAATATATACCATGTTGTAGAAGGAACAAATATAACTTCCTAATCATTTCCATACTTTTTTTCTTGTCTTGTTTTTTCGGCACTTGCTTCTCTTGGTCCATGTCAGAAATGGCGATGTTGACAGCAGCTTTTGAGGCCTTAGACTTTGACAGATTATCTGTCTCTGCAAAACGGAAGATATTACAAGACCTGTTATACTATTTCTAAGACCCAATGGACGCCTGCAAGACCTTTAATGTGTAGTATACAGCCAAGAATTTAACGTTCTTGCAAACGACAACAACAAAATGCATATCACTCGGTATTTGTCTCACGAGCTCGTTAGCGTTTAATATCACACCGACGCTTTACACTTGCAATTTTGCTGCCATTTTTTTCGCGCGAGTCGCGACGATTTTTCTCGCGCGCTCCCGTCAACTCAAAATCACCAATGTAAAATAAGTGCAACACCGCGCGACCGACCGCAATTTTTGTCGCGTGATGTCGCGGAGATGTCAAACATATCCGAAACTCTTTGCAACTTGATGCGATTTGAAGAAAAGAGGAAATCGCACCGGATTTGCATCTCGTTTTATACACTAAAGAGTTGGAATTGCAATTTGCGCGAGAAAAATCGCCCGCCTTTACTTAGAGTCTCCTGGCTGAGTTGAGGTGTTTCGAGTAAACCAGTGAGGCTTGAAGACTCTGGGAAGACCCACAGTTTAGCTAGCCTGAATTCCAGCCGCCCTCGCTATCGATCATACCTTACTTCGACACCCTCGATCGTACCTTACTTTACGAAGCGTACGGTTGAGAGCGAAGAGACGGCTGAAAATCAGGCTACAGCACAGCTCAATAAACAATTTTGCGCCAGCGCACTTGAGCGCACTTGGCGCCAACTTTTCTGACGACCTGCGCTATAGGCCAAAGGCCAAATATGCTATACATGGGGCCAGCAATGAAGTGGAAAAGATTAAACAACTTACTGTGACTCTTTGGCTTTGCTTTTGATTTAGCTTCACATGATAACAACGCTATTAAAAGAACCACCAGCAAAACTAATGTTCTTCTTTCCATCGCTGTGGAATCGTACAAAACACATTTCGTTTGCAACACGTTGAAGAAAGTTACACAGAAGGGCTGGTGATTTGGGAAAGCATAGAGAAATATGGCTGTACTAAATTTAATGAAATTAAGTCAAGCGGGAATGGGATTTTTTATTCAAAAGGAAGTCAAGGAAATAATATCGTTTCAAACCGAGTGCTCAGTGGCGCGAAAAATTTCAACAAAAATTAGTACTGTAAACTACATTTGATCAATGACGACTGACGTCGAACGCTTGGAGCCAACCCTACCCATCTTTCTTTGACATTTCTTGTTTAACCATTATCCTATTTACACAAAAGTGGGATAATATAATCTATGGCTTTTCACAGGCCAGTGAATCGCTCCGAAATTCAAAATACCACAAGCTGGATACCAGACGGCAAAAACTTTATCTAATCGAGCGAAGCTTCCAAATGGTTTACTCAAACTTCACCACTTCGTTTACGATCTCGAAACAAAATAATGTTTCATCAATTCCTTCTTTATATCACTTACCTTTGTTTGTTTAGTTCCAATTTAAATTCTTCAACCCAGGTGACTCTCTGCCCTTAGTGGCGTTCTTCGAGTCTTACGGGCCTTTGTTCTTTTTTCCATCGTCATTACTTATTCAGTAGAGTTTTGTTCAAGTTCGACAAGTCACTCTTCAGGTGGCGGGGTTCGTTTCGACCGGCTGAATTGCTGTGTTCGGTCCCCAAAGCCCTGCGAGTCCAAGGAGTACTACCTATCGCTACATATTCCATCGCCTTGCAATGAAAATTTAACCCGGAAAAATCATTTGTTTTTTGACCGGAACCCGAATGTTGCCCTGCGCCTTAGTTTCCGCGGGAAACATTGACGCGCGCAACCCCATTTTGTATGGACCGTATAAGAAAGAATGCCTTGTGGTTTTGAAAAAAAAAAACGCAGGGCCAGTTATTTTGTATTCGACGTGGGCAAAAAAAGATAAAGGCCTCGTTCTAAATGCGGATCTAAAAAATGCATGAAAACTTTGTCCAAGTAATGCGAGAATTTCTCCTTGTCTGGGCGAATTTTGCAACAACAAAAATTTCGGAGGTCGCCTTTCGTTGGCATGGAAGCGTCAATGTATACGAAACATATGCCAACGCTACAGAGCCCGATATTATAGGATTATTCAAAGCTTCATGAGGCTAGATTCCGCTAAGAAAATAGCACGAAAAAAGCGACGAGGGCGATATCGCCTTTTTGAGTGCTATTTTCGGCGGAATCTACCGACTGAACGCTTTGAATAGACTTGAATCCTATGATATCTCGTCCTCAATTTACACAAAAAAGAGATATCATAGGATTATATTAGGTATAAAGGCATTTATACCATTTCGAAAGCAATTCGCTCCTTTGGACACTGCTCACACACAAAAAAATCAAATTTATTCAAAAGTTCTCTTCTCCCTATTTCTTTTGTCATGTTCTATAGCTTTTGTAAAAAAATATGCATTGTGTAAATAATTAACAACTATCCCCCGAAGGGGAGGTGAATAGTATTACACTTAATGACTGCTCTCGAGGGAAAACAAAACTCGCTGTTTCCCGAGAGTGCAGTCATAAAGTGTTCTATGATATAGCAAATAGAAAATACACGGTTAAAATAGTCCATGTTGTTATTTTTATTTTCCCGCTCTGGCGATGTAGCCCGCGCGGGCAACTTTTTTTTAATTGTAGCCCACGCGGGCTACATTGAGTTTGTAGCTTACCACGTGACCATGATAGAACCACCCAGAGCGCGCGCTTTGATTGAAGGGACGTCAACTCTCCCGGTTTTGCCGGGAGTCTCCCGGTTTTTTACCTCATCTCCCGGTCTCCCGGTTTTTAAGTAAAATCTCACGGTTTTCTTTGAAAAACGATTTTTTTTTTTGCTTCTGAAACTTAAAAAACGCTAAATACAGCGAACATTAGCGATATTAGGTCTTTTCCTGCCTCAAAGCCCAATATTTTGGTGTCTCAAGGTTTTCCGAGTGGCAGGGTTGACATGATTTACTGATTTACTGTATTTGCTGGAGGAAATTTGAAAATTTTCGCCCCATGTTTTGGGCACAATCCGCACCTCCCCCCCCCCCCCCCCCCCCCCCCCCCCCCCCCCCCGCCCCCCCAACAAACATATCAAGAAAACATTGTCGTCTTTCTAGAGATAGAGCGGGCTTCCTGTGGTGTCTTGTCTACCTTGTTTCCAAGTTCTTGACCGTGAAAAACACAGCGGAAAATGCACATAACATATTTTCTCGAGTGTATTTGAGTTCTGGTTGAGTTTGAAGTATTCTACGTCAATAAAAATAGTGAAAAACTTACTGGGACTCCAAATATGGTATGCAGATATTTCCTTATAAGGAAGTTGAAGAAAGTCGACAATTTTAAGGGAATTTTCTTGATATGATTCCTGGCTACGCCCCTGATACTCTAATTTTGTTTTACTCTGGGCTTTTCACATTATTAAAGCACAGCGCTTTTAAAGACCGAACGAACAAACAAGAACTAAATCACAGTTTTCCATACTGATATTCTTGCCGATACAAGAAACATTATTTTCGACTGGTAAACTAATGAAAATACTTTCACAGATTCACTTAAATTTATTAAATTCAAAATTTTGGAGCAAAAGCAGTTCTAGCAAAGCTCTAGCAAGCCTGCAAGTGCAGCCGTTAGTCAATACGTAAGAAGGCTCAGGTAACACAGATATATCTTGTAATGAAAATTATAAGCTGTTAATCAACCATTCAAGTTTTTATTCTTTCTTACATATCTACTGGTTGATAGGTCCTTTATTGGATCCAGCTTCAGTTTTACTTGTAAGCGGTCTTGCAAATACTTCAAAGCAGGAGCCCATGTAAATCTCTATAGTAGACGTTTATTACTCGGTTCGGTATCTGGGATAACAATTATAGCAGAAGTTCTAACACCAAAGTACCCAGAAAAATCGCGTTTTGGCCTCCACCGCAATCTTGTGTTTCGGCACTGTGCGGACCTCTTGGGGAACCAGCAACAAATTTAAAATGCAAATTCGTATCTAAAAATAACTAGGTCAGGAAATGCGCTGCCTCAACTATATAGGTTAGATGAAAACTCCTACTTATGGGCTCCTTTTCAAAGTTTATTCAGGTAACACAGGCGGCCCGTGTTGGAGTTAGCGAGTATGGTATAAGTGAATAGTCATAGAGGAGGCGGTTTTCACATGACTGTCGTGAAACCAATCGCAAAGTAATTACACCAATTCTGAACAAAACCTATAGGAGTAATTACAAAGTAATTTCGAATTACTCACGACAGTCATGTGAAATCCGCTCTATCTTGCATTGAGTTGCTCTATCAGATCATCGCGGTATCTCGGAAGTCGGAAACTACTCGGAAACGAGTTTCTGAGAAATAAAAGTATCTTGGAAACTCAGCTTGGAAAAGTTCTTGGAATGTCGGAAGTCGGAAACTCTGATTAAACTGAAGGCCCTTCTCGGCTTTTGTATTTTAGGCACCGTCCACACTACGCCGGCTAAATTTGAAAACGACTAATTTGCCTCGAAAACGGAACAAATATTTTCTGTCCACACTACGCCGGCTAAATGTGAAAACGCACAAGAACGTCATGCTAAGCGCATGTGCGAAAAGAAAACGAGAGCCCGCGGTCATAATTTCCTCACAGATGTGTGGTACGACGTCATCGTTTTCGAAAAGATCTGTTTTCGCCGTCCACACTAAACGCGTAGCCGGCGTTTTCAAATTTAGCCACTTTCGGTAGCGTTCTCGAAAAGCTCCGTTTTCGGTGGGAAATTTAGCCGGCGTAGTGTGGACGGAAGGCACAACCGTATAAAAAATTAGCCGTTTTCAAATTTAGCCGGCGTAGTGTGGACGGGGCCTTAGATATTTGACATCAAGGGAAAAACTACACGCAAATCGTGAAAGTTGACCTTTTGCTTCGAAAAGCCGTATCATTTTGTAATAATAGTAAATTAACAGATCTTAGAAATATTTTTAAAAATGATTTAATGAAGATAAACAGTGCATTTAGTTCTTTTAGTGAGAGAAATATATTTATGTATTGTATTTCAATGACCGACGAATCAATTATCAGACTAACAGCAAAATATATCTATGATGTATGAATTATTATTGTAATTTGATTGATTGATTGTATATTTACTCATCTATATTCTGTATTCGTATGTATTACTCCTATGTATCAGTAATGGTGGCTTGGAATAAATATTATTATTATTATTATTAAATCAGAGCCAGACACAGGAGCCAAGCACTCAAGTGGTTCCTAACTTGACCCTCTCATTTACGGCAGGGCTCATAAGTGGTTTTTAAGGGGAATTTCGCCTTATAAGGTAACTAAAAGATAAGGAGAAACGCAACGGTTAACAAAAACTTGATATGGAGAGAAACAAAAACCCTGCCTACCCCTTGGGCTAATTATATCGGGAAAATTTGGTTTGATTCGGCAAAATATCAGGCGATTTTGGTTATTTATCATCCCACCTAAACATCCAAACAAAAAAACTATGTGTCCTCAGCTAAAAAAGGTTGCGTTAGACGGACTTTATTTTGTCGATTCAATCAATTTTATTACACACATTCGTTATATTCGTTAATTTACATTGTTTAAAAGCACATATAAATAAGGAAAATAATTCAGATTTTGACATAAATTCTTGGTGTTCAGATGTTGTCATCAAAATCCTAACTTCCAACTATGGACTCTGTGAAACTGTGCTTTTCAGATCAGTTGAAGCATACATTTTACAGTAAACAATTTGCACATTCGTTCGCTTATATCTCGCTTGCAATATAAGATACCAGTCTGAAACTTGGCACATCTATTGAAGATATAATTCTCTTTCAGAATATTGGCTTTTTGTTTGAAATAACTCGCTAAAAAACAAAGTGTCTCCGGAGGTGAACACCAAGAATAGAAAAGGAATGGGGAGTTTGCAGGTGTTGCGTGACATTTTAATCTTGATCCTAATAAAAAGAAAATACCATATTTGAAAAGAGCTTGCAGAAATTAGAAAAAGCCGAAAATTTGAGTTGATTTGGGTAGATATTAGCGAAGTTATTGGCGCCCGAAGTAGGCTCTGTTTCTCTTTAAGCAATACTAAAGCCCGGGGGGGGGGGGGGGGGGGGGGGGGGTGTAGTGGGACTCCCATATGTTTTACTTCGGGGATGATCGTCGGAAATTTTCAGTTTCACCCCTAAAAGATACCAAACATGGCGGTCCATGGCGTGGCTCCAAAAATATATTACCCTAAAAGATACCCCTAAAAGATGAGGTCTTATGTGCCCGGTAGGCGCGAAGAACACAGGTAACAGCTGAAAGATACCATCAAGAAATTTCCGTGTTTGTTTCTAATTTATCGTCTTCTCGTCGAATAATTTCTCTTTCTTACACGGTTTTTAGAAGCACCATCATGGGAAAAATAAATTTGGACACAGTTTCGGCCTTAAAGATACCAATCTCCATAAAATTTATTGAAGATCAAGATCACCCCTAAAAGAGACCAAACCACCGTGATTTTAACCCCTAAAAGATACGACGATCATCCCCGACCAAAAAGTATGGGACTCCCTCCCCCCCCCCGGGTACTAAAGTACTTTCCGCGTGCTCTCTGCTTTCTTACAAACACGAGGGGGGTGTTGGGAGAACTGATCACATATCAAGAAATTCCCGTTGAAATGTGTCGTTTTTTTCTAAATTCCTTATATGGAAGTTTCTACTTACCATATTTGGAAGTCCAGAAGTTTTCCTAGCTTATTTCTTGCCCTAAATTGGCAAAAAGTTCGCCAAAAGTTCTCATAACTTCTGTGCTATTTATCGTAACCACCTCAAATTTTAGGATTTCACATACTTCAGTGAGCTCTTTTCAAATTTGGTATTTTTATTTTGCTGAGATCAAAATTGAAAATGTCACGCAACACCTGCCAACTCCCATTAACAATAAGGAATTGTGCATGGTGGCCAAAGTAGCACAAGCTTTCGAGTTGGGCACCACGACTCGTCAGAAATGAGGCTTTAGAGTATCTATGTTTCAAATATTAATTCGAGGTTTCAAATGGTGTGCAATTATAATAACCAGAAACATATAACTTATATGTTTCTGTAATAACTGAATAGACAATAGATAAGAAAAGTCGTCGCGACAGAAAGCCATTTTGTGGTTTTTGCGCCGTCGCGAACTCCAGACTATATTTATTCTAATTATTTTACTAAAGAAATTTGATGTTGTGACTATTTTTCAAGTCTTTTACAAGAGTTTTAGATGAGCTGTTCTTTATTTTATCTTTTTTCAGTGACCCGATACCAGATACCGTGGCTATAGGGACAGTAGATCTCGTTCCTGATTGGCTGACGAACTCAAGCGGGAGACAGAGCGGAAATGACCAAAAATGAAATGTCTAACTTCGCCATATTTCAATATATAAGCTCAAGATTCCGTATACAAAGAGTTTCTATGGCTAAAAGCTTAATTTCAAATTTTTAAGAAAATTGAAGAATATGCATTTAGATATGATTGAGCAAAGTTTGCATAATTCCTGATCAAAGTACTAATTCTCCCATAAAATGGCACAGAAACCAATATTTAAAGCTTAATATCTCAAAGACGGATCCATTAGAAAAAAGTCGTTTTTGATATTTTGTTTTTAATCAGACAAGGAGTCTGTATGCAAAAAGTCAAGCTTATCTGAGCTAACCTGACCTTATTATTTGAAATTTAGTGGTCTAAGCAGGTCATTTCCGCTCTTCCCAAGCGGGATGATAAAAAACAAAAACCATCCACCAAATCTTGTACCCAGAGCCCCGCTGTATCGTGTCATCTGCCAGTAGAGATAACTCCCGAAGCTCCAAACTTTTGTTTCGGCCTTATGTGACTGAGTTTGACTTCACATTTCTTTCTGATATGAGTACAATAAGCAAACGACTTGATCTGTCGGTGCTACGGTACAGTCGAGTTATGGAAGATATCGGCATCTTGGTCAAAGGGTTAAACATCCAAGGCGACGATGAGATTCTCTCCATTACTAGGTAAGAGGCCATAGTTTCTTTAGTAAATAAGAATAGGTGGAAAGGATCTTCTGGGATCTTCTTCTTATCGTTGCGTTTCGAAGCACACGAGGGACGCAAGCCTTGGATACGTGCTCACGGGTCGATTGAATCGACCCGTCCCCCTGCTGTGTTCAACCTCTGAGACTACTGCGCGCCTGGGCAATAGCTGTCAGTCGCATTGTGTCTCCTAATCTGATCCGTCGAATACCTGACAGCACATCATACACAGCTCATTTGGTCAGGGAATCAATTCTATATTTATCGGGTAAAAAGAAGCAAACGTAAGAAGGACATATTTATTTTGACGCCTTAATCTGAACTATTCCCGACTATTTGGCCTTTGCGCGTAGTTTTAAAAGAGCTGTAAATGTTTTTCCAATGTGCTTCTTGGTATCAGCGTGAAACGTAGAGACATATTGTTTAGTGTTTAGCAATGAAACGAAGCGCGTTCGACGCGACATTTGGTGCAATGCAATCAGATTTTCATTTTTATTGTACGTGAAAAACAAGGCGAAAACTGAAGTAGCGCGCAGTCCGCGCAATTTTGCGTTGCAAAGCCTCTTTGTCCGCACATATAGAGTAAGTCAGTGATCATAGGTCGGATATAAGTAGATTATACTTTATTTGGGCATACATTTGTTATTTGCTCGACTTTGGCGCTGAATTTGAAGTCGAAGCTCATATTACCCTGTCTCCTACTGTGATGCGTGGGTTCTAACATTGCAACAAGCCACAGCTTCTTTCAAGATTTCAGCGTAAATGACGGCAGATAAGCTTCATACTTGCGTCCGAGATTCAAGGCAAAACCATCGTCGTCGTCCTTGTGTCGAGTGTTTTCAGCAGATGTACGATGTAAGTTTTGTATTTATCAGAATTGATACAGAACCCACAACCCTATGTGTCTGTTGTTAACTTAAAAGTTACCCTGATATTTAGAATGTTACCGTTTTAAAGCGTTGACTAACTAAGCAAATAGAATTACACAATTCAATGTTCATTTGAAATGATATTGTGAATGCTAATGGACTCTCCACATTTAGGTTAGCGACATTAAAGTTAGCTACAAGGGGCTACAAGCAACATGGATAAACACGTGTTATGCGATTCACATCAGACTCAGGAGGTCTGTAAGATTCAACTAAACGTCGGACAACAATCACTTTGCCGCCCCCTATGTTGTTGTGAGGTTTAGATTAAAGTATGTAAAAAATAAATCATTGTCCATCCCTCCTAAGTGCTTGATAGCAACAGAATCACTAGGCGTCTCGCCCATGATTTTGAGGTTTAGATCAAAGTATGTAAAATTAAATCATTGTCTATCCCTCCTAAGTGCTTGACAGCAACAGAATCACTAGGCGACTCGCCCGTGGTTTTGTGAGGTTAGATTAAAGCATGTAAAATAAATCATTGTCTATCCCTCCTAAGTGCTTGATAGCAACAGAATCACTAGGCGACTCGCCCATGGTTTGTGAGGTTTAGATCAAAGTATGTTAAAATAAATCATTGTCTATCCCTCCTAAGTGCTTGATAGCAACAGAATCACTAGGCGACTCGCCCATGGTTTTGTGAGGTTTAGATCAAAGTATGTAAAAATAAATCATTGTCTATCCCTCCTAAGTGCTTGATAGCAACAGAATCACTAGGCGACTCGCCCATGGTTTGTGAGGTTTAGATCAAAGTATGTTAAAATAAATCATTGTCTATCCCTCCTAAGTGCTTGATAGCAACAGAATCACTAGGCGTCTCGCCCATGGTTTTGTGAGGTTTAGATCAAAGTATGTAAAATTAAATCATTGTCTATCCCTCCTAAGTGCTAGATAGCAACAGAATCACTAGGCGACTCGCCCATGGTTTTGTGAGGTTTAGATCAAAGTATGTTAAAATAAATCATTGTCTATCCCTCCTAAGTGCTTGATAGCAACAGAATCACTAGGCGACTCGCCCATGGTTTTGTGAGGTTTAGATCAAAGTATGTTAAAATAAATCATTGTCTATCCCTCCTAAGTGCTTGATAGCAACAGAATCACTAGGCGACTCGCCCATGGTTTTGTGAGGTTTAGATCAAAGTATGTTAAAATAAATCATTGTCTATCCCTCCTAAGTGCTTGATAGCAACAGAATCACTAGGCGACTCGCCCATGGTTTTGTGAGGTTTAGATCAAAGTATGTTAAAATAAATCATTGTCTATCCCTCCTAAGTGCTTGATAGCAACAGAATCACTAGGCGTCTCGCCCATGGTTTTGTGAGGTTTAGATCAAAGTATGTAAAAATAAATCATTGTCTATCCCTCCTAAGTGCTTGATAGCAACAGAATCACTAGGCGACTCGCCCGTGGTTTTGTGAGGTTTAGATCAAAGTATGTAAAAATAAATAATTGTCTATCCCTCCTAAGTGCTAGATAGCAGATTTACCCATCTAGTCCCCGAGGAATTAAAGGAGAAATAACCGACAGCCGCTAGTTACGCTAGTTATGGCCCTTTTCAATCCATGCATATATCGGCTGCAATGGTATCTGTTAGATGGTTTTCGTTCTCTTGCCGAAGCAACTAATCCTCGCACCGGAATAAATGTGACTTTTATATTGTAATTCAACTCTTGCTTAGATGGCTTTTCATTTTAGACGGTCTATAAGGTTATTGGTTTTAAAGTTTAAATTGTTTTCTAATGTTGAAGCTACAAATCGTCTGGAAACATTTTGTCTATTGTCGATTTGTTCACTTTAAAAATAAAAATATTTGCTATAGTTGTTTTTTGTATAGTCCCCAACTTTGCGAACTGTCCGCTAACACTTTGTCAACACGGGACTAAGCTACTTCCTTCTTAAGCGCATAACAATTTAATCCGCGGGCCGCAAACTGATCGTGATTATCCAATTAAGAAACGCGTCCATAGGAACCTCGATGTCATGTGGTGTGCACGGATTCATCGCTTGCGTCTCCTCATGGGCCTCTGTCCCTAACGAGGTCTACAAGCGACGCGCAAACATTTACGGACTAATAGTAATATATTGCTCGGAGCGAGCAGAGAGTCTAATTTTGCTGCTTTGCACGTTGCTTTGCATGTTGGTATGCATTACAGTCGAATATCTGCACTCAATTTTCACCTTATGTGGTAAAATGACGTCACAGTCATAGCATAATGCTACCGTGGAGTGAATCGCTGAAAATCGGTCTAAACATCATCAGAGTTACATAAGTGACTTACAAAGCGCACAAGAAATTTAAAAATGAAACTTTTCAACTCAAGTTGATGTGGAATGCTCTTTCTTTTATTAAAAAAAGCTTCTTTATATCATATACAGCTTTCCCCAAGCTTTCTATACTTCTCTTACCGACTTCACAATTCCCCAGCCCGATTCTAGATCTCTTCTCCTAACATCTCGTTTCTTTGTAGTTCTGGAGACAATGTATTAAATTTGCTCCTCTTGCGTCCCCGACGTATCGGTAAGTTGGAACTTTCGAACTGGCCCGACCTCTAAAATACAGTAAACATGATGAAAAGGGGTGTTGCCTCCCCTGCCCCATTGGCGCAAAGTTCTGGTCCCACACAGTTAAAACATCAGGCAACTTTATATCATATTGCACTGTTTCATGTGAAAGACAAACTTCTAGTGAGGTCGAGCAGGATTGCCTTTGCCCCTTAGGAATCTGAATTATTTCTGCCATTTCTCTATTCATACCACTTTCTTTGTGCAGTTGCAATAGATATGAGCCCTATACAGAATGCACTACTTGAGCTGAAAATTGCAGCCATAAAGGATCTTGATGAACATAGTGAGTTTCTAGAACTCTTGGGTGTTCTACCATCAAATAGAAGGTAAAGTAGTGATAAAACGAAACAACAAGGCTTACCATTTTCAAAGTAACTGTAACTGTAAAAAAGAAATGACAAATAAATTGACATTGGAAAAAATTGAAAGACGGATGGGCGTGACATATTTTGTAGCCCAAAAAATTCTATGCTAATTGGCCCTAATGAGGTAACAGTAAAAGAGTGAACTCTATTGCCATTTTGCTCTTTTGGTAATGATTGGAGAATTATTGGTGGAAAAATGTCTGACAATGTTTTATTGGACATCAATCTTTTATTGGATATCAATCTTGCTGCTGAAGTTAAGGTAAGAGCAGAGAGGCCACCCTGGGGGAGCAACCATTAAAAACGTTGAGGTGTTCGAAAGGAAAAGTGAAATTTGCCACTCCTTCCTTTTCCATATTGGGAATTAATGGAATTTGAGACCTATATAATAAGGGTGGCCTGGAAAAGGAAAAGGTACTACGGTGGCTGATACGGGCCATGAAAAAGTCACTCCTCTTTCTGTTGTCAGCTGTTATTCAGAAAGACAGGACGATCTGAGTTATAACTGGAAATGTTCACTTACAACTGGAAATGTTCACTTACAACTGGAAATGTTCACTTACAACTGGAAATGTTCACTTAGGGACCGTTCATTTTTTATCAGGGAGGGGGGGCTGGTGGAAATGAGGGGGGTCACCCAAAAAAATACGGCCTCAAAGGGGGGTCACCCAAAAAAATACGCCACTAAAGGGGGGGTCACCCAAAAAAATACAAGCACATAACAGGGAGGAAACGAAAAGTTTGTATTTTTACAGCATGCAATGTTTGTTACACACTCAATACTTAATAAAATTTCGGCGCGCTTCGCGCGCATGCAGAATTTAACATATAATATGCACTGATAGGCCTGCCGGGCAGTCTCTATGTTTGAAAGAACACACCTTAAGGTTAGCGTGAGTTCAACGTTTAGTCATTTGGGCTAAACGTTAATTTCTTCATTTGCGGAGCGCATGAAAAATATTACCTAAAGGCTCAGGAGCCCTTCACTAGGAGCATTCATATAACCTATATAATGAGCGTATTTCCTGGGCTCCTGACAGGCTTTGGTTACTATACACAAAAAAACATGTACCCTTTTTCTGAGGCTTGATGAAATGCGGTTATCAAAAGTTGGGCGCGCTTCGCGCGCAAAGATTATGTGACCCCCTCTTTATGTAAAATGTCTTCTACTAGGTCAAATAGGGGACCTGAGGTGGGTGTCACGAAAACGCTTAATAGTTCTAAGGGGGTATCGGTTCCTTAGCTTTGACATAAGTAAGAAAAAACGTTAAGAAGAACGAGACTGCATCACTTATAGGCCTTTCCAGATTGTGCTCCCAAAAGCTAAAATAGTGCTCCCAAAAATGCCCAAAGATGCTGAAAAAGTGCTCCAAAATCAAAATAGTGCTCAAAAGTTGCTCCAAAAGTCAAAAATGTGCTACCGAATATTTTTAATTATTTGAAAGAAAAGATTCTTTCCAATTTAGATTTGCAACTAAAAGGCAAGTTTCCATTGAATAGAAGTCAATAATTGCACAAATAACGAATAATACTTTTATTAAATAAATGCGTTAGAGTAGTTTTCTTTCGCTTTCGGGAAATGGACGCTTTTGCCGGTTCTGATAATAAAGCGCCTCTACTTATGGCAGTTTCTATGGGATTATCTTCGATTTCTTCGCCACTAGCTCGACGAAGCGTCCACCATTTTGATCTGGGCAGACAGATATTCCATATAAGGCGCTAGATTAGTTATTAACTAGTTCCCCAGCCCACAGGCTACCCAATACTGTACCACAGGAATGGATACCCAATCAAATGTCGAAATCACCAGGTTTTAGCCTAGTTGAGATATTTTTTTGTAGTCAAGGGAACTTGAAATTGCTATATAAAACAAAAAATCCAGTAATTTGCTTCAAATAAACTAGAAATGGCTTGTTCACCAAAAAAGTTGTCAGAAGATGCTCTTTGGCCAAAAAAGTGCTCTCTGATCAAAATAGTGCTCCCAAAGCCAAATTGCACAATCTGGAAAGGCCTAATCACTTAGGCAAGAGTCTATCTTACAGGGCAAGCATTTATAAGGGGGGGGGGGGGGGGGGCACCAGAAAAATACATTGGATTTTGGGGGGCCACCTAAAAAAATACGGACATGAAAGGGGGGGCCACCCAAAAAAATACAGGGTCTCCGCTCATTTCCACCAGCCCCCCCTCCCTGATAAAAAATGAACGGTCCCTAATACAACTGGAAATGTTCACTTATAACTGGAAATGTTCACTTATAACTGGAAATGTTCACTTATAAGTGGAAATGCTCACTTATAACTGGAAATGTTCACTTATAACTGGAAATGTTCAGTTATAAGTTAAATGTTCAGTTATAAGTGAAAATGTTCAATTATAAGTGAAAATGTTCAGTTATAAGTGAAATGTTCAGTTATAAGTGAAAATGTTCAGTTATAAGTGAAAATGTTCAGTTATAACTGAAAATGTTCAGTTATAAGTGAAATGTTCAGTTATAAGTGAAAATGTTCAGTTATAACTGGAAAGGTGCAGTTTAAGGGTTTGTAATGTTCAGTTAGGGTTTCTAATGTACAGCGGTTTCTCGACTGCAACGTGCACGTGGAGCTGTCAGTGTTCAACGTAGTTTTCACAGATAAAGAGGTCAGCATATCCTTTATCAATTGCTTCTGCTCGTTTTATAGATCTTATTCCAGCCAACTATTTGTGTTTTGCCGAGTTACATTCCTGCGCTAGATTCGACAACAACTGCCACAAGAGATGAATTGGTTGAGGGTTACTTTCATTTAGGGTTCCAGTACTCAGAGATAATACTACTTTTACTTGGATCACATGGTGTAAGATTAAGTCTGAGGCAGCTCAAAAGAATCTTGCATTCTAAGGGCCTAACCAGGAACAAAAATCAGAGCCTGATTGTGGATGTGGTTGAAGCTGTTGATCGGGAACTATCGAGTGGAACTGGGGGCCTTATCGGATACCGCCAGATGCATCAGCGTATGACATTGCATCACGGGCTCACAATAGACAGAGAGACGGTCAGAGTAATCCTGAAGGGACTGGACCCTGAAGGAGTACAGCGCCGCTCACGTCACAAGCTAATACGCCGAAAAATACTACGCAAGTGCTCCAAACTTCATATGGCACATTGATGGGTATGATAAATTGAAGCCCTACGGTTTCTGCATACACGGGGCAACATAGATGGGTATAGTCGAAGGATAATGTGGCTTGAGGTAGACCATACCAACAACGACCCTCGCGTAACAGCAAAGTACTTTACAGACTGTGTGCGAACTGTTGAAGGAACGCCGACTGTAGTAAGAGCTGACTGTGGGACTGAAAACTGCCATATAGCTACCATCCAGAGATTCTTCAGAGCAGACCACGAAGACTCTTTGTCCGGACAAAAGAGTTTTATGCAGGGGCGTAGCCAGGGGGAGGGGGGGGCAGGGACCCCCTTTCTCGGGAGATTTTCCCATACATTTACTGTATTTGATGAAGGAAATTTGCACATTTTCGTCCCGTGTTTTCACTATCCGGCTCCCCCCTTCAGAAATTGGCTACGCCGCTGTTATGTATGGACGCTCCGTTTCAAATCAAAGGATAGAGTCCTGGTGGAGTATACTCAGAAAATCCGACACTGATTTCTGGATAAGTTTCTTTAAAGATCTAAGGATAGAGGACTGTTTTATGACCAGGATGTATTACAGAGAAATTGCCTGAAATTTTGTTTCTTGCCATTAATTAAAGAAGAATTACATCGTGTTGCCCAACTGTGGAATTTACATAGAATTCGTCCCCAGCCAGAAAACCAAAGATCACCACCTGGTAGACCTGATGTGCTGTATTTCTTGCCTCATGCAAGGGGAACTCGCAGCTATATCAAGCCCGTTACGTTTGACGAGATAGGGAAGTTGCAGAGGAAGTTTATTGCGTAGGAAATGATGATAGTAGTATTAACCAGGAGTTCGAGGTATTCAAGGAATTGGCAAACCTTATAATAGAGGAAGAAAACCTAGCTTCCCCAGCGAATGCGGATCAAGCCCTAGATTTGTACATAACGATACTTGCGCATATTAAAAATATTATGTAAACGAAGCACAATGACGGCTAGTTTATTCAATTGATGCGGAATCGGCTGATTATATGCATGGGAACGTTTCATTCCGGACCTCGCCATGGTAAACTTGTTATGATTTGACTTTGAACTCATGAACATATCATAAAGAGCCTCGGAGGTGGAACAATTCATAGATAACTGAACATTTTGCTAAACATTTTGCTTTTACAGTAATCGGCACAGATTGTGTACAATTTGTAGAATAAAGTCAATTTTTCGTCAGAGAATGTATTTGCAAAGGTTAACGTTGTTGATAAAGACAGTAATATAAGAGACAGGACCCAAAAATGGTTTCGAGATTCTGTTATAGAATAAGGAGCCAGAGCTCCTTAGTTACCAACTTTAAGTGCCCTGGATCCCGCAGAGATGTGGATTTTTTTTTCATATCTCTGCGGGTGGCACCCAGCTTTCTAGTGAATAACAACATTCCAGCTCAACGCCTAGGCGTCGTAATCTCCAAGTGTTAGCCACTTGAACTGAAACAAAGTGCGTTCTATCTGTCAGCATTGCCATTGTTATATTGCCTCTAGACCAGGAATGTTTCGCAACTAACGCTCGTCGCTTCGCAAGAGACATCGATAGTCTACTTTTCCGACCTTTAAAATTGAATATCGGGGCATCGCTTCGTTGTAATAAAAACTGCACCTCAGGCCGTCGACGACGGACGACAGATCTAAAATGAACATTCCTACACAAAAGAAACATGTAGTAAAGAATCAAGCATAAATGCATTACTTTAGATTTTTAGGTTCCACTAAAAACTGCAATGAAACCCCAATTTTACGATATTTCCGATAACGCATTTGACGGTCCCGGCGAATGATATAGTTACATGTAAATGTATAAAGAACCTGATCTTGGGATTCTGGAAAGAATAACAGTTCCCGGCAAACTTTCATACTGTATATGTTTGAAGAATAAACAGAAATTTAGCAATCATAAAAAGCTAAGCTTTGTGTTCTCTTGTTGCGTTTCCTGACTGAAGATTTAGATTTAGATTTAGAAATCGTTTCCCGGCCACACCATTGCAACAATACCCCCAAAGTACGATTAATTTTCGCGGGCCTGTGGATATCGTAAAATCGCAGAGCCCAACGACTTACCTTCTGACGCGCTATACTTTCTCTGTATACACAATGCTTGCGAAAAAACCCTAGACAAGACCAACTGAAAAGCAGATAAACCTGGAACACTGAAGCCTATGCTTTAAAAGAGGTCTACGGACAGTCATGCACAACCTGTAGGAAACTTTCTTCTGTAACCCAAGTTATTCAGCCATGCAAGCAAGGCAGAGCCTTTGCCGGATAAACCAGCTCAGATACAAAGTACAGTTTAAGATAATTATTTCTGGAAGCCTTAAACTTCTGTATCCCAAGGCATTCAGCCATGCAAGTACGACAGAGCCTTTGCCCGGATAAACCAGCTAAGATACAGAGTACAGTTTAAGATAATTATTTCAGAAAGCCTTAAACTTCTGTATCCCAAGGCATTCAGCCATGCAAGCACGGCAGATTGCCCGGATAAACCAGCTAAGATACAGAGTACAGTTTAAGATCATTATTTCTGGAAGCCTTAAACTTCTGTATCCCAAGGCATTCAGCCATGCAAGCACAACAGAGCCTTTGCCCGGATAAGATAATTATTTCAGAAAGCCTTTATTTTCTGTATCCCAAGGCATTCAGCCATGCAAGCACGACAGAGCCTTTGCCCGGATAAACCAGCTAAGATACAGAGTACAGTTTAAGATAATTATTTCCGAAAGCCTTTATTTTCTGTATCCCAAGGCATTCAGCCATGCAAGCACAACAGAGCCTTTGCCCGGATAAACCAGCTAAGATACAGAGTACAGTTTAAGATAATTATTTCCGAAAGCCTTTATTTTCTGTATCCCAAGGCATTCAGCCATGAAAGCAAGACAGAGCCTTTGCCCGGATAAACCAGCTAAGATACAGAGTACAGTTTAAGATAATTATTTCCGAAAGCCTTTATTTTCTGTATCCCAAGGCATTCAGCCATGAAAGCACGACAGAGCCTTTGCCCGGATAAACCAGCTAAGATACAGAGTACAGTTTAAGATAATTATTTCAGAAAGCCTTTATTTTCTGTATCCCAAGGCATTCAGCCATGCAAGCACGGCAGAGCCTTTGTCCGGATAAACCAGCTAAGATACAGAGTACTGTTTAAGATAATTATTTCTGGAAGCCTTAAACTTCTGTATCCCAAGGCATTCAGCCATGCAAGCACGACAGAGCCTTTGCCCGGATAAACCAGCTAAGATACAGAGTACAGTTTAAGATAATTATTTCAGAAAGCCTTTATTTTCTGTATCCCAAGGCATTCAGCCATGCAAGCACGGCAGAACCTTTGCCCGGATAAACCAGCTAAGATACAGAGTACAGTTTAAGATAATTATTTCCGAAAGCCTTTATTTTCTGTATCCCAAGGCATTCAGCCATGCAAGCACGGCAGAACCTTTGCCCGGATAAACCAGCTAAGATACAGAGTACAGTTTAAGATAATTATTTCAGAAAGCCTTGAAACTGTATCCCAAGGCATTCAGCCATGCAAGCAGGACAGAGCCTTTGCCCGGATAAACCAGCTAAGATACAGAGTATAGTTTAAGATAATTACTTCAGAAAGCCTTTATTTTCTGTATCCCAAGGCATTCAGCCATGCAAGCACGGCAGAACCTTTGCCCGGATAAACCAGCTAAGATACAGAGTACAGTTTAAGATAATTATTTCTGAAAGCCTTAAACTGTATCCCAAGGCATTCAGCCATGCAAGCACGACAGAGCCTTTGCCCGGATAAGCCAGCTAAGATACAGAGTACAGTTTAAGGTTACAGGATACATTCGCGGCCTTCTATTTACGAAATTTTCGAAAATCACAGTTCTTCCTTATCGAGGCCTGATCTTTACTCTCTCGAAAAAAAATTCCTGAAATCTTAAAAGCAGCGTGAGAAATGTATAGAAAACTAGAAATGCCCGAGAAATATGTCTTTCAATACAGGCGAGATAATCCTTTAATCCTATTGTGATATCTACTCGGTTCAGCGCACATCATTAGCATTTTCGCGTAAGATACGGGACATTTGTGACTGTTATGGTCCGCCATATTTTGTCACACATTGTTGTTCTCTGGTTTAGTATATAAGTGTCGTGTAGAAACGATTTTTCTGAAAATTCTCTATTCTCAATCATGGGGAAGCGAAAAAGCTTAACCGCAGTCCTTGGGTCTCAAAGCGTGCGAAAGGAGTAAAAAAAGCCAAATCTTTAAGCTTTCAGGAGAACATGAAATAACAACTCGCTCTGTCTGACAAAGGCTCGTGGTTCGATCAACCCAAATCCAAGGAGAATGCTGAAGACGAAGAACAGCGGACAGAAGATCCACCAATTGCATCAAGTTCGAGAATAAAGATATTTGGACTTGATAAAGAATCGTCTGAAAGCCAAAGCGATTTGTCTTTGTCGTTTTTCTCGGCGCGCGCCTTTGCTTTGGTTTCGCTTTTCCCTTTTCAAAGTTTGGGCACTTCTTAGAACTCGGTTTTGGGACACGGCTTAACCATACCGTTTGATTTCGAATTCCAAGACGATAATAAATGTTCGCTTTGACAATTTTTACAAGAGACCGGAAAGAAGCCTCATTATCTATTCCGCGCGAAAAAGTATGTACTTGCTGGCACACCGGGGGTGCCTGCCGTGATTGGCTGGAAGTGAAGTGCGTGATGACAGATTCGTCACTAATCCCTCTTATGTTTACACGACTTTAGAAGCCCAAAACTCGCCTCTCAGATTTCGTTAAATCTAGTGTATAAATGCTTTGATAGACCAACAGGTTTTTAACGGAATGCTTTGAAATTTTGCCATGAGATAGATAAATGGTTGGGGAGCAAAAGTGTGCCGGGCTTTTGTGAATTTCGCAGTATTTCAAAAATTATTCATCACGATAGGGTCCCAGTTAACTATTAAACACAAGATCAACTTGATCGTTCGATCATTCCTAAACAAAGCCTTCAATTGAAAAAGCCCGACACACTTTTAGAGACAACAATGTACAGATTGATATTGCACAGTCAGATTTGCCAAACCTGTAAACTGCCGCGGCCCATCAAAGCGTTTATCAGGGGCCGGTCGAAAACGCGGTTTTTGCTGTGCGCCGTAAATAATTTTCATGAAACTGCTACAAAAGCTTAACAGCAGATAAATTTCACATTTTATCTTTAAAATGATGTATGGTTATGGCGATGCGATGAATATTTGCGCCGCGACAAGGTTTTGAAAACGCACAGCCAGCGAATGTATCCTGTAACCTTAAGATATTATTTCTGAAAGCTTTAATTTTCTGTATCCCAAGGCATTCAGCCATGAAAGCACGACGAGCCTTTGCCAGCCAAGATAGCGAATCGACTATATCCTCCTCCATATCGATCCAATCCCCATCAGAATATTTCTCCTCAAAATGTTAAGAGTCTTCCAACAGATTACATCAGATTACATCAGATTACATCATGGCGTATTTGTTTCGTCTCTGAGTTGTGCCTCACACAAACCCAATCGAAATTCCTCAGCCGCCCAGTCCAAAAACATGCCTCCAAACACTTCCATGTGTTTAATAGTTAACTGGGACCCTATCGTGATGAATAATTTTGAAATACTGCGAAATTCACAAAAGCCCGGCACACTTTTGCTCCCCAACCATTTATCTATCTCATGGCAAAATTTCAAAGCATTCCGTTAAAAACCTGTTGGTCTATCAAAGCATTTATCATTGCGCGCTGAAGCGCCACGTGGAATGACATGGCAAACACACACCACTTTAACATTTAAGTCATTCTTCAATTGAAGAACTAGCTTTCTATGTGTTGTTAAAATGATGGGGCTGCCGGAGGATCAAGAACGGGAGTGTTCTGACAAGAACTCATTGGATAATTTGACTGAATCTATCGGGCCACGTGAGAAGATTGAAACTACAGAGAAGGGGGCGGCGCATCTCTTCACGGTCCCTACAGATTCTCGCTTGAGCAATGGTTGAGGGCCCTCAAGTTGAGATACTGGCTAGACTTTGGCAATTCTGATGAATACAAGGTAGAATGGGTGAGGAAGGAAAACGGCAAGAAGGAGTTAGTGGAGATTATAATTCGAGTATCTCAATTTCAAGATGACGATGATCTATTGTTATTTGTTGTCACGGTTTACTTAACTAAAAGAAAGGTCATGATACAAGGCAACGCTCGAGACCTATGGAAAACGTCGAATATATCAAATTTTCCCAGCTTGTTGATAAAATGTGTTTTGATGTGTGTATGCCAAGCCAAGAAATCTGGGGGCTATATTCGGATATATTTCAGCGCGACATGGTAAGAGAAGATATGACTCTAGATAATGCTTCACTAAATGTGTATGAAGATTCCGACTGTGAGAGTGTTCCCGAAGTCGTCGAGCTGGATGTTACCGAGAAAAAGAAACGGCCGGTTAAGGGCTCGCTTCGATGTTCGCCGAAGAAAGTGTGCTCTCGTCGCAGGAGTTTGCGTACTCCCAAACGCTCTATTTTGTTGCCTTCAGAGTCTACAGCTCCTACTAAGATATTAGAACTGCTTCAGTCTTTCGAGTCTAGAGTTATTAGACTCGAAGAAGTAGTTTCTAAGCTTGATAAGTCGGATGCGGAGTTAGATTTAGATATGAAAGGTCTTACTCGTGAAGTTTCGTCATTCAAATGTGAAATATCTGATTCAATTGCGAGTACTTTGAAACATGAGCTGTCTGTTACAAAGAAGGCTCACGAGGTTTGGCGCAATGAATCTGAGGAGTGTGTTCAAAAATGTATGACTGAAATAAGCAAGCTCCAAGGGCGTGTAGGTTCGCTTGTGGAGGAGAAGGTGAATCTGGTTAAACGCACCCGGGCTCTCGAGGACGCTAATAAAGATCTCATCGGAAGAGTTTTAGCCTTGGAAAATATTGGTCACGTTGAGCCGCAACGGGGGGAATATCAGATAACCATGTCATACTTGAAGAGGTTAGTGCTGAGGCGGAACCTGCTGTTCTTGGAACTCAAGCAGAAGGTTCGCAGCATGTAAACCATACGGAAACTCCAAGACCGTCTCTCAGTCATAGTCCTATTGTTGAAACGGATATACAAACCAATAATGCTGATGATAGTCGAAGCGAGCGCGCATCGATACTAGAGAAAGACTGGGTATTGTTGTGTGACTCTAATGGCAGATTTCTTAAGTCGGATTTGTTGTTTCCAAGGTGTGAAGTGAAACGTATTTTCACCGCGACGACGGGCAGAGCAACGGAGATTTTGAATACGCCGCGTTTCTCTGTGAAACAGGGCCTTTTGATTCATACTGGCGTGAATGATGTTGATAGCTTTTCCTCCGAAAATGTTATTGAGTTGCAAATGGACATGGTAAATGCTGCTATAAGGGCTTTTCCTGACAAGAAAGTAGTGCTTTCCAGTTTAACGCCTAGGGATGACTCCCTTGATGAAGCAGTCCGATCGGTCAACGCAGAGGTACGCCGTCGGGTACAGGGGTTGGATAATGTTTTTTATGTTTCACATGAGGATCTTCGCCACAAGAGATTCTACAGGGACTATAAACATCTCAATAAGGAAGCAGGGGTGCCGGCTTTTGCTGCGAATTTAAAGACGGGGATTAGAGAAGCTCTTGGGATCCGTTTGGCTGAACGGCGACGGCATTTAGGTTCTCGTCATTTTAGTTCTTCAAGTCGTTCTCCCAGTCCACGTCGCGTACAGCCCCAGCAAGCTGAGAATTACCCAAGGTCCGCTGCTGAGGCTTTCGTTTCATCAGAGTCCACTGGTCAAGGTGATACATTGACATTGACTGATGTAGGTAATCAACTAAAGAGTCTAACAGAGTTATTGGCTAGGGTAGTTCAAAATGATAGGATCCCGGCCCCGATCCCAGCGCCGTCTAATGTCGTTTTTCCTCCACCGGTCCCTCCTCCAGGGTATCATTATTTCGGTCCTCCTAGGATTCCTCTGACTGTTTAGTTATATTATTAGTGTTACTTTATTATTATTTTCTATATTTATGTTTTTTATGTTTTCATTATGCGTTTGTGTAGGTTGTTGAGGGCAAAATTTCTTTGGTTGTTTCGGCTGCATGAATAATAGTTGCTTGCGATTCTGTAGCTGGAATGTGGAAGGGGTTTCAGCAAAGCTTGATGACGCGGAATTTTTAGCGTGTTTGCGAGGTTTTGATTTCATTTCGTTGGTGGAAACTTGGTTGCCTTCGGGTGCTGATTTGGTTCTGGAAGGTTTCTGCTCATATTCGAAATGTAGACGGCAATCTGAAAATGCTCGAAGGAATTCGGGAGGTATTTCCGTTTTAGTACGCTCATGTTAAGAAAGGGAGTGAAATTTTGGATAAAGACAGTAGTGATGAGTTCGTTTGGTGGATGTTGGATAAAACGTTTTTAGTTTGGAGCGGGACATTTTGTATGTACGGTTTATATCCCACCTCAGAATTCTCCACGAGAGAAACGGCTTGCTCTTGATCATTTTGAAGGTCTTCAAGAAAGTATTTATAAATTCAGTGGTCGGGGAGATATTTTGCTTTGCGGAGATTTTAATGCAAGGATAGGATCCTTGTCCGATTCTGTTGGGGATCCGACCGATGTCTTCGATTCGTCTCGAAGTTTGTTTTGAGCAACGAGTTTCAATGGATAATCAAGTTAATACATATGGCAAGTCTTTAGCTGAGTTATGCTGCGGAAATGAGCTTGTTATCTTGAATGGACGTAGTAAAGGTGACTATTTAGGACGTTTTACGTGCCACACGTATAACGGGGCTAGCGTTGTGGATTATGCCGTTGTTTCGTCGCGTCTTTTTCCTTCGGTGTGCACCTTGTCTGTTTCAGATGCTAGTATTTTTTCGCATCATTCATTTTTGTCTTTTTCTTTATCAATTGGCGGTTGGCAAAATGAGTCGCAAGTCTGTGTTTCTTTGAGTCCTGTTCCAGAAACGATCAGGTGGTCCAAGGAATGTATAAATAGTTTCAAAGACAAATTGCGATCCTCGAATGTTAAAGAAAAGATGAACAATTTACTTCTTTCGTTTGATAAAGA
Organism: Scolanthus callimorphus; assembly: GCA_033964015.1. Taxonomy (NCBI): domain Eukaryota; kingdom Metazoa; phylum Cnidaria; class Anthozoa; order Actiniaria; family Edwardsiidae; genus Scolanthus; species Scolanthus callimorphus. The sequence continues at coordinate 6,853,301 of CM066914.1, forward strand.
CACAATGTGTGTGGACTCTCTTGTCAACGGTTTTTCCGACGAATTAGTTTCTTTGTCCTCTGACGTTTGTGCGGTTAAGCGACCAAGGGTTCGGAAGTCACATACTCGTTCCACGATTCAGAAAAAACAGTGGTTTAATAATAATTGTCATGTTTTGAGAAAAGAATTGCGTGCTGTGGGTTGTTTACTTTCTAAATATCCGGGCGAACCCTATTTACGGGACCGGTTTTTTAGTTTAAAGAAAGATTATAAGCGATTGACCAGACGTCTGAGGCGGCAATTTCATAATGATCTTTTGGACCAAATTCAATTGTTAGAGAATAATAACCCGAGGGATTTCTGGAAACTGGTCAATTCCGTTAAAGGCTCAATATCTAAAGGGGTTTCTAATGAGATTTCCTCAGCGGATTGGTTTTCTTATTTTAAAGAGCTCAACACCTCCACGGTATCATCTGACACGACTTGCATGGAGGCGGAAGTTGTACGGAATTTTTCTGTTTGGGCTTCGTGTAGGAATAATATATTGGATGAGCCTATTTCAGAGAAAGAATTGCGTAGTTTGTCTGTTAAACTGAAGAGTAAGAAAGCTAGTGCACGGGATGTGATAAATAATGAGGTAATAAAGCTTGCGGTAGATAGTTTGGCTCCTTTTTTTGTTAGGCTTTTTAACATCGTGCTTTCGTTGGGAATTTTTCCTGCAGTTTGGTCGGAAGGTTTGATTGTTCCTCTTCATAAGTCAGGTAATAGAATGGACCCTGGAAACTATAGGGGTATTTGTATCAGTAGTTGTTTGGGGAAGTTTTTTACTTTAATCTTAAACTTCCGTTTCAATAGGTTTTTGGAAGAAAATGGCCTTATGAATGATAATCAGATAGGTTTCCGCAAGGGTTTTAGGACGTCTGACCATGTACTTGTACTGAAAGCTCTCTTAGATTCGTACAAGAAAAAGCATAAGCCGTTGTTTGCCTGTTTTATTGATTTTCGCAAAGCGTACGATAGTATTTGGCGAGACGGTTTGTTTTATAAGATTATACAGTGCGGTTGCAGTAAGAACTTTATAAAAATACTTTTAAGCATGTATTCTTCTGTTAAGGCGGCTGTGAAGTTGAATGAGGGTGTGACTCCATTTTTTCGATCCGAAATTGGCGTGAAACAAGGTTGTAATCTTAGTCCTACGCTTTTTAATTTGTTTGTCAATGATATCCCTGGCATATTTGATGCTTCTTGTTCTCCGGTATCTCTGGCTGGTTTTGATTTTAGTTGCTTACTTTATGCGGATGATTTAGTCATTTTATCTGAATCGGAGTCGGGTCTTCAGCGTTGTCTCGATAGATTGGCTATTTACACAAAGCACTGGAAGTTAAGCGTTAACATGAAAAAATCGAAAGTGTTAGTTTTTGGCACGCGTGCTCAGAGGTGCCCATACTTGTGGGTCTCTGTAAAATGCAGACCGGACCTCGGCGGACCGGACCTCCGCGGACCTCGCGGACCGGACCTCCGCGGACCGGACCTCGGCGGACCGGATAATTTTTTTTCCTTAATTTTTTAACTTTCATAAAAAACATCTTCCATTTTACTGAAGAAGGTATTGTCTGTTAGACGGGTCACCTTTCCAGTCGCCTGTCCCGTTGCGTGACTCGCTCTCAAAACACAAACCGAAAAGTGTAATTGTGTAATGTTCTTCATTATTAACCTTTTAACATTGTGGGGAACATTACAATCAAAATAAATAGCAGAAAATGATGTCCTTCCTCAGTCATTTTTTTTTTCTGACTACGGCGCTAGCATCGTAGACTTTAGGCCAGTTTCAAACGTCGATTCATTTGATAAAAAAAAACGTGGTTGCCCGGATACTGGGTTTAACAGACGAACGGGTACTGGTCACCCTACTATTGTGTTTCGGACCTCCAGTTTTGTGAAAACCGCTAAAGCTATGAGCCATATATATATGCTAGTACAACATTCACAAATAAATGACTGCAGCAGTCAATGCAATCAATGCCAGTATAAATCAAGGTTATCAGAATTAGTCGGATAATCAATTTTGCGTGGTCGGATACTGGGCCCCATATGAACACAAAAAAAAACAGAGCGAATTTCACATGACTGTAGTGAAACCAATTGCAAAATGATTACACGCAAAATTACAAGAATTCTGGCTTTATTTTTGTTTTCCACTGAGAAATGTATGGGAAAATACATCGAAACATCCAGCCTCGACGTATTTGCCCACACATTTCTTTGTAAAAAGTAAGCCAGAATTCAAGTTTTGAAAATTAATATCTCAACCAGTTTTAAAGTAATTATTTTAAACTTTGCAATTTTACGAATACTGGATTTCATTTTCTGATTTTCATTTCATTCATTTTCAACTTTGCGTGATAACGGCCTATAGGAGTAATTACAAAGTATAGATTGCGAATTACTCACGACAGTCATCTGAAATCTCCCTGTTAATATATTGAATTGTTCTTTATTCGTATTGACACAACATCAGTACAGCTTAATACATAACTCAGTTAATTTCTTTTCAAAAACAAGTACAGGCTAAATAATTAAGGGTTATTTGCAGTCTTAATAGCACTTAATCAACATTTTATACCCAAATTTGCCATGAGTAAACTAAGATACTGCGGCAGTACGCAAAGCAAAGCAAAGTTACTTCAGTTACTGTTCTCACGGCGATCAACAATTGCCCAGGATGAACTGACAGCTCGGATTGTTTGTGCAAACCGGATGTTTTTTCTTGCTACATTCGCACGGCAATACCATTTTTCGCGAACTGACAGCTGAAATTGCTAGTGTGGAGATAAGTAATCATTCACAGAAAATCATTCTCCCACAAAAAAGTACCGCTAATGCAAGAGCTGCAAAGGGTCTCGCTCTCCCGGTTAGACTTCTAGACGCTGGACGTGGATACGGTATGTTTTGCGAGCGAGTCACGCAACGGGACAGGCGGCTGGTGAGGTGACCCGTCTAACAGACAATACCTTCTTCAGTAAAACGAAAGATTTTTTTTAAGAAAGATGTCTTTTTTTTTTGAAAGAATATAGGAAAAAAAATTAAGGAAAAAAAATTTATCCGGTCCGCCGAGGTCCGGTCCGCGGAGGTCCGGTCCGCGAGGTCCGCGGAGGTCCGGTCCGCCGAGGTCCGGTCTGCATTTTACAGAGACCCCATACTTGTTCTCTCGTTGGTCTTTCAGTGGCCAGGTTTTAGAGTGCGTGGAACATTATACCTATCTTGGTATTGTGTTTCATTTTTCTGGTAGTTTTAATTTTGCACGGAAGTGCCTATATAATAAAGCTTTAAGGGCATATCATGGTCTTTTTGCCCATTTCACCAATGTTGAGAAAATTCCGGTGAAGGTGATGTTGAAATTATTTCTTCGCTTGTGTCTCCCGTGCTATTATATGGTTGTGAGGTCTGGGGTGCTTACATGTTAGGCAGGTTATCTTCTTTGGAGATGTTTAAGCAGAAACTTTTCTCTGTTTTAGGTGACATAGAGAGGTTGCATCTAAAATTTTGTAAGAGGATTTTAGGCATACACTTAAAGTCTACGAATATGGCTGTGTATGCAGAATTAGGTAGGGTACCCCTGATAGTTCAAATCGGTTGTACTATTGTCAGGTATTGGTTACGGATAACAAATCCTATTTTCCGGGACAGTCTCGTCGGAAAAGCGGCTTCTTGGTGTGTGTCATCAAACTTTCGTGGGGTTGCTTTTTCTAATTTCCTCTTGGCTTTGTGTGGTTTTGGATCTTTAGATAGTATTGCAATTCCTTTTGAACAGATTAAGGATGTGTCCAAACAGATTAAAACACAATTATATGATATGTTTTGCGAGCACTGGAGGACTAACGTACGTCAAGGGACCGGTGGAAAATTAAGGCTGTTTAGATCTTTGAAGTCTAACCTGGGCTTTGAGAAATATTTAGTTTCGGTTACTAATTTTCGACATCGTCAAGCAGTTTCGAAACTGCGTTTATCCGCACATAGATTACCAGTGGAAGTTGGCAGATATGCTAATATTGATTATAACTCTAGGAAATGTTCATTCTGCAATCTTAATGAAATTGGAGATGAGACGCATTATTTGATGTATTGTAACCATGCGTCTTTTGTTCATCTAAGAGAATTATTTTTGACTGACATTTTGCAACTGAATGTTTCCTTTGGCCAACTAGGTTTGCGTAATCTATGCGTTTACTTATTGTCGATGTGTGACGAGTCTGTCGTAAAGGTAACTGCCAAATTTTGTTTTGATATTCTCGAGCGTTTTAATGTGATGGTTCGAGATGCTGAAGAATCTAATGAGTCTCATTAAGTCTTATGTAATTGTTTTTCTTTTCTACCTATATATTTGTTAGTGTATCCTATATGCCGTGTAATTGGTATTTTATGGAATAAAGAATTATTATTATTATTACTAATTTCATCTCGTTTGGTAGCGCAATATCCTCGCTCTAGGCTTCAGCGGCCATGTTTGTTTGGGTTTCCGCGCGGTCGCAGGAATGACTTCCAGACCAAGGATCGTAAATCTATATAGCCATCCTACCCTGTCATTATTATTCCTCCGATGGTAGATGACCAGAATCCATGGTGCCTTTGCATATTTATATATTTGGAAAACGTCTCTAGCCGCCGCCACGAGGCCAAATATTAACTGGTCAACAACAATACGTTTCAAATTCCGATTGTTAGCAAGTCTCTCTAGATGAATTGATTGTTCATACGTCCCGGATAACTTGTTTGACGATCAAAGTTAACTAAGTGAAGTGTGGCTATTACTCTAAAAGTGAATGCGAGCGATAGCCGCTCTAAAGATTGCTCCCCTCATTTAACCTCGTGATTCGCATTTCAGCGCATGTCCTCTAAAGTCCAGCCCTCGAAATAAACATGATAAACAGAGGTTTGCTTCATGACGCGACACTGTGGTAAATACTCAAATCTCATTACTAAATGAAACCGCAAATCTCCTACTCGAAGACAGATTTTTTATTGGATTATGACATCAGCCATAACAACCGTAGTGAGCAAAAATCGAACTTCCGGAAACGTTCTGGCTCGTTATTAAGGTTTCTAAGGCCCACGGAAAACGTCGAACTTCAGTCGCTCTTCTTCTGTCGAACCTTTCCTTTTTCAAAGGATGCCGCTTCATTACACTTTATAATAGAAAACTTTCTATTGTTTTGAATTGGTACGGCGCGACTCTGGCACGACGTTTGCCGTAGGCCTAACTGGCATGCACACTCTCCTAGTCCTCCTAGTGACCAAAAACAGTTAATGAAATTTTGAGCAAAATTGAAAGATCTAATTTTGAGAAATAAGGGTATAAACGTTAGGAGAGGTAATTTAATTGTTTTTCAAAGGTTTTTCACAATAATTAAAAAAAAAATAAAGTGTTATTTCATCAAACAATAGAAAGATAAGTTAAAGAATAGAAATATCACAAGAAAAGCCGTGGAAATTACAGGTCTCAATCATTTCTTGGTCCTGTCAATTTTGAATCTTTACTGCGTATCAGTTTTAGTAGGTCGCAGGTAGATTTAGAACCAGTTAGAATAAATGACAAGGAATTGGCTTGTGTTTCCCTAGCAAATATATTAGCCGTCACAGTGTCTGATGACCTAAAATGGAACCAGAAACTCTAAATAAAGTCAACAAGCGCTTGTATTTTCTACGCCAACTTAAACGCGCTAATATCAAGTCTAATGAGTTACTACTATTTTATCTGACATGTATTAGACCCGTTACCGAGTATGCCTGTCCTGTGTTCCATCACTGCTTGCCTCAAATGATCTCGAAAGATGCCAGAAACGGGCTCTGCGCATAATTCATCCTTCTCTATCGTATGAATGCGCGCTCTCCGCAGCGGGGCTGGAAACTTTGCGTCATGAGATCGTCGCGAATCAATTTCCAGTAATTTGTTTTCCGACATTCAGAATCCAGCCCATAGGTTACACAACCTTCTTCCGCCTCTCAACAAGTGCTCTGTAAATCTCAGGCGCAGCGCACTTCCGCTGTTCAGCCGCTGCGCACCAAAAGAGTGCGCCAAAGTTTTCTCTTTTACCTCGTTCGTGTCCACCATCTTTGACAACCCACATGCAATGTATAGTAGGGAAAACGCTGTACATTAAAAAACCGAGCCGCTCTATCTTAACATTTCCAGTTATAAGTGAACATTTCCAGTTATAAATGAACCTTTCCAGTTATAACTGAACATTTCCACTTATAAGTGAACATTTCCATTTATAAGTGAACATTTCCAGTTATAAGTGAACATTTCCAGTTATAAGTGAACATTTCCAGTTATAACTGCACATTTCCAGTTATAACTGAACATTTCCACTTATAAGTGAACATTTCCAGTTATAAGTGAACATTTCCAGTTATAAGTGAACATTTCCGGTTATAAGTGAACATTTCCAGTTATAAGTGAACATTTCCAGTTATAACTGAACATTTCCACTTATAAGTGAACATGTTCACTTATAAGTGAACAATTCCAGTTATAAGTGAACATTTCCAGTTATAAGTGAACATTTCTAGTTATAAGTGAACATTTCCAGTTATAAGTGAACATTTCCAGTTATAACTGCACATTTCCAGTTATAAGTGAACATTTCCGGTTATAAGTGAACATTTCCAGTTATAAGTGAACATTTCCAGTTATAACTGAACATTTCCACTTATAAGTGAACATTTTCACTTATAAGTGAACAATTCCAGTTATAAGTGAACATTTCCAGTTATAAGTGAACATTTCTAGTTATAAGTAAACATTTCCAGTTATAAGTGAACATTTCCAGTTATAACTGCACATTTCCAGTTATAAGTGAACATTTCCATTTATAAGTGAACTGCACATTTCCAGTTATAAGTGAACATTTCCAGTTATAAGTGAACATTTCCAGTTATAAGTGAACATTTCCAGTTATAAGTGAACATATCCAATTATAACTGCACATTTCCAGTTATAACTGAACATTTCCACTTATAAGTGAACATTTCCAGTTATAAGTGAACATTTCCAGTTGTAAGTGCACATTTCCAGTTATAACTCAGATCGTCCTGTCTTTCTGAATAACAGCTGACAACAAAAAGAGGAGTGACTTTTTCATGGCCCGTATCAGCCACCGTAAAAATAGGAATCGTGTGGTGAGAATGGAAATTGTGTGGCGAGAATGGAAATCGTAGTTCGAGAATATTGATTACCAGTGAGAATATCGATTATCAACCGAGAATGTTGATTATCAACCGAGAATATCGATTAGCAAACGAGAATATCGACTATCAAGTTTGAGCCGCTATCAAACTGAGCATCTGTGTACTAAAAATATTAGTAATATAATGCTCTTGGCCATTCGCTCTCCTCGTGCTCTTTCTCTCTGATTTACCTAAAATATTTGGTCCTGGAGGCACAAAATAGACGTATCAGAGGGATGTGGCCATCGCTGCTGCTGAACGAGCGGAGCAGTCTGTCCTGAGGCTATCCGAACGAGTTGAGGACTGTCCAGTAGATTAACTAGCAATGTTCCACCAGCAAATGCAGTCCCGGGGGTACTCCCTTACAAGAGCTATACGGGTATGTGCCGCCAAACGGGGTCACGATTTCTTCCTCCAGCCGATAGTTAACCATTATCCTGCGAGATTGTGCAGAATATCGTCTGATACTTAGCCGACGAGGGACGAAGTCCCGAGTTGGCTAAAATCAGACGATATTCTGCAAAATCGAGCAGGATAATGGTTTTATTATTCAGCACATCGATAGCACAAATACCCCCGAAAAAAATGACTTTTGTATATTATTTACAAGCTCAAAACATCATATTTTCCTCAGAGACGGATATCGCAGGATAGCTGTCATGTACAGAAGACAGCTATTGGCGTTCCAATGACCATATTTGGGCAGTGCATCGATGTGCTGAATAATAAAACGAGGTATCGTTTAGTACCGTCCTCTAGAACGCGGGGTATGATGATGAAGGCCACCCAGACATCTTCAAGGAAGCGATGGACTTCTTGCCTCAACCGTCAGACTCATTTTGACACAGGAACATGTTTTTTTCTAATACGGGGTATCATTTTTAATTTCTCATTAATAGAACAGGGTCTCACTCATTTTGGCCCTGGGTGCAAAAACATTGAACGGGATAGCTTTTCTCGAAAAAATCGTTTTAGAACGGGGTCCGCATTTGAAATTCGCAGCGGCACATACCCACCCTATAGACAGACAAACAATTTTATATTGGCACCTTGTAAAAGAAATGTTTGCATTGGTGTGGTGGTCCAATATATGCGCATTATATCAAGCCACTGTATCAAGCCACTGTACCCCCCCCCCCCCCCCTGCAAGTGCTAATGATCAAGAAGTGGCCCGCAACTTTATACAGTCAAGCAGTGCCTTAGGTTAGGTTTGCTAATCAATATTCTCGGTTGATAATCAATATTCTCAGTTGATAATCGATATTCTCACTGGTAATCGATATTCTCGAACTACGATTTCCATTCTCGCCACACAATTTCCATTCTCACCACACGATTTCTATTTCATCTAACAAATTTTTGTTTTCGTGTAACGATTTCTTTATTCTCGCGAAGTGATTTCCGGCCTTGGTGCTTCGATTCCACTCGCACAGCGATTTCCACTCTCATGGAACGATTCCATTTTTCATAGAACGATTTCTATTCTGTTCAGAGACATTTTTCTTGTTTTGGACACTTTTGTCACGTTTGGCTTGCCATAAAAAGCATGTTAAAATGTACCAATTCTGCTGAGGTTGGAAGTGAAGCTGAAAGTGAAAAGAAGTTAGTACTAGGCGAATCAGTTTTTATTGTAAGTAAGTTGAAAATGAAACAAATTTATTCATTTCTCAAATGTGTGTTTCCAGAAATTATCCATACCCCCCCCCCCCCCCCCCCCCTACGGAAGGGATTGGAAACGGGGGGTCACTTTTCAACAACCTTCAATTGCGAGGGTATGGATATTTTTGGAACCACACAATTAAAGAAGTTTTCACCTCCTACATGTACCTCACAGAAAAATTTGAGAGTAATTAGATCTGAATCTAAGGTATTGGATTGGAGGGCTATTTATGGTTATATTTATACTTCAGCCATTGATACATATACTAGAGCCTTCCAGTTCAAGGTGTTAAACAATTATTTATATCATAATAGAGATCTGCATCGTTTTAAGATAATAGACTCTCCTTTGTGTTCATTTTGTTCTAAATTTCCAGAAACTGTAAAATCATTTTTTTGTTCATTGCTTGGAATCTAAATTGTTCTATTATGAAATAAGAAGCTCAGGCTGGAACATTTTGGTATTTATTTACCAGAAATGAGTGTTGATACAATCGTTATTGGTGTAAGAGATAATGTTTCAGTCCGTTTTCTTATTTTATGCTACAAGCTATTGCTTTATAAAGCTAGAGATAACAAAAAGGTTTCACAAATCGAGATCGCTTTAAAATGTTTTTGCTCCACATAGAAAAGGTTGAGCGAAAAATGGCTCAAACAAAAGGAAAACTATAGACACATTTCAGGGTTGTAGCTAGCAGAGGGGCAGAGGGGGCAGTTGCAGTTGTCTAGCTACGTCCTTGCATTTTTAAAAATGGGAGAACATTCTTAAAACTCTCATTTAATTGTTTTTGCCTCTAGCTTACTTCTATTTTTTTTTCACAAATTATATTTTTTGTAAGCCTGTATGTAAACCTGTATTTTTTCCCCCAATTTGTAGTGCTTTAGTATAGCTTGTAACCTAGTATAGAATAATAATAAAAAATGTTTAAAGAAAAAGAAGATAGCAATGTAGGCGAAGTTCTTATACATTTTACCTCTAAGAGAATTTATGAATACAAGATATTAGATATTTTAAAAGATGCTAGCTTTGATCAGAACAAAATATATATTTTAAAATTTGCAGTTTTTTTACTTTGGCCATGAAGACTAAAATGAGAACAAAATCTTGAGCTTATATAATATCATAAGGTGCAAATTTCTTTAAAAAGTATGTTCATGTCCGCTCTGTCAGATAGCGTAGTAAGTTGGAACAATAGATGAGGTGTAAAAAAAGTTGGTAAATTAGGTAAGGGAAGGTAACAAATGTTTTTCACAAAAAGTTTGAGAAATAACTGCAGCTGAATAAAATCATGAAAGAAACACATCAGCAACTGTCATTCCTGCTCTGCCACTCTGTTTTCAACGGCAATATCTCTTTTTATTCAGGAGCTCTGGAAGGGACAGCCACATGTAATGCTAGAGGAGGGCGTTGATAGTGCTGGAAGGTTGGAACCTTACCTTGAAACAATGTGTCGCCACATTTCAGAGAAAGTCTCGAACAAGGCTATAGATAGATTATTGGACGCCAAAAATCTGGAAGAGCAAAGCGAAGCATTTGATGCTTTGCCACTGGATGAAATTGAAGCCATAATCCGGTTTGACCCCCCGGACTTGGATATGAAAGAGCTCATTGAGATAGCCACAGAACCGAAAAGATTTTTGAAATATCTCATTCCCTTGAGAAGTTATGAATATTTTAAGTTTGCAATGTCCGCCATTTTTTTTTTTTAGACAAAATGGCAGCCATTGGCAGCCGGTACAAAATTGCAGGGCTTGTTCTAACTTGGTGAGTTTTAATCCAATCACTTCTAAATTTCACACGTAAATAGTCCTCATGAAATTAACAAACACAGTCATTTTAGAATTTTCAAATTAACGAATTTTGGCGGGAAAATGACGTCATCAATCTTAAACCAAAATTTAAAATCGATCATATGAAATTTTTGAGAATCGGGTATGGAAGAGCTCATTGAGATAGCCACAAAACCGAAAAGATTTTAGAAATATCTCATCTCGTTAAGAAGTTATGGATATTTTACGTTTGTATTTCCACGGAACGCTGACCAAAACAAAATGGCGGACATGCAAACTTAAAATACTCATAACTTCTTAAGGGAATGAGATATTTCAAAAATCGTTTCGGTTTTGAGGCTATCTCAATGAGCTCTTTCATATCCAAGTCATAAAAAGTTCCTAGAGCGGATTTCACATGACTGTCAAGACTTGTTATGTAATTGCGATTGCTTTGCGTTCTCATTGGCTACTCGTTTTCCTCAGCCAATCAAATTCTTTAGTAAATACAATTGTGTAATTACTTAGTAATTGGTTCGGCTTGTGATTGGCTGAGAAAAAAAAGCCATTTAGGAGCAAGTTGTGATTTCTGTCGATTCTGATTGGCTAGTGATTGCTCAATTGCAATTACTTTCACGACAGTCATGTGAAAACCGCTCTATGATCGATTTAAAATTTTGGTGTAAGATTGATGACGTCATTTTCCCACCAAAATTCGTTAATTTCAAAATTCCAAAACGACTATGTTTGTTAATTTCATGAGTACTATTTACATGTGAAATATGGTAGTGATTGGATTAAAACTCACAAAGTTAGAACAAACCCCGGCGATTTTTGATCCTTATAGGCCCGGCGTGCCCCTATCACTCTTACTTGGGAGAACCCTCCCCGGGGTTTGACCCCAGGGGGAGAACTCCCATATCTTACCGAGAAAAAATGCCACCCCCCTCAAAAATCTAATGGTCCGTTCCTAACCGTGTCACAACCCCTGATCCGTCTCACCCTGCCCATAATGCATCGCTTTGTTTTTGTTCACATGATTCATTACATCAGAAACTATGACTTAATGCAAAGGAATTCTACTATTATGAGTTGTAAAGTAAAGTAAAATGCTCTAACCTGAAAATATGACGGTGATGTATTTTTAAATTCCCCTGGAATTTTAATCCCCCCCCCCCCCGGGGGGCGGTTTTAAAATGCAATCGGCCATTACTACGGAAATCACTAAACTGTTAGTACCTGGGGTACAAACGATCGATCGTAGTTGGGAACACGATCGACCGTTTTTTTATTTCGGTTAGTTCGCGTGACCATTTTGATTGATCGAAATGTCCATGTTTTGTACATGTCTACGGCAAACAAAAGAAATGCAAGTCTGGTGATCATTTTGATCAACTCATGTGATCATTTCGATCGATCGTTTTCAAAAAGCGGTAATGATCATTTTCCCAACTGTGAGCAATCATTTGTACCCCGGGGGCTATACAGATTAGTGATTTCCATAATATATATAGGCAGGGTGTGAGATGGATCCTTCTAAGGGAGCAATCATAATTTATCTAGAAGGGGCCTATGATGATTTCCTAATTTTTTTTCTCATTTTTGGAAGCCCCCCCTGATGATTCAGGATTTTTTTCCTGACCCCCCTGAAGAGATGTCAATTAATCAAAGAAAAATATCATAGCCCCCCCCCCCCTACCACCACATATACAAGTCAAACCCACCCTTAGCCATATTAAACTTGTGATAGTTACTGATCCTGAAGATTGCTATTAATCTTATCTATTTATCTTAAATCTTAAAAAAGGTTCGTATAGTTTCAAATAAACACTCAAAGAATTTTTTGATTGTTAATCACAATAGACATACAACACAGTACTTAAGCATGAAAGAAAGAAAAAAGTGAATGTCCTTATACACGGGTTTTTACTGTATTTTCGTATAAATTTTTTCGGGAAAAAGTGGTTGGCCCCCCTATGCTCAATGTTATTTTTGTTGGAAATTTTCCATAGCCCCCCTAAATCATATCAGGGAAAAACAGAGGCCCCCCTCAAAATCATCGTAGCCCCCCCCCCCCCTCTAGATAAATTATAAACGCTCCCTAATGAGGTGTCAGTCCGTTAGTTGTATTCACACTAGAGACGAGTTTCCTGTCTGAAACGAGTTTCTCGCCTTGAATATATGGTTCCCTGTTCTTCTGTGATCACGTGAAAACAATTTTATTGAAGGAGAAAGTTTAGACAGATAACGAGCAAGTGTTTCTGAGCAGAATTGACATAAAGCAGGAAACTTTTTCTGACGAGAAACTGACGTCTCAGACGAGTTTTCCGTCTCTAGTGTGTGTGACAGACGGGTCTTTCGCTTTCAGTCGCGACTTAAGCAAGGATGGTTTTGTTAAAGGACGAGATCCACTGCAATTCATCCATGTAAAAGATGATGGTCTGGATGGTATGTGGGACAGATGTTGTCACGTCTGTAGGACAATTGCAGCTCGGGAGAACATTTACCTTGATCGTCTGTTGAGGGGTTCTAGAGCATCATATCAAGATCTGAAAGACAAGCTACCGCCTTATCTACAAGAAGAAAATTTTGTCAAGCTTAAGGTAAATCGAAAGGAATAAGTCTACTTTTTTGTTGCATAGCAGTGATTCAGATGACCCCGGTTACACGGGTCCAGACGAATTTTTGACCGGGCGAATTTTGTACCTGGAACACCTGTATACATGGTACCGTGCAAGTTTTGTTCCTCATTGAAGAGGTGTTAATACGGGTCCCTGCAACTGAACTAACACTAACATGGCTTCTTCAGTCTCATTCTCTGATTGGTTGAAGGTTGAATAATAGCTTAGCAACCTCGCCTGAAAAGGGCTAGTTTCCAGGCCATTACCGTGGAACTGTGGTCCGGTGTTTACACGGGTCCAGTACGAAAACGGAACCGTACCGGTCAAAAGTTGTACCTGCTTTTTGCAGGTCCCAAACTTGCACACTTTGCCGTGCAAAAATATTGGTCCAGTTCCACCAGACCCGTGTGAACAGAAGCCGTCAGTGGGCCAGAATTCGCCCGTTTAAATATTCGTCCGGACCCGTGTGTAATCGGGGTCAGCAGCAAGGCGTAATCAAAGCAACGCCATTGGTGAACTCATGGATATTCAAAAGACCCTACGTCTGATGGGCATGGCATGTAGTTCCATCAGTCCAACAAAACATAGTAGCGCATTTCCTATCGTTGTACGTTTTCTTTAGGCTGCATAATTGAACTAATCATAAATCACTGGTTATAAAGTAAGAATAAAAAAAATATGGCATATCTTAGCGGAAAGTGGGATCCCCTTCCCAATTATGATCTACTCTCAAACATGCCTCATAAAGGGACTCCCTTTCTGCAATGAAGTACCTTAAAAAAGATGGTCAGGAAGGTTTGATCCCACCTACAAACGTTTAGTAACTGTTACCGATATTCTCCCACGTTAGACTGCTAATATTTGTCATGTCGTTGGTTTAGGGTTTGGTCGAGCGGATCTGCGTGGTTACTAGTACACTAGAGGAATACCTGTACCGAAGCGAAGTGGGGTGTTTTAGCAAAGTAAGTAGGGTGTTTTAGCAAAGTAAGGCAAGGAAATGTAGTGACCCTCAAGTGCAAATCTAGGGGGGGGGGGGGGTGATTGGGTGGCTAGCCACCCCTTGTTCTCATACACCCTTGGTCTGAACTCCTGTAGTATATCCTTTGTACTAGCCACCCCCCTTCTTAAGGGTCTGCATCCGCCACTGACCCTGTAGTTTCTACGATAAGAAAGAACCCAGGTGTTTCATGGCCTCGGCAGTCCACGACCAAAGGCAGCTTATTATTAAATTCATTTGTTTTCTTTATTTGATGGATAGGTTTCTGGAAGCTTCTTCTAAAACCCAGGACTTTCCAGGCAAAGCGCCAAACCCGGGAAGAAATTTCTGAAATTTGGGACAACCTTAACACTTTCCATAAGACATTATTTCCGGTTATTTCCCCCGAAAAGATGCTTTCCCATTTGATTTCCAGCTGGTATCACCGAAAATTTCTGGTAAATGGAAAGCATCGAAACGGAGCCTAAAAGCATCGCAGCCTATTTCGAATCCCAGTTGAGACATTCACACGATTTTTCGGTTTAAACCTTTTGACCACAAGAATTCCCGGAATCTCGAACCACAAATTTTTGTCAAATGGAAAGCACCCCAGGAGCCATTTGAACCCTGGATATCTGCAGAAACGGGAACCATGTTTTAGATAAAGGGCTCGGTACAGCTCTCTACACTTTAATTGTTCACATTTCCCTTTTCATTGTATTGCAGGCTAATCTTAGCAATCTTTTCGAGTACTTGAGTGAGGAAGAATCAAAGCACCTATTGAGCCTTCTTTTGACAAGTGTCACAAAGGTGGCCACATCGCATACTGGGAATATTTGGTTCCAAGACCCGCTGATCAGGATTTGATGAAGAAAAAAAGCGTCACTTTCCTGAAGGAACTGTCTGAGCAGTTACACAATGAAGACAAGTGTTTCGCATTTAGTAATTTTTTGATCTACCAAGTTGATAAATAATGTACGAAGATATTTAAATGTGTCTTTTAGACAACTGCATTATGCACCAGTCAATTGACACCCTGTCCGGGAATTTAACATTCACTCAGTGTTAAATGTTATTATTTTCCGGTCACCGGGGACATGGTCAACCGTTGTTTAAAAGCCTGAGGACACTTTCGTCACTTTCATTGTTAAAGACTCGATAAAAACATGTCTCAGGTGTTAGGGTAAAAGGGCCTTACTCAATCAAACATAAAACCAGCGATCACGCTTGTGTGATCTGCTCGCTGTAAGGTGTTACAGGGCCCAACATTAACTTTTTTCAATAGAGGTGCCATTGGCGACGAATTTGAAAAATTTAGTCGCCAAAATCCAAAGATACCACATAAACGTGGATCTCAGCTGAACTCAGAAAGATGGGGTGCCATTTGACGACTACAGTCTAAGCTCTCGTAAGCGACCACCTCGGGAACTGAAAATTGCGGTCGTTAACGGAGCTGGTCGCTTACGAGAACGGCTCTCGTAAGCGACCACCAAGCGGCTTCCTACTTGAACAATAGGTGTTGGTCGCTTACGAGAGCTTAGTACAATAAATCTAGAAAATATGATGTTATACTGTACTAATGCTTAAAATAGTTTGATATATTTCCCGACTTTAATTAAGAATAGATAACCGCAAATATGTCCATAGAAGATATGTAGAAAATAGCATTTCACTGGTGCAGCTTGTATCAGTTTAGATATTTATGAGGTGATGACTGATGTTTTAAAGACAAAAAGTACTGTGGTCGCTTACGAGAGCTCAAAAAGAATAGAAAATCTCGGTTGGTGATTTGAAATTGTGGTCGCTAACGGAGCTGGTCGCATCGATAAGGCGGTCGCTTACGAGAGCTTGAAATAACAGAGTTTATGTGACATTTCAAACGGGGTTTCGGGAAAATGGTCCTTATGGGAGCTGGTCGCTTACGAGAGCGGTCGCACAGAGAGCTTCGACTGTAGCTCAAAATTTTGGTCGCCAAGCCCCACATTTAGTCGCCATTGGCGACCATATGCTCGCAGTGTCGGGCCCTGTGTTATGGCGCGAATTCGAAGACTTTCAAACACTTGATTCCAGGCTCGAACTTAAATGTTAAACCCCCGCTCCATAGCTCCACTAGAGAACATAGACATACTTTTTTTGACACTGTGTAGCGGTTACATTAGCTTGTTTGCCAATAAAGCAACAGTTAAACTGCGAAGGTGTGTTAAATTCCATTCCCCCCCCCCTCCCCATTGATTTATGCTGTGCAATACGTGTTAAATACCAAGTTCAATGGCCATAATTCCCCGGCCACCCGCTGGGGTGTCTATTGACTGGTCCATTATTATTGCCAGTGCTGTCAGAACAAGATCTATTTTACGTTTCTCTGTCGGCTTCTTTTCATTGGACCCCAGATAACAGCATAATAATTGAGCCACTGAAATTAGCCGGGCCGGCTCATGGGGGAATGTATGAACATTTAAGATACTCATCAAAACACCTCATTTTCGTTTGTGCCATCCCCCCCCCCCCCCCCAAAAAAAAGATGATAATAATATGTGCCCCTCCCTTCAGAAATCTCTGGATCCCCGTTAGGCAGGCTCAATTTGCTCTATAATTTTGTCATTTGTAGCAACCTCCTTGCTGAATGAATATTCACACTGAAATAATGTACTACATTTGTGTGATTTTAGTACTCTTGTTTTGTTTATAAAAAGGAAAATGGTTAACAATACAGGAATTCCCAATAGTTTTGCTAAAATATTTTAAAAAGCTACATTTGTAATAAAATTATTCATGCATGTTACACTGTACACTTTGTAAAAATACTTTATACATGTCATTTCATTTTTATCATTTCATGGAAGGCATTACAGAAATATAAGCATTGGACAGTTGATGTTAGATTTATAAATTATGATACAAAATAGTTATTCAAATTGATGCACTATGAGCTTGTCTTCCAAGCATAGAGACCATCTTTATAGTTGAGTTCTTTCAGGCAATCCTTTTTTAGGGCCTCAGATTGTTGGAAGTATTTAGAAAGTTCCAACGATAGTCCAAACTTCTCGGGGTTAAAACCAGGACTGTCCTCATTTACCAATGCAGGGATATTTAATGCAGTGGAGCTTTGGTGATGCATGAAGATTGCTGTGTAGCCATCTTGCTGGGTATGGTTTAGGATAGAACAGATGTCTGATATCATTGAAGGTACCAGAGACCCTGTCACTTCCAGACTGTACAGCTGTTACAAGAAAAATTACAGTATTTAGACTACTGTTTAGAATACAAATGTACTATTATAGAACTATTTATATATACTATTTATAAGTAACTAGACCAAAAAACATTCAAGGTATGAACACAGTGCTGAGAGAATTGTTGGCTCGAAAAATGAACCAGGGACAGAAGCTTATTCCTGTAGCATAGTGGTTCTCTAATAGGGGAGGGTTCAATCTACCTGCAATAATATGTCCTTGAGGTCGGGTAGGCACTCTTACCCTATGCCCACTAATACTGACCGGTTTAAGAAATTTGTAACCGTCAAATTCCAGGTTTAAGATTTATTATACATTTATTAATAATATTATAGTACATACCTATGTACAGTTAGTCTGCAATTCAGTTTTTTTAACTGCAAAAGGCCCTTAATAAACCATATTATTATTATTAGTCGAGGACAAGAGAAAATGGAGCAATATTTCCATATGGAATTGCAACAGCTTTCTACACAAAAATCTGCATCCCCCTGTTGAAGACCACGGTTTCTACTACCCACCTTGGATTTCTAGTGAATTTCTCTTTATAACAATGTATCCTGGGATTTATGCTTAACCACCCTGGAAATCCATTTATTTTTGGGAATACCCAACCTGGAATTTGCATCCTGTACTGGGGTACCCACCCTGGAATTCCAGGCGTCTCTGGGACCACCCACCCTGGAATTGTACCAGAGGTTCTCAATAGGGGTGTGGATTTGTTTGTGACTGCCCAAAGCATTATAGAGCCTCTGTCAGCCTCCATTTTGTCAGCCTAGCAACATACCGAGACACAGAAAGCATCCATTTCCATCGGCTGATTTATAGGGGAATGTAGTGCAATATTTGCGATTGAATTCGATAAATGAATAATAAAACTTTATTTTTGAGATTTCTACACGTAATTCGTCGTCTGATATCGACTGAAAACAATAACAAAGGAGTGGCTGACTAGGGCTCTTTATTGAAACTCAAACCTAGCTTACCTGCTGTAGTCCTTTGGATTTCTGATGCCTGACAACACCCTGATTAATTTTCAGAGATCTCAGTGCAGCACCCTCGAATGCAACTGGAGCAAGAAGTGTTGGTGGAACACCTGCAAGTGACCCATTCTTGGCTGTTATGCTTTTCCAGTTCAATATGAAATTAAACAAAGCCTGTGTATCAGCCCCCTGAACTAGAACAGTTGAGCCAGGATTCTGATCAGTTGTTCGCATCTTTGCTGACTGGTTACTCGTGAGTTTATGTGGCTCAAATGTTGGAAGCTGTTCTTTATTAAGACCCATACTTTCTAACCAGTCTGATTCATCTTCAGAATGGTCCTCTGTATCAAGGAGCTCATCTTCTGAGTCACTGCTGGTGTCATGACTTGACGTGCTTACTTGAGTGGCATGTGGCAAAGTAAACTCAATTCCTGTTAAATAACACACAGGGTTGTCATATCTAGGGTGGGTCATGTCTCCTTTCTCATGTTAATATTGATTAAAACAATAACGCCTATGGAGGAGACTACTAGTAAACCATTCTTATCCATTTATTTCAAAAGTTGATTCTACCCAACGAAAGAACACAGAGAAAAGGGGTGGGCTTGCCACTCCATTTGTCCCCCTTCAATTCACCACTGCATAAACATGCCATGTGTTTTCAAATAGCAATTGCATTTTTTCTGCACTGAGGGGTTGACGTACTCATGGGTCCCGACACTATGTTTTTAGCAGCAATAGTCCAGTTTCGAATTCTCTACTCTATGGCTGAATAGGCATCAATGGCGCATAAACACAGCAGGAGCCTCAATTTGAAGCTCAAAAAGTCGTGAATAACAGCTAGTCGGAAAAGTTTCCTCAAGTTTGTCTATTGTCTTAATTCAAGCCCCATCAGTTTCTTGTCAGTATTCACATATTTTTCTACTTCAAATTGATGCTCCTAGCTGCTATATCTATGCAATGTCCATGCCTATTCAGTGGTAGAATAGAGATTGGAAACTGGACTATAGAAGACCATCTGAAGACTATAATAATCAAGAAAGCTATACCTTCGTTTGTAAGGGCATCTCTAAAACCTTTAGTAGTTGGAGTGATCACTACATTGAGGCTTTCGCAATTAGCAAATCCAGCAGCCTTGAACAACATTGTACACTGGTTTGCACAAAGATAAAAATAAGGGCAATAACCACATCGCAGCAAGTTGAAAACAGAGTGAAAACTGGCAACCCACTCCGCCTGCAGTGAGATGGCTAATTCTTCCTCGATGAAAACATTGTTTGTTGCCTTAGATTTCCCTCCAGTTTTCTCTTGGCCGCTTCTTGGGAAAAGTTTAAGCCAGGGAATCGATGGGTGCATCCATGTTTTGCAAATTCTATGAAGCTCTGTTCTTGCGATGTCTAAATCTGGAGCGTTGGCTTCACTTTCTGGGAAAAGAGTACTTCTTGTACATCGGACAAAATTCGAATTTCCTTCTGCTAATTCCAAGCTTTTGAGAGAACTACTCCAGCTGAAAGTGTTCTCAGAGGTAAAACGAACTTTAGTCTTTAAACCCCAGTCAATCGGGAAGAAAGTTCCTGTTGTGTAATCGACTTTTTCGTCAGTATGTGGATCATTTACAGAGCTGTTTTGAATTTGACCGTTTGCTGTTTTCGGATCTTGGATGTCGCTCGCAGTCAAGACTTTAGCAGATGTTGGCAATCGATTTCCTTCCACTGGTTTCACATTTTCGATATCATCGTGCTTATCCTTATCACTTAATGCTCTAAATAATTTGTTATTTTCTTCTTTCCTGGCAACTTGCTCGACGTTTGCCCGCTTTTTAGGTGAACAACCAAACGGATTTTTTCGTTTCACGGGAACAACAACCCGATGTTCTTCGTTCAAATTTATGGGCTTCAAAGCTGTCGAAATGCCGCTTTTGTTAACGGATCTTCGCTTCTTCACCTTTAGTTTAATCACTCCAGAAGGTCTCTGCCAGTTATTTGGGCGAGGAGATGTGGTTTTGGTGGACATTTTTGGTGAAGAAAATGGCTTCGAACTTCGGCTGCTTCGACTCATCCGTAAAATCGCGCCAAATCTAATTAGGATCCAGTCTCCCTTCACGAGCCACAGGAAACCCGGTCTCTTTGATCTCCCTCGCTATTGAATCATAAATGATTGAAGGCACTAACAGCATAAAATAATTTAAATCTTAGCTTTTCTTGATTCTCTAGTTTCTGCTATTTAACACTAGCGCGCGCTCAAGCTAGTGTTTTTCTTGGTAAAAAAGACAAGAAAAATAAAAAAAATCTCACCCAGTTTCTTGTAAATAACAGCTAGAAATATAAGTGCAACATTTTCATGACTTATTTTGGTCATGGTTACACTTGCGATGTGGTGACCAAACGAGACGCAAGTCGACGACTTGCGTGAACTTGCGTTTCGTTTGGCCAGGGCTTAAGTCGAAAGCCTCCTTTTTGAACGCAGCACGAGCAGTATTTAGATAGAAGAGCCAGAGTTAACAGTTAATGAGTTGTTCACTTTTTTATTTCGTTTTCCACTCTGCCAAAAGAAAAACTATTTCCTACACAAGATCGTTTTCTGTTTTCACACTTCACTCCCTTGAGAAATCTTAATTACACGAGAATAACTATTTTGAAATTCTAAACTAAGCCGTCGATTTTTTGACCCAAAGCTATATAAACTATTAATTCCCATTTTTACCTAGAAGCTGTTCAAATTCGCATCATTTCAAATTGCACCTCGCTAGTAAACCCATTTGTGAGCTGAAGGAAGCGCACCGTTGCTCCTCCGTCCTCAATACTCACAAACTTATCCCTCTCTCCGTCACTCACTTCTTCTCCATTCACCAGCACACTCTTCACATTCTTCACCTTCACATAGTTCAACCTCACCACGATATCAACCACGTCACTCTTCCTACAGTAAAGATGACTCATCCGCATATCGTTGGTGTTCTTACAAGCAAGTGAATTTACCTGATCTTCGTCTATAACTAGCTTATATGCAGGATTACTTAACGCTATGTAGAGATCGCTGCCTTTTTGTTCTGTTATCACCAGACAAGGGATGGAGGCGCCTGCTACAGGACCAGTAGAGACATCAGTGTTCGCCTTGAAGAAGACATACCCATAGGTCGTGCTTCCCTTGGATGGGAGGTCGTTGAATTTGACGATGTGAGCAGAACTGTCTTTATGTTCAATGGAGTACTTGTTGAGCAAATCTACGCGGCTGCCTTTTATCACGATGGCATAGTCAAAGCTTGCACCTAGAGAATTAAACTAGAGCGTTCAAAAAGGACCAACTTATGCATGCAATCGGCGCACGGTTCCCTATAGGCTGTTACCATGAAGAACGCTTTATTTTCGAGAACGTCGAGATAAACAACGGTCAGACTTCTAAATTAAACGCTCATCAGTTAAAGTAATAAATGTGTAGAAATATGCAATAGTTCTATAAAAGTTTCTCAAACTCCTTAGTTAATAATTTCATCAAGCTAGAAACAAAGAAAATAGTTGGCGCGAAGGAGGTTTGGATTTCATAATCCATTTGAAAATCGAGTATCGATTGGAAAAAATTCTTGGAACAAAATAATTTACATCTTAGTGTAGACTTCTGCCTTACTATTTCTCATATCTGATCTGATCTAAAAAAATCCACTTCTTACAACACCAAACATTGAAAATGAATCCTGAAATTTGTCCAAATTTCGCAGGTTTCCTTGGGGGATTTCCTCTCGGTGTTACCGCCAATTCTTTATTTTATGTTTTGTAATTTCCTTTAAAAAAATTATTCCCACTTTGTCTAAATTACTCGATTTCTTGGCAGATTTCCTCTTAAAATATATTACACACACGTATCCTTCATCAGTGTAATAATATAACAACTAAAAAAATATGACGGCTTTTAAAAATTTCTGAGAATTTCTTACCTCTTCCGTCGTGCTCTAGCCACGCCACGGCGTATCTCCCCTGGGTGTCTTTCCTTCCAGAATTAGTCTTGGATTTCTGGTCCTCGATCTTCACGTGTAATCTTTGCGCTGTTGGGTTTGGTACGTGGTACAGATTACCATTAGTGTCAGTCAGATTCACCGCGCTGCCTGTCCAGACAGTCTGGTCTGCTAAAGTGACACTGAGATTATGATGTTTGCTCCCGATTTTCATAAACGAGTTCTGCGGCTCGTTTCCCCCGGCAGTCCTTACCAACTTGTCCTGGAAAAAGGTTGTCTGGGGGTAATACTTCCTTTCGATGTCACCAAGCTTAACATCACTGCCAACCGCAACAATCAGGCCGTCCATCATGAAGTAGGATTTTGAGAATGAGAACTTCATCTTCTTCAGCGTGTCATGGAGTGGGCGATAGTTGGGTTTCGTGTATTCCATTCCGAATATTCCATTCTGTGGAATATTCCCCGAGGCGCTGCCTCTAATGTTTGCGCCACCAGCAAATGACTTCGGATTGTGTAGCCTTGCCGAATTTGTTAACCGCATTTTCTCTAATTCTAGATTGACTGTAGTGGCCCCCGGAACCCGTGCCCAGTCCCATCCGTTCCTTATATCGTAGGACGAAAGCGATTCCTCACTGTTCGAGATCTGAAGTGAGCCGTGACTTGTGAAAAGTCCGTAAACATTCTCAAAGTTCGACTGTTCGTAGTCCCAAACGTAGTTATTCGTAGCCTTCACAGACACCGCCCAGCCGGCCTCCCTGCGGTGAATAGCAAGGCATCCATAGCTAAACGGCCAATGGCCGCTGGGAGATGACTCTGGCTTTTCCCCTGCCAACGAGGCTAATTCCTTTATCTTGCTTAAAAGATCCAAGGAGCCAATGGTTCTCAAGTAGAATATCTTTGCTGTTTTTCCAGTGGATAGATATCTTACAACTTTGGGGTTGGATGTGTCATAGAGTCTCAGAAACATTCCTGCACCTTTTACCTCTGGCTTGACGACTCCACCCACGTTTTGGGGCTGATAGGAGAGATAGGCATAGCCTGGAAGGGTCGATACCAAAGCACCATTGCTGTAGCCAGGAAATCGACCGCTGAGGCCATTGGGAGTGGAATATTTGACTGGAGGTATCCTAAACACTTCATGCGCGCGGCGGAGGTTTTTTTTCGGCGTCTGTGCTGATAGCAAAAGATGTCCCACTGAGGAAGTACCTCACAAGCGCTGAAGTGTGGAGAGCGGTAGGAGAATAGGCGGAACCATAAAAGGTATTGTGATGGAACGTTGTATAATCTGGTTTAATGAAGCCGGCCAGACCTTTATTGATCTTGAGCGCATGTTCCATCCAGTTCTTGAAATAAAACATGTCGCGGATTCTATGAGGCGAAAAGGATTGTTTATCCATTAGAATAATAAGAAGACGATAGAGCAGTATTGTCCTCAGACGATCTGCAGTTGATCCAGCAAACGCGTATTGGCCATCCTCCTGGTAAATCTCCCCAAAGTCCCCTGCTTGAGTTGGTCTCTCATCAAAAAGAGCGAGTGCACATACCCGGCGCCGTTTTTGTTCATTTCGTGGTCCAAAGAACCGACGCCGCTTCCCCAGCTCCACCCTTGCTCCTCGATGTATTCCAACACCTTCATGATCTTCTGCAATCTGTACCTGTTCAGCTTCTGCAGAGCGTCCATGAGGATCTGTTTACCATTGGTTTGGCAGTCCAGTGTCTTCGGAATCAACCCATCTAAGTATCGCATCACTAGGTTGTTGTACCCAGCTATTGCTTTCAGTCCTTTCCCACGATCCCTTTTGCCTCCTGAGAACATATTACACTCATTTTCAACCGTGTCCTTTATCTGAACGGGGCGACTATCGATGTACCATTCCAAGGTCAATGGAAACAGAATACTTCTCATGATTACATCAAACTTTAGCGTTCCACTCGAGAAGCCGTATTCAGAATCCTTACAGAACAAAGAAGGGCCAATGATCTTGGATCCATCTTGGTTGAATGTTAATCTGTCGTACCTTTTGTGTGCAGCTGAAGCATACCTATTGGTTCAATAAAAAGTGCATTATTTTTAATATATTTATGTATATGAATAGAGCGAATTCCAGGTGACTGTCGTGAGTAATTCGCCATCACTTTGTAATCACTCCTATAGGTTTTATTCCGAATTGGTGTAATTACTTTGAGATTGATTATACTACAGTCATGCAATCTGTTCCAGATTCACTAGCTAACGGAAGCCTTTCAAATGCGCGCGCAAAACCGGTTCGTAACCGGTTCCTACAGTGTAATAGGATAGTCTTCAGTATCCCTATGATATCCATGGGTAATCCAAACACTTGAGTCATGGGGAAATCAACTTCTCCCATAGGTTTGTGTAAAAGATATTTAGGAAAAAACGAACGCCAGCACTCACTTCATCGCTGAGTTATATCTACGTTTCCGATATCCATCAAGGCCATCACCTGCTATCCCATACGAGCTCCTCTTCTCGTTAAGATACCAGTTGTTCACGCGGTTTCCTATCACGTCTATTTCCTTGAGTAGCTTCTCTTGGTTCCTTGTGTATTTAGGGAGATTAGCAGACGGATGATTATCTTCTAGTAGTGACCACCTGTACGTTTGCTGCCAGAATTGATGATAATTGACCTGCTCCTTGCCGCTGATTGGTGGAACCACACGATCACGTGTTTGCATGAAACGACCAATGGGGTTGATCCTTATTATGTCGATAAGAAGGTGGTTGGGCTTGTCTCGTACTGGATTGTCAATTCTGAAGACCATTTCATCTAGGCTTTGAAAGTTTTTCAACTGCAGTTCCCACCATCTGATCCAGATTCCTCTGAACCCGTCAAAAATACGGCTACAACAAATTGTAAAGAAGTATTATAATGCATGAACCACAATCTCAAACTCTCAAATTAGCCAATCAGAACGATTTTTATTGCATCGCCAAGTGTTCCAAGCCGATTCAACAAAATATTGAAATTTTTGTTGAGTATACGTTTATCGGTGAAATAGAGCATAGATTTGGACCAATCAGAGCGCGCGTTATATAGTAGCTATATTATATATTCTAATTACCTCCATTGCTTTACATTTCTTGATCCCAAAACGTTAATCGTCATATTCGCATAAGGCAGGTTAGGTGCTCTATACATCCAGAGTTTAAACCCTCCTCCTCTCATTTCTCTCTTCGTGATGCCACTAAGCTTTAGTCTTAGCGTCGGGGATTCGCTGGCTGCTCCCTTCCAGCCCCAGCGGAGCGATTTGCTGCCGTGCTTAGCGTTCCCTTGGACAACCGTCATTGATGAGCCACCGCCAGTGGTGAAATCTTTGTTGGCATCATAAGGCGCTCCGTTGATATCCTCAAAGTCGAAAACTATACGTAATTGAAGTGTTTTCTGTTAGAACTATTCAAAGACATATAACCTGTCTAATTACTGATAAATCCACTACTATTGGCCAGATATGGGTGGTATTGGGAAATGGTCTTCATAGGTACCTATTTTAGCATACCCACCCGAGACCCACCATGTGCCTTTTCGATTTTCCCCGAAAATCCGAAAACAAAAATATTTATTTCCACGGGATAGGATGTGCACTCGATAAAATGGTGGGGGAGGGGCGAACCTACCTTGTGACTTCCCAAATGAATCCCTAGGAAAGCAGGAAGCTGCTAGGAACACAGCCATCAAACCGAACATACTGGAGTCGCAGGTAAACCATGTAAGTACGTGTAACGTTAGGCATTAAATAGAACACTCACTCCTGCTCGCATGTGCATGGCGTGCTGTCATTATTTTTGATGACCTAAGGCAATGTTCGAATGGAAGTTATTTGAGTGCTGTTACTATAATTGTAGCTATTATACGCCCTTTGTTACACTGAAATGATTTACAAACAAATCCGTCGTGAAGCCATTGTATTGTTTGTTTTACATTGTCTTGCCAGCCAAGTAGCAATAACGAAAACGAGAACACCCCCCCCCCCCCCCCCGGACTGGTAAGGCTGAAAATAAAATCTAGAACTCTTTACTAAGTCCTAAGAGTATGTGCCTTTCAACAATGAAGTCAATATGAAGCAGTCAAAAGAAAATGTCAGACACTTTAGGGGTTAAAATCACGTTGGTTTGTTCTCTTTTAGGGGTGATCTTGATCTTCAATAAATTTTAGGCAGATTAGTATCTTTTAGGGCCGAAACTGTGTCCAAATTGCTTTTTCTCATGATGGTGCTTCTAAAAACCGTGTAAGAACGAGAGATTATTCGATGAGAAGACGATGAATTAGAAACAAATAGTCAGGTACACAGAAGCCCAAAACGTGACACCCGCGGGCATCTTTTTCTGATTTTTGGCAACATAGCTACTTTTACTAATTCGAGTACGCTGATTTTGAAAATTGTTGTTGCCAAAGCTCATTTTTGTTTTAACATGGTGTTTTCGGTCATCATAAATGACGTCATGATCCATATATGGCAAAACACTATATTTGACGCTTAAGACAAAAACAAATATTTAATAGCAAATAAAATACGCTAATTTTGAAAATAATTGAAAAAATAAATATATTTCAAGGTTATCTGCTGTTTAAGGTGTTAGAAGATGACGTCATCCTCCAAATATGGTAAAAAGTCTGTTTTTTTCGGATTGAAACTAGAAACTCGCTCTATTAATCAATGAAGCATGCTGATTTCAAAAATTATCGCTAGAAATGACCATTTCGACGTCGACGTGCATTTAAGGTCATCATTATGAGATGACGTCATCTACCTTATATGGTAAAAAATCTATTTTTGCGGAGTGAACTAAAAACACGCACTATTCAGCAAATGAAGCAGACTGAATTCGAAAATTATCACTAGAAATGACCATTTCGATGTTGACGTGCTTTTAAGGTCATCATTCCATCATCTTTCGTATTCGGTAAAGTAAAAGTTTGGACTGTCAAAATGAAACAAGCGTGGTTTCATGTTCTCACTATATCCTTTCATATAATTTTAAGAGCTACAATGAGCGCAGACGCAAGCGCGCAAGTGTAAATCATAGCGTCCCAAGCGCAAGCACAAGCCTAAAATCAACATTGATTAGTTTCATTGCGCTTGCGTTCACTTGATTCACTCTAGACGCAAGCGCAAGGGAACGTAATGTCTCGATTTTCTTGGGTCTGTTCTTGTGTTCCAGTGAACAGTTGTATAAATCAATTCACGTTCTATCACATGTATGAAAGCAGTAATAGTTATCGCCGGCTTTGATACATCGACACAAGCTTACCCACCACTTTGGATTTCCTGCATTTACAGCGTATTTCAAACACAGCCTGATGTACATCTGCACGATACCGCCCTCCAAACGGTGTCATATGGACGTGTCATTATTTAGCGGGGGGTTCCCATTGTTTAAGCAAGGCTAAAATAAATTAGGACCCTCCCCTTGAACATAACAAAACAATTGTGACCCTCCCCCAGTCGTAGGTAAAAAAATGACCCTTGGGACCCTACTTTCTAAAATAAACTGTCAGATAGTCTCTTGTCCCAGTGATCTATTGTCTCTTTCATCCTTTTTAATAGTGCTTAGAAATGCTTTTTCTTACTTCTGTCAAAGCTAAGGAACAGGTCATTATTAATCGCCTCGATTATTTATCGTCAGAGGATATTGGGTAATACCGGAAAAATGCAGTGATCCTCCCACTATAAGTCAATGATTAACGTGATCCCCACTCAGAGATATTAAACATTTCGTGGTACAGGGACCGCTTACATATACCGCTCTGTAGGACGGCTACAGGTCAGTGCATTTTTACGTTTTGAGGCCAGAAGCTGTGGAAAAGCCTCTCAGATGAAATTAAATTTATAGTAGCTTAGAAAGCGTTAAGGTTGCATCAAGACAGCACTTTTTACACGAATTTCTAAATAACTAGTTTTAAGCGCAACAACATCGACTCTTCCATCTAAACACCCGCCAGCGGTGCCAATCGTAGTGTCAGCAGGTGCGTGCGCAATGAGCTCCTCTGACAAAAACCGCGCCACGTCCGCCTTTTTGTCTCATAGGGAAAGAAATAATTGCCATTTCACAGGCAACGATAACGCCCTTCCTTCGATGACTCTTCTTACAGGGTTAGGGTACATAGAGCCACGAGCCCGTGTTACTAATTTGATTTCGGTGGCGATCAAATAGCACATCTATTCTCCAGTGTCCGTACCAAACGTCTTTGCTTCTTCTGGTTACCCGATTGCGGCTACCAGGGCAAACCGATCAATAATTAAAGCTGCATTTCCTTGGAGTGTAAGGAACGCACCAGCCTTAACCATTGTAAGTGCGTGTCCTGCCAGAAGTGTCCATTTCGGTATTACGCGTGTCTAACGGCAATAACTGAGACGTTTTCCACGTCCACCTTTTCCTGTCCGCTTTTTCACATTTCGCGCCGAATTGTGCGGTGGTTTCCTGTGTTGTGTTTCCAATAATAATAATAATAAGTTTAATTCACCCTCTTGCAGTTTACTAACTGAATTACAGGGGAGTCAGCAGTGTGACAATGTAAATAGCATAAGCAACACTCAGTTTAGGCAATCAGCAAACTTTACAGTTACAAAGTCTCTAAATCGATTGGTGTTAACGGGCCTTTGATAGGAAGTACTTTTCATCTAAGGTTGTAACCTGACTCGTGGTGAACTAGGCGATGGGATATAGCGGGATATAGCGGGTTCCCCGGTTTAATGCGGGAGACGAACCGCTGGCACGCATGTTTTCTCCTCTCATACAGCGTTGGAAGGGTTGCGAGCAACAGAGCTTCCTCGTACTGAATGTTAGGAAATACAATCCTTAAAGCGCGCTTCTGAACGCTCTCTAAAGCGTCAGACAAACAGAGGGGAAGGTTGGCATAAGCAGTAGACGCATATTCAATAACAGATCTCACGAGTGAGCGATATACAGCAATAAGCTCGTCTGTAGCAAGACCGCATTTCTTTAACACCCGTAGGGCGAATAACCTTTTGTTTGCCTTCTTTATTATGACGTCGCAATGGTCAGCCCATGTCAGGTCGCTAGAGATGTGCATACCGAGCAACTTGAACGACTGCACCCGGCTGATAGTGCTACCGCCAAACAGAATTTTCCACCTAAGATATCGGCGCGCGCGTAATACCATCATCATTTAAAAAGAAACTCACTGAATTTTTGCTTTCTCGTTAAATTTTCTTGTAATCTTTATTTGTCTGTTTCGTGCTTGAATGCTAGTATAGTTATTTAACTGTAAAGACGGGTCCTCCTCGCACAAGCCTGGTGGTTTTTTGAGGCCCTAGCTCTCGCCTCTATTTTTTGTGTACTGCTTTTTGTATTTCTTTCTTTATGGCAATAAAATTGAATTGAATTGAATTGAACCAACAGATGGACACTTCTGTGGTTATGCACTTCTGAAAAAAAGCAAATGTATTTTTTTATTATTTACAGATTAAAAACGATGCAATTAAAAGAAAATTAACATCGTATCCTCCCCTTCCCCATATAACGAAGACTTTAAAAAGACGTCAACAACGAAATGGTAATTTCTAGTGATACTTTTCAAAATCAGTATGCTTCACTTGGTGAATAGACAAATAGAGTGTGTTTTTAGTTTCAATCCGCAAAAATAGATTTTTTTACCGTATAAGGAAGATGATATCATCTAATAATGATGACCTTAAAAGCACGTCAACATCGAAATGGTCATTTCTAGTGATAATTTTCGAATTCAGTGTGCTTCATTTGCTGAATAGTGCGTGCTTTTAGTTTCAATCCGCAAAAATAGATTTTTTACCATATAAGGTAGGTAGATGACGTCATCTCATAATGATGACCTTAAAAGCACGTCGACGTCGAAATGGTCATTTCTAGCGATAATTTTTGAAATCAGCATGCTTCATTTGATTAATAGAGCGAGTTTCTAGTTTCAATCCGAAAAAAACAGATTTTTTACCATATTTGGAGGATGACGTCATCTTCTAACACCTTAAACAGCAGATAACGTTCAAATTTATTTATTTTTTCAATTATTTTCAAAATTAGCGTATTTGATTTGCTATTAAATATTTGTTTGTGTCTTAAGCGTCAAATATAGTGTTTTGCCATATATGGATCATGACGTCATTTATGATGACCGAAAACACCATGTTAAAACAAAAATGAGCTTTGGCAACAACGATTTTCAAAATCAGCGTACTCGAATTAGTAAAAGTAGCTATGTTGCCAAAAATCAGAAAAAGATGCCCGCGGTCGTCACGTTTTGGGCTTCTGTGTACCTGACACGGAAATGTCTTCATGGGTATTTTTCCCCCTGTTACCTGTGTCCTTCGCGCCTACTTGGCACATAAGACCTCATCTTTTAGGGGTGAAACTGAAAACTTCCGACGATCATCCCCGGCCAAAAAATATGGGAGTCCCCCCCCCCCCCCCCCCCAATAATAGCGAAAATAGCGAAAACGAACCGGGTTTACTGATAGTGCGTTTATACTCGTCAAGTGAACGTTAATATTATCATTAAATATTAAGAACTCAGCAAATTTAAATCTCAGGTGCAATTTGGTACAGATGTCACCACAGTAGATATTATTAGAGGCAAACAACACATTGGCAGTTGTGATGTTTCACAGGAGGTGCAATGGCGAGATAAATTGAACTGAACCACAGGTGACCCAAGACAACTGTTTGTGTACTTCAATTCGCTCCCATACATAGTGATTTAATCCGTGAAACTTCACTTGAGCATCAAGGACAACTAAAAATAACCTTTAATGAGAATTTCCTATAAATTTCCAGGTCCAAACATCCGGCCTTACCACAATCCCCATATAAGCCCTGTTGTAGAACACAAACAAATTGTCCTGGGTCAGTGGAAAATCACTATGAGAGTCAGCCTCGATGTCGCGTCGCGTTGGTGTTCTCCAGAAAATGCCATTTATTAAAAAAAAAATATTGTCGACGCGACTTCAGTCTGTTTTTTGTTCTTCAACTGGTAAGGCTGAAAATCTAGAACTCTTTCCTAAGTCCTAAGAGTATGTGCCTTTCAACAATGAAGTCAATATGAAGCGGTCAAAAGAAAATGTCAGACACTTTATCTGAGACGATCAGCTGATAACACAGAGTGTCTCTGCTCATTGTTCTGTAATACGCTTCACGTGTTGCGTCCATTACAGTGTTTAAACGTTCTAAAAGTTTAAGGACTAAGATTCTGAAGTGGGCTCTATACTAAAGTGGATGTTCCATTGTAACCTCAAATTTGCGCCCCATTTTATACTGTCAAAATGGCTAGTATTTCATGCAAATACTGACCGCCCTTGCAGTAAACATGGTTTATAAGGATATCTAAAGCCTCTTCGCTGTCTTCGGAAAGCATCGTGAACATCATTTATCACAATGACTCAGCATTGAGTTCACCCTTTTTATTTTATTATTAGTAACCACAGAAAAATCAGAATTCTCATACAAATCATCTGCCGTATTATTTCACATTTTCATTCCATTACTAGAAGACTAGGAAACGTTTTCATTGACAGATTTGAAACATCCTGAAATACTGAATAAACAATGATATATATTATACCCAAATCAAAGCCGAATGGCCAGATGGCCCCACAACTATCGATCCCAAGTTGCTTTTATTTATCAATCAAGGTAGTAAATTTCACATTTCAAATTTTGCCTCCGTTGTAAAACCGTTCATGAGATGCGAAAAGTGCACCTGTATCCCACCGTCCTCAAGTCTTACAAATTTATCAATCTCCCTTTCATTCACTTCTTCTCCATTCACCAAAACACTCTTCACTTTCTTCACCTTCACATTTTTCAACCTCGTCACGATATCAATCGCGTCACTCTTCTTACAGTAAAGCTGCCACACCCACCAATTCTTGTTTTTCTCTAAACAAGCCGTGGAATTTGCCTGATCTTCGTCTCTTACTAACCTATAAGAGGGATTACTTAACGCAATGTAGAGATCACTGCCTTTTTGTTCTGTTATCACCAGACAAGGCATCGAGACGCCTGCTACGGGACCAGTAGAGACATCAGTGTTCGCCTTGAAGAAGACATACCCATAGGTCGTGCTTCCCATGGATGGGAGGTCGTTGAATTTGACGATGTGAGCAGAGCTGTCCTTCTGTTCGATGGAGTACAAGTTCAGCAAATCTATGCGTCCGCCTTTAACTACGATGGCATATTCAAAGCTTGAACCTAGAGATAAAAAGAACTGTAATGTTAGTCCACGTCACCCTAGTAGCGATGCAAGGTTATTGAGAAACAAACACTAAACAGAAAATACATTATGCATAAGTTAAAACGTTTTCAGTTTTCACTCCTCCTCAGCAGATGATCTCGGGACTCTAGTTTCACTCTGTTATTGATCTGTTACTGATCGTCGAACTACTGATGAATCTCAAACAGAATATGCATTTTATGCAAGTCTAACGGTTGGACTCGATTCACCAATTTATACTTTCGAGAATAAAAAAGGAAAAATAAATTTCCCATTTTCGAGAAGCTTGATTTCATATTTTCGATTCCCGGCAGAAACGCATACTTTTTTTATATTTTTATCTTCTTTCGTAGGGTTTATTCGGGGGCCTGTTAACGCGTGGGCTATGTCTCCCTCCGGTCCGGTTTTGTACCGGTCTCGTGTGAACGGGGTCTGAGACCCCGTTCACACGAGACCGGTACAAAACTGGACCGGTACAATTCTGGTACGGTACCGCCTGTTCATACGGTACCGGTACAATTCTGGCACGTTTTGCAACAGTGTTCACACGGGACCGTGCACGCCTATCCGTGCCAAAATCGGTCCGGACCAATTTTGGCACGGCTAGGTCGTGTGAACTCTTGCAAAACGTGACAGAATTGTACCGGTACCGTATGAACAGGCGGTACCGTAGCAGAGTTGTACCGGTCCAGCTTTGTACCGGTCTCGTGTGAACGGGGTCTCAATCACAGGCGCACGGAACGAATAATCACTTACGTAATCCGAACAATTATCAGAGACATTGCTCTTTTTCGAAGAGTTATGGACGTTGAATTTCGCGTGATTTTCCCATAAATCACGTATAAGACTCTGGCTAACATCTTTGATTACTTACCTGTTTTCTCGTGCTCAAGCCAAGCAACAGCATATCTTCCTTTTGTTTCCCATTTTCCTGAGGAGTGCTTGGAAGTCTGGTTCTCGATCTTCAGATGCAGCTTTTGTCCCGCGGGATTAGGGACGTAATACCAGTTACCATGAGTGTCTGTGAGATTCACGTCTTTACCTGACCACACAGTCTGGTCAGCTAAACTGGCTCCACTGAGATCATAGCTTTCATCGTCAACCGTTATAAACGAGTCTTTGTTTAATTTCTTGTCCTGGAAAAGGGTGGTCTGGGGGTAGTATTTGGATTCAATATCACTGAGCTTCACGTCGCTGCCAACAACTACAATCAATTCATCCATCATAAAGAAGGATTTGAAGAACGAAAACTTCATCTTCTTCAGTATCTTATCATAGGCGTCATGGTAGCTGGGTTTCATGTATTCCATTCCAAAGATGCCATTTTGTGGATTGGATGCCACCGCACTGCCTTTTATACTCGCTCCACCAGCAAAATGTTTCGGGCTGACGTAACGTCCAGACTTGCGAAATCTCATTTTTTCAAGTTCCAAGTTGATTGTAGTGGCGCCTGGGACCCGTCGCCAGTCCCACCCTGCATTGATATCGTAGGAGGCAAGGGATTTCTCGCTGTTCGATATCTGCAGGGAGCCATGACTTTGGAACATACCGTAAACGTTCTCAGTGTCCGTGTGTTCCCAATCCCAAACGTATTTGTGGGTACCTTTTACAGCCACCGCCCAGCCGGCCTCTCTGCGATGAAACCAAGGCATGCATAGCCGAACGTCCAATGTCCACTCGGATTCAGCTCTGGTTGTACTCCTTCCGCCAATGCTAGCTCCCTTACCTTGGTTATAATATCTAAGGAACCAATAGCAGTCAAGTAAAAGATCTTAACGTTTGGAGCCCCAAAAAAACGGCTGATGCTGTGATTGGAGGTACCAATTAATCTCAAAAGCATCTCTGCGCCCTGTACTCCTGGTTTGGTGACTCCATCTACTTGTTTGGGCTGATATGAGAGGTAGGCGTAACCAGCAATCATCCAGCTCAACGATGCCTTCATGTAGCCCGGAAATCGCCCGTTGATAGCATTGGGGGTGGAGTACTTGACTGGAGGTATCCTAAACACTTCATGCGCGCGGCGGAGGTTATTTTCGGCCTCTGTGGTGATAGCAAAAGATGTCCCACTGAGGAAGTATCGCACAAGAGCGGACGCCTCAAGAGCGGTAGGAACATAAGCGGAACCATAAAACGTCTCGTGATGGAAACAAGTGTAATCTGGTTTAATGAGGCCAGCTCGTCCTTTATTGATCTTGAGTGCATGATCCACCCACGTCTTGAAATAAAACATGTCGCGGATTCGTTCGGCAGGAGAGGAGGAATGTTTCTCCATTAGAATGATCAGGAGACGAAAGAGCAGAAGTGTCCTCAAACGATCCGCGGTTGATCCGGCGAACATGTATTGGTCGTCCTCTTGATAGACCTCTCCAAACTCTGTATACCACTTCATGTTCTTGATGTATTTGCTCAGCAAATTTCCAGATTTCAGTTGGTCTCTGACCAAAAAGAGCGAGTGCACGTACCCGGCGCCGTTTTTGTTCATTTCGTGGTCCAAGGAACCGACGCCGCTTCCCCAGCTCCACCCTTGCTCCTCGATGTATTCCAGCAGCTTCATGATCTTCTGCATTCTGTATTTGTTCAGTTTTTGAAGAGCGTCCATGAGGATCTGTTTGCCGTTTGTTTGGCAGTCAAGTTTTCTTGGAATTAGTCCATCGAAGTAACGTGCCATTTTATTGTAGGGCCCAGCTATTGGCCAAATGGCATCCCAACGATGCTTGTTTCCTGCAAACTTCCAGCACTCATTTTCCACCGTAGCCTTCAGCTGGACAGGGCGACTTTTGATGTACCATTCCAAGGACAGGGGGAAAAGGATATCTCTCATGACAGTATAAAACTTTAGAGTCCCGCTCTGGAAGCCGTATTGTGAAATCTTACAGAACAATGAAGGCTCAATAATCTTTGAATCGCGATTGAACTTCAGTTTGTTGTCATACCTCTTGTGTGCAGTGCCGGCATACCTACGGGTTCAAACAAAACAAAAGGCCATGAATATAACTCATAACAACCTGCGTGCCATATCAATTGTGGTCGAATTGTGGCAACCGACTGTGTCAAGCTGCATTTGGAAATTGCACTTTTGCAGTTTAATAGTCTACCACTTTCATCTTACTTCCCAATCATCTTCGTTCAACCCTGAAGCGCGACAATTTGTTCGCATAGGTTTACGTTTCAAACGTGCACGTTTTGTCGAGAAGTTGTCGCGTTTCTCGCTCGCTAATTGGCTGCTGTTTTGGCCTTAATTTTCAGCCAACCGTCTCACCCCCTGCGAGATTTTACAAAACCGTTTATAGTTAAACTCACTTCATTGCTGCGTTGTATCTGTTTTTTCGAGCTTCATCAAGTCCATCACCTCTCACCACATACGAGCTCCACTTCTCGTCCAGATACCAGTTATTAACGCGGGTTTCAATTACGTCCATTTCCTTTAGCAGCTTCTCTTGGTTCTCTGTGTACTTAGGCAAGTTAGCAGACGGGGGTTTATCTTCCAGGAGAGACCACCCGTAAGTTTGATGCCAAAAATTGCCGAGGTTAATTTTCCCGCCGTTGTTTGGTGGAGCGACGCGATCACGTGTCTGTTGCCAACGAGCCCGGGGATTAATCGTCAGTATATCAAAGAGTAAATGGCTGGTCTTGTTTCGCGCTGGATTCTCGATTGTGAAGACCAACCCTTCTACACGATCGCCAGGCTGTACCTTCATTTCATGCCATTTGAACCAAATGCCTCTGAACCCGTCGAAGTTGAGATGCACAACTCGTTTATTTGGTCTGAAAGATATCGAATTGGATTTCTTAATTTCACACAACGAGTCCAACGACCCCTCCCTGTTATGCCATGATCGTACTTGTACCTCGTCCCCTGAAAGTAGCTAATAAAATCGCATTTTGCTTATTATGCTCAATAAAAACATTATAGAATAAAAGAGAGTACTGGTCCGAAAAGATCAGTAAGGTGTTGGAGCGTTACTTTGGACATGGGGATAAGGAAAAAATCTATAGAAATGATTTTGCCGTCTCACTAACATAGAATTACCATACAACCCACCCAACTCCTTTTCCTCACCGGTCCGTCACTTTTAGGAAGCTTTGTTTGGTCATTCAATTTGTCAGATATCTACCTTCCAGAAACGCTGATCGTCATCTTCGCATGAGGTAGGTTAGGATGTCTGTATATCCAGAGTCGAAATCCTAAATTTTGTATATCTCTCGATCCGAGAGGAGCAAACTTTAGCTTCAGCGTGGGGGATTCGCTGCTCGCTCCCTCCCAGCCCCAGCGGAGCGATTTTTTCCCAAGCTTAGCGGTCCCTTCCACCACTTTCATTGCTGAGCCACCGCCGGTGACAAAGTCTTGAGTGGGATCGTACGGGGTGCCATTTTGGTCCTCAAAGTCGTAGACTACAGACAATCAATGAATTCGTGATTATTAGTATGAAAATCGGATGATTGCACGATACGCTTCAGTTAAGCCTCGCCTGCGGCTCGTGTTTTACAACGTTCTCGTGTCTCTCCCAACATCACGCATGCTCTATTTGCCGATAAAGTCATAGAAAGTTGTGCTCTAATGCTTAAATAAAGTGTTTCAAATCAGCTAGAGGAAGTTGTATACCTGATTGTTAGACTGGCAGATTGTTGGCGTTAACATTTCTTATAGTATTGCTATAGTTTTTTCCTTAAAAATATTGTAGGTTATTTTCCTCATCATTATCACCAGTTGAGTGATGGCGGAGCCAGGACCAATGCTTCGTACATTTTTACTGCTGATCACCCTTATATCAACTTACAAATCCTACAATATGTCTACAAAATACAATAATATATTTTTACATCGCAGAAAAAACGGTCCCTCCACAAGGTTCTCCTAAAACGGTATATACTTTTGGACGACAATCCTTAACTGAACCAATGAACAGCAAGCAGCTCAAAGTAGCCCCCGCAATAAAAACAAATACATGTGCTAGAATAAGTGCTAGATTGTTGGCCCACGCCTAATTAAAATATGAGATATGAACAAAATATTTTT
Source organism: Scolanthus callimorphus (assembly GCA_033964015.1). NCBI lineage: Eukaryota > Metazoa > Cnidaria > Anthozoa > Actiniaria > Edwardsiidae > Scolanthus > Scolanthus callimorphus. The sequence continues at coordinate 6,890,941 of CM066914.1, forward strand.
AACCGTGAAAAATTCGCAAATCGTTAAGTGATAACGTTTGAATAGTATATCATTCTGTGTGTGTTTTTGTGACCAGCATATAATTATGGGAACAATTTTCATTTTTCTACCCAATGCATGTTCACCTTCAAGGATATGTATCAAAAGATTAAGCAAAACGTTTATAAATAAACACATGACGTGGTAAAATGAAAATTGGCGTCCCGTAGAAATACGAATACAAACTAGAAAAGAGAAAACATACTCAGAAAAATAATTCTGAGTTCCCAGATGGGACTTAGCAGAGAGCTCTGTGATGAGCAGGCCGTGGGAACGTTAAATCATCCAGTCGGGTATACATGAAGGATTACAAGAAATACCAACCTTTGGCCTCTACAAATGAAGCTCTAGGAAAAGCGAACAGGGCCAAAAACGCAAATATTAAACAGTACATCTTGGAGAGTCGGCCACTTCCGTGGTTCGATGCTGCAAACCTTAATATCTTTCTTTATATACTCTTCTAGTGTAAATTATGATTTACTTTATATTATGATATAATAACAAATGGGAGATTGAAGACGACAGTATGTTGTTTTATTGCACCTAAAATGTGTCCCATTGTTATTTCAAAGTGACGTACGTAAGAAAATCGGGTGGGCAACGAAAAGAATAGCGTGCGAGCACATTGTTAAATGCTATTTGTTTTACATGATGTAAAACACGAAGCACTTACAAAAAAATTCCCAGATACGATGTTGATTTTGCGTCAGACTTCGAGCTGAAATAACGAAACTACAAGAGACTATTTTTTGGTTGGTAAAAAATACAGGATTACAGGATTTGAAGAGGGGGAGTTACCATTCATTTTCTGGTGCATTACTTTACACTGTAGAATAAGTTTATTATTATATGGACACGAGTGTTTTACTGGAAATACGCCACTCGTAGATCTGCATGATATGAAGCTACATCCGGAACCTGAGTGACATATTTTCCATATCCTCACTAGTGAGGATGGTTGTATGGAACATATCCTCACTAGTGAGGATATCGGTCAAAACAAGTGCTCGGAAATCAATTTGGATTTTTTTCTCGTTTGTCCATATAATAAAAAGAAAATTACACGGCTTGAAGATAATCATATCAAGAAAGTGCTGTCGTTTTTATGGCAATTACGCGCGGGCTGCCTGTGGTGTTAAAATCTCGACTCAGGCCCCTCGTCGGGGAACAAAAACAAAATGGCGACCAAGATAACATAGTTTCTCGAGTATCTGCAAGTTTTGGTGAATTTCCCTGCTTTTTTCGCTAAGATTTGAGGAAAAAATACTTACAGTCCTTCCAAATAAGGTAAGGGGGATTTCCTAATAAGGACATTTTGCAAAGACGGCAAAACGACAGTTTTTGGCGAAATTTTCTTGATATGGAATTTTATTTTCTCGTGTCAAAAACAAAAATTTACTCATTCGCTGCGCTACGTATAAAGTTGGAATACAGAAAACTAGGGGCAAAAGGTGGACAATAGGTTACAAAGATGTCGGTTCAAATGGCTCTAATGTGTGCATTCCTCTTGCTACAACTCAGAAGAGGGGAGTTATTTCATGGCATTTACGGAATTACCCCGCACTAGATTTTCTTCAAAATGCCGAATGCTTCGGCCCATTGACGAGGTGCTCTTTACCCCAGAGAGCGAGCTAGTGCAATAAAATTACCCTCATTGCATTCAGGGTCCGAGTTGGGGAATCCCGAAAGTGCGCAAATACGAGCATGACAGACATGGGTGCCCTGATTCTCAAAAGGAAAGCAACTCTGAAATAGTTAAAATTATTTTATTTTAAGCGAAAAGTGTCGGAATTAAATTCCAGAAAATGGCAAATGACCAGACCAGAAAACGTTTTTGGCTTTACAAACTGACCTACTAGTGTGATTTGAAACAATTATTCCTCTCGCCCTCATTGACTCAGAGCCCATTCGGGCTCGAGGAATAATTGTTAAATAGAAAAGGGGGAGTGACCCATTTGATCCACCCCTGCAATATAAGAGAGGGTGTACTATTCTTTACGCGATGCACCTTCCAAATGTACACCTAATAAGTCCCTGAGGAGACTTTTCGATATAAAGGTAAGTTTGAGTACATATTTACAGTATCGTTATTAAAATGAGTTTAACTTTACTGGAAGATTTACTGTGACTCTTTCTGTTAACTGACTTTCAAGCTGAAATTACTGAACAGTGAACTTCAAGAGTCCATCGGTAAATAAGCTGGTGCATCATGAACTAATAAGTGTCTTAACACTTGACTAAATCAATACTGCTCCGCAGGGCAGACAGGCCAACGATCAAACAACGAACAGCTGATTTCATGCACTCAAATTAGCCAATCAGAACGATTTTTCCTAGTGTGAAATGTAAACTGGGTTTTACTTGTATGATGATAACATTTTTCCCCCAAAACATCGAAGCGAAGCATGTTTCGTTTTGACAAACAATCCTTTGCGAAACGAGGAGATAACGTGGACTGAAAGTTGTGCTTGAACAAATAAGATGCCAAAATTTTTGCTTCCATATCTTTTGTAGATCAATGGTTTATGCAAATTTGAAGACGTGGCGAGATTTAGAAAATATGCATGCTAATATCGGCTAGTGCGATTATAACCCAGTGACTTTTTGCATGAATAACGTGTATCTGGCTTCTATATCATTGTGTATGAAAACCGTTGGTATAGGGAGATTTAGAGAGAGAGTTATAGAGTTATGTCTTTGAAATACTTCTCGCCACGTCCTCAGTCTTTGATCTAACATATTTTGTGAACCATGCAAAAAGGTATCGAGATATGTGTCAGAAAATACGTGACAACGCAAAAGATCTTTTTTTCGTCGGTGATCTAGTCTCAACCTTAAGGTCTGGTTTACAAATGAACCCAAGCACAGATGCAAGTGTAAATCACGGAACGCAAGCGCAAATTTTGAGACATGTTTTTTTATGTCAAAAGGTAAGTTCCAGAGATCGGATGCAGTTGCTGAAATAGTCTGCTTGCCAATATTTGTTCGAAATTTGGATTTATAGAGATTTACTTTAGAGGCCTCGGAATATAGTACGGTCGATCGCGTTGTTTTTGAACGATATATATTGTTGACGCGACTTTAGCCCTACATCTGTTCTACAACTGGGAAGGCTGAAAATCTAGAGTAATAGGCCTTTCAACAATGAAGTGAATGAAGCGGTCATAAAGGCCGGCCCAGACTAGGGGACAAGTCCCAGGGACTAGTCCCGACAAGTCCCAGGGACTAGTCCCTGGGACTTGTCCCCTAGTCTGTGCCGGCCTATACACACTAGAAAAATATGCGCAATTTGTCCCAGGGACAAGTCCTACGAATCAAACAAGTTTGATTTCTGGGACTTGTCCCTGGGACAAATATTTAGTACCCGTGACTGAAATTTCAACGTAAAAACCGGAGTACACTAGGGGACTTGTCCCCGGAGCAGGTTCATGGGACTAGTCCCTGTGACTTGTCCCCTAGTCTGTGCCGGCCTTAAAAGAAAATGTCAAACAGTTTATTGATCGCTTAGGCTGCATTCATTATGTATACTACAGGTGGGGCAGAGGATTTTGAGGGGGGATCTCAAAATTTAGCAACTGGAAAATGGGGGATGCCAAGTTTTTTTCATAACATGAAGGGGGGATGCATATTTTTGTTGAGGTATTATATATATTTTAAACACCGAGTTTGAACCTCCTGAAGAAATATCACTTGCACTAGCTACTATTCTCGTGTATTTACCCTCTTTCAACTGATATGTTGAAAATAGCTGCGCGCTTCGCGCGCATAAAGACTTATAAACTTAAAAAAATGTAAAAGGCCTTCTTGTTTTATCGCAATTCCTCGAGGTCCTCTTCAGTGACTTTTGTCTGTCAGACAAAAACGCCTTTGGAATTTTGATTATAGTCTTGTAGCTATATGTCAAAATTGCTGCGCGCTTCGCGCGCACAACGGAAAACAATCCAAACAATCAAATTCAAAATAAATGATACTCAGTCTATGTAGTAAGGTTCCAATCGAGAAGCGCACCAGAAAACTTGGTAGAAAGTCACTACACACAAAAGAGTACAGGCACCTATGATTTTTTTTTTCATTTTTACGCTTTGTATTTTTTATCATTGAGCCTTGTTCTGCATCTTTTGAAAAAATGTTATTGACGCGACCCTACCTCGACATATAACTTGAAAAAATGTCGGGGAGGGGGGGGGGGGGGGGGGGGGGGGGGGGGGGGGGGGTGCATGTTTTTCCTTCTGACCAAGACGGGGGATTCGTAAAAAATATGTTGTGCCTTGGGGGGATCTCAAAATTTTGCATTGTGAAAAAAATCCTCTGCCCCCCCCTGTAGTATACATAATGAATGCAGCCTTACGATCAGCTGAAAAAACTGGGGGACAGTAAACTACGAGTGCCTGCTGATTGTTCTGTAATAGGTTTAACGTGCGGCGTCCATTAAGTTAAGGGACTGAGATACTAAAGTGAACATACTTTTTTCCATGCATCTTTGCCCGTTTACTGATAAAAAATAGCTAGCATTTCATGCTAACCGACCTTGTAGAAAACATGGTTTATAAGGACATCCAAAGCCTCTTCGGAAAGCAGCGCGAGTATCCGTTTAATCACAATGAGTCAGCAGTCAGGGGAGGGGGGGGGGTGCATGTTTTTCCTTCTGACCAAGACGGGGGATTCGTAAAAAATATGTTGTGCCTTGGGGGGATCTCAAAATTTTGCATTGTGAAAAAAATCCTCTGCCCCCCCCCTGTAGTATACATAATGAATGCAGCCTTACGATCAGCTGAAAAAACTGGGGGACAGTAAACTACGAGTGCCTGCTGATTGTTCTGTAATAGGTTTAACGTGCGGCGTCCATTAAGTTAAGGGACTGAGATACTAAAGTGAACATACTTTTTTCCATGCATCTTTGCCCGTTTACTGATAAAAAATAGCTAGCATTTCATGCTAACCGACCTTGTAGAAAACATGGTTTATAAGGACATCCAAAGCCTCTTCGGAAAGCAGCGCGAGTATCCGTTTAATCACAATGAGTCAGCATTGAGTTCACCTTTTTTATTTCATTGTTATTATCCACAGACAAATCATTCACCGAATTGTTTCACTTTTTGATCTACAATCTCAAGAGTCTAGGAAACGTTTTCATAATTCACCAACTTGAAATAGCCTGAAATAGTAAACAATGGCATACCCTAATCTAAGCCGAATTGCCCCACACATCAATAGATCCCCAGTTGCTTTTATCTATTAATAAAGGTTTTACTAAATTCTGCAAAAACTGATCAAAATCTCATATTTCAAACTTTGCCTCAGTTGTAAAACCATTCATGAGATGCGAGAAGCGCACCTGCGACCCACCGTCCTCAAGTCTTACAAATTTATCAATCTCTCTTTCATTCACTTCTTCTCCATTCACCATCACGCTCTTCACTTTCGTTACCTTCACATTTTTCAACCTCATCACGATATCAACCGCGTTACTCTTTGTACAGTAAAGCTGACTGATCCACCAATTCTTGTTGTTCCTACAAGCCGTGGAATTTGCCTGATCTTTGTCTCTTACTAACTTAAAAGAAGGATTACTTAACGCTATGTAGAGATCGCTGCCTTTTTCTTCTGTTATCACTAGACAAGGCCTCGAGGCGCCTGCTACAGGACCAGTAGAGACATCAGTGTCCGCCTTGAAGAAGACATGCCCATAGGTCGTGCTTTCCTTGGATGGGAGGTCGCTGAATTTGACGATGTGAGCAGAGTTGTCCTTCTGTTCGATGGAGTACTTGTTGAGCAAATCTATGCGTCCGCCTTTAACTACGATGGCATATTCAAAGCTTGAACCTAAAGAAATGAGAAAAACTATAAAGTAAGTCGACGTCACTCTAGTGGTGGAACACCCTTCCCGGGGTTATTGAGAAGCAAGCACAAATTAGAAAATACACTATGCATAAGTTAGTAAGTTGGAAAGTTTTCAGTTTGTACCCCTCCCCAGAAGATGATCTCCGGACTCTTTCTGTTCTGTTTCTTTCTGTTATTCGTTGATAGGTTTTATTCTGTTATTCCTTCTAACGGTTAGACTTGCATAAAAAGTATGATCGCCTTTTCTATTATGATCGATTCACGAATTTATATTTTCGAGAATATGAAAGGAAAAAGAACTTTCACATTTTCGTGCAGCTTGATTTCATATTTTCGCACCTCTGTGGTGTCTGTGGGTCCGATTCCCGGCAGAAACGTATAGATATTGTGGCACAATAAAAACGCGGAGCCACATATATAACACGGAACGAACTAGTAAAGCCCATGGTCGAGAATAATAATCTAAATTGTTTGATTTTGTGAAATATATATTATAAGGGATAAATGAAATGAATAACTGAAATAAATCCGATACGTTTAGTTAAATAGTGATAAGAAGACGAATGTGAACTGTCCATGATTTTAAGAGATAGGGAAATCTAAATTGCATGTATAAGAAATCAATGAAGATAATGATTGTAATCAGTCTTTTGGGAGGAAATGCAATTATCTTGAGAACAGTGCGCGTCTCATTAAAGTACAATTTAGAGTTGTCCGGTTAGGGTATGTATTTCCCACTTTCTCGACATAATTATCCATAGGAGTCTTTGTGTCCCATTTACTTGGACAAGTCGGTTCCTCTTCGGCAATTCTCCCTTATTAAGTTTAGTAAATCAAGTTTTAGGAAAAGGAACTTTCTGTCAAGTCGGACAGAAAACTTTTAAGATTATTGTGTTTCATTTCCTTGGAAAATAAGATAAACTGTATAAAACTGTGATTGTAATGATTTAGCCAGAGTGGATCAAGAACAGTAAACTAAAAGGTAAATCAATTTCTAGTAGTCCCACTCATTGTCTCTGCACGATTCCCGTTTGTTCCCCCAGTTGCGGGCTTTTAGTCTTCAACAGATTTAATCGTGCATCAATATACACCAAAACTCTTCGAATCAAAGTGATGTCTCTGATAATTGTTCGGATTATCAAGGGCCCGTGTCAGCCACTCCTTTGTTATTATTTTCGTTCGATATCAGAAGACGAATTACGATTTCATTTACCAAAGAAGATTTGATTTACCAATATCAATCGAGTAAATTGTAGTAGATTCTCTAAATCAACCGATGGAAATGGATGCTTTCTCCGACTAGGTATGTTGCTATGCTGTCAAAATGCCGGTTGACACAGGCTTTTTAAGAAGGGATCATGCATATTCATGAGGTGACTATTCGTCTCGTGCGCGTGTGATTGAGTGAAGTTAGACTCGAAAACATCTGCATCGAAGGGTTCTTGATCGTCGCCCTGAAATTTGATATGAAACGGAGGGAGACGGGATAAGCGTTAATAAGCGTTAACAAGCGTTCAGAAACATTTGCACGTTCACAACTGTATGTTGTAGCCCGTGGTGTGTCATGGGAGAAACTAAAAGAACAAAATTCTTGCGAGTGATGTATTGTGGAATCATTTGTGAAACGCATAGTTCGACAGGGTGATAAGTATATGGCTACGTATCCTAAAAAACAGTGCCCATGATTCTGTGTTGGTCCCCATGGCGCATGGTGGGTAGCCTGCGTAGCTGGCGGTTTAGTGGGGTTTTAGCAGGTTTTTATCCGCGAAATGTTCGTAGAAATCTTCGGTAGCTTGCTTGTTGTTCGATGAGATGGCCGCGCGAGCGCTGGGGCATAGTGCGCCTGGTTAAAAAAATGTACCAGGCGCACTATGCCCCAGCGCTCGCGCGGCCATCTCATCGAACAACAAGCAAGCTACCGAAGATTTCTACGAACATTTTGCGGATAAAAACCTGCTAAAACCCCACTAAACCGCCAGCTACGCAGGCTACATGGTTGGCATCAACAGACAGTTGCAAGTGACGGTGCAACCGTCACTTGACGTTGAATTTCGCATGATTTTACCCATACATCACACAGCAAGACTCTGGATAACATCTCTGATTACTTACCTGTTTTCCCGTGCTCCAGCCAAGCAACAGCATATCTCCCTTTTGTATTCCATTTTCCCGAGGAGTGCTTGGAAATCTGGTTCTCGATCTTCAGATGCAGCTTTTGTCCCGCGGGATTAGGGACGTAATACCAGTTACCATGAGTATCTGTGAGATTCACGTCTCTACCTGGCCACACAGTCTGTTCAGCTAAGCTAGCTCCACTCAGAGCATAGCTCTGATCGTCAACCGTTATAAACGAGTCTTTGTTTAATTTCTTGTCCTGGAAAAGGGTGGTCTGGGGGTAGTATTTGGTTTCAATATCACTAAGCTTCACGTCGCTGCCAACAACTACAATCAGTTCATCCATCATAAAGAAGGATTTGAAGAACGAAAACTTCATCTTCTTTAGTATCTCATCATTGGGGTGGTGGTAGTTGGGTTTCATGTATTCCATTCCAAAGATGCCATTTTGGGGATTGGATGCCGCCTCACTGCCTTTTATACTCGCCCCACCAGCAAAATGCTTCGGGCCAGTGTAACGTCCAGACCCCTTACGAAATCGCATTTTTTCAAGTTCCAAGTTGATTGTAGTGGCGCCAGGGACCCGTCGCCAGTCCCAACCTTTATTGATATTGTAGGAGGCAAGCGATTTCTCGCTGTTCGATATCTGCAGGGAGCCATGACTTTGGAACATACCGTAAACGTTCTCACGGTCCGAATGTTCCCAATCCCAAACGTATTTATGGGTACCTTTTACAGCCACCGCCCAGCCGGCCTCTCTGCGATGAATACCAAGGCATGCATAGCCGAACGTCCAATGTCCACTCGGATTCAGCTCTGGTTGTACTCCTTCCGCCAATGCTAGCTCCCTTACCTTGGTTATAAAATCTAAGGAACCAATGGCAGTCAAGTAATAGATCTTAACGTTTGAAGCCCCAAAAAAACGGCTGATGCTGTGATTGGAGGTACCAATTAACCTCAAAAGCATCTCTGCGCCCTGTACTCCTGGTTTGGTGACTCCATCTACTTGTTTGGGCTGATATGAGAGGTAGGCGTAACCGGCAATCATCCAGCTCAACGATGCTTTCATGTAGCCCGGAAATCGCCCGTTGATAGCATTGGGGGTGGAGTACTTGACTGGAGGTATCCTAAACACTTCATGCGCGCGGCGGAGGTTATTTTCGGCCTCTGTGGTGATAGCAAAAGATGTCCCACTGAGGAAGTATCGCACAAGAGCGGACGTCACAAGAGCGGTAGGAACATAAGCGGAACCATAAAACGTCTCGTGATGGAAACAAGTGTAATCTGGTTTAATGAGGCCAGCTCGTCCTTTATTGATCTTGAGTGCATGATCCACCCACGTCTTGAAATAAAACATGTCGCGGATTCGTTCAGCAGGAGAGGAGGAGTGTTTCTCCATTAGAACGATCAGAAGACGAAAAAGCAGAAGTGTCCTCAAACGATCCGCGGTTGATCCAGCGAACATGTATTGGTCGTCCTCTTGATAGACCTCTCCAAACTCTGTGTACCACTTCATGTTCTTGATGTATTTGCTCAGCAAATTTCCAGATTTCAGTTGGTCTCTGACCAAAAAGAGCGAGTGCACGTACCCGGCGCCGTTTCTGTTCATTTCGTGGTCCAAGGAACCGACGCCGCTTCCCCAGCTCCACCCTTGCTCCTCGATGTATTCCAGCAGCTTCATGATCTTCTGCAGTCGGTATTTGTTCAGCTTTTGAAGAGCTTCCATGAGGATCTCTTTGCCATTGGTTTGGCAGTCAAGTTTTCTTGGAATTAGTTCATGAAAGTAACGCGCCATCGGCCAGTAGGGACCAGCTATTGGCCAAATTGCATCCCAACGATGTTGGTCTCGTGCCAACTTCCAGCACTCATATTCCACCGTAGCATTCATCTGGACAGGGCGACTTTTGATGTACCATTCCAAGGCCAGGGGGAAAAGGATGTCTCTCATGACATGAAAAAACTTTCGAGTCCCGCTCTGGTAGCCGTACTGTGAAATCTTACAGAACAAAGAAGGGCCAATAATCTTTGATTTATCGCGATTGAACCTTTGTCTGTCATACCTCTTGTGTGCAGTGCCGGCATACCTGCGGCAAACAAAATGACAAAACAACCTGCGTGTGACAACCGACTGTGTCAAGCGGCGCGTGACAACCGACTGTGTCAAGCTGCGTGTGGCAACCGACTGTGTCAAGCTGCGTGTGGCAACCGACAGTGTCAAGCTGCGTTTGGAAGTGGCACTTTTGCAGTTAATAGTTTACCAGATCTATCTTAATACCAAAGTCACTATATACCATAGTTTAGTCCATGACATCAGCTTTAAAATGAGGTGTCAATTAAATATATGACCATTTTTCGTGAAATTATGTCATTTTAACGAACAAATATCCCGAAGGTAGCCCGTAACCTCAATTGATAGACCATTAGTGAGATATAACAAAACCGTTAAGATATTTTTTAGTTCTCACTTCATTGCCGCGTTGTATCTGTTTGTTCGAGCTTCATCAAGTCCATCACCTCTCACCACATACGAGCTCCACTTCTCCTCCAGATACCAGTTAGTAACGCGGTTTTCAATTACGTCCATTTCCTTTAGCAGCTTCTCTTGGTTCTCTGTGTACTTAGGCAGGTTAGCAGACGGGGGTTTATCTTCCACGAGAGACCACCCGTAAGTTTGCTGCCAATAATTGCCGAGGCCAATCCCGCTGTAGATTGGTGGAGCCACGTGATCACGTGACTGGTGCCAACGAGCTTGGGGATTAATCGTCAGTATATCAAGGAGTAAATGGCTGGTCTTGTTTCGCGCTGGATTCTCGATTGTGAGGACCAACCCGTCTACACGATCGTCACGATGTACCTTCATTTCATACCATCTGAACCAAATGCCTCTGAACCCGTCGAAGTCGAGATGCACAACTCGTTTTTCGTTTTTGTTGAGTCTGAAATATATCGAATTGGATTTCTTAATTTCACACAACGAGTCCAACGGCCCCTCCCTGTTTTGCCATGATCGTACTTGTAACTTCGAATTTTTTGTCCCCTGAAAGTAGCTAATAAAATCGCATTTTGCTTATTATGCTCAATGAAATCATTATAGAATAAAAGAGAGTACTGGTCGAAAAGATCCGCTAAGGGTTTGGAGCGTTACTTTGGACATGGGGATAAGGAAAAAATCTACAGAAAAGATTTTGCCGTCTCACTACTACATACAAATGCCATACCATACCATCCACCCAACTCCTCGAGAAAGTGTCATGATATTTCTGCTAGTCAGTCAGTCGGTCAGGTAATCTGTCAAATATCTACCTTCCAGAAGCACTGATCGTCATCTTCGCATGAGGCAGGTTAGGATGTCTGTATATCCAAAGTCTAAATCCTGAATTTCTTATATCTCTCCATCTGGGAGGAGCAAACTTTAGCTTCAGCGTGGGGGATTCGCTGCTCGCTCCCTTCCAGCCCCAGCGGAGCGATTTGCGCCCATGCTTAGCGATCCCTTTCACCACTTTCATTGTTGAGCCACCGCCGGTGACAAAGTCTTGAGTGGGATCGTACGGGGTGCCATTGTGATCCTCAAAGTCGTAGACTACGACAATCAATGAATTCGTGATTATTAGTATGAAAATCGGATGACTGCACGACACGATACAATGATGTTGAATTATAAAAACAACTGTACTACGGAGGCCAGTCCCGTAAAGTAAAAAATATTGGGGGGGAGGCTTATGTGGGAAAAGCCTAACAATGTTCCCTAGTGTACAAAAAATACCAACCTTTGGCCTCTACAAATGAAGCTCTAGGAAAACCGAACAGAGCCAAAAACGCAAATATTAAACAGTACATCTTGGAGCAGTCGGCCACTTCCGTGGTTCGATCCTGCGAACCTTAATGCCTTTCCTTTATATACTCTTCTAGTGTAAGTTATGATTTTCTTTATGAAACAAATATAGGAGATTGAAGACGACAGTAATGTTGTTTTATTGCACCTGAAATGTGTCCCTTTGTTATCTCAACTTTCGGGTTGATTTTACGTCAGACTTCAAGCTGAAATGACAAAACTTCAAGAGACTATTATTTGTGCGTTAAATAAGCTCATCCCGTTTCAACTTTGTATTGAAGCAAACTTGGGAGATATCCTGATGATGCGCACGACCTCTTATACAGGGGCGGATCCTGGTGGCGACCATTCAGTTTCTGGTGCGACATTCATACAAACTTCAAACCGGAAACCCAGAATCTGGGTTTAAAAAAATCGATTCCCAGAGCCCTGAATCTTGCCGCTGGCCAAAAGATGACGGGCTCTGGGTACGAGATTGCATCCGGGGTCCGAGTTGGGGAACCCCGAAAGTGCGCATGCGTACGAGCATGACAGACATGCGTGCTCTTTAGTCTGATTCTCAAAAAGAAAACACGCTCTGAAATGTTTATAATTATTTTAATTGAAAAAAAGCGATTGATATCTTTTGATAGTTTAACAGAAAAAGGGGACCCACATCTTGATAAGCTCGTGCAATATGAGAGAGGGTGTACTTTTATTTACGCCATGCACTTTCGAAATGTACACCTAATAAGTCCCTGAGGAGACTTTTCGATATAAGGTACTTAAGTTTGAGTACATATTTACAGTGTCGTTATTAAAATGAGATTTGAACTTTACCGGGAAGATTTACTTTGACTCCCTCTGTTAACTGACTTTCAACCTGAAATTACTGAACAGGGAACGTCAAGAGTTCATCGGTAAACAAGCTGGTGCATCGCGAACTAAGTGATAACCTTACAGTTACACTTGACTAAATCAATACTGCTCCGGAGGGCAGACAGGCCAACGATCAAACAACGAACAGCTGATTTCATGCACTCAAATTAGCCAATCAGAATAGTTTTTGTTTTATCGCCAAGCAATCCAAACAGATTCCAAAAAAAAATGGAATTGAGAATAAAAACTTTTCCTTCTCCTCAGGAAATCTTGCCTTGTGTGAAATATAAACTGTGTTTAAAATTGGCTAATTATTATAATAACATGTAAAACGATTTTCCTCAAGTTAATGCTGTCTGTATCATTTTGCCTGTATTATTTTTACCTGTAACATTTTTCCAGGAGAGAAAGATGAGGACAAGACACCCAGAACGAAGAAAAAATAATGTAACAGTGGTGGATTCAGAGGATGCTGTTAAAGAAGGGACTTAGATACTCAAGTGGGCTCTATACGAAAGTGGGCATACTTTTTTCTATTCATATTTGCCCGTTTACTGATAAAAATAACTAGCCTGTAGCTAGCATTTCGTGCTAACCGACCTTGTAGAAAACATGGTTTATAAGGACATCCAAAGCCTCTTCGGAAAGCAGCGTGAACATCTGTTATCAGAAAGAGTCAGCATTGAGTTCACCTTTTTTTATTTCACTGTTATTATCCACAGAAAATCATATAATTTCCATGTAAATCATTCACCGAATTGTTTCACTTTTTGATCTACAATCTCAAGAGACTAGGAAACGTTTTCATAATTCACCAACTTGAAATAGCCTGAAATAAGAAACAATGACATACTCTAATCTAAGCCGAATCGCCCCACATCAATAGATCCCCAGTTGCTTTTATCTATTAATGAAGGTTATACTAAAAACTGATCAAAAATCTCATTTTTCAAATTTTGCCTCAGTTGTAAAACCATTCATGAGATGCGAGAAGCGCACCTTTGTTCCTCCGTCCTCAATAGTCACAAACTTATCCCTCTCTCCATCACTCACTTCTTCTCTATTTACCAGCACACTCTTCACATTCTTCACCTTCACATTGTTCAACCTCACCACGATATCAACCGCGTCACTCTTCCTACAGTAAAGCTGACTCACCCACCCATTGTTAGTGTTCTTACAAGCCGGTGAATTTAACTGATCTTCGTCTGTGACTAACAAATAAGCAGGATTACTTAACGCTATGTAGAGATCGCTGCCTTTTTCTTCTGTTATCACCAGACAAGGGTTGGAGGTGCCTGCTATTGGACCAGTAGAGACATCAGCGTCCGCCTTGAAGATGACATACCCATAGGTCGTGCTTCCCTTGGATGGGAGGTCGTTGAATTTGACAATGTGAGCAGCACTGTCCTTCTGTTCGATGGAGTACTGGTTCAGCAAGTCTATGCGTCCGCCTTTAACTACGATGGCATATTCAAAGCTTGAACCTAAAGAGATGAGAAAAACTATAAAGTAAGCCGACGTCACTCTAGGAGCTTCGAAATATTTTTCTCTTCTTATAGGGCTAAAACGTGGGCTTGTTTCAGCTCGTGTTTTCTTAATAAATCGTTCGGAGGAGATCCCGTCTCCCTCCGCTTCATTGCCAAATTGAAGGAGACGGCACTCCTTCACTGGCGCACGGGACCAATAGCCACATCTTTTAATCCAAATTATCAGAGACATCGCCTTCATCTACCTTCATTGAAATTTTCTCATACATCACAAGATTCTGGCTAACTCCTTTGATTACTTACCTGTTTTCTCGTGCTCCAGCCAAGCAACAGCATATCTCCCTTTTGTTTCCCATTTTCCTGAGGAGTGCTTGGAGGTCTGGTCCTCGATCTTCAGATGCAGCTTTTGTCCCGCGGGATTAGGGACGTAGTACCAGTTACCATGAGTGTCTGTGAGATTCACGTCTTTACCTGACCACACAGTCTGGTCAGCTAAGCTGGCTCCACTCAGATCAAAGCTTTGATCGTCAACCATTATAAACGAGTCTTTGTTTAATTTCTTGTCCTGGAAAAGGGTGGTCTGGGGGTAGTATTTGGATTCAATATCGCTAAGCTTCACGTCGCTGCCAACTACAACAATCAGTTCATCCATCATAAAGAAGGATTTGAAGAACGAAAACTTCATCTTCTTCAGTATCTCATCATAGGCTTTACGGTAGTCGGGTTTCATGTATTCCATTCCAAAGATGCCATTTTGGGGATTGGATGCCGCCTCACTACCTTTTATACTCGCCCCACCAGCAAAATGCTTTGGGTTCGTGTAACGTCCAAACTTACGAAATCTCATTTTTTTCAAGTTCCAAGTTGATTGTAGTGGCGCCTGGGACCCGTCGCCAGTCCCATCCTGCATCGATATCGTAGGAAGCAAGCGATTTCTCGCTGTTCGATATCTGCAGGGTGCCATGACTTTGGAACATACCATAAACGTTCTCACGGTCCGACTGTTCCCAATCCCAAACGTATTTATGGGTACCTTTTACAGCCACTGCCCAGCCGGCCTCTCTGCGATGAACACCAAGGCATGCGTAGCTGAACGTCCAATGTCCACTAGGATTCGGCTCTGGTTTCTCTCCTTCCGCCAATGCTAGCTCTTTTATCTTGGTTGCAACATCTAAGGAATTATATGATGTCAAGTAGTTAGTCGTAACGTATGAAGCCGGCCAAACATAGCTGCTACCGTTGTGATTGGAGGCATCAATAAGTCTTAAAAGCATCTCTGCGCCCTGTACTCCTGGTTTGGTGACTCCATCTACTTGTTTCGGTTGATACGCGAGGTAAGCGTAACCGGGAATCATCCAGCTCAACGATGCCTTCTTGTAGCCTGGAAATCGCCCGCTTATAGCATTGGGGGTGGAGTACTTGACTGGAGGTATCCTAAACACTTCATGCGCGCGGCGGAGGTTATTTTCGGCCTCTGTGCTGAGAGCAAAAGATGTCCCACTGAGGAAGTATCGCACAAGCGCGGAGATGCGAAGAGCGCCAGGAACATAAGCAGAACCATAGAACGTCTCGTGATGGAAACAGGTATAATCTGGTTTAATGAGGCCAGCCCGTCCTTTATTGATCTTGAGCGCATGATCCATCCACGTCTTGAAATAAAACATGTCGCGGATTCGTTCAGCAGGAGAGGAAGAATGTTTCTCCATTAGAATGATCAGGAGACGATATAACAGTATTGTCTTCAGACGATCTGCTGTTGATCCAGCGAACAAGTATTGGTCATCTTCTTGATAGATCTCCCCAAACTCTGTGTACCATCTCATAGTCTTCGTGTACTTCCTAATCAGATTTGCAGATTTGAGCTCGTCTCTTACCAAAAAGAGCGAACTCACATACGCGGCGCCGTTTCTGTTCATTTCGTGGTCCAAGGAACCGACGCCGCTTCCCCAGCTCCACCCTTGCTCCTCGATGTATTCCAGCACCTTCATGATATTCTGCAGTCGGTATCTGTTCAGTTTTTGAAGAGCTTCCATGAGGATCGGTTTGCCATTGGTTTGGCAGTCAAGTTTTGTTGGAATTAGTCCATCGAAGTAACGCGCCATCGGATAGTCGCGCCCAGCTATTGACCAAATTGCATCCCAACGATGCTGTTTTCCTGTGAATTTCCAACACTCATTTTTTTGCCGTATCCTTCATCTGGACAGGGCGACTTTTGATGTACCATTCCAAGGACAGGGGGAACAGAATATCTTTCATGATCTTTGAAAATTTCCGAGTCCCGCTCTGGGTGCCGTACTTTGAAATCTTACAGAACAAGGAAGGACCAACAATCTTTGATTTATCGTGATTGAATGTCAATTTCCTATATCTGTTGTGTGCAGTGGCGGCATACCTGCGGGCACAAACAAACAAAAAGTTCCATGAATATAACTTATAACAATCTGCATGTGCCAGGCTGCAATTGAAAGGGACTTTTGCTGTTTACTGGGGCGTAACCAGCATTTGGAAGGGGGGGGGGGGGGGTGGTCACAACTACTGGAAATGCACGTTCTCACTTCATTGTGTCATCGAATCTTTTTTTATCTTCTCGTTAAGATACCAATTAGACGCGTTTTGCTAGAGCCGTGAGAAATTCAACTTCTCCCATGGGTTTCTCGAAAACATGTTTAGGACAACGAGCACTCACTTCATCGCTGAGTTATATCTAAGTTTTCGATATCCATCAAGACCGTCACCTTCCATCCCATACGAGCTCAACTTCTCATTCATATACCAGTTGATCATGCGACTTCCGATCACGTCCATTTCCTTGAGCAGCTTCCCTTGGTTCTCCGTGTACTTAGGGAGGTTAGCAGACGGGGGTGTATCTTCCAGGAGAGACCACCTGTAAGTTTGCTGCCAATGATCGCCGAGCCCAATTTTCCTGCCGTTGATTGGTGGAACCACGCGGTCACGTGTCTGGTGCCACCGACGCCAGGGATGAATCGTAAGTAGATCAAGGAGTAAATGGCTAGTCTTGTTTCGCGCTGAATTCTCGATTGTGAAGACCAATCCGTCTACAAGGTCGTCACGATGCACTTGCATTTCATACCATCTGATCCAAATGCCTCTGAACCCGGCGAAGTCGAGATGTACAATTGCTGGAGCACGGTTTGATCGTTTTATTGGAGACAAATCAAGTCTGAAAGATACCGAATTGGATAGCGTAATTTCACACACTGACTCAATGAAACGGCTCATCCTTGTCATAGGCGGATTTAGGGGGGGGGGGCTCAGGGGGGGCCCCGGGTAGCCAATCAAATCGCATTTTGCGTATTATTATGCTCAATGAAATCAATATAAAATACAAGAGAGTACTGGTCGAAAAGATCCGTCCAGGTTTTGGAGCGTTACTTTGGACATGGGAATAAGGACAAAATGCACAGAAATGATTTTGCCGTCTCACCACCCACCCAACTCCTCTCTCTTCACGGGAGAAAGTGTCATGATATCTGCTTGCCAGTCAGTCGAAGTCTGTCTGTCCGTTGGTCACTTTTAGCACTTCAGTAAGCCGGTCAGTTGGTTTTTCGGTCAGGTCAAATGTAATCTACCTTTCTCCCAGACCTCGCTTTACTTGTGCTGGCACAGAAACACTGATCGTCATATTCGCATGAGGCAGGTTAGGATGTCTGTATATCCAGAGTCTAAATCCTGAGTGTTTTATTTGTTTCCTGTTGAGGGGAGCAAACTTTAGCTTCAGCGTGGGGGATTCGCTTCTCGCTCCCTTCCAGCCCCAGCGGAGCGATTTGCTCCCAAGCTTAGCGATCCCTTCCACCACTTTCATTGTTGAGCCACCGCCGGTGACAAAGTCTTGAGTGGGATCGTACGGGGTGCCATTTTGGTCCTCAAAGTCGTAGACTACAGTGACTACAGACAATCAATGAATTTGTGATTATTAGTATGAAAATCGGATGACTGCACGATACACTTCAATGCAATACGATACTATGATGTACGATGGACGAGAAGGGCCACTTCCGGAAGTCAGAAGTCGGAAGTGGCCCTTCTTGTCCATGGTAATGATGCGATCCGATTAACAAAGTCTTGCTTGAGATCGTCACTACACTATTCTCGAACTAGTCCTCAAAGTCGTAGACTACACACAAATAAAGTGTTTGACATCAGCTAGAGGGACGTTATACCTAATTGTTAGACTGGCACATTGTTGGCGTTAGCAGTTCTTATAGTACTGAGTAAAGTTTTTCATTAAAAAAGATTGTAGGTTTATTTTCTTCATTATTATCACCAGTTTTGAGTGATATGTCCACTTACAACAGCTACAATATCATACAATGTCTACAAAAATGCGAAAAAACATTCTTACATCGCAGAATTATAAAAACGTGTTTCATTCGGTCCCTCCTATACTACTGTGACAGCTCAAAGTAGTCCGGCACCGGAAAGGCACATGTGCTAGCGAATAAGTCCCCGATTGTTGGCCCACGCCTAAATGTTTAAAATATGAACACAATATTTTCAACCATGAAAAATTCGCACTTACGAACTCGTTAAGTGATAACGTTTGGAAAGTATATAGGTATGCAATTTTGCTTAAATCACACCCCATCTGAAAACCAGTGGGTTTTGTATTTTTACTCGTTGTGGATGGCTGTAGTGTGTATAAATAAAAGTGTGTATGTATGTATATGTAGTTATATCATTCTTGTATGTAACTTTGTGACCAGCATATAATTATGGTAACAATTTTCTAACAATTTTCATTTTTCTACCCAATGAATGTTCACCTTCAAGATATACCTATCAATATATTTGACCCGGCATAACTAATCGAACAAAATCGAACAAAATTTCAATCGAACCTAATCAAACACCAATCGTTCGATTGGTTTTGATTGGGTTCGGTAATCGAACATAATCGAACAAAACGTTTTGGTGAGTATGATTACCGAACTCAATCGAACATAAATCAAAATGATTGGATTGATTTGTTCGGAAATTTTCCCACGGGCGGCACTAGTTTTTGACCCCCCCATGCATCCAGAATTTCCAAAATGGTTTACTCCCCCCCCCCCCCTCCCCCATGCATATAGAATTCCGGCAAGGTTAAAGAAATCCAGCTTCGAAACCCCCCCTTGCAATCAGAATTCCGAGCTCTTAACCCCCCCCCCCCCCCCCCCCCCCCCATCCCATCGGAATTTCCAAATGCCACCCGTGGGGGGTACCTTTATTTTCTGGAATTGCCCATTTCATTTTCAGCTGGGACACTTAGCCTTCTAAATAACAACAAAACCTGAAAAAACTCAGTTTTATAAAAAAAATCCCAGTAAAATCACTCAATAAACCCATAGTTCAATCACGAGTCTTACTTTTACAGACCTATGAGGGATATAATCAGAAAAAACATTCTAATGTTAATCTTGGTTAGGCCTGGTGCACACTTGCGACATAACGACATAAGAAAATATCACGCGAACAACATTGAGTGGTTTCCAAGTCAACAAAAAATAACATAAGATTGCTTTGGTGAAGTAATGTAATGATGATCCATGGAAAATACTGATTATTTCAATTATTTTCCGATGCTTTTTTCGTTGCAACATAATATCATTATGTCGTTATGTCGCCAGTGTGCACCAGGCTATAGTGATTGCTAACCTTGGTGATTGATTGATTCCGATTTAGAAAAATGCCTGTGTTTCATTTGAAGTTTAATTGGGTTTGATTGAGCACACTGTTCGGTAATCGAACGGTCGATTATGTTCGATTTAAAAAAAATTTGGTGAGTTCGATTATGTTCGATTACCGAACTCAATCAAAATCAATCGAACGATTGGTGTTCGATTACCGAACGTTCGATTAGTTATGCCGGGATTTGAGCAAAACGTTTATAAACTTAACTTCAGTTACAAAATAAACACATGACGTGGTAAAACGAACATTGGCGCCTCGTAGAAATAAAATACAAACTGAAAATCTTCGTTAAACAAATGCTTGTTCACATGAAATCATTCCAAATTCATGGACGCAAATATACATAATAGCATAATATACCTAAACGCCCTCCAAACATTGTTACTGAAGAAATGGTGCTATCATTTTCATGGTTAAAAATATGTTGGTTGTTTCCACATAATTAGGCGCAGGTATCCCTTGCGTTTCAAAGGCCGAAATTTTAAAAATGGATTACAAAAAATACCAACCTTTGGCCTTTACAAATGAAGCTCTAGGAAAACCGAACAGAGTCAAAAACGCAAATATTAAACAGTGCATCTTTGGAATAGTCGGTCACTTCCGTGGTTCGATGCTGCGCACCTAATGTTTTTCTTTCATATACTCTTCTTAAGTGTAAATTATGATTCGGAGATTGGACGACACTGATGTTGTTTTATTGCACCTAAAATGTGTCCCTTTGTTATTTCAAAGTGACACTCAAGAAAATCGAGCGGACAATGAAAAGAACAGAGTGCTAGCACATTCTTAAATGCTGTTTGTTTTACATTGTGTAAAAAACGAAGCACTTAAAAAATGCCCAGATACGATGTTGATTTTGCGTCAGACTTCGAGCTGAAAAGACGAAACTTCAAGAGACTATTTTTTTTAGTTGGTAAATAAGCTCATCACGTCTCAACTTTGTACTCAAGCAAACTTGGGAGATATCCTGATTTCGATACAGGGGCGGATACAGGGAGTGGCCATTCAGTTTCTGGTGCGAAATTTCATTAACCCGAATTCCCATATGCATTACTTTACCATATGCTAAAAACTGTGTTTGGAATACAGAAAACTAAGGGAAATAAACGACAATAGGTTACAAAAATGTCGGTTCAAATATAGCTCTAATCTGTGCCTTCCTCCTGCTACATACTAAGAAGAGGGGAATTATTTCATGGACTTTATAGAAATTATCCCGCACTAGATTTGCCGCAATGGGCCGGTTGCTTCGTCCTATTCATGTGCTCTTTCGCTGAGAGCGAGCTAGTGCAATTAAATTACCCTCATTGCATTCGGGGTCCGATTTAGGGAATCGATGGGGAAAATACGCAAATACGAGCATGGCAGACATGCACGTAATAAGTCCCTGAAGAGACTTTTCGATATAAGGTAAGTAAGAGTACATATTTACAGTATCGTTATTAAAGTGAGATTTCAACTTTACTGGAAGAGTTACTGTGACTCCTTCTGTTAACTGACTTTCAAGCTGAAATTACTGAACAGGGAACTTCAAGAGTCAATCGGTAAACAAGCTGGTGCATTGTGAACTAAGTGATAATCTTACACTTGACTAATATTTAATACTGCTCCGGAGGGTAGACAGGCCAACGACCAAACAACGAACAGCTGATTTTATGCACTCAAATTAGCCAATCAGAACGATTTTTGTCGCATCGTCAAGCATTCCAAAAATCTTGCCTGATGTCAAAAGTGTAAACTTTGTTTGGCTTGTACGATTGTGAATCTAGTTTGTTGCTTCCCCAGAAACTGCGAAAATTCTCACTTGACCTTGTAGGTAACGTTTCGTTTTGACAATCTTTGGGAAATGTGAGATGATGAGCTTGAAGGGTTAAAATGTGTTTTACATTTGACTAGTTATTAGAATTCAAACGATTTTCCTCAAATGCTAAAAACTTTACCAGTTCCATTTTGCTAGGAGGGACACACACAGGAACCCCAGGACAAAGAAATCGAACAAAAACAAAACAAGTAAAAAAACTCTGACAAATTTATGCATGGTATTGTTCTCCCCCATTGTATTGCCTCGTTCTATAATACACTCCATTGCACTCCATTGTTTTAGACAATGCCTTGCATAAATTTGTCAGTGTATTGGACAACCCTCCGAATGAGTGCCTCGCTGGGGAGGCTCTGGTGACATCCATAAGTGAAATGAATAAATAAATAAATGATTGATTGATTAAAAAAATCAGTGGCTGTCACCAGAGCCTCCCCCGCGAGTCCTGGGTACGAGAATGGTGTAAGTTGACTGCTGTGAGTAGGTCATGGTAGCTGAAAACGGGGTCCTCATAAGGATGTGTGGATTTTTTTGCATCTGCGCATTGATTCACACAATTATTTTTATCAATAATTTTATTTGAATGTTATTTTCACATACAACAATATAAAATAGCTTTCTAGCCTCATACTACATTATCACTTTAGTGAATCGTTGGCATAATGAAGAAAATCTAACTTTTGATGCGGACATTATCAAACAAATTAAATCGAGCTGCTAACAAAATTGGATACCACTTTTTTGCAATGAATGCTGTGAATTATATAACCAATCCAAAAACTCATTAAATCTTGTAACATTAAATATCTATGTTATCCAGATGATTATCTGCAAGGATATCGTACATCTTGATAAATATTCAATAACAGTGGTGGTTTCAGAGGAGGCTGTTTTCTCCATTTTCTCAGAATACTTTCATGAATGGTAAGTCCAAGTAAAAAATATGCTTTCATGGTATCTTTTAGGCGTTCAAATTTTGTTTCACCACGTCCTCTCTGGTATCATTTAGGGGTCAAATTCGTTTTCTCTGACAAGCATCCCTAACCCTAAAATATGGAAGAATCCCCATCCCCACCCTTATTTTCTTTGACTTGATCTACCCTTTGCTTGATTTAGACTAGACGCAAGCATAAAGCCAACGCCAAATAACGTAACACCGCAATTTTCATGCGCTTGCATCTGCGTTATATTGTAAACCACATAAGGGAAATGTATAACTGTGAAAAGTGACGCGAAAGAGTTGTGCCGCGCCGCGACCGTACCGCGACTACGCGATTTTATTCGGTATCTACAGCAGGTCAGGTTCCGTACCGCCACCGCCACCGCGACAGTACCGCACCTTTTTCACAGTCACACGAAATCTGCTCTATAGACTCACCCTTAGACCCCCTCACCACCACCACTGAATAAAGTAGATACATTAGCACTAAATACTTTTAAATAATAATAAGGAAATCTTAATGGTCGTTGACAAATAGTAAAGTTTATACAGTCATTTCATAACTGAAAAAATATCCATTTGTGTGTGAGTATTAAAATGTAAGAGAAGGAAAAACTTAAACAGAAACGCAAAATTTGCCAAAGTTTCGGACCTTTATTTCGGTCCTTCTTCTGGGCGAGTATTAAAAAACTTTGATTACATCTTCACAACACCAGCGTCATTTTATACATAAAAAATTCATTCATTATTTTCATTTCTAGGATCAATTTTATACATCAAGATGATTATTACTTATTTCTTGCACAGCACAGAGCTTGGATATTTTTTTACAAGAACAGCAATACAAGAAAGATGAACTTTTCTGAAAGCTTTATGATTATTAAAAAGCAAGCAAGCCAGACATAAAGTTTTGCTGAATAGCCTAACAGTGTACCTGAACAAATCATGTTTTTTACACCAGGGGATAACTAGCTTTGCTAGCCACACCACATCGGTCATGCTCATTCCTGGCGATCTTGATGTAACCTTCTTCACCCCACATCATACCCCAACTGAAACAGAACCAAAATAAATTAGTTGGAACACTTTTCCTCTCCTGAAATATCAGGATAGCAAATCTCCTTACACAAGATTAGTTTTGCAGAAACTTGTTCATGTGAAAAACTGGAGAATAGAAGATGTTTTACTATTGAGGGGAAATAGTCTACCAAGGTGAACACTGGGAAATATACAAAATGGGGCAACAGTGTTACATTGGTTCAATTTGGAACACAGGAAAAAGTTCTTCTCATCCTCACAAGGGAACTCAATTCGAATATACACTGCCAGACAACAGGAGAGGCTCAGGGGTGGATACCGGGGGGAAGGGGTGGTGGATTGGGTGGATATCCACCCCCCTTTTTGAGTAAAAAAGTAGAAGTCCATCGTTTTGTTTTAAAAAATATAACAAATGAAGTCTCAAGCTCATGTATTAGATAGCTTAGGGGGCAGGATATAGCAAACAATTGACAGGGCATTTTTGTAAGAGCATTTTCTGTCTGCACTCCAAGCCCCCACCCCTAAAAAACTGATCTGCCTCCTCCTATCCACCCCCTTTTTTAAATCCTGGATCCGCCCCCCCTGAGGCTGGAGAACTTAATGGGCTGCATTTGGATTGGGCAAACTTCTGCCACACAGTTTACAATCTTGAGGGATATATCAAATGCAATTATTTTTCAATTTACAAGGTAAACAGTACCTGTTCTTGATGAGCCAATAATCTTTGTCCTTCTCCTTGCCGTATCCGACAGCCAACACCCCATGGTCAAGCCGTGTGCTGCTGCAGTTAGGGTCATCATACACACCACTGTGGTAGAAGTGGAAGGTGCTCAAGCTGGCGTCAATGGCAACTGATACTGGTCCTACAGATGACAAAGCAGACTGGAGAGCTGATTCATCTCCAGTTGGGACGTCGACAAAACCAGTATCAGTGGCTCCAATGTTAGACTTGTTGAAATGGCAACTGCCATCCTAATGAGAGGAAGAAACAAATTAGTACATACCGGTATCACCTTCAGATGCAAATTGGGTATCTCCAGGAGGGAGGATGTTGATGCAGTTTTGGGTGTATATATATTATAATAATTATGCTGAAGTGACTATAAGAAATTCTGAATGCTTATTGGTCAAGAGGTTTGCTTTCTCATGCTATAATTCCCCTAGAGTTGACTAAAACATTGAAAGGTATGGGATGTGCATGTGCAAGTTT
Organism: Scolanthus callimorphus; assembly: GCA_033964015.1. Lineage (NCBI taxonomy): Eukaryota > Metazoa > Cnidaria > Anthozoa > Actiniaria > Edwardsiidae > Scolanthus > Scolanthus callimorphus. Next base: position 6,915,814 of record CM066914.1, read on the forward strand.
GAATATGATCATGAAGATTTTACTAAAATAAATAGTTGCCTCAGGCTCTGTGAATATTTAACAATTAGATCTCAAGCCCAAAAGGGCTATGTGTCAAAAGCCCACGAGGCTGCTTAAGGGCAAGAGGTCTAATTATTAGTATCTCTGAACTAATTGGACCAAAAAAGTGAAAAAAATACGAAAAGAGTCATTGTTTGTGTGTGTGTGTTCAAAATCGGCACTTTCGCTACTAGAGGTCTATTGTCAATAGTCCCCTAGTAGCATAGCCAGTAAGAATGCAGCATTGACAGTAGTCCACTAGTTGGGTGATACAAAAGGCAATAGTCACCTTGACTTTGCCTTGGTGACTATTTAACAATTATTCCTCGAGCCCGAATGGGCTCTGAGGCCGAATGGGCTATTGACTCAGAGGCCATGAGGGCGAGAGGAATAATTGTTTTAGTCAAATCACACTAGTAGGTCAATTTGTATTGCCAAAAAATGTTTTTGTTCTGGTCATTTGCCATTTTCTGGCTTTCAAATCCGACACTGTTCACTACTAGTAGGCTATAACTTATAGCCTACTAGTAGCTCAACCAATCAGAATGCAGCATTGATAATAGACCACTAGAGTGATTTGACTAATTGTTGATATTCATGTTGCCTTTGGCAACTAATCTGTTAAATAAACCTTTACCTGTGCTTTGTAAGGGTAGCTCTTCTCAGTATCAATGCCATTATTAGCCTTGATGTACTGAAAAGCATTATCCATAAGTCCTCCCTCACAGCCATTGTTGCCAAAGCTTCTGGAGCAGTCAACCAAATTCTGTTCACTCAGAGATACCAGTTTTCCAGTTTTTCTGAAATGCTGACCCTCCAAAGCACCTGTCTATGAATGGAAAAAAATACCAAGCATTTGATTTTAGCAAGGGAAGTGTGAGCCATTTTAATTTGTGAAAGTAATTCTCTTGGCAAAAAAATGTGTACATCGTATTGTCTTCGGAGATGACAACTCTCCCACTTCTTGGTCTTACATCAAGAGTAAACTGGACTATAAAATGGGAAATAACTGGGTAAAAATACTTTATTCAATAAAAATTAATAAAATTCCATGTAATTTTGTGGTAAAAGACAATATAAACTGCATGTAATGCTGCACTGGTTTATGCTGATTGTGTGTTCTCGCAAATGGTCCAAAGGAGAATTCAGCAGGCTACTGGGGGTGACTAGGGTCACTTAAGGAGAACTGTACTGTACTGTACTGCAACCTACCAGAAGCCTTGATAGAAGAGAAAATGAAATTATGAATTATAATGATACATACTGCACTGAAAGACCAACATGATCCACACTGGCCTTGGTTTTTGACAGGTGTAACATAGCCCTTGGTTCTCCAGTCAACAGAATCTGAAATCTTGGCATTATTGGGAGGCAAGTAGGTAGACCCTTTTGCTTGAAACTTGGCCTCAACATTTTTACTTTCTTTCAGTCCAAGTAACATATGGGACACTTCCTTGGAAGTCTGATAGAAAAGAAAACAAAGAATAATATCATAGAAGAGCAGATTGTGATTACTGCTAAAAGTTCACTGCACATTATACTTTTTTATTCTTTTTTCATAAATAAGTTTTTAAGGATGGAAAAACTGGGAGACAGAGCGAGTGAAGGCGAAAGACAGTATCAAATGGTGAATCAAAATCAAGGCCTTATATGTGCCATCTGGCACTAAAGGAGCCAGGTAACAGGTAGCTGCCAAAAATTTAAATTTTCTGCTGTGGAGGAGGTACCGGTATGAATAATTTCTGAAACACTCAAGCAGTTTTCAACAATGATTTTGAATTTGTTCCAAGTGCTGAATTGCAACATATTTCATAAGCAATTTGAGAACATTCATCATGCTATTAGCACATGACACTTGCAAAACAGAAATATACTGGTAACGCAAACAGACAGCCATTAAAGCCAAAGAGGGCCAAATGATGGCATGAGCTAGAAAGCCAAAACTTTAATGGCATGGCTCCAAATCTGGCATAATTGGCCATATCAGTTTTTGCACTCGTCATGGCCACTATTGCCTATAATTTTGGACCTCCTGTAGATGCTGAAAACATTACTGCTTTGGCCAATCTCATCCTTCTATCTGGCGGCCAGCATAAGGGGATGAGCTACAATCTCTGGAGGAAATTCTGGAGCATAACTAGGTAGCTACTGTTAGACGAATGATGGGTATTCCATGTTAAATGCACAAAATTTAACATAAATTTAAAAAACAATCCAAATTACTCAGTACATGGTACAGTCCGAATATCAACATTTGCCATTGTTTTTTGTGAAATTGAAACCACCTGCTAAACGGGAAATCCAAGAATTGTGGTCTGACGACATTGGATTCCTCTAGTCCCTTACACTGTTGACCAAAGGCTCTTTGGCAATATTCAGCCTTGGCTAAACAATTCATGAGATTTTCATATCAAAGGCATATTATTGTATAACTTACCAGATCCCCTAAATGGTTCATGGCCAGTTTATAGCTATGTTTTCCATCATTGTGAGCTACAATTTTCTTCAGATTGCTCTGCCAGATAAAATTCCTAACTTTTTCTTCAGTTTTGTGCTTGTACTCCTTTCCATGGAATGTTTTCCATGCTTTCCAGTTTGGATCCTCTAATGGGTCTGTTGCTGGTAGACCCAAGGAAACAGTCAGGCAAGCTAAAACCACAACTAATCTTAACATTCTGAAACTGAAAAAAAAGTAAATGTGAGTTAACAGGAACTGTGAAAAAGATGGTACCTAACCTGTATGCTAATGATTAATGGATTTGGTACTTAGACTGCACTTTGCAATAGTCTATCTTGTGCAGCAGGTGCTTGCCATTAGCAATTTTGCTTTTATATCATGTGTGAATGACAGGTTGCAAAGGCAGCTTTATAACTGGAATTTGAAAACTTTCATTTTCCACTTTCATTTTCATTTCAGCAAAAGGGAAGAAACAAAGAATTATGATGCAATCCAGGAAAACGTGCACATGAAATCAATCATGCAATGATACTTGAACTTGAAATGATCAACCTTAGAATACTGACTATGCTTGATGCCACAATTTTTAGTGCAATACCATTTTTTTACGATCCATAGGACAAATCACAGAAGGAACCTAGTTTCACCATCTAGTCCTAACGAACGAAAATGAAATTCAGATTCTTATGAAATATGTAACATTTTCAATTGCTCAAAAGCAAGCACCTTCTCTATGTACGAGCATTTACGAACAATTTTCATCGATGCAGTATCAAGAAGAAAGCTCAGTGAAAAGATCCGGAATCGAAATCGCACCACGATATGCCCGTTGCGCTGGCTATGAATGGAAAGTCAGATCAAAACAAACGATGTCTTTGCCACTGGGATCTTACCGAAATATTCATTTTTTCGCCTATATAATCCTCACGGTTACTTACCTTTATCAATGTGCTATTCAGTGCTATATATTTGAGACTTTTAGCGTTTCTTGGGGAAACTTTCTAGCAGATTTGAGTAGAAAATGTTGCTTCTTCTTTCGATCCTAACAAAAAATGCCGGGAAGTGAATCTTGCATCTGCTTTCTGATTGGTTGCTGAGATATTGCTTAGTCCTGATTGGCTAATCTTGCCAGACGGATTTATCACGAGACTTTCATGTGATGACTGACGGAAACGTGCTGCGTGTTTTTTTTTAGTTCAATCTAGAAGGTAAAAAGACTTCAAAAACATCTAAATAGTACTCACATAATTTGGTTGCGATTGGAATTGATTTCCCCATTTCCCCCTACACTTTTCGAGGTCATCTTTCAAGTCAGGTTTCTCTTCCTCGCGCTCCGAGTCTCTTCCCGAGTCTTTCCCGAGCCTCACCCGAGGCCTGGGCGAAGTTTGACCATTTTCGTCGGAGGCCGATCAGAAAATCTGGACGGAAGCACTTCAGGCAAAATAAAATCTCTCGCGAAAATTGATATGAGAGGGTTGTCTGATGCAGCTAAGGAAAGAACAAAGAAAATACAGGAACCCGGCTTGCGCGTTTAAAACCGTGACAAATGTTGAGGCTCTCCTTACATAATCGCCCGCGGCCTCCTCTCTGCTCTCTGCTGATACGCGCGCTGAAAGAGAAAGTCCTTCTGGTCATAGTTATTCTGACCCATAAAGTCTGTGTACTTGAACCATGCAAATCTGTCAGATCAGAGAAGCGCGCTAAAAGAATGCAATAGGTGAGGGTGTCGACACGGAACTGGCGTCTTGCTTTATCGGTAGGATCACAGTTGATAGGAGAGTTGATGATCATAAGGTTCATGTTATGATTTGCTCTGTTAGTTGTTGTCATCTTGGAATGAAATTCATCAATCATTCACCGCGAACTGCGCGCCTTTTTGAACCGAAATTACTTAGGGAGGGGAGGGTAAAATAAGCATTATTTGCGAAACTGAAAATAAAATTAAATTGATCAATTGTTGTACAATAAAGTAATATTGTAAAAGAAGCAATGTTTCCTTTGATTCTTGGTTAAATTAAGCTTAATTTTTTATTCGAAAGGCAAAATAAATTTATCATAGCAATTCAATATTCTACCTGTCCCCCTTAAAATAAATTTGTAACTTATGAATATTCAGCATTGAGCGTTTCTCGTGCCAAAGACCCACGGAGCGCAACACGAAATACAGGCTGCAAAAAAGCCGAAAATTCACCTTTAATTTCTCCCAATTCACCATGTATCCTTGACATGTAGAAAGCTCGAACAAATGTTAGAGGCTGAATGGGATGAACCAGGCTAATACGGCGACCCGGTCTCGCCTAGAAGGCTTTATTTGTCCGGCATGTTTGGTCGACTTCCCAAGTGCTTCCAAGGTACACGAGCACTGGCTGAAATTCCATGCTTCCAGCGGCGGTCAAGAAAGCAGGGACGATGGCGGAGATTATGAAGAAATACTGGATGTAAAAGATGGGCAGAGAATTCAGGTAAGCTGTGAGATGATTAGCTTTGAAAGGTAAACTGTATTGTCTACCTCGCAGTCATAAAGTCAAACACGTTTGGGACGAACCGAATGACCTATAAACTTCCACTCATAATACTTTACGTCTATCGATAACGACCTTGCTTCAGTTCTAGGCTAAAATTTATTGTACAATCTGTCATTGACACTAGGAAAAGCAATGAACTGACATTTTAGACCTTTTTAGATGTAATAGTCACCCCATTATTTCTAATTTGGCTATTATCTTAGTGCTTTGTAGGGGACCTTGGTCTGCTACTCTGAAACACGTTCCAAAACAACTTTGCCAGCTCCTCGCTCGTTTATATTTAATTTCACACCATAACACCATTAATGTACGACGCTTTCAAAACTACAAAAGCTCCAATAAAATCTCGAGGGTTACCATTATTCCTTTGTTGTAAAGTCCTTCAGAATAACTTTCAATGTCAAAGACGTGAAAAACTCACGCGATTGCGCGTGGAACCATCAGTTCTTCGGCACCGCAAAGGCTCTTCTCAATTACAGGAAACACGGATATAAAGAGTGTTTCCTACTGCTGCTTCAGTGATTTGACATGAACATCTGTGTTAATTACCTTGTTAACAAGTGTAGATTCATAGTAAAATGTCATCTTAATTTCCTCAGCTAGTCAAAGATGCCTGTGGAATGTTGTGTACATAAACTTTTTGAGCCAATATTAATATTAGCATAAAAAACAATGGAAATTGGAACTCCCAGCTGATTTAAGGGTATCATTTTCTCATTTTCTTGCATGTCACTAAACAATGCAATGTGTTTGCCAGTAATATCACATGTTGTTTTGTATTTGGAGACAGCAATAGTCATATTGCATGCAAGGGTAGAGCCATCTACACTGATAAAATACTTACTTTGTCGCCCATACATTCAGTTTCCTTGACAATGCATGTGAGGAGCAGCAATAAGTAGGCAAGAAGAAATCATGAACATAGAGAATACTGTTTTTTTTGGCTTGTCCACACTCCTTAAACAAATGAATTTATTTAAGTCTTTTTATCTATGTACACCTACATTTCCTAGTCCTTCCCATTGGGAGTGTGACAATGTTATAATTGGTTTGTTGTCTTTATCTTATACAGTAAGAAACTTTCAAAATAACACCAATTCACTGATCCCGCATTCATTGTTATACCCCTAGTTACTGTTGCTACGTTGGACAAGCCAAATTTTATCTTTGGCATAGAGCACGGAAAAGACACCAATTGCAGGGAGGTGTTAGAAGTTGTTGCCTGCAATTTCAATTTATATTTTTATCTTGAAAAGCTGAATAATTATTGAAAAATCTTTGATATTCAAGTTTGTTGCTCGGACATTTTGAATTCTATTGTTTGCTATGAGTGGGCAGAGCTATTGTCATATCAGAATGGTACAATATTTTGTGTACTTGAACAACAAGAGGCATACAAAATTTGGCAGTTAGTTGAGGGGACAAAAAATTGTACAGTAGCAAGCCTCCAATAGCACAAAATTCATCATGCAAGTTTAGTAGGAAGCATGTACCTCAGCACTACCCTGTTTATTTTGTCATATGTTGAAAGGAAGTTGTTATTTTAAGGTCATGTTTGGCCAACATTTCCATGTGTTATTGTCTGGTAGGCATTTGGACACCTGACCACAGGGATCCCAAACATGTGGAATTTAAATGCATGAGATACTCTTATTAGGGTACTTCTCTACAAAATTGCTTCCTGTAAGATGTATTTGATCACCAGTGCACATTTAATAAATTTTATGTCAATTTTGTTATTTTGGTAGATTTCATATTTGGAAAGTTAAAAGTGTTGATCAATTTTTCTCCTGATTTCTAGAAAATGAAATTTCACAATATTTACAAATCTCAGTCCATGTACCAACTGATTATCAATGCTTTTCTAGTTGAAATTAAGAAATATTATAATTTTAAATAACCTATTTTAAAACTTGGGTTCAAGCCAATTTTAGATTTATCACTATAGAGTATATGGCTAGAGCTGGAAGCAAGAGGTGCCCAAATTAAAAAAAAACAACAACATTAGATTGTAACAACTTATGTTTTTCATCCTAGTGATATTTAGTCACACTAAATTCGAAAAAAGAATTTATCTTGTACTTGTTGACCTGATGTTAATTATTCCTTCTACTTATTATAACGTAGCTCCTGTCATGCCCAAATTACATTTCTTGAATATAAAATTACCAATGGTTTTCAAGAGAGATCCCCCTTTGTATATGGCATGCCCTCTGTTGTTATCAGCCTTTATCAGAGATCAAGCAATCTTAGATATGTAAGCCATTCCAACAACTTCCTTAGCACAACCTTGCTTTTGAGATAAAGGCAAAATTCAGGGCAAGAATAAAATCCCCAGAAAATCCCAGGTTTTTAAGCTTTATCATGATGTAGCAGTTTATTGTGATTTCTTGTTATTTCTAAGGTTAAACATGGAGTTTCAGATTTTCACACATTCAAGAGAGGGGATTTCCAGGTTCCAGAAAGATGTGCTGTTTGCAATGAGCCAGTGCGAGCAGAGGGACTTTATTGTGAAGGTCAGACCTTTTTAAAAGAGATACATCATATGTTAGCATTTCTGGTCTCTGTTTAGTAGGTATGCATGCTTTAGTTGCTGTGTAAGGCATTAAAGTCATATCTAAATTTTTATCAGTGTAAAGCCTTGTTTCTCTATCAAGGAATCTTGATTTATGTTTTATTCTTGAGATGGATGTAATACAGCTGCAGGTCATATTGAAGTCTGTTCTTTCACTATTAGAAGACTTGAGGCTTCTGTTTTGTGCCCTACAGTAGCAGAATTTAAATTGACAGCAATCTCAATGTTTCTTTACTGCAGTACTAATGACTTGATGACTCTTAATGTAAGCTTTAATGTAGCCTCCTATTTCCTAGCTCTGTTTATTTATATTAAGTGGCACTTAGGTGTGAATCAAACCAACAACTTAACATACTGTACACATTAAGGGATTTTAATAAGTGGCCTTTACTTGATAGTGACAGAGCACACTATAACAGTGGTTTAATTGCTACTGAGCTACAGAATTTTGTTATATTATTTATAGTATAACTATTATGTATTATATATAATATGCAATATTTACTATTTCAAAAAGTTGAGTTCTGAAATGATACAGAATGTGATACAGCAGTAAATTGAGTGTATTTATGGCTTGCTGTTTTTATATACATTTTATCCTAAACATTTTTTGCTTGACATCAATTAATTAAATTAAACTGAGGATGTGGGATTAATTCTTGAGATTTATTGCTGGTAGCAGAGTTTGTAGTGTGGATCTTTGTTGTTGCCTGGGGTTAGAACTATTAAACAACTCATATCTAACTTGTGTATCTTTTTTAAGGGTGTGGCTATGCCTGTCACAGAAAGTGTCAAAATATGGTGAGTTTGTCAGGATTTTCAATACATTGTAGCTTTTCCAATAAAGTTTCTTGTCTAGAACACAAAAGAAAAATGTGTTTGGAAGAGATAAAACCACTCACCATAAACAAAACTACAAAACAAGACACCTTGGCGATGGCAGTGGTAACAGCAGCAGTGGTACGGGTAAATGCAAAATGCCTGCTAATAATACTATGTCAATATAGCTGGATGCCAATCTGGAAATTGTGACCAGGTGGTCCCCTGGTCGACCACAAATCAGTGTGGGTGACTAAAAATTTCAACTGTGGTGCCAGCTGGTGACCAAATATTTTGGTCTTTTCAAGCTTGATGACACCTGGTGACCATAAGTTATGTTCAGGCGACCAGTTTTGTGCACTTGTTTGCCAGCTGGCGACTAACAAGTTAATTTTCAGCCCTGATTTGTGGGATTGTAAGTTCCCATTTCATAGTCACTCCTTGATTTAAAGAGAGCTTGTCAGCCACTCCTTTGTTACTGTTTTCAGTTGATATCAGACAACGAATTACGTGTTAGGTTTAAGTTTTATTATTCATTTATCGAATTCAATCGCAAATATTGCACTACATTCCCTAAAACAGCAGATGGAAATGGATATTTTCTCTATCTCGATATGGTGCTAGGCTGACAAAATGGAGGCTGACAGAAGCTCTTTAATGGGACACTCTCAGCTTGTATGCATTCATTCTCATACTCATAGCTCTCCTGCATGTCACCTCACAAGCTGGGAGCCCACCCCTCTGGTAACAGCTACAGATACATGCCCAATAATTGATACAGAGCAGCCAAGAGAAAGCATGTTCTACAAACATACCATGCAATGTTTGAATTGAATCTATCAGTGATTGCATGGAAATGACTGTTATCAGAGCCTCCCCCATGAGGTATTAGCTCTTAGTACAAGAGTGCTTAATTCATTTCACTGAGTTCTCTTTTACTTACCAGGTAAAATCAAAATGCCCTAAGCCACTAAGCATTCCCAATAATCTTCGCAATGACAAGGTGAAGGTACATAAAATATAATGGTGTTCTTTATAATAAATTGTTTACATGTACATACTTCATGCTACAAAGGAAGGACGGGGGAGCACGCTTATGCACATGTAAACAATTTATTATAATGGTGTTCTTTATAATGAATTGTTTACATGTGCATAAGCGTGCTCCCCCATCCTCCCTTTGTAGCATGAAGTATGTTTTTGTAACCCTTTTCCCTCAACCTGAAGTAACCTTAGAAGCTCCACACTTGCAACAATAATATTCATTGTTCTTTTAATGACCTTTATCTTTTTTACAGAGACACAAGGATGAGTATGATCCCCCACGAGTTGTAAGTATTCCGCATAGAATCACATAGCTCAATTCTTACCTGGCATTGATTGGCTAAAAACAAGTGAAATTTAACATGGAATTAAATGGTTGAAAGCTAAATTAGACAAAACACAGGTTACCTTACCTGTGTGCAAAGAAAGTTCAAATCTTTGCTATGGGATTCAAGAAAAAAATCATCACTCAACAACTTGCAACTTGTGCAATATCATTTTCCATGTGAGATTTACTGTAGAATTCACTTGTCATGTGATGAATTTCTCTTTAAAGAACGTCTGTCCACCTTGCGTGACATTTGATTTTCTGGTCCATAAAATTCTATGCTAATGAGGTACCGAAAGAGTTTAAGTCGATTTCTTTCCAAATTTAGCCACCTTTTCAAGTTCTCGTTAGAAATCTTACCTTTCTATTGGCTTTTGATGAACTGGCAATTGTACTTTTTGAACAATTGCCAGTATTTTAGAACCTCAACAGAATCAAAACATTGTCACGGACAGACGTTCTTTAAAATATGACTGTTAGGCTGTTTCATTGTGAGTTATTTTGTGTCATGTCCAATATGTGTGCAATTCCAGAAAAAGTTCATTCCCCACCACAGGCATCCCAGGGTGCAACAGGGTCAAAATATAGTGGGTAGCGGGAGAGAGGGAGCTGCGCTGATAGTTAACCATCCCTGGGGATGCACAGTTTTGAAATTCTACAATGTTCTGTGATGCTCGTAAGAGGCGCTCCACTGTCACTATGAATTTTAATTGTTTTTCTTTGCAATAGCAGTCACCCAAAGGATTTTTCAAGCATTTGCAGCACATTGTGTCCAAGTGAGTGTGTTGTTTAGATTCAGCCTGTATTGTTGTTTATTATATATGTAGACACGAGTGTTTTACTGGGAAATACACCACTCGTAGATCTCATACGAAGCTACATCCGGGACCTGAGTGACATATTTTCCATATTCTCACTTGTGAGGATATCGGTCAAAACAAAAGTGCTTGGATTTCTGGTTTGTCTATATTATAATAAAAAAAATTACAAGGTGGCTTGAAGATATGAGTTTTATTTTCTCGTGTCAAAAACAATATTTTACTCATTTGCTGCGCTCATTCGTTCATTGTTCTTGCCACTTGAAAATAAAACTCATATGTCTTCGCGCCACATTGTACTATCCTCTATATACATAGGAAACATATTTACCGAAAGCATAAACTGTAGCATTTTTGTCTGTTCCATTGTTTGTTTTTATATAATATTGGACATTGAATTTTTTCCAGAGGACGAGTAAGACATGTTGACCATGAATTTGACTTGGATCTCACATACATCACAGAAAAGATCATTGGTAAAATATTCTTCGAAAATATTCTTTGATCTCTAACATTAGTTCATGAGGTACAATAATACGTTTTTCTCTCTCTATCTTTAGCCATGTCTTTTCCTGGCACTGGCCTGGAATCAACTTACAGGAACAACTTACGGGATGTTGCTAAAATGCTTCAAACTAAGCACCAAGACAAATACATGGTATGCTACAAACTGTACATTAGTGTGTACTTTTCACATCCAGCCCAGATATCCCATTCATTGTCCTAATATAGGACAACTGCATAAGAGAATTATACTGTACTTGCAGTGAAGTCAACCTCCTATCCCTGGTATGCCCAAGGTCTACTTTTAAAAGCTAAACAAAACAACATGTAATATATGTGAAATTCAAAACTGTAAAAACGAACAAGACTTCTGACCTTTGACCAAAGAATATAGAACTTGTTGCACTAGAAGAAGCCTGCCCTGAGATGGTTGGGCTGATTGACATGTATTGGACTACTTGTACCTGCGATACCACTGAGATGGAATTATGGCTTGGGTCACCAAAGCTGTGTAACAGAACATTATTGCTCATGTGCTGCACTATTCTATTCACCATTCCTCCCCCCTGATTTTGATGTGTTTCTCCCTGTAGGTATTTAACTTATCAGAAAGAAGATATGACATCTCCAAGCTTAACCATCAGGTAAACAGATTGATATACACTTTTATTTTTCCTAGAGGGCATGGTAAATAATTCTGCATTCTGGTTGGTTCTTAGAGCGCATGCGCAGGGCATCTCTGACCTATCTCCTATCTCTGACCCAGGTCACCATAACCATTTGTGCATGCTTATTTTCATTGAAAAAAATCAAATTTTAGAGTTGGAAAAAAATAAATAAGTTTCCGGCCTCTGTCAACATTTTCAAGCCCTCGGTCAAAGTTTTTCCCTATACGGACCTCCTTATAGTATAAGCATTATTATTATTGTTGAACTGTAATGCTTGTACACGTAAAGCTACATACATGTGGGTTACAACTTTCTTTTACAGGTTTTAGACTTTGGCTGGCCAGACCATTTAGCCCCACCTTTAGAACGACTTTGCAGGTTGGTAAGGAATAATAAGTGATCACTTGTGTCCAATTCTTGATGACATATTCCATACTCCCCATAGAAAAGATTACAAATTCCGCCAGCATGAGGCGAGCGAGGCACTCGCCTCAGTCAAAATTTCCATGTTTTGTTTAACTTCCTGTTTCATAATTGGAAGAAAATTGTATAACGATTTTTTTCTGGAAATCTGGCTTACTCTGCCTCGGTAACAATTTGTTTCTGGCTACGGGCCTGCATTCCGAAGGAGTTACAGCTACTTATTTTTTTAGAGGATATAACCTTCCCCTATGCCTGTTGTTTGCGAAGGGTGCATTTCTTTCCATGCTCGAGGATCCAGTGCTGCTTCCCTCCTCTTTCACAGGGGTGACCTTTGGCCAGCTCTGTAGAGACACTGGGTCATCACCATGCATTAGTTTCATGCTCAAGTCATGCTTTCTTTCACCCTTCTCAGCATCATCAAGTCCATCGATTCCTGGTTGAAGACTGACCCTCTTCATGTTGTAGTTGTTCATTGTAAGGTAAGAGCTTGTTTGTCTTGCTTCTTTCTAATTTGTTTTGCATCTTGTTTTTTTATTGTGATTTTTACCAGGGTATCAAGTTCCTTTTTTTGACCATATTCTACTCCCTATCAGCATTCTAGCTATTTTTAAAATTATCATGAAAAAATGTTAAATGAAAACAAAAAACATTTTTGAGGTTCCAAAATTAGAAAATAATATACAGTAGATGAAATACAATTGATTTTCCACCTTATTTTGATTCCAGCCAAATTACTACAACATTGTCATCTGACCACTTGCTTCTGCTTAGGTGTCCTGCATATGTTTGCATTTTCACACTTTACAAAATATGGTTTCGACTGCATATTTTTCTGCCCTGTACTGGATCGCCTAGTGCGGTCACCCTGTGGCTTTTCGTCATGACAGTTAATTGACTGCACTAGGCGAAACAGGACAAGAAACTGATTAGCTTACATGTAGATGTTTTGACTGGCGGTGGCTGAATAATAATCCCAAATCCCAAGTTGTGTTTTGAAACTGGGCACTGATATAAAATGTCATTGTGAACAGCTGAAAGCAGCAACTACCATATGTTTAATTCTCCCCCAAATCCGTGATTTATCCTAATCTTTATTCAACTCTGTTTTCCAAGTTTCCTAAGGCCCTGTGTCCTGAAAGTTCTCTATTTCCTGCTTTTCCTTATTCCTCGTGCTGATTACTGCTCTGTTGTTTTTCAGGGTGGCAAAGGAAGGACTGGCGTAGTCATCTCTGCTTATATGCACTTCAGCAAGATGTGCACAAGGTTTGTGCTGTACCACAAAACGTCCTGAATCTCATACCCAGAGCCTGTCATCTTTTGGCCAGGGACAAGATTCAGGGCCCTGGGGGAATCTATTTTTTTAAAATCCAGATTCTGGGTTTCCGGTTTGAAAGTTTGATATGTTGACCTACCACCCATGCTCACAAATCCCCCAGATTCCCCCAGAGCCCCGAATCTTGGCGCTGGCCAAAAGGTGACGGGCTCTGGTTACAAGATTGAAATCGTCTTTGGACACTGTGTTCACAGTGGAGTACCCAGAAAAAAGAAATTTGCCAGACACATGTCTATTTTTTCATAATCTGTTCTTCTTTGCAAAGAATAATGAAACTTATACAACAACAAGTTAGTAAAACGCATGCTCCAATTATTGGCGTCATAGCATCCACAGGCTACCAAAAACTGAGTTTAAAATGCGCGCGTTGTTTGGGATTATGAGCGTGTTTTTAAACATCTCATATAGTCACGCTGCATCGTGAAGCAAACTTGTTTGGTTATCATAAAGGATCGTTATATTAGGGTTCAATGGTCCTGAATGCTGCTTATGAAGTGGAAAATCCTTGAACAAGGAAACATCAGAATTTTAATGTTATTTAACAGGCGTAAGTGAATTTGTAGTATAAAAACTTTACCATGTGTTTTATTGAATCTCATATTTTAGTCCAGACGATGCTTTAGACTGGTTTGCAATGAAGAGATTCTATGATGACAAGCTTGGAGGTGTAACACAGCCCTCACAGAGAAGGTATACTCTAGCAACCTATTGAGGTATATATATGCCATGTAACTTGAAATAATGTCTTAGACTGATGAGTTTCTTTTGTACTTTACAGATATGTTCATTACTTCAGTGACTATTTAGAAGGCAAGATAAAGCTGTCTGCAGAGTGAGTTGTCACTGAATGTTTGCGATAACATTTATAGTAATATTTATTAGTATAAATCAATAAGAGCACATCATGGATTTGTTTGGCCTGCTGCCTGCACTTTTCCCTGCACTTTTTGCAGTAAGCAGTGAAAACTTTGGGCGAAAAAAGGCGAGCGTACAAGAATTGCGCTAAACAAAACACGCAAAACAATCTTCATCTACAATACAATACAATGAACTTTATTTCACGCCGAGGGCTTCATAATAACCATATACAACAATTTTCTAACTTATGGCCCTCAAGTAGAAAGATCAAGCAGGCGTGTAAGGGATGGGAAAGTGTAGCTTTTTTCCTGTGTGCAAGTGCATGTGTCATCGTAGCTGGAACTGCCCATTAGACAGGAATTTTGGTTAAATAATTGAATAATTTACTGATTACTACTTCATTTATGCTTTCTTGTAGGCCAATGTTTCTTCACCATGTTATTGTTCATGGAATACCAAATTTTGATGGCAAAGAAGGTAATGCCTGGCTTGAGTCTGTAAACTAACATTATGCTGTACCTTTGCAGCTAGTATCTAGAATTCACCGTGTTTTTATTCCACAGGTTGCAAGCCATTTCTCAGGGTCTATGATGGGCTAAAACTAATTTTCACTTCAGGTGTCTTGTAAGTTATCCTCTTTGTAAAGAAACTGATTATCCCTTAATCGTCTGTGAAACAGATCGAGGAGTAAGTGCAAGATTATAATTTTGGCCTATAATTTGATACATTTATTGACGAAAATCTAAAAATCAAAGTTTGACTGAATAGACAAAATCGGCTAACGGTGATTATATCCTGTTGGCACCCCATTCAGATCATTTGATGATTCCTTTGGGTGGTTACAATTGTCCAATTTTTCTCACTCGACCGAGTTCACGAGTGTATGTGCAGAACTAACAAAAGTATCCATCCAAAGGAATCATGACATGATCTGAATTGGGTGGCAATACGATGTAAACAGCGTTAGCTGATTTGGTTTATTCAATAGAAAGTCTTGCACTTTATTCTCTCAATCAACCATGGAAATGGATGGTTTCTCTGACTCGATATGTTGCTAGGCTGACAAAATGGCGGCTGACTAGTGGGCCACCGCTGACTGATGTTACATTCTTTGTTGTTCTTCCAGTCACGTGACCCAAGATATGGAGCGAATCTGTATAACAATAGAGGGAGGGCTGATTCTCCACGGAGATGTGCTGGTACGGTGTACTAATGTACACGTTTTCTATCTACGACTGAAGGAATAAATCCGCATCGTTTGATCCTCAAAGTTAGGCCTTTATGGAGTGAAAATGGCTCCCAGTTAGCTCATTTGGTAGAGTGGCAGTCTGATGTGCGGGAGGTCGTGGGTTAGACCCCGGCCGGACCAACACTCAAGGTCTTTTCTAAATAATTGAGGAGAAGGTACTGCCTTTGCTCTAACATCTGCAAATGGTCAGACATTCGGGGACGCAGACCTTCTAGTGACCATCCTCAGTGCAGGGTCTATAGTAAAACTCAAAGATAACAGCTAACGAAAACTCTGTAAATGTTCGAGTAAATGTAAAGCTCACAATCCAACAAACAAATTATAGTATTGCAATGACAGGAAAAGTACTAATTTCTGAAAAAGAAAACACGTACACATATATTTTGAATTACTTAATTACAAAAACACATTTCTCTTGTTCGTGTGATCGTCCCCGTTCTTAGGACATGACGAATTGACAGTTGGTTAAACCGTTCGCGACGCTACTACCTTAGTGAAGGCCAGTGTTAGGTGGCTCCTCTGAACTAATTTCCTTTGCTCTGTAGATCAAGTGTTACCACAAGAACGCTCTGTCATCTGTCCGAGACATGATCTTCAGGTGCCAGTTCCACACGGGTGCGATCAAGGACCATGGGCTTGTACTAGAAAAGTCGGAACTTGACGATGCTTACAGAGGTACAGGGCCCGGAATTCACTCTTATCCTGTCGCCAACAATTTTTCCTCAAGCCCGAATGGGCTCTGAGTCAATAGCCCATGAGGCCGAAGGCCTCATGGGCTATTGACTCAGAGGCCATGAGGGCGAGAGGAATAATTGTTTTAGTCAAATCACACTAGTAGGTGAATTTGTATAGCCCAAAACGTTTTCTTGTTCGGTCATTTGCCATTTTTTGGCTTTCAAATCCAACACTTTTCGCTACTAGTAGGCTATAACTTATAGCCTACTAGTAGCTCAACCAATCAGAACGCAGTATTGACAATAGACCACTAGTGTGATTTGACTTATCATAAATAGACCTCGGCTTGGGCGTAATGTTTTGCCCATTTTAGATCACGTGGCATTCCCATGAGTATTCTCTCTTTGTTTGGAATTATTCCATATTCATATATCCTTCGGTGCGTAGCAGAAAAGAAAGAGAGAATAATCATGGGAATGCCATGTGACCTGAAATGGGCAAACAAATGGGCAAGCCGAGGAGGTCTATTGGTCGCCAACTGAAGAACGTTGCCAACGTGTGCCCGATGGGTCGCCAAGTAACAGGGGTCAAATTGGTCGCCAGCTTGCGCAAGCTAAAAAAAAAACAGTTCTAAAAGCTCCCAGCTTGTGCCCAAACCCGCCCAACTGGTATATAACTGTTGCTATTACTGGTCGCCTGTTTGGCGACTAGATCTTGTCGCCTTGGCGGGCGACTTATCAGTCGCAGTTTCGGCCCCTGAGGTGGCACAATCTTAGGGCTTCTTGATATGAGACGGGTTGCCCCATGTGTGTGCACACCTCTACCTTCCGCGCCATACAGGGAATGTAGTGTTTTTTTCAAATTTTGTATCGAATTTTGTTTACGAGACCGAGCAAACTCGGTTGATAGTGATAGGGTAACCCTGATAGGGTAACCCTAGTCCCTAGGGGCAGAGATCCCTGGGCTGCATATGAACACTTTACCAAGGGACAGGAGAGACAATACCAATACTAGAATGCGAGCATATGAGTTGTATTTTAAAACGAGTCGCCCTCAGAAATAACTTGTCTTGGTCTCTAACTTTGTCTTCAGTCCCCAAAGTTACTCTGGCCAGAGATGGCTCGGTTTTCTGTCAAAAGGGCGTAAGCTCTTCGTACATCTTCCTCTATCATAAATGCCGTGCTACGGAATACATTTCTATCTTTACAGATAAGCGATTCCCAGACAACTGCAAGGTGGAATTCGTATTTTCAGCCACCGGGAGCTTTGTAGCGGGTAAGTACGTCTGTTTTTGTTTTAATAAGAATTCAGTGATAATTCTGTTATTAGCCTTTGTTTGGAAAGTCCGAAATGAGTGCAAGTAAAAGCAATTCCTATCACACCGGAAATTAAATGTTGCGCTCGTGATAGACCTCTTTATCTTGGGCGTAATGTTTTCCCATTTCAGATCATGTGGCATTCCTATGAATATTTTTTCTCTGTTTTTCTGCTACGCACCGGAGGATATATGAATGTGGAAGCAACCCAAACAAAGAAAGATTACTCAAATGAATTCCACGTGATCTGAAATGTGACAACATTACGCCCAAGGTAAAGAGTTCTACTGAGGCCCAAGAATCGACAGAACATTTTTTAAAGAGTTTCTATTTATGTATATTTTTGTCTGTTCTAGAAATTAAAAACGACCAGCGCCTGCAATCGATCATCCGCCATTCCCTCCAACCGGTGGAGAACCCTGACACTGTGCTGATGTACACATCAAAAGAAGAGTGTATCGACATGGAAGAGTGGCCGTCCGGCCCAGGGGACCCCTCAGGGGATCAAGAAGACCCAGGGGACCCCTGCATGGAAGGGGAGAATACAGGTACTAAACGCCGAAGCAAATGGTACTCGTGATATGTAAATCGTGCCCTTCAATTCGTCGAGCACGTTCATTCTCGTACTCAGTGTCCCTCGCTCCTCAGACAGCCACAGGCGCAAGCGCAAAATTTAAAACAGAACTGCAGTGGGAAACAGTCGGGTATATGCTTCATCGCTGAATGTCACAATAGCCGCCTTATTCGAATATGAATGGTCCTTTTGTTTGATTATGCCTCGTTCTATTAGAAGACGACTATATGGCATTCAGCGATGAAGTAGATACCAACAGTCGGCCAATCAGTGAAGCCCCTCAGATGGCTGTCACCTGATTCCCCGGAGCCTATGTCGTCTGGGCCAGCGGAGTGCGACAAACTGTGCGCATGATCGCATTACGCTGGCCCAGACGAACGAAGGCGCTGTGGACGAGATTGCAGAACCTCTCTCGTGGTTTGAGTACGATGAGTGAGCTCTGCGTACGAGAATGAGATCCCGTTTGTTAATGTCTCGGCCAGCCTTTTCTTCCCAATGTTTTCAGCGCAGAGTTAGAAGAATGCGAAACATTTTGAGTATTGAACAAAAGGTCAATATAGGTCGTCTTTTCAATACAGTCTTCTTTCCAAATGTTAAATAAGGCCACGGCAAAAGGCGCATCCTACACCCCATGGGTGAAAGCTGGAATAGTATGATGTAAAAATTTGGATGGGATACCTGTCCCTTTATACCCGCCTCACATGCCACATAGTTCATGTGATAGTGGGACAGAAATCTGTCAGAATATGATTTATTTATTAACAGAACGAAAATATGAAGATCAATTTAGATTTTATTTTGTGATATTTTCAATGGGACGAGGGGGTTCAATGGGAGTGTTGAGTGAGGTTTGCACGAGCATGCGCAGTCCATGCTGTCTTGTTCCGTTATTTTCGAGGTATGATATTTCGGAGTGATGCAAATTCTTGGAAAATAGCGGAATGTTTCTGTTTATGGAACTAATTATTTTTGCTGTATGACCATTCGATTGGTTGGATTGTATTTGAATGCAGCTCTTTTTATCATTGCTTTTTCATTCGCTGTTCTTGACTCATTCATTTCCTGATCTTGAAATAACCGCTTGACATAAATTAACATATAAAAACCACACAACCACTTTCAAACGTGCTTAAAAATAATCAAATTCGCCAAAACGCATGATGAGCAAATAGTTCATTTCAATAAATTAATTTAAACGCTAATCAGAAAGCTAAACCACTCCTTCAACTCGAATGTTGATAAAAAATGATCACTGGAGAGTTGCGGATGCAGCCGTTCTCAACTAAACCCTGTGAATCCCCTTCGTCTGGTTTAACTTAGTTGATGTTAACATTTATTGTACAAGTACTGACAAAGTTCTCTGGATGATCGTGGCCACAAGAGAGAAAGGAGAGAGAAGTGAAGGGGAACAGAAGGGATGGTAGCCGTTTCCTCGCTATTTTATCCAAAGGCGGGCTTTTGGCTGTACATTAAACAAACTTGACGATGAACCTCCCAGAAATCTTTGCCGCCCGCGCAGGAAAACGAGGCCAGCCTTAACCTCGTTGTCATGCGCAAACCGCATAGATTTCTGGGGTTTCCGCACAGGTTTCTGAAATATACATGGAGGTCCGATGTCAACACACTATCTTCCGGGTTGAAATTCTTCATCTTTGCGATGAGCAATGAGTTGGTAATTTTAAAAATCCGCCATGCACTTAGTAAGCAATGAGAGCATATCCCCATGAAAAAACAAAAAAAAAAAAAAGCAGGCAAATCGCTTTGCGCTTTGCGAAGGTGGTTACTCGTGCGAGCTTTGTCTGTACTTGTCTGTAAGTATCGAATATTTTCTCTTATTTGTGTGTAAAGTGCTCCTATTTTGTCTAGACACCTTACTATTGGTTTACAATGCTTCCCTATTCCTACTATGATCGAATAATAGCACATGAATAGAGGAAGGATACTTATAGGGAATATGTGTGCCCAAAAATACGTAGGAAACATTCAGGACTGTAACAATGAAGTGTTCACTTGAACATATTAACTTTATTTTTGAACTAAAACAACATTTTAGAATCAATTGAAAACAAGGAAATTAAAAAAGTTCGTCTAGGTTGTTTTCTAATAACAAGCCATTTGTTCACTCTGGCATAGATATTTCAAACAACATAATATAATGTCCCCTCTGGCATTCTGAAGTCACTGATATGCTTCCTTCTGAAGCTAGAATCTAATAGCTTATTGTAGGATTAAAACTACTCATGAATTGCTCTCTAAATGCTGTACTAAAATTAAGGCAATAAATACTTTTTCTACAGAAAAGTGGTTGTGTGATCTTGCTAATAATTACTCTAAATCTATAACATCTCTAAACTTCATCCGCCAATTTTTATGTCCGTTAGCTCAGTAACGCCGAACTTATGGCCAGTCCCTGATCAGGGTATGTGGTCTTGGTAATGAGCTCATCGCGTGTCAGGGTGTCAGTCTTAGTGTGGTACCTTCGCTCGCATAACATCTACAAATGTTCAAGTTTTCGCGCCTTCGCAACATAGAACTGAGTGCGGAAATCTCACATCGCGCGCTTTTTCTCCGAGAAGATCTAACCTACAGTATGTTAGGCTTGACAGCCGTCACGTTTTCCTGGCTAGTCCAGTCCAGCACCCTTAGTGTAGTACCTTCGCTCGCATAACATCTACAAATGTTCAAGTTTTCGCGCCTTCGCAACATAGAACTGAGTGCGGAAATCTCACATCGCGCGCTTTTTCTCCGAGAAGATCTAACCTACAGTATGTTAGGCTTGACAGCCGTCACGTTTTCCTGGCCAAAGAATGACGCATCGTGAACCCAGTTTTATATGCCAGTCCAGTTTTCCGAGAGACATCAAAGCCCCGATTCATTTTCTCGAATCTGCACCGTAATTTGGATAACCCCCGGATGCCGCGAAAACCCTTTAAGACCCTGATAAACCGCATTCTTCATCTTGTTCCTGTGGCGCGTGGTCAGTAGCAGACAGACAAAGACCCGGTAAGCGTTTGGAGCGCAACCTCACCGCAAACTATAAGCGCGTCCCTCGTGCGCTATGGCCCCAAGGGGAGATGAAACACTGGCGCACTAAGTTGTTATGAGCGCAGAGAGCGGCGGTGGATTCCAGGGGGCGCGCTCATGGCGCAAAGCCCATCTCTTGCAACGGTGTGCGCTGTAAACAAACGAAAATAATCCAGGACACATATATATCTCACGTTTCTAACCAGGAGCAAAATAGGACCGATGTATACTAATTTTAGAATAGCACTAGTGAAACATGCGCTCTGATTGGTCGGCAGGCCGTGTGTTATTATAGTGAATACGCACTATTGACGTCACAGCGCGCACACTCTATGAAAACCGGTTTGACATGGTCGCGCTGTCTGAGTTCTGGTTGTCAGCCATCTTGAAGTTTACCCACTCGTTCCCAAGCCACCTCTGCTCTTGCAGCTGGTTAGAATTTGGGGCCATGTTCCATTGTTTCCCTGGGTAACCATTGTTCAATGAGCCAATCAGTTCCCCTCTTTATCGTCAGTGCCGCTGGTTAGTAACGGTTAGAAACCGTGCGGCTCTGGGAACGAGATTCTCGCTTTCGTGCGCGCAAAGTGCGCCAATATTTTTATTGGAAGATTATCTCTGCTTACACTCGGATTTCCTGTGGAATAAAAACTTGTAGTAACTACCTGCGCAGGATCTCTAGTGCAGTTCTTGCTTGATTTGCTTCCAAACTGAAAGCAAGCCGTTTTAGAGTTGATACTTCCTTCGATTAGCTCTAAATTACCGATAAATAAAGGTTCCTATCTATCGATAATAGAGGAAATAAGGTTCTTATAGATTGATGTGTCTTTTTAGGCTATAATCGGCTCACCACCATCCTTGTGGCCGCGACTTGGAGTGAGCCTGAGTTAAGGCGTGACATACCACACGTGTTCGCACGTGCAGTCCACACAATTGTCCATGCTGGAACGTTTGCAAGGCGCTCGATATCGCGAAGCGCTTACGCCATCCATGCGTGAAACAGTCTTGCGCGTCAAGCGTGGTGTTCGTATTACGTCTTTCTATTCTATCTACTCAAGTCTACAGTTCCTAAAAACTCTTCTTGTTAGCTGAACTCCTTGTTGTTTACACATGGCTTGAGACGTGAAGAAAGTTGTTACTGTTCTAAGATGTGGAAACGACCTGATATATTTATGTATCCGGACCAAAAGATACCTGAAGGTTGGTGCTTTGAAGTGGAAATCACGCGACGCAGTTGAAATACGTATGTAAGCGAACTTTGAAGGCAGCGCGGTAGGGTTTTCCATTTTAGTCAAGTATCTTCTTGTGCTATTCTTTTTTTCGCTTGCAAGACGGCATAGATACACTTCCATCGCAGTATTTCCACATGTACAGTATTTATCTTTGTGCAGGAAAACGCATTGTTTTGTCGAGTTTTTCAAAATCTTGGTATCCCAACCAACACTATAGAATCAACATTTGACATTCAGAATAAAAAAACACTACTTGTTCTGTTTGGCTTTTGTAGACTAGAAAACAAACCTCTTATTTACGTATTTAATAAGTGTTTTGTTCAGACTTAGCTGATATATACACAATTAATAATCACAACAAGTGTAAACTAGCTTCAATGCGACTGTAGTTACAAATGATCCACTTGGCTTCATATCGGATAAACACTTTTATAGCCTCCAGATATTTACTATGCGTGAAGCGAAGCGGCTTTTGCATCTCAAAACACGAGAGCGCAAACTATTTGTTCACAAAAACAAGCTTGACTTTGAGTGTTTTCATGTTAAATTGTGGCAAGCTTAGTTGCACTTCTGTTTACTGAGAAATAAGCGGATGAATTCTTTTAAGAGAGTTTTTCAAATGTGAGCATAAGCTCGAGTAACATGCGCGCAGAAGTTTTGAACAGTCCTTTTACTTTCTTTACGCTAGAGCGCTAGAGAATAACATATAGAAGTGGCAGAGGGTTTTTTTTGTTTTTGTTTTGTGAAACTGTTATGGACGATATTTCGCCAAGCCACATACAATTCAACCAGTATAGCAATTTTTTTCCTTAGTTTACATTTTTGGTCGAAACGCGCTGAAGTTTGTGTCCAATCTCGGCGTAGCAAATTTTCCTTAGTTTACATTTCTTTTGGTCGAAACACGCCGAAGTTTGTGCCCCATCCCGGCGAAGCAAATTTTTCCTTAGTTTACATTTTTTGGACGAAACGCGCTGGAGTTTGTGTCAAGATTACTAGATTTACCTCTCTTGCATAGATCAACAGCTAAACAAATTCTCAACTTGCCTCTTCTATACAGGCGCGCCGTTTTTAAGCCCGCAGCTATGTGCGGATTTAATCTAATGGCTTCATGCTATAAATGGGTGACCTGTGCTTGATCCCTGTTAATATCAGTGTCTGAATTCCTGAGATGGAGTAAATCACTGCAAAGCCGTAGCTATAAAGTTTAGTTTGGGGGACATGCTGATAAAAATATTAGGAGTTTTTGATCGCACTCAGTAATGGGCATTTTTTGCTGCCTACGCCCGTGGACTAACCTGCGAGCAGACGTTTTTTTTTTTCTGTCACTGTTTTATTATCTAGAAAGGTTGTTCGCGTATCTGGTATTTAGCGCGGTTGGTTTGTTTGATACGCGAACAACTTTGCTAACTGAAATCTCTGCTCGCAGGGTGCCCGTTGACGAACTTACTTACTGATTTTAGAAGTACATGTACCACCAGGTGTATTTGGTTACATGTGTTAGTAGTAGAAGTATAGAAGCAGTTTATTTACGTGTTCAACATATCCTAATTATCATAACGCAGTATTACCAATTATTTTTCATACTGAGACGCTGCACTTACACTTGAGTCTAGTGTGAATCAAGCAACGCGTAAGCCCTGGCTAAACTAGGACACATGTAGCGCGCAACATTGTAGCCGGATACATGTTTTCTTCATGTTTTAATCCTGTTTAGCCGCGGAAAACATTGTCGCGAAAACATTGTCGCCGGAACACAAACAAATGTTTCTTCACAAGATAAGAAACATTTTATGTGTCCGAGACACGCGTGCGACGTTTCCTAGTTTAACCACTCGGAGAAACATGCAGGACACATGTTGCGCGCTACATGTATCCTAGTTTAGCCGTAGCGTTACGTTGCTATAGTGATTCACACTTGCGTTTAGCTTGAGTCATACACTTGCGCTTGCTTTCGTGTGTACACCAGGCCTTAGGAATTGTGTCTGCTGTGCAGTTCTACACATACTCCTTTCCATGGTAGCTTCGTTGCCAGGGTAGTCTTTCAGATAATGTAGTTGTAACATGATTCATCTCCAGACTCGTTAAGGAGTTTTAGAGTAAGACGTGTATGAAAGCTGCAATCATGATAGACCATTTCGGTAATATACGCATCTTCAGTAAGAGTTTATAAGAGGATTTTAAAGTTTTTCTCATTCAATTAAGTTGCAAATATAATATTCTTTCGAATAATCGCTTGATTCTTTTCCGAGAGCTTTTCTTAGTATATTCTTGTAGAAGCGGATGCAGCACTGAGAGGCGTCCGATCCATTGTACACCTCTCCCTCTGGCTCTAGGGTGCAGGAAAAGGCTTCTTATAACAGGGTGGCAACTGTACCCCACCCTGTATCAATTCAATAAACGGTTAACCTTAAAACGTACAAAACAAACCGCAGAGAGCACTTCCACAAGGACGGTATTATTGCTTGCAACATCGCCTCGTTGTGCCTATTGTTACGCCTGTCTGCAAGGTAATTTTATTCCCGGTGAGTTTTCATGATATTCAGGGTGCGAATCGGGCGCGGATTGTTCCTGTATCTTTTTGGCAGCGTTGTACATATTTTTACGATATCGGACATTCATTTAAATATCATTTCCGTTTCTTCGAATATGGTTTCTTTGATGTGACAGTCCCAAACATTGTTACTTACATCAAAAGTTGCCGGCTTTCTCTCCCTGCCTCACTCCCCACCGACACGCTGTTGTCGATAAAATGGCAACTATTCGCTCAAACACCAGTGGAGGTCCCTCACGTCCTTGTGTTTACGATTGTGTCTCCACGCTTGAGTTGTCGCAGTCTATGTAGCTTGGGCCTGCTCACCGTGAGTGGCTATTATGCTAAGCACCCCCTCGGGATTAGCCTACCATTATGGCGCATTCCTGCCTTCTTGTTTAATTTGATGTTCACTCAAGTGATTGATGAATTCAGCTCGTTGTTCGTCAGAGTTTACTCGAGCTTCTCGCCGGTGTCTTGAGGCTAATTCATGTGTTTTCTTTGCTTCAACTTCTCCAGACTTCAATTAAACTCACTCTAAAACTGGAGACAAACTATTTACAACTTTGCAAACTTCTTCAACTGTGTTGACGGCTTGCCCCTCGCGGCATTGGCTATGAAGTCTTTTTGCTCTCCTTGGAGAAGGCCCTGAGGTTTTGCTATCACAACAGCTGTTATTTTCACGGTAAGCGAATATTTCTGTCTTCAACTTCTGTTATTCTGCTAACTACTCGTGTTTGCAGCTTATTCATCGGATTAGACTGTTGTCTAGTGAGTGTGAAGTTGTTTTTGGATCTTTTTTGTTGCATGAGCGTGCGGCACTTAAAGTGCAATTTATATTACAGTTATTGCATTCTGCATTAACGAATTCTTCGATAAATTCCTCAAAGAGCGTTTCTGCATGCATACTTTTTTCTTTCTTTCCAGTGTTGTTGCTTCTAGACTTTTTGAGTAGGGTTTGTAGACCCTGTACTGTTCGCTTCGATGCAGTCGTCAGACCTGTCTAAGATGCAACACAAAAGCCTGACTATTGTTCTTATGCTAAATTGGGATATAATAGCGAAGGAAAAGAGTTATGAACCTCTAATAAGACACGGAGAAAAATAGTTGTTTTTTCGGAACTATTTAAACTATCTTTCTTTATTTA
This sequence comes from Scolanthus callimorphus, assembly GCA_033964015.1. NCBI lineage: Eukaryota > Metazoa > Cnidaria > Anthozoa > Actiniaria > Edwardsiidae > Scolanthus > Scolanthus callimorphus. The sequence goes on from CM066914.1 coordinate 6,941,950, forward strand.
GCAAAGCTTTGTTTGCCTTAGGCTGGATAACTTCCTGTTGTTTTTCTGAAATGGAAATGTATTTCAACGATTTTACAATAAATAGAATGTACTGCTTAGATGCATGGTTTGAAAAACAGAAAAAAGGCTACTGAATTCGTGAATATTCCCAGTTAATATTGCCTGAGGAAAATTTAATATCGGACCTTGTATCAAAGGCAAGGTAGCTTCAACTTTGCATGTTTGTTTTTCGGCGAATTATTCGATGCAAATTTTAAAATACATCAAGTTCACGAATAATAAGTAGAATGTTACAGCGGTTTTATGATGTGAAAGCGGATTTTGAGATTTATTGAACGATTGCTCTTTCAGATCATGCCATTTCAGAGAACACACACTGCTTGTCATTGATGTCAAACTGTGAGAGTTTTGTAACCGCACGTACAAGAAATCCAGCCAATCACGAACAGGCTGCATAGTGTTCCCTTATTGAGATCTTGTTAGAGAGGTTTCACTAGGAATCAAGATTGATACTATAATTACACCATTGCCAATAATTAATCAAAATCAATTAAAACGTGTACTCTGTAAAATACACGCAACTTTTTACTCCAACGTTCCGTGCGACGACTTTTGATTTCATTTCTTCATGTTATCATTTTATTTTTTTGTGAAATTACACGTGTTCTATTGCTGGTCTAGTTTTCTAACTTTTTAGATTTTCTACGTGTTCTCATGACCATCTGTTTCAATCAAAACAAATCTCCGCATTGCACTAATCCTGTAATTAATTACTCAATCAAATATCAGAGCAATCATGTGCATAATTTCAGTTCCTACTCATGAAAACATAGCGTGAGTCATGTATGTGTTTATCTCTCTTGTTAATTAACTCCTAATTAGCGGACAAGTCTTTTTTTACTTCCACTCAAAGCCCATGTGGCATTCCAAGCTAATAGATCGCGCTGGCAAGTCGGAAATGACTTTTGGTGAGTTGTTTCTTTTATAATTTTATTCGGCTGCAGTTGTTTCTAAAACTTTTGTGTGAAAAACATTTGTTACTTACTATACATACCAAAGTTTTACACGTTCTGCACAAAGTAAAATAGACAAGAAAGTGTTCATTTTAGTGCTGATCAAAGTATCACCTCTCCCTTAGTTAAAAACGTTTAATATATCTACAGATCATATCCTCAAAATTTGAAATGTCGTCTTCTGTACAAAGTCTTGATCTAATATTATATTCATAAACTGCGAAATTAGAAACTCGTATAAACCTAATTTCCGTTCTGTCGATCACGCTACTATTCCACAAGTTCTCCTTTGAACTTTCTACATATAGTTCATCTGCAAATTTTCGCCTTTCTTGTTTTGTTTATTTTGTTGTTCGTCAAACAAAGTTGATTTCCGGCACCACACTTCACCTGAGCACTCGAATTTGTTTACTTTCCCTCTTTGCTTTTAATGTAACCCTCCAAACATTCCATGTTACTATAACATTGGGTTCTGTTTTTCAAAACTTGTTCCTTCTTGCTAATTCACACGAACTTTGGTCCCCTCTGTCAGTATTTCGCTCCGTCTGCTGCCCCTACAAAAATACACAGATTCAGATCCACGTGTTTAGTTTTCTCGCTGTGTCAACTTCCGGTTCACATCCCCGGAATGTAAACACACGCATAGCGTTCGTTCATGACGTTCCTTGGCCATTTTTAGCCGGACAGTTCCTTTAGCCCCCACAAGCCCCTAGTATATTATGGACTTTCTATGGCAACTTTGTTCCGTGACCAATGGACCGAGGCGCGATCCGTGGGGGACCTCATTACAGTTGAATGCCCATGTGACGTTAGTAAGCGGCGACTAAGGCGCCGAGCTTACCCTCTCGTTCATATTTCCATTCACTACCAGAATGTGCCGAACTATGGACTGGAATTACCAGAGTTTGCGACCCTGTATCCGGCATGCATTGCATCAGAGAGGTAATCTTCTTCGTATCAGCACCTCCCTCGCGTCAGTCATTTCATTTCGCGTCGCAATTATTGACCGAAATATCCGGCTATTTGTTATTACATGCGCTATTTCAATCTTCAATTACGTCGTCTGGACTTATAACGTGCTAAAGAAACATATCACTTATTTATATTACTTCAGTATAAAATTTTATCTCTCCTATGTAGAGACGTCTTCCCACGGTTCTATTGAGTATTGTTGATCACCGTAAATTCTTTTCAGTGTTTCTATGTTTTCGATCTCTATTGAGAATTCTACCTCCCAAATTTTTCTAGTCCTGAAAGTGTTTTAATATATAACATAAGAAATTTTAAAATTAGGTACGTTTTCAAATTGGAAGCATGTTTGAGTCGTCACTGTTGCCAAGGGTAACGAGCAGGACTAACTTACTAACTTCTGCGAGGCAAAGATTTTAAAAACTTCGAAACTTGCAATTATTATATATTTTGTATTCGGCAAAAGCATTTGTGCGAAGGTTTCTCTTGGATTTACGATGTAAGCTCACATTTAAGACTGTGCATTTGTAATAGTTATATTTTACGGTCTATTTCCTAACACATACCTCCTGGCATGTAGTATGAAGGTGATTGAATGCGCTAAAATGATCGATCACCCGTCAGTTGGCTTCACAAATGAACATTCGGCTCCCTTTTGGAATGGCGACCCTCTAGTCAAAATGTTTTGGCTGTTGTTTTTAGTAATCTATCAAATCAAAAAACCTTCATCCAATCAGTTCCCGACTAATTTCGACCAATAGCTGGATTTTTTTTTATTTCACTGTTCGATAATTTGTTGTATAGTATGAGAGTTTGTTCTTACGTTTTGGCTGTTGTTTTTTAGTAATCTATCAATCAAAAATCCTTCATCCAATCAGCTCTCGACTAATTTCGATTAATAACTGGATTTTTTATTTCACTGTTCGATAACTTGTTGTAAAGTATGAGAGTTGCTTCATTGGAGGACTGAAAAACCTTCCCAAACACGTCACGACCCGGAAGATAATCTCACTTCTTTCCCTCAAGAGCCAAAGTTTTATGTACAAGCAATTTAAACCGCGGAAAGGGGGCGAATAGAAAGTGATCTTAGGATTTGACGCGGCGATCACGGGTAATCTTTCCCCAAACGCACTTATCAACAGATTCTATTACAAGAGAGGCGAGGGTATACATATTGAACAATTTATTATAATGAGATTTCCTCTGCAGAAGGTTCTGGTGGACGTAAGTTTTTGTTGTTGTGTTTATTTTGGTGGTGGAAATGGTCAAAACCTAGAGCATGTGGGAGAACAGGACACAAGTGACTACACGTCGCCTTTTTTGTGGTAACCATTTTTTTTCTCGTTTATGTTGTTAGGGCTACGCACAGGTCATTTTGTGTACAGAAAGTATTTAAAACACCCAATCGCAAGTTTAAACTCAATTACTGTGTAGAGGTTTTTAAAATATTTGTTGTGTGTAACTCATTTCGGAAGAACGAGTATTCGAATGCCACTTCGAAATATTTTTAAAAAACAGTTACAACAAACGTCCAAGTTTTTTACTTTAAAATTGCTCTGCTGCGCAATCTTCAGGCTCTGACAATTCAAAATATTTATTAATTACAGGAACTTTGTTTCCTTCTGTCAAGAGTATGCTATTTGATTAGTGAATATTATATGAATATTACACGGAGGTTATTTCTTGGCCTTCAGAGCTGAAATACGAAACTAAATCGGAAGCCGTTTTGAGGCTAGAATTGCATTCTAGTACTGGCGGAAGCCATTTCGCGGTAAAATGGAATCCAGACAAGTGTTTTTAATGGAAAGGCTTGAAATGTTGATCGCTAGAAAGTCGCATATGACGTCAATCGCTCTATTCTTCGTTTAGAAACCAAGTTAGTACCGTATCTGTTAATGCTAAGATCCATTATTTATGTTTCGCGAAAAGTGGTTAAAACCGCGTGTAATGATTGTATATTTCTAGAAAAGTTATTCCTATGGCCATATAGATTTTGCAGATTTCCTAAATTCAAGCAGGCACAGAGTCATAGTATTGTGATAAAAGTGCTTGCGGCTACATTCTCGTGATCTAAATTCAGGGTATATTTGATTTTCTAAAAATGAATACATTGTTATTTAGTTTACAAGCACTAAGTGCAATGTTGTTTACGTCACCTATTGAATTAAGAAAGACGAAAACAATCAAATAATCCTCTGGCTGGTAAGCACTTCACCACTAGGGGTATAAAATGGTCAAACTTTTCGAACACGTGAACACCTCCTGGGCTCAAACATAATTTGCAGCGAATAGCACTTTTTAAAAACTCGAAGATTGGTTTTTGAAAGGGCGGGAATTCGAACATCGACAGAATTTTGCGAACATAAGCTTTTTCAAGAGACCATTCTACATCCTTATACCACTCATTTCAAGGTTTCTAGAGGTGCAAGTATTTGGTTTCTCATTGAGACGGAATAATGTTCTCTAAAGTCGATTTCCATATTTGTTGTTCTGTCTTTTTATTTGACTAGATCTCGCTGCGAAACCGCTAATTTCCCTAATCTACCGCTAATGTTTTTCATATCAAACTGCAAATTGGTCGCCCTTCCGCGCGTGGGCAATGTGGTTTACCCCTAGGTAAACAGCTGACTGGATGTCTTCTATCTTGAGGAAATTACTGTATTATCTTCGGATCGTTTTCGGGGGGATGGGGGAAATTTTTAGGCGTAAATGTCAACCATCCTAGATAGAGAAGAAATTGTTGCCCACGTCAGTTGAATAGGAAGTTGTGCGAATCTGAAGAGGAAATCGGAAAAGGAAAAGGATAAAGGGTCAGACTTACTAGACTTTTACTAGACTTACTAGAAGTTTTTCCTCGCGAGTATCGTGTCTTCCGCTTTTCCCAGTTTTAATTTCCTTTTTTGTTGCCGACCAATCGCTACACATTTTTACCTGTGGTATTTATAGGAAAAAAAATAAGGAATTGACAGTGGCAGACAACCAGACTTTGGGTAAAACTTTAAAAGAGCCTCAGTCAGCCACCATTTTGTCGCCTAGCAACATACCGAGTCAGAGAAAGCATCCATTTCCATCGCCTCATTTAGAGAATATAGTGCGATATTTTCAATTGAAATCGGTAAATGAAGTATTAATGGATATTTCAACATTTCTACACGTAATTCGTATTCTAATATCGAATGAAAACAACAGCAAGGGTGTGGTTGACGAGATGGAAGATTGTGGTTACATCGTATCGAAATGAGAAATATTGAAATCTCCACTTTAAGTGGCCCGTTGGGGAGGTCCCATCAGGTTAAAATTATCTCATTGTGGCGTCAGATTTTGTCATGAGAAACATCGGGAGCTCCGCTTTTAGGGCGTGCCTCCGGTGCACACTGTGCCTGGATTTAGCGACATGCCCAAGAACCCTTGTTCTTGTTACTACGCCTCTCTCGAAAGGTGGTCGTCCAAAAATAGCGTCTGGACTCTCTTCTGTTTCGGCTTCTGCTTCGCCCTTTTTTCGTAACTTAAATAAGAAGGAAAATATTTTGATAGCGATAAACATGTTTTGTCACTTCACTGAAAGAACACCCAGTGCGCCGGGATTGCCATGTGAAGATCAAGGGCGGAGGTTGCTTCCGATTCGCAGCGTCCCGCAGATGATTTAGGAATTAAATGATTTCTTAGAAAACTTGAGGAGGTTTTGTATTTACTTTCCAAACTCCTCCTTCGCCCTTCCCAGGATGAGCATCCAGATGATATTTTTAACACCCTTAATCATGGTTTTAAAAATATATCTTATGTAATTTTATGTCATGTCTCGTGTCTGGTATGTTGAGAATTGTCTAAAAGGGTTCACTGTCAAGGTTAGGTTTACCTTCATTCGTAGAATTATCCGTCTTCTTGACGCTGGAGCTCTCAAACTCGTCTGTTACCTGAGTAATCATTGAATTCTTGTTAGTTAATAAAGCTTTTTAATTTCTCTGTAAATATCAGTTTTCTACTCAAGTCGAGTGTTGATCTAGTCTATATATTTATTATTGTACTGTGTGATAGCAGCATTCCTAAAGCTGAGATGATTGAAACGAGAAACAAGCGCTTTGTCATCATCGTTTTGCCCGTTTTAATGTTAGTATGATATCAAAGGCCGCTTTCCTTCCAGCAGTCTTCTAGTGTGGCTCTGTATCGCATGCAGTTCCATTCGTGAAGCAGCTACATACTATAAATAACAACGAAAGGAAAATACTTCGCTTCGTCGCGCGTTTCTATTCGTGGTAAGGCCCAGAAAGGTTAAAATGTTTTGTGTTTGTTTTGCGTTGGTACGTTAGTAAATACTCTAGGATTGTACAATGTGCCCCCTTTGAGGAAAAATATTTTTGTTATCAGGAAAAACGCTATGGCTATGATGCTCGCGTTGTGTTTTGCAATCGGAATTTCACAGATGGATTGCAGGTGGTCAATTTTCTAATGAACTAAATGTTTTTTTTAGCACTGAAAGCCAAATCAATTTTTCAAGATATTCTACTGTTTTCTGTCATCATGTCGCAGAACATCTTTAAAATTAGCTTTCCATCCCTCTGTCTGGAAATGGTGATTTTTGGTGAGGAATCTATAACAATTAACTCCTGCTGCGAAGTACTTCATGAAAACCTCTTTCATCCAATGAGACTCGCTTTCTGATTTCTTGAAGTAGTGATAATACATATCTTTATAGTAATGCCAGAGTTGATGCAGATTGCAGATGCTTGGAAATCAGCAGGTTTATCGCGTTGAGACAGAAATGCAGACATCAGGTGTCTCGGTTCTTGACACTTCGTCTATATCTCAGCGTCCACTTTTTCATGACTATTGTGGTGCAGTAGGGAGTTGGACGTTTTACCATCGTTTTTAAGGGTCATATAAAGCCTGCTAGCCGGCTCTCCAGTGGCTTTTTCGGATATTTTATTTTTTGAGCGCGCGGGATTCCTGTGACACAGGGATCCCGCACACAGGAATCCCGCGCGCCAAGAAATAAAATATCCGAAACCAAAAAAAATCAAATATCCGAAAAAACCACTGGCGTCATATTATTATCTTCTACTGAATCTTGTTTAGCCTGAGGCGTTACGTTGGAAAGTAATTTTAGGTAAGAAAACTATGTATACTGTGTCTCAAGTTCCTTACACGTTATAAGGAACCTATCAAAGTTTATTTTTTGTGTAATAATTCATTTTCATAAGCTGTAAATAATCGTTTGATCACTGATGGTCCTGATGGTTGACAGGACTGAATGGAGAGGAACAGACTTCAAAATCTCCAATCTCCCCCTTCTTCCCCCTTTTCTCCCTCTCCCTGATTACAGAATTTTAATTCTGATATTTCCCCCTTGCCCCTTTGTGTCGAATCTCCCTTATATCCCCTTTGTATCAGAATTTTAATTTTTCAATCTCCCTTATCCCTAAATTTCAAAGTCATTTATCCCCTCTCCCAGGCTATTTCTATAGACTAGTGCTCTAGCAGGCGACCAACTAACCGCTCTGCTCTAGCTACACCGTGCTGAAGAGACCCAAAAAGGTCGAAACAGCTGTCCACGGTTGCTTATGTACTTTCAGTTTGGACTCTATCATGCAACTGTCCTGTTAAGATTTTTTGCGTAGTATCAGCCTTTCCTCATGTTATTCTTCATCATTTTCAACTCTGATCAGATCTTTCTCAACTTCACTATTTCTAGGCCGTTTCTCTCTCCCCCTGTTCCGTTCCTCTCTATATCTCTACTGGTTCCGGCTTCAGTAATTACTTGTTGTAAGTGGATTTGCATCGTTATTTCTCGTCTAAATTTTTATGTATGACTGATGATGGTGATGCCTAGCGAACACTTCGGCTGTTATACCATTCACATCAGTAGGCCTGAATACTTCCATATGACAAAAGACGCAAACATTTAGTGGCAAAAGTCACAAACCCGCCCATCAACGAGCACAAACCCCACCCGGGCCGTGAGAAGAAACATCGTAAAGTTAAATCACTGTTTCTAATCGCTTCTTAAGTACAGTTTCAGTTGCTTTGTATCTAAAAACATTATATCTGCCGTCAGGTTGATAAGAGGAGATAAAAATTTTCACACCATATAAAACAGATAAAAACACAGAATTACTTATCTACTATTTCGCAGTGGTGACATGTCACTGAGATATCAGTTGTAACAAAGAACATACAGGCGATAACAGTAAATGTAATGGATACTTTTATTTGTTTAGTAAAATATTAGAAAATATCCCCAAATCGGCGACGTTTGAATCGATTCAGTGTACTACTTGTGAAGCACGCGAAGTCCTTTCAATCATCGCGTTGAAAGAAAACAAAACTTGGTTTGTGTGTACAGCTCTTGCTAGAAAGCTACAGGTCCTACAGTAAGCAGATGTCCTGATGCGCGGAAAGAGAAACTAATTTGACGAGATAGCTAAATGACTCGGGTTATTTCGTGGTGCGGTTTTTTTTTGCAACTCAGTGGCATTTAAAATACTTCCAGTAGAAATTTCCGTGTTCAAATTAGTGTATTGTAGGTCGTATTTCCGTATAACTTGATCTTGTTATAGGGCAGCCAAGTTTGGTCAGTTTAGATATGCACGTGCGTTGTATTTTGATTCCGTGAAGACGTCAGTCGAAATGAAGTGATGAGCTCTTCAAGCGTCTCTGACCCCTCCCGACTTTGTTTTTCTAACATATCAAATCCCAGACTTTTATTGGAGCAGCTAAATAGAAATCACAAGTGGAGCGTACACATCTACAAGTCGAACCCAATCGCGTAGCTGACAGCACAAGGAGTTCTAGAAAACGCGCAGAACTTGGAGTTTATCAGTGAGAAGGATAGAAGGATACGCAGATCACAGCAGAAAGGGGAAGGGGCGATCGAATCACGAATCGCGAATCTCGCGGTGTTATCTTTGTAGATATCGTTGGATGCTTGACTAGCGAGTTTTGCCTAATCCTAGCGAATCTAACAGGTCAGTAGAGCAGTAAAGCTAACGCAGTAGTGATTCGGTATTTGCTTTTTGAATAATTCAACTGCGTGCCGACACGGCATGCGAGTATAGCCCACTTGTGGCGCGGAGAATTCTCCACCAAGCATGGATCTTGAGACGCGACACTCGTACTGCTGTCCTCGACAGATCTCTCACCTAGTCGTGCCTCTCTCTGCTGCCTCGCCACCGCTCTCAAGACGCCTGGGCTCCCAGACCAAGCAAATCACCATAAACATCGGTAACGACGCGCAAACGCCGCGCGCCCACCACTCTCACTGAAAAGCGATCCAAGAAATGCTCGCATTAGGGTGCGAGGCCGCTATTATTTCGGATCGTTTGTATGTCTCTCTGTGGGGACCTTCACACAAAGCCTGCATGATTCTGATATAGGGATTCGGGTCGTAGTAATCGAAGACAGATTTCTTGCGAGTAGCTGAGCGCGTGGTAGGCATGGCAAAGATGGATCAGCTTAAAACCTTAATGAGCGAATACCTAGGGAGAGCGAGAGGGTGACTCAACAATATGGCGCGCAGATATGCGTGTTTGATTAGCCTACGGACTGTCTTCTGAACCCCAAGCTTGAACTAGGTGATTTAACTAGCACTAGACTAACATAGATACTACTACTCCAGCTTTGTAACTGTAGATCGCACTATGTCAATGGTCTTCATGTCTCGCGTTCCAGTGCGTGTAGTTTGGGCTTTATTTTTATCGAAACGTGCGGCGGTATGGACGCTCACAAGCTTTTAAAACCTGCTTATCGTATCTCGCATGTTTTCGCGATGTTTGTGGTTAGTAGCTAATAGTTATACATATTGTGTGGCCGTCGCGAATGAGGTGTCGTGTTTTCTGGGTATTAGTTGTGCTCGTAATCGAAACTGTTGCTTCTGGTTTTCCATCACTCATTGCCGTGAACTCTCGAGCTTAACCTCAATCTCTCCAGCGCGCCACGCATACCGACTCTCGAGAACTCTAGCTCAGAGAGTCGTCCTTCTAGGTAGCGCGCATCTAGCGTAGCAACCTACTATGGCCCGAAATTACCCGCATTCCGTACATTCTACAAACACAGAATCATCGCCGCATACATAATCTGGAGATGCTTTAAGGAGTTTTTTCCTCTCTCTACGGCTGAATTTGTACCCCTAGACCAAGAGATGCGTCCTCGGAGTCTTTTTACGGAAGTTTAGTTTTCCAGTTAAGCGTATTTCCGCGGATATGTCTGTATATACGAGGGAGAACGCGCTTCATCTGCGCTATCCTAAGGAGTTTAACTTCCAGAGCAATTGTATGTAGATTTTTCTAGAGGATTTCTCTATTGTGTTCGCCTTATTTGCATAAACTGTGACTGGGTCACAAAGACTAAGATTAATACGATGTAAATGCTTGCTAATGTTGAAATATCTTGTGTTACAGATCTTGGTAAACCCGCAAACTCGCCGAGAACAGGAGGGAACATAAGGACGGAAGCTACAAGAACGCACTATACCAAACCACAACATACTGGTTAGAGCTCTTTTAACTCTTAAAATATTTACCTCACTGACTATACAATAACCTGTTTTACGCTACCACGGCACGCTATAAGCCCTTCGTTTTATTATTTTGTGTTATTAACTAAGGCTGTTGACAAACGGACATTGATTTGGTGTGTATTTCGTGGTCATACATTCTAAGGATTGAATCATTTAGCTCGGATAACTCCCTCTTTGCGACGGCTGTTTTTATGAGCTCTCTTTACAGCGCGCGCCTGCCAGAAATACTCCGGTTTTGACTACAGATCAAATAGCTTAGTCGAGACATGTCGGTTTTGGTCGGATTTGAAGGTTTCTGGGCCCAAATAGAGGAAATAAAACCAGAAAAGCAAAATGTTTTGACCTGGTTGGTGACCCCAAAAGTGGAGTTTTATTAGACGCGCAAAACAACAAACGTTTCTTTTTCGATTAATCGTAATTAAAACAACATTTTCGAGCTCTCTTGGCTTAGCTAGTTTCCTAAAACCAGAGCTTTCATCTTCAGTAATGATTACTGAATCAATAATAGTTTAAAATAAGCGAGTCAATAATAACCGAATCAATAATGGTTAAAAATAACCGAGTGGTTGCCACTGACTCTATATAATATACAAATTTGTGATTTTTCGCGTGATTTTACTTAATCACTCGCACATAATGTAATTTTCTCGCATTACAGTCCAGGCATTTCACAGTTCAGCAAATAGAATAAATACAGTAGCCTTTCTGGCTTTCGGTTGTCATTCGCCGGGAGTTTTAAAAGTCAAGAAGCAGGAATTACCGAGTCAAGCCTCGGATTTGGAAGCCTTCCACTGGATCCTCTAAATATACCATTAAATCACGCGAAAGGTCCCGACCTACAGATTATATCGATGATCAAGCTCGCGATAAAATCACAAAGACTGAAGGTTCGATCTGATTTTCAACCACGCGCGAATAGTTGTGTTTCCCTTATAGCCCATTACAAACACCCCTCGTGTTACCTTATTCACTCAGGTAAAAGAGAAATACCTTTTTTTTACCCGAAATGAAAAATTCTTTTCTTCTTAGTTTTCGGACCCCTACCGGCTCGCGATGTATCTAAGGATAAAGGACAGAGAACTTTTCTCTGTTTCAATAACTGTGAGACATCTTTCATATAACCCGAGGTTTTGTTAACCCCAGTGGATAAACTTAGTCTTTTTGTCTGCAGTTTATCGCGAATGTCTGTGCGATTTTTCTTTGTGTCTTTTTCTCGAGACAACTGCTAGCTTGGCACGTGCGACGTTCTGTTGTTGATAAGCAAGATATCATACAATTGAGACCGCTTATCGCTTAATAATAAGAGACAAGTGCGAAAACATGCCAGAAAATAGCCCCAAGAATTTTAATTGAAACACATTTCTAGAGTATTTGCAACATTGTAATCCCATGAGTTTTATGTTGTTTACGACAACCTACAAAATTGCTCTCGATCATTGGCCAGAAACTCAAGGTCAAGGCTTTCAATTACAACTGCTGTAATTTTCCATGCGTTTTTCAGGCTTTCTGTAGCGTGTTTACATTTAACAGATAAATATGAGTTTAATGCTAGGAATATTGGATTCTTAACCAACATTTTCTATAAAATGTAGCGAGCCAATCAAAACACCTTGCTGCTTAATGGCTTCCGCGTCAGCCAATCAAAACTGATAGCAATTACAATTTGCTGCTGAATGGTTTAGCTGTAAGCCAATCAGAATCGATAGATTGCAATTTTTAAAACTGCTGAAAGGTTTCCCTAATACGAATACAACCCAGAAGCTTTTCTATAGGAATTTGATGGGTTTGACTTGATTTTGTGTGTGTGAGTGAGAATTCTGAGAGCTCGAGACTTTAAAAAAATACACTTTGGCCCTTTAAAATCCCCTGTTATCAGTATTATACAGATAACACAGTAAGCAAGTGTTATTTCTTTTTTAAAAGCTTTAAAATAGTGCTCTTTAGCCTTCGCCCTGCCCACTTTAGAAATTGTTGTTGATTTGTGATCATTCAACGAGTCCTTATTATTCCCTGAAAGGGTCCTGAACTTTTTGGAGCTACATTTTTGACTCCCAATAGAGCAGAATTTAAAACGACCACACCACTATAGGAGCTAGAATTGTAAAGGGGTAAACAATTCGTAGTTCCGACCTGTCATTCAAAGCCATAGTTACTGTTCTTATGTCCCACAAACAAACCAGGGTTTTCCTTAAAAAAAGTCCAAAAATATTCCGATCCCGCTTAGGATTACCAGATATCCTTATCTTTAGATGATCTCAGTTTATACTGTCATAAAAGGCAAAAAAGTGCTGCACATCGGACTGATTTCGGAAGTCCTGAAATACTGTTTGTGGGACAAGATCAGTTCCCGAGGGAGAATCTTTCCAGCTCTGATTGGTATCTCCAGATAGCGTGAAATGGCTCCATTGTTTCATCGGAACTATGAATTACAATAGATGTGCTGGAATTAATTGTTTACTTTCTCTTTAATTTGCTGAATATCGCTTGACATTCCTGGTTGCGTGACTCTTGTTAATGTCGTCGGGAGTTGCGAGAAAATGTCGCGCGGGTAAATTTCATTGAATGTTCATTTTGAACAAAGAATTGTTTTTCCTGTTTAGTGAGATTTGTGTGATCATATTCTTAACAAATATAGTTTTCTAGAATACTCCTTATAACCTTCACTCATCGCTTGTATTTTATTGACGGCTGGCATGTGTTGGTCAAGCACTGTCATGACAGTTATTCACCATCCATTAGAAACTGGCTGATGGAACACAGAAATCGGAATGGGACCTTTGCATTACGACGTACTAGAAAACAGAAACATTTGCGCTGTCCTTTTATTCGAGAAATTACCGCTGTTGTTTCCATGTCCTCTGATGGTTGTGCTTACTTCTGAGAAATAAAAGAAAACTGAAAATAATTCTTGTAGCTGTAGAAAATTGACGCAATTGTGCAAATGGGTTTTTATTTGTTAGCTAGCTGGATCATAAGGGCGAGTCAATAATAATGAGGTTGATGATTGTATATAGGAATGCATGGCTAAAAGAGACAAGCGATTACCCTTTTTATTAGTATTAAGAGTATCGCCTTCTTATTTTGTAAACTTGTTGTATTTTATAAGGTGTCCAAATAAAATGCCTAATGTATGAAGAAGATTTTTAGGAAATCCGTGCGTTTTTGTAATTCTGCGATCTCTACGCCAACTAACAAACCGCGGTTTGGCTTCCGTCAATCAAACGAGTGAGCAGCTCTGGGTGATTTCACGCAGGCTTGAAAGGTTTTTGAACTAACAAGGACCAACCAAGTTTCAAATCCAGATTTTCCACCATAAAATGCAAAAGAAACTTAGAAATAATCCATGCATTGCGCCTGTTTGATGGACGGAAGCCAAAACAGAGTTTGGCGTTCGAATATGTGAATATGTCAATTCGCAGAATTGTGAAAATCACAGTTATACCTGATGAAAGAGTATAAAAGTGACTAATCTAAATAATACTTAAAAATAATGCAAAGAGTAAACGACATGTAGTCCAGCACTTCTCACCAAATCTGTACATTTTCTCTTCGTTTTCAGGTCCGGCGTATGTGCCAGGGCCGGTAGACGGGAGTCTTTACGCGCAAGTCGACAAAAACCTCAAGAAACAGATCCGTTCGTACAGCCTCGATAGTGGGATCCACTCGAGGGCAGCCGCTGATCCCTATGAACATCGGGCTCACACGCTAGGACACAAACCTCGCAATGTCGGGCGGGCAGCTTATCAGCCTCCGCTCCAACAAACAGCTACCCTAAACAGGCTACAGTGGCAACAAATTCATCCGACTCGCTCGGATTCCGATATCAACATGGAGCCCGATTTCGGCGGCAAGATTCAGTCTATTGATAAACTGTTAAAAGAGCTCGGAGAATGCTCGGAACTTCTCGATACTACAATTCATGGTGGAAAGAAGGCGTCGGAAAGGCCCGATATAGGGCAGACGGCTTACGAGGAGATTACGGTTGCGCAGATTAGTAATCGGCAAGAGAGCGCGCCTAATGGATATCCGTCCACGCCGCCGACGCCAATGCGTAGAGCGGCCAGTTTTGACGCGACGGAGAGGTACCAAGACAGGCATGCTGTGCCCAAGAAACTAGCGCGCACCATGTCGGGAGGAGGGGAGAACAGCAATGGGATAGGGAACACATACAGGAGGAGTCCGGAGAACGGGACATCATGGGGTGGGGTTCCTGGTGCCCCTCGCGCTACTAGTACCCCCAGGCATGGGTTGCAGCAACCTCCTAAAACAAACGTGACCCCTCCAAATTCTGGACCAAAGTTTTATGCCACTCAGTTTGTGGCTTCTAAAAGTTCTGCCACTGGGGAGCCGTCTAGTCCTGGAGGGAAATCTAACCCTTCAGCTCCTACTGCTTACTTAATCGGTGAAACAGTAGAAGTGAACTTTATGAACGGGCTGGATGGGAGAGAGATATCGAGAACAAAGGGGCAAATTACTTCGGATGAAAACAACAATCCCGAGGATCTGACATGGATCGAACCAGACCCCGAGCCGGATTACTTACCAGAGAAAGGTAATGTGGCGGCCAAAGTAGCGTTCTTGACGGAGATAGTATTCCCGGCGTCACCACAAGAGCTGCATCCGCCGCGTAAGGGGACTGTCCCCATGCCGGGACTTGTCAGCAAGTCGCCGCACGATATCTCGGACGAGATATCCAAATATAACGCCACCTCTCTAGCGCCCGGTGAGTTGAGTCACAGCACGGGGACCCTCTACAGGAGTGGTGTCCCGCAAATCATCTCCGACTACCATCCCGGCTCGTTACCGGATGGCTTAGACGCGCACATAGACCCTGAGCTCGAGCAGAAGCTCCATGCGGCTAGGGAGAAATCTGAATTAGAAGCTGCAGATGCACCGCTTCCCCCGCCCCCGCCTCCTCTCTCAGACGATGAAAACCTTGAAGGTATTTCACGGAACGCACACGCGCATGATGCAATCGCGCATGAGTTAAAACGCTAAAATCACGTTTTCTTCACTTGCACGACGCACTGCGTTTCACGAAATCGGTTTGTCACGCAGTTAGGCTGCTCCAACTGATCATGCATGAAATTTTACGTGTGACACATTCTCAAAACATGCCAGACATTAGACTTTCGCGCACATTGTTTGCATGAAAATACTCTCGGGTCACGAGATTCACGCCGCTTTGAAACGTTACACGCGCAACTCGGTAACCCCATTTAACCCCGTTTTATCGACATTCATCGCCTGCCGACTGAATTCTTTTATTAATTATTGTTTCCTTCTTTTAATTTAATCCTCATGTATTACCAATAATAATCCAGTAATTGATTGTGCAGTTGGCCATTTTCACGATGCTGCAAATGAAGCAAAAATAAAATAAGAAAGGACCTAAATTTGACCCTTGAGGGACACCACACCTTATTGTCTGCTTGGATGAACTGGACATAATGTATGCGATACATTTCATGATCAGAATGGCTCAGTACTGGTCCATTAATATCACAACATCGTGAAAACGGTCAATAAATGTTCTTTCACGACCCAACGGCACCCAAGATGCGAGTGTCTCTGAGCTTCACTAGTTTGTAAGCAACAAAAAAACCTTCGCGATACTTGAAAGCAAGCGAGTGAAGTTTGAAGTCACTGGAACCAAAGGATTTGAATAGCTTGCTGTTTCTAGTATTAAAGACCCTGTGTCCGATGGGTGTGACAATGTTATGATCTGTTATCAAAATATGTTTACTGTTCTGACTACATCGCTTAAGCCAGTTTTACCAAAGAATGGATCGAAAATCCGCAATGCGATTTAGGCGGATTGAGTTCACTTCCTTTACCATTCCGTTTTTAGCATAGACGTTTATTGGTCACAAAACTGTATGTCACGCCCATTGGACATAGGGTCCTAGTGTTAACAAGAAACCGGTTTCGTGAGCTGAGGGAATATTTTTCTCTACAATACAACTTTTTTATAAAGGTTGCTTTGGTACCCGGGGGGGACCCCTATTTTTTGGGCGGGGGTGCTCGTCGTACCTTTTAGGGTTTAAAATCAGGCCTCTGGTACCTTTTAGGGGGTAAAATTCAAAAACTTGCAAATTTTCCAGATAGGAACCTGTTAGAGGTCCGTTCTAGCAAATCAAGCAAATCACACTTGTTGGTAGCCTGAATTTCAGACGTATTTTCCCTCGTAAAAAATACGAGAGAAAATTACGAAGGAAAATACGTCTTGTTGGTACCTTTTAGGGGTCAAAATCAACTAAGCGACGCCTTTTAAGGTACCTTTTAGGGGTAAAATCGAAAGTTCCCTTCGAGCACTCCGCCCCAAAAACAGGGAAGGTCCCCCGGGCTTTGGCAATTATTTGCTGGTCACTGAAGCAAAGAATCCTATTGTATAGACAAAATCGGCTAACGGTGTTTAGATCTTCTTACCGCCACAGATCATGTAATGGTTCCTTTGGGGGGATACTTTTGTTCTGCACATACACTCGGTCGAGTGAGAAACATTTGACAATTGTAACCACCCAAGGGACTTGTTAACACTGTTATCCGACAGCTGTCATCAAATTAAACACCGTAAATGGTACGTTATTTCCCATAGTGCACCACGATGACGAGCACTTCCCAGCTCCTCCGCCTGAGCTCATCAGCCCAGAGGAACATGTAGACGCCAAGGAGAGCGCAGCGGTAGAGAGCGTCCCCGCTCCGTCCGGATTCGCACCCATCCATCTCGTCATAGCTCCGGTCAATGAGGGAGCAATACAAGCGGAAGAGGTTAAGAGGGAGCCGCATTTGAGTTTGCTGCTCGAGAAGATGAAGGACGATGACGAAGACGGGTACGCACTATTGAAAGAGGTTCCCACTAGAGAAAATCGGACAGCAGGGACCGGACGCCGGACGGATGCCAGGCCAAGGTAGGAATCGGACAGGACGCTGCCGCTGTTGATTAAAGAGCCTGTGTCAGCCACTCCTTAGTTATTGTTTTCATTCGGTATTAGAAGACGAATTACGTGTAGAAATCTCTTAATAAACATCTAGAAACAAAGTTTTATTCTTCATTTACCAAATTGAACCGAAAATATCGCACTACAATACTTTAATCAGCCGATGGAAATGGATGCTTTTTCAAATTCTTTATGTTGCTTGGCTGTCAAAATGGCGGCTGGCACGAGGCTCTTTAAGATAACCTGGCTATCAGGCGAATATTTTCTGATCTCAGAAATGAAGTCAATGGTGCGCAATTTCTTTCCTGAGAAAATCTCGAGCATGCGCGAGAACATCGAGACGCTGCCACTCCCACCGCTCGAAAAAGAGACTAAAGTCCTGTTTCCTAGGGTATCGATGCAACACCCAAAAACAGATTTTAGTACTCATCGGAATACTGTTACATGTTATCGGTTGTAAAATACGAACTTTGACCTATTCAAATTTTATCTCCCTCAAATGCGACGTCGAAGAAGACAACCTTACTCAGCGATGTCAGATACATCGTAATGGGCTGTTCCATTTTATATCCGTTATCCCTATCGAGGAACCTGGAATTTCCACAGGGATCATGGTGTTTGACCAGACATTTCCATGGGGCCATTCATTTTACATTGGAATTTCCACAGGCATTCATTTTACACCGGAATTTCCACGGGCGTCCATTTGCAGCTTGGGAATTTCCACAGGGGTTCATAAGAGGATGTGGAAATTCCAATGTAAAATGAATGGCCCCATGGAAATGTCTGGTCAAACACCATGATCCCTGTGGAAATTCCAGGTTCCTCGATAGGGATAACGGATATAAAATGGAACAGCCCATTACGATGTATCTGACAGCGCTGAGTAAGGTTGTCTTCTTCGACGTCGCATTTCCACAGGGATTGATTTAAATTTCCACAGGGGTTGTGCAGGAGTCTGGAATTTCCACTGGGGTAGAGCAATTTTTGAAAATTTGGAGTTCCTCGATAGGGGGTGCGACTATATTTTGGAACAGTCCAATCTGAACCGCTAAAAGTATTTTTACGTTTATCGAGAGTTATTGAAACGATTCGGACTCTTGTTTTCATGTTCACAGCCCGATTCTCCTGACAGAGGACCTTAACATAGCGATCGCGAGTCAGGTGGCGGCCGAGCCGGGTCAGGTGCAGAAAGCACGAGGCGGAGAACACGAGGCTATCGATGGGATCATGTCAGAAATGGCGGATATCTCGTAAGTTTAGTTTGATGGGTGTAGTTTTGCAGGATCGTAAATATCAACTCAGGGCAGGGATAGCCAGTGTAGCAAGCGCTTCCGTCGGGCTTCAGGATCGGAGAAAAGCCTGAACGTACGAGATGTTCGATGACTTGGATGCGTGAAAAATGAGGCGAGGGCGAAAATGGAGCGAATGGGGATGTTTCTCTGACCTCAGATATCCACGGTAAACTCATGTTACTAGATAGCCCTCTAATAGGACCCATAGGATACAGGGAAAAGTGAGTGAAGCGAGCTTTTGTAGATCGCGAACGACGAAGTCGCGAGAAGTCGTCCGTATTTTTGTGTAGTTTATGTAGTATCGGTAGGTGGACTTGAAATACAAACTCCAGAATACCACTTACAGTCTGGGGCCCGTTTTCGAACACCCAAGAATTCACCGAGAAAAACTTCCCTTTACAGAATTAGTTAGTTTCACCGGGTGAAAAACGAAGAAGCTGCTCTCCCGAGATTTTTCGGGTGATTTTACGTCGATTTGAGGGTTTAATGAAATTGAAATTTGTTGTTTGAAACGTAAACACTATAGATATCCACGAATAGGAACTTCTCAGTAAACATTTTTAATCAGCAGGGTAGAAAAGAAAGCGAGAACTTGGCGAAAAGCGAAATATTGCAAAACAAATTTTTTGGGCCCGAGAATTCTCGGGTGTTTCGAGAAACGAAGCGGTGCCTTACATTAGCTTGTTTTCCCAGGCTTCAACCAGAGGTATCGGCAGCTCAGCCTGAGAGTCTCCCAAGTGCTGTCACTCCCGGCACCCCCCAGACTCCCCGTAGTCCGACCTCGTCTACTTCCGGTCCATTTGACAACACATTCGGACGGAAGCGGTCTCCTTATCACTCGGACAAGGGATACAGTTCCACCACCAGTTTGTCATCAGATTCGTCTGGAGGTAGGATTACATGCTGTTCTCTCAGCCTAATAGAAGGGCTTGTAGGGCTAAATATAGCTTGAATTTCAGCCGTCCTTTGCTTTCGATCTTACCTCACTTTGTGAGAGGAATTCGCAACAAGAGTTTCGCATCAATTATGCAATCACTGCCAAGGAAAACGTCGTTTTCTTTGACAACATTTCCAGGACAACGCACGCCTTCTCCAACAGTTTTTTTTTTGCACGAGTGGAGCGTGCGTTGTCATGGAAACATTCCCCTGCGCGTGTTACTGAGAAGAGGGAGAAAATCTCGTGGTGAATTGAGACGTCTCTCCTGCCAAAGTGAGGTACGATTGAGAGCAGAAATTCAGGCTAATGCTAATATGGCTTGTATGGATGTAACATGGGCCTTGTGGTGTGGGTTTAATA
The DNA here is from genome assembly GCA_033964015.1 of Scolanthus callimorphus. Classification (NCBI taxonomy): domain Eukaryota; kingdom Metazoa; phylum Cnidaria; class Anthozoa; order Actiniaria; family Edwardsiidae; genus Scolanthus; species Scolanthus callimorphus. The sequence continues at coordinate 6,961,977 of CM066914.1, forward strand.
ACAGGATGCAAAGAATGAGATTTCAAACAACCCACGTTTCTGTTTGATTTGCTTATCAACAAGTAGTAGACATCAGAGGACCAAACGTTTAAGGATCAGTTTCAATGGCTGCTGCTCGCTCGCTAAATTATTGAAGATTTTCTCTTTTTTGCCACAGAGGTGTTCTTCGATACCACGGCTGTTCCTGGCCTCAGGTTCGACAAGGACAACTCTGAGTACTGGTACAAGCCCAAGATCACGCGAGATCAAGGTAAATCTAGACATTCCCGAATAGGACTTTCCGATTTAGCGAAATAAAGGAGGAATAGGAATATATATACCGAGGTCATAGAATTTCTTGCAAACAAAAGTGCAGAATGGGGAATGTTACGTCGAAGTTTTATTTCAGTTTCCCAAGGCCTTAATCCGTAGCGAATCCAGAAGGATGAAGTCTCTAGTCTCCCCATTCGTGTATTTTAGCAGTATTTACACTTACGCGCAAACTGGTATTTACCGGTTTACACATGCAATTTTGTCACATTTGTCGCAGCGATTTTTTGCCGCGCAAATTGCTATTCCAACTCGCATCAAAATGCAAAGCAAGTCTGGAACCAGTGCGACATTGCGCGACAAAATTCCCGAGATCGCGCAGAAATTGCATCTTGTTCACTAGCAATTTTTCAGTTACAGCTTGTGCGCGAGAAAACCGCCGTGACAGATACGACACAAATTGCAAGTGTAAAACGACCTCAACAGTCCAATTCCCTTTTTATTAAAATTGATAATCATAATCTTTCCGATACCACTCCCTACGCCGTTCCCCTTCTAAAACTAACTTCCTGTTCTGCTACTGTAAATAGTATTAAACGAGGACTAAAATAACTTTATGAGTTAAGCATTCTCGTGCCTACAGCTCCCGCGGGGGAGGCTCTTGTGGCAGCAGAGACCGCTGTCAGTGTTTTTAGTTTAATCTCGTTCCCATATATAGTTTCTCGGCTCTGCTTTCGCGCGAGAGACACTACACCCTGCCTCGTACCCAGGCGCGTTCTAGTGATTTTCCTTCCCATGATGCATTGCGTAATCGAACCGTTCCCAAGATGCATTGCGCGCTCGCTACCAGAACACTCGCAAGAGGCTTTTCTCTCTGTTTCTACCAAATAGAGACGCCTAGGGACGAGGCAGCACTACACCCGTGTCTCTAGCGTGGAACGCGTGGGGTCATCTGGAAATAAGATTATTTTTAGCGAGCACTAACTGTCGCGGGTTCTCTTCTCATAGCTATCACCATACTGAAAGACAAGGAACCTGGCATGTTTGTCGTGCGTGACAGTCAGTCGTTCCCAGGCGCCTACGGGCTGGCGGTCAAGGTCGCTATCCCTCCACCACACGTGCTGCAAGGAGATCTTAGTGAGTACACGCTGACCTATGGACCCTTGTGAAAAGTCACGCCAATGCGCCTACTTTACGAGAATGACGTCAAATTTATTCTTTCTAATTTTTGGTTGTTTGACGTTATTCGCGGAAAATAGTATTTAATCGGAACTTGCGATTATCTATAGCCTTTCCCTTAAGAAGACCAGGAGATCACAAATAAAGTATTTACTTCTCGTATAAGGTCTAATGTCTCAGTGAAACTGATTTATATTGCTATGAATAAGGTGTTAATGATGGCCTTTTTTGTTTTTCAGCCAAAGTTGATCTGCAAAATGAGAAAATCCGTCATTTCCTTATTGAATCTACGAAAAAGGGAGTCAAGTTAAAGGGTTGTGAAAACGAACCAGTATTTGGTAAGTACCACAAACGTTTATAAAATAACTTGGATTGTACGCGCGCTCTGATTGGTCGAAACCAATTACCAGAGGGGCTCGGAATTTCCACAGCATTTGTCTGCTCTCCCAAATTTTCACGCGTGCTAATCAGGCTTTGGTACATAGGATAAATAGTAACTGATTTGAAACATGAAGCGGGTGGCCATGCTTCGCCCTATTCGCGGTAACAAAATTCCATATTTGGAAACAATTATTTTTTGCTGCGAACCATTCGCGATAAAAATTCCATATTTAGAAAACAACGGTATGTTTCGATGCATAAACATGCTGCGACCTATTCGAGGTAAAACCTTGCGCTCAGGTGTAAGGAGGGGCAACGGCTCGAATTCGCAGCACTGACGAAATGTGCGAGTGTTACACGTTTTAACTCCTTGATATGTTTCTGTAAGTATATAAGGCGACCGGGAGCCACAAGGACCACTAATAACATTTTTTTTTCTGTTTTCGTTTCTCTGCAGGTAGCTTATCGGCGTTCGTGTTTCAGCACACCATTACTCCATTGTCGCTACCACTAAGACTTAGCATACCGTCAGAAGGTTGGTATATGAATAACCTCCGGGTTCCGGGATCCTCCATTCTCGTACCAAGAGCTCCCCGGCTCGTCACCTTGGTGATTGGCTGATTTTGAACGTTGGTCATACGCATAAAGTGCTTTCCCCAGCGGCCAAGTAAGAAATCTCGCGCATGCGTGCCCTCCTCGTGAGTTTACCAGTCGCGGTGCTCTGGGTTCGAGAATGGGGAGGCTCCGTTTGTCTATGATTTACTCACTTGTCATAACATTCTCGTTCCCAGAGTCTTCTCCCTTTTGGCAGTTGAAGGCTCTTGCGGCAGACGAATTTCCTTTCCCAGATTCTGGGACTATTTTTTATTGTTTCCTTGGGTAACCATTGTTCAGGTAGCCAATCAGATTAGTCTTTTCATCGCCTGGCACCAGAGTCTAGTAACGGTAAGAAACCGCGAGGCTGGGGACAAGATTATCGTCTGAACAACAGAATACGGAACAATAAGAACACTATAAACTAATATTTTGTTTTCGGTTTTTCAGATTTATTGCCTGAGCAGGCCCCTGACCGAACAGATGGTTCCACGTCGCCGGGGGTGGTAACCACAGAAAGTACGCATGTTATTTCCTTGTTTGACTGCCTTGTACACGTTGCGTGTTTGTGTTTTTCATATTGTAAATAAGCGTTTACAGCTAAAATCGTTGTTAAACAATTTAGGGCAATCAAGTCCTGTCCTGTTTCGCCAAGTGCAGTCGAATGGGTTTCCATCGCGACAGAAAGCCAGAAATCTACACTAGGCAAAACAGGGCAAGGATTGGCCTGGATGGTTAGACTAGCGAACAGATAAAAATCTCAACCAAAAGGGACGATCTGAAAATGCGCAGCGCAAAACGAATTTAGCTGTAATAGAAACTGTCCCCTGGGACTATAGCCTGCTCATGACAACTTCTTGGAACTTTTTCTTGGAAGATCTTGGAAATCGCCCTACGTGTTGGGCGCAGCTGATATCTGATAGAATGCCTAATTGTTTCAAATGGCATAAAGTGGTTAATAAATCCTTTCTGTGCTGGTCCAGCTCACCTTACTTCCCTGCACTTGCAACGTCTTGAAAACTGATGCAGTAACTTCTTGGAAACCGCGTTATGTCTTTGAAATTCTTAGAACGTCTGGAAAACCCGCATAATCTCGTGCGAAAACGTGAAGTTATCACGAAGGCCGCCCTCCCCACTGGTGCCTTTAAAGTTTCGCATGCTGCGGAGGCTATTTGGACCCCTCACTGTTGGACCTCTCGCACTTCAGATCACAGCATCACCAATCGCAGGCTGCATTGTTCCATAAGTTCTATTCTGAAACCCATTTTCCCGCCTAAATCTAACGTTTCCTCGTTGTATCTAGCCGTGAAGGTGATGTTCGTGGGAGAGAGCGCAGTAGAGATGTTGTCTGGCGCCACCGCCGTCCAGCGCACCGTAGAGGACCTACTCAAATACAAGGCCACGCCCAAATTTACTACCGCCAGCTTTAAGGTCGCCAAGGAAGGCATCACGATTACTGACATTGAGCGCAAGTAAGTACCAGGGCTACTTGGTGACCCAGCTTATTACTGCACTAAAATGACCCTGTATGACACTTGCTCTCGTAGTCAACGAGGAAATAGCCTTTGCAACCACTTGTCTCGTTCGTTTCAAGGCAGAGGAGAGAGGAGGCTAGTAAGATGAAGGTCTCATCATTCTGCGTCTCCTAATTTGACTTCCCTTTGCTTGATTTATTTCAGAGTGTTTTTCAGAAAGCATTTCCCGATGACTTCTATTTTACATTGCGGTATCGATCCACTTGATCAAAGGTTAGCTATTTACATATTATACATTCATGTTTATATTGTCACTGTTCTATCTTACTCAATGTTTTGATTGATTGATTGTAAACGCATTAGCCGATTTGGTCGCCTACGGCTCGTGAGTTTCAAACTTTTCTCGTGTTTTTTCATCATCCCTCGTGCGTTTGTCACGTTATAAACCACGGAAATCCGCTCTTTATTGCTTAAGTATGTTCCCGGTTATGCGTCCCAGTCATAGATATGACTGGGACGAACTCCTTTGTTCCCACCCTCACCCCTCTGTCCCCACTGTTCTTTCACCACCCTAACCCGTCTGCCCTCGCTGATCTGTCCCTACCCCTAGGCTTCCCCGTTGTCCCCACTGCTCTGTCCCCACCCCATCCCCTCTGTCCCCCACTGCTTTGTCCCCACCTCAATCCCTGTCAATTTTGTGTGACAACATTGAAGCGTAACAACGTTGAAGCGCTCGAAAGTGGATTAACGTTTTGCATTTGGTTGCCGCTTTACTTACTTGACTATCGGTTTATTTCAGATGGGATCTGCATTTACCAAACTACAGTGGCACGTCCAGGTGAGCGAACTTTCTAACCGTGGCCATCCGTCAATCAAACTACATTTTCAGAACTACCACTTTCCAGCATCACTCGCTTTCGAACAGTGCTCTTTGAAACAAAGCCAAAACAACACAAAAATACCCTCCTTTTATGCACACTGTTGAACATTCTCTGTTAACACGACTGCATATCGATTTCAGGACATTCGGAATTGTAGTGCGCAGACTCGGCGAGGTCGGTAACGACTGCCATCTGTTCGCCGAGGTCAGCGACGACCATTCCGTCAACACTGCCATCAACCTCGTGAACAGATATATCTCCAACCCTTCCTAACTACAAGGGATAACAACGCGTCACTGGCATGGTACGCATCCCAGTTTCCCAAACAGAAGAGGGGATGTCTTCAGTCATTCCTAGTCCAGGAAGAAACTTGAAAATCAGGGAGTACAGAAATATGTGATCGGCCGCTCCAAATAAGCCACCGATTGAGCCTAAAACAGATGACTGTGGTAAATGATAAAATAGCAGGGAAACGATGCAAGCGCGAGGCTTTAGTCTGGTCGCTATGGCAACAGCCGTATGTTTGCCTCGCACTTTGAGTCGGCTAAGTTCTTCAAATAAGAGTTTCCATTCTCATTCCGAGGCCTCCTCCATTTGACGGTATGTTGGAGGTTCTGGTGGTAGACAATCGGTAGCCAATGGTTGGCTCTTTGCCAATGGTTGCCCGGGAAACCAATTGAAAACTAGGACTTCTGGCTAAATGGAGGAGGCTCTGGGAACAAGAATGCGAGAGTTGTATTTTGTCAAAGTTCGATGGCTCAATAGACCAAATCAGCTAACGGTGTTTACATCTTGTTGCCACCCAATTCAGATCACGCGATGACTCCTTTGGGTGGATACTTTTGTTAGTTCTGCACGTACACTCGTGCAAGAAAAAATTGACAATTGTAACCACCCAAAGGAATCATCACATGATCTGAATTGGTAGGCAACAAGATGTGAACACCGTTAGCCGATTAGGTATATTAGGAATTTAAAAATTATTTTGTGTATAAGCCGTTAAAATTGCATATCACCCATTATGAAAGTACAGAAAAAGGAGGTTTCGCTGGAGCATAGATGGAAGCCGTTTATTTTGCTTGACGCAAAGTCTGTCTTCTCTAATATTACGTTAACCCTTCTCCAAATAAACTGGCTTCTGGACTCAAAAAAAATGAAAGTATTCAAGCTCTCCATGATCTTGTAGGGAACTAAGATGATATTATGGTTCTCTAAAAAAACACAGAAAATAACTCATGAAATAACATGTTAACGACATTAAGTATCGTTTACTAATGTATCATAGCAACAAAGTAATATTTTTCTATGGCAACAATGCTTCATTTGCGATGGAAACACCAATAGACCGATCCCGTCTTTGATTTATTAATCCCAAACAATGGACAGTTTTTCCCAGTGGAATTCAAAACGTCCGAGCAACAAACTCGAAGATTTAAAATGAATTCTTCAACTAAGCGAACCCATATATTATGAGGCATCCTCTTACACCCTCCTGCAATCGGGGACTTTTCCATGCTCAATGTCAAATAAGCATTTTGGCTTGTATTGTACGACGTAGCAACAGTAACTAGTGATATAGAACAATGGATGCGGGATCGAATTCGAACAAGTTTTGCATGCCTGCCGATTCCCCCCGAAAATGTTCCGAACCCTTGCCGAGCTTTTTCCGAACTGCCTCGGTATCATTGCCAATGGCGCAGACGTCGATCCCGAATGAGATTCAAGGAGAGTTGGCAACCTTGTTGAAGATGGAATATGGAGGATAATTTTAGTTTGCAGCGGGCGGGCTGAATTCCCAAACCATTCAAAAAAACATTTCCAAGAATTCCCACTAATTCCGGTCCTTTTACAAATTTCCTATAAACGATCCGTCTATTATAACACTAAAAAAATTCGTATGACGACTTCTGTATTTCTCGAAAGGGGGTTTCTCTTAAATTTTTGGATAAACCAAGAATGTTTGGCTCTACCCGGTATAAGAACCTGTGTATTGTTCACGAGTTGCGTCACAAAGCTTTAGTTTAGTAGAACGAATCATGATGAAATAAGAACTGAACACAAAGGTGTCCTCTGGGAATGGTTCTTACATCGGGTTAAACCCGAATTTTTTAGGCCAGGAGACCATCAACAGGAGCCTCCATCACCTATTGGTGGTGGGGGTCCGAAGCACAGGGAGCCCATCAACAGGAGTCTCCATCACCTATTGGTGGGCGTCCGAAGCACAGGGAGCCCATCAACAGGAGTCTCCATCACCTATTGGTGGTGGGGGTCCGAAGCACAGGGAGCCCATCAACAGGAGTCTCCATCACCTATTGGTGGTGGGGTCCGAAGCACAGGGAGCCCATCAACAGGAGTCTCCGTCACCTATTGGTGGGCGTCCGAAGCACAGGGAGCCCATCAACACTATTTGTGGGTGTCCGAAGCACATGAGTAGATGAATCTATTTTTAGATTGTAGATTTTGGATCCCGTGAGAATGAGTTGTCATGGTTACAAATTATGTCCCCTCTCCCAAAACTGAAAGATGGCTGAAATCTGCGCCGTTGAATCCAACATTCTCACTGTCAATCAATTCAAACTCCACATTCTAAAAATAGTCCTGTTGATGGGCTCGTGTTGAGGCCCACATTGCTTCCTCAAATTACGTTTTTAGTTTCTTAGAATAACGGTGTACAGACTATCCCGGATGTTACTTCATGGAACATGATCTCCCGGGGAAACTCCCATATATAAAAGTCTGGGTGCTCGACCTATCTTTTAGGGTAAAATCGTAGTCTCTTTGGGACTCCAAAGGCATGCCATCACTTAGGGTGACATCTAAAGCAGTCCAAGGAGGTTTTAAAAACTTCCTTGAGTAGTCGAAAAAACACAATTCTTGTTTAGCCCTAGCTTGAACTTTATGGTGGCTAGACACCTGCTCAAGTATACACCCATCTCAGAAAAAGTTGTACCGTCACAATCGCCCGCGATGTGTCATGGGTGCAACAAAAGAGAATCATGGAAACTGTCTTTTTTAGGATAGATAACCATACTTATCACCCTGTTTATGCCAAGCGATGTATTAATAGCCCAGGTTCGAATTACGCTCCAATGCCTAAAAACAATAACCTCAAGTCGAGGCTCTCTTCTGAAATTACAGTAAATTTATTAGAACTTGGAGAAAGCCTCGATTTGAAGCTTTTGTCTTGTGAGCATTGGAGCGTAATTCGAACCCGGGCTATTGTGTACTAAGACGAAAATTTCGTTATTCTTAGTTTCATGGCGCACCGCGGGCTATAATAGGCAGTTGTGATGGTGCAACCTAGGTGTATACCACTTCCGTTTAGAATTGGCAGTTTTCACGATGTTGCGCACGCAATCTTCTGATAACTATTATATATTATTAATCAATATTGCGTGATAAAGGCCTATATAGTTTTCTCTTAGGCGTGTTTTTATTTCTTATGTCGAGCACCTCACAGACTTTTTTATATGGACGTCCCCCCTCGGGCACCATCTGTACACTATTAGAATTTACTCAAATAAAAAGAGGAAGCATTACTAGCGCAGATAAAATGTAAATCCAGAAGCTCATTGTTGAATCTATATGCATCTGGTAACCAGAAGAACTATGATATTCCTAAGGAAAAGGAGATTCCTAAAAGGTCGAAATATTTGTATTATGTACATTAAATATATATTCAGAAAATGTAGAATGCCAAAATTAAAACACCAAAACGCTCCTGTAACCAAGAGTCTTTGTATTTTTATTGTATTAAACTGCATTCTCGAACCCAGAGCTCCCCGGATCGTTTCCTCGCGGGGGAGGCTCTGGTGACAGCCACTGCAGAGAGAAAGATCTTTCAGCGCATGCTCCAACGTTCAAAACCAGCCAATCACCGAAGGCCCTCAAATGGCCGCCACCAGTGCCTCCCCAGCGAAGTGACGAGCCGGGGAGCTCTGGGTACGAGAATGATAAAACTGAGATTAAGTGATTCCTGGGCAGAGTAGATCCATTGGTCTCAGTGGTTTTACTGTCGTTGCAAGGGAAAGGGAAGGAGAAAGGAATGGCGAACACGAGGGGGAGAGTAGGGGAGCGCCATCGCTCCCTTCCCTGCTCTGCATTCTCCCCGCGTCCACCCGCCCGACCCCACCCCTCCACTTGACCTTGACGCTTGCACTGCAGGCTATTTCATGGGGAGAGACCAGTCTTGCCCCTTTGCCTCGCCCGGGGCAGTGGAACTACTGATCGCCAAACATAATGAGGCAACGCAATAGATCTGCCCTTCAGAAGACCTGGTTCTTATCGCTGGTGACTGGCAAAATGGCATGAAACTTTTTGTACCTCGCCTCTCGGCTGGCAAAATATGCCCGTTGTACTGGCAAGTTTAATCGAGTATTTGAACTTTTGCTTTGAACTTTTGCTTCTTTTTAGGCGTCTTGTTGCTGTTTTACTCACGCTGGCTAGAAAAAACTATTTCTTTACTGCTGGCAAACTTCCCTATCTTATTTCTGGATGCGAAGAAGGCCAATAACCAATACGCAGTAGCTCATATTTATACCCCTTTCCCTGAAATTTCAATCCAAGCCAGCTTTCTCCCTGGACCATCCTCAACCCCCGTCATTTGTTCCTTTTCTTTTGAGTTTTGATTCTTTCTTTTGCGCACGTTTGGTGCAGTTGGTGGAGATTAAAGGGGCACTCGCACGCTTAATATTCGTCCACCGTGGACTTAAAATAGGTAAAATTGTATACGTGAAAACACATGTACATTTGCCCGTAGTAATCAAAATAATCCTCAAGATGTATAGACAAACCTTTCAAGTGTTAGACAAATGCAATTCTAGGTTGTTTTGACCTGTTATCAAGAGGATGGAATTGGATTGCGATTTGAGCTATTTTCTTATCAGAGAAGTGGCCAGCAAGCGTGAGAGAGCCCCTACTTTCTACGCAACACGGGCTACCTGTGGTCACTGCGCCATTTTGAATTTCTTCACACACGCCGGGTCACAATGGCGAGGACGAAAACATTGTAATCCTTGATTTTGTCGTCAAAACTTCTGTTTTACAGCACTAAATTGATGAAGATCGAAAACGAAATTCGAATATGTGGATACTTTAGACAGAACGGCAACTTAGTCGGTAAACTGTTAAAATAATAAGTTGAAAATGGCTACAACTCCAGCATGGCCGTTTTGCAAGGCTGCCATGACTACAACGTTCTGGAAATTACAAAGTATAGTGACTATCGGACTTGTCGGCGGCGCTAGCAAGATCTGGCTCAAATGGCTAAACACTTTGAAGTGTCACAACCTAGAAATACTTGAGAAATATGCTGAAAACAGACCTGCTGGTGTCCCTCTTGTAACGGTCTCCAACCACCATTCATGTCTCGATGAACCGGTGTTATGGGGGATGATGCGGATGAACATCCTTTTGGATGGTCGTAGAGTTAGGTGGACTCTTGGAGCTAAAGAGCTTCTGTTTACAAAGCCTTTCCACTCATTTTTCTTCAGTAGAGGCAAGACCATCCCTGTTCTTAGAGGCGGTGGAGTTTACCAGCAAGGAATGGAGTTTGCTATTGAATTACTCAATGACGGACAGTGGGTCCATGTGTTCCCAGAGGGAAAGGTTATAGAGGATCATTCGTTGATCCGACTTAAGTGGGGTGTTGGCCGACTAATTGCTGAGGCTGATACGACGCCTTGGGTAGTACCATTCTGGCATGTTGGCATGGATGACGTTCTGCCCAATAGGTCACCTTACATTCCACAAATTATGAAGAAAGTAACAGTTCTGGTTGGAGAACCAATTAGATTTGATGACGTCCTCAGGGAATATAAGAGGAGGAAAAGCAATGCTATAGAAACTAGAAAAATTATCACAGACTTAATACAGCAGCGTTTTAAGGAACTGAAAGAAGAAGCAGAAGCCTTGCATGAAAAATGGAAAGGATAATGGATTTATCACTTTATGTGATATATAGGATGATATATTTTTATTGCACATCACTTTGCTTTTGACAGCCTTACTTTCAAATGTGCCAGTAATGTCTACTGGCATCTGCCCCACTTTACTACTCATTCTCAAATAAAAGCTGATTGAGTCACTAGAGCTACTGCTAAACTACTTCCATAGGAACCCGCTTGGAAATTCCTGCTCTACCCTCTTGGAAATACCTATGGAAGAGCCTTCTTTGGATCGCACCCCCTTCGAAAAGCCCATGGAAGAGGCATTTTTTATTGCACCTCCTCTGAAAAACCCACAGAAGAGGCTTTTTTTTATTGCATCCCCTTGGAAAAAACTACGGAAGAACCTTTTTTCTGTTTGACCCCTTGGAAAAATCTTCTGTAGGGGGAGTGCAGATATAAAATAGAATGGCCCATAGCAAAAGACTGGGGGGGGGGGGAGGGAAATGGTAAATGTGAGATTTTACAATACAAGATCAAGGCTTAAATATTCAAGATCAAAGATTGATCCTCATAAGTTCCTTGTGATTTGTCAGAAAACACAAACAAAATTGAAAGACAGCCCTCTTAAAAATCCAAGATTTCAAGAATTTTTGAGATTCTGGATTTTCAGAACAACTATTCACCACACCTTTGTAGTTTAATGTTACTCTTTGCATTTTAATGATAATTTTTTTAGGTTAGGTAAACTATAGGCTCAGTTTCCAGCCATGGTGGATATCAGAGCATCCCATCCACTATTCAATAAAATAATGGTGCCTACCCAATAAGTAGGCATTTCTTTCTGTCAGTCATACCTAGACAGGCAAGCAACTGTGTTACACAAGAAATAACATGACTGTCGTAAACCAAACACAATACAATTCTGAACAAATCGTATAGTGCTGTTCATGCTGATGCCATCCATTGTTATTAATGTGCCAAACCAGAGATTGATTGGTCCTCAGAACATTAGAATGGCAATGTTGATAAACAGTGAATAGCGCTATAGAAGTTAAAGCAAAGTAAGTGTGCATTACTCACAACACTTATCTGAAATCTGCTCTATTATGTAGTATGTACGAATGGTATTCCTTAAATATGTCGATGGAAATGGATGTTTTCTTCTACTTGATGTTGCTAGGCTGACAAACTGGCAATTGACTGAACCTTGTATTACCTTTTTTTAACTGGTTTAGACTTTGTTTTGCATCAAAAGGGCAGACTATGAAATAAAACAACAAGTTTTATCTCTAATAGCACTTTAATTTGACAAAATAAAAAGCTTCATGATACATGCAAATGTATAATATTCTTTATATATGTTATAGACATGTACAGTATGGTATTTACAGAAATAAATAGGCCACCAGAAACATCCAATTAATGAAATCACTCTATCTGCAATATACACGCATCTAAATTACAACTCTCTTCTATAAAAAAAGCACCAATTTTTGTTGACCCTCTAGGACATGATGTGACGTATATGGCCCTGCAAAGAAAGTGACAAAAGAGGCTTAAGGTTAATGTTCAAATTTGTTAGAGCGGATTTTATATGACTGTATTGAAACCAATCAAAAAGTAATTAAAACCAATTCTGAATAAAACCTATTAAAAACCTAATTACCTATAGGAGTAATTACAAAGTAATTACCAATTACTCATGACAGTCATCTGAAATCCGCTCTAGAAACCATGTCATCACTATTATTATTGATCTTACCGGCTCACCAGCACAGCAGCGAGCACACTCCACTATCAGCTGGAGTGTATGGCCTGTTGAAGTCTGAAAATGATAGATATTGTCAGTGAGATCAATGATGTGACATGTACTGTCTTTATACTACCAGTAGTACTACTCTACTCATATTCTATGACTAACTTAACAGTTTCATTGGCAAGTTAAAGGACCCCAGTCTCAACTTCCCACCCTAGATATTTGTAGCTACCCCACCCTGGAATTCCAGTAAATTACTTCATGACCACCCTGGAATTTATGTTTACCAACCTGAAATTCTATATTTTAGGAATATCCATATCCCATTCCACATGTTCTTTTCTGACTTTCCATTTAATAATAAAATTTTGCTATTTTTGAGAGGATATTCAACTTCTACTTTTTTCCCTGATTGCAGACAATAGTTTGGAAATTCTAGCCCAACACTTGAAGGGTCAAAGAAGTTAGAAATTTTACAGCACATTCTGGTTTTCAGGTAATGTCATTGAAACACATCCACATGCTCTTGACAATCCTACGCCTCCTGCAATACTGTCCTACTAAGCAGGTAAATTTTTTGCTAGTACTGTGATTTTGTGACACCCTAATTACCAAGGACGGCGGTGGATCTATTTGATTTCCAGGACTGTGTGCCCTCTGATAAGCAGGCCCATATAACTGAACATATGTATCTTGATTATTGCAGGACAATATGCCATTTGCTGTGTGAGTCCTCTTTGTTTCATTCATTTTACTACAATCCATGTCCACATCACTTGATGACAACCCTAAATCTGGCGTGCTGTTCTTGAATCTGCCAAGCTCAACCTGTTGGTTTGACATGTTTTCTAACCTGCTGTTGTCCATTGCAGGCCAGTAGTACTCAAAACCACATGGCCTTTTCTAGAAAATAACATTAATAAGCACAGTCAACTCTATTATTGCTTTGTTAACTTATTTATCACATGGTCAAGGATCTAGTTGTTCCTGTCAGTTATGGCGGAGTAAATTCGGGGTACATATATTTTCAATGACTGAGACATGAAAGCCATGTTGTTCTGTCATTTCGGCATAATGCGAGGAAGTTGGTAGGTCTATGTCTGTCACATTGTCTGGATTTTGGCCACAACTTGCCCCAAACTGTCAAACTTGTGACTGACCCTTTCCAATACCCTATTTCTGTACAGTCAGACAGAAATCCTTCTTTTCATTCAATTGTAAGAAATGTGCGGATTGGAGAAGGTCAGCTACAATCCAACAAGAAGCATCAGCCTTTGACAAAACGTCCAGTAGTTGACAAAAAAGATCAAATGAATGTGCTCACAAATTGCCTAAAGGATTTCTTACTTAATCTTCTAGTCAAACTTTTATAAAGCTGTCAGACAAAAACTTAACAGCAACCTTAAATTAATCTTAATACAATGTTGAATGGACAGAGTCACTAGTGAACGATTTTATACGAAGCAGATATGCCCAAAGCTTAAAAGTTGACAATCGAATCAACTTTTTACACCCTTACAATTTGATGAATGGATTGACTCTCCGATCCCGGCGAAGCGGTCCTTTTCCTTCGAAACTGTTCGCATTGCATCGATGAGCATTCCACTGCATCCATTTGAACACCAAATGCTCTTTAAAGTTTAAAACTTCGACAAAATATCCGTGCAATATAGATGGAAACCTGAAACCACATGCACAAGAAGAAGCTACAACGGATTGGATTCGAAAAGCCAAACTTAGAGCGCGAAATCTTCCACGGGGGGTAGGGGCGGGATAGGCTGTTATAAAAAAGAAAAAGGTAAAATACTTGCTCCATGCACATATACCTGATTTTGTATAAGAACTATGAAAAGCTCAACTCATTCTGCTATGACATGAGTGTAAATATTGATAAAACTTCAGACAATAAATTATTTTTGCTGTGTCAATGATTCTATCCCTACCCCACAGAAATAGAATGTAACTCTCTGGGAACTGGTGCCTAGTAGTGCAAGTCCTCCCGCGGTCTCCCAGTTCGCGGGGTTTCGCAGCGTTTCGAATGTGTGATCCGAACTCGACCAAAAAAAACTCCCTTTCTTGCTCCATAATTCTTTAAAATGACAAAGGGACCCGGTAGAGGACGAGGAATGTTAATGTTGGAGACGTGGAGACCTTGCAGAAGGCCAGGACAAGCGAGAGATCCAAGTGTTAAGCCAGTGCCTCTATCAGAGCTGATCGGTGGAGCAACCAAGGCGACAACTCCAATGCCAAGCGAGACCAAACCAGCGAATGCTCAGAATGGTGCTTTAGTAGACGGTTTGTGTTAATTTATGTTCGCCTTTGCCTTTGTAATAGTGTGAGGGGAGCTGGTGAATGATTTGGACGATCAATTTCCTAAATAAACCCGGTTTTTACTGTTGACAATCGAGGATAAGATCACGTGCTCCTTTTCACACATTTTTGGCCATGACGCCAGCTGAAGCTTTCACTAGTATTAGGCTTCTAGTAAGTTTTTTTTATATCTACATGATCATTAAGCTTAGAGCGGATTTCAAATGACTGCAGTGAAACCCATCGCAAAGTGATTACAGCAATTCTAATTAAAATCTATAGGAGTGATTTGCTAGTGATTATCTTTAATTTAAATAATTGCTCTTAGCATAATACTAATATTGCAATGGGGTCAGCGTGACCCACTAACAACTAACAACGTGACCCATTATCAATAACTCATCTAAAATCCGCTCTATAGTAAAACTTGCCGGAGGGCTGCAAGGGTTGGCATGTAATGGGCTATTGCATTAAATATCCGTACCCAGGGAGTTGATAACACACCTTGTCCAGGGGGTTTGGGCCTTGACCTTGAAATGTCCATGGGTATGTCCGTAGGCTTGAAAATAACTAGATTCTATTGAAAAGTTTTTTTTTTGCTGCCATATAGGAAAGGGTTTCAATATTGCGCTAAGTTTTAGAGCTTTTGACACATATTTAACACAAGCATTTTTGTAAGATTTATAAGAAAGGGGTACCTTTTTCATTATTTTACTATATAAAAGGGTAAGGGGTCCAGAGTCTGGGCAGAGCATCCCCATACAAAATCTTTTGAAGTGGGGGGTCACTTTTCAACACCCTTCCATGGTGGGGTTGGTGTGTGTGTGGGTATTTTCTGGAACCACATATTGAAAAAAAAACTGATTTATTGTACATGGTGTCTTTTGCACAGTCAAGTGATTTTAATAATAAGTATCATTTTTGCTGCAGTCCCTTCTTTGTTGATGTGGGTCACTTTTTTTCACTGATTTTCACCAAAAAGGGACTGCAAGTAGCCTGTGACAGGTTCATAACAAATTTGATTTTACCAATAGGAGCCCCAGTACCACCAACAATAACAGGCAATGAGCCAGTGAAGCTTGTAGCCAAATATAACTTCAAACGCAACCCAGACAGTCCTGGTGGGTTTGAGGAGATGGAATTAACAGCTGGGGAAAGACTGGAGTTTATTGAACCTCACCCTTTAAACCCATTTTGGTGGAAAACCAAGAAGGAAGGCTCAGACAAGGAAGCATATGCCCCTGCTACATACGTTATGGTATGTAGAAAGCCTGCAAAAAGTTCACGGCCTGCCATATTTTTATTGGTAACTAGCTGGAGATGAGTCTGTACTTTGCCTCCTATAATTTTGTTTAAGTATGTTTATTAGATATACATTGGTTTTTACTCAGTGCAGTTGGTCACAACAACAAAAATAAAAAAGACGACATGGGAAACTAGAAAGGATCCCTAGCATTCCAGGGAAAAACATTTGACCTGAACAAAGTTATGGGAAGCAATGCACAAATGTCGCCCCAATTTTTAAGGGGAGGAAAACAGGCAATCGGTAACTACTAGGTCAGTGCTGATGGTTGCTCAGAGCATTTCAACAGTATTATTCTCACAGGAGAATTTGCAAAAATCAGAATAAAGAATGATGAAATCAAACTACTATACCATGTCAGTTGTATGTTTCCATTTGCAGTGAAAAGCTCTCCAATAAATGTCATATCCATTATCTTACAATGGGAACTAAAGACTTTTCCACTGGTTGAGTCCATTAATTATTTTTTCAGAATTTCTCAGTGCCATATTCATGTAGCTCTCTTTTATTGTAATTTTCCAGGTCCTTGAAACAAAACTTGATAGCCTTCCCTGGTTAGAAGACATGAAGGCTGCCAAAGCCAAACGACAAGCAGGGGAAGAGAAAGAAAGGAGTAGCCCATTTGGAAAGGCTCCTCCTGCTACCTTTAAACCTTATGTTTCAGGTAATGAACAGCCATTCTCTTTCATTGTTTTGCCTTATTCTCTAATGCACCCCATTGTTTAATACAATGCCTTGCATAGAATTATCAGTGTATTGGACAATGCTCACCATCTTATGGGCCCAGGTATCATCAGGACAACTGAAAGCAAATCAAAAATTGCTTACAAAGAAGTATATGTATTTGGCTTAAAAACTACATCCTTCTTGTTCTTTGCTGCTCCCAAATAATGCAAATAGATATTTGGGCCTGTGATTTTATAAAAGAGAGTTGTCAAAACAGGTTTGCAAACCTACTAGTGTTATTATGGTCATTATGGTTACCACTCAAAATTGTGTGCCAATATCCAAAGTGAACATTTTTTGTTGAATTCTAATTTTGATGTCTTTTCAGCATATGGGAGGTCATCTGAAACGTCAGCAGTTCCTGCTAGCAATAATACTGTGAGGTGTGTGATAAAAGCCTGAATGGCCCCAAGCCTTACCAAGCACACATGGTTAGCAAGGCTCATAAAGATGAAGTAGAAGCAGCATCATACAGATGACTGGAAGCTCTTGGATTTTATAGATATTGATAGTAACTTTATTTAATAGTTTTTTTGATCGTTAATCAGGGAGCAGTCAGTCATGGCTGCAAAGCACCCATTTTTACATAGAAATGAAATTTGTTTGTTTTGAGTTAGCAATTTCTTGCTAGAACTGGAAAATGTTACAGAAATGCATGTGAGACTAGAAGTGGAGCTCGATGACATTTTGAGGACAATGGTCTTGATTTCTTAGGGTATTATTATTTGCAATCTGTACAAATGAACTGACCGACTGCAAATGCAGAGATAGAGTTGTGTTAGAAAAGTTAGCAGCTAGAGAGAACGCCAAATGCATGCCTATTAAACAGTTAGTTCACAAATTGGTAGCATCAATGCAGCAACTGATGATAAAAATGTGGAAGCTTTGACAGCTGTGTTGATATTGCCACTAAGTTAAAGCAGTTTGACTTAAATGAAGGCAACTGAGTGTGGTGTGGTAAGGGAAACAATTGACAAGCTTGTATGCTTTGGCTCATTTTCAGTATTAGACAGGGGCGTAGCTACCAATACGCAAAGTATGCAACTGTGCACTAAAATTTTCACTTTGTTATACCTTTTCTGATGTTTTTCTGATGATGTTGTCTATCAAACTACTTTCTTGCATACAGTACCTTACAAAAAAGCTCTAGCTACGCCCCTGTTAGACGACAAAGCTTAAGGGTCTGAGATATAAATGGTAATGGAGATATTTATGAAAAGAAGCCTGTATTGTAAGTCATCTTTTAAATAAAGTTTGACTGATGTAATTGAGAATAAGTTCCAAATGAAATGCTTCCTTGTACTGTAGTTGTGTCAGCAATTGATCCAGAAATTTTGAAACAGGGTAGTGCCATGAAATTATAGAGAAAAGAGAGCCTCTCTGTCATGCTGACTGTTGGAGGCTCTGGTGCCACAGGGGAGGGGGGGGGGGGAGGGAGGGGAGGGGCTGGTAGGGCTATAGCCCTATCACTTTTCCAGAGATTGTCATACATTTCTTGTATTTAGCCCTACCACTTTGTGATACATTCATCCTTATCAGCCCCACAACTTGAACGCGTGCTCCGCGGCCCTTGTGCCAGACAAAACATCTTGGATATCCATCTTTTCCATATATGTTGACTGTCTTTGTCGGTTAGGCGAATTACAAAATGGAGAGTGGGAATATCGGCCAATCAGAATTGGCCTATGATTGTTTGGCGCCAGAACCTAAGACAACCGGTAGGGAACTCTCCTACCTGTTTTGGGTTTCAGGATTCCTGTGGTGCACAAATAGGACTCCTATAAACCGAAAACAAAACACTTCCAAGGAGATGTTTTAAAAAGAGCTTCAAAAATAATAAATTCTGAAACAAACGCATAAAAACTTAAAGCCGATTTAGACTGTACGATTTTCGCCTACAACCATCGTATGGGCCCGGCGTAATCAATCGAACGTTCGGTAATCGAACTCAATCGAATACCAATCGTTCGATTGATTTTCGACTTGTTCGGCAATCGAACACAATCGAACTCACAGCAAAATCTTCACAATCGAACAAAATCGAACGTTCGGAAATCGAACTTTAAACATACTTAGATTTTTCTCCCTAAAGGTACCAAATTGGGTAGTGGTTTTATCTGATTTTGACTCCAAAAAGGTACCTACAAGTCCGAATATAGTGCAGAATTTTTAAAAGACCTGAGCTACTAGACGTTTGAAGCTACAATAGCCTGTAAAAGATTATGTGCTGAGACAGTACACCAAATGTTTCACTCCAAAATATGCTACCCTAACTAGCAGAGACTTTTCCTCGGTAACTCGCTCTTTCGTTTTGTTGCTAGCGCTCGCGGTTTTGCTGTCGTGCGTTTTCATTTGTTATCTCGCCCCCGGCCAAAACAACTACGCGAATGTGTGACACGTGACTAACTTTGTAAAATTTTAAAAGACTGGACAGAAGAAAGCACTCATGCTCGCAGGTTACAATGTGGTAAAACATGTTTCTTTTTTACCCCCAAAATGTACCAGAGGGTCCTAAAAATTACATGAACCAAAAACATCCCCTCCCCAAAGGTTTGGGAGTCCCCGTCTTTCTCCGGGAAATCCTGTCACACATTATTCATAATTACCGAACAAAATCGAACAATCCAATCTGTTCGATTGGTTGGTGTTCGATTTTGTTCGAAAATCGAACTCACAGCAAAGCTCGCGTTCGATTTTGTTCGAGTGCCGAACAAATCGAACGATTGGTGTTCGATTGCGTTCGATTGATTTTTTGTTCGGATTTGTTCGATTGATTACGCCGGGTATGGGACATGCTTGCGACATGACTTAGCTCGTAAGCGCATGTCGTAGAGGAGTTGTAGGGCTGATTTAGACTTTGCGATTCGAGTCGTATGCTGATGCGAGCATATCGCATGCGATGATTGTAGGCGGAAATCGTACAGTCTAAATCGGCCTTTAGAATACGGAATAAGGACTTAGATAGCGGCAAAACTCGGAAAACCCGAAGCGTGTGCTCGTGACATTTCCGTGAAGTGGTCGGCGTTACGACGTGTCGCGTTCGCGCGGTTTACACACGACCTAAGTATGTCAATCAGAAAGAAGCGAGAGTCAGAGATGCGTTGGACATTCAAATGAAAGCCAAATAACTTGAACACGTCTGCTACGACACCAAGTCTTCGGTGCTCTTCGATATGTATAATATTATTTGGACCCGATGAAACTGCATTTAAAACCTTGTGCGCTTCCAGAAAGACAAAATTATGCCTTCGACAACATGGCGTCCGAACCCCAACGCCAAACCGTTCATACCAAGTTCTGCATTTTATAGCATTAGTATTCCCTGCAAACGAACTCCTCTTCGGGTACAGAAAAAAGGGATATTTGGACGTATGATTCAATGGCTTCTTGTGGTTGTTTTATGCATTACGGTTGTTATAAATATTGTTTTTATTTTGGATACAACGTCGAAGTTCAGAGAGGGTGCAAGTTCGACGGCGATTTCAAATAGCACTCCGCTTCGACAAAAAGGTGAGATTTTTAAAAGTTTAGTCTAGAGTTTAAGTGATATTGCTAGTCTACTAAATACTTCAGTACAAGAAATCCACTTTCCATGATTCTTATTACTGGTTATAATATTTGCTAACACCCTACATACCATTCCATTAACTTAATAAGACTATCTTAATAGAACACTTTTTGAGAGTACCATAAATAATTTAGATTTTAACTTACTTCAGAATCTCAATGATAGATTTAAATAGATAGAAAAAGTCCTGCTTCATGGAATATTTTTTTGCAGATAGATCCCTCACAATTTTTATTTTGTTTACATTTAATGGTTACCTGTGTTAACAGTGTGGGGCATCCATAGCTGGCATCAGTATTTTAGATTTGATTTCAAATGCAATGGCAGTAGAGCACAACTGTTCAAGACTTTTAAAAAGTTGCAGATATGCCACAGTGGTAGTGAAGAGGAATGGCTACAACCATACCACTTTTATTTATTTTCCAAATTAAACTTTTTCCATTAGTTTGATATTTTTGAATGAAAATTGTATGATTCCTGAAAAATCCATGCCCTCCTTACAGAAGGGATTGGAAATTCCAGAGGGGTAGGGGGCTCAATTTTCCTTTTATTCTTTATAGGGAGGGGTGGCTGGGGGTCATATCCCAAACCCTGTGGGAGGGGTATGCATGATTTCTGGAATCACACATTGTACAATCACTTCTTATATTTTTTAATCTAGTTATTAGCCAAATAGATAACCTGAATTATTAATGTCATTCCTATAAATGTTTTTATTTTATTTTGTTATTTCCTTTCAGTTCATATAGGTTCACAAGATCAAGCACAAAAGATTCATATCAAAGTATTAGCTAGTAAAGAATCAGCAGTTATAACTGTGGATGGGACAAAGGTTTGTATGACCAGAGTATATGCCTAGTATATACTTAGTTCAGAGTATATGCCTTTATCATGTTAATATTGATTGATAATATCTAATAGTTATCAGAAAATGGAACCCAGTATTCGAATCTACACATCCATTTAGTAAAATAGCCAAGTGTGGTAAAGATTGCTTAAATACCTCAGCCAATTTTCAAGTAGTTCTTCTGAAACTTTGCAGTTTTATTAATATGGATGTGTAGAATTGATTACCGGGTTTCATTTCCTGACAACAAACAGGCCTGAAATAGCCTGAATTTCAGCTGTCCATCACTCGCACTCACTTTGTGAGAGGAGACTTCTGAATTCCCCACAAGATTTTCTTAGCCAATATATAATCACTGGTCCAAAGACGACCAGTAGAATCTGACCTCTTCAGTAACACATTACTATACTAACAGGTAGAGTTTCAATTGCGCCATTGAAATTTGAACCCACAGGTTCCTGTTTTATATCATGTGATGATCAAACAATTGACATGTGACAAAGCACTGACTGTTTAAGTGGCTGAAAAACATCAAGCCTAGGTCATGTGACAACTTTTTAGTCGTCATGTGATAGAAATTTGCTTGGCAGTAATTGCTTGATGTAATGTATGGGAGAATCTTGTGGTGAATTTAGATGTCTCCTCTTACAAAGGGAGATACGATTGAAAGCAAAGCAGCTAAAATTCAGGCTGCAGCATGTCCACTTGAGAAAATCTTGCATAGGGCATGACAGATATTATTGTTAAACAGGCTTGCCTACAACATTTTTCATACATACAATACATACATACAATCAAAATTTTATCAGATTGAATTTCCTTCCATAGCAGGGTATTGGGGGAGTATCATAATCCCCTTCCTCTGCCAATCCTCAAAACTCCAAAACCCAGAGATTGTGTTTCAAAAACAACAACTGTATGAGCAAATCACAAGAAATTTACTCTGGAGATTTGCAGTAAATATATGGAAAGGTTCAATTTTTTTCCTGGGAGACTGAGGGTAAAAAACGGGAGTCTCCTGTGTAAAGCAGGAGAGTTGGCAGGTATGGTTATGGATAATTTCTGGAATCACACATTACACAATAAAGTCTGCTAATTAATTAATTTATTGGAAATATCCTGATTCCCAATCTATTTTTCTGTTGGTA
This sequence comes from Scolanthus callimorphus, assembly GCA_033964015.1. Taxonomy (NCBI): domain Eukaryota; kingdom Metazoa; phylum Cnidaria; class Anthozoa; order Actiniaria; family Edwardsiidae; genus Scolanthus; species Scolanthus callimorphus. Next base: position 6,984,282 of record CM066914.1, read on the forward strand.
AACAATATGTTCTCACTTTCTGCATTTCCTAAGTTTTCCTTTAATTTGTGTAGGTATTAGAAGCCACAGGCGGTGATAATGGAAGGGGAATTAATGTAGTTGTCTTGAATCAGGGAACTGGTGCTGTCATGGCAACCAGATCCTTTGATACTTATGCTTCTAAGGATGATGCAGAGTCTCTAGTTCTATTTGTTAACATGGTATCCAATGGGAGAATTCTTTGTTTTGCCACTAAGGTAAGTGTATTTCATATGACACATTAGACCAGATTTCACATGACTGTTTTAAGGCCGTTTACACTTGCAATTTTTGTTGCATTTGTCGTAGCGATTTTTCTCACGTGAGTTGTAATTCCAACTCTCTAGTGTAAATGAGATGCAAGCCAGATGTGATTTCTGTGCTCTCTTTTCTTCAAATTGCATCAAGTTGCAAAGAGTTTTGAACATGTTTGAAATCTCCATGACATCACGTGACAAAATTCGAGTTGCACCTAATTTACATTAGTGATTTTGAGTTGATGCATACATGCGAGAAAAATCACCATGACTTGTGCCACAAAAATTGTAGCAAATCTGGCATCTGCTTTGTCTGGTCAAGTTTGTATCTTACTTAATCCTGCTTAGATTTAATGTTCTACAATTAATGCCACTTAATGAATAATCACTAACTGGTGACATTTACCTTTCAGGATGATGCTTCAATGTCACTTAAGAAGACAACAAGGAATATAATAAAGATCCTGGGCAGTGAAAACATTGATCGCCTAGGCTGGCGAGACAACTTTGCATTTGTAGTAAAAAAGAATGGGAAAATTTATGCAGAAGGATTTCGTAAATCAGATAATTTTGGTACCTGGGCTGATCCTGTTTCTGTGGATGTTGCTGTCCCTTTGGCATCAGAGCAGAGTAGTGAATGTAAATGGGAGGATACTGAAGTCAACAGACGTCGCAAAGACTTTTGTAATAAATATGAGGGATATGGAAGCATTTGCAGCTGTAAGTATTCCCTGTGAGCAGAGGCTACTTTTTATCTCTTTGCATTTCTTCTTGTTTTCATGGACATTGCTCAGGCTCAGGCCTGAAAATTACTGAACACGGTATTCTCATGAAAATTACTGAATACTGTATTCTCATTATTTGTTCTGTAGGTACCAATCCAGCTGCAATCGACATCAAATCTGATCCTCTACCAGGAAACAAGCTCATGGAGCTTCCTGTTGCCATCATTGCTAGCAACAGACCTCACTACCTATATCGCATGATACGCTCCATGCTGTCCGCAAATGGGGCACACCCTACTATGGTGACTGTATTTATTGATGGGTATTTTGAGGAGCCTTTAGCTGTAGCCAAGCTATTTGGCATCAGGGGAATTCAGCATACTCCAATAAGCAGTAAAAATGCCAGAATATCTCAGGTGAACATACCGATGTTGGTTCATGTTGCTGTTTAGTTTAAACCAATACTTTTTACTGCTGCAGAAGAGAGTTTAAAAAAAAGGCAGGTCGAAAGGTCCCCATAAACAGGCCTTGAAATGTGGGTTGTCTGTGTCTGTATTCTCAGTTTACAACTTGGAAATTTCACAGACCCATTCATGACCATTGCCATACTCTGGCTGTTACTATTCCAGTGATATTTCCTGCTTGTCAAAAGTAACCCCTTGTAGGTCCCAAAATGTGCAAATAATATCTTGTTGCTACAAATACAATGAAATAGTTATAGTACTTTAGTTATCGTGTGTACAGCCATAACATTGTTCAAGAATAAATGTATGTCTCCAGTTCCAGATAAGTAATGTCTTCTTTCCCATTTTTATTTTTGTGGAACAGAGAGCAGCTCTACACAGGCTAGAGAAATAACATTTTTGATTACAAAATTAAAATAATAAGTTGTTTTTATCCCATTCCAGATACCTACTGATCTATATATTGTGCACATTTATGTTTTAGCACTATAAAGCAAGCCTGACCACAACCTTTAACCTTTACCCTCAAGCCAAGTATATGATCATCTTAGAGGAAGACCTGGACATCTCTCCAGATCTGTTCAACTACTTCCAACAGCTGCTTCCACTTATGGATGAGGATGACAGCATCTATTGTGTCTCGGCATGGAATGACCAGGTAGATGGGGGCTCTCTCACAAATAACTCAGTCTACAGGTTGGAGATGTTTCATTTAGCCTGCATTGTCTGCTAAAGTACTAAACTATGGTTGCATCTATGAAATAATGTTATCTTGCCTGACCCTAAACAGATCTACATAGAGAATCTACAGGTTTAAGCACAGTTGACAGGGGGGCAGGGGGAGGGCAAGGGGGCCATGCCCCCCTCCTCCTTTTTCAGGAGAATTTCCCATGCATTTACTGCATTTGCTGAAGGAAATGCACAATTTTTGGTCCCCATATTTGAACTATACACCCCCCCATCCCCTTTATGATATTTCTGGATCCACCACCTGGCGCAGTCACCTAAGTTCTTCTCCTTGCACAATGAAGAAATATTTCCTCTTGAGAATCACTACCAAGATCTGAGTAGTGATCTGCACATATTATTTCAACTAAGATTTCTTTCAGCTTGCAAAGTAGGCTAGGGCACTTTCCATATCAAGGGTGCTGGCTATACCTCTTTGATGTGAAAATTAAGTCTCCAATTAAGTATTAATTTTTAGGGGTTTGGTATTCAAAGAAAATCATTGCCATTGTATAAAAACAGTGTTTTTAGGGAATACCACTGCACAAGCAAAGGAACCATTCTGTATTTTGAGGCACATTTTAGGGCCGTTTTTCACTATTTGTTTTTTACTCAATAATCAGGATCCCACATTGTTTACCTGGAACACCACCTCACGGGACTGGACATTTTAATATTATGGAAAGGATTTTCTTCTTTATTAATAGAGGAATGTTCAAACATACTGTGCCAGACACCCCCACAAACCTTAAACTAAGGCATTTTTTAAGTATAAAATCATGCTGTGAGTTAATTTAATATCTGGGTTTACAGATAAGCACTTTATATGCAATTTACAGTATTTGCAAACATTTGGTAGGTTAGTATGATTATCTAAAACACTAATGTGTCCTTGTGTTATGGCTGATGGAGACCTGATGGCTCTAAGCAAAAGATATGATTAGTAACGCTATCAAAATTGTATTATCTAAATCATGACAACTGACTCCAGAAATTCTGGGTGCAGTTGACACAAACACCATTAGTGGTGACCCACCTGCAATGCCATTATAACTTGCATAACATGGTAAATGTTATGCAAACATGTAAAATAACACAAAATTAGAGACTGTAAAAAATTCATGATATTGGTTCGTGAAATTTAGGGTGGAATTCCTGTTTCATATAATGAATGTCCTTCCAATTACATAACAAATATTAATTATTTATAATAAACATTTTGTTTTCTGATATTTGAAACATTTTCCAAAACATACCCCCACCATATAGGGGATCTGAAATTGTGTAGAGGTGACTGTATTGGACATCCCAGAGGGGTCGGGTTCATTTGGCCATTAAGCCGGCTTTTCACTAGTGAAGAAAGCGAAGACGGAGACGGAATCGGAGAGGCTTTCGTTCGTGTGAAAATCAAAGAAAAGCGGGCTTAAATATGTAAATTCCCTCTGTGGTACAGTTATGGAACTTTCTGATGGAATTACACATGCAATTTTTTGTGGGTTCAGCTTGTATGGCCGTAGTAACCTCAAACATACCCCTTATTGATAGCCAATAGCATTTGTGCATTGAATCATTGTGATTTTGTTGTCATTTTATTTCTCTTAGGGGTACGATCACACTGTAGGAGACAAGGCAATGCTTTATAGAGTTGAGACTATGCCCGGTCTGGGGTGGTAAGTGAGTTCCATCATAGAATATGTAGAAAATACTGATACAGCTATTTTAATAAACGTTGTCGGTCTTGTGAGCGCTGAATTCTACGCGCCCAGACCGAAAAGCAGCACGGGTAGAAACTAAATATCCTATTTTGATGACACCTCGCTGGTCTGAGTGCAAAATTCTACGAAAGAGAGCTTTGTTTCAAGCTAGTAATGTCTCGAGTAGTTCATTAGCATCGTACTCAAGCAGTGTGCCGATTGAAGACCTACGGCTTCCGACAACGTTTTTTGAAATAGCTGTATACCAGAGCTGGAAAGTGCTTGAAATGAAATAGACCCCATGAAATACGTGCACCATAGTGAAATATTTCTAAATGATATTTTTAGGGTCCTAAAACGTAAAATGTACAAAGAAGAGCTTGAGCCCAGATGGCCGACGCCCGACAAGTTTTGGGACTGGGATATGTGGATGCGTCTGCCGGAGATGCGTAAGGGTCGAGAGTGCGTCATCCCCGATATCTCACGCACGTATCACTTTGGCACCAAGGGACTCAATATGCACCCACTTTTCCAAGAACTCTACTTTAAAAAGCACGCGCTCAACACGGAGCCTAACGTGAAGCTGGACGTACAGCTCGCCAAGAAAGATAACTACGAGAAAGAGATTGAAAGACTTTTAAGGTAAACCATAGGCGTTTTTTTTTTTTTGGGGGGGGGGGCCTTTTTCGATAGATTTCACCATACATTTGCTGTATTTGCAAGAGCAAGGTAACAACTTTGGCCTCCATTTTTTTACTTTGGTTCCCCCTTTCTGGAGATGCTGGATCCGCCCCTGTAAAACTGTCATGGAATGGTTGATTCCAGATTTAATGAACGAAATTTGATGTGTTGTGCTATCGACGTGCTGAAATATAACCATTATCCTATTTGATTTTGCAGTACATCGTCTGATTTAGTACCACAATCGTATGTTTCAGTTTCTGGGTTGGTTTGATTGTTTTTTCTTTTGCTTGTTCGTTTGTCTTTTGGAAGATGGTGCAAACTCTCTCCGTCCGCCCCGCTAGCTATATAGCCCCTGAGCCGATTCCATATGACTGATAAGGTATGGAACACGGTACGCTCACGACACGGCACAGAACATTCAGCCAATCACATCGCACGAAATTACTGTTTAACCAATCAAACTGCTTAGACGTAGACTGCTAGCATCCCCTACTTTGGCGCGTCCCTAGAGAAGCGCGCGAACCGTGAAGCGCCGAAGGCGCGAGTCCAAAGGAGGGGCTGCTAGCAGTCTAGCTTAGACACTGCAAGGTACAATACTGTTACGGCCTAGCGTGCGATTCGGCTGTCCAGTGGATTTTTTCGGATATTGATTTTTTTGGGCGCGCGGGATTCCTGTGTCCCTCCCCCCGCGACACAGGAATCCCGCGTGCCAAAAAAAGTCAATACGGCACGCAGGACTAATTGTTTATGTGCGCCCTTTCCCCACAGTTCCGCCCAAGTTCTGGATCACAGCAAGAACCCCTGTGACAATGCGGACTTTGTTCCCGCCGAGCCCAAGAGGCAGACCTACGTGTTCTACATGCGTATGGACCACGCCACGGACTGGACCACGTGGAAAAGCGTCTCCAAGTGTTTCCACATTTGGGATCTAGACGTCCGTGGTTACCATAAGAGTTTGTGGAGATTTTGGTATAAAGACAGTCACATAATGATAGTAGGCTCGCCCGCGTCACCCTACGCAAAACACAAACCAGACAACGTCACGCCCATTTATATTCCCAAGAAAGAGGCCAAAACGCCAGGAGCATAGAGTATTTTATTAGTATTTTTAATAGGTGGGCTTCTAGGCAGTTTTCAATTTAAAATTTTAAAACTGCAGATCACTCCAAGGGCTGATTTTCAGTCTGTCAAATGTTTCACTCACGACCCCTGTAATAAACCTATTCAGCTTGGGCGTGGTGTTTTCCCATTTCAGATCACGTGGCATTCCCATGAGTATCCGTTCTCTCTTCTAATGCGACGCACCGGCGGAGGATATATGAATATGGGATTATTCAAATTAACCTGAAATGGGAAAAGATTACGCACTGAGGTCTATACCCCTGGGTTTTCGAGGATGCGAGTTAGCCTCGATTTAATCTCGCACACCCACTATCAAAATGAACAAAAAAGAAAATATTTTCAAAACTGTAGGATCAGTTGCTCTCGGCTGGCCCCAGACAAGTCAAGGCTTTCTCACTAAATTTCTTGTGGTGCAGTTTTAGGCACCCGAAGCTGGTGCGAAGCCAGCACATGGGAAGGGGGCCAGGCTCACCAAATACCGGAAATATACAATGACTGACTATTTTGTCAATCAATCAACAATCAATGGCAATCAACAACTTTATTAAAACGTCAAAACTACTAGCTTGCCACAAGCGGCATACTAATTGGGGACACTCTACATGTTAAAGAATGAGTATATATAAAATACCTACTGTAAACGTACAAGAACTAATATAAAGTATCTAAATATTCGCGCTAAAATGTGAATAGATGTTTACGTTAATGTTCATTACTATGTTTTTCGTCCCAAAAGGAGGGATCGACGAAATTCCTCGCGGCACGTTTCTCTGACTCTATAGCTACGCCCTGCAAAAGTACTTACATATTATGTGAGTCTTGCATGAGCGCTGGCTAAATAAGGCGACAATGTTGCGACGCATGTTTTCAAGATGTTTCCCCCCGTTTAGTCACTCGAGGCAGCAATTTTGTGGCATGATTATTTTTTTTCTAATTTTCCTCATCTTGTTCAACAATGTTCCCTCGTTTAGCAACTTCAGAGGTAACATTGCTACCCTCCTTATTTGCCAGAAATCAGAGACATAGCAATGTTTTAACCAGTTGGAAATGATTTTCACGAATATAGAGTCTATACTTCAATACCTTGGACGGAAACTCTGAGCTGTGTATCCACTCCGGTAACATTGTTGCTGCAACTTTTGATCCTCAAGTTATTCGTTTTCTTGTCTTCCCTGCTGATTTGAATAGCCCAGAACTTCCTATTCGTGGATATTTAAAGTGTTAACGTTACAAAAAAGAAGTTTTTGATTTCGTTTAAACCCTCAAATCGCGAAAAATCACCCGAAAAGTTTAGCTGGGGATGGCGGCTTCTCCCCAAAACTTTTCATTGTTTTTCACGCACCCGAGTTTATCGGGTGCGCGAAAAATTTGGATAAAAACTAACGTAACATTTTTCGGGCCCGAGTGTTCTAAAAACGGGCCCCCGGACTTTCACACCGTGATGTTTCTCTCAGCAGTAGTCTGACTGTGAAGTAATCCTTAGCTAATCCTAGAACTGGAGACTCCAGCTGTTGTCTCAAAAGCTATACTAGGGGGTGGGGTCTTGATACGTTCTAAGTATATATCAAAGTCACACCATTCTTCACACCTTTCTTCGGGACCATTGCTGAGGAAACGTGTTTTGATCTCACCCAGTAAAACTGCTGTTTGGTGAGCTGGTTGTATTGAGCATGATAAAAACTATGGAAGTTCGGATAAGCTCCAAGTGGTACCTTGGACCATAAGAGAGCTTAAAACAGTTTAAAATTTTCACTCGTACAAAATAGTTTGATCATGGTAGTAATATATTCAAAATCAGAATAGAAATTAGCCCCTCCCGTTTAGGGAGACTATATAAACTTTCCTAATAAAAAATAATGAGAATATAGCAATAAATGATATTGTATTTAGTCTAGAGTAAGACGTTTTATACATGTATTTATTGTCTTTTTTGTATCCATATATCGCCTGTTCCCCTTTTGTTTCTTGTGTAGCCGGGCTACCACTCGAGTTGGAAGCGACCCATCGAATTCCGTACGAGAAAAATATCCTATCAAGACCGTAATTTCGCAACATCGCAAAGCGAGGCAACGCAAATCCCTCGTGAAAGAGCCCGTCAATCAAAAACCCAAGAACTGAAATTGTAATTTATAGAAAAGGCGAAACGTGTTGACTTTTCCGCGAGAACCTTCTTCATTCTACAATGCAAAATGACAGCACGTCTGTTTAGGCCGCGTTGATTTGCGAGATGGAATGAAATTATAGCATTGTGACGCACAAAAATCACCAAACAGATCCGCTAAAACAGATGCGAAGCTACATGTACCTGTCACTTGTTGTCAGAGGGGAGCAAGTCTAGCAAAAATCACTTAGTTTCTGTTGCTGGTCATTTTTCTATTTGACTTTTGCCCCACGAATTGCGGATTTAACTAATTTGCACTTGCTAAGGAGTTTTTAATTCTGCGGTTATGTTCTTTTCAAGAAGGTTGAAGTAAAGAAACATTATGATGTGAGGTCAAACGGCGCGAAAATCCGGAGCTAGAATTTTACATGGTGACTGCCAAAAAACATGTCACGAATGGTGGACATTTCCGCCAGTATTTTTATTCAAGAATTGTTTGAATCACCTTAAAGGTGGTCCTGTATCTTGATAAAAGCTTGCACAAAAGCTAAAACGATGTTTATTTGCTTTGTTGGCATCCAGATTCCAATTTTACGCTGAAAAAGAAAGGTCAACACAAGTGATAATCAGTACGAAAATATAGCTCGCACGTCAGCCAATCAGGAAGTCCCTTATGGGAATACCATCACGTTCTTTGTGTTTTAGCCAATCAGAAGGAGCGTTATATCGGCGAGTTCGAAGCACTCCCGCAAGGTTTTCCTTGGCAGGGGAAGTCGAGTTTCGGTGCCCGTCACACACTAAAAACTCGTGGAAGGCTTGTAAATACAAAGAACTACCACAAGACACGGCTTTTCTAGAAGAATAAGGATTATCTCATCTACCTATGGAAGCTAGCTTCCTGAATATCTAGAAATTACGGAGAAATACAAGGTTTATTGAATGGAATTAGATCGACATTTGCAAGCGTCCTCTGATGGCTATGTCACGGTCCGTGTTTTGAATATGTGATGCCCTACATTGGCAAGTACACGGATTCCTTTTTACTCCTGACTGTAATATTGGGACAGGAAACCAGCCGGGTTATCCTCAAGGGCTTATTAGCACTCGAGAGCTAGATCATTTGCAGCATTGCCGGCCCAGAAACACTGGAAAACCCAACAGAGACAAACCAAGATTTCACATCATATGTCAAGTCACTTTTATCGCGTAGCGTTCGAAGTGAACTGCTTATCTTCGTTTATTGGGATTTGCGACGATTTTAAGAGAGTGCCGTCTAATTTAAACACATATTGCCAAGATGTCTATGTCTGCTACCCGCCCTACTAGAACAGTACATAATTTTAGCATCGCCAAAACAAAGCTTCAAATTTAACAGCGTTGGATCTGGGACCAGTAAAACCAAGACAGAAGACGCGCGATTTCGAGGGTTGAACCACAAAACTGAGAGCGAATCGAGGTAAGAAATTCCGTCTTAAATGTTTGCCCAGCACTTGTAAAAACCTGCCCTCAAACCAGGTGGTGTTGAGCAATTTAGAAGACATTCATTTATTCTTGAATATTTGTCCCTCATCTTGCTGACAGAAATTCAATTTAGAAATTCTTTGAAATTTACAATTACAGAACCCATTTCAAGTCGGTGCGCCTTTCTAAATTTTATCAAAAATATTATTCAAAGGAAACCCGATGCTTATTGGAGTTCATTTTATTGGATTTGCAATCGTTGCTTTTGATTTCAAAGAAGATACGTACATTTTTCGATAATCAGATCTTTGGTTTCGTAAGAATACAACAATCAAATTCTTCATTTTTCAATCTTGCATAAAATCTTGCATAAAACAGGTGATCAAAGCGTTCACTGTAGTACCATGTAGAAAATATAGGTGTTGATAATATATTTATCGATCATAGGTTTGAAAAACTCTAGTGAGACCAAAATATAATCACCTGCTTATGGCATATTATGATAGATTTCTTTGAGAATGTTTTTGACAAGCATTCAAATTGAATTTTATTAATATTCAATTAACTGAATAATATTTTTGTAAGTACAAGCAGAGAATAATTTTAAGTACCACATAGCAAGTTTCTATTTAAAATAGAAAATGCTCACAGCTCCCAAAGGTTGCTATTGAATTGAGTAGTATATAAGAATCCTGATAAGCCATAACACTTTCATATAGTTTACATTAATTACTCCTTGTGGAAATAAAAGAATTGTAAATTGTGGTAACTTTACAAAGGAGAGATTTTTCTATTTTAGTAGAGGTCATTAATGGATACTCTTAACAACCATTCATCACCACAAGCTCATTACCAGTTTTGTTTATGTCTGGTCACAACTGAATTGGAAGTGATATGAAGCCAACAGACTAAATCAACCGAAACTATCTTAATAACACTTCTGCTTTGGCTGCCTATATGTAACTTAGATAACTTAAGGTAGCATTATATCATTTCATTGTGTTTAATAGAGTCGGCACAGCATTCAAACTGATATGAGCCTTTTTGTAGGGAGCCATAACTGTGTTAAAACCCCATAGATTTAGTCTGCTATAATTTCATCATAGCCTATGGCCAAAGCCATTACACTACTTTAAAAGTGCGTAGATACTGCAACACTGTTATGTTTCTGAGGGCCAGTTATACTGTTTCTGTAGACTATGCTTTTAAAGCAATTAGCTTTCGAGTATATTTGAAGATAGCGAGGCCTGCAGTTCAAGAGTGTAATTTGTTACAAGAATTTGCACCATTCCAATCATTGCTTTATTTTCTTTCCCACTGCATACAGAAAAATAACAGTAGTACTGCTGAAAACCACATAATAAAGCATGATTTCTTACCTAATTTTCCCATTTTTTCACTTTTCTTTCTCCTACTAAAAATGACTATGCATTTTAGTCGTTCCTACAAAATGTTGTACTTTTTTTAGGGCAGGAAAGCATTCTGAAATTTCTGTCACTAGCCATTTTATAGGGGTCTTATTCGTGATTTTGGCCTTGACTCATTTGTTTAACCTCAAATTACAGAGAATGTATGAGAAGCAATCTTTGATCATCTTGAGCTCAAATTTTTAAGCCTTGATTTTCCTGTCTCTAAAAATCTTGCATCCACCATTAACCACCCCTAGTTTATTGCAGGGGGACATTTTGAGTTAGTCTCCCATATTTCAGCATATCTTTCACTCTCCCGCATTGAGTCCAAACATAAATATCCAGTACAAATACATTTTGTGGGCCCAAAACACCCATTTCTCCTATATTTTGTTATCACGAGAATGTTAAATTATCATGATTATATTTATGAATAAAAACATAAAAAGAGAAGGAAATTATATATGACAACTGACATTCCAAAAGTGGCATGTATAGTCCTATTAATCCCCTGAGGTCGCACAAAATGTTTTAGTAATATAGGTTTGGTCAAAGTAGCTTTTTTTTTCAATGGATGAGGTTATTTGTCCATTTTATTAAAATTTTAGCACTGTCCTTTGGTCATTCAGAAATCATATGGGAAACCAATATAAATAGAGAGTTGTTTTACTTGTAAACATGCCCCCTCTGAATAAAACTGATAACAGTTCATGTTTTTGCTGATAAAAGAATATTTCATTGCCCACAAGCATAATGTATGAAAAGCCAATTTTCCTGCCTGTGTTCTAGCTTTGAGTTAATTGAAGACATGGCTTGGCACTGTTTTATATTAACCCAGTTGGAAGTGACAATGCAGCACAAAAAATCCAACTGACATTACATTATGATATAACTGAACAATGAATTCTCTCTGACTTACAGCAAGCAGATTTGCATAAGATGGATTTCTAAATCTTATTATGATTAAATAGATGTGCAGGTTCTAGCTGGGAATTTGGTTTAATGTTATTTTTTCAGATAAAAAACATAGTAAGTCTTAACAGATCTTTCATGTTATAGTTCTAAAAGCTTCAAGAAATGGTGCTTAGATTAGTGTCAAAATTTAATCATGCTCTCTCTGCATGCATAGCTTCAGCTGTCAACACCTCAGTAAATTGATTTAGTATCTTACAGTAGAGGACATGTACCTTAATTTTTTCTCCCTAATCATCCAAAATGCAAAGGTCAAGATCCACATTGGATTTCTTGCAAGGAGCTAAATTTTATGATTCACCAATTGTAACAAAATGACAAAATGGTCCTAATATGCATGACTAATGCTCAAAGGTTTTTTTTGGACCCCCAACAGACAATAATGAACTGGCCCCCATTAGATTTGTATGAGCTATGTATAGATGATGTGCTTGCAAGGTCTGCTTACAGAAGATGTAGAGTAGAGAGAGCAGTAGTCAAAATTTTATAACAGGGATCTTAGATTTTTCCTTTCTAAAGAAATATTTTTTCTTTATTTTCTGAATGAAACCTATTATGTACATCCATATGCAGTCTGTTTTTCCATCCTTTCATATAGATTATATTCCTTGCCTAAATTCAAAATTCAGATTTCCTTGCAAAACCCTCACTAGACCTTGTTTTCCTCACCTAAATGGCAGATCATGGATTCTCACTCCATTTTCAAAAAAATATGTGTGGTTCCAGAAAATATCCATTCCCTTCCCCCCCCCCCCCCCCTCCACAGAAGGGATTGGAAATTAAAGAAGGGTGGTGTGTGTGTGTGGTGGTGGTGGTGGGGCGGGTCAATTTACCTGATTTCTTCCATACAAAATACTGTATTTTCCTTTTCACATTCCAGGGGGGGGGGGGGGGAGATATTCTTTGGAACAACACAATTTTCAATATTGCTTGTCAATAATTTTTTTAAAACACCTGTCTTTTGGTGATCATGTTGAAGAGATCACATAAATGACATTATTGTTTCGAAATAACACAGCTTTGGGGGGATTAGTGTTAAGTTTGTAATGAGTACATTTTTGTTGGCGTTGTCAAGTTCCAAATGTATGGGATGGCAAATTTATTACCAGAATCAAAGGACCTCACCTGAATTATTTTAAAGTTGGCAGGTCTAAATTTTGTTATCACCAAAGAAAAAAAAATGAGAAAATCTTAATGTAATTCAAATCTTTTTAAAAAATGGAGGATTTATGCAAGTTCTATAACTGGAAACACTCAAAGTAATCTATTAATCATGCATAAAATGTATACTTCACTTGTCCATTTGATGAGAAAATATTGGTCAACTGTCTGAGGTTTGTTCTAGTTTGTTGCATACCAAAACTCAGAGTGAAATTGCTTCATAGCATTGTATAGGATCCTAACACAATGGAACAGTATTGAATTTTGTCTCAATCTTTATCTATAAAACAAGATGCACTCTGAGGCACTAATCTTCATATCCAAGGTGATTACTAGAATTGTAATCATGCATGTTATTAGTTTATGTTTTGTAAATTGTGTTGTTGATGTCAAAATATTGTTGAATAGTGGGTAACAAGACATTCATTGTGATTGTAACAATAGCAAAACATTGTATTATCTATTTTTTGTTGCATTTTTTCAGCTCTTCTTATTTATATTGTAGAAGGTGTTGAATTCTAGAAGTTGAAGGGCATAATAAACAATTCATAAGGTTAAAATTCAGAGTCTAACTACAAATATGGAACAGATAAATATTGGCTTTTAGAGCTAATCAAACGTCTTAGCATTTATATGCACTATAATTTTTCTCTTACTTGATGTTATCTCATAGATGTTCTGTTGTTGCAAAGAATTTATCATTTGCAAGTTCATTCTTGCCACTTTCATAAATTCTAACTTAGTATACAGTGATGCACTGTCATTGAAACTCCAATATGACGTGTCTTTTACACATGACATATATCCTGTGATATCCTGTGAAATTTTTGTATTTAGCTCGTAAAAAGTTAGCCTGAATTTCAGCCGTGTTTTCTTCCTACGCTCCAACGTTGCGGCAACGTTGGAGTGTAGGAAGAAAAGATGGCTGAAATTCAGGCTAGTAAAAAGTGTGCAAAAGTAAATCTTTTCTGGGATGTCTTTGTGCTATCGATGTACTGAATAATAAAACCATTATCCTGCTCGATTTTGTGAAATATTGTCTGATTTAGCCAACTCTGGACTGCATCACTCGTCAGCGTAGTATCAGATATTCTGCGCAATCTCGTAGGAAAATCGTTGAATATCTACAATGTGAATGGATTTCTGCTGAAAGTCATCTGCTATCAAGTGAGAACTTGAACCTTTTTTTCTTTTTTTCAGGGCACTTTCTTTGTTGATGAAGTTGTTAGTGCAAAAAACTTCACGTCGAAAGCTGAAATTGCACTAGCCACACCACTGGAATGGAGCAAAGAGTCCAGCGAAAACCATTCACCGACTACTGAAAATAATAATCAAGCCAAAAAACTCAGAAGGAACTCTGAGAACTTAATTGCCAACATGTCGTACAGATATAGAGACAAGCGAGAAAAGTCTGCCAGTAAGACTGACACCATTCATCACCCTCGACAATATAGTATAGGTCCTCGTTCCAAGACTATGGTTGATGAGACACCGACTTCTAGACAGAGGGCTATGAGGAAAGAGCTTGAGGAATCCCCTGGTCTAGGCCGGCGGTATGGGAGTGCACGGTATCACAGAGCCAACACCATAGATTTAGCTGCAAGTCCATCTAGTACACAAGTTTCTTCGGGTGTGTCTCGATATTCCTCTGGTAGATCTAGCCCTCTGAAGGAAACCTACAGTTCAGAACGCTATGGAATCACATCTGGATCTGGCGTGTCATCTATTTATAACAGACCCTCTTATGATACAAGCTCCTATGCGCATACAAAAAAATATACCCCAAGTACTGGTTCTTACAGTCCCCAAGTCCATCATATTGGAACGGGGTACGATTTTAAGTCTCATCTCGGAAGGGAAAGCCCTCACACTTCCAGAGATAAACCAACGTACTCTGCACTACAGTATTACTCGCCGCTTTTGAAAGAGCGCGAGAGGAAATCATCCGATTATTTAAAAGACAAAACCCGTCAGACTTCGTATTCAACGTCAGCAACTTCGTATCACGACAGGGACCGATCTTCGCCCTCACCTGATTTTATGAAAAGATACGAACCTACTTCGTCTAGAAGCAGTTCCACAAGCTCCTCACGGGGCTCCGCATCTCCTACTCGAAAAAGCTCTTACGGTAAGGATGGTAGGGTGTTCTATTTGGGAGGTTATTCGGGAAGGACCTCCCCGGAAGATTCAAGCTCGCGGGAGAGTAGTAGCTCTTATTTGGCCCGCCAGAGGACATTTGATAGTGGATTTCGCAGGGGATCGGAGCCGTTAAGCCGGGAAACAAGAGTGCCTTTTATTAGATCTTCTTCCTTAAGGGAAAGAGACTACCCCTCGAAGTACAACCAGAGGCAAGTTTCTCTGGAACGGAAACTCTCCGCACCTGCGGAAATAGCGCTGCGAGAGCATCGAAAAAGTGAAAGTGAAAGGCGCAGTCCTGTTCCTGATACTGTCCCCGAAGAGAGATCACGGAAAGGCAGCTGGTTGAAGACGCGGAAAAAGTCAACGGAATCCCATAGTGCGGAAAAATTAGCACGGAAAGCGCGGTCGGATTCCACATCTCCAGGGTCTAGCAAGAGTAGGTTCTCGCTGTCAGGGAGATCTTCTCCTTCGAGTGATAATAACGGAGCCAGTAGTTTAAGGAAGAAATTTTCTGTCCCTAGTAAGTATTTTTCCTCGTCCTCGGCAAGGGAATCGACTGGAACCCCGGAAGGTAGTAATGAGACCCTCGAAGGTGAACACGAGAAGGTCAAGAAGAAGCACTCCCTTCCAGCGAGGTTTAGTTTCAGAAAGCGAGGTTCGAGTACCGAAAGAGCAATTGCTGCTAAATCCGAATCAGCGCCTGCAACCCCAGCGCCATCTAGTCCGATTATGGACCTGGAGAAACGGCCCGTTTTACGGACACAATCGGCCGACGCGGAATCGGATAGGACATTTGCGGTCATGATCGGGAGGTTAAAATTCTGGGACAGGAAGCACAAAATGGAGGACAGATCCAGGTCGCAGTCGCCAGAGGAAGGTAGGAAGCGATCGGAGTCTTCCCCCGCGGAGGTAGATGTTGAGCCTCCCGAGAGACCCCCACCTCCCTCAGAATCTGCGCTGTTTGGGTATTCCACACTTCCACCGACCTCAAAGAGAAGTCTAGCGAAGGCAAAATCATTTGACAGCGGTCAAGATAGTTATGGAGTGGTTACAGAAGCTGACAGAGAGATTCTGACCGACTCGGATAAAGTTAAATCATGGTCGAAGGTCGAAATTGTGAGCAAGCGAGTAGAGAAGGAAGTTGCAGAGTTGATTAAAACCGCCGAGGGTCTTGAGGATAGTTCTAGGGAAAAAAGAAGAGCGCGTTATAGGAAAACCGGCAAGGAACAGACGGGGTTCTCAAAATCCATGGATGCGTCAGTAGATGTCACAAGAATTGAGCCACCTCAAGCTATAACTCAACCCACTGTGGAAGTTATTGAGCGTAAGCCACGGGCACTATCTGTGGAGCAAGACAAAGCGCCAGTTAAATCGAGTTCCGAGAGACTAAGAGAGAAACGACGAAGGCGGCGTCTTGAAAGAGAGCAGTTCTTCGCTAGTATGTCCCCTCCCGAGAGTAAACGACATAGTTATGACTCAGTAGATGCAGGTAGCAAATCTGAGATTGTTGGTAACGGGCATATTCCTACGGAAACGAAACCTGAAACCCCAAACCCAGGTCGATTAGTTCTCAAAGTATCGGAAGTCACCGAGGAGGTTGCAGAGACGAAAACGGATTCGCGTCTTTCCCCTGATATCCTTAATCGCTATGTTTGTGAGGATGATACATCTAAGGCGATACTCGAATCACATAGAACAAAAGAGGAACGACCGCACAGCATATGTGGCGGGGCTTTATCACCGGACGAAATGAAAAAGTTTGAGGATATCAACTTTTCTCTCGCGAGAAAGGTTTCAAGCGAGGAGATTTCGAATTTGAAGCCACGAAAAAGATGGTCTACTTCTTCTGAGGACGTACAGGAGATAGGTGGCTCATTCGATCGAGATCAACCGCTTACTGTGTTAGCAGAAATGGAACAGGTAGAAAAGAAAGTTGTTGTTAGGAGCAAGGAAGTTGCGAAAGTTGATGTCAAGCCTGTGCGGACATCGGGTGAGGACAAGCCAGATGGCCTTAAGTCAATCTTTAGGAAGAAGACGACGGCGGGGACGAGTGAAAAGGAGAAGAGTAAAGAGAAAGAGAAACTGGAGAAGAAGGATTTAAAAGAGCGGGAGAAATTTGAGCGCGAGAAGACCAAGGCGCGAGAGAAAGAGGAAAAGGAACGGAAAGAGAAGGAGAGACATAAGTTGAAAGAGGATGAAAAGTTAAGGAAAGACAGAGAGAAGGAAAACAAAGGAAGAGAGAAAACAAAGCTGAAAGAAGAAGTTAAAAGAAAGGAGAAAGCGGAGAAAGAGAAACAAACGCCGAAAAAGAAGATAAGAAAGATCGAGATGAAAAACAGGACAAAGAAAAAGTTATTGAAGTGTCCAAGAAAGGTGTACTTAAGAAAGACAAAGTTGAACGAAAACATAAAGAGGAAGGAGATGAAGAAAAAGTGAGTGAAAAAGCAAAGTCGAGATTAGAAAATAGGGAGACGGAAAAGAAGGAGAAAAGGGAAAGAAGGACGAAGAAGGACCCCGAAAGGCGAAGAAGCGAAGTGAAGTTGGATATCAAGAGTTTGGCAAAAGATACACCGGATCCTTTTAAACGCGACGAAGAAAATGAGCTACCCAAAGCGGGGTCTGTGTCTGCCCTTCTTTCAATATTTAATGACCCAAGCAAGCCCCTCAAGCCTGCTTTGAAAAAGTACGCGCGCAAGAATCGGCCCAAGACACTGGCCGTCACGATTGCTCCTGAGATCTTAAAAGCTGCACGTCAGCAAGTGGCGTTTTCCGATCACACTGTGGTTCATGATGACATTGACATTCGATCTGAATCCGAGAAAGACAGAGAGGATGAGATGCAAGGACAAAATGACAAACCTGTGGAAATCGTGCTGGAACCGGAGGTAGAGACCGGCGGAGAGGAAGGAGAGAACAAGCCAATTGAAACCAAGGAAGGTAAGTTGTAGTTATGAATTTATTGCCAGGCGAAGATCCAGAGAAACCTGACAGGTGTTCAAATTCTTTCGAGGGTTGCCTCAAATCATAGGCCACGGTAGATCGGATACGCACACGAATCGTTGTCTCCTATTCAAATTCGACACTGGCTGTAACTTGTTGGCTGGATCCACGCCTGGTTTCTTCAGTTTTCAGCTTCACTGCGATTTGAGTTTTCAATGGACGATTCCAGCTATAAGTGCGCGCGTTCTTCTTTATTCAGAAATGCCCAAGCCATGTCCCACAACTACCAGAATGCAGCGCGCGCGTGCGTTATAGCTGGAATCGTCCATTCACCATCCATCCTGACGACTTTTTTTACCTTTGTTTGCGAGCTGTGCGTGAACGCGAGGTCAGGGGGCGTAACGCGCGCGCTCAAATGGCTTCCCATGAAAAATTGATTTACTTGCGCTCATTTCTGACTTTCCAAGCAAACACCAAACCAAAGAAGCCATTTCGTGGCAAGTCAGTAGCAGCTAAAGCAACTCGCACACCCGTGACCCCTACTTAATCATTGATTAAATAATTATGATTATGAGGTGTCTTTTCTTGTAAAAGCCTTTTGGCTTCCTAGAGGGCACCTCGCCACTTAAACTCAAACTAATGTATATATACCTTAAAAAAACATTGTGGCAAAATAAATGATGATGATGATGATGAAGCCCGTAGAATGTTTAAATCGAAACCCGTATTAGATCAATTTGCTGTCCACTAAAATATAAACAGCGGTTGTCACAGACTTCGCTAGCGGTGTTATCACAATAGAAGAAAGTTTCCGCTTTTTTGGTACCTTCCCAGTAAACGTGGCGAAAAATTGTCCAATGTAATCCCGAACTAGTATTTTGCAGAACAGACAAAGTTTGTTGTTACTGAAAGGGTGTGGAACCGAGATAAACACTGAAATGAAGGAAGTGCAGTGAGAAGGGCGTGGCTACATCAATCACTTTATTTATTTATCGATACCGCGGCCCGTCCCAAGGGAGGAGGGGAAGTTTTCAGCCCCTGTTTTGTCGAGTGTTCTCTAGCTTCCTGCATTCTGCCTTTACCCTCGCTTTGCGGCCAAACCGAAGCCATTTCGGTTGAACTTTTTATTTTATGACGTTACATCCAGTGCCCTGCACCGGCGCTTCGACCTAGATTGATCTGAGGTCAACATTTCTTTACTTTTATTGTTGAAAGTGGCGCCAGTGTGCCGAGATAACATTCTAAGTTTTCAAACGATAAAACATTCATTGTTTCATATTGTTAGAATGGTATTTTGTATCTGTGCTTTTGCTTTTTTCGACACATTTTTACCGACTTTTCCTATCAGAAAGTTTGCAAATTGTTTGGCGTATTTCAAAAGTGCTTTTGCATTTATTTTTAAAACAATTTTTGAATGATATACATTTTCTACTGTATTCCTTTTCGAATCCTAGTAATTTTGCACACCGTCTAGGAAATTGTAATTCCATTTACTTACAATCAGAATTGGCCAATAAAAAAATAATGCGCATTTTTTTCAATGTTCGGGAATTTCAGACATTGTATGTGATATTTTAAATTTCGCAATTTTGTTGGTCTAACACACTTTAATTTTAATCAATTTGGTTAAAAAGAATTATGCCCTGCGATGACCTCATGTAATACGGGACATATCTGTGTTGTTTTTTGTTAGGATTCCTAAGTAATGTTGCATCTCAAAACATGTTGTTGCGACAAATTGCTAAATCATGTTATTATTTCTTGACAGAAAACGACCCAAGTCAAAATCTAAACATTTGACAAAATCCCTACGTAAAGATTACATTTTCTCTCATTCTATAATGCTCTTGGTGTTTTCTGCGGGCAGAAAACAGGCAATTCCCCGTGGTTGTTTCGGTAGGATATAAAACAATGAACACCATACAACAAATTCATTTTGAAATGTCTTCCACAGTTCACAGGCCTAGAAGAGGCCGAAAAGGCTCTTCGACGCTACGACCTTTTGGTATGATGAAGACGAAATCGGAGTCGAACTTAAGAGAGCGTTTTGAAACGATTCAAGTGGACATTCCTCTAGACGACGAGAAAAAACAGCAACATGTAGAAGAAAAGAAAGTCATCGAATTGAAACCGGTCTCGAAGGTGGCCATTCCCGCAGCCGTTTCTGAAATGATGGCAAACCGAATCGCTGGTAAGAGATCGGAAAGCAGATCGGAAAAATCAATTGCTGAGATAAATAAACAAACTGGCGTCGATGAGGGGCTGGAAGCGTTCTTTGGAGACTCAAAATCTAAAGAAAAACAAGGCGAAAAGGGGTCTGCACCGAAGATTGAAATAACGACGGAGGACTTCGACGCGATTTCCATGCAGACGACTACGTGAGTAAACTAGACTAATTCTAATGCTATCAGCCAATATAATATTTATAGCTCCTAAATAAGGCGATTTTTTGCTTTAGCGATTCCTAGAAATAAACTTCAAGTGGATCTCATTCATTTTTAGACAAGAAAGTACATCGCCTTACTGTTGGTTCTAAAAACAATGTAAAAAAATATTACACACGGTAATTGAACTTATCGATTTTTAGCAATTGTGTGGTAATTTCTGTTGTTTATATAAGTAGAGTTTTCTAATTTATTATTTATCATCATTGACTTTTTCTTATTTATTGATCCCGAGAAATTCCCATTTATGTGTCTGTAAAAAGACCAATTACAACTTCAGATCTCGTTATGTCACTCTATGTCATTGTCACAAACTTGTAAAATCGCAAACGCGATAAACACTCTGTGCTACGTGCTCTCTGTAGCTGTTTATTACCAACAATTGTGCGGTGAAATGCTATTATTCCAAGGATCTTCTTATGGACACTTCATCTAAAAGGTCGTTTTCCATTTGTTGTTTTAGCTGATTTTGTATTTACCATTTATTAGCAGTGTTTTACGACGGTTTATACCCTTTTATACCATTCAAATCTCGGAAATTAACAGATTAGATGTCGCTGTCTCCAGAAGCAGCATTTTAATACCAAAAATGTCTTAGGCCTGGTCTAAACGTATATCTTCGTGCCGAGGGAATGACACGGCAAAAGCACGACGTATGAACTGGACCTTACACTCTTTCTTATAAGAACGTCAATTTTCGCTTGAAACTGAGACAAGACCGAATGTTGACCGATATTCAAGAATATGAGCCCTAAACCTTCTTAACATGTTCGTATTTAAGTTACAAGTTCAAAAACAAAGGGGATATTATAGGATTATTCAAAGCTTCAGGAGGCTAGATTCCGCTAAGAAAATAGCACGAAAAAAGCGATATCGCCTTTTTGAGTGCTATTTTCGGCGGAATCTACCGACTGAACGCTTTGAATATACTTGAATCCTATGATATCTCGTCCTCAATTTACACAAAAAAGAGATATCATAGGATTCTACCTCAAATTTGACTTGTTAGTGAATGGCTTACCAGGGCGAAGATAAATTCACCTCGAAAGATGTAAGCTTTTAAGCTTAAAAGACCCCGTTCACACTACACCGTTTTCAAACGAAAA
This sequence comes from Scolanthus callimorphus, assembly GCA_033964015.1. Classification (NCBI taxonomy): domain Eukaryota; kingdom Metazoa; phylum Cnidaria; class Anthozoa; order Actiniaria; family Edwardsiidae; genus Scolanthus; species Scolanthus callimorphus. The sequence continues at coordinate 7,005,705 of CM066914.1, forward strand.
CGGATACTTTTTGCTCCGGATACGGCTATCGTCCACACTACAACGCTGAAAACGATCACCGAAAACGGCGAAAACAATACGAAAACGATAAGTGTGGACGCAAATCTTTTTGAAAACGGAGCAAAAGTATCCGTTTCCGTTTGAAAACGGTGTAGTGTGCCCGGGGGGGGGGGGGGGGGGGGGGGGGGGGGGGGGGGGGGGGGGGGGGGGGGGGGGGGGATGCTCGGCCCGAAAGGGTAGGGTTTTCAGGCTGGAGGTAGGTAAAGAAAGGGTAGGGTTCCAGGCTGGGTATAAAAAAGGGGTAGGGTTTTCAGGCTGGACTGGTATAAAAACAGTAGGAAAAATTGTATTTTGGTATAAAAAAGGGTCTGTATTTCACCGGTTGTTCAACCGCAACGCGCGAGCAAAACCGTTTATTTTTTAGCAGAGCACAAATCGATTTTTCAGGCATGGTATAAGAAAGGGGTACCTTTTTCGGCTACCCCGGGGTAGTGTGACGGGTCTAAGAACTCAAACTTCAGTAAAATCTCGCCTGAACGTTGTTATAGGTTCGTGAAAGAGTGTAAATGCGTTGTTGCATCTCTTGTTTGTTGGTATTATATATATGATTGTTTGTCTGTCCGTCTGTCCATACGACGCGTTCATCCGTCCGTCTGTCCTATCGGACTGACTATAGCCTGCGAAAGCCGATACCATTCGCGCTCGCCGAAAGAGACTCTCGTTGTGGTCTTTCGGCAGCGCTAAAGTGTGGGTTTTCGCAGGCTATAGACTGATAGGAACTCGTTTAATCAAACAACAACTTATTATAGCTAGCCTGCTTGCAGGTGATTGCTGGGTGTTTTATCACTGAAAACCTGGTCTGTTCGCTGATCGGGCGCTATCTTGGAATTTTGAGAAGACGCGCGGTTCCCGATCAGCGAACAGACTGGGGTTTCCACGATAAATACACCCAGCAACAAGCAGCTATGTTAGAGCGGATTCCAGATGACCGACGAAAGCAAATCAGACTGCGTTGTCTAACGCGTTTCTATTGGTGAGGTTGGAGTCTATTTGTTAGTCAGCCAATCAGAATGTGAAGAAAAACCAAACAAACACGAAACGAAAGTCGTACTTCGACTCCTGATTGGTCAGTTGGTAAATTTGTCTCGCTCTAATTGGCTAAGTGTATTTACTTTGCGTTTAGTTTTCGGCACTCATCGGAAATCCGCACTAAAGTGCAACAGACCCTATAGCTTGGGAATAATTCCCTTACTAACAAACGAGTAAATAGTAATAATAAATATCGTTGCAGGCACCTCAAATCCGCGCTGAAGAAAACACACTGAAGCCAAAGAGACGCCATGCACCAAAGCCAATCCAGTCAAGCCGCCTACGTGAGCGAACGGACATCAAAAGGGACACAGAGGCCGGCGAAGAGTCGCGCATAGAGAAGAAAACCCGTCACTAGCGACACCCAGTCTACGACGCAAGAAGAAGAAGTACAAGACCGGATATCATGTAAGTTTATAGCTACCTATTTCTTCCACTTCGCTAATGTACATACTAAGAATACTGATGGATCGGTTATCAAAAAAGTTAAATGATTCAGCCCTTTACCCCTTTTTACGGCGGGTTTAATAATTCTGCGAACTCGACGAATGAGGTAAACCGTGTTTGCAGCTTCATTCGATCACACAACTAACCCTTAGCAGCAAAAACACCACTCAGAGGTTTAGCAAAAAGCTACCGGGTTACTTGCGGTTGATCATGGGAAACGCTTTGGTAAAACACAATTAATTAGTCGGTGAGAGTTTCATATGAACCGCTGTAATGGTTGCGACTTATCGTCCCCATCCCCCTCCCTCCCCCCCTCTCCACAGAGACTGGGAAAAAAAAGATCACAGGGCGTTATCGCGATAAAATGCCAAGAATAGTGCAAGCAAAGGAAGGCTCCTCCGAAATGAGCAAAAAATAGGTGTTATGTTGTGCTGAAACGTGCGAGAACTCGATGTTGTTCAATCTCAGGGCGGTCGGCAAACGGTCGACTTTGCCGAATCCGCTTAGCAGGGCTTGCGAGCACCGAGGACTCTACGAAGGTCGCGCTACGAAAGACCGGAGGATGGCACGAAAGCAAAGAGCAGGATGATACGAGGCAAACCCATCATGCGATCCATGTTAAAGGGGTATGATGCTCGTATATAGCCAATCAAAGTGACTTTTCACAACACGTGACCTCACACATGTCACGGGAAGCACGGTTATCTCAGCGTTACGGCGTTGGCCTCATCTCTATGATCCTGGTCGACCCCGCCAATGCAGAGGAAATTTTCTTTCTGTTCGGGTCTCAGGACGTCTCCGTGTGAGACATAAGCCGAGATCCCGTCTCGCTTCACTCCTTAAACCAGTCCAAGGGACGTTGAAGACGCACTGAGGACGTAGTAAACCCTCTGACATTGGCTGCAAGTGCGCCTTTGAGACCAGCGTAATGAGCTACCGAGCTGCAAGTCTGACAGGTCGTCCTCGACCAATTTCTGGCGCATATGGTGTCGTCACACACTCTTTAGCCTCCCCGCAGGCTCTCCTGTTTCTTGTGTAGAGCACGCCGGGAATAGTCTACCTCGTGGCTCGGCGCGCACGTGTATGGGATTCCTGCACCTTCGTTTTTGTGGGGTTCCTGTGACTTCATGTCACACGAAAGCTCTTAAAAAACGAAAGCTCCAAAAGCGCCTCAAAAACAACGTGCGCGCGCTTGCCACAGGAAGCCCGCCGCGTGTGTAGAGGGTGCGTGTAGGGGGTACACTACACCGCCCGCGCGCGTCATTGAAAACGAAAACTTCACCAGCGAGAGCCGCGGCAGGCTACACACTCTTGTAACGCTTGTACAATGTTCACTCCAGGACGACGTAACATCCAGACCCGACTAGTGGAGCCATGCCAGAAATCGTTCAACTCCGGCGATTGTATGTCCTCGTCACCAAGGAGGAACTGTTGCGTGGGTTGGCAAGCAGGCTAACGCTATTGAGAGAGCGAAGGTAGGCATGTGTTTTCCGTTGTACAAACTTCGATATCATTTTGTATCAACAGTACATAGGCGCGAAAATGTGTGAATGTGCCGACAAGTGCGTCGATTTTTTCAGCTGCGCCTAGAAGGAAAATGGCAACACTAACCAGCATGGGCCAATTAGAACTTGAGTTTTGTTGGACGAGCCTCTAAAGAGTCTCAGTCAGCAGCCATTTTGTCAGCCTAGCAACATACCGAGTCAGAGAAAGCATCCATTTCAATCGGCTGATTTAGGGAATGATTTGTCGGCTGATTTGTCCGTCCAGACGATTTGTTCGTCTCTAGTGTGTGAAAACGGCCAGTGTAGTGCGATCGAGATTTCTTCGCGTTATTTTTCTTCTAATATCGCATGAAAATTATAACAATGGCGTTCATGGTACTATCATGTTCAAATCCCCTTTGAAAAAGTAGTCGTGACCATTTGATTAAAAAACACGGTTGTATTTTTCTGTAGGTTACGGAGATTGCATCCCGTATTTTCACCAAGCGCGAATTAGACTGCAAAGCCAGGGATATCATCTTCGTCGAGGAGCGAGCTCAAGATGACGAGAACGTGCGCGCCGCCAAGAAATTCTGGAAAGTTCTCATGGCGACCCGGACGCTGAGATAAGAGGTACGAAGCGGGGTCTTTTTTATGAATACCAGGCAGTGGAAAGCAAATCCGTACCCCTAATCACCCACCCAGCGATCTTCCACCGCCACTCTGGAATCTCACCTATAAATCCACAGAACACACGTCCTGGGTTTTCACCAGCAAAGCACGAATCTTAAAGTCTTAAATTTTCAATCCTTTTGTAGCTTGTGCTTACGCTTTGCGGGGGGAGGGGGGAGGGGGGGGGGGCTTGTTAAAGGCGGCGCATTTGTATGGGAAAGTATGACAGAAAGAAGAAAAAAACATTAAAGGCTGGACAGTAATGGCATCGCCTCGCCCCGCCGGACTAAACTTTATCTGTATTTTTTGTTTTTAATTTCACATTTATTGGAACCTAATGCCTATGTATTTTTAATACACGGTACCAATAAACCATGTCTATGTCCATGTGGCCAACTAGGAGCTCATAGCAGTTTTTCATGTCCTCACCCGTTGAACTTCAATGGTCTGTATCTCACGTGGAAATGCTAAATGTTTCAAAGTCTATTTAGTTAGTAATCAAGTTCATGTATTTTTTTTCATGCAGCTGCTGACAGTCTTCCTAAAGACGAGGAGTACGAGAAAGGCGTAACGAAGACAAATATGATTTACAAAGTCCACTGGTCTGAGCCTCCAACTCTGGCGCCTGTCGAGCAAATGTGCGGTCACCTGCCCCAGATATCCATCCTCGACACTAAGGAGGTGTGTATTCACATGAAAATGCTTCCACTTCATTACAGTCGTTTGCATATAGCCGACAACCGGCACTGCCGAAACTGTCGTGAAAGGGCTTCCCACTTCCCAATCAGAACGCGACTGAGATATTTGCTGAGGAAAACGTTGTCTGTTTCTGTCTCAAACGTGAAAAATTGTAAATTCTGCTCCGATGCTGGTCATTTAATCTTTAGGGGAAGAAGTGTCCTGGAAAGCAAAAAGGTAATTTCCTATTGCTTCCTAGTTCCATCTTTAGCGAGAAAAAAGGTTGGTTAAACAGAACTCATCCAAATCAGTCAAACGTTTTGAGTGTTTTGATAATAATAAAAGAGCTGAAGTAACGGGCACGCGAAGTTGAACATTGCTTGCTGTAGGATAAAAGTTGTTGTTGGCAACTGTTTGCCTACTACATTATTCTTATGTAAGCGCTAAAAGTTCAGGGTTCGACCGCTCGCTCGAAATACATAAATAAATCAATTTATTTGTGTTTTGAAATTCAGGCTCTGTTTTTTGATTTTGGATCCGAGTTATACGTATGGAACGGTCAGCAGTCACTCTCCGGCCAGCGAAAGACAGCCTTCGCTCTCGGTAGACAACTGTACGAGTCTCCATTCAAGCCTCTTGGTATTTATGACCCCATATACCCTTATGGGCGTGGTCCTGAGGATAACGAAAGCAAATCCCGGCCTCCTTGGACGTTAGTAGCAAGGTTACACGAAAAGGCTGAGACTATATTGTTCAGGGAGAAGTTTCTAGACTGGCCTGACCCGACGAAGATTATTAAGATGAAAGGACATCCAAGCAGTGGAGAGGGAATGAAGGTGAGTCCTATTAAAAGTTGCAGTGATGTCATTGATGACGTTATATACGACCACCTTTACCCCTCCCCGGTATCGCCTTGCGTGCCGCATCAAAAATCCATCCGAGAATATTCGGGTTAAATTTCATATATCTGGCAAGACTCAACGAGAATGCTAAATAATACTCTACTTGAAGTGAGTCTGGAAGGTTCTGGTAACTGGTGTACTGGATTACGATGTTCGATTTATGTTGAGCTTTCCGAGTTAGGTTTTATGCGTGGTCAAACTTTCGGGCTACCTGTAGAAATAGGTGTGGAATTGCTAAGTTCTTTCAACCATCTTTCCACCTGAGGTCCCAGGTCAAGTGGAGTTAAAATGCGAAAATAACAAACCTGCCTATGTTTTGCCAGCTACCTTGGAAATACATAGAGATGTTTATTTTTCGCAACGTAATTGGCAAATATTGAAGAGTGACGGATATCCCTGCAAATTCTGAACTTACCGTCCAACTTGAACACCTGAAGCATATGACATATGTAAATTGCGATTTTCAATTGTATTTATGCACAGTTTAACATCACAGTTCTACGGCGTTGGTTGTACACCTATTTCAGAAATGAACTGTACACGTAAAGCAGCCCGAGTTCTCCATAGCAGCCATGTACCCCCCAACCAATTGGAGTCCCCTCAGATGAGGTATTTTTATTTCATTTCCCTCTGTTTAACCCTTATCTGTTGTTGATCCGCAGCCTCTAGTTATTGTTGAGCTAAAGCCTTGTGACCCCAAGGCCCTGGCGGGACTCCCGGAACACTTCAGGGGGGAAACTCTTGAAGGGGCAAACGTAGGGCGTGGCATGGGGGTGCCTACCGTCTGGACGGGGGATTACTACAAGGAGGGGAACCTTGTGAACACTGTAGGCGTGACGGTGTGGCATATTAATGAGTACAGGCACTACGAGTTGCCACAGCAACACCATGGACACTTTCATTCAGGTCAGTGCAATGTAGCAGATATTTGTGTTATTGTCAGTTTTTTACAGAAACAGATATTATTGTTAGTCGCTGAATCAGTCCATTAGTCGCTGAATATACCTAATCGGCTAACGCTGTTGTTGCCACCCAATTCAGGTCACGTGATGATTCATGCATGTCGGTAAATGAGCGATCTTAGGCGAAGAAAGCGCGCGCGCTGCACCCTGATAGTTGTGTTAAGCCCTGGCTAAACTAGGACACATGTAGCGCGCAACATTGTAGCCGGACACATGTTTCCTCTATGTTTCCCAGTTTAGCCACGCGAGAAACATTGTTGCGCGCGACAGGTTTTGTAGCCGGGACACAAAGAAATGTTTCTTCGCAAGACAAGAACATTTGATGTGTCCGAGACACACGCGTGCGATGTTTCCTAGTTTAGCCACTTGGGGAAACATGCAGGACACAAATGTTGCGCGCTACATGTGTCCTAGTTTAGCCGTGGCTTTATAGTATGTGATGGCGTTTCTAAACTGAAGAGCGCGCGCGCTTATTGTTCTCAACTGCCAAACCATCTCTAACTCTTTTGCTTTCAATTTGTTAACTGTTGCTAACGGACACACCGACTCGGCTACACGATCCACTTGCAACGAAGGCAGTTGGATTTCAAGACCATATCGGCAGGGTTCAATCTTACATCTGAAACATTGGCTTCGAGCACGAGACGTGTAGTGATCTCCGTTCATTTCGATCCACAGGGGAGGGGTACGTCATCCGATGGGCGTATTTTGTCATGACGGACCGTATAGCCACTGACCGGAAGTCCCGGTGTCGCTCCACCGTAGCCGGGCGCGTGCGCACTGCCTACTTTTTCTGGCAAGGGAACGACTGTACCGTGAACGAGAAAGGCGCGGCTGCCGTCATGGCGGTGGAACTGGACGAAGAAAGGGGACCACAGGTCTGTGCTTTGGACTGCATTGATTATACAGGATTTATAAAGTCTTTTGGGACACTTGCAACTGGGCGTAGCTCCGCTTTTAGGCCTGGTTTACATGAATCGTAAAACTGGCTAGCCAGAGTAACTAGGCCTTGTCCGATGTCCCGGCTCCCGGTACAAAGGTATACTGGCAAATGAGCTGAAGTTTTTCCATATGTAAACAAATCCGGAACAGCCCGGCTGGTGTCAAAACAACTCAACATGTCATTCAACAATTGTTGAACGGGCCATGATGTTCACATCGTAATTCAACAATGTTGATCGTTTGACACAGTTTTACGAGGAACTCAACAGAGTACACGATTCAACATGACCCGTTCAATACATTGTTGAATGACATGATGTTTTATCAAATGCTGAATTGGTTTGGCCCATGCCTTAGAAGGAGGAGGCTGTGAGTTTCACTGGAAAACAATTCCTTTCATCTCATTTGAGCGGATTTCAGATGACTGTCGCGAGCAACTTGCAATTACTTTGCAGCCTTCCTATAGGTTTTGTTCAGGATTGGTGTAATCACTTTGCGATTGTTTTCACTACCGTCGTGTAGGAATTCCGCTCTACACTCCAACTTTCCGTTGCTTGTCCATCGACCGAGTAAGCGTGTAGACGTTTATCCTGTAGGCCTACTCTGGGCCAGTATCTCGCTTATCTCGCAGCACCTAATTGGCACAATTTTGCCTTTCAATTGGATCATTTTCCCCTTATCTCGCCTTTCAAATGGATCATTTTCGCTTTATCTCGCCCTATCTCGCCTTTCAAATGGATCATTTTCGCCTTATCTGGCTTTATCTCGCCCTATCTCGCTTTTCAAATGGATCATTTCCCCCTTATCTCGCTTTATCTCGCATAAACTCGCACTTTCAAATGGATCATTTTCGCCTTATCTCGCTTTATCTCGCATAAACTCGCACTTTCAAATGGACCATTTTCCCCTTATCTCGCCTTATCTCACTTTATCTCGCATAAACTCGCGGCGAGATAAAGTCCCAGAGTAGACCTTCCTGTTATGTCCATTTGTGGGTAAAGTAGCTGATCCAATCCATGTTCCATTTTAGATCCGCGTTATCCAAGGAAAGGAGCCTCCGTGCTTCCTCAATATGTTCAAAAGTGCCATGGTTATTCATTTTGGCAAGTAAGTAACATGGGTGTGCATTTTGACAATCCTTGCGAGTTCATCTCGTTCTCGTCTCTTTCGTACTCTCTATTCCTTGTACGTGATAACAAAGTGATTATTTAAACCAGAATATGATAACCCAGTTACCTGAATTATAATTTTTGGCTAACCTAAAGGTGTCATTTTTTCTTCTAAAAACTAAATAACCCAGCGAAATAATCGCGCGAAATTACAAGATGCATATCTTAAACCCTGTGCACCCTAACTCACTTTCCATCGGCCAGTCCCAGCGGGTCATTTCTTCAGCAAGTAAAACGCAATGTGGTCACGTTGTTTGTTGACAAAACAAGATGGTCGAGGTTTTGGGTTCAATTGTGTAAAGATGGTAACCATGTTAAGGTTGAACAAATTGCTTTATTGGCTAATGAAGTACTTAGGTTTTTTTAGACCTCGGCGCTCCAGCGCGTCCGAAGACATTTGCACTATTGCGTCATTTGACTACGACAACCAGAATCCTTTTCAGTTTCTTTTATTATGCAGATAAACCGCTATTGGAAACAATAGGCGGTAATTGCGCGAACAAAAGGGACAACGCAAAGGTTTCTGGTAGTTGTAGTAAAATACGTCATAATGAAAATTTCCTATTCCGATCCCCTAAAATTTGACACTTGTAAGTCTTTGAATATTTTTTGATGCCTCTATTTTTTAACAAAATGCATTACTTTACTCATCACGTAAACTTGGTTCTTCATTCATTCTCAGTGCATCCAAGGGGTGGTTCGACAGCGTAGAGTAAGTGATAAAATAAGCACAACTCGTAACTTGTTAATTAACATCGTATAAACTATTGGTGGTAACTTGAGCTGGGTCTAATGAAGCACTTAGATAAAATACGAGAAAGCGCTTTGTGGGCACACGTCACCTTGCTGGCGTCACCTTGCTGGTGACAGCCATTTGAGGGCTTTCGCTGATTGGCTAAAACGGCGCGCACGCGTACATAAAAGCAGCTCCATCGCGCTTTTGAAAAACGGTGTTTGCTGTTCGTCTTTTTTTTTTCTTATGCGCAAGCATCAGTGGCTGGTGGCTCTCACCTGAACCTTCTCCGCGAGGTGACGAGCCGCGAAGCTCTGGGTACGAGAATGTCTAATAACACCAGCGCACTGGCTTTGCGTTTTAGTCATTGCCAGGCTAGCAAGTTGGGTAATAAAAATATTAAGAAACGTTCTAAAGCGAATACTAATCTGATCTTCAGAAATGAAACTAATCCTACAAATACGTTTTAACTACGCTAACTCTTTTGACATGAAGCTAAATCCTTTCTGCCTTTAACCTTAACGTTAACGTTACCGTTACACCCATTCATCATCGATCTATCCACCTCTAATCGCAACTTAGTGGGCCAGTCTTTCATACGCAATATGCGTTATCGCAACGCTGTGTTCGATATAAGGATATGCAGACCGTATAAGAACATATACGGACATCTCTTCAGAAAACAATGAAAAAAAGATGACAGTATTATAATCTCTACGAAAGGAGAGGGAAACAACCTACAATAACAGAGGTCCCGCTAGAGCATTGATGAATACCGTTTATTTCGCTTTGATCAAGCATTTGAATCCGTATGGCAATTAGGTAACTGATGACGTAAACTGTGACTAATAATACATTCTGACAGTCAAACTTCAAAATAAATTATTTTAGAATGGATATTTCTCATTAATGATAGCTAACATTCACAATAAACGTGGATTATTCAAAGCAGTGAAGAGATACTGGACTTGACGTCACCTAATTTGCATAAAAAATGAAAGGCTTGTGTCTCTTGAACGGATAAAGATATCAAAACGAGATAAACGGCATGCATCTATGCTATAGCTAGACCTCGTGTCTCGTCCTATGGGCGTTACAAGTAGTTTTGTAGCCCATAAAAGTCTATGCTATCCCATAAAGGTAATGATGAAAGTAGTGAGATCATTCCGTCTAAATCTCACGGTATTTCTATCCATCCATTGGTCTAGACTTGCTCCAAGTCGACCTCATAGGATACTGAAAGCGAACGAGAAAGTCTATTATTGCTCTATGTACTCACAGAATATCAAACTGATGGCGATGTTTTGAGTAGTTGCTACCGTATTAGAGCAACACAACTAACACAACTAATCATAAAATCGAGTTTCCTTATCCGCCTCATGTTGTGCGACCTAAATTACGCGCACATGTTTGATGTCTGGAAGTCGATATCGAGAACACTTTTCTCCGACGTCTTCGTCCTCTGTTGAGATTGTATATCTAACTCATGCTTGACTTCTGTATTGCTCTTCAAGGAGAGACCATTTACACGACGCGACGGAAAGGCTTTCAGGTGAGAATATCTACTGACACTCGCATCCCCGTTCAATGCCTCGTTCAACGATCGCCTCCCCTGATATGAAAAAACCAAACTGTACAAGCACAAGCGACATTTGAAGTTCTCATTCGACTTCGCGATTCGACAGTATTACTTGACGTGTTTGGTAATCAGGATGTCAAGTCAAGTGTCAAGTGTTTTCTGATAAAGTTTGGGCCATTTTCTCAACTTTCACTCAATCCCGACCTTCATCTTTGATTTTAGCCCTTGTAAAACGTATTGCTTGGTGACCAAGCAAGTCTAGTCAGACAGGATGTGGAATAAAGTAGCAGTGAAATAGGTCGAAAGTTCATTAGGTAGACAATATGGTAGAAAACAAGCCGGGTGTTTTTCAAAGTGCACAGAGCCTTCGCTTCGCTTCTTTAATGACTTGTTACTGCCTTTCAGATAACTCTATCATACGCCTATACAATGTTCGTAACGAAGAGCCAGGCGAGGCGTGTCTTGTCCAAGTTCGGCCAAGGTAACAATGTTCATCCACGATGCATATTCGTGGAGTTTCGTAGTTGGGTTTTTCTGCGTTGTCAATCAATGCAAACCATGCGAGCAATCAGATTATTGCCCAGTTTCACCTAAAGCAGTAGCATGGCTTCCCCTTGCGATACATGTCGCGAGAGAAGCCAATTCACTGCACTAGGCGAAATTGAGCAAGAATCTGATTGGCTCACACGGTTTTATTGACTACGCAGAAAAACCAAACTGCCAAAAGCTCATTGTTTTGAGTGGACTTGTTCGCATAATACCTGAAACAGCTGTAAATCTTTGTCATGAAAATCATTACAGTTATCGCAGCTCACAACATAGAAACCTTTGGTGCCGTAAAAAATATCTTTTCGTCAAAATGATGAAATCGGAAGTGGACGCACAAACTGGTAATCCCTTCACGCTTTCTTACAAACACTAGAGGTAACATGAAAAATCATGTGAGATCTATAAGCAAAGGTTTATAATGCCATTTCGTGGCAAGCTCGCAAGGAAGTGTTCGTAGGTTGTTGGGAAACGCAGTGAACTAGTTATGTTATGTTAAATACTTGATAAATGATCATACCAACAGGGCTATATATATTTGTCAATTTTGACAAACTTTTCTTTTTCTATTTAGCTTCGTATCGCTGCGTTCTCGTGGATGTTTCGTGCTTTTGATTTGCAAAGAAGGCAAGTTGTTTGTGTGGTACGGCTGCAAGGCCTTGGAGGGGAACAGAAAAAATGCTCTAGTCACTGCGAAAAATATACAGACCAAGTAAGTCATGGAAAATGCGTCGTAATGGGTAGCTATGGAAGTTAGTTGTAAGCCTCAATCAGCCGCCATTTTGTCAGCCTAGCAACATACCGAGTCAGAGAAAGCATCCATTTCCATCAGCTGATTTAGGAATTGTAGTGCGATATTTTTTATTGAATTTGGTAAACCAAATATTAAAGTTTGTTGTATCGCGATTTGTACACCGAATTCGTCGTCTAATACTTAGTGAAAACAATAACAAAGGAGTGTCTGGTTTGAGAATGAGGAGTGCGTAATTGAACGCTTCATGCCAGTGCAGAACAGAAATGAGCCTGGGTCTTCAAAACGGTTCATAACACGTTAAATTCGGGGAACAGGTTTATCTTGCTGCATTACGCAGTCTTTCGTGTGAAATTTGTATGTAATTTCGTCTCATCTCAATCAACCTTATTTGGAGAGCCAGCAGAAAACACCGCCAATGACGCTCGCTATTTGTAGCAAAAGACAACTCATTCCCTACTCCAAATGACTAAAGATCACCGATCTTATTTTAACTGTATTCCTTTACCAATAACTATATTTCATGTTTTTATTTTGTATCATGGTCAGTATGTGATTGTTTCAGCATTTTCTGTATTTGACTTTGAGAGTACTATATTAATTAACAGTTTCTGTTTGCATTCCATAGAAAACCAATCGAGTGCAATGTAGAAAATTCCATCTCCATCAGCATAGTGGAGGTCCAGGAAGGCCAGGAACCAGAGGAGTTTGTCAAGGCTTTGGGTGGCAAAAAGTACTACTGCTCCTTAGTAAACGGTAAGCATTAGACGGAGGAAACCTTTGTAATCGCATTTCACTCCGTGCTAGAATCTAGTACCGGGGACGTGCCCAAGAGTTGTACAATTTTCGAGCTGTGGGCCTTTATCACACGGTAGCCATCTTGGATAAATCTTTTGTTTTTGCATGTGCAGTCTCGTCATGATTTGACGAGTTTCCACGGGAAAACAAAGAATTTTATCCAAGATGGCTCCCGTGTAATAAAGGCCCATGGTGAATAAACTTTTTTCATGTTGTTTTGGTTTAAAAACTAACACTTTTTGTCAACAAAAGATATCGTTTCTTTCATGGTATTGCGGACACTTTTGACCTTTCTTTGTTGCCAATCAGCTTGTGAGAAACGCGGTTGCTATGCGACATTCTTGTTTCCACCTCCAAATAATACGAGGAGCTAGTCGAGAAGACAATGTTATAAACTATTCAAGATCCTAGTGTCAAAACGAGATCCTAGTCTGTTTAACGCTAACGAAAATGTCATGTTGAGAAACAGGCTGAGGCCAAACCAATTTAACAGCCCATTCAACATATGTGAACATTTGTTTAATATTTGTTTCATTGGTAAATCTGTCCAACGCATGTTTAGCGATGTTTGACGTTGTTCAATGCATGCTGCAATGGTGTTGCAATGATGTTGAACCGTTCAACATTCCTGAAAAATTATTCAAATGATTGAAATCTTTTTAACCACTGCTTTCAACTGATTTGAAAATTGTCGAGAACCTTTCTAGGCATTGCTGTAAATTTCACACGGAGAAGAACAAAATACATTTTGAATGGACATGTCGAATATTTACGTTTCTTTCTGGTATTTTATCAGATCCCTCCACACACCAGTTCACACCACGTCTGTTCGAGCTCTCTAGCGCTACAGGCAAGTTCATGGCCAACGAAATCTTATGTCCGTCGAGAGTGGATACAAAAATATGTCAGTTTCCTTTTCTGCAAGATGATCTCTACACCGCGAAGCAACCAGGTAGATATACTATATTCAATAAATCACTGTCGTTTTTTCAGTCTAGTCTTTGGCGTTCTGCGTTGGCTCCCTGTGGTGGGTAGTTTATAAGAGGTGTGACGTCACAGGATTGAGCTCGGCCAAGCCCTCACGCGGTTCAACCTCGAGCACAGGAAGCCCGCTCATAGCACCAGGGACTAAGCTGTCATTTTTGCTTATTGCACTTGCGAAGACTCGTGGGTTGTTGGACAGATCGACAACTCGAGTCACTGTAATTCCTGCAAGTTTTCATGTAAACTTTCACGGTTTTCTTGCTACTTTCGCCGAACTTCGCATCAAAAGAGGATCTTCTGTCATTGTAAGACCTCTACGTCTGATTAGAGGTCATCCATTGAATATTTAAATTAGCTAAAGACTGTTATTCTGTCACTTCTAAATAAGTTAAATTATTCCAAATATGGTTATGGCCGTCAGGTGTTGAAAAAAGGAGCATTGGCGTCTTTACTTTATAACGAAGAACAACATCAGGGCCAGATCCAGGATCTCAAAAAGGGTGGCCAAAGTGAAAATAATGGAGGCCAAAGTTGGAAACTTGCTCCAACAAATACAGTAAATGTATGGGCAAATCTATCTAAAGGGGGGGGGGGCTGTGCTCCCTTCAAAACTCGCCATGAACATCTACTAGAGTCGTTTTGCTGCGGAGACTACTTTTGAAGCAGTGACGAGATCATAGCGCAAAGCAACGTGGGAAGCCTAAACGTTACACAAAGAACCAAGTTCCCATAATATCATGCGTGCTTAGGCTGACCCCCTATCGCGGAATGTACTTCATGACTGAAAATATATTCCTTTATGCAAACCCCTTCTACAGCATGAAAGCAATAACATAGAAATGTCTGACAGCTCTGTCTTGTTTATCCTATCTTCATCCAGGTCTCTTCCTTGTCGATAACCATTTCGAGGTGTACGTGTGGGAAGGGTGGATCCCCGAGGACGATATTGACTCTCTGTCCGGGACAGGCAAGCAAAGATGGGACAGCGACAGAAAATTGGCCATGGAGACCGCCGTTAAATACGCCGAAGGTTTGAATTTAAATTATAATCACTGTAGCAGACACCGCATCGAATAAATTGGACATGAGTTCGCAACAAGATAAAAGAAATAAGGCGCGATTTGAAGTTATGACTCTACCAATTTGTTGCGCTAAACGTTTTGCGTTTCCATCATTGAGCTTTCCCATGAGATGTAAATTTGATATGTAGTTTATCCATGTGAAATAAAAAGTGCCATATTTTTGAAGATGAGAATAATATTTTGTTGTGAATTGTAACGAGCGTGAATACCTTCGATTGCATCTAACCGTCCCACTCGCGAGGAAAATGTTCTGTCGGCACGTGAAACTTCTGAAAGTTTTGACGGTACATATGCGAAGCTTGGCGCCATTCGTGAGTGGAAATTCAGTAGAATGTAAAACTTTCGCAACTTCAATTCTCCCTGATCAACAAACTATTCTAAACTTTTCTAGTTTCTCGAGCAGACAGAACATGCTTTTGTTGCATGTTGGGACGGTTAGATTTAATCGACGGCATGCCAAACTCTACAGTCATAAAATGATGTAACATGACTCTCTTACTCTCGTACTGACAATTGCAATTTTATCCCTGATCAGAGGTTGGTAGGCGAGTTTCTCATCGCGTATTTGTGGTGTACGCTGGCCTTGAGCCGATGTCCTTCAAGGCAGCTTTCCCTCACTGGCACGACAAACCCTATGTCCTCGCCATTCAAAAACAGGTCAGTGGCCCAAACGTTTAATTGGTGTTGGTCAGGCACGCTGTGCATTACTCCGGTATCCGACACAGAAGCACATTTGGGTTTATTAGAAATCGAAGGAACCAACACGAAATACAAGTGCAATGCGCGCCTTTGTTGTTGTTTGAAGCTTGAGCTTCAGCAATCTGACAACGAGCAAGGTCAGTCGAACTTTAACAACCCTAGAAAAAAATAAGAATTGCGAAAAGAAGAGCTTGAATCATATAAAAAGACCGCAAAGGTCGTGGCTTCACGTCCAGGAACGACAATTTAGGGTGGGATGATTTTACTATTAAAAGGAAAGCAGAGATTCGACAAAGAAAATTCAATTCAAATTCGAAAGAAGTAGGAAAGGGGCGTGCCTTACCAAGCAATGTTCACAACGATGATTTTAAACCATTTTCTTTCTCTCTTTTTGTGTCTAGTCCGGTAAAGTGCCAGGCTCGAAAGAACTCGTTAGCGAGCTGCTTCAGAAGTTTACCAAGTAAGTGATCGAATATCTCGGATTTCTTGGTCCGCTGTTTGATACGCAAAGACATAATGTGACCGCAGAATGCTACGCGATCCGGTAAACTGTTTTTCGGATGGGTGATTGCCTAAGTGAGCATTGTCAGTTGAATCCAGATTTCCCCTGCCATGGTAATGCTCACTCCGCCAATGAAATGTTCTGGTTTTTACATTGTTTTTGTTTGCTGTCAGGGATGCTTATAGTTTAGAAGAACTACAACAAGTGCCGCCGCCTCAAGGGGTCGACCCTGCCAAACTAGAGACATATCTGGGAGTGGATGATTTCCAGGTTTGTAGTGTCTGGTTGTTGTTGTTGCTGATAACGATGTCGATGTTGTGGTTGCCGATTTAAGGTAGCTATGAACGATCCAGGGACGTCAATCCTAGGACTTCAAAAATCTGGAGATTGCCTTGAAATAGCGAAATTTCCCGAAATTCTCCGGGAGAAATACAGTAAATGTATGAGAGTCGGGAGGCGGAGCGAAAAATCTTGAGACCGGGAGAGTTGACGTCCCTGACGATGTGTTTTCAAGTAGTTTTTATTCAGTTCGTTAATGGTTTTCGCATGTCTTTTAATCGGTACAGGAAGTTTTCAAGATGGGAAAGGAGGACTTTGAGAAATTACCAGGATGGAAACAGCAGAACCTGAAGAAAGCTGTCAAGCTTTTCTAAACACCAGCCACAGGCAGAGTTTTTAACTTTCGAAATTATCACATTAGTGTGCGTTGTCTATTTAACCATATCCTGCGAGATTGCGCAGAATATCGTCTGATACTTAGCCGACGAGGGACGAAGTCCGAGTTGGCTAAAACAGACGATATTCTGCAAAATCGAGCAGGATAATGGTTTTATTATTCAGCACATCGATAGCACAAAAACCACCGAAAAAATGACTTTTGTGTATTATTTACGAGCTCAAAACATCATATTTTCCTCAGAGACGGATATCGCAGGATAGCTGTCATGTACAGAAGACAGCTATTGGCGTTCCAATGACCATATTTGGCAGTGCATCGATGTGCTGAATAATAAACTAGGATATCTGTTGTAACGGATACTATATGTCGTTCCTGCTTAAGGATCGCAGTGAATATCGCAAATAAGAACAAGTGAAGATTTGAATGGAATTTGGTAAGGCTCGGGGCAAAACCAGTTCAGCATTTGATTCAACATTTGTGAATTTATTCAACAATTTTTTCATGAACGAGATTTCAGAACCCGACGAAACTCGGTAAATGTTTTTAAATATATGTTTAGCAATGTTCAATATTATTCAATGCATCGTTTTCTAAATCACTAAAAACGCAACTTCGGGAATTGCAATCGTGTTGAATCAAGTTGAACACCGTGTTGAATCATGTTCAGTGTTGTTGAACCCACCGCTCAACCTTGTGAAAAAGATCCGTAAAAATTCAAGGTTCTTTTGTAAAATGATTCAAATCTTCACAATTACTATCTTTAAGCCATCGTTTTCAACTGATTCGAAAATTGCTGAGTATGTACTAAGCATCGCTGAACATTTGGCGCTTAAAATAACAATAGAAAAGTTTAATGTGCATGTTTAGTTGGTTTGGTATCAACCTAGGGCTTACAACGATTTGATTCTGAGAGAGCGCTGTTGATAGCGCGTTATACAGTTAAAGGAAAGACTGATACATCTTTCCACTTTAGAGATAGAACATGGACATAAAATGGGATGTGTATATATAGGGAAATGAACGTTGAAAGACCAGGGTGGTAAACTCAGTATGGCTTGATCATGTTGATAGCAATGATTTCAACAATGTACAAATTGAGTATCAACACAGTCCTGACGCATTTTAACAATGAGGTGCTTGTGTGTTCTGAAAAGTTAGGAATATAAAAGGAATGATAGAAAAATACTATGCTACGAAATTACGAATACAAATTACGGCATTCAATCGAGATATGTACAGTATATAATTTGAAGATGCAATAATTGTTTTGTATATTATTTTGTGTGGATTTTGAGGAAACTTTCTTGCGAAATATTCAGACATCATATCCCAGTTTTATGGGAGTGGAATTTATAAGTTTGTTTATTTGTTTGTTTGTTTATAATCTTGAGAGTCAAAATATTAAATGAGATGCTCCTATATTATTATTTTATGCTGTTCAAACCGATGGCCTTTTGGCTGGCCTAGTACTCATTTTATATATTTATTTTATCAGAGTTGTACAAATTATTATCAAATGCTTAGGACGGATGTTTTTAATCTGGAAAATGAAATGCTGTTAGAAATTTATTGCACTGTAGCTATTTCTTGTTACTGAAAGTTCTGTTAAAATGGCTGCAGTCCACTGTATAAATAAATTTCTATACTATAGAAAACAATGTATATTGTTGTGTATTGTTCGAAATGTTCCCGCCATTTTTTGCGCGCTCGCGTTCGACACAGGAAGCCCGCAACATAAATTTGGCTAAGCTACGAATTCGGAGATAACGAAGTCTACAACAGCATACACAACAGTTGAAGTCTAATTTGCAAATTGAAGGCCAGCGAAATGCAGAGTGGCCTCTGCTAGCAGGGAAGCGAAAGGGTTCTTTTCTGGTTTATATTTGGACTGACAGGTGGCAAAAAGGATTGTGATTGTGGCCTAAAACAAACAGCGAAAATACTTCCATCTCCTTTTTTCTACTAATCTTTCCACAAATATTCTATTTTATATTGAATTTCCTCTTTTCTTGAGCCATCTTTATATTGCGTGATAACCTCAGTGAAAAAGCGAAGGCCTTGCAATTTCCGTCTTGTCAGATTATCTGGAAAACCCTAATAATTTACCATTGACTTTTAGTGGTATTTATCATTGTATCGTAAACTGATGGGATTGAATATTGCACCCGTTACATTTCAGCAATACATTTCCTACCATGAAAATGAAATGAAACGTCTGATAGCATGTTTCGCGATAATCCTCATACCCCACATTTTCACACCCCTTGAATTTCTGGTGGGTAATCGTGGGAAATTATTTTGCCATATACTTTGCGAGAGTGTTTCCAATGAGAAACATGAAGTGAGTTGGGTAGCCGTCACGCGATGACTATAGCCCTGGCTAAACTAGGAGCCGGACACATGTTTCCTCTAGTTTAGCCACGCGAGAAACATTGTTGCGCGCGACAAATTTTGTAGCCGGGGCACAAAAAGGGTTTCTTCGCCCGACAAGAAACATTTTATGTGTCTGAGACAACACTCGTGCGATGTTTCCTAGTTTAGCTACACCCGGAGAATGCACCTATTCCTCTAGACACCTTTTTGTTAACGGCTAATTACGCGGGTCGAGCCAAAAGGCCATTGATGCGGCTGGCGGACGAAACATATTTGTTCTCGTGACTAATAATTAACAACTATCCCCCGAAGGGAGGTGAATAATATCCAGGTGAGTAATATATCCACCGCTAGGCACCGACCCTGAGGGGGGTAGTTGTTTTAGTTTATGCCAAATCAGTAGAATAAAATACGGTGATTAAAATGTTCAAACGCAATATCGCGCGCCAAACGAGCCGCCATTTTGAGAGTTTTTTCAAAACAGTAATTAGTGCTGGATATCTACTAGTCGAGGAACCAATCAGAGCGCGCGAAAATGACTATTCACTGATTTGGTATATACTAAAAATAATTATACTGTTGTAAGGTTAGTGGGTAAGTGACTTGAGCGTATTTTGCAGCCTATTCCTAGTCGCGACCTTCCATATCGCGATAACATTCAGTGTGGCGGGCAAATTTTTCACGATATCGAGTTTCGGAGAAAGACAGAGACTTGCGCAGCAGTCAGTAACTTGCGGCAAAATAAAGTAATCAAATTGCGGAAACAGGAGTGTGTTTGGCGGGAGTCCCCCATAGTGAAAGAGGCTGGAGGTTGTTGGTGCGCGTAACCGTGTTATTGGATTTCACGGCGCAAACCGATTTCCATTTCATTTGACCGCTCATGCATAGGACCTTTTCCCTGATAGACGCTGGTGTAATCATGAGCCGTTTTCCTAATGCAAAATGCAGAGGAAACTTTATTGTCTAGGTTCATTTGCACTACACCACGCGGCGTATGACCTCAGTTACCAAAAACTGTCAAACTGACAATAAGAATAAGCTATGTTGAAGATATCTTCAATCTCCTTTATTGCCATTGTTCCACGTTTAGTCTTTCTTTTTCTTTTTTTTATTTCTCTATTTAGTTTCCGCGGCACAGGAAGTGTTTTTTCCAGTCCCCTGCACGACCCCCACATACTAGCGCGGCTACCAAGTTCCTGTCAGGAAAGACAGACGGAGAGAGAGTTGTGACCGTGTTTATGTTTATGAGTCGCTCTTGCCACGAAACCCGCCATATCTCTGTGGAAAAGCTGCATAGCACCTGCTTATGGCTTTTATCACTGTATTCAACTCTAAAGAAACACTATACTTTGCTGCCATTGCCTAATTAGAGTGCCAACCACGGGTATTCGAAAAAGAACCATGCTTCGAAACTGATTCGAACACAGCGCAGAATAGTACGAAAATGGCCGAAGGCGGCTTCGATTTTGCCAGAACTTTGAGTGGCTCGGAGTCTGAAAGTGAAGCAGAAGAAGAAAGAATAACCAGAGAAGCAAGAGAGCATCTTGCGTTGCTAAGTTTCGGTGAAAATGTTGGGGAAATAAAACCCGAAGTTTCTGTAGTACAACTGAACGAAGGTGTAGGGACAAGCGAGGAAATTGCAAGTTCCTCGTCGAGCCACTCTTCGAGCAATTCAGATTTGCGGTCTTGGAGAACAAGGTCTAGGAGCTTTTCATTGGGAATGTTCGCCCGCAGGCTCAGGAACAGAAGGTCTGAAAGTTTTACGAACGCAAACCTGGAGGA
Organism: Scolanthus callimorphus; assembly: GCA_033964015.1. Taxonomy (NCBI): domain Eukaryota; kingdom Metazoa; phylum Cnidaria; class Anthozoa; order Actiniaria; family Edwardsiidae; genus Scolanthus; species Scolanthus callimorphus. The sequence continues at coordinate 7,026,558 of CM066914.1, forward strand.
CGGAAGAGAAAGAATGCAGAGGCTAAGTCGTGTAGAGACGGAACTGGTTCGACAAGATGGCGAAGAAGCTCATATTTACAGCACAGCTGATGCGGTTAGGCCGAGGCCTAGAAGCTTCATGCTGAGACCAAGATCTAGGACGGAAGGCGAATCTATATCTAGAGCAAGGAGGCGAAGGTCCAGCGGGTTTTTTTGATAAAGTGAAGAAGTTCTGGGGCACTCGAGATGGAGAGGAAACCAGAGATAATTCAGAAGCCCTCAAGGAGAGCATACCTCTCTAGGGAATGCTAGAGTTGGAAGTGAACAAGTTTTCTATTGAATCCCCAGATGGTCCTATCAGATTTCCTATCGGAGTTAACGAGCTCGTCGCAATTCGCAGGGAACGAGCGAGGTTACGGGCAGAACAGACTCGAATAGAACATCATGTCATAAAAGACTTGTTGGAAATCACCAATTGCCCTTGGTACTGGGGAAAGATAAATCGATTCGAAGCCGAAAGGGTAAGAGATAAGTTTCAAAAGGAAGTGGAGACTCGTAAGTGAAATTCAGTCATGCCAATGGCTATTTTAATCACGATTTTCGGCATTGCCAAGTCGTTGCTATAATGAAACCAATTCCTATGATTTTATTTTATTTTCGTCTATTGTAAGTACTTAGTAGTGCCACAGATAAGCGAAAACATTTTTCTAACAACTGAGGTAAATATCTTACGACTAACTTATATCAACATGAGTTTTTATTCTAATATTCATAAAGTGAATGAAGATTCTAAATGCAGATTTTAAATACATTTTTTTATTCATTTCCTTACCATTTCCTAGACAATGTACTATAAGCTGTTGTTTTGGTTATTGTTTACTTGACACTTATCTTAACAGGTTTTATTATTACCTAGATAATTGCTTGTTTATGTGTTTGCTGCTGAGGAAAGTTGTGTAGTGCTGTAGTTTAGAAGCAAATCTTGCAGGTGTAGTCTATGCATAGTATACGTGCATATGAATTTTAATCCAACGTTTGATGGCTTTTTCACATCAAATATTCATAAGAGTTTTGTTGGAAGGTGACAACCTGTGGTTGCATACTAACTTGCAGTAATATTTTTCTTTGACATAAATTGGATTTCACTTAATTGATAATCTTCTTTAAGACAATTTAAACTGCATCTGTCATTTTCTTAAAACATGACCATTTCCTCAGGGCAGGGAACTTAAAAAGAAAGCATTCCCTTTAATCTGTCAGCTCTTTTATCTACTGTGCCTGCAAGTTTTATCCTGCCATCAATAGTTGCTGAAGCCCCTTGAAAGGCATATCATTAAGTCCACACTTCAGCAAGCATACATTTCTCAAAAATATGTCTGATTGTTGGAAACTGTTCAGCAAGCCTCGCATGATTGGCACTCAAGATGGATAGGGATGACAATCAGAAATCCTGTAAAACACCCTTTAAAATACCACATACATTTTCAAAGTTTATTAATAAACCCTCCAAATACCAATTTTAGTAGGGTTTACCTGAAGTGCTTGTAGTTTTCGACAATTTCTAGATGATCTTTGCAGAAGTAACCCCCTAGAATACCATTTGTTTTGTTTTTCACTGAGTGCACTAGGATAGACCCTAAAAAAGTGGATCACCAATTTCAAACCTAAAATTTATGGTCATCCCTACAAGTTGGATAAGTGAGAGCCCCTCCCTCCTCTCCTGGTATAATAGTTTTGCTGCAGGTAACGTTTTATACACATGCTGATTTCTCATGTGACTTTGAAGTGTAATTATAAAATACAATTAATATAACATCTCTATTTACTGAGATGGCCAACAGCTTAATGCTACTATTGTAAGCAGTAAGCCTTCAGCAAGTTACATAGCTGTCATTTAAATTTAGACAGGATTTTTCATTGGTGCAAGTTGTTATAGTAAAGCCAAAGCAAAAAATACTTTCGCCAGAGAGCTTGTAACATTTATTCACTACAGTCCAATCTGATACTTATATGGTGCCTGGTGCACACTTGCAACATAACAACATAAGAAAAATATCACACGATACAAATTTAGTGGTTTCTAAATGCTGATGTCGACAAAAAATAACATAAGATTGCTTTGGTGAAGTAATCTAACGATGATCCATGGAAAATATTGATTATTTGAATTATTTTCCCATGCTTTTTTCATTGTCACATATTATGCCCTTATGTTGTTATGTCACTAGTGTGCACCAGGCTTTAGCAATAAGATTTCTGTATTTTCCCAGGTTCTTGAGGGCCACCCAGATGGGACATTTCTTCTCCGGGACAGTGCCCAGTACCACTATCTGTTCTCTGTCAGCTTCCGAAGGTACTTCCGCACGTACCACGCCCGTATAGAACAGTGGAAGCATAGGTACAGCTTCGACAAGCCAAGTGATTACTCATTCTGTTCAAGAACAGTTGGGGAATTATTAACGCACTATTCACAAGCAGAACATTGCATGTACTATGAACCTCTGTTGCTTAACTCGTTGCCAAGGAAACACACTTTACCACTGCAGCACCTTTGCCGAGCTGTAATATGCTCCAATGTGACATTCCAATCGATAGATGAACTACCTGTGCCAAAATCTATTAAGATTTTCCTCAGGGAATATCACTACAAAGTTGCTGTAAAATCATGGAAGACAAAGGAACACAGACGACAGCTCCTAAACGGAAATTCCTATCTCGGAGCTAGGATTAGGGTTGTATAAAGGTATTAAAAATAAGTTGTATTTTATCTACAATATCTCAGACATACAGCAATTGTTTTATAAGAAACTATTTTGCAGGTATAAAAGTTGACAAAAGGCAACAAGTAACAGAAAATACTAGGTATAAACAGCTAACAATGTACAACATAATGTTGTTGTTCCACCCCAGGGGTTCTCTGGAAAACCATGAGAGATCTGGGAGATCAAGGGTAAAAATCTGGAGACTCCCGGTGAAACCTGGAGAGTTGGCAGGTATGATCTATGGTCCCAAGACATCATCAGACATTTAGTTTTGGACTATGAACGCAAATATATGAGCCCATTTGATTAAATAAATAATGTTTTCTTAGCTATTTATGTATCACATGTTTGTAGCCTGAGGGATGTTTTTGGGTATGAAATTTTAGGCCTGTGGATTTTTTGGGGTTGGCAAAATAAGCTAAGCTGTCAGCCCCCCCCCCCCCCCCCCCCCCCCCCCCCCACACACACACACACACCATGTTTTCCTGAGTACCCCCTGGGTGTTGGACTAAGCTCAAAATATTATAATGTGTTTAACCTGGAAGTGTCAGCCACTTGTTATTGTTTTCTTCAGATATTTTATAGACAAATTATGTGTAGAAATCTCTAAATCAAAATCTAAAAACAAAGTATTAGATTTGTTTTACCAAATTCAATCGAAAACATTGCTCTATATTCTCTAAATCAGCTGATGAAAATGGATGCTTTCTTTGACTTTGTATGTTCCTATGCTGTCAAAATGGTGCCAGACACAGTCTGGAATAAGGAGCGGCAGCTTTTATTAAGGAGTCAGGTGTGGAGTTTGTCAGATGTCTTGTTTGATGTTTTTAATTAAGTTGTGTGGTTCCAGAAGAAAATGTCCATTATCCCCCCCCCCCCATGGAAGGAATTAGAAATTCCAGAGGGGTGAGGGGGGTCACTTTTCACCACCCTTCCATGTGGGGGGGGGGGGGGGGGTGGATATTTTCTGGAACCACACATTCCATTTTTGTATTTGGGAGTTTCTTTTTTTAGAGTTTTGTTGTTTGGGTTTTTTGTCAGTGGAGCACTGAAGGGTAAAATTATTAGATGTGGTCATTGTCAGAGATGGGCCAGAATAAAATTGTAAAGTGCCAAAATAATACTGTATTATTAAAAATTAGCAGTATTGTACAATATTTTCTACACAGCATAATGGTTATTTTTCAACTAGAATGTTTGATGTTCAAACATAATACTTATAATGATACACATGGTATGACAACACAAGTAGCTATAGGCATAGCTTTAAAGAATATTGTGATTTTAAGCACACAGTACAAACAGATAGGAGTGATTCTACAGAACCTGTGTAAATACAGGCTAAAATTAAAATAGAAATATAATAAAAGTTTTAGAAAAATATTTGAACTGACAAATAATTCTGTTCTATTGTACTAATTTTTACATTGTGAATTCCATAAAAAAATCCATGCCCTGCCATGGAGGGAATTTGAATTCCAAAATGATGGGAGCAGAGATACCAACTCTCGCACGTTTAAGCTTGTGTAGCAACTGTAAGGGAGAAAGCCAACTCCTGCAGTTCAGCCTTCTCTTGCTGATCCAACCCTAATTGTTGGGTCTAAATCTCATGCATTTTGATAGAACATTTTGAGAGTACAAAGCATGGAGCAGTAGTCCATGGACTACCTAAATGGACTCACTCACACTACCCCTAAAAGTAGTTTTGTCAGCAGGGGCATAGCCAGGAATTTTGGTTGTGGGGGTGGGTGTGGGGGATAGTGAAAACATGGGACGAAATTGTCAATTTCCTCCAGCAAATACAGTTAATGTATGGGAAAATATCTCCGGAAAAAGGGGGACATGGCCCCCTGTGCCCCCCCCCCCCCCCCCCCCCCCCCGCTATGCCCCTGGACCGAAGAAAATCAATAATTCTGTATGGTGTAAATGCAATCTGGATGTACGTACATTACCTTGTATGGTGTAAATGCAATCTGGATGTACGTACATTACCTTAATTATTTCGAGCCCAACCTGCCCAATGCAATGCTGTGTGAATTTTTCACTAAAGCCGCTGGCAACATGAGGCTACCCTTAATGATCTATTTTGAACAGAATTTTGAGCATTTCATTTGCAAATTCGTTAGTTTTGCCCCAAACGTTATAGTGGTGGGATGTCCAAGGATTTTTTAAGGGGTTCTCAATTTTTTTATTTTGGTATTTCAATATTTTTTTTATATTTAATTTAATTCCACCTGTACCGTTTTTCAAATCACAGGGAAGCATGGTTGCTATTAAGCTTTGTATTTTGTATTACTGTTATAATAGCTGAATGGATAACTTGGCACTGCCCCAAATTTGTTTAAAAATTATGTCCCTCACTGTCCCCACAAAAAAATAGTAGCCCTCCCTCCCCTGCCTTGGTCGGAACAGTTTGCACAATAGGGGGCTCATAAATTAGTAAGATTGTATGGCAAGGTTGGGGAGCTGAGTTTAGTGAAAATGTATCCGCCGTCCCTGTAATAAACACCTTGTTTCAGATGGTCTATAGAGCGCGCTGTTTACATTCTAAATCCTCTCTCCGTGCCACATACGCTTCCTCTGAGAGACTGGCGCCTAGCCAGGAACGCCTGTCGAAAAGCTGCATTTTGCAGATACTCCGTCGCAGCCGTTCTGCAAAAATCCGTCCCCAGAAGGTTGAATTTATTGAAAGAATGGCGATGTATTTATCAGGGATGCGTATGGTCGGTGTAGGATGGTAAGTAGGGTTTTTCAATTTTTTTGCATTTTTGAACGAAATAGCGACTATTAAGACTGTCGTCAATCTAAAATCGTGTTGTGATTTAAATATTATATATTTTCAAAGCTTCATTCTTATTTCCTTTTTCTCTTTGTTTTGTGTGGAAATGTTCACAGGGTTATTGTTGTCACTGCTGGAATTTCATCTTTTGTTATGGCCAAGAGACACATCGATAGGAAAAGGTTGGAAAAATTAAAGAAAAAGGCGAGGGAATTACAAGAGCAGAATATCGAATGAGTGCTGTCAAATCAATCAATTCAAGACTAAATGATGTCTCTTGTCATCAACAGTTTATTATAAAAAACTTTTGATAATAAACTGTTGATGACAAGGGACATCATTTGTACATAGTATACACAAGATAAAACAGCCTCAACTTTGTCCAATTCCCATCAGACAATTGCAAGAGTCCACATGACTAGGGCCTCTCAAAACACAAGGCCTTGATACGAGACTAGTGGCTAATGGATTTTAAAGTAACCTAGAGCTCCCATCGAGTGGATGCTGGTGTGAATATAGAAGGATGCATTACCAAGCTCAGTGTTGTATGCAGATTATGTTGCAACTATGAAGAAAAGCTCAGGCTCCAATAGAGAAGAAAACAAAAACGGCTGGTGCCAAAACAGTTCAACATTTGATTCAACATTTTTTAATGCAGATGTTCACCAACTAAACATGGTTTAACTTTGAAGTGAACAACCAGTGAACCATGTCCAAGGTCATTTGAGGGTGTCACACAAATTCGACATGGTGCAATTATTTGGTCAGCTCTAATGAAAGAGATGAAGAGAATGGTTACAGAAAATGTTATATACACACTCTTTTTCATAACTTTTTTTCATAACTTTTTTTGCTGATCATTAGTATTTTATGTTAAAGGCAATACCATTTACGTACATGGGAATGCTGAAATAAATTGTATTGTATTGTACTTCTTTGTTTATTTTTGCTCAGTTGTGTTACACCAACTAAACATGGTTTAACTTTGATGTGAACACGCAGTGAACCATGTTTAAGGTCATTTGAGGGTGTCACACCAATTTTTTTTTCGAAACTGGAAGCCAGAATATCCTCTCAGGAATTCTATATGCATGGGGGGTAAGCCATTTTGGAAATTCTGGATGCATGGGGGGGTCAAAAACTAGTGCTGCCCACCCCTGGGGTACATACATTTTCTGGAATGCCCAATTCGACATGATGCATTTATTTGGTCAGCTCTAATGGTCAGCTCTAATGAAAGAGATGAAGAGATCGGTTACAGAAAAATATTATTTACACACTCTTTTCATAACTTCTTTTTTTTATTTTTGCTTAGTGTCATTCAAGCCACTCTCAGTATTCCATATACATTTTCCATTCATTACTTTAAAACATCTCTATGGGAAGTCATTCTTTAAAGCAAAAAGAAATGTGATTGATATCCATTCCATTTCTAAAGATGGAACTTTGAATCCTACTGTAAGAGACTGAGCTCTACAGCTGCCTTATCTACATACCTTGTGGGCAGGCCTGGAAATTAAAAGGAAAAATAGATTTGCATTTTGGCCAATAGTGTCATTTTTAGTTGCATTTTACAGACTGTAGGTGACAAAGTAACAAAACATTTTAGTCACAAATGAGAAAAGTTGAGTTACAAAAGTGACTCATACAGGCCCAATTTGCTGCCCTGGTGGGCAGTGGGAGCCCCCCCCCCCCCCCCCCCCCCTAAATCCGCATGGCATTAAAAAGTTATTTGGCAATCACAATTATACCAATACCCTGAACATCCCTTTCTAACAACTAGGTTTGATATCTGTTGTCTCAAATAGAGTACACTACCACCTCTGTGATTGATAACGTTTTTGATGCTAATAAGTTGTTACCACAAAAAACATTGTAATAGACCAATTGATGTTGAAATTCTTACTTGGGACCTAGGCTAGGGGAATAGAACAAAAGACATCCCATCTGCATTGCAAAAATTTATAATTTGTTTCTTTTGTTTTATTTCTCTAAGCCTTAGATCCAAGGTAGAGGGAATAGCAAGAGAATAAATCCACTTCGAGCCAGAATTTGATGAGGTGTTGAAAAGACAAAAGCATCAACATAGTACTGAGTGAGATTGAAGTGAGATTGTGTGTGTGTATTGCTTACGTTTGTCCAGAAATAACCCTTCACAATGTCTCCCTCACCTTTTACCAGATCCAAGTTAGAATTTTAATATAATATACTCTATATCGAAAATGGTCTATTAACAACTGCTAAAATTTAGCCTTTCTACCAGGTGTTTTAAATTCTTAACTGGGAGACAGACAACCTTGGTTGATAACATTCCATGTTTGGAAGCAGTGTGGTGGAAACTGAATAAATTAGCCAAACCAAGGCCTGTCATTGCTCGACCTGCTACTATCATATTCATCTTTAGCATGATTTCTGTGTGCTATCTCTCAGGAGTATCCAATGTGAAGACTCTTGCTGTGGTGTCACCAGATCCTGTCACTAATGTGCTGCCATCTCTGTTAAAAGAGGAAAGTACAATATTGTTGGAAATTGTTCTGATTTTTTTCACATTTTTACTTCATGGATCTGGCAAAACATTTGGTTTTTAGGGTTTTCTGTTCTGGCAGTCAAACCATCAGTTGAGCTAATCAGGCCCTTGCTCTGTTTCACCTTGTGAAGTTGACTGGCTTTTCTCATAATGAAACTAGACAAATATTGCAATGGAAGCCAGGGAACTTCACTTGGTGAGAGAGGGTAAGAATCTGATTGGCTAAGAAGGTTTCAATGACTAGGTTTCAACCCTAATTCTGTGTTTACACTAGTGTCCTGTGCAGCCCATCCTTTGTGTCGGTCACACAATGCTTCCCTCCCCTCTGCATGACCGACACAAAGGACAGGCTGCAAGGGAGACTATGTTTACACCAGCTATTGTAGCTTGCCACAAACACACAACTTCAACATCATAATTATATAGCTTACCTGGAAAAAGAAAATCTAAAATCTCTGCCGTGTGCCCCTGCCACTCGCGTTCACAATTACCAGATCTGCTGTCCCATATCCGTACAACACCATCAAGACAACATGAATATACTAAGGGTACAGTGGGATCCCACTTTAGTTTTACAATGCCACCCTACAGAAATATTAAGTAGATTAAGTACTATTTTTACAATACAAGTTTGTGGCATGCTCTGTCTCTTTCTGGGTTTGTCCAGCAATTCTATTTTTAAGAAACCGTGGAATGTAATACACCTTTTTAAAACCTTTTTAGTTGCTAATCAACTGAACTAAACAATCTCCCAGTTTGTATTGTATTGAAGTCATCAATTTAGTCAGTGGAGCTGTACATTGTTAGATAAGTATGTTTAGATAAGTCCCTTTAGGATACCAAACATTGTTTGACAAGTAAGCTGCTAACACCAGGGTACACAACACTACTTACTGCATGCTTGCACTGCTGCCTCAACCTTTGTGTGTTAAGATCCCACAATGCTAACACACCACTTAATGAGCCAGTAGCTAGTACAGCAGAACTGTTGAGAATGTAGAAGAGAGATTAGTAAGGAAAAATTCCACCCTAACTTAAGTCATTGGAAAGGGTCTGACATACAATCATGCTACATGTATTGGCGGAGCTGGGGTGACTCCAGCACCCCTCCTCCCCCCCCCCCCCCTCACACACACACACATTTTTCAGTATATTTTCATATATATATATATATATTTTTGCAAACTGACCCCTCATGACAGAAGCACCCACTCCGCCTCCATAAGAGGCTCAAGTTTTTCAAAAACATTTCCAAGAGAGAGGGTGGGAGCCACATATTTAGGTTTTGCCACAATTTCAGATATAGAGGGTAGGGCTCTCCATTTTGCAAGAAAGGTGTGTCCTGCACACAGGAACACATGGAGCCCAGGATCCAAAATTCAACTCCATTTGATGAACCCTATCAATGATACTCACACATCAGAAAAGGCAACAGATTCTATAGACGGAGGAGATTCTTGGTCATCTTTTGGACTATGAAATCCAGCATTCAGTGATGAAACAACCTACACAAGATAGAAGAACTTCATATGATCAACAAGATACAACTGAAATCACTAAACTCTTAGGGAAAAAAAATCTCTCCATCAGTTTTCAAATTCGGTTAATTCATGTGACCATTTCAGTTGATTGAAATGGCCATGTTTCTGTACATTTCTAACATCAAACAAAAGAAATGTGAGTCATGTGATCATTTCAATAGATCAAAATGTGTCATGTGAATTAACTGAATTTGCAAAACAATTGATCATTGGGTGCAGTTTATTGATTTTGGTAGTACATGTAACGGTATAAGCAACATGGATATCATTTTTCATAATCATGGGGATGATCAGGGATGTCTCCTGACCCAGGGATAGCACATTGGATGTGGCATGTACTGGTACAGCAAATGTACCCTTGAGTGATAGCCATGCTCTAAACAGTTGCAATTTTGCAAGTTGTTAATTAATACGTTTAAGCCACAACAGGAGAGGTTTTAGTCTCACCTTTCCAGTGTTACTATTGATTATTTTAGCAAAAGAGTCTTCCCCTCCGGTAGCTATAAGTACATTGTCCTTGTGGCAATCAACACAAGTCAGTGGAGCATCATGACTGGTCCCATCTGATAAAAAAAGAAGAACTGTCAGCATTTGTTTAATTCTTAATGAACTTAATGCATCTTGCAATTCTCTTAAGCCTGGTGCACACTTGCGACATAACGACATAAGAAAAATGTCACGTGAGCAAAAAATTTAGTGGTTTCGAAAAGTTCAAATCCACAAAAATATAAGATTAAATTTTTTGATGAAGTAATCTAATGCTGATCCATGGAAAATATTCAATTATTTTCCCATGCTTTTTTCGTTGCAACATAGCGTCCTTATGTCGTTAGTGTGCACCAGGCTTTACAATGTACATGTCTAGTGTATTTGCTAAGACTGGTCGCTATTTCAGTCTTACCTGATAAATGAAATGCCAGTGTACTCTTCTTTACATCCCATACTTTTAGGGTTCCATCTTCAAAGCCAACGCATGCCCTTGTCCCTTGAAACAATACACAGGGAAGAATTTACTAACAGTGAATGGAGTTTCTACTCTTAGACTAACAGTGGCATTAAAGCATAAACTTTTCATGGCTGAATGCAATAATGTATGCACATGTTTTGATGAAATGTAGGGCTTCCAAAACGGTTCCTCAAAAAATCAGTTGTACATACAGCTCACACAAAGATCATTTTGGAGACCTTGTTTGCCAATGTAGGGATACTGGGTGCCCTTTTGTCCACCAAAGTTTGTTGGTAATTTGTGCATAAGGTGATCATACTAGTTTTTATTTGCTTCCTGCTTGCATTTGCCTGATTTTTTTCCATTAGAAAAAAAATGTTTATTCTGTAATTACAAAAATTGATTACAATGTAGGAATTCAGAGCTTTAATTAAGCACAAAAAATACCAACCATCTCTCATGAACATTCCACATGTAGAACGACATCCATGACTCTGAAATGTTTTGGTGTCACCAGATGGAATTCTCCACATCCAGACATCTCCATCAGCTGTTCCAGCAAGCAACACATGCACTGCATGATGCCAGTCAATCCACTTGAAAAAATAAGTTTTAAAAAAAACGTTTGTGCGACCGACTCCCAAACTCGCAGCTCGTAAGCTGAATTATGTTGGGTCTCAACGGCGCCACTGGCAGCCATGCGGTCATAAGCCCAGACACTGAGGGTGGTCACTGCTAGAGGGTTTATTACGTCCCCAGTGGTTCTTTAACGTCCCCCCTGGAACTGGGAAGGGTAGAAAGGCGAGACGGGACCTCGGTTTATTGTCTCATCCGAAAGACGTGAATCACAGTAGAACAAAGTTCAACTCACAATATGAACCAGTTTCGACCGAGACCCGAACAGAAAGAAAATTTCCTCTGTCCCGGCCAGGAGTTGAACCCGGATCACAGCGGTGAGAGACCCAACGTCGTAACGCTGGACCAACCGTGCTTCCCACATACATCAGAAAGATCAATTAATTTAGGATCAGTTGCAGCAATGAACTTGGTCTGGTCTGACAGATGAAATGCCATATAAGCCACTCTTTATTGTCAACTTTATTATTCCATTGTGTATTATCAGGGTGGCAACCTAATTGGATTAGCAGGGGTCCCGTTTTGGCCAATGTTTCAATTTTCAGTTGATTTTTACAGACTTGGAATGACAAAGTAACTAAAATTTGGGTTGCACAGTAATATCACATCACTGGTTTTATGATCAGTATTACCTCCAGATCTGCACACTCAAATGACCACAGCTCCTGTGCCGTGACCACATCCCACACCTTGATAACTCCACTCATATCTCCTGATGCCACTAGTTTGGAGTCATGACTAAAAGCCATCTGGGTGACAGAATCTTTATGACCTAGGAACAATACAAATTAATGGCCAGATTGAGCCAACATTATTCATCCCATGTTGTGAGAAAAGCTCGAGCTGGCATTATAAATAAGATAGGCACAAGTCAAGCATTAGAAAAGTGCAAGCTGGCGTTAGCTAGGCCCAAATCAAGTGTTATAAAAGTGCAAGATGGTGTTAGCCAGGGGCGAGGCAGCATTAGAAAAGCTAACGCTTGTAAAAAACACATGTACGTTTTCGCGTGAGAGGTCACATTTGTTGTTATACTTTGCAGTTACTCTAAAGGTTTTATTGAGAATTGGTGTAATGACATTATGACGCTTTCACTAGATATGAAATCCCCTTTAATCTGCCTCATAATATGACACAGTCAGCAAAAAAATAATGGCATAATAATAACTATTTGGGCCCAACACGACCCGACAACACGCACTTGTGCCATGATAGCTTTGTTAGCACTTTCAGCCAGAGCAAAAAGGGTCTCCCTCAATCACAATAAAAACATTGACATTCCTTTTACCTGTGCATTCAAAAGCCAATTGCCCATCTTGTATTTTCCAAACATATCCTTTATCATCTTCTCCACCTGATGCAGCTAGGGTGGCGCTCACAGGATCAACAGACACTGAGAAAACCGAGGCTATAAGAGAACAATATAATAGGCAATACTCTTTAGTGTTAGTTTTCTTTTATTCTAATAGTAATTTGGTTGCCAGAATATCTGATTTCAGAGAAAAAGCATCTACATTTTGAAAGGGGTACATTTCAAATTCCAGGGAGGTCGAGGGTCACTAGCCTGCCATAGTTTCCAGAGGTTTTGTCAATTTATTTATGAAAATATGGAAATAATCCTCATTAATTATTCACATTATAAAATTTAGGAAAAAAATACTTTCGTCATGACAACCATTAGCACTGCTTGGTGTGGTATTTTGTCTAGAGAGTAGTGGTCATTTTTGGCAGATTTTGGTTTAACTAATAACTTTTTAGGATGATCTCTATCTAGTAATATTTATTAGCCCAAATGATCTCTGAGTCAATAGCCCATGAGGCTGAAGCCTGAATTCAGTGGTAATGAGAGGAATAATTAATTTTAGTCAAATCCAACTAGGGTACTAGGTCACATTTTACTGCTGGTCATTTACCATTTGGGAGGCATCAAACGTGACACCTGGTAGCTTAACCAATCAGAATACAGAAACCCACTAGTGGGGTTTGAATTAAACTCTGACACTGCTCATTCCGAAAACTGTATTCTCCTGCTAAATTTTCCTTGAATTTACAGTTTGACCGCAAATCTCCTGCTTTCTTGACTTGCTGGGTTGGTATCTATGCCAAGGGAAAGCTACTGATTGATGATTTATACCTGTGTGCTTTCGAAATATCACAGTGGCATCATCAGCAGCAGCCTCTTCATCTGCACCCCCCTCTGCCCTACCCACGTCAACAGACAAATCCTCCACGCCTGCTATTAAATCATCTGAAAATAGGATGGTAGTTATTCAACACAGTTAATATTATTAAGTTAGAGCGGGTTTCACATGACTGTCAAGACTTGTTATGTAATTGCGATTACTTTGCAATCTCATTGGCTGATCATTTTTATCAGCCAATCAAATTCTGCAGTAAATACAGTTGTGTAATTACCTAGTAATTGGCTCGGCTTGCAATTGGCTGAGAAAAAAAACATTTAGGAGCAAGTGGTGATTTCTCTCGATTCTGATTGGCTAGTGATTGCTCAATTGCGATTGTTTTTACGACAGTCATGTGAAAACCGCTCTATAGCTGACTGGAACTGGAAACATATGTTTTGAGATTTAAAAAAAACAGTACAAAGTTTAAATGCCACTATGGATTGTAATGTGCATGTGTGGCATCCAAAACGTGAAAGGCCCACATGTCAATTTGAAATAATGTCTTAGCCAAGAAGCATTGAAAACTTATATTGTCGAATAAACATTAGCAAATCAGCAATCTTAAGAGAATGCCTGTGCTTTGAATCATTTTGCTGAATGAACATGCGTTTTGTTCATTTATTTAAAAGCTAAATTGAGGTCAATCGAGAAACAAAGCTCAACAAAGCAGTGGGAGCAAGTAAAGGTTCACACAACAAAAACAACCCCTGCCAGAAACCAGGGTTACGATTTATGTGAAATCAATAAGTTCGGATTAGAATATTCGTAGACTAAATCATCTTTGGTTCATCGTAAAGAAGTACATCACAAGCTATTTTCATGGAAATGTTTTTATGGGGGAAGTTCACCATGCGACAAGTCAAAACTCGATGAGCGTACCTTCGGGAACAAAGTTTAAGTCATCATCTTCAACTACTTCCAACAATTCCTCGTCTCCAATTCCTTCATCTTCTGATAAATTATCCTGATCATTCTGTTGATCCATTAGATTTCTTTAAGGCTTAAAATTTTAAGCAGGATTTCTGATCTTTGGACATCAAAACCTGAAATTCCGAAATTATTTTGCTAATCGAGGCTGCGATACCTAACAGTCAGCGGTTGTTTACTTGCCCCAGTCCCGCTCGACCTGTCAGAAAAACAAAATGGCGGAAAAGAAGAGCTCGAAGTTGAACTTGTTTGACGAAGGAAAACTCGAAAAACTAGAAACACCTTTGGATTTTCTTTGTAAGTTTAAAATGCTAATATATTTCGCTATTTGCTTACGTGTTGCTTATATGCTGCTCGTGAGTTTTGGCTATAGGACAATGTTTTTGGATTCCAATTCATAAGGCCAAGGTACATGTTGCTGTTAGCAACTGCCTTGTTCAGAACGCCATGGCGACCTCCTCGTTTTTCTTTTTGAAGCCCGGACAGGGGTTACCTCCCAGATGAAAGGAGTAATGAAGCTTCTTATGCAAAACCGACCTGAAGATCCCTTGGTCTTTCTAGCTGACTTGTGAGTACCGTAGTCTTCAATATCTCTCTTCTATAAGCTTTAAACTTAACTTAGCCCAACTTTAATAGTTAACGCTATTTCAATTTACTAAAGCCAAAAGTTTGAAACAGACTAGTGTAATACACTAGTCTCTTTCACTTTAATACACTAGTCTGTTTCAAACTTTTGGCTTTAGTAAATTGAAATAACATTAACTAAGTTATTAAATACACTGTAGAGGTCCAATGTTGAATTTGATATCCTTTTTTAGATAATTTTAGTTACTAAGATGTATAGTTTTTTCGAACCATAAAAGGGTGCAAAAATGGTCCTGGAAATTTCACAGAGTTTCTGAATTTAAGTTATGATACTCACCACTTTCCACTTTGTAATTACATCTTGGAATTTTGTGAGTATTTGTTTTTTTTCTTAGAGACTGGCATTTTTAAATACATTATTTTAATATACATTGTGTGATTTAATATTTGATATTTTGCCCTTAGTTTTGATAACCTAGCTGACACATCCACCGCCCTCATGCAAGCCCACCAGAAGCTCTGTCTTGTACATCACTCTCAGCCTGCTTTTTATAGCAATCTGATGGATGCTTATGACATTTTGAGCCAGCAAAAAGGTAAAAACTTCTAGCTACTGTATAATTGGAGGGGGGCATTGATTAAGCAGTACGGATATGTACAGTATACAAGTGCTAGCATTTCATTCTGTTACGGTATTTGAAAGACAGGAAACAGGATAGCCATAAATTACCAACCCCTCCCCCCTCCTTCCACCATGTTTAGAACAGAACATCTTGTAAATAATTTTGTTTTGTAGGCAGCAAAGGATTAAGAGGCCTGACTGGCAAAGCCTTCAATGATGTACTAAATTTGCTATGCAGGTACAATAGCATTAAACGTTTTAGTTGCAATGTTGAGAGCAGATTTTGCATGACTGAATGAGTTACAGCAGAAAACATGACTGCAGTGTTGTGCAGTGCCACATTGAAGCATTTTCATTAGTCAATCAGTCACTTGGAGTGATGCGATTGGCTGAATGACCATAAGAAGACACAATTCCTTGCTGTGCAGTGACCATATTATCATGTTTCATGTCTTGTCACAGTCATATGAAATTTGCCCTGTGCTGTTTGTAGATGACAGACACTAGACAGTGATTTTTGTTTTACTGTTTAGGGAATTATCTAGTGCAGAATCTGAGCCATTCCTGTCACAGATGGCATGTTTGGATCATGAGGTTATCAAGTTCTTTGTCTTTAGATGTGGCGTCCTCTCAGCTTTAGTGTACCAAGGTTTGTTATTGTTAAGCTACATTTTAGACCAAATTAATCAGAATTTCCCAACAATTAAACCATGGCTGTAGTACCTATAAAGTGAGCAGCCAGAGGCTTCCCCCAGATCCCATTCTTATAATGACTACATTGTATTTCTTAGACTTTCTGAAGCAAGCTGAAGCCCTGTATGATGAGCTAGATCTTTATGAGAGAGGTACCTAATTGGTGGATTTTTTTCTTCAGGTCACCTGGGATCTCGGATTTTCATGTTTGTTGTGTTATATGGCAAATCTCAAATCTAGTTCTTTAGTCTCAGATTTTGAAAATGAAATTATTCTCTTGAAAATGGCATTCTCGCATTCTCAGAATTTCTCGCATTGACCATTCACCACCCCTTAACATCCCCTCCTGGAATTCCCACTTTCCAGGCAAACATAACACCTGGGATTTACTTTTTGCACCTGCAAATTGAAAAGGTACAAACTAGACCCCTCTCACTTGGGATTTCCAACTTCCAAACAAACTGGCCTCCATTGGAAAAATATCTAATTCCACAGTTCCTCAAACTCCCTGGTGTGGATAAAAACGTTCACCAAGGAAGTAGGATCTGAAATGTTCATATATCAAAGTAGCCAAAAGTACATCATACCATGTTTCTAATTCTTGCAGTTCAGTTGAAGTGTTTGTTCACAATCTTGTACCATTTATGACTGAACTGATCAACTACAGACCTTACTCGCCCCACTGCCTACCATCTGTGTTTCTATCTTTTCTCAGGCAAAGCAGACAAGCAAATATGTGATGTCTGTCTCAATCAATTAAAAGAAGCTGTCACAGTGTCTTCACTAGCAGATCCTCTTAGGTTGGTGAAAGATGATTATTTCAAAACAGGCCTTTGATTTATTATGTGTCCCTGTTGCAGATTCCCTGTACCTCCCTGTTGAGGGCACAAGTTTTATATTCATGGTAATTCACAGTTGCCCTATCCCACCCTAAAATTCAAGTCAGTTAAACAATGGGAATCTTTGTTATGTTCCTACAATGTATAATATATACTGGAAATTATTGTTTTCAATTCCACGCTGCCCAAGGGTGCCCAACCTGACATTTCAGACACCTTCAACATAGGGGTGAAGATTTTGATAGGCTTCCTATTTGATCATTAAGGCACATGCTTTGATTAAAGAAACCGGGAAGAAACCACCTTGATTAAAGAACATTTTTATATTTATATTTTTATTCTTTCTGCAGTGTTATCCATGCAGGGACATTGATAAGCTCTAGAGCTTTCAAGAAGTCAGCCCTTGAGGTACTTGTTTCTCAAAAACTCTACTGGTACTGTTAAAATTGAATCTTCTTGTTCAAATTGCAGAAGACAGCTGTACACAGTAAACTGTTTGTTTCACTTTCAGGCTCTATCCAAAGGAGGACAAACCAGGAAAACTTTAGGCAAAGAAGACTTTGTTGCTTCTGCCACTGAGATTTTTCTCAGTCAGGTAAAATTATTGGTGTACCATTTGAACTTTCTCCAGACATGTGGAAAACCATCCCCTCTGAGCCATCATTGAATTGCCAGCATGGGGAATCCTTTTTTACAGTGTTTAATGTAATTTAATGTAAGGTAAGTTTCTTTTCTGTTTCTTTTCTTTCAGATTCCAGAATTCAGATGACCAAATACAGTTGCAGTAGTTGCCGAAGAAAGTTGGATTGATCCAAGGGATGTCAAAGGCACCTAGATGGAAGACCATCAAAGCATCAAGGGAAAGATATACATGTACAAGGTTATTCATGGCCTTGGTATGATGAAAAAAATCCCAAACTGTGACTCGATCCCACAGAAGATGCAGAATGTTCCCCCAGAGAGGACAGAGACCATCACATGTGTGACTGTGTTCTCTTACATTTATGCCAGGATTTGGTGAAGTAAACCAGGGTTGACATCCACCTGGTTTCCGAGGGTGACTCCCACTCCCTTCACACTATGATAAAAGTTAGGGATGCTGGCCGGAAATAGGAAATTCACAAGTGAGATTGCAACATGGAATGTCTGATGGCATGGCTAGAGAATAACATTCAATTTGATAGAGACTCACTGTGTACTGTATAAATGACATACACTAGTCACCATTTTGTTTCTGTGTTGTGGACGCTTTTGATGAGAGTGTCATCATTCGGTTTGTTTTCAGTGTACTCTATGCGGAACCAAACAGATACCCTTAATATTATCAACATCATCGTCATCATTATTATGCGTTATCATCGCACTAAGGTCAGCCAATGTGAAACGAGATCTACTGTCCTCAGTGTCCTGATATTCTACGGTATCGGTTCCCTGTCCTGATATGCGACGATATAGACCGTTCATCTATAAACCTCGAGTAACAGACTGGTGGTGAAAGAGTTAAAAACGTCAATTTATTTTAATAAAATGATTTAGCATAAATAACATAGTCTGGAGTTTTTACGACGGTAAAAAAAATCAACGCCACTCGTTTTGTTTTTAGCCAAGAACGCGAGTTTTTCTTTCCTCAATGTCTAATGGACGATAAATAAATAAATGGACAAATTTGAGCTTGTCAAATCAATAGTCGTCTACTTGCAGTCCTAATACAAGAGATTTTTTTTCACCATAACAGTTAGCTTTCTCGCAAAATGATTGGCTGATTTGCCGTGGGAAATAAGAGTCCATACCACTCTGCTCGCATCAGCTTGCGCGCGCGGCTCAAATTGTTCGAATGCGCGCACTATTTGCAACGGAAAGTGATCGCATTTATAACATTTGGCATTTTGTCATGGTAAAATTGTTAACTTCGCCCGCGCGCTTTTATTCATCTTCGCTCCTGAGACCAGTCACGCTTGAGACCCCCGTGGTGAAGCGCTGAGCGTGTTTGTTCAAGTTCAAGTCATAGTTTTATTTCTTGAATGTTTACAAAAAAACAAATGATACAAAAGTAGCACTGCCAACAGGTCGCGTAGCAAAGACACTTATTTACGGACGATCGCAAAATAAGGTACTGCAAGTAGCCTACTACAATAATAATCGGGCAAATTTGGTTCGTGATTCGACAATATTAGGGCGAGTTTGGTCGAGCCTTTTTTCGTACCCCCCATGGCGTAGTCTCCCGCGCAGCCCGTTTTGTTCTTTGGTTGCGCGGGAGACTACCCATATATGGCGGAACCAAACGAGCTCTGGTATTTTGCCGAAACGAAACAAATTACTGTTGTATTATCCTTCCACTGGCGTTGGCTTGTAAACATGAAATTCATTTTGCCATCGGGAAAAAAAAGCAATTTTGTGGGGCTTTGCCGTCGCAAACTCGATCCAGATATTTATGCTAATAATGTAACGCATTCTTCTTTGCATACGCGCACGCGCTCTCGAAAAAGACAAAGGCCTTGTGTATGACACATGGCGGATCGTAAACTGTTTAGGCGTCGTTTACAATGACTAAGTTTAGAGACTATGGCACCTTTTCGAATATGGCGGGTGCTCACCTTGGGCATCGTCTTCGTCACTTTACTGAACACATTCATCCTTTTCTCCTGCAAATTTTCTGGTGAGTTTTTCCTATGAATGTTTCGTAAAGATCGATCTACAATAATGGCGGGAGGTTTTCCATACTAACCACGTAGTTTGATGTAAAGAATGTAACTTATAGTCTCGAATTCAACTAAGAGAAAACGTATTTAATACCGTATAAGAGTGTATGGTACTAAAGAAATACTTCAAGAGAACTTATGTTTGTTCTGTGGTCAAAATATTGCATTTAAAAGGAGCCTATATCGAAGAAATAGATATTCAAAATCGCCCCATCGTTACCTGATTTTCACTTCTCTATTTTGCCTTGTAAAGAGCTCTACTAAACGCGCTTTCGCTTGTTTAAACATTAAATTAAATTTTGTAAGCAGTGATAATCCTATCCTTCCAACTTATAGTAAAAAACACATAGAAAAAGTAGTGCATACAGCATGAATTTGTTGACATTAGTGAACTTGACAACAATTGTCAGCTTGTTCAACAACTTAAAATGACAGTTTTCTTAGCTCATGTGGATGATAACTTAAGCTTAAGTTACTTATTTACTTTGAAAAAGTGTTAAGACCACATACAAAGAAGCTTGCAAATATAGTATTTGCTACTCATTACGTTTGACAAACACAAATTTTCATTTGAAAGTCTTATTTTCTCGCTACCTGCTGGGCTTCATTTCCATGCAATGACGAATTATAATAAATTCTTCGTTTGCAAATGACGTCACTATTATGTTCTGGTGGAAGGTTAACAAAAGTCTTGTAATCAACTGTGACTGAAGGCTGGAAAATGTTGACCGAGGCCGGAGGCCTAGATCAACATTTTCCATGCCGAGGTCACAGTATTTCTCTATATGGATGGACCTAAAGCCAGTAAATAATTCATTTTTTTACAAATCTACATTTTTTTGGGGTATGTATTAAGCAAGCGCATGTCAGAGATAGGATGGTCAGAGATAGGAAAATATTGCCTGACACATGTGTGTGCACACTTAGAACGAATCAGATTGCAGAATCCGTGCCTTCTAGGAAAAAAATGTGTGCCTTCTAGGGAAAAAAAAATGAAATGGCCCAATGAAAAAGAAAATCTCTTGCCCTACTCAGAGATGCCAACATACATGTGTCAAAAAGGCAGGATATTCTGGTGGGTCAAGCTCCAAATCCAAGGAAAATTGTACGGGAGTATACAATAAATCTATTTGGACTGGGCAAAAAATTTAGCAGGAGATAATGTTCTAAATAGACCTTTCTGATTTAGTGGAATAGTAGCAAAATATTATGTGGTTTTATTCCACAAGTTATCTGCAGGTATTTTGATTTCTACTAGTGACAATATTGATAATTTTTGAAATTGTTTTCAGGAAAATGGCTGGGTAATATCCTTTTCTGTTTGTCTGTTCTCAATTCTCTAATGCACCAGTCAATTGACAGCCCCGCACCCCCCCCCCCATTCGAGCATTAGCGGGGTACTAGCGGGGCTTTCATACAGAATTCACACTACATTACTGCCCCGTTGGTCGGGAGTTGCGCTTTCTTTCACGGCTTCCCCACAGTACATTGAGAGGGGAGTCACTCTCTTCCCCGGGACACAACACAACAGAAACCAGGGCTGTCTCCCCTCCATATGAACAGCCCCTTACTTCACAAAAGACACGACAAATACAGATTTTTGTTACTTGAATTACACATATTAAATTTTAATCTACACTAGCGAAAGTACATGCAAGTAGAAAAATATGGTTTTATTGTGCTTTGCGATTGGCAAAACTGGGCACCATTGACATGACTCTTTTCAATGAGTAAAAATCATTTGTGTTATTTTTCTAAATTTGTTGGGCAAGGAGCAAGGGCAAGGAGACTGTCCCCGCAAACCGAGGCGCTCACTACCTTTCATTTGCCAAAAAGGTGAATGCCTCGCTAATGCGCGAATGGGGGGGTGCGGGGTTGTCAATTGACTGGTGCATAAACTTGACAAGATAACAGGACGGGTAGCGAATGGTAAATCCAAGGCTTGCCGAGATGCCAAGACTGGCAGTTTAAAATCGGAGCATGAGACTGAAGAAAATATCTCTGTTCCAAGGTTCCGAGCCTAGCCTGGTTCCGAGATGCACGTTAAAAATTCCGAGAATTCCGAGACTCTGCTAAATTTGGCAAGACTCTTGATATTTTTAGGGACCATTCGTTCCCCTAACAGGGCCAAATAATACTAGACCCATGGTTAAATATGGTTAAAGAAAGTTGAACATGCCAAATCCTTGGGTGTAATTATGTAGGGAGGCTGTCATGGATAAATACATTGACAAAAAGTCTAAAAGAATTTCCTTAGCCAATGGTGCCCTTACATGTAAACGAATAAGGCCTTTGATATCCACTAGTACTGCTCTTAAACTATCAAGCAACTTTTTGGCCCCACTTGTGTGACCCCACTTGTGTGGCCCCACTTGTGTGTGTTGAATGATGTAGTGCAAAATATTTTGTTCCATCAAACACCAAAGGCAACTGTTCAACTATGCCCCTGGATTTTAGGTCACACATGCCCATTGATCACTATTGGTTTCATACTGCTGCCTTGATCTATTAGTCTAGGAGCAGCGACCGGAAAAAAAATCGTGTCGTAGCACCCAATGTGCAGACACAGGAAAATAACATAGAAAGACAGGTACATGCCTAAGGTTCAATTTGATCCCTATCGCACAGATTGGCTTGTGGGACAACACCCCGATATTTGGCATTTTGTTCCCCTGTTGCTCACATGTCCTTTGTAAAACATTGGTGAACTTATATGCATCTAAATCCCTCATTCAAGGATCAAATGTATCCGAAACTTCCCATCATTGTACAAAATCACACACTTTGAATTCCTAGCTGTAAATCTGTCCTTAATTCCCACTCTAACGTCAGAAACAGAAATTAGGAGTTAGCAGCCATATTAGTTCTTTGTTATTCAAATGAGTTGTGCCTCCTCTCCTAAAGACATAAATAGTATAGGCTGTAGCGCTACAAGTACAGCGTGCCTAAATGTGTGCGTTGGCAAAATATATCCCTTCAATGCATTGAACACATATGTGGACATTTTACTGATTTCATAAAACATT
The DNA here is from genome assembly GCA_033964015.1 of Scolanthus callimorphus. Lineage (NCBI taxonomy): Eukaryota > Metazoa > Cnidaria > Anthozoa > Actiniaria > Edwardsiidae > Scolanthus > Scolanthus callimorphus. The sequence goes on from CM066914.1 coordinate 7,049,299, forward strand.
TTCTTTATTCGAAATTACTCAGTGAAATGATTCAGACAACGTCGGTGAAGAGATACCAGTCCAATAAACCAATATACTTTAGGCCGGGAAAGCTGTACAGTCTATGTCATTCTTTACTTTTCAGTCGTCAGGAACTCATGAATAACAAAGGAACTTTATGAATAACAAAAGGATTCAAAATGGCCGCCATCACAGATATCTTTTTAACCTTCACTTTTACAGTACATACGGAAGTTAGGGCACAATTTTATATCTAACCATTTGAAACGCATTTACTTCTACAAGTATCCCGAGTTTGATGTGTTTCTCGGAAAGATTTTGAATTTTACAGGCTTTCAATTAGTTTAGAATTTTACAAAGAACATGTGAGCATCTTGTAACAAAAGTGCCCAAAATCGGAATGTTGTCCCATCAGCTCATTTTTAGCATCTGGTCTAAATTAAACCTTATACACATACCTATCATCCTATGCTACTTTCACGGGTCTGAGCGAAGGGTGCTACAAAAAACCACTATCTAGACCTCTTTTCAAGAACTGCTCCTAGACTATATGTTCATAATGTGACTATAAATTTTACCTAAAAGAGATATAATATAGAGATCAACAGTTTCTACCTGTACACTTTTACAGCAGCTCCACTGATAAGAACCTAACTTAAATATTTAACCTTCATAGTTGGAGGCTTAAAATGAAAATCTTAGCCTAACAGGTTCTTAAAACCCAGGTTCTTATACATGGGTTTTTTACTGTATTCCAGGTGGAGAAGTTTGAAATTTCATTTCTCTGCTTTCCATGGGAATTTTATGGCAGGACAAACACAAGTTACTGCTTACATGTAGTTCATCAAAAATAAATCAAAATCAAGACAAATTTGCACAACTTCTAAGTACTGTAACTGGGGTTTTGCTAGTAATCCTGGTAAAATCTCTCTCACTGCATTTTCCATTTCTTTTTTCTGATAAAATTTCACTTTTTATTTTGCTGCAGATTCAGGTTGCATTTTAAGCAGGAAGGATCAGGACCAAATCTATGGTCCATTACCACCCCAAACTAATAGACAAAGAAAACAACATAGCCGCCAGGTAGAACTACCATCTGCCCAAGCCTGGGAAATTGTGACCAGTAAGAGACAGGCAGCAGGGCAACAGGAAGAATCTGTCCAGGAAAAAGAAAGAATGAGCAAAAGACCAGATGCAGAACACTCCCAGGAAATAAAGAGACAGAAGGGCGAGAATGTGTCGGATGTGAAGAAATCTGATAGGCAGGGCATGAAGGATGACAGCAAAAAACATGGTTAGACAGATTTTTTATATATAAATTATAATCCTAAATTAAGCAGGGCTGCCATAGGCCATGATCCTATACCAAGTTTATGTCTGTGCTCATTTTTCTGATTGCCGACCAATTTGGTCCGACCAGACTATCATTCTGACATTGGGCAATTCCAGGAAATATATGTACCCCCGGGATGGGCAGCATTCAGAAATTCTGAATAGGAGGGGGTTTCCAAGCTCAGAATTCTGTTTGCATGAGGGTTTTTTTTTCGAATCTTTCCAGCTTCGAAGAAACTAGTATGCTAGTTTAACCTCTCCAGATATTCTATATGCATGGTCAGGTCAAGTAAAAAAATTATTTCCAGCTCTGAATGTACCTGAATTTACCTCCTGTGTCTTGTTCTAGAGCAAATAACCTATGAGCAATGGAGGAAATTACCACGCAACCAAGAGATGGTGCTATGGGGACAGACAGAGGGGGAGGTGTTCAGATTCACAAGCAAAGATGTCCGAATTGCTGGACAACCCCGTAGCCAACAGGGTAAGATACTGTATTATGATATTGTGGAGAATGGGTAGCTCTGCAAGTACCACAACCTTTTTGTATTCTTTGTCGCTCCAATCCTGATAAAAAAGAATACATGCAAATGATGAATGTGATGATGATGATAGTAATGATTATGGTGATGATAATGTTGATGATAAGGGTGATGATCATGATTAAGTGCCGTCTACATGAGCAATTTGTCCTTGACGCCCCAGCAATTTTCCTTGACAATATTTATTTGCTCGTGTAGACGAGACAAAATTGACAATTTTTCTTGACAAGTATTCCTTGTTCAAAAAGTAGCATGTCTAGCTTTTTTTTTACAAATAAAACTTGTCACATTATACGAAGACAAATTGACAATTTTTCATGATGTCATCATTAGTTTCCAAGCCCCATATGCACTCACGAGTAATTTTCCCTTGACAATTTTTTCTTGTTTGTGTTTGCATGTCTGCTGACCTAATCATCGTTGGCGCTTAAATACAGATCACTTCCGGCAAATATTTGTTGCTCGTCTACATGCTCAAGTTTCCTTGTCAAGAAAAAAATGGCAAGAAAAAATTGCTCGACAAAAACACAAAATTAATTGAAAAAATAGCTAGAGCAGTTTCCTGTTTTTTGCAGCATTTCTGGTGATTGGTGTGCCCACAGTAAGAAGGAAAAAAGTCAGCTATGTATCGCAAACTATCCGAGATCTCGTCAGCGGCCTTTCCGAGGCAGAGAAACAAGAAGTCATCATCGTTGTCTTTATAACCGACTTTGACCCCACGTCGATAAAAACAGTCGCAGAAGAGTTAATCACAAATTTCCGCGATGCAATGGATTCTGGGCTGCTTCAAGTTATAAAAGCAGACCAGTCTGTCTACCCAAGCCTTTCCAAAGCCCCCTTGTTATGGGGGGATAAAAGAGAACGGGTGCAATGGCGCTCTAAGCAGTGCCTAGATTATGCTTTCTTATTTCGTTACTGTAAAGATCTTGGACAGTACTACATGCAGATCGAAGACGACGTGACAATAAGCAACAGATATCTCAAAACGATTAAGAATACAATAGAGAAGCACAAGACTCGAAAATGGTCCATACTTGAGTTTGGTGCACGAGGTTTCATAGGTATGCTTTACAGGACTGACGATCTTGGTAGGTTATCAAAATTCGTGAAGATGTATCATTGGGTGTGGCCGGTTGATTTGCTATACAGACAGTTTAATGATTTTCACCTTTACGGGAATCCGCAATGGGCGCGTTACAACCCCCCACTAGTTCGCCATGTTGGCGCATTCTCTTCGTTGGACGGGCAGTTCCGAAAACTCGAAGACATGCGCTCTAACTTTAGAACTCATCTAGATAACGACAACCCGCCCGCGCGCATTTCAACATCCATACAAGGCTCGGCGCAACATTCCCGCTTGACTTCTCCGTACGATACTAAACACCATGGAATTTACTGGGCCTCTGACATCAAGAAACACGATTTCATACTCATAGAGTTTGATAAAGCTGTGTCTGTACGAAAGTTAGTAGTAGAATCCGGTAGTCCAGAGGCACCAGAAGATTATTTCGGTGCGGCGAACGTTGAGTATAGTTCCCCCGGTGCGGATGGTTCGTGCAAGGAATATAAACTATGGAAAGAGTTCACCGATAAGCCACAGCTTATGGTGGTTAGTGAAGAGCCAGGGGGGACACTTTGCAAGTGCATTCGAATTGATATTAGCAACGTACGTCTGGACAAGAAGGGGAAGCGTCGGTGGTTAGTGGTACGCGAAATAGCAGTATGGAGTATTGGAACTGATAAGAGGAAAGTACCAAAAAACTGACAGGGAATTGCTTAGGGTCATCCGAAACGCTTTTAATGTTTTTAACCGTGCAAATAGTAATATTTATGTATTTATGTAGACTGCCAGCAGCCCCTACTTTGGCGCGTTTCCCAGAAAGCGAGCGCGAACCCCGAGCGAGCGCGAACCCCCGACGAACGTCATGCGCATGACATCGTTTAAATTAAACTGCGAATATGACATGTTTTTTGTCGTTTCTCCATTTAAAGGGAATTTTTACAGAAACCCATCCATGCGTGTGCCTTGGGAAATTCAGCTTTTCATAGATGGGTTTCTGCAGAACTTTCCTGTGATTACAGTATCTGTTGGTCTTAGTGGGCCACTCAAGCACAGTCTATAACTAGTAATAGTTCTCACTAGAGCTGCCCCCGTGCTTTTTAAACTGCAGATGTAATAAGTATTCAATTAACATTTTTACGGCTGTTTCAGACAACACGCGAACCCACCGTTATCAGCTTGTTGGAGTTTGTCAGTTGTATTACAAAACCGTTAAGATAGATGTGAAATTCTATAAGCCGAAACTCTACAAACAATTCTAACCAAAAGTACGAAAAGCCGTCAAAACTCTTACGAAACTCTAGCGAAATACCGAAAATTCTTAAAACTATTGTGTCACAATTCCAAAACGACTATTTATACACATTCTTACTCAGAAACACTTGCGCACAAAAATCTTGTTTGAAAACTCTATGAATACTTGAAAGCTTAAAGCCAATTGATCTTTCCGGAAATACTTACAACGGAGAACAGAACACAAGACTTTAGACTCTCGTTGGCTGTCTCTGCTTCGCGACTTCTCTGCTTTTGCTCTTTTCAATCGCTGCTCCCTAATAACCTATATCTGCGTTTTTATACCAGCTATCACCGAAAGCTGCTAAAGAGCTTATAATAGAACTTAATTTAACAGAACAAAAACGCGTTCCGCCCTTGCGAGATTTCCGGTCAACAAAGGTACTATTTTAACCTACTTAGTATACTTTAGAGGCAACCATTACACAGCAGACAGCGCACACATCGGAAGAAGACAAAAACGCCTACTTCTCCCTTGTGCTGATGCAAAAAAAAATAATTCTAAAGTCCTCTTTCTAAGTTTTGTGAACTTATAAAAAGGAAATCTTGTCGGTAAATTATCACATTCTTTCGTAGCGGACCTATTGTTAAGCACAATAGCAACCATTTTGAATGCTTTACTACTATTATGAGGTTTAAAGCTCTTAGCTTTGTGAACATTCAAGTTTACACAGCCACAACAGCTCAACATTTGCTAATTCTGAACTATGGATTGCACTGACTGACTTCGGCTGAGCGTCTCCTTAGAGTTTTTGGTGATTTATTAAATGTCACGACCAGTTTGTTGTGAATGTTTAGAATTTTTATTGTCCGCCAGTGACAACAGTAGAGGTCTCAAACCCACGCTGCGAGTCACGTGATCTGGTCATCCAATCATAAACGTTACCCAAGACCTTTTGCGGGCCCTTTGCGAGTCACGTGATCTGATCATCCAATCATAAACGTTACCCGATACCTTTTGCGGGCCCTGCTCCGACGGATCGAGATTTTTTCTGCCATATGTACCATATACCCTTATATTTTCTCTTTACGCGGGGGATTCTATAATGCCTCCTCGGGTTTTGGCCTCTGGGCCAAAACCCTGCGGGGGCAAATAGATTTGAATTTGAATTGGGTCTGCCAGCCTGTTGGTAACATTAGTGGAGAACAAGTCCTACTAGTTATCCTAAAACACAAAATGTGAGTCAAGTTTTGAAGGTGTTTGCAACCAGTGCGATATCTTCGGAGACACGTGCTCGCGAGACACACGCTCGCGAGACACCACGAATTTGCATGCAAAGATGCAATAGGTAGGACAATAGAGTTAGGCACGAGAGACAAGATAGAGGGGTTAGGGAATGTGGGGATATGTAATGTAACTGTATCTATATTTAATAATTTCTATAAAAGATACAACGGGACGCATCCCGTCCCGACTACAAATCGCTATGGTGATGCGTCCCGTTGTATCACATAGATTTTTGTAATTACTGTTCCTAGATATTGCTGACCCGTTGCTGTAATTCAGTTTCAACTGCAATGGCATTCGAATAAACCTATTTATTATTTATTATTATTAATAAAAAGAAGGAAATTACAACAACAAAAATGCAATTGTAAGGGCCTGGCTAAACTAGGACACATGTATCGCGCAAAATTGTAGCCGGAAACATGTTTTATTATATATTACACGAGTGTTTTACTGGGAAATACGCCAATCGTACATCTCATACGAAGCTACATCCGGGACCTGAGGACATATTTTTCATATCCGGCTCACTAGTGAGGATATCGGTCAAAACAATATCGGAAATCAATTTGGAATAATGTTTTTTTTTTTTTTTTCGCTGCGCTCATTCGTAAAATGTTGTTCTTGCCACTCGAAAATAAAACTAATATCTTCGCACCACCGTGTAATATCCTCTATTTCTTCATGTTTCTCGGTTTAGACGTCGCGCGCAACAAATTTTGTAGCCGGGGTAAAAAGAGGTGTTGCTTCGCGCAGGACAACACATTTGATATGCCCAAGACACGAATTCGATGTCCCTAGATTAGCCACTACGGGGTCCACGCAGGACACAATGTTTCGCGCTACATGTGTCCTACTTTAGCCGCGGCTCGTGATTTTACAACGTTCTCGTGTCTCTCCCAACATCACGCGTGCTCTATTGCGCCGATAAAGTCATAGAAAGTTGTGCTCTAATGCTTAATTATAATAAATTTGGCGAGCATTGTGGTGTATTATCCGGTCTCTAATGAGCATTTTGGCGGGCTCTAAAATATTAGAGCCCGCGCGAGTCAGTCGGCGTTATGAAGGTCGCCATAAATATATTTACATATTTACGCCCAAGAACATCAACTATATTGTTATGTTATATGACAGAAAAATTCTCCGTGAGAAAAGTGCTGGTTTTAGGTGTGTATCTCAGCCTCTTAGCATGTGGTAGCCACATCAGAGTTGTTATTTTCACCCCCACCCACCTCTTGACTAGCCCCGCCCTATATTGCCAATCCTCTGAGACCTGACGATCATAATTACCGCGTCCCGTCATCTAGAAACAACATCTGATCAACCATCAGACGTTTATTAGAAAACCAAATGAGAGCTCGCGTAAATAGTTAGCATTTTTATGATCCGATTATAGCGCGATTGCCAGCTAAGATAGTTGATTTAGAGTGCGGAGGTTATTACTTCCATGTTAATATTGTTAGTTTATGAGATACGATCTTGCTAATCGAGAAAGATAGTGCTTAGTGTGGGAATGCTGTGGAAAACGTTCGTAGTAGTGAAAGGTGGTTATTTTGAGTGAGAAATCACTGTTCTGTATTAAGGCCGAACTATTCTACCCTCGTATATATGCAATCTCTTTAAAACGTGATTTGTCTCTAACAGACCATTTTTTCAGGTATGCAAGTGCAGCGAGCTAAGCGTTAGGACCGGGATCAAGGGATTCAGTTTTTGCAGTAGCTTTGTGACAGTACAATGGAACCACCATTTCGAAGAACCATGACTGTTCGCCCTTGTTGATCAGTCCTGATGCCGAAGCTTATTGCGCACGCATACCAGAGAAATTTTATTGACACATGTACGAAGGAGTTTTGCAAATGTTGCATGGCAGCTGTGCTTGTGTTAATCAATTTTAAGTCAAACTATGAGCAGGTTGTATCTCAGTAACTCAGCCGCAGTATATAATTCAGCCCTTAGCGACAGACAATGGTGTAGACTCCAGCCTAGTCCCTGGCGTTCTGGGTGGGCTTCCTGTGGTAGAAGCTCGACGTCATAGGAACGTGACGTCACAGTGTTTGAGCCCGCGCACATTCATTCAGAGGTTTACCTTCTCACTGCAGACGAGGAACGCCTGGGACCAGGCTGTGTAGACTCGACTCTACTCGAAGTACGTTTTCTCGCGTGAGTGTCAAACACAGCTCGTTCCATGCGCGCACTGATCTGAAGCCAGGTTGTCAACCCCCTTGGCGTTGCGGTTTCGTTTTCCGACCTTATTTGGCATCATGCAGTGGCTTTTCCAATTGCAGGCGCATTCTGGAGAGCGCTTGTCTCTTGTGCGGTTTGCGAACACCTTTGTCATGATTCAGGTTTTCCAGATAAGATGAAAGAGTCGGTATTTCAGTTGCAAAAATCATGCTGTTCAAGAAATTACCTAAGAATCCACATTTTTAGAATATTTAGTATTCGATTAAATAAAGGAAAAATTATGGGGGTTCACAAATACAGGGTTATATGTATATACACTAGAATCCTGCCTTCAGCCTCGTTGGTGTAATTGGAAAAGTTGAGATGCTTTTTTCTCGTGCAATATTCACTGGGTTTCAATTTAACTCCACATATCTCGTAAGCCATCGCGTGATATAGCGTTTACGAATTTTCACTTCAAAGCTTTAGATAGCTTTTATAAACGAGCAGTTATACGACCATAAGGTGTTTTTTGTTTACCCTTGTGAGAGCAAGCATTTTGATACGCATTTGCCAAATGGCGCGCAATCGAGTATAGTTTAATGATTTAACGACGATTATATCATAGATCAAATTAGCAATTATACAAAAAGCGATCTACGGTAATCACGGGGAACAGAATAACATAATAACCCTTAAAAACCTGACTCTAAAATCGATCGTGATGGTATTTGGCCGGGCAAAAAAGTTGTTTTAGTGCCAAGAAATTAGCATAGTATGATAACATCGCTGCATTCCACTCGAGATATGGACAACTGTCGAGATTCTGTGGAAGATTTCGTTGACACGCACTAATTACAGTTATAGTGGAAAGTGACGCGCCCGCGCGTGGCCTACATAGCATGCGTCCCCCTTGAGCTCTTGAGTGTCCAAGCAGAAATGTGTATGCACGAGGAGTCCTTCCCTGTCCTGGTTGGTTGAATTTTTCCCGCCTAAACTCCCGCCATTTTTGGCGCGTGTGCGTCCGACACAGGAAGCCCGCAACAAATATTTTGCCAAGCTACGAATTTGAAGATTGAGAAGACGGAATTGACAATTTTCAGCCGCTATAAAAAATGAATAGTGATTGATTGTAAAACGTGAGGACCGTTTCCAAAGACGTTTGTTGCAGCCAAACATTTTTGCTACAAGATGACGGGTTCTTTTCTGGTTATTAGTTGTGAAATATGTTTAATTTCGTACCACCATTTCCGCCTCCTCCTCCTCCATCTGCTCTTGACGCGTCTTTAGCGAAAAAGAAAACACGCCTATCTCTCTAGATATTTGTAACAACCATCACCGCAACTTGTCGAATGGTTTCCGCTTTTGACTCGACTCGGAGGTGGAGTTGCGATTTCTAGAAGTGGCTGTCTCATTAGTGAGAAATTCCTGAGAAAGGGGGCTTACGTGGTAATAACAATAACAATAAATTGATGGAAATTCTCCATCTGAGGGAGTGTCTAATGCATTATTCTCTAGAATCCGAGACCACACTGCGAAATGAAGGTTCAAACTGAAAGGCTGCCCTCTTACACAATCCTCCTAAACCTATGTGCAACAATGAACAATGGAGTATATGGAGAATTTCGTTTCCCCGCTGTCGCGCGAGGGTTATGAGCATCGCTAAGCCGCATAAGCATTTCTAAGAAAGATTAAATTCACCGGATCGGAGAGGCGAAACGTCTTTCACGAAATCGAAAAGACGGCTGAAAATTCAGGCTACCTTGTTTCTTGCTTTCGGATTAAAGAATATCTTAGGATCAAATGTTGTCTAGCATAATTTGCATTGCGTCTTACAGATGATCTAGTTTCTATTTAGTCACCATTGGTAGACGGCTGAGACGCCCTTTGACTTTTAACTTTCGCTACAGGGAAAGCCGTCTCGCCCAGTCTTGGAATTGTCCATTGCGTAACAATAAACAATGCTATTTATATGCAGCTGAACTTGTCCCTGTGTCTCCCATGTGATGTCATCGGTTTTCAGATGGCTTCACGAGCCAGAAGAGCCGTGTAAAACGCATTGGCGTGACACATAGAAACGTGCTGTAACAGGATTGGAGGGCGTTGTTTGATTTTTTTTTCAACCAACCGTGACCTAAAATTCTAGTATCCAGAAAGAGTGACAATGGTAAAGCTAATGATACGCTCACGTCCGTTTTCAACAAAACAGATCGCGTGACACTAACCCTTCTTTCGAAAGGCTCATCCTGCATTCGTAGCTCACCGGCTTATTCGTTAATGGTTAGAGTAATATCTAGTGTAGCCAGGACAGCGGACTGGACCTTAGGTGATTTATATTATTAGGGGTACATACAAATTCGCCAGTTTGAGTAAGGGGTGGACCATTAGAATTTTTTTTCGGACTCGAAGGCCATGTACGATTTTTTTTTCGCAGACACACACACAAAAAAAGTGGAAAAGGATAAACCCACGAGGGGTATCTTGAGCATCGAGCACTACCTGTTCCCGTGGCGTTCCGTTCCCACAGGCCGTCCAAATCCGCATCAACAAATCAACAAAATTTTCTATACTATATACCGTATTGGTTCAGAAATAGATTAAGAAAATCTTGTTGCTGTATGTATAGATACAACAAATTTTCTTATGATATATGTTTATTGGTTGCCGTTAAAAAAGAATGAAGCTGTTAAAGGTTTTCGCCATCCCCCGGCCCCTATTTGACATGGTAGAGGTCTTTTTCTTCCGTTGCGCGCGAAGCGCGCTCGAATTTTTATAAACGCATTTCATCAAGCCTCAGAGAAAGGGTAGACGAACGTTCCGTTTTTTGTGTATAGTAAACAATGCCTGTAGGTTTTATTATTGATGCCACAAATTACGAACTTATTATTATTCATTTGTGTGAAGCGGTCCACATGACGAATTTCTATACTTGTAACGTCGAACTCACGCTTACCTAAGTATGATTCTTTCGAACATAGTGACTGCACTGCTCGCCAGGCCTATCACTACAGAGCATTTTTGGGAGAGTTTGTTTTTCCTCTTGTTCTTGTAAACGGCGCGAGGGCAGTGTCTTCGGTGCGTGAGTTCTCACCAACTATATATTTGGTGGCGCGCCGAAATTTTTATTTAAGTGAAGTAGAAAAATGCAAAAGAGAAGTTGCTGGAAACTACTTAAGACATCTTTTTAATGAGAACTCAAGCCATGTCTTTGTAGGATTTTTATTTCCTAGCTTGAATCTCTGCAAGATTCTTTTTTTTGGAAGGATTGACCTTGCGCGAATTTTTTTTTGGGAATTGCCACCCTCCCTCCCCCAACTTCTAATGGTCCACCCCTAAGGACATGGTTTTAGAAGTCCAAGGTCTCCAAGAGGTTCCTTTACGCTTCAGGAATAAAAGGAATATCCCCTCCCCCCCTCCCGGCTCGTAATCTTGGCAATGAATTCCATTGTTTTATGTTGAAAAAATCAAGTTTTCTTGCAAAGAAAGGTGGTGGTTTTGCCAGGCACGGTCTATCACTAATAGACCATTAGTAGCTCAGCCAATCAGAATGCAGGATTTGTAATAGACCATTAGTTGGTTTATACTAAATATCATTTATACGAGGAAGCACGAGAGAGGTGCCATTGGGTAACGAGGATCATCGAAAGTCAGATTGTCATCTTGGCCATTACCACTGTATGCATTTCTACGCGACCTTCAAAATTCACTGTTGCGATTGGCGATTTTACGCAAGAAAATTATAATATCAATTTTCTTGAACAGAGAGTTAAACATTCTAGGCAAGGGAAGCCAAAGGATAGCTTAAAACCAATTTGGTTGATTTTGCAATCAATATCGATCCAGTAAAGCAGCCGAATCCAGCGTTTTGGTTTGATTGACGGCTACAAATCGCCAATCGCCCATCGCAACATTGAATTTTGAGGTCGCGTAGCAATGCATACAGTGGTAATTGTAGTCCGGAGAATTTCCTGACGGAAGAGTTGATTGATTTGATTGATTCGTTTATTTTCACCTCTTGCAGATAAATCGGAATTACAGGTGCCGTCAACACTACATAAATACAAAATTTTACATCCCGGGTCGAGATGGAAAGGAGTTATGTTTCTGTCAATTAACGTTAAACAACATTCACAGTGAATATCGAGAATAGAGTAACTAGGACTTTTGTGAAATGTATAAGTTGACATTTTGGTAGTAACCCCTCCCCCTAGGTTTAGGTTTATTAGGTGTCAGAGGCACGTGGGACACACAACGCGATGTAGTCCAAGTTTACTGAATAAATAAATACCCCTTGGAGAAATTACGAGATTTTGGGTTGTTACAATTTTACTCAAGCCCTCTCCCCGTTTTATTTTTATTACGGCATTAGAAGTTATAGAACTCTAACTTCAGAAGTAGGATTTCCTCAAATAACAAAACGGCACTTTAAGATATAAATCAAAAACTGAACTTTAGAGAGCAGATAAGCGGAATGTTTTCAAATATTTACCTACGGAACTTCGTATCTTGAGACAGAAATAGCAATTGAAACATGTGGTCTATTAAATTAGCTCATTTTACATATAAATGCTTTCTAACTTTATATATGATTTTCGCACTTTCTCTTCTTTCCCAAATATTCTAAAGAAAATCGAGAAGGGTTTTATGCGGGGAAGTTACAAGATTTGAGAGAATAAAAGGCAGAAAGCAGGTTCTTTGTGTATAGTACAATTATTGTTCAAACTACTTCCTTCTTGAAACTTCTTGAAAAATGAGGAAAGTTTGATAGGAAAAGAAGGAATTCAAGTTTGACGCACTGAATCCTGGGGTCCAACTAATTCTTTGGCATTATGCTAAAAGAACAATAGACCTATTATGACGTCATTGTTCCGTAGTAGCAGCTCTGCGAATATTCTGGCTGTTTCGGTTCGTACTATACTACTGTGTGAGATTATTCAATGAATGCATAGCGAGAGGTACCAAGCAAGGCACAAAAAAACGTCCCTAGATTTTTGGCAAACACGGCAATTGAAAGATCTGGCTTAAAGAGGAACCTGTCTAGAATTGTTCCGGGAGATGCAAAAACGAATTGTAGGAGAACCGACCTTTATCAACAAGTAATTCCACGAAAAGTTCTTGTTGTTTTACCAAAACAGCGCGCACGTCGCAAACATTTTCAACTAGTTCGCTGTCAGCTGCTATAAACAAAGGAAATAATGATGATGGTCTATGTCTAAACCAATAAGGACTCTCAATAAGCAATGCATGTGGGTTTTTAAGGTAAATAGTTTGAATTTTGCATCGCCTTCGAAAACCAACAAGCAATGGCCTCATTCCAGTTTCATCTCAAAACAGAAAAGCTTACAAAACGGTAACTCATTGAGCAATCACATTTCAATTCGAGTTTTACTTTGCGAATTCGTTTCCATGATCGACTGGACGACTGCAAGCGCGAAAAATGTGATGAAAAGTCAATGTCATTCCCTCAAGTCCATTCACCGAGAGTTTTGTGTGAGTTTTTGGTGCTCGTAAATTGCTCTTGCACTATAACTTATACCAGGCGACTTTAATACAGCATATCATTATTTATGGCACATGAAATCCGGACACGTATTAAAAGATCTCTTAGCACTGCCTCGTCGACCTTGTCTCATCTTTGGTGCTCTATAAATACGTACCTTACGTTCGCGTAAAAACTTTGATCAGTCAAAGAGGTTAAATGGACCTCGCCCTCGCCACGTCTAATGAGGAAGTTACATATTAGAGAACAACACTGATAAGCAAATCCAAGACCTTGAAAGATTTAGTTTTTTTGGGTAAGCAAAAAAGAATAGTAATCAGGAGCATATTAATGCGTTCCACATGCCCCGAACACGGTAAAAAAGCCAGCAAGAAGACTCGCAATCTGGAAGGGCATCGTAATACTTCCCAGGTGCAACTTAACAAGATTCGAGAAGAGCCGCTGAGCTGTTTGCATTTGCGTTTAGAAATTCTGTATAAACTTTATAGTCCGATGGTCTTAGAAAAGCCATTCAAATTTACAGGGATAATAACTTCTAAAGTTGGAGTAGTTCGACTCGAAGAAGTAAATGGACGAGAGGAAATTCGGCAAAAAAATCTGCGAACGAACACATGCTGCGTAGAAATGTTACATTGATTTCTAGAAAAAATGCGCTTATCAGAGTATTCATTGTAAAGAGTTCCCTCTCAGCACACAAAAGAGATAAGCTAATCTCTCTTGCCCCTCGACCCCTCCATCTTGATAAGTAAACATCAATATTCACAAGCCGATGAGGAAACTCTTCAAGTAATTTGTTGAAAAGTGAAGGACGGTGATTTTGAGTAGTTCCCGGGGGAGTTTGGTGGGCGGCGAAGGTTAGGCTGTTTCATATTATTGTTTGATAACCGAGGGTGTGTAAAGCTGTGTTAACAAGGCAAGAAAAAATCGAAGAAATCACAGATATAACTTCATACACCCACGTGCTGCCTGAGAAAGGTTTCAAGTCTAGTCATCTGTTGTTATAAATGTGTTCTTTCACTGCCAATTTCTGCAGTATTTCGTTCGGCCTGAAACGTTTTTCTTAAACGTAAACGCTTAAAGGGTTTCTTCTTTTTCTTCATTTTCAGAATTCCGTCAAAATTGCAAGCATGTCATAGGCAGGTAGCATTTCACAAATAAACCCTGCGGAGAAGAATGGGATTGGAAATCCCCCTCTTTGAAAAGTAAATTATAAAATACTTCTAATTCCTTAGAACTTAATAGGGCTTTTCGGGGGTCAGGGCCTTCGATTTTTTTGTCAATTAAGAGGCCCCTTGACGTGTGGTATTTTTGTCTTTAACTAAAATCATGCTTAATTTATCCAGAATATTTCCTCCTAAAGCACACCGGCTATAAGCTATTCCGACAGATATAACTACATAAAACGAAAGATGCCAACACAAGTATCAAAACACCGTGGTCAGTGATTGCGTTTCAAATTTGTCTCGCCGTATTCCGTTCAATCAACGCGTTCAGCTCGCAACCACAACACTTTTTAGCGGACCATCTTTCCTCAGCCACTGCTCAGGGAACTGAGGGTTTTTAATGATAGAAAAAACGTATTTTTGTCTATCTAGGGTGTGTTAATGCTGTCGCATAGTCGGCCGATCCTAAATCCTGCACGTTCAAAAAAATCCCAAAATACAATGGAAATTTCAGGGCATCGCTTGAACAATGGCACAGGGGCCCCCAGGCCAAATAGGGGCAGATACAATTTCACTCTTTTAGATGAGTTCGTATATAACACGATAAAGCAAGCACTGCATTTGCTCAGAAGCAAGTAAGGGCGATAAAGGACATTGCACTGATCGTGCGTGAGAACTTCATAGCCGTAAAATTTTATTTCTATGCCGGAAGAGCGCATATCAACATGAAATACTTTCTAATGTGCGCTCTTTTAGGCGACATCCTTTCATTATGCGTGCCTTCGCAGTGTCCTTTTTGCTCGGCGGCCATGGAAGAAATTAAGGCTGCTCGACTGCAAGTAATTCAACAAGAAATTCTGGACAAACTGGGACTGCCATTCGCGCCGAATGTAACAAATACGCACATGCCGAAGATCCCACCGCTTCTTCGATTACTTGAGTCTACGGGCTTACAAGACCCAAACTACGGATCAAGTCGGTCGGATGAGGACAACTACCACGCGAGAACGCACCGTATCATTATGTTCCCCGAGAAGGGTAAGCTGAACGGTAATGTGAGGAATCCAATTAGCGTACAGTTTAGCGATTTGCGATACTAGAACTCTAGAAATGTTGGCTTTGTTTATTATAACATTCGGAAACCCTATATTTACTCGGAGATTTAAACCTTAACCTTATTCAACAGATTCGTGATTAGGCTGACGTTCAAACTGAGTGTATTCTTGTTGCTACTGTAACATATTTAGAGATTGCTTCATCGATACGCTGCGCGCTTCAAATGTAGTGCGAGTTTTGTCGTTGTTACGGCGATCGCTAATTAATTGATGCGGGCTCCGTTCTAAGGTTTCTTTGCCCCTTAAATTCCATTAGATGTAGCGCAATTTGTTGCAAGCGAAAACGTTTCGAAGCAAAATTCCGTGTTGTCGCGAATATTCTCTTGGAACACATTTTTATGGCGCGCATAACCTTGATACAGTGGTATTTCTGGTTTCACTCGATTTCCACTCGATTGACGCGATAATACGATATGTAACGTTATGTTGGCTTCTAATGTGACCTGCATTTAATTTCTTGACAGCTCCAGAGCTTATGCAGGAGTACCCAAAGAAATGCTGCTTCTTCTCGTTCCGTGAAAAATCAGATCGACTAAAAATCACCAATGCAACTTTAGATGTGTATGTTAAACGGAACATAAGCGTGAAGACACGTGTGCGCAAAGCCACACTCAAGCTCTACAAACGCAAGTTTCCCATATGGCAGGGGATTCCAGAGAGGGAATTAGTTGCCTCAAAGCCTGTCCGATATGGTGGATGGCAGCATTTTAAAATCAAGCGCCTAGTGAAAGCGTGGCAGAAAACCGAGCACACAAATCTTGGGATTGATATCGAACTTGAGGGAGTGGACGACAGTTCGTTTGAAGTTGTCGTGGAAGGGGACGAAACCAAGCAACCATTTCTGGAACTGTATACGCGTGACCGTGGCAACAAACGAAGGGCGAAAAGAAAAGTTGGTTTGGATTGCGAGCAGGGCTCCCTAGAAAAGAAATGCTGCCGGTTTGAGTTAGTTGTTGACTTTCCAAGCTTTGGGTGGGACTGGATTATTGCTCCTAAACAATTCCAGGCCTACTATTGCATTGGAGAGTGCCAAGATACAATGCTACCAAGGTACCCACATGCACATTTAGTGAACAAAGTAAAAGGCAAATCAGCTTGCTGTACGCCTAACAAGATGGGCCCTATTACTATGCTTTATTTTGACCAAAGTCAGAAAATCATGCTTGCAGATATACCATCTATGGTAGCGGAATCGTGTGGTTGCGCCTAAAGTCTAGCCCAGGGACTTGGGAAGAGTAGGAACTTACAAGGCCAACGGTTTTCTGCGTCAGCGTCGAATAAATGCCAGTGCTGAAATAGGACGCTCTTTCAAAAGATAACATTTACAACTGGAAAGAGTTCTTCAACGATTCTTGATATGGATTTTTCTTAACCTATGTAGGCAGTAACAGAGCTTGTAGAGAAAAGTTTAGTTTCTCGCTGGACACGAGACGTTGAACGTCTTACATCTTTACATTAACATTTTTTAAAGGGAAGATCTCCACTATATAGTAAAAAGAACTGAATCAGGGTTTTCGCATGGCTTTGCTTCCAGACATTTTTATTAGAGATAAACAGTCCTACCACAGAACTGAGGATAACAGTAATTCTTAATGGCAATTCGAGTTCAGTTGGCACAGAAATGAAGTCTTGACAAACGCTTGCTTCCAGAAATGATAGAAGTTATAGCAGGCTGATTAGTTCTGAATACAAATTCGGTGTATAAATTTAGAAATTTGTTTTAGATAGAAGCCTCTCCAGGAGGGGCGGTTGATATTTATTAAGGGATTTCGAGTGTTAGATACACTTTAAAAAGCTCCATGTTTGAAATAAAGTGACGTTTGAAGACAGCGCGCCTGACCCCCTTTTTTCCTAACTGGCAGCCAGTCAAAAGCGTGGGTAGTTGGACGAGTTCATAGTAGATAACTAACTCGTGTACGACCCCAAATTAGATGCAAGCAGAGTGAAGGAATGGGAGAAAGGAGGTGAGGATGAAACGCGCTTACTTAGCGGATGATTTCCATTACTGTCATAGATATTCCCCCGGTCCAGTCAGCCAGTCAAAAGCAGTTGTACGAGTTCATAGTAGCTAACTTGCTCGTGTACGACCCCAAATTAGATGCAAGAGAGAAGTGAGGCAGATAGGTGATGAAATGCGCTAACTTAGCGGATGATTTCCATTACTGTCGTCATAGATATTCCCCCGGTCCAGTCAGCCAGTGAAAAGCAGTTGTGCGAGTTGATAGTAGCTAACTTGCTCGTACGACCCCAAATTAGATACAGGAGAGAAGTGAGGCAGATAGGTGATGAAACGCGCTAACTTAGCGGATGGTTTTCTATTAGTGTCATTAGCTATTCTCCCGGCCCAGTCAGCCAGTCAAAAGCATAGGTAGTTGGATGAGTTCATAGTAGATAACTTGCTCGTGTACGACAGATGCAAGCAGAGAGATGGATGGGAGAGAAGCGGTGATGTTAAGTGGAAGTTTTTCCGTTTGCCACAGATTCCCCCGATATTTGGCATGAAGCCACAAATAGATCAAATGAAAATTGAAATAAAAAGTAAATTCGCAAATCGGCAATGACAAATCGTCAATGAGCAAAACATCAATGTGAAAACGCAAACTGGGGAAAGGGCCAAAAACATGTTCTGTGCTCCTCCTTGGCTTCCGAGCATTTGCCAGTGAGTGAAACCAAAAATATCCAGTTGGGTAAGATTCGTGGCTTATTGATTTCCATGTTTGAAAGGACACTCAGAAAGACTGCATTCTTCAACACACGTCCACCGGTAAACCAGTTTACGGCAAAATCGGAACTGCTTTGTCTCTGGTCAAGTTGCCTGGTGGATGGTTTGTCAGATAGAAATGTTTTCTATAAAGACCACAGGGTTCCCACGAGTACATGATGAACGCAAGGTGAGACGGGCTTAGCCTTGTACCCAGGCTCCTTTCTGCTGCGCGGCTTGTCGGTTAGTGACGCCACAAACTCCATCGCAAAACGTAGTTCACATGCGCTATAGATTCACTGGTCTATGGAATTTAAGAGTTATCTGTAGATAAACGTTTATCCAACGGATAAATCCTGAACAAATCCTATACAACAGATAACTTTTATCCGTGGATAACTTTATTCAACCTTTCAGGAACCGGCCCCATAGAATCCGGAATCCAGGGGGATAGAATCCGGAATCCAGGGGGATTCAAAATCATGGCCACCGAAAATTAAAATCGATTTTTGTTAAAAATGAACACCAGCACTAGAACACACATCATCACTTTAGTAAAACTACAAAATTTCGCTGCATTACATAAAATATCTTCCGAGAAAACGAAAGTTGAAAATTTGAAAATTTACAGATATTAGTTTTTCTGGATAAATACACTACAAACGTCCATTGCCTGGCCATTGAACTCCATTGAATAGAACCTATCGAGTAAGAAGAACATGTTTACGGAATCATATTATGTCTATTATTTCTCAAAATATGTCCATCGTGTGTCAGTCTGACCCGGTAATGCATGCAGTCTAGACGATCCGCTCGATCTGCTAACCCACCATCTTGAATGTGTCATAAATTCCTTGACGAAAGACTTGACTTTCTAACTATAGCAACATTGCCATTGAGAACCAAGTTCAGTGTCTCTTTTAAAGTGATTTGAGAATGAAAAAGTTCAAAGATTGGAGCACTCATCGAAAGATTTTGCATTATTGCATGTGAAAGGAGAAGTGTTTCGAAAGGGTTAGGAGACTTAAAAACACTCATCGCGGACCCATTTATTATTCAATTGGTTCTTGATCAATCGGATGTCTTTATACAAACACGTGACGGGAATTTTATAACTAATATTATATACTCCACAAATAGAATGACCCCAGGGAAATAGGGAAGAACAATAGCATGTAAACCAACGCGAAACTTTATATAAAAAAGCCACTGGGCTTCACTGGTGATATAAAGTTTCACCTCATTTACATATAGTATTGAATACGCTAGAGCTATGGATAATCCTAACTATATGTAGCTTCGTTCTAACCATGTCATATAGTCATATAGAACGAAGCTAACGATATGGAAATACAGTCGAACCCCCAAACCCCCCCCCTCCCCCAAAAAAAAGAACGGAGAAAAAATAATATAAAATGAGATTTCAGTCATCTTTCCTTTTTTCATTTTCTTCATAGCGCAAGATCCGACATTTCAGCAGAGACACACTATTAGGTTCGGTAGCACACTACTGGGCCCCGTTTTAAAAATTCAGAAACACCAAATGTATTCATTTATTTATTTTTTAAATTTCGAACATGTCGTTTGCATGCAGTTTCGAACGACAGGAGAAGATATGAGCGAGATGTAGCGTAGTATGGGTCCCATACTATACACATTTGATGACTGACTTGGCACGAAATTATACGACTCAATCAAGCAGCAGAGGAGAATCCTTAGGCCAAGCCGGGGATTGGTGCAAAGCGCTGCGCCAGCCGTGCTTCTCAAAATGAAGTGGATTAGATACAGTCTCTCATGCCTATTTACGCAGCTTCGTTCTATCAAAGACTATTTATAGGAGAAGCTTATTATAGATGCACCTTATTTTTGACATTATAGGAACGTATTCACCTATTTCACAATCGATTGCACCGTCACAACTGTCGTTATAGCCCGCGATGCGTCATGGATGCACATAGGTATACCATAACAGTTTCACGGACACTGGATAATAAATAGCGATGATACCTCACTAATCTGGCTGGTAAATTCTACAACACAGAGCTTTTTTTAAACTAGTATTATCCAGTAGTTAACTAGTAACTCGCGCACTCAAACAGCGGGTCGATTCAAGAACTACCCAGGCGAGTTGGCGCTCTGGGTGCGTTCGACTTCGACAACGTTTTTTGAAATATCTGTATTGACATACACGCTTATAAGAGCACCCGAAAAACAATGGATCAATTTAAAAACAAAAGAGAGGGACACAAAGGCTCCTCCCGGTTGATTATGGTACAACAAACCCAAAGCAAGAAACCCTACGCCATCCCGGCATCGTGTGAAGAGAACCATAATAATCCCCTTTATGGCATGCAATCTATATTACACTCTTACTGTACAGTTAAAAACGGGTCATGATACAGCTCTCGTAAGATCTGAGCCTATTGGATTGATACCCTCAGTGCAAAACAATAGAGGGTCATACAATAGAACGAGGAAACAATGGGATGCTTTGTTCTGCCTATCCAAACACACAAGATCTCACGAGTAGCTTTATCATTCCTGTTAAAAACAGGGCGCCTGGTGTTACCTAAGCCGTCTTCTCCTTTGTTGTATCTTTTCTTCTTCACTGCTCCCATGTGCTTCTTGGTCTTCCTCGCTATCCAGGTTTTCTTTCTTTTCCTTTTCGCGAGCTTTTGATTGCTGTAACCACATGCTAGAGTACAGTCCGCCCAGGGACAACAGCTCCTCGTGCCTGGGGCACAGAAACAGGACAAGAAATTGGTAACAGTCATAGCCAGAAATATGTTTTGAGGTATGCACTGCATTGTTTCAACCAGCTTAGCTTTCCATTTCGGCTGTACAGTTATTGCATTAGTTTGGCTTCACGTGGTACGCAAGTGCGTATTTGGGTACAGGTTGCTACACGACCGTACTCACACACTGCGACAACAGTATGGTTAGGGATGTGTATTCGCGCATTCGTAAGTCCAAGCTACGTCATGTCATGGCGTATTCAATATGAATGGACGATTCCAGCTATAATAATGCGCGCGCTGCATGTCAGTAGTTGTGTTACATTCCACGAATCAACTGCCTTGCAGGCGCGCGTTGCATCCTGGTAGTTGTGTTACATTTCAAAGTCATTTCTGAAGAAACGAGAGCGCGCGTGCTTCAAGCTGGAATCGTCCATTCTGGAAAAATGTGCAGGAATATGGTGACAGAACTTGCAGAGACTTGAGTTTTTGATGTCGCCGCCATTTTGGTTCGGGCTGAGTAGCCTGACGAGGGAACCACAGGGAACCCGCGCGACTCGCAACAGAGAGCCCACACGACCTACCACAGGCCACTCGCATTTGATCAATTGGTATTACCTTCCAGTTTCGACGATTTGCCCCTCTTTTATAACAAGGATCTGATCTGCATTCACGATTGTTGATAGTCTAGGGATAGAAAATGAACCAGGCTTAGAATCAACCAAGACAGCAATTAATATCAAGGCATGAATCCATAGGGAACTTCTGCAGAAGCCTATCCATGGGAAAAGCTGAATTTCCCAAGGCACACGCATGGGAAGTGTTGGGAATTCACATGGATAGCCATGGGAAATCCGAACACTTCCTATTCTTCTACCATGGGGAATTAAGCATTTCCCATCGATGGGTTTCTGGAGAAATTCCCTGTGATCTGCCTGACAACGAATACAAGTGAAGACCGATAGGAAAATGCATTAGGTGTTTTAAGAGTACCTGTGTGCAACGACAATAGTAGTCCGGTTGATACACATGTTATTTAGAGACGCTTGGATGTTTCGCTCTGTTTCTGTGTCCAGAGCAGACGTTGCCTGAAAGAACAAAGCATGTTTATCAACTAACCAGTCGCACAAACTAAACCGGCTCAACTTTTAACTTAAAGGGGCTGTGTCACGGTCATTTGAACAAATCTGTAAATACAGCTCTAAATTTGTATGTAATCATCTCCAAATCACTTATATCACTTGGTATTAGCCTAATAGGCTATGTAGGAAAGTTTTAGCGACAAGACTGCCGATTTACAAGCAACTTTTGATGTAAATTCAAACTTTGAAAACTTGTCATCCTGACAAGATTTCAAAAACTCATTGTTGCAATCCGTTTCCATCCGCTCTGTAATAGGTCCGTGAAGCCTAAAATCATGATCGATTTGTAGTTAAAGGGCTATTTAACAAACCTAGACTAGTATTTAGGCTATCCATCAGTTATTTGTATGTTTTTGCCATCACCAAAAGTGTGCTAAAATCGTGACACAGCCCCTTTAAACGTGTGTACATCGATGCATTCAGATGAAGGGGTCGTGTAGCAGTTCTCACAAGATCTAACCCTGTTGGACTGATGCAACTCATGGCAAAACAATAGAAAACCAAGAGAACAAAAAATGAGGTAAATCAAGCCATTTGCGTTCGACAGGCTGCTACACTGCTCAGACGAGGCGTCGATTTCCAAAACCATTGACGTCATAAGTTGAACAAACGTCGCTTAGCACGGAATGTACACAACTGGTAATCTTTTTAAAAGTATTCTGTGGTCTATACGGCAAACTGGTCTCGGCAGTTTTCATGGCAATTCGAAGGCAGTTAGAAGGGATGAGAACAATGCTTGTCTCTTTAGGATAACAAATGTACGAGTCGGAACGGCTTGAAGGTATTTCCTCACAACATCGTGTGAACGGACAATTCAACGTTGTCTTACCTCGTCTAGTAGCACCATTGGAGGGTTCTTCAGCACTGTCCGTGCAATGGCCACACGCTGTTTCTCTCCTCCGCTCAGCTTCAAACCACGCTCACCAACAAGGCTTTTGTAAGCTGTGAATACATAGCAATGGCGTCTTCTAATCTTGGTAACGTTAGTGATGGTTATAATGATCATGATTATTGCGGATCATGATGATAATAATGGCATTTTAGTTTAACGCCGTTTATGATCGATACGCGTCCACTCTACCGTATTGGTACTATTGTTAACTATCCACACTAATAAGGTTCAGGAAAGCACAGTCATCACTTAAATTGCTAACTTTGTTTACAAAGGATCTCTAAATGTTTTAAACGAAAATGCTCTAGTGTGGACAGGGCCTTTACCTTCAGGGAAGCTGATAATCCTTGAGTGTAATGCTCTAGTGTGGACCGGGCCTTACCTTCAGGGAAGCTAATAATCCTTGAGTGTAATGCACTAGTGTGGACAGGGCCTTTACCTTCAGGGAAGCTGATAATCCTTGAGTGTAATGCACTAGTGTGGACCGGGCCTTACCTTCAGGGAAGCTAATAATCCTTGAGTGTAATGCACTAGTGTGGACAGGGCCTTTACCTTCAGGGAAGCTGAGAATCCTTGAGTGTAATGCACTAGTGTGGACCGGGCCTTACCTTCAGGGAAGCTAATAATCCTTGAGTGTAATGCACTAGTGTGGACCGGGCCTTACCTTAGGGAAGCTAATAATCCTTGAGTGTAATGCACCAGTGTGGCCCGGGCCTTACCTTCAGGGAAGCTAATAATCCTTGAGTGTAATGCACTAGTGTGGACCGGGCCTTACCTTCAGGGAAGCTAATAATCCTTGAATGTATGTCTGCCGCTTGCGCTGCTTCCTCGACAGCATCATCGTCTGCTTCCAGTCGACCATAGCGGATATTAAACCTGCAAACATGGACGTGAGAGGATATGAACTATGGCAAAAGAAGACGGTGGAGATGGATAGGGCACGTTCTGAGGATGCAGTTGGGAGGACAAAAACAACATAGCGTAGAACTGTAGAGAAGGAAAGGGTTGATGCAGTGATGCAGACTGGAGGTCGACGTGGGAATAGTTTAGAGTCCTTGCTAAGGACAGGGCAAAATGGCGAAGCAGTTTTAAGGACTTGTGCGCAACAGAGCGCGAAGAGACAAGGAAGGAACAAATGAAAAATGGAATCGAAATCTATAGTCGAAATATCGGCTCTCAACACGCTATTCAACGGTAGCATACTCTAAATGGAAAGGCCGCGGAATAGAGAACAAGAACGCCGGTTAGCATGCCAACTTTATATTGAAAAGCATTGAAAACGGTTTCAGGATAAGAGCTTTACCTGATATCATCATTGAATAACACAGTATCCTGAGGGACGACGCCTATGGCCTTTCGCAAAGACTGCTGTGCCACCTTAAACAGGAAAGGGAAAAATGCATTACGTGGATTCTTACAGCAGCAGCGTTAGCCATTTGGTTTCTGTAGTGCACCATGTATTTTTGACGATAATAATTGTTCCCTTTCTGTACACTCGTTTGCTCGTACGTTTGCTGTTAATTGAAACTATCAACATATCAATCGTCGAAAATCGGTGCATTCTGCAAATGAGAAACACCTTACGCGCGAAATGCAAGGATTCAAATAATAATAATAATAATAGATATAGCATTACACCATAGTTTCAATGCTTTACATTTCAGTGCTTTACATGCTTTTTAAAAATGTACATCATATGTGGAAAAAAAAAATATATATATGTATTAATTAATAAAAAAGAGTTCACCAGTAAAACTACTTCTTTGACACTCTTCCCGTGCAAGAAACGCCCGGACGATAAATGCTATTATTATTCACCCACGCATATAAAAAATACTCTGATCAAAACCGTCGTTTTTGTTGAAACACTCACGGCCAAAACCAAATTAGGAAGTATTTACCTTATTTGGAAGTGATGGTAGATCCCCTTCTGATAAGAAATTCGGCGACATTTGCCAGAAAAACAGTGAATTTTGAGCGAGAACTTCCAGGCATTTGAGCGACTCGATATTTCAAAGCATTCTCCATGTTGAATCTAGCTTAGCTGCCAGGCCTGATCTATTTTGAGCATCCACAGGGAACCCGCGCGGCTCGCCCCAGTCCCCTTATAGGCATTTGGCAACGACGGCTTATTTTTGATATGCCACTTTATCGATTCTAATTGACGAATGAGTACGCAGCGAAATCTTTTTGGCGCACTTTTGTGACGTCACCTTAGTTTGATGCACTGAAATGACGTCATTATCGACTTAACGACGCAACAGTTACACAAAGGCCTTAATCATAGGAACCGATTGGGGAGCAGCACAAAAAGCATGCATTGCCTTTTTTCCAAGGGATTTACTTTTCGTAAGAAATCGTGGTGGGTAGTTCCTCATACCTTCGAGATGTCTTGTCCATCAATAGAAATCGTACCGCTAGTGACGTCATAAAATCTGTATAACAGACGAATTATGGTGCTTTTCCCTCCGCCAGAGTTGCCAACAAGTGCGACAGTTTGTCCAGGGTAAACAGTGAAGGTTACGTTTTTCAGAACCTGTTTTCTGCAAAAACGGAGAGCATCTTATCAAAAGAAGATATGGTGAAGCAAATAGTTTTGCGCTTTTGCTGGGACTTATAGAATGGACAGTCACATAAAATCTGCAGCTATCATCTGGTGGAGGGTCATCGTTCTACCTGAGAGCATATACTATCTACAATATTTGGCAGTCGCTTTTGCTCACCTTTGATCGTAGGCGAAGCGCACGTTTTTGAACTCAATCAGTCCGTTCGTAACAAACATCTCTGGAGCATTCGGAATATCAACAACCTGAAAATAAAATATATTGTCATGAAATCAGCCCTGGATCAACATTCAACATTCGCTTCGGCTCCGTTTTTGTAAAATTATAGGGCCAAGAGGCATTCCCTGACTAGCACGTGGGTTATAATGCTGCATCCTCAAGCAATGCGTGCCACTAAAAACAACCTAATGCAACTCAAATGAAACAAAGCTGCAATATCAACCCACCTCCCGTTTTTGCGAGAAGAGATCGAACATGTTCTCCATGTCAATGAAGCTTTGCTGTATCATTCTGAAATGCAATAGTTAAAGGTTTACAGTAATCCGGTTTGATTGCCAGTTTTGGCACGTTTTTGGGGGCATGGCCGGGTGACAAGCTCGAGCTATAGCATGGGAAATAAAATTCGTGGACCCTACATAAAAGCGCCACCAACAAGCGAAAGTGACACCTAAAATCGCGAAACATTATCATTTATTTAAATTTCATCAGTGCCTTGAAAAGCTAAACAGCCAAGGTTCCCTTAAATGATCTTTTGAGAGATTGCGCTCTACTTCCACGTAAATAAATTTGCAAATGGCGGTTGAATCCGCGCTAATGGTACTGGTGAAGGGAGGGGAGGGTGAGAGGGGAAGGGGAGATGAGGGGGAGTGGGAGGGGGATCTGGAGACTTACCTGTAATAAGTCCCAAAGAAGTTGAGAGGGACGTAAAGTTGTACGATGTAAGTTATGTAAAGCACAAAATCGCCAACCTTGAAAGAACAAAAAAGGGAGTACGAGTATAAGATATTACGCAATCTATCACTGAAGAAGTTTGAGATATGCAATACTGGGTTCCAAGGGAGGGGCTTATCAATAAGACCTCAACTTACACCGAGTGTTCCTTCCGACACGAGGTACCCACAATACATTGCACCAGCCAGTAGCCCGGATGTAATGATGATGTTTTGTGCTGTGTTGAGAAGTGCTAGCGAAGCGAGGACCTCCCACTCGGAATCCTGGCAACAATAAATATTAAAGCTTTTAGGGCTACAGTAAAAACCCGCATAAGAACCTGGATTTTAAGAACCTGTTAGGCTAGAATTATTCATGTGAACCCCATGTTTCCTTTTATTTTTAAATCAAATAAGAACCTGTTTTATGCTAAAATTCTAGGTTCTTATACGCGGGTTTTTACTGTACTACTTACCGTCGGTTGCAGCTACCCGTCTACACACACGTCTAAAACATGTTCTGTCGGCACGCGAAACTTCAAAGTTTTGACAGGGGACTTGAATGTTTTGACAGCCAAACATGAACGTTTTTGTCACAATATTCATGTCCCCACTTTCTTTTCAACAACAAACATTGAAAAAAGCTAATATTCTTGTAACTTCACAGTTTTTCTGGTCAAAAAATAAATAAATAAACTGAATTTTTACCTTTTTACACTCACGAGCGTCACCAAAGCTTCACGCTTGGGCGGGCAAACTTTGAAGTTCAACTGTCAAAACTTCGAAGTTTCACGTGCCGACAGAACATGTTTTTGTCAAGCGTGTAGACGGATAGATGCAACCGACAAAAATAGCCTCCTCAAAACCCAATATTTTAAGCAAATGGATTTTCATTTCATTTTGGCCACCGTCTAATTTTCTTAAAACGGGATCGCGCACGCGTTTAATTTGGAACGTCTGTACATGCGCAATAGACCTCTTTGGCTCGGGCCAATGTTTTCCCATTTCAGATCACGTGTCATTCATTTCATCATCTTTCTCTGTTTTGGGTGCTTCCATATTCATATATGCTTCTGTGCGTAGCAGAAATAGAAAGAAAGAATACTCACGAGAATGCGAACTGAAATAGGAAAACATTACGTCCAAGCCGAGGAGGTCTATTGAATGAACATTGTCTGAGGAAACTGAAGTTGAACTCCGCCGTAAATTGAACTGCATGGAGTCCTATTATACAGGCTTTGAGCTGGAGAGCACGATTATCGTGGGATTCACTTTTATTCCAGGTTTTACTATCCTTGCCGAGAAGGACACTGCAAAGGAGATTGCTTTTCAGGCTGAACTTCAGCACGCACCTGATATCCAAGAATCAAGTCGTTTAGGCGATTCACTTCAAACTTCTCTCCCGAATAATACTTCACCTGAAAATAAAACATCGTTTCCAATTTTATTCTCTTCAAACGGATGGAGTAACCCTTGATGACTTATCTACAAAGCGGAAGAAATTGGAAGCTGCTTCGTACGACTGGAATTTAGTCATTGCAGAAAAGATAAGCACGCGTGCATACTAATGTGAATGTCTGAGTATGCACTTTGGTTTGCGCATGCCTCGTAACAAGGCACGTTCGTAAGGGATTCTGTGAACGCTTAATATTCGTCCACCGTGGACATAAAATAAGTAAAATTGTAACCATGCACACACATGTACATTTGCCCGTAGTAATCAAAATAATCCTCCAGAATAATAGAAAAACCTTACAAGTGCTAGACAAATGCAATTCTAGGTTGTTTTAACCTGTTTTCAAGAGGATGGAATTGGATTGTGATTTGAGCTATTTTCTTGTCAGAGAGGTGGCCAGCAAGCGTGCGAGAGCCCCTTTAAGGAATAGGACATGTTCGAATAACGCTCCAATGCCTACAAACAATAACCTCAAGTCGACTCAAGTCGGGGCTCTTTTCTAAAATTACTGTAAATGTATTGGAAATAGAGAGAGTCCATTGCGCAATAGCAAAAGATTCCCATGTTGCCTTGCGTGCACTCGCTGTCTCACTAGCGCGTTCCCCTTCTTTCTACCATTTTTCCCTCACACACTTGAAAGGTACAAAAAGCAGTGTCTGCGCATCAAAAAATATTAAGTTCCGATATCTTATTGTAGGTAACTTTCTTACTGTTTCAAAATTGAGTAGCGAGTCGACAGCCTTAGCCTTTGCATCGTTGTCCTTGATATTCATAGCGCGTCGGAATCGCGTTCGCCACTCCGTCAGAACGATAGTCGCCACTGAAAACGCACAGTAATGGGTTAAAGTTAATTGTACAATTATATGGACGGCTATGGGTTCACATGAAACACAGCAAGCTACTCCATTTAATGCAAGACGACTTGAGCTATGATTACACTCTTCTCTGCTAGCCTGAGTATCAGGCGGAATTTAATTTTTCCGAATTTAATTTTTCAAGGGAAACGAGGGAGGACCAGATCCTCAGGTTACTGTTCTGCCGGACACGGCCGGGCGGACCACACTCAGAGTCTTTTCTAAATACTTGAGGAGAAGGTGCTGCCTTTGTTTCAAGATCTGCAAATGGTTAGACCTTCACGTCCTCTCGGATAAGGACGTAAAACCGTTAGGTCCCGTCTCTCACATGTACTACACAAACCGGAACCAGAGTGACGTCAAAGAACCAAGGGGACGTGGGAGTGACCATCCCCAGTGTGTAACTGGAACAGCATTTGCTTGTTTTGTAAAGGCCCGTTCACACGGCGCGATCTTAGCTGCGATTGGAGGTGTGATTTTTGCGGCGATCGTCGACGTCATATCGCGTGGTGTGAACGGCCGGCGATTTGGCGATTTGTCAGTTTGTTGGCGGATCTGAAGAAATCGCACCCGCGTCGCAGTGGAATTTGAACATGTTTAAAACGCCTGCGACGTCGCGGCGACATCGCACGTGAAATCGCGATAAGATCGCCGTGCGTTCACACTGCGCGATGCGGCATCGCCGTGAGATCGCAGCAGAAATCGCACCTCAAATCGCAGCTGAAATCGCGCGTGTTAACGGGCTTTAAGACGCAGAAGGAAAAGGTCTCATTTCTGTTCCAGTCTTGCTAAGGAGTGAAGAAATTTATCCTTATCACAAATAAAGATAAAAGTCAGATTTCAAAGCCACACTTAAATTTCGGCTAGAATCACTAGACTTCCTCAGGGTGTCATACTTACAGAGATATAGCGCCATAGTCAGAAATACTATCAGTCCAAACCACCCATTAAATGCGGCAATAAAATACACAATCGCTATAGTGATATCGGCTATCGTTGGGAACACATTGAACAGGATGTAACTAAAACGAAATGAACAAAAAGGTTATGGGGCCACGGACCCAACTTGTTACTTTTTTTTTACAAAATTACTCTTTACACTACAAAAATGTTGCATCCTTTACTGAACTTTTAAAAACGAGGTTCCGGTATAAAAGGCGGCCCTTTAATTTTCAGTTGTCACCCAGCTGTCGTAGAGTTAACAATCTCTGTGGCGCGAAATTCAAAATTTGTATTCAACACACAACTTTTTGAAGAAATAAACATAAACTCTTTGCTTTCCAAACTGTTACCATTTTAGTTGATGCAGGATATTTTTTTATTACAACTGGTTTGGCTGAGATAAAAGCTTTTCATGGGGAGAACAGACTAATTTGTATTTGTAAGAATCACAATATTCAGAACAGCGAAATTCAAAATGTGAACTGAAAACGTTACAGCAAATAATCAATAATTCAGTAATCTACAAGGAGTTACTTTTGCCATTTATGCAAAAGAAATGTTATTAAAACTTGTTGGGGCCCTATAAAAGCACTTTTGCCGGAGACTGAAAATTCTCGACTTTATTCTGTTGAAATATGAATTTATAATTGCCAATTCAAGCATGAAAGTGGGAGGTCTTATCCCTTTGATACCGGAACCTTGTGTTTAAAATAAAAGAACTCACCTGAGTAAATTATAGATACTTGTGGATCCTCTGTTCACCATAGTTATTACCTCTCCCGTCTTACGAGTTATGTGCCATCTCAGTGAAAGGCTAAACAGAACAAATATTTCATTTCATTTTGTTGATTTTTTGATTGGGCATATAAATAAACGATGCCATTTCGGCTCTGGTTGGAGGGCATGGTGTCTTACTTGTGTAGGTGCTCAAACAACTTGACTTGTAGAGTCCTACTTGTAAACTGCTGTATTTTTATCCAAAAGTATGTGCGCAAGTTATTGAGCAGTCCCATCCCACCTATAGGTTGCAAAAAAAGAACATGATTCATTATAAACCACACTGGCTACACTGGTTCACATTTGAACACTCTAAGGGGCCGATTATATGGAGAATTTCAGCTCTGGTGACTGGGCTGAATTTTTGTGGTGATTATATGTGGCATTTCAGCATTTCAAGCCCAAGTCAGAAATTGAACTCCAAGCACAAACACGAGAGGCAAAATGGTGAAGACCATTCAGCCAAATGTGCCTCCTTGACCTGGTATTTTATTTTTAATAACAAAACATTGCTTTTCTTACCTGTGCCTCCCCCACTAAGGAAACGTAACCCAACATACAATCCTATCAGCTTGAGGGGGTCTGTTATCACCTGACCACTGTCTCCAGTCAGTCGGTCAACTAAAAAAATGTGAAAACAAAAATAGAACACTAAAACAGGGGCAGATCAAGGTTTTTGAATAGGGGTGCATTTCTGGTCTAAAAAGCCAGATTCAGGGGCGTCAGCTCTCCCAGTTTTGCAGGGGTCTCAAGATTTTTTTTCCCTTCGTCTCCCAGGAAAAATTTAAGAGGACTGCCATTCATTCCCTGTATTACTCCTGGGAGAGTTGCAGGAAATTTTTGCCATTTCAAGGCAGTCTCCAATGGGCTAATTGATGGCAATTCAAGTTTATTAACATGTCTTCAATGGCATTGACTGAATTTCACATATTGGACAATTTTTTTCCTGAAGCAATTACAGTACATGTACACGTTTGTTAATTTCTGAGGATGGCTTCTTGAATGGAAATAACAGGCATTTATGTCATATTTTAAAACATCAGTATTTACCAATAAGCTTGTAGGTATAAGGGACCAACACATTAACAGCTCTGCCTGCAGCCAGTAACACGAAACACACCACAACTTTTAGCTGCAATATTCTGAAAAAATGACAAATATTACAGAATAAGGTATTTATATATTTTTTGCTCAGCAGCCACATATAACATTTTAATTATGACTTAATTCACTCCATGTTTTGTGAAATTCTAGGGATCAGGGAGAATCGTGATGTCTGCTCCAAACAAATGTGACTTTGGGAACTCTTCATAGTGACAAGCTGTCCCCAAAATAGATGCCAAACCAGGGGTGTAGCCAGGAATTTTGGTTGGGGGGGGGGGGGGGGGGGGGGTTAGGGTTAGGGTTTAGGGGGGGGAGGGGGGGGCTGGATAGTGAAAACATGGGACGAATATTTTCAAATTTCCTCCAGCAAATACAGTAAATGTATGGGAAAATCCCCGAGAAAGGGGGGGGGGCCCTGCCCCCCTGACTATGCCCCTGCAAACATTATCTGAGGTTCCTTAATTACCCGTGTTATCAGGTTACTATATGTGTGTGCATTGAGAGACAGGTCTCATTCAAAATTCAAAAGGAGAGGAAGCGAGAAGGAATGAGAAGATTTATACTTTCAACTCACAATGACCTAAACAGTGAGCCCCCAGCGCACTGGGCTAATAAGTGTTAGCACAGCTTTAACATCCTTTTTCATACCTGTCCTGGGGCCACATAAATGGCCATAACATTAAGGTCTTTTTCCAGATGTCTTTAAATGCTGATTGGCCACGGCGATCAGCCACCTTAAAAAATGATACAGTATACAAAATATTTCAGTTCAATACAAAAAAATCTATGGAACATGCAGGGTATTTTAACACCAGGATTATTGAAAATAGGTTCCATTGGTCATATTCATCACAAAGTCTAATTGAGCCTAATTCCCAGTAGGGATTCCACAACCTGTTTCAAGGTTGGGATCCCTACTAGAACTACATATTTAAGCAGTCATGCTGCATCCCAGATTCCACCTAATCCCAGCAAAGATCCAAGCTGATAAATTGACTGTTCCACACTATTGTTGTGAAGTATGTTTACTTACAACACTTGATCCAATGCTTGGTCCTCCATCTTCATTAACCGGTGCAACAACAGGTGGTTCTGGTTTGTATAACCCAGGAGCTTTAAGACCAAGCAGAAATACTAGGACAACTATACAATACCTAGTTATAAACAAACCCAGTTCTGCTTGCTTCATCTCGTCCCGTGGCTTCCTAAACCACCAGTGCTCATTATTCCATGAAACAAATGCTAAATTTTCAGTGATAAAAGCCAGACTCCAGAACAACAAAAGTCCAACAGAATGCTTGGTAATTCTTGCTTTATAAAACCTTAAGCTCTCAGCACGTAGCACAAACAGTGCAAAAATCCAGGTTATAAAGGAGGAAGCATCATAAAAGACAGTGACACCTTGAATACGACTTTTGTCCATTGAAGCTTTGGTGATGATGTCCACCACAGGAACTACGGCCAGACAAAGATGAAGGAATTGTTGGCATGTAAACAAAAATGAGGCAGGACCTTCTCCATGGATTAATTTGATAGGGTTTGAAATTTGCACATTCCCCCCATTTGCAATGTCACTCTCATCTGCTCCTGTTTTGATGTTGCCGTCTTGGTTGGAAAATTGTCCTCTCTCATAGTCTTCCAAGGAATTAAACCTTCTGTAGACATTTTTATAGTTTCTTCTCCTTTTATTTAGTTGGATGATGCCAATGATTAGAATTAAAACCAGCAAGATAGCAGGTGGATATGTGAATGTTATACATCGTGGGAGTCCATAATGTTTAGATGCACCTTTGACAAGGCTCTCTCCAAATTCACAATATGATTGACAGGCTGCCATCTTAAAACCTAAAAATCAGTGAATAAATCAACAAGTATATTTTCCATACAGAAACTATAAACCAGGGACAGATCAAGGAACTTCCAAGGGGGGGGGGGGGGGGGGGGGGGGGGGTTGGCAGACATTAACATTAAGGGGGCAACATTGAAAAGTTCACTTCACAAATACAAGAAATGTATAGGAAAGGGGGGCTCCACCCGTTGCCCCCTCCCCCCCTTAATCACCCATGGAAACAGTCATTTTGGGTAAGTAGAGTCAGTATGAATGACAGCACATGTGGTATGGTTCTTATTGGAAACCCTGTGGTGGGGATGGGTAATGAGCGTGACCTTTAGATAATGGCATCCAAGATTCTGCTGGGTTTATAAAGAGATAAAATACACTGTCAATTTTTGTTTTCCAAACATGCTTGTCTGCAATCATGGGGTGTAGGATATTCACCTCCATTAGACCTTTCCCATCATGCTCAAGTAACCACCCTCCCCAGAGGAAACAAGTAAGTTTATACATTTTCTTTTAAAAAAAATTGTAGTTAAAATATACTGTTGTGTCATCATTATGCTGCAAATACTACAATGACAGGAATTCTGAAAATCACACTTTCTTATAAAAACACTATCTTATTTGATGCAAGGTTATAGTAAAGTTAACTTAGATATCTTGAAAAAACAACAGAGCTAGAAAATGTAAAGTATGGCATATAAATAAAATGAGGATACCTCGTGAAACCAACAAACTTGGGGCCTAAAAGTGCTGCTTACCCCCCTCTTCTCCCCCTTTTATGCTCCAAGGAACATAAAGCAAACAATCGGAAAAGTCGATGCAGTTGGCCGATCGGGTTCGAACTCATGTGTATAAACACACTTCACCTTCTGATCGTACCTTCGAAAGAGCTGAACGGTAGAGTAAAAGACAGGGGTGCAGAAACCGGCTTTTGTTGAGTCATTGCCGCCACAAATCAATTGTAAGATTTGTCACATAAATAAACGAGTTCTCAGAGCCAATATTCAGTATGTGAGTCAAAAGATTGCGAGAAAAATGGATCGGAAAGTTAAACAGGATAGACATTCTTGACCAGTAAGCAAAGAATACGGAGAAAAATCGAGATTTGAGAGATCTCACAGAGAGCTCCTTTATCCCGGAGTAATTAATCGATGAAATCGATCATCGGATTGCCAATCGATAAATCGATATTAATCGATCAAATCAGCCAATTAATATCGATTGATATTGGCAATCGATGATTAATCGATAGTCACACGTTGACTTATCTTAATTTCATCGATTTCCATCGATTATTATCGACTGTCATCGATTAACATCGAATTTCATCGATTAACATTAGATTTCATCGACTATTAATATTTGCTAGAAAAGAGGAGCTCTGTTATCAATGAAAATAGTACCAGCATTGATATGTTGGACCCCCATCTAAGGCCTACGGCAAACGCCAAACTTCAGTCGCTCTTCTTCTGTCGAACCTTTCCTTTTTCAAAGGATGCCGCTTTATTATACTTTATAATCAATAAATATCTATTGTTTGTATGGAACGGCATGGCTTTGTCTACTGGTTTGTTCATATTTCTCAATATGCAACAACAGTTTGGAATTCAACGTTGTATTTCAACTTTGATAGCTGAATTGACACCCAACTGCAATCATATCAAATAAAATTTTGACAAAATCGGTAGCGCACTCACGTTCTCGTCAGACCGTAAAACAAAGCAGTTTCACGTCGAGTTCGAAGAACACAGTTGAAATGCATTTGATTTCATACATTTGCACGTGCGCGCATTGTACTCTGTAATCAAGTGTATTGTTCTCTCTGCCGTTGTCGCATTGTAAGGTCTCTATTGCGGACTCCCGTAACAAGATTTGACTACTACTCCCCAACTTAGCCTGCGTACGGTAACAAGCGTTTCTTGTCAGTGTTTAAGATGTCAGAGAAACGTTTTGCACGCGGCCAAGTCCATGGGTTGGGAAACGCTTGCTACGCAGGCTACCCCCAACTACTACTCCATTGCGCTACTCTGAAATCCTATATGGAACCTTTTCAGGGTGAATTGAATTCAATGAAAATCGATGTAATCGATGTTAATCGATGATGATAATATCATCGATTGCTAGTCGATAAAAGGTCACAAATTGCTGTTCATCGATTAACCATCGATTCCCAATATTAATCGATTGATTAGCATCGATTATTATCGATTAATATCGATTTTCATCGATTATCGGTTTCATCGATTAATACTCCGGGCCTTTATGCACGGAACGAGGGCCTCGCTGTGTTAGTTAGTAATCTCTCGCCTATTTTGGAATTTTGATTTCAGTTTACTACAGCATAATTTAACTATACGAGGTAATCTGGCTACTAAAACAAACACTATACCTGCACACTTGTTAGATTTCTTTAGTTCTTGGAGGGATTTCCAAGTCTTCTGTGATCAAAACTCCAAAAGATCAACTCTTTACTCTTTTGCTGCAAGTCCATGACATCGCATAAACAGTTCGCGCGCGTCAAACGGAAGTATGGGTACTAGTCAGTGTTTACTTCCGTTTCCGGTCAAAATTTGTCAAAATATTTAGTGTCATGAACTCTTGATAATTTGAATGGATGGTGCTAAAAGTAAATGTCATTTATTGATAATCTAGAAGATAAAACACATGATTTCCTATTGGTAGCTATATGTATGTTTATTTGCGGTCACGAACCGCTGATCAATTTATTGGTTAACTTTATTTGAACAGCAGAGCAAATAACATTACTCGTAAGCAAGCCAACTATTTAGTTATTTGCTCAGATAGCTTTGCAAAGGATTTCTTAGAGAATTAAACTGGCACTTTGGGGTTTATCCAAAGGTTCCGATTTCCGATTACACATCCGAACCTCCTCGAAGATTTTCCGAGCGCATTATCACATTCCGAACACTCCCGATTCTTCGAGTAGAATTTTCGGAATGCATTTGCGAGCTCCGCTAGAATATACACTCGGGTCAAACTGGCGGTTAGAGCTCGACAAAAGGCTATAATTCTCCCGGTTCCATGTATTTAATCGATAAACTAAGTTACTAGGAACATTTTAGAACGATGTACAGGTTAAGTCAACGTTTTAGAAGGCGCTTCAGGCCAAAAGAAGGCGAGCAAAAAAAGGACAAACATTCTATCGAGCTGAAGGTTGTTCTCTTGGACGACACAGACTTGACTTTCAATATCCATGTAAGTTTACAATTCATCTGATAAGTAATGTTTTTGCAGCACTTGTGCATATTGAACGGGTTATTTATGAGGTTAGAAATTCAATGTATTTGCAGTTGCTGTCTTTGATGACAGAAACTGTAACTTTTGGACGGATTAACGTGTTTGTACGAAGTCCAGCTATGTCGGTACCAGTTTCACAAAGATCCATTTCCCCAAATCGTGACTTAAATCTCGTTTTGTTCTCTTTATATTCAAATATATCTCGTCTGAAAAGGATACTCTATTTCCCGCCTTTAATGATTAGCAATGAGGATTATTTTCTGAAATAACAATATATTGTGTAATTTGAACTTTTCAAGCTTCAAAAATATTCCATTTCTGGTAGTTAATTTAACACCGGCTAAAAAGCTTACAGAAAATTACATTATTTGAGCCAACTGCATGAATTGCAAATTATTTCTTAAGTAAACTAACATTGTGCTTAACATCGCTATGTACAGTGACCTTAACGATGATAATATGATAGCATATTTTCATAAGATGCCCCAAAATAGTTATAAGGAAGTTAAAGAAAGTAGTAGTTTGTCCATGAATGCAAAGTATTTCTTGCTAATTTGCATCATATGCCTTCCCCAGAAATAAAATTGCATGGCTGTAGAAATTTTTTACAATACTTCATTCAGGATCATGTATACTTTTATACCTGGGTACAGTTATTGTGTTCTCTATTTTGTTTAAGTCGTGCCCTATATGTTTATGGAAAATTATATGCATCACTTAAATTTTAATCAAAGTCTGATGGAAGTTTTTGATAGTGCAGCATGCATCCAGACATGAAATGTTTTGAGTGTCTGACCACATATCCATAACAAAATGTCATTTTCAAGATAAATGATTAATGCCATAGTAAAAACCAACTTGTTCTTTATAGGAAACGGAAAGAAGACTTTATTAGAAATGCATTTTTGTATTCTTTATTCAATGAAAGATTGAAAGATGAATGCCAGATAGCCTTCTTATAAAGACATGACTAATCATTGACTCTCTGAGTGCAATTCCAGAAAAGGTCCATATAGTCAGGCGGCTAAGCCAAATGATTGTGCGTCTTTTGATAAAAGCATGAAACTCTCCAGTATGATTGGCCTACGGGTACTTGTCAATTTTTGAGTGGGTGGCATCTCTGAAAATTCTTTTTACAGGAATTATTTATACAACTCGTAAAGCTATTGTTCAGCCGCCACCTTGTCCTTTGTTATTCATGAGTTTTGGGGCACTTACTGTCCAAGTCAGTGAAGTGATTCTCCAGACTCTGCAGCAAAATCCCTGCAACTTTGTTTCATTCAGAGGCCATTAATACCTTGGTCTATACTCTGGTAGCTATGTCGCAAGCTGATATCAACCTGTGTGCTGAAGAATCCCAATATTTTCCTGATTTTCTATCTCCGAAACAGCGTCTGACTGGGAATTGGAGAACATGTTTTCGGAAATAGAAGAAAACATCTAGAAAAGTAATTTAGCTATCAAATGTTCACTTTTCATATTCCAATGATTGTTTCTCTTCGCCATTAATCTTTAGAGTTTTGTCTATCTGGCACTACACTCTATAAATTTATCTCCTAGAATAAGAGCTCAAGTACCACAAAACTCATGAATAACAAAGAACAAGGTGGTGGCTGAACAATGGCCGCCCAAATTGTCTAAATTATTGCTGTAAAAAGAATTTGCAGAGATGCCTCCCAATCAAAAATTAACAAGTACCCTCAGAAGTCTACTCCTGGAAAGTTTCATGCTTTTATCAGAAAATGCACAATTCGCAATAAAATGTGGACTTAGCTGCCTGACTAATACCATAGAGGGAATTGGAGATTCCAGGGGATGGGGGGGGGGGGGGGGGGGGGGGGTTTGGGTAATTCACCTGCATGTACAGTATACAATGAACCTGACTGTATGTTTCACTGGAAATTTCAGGGGAGGTGGGGTCCTGAGGTAAAAATGTGCTGATACTCTGAATATTTTCAGGGACCATTTACTATTCTTTGTGTGGTATGGTGGTACTGACACATTCCAGTAGAAATCCAGATTTTATGGAGACTTGCTTAAAAGGACCCACCCTTTTGGTAGCTCAGCATACAAACAAATATTAGTACTTTGTTTAAAAAATTGGGTCTTCTACAACTGGAAAATAAAGGTAACTTGACTTCCTCCCCTTTAAGGAATATGATTTTTTCTGGTATTGCAGGGAAAGAAAAGGAGGCTTTTTGATATATAACAATAAATCAAATTAGAGCCAGAAACAGATACAAGTCAACAGCTATTTGATACAACACGATACAATAATCATTAAACCTTTGCAGTTTTCTAAAACAAAGACTGGTTTTCATACATAAATACATACAATTTCAGATGACTTTTGTGAGTAATTTGCAATTGCTTGGGAATCACCTACAGGTTTTAGTCAGAATTTGTGTCATCACTTTGCGATTGTTTTCACTACCCGATATGTCATAGAAAATGCAGTAATGTCACTATAATGGGGGATAGTTGCTCCTGTATACCTATGGTTCATTAATGTCCATCAGGTTCTGATTATTGTAGGTGTATGTGAGAGATCTGTCGATAAATGTATGGTAGTCAGCTTCCCGCTTGCCAGGGGCAACTAGAAAAATCTTCTTAGGAAGGAATGTTAATGTGTAATTTGTTTGACTGAGTTGCCTTTCCTGCCCATAATGGAACATAATTTCCTAAAAGATTGCAAAATTACTCTGTCTTGGAGGTACAGTAGAAATGGCAAGGGGCAACAGTATAACATTATTGGCTGGTGTTTTTGGTAGTGTCTAAGTTAAGCAGAGGAATACATCAAGGAATGTTGTTGTTAAGTTAAGATGGCCCGCAGCTAATTATTTGAGAAATTTAACCTGTAAACTTGCATGTTGGGTTTGTGCTTAACCTCTGCAAATGTCAGACCATTAGACTCTATTAAGTACATCTTAATAGTCTTAACCAATATCTGAGGTGCTTAAGATTTCATTAACTAAACTAATACACATGTTGGACATCTTTTTATGAAGTTTATGAATGAGAGATATTGAGGATTACTGTACCCCAGGAATTTGCATGGGTGGAAAGTATTTTAAGCTTAATAAATGTCCAAATAA
Organism: Scolanthus callimorphus; assembly: GCA_033964015.1. NCBI lineage: Eukaryota > Metazoa > Cnidaria > Anthozoa > Actiniaria > Edwardsiidae > Scolanthus > Scolanthus callimorphus. Next base: position 7,088,984 of record CM066914.1, read on the forward strand.
TTTGCTTGATAATTAATTCTGGTAATATCTTAAGTCAGGGGTGTATCCAGATAGGGATTCAGGGGGCATGGGGGTATGGGGCCCCCTCATTGAATATGTGACCTACATAGACCAAATCGGCTAACGGTGTTTACATCTTGTTGCCACCCAATCAGATCATGTGATGATTCCCTTGGGTAGTTACAATTGTCAAATTTTTCTCACTTGACCGATTGCACGAGCACATGTGCAGAACTAACAAAAGTATCCACCCAAAGGAATCATCACATGACCCGAATTGGGTGGCAACAAGATGTAACACCGTTAGCCGATTTGGTCTATGTATGGAAAAGGGCAGCTACCAGATTCTTTTAATTTGCTCATTACAGCCATAAAAACCACTGCAATGTTATCAAAACATCAGATGCCCATTAAAGGCCCATCACCAACCGGGAGCCTTTGCGCCTTGTTTTCTTTTGTTTTCAAATTGATTCATTGTTTTTCGGGTGCTCTGATTGGCTAAGAGTCCGCAAAGGCCCTCGGTTTGTGATGGGCCTTTAATTGCCCGTGTTCTGCCTAGTGTAACTCAGCTGGGTTCCATCTACGGGTGTTGACAACCAAACAATTAATGTAGTGATGGAAGCCAGCTGACTCTCTACTAGGTGAAACAAGGTAAAATCCTGATACGCTCAGATGCATAGCTGTCAACTCACCCGAATTGGGTGGGTGACACAAGATTCTGAAGCTTGTCACCCACATAATGATTGCATTTACTGTATTTCACCCGCATTGTCACTCTTGGGATTTTTTCATACATTTTCTGTATGTACCTGCCATGTGAGGGAGAATCTCTAGATTTTTGACGAAGTTGGGTTGACAGGTATGCAGATGGTTTTATATGGCATGAACAGAAAACGCTATAATCACTATTAAGCTTCTTAATCTTTTCATGTTTTTTTTTCTTTTTTGTCAAATGCTTGTTGCTTTACCTAATACTGATTTTATTTGTTTCTTTGTTTTAGAAAAAGAGTAAAGGACAAGACTTACTAGACTTGGTTTTCAAAAACCTTGATCTTGTAGAGAAAGATTATTTTGGATTACAATTTATGGATACTCATCAAGTAGGGGTAAGTTGTGTGAGTAGCGAACCTCCCTAAATATCAATAAAACTGCTCTTATAAGGTAAGCACTGCTATTTTCTTCATATGAAGGGTTCTGATGAAAGGTTGGAAGGGATTTGGAAATTCCCGAGGGGTGGGGTCACATCTCAACCCCTTATGTAGGAGTGGTATGGATTTGGTTTTCAAAAACCTTGATCTTGTAGAGAAAGATTATTTTGGATTACAATTTATGGATACTCATCAAGTAGGGGTAAGTTGTGTGAGTAGCGAACCTCCCTAAATATCAATAAAACTGCTCTTATAAGGTAAGCACTGCTATTTTCTTCATATGAAGGGTTCTGATGAAAGGTTGGAAGGGATTTGGAAATTCCCGAGGGGTGGGGTCACATCTCAACCCCTTATGTAGGAGTGGTATGGATTTTTTCTGGAATCAAACAATGTTTGAAAATTTTTGTTTTCTCCATGGTCTGCTAAATAGTCTAGGACTTAATTAATTAATGTCTCAATAATTATAAAAATAATTTCAATTTCATTGAAATTTCAAAATGCATGAAAAATCTTATTTTTCTCCTAAAAATGTTCTGACAACATTTTATTGCCTGGGTTTTTCAGTGAAAGGCCTCTCTCAGCCTATTTCATTTTCTTATAAAGATGTGGCCAGTTCTTATAGAAAAATTCTCAACTCTTCTTGTGGATGTTTCACAGCTCAAATGAATACTTTGTATCACATCTGGTCCTTTGTTTTGAATTATAGCACTGGCTTGATCCTACTAAGAAAATAAAGAAACAAGTTAAAAGTAAGTTCAGCAATTTAAAACTGAAACTTCTATTACTGATTCTACCTATTTTAAGGGGAAAATATGTTTGTTACACATTCAAACTTGACACCTTTTTGCAAGTTTGGCTTAGTTAATTATCCTGATAGGCACACTAAGGCAGGGACGGTGGAGCCAGGGGGGGCATACAATCTTACTAATGAGCCCCCCCCCCCCCCCCCCCCCCCACACACACACACTTTGAAAACTGTTCCGTCGTCCCTGTAAGGGAGAATATTAGTTGGTTCTTCTCTTTTCCTATCTACGCCCATGTCATGGTTATTTTTATTGACTTATTTTCCACTACTGAGGATTGTTCCCATAAACCATAGTTTCCATGCAGCTGCATAAAGTAATACAGTACAATAAGAATTGAATAAAAGTTATTTACCAGCTTAGGTCAGACATATAGGTAAAAACTGTAACCCCAGCCTGTAAGTTGTTGACCATTTTATCCAGCCATAGTCAACATTTTCCAGCCCATGGTTGCAATGCATATAATGCATCCAGCCTATGAAATAGAAATTGTAACTTATGTTATATATCTTTCACTTTCTAGTTGGACCCCCATATACAGTACATTTTAGAGTTAAATTTTATGCAGCAGAACCTCAGGATTTAGGAGAGGAACTAACAAGGTACATATAGTGACTGCTATATACTTTTTTGCTGGTCTTGTAGCCTGCGTAGCAAGGGCACTCCTCTCCCTTTCCCTTTTGCGCTTGCTACGCAGGCTACTGGTCTTGAGATCTTGTTATTAAGATAATTGCATACAGTCTGATCAAAAAGCCACTTACACTACCTATTGATACCCCAGGGTTAAAATGGTAGGGATGACTGTTGGGAAGCCCAAATTTCCACCCTAAAGAAACCTGGTCAATAAAATTTCCACCCAAAAAATGCTCCTAAAATACCTTCTTCAGCATACCATTTTAGTTCAAAGAACCCCTAAAAAATATCAGATTTTCTTTAGCGTCCAGTTTTCATTCTTTTTTTTCAGATATCATTTCTTTTTACAAGTTAAACAAGACATAGCAAGAGGGAAGTAAGTTCATTATTGGCATGAAGATCTTCCTTTAATTTGACCATGCTCAAAAGATCAAAAAGAATCTGTTCATTGTCATTTGTATGTCCTTGGGGATGAATGTCTCTGAGATAGAACCCAGTTGAGGTGGTGACTCCCTAACCTCCTACACAGGCATCTGGCGTGGATTGGAGAATTCAAATTGCTTGGCGGGTAATATCGCTAATAACTAAGGATTGGGTTGCCTGCATTGAAAAAAAAAAACGGAAATAATTATTTTGTTCACCAAAGGTAGCCTGTCCTAATTTAGTCCACTTTTTCTCCGGTTGCTGTTTTTAGCGAATTTCTCCGATCCACAAAACACCTGCGGAGGAGGCTAGTGACTCCCACATAAAAATGTCAGAGAAATGAAGTTCGATAGGATTCACAAGGGCATATCTCTTATGAATTTTACCTTTAGAGATAGTAAAGTCAAAGGTATGATGCTGCATTAACCTTGTCACATCAGTCAGGTTTGTACTGTACTACCTTGCCACATGGTGCAGTGTGAACCAACAGCGATCCTACGGTGATGCCACTTGTGATGCGGGTACAATGTTCTCCAGATCAGCAACAAACTGACAAATCTCTCAGAGACAAATCACTGGCCATTCACACTGCGTGATATGACGTCACTGCTCCCCACAGAAATCACCCCTCAAATCGCAGCTGAAATCCCGAAATTCATATGAATGTGGCATAAGAACCCCACTGGTAGTAATAGGCACTACAGACAATTTTAACCCCTAAAAGATAGTTCCCCATGGGGTTGGGTCACATTGCTCCATATTTCTTTCACAGGCTGGAAGTCCAACAAAGGCATGCAATTGATTTGGCAGCTTATAGTTTACAATGTGAGTATATACTGTTAAACAGCCCTCACGGTTGTAAGCTGCACGGCAGCAATCTGCGCCATCTAATGCAGCCCGTTAAGTCCTGAGCACTTTGAAATCCCTCACGATTAGGAGAAGACCATTTCTTCATTATTGTGCACCCCCTTTAAAAAGTCCTGGATTTACCACTGTCAAGTAACCACTTTGATTATTTCTTGATGTGACTGTAATTAGTCCATGGTTGTTGTTTTTTCCAGCTCATCTTGGAGATTTTGATCCTGATGTCCATGGAGAAGATTACATGGCTGAATTCAAGTTCTTCCCTGAGCAGAACAAGGAATTAGAAAAAGAAATTAAGAAGAAGCACAAAGCTCTTGTGTGAGTTGCCATGTTAAAAATTAAGATCATGGTCATTTCGGCAGGCATCACCCTGTTACTTGGAAAAGATTGGTCAAATGAGTGGAAGTTTCAAGCCTTAAGGGCCATTCACACGGCGCGATTTCAGCTGCGATCTGAGGTGCGATCTCATGGCGATGTCATATCGCGCGGTGTGAACGACCGGCGATCTTATGGCGATTTCACTTGCGATGTCGCCGCGATGCGGATGCAATTTCTTGAGATCGCCAACAAACTGACAAATATCGCAGAGCCAAATAGCCGGCCGTTAGACACACCGCGCGATATGACGTCGACGATCGCCGCAAAATCGCAGCTAAGATCGCGCCGTGTGCCATGTGGACCATTCTGGGAGACCCAGGTCATGAGTTCCTAAACAAGGGCGTGACAGTAAAAGGGGAGGGGAGGACAAAAAAAAGCTAAAATAGATGCCTGTGACACCCTGGGTCCATGAGGACGAGCCTGGATCATCAATCGTAGTTTTTTTTAAGTAAGAAGATGGAGCCTTAACCAACTTCGAGGTGTCTGCAAATCGTGATGAAAAATCCTTTCAATCTCCCAAATCTGTAAAAATCAAAAAAGCCAGGCATCCACTTCTATGATCGTCACAAGTTTTGCCCTTGCTCCTTGTCCGTAACTTACATTGTTACTTGTTCTGCTTTGTTCTCTCAGGGGTCTTAATCCAGCAGAATGCGAAGTGAACTTTCTTAAAATAGTTAAAGCAATGGATTTTTATGGAATTAATCTCCACAATGTTGTAGTGAGTATTGTCTATTGCTCTTTTTCCTCATACACCAGAGATGGCAACTCCCTATTTCAGCCTCATTTCTCGCTCTCCCTCCGTGGATCCAAACCTTCCGCTGTAATTTTGTTACGTGATTTCATAGTGCAAACACTGCATTCTGAAGAAGTGTAACAAAAATATTGAATGTAATTGAAGACATTTTGTAGGTCCAAAACACACATCTCCCGCATTTTGAAGGTCGCATGTACGTTGGCATTTTCTGTTGTACATGTTCTTGAAAATGTCAAAAACTCGTAACGAAGAAGGGGGCGGATAGTGATAATATAGGGACCAAAAATTGAAAATTTCCATCAGCAAATACAGTAAATGTATAAAAAATCTCCCGAAAAAAGGGGGGCTTCATCCCCCTTTGTCCCCCACCCCCAGGTTCTGCCCTTGAGCTTCTTTGAAATTCTCTCAACCAAAACTTTTGTTTCTGCGCTGTGAATTTTCAAAACGTAGTTCGATTTTGCTTTTTCTGTTCCGCCTGTCAAATTATCTAAGCCAATCAGGTGTTGGCAAGGAAAGAACCAGATTGGCTTAGATTGTTTGACTGGCGGGGAAAAAAATCCCAACCAAAGCAGTGTTTTGAAAATGCGTAGCGTGAATTTGTTGGGAGTGCTGTTGATTGTTGTTACATGAGACGAAACTGTGACGTTTTTTCAGGATCAAAATAAAGTCGAATATCAACTTGGTCTTACCCCAAGAGGGATTGTTGTTGTGAGGGAAAAGAATAAAGTTGGCCTTCATTTTTGGTAAGTATAACGCCAGCCTCTTCTATCTACTTTTTGCTTTCTTCTCGCTTCCATTTCCATTCCTGTAGGACCCCACTAACGTATATGGAAGAGTTTGATGTATTCGGACCGCTTTGCTTTCTTTTTCTTTCGAAGGCCAAGAATCGCTAAAATGACGTTCAAGAAGAAGCACTTCTTTTAGATGTACAAGAGGTAGGGATGAATTATCTCATGTACTAGCCCTCAAGAATTGCTATTATTATTACAGCGGCGGATTTATGGGCAGGGGATCGGTCCTTTTTTCAGAAGATTTTCCGTATACAATTTGTTTTCCGCAATTTTTGATCCCTATACTATATATTCACTCCCACGCCCACCTTTCTGAAATTCCTGGATCCGCCCCTGTTAAATTTAATTAAAATCAGCTTATTAGTAGAAGGGGTCTGCACTCTTGATTTCTCACATTCTCAATTTGGGGGCAAGTTAGCAAATGACAGAATTTTGGAAACCGCAAGCATCGGATTTTCAGTACAAAAAATCAGATCTCTCTTTCGGAGGCTGATTTTTCCAATATTTCAAATGGCAACGGAAATTTTTGTGCGTTTTGTGCTGTAAAGGTGTTTGCTTTTCCCTTCTACACTAGCATCTTTTGGTTCCTTTGTGCATAAAAGAATCCTTATTTTTCTTCTTCTGGAGTTTAGTTCTAACTTTCCCTTGCCCCAAGAGGCCGATTGCTGTGTTTCCAATTCCAGCAATGACTCTGTCTTTCCCCACCATGTGACAATATTAAATTGTTTTACTCTAGGAGCAGAGGCATGTGACTTCATATAACTACGCTCTACCTAGCGCTCAGGCGGCCAAACACTTGTGGAAATGTGCCGTGGAAAACCACACGTTTTTCAGGTATAGACTCCCTTTGTAGCGGCCTTGGTCATTCTTTGTGTTTGTGGGGGGGGGGGGGGGGGGGGGGGCAAGCAGTTTTTTATGTTGACACTAAAAAGTTTACTTCGCTGGGGGTTTTTCCCCTCCGCCCCTATGCTAGCTACGGCACCGTATTTAGTAAATAATGTTTTACTGTTTTACTGTTTTTTAATGTATTGGGCGTTATTAGTTTAAATATCGTTCCATGGGTGTAATGCATACACTCTAACCTACACAATATCTTCAAAATATTACTTCCATACGACGGTGTTCGTGTTAAACCGTTTTTTTTTATATAATTTTTTGGGTTTTATGCCTTTTTGTTATGTTAATTTTTTTTCATATTTATTTTTTACATGTCAAATATATATATTCCTGTTAAACTCGTTACAGCGAACGAGAAAACAGGTTGCTCTCTCTTATAACTCATTAATAATTCGTCAAGCTTAAACAACGAAAATCATCAACGTGAAGGAGATTTGGATACAAAAAACGTTCCAAATTGGAATTCGCCACGCTTGATTAAAGAATGTGGAAATTAACACACAAATTTTACCGGTAATTAATATGTAAATTGTAATTAATGGTAAATTAATTACCACACCCACTGCATTGTATGTTTCACTAATTAGTTCGAATGAGCTCGAAACACTATAACAGTTACACTAAATTGCTTTGATTATTTTTAACAAAAAATGCATTTAATTTAAATACATATTGACTATTGATCGGCTACCAAACAATCACATATGATAACTACCATATGAATACTACCAATGAGAGTCATATGGTAGACAACTGTAACAGGTTCATATGCTACCCTGGTAAAATATCGTATCGCACACGAATGATGTTGATCACACATATTATTACCTCATTTCCACACAGTAGAATCATTTGACCTTTAGAGCAGATTTCAGATTTAAGCTTTCGTATTTCAGGAGGCTATTCCAAAGTTTAGGACCAGAAGAGCCAAAACCATTTAAGTATTTTTCGGCTGTTCAATTAATCTAGTTTGTCAATTACGGGCGGAGATTTTTGCCTGTTTGTAGGTTTTCGTATCTTAACGTGTTATTTTGATCAATAAATTAATTTTCCTAGTTTGCTATAATTAAAATGAGCGATTGCTTTAATTGATTGCCTCGTTTTAATCATTGCCACTTCCTTAATCCATAAAAAAATATTTGCCGTTCATTAACTAAAAACAATAACTTATTTGCCGTTCATTAACTAAAAACAATAACTTCAGGTACGCCCAATCTTGATTCAAGATGTGGAAATTAACACCAATTTTATCGGTAATTAATAAGTTCATAAGTAGATTTGGGTGTGCCGTTGACTAAGAGAAAAACAAACGAACACAATCACGAGCTGGATGCTTTTATTTGTGCTTTTAAAATACTGAAATTTGCGAGGTTAATTGAAATAGCGAGCATATATAATATTACTCATTTCTATATTTTTATACGCTAGAAGCTACTTCGATTTCTGAGTGCTAGTACGAATATTGCAGCTAATTTTCGTTTTTGAACTATTTTAAAAAACTGAGTATAATTGAAAAATGGGTAGCGCAAACGTAAAAGGAAACAGGGGCAAAAATCTGGCGACAAAAATTTAGAGGGAGAGGATAAACGAGGCAAAGGTTCAGCGTCGAGAGGAAAAGAACGGAGTGGAGCACGCGCGAAAACAACCTGGAGCGCCAGTCAATCCAAACGGGAAAAGGTTCAAATTACACAAGACAAACGAGAGGAGAGTGGCCCAAAGGAATCAAATTCGGCCGCAGCATCGGGAAGTGGCGAGGAAAAAGCGCGGAGACCAGAGAGATTAGATACTTTAGCCCACTCTAGTGCTGTTGAAAGCTGCCCGAAGGGTTATGGAAGTGAGGGAAACGTTGTAGATGAAGGTGAACCGTCAAACGCAGGCTGTGCCAATAAAAGAAACGATGACGCAGATAAGAGTAGACAATTAGTGAGTAAAAAAACTGGATCAAAGTGAAACAATTCATTGAACAATTTAACGACGAAGTATTTTTAAGTAGCATATGTTTTACTTGCTCTGCTTCCTCGAGTACTAACCTCTATTGTACTAACAACAGGCACACAATGTATGAAAGTATTTGAATTGGGAGACGAAATGTGAACTGGAGCTTTATTGTAATTTGGGAACACATTTTGACATCGATGCTGCTAGTTTTCACCGCCGTTCCTATTGTATTGTTGCTGCTTTCGTTCAAATATTTTGATATTTGAAATTTTGTCATACGTTTTCAAATAGTACGATATTTGTATAATATGTGTATTTGTAAATAAAAACTAAAAATAAGTGAATCTATTGCTTTGTGTTCTTTCGTCTTGTTTCTGGTATTCGCACTATTATTCCCTCTAAGTGAACACAGCGAACTTATAGTCGTAAGCCCAGGATCAATATTGTGAACTGTTAACAATATTGATATAACAGCACGATGTCGCGCCAACTAAATTCTCCCACTCGAAAGCGAAAATTTACTTGAATAAAGACACAATACTGTACAAATAAAGCAATGTTAACATGCTGCGTTAAACATCATGAGCATTTCTGTCATTTTCCCACACTTTTTCCCGTTATGGATCAAACCACCTTCACCTTCTGTTTTGAGTTTGTGCGAGATAAGGCGAGATAAGACGAGAAGCGAGATAAGGCGAGACAAGGGGAAAATGGTCCAATCGAAAGGCGAGATAAGGCGAGATAAGGGGGAAATGGTCCAATTGAAAGGCGAGATAAGGCGAGATAAGGCGAGATAAGGGGAAAATGGTCCAATCGAAAGGCGAGATAAGGCGAGATAAGGGGAAAATGGTCCAATCGAAAGGCGAGATAAGGCGAGATAAGGGGAAAATGGACCAATTGAAAGGCGAGATAAGGCGAGATAAGGGGGAAATGGTCCAATTGAAAGGTGAGATAAGGCGAGATAAGGGGAAAATGGACCAATTGAAAGGCGAGATAAGGCGAGATAAGGGGGAAATGGTCCAATTGAACTGCGAGATAAGGCGAGATAAGGGGAAAATGGACCAATTGAAAGGTGAGATAAGGCGAGATAAGGGAAAAATGGTCCAATCGAAAGGCGAGATAAGGCGAGATAAGGGGAAAATGGACCAATTGAAAGGCGAGATAAGGGGAAAATGGTCCAATTGAAAGGCGAGATAAGGGGGAAATGGTCCAATTGAAAGGCGAGATAAGGGGAAAATGGTCCAATTGAAAGGCGAGATAAGGCGAGATAAGGGGAAAATGGACCAATTGAAAGGTGAGATAAGGCGAGATAAGGGGGAAATGGTCCAATTGAAAGGCGAGATAAGGGGAAAATGGTCCAATTGAAAGGCGAGATAAGGGGAAAATGGTCCAATTGAAAGGCGAGATAAGGGGAAAATGGTCCAAGTAAAAGGCGAGATAAGGGGGAAATGGTCCAATTGAAAGGCGAGATAAGGCGAAATAAGGCACTGCGAGATAAGGGGGAAATGGTCCGATTGAAAAGTGAGATAAGGCGAAATAAGGCACTGCAAGATAAGGCGAGATGAGGTCCCGTAGTATGGCATAAGAACATGTTAAAACTGTTTGCCTATGCATTCTTCTTCATTATAGGTTGATCAAACCCACCAACAAGCCTAAAAGAACGTCAAGTTTTCTTCGATTTGGATCCCGCTTCAGATATAGGTAATGACGCAAATTTATCCTGTAAATATTACACATTCAGAAATAAGCATTTCCTATGAAATATTTAACCAATCAGAGCGCGCGTTGTATCGTAGCTATATTATAAAATGTGATCAACGCACAATATGCGGCTCGTGAGTTTCAAACTTTTCGAGTGTTTTTCCAGCATCTCAAGTGCGTTTATAACATAAATCACTGAAATCCGATATTTATTGCTTTTATAAAATAGCATTGCATCTGCCGTGCGTTTATAATGTGAGAATGCACAGCTCTCAACGAATCAGAGCGGCGTACTATCTTGGCTATTTTATAAAGAGCAGTATCTTTGGATCATTCTCGAACCCAGAGCTCCCCGGCTCGTAGCCTCGCGGGGGAGGCTCTGGTGACAGCCACTGACGCATGCGCGAGATTTAATACAGAGCCGCTGAGAGAAAGACCTTTCAGCGCATGCTCCAACGCTCAAAATCAGCCAGTCAGCGACGGCCCTTAAATGGATGTCCCCAGAGCCTCCCCTGCGAGCAGACGAGCCGGGGAGCTCTGGGTACGAGAATGCTATTGGATGTACTCGGTAAGCGTATAATAGTTTTGGCGCGTTGTCAGTACAGATAGATAAATTCGCTTGTATTTCATAGAAATCATTAACTAACCAGTAAATATGCTAGTTACATCTATTTAAAAAAGGTTGCACCCTCACAACTGTCTGTTGTAACCCGCGGTGCATCATGGGAGAAACTAAGAAGAAAGAAATCCTTTCTTGCGAGCGATGTATTGTAGAATCATTTGGCATAAACAGGGTGATAAGTATGGCTATTTATCGTGAAGACCACTGCCCATGATTCTGTTTCGGTATACCTATTTGCTCCTATGACGCATCACGGGCTACAACAAGCAGTTGTGATGGTGCAACCTATTCTCAAATAGGTGTATACAATGCCTCCAGGATGCTCACCAGCAGTGAAAACATGGGACGAAAATGCGCAAATTTTCTACAGCAAATACAGTAAATGTATGGGAAAATTTCCGAGAAAGGGGGGGCCGGGCCCCCACTGGACCCCCCTGGCTACGCCCCTGACCAGGGAATATCCCACGCCTCGCTTGTACTTTCGAGAATGTGCACAGGCGCGTGTACAAAATACGGGTGACAAGTGGGATATTCCGTGGCGATACGCTCTAGAAAGCAGAAGCTTTCCTGCATTCTGACCTGCATTTCCTGTTTCTTGGTAGCCTGAGTATCAGGCGGAATTTTATTTTTTCGTGAGAAATGAGGAGGGGGAGGGTCCTCATACTCAGACTTTCGAGAATGCGTACAAAATACGAGTGACAATTGGGATATTCCGTGGCGATACGCTCTAGAAAGCAGAAGCTTTCCTGCATTCTGACCTGCATTTCCTGTTTCTTGGTAGCCTGAGTATCAGGCGGAATTTTATTTTTTCGCGAGAAATGAGGAGGGGGAGGGTCCTCATACTCAGACTTTCGAGAATGCGTACAAAATACGAGTGACAATTGGGATATTCCGTGGCGATACGCTCTAGAAAGCAGAAGCTTTCCTGCATTCTGACCTGCATTTCCTGTTTCTTGGTAGCCTGAGTATCAGGCGGAATTTTATTTTTTCGCGAGAAATGAGGAGGGGAGGGTCCTCATACTCAGACTTTCGAGAATGCGTACAAAATACGAGTGACAAGTGGGATATTCCGTGGCGATACGCTCTAGAAAGCAGAAGCTTTCCTGCATTCTGACCTGCATTTCCTGTTTCTTGGTAGCCTGAGTATCAGGCGGAATTTTATTTTTTCGCGAGAAATGAGGAGGGGGAGGGTCCTCATACTCAGACTTTCGAGAATGCGTACAAAATACGAGTGACAAGTGGGATATTCCGTGGCGATACGCTCTAGAAAGCAGAAGCTTTCCTGCATTCTGACCTGCATTTCCTGTTTCTTGGTAGCCTGAGTATCAGGCGGAATTTTATTTTTTCGCGAGAAATGAGGAGGGGGAGGGTCCTCATACTCAGACTTTCGAGAATGCGTACAAAATACGAGTGACAATTGGGATATTCCGTGGCGATACGCTCTAGAAAGCAGAAGCTTTCCTGCATTCTGACCTGCATTTCCTGTTTCTTGGTAGCCTGAGTATCAGGCGGAATTTTATTTTTTCGCGAGAAATGAGGAGGGGGAGGGTCCTCATACTCAGACTTTCGAGAATGCGTACAAAATACGAGTGACAATTGGGATATTCCGTGGCGATACGCTCTAGAAAGCAGAAGCTTTCCTGCATTCTGACCTGCATTTCCTGTTTCTTGGTAGCCTGAGTATCAGGCGGAATTTTATTTTTTCGCGAGAAATGAGGAGGGGGAGGGTCCTCATACTCAGACTTTCGAGAATGCGTACAAAATACGAGTGACAATTGGGATATTCCGTGGCGATACGCTCTAGAAAGCATAAGCTTTCCTGCATTCTGACCTGCATTTCCTGTTTCTTGGTAGCCTGAGTATCAGGCGGAATTTTATTTTTTTCGTGAGAAATGAGGAGGGGGAGGGTCCTGATACTCAGGCTAGTTTCTTGGATGTGGTGTAGTTATGGACCTCCTTTATATTCTCAGCGGAAGAACTGAATACCAAACTCAGAAAGATTCCCGCTTGAGTGCAAGAAAATCCCTAAAGTTTAAGAGGTATGTAGGATATATGGCTACGGGATAATTGGGGCTCGGAATGGGGACCGTTTTTTTTTTCGTGCATCCCAGAAGTTCCTATGTACTTTAAGATAAGAGTTGCTTTTCTTTGTTTCAGCAAAAATATTAACCCTTGAATTATTATTTTACGTATTACACTTCCTATCTTTATTGTTTTTCGGTGTCCGATAGATCGGATTTCAGATGAGTGTCGAAAACTAAACGCAAAATACACTTAGCCAATCAGAAACGAAACCCATTAAACAACCAACCAATCAGAAACGAAACCCATTCAACAACTAACCAATCAGGGGACGAAATAAGTGCGACTAGCGTTGAGCCGTGACCCGAGAAAACAAGAGACACGTGTGCTTTTGGTTTTTCTTCGTATTCTGATTGGCTAACTAAACAAAGACCCAATACATCGTCCAATAGGAACGTTGGAAACTCAATGCTGATTTACTATCGGCAGTCATCTGAAATCCGCTAGGAGTTATAAGAGCCGATCATAATGCACTTGTGAATTTTTACGTGGTTTTATTCTGACTGTTCTCGTTTCTTTTTATTCTCAAGGGCAACAAGTGAGCGATTCACTAAGCGCTCCACAATAGGTAAGTTTTTACCAGTGTTCTCTCTACGGGTACTTTCAAGCCAGAGAGGAAAGGACAACCGTTTCCCTTTGCTGCCATTGCCGGCGGGGTATTTAACCAGACATTTCTATCTATTCAAACTGTCGTTTTTGTTCCAGGCTACATCCGAGTTGGCTCACGAGTCTGGGGCAAGGCCCTAAATGGGGACTTCTATAAGGGCGTGGTCACGGGCTTGGGTCAGATGGTGCATATCAAGTTTGATAACGGGGACACCATCGCGCATGACAGGTCTGATCCTGAGTGTGTGGTGTTTGATAAAGACCCGGATCCTTTGGAAATCCAGACAGGTGCGTTTTGTTCTCGGGTTTGTGGTTTTACAAACTACATAAGATAGCCATTATTTTGTATTTTTAGGTTATATTAGCTCCGATGGCAGATATTAGAGAACGCTCGAGTAAGAACCCGGCTTTGCTGACATTCATATTTACATCCTAAAGAATAACCATCTTTATGTCACTGAAATCTGGTTCATATTCGTGACCTAACATATGCGCACTATCAGGGCATAACGGTACAATAGTCAACAGGCTTGTTCGCTCACTGGCCCACCTTGCCTGCCTATATGGCTGGTAAGGAACATAACGAAATAACGATATACCAGCCATCCTAAACAACGATCATATTAATGTCACCACCTCACCTTATGAATTTTGTGCCTGTCTGACTTGCTTGTTCTCCTAGGCACTCGCGTGATCGCTCACTGGCCCACCTTGCCTGCTTATCTGGCCGCTAAAGAACATATAACCATACAGCAACCATCCTAAACAATGACCATATTAATGTTCTCCTAGGCACTCGCGTGATCGCTCACTGGCCCACCTTGCCTGCTTATCTGGCCGGTAAAGTGATCGGCATGGAACACCACAAGTACTACGTGGAGTATGATGACGGCGATAAACATCACAATGGCATCAACCAGATGAGAATACTCAAACCACCACTCTACTTCGGTAAGGAGAAGAGATCATAGAATAGTTTTGTCTCATCCGAAAGACGTGAAACACAGAAAGTCCATCGAGGATTCAACCTCTTCCAGACTCGCATAGTCTTAGGCCTACGGCAGAGTCGCGCCGTTCTAATCTAAAACAATACAATTTGTTTCCTATTATAAAGTCTAATAAAGCGGCTTTCTTTGAAAAAGGAAAGGTTCGACAGAAGAAACTCGACTGAATTTCGACGTTTGCGCTGGTGTTAGCCCCCTACGCAGCCGCTAGCATGTCATGATAAGAGCTAGACCAGATTCGTATGACTGTGAAAAGTGCCACGACAAAGTTGTGCCGTGACCGTGACCGTGACCGTGACCGTGACCGTGACCGTGACCGTGACCGTGACCGTGCCGCGTACGAAATCTGCTCTATACGCAAGCGGCGTTGGAGGAGGCTAACACAGTCTCGTGTATATTATTTCTCAACGTGTTGCCCCCTTTCTCGACCGTAGTGTGACCTATAGAAAAATCAGCTTATTTTGTTTTTCTTTCTTGGGATTTATAGGGCCCGGCTCTGATGTGCGGAAGGTGAACCTGAAAAAGAAATCCGAATCAATGAAAGTGACGAGCCTAACAGGCCGTACAGTAATCACTACCGAACTACCGAGACAACAGGACAAAGCCAACGGTGCGACCAAACCAGACACGGTCGATGGGGCTGTGGATAT
Source organism: Scolanthus callimorphus (assembly GCA_033964015.1). Classification (NCBI taxonomy): domain Eukaryota; kingdom Metazoa; phylum Cnidaria; class Anthozoa; order Actiniaria; family Edwardsiidae; genus Scolanthus; species Scolanthus callimorphus. The sequence continues at coordinate 7,104,278 of CM066914.1, forward strand.
GAATACTGCGCCTGCAACCGTTGCCCAGGTAACCGTCGCGGCCTCAATCGCAGATAACCGGAATCAACCCGAGTCTAAAGCGTACGCCAGGTCTACCTCTTTACCGGCTAATGTCCGCGGCCAAGCTAATGCAAACGCGCGCAACGAGGATGCCAGTAAGATGAGGAACCAGTCCTTTGCTGGGACGGCGAGGCAGCGCGCGCCTTTGGGGGTCTTCTCGTTGCCCGAGACCGACGTGGACTCTGGGATAACTGTGGCGTGCGAGACCGAGAAGGGATCTCGGCGCAACGTGCGTACTTTTGACATGACGAGGCAACATGACGCAGGGGCGCGACCGATGAACGCATTAGGCGCAGATGTATCGCGACATGTGAGCACGCGTAGTAATCCCGAGACGCAGAGAGCGTTCAGGACCGTGTCTCCATCAGCGCAGCTCTACGTGCCACGTAACGCGCCCTTTGCACCTAACTTCATGGAGGACGTGGAAGGACAGCAAGCGTCCAGGTGAGAAGTTAATTGGAAACCCTCGAAATATATTTTACATTTTCCTGAAAACTGAAGTTACAGTAACGGGGCCTTTCTCTATGTCCTATTCGTATACTCTCATTCTCGTACCCAGAACTCCCCGGCTCGTCTTCTCTCAGAGAGGCTCTGGGGACATCCATTTGAGGCCTTCTCTGATTGGCTGTTTTTGAACGTTGGAGCATGCGCAGAAAGTTGTTTCTGTCAAAGGCTCTGTATCAAATCCCGCGCATGCGTGAATGGCTGTCACCAGAGCCTCACAGGCGACGCATGCGCAGAAAATGCAGGGCTCTGGGAACGAGATTGAGCCCCACCTGCGAGGCAACGAGCCGAGGAACTCTGGGTTCGAGAATGGTATACTCTGAATCACGCACGCTGATAATAGGCTGGGAAAACATGTTATTGCCCTCAGGGGAGGGGGATGCACCAGCCCCCAATTCATCTTCTGTCAAAGAAATGTCAAAACTTTTCGATTCAGTGTGAAATCCTAAGGATTAGTCTATGATTGGAGGCTAGCTATGTATCTACACTGTAGTATTTTTGTCAAACTAACCCACACCCGCAAAATTCCTTTGCCAAAATTGTTTTACGCAATGCAATGATTCCTAACAATATCTTTTGCACTGGCATTTTGGCCATTGAGTTAATATGAACTAGTTTCTTAAAACGGAAGCTAAAATTTTAAACTCAGAGCTTAATCTATAAAGTTATTCTGATCTCACCTTGCCAAGCGTAATGCTTGTTTTAACAGACTTTATCCTTTAATGACATTCACGAAGAGAGACGCACAAGTCAGAGAGTTGTAACATGTTGAAAAGCGAGCGGGTGGGGAGGGAATTAGGGGCGTTGCCATTTGCCTAAGACCGGTAAGCGTGACCAATTCAAACCCTAGGGCTGGCACGAGTCACGTGACAATTCCGACAGGAAGGCAGTCTAGACGCCTGGAGCATAGTCACGTCACTATTCCCACAGGGAGCCAGTCTAGTCGCCTGCGACAATCCGCAGGTAACCGGTCTAGACGCCTGGGAGGAGTCACGTGACTATTCCCATAGGGAGCCAGTCTAGACGCCTGGGACGAGTCACGTGACTATTGCCACAGGGAGCCAGTCTTGACGCCTGAGACGAGTCACGTGACTTCCCACAGGAAGCCCGTCTAACACTTAAAAGCTACGACGTTAACACACAATTTTTCTCCCTTTTTCTTCCTTCTCTACGCATTCGTAGCCTTAAATACCTGTCAACCGAGCTGTAATATCGCCCGCCTGTAAACAGCACTTAGACGCTTATGCACTTTGCAGCATGGCAATCCATGTGGGATGACGGAGCATAATCAAGTAGTAACTCAATTATAAATATCAATTGATATCAATAAATAACAATTGTAAATAGTTCACATATTTATGTAGACAATTTTTAAATAAATTATTAGAGAATTCAAGAGGTGCTGTAAACAGCCCTCGTAGATTTACATACAATAGCGTTCATATAAGAATTAAATTCGTGAAAACTTTGTAATAAATAAAGATGTATAAATTGCTAGCTCGTTCTCTGACCTTTGTAAGGCGTTGTTTGTGGTATCAAAGCGTTTAAGAGATGATCGAAGAGTTAGAATTTTTCCAGTTTACGTTCAAGAAGTACTACGCTTGGATAAGAAGATGTGGCCCTATTCGTAAAATTGATGGAAACGTTCATTTCTTTCTTCAAATATTTGAAGATTGAGTGGAAGGCGAAACTGAACCTATTCTTTCAGTGTCATTGTCCGATTTGCCGCGACTTCTGTTCGGACCAGAAACACATCGCCCTCCCCAAGGTGATGGTACCTTTAAATAATGTAGACTATTCGAACAATATTGGTTTTGTTAGTTTTCACAATACAAGCCGTCAGGGAACGAAGCTACATAAACGCTAAACCTGAGCTGTAAACGAATCCTAAAGCCACCGCAATAAGGCCCAGAATCACTTGCACGCCCCGCGCATGCGCACTAAGCACGATAATCAATGTCAGTTGTAACCGATAATGGGGGCATTAATTAAGTAGCGGGCTTTATATGTGTTCCACGATACGTACGTGCCTAGGTATTACGGTATTGACGCGCAGCGGACTTTCCATGTTTATGTGCCGAGTAACCCGACCAAGTGGGACCACACCAAGAGGCTAACCTACATTGGCAATGTGAGCGCTTCGCAGGATCTACTGCTGGATGGGCCTGCCCGCAATGAAAGGTGGGTGAGCCTGCGAGCACACACTTTATGTGCCAGCGGCGTGGGTGAGCCTGCGAACACGAACTTTATGTGTCAGCGGTGTGGGTGAGCCTGCGAACACGGACTTTATGTGCCAGCGGCGTGGGTGAGCCTGCGAACACGAACTTTATGTGTCAGCCGCGTGGATGAGCCTGCGAACAAGCGATTAGTGTATAAATAAATAGAGATTATTACATGGTAAGAACTTGATATCGTTTTTATTCACGAGTGAGTAATACGATATCAAGCTCTTGCCATGTCATAATTTGTTTATTATATACTCTGAGCTGATAAAATAGCCAAAAAAAATATATATATATATATTGCATTTTATTCGTGCCGTGAATGATATCGTATCATTCACTGATACGTTATTCACTGGTGTTATCACATGGTATCTGGTCACAGTATATAATAAACTATTCTATTCTAAGTATCAACGGCAAATTGGTAGTTGGACACGCGCGCCTTTGACTCCTCGGTGAACCATTTGGGAAGTCGCCTATAATGGCTGATTGCATTTTTAAACCACACCGGGGGGGTTGAGGACCTCCCTTAAAAAGACCCCCTCCCCTGGAATTTCCACTCGTGAAACAGACCCCCTCCCCTGGAATTTCCAACCTCATAAAGGACCCCCTCCCCTGGAATTTCCATTTTTTCTGGCAAAATACCCCTGGAAAATCTATTTTTGGATAAAATGACCCTGGAAAGTCACTTTTTTTACCCCTCCCCCCTGGAATTTCCAGTCTCCAGACACACCCCCTCCCGTGGAATTTCCAGGGTCCAAAACAACCCCCTGGAAAATTTTCCATAGATCCTCAACCCCCCCGGTGCGGATTAAAAATGCAATCAGCCAATGTATGCTATTGTTTTATAGGAGGCGTACGTCACTTCCGGACCTGCGCGCTGCAGTGAGGCAAAATGAAGCAGAGGAACTAGCAAAAAGGTGTGTAAAAAGCTACATCTTCGGATAAAGAATATTAGATGGTCGCCGGGAGATACGAATTGTATCCGTTTTCCAAAACGGCGGAGGCCTTACCAAATAAAAGCCAAGCCTCCAGCGCAGTGTGGACGGTACCTCCACACTGCGATACAATTTTCAACACGATCATGGTAGAACGTGTGATATTTCACATTTGAAGATACTAGTGGGAGATAAACCGATCCGGTGTGTTTCCTCGCGTTGTGCTTAAAATACTGTAATGAGCGCGAGCGTATCTAAGATAACATTGCATCTCTACGTGTCATTAATGCTCTGGATTATTATTCGTGCTTTACAAAGTTTAGATTTTCACTTTCTTTTCCTTAGTACGGCACGAGCCCACAACACACCGAATAGAAGAGCCTCATTAAACGACCTTGCCAAAGTGTAAGTAAACTTTATCATTTGAAATGTTCCAAATGTCGAGGACACCTTGTAACGTTTTTATATGTTTGTTTGTCTATTGGGTTGGTCGGTTGGTCCGCTTTGGTCGGTTGGATCGCCTGAAACTTTGTCTGTCTGTCTGTCTCTGTCTGTCTGTCGGTCTGTCTGTCTGTCTGTCTGCTCGTTTGTATTTTGTTTGCTTGTTTGTTTGATCGAAACATGTCGGTTCTATGTTAACAACAGAAGAAAAACTGGGAAGTCTGACTACGGGGTATCAGGCAAGGCGTTTTGCTATCACCCGAAATCCAATGACCACCATTTCCAACCCTTTTACTTGACATTTATTTCGCATTTTCGTTTTCGTTTAGCTCCCCGCAGAGCACCAAGCAAACTCCACTTCATATTGACAATTTCGGCAAAGCTGTGTCCCCTGTTAGCAATGTCGCACCGACAAGTCTTCCAGGTGCGGGAATCCAGGCGACTCCTTCTAAAGGTCGACAACTACTAGTTACGGATCTCTGATCGGGATTTGCGTCAGGCCAGTTTTATTGAAGACGTGGCTTTTCCTACAAATAGCCTTTGTACAGCCGCTTTCTCCTCCCGTCACAAAAATCGGGCAGGGAGATTTCTGTGCTTTGCTTCCCGTATTTTTGTTCGGGTCATGTGTGTTACCCTGGAATGCTGAGGATGCTCTCTCATTGGCTTAAGTTTCCCGCGCTTTTTGTCGCGCCAGAAGCCAACAAACAGCACTTGGCGGAACGAGGCAAGAATCTGATTGGCTCAGAGAGTAAAAACGTTTAGTCAACGGATTCGGCGTAATATATACAAACACATTCTTGAACAAAATTACGAGAAGCAAAGCCCAAACGTCTCTCTTCCCGAGTTTTATTATAGGGACGGAGAGAGCGGCTACAGAGCGCCTTTGGGATGGTTCCTTTAAGACCAGAGAAACCTTTGAAGTGTAATTGATGTAATAAGAACGAATGGGTTCTACACTAGACAATCCTTGGTCAACATCGTATTTTACCACAGGGGACCCAAGCTCATATTTTGTGACTCGAAAATTTGTAAGAAATTGTTAATAAAAATCCACGAATCTCACCTGGCAGTTAGAGGTATTTGTCTTCATTGCCCCTGGGGAGTTTGAAAAAGATCGGTTGGTGAAGAAGTTAACCGATCTTTTTCAAACTCCACAGGGGCAATGAAGACAAATACCTCTAACTGCCAGGTGAGTTTCGTGGATTTTTATTAACAATTTCTTACAAATTTTCGAGTCACAAAATATGGGTTTGGGTCCCCTGTGATTTTACCTGAGACACTGTTATGGAATCGATGCAGTTTTCTGTTGGAACGCACGCTTGAAAGTGAAAACGTAGGGATATAGTTCTGGCGCAATAAACAATGGAATATGCTGTTGACGTGTAGCAAATTCGTGGAACAACTAGGGCTCATTACGCATATCACATATCTTGGATACATGTTTCACGAATGAGCTTCGTGAATGTTTTCATTGGAAGTGCTATAAGCTAAAAAAATAACTCTAAAATTATCAATAGATTCCGATAATTTTTTACTGTGCTTTTATAAAGACAATACAGTAAATACATACACTTTTATCGTCATTCATAATCAAATTTTAGAAATGAAAGTATCGCGGAGAATTTTAAAGTTTAAAGCTGTAATTTAAACATGTAAGGCATACTGGCCAAATAAGTTTACTTTTTGAATCAAATGCTGCGTATGAAGACCCCTATAATAGATAGTGTTATGCCAACTGACTCGTCATCTGATTGTACTACTGGCAATATATACGCTTCAAATTTTGGCGTAATTACCGCAACCGAACACGAAATATAGAGATACAGAATCATGCATTTGAGCCCTGTCAAGCGAAAGGGATCCTTATACAGAATTATATACTTTCGAGAAAAATGCAAAATATGTTAAGAATTCCCATACAAATAGTTATAAAAAGCTATCAAATCTCCACTTTGATGTGCGAAATTTGCATGACCAATATACTCAGTGTTTGATACATCAATCCGCTACCCGACTTTCTTTAAAACAGAAATTTGAGAAAATATAGGTCCCGTTTCGCTGGGCGGTGTCCATTTGGTTATGAACTCTTTCTAAAATGTAAACGCAGTGAAAAACTGGCCTTGGATATTGCAGCTGTAAGCGTCAATTTTAGAATGTAATGAATATTTTAAAAACTGAAGATGAAATATGGCTTTTTGAGTGTGAATCTGGTATTTATATATGTGGGGGAGAGGTCAAAACAATATTATTTCCGAGAACACCAACCTATTTTTAAGAAAATTCCATTTTTTTACTGCAAATTTCTCACAAAATAATGATCATAATGAAAAGGCAGACTCAGCATCCTACTCTCATGTACTCTCTACAACACGAGGCAAGTACATATTTATGCAATAAAATCTGATGCCTCTATATAACCATTCGTGAAAATAATAGTTTAAAATAATTGACAAAATCGGGCTCCTAAAAAGTACCATTGTTTTGAGCTCTTCCCTAAATGCGAGGAAAATTTAACCCCCCAGCTCGAAGGACCATGTCGTAAAATAAATTTACTAAGTTTTCACTGAATACAGACAAATTACAATCGCGCCTCGACTCGTGAATTCCACGTTAAATTCCACGCGAAAAACGGCGATATCGCACGAGTCAGCACTCGATCGTCATGCGATGAATTTTTCTATAGAATCCTATCATATCTCTTTTTTGTGCAAATTGAGGACGAGATATCATAGGATTCAAGTCTATTCAGAGCGTTCAGTCGGTAGATTCCGCCGAAAATAGCACTCAAAAAGGCGATATCGCTTTTTTCGTGCTATTTTCTTAGCGGAATCTAGCCTCCTGAAGCTTTGAATAATCCTATAGAATTTGAATGACATCTAATTGAACATCATATATTGTTGTTATAAATAAAGTGTTGTTGTTGTTGTTGTTGTTGTAAGCTCCACTAAACGTTGACCTAGTAAGCAAACTGAACTCTTCCATGAGTAAGTGAGACATTGGCCGTTTTCACACTAGAAGACGAACAAGTCGTCTAGATGGACAAATCGTCTGACGATTTGTTCGTCTTTGTACGTCTAGTGTGAATTCAGGTCGGACTTGTTCGTCTATTTGTTCGTCTATACGAACAAGTTGTCTATGAAAAATCGTCTTCCTAGACGGCCAAACAGACGAACAAATTCAGACGATTTGTTCGTCTGAAAATTTGTTCGTCCCGTTTTCACATCAGACGATTTGTTCGTCTACAGACGATTTGTTCGTCTCTAGTGTGAAAACGGCCAATGTTCAAGTCAAGACGGAAAAGTGCGAACAATATTACCATGAACACGTATTTGTTTTAAAAAAAATGGTTTCAACCATAACACATTTTTGTAGCAGTCTGATGGTCGTCAGGCAAAACTCTTGGTGAAACTATAAAACACTAACTGCTTCTAGCAAACATATATTCGCTCTAGCGATGGCTCCACTGGTTCCGACAAGTCAGACAAGATCCGGGACACGACCCAAAGACGACAGGTATTTTAGTTCTGTTAGTTTATTCCTCCGTTAATGATGTTAATGATTCGGCGAACTCTCTAGCATGAATGTTCAGCCCATTTTTCTTAAGACGACTGAAAATTCAGGCCACGAACTCTCTTCATAAAGATCGTGCACTTTGCGGGCTTTCGTCTGCAAAAAAATAAGTGAACCGACGTAATGTAACATCCCCCACTATTAGCTTGCAAACATGACTCACGAACACTATGTTATGATGCAGATGAAAACTCGAAGACAATATAGAAAAAAACGCTGATACATTGTGACCGACGTTTCGGCACAGCTGGCTTTATCAAGGTGAAGACGTCTTTTCGCCTCGACAAAGGCAGCTAGCTGTGCCGCAATTGTCGGTCATAATATATCAGCGTTTTTTTCTATGTTATTGTCTTCACATTCTCGTACCCAGAGTTCCCCGGCTTGTCACCTCGCGGGGGAGGCTCTGGTGACAGCCACCGACGCATGCGTAAAAAAAATGGTGGTTTTATGCCTCACAATTACTCTTTAGAGTGTTCAAGTAGAAGGCATTTGTTGAAAAGACGACAAGAAAACCATGCCAGTATTATTTTGACAGATACGTTTTTATATAGCGCGATTAAGCTACTTTAATGTACGCGTGCGCGCCATTTCAGCCAATCAGCGAAGGCCCTCAAATGGATGTCACCAGAGCCTCCCCTGCGAGCAGACGAGCCGGGGAGCTCTGGTTCGAGAATGTTGTCTTCGCGTTATCATTAAGCCTCTCTATTTATTCTAGAGCGCATGACTGATTCGCTTGTCTCGCAGACATGTCGCAGATGAGTTTCAACATGCTGTTTCTAGCGGTCATATTTGCTGTGTAAACAGGCTACCGGAGTATGTTCCAATTCCTTTGGTAAGTCGTAGTGTCACTCATAGGGGAAGGAGGCTACCAACTAAGCCCCGCGAAATGAAACGGGTTTTAACTCTAGGTTTTTCCTCTCTTATGGGTTGTGAAAACCCATAGTAATCGCCATTCTTTATGCGCCGCAATTTTTAACATATCAAGTTGAGTGAACAAGACTTGTGAAAAGTGCAAATGGTATAGATGTTGCTGCAATAACTCCTTCGAAAATTTCTGCTGGTTCCCCCTTTCACTGAGCGGATCCCCCCCTCTTCGCTCTCCTAAAAATTTAGTGATCCGCCCCAAAATGTCATCCGATCCCCCTCCGCCTTATATCGACCCAGGCGATAAATAATGACCGGTTAGACGTTTTTGTCACAAGGTGGCGTGCTATTTTCTTAACGCTATTATATTTCCAGGTGCGATAACATTACAGGGCGGTGCACTGAACCTTCAGCACGTGAATAACGGGATTGACGCTTCAGGGACAATCAATATCAATACTCAACTTAACGATGATCCAATAGATATCGTCTACGACTACGATGTCTTACTGAAATTTGGCTTTTTTCACCACAGGATAACGAAAGACAAGTGAGTACGAGAGATAGAGTGCCGAGAGATTATGGATTAAAGTCTTTTGAGAGTTTTGTTTAACGATAGATGGCTGAAAGGTCAAACAGTCGGATTTTGCCAACGTTTCAAGCTTACAAAAAAACAGTTGCAATCACGCGAGTAAATAGACGCATGCGCTGGCGGTACAACGAACGAGATTGTTTTTTTTTATAATCTCGTACCCAGAGCCCGTCATCTTTTGGCCTGCGGCAAGATTCAGGGCTCTGGGGGAATCGATTTTTTTAAAACCCAGATTCTGGGTTTCCGGTTGTGATTGTTGTATGAAAGTTCGTTACGTTTTTGACCTACCACGCATGCTCACAAATCGGATTCCCCCAGGGCCCTGAATCTTGCCGCTGGCTAAAAGATGACGGGCTCTGGATACGAGGTTGTTTTTTTTATAAATACTGCACGAGGCTTTAGCCGAGAAATATAAGTATCTTACTAATGTACAGTCTCTTAGGGGTCCGTTCTAGCAAACCAAGCAACAATGGTTTGATCAATATCACACTAGTTGGTACCTTTTAGGAGTCAAAATCGACTAAGCCACGCCCTTTTTGGTACCTTTAGGGGTAAAATGGAAAGTTCCCGACGAGCACCCACCTGGAATCCGGAATACAAGATCTGCTTGGATTACCTTACATGAGGCGACACGCCCGTTAAGATTTTGCGTAGTATCAGCCTTTCCTCATGTTATTCTCCAAAAAGGGGGGCTTTTCTTATAGCCTTTTCTTACATTCCCTCCCTCCCGGGACTCAAATTTCAGGGGGTAGGGATACTTATCGGAGAAGGCTAGTTTGACCCATATAACAAAGAGGATGCGATCCACCCAACAGAGAAGGAGAGAGACGTCTTTATATTTAAACAAATATATCTGCATGTTGCTCCAGGGTAGTCCCAAATTTTAACCATATAAAACATATGGAAATTCTTTAAACTAGCTTTTTCATTTCTTTGCAATAATTTAGACCGAATCATCACATCCTTCCTTCATGAGTGCAAGCAGAAACATATTGAATACTAAATATTTGATCCAATTTTAAGATCCATGGTTCTCAATTTTGAAAGCATGCCTGCATCTTCATACTTTGTTTTTTTATCACACAGTGTTCTCGCTAAAGGCCCTGCGGGTGGATACACGTGTACGGCCCTGGCTACCCTGGGTGGGGTCGCCGAAAATGTTCTATGCCCTCTAAGTAGCCATAACAGAGTCTCAGTTTACACTTTCAGAAGTTTATCCCGAGCCTCAACATTGACCCAGTAAGTGCTATACAATAACCCAGAGGGCAGGCACAGAAATCTCGATTCGATCGTATCACCGCCCCTCGCAGTGGCGGATGCCATTCTTCGGCCCTTGATTTTTGTGATTTTCCACGAGGTTCTCCATTTTTTCCAGTGTCCATTGGTATCGTCTTTTCACTAATCTCGTAGGTTGATTTTAAAAATCGCGCACAAAAAGGAGCCTCCCCCCCACCCCCTTTCGAAAATTTCTGGATCCGCCCGTCTCAATATCCATTGAATAAGTATAACATTGACCAGTATCTAAATATTAAAGAAAGTGTGATTTTGGCCCTGGTGGGAGAGGTCTAACGCATTGGACATTTTTTGGGCAACTTCCTGATGGATGTCTGCAAAAATGATTTTATGTCGCACTAGCGACAGAAATTCCAAAGTTGTAGAGTATAAAGAGGTTTATGAATTCTTTACATAAAGAAACCCTGTTCGAAGGGATAGGGAAGCACAACTACTTCAAATCGCAAAGTCCCAAACAAATGTATTTGCATCCAAAATAAATCCCAAAACGCCCAATCACATGCATGGGCTTTCGCCACATCCAATTCCACGAGTAAATTTCTGAACATATTCTCTGTTCACGTTCTGTGAGCGTAGGTACACTGTTACTTTACATAAATATATTTCCTTTTTAGAAAAACATGGAAGCCAAGATTTCTGTCCACTTCAAACGCCACTCCGATGGTATTGAATTGAATTGCTTTGACTACTACAAGCCAATGGGTGTTTAATTAAGACTAAGAGGTCACCATCAAAAACGACCTGACAGTATAAAGATTGCAAGGTGTTGGGACTGGAACAGTAATAAAGATTGAGCTAGTTTGCCACCCGGGGTGGGGGGGACTCTCATATTTTTGGACCGGGGATGATCGTCGGAAATTTTCAGTTTCACCCCTAAAAGATACCAAACATGGCGGGCCATGGCGTGGCTCAAATAATTTCTTACCCTAAAAGATACCCCTAAAAGATGAGGCCTTATGTGCAAAGTAGGCGCGAAGGAGACAGGTAACAGGTAAAAGATACCCATCAAGAAATTTCCGTGTTTGTTTCTAATTTATTGTCTTCTCATCGAGTAATCTCTCTTTCTTACACGGTTTTTAGAAGCACCATCATGAGAGAAAACAATTTGGACACATATTTCGGCCCTAAAAGATACCAATCTCCCTAATTTTATTGAAGATTAAGATCACCCCTAAAAGAGACCAAGGCCCCGTGATTTTAACCCCTAAAAGATACGACGATCATCCCCGGTCAAGAAATATGGGAGTCCCCCCCCCCCCCCCGGGGGGGATTGCAAGATGTTGGGCTACCTTATATAGGGGAAAAATAAAGTATTGAGGTATTGCATGAACAAGGGCTGTACTTAATATTCTAAATAATTACAGCCGAAGTTCTAGAATCCGTGTTTTAGTTTTCGGAATTCTGTGCTGTCAATTGAGACGAAGCCAAAAATCTTGAGACTCCCGGCAAAACCCGGAGAGTTGACGTCCCTGCCCAAGTTAATGTGATCAGGGAATTGTGAATTTGAATTCTTGAATTTGGGTCAACTTTACAGGCCCTTTACAAGTAACAAGTAACACAATCATGTCAGAAAATAACAGTGTAACTAAAATCCACGTCCATTATATTATCCATCGGGACTGTTTTGAAAAATCAATACAACAGTGACCTTGTAAAGTGCATTAATACTTTATTGAATTATGAACATCCAAACTACCTATTCTTATAATTTGCTCTAAGTTTGCAAACCTTCAATCACAAACCTTAGTTTGCAAATTTGACTTTGCTAATGTGTTTTTTATTTATTTAAATATTAATATGTCAGAATTGCACCAAAAGCTAAGGGCTTGTCTAAGGGGCTTTCATTGATTACCAACGAAAACATTAAACTTGAAACTCTTGTACTCACAATAAAACTTAACGCAGCAGTGTATTGAAGCATCACTTAAACACCGCATGATAGTGTTTTTACTTGGCTTGGCTTACAGAGAAACCAGCACATGCTCAACATGTGATTGTGATCTTACTCCAGTTGTAATTTGCTGACGAAGAAGCCATTCAGCAGCAACTCATATGTTTTCTCTCGTTCGTGATTGGCTATAATCTAATTGATATATCTGTAGCATAGGGTAGTTCTCTTTCAGTGTTCAGTTCTCTTTCAGTGTTCATTTAGAAACTAGATAACAATGATATAACTAGCTAATTATAGAACTTTACACCCAATCCACTTTCATCTGTTGAGTCTGGTGCTTCAAACATTTGAGCTTTGCCTTTGGCTTCAAGTACAGCAAGTGATTTCTTTAGCATCCACAAATCAATACCATAGAATGCTGGAAAAAATATATTAAGCAGCTCGTTTTAGAGGTGGTTTTATGTGACTGACTTGTGATTGGTTTGTTTCAGTATTTTGAGAAGGGTTTTTGGGTATAGAAATATGAAGCTCAGGAAAAACATGACTGAATCAAAAGCATATGAAGGCAGAAATTGCATCCTCTTGCAAATCAGTCATGGGCGGTGTAATGACTGGGAAAAGTAGTATATGGCTATCAGGGGCGGATTGGTTATTTGAACTCAGTATGGATCATAACCAGTCTAACTTAGTGCTGCAACCTCCCTCTGAAAAAAATCCGGGATCCACCATAACGTTCTATGTACCTTCTTTTGCTGTATCATCACCAGCCATAAGTTCATACAATGTGCAGACCGTGTCTGTCATGCCATTATCCTGTACCTGACCATAAAAATTAAACAAATTAATCATCTAAAATATTTGTTGATCCCTTTGTAAAATAGACCCTTCCGTGGTTTCTTGTCCTTTTAAAATAAGCAATTGGGCAAAATCCTGCAATATGAGTAAATTTGACATATTTCACAGTGAAAGGTTTTAAGTGAAGAAATAGCCCTGAGGAGTTGTGAATACAGGCATAAATGTGCCTAACAGTTTTCCTTATATAATGCCTTTAATTCCTTTACCCATTTAAAAATAACTGCTGCCCATTCTTCTGGTGTTCTCCACATGATATAACAACGCTGTTTCTTTTTATCTTCCCATTCTAAATTCCCTGTTGAAAAAGAAAAAGTACTTAATCTATAGTATCCTAATGTCTAGGCTCTCATTTATATTTGCAAATAGTTTAAGTCAACATAATTGCTGACAGGTGACAATTGACCATTTTTGGAAAACAATGTTTATCTTAAAACTCACTATTAGATAGTACTCCAGTCTTACAAGAGAAGGCAGTGATTGCGTAGTGTGATTTTCGAGTTCAATTTTATTACATACAGTACAGTCTATATTATTTCCATAAGATAAAAACAATTCAAACGTGACTTTGAAAACTAACCTTTATTTCTTAGCTCCTCAAGAACAATATTAATTCCATCTAAAGATAATTTTCCTTAAATCAAGGTTAAGAAAATTTCCAGACTACCCTATACTGAAAGGTGACAATGAATTACTACATTGCTGCTGTACAGTTCACATAATAAAGCAAATGAAACCAAAGCAAATAAAAACCTTGTGTTTTCTTAAGAGCAGATTTCAAATGTGTGTTGAAAAACTCAATGCAAAGTAAATACACTTAGCCAATCAGAAATTAAACCCACTCAACAACCAACCAATCAAAGGGACGAAGTAAATACACTTAGCCAATCAGAAATGAAACACATTTAACAAAACCAAACAGGGGAGGAAGTAATTACAACTTAGGTCAAAGTGAATAGACCTCCTCGGCTTCGGCATAATGTTTTGCCCATTTCAGATCTCATGGCATTCTGATGAGTATTCTCTCTTTGTTTGGAATGCTTCATATATCCTTCGGCGCGTAGCAGAAATAGAAAGAGAGAATACTCATGGGAATGCCATGTGATCTGAAATGGGAAACATTACGCCCAAGCCGAGGAGGTCTATTGAAGCAAGTGCGTGTTCATATCCTGTTTGTAGTAATTACAATTACAATTCCATCACATATTTGGGCAACAAATGGATGAAACAAATGAACCCTGACAAATGATATGGGCTACTGTAAAGGATACTTTCTATTGACTTATTGTAAAACAATGCATTTGTCTGAGCTTCTGTCAAGTCTAGGCTGAAACTCTTGTGATGTTTATAGTAAGATAATACTAGGTCACACCAGGCTTCTAATTGCTTGCTTCGAGTATCTAAATTCGGTTGAATCCTGAGAAATGAAAAGTACGCTTAGTAAACTTTTTTTTTTTAAACAATATGTCTTGATTTCAGAACACAATAAGGCAGGGCATTGTTACCCAAATTGTACACACTCATTTCTTGTGCTTTCGTTGATGACTATAGAGTGACCAAATCGGCTAGTTAACAATTATTAACAGGAATAATTGTTTTAGTCAAATCACACTAGTAGGTCAATTTGTATAGCCAAAAACGTTTTCTGGTCTGGTATTTTTCCGTTTTCTGGCTTTCAAATCCGACACTTTTCGCTACAAGTAGGCTATAACATATAGCCTAGTGAGTAGCTCAACCAATCAGAACGCAGCATTGACAATAGACCACTAGTGTGATTTGACTAACAGGGTTTACATCTTGTTGCCACCCAATACAGATCATGCGATGATTGATGATTCCTTCGGGAGGTTACAATTGTCAAATGTTTCTCACTCGACAGTGTACACAAGTGTATGTGCAGAACTAACAAAAATTCCCATCCAAAGGAATCATCACAACAAACTGTTAGCCAATTTTGTTTATTAGAAATGGCTGTGTCTAATCACTGGTAGCATGTTACAATCATAATGCACAGTAAATCCCATTATGCAAGATTGCTTGCTCGCCCTGATGAAGGACTGAAAGTAAAGAGTCTGAAACGTCGGCAGAAATCTTGTCTGTTTTGTCCTTTCTCTCTATTTGTCTTCAATTTTATTGGGATATTGCATCCATTTTGGATCCAGATCCATCATATTCTCTGTTATGCACTAGTCATTTGCTTCCACCGACCCCCAACCCCCGCGACATGCGGGGATTTTGCCAGGCAATAGTGGGGGAAATATCAGTGGTTTGTCTTGTATTCTTGCCCCGATCCCCAGGGAGTTTACTTCAAATTTGCTATGGCTCAGATAACCGGCTGGGGGAATGGCGGGGGAAACTTTTTCATTTCGGCGCAGACACTACTGGTTTTGATAGTATTAGGAAAGTTTCTTGTATCCATCTTGTGGAGGGTGGAATTTGTCCCTTGGGTGTAGGAAATGTTTCCCCGGGGTGTAGGGAATTTGCCAAGGCGTTCTCCCCTGGTAGGCGGTGGAATTATTTCAAATTTGACAACATCTGTTTCATATTCCCTGCTATGTCGCGGGGGTTGGGGGTCGGTGAAAGCAAATGACTAGTGCATTAGTGTTTTCAAAACTATTTCAAGCTTGGTGTGATATAATGTAGGACCTGCAAAACTTCACTCAAATGCAACAATTTACTGTTGTAGCTAACGAAAAGCTTTATAAATTCCTCTCAATGAGAACAATCGACGCGATCTTGATAATTTCTCTAAAACTTACGTGAAAAATGGAGGGAAGCTGTACTGCCATGGCCATTCGAACGCCGCCATCTTGGAAAGAGCATTCTGGGATCCAGGCCCTTGAACCCAAACCACAGGGAACCTGATCTTGTCCGTGTTTTCGAGGACTTTGACTGTCTCACACTGGACTTTATTACCTTGGAAGTATTGTCTTTCAATGGCCTCTAGCAGCAAAGAAAAACGCGAAAAGTTGAAAATATTGGAAATTTTGATTTTGGTTGAGAATTTTGAAATATTTATATTTTACGGTTACCCTGTGCTATCTGCGCCCGCGATCACCATTACGTAAACAATCGACTCACTATGGCAACAGTTACTTCGGCGGCAAAAAATGGCGGACTTCACAGAGCAAAGTGAACGTACAAAAACATCGTCCCTCTGTTTCGTCTTAGAATCTATTTAAGAGAAACAACAATGAGTGAAGTTAAAGGAAAAGAGGTTGAACCTCCTATGCACATTCAAAGACCTTCTTCTGGTCGCTCGCAGGATATTTCTCACATTTTAGCGAGTGTCTTTCGAGAGCTGTTCACAAGAGATTTGGTTGGGGAAGAGAGAGTGAAACACTTGACTACGTCTCGCAGTGGCGAGGAAGGCTACCACGATAAATATGTTCAACAGCTAAGAAAGGTACAATAAGCACTACTAATGTCCAAACGGATTTATCGTTCTGCGGTTAAGCCTGTGCCGTCTAATAGTCCAGGCATTCTACGACAAAAATGGGCCTAACCTGGAACTAATTCCCACAAAAGAAATTTCAACTGTTTTTGGTTCTTTGATCACCTCTTAATAACATATGAAAAGTCCCAGAAAATCCCGCCACGGCAACATTCCGAAAAACAGGATTTATTTGAGGCAGTCGAGAAAGCGATTTGTAGCCGCATGGAAACGAGGCTGGTAAAATAAATCAACATCGCGGCTCGAAAAGACGATAGTAAAATGCACAAAACTACTTATCGACATTGAAAATATTTTAATTATTCAGTGCAAAAATCCCACATAACAGAGAAGAAAAAATCTGTCTTTTTTTTTCTCGAAAAAAGCAAATCGCGGTTCTAAAGATTTCATAAGAAAACAAGCAGAAAAATTTAAGAAATAGAAATTGCTCGTTGTTTGGACTACTTAAACTAGAACCAACGGGAAAATATAAATGTTTTACTTGTTAATGTTTAATTGTAAGAAAGAGAAATTGCCGAATTTGTTTGTTTACTCTAAAACTAGTGCCTCCTGAAAGCCGTCTGAAATGATGTTTCTAGCGCGCGGGCATCGTATAATTACTTAGATATCAAGTCAAGCGCTCGGAGTATTTCACCTGTTGCAGAAGGAAAAAAGCAATACTGTAAAGATGTAAACAATTCTGCATTTATTATTGTATAAATGTAAGTATAAGGTATTTTAGCAATGGGCAATTCAATTGTCTATTTGCACTAGAAAATTGATTCAGGCCGTCGCAACATTGCTTGGAATAAAATTATTCTTTCACGGTGCACGATAAAATTCCGAATTCTTACAAATCTGCAACAGTTTTGCTATTAGAGACTTTTTGGAATACATATTCAAGAACTTATTGGATTTTGATTCATCACGCGCATTTCCAAGCATCTAGTTTTAATTGAATAATTCATTAGCGCTCCGCACAGATTCTAAGATTCAGACAAACAATCCATCTGAAATCATTCCATTCAGAAGGACCGCGCTTGAATACGAGCCAGGGTAGGAGTGCATACAAGCTCTCTGCTATAACGAGTGCAACTACCAGTTTACCAATTCATTTTGTATCGTTCTTTTGAGAGAAAACTGAGAAAATGGGAGATACGTGTCCCGGGGGGGGGGGGGGGGCTACTCCCATATTTTTTGACCGGGGATGATCGTCGTATCTTTTAGGGGTTAAAATCACGTTGGTTTGGTCTCTTTTAGGGGTGATCTTGATCTTCAATAAATTTTAGGCAGATTGGTATCTTTTAGGGCCGAAACTGTGTCCAAATTGCTTTTTCTCATGATGGTGCTTCTAAAAACCGTGTAAGAAAGAGAGATTATTCGATGAGAAGACGATGAATTAGAAACGAACACGGAAATGTCTTCATGGGTATTTTCCCCTGTTACCTGTGTCCTTCGTGCCTACTTGGCACATAAGACCTCATCTTTTAGGGTATCTTTTAAGGTTACAGGATACATTCGCTGGGTGTGCGTTTTCAAAACCTTGTCGCGGCGCAAATATTCAGCGCATCGCCATAACCAATACATCATTTTAAAGATAAAATGTGAAATTTATCTGCTGTTAAGCTTTTGTAGCAGTTTCATGAAAATTATTTACGGCGCATAGCAAAAACCGCGTTTTCGACCGCCCCTGATAAACGCTTTGATAGGCCGCGGCAGTTTACATGCTTGGCAAATCTGACTGCGCAATATCAATCACCACATTGTTGTCTCTAAAAGTGTGTCGGGCTTTTTCAATTGAAGGCTTTGTTTAGGAATGATCGAACGATCAAGTTGATCTTGTGTTTAATAGTTAACTGGGACCCTATCGTGATAAATAATTTTTGAAATACTGCGAAATTCACAAAAGCCCGACACACTTTTGCTCCCCAACCATTTATCTATCTCATGGCAAAATTTCAAAGCATTCCGTTTAAAACCTGTTGGTCTATCAAAGCATTTATGCACTAGATTTAGCGAAATCTTAAAGGCGAGTTTTGGGCTTCTAAAATTGTGTAAACATAAGAGGGATTAGTGACGAATTTGTCATCACGCACTTCACTTTCAGCCAATCACGGCAGGCACCCCCGGTGTGCCAGCAAGGACATACTTTTTCGCGCGGAATAGATAATGAGGCTTCTTTCCGGTCTCTTGTATTAAATTGTCAAAGCGAACATTTATTATCGTCTTGGAATTCGAAATCAAACGGTGTGGTTGAGCCGCGTCCAAAACCGAGTTCTAAGAAGTGACCATACTTTGAAAAGGGAAAAGCGAAACCAAAGCAAAGGCGCGCGCCGAGAAAAACGACAAAGACAAATCGCTTTGGCTTTCAGACGATTCTTTATCTGCATCGAACTTGATGCAATTGGTGGATCTGCTGTCCGCTGTTCTTCGTCAGCATTCCTTGGATTGGGTTGATCGAACATGAGCCTTTGTCAGACAGAGCGAGTTTTTATTTCATGTTCTCCTGAAAGCTTAAAGATTTGGCTTTTTTTTACTCCTTTCGCACGCTTTGAGACCCAAGGACTGCGGTTAAGCTATTTTCGCTTCCCCATTATTGAGAATAGAGAATTTTCAGAAAAATCGCTTCTACACGACACTTATACACTAAACCAGAGAACGGCACAATGTGTGACAAAATATGGCGGACCATAACAGTCACCTAAATGTCCCGTATGTTACGCGAAAATGCTAATGATGTGTGCTGAACCGAGTAGACATCACAATAGGATTAAAGGATTATCTCGCCTGTATTGAAAGACATATTTCTCGGGCATTTCTAGTTTTCTATACATTTCTCACGCTGCTTTTAAGATTTCAAGATTTTTTTTCGAGAGAGTAAAGATCAGGCCTTGATGTGGAAGAACTGTGATTTTCGAAAATTTCGCAAATAGAAGGCCGCGAATGTATCCTGTAACCTTAAGGGTAATATTTTTTTTGAGCCACGCTATGGCCCGCCATGTTTGGTATCTTTTAGGGGTGAAACTGAAAATTTCCGACGATCATCCCCGGTCAAAAAATATGGGAATCCCCCCCGGGATACGTGTATTTGTTTGTCTGAGATGTTAATTAGTGTGACGTCATCTGGCAGCGCTATTGACCGTTGAGAACAACACCCCTGAGCCGTCTCGACTCGTTCTGGCGAAGACGGCTTTCATTATCTAAAACAGACAAGCAGTGTTCTCATCTCTTTGATCTTGCGTGCGGAGCAACGTGATT
Organism: Scolanthus callimorphus; assembly: GCA_033964015.1. NCBI lineage: Eukaryota > Metazoa > Cnidaria > Anthozoa > Actiniaria > Edwardsiidae > Scolanthus > Scolanthus callimorphus. The sequence goes on from CM066914.1 coordinate 7,124,199, forward strand.
GCTGTCAAATGGAAATGGACAGCATAAATGTCGATGTGGATCCCCCCACATTTCCACACTGGGGGTAGTGGTTCTTTAACGTCCCCCCTTAAATTGGTTACAGCTTATAGTAAAGGCGAGACGGAACCCCGGTTGATTGTTTCATCCGGCCGAAAGAAGAATGGTAAAGATGAATGGTAGCGAGTAAATGATTATCGCAGTTAAGAAGCAATCTAAAGGCCCATTCACACGGCGCGATCTTAGCTGTGATTTTTCGGTCTATTTGGCTTTGCGATATTTGTCCGTTTGTTGGTGATATGAAGAAATCGCACCCGCATCGCAGTGGAATTTAAACGTTCAAATCTTCTGCGACGTCGCGGCGACATCGCAAGTGCAATCGCCATAAGATCGCCGGCCGTTTACACCGCGCGATATGACATCGCCGTGGAATCGCCACAGAAATCACGCCTCAGATCACAGCTAATATCGCGCCGTGGGTGAATGAGCCATAAGCGATCGCTATAACTGATAGGAAAGAAGTCCATCATGAAAACATTTTTACCGTCCATCGCGCGGTCAGATTTTCCCTTAAAACGCCATTATTAGGCGGGAAAATTGGCGAGCTTATTGGGCAGATGGTTCCGAACGGTTAACCGACGGAGAGTCTCACTAGCATACGCAAAACACTCAAGGAAGTACGGGTGGCACATGAAAAAATAGAAAATCGTCAAGTCACCGGTTCACGCACATCCACATCCCACACGTGTCCATTGAGACGAAATGGTTGAATGCGATTTTCAATGGGCGTGGGGGAGAGATGTGAATTTTTTGTACCTGTCATGGCCAAGTTAAGTACGTTGTTGATGGCCAACACGCCGAGCTACCAATAAGATGACCCACTACGGACGATCAGCGGGCAAAGGTATATATGATGTTTATTACTTCCCACTCGCAGCTCTATATGGTGCAACATTTTCCTTTGTGGACGGGATGAAGAGATGTTTTCCTGGCGAACTCACAGAATAAATAACGGCTAATAACAGCACAACGGCGTTATTATGAACTGATTCCGCACTCTTTAAGCCGATGGCGACGCATGATATTGTTCTTATCGTGAAGACATCCATTCTCCACCGCCGCCGAAAGCCCAGTACGTAGTGGAACTGTTTTTTATTTGCCCAGAGCCCAAGTCCACCTCGACACAAATTAAAGTATGGAACATGCGAAGAGTCCAAGCAGAGCTACGTGACGCCCCCATGCATCGAAATATGTTAAATATTGCTAAATGACCACCTCCTACTGTCCTACAAGTTTGATATCCGCCATCACACGATTATAGAAGTTGATCGATTTTATATTTATAGAAAATGCGCTTTGACTTTTCGTGACATTTACACAATTAGAGCTAGGGTCACAATGCCGTGGACTGTATATCACACAAGGAAAATTTTGACTGTCGATTACGGCGATGATGTTATTTTACGAAAATTCACATTCCGCCGCTTTACTGGCGACAATTGAGCAAGTTACAAATAAAGAATATTCGCCAGTGTGCGTTTTATCGATATTAAACGTTTTTATGCGAAACTGTCGAAGTTTTGATAGAATTTAAGCAAATTAAAGGGCACTTCCGGTTTCAGCCTCGTTTTCATGTAGCACGCAGAGAGCCTCTCCGCCAAAAGCTGCAAAACGGAGTGTTGCCGTGCTGGGATTTTTTGGGACTTTTAGTATGTTCTTCTAGACGTTAATTCTAGCAGGTTTCTGAAGAGAAAGCTTTTGTGGGAATTAGTTCCAGGTCCAACCATAAAATGCCTGGACTATAAACGCACTCAAATTGTTGTACCTCCCACCTCGTCAGGGAAGGTTGGAACGCAACAATACAAGGCGCTATATGAGGCACTACTGAATCGAAATGTTTTCCACTTATGGAAATACTGGCTTTCATTGACTTTCCATTGGGTATTTTGTAGAATTGCACCTTAATGGAAGAAAATCTCATAATTCATTTTGTATCCCAGAACAGAGAGTATTTTCTAGTTGTTAACTGAGAGTTTTATTGCGTGAGGCCTGTTTCAAAATGTCAATCTTTTGCCTTGTCAATTCTAATTGAGCAGATTCTAACAATTTTTATTAATGAAATTTGATATAACTGAAACAGATACAAGAAGAAAGGGACCAGTGCCACAGAGAGGCAGACATGCTTGAGACACATATCATGCAAGCTCAAGCGGCCGCTATGACGGCAGATGAGAGGGATTTACAAAGGGCAGCTGGAGAATATGACGATTACCACAGACTAGGATTACCACCTGGTAACAAGCTGTTTCATAAATAAACTCCAATTCTCTTGAAAAAAGCAACAACAACAGATTCTTGTTTACACCCTTTTCTATATACAGTTTGTGTAATTTTAGCTGTACAGTAGCCCCTCCCCTGGAATGTTTTAGGGGTGTTCACCAGAAAACCTTTCTTTTAGTAAAATATTGAAATTGCAATGCTTATGCCTAACTCTTTTTACTTTGCTGAAAATACTGACTGTGTGCAGTTTTCAGTGTTTGCAGTGTTCTCCTAATGGATATTTTCTGGAACTACACATTTAAAAAATATTGTGTGTTACTCTGTAGGAAAATCCAACCTGAAGAATTGTTTAGATACCCAGCTGCTGAGGAAATTCCATCTTCTTGTCCCAGAAGATTTTACGGCGGAGGATCCACCACCAACAAAGCCTCCCAAGGTGAGAGGGACACTAATTTAGACCCGAGTGCAGGGGTGGCAGAGCACCCTAAGAAGTGGACATGTAATTTTCATGCCCGAAAAACACTTTGGGAGCAATGTGAAAAGTTCTCTTGCAAATAACAGAAACAAAAATAATCATATAAATTTGTTGATGTCTTTTTGCATGTTCGGTAATTTCCTGTGTTGAGGTAGCACTACTTTAAGGAAATAGAGGTTGAAAAGTGTGGCACCAGAGCATCAGTTTTCATCAACACAGGGAAAAATTCCTAAAAACCATAATGGTTTTTGTATACTTCCCATCTTTGATAAAAACATAAATGTATTTTAGAGAAAACCATTTATGGTTTTTCCATTTTAGAAATGTTTTTTATGGAATAAACATCTGGAAATTTCCATATACTTCACCAAACCACACGAAGTTAAAACCCATTTATGGGTTTATAAAATCCATTTCCGTGTTCTCAGTAAAAAACATTATGTTTTTATAATTCCATGAATGGGTTATATCTTTGAAAAAACGGTTTTCAACCAGAATTGTTTGTTGCATAAAAACCATTAATGGTTACCGTTTTCCCATGAATGGATTATCGCTTACAAAACCATTTTCGATCCAAATTTGGATTTTACGCAAAACCCACAAATGGTTACCGTTTTCCCATGAATGGATTATCGCTTGCAAAAACCATTTTCGATCCAAATTTGGATTTTACGCAAAACCCGTAAATGGTTACCGTTTTCCCATGAATGGATTATCGCTTACAAAAAACATTTTCGATCCAAATTTCGATTTTACGCAAAACCCATAAATGGTTACCGTTTTCCCATAAATGGATTATTGCTTACAAAAAATCATTTTCGATCCAAATATGGGTTTTGCGCAAAACCCGTAAATGGTTACCGTTTTCCAATGAATGGATTATCGCTTACAAAAAACATTTTCGATCCAAATTTGAATTTTGCGCAAAACCCATAAATGTTTAGACCAGTTATCACATGAATGGATTATTGCTTACAAAAACCCTTTCGATCCAAATTTGGTTTTTACGGGCAATGGCCAATGGTTTCATTTTCCCATGAAAGGATTATTGGAATTGCAAAGAGATTGGATTCAACGTTCTTAAGTAAACACAAATTACAAGACGGCGCAGCTCAATGTTTATGTCTCGAAAAGTCTCTCTTCGTCTTATTGAAATAGACGCAAACAATTCGGCCCAAAATTCATCAACGGCAAAAACTCTACATGCGCAGATTTGAGATTTAAAACGCTACTCCTAAAAGCTTGATCTTCCATCCTTCAAGTGTTAAAAGTACACTGTTAAAGGTTTAGGGTGTTAGGTAACACCTTTGTAATGGTTCTAGAAAAACACACCTGTAGGCGGTGTTATTTTGTAGGTGTTACATTAACACCACATTTGGTGTTAAGAGCGCTCGTCTGTAAATATCGACTCACGAAATTTGAAAACTTTGCAAAATCGCTCAAACTTCATCTACCTCTACCTCTAGTGGATCTATAACTTCTGTGGAAATTTTAGTTCGATCAGATAAATATTTTAGGAGAACGGGGCCGAGTTGAATCACTCGGCTGACGTTTTCGCCTTTTCTACCGTACTTCAAAAGTCAACAAAATTCTAACGCTCGCGCTTACCAATCAAAATATAACTACATTAAATCAAAGAATAGACACTGCTTGCCATTCTGAGAGGAACGTGACATCAATAGGTAAAATACTGAATATTGTACGGTTTTAAAAGTTTTCACCTTGATTCCCGGGCTTAATTTAGAGCGCTTATTTCTCCGATGTAATCCGGAAATCAGTTGATTTGAAATGCCATTCCCGAGAGCAATGCTTGAGGTCCGCATTTGTCAAATAATATTTTTGGACCAGGCAAAATGAAAAGTTTTAGCGCGCCTACGAGTGAGCCCATTCGGAGACTGATAGTGACATCTTCAAGACACCTGTCGATCACGTAGTAGTTTTAAATTTTATCCAACTATGTCAGGCAAGCAGGGGCTAGCCTAGTGGATAAGACGTCGGACTTGAAAGACAATGATGATGACCGCACCCGAGAGTTCGAGTCACTGCCGCAGCGTCAGGGCTTTTTCTTTTTCCCCATCTATGGAACAGTGTAATGGGTTTAGCTCCTTAACCCATTAGTGTAACAGCTTTTTACCATTTGGTTTGAAAGCGGTTTTTACGGAAAAAACTTTTCACATCCAATGGTTTTCAAAGAAATACCATTTTATACGTGGAACAAATCGGTAGGTATTTTATGTAAAACCCATGAATGGGTTTGCTTCATATTCCATAATGTTTTGTGATGGCTTTTAAAATGGATTTTGCACAGTAACCATTTCGCATTAAGTGGTTATTGTGGAAAAAACGCTTCAAAAATATAAGAAATGAATAAAATCCACAGTTTTTCCTATTTATTGTAAATGGATTTCACACACTTACCATTTTACATTTAACGTTTTTAATCGAAAAACCATGTTGGAAATATGCAGAAAACAGCTTGTATTTTGCTGTGAAACCCATTCCGATATGTGACCCAGCGCGCGAAAACATACCTAAACGACTTAGCGTTTAACGTTTAGAACAAACGTTTGGTGAACGGTCACCAAACGATCTAGCGGACCGTTTGAACGATTTGGCTGAGCGTTTGAACGGTTAGACATGGAAAACTAACGTTCACTAAGATCGTTTGAACGTTCACTGATTTCGGGCAAACGTTTTCCTTGACCGTTAAACGATCTCTCGCAATACAGCTAAACGATCACAGGGAAAAATTCCTAAAAACCATAATGGTTTTTGTGTACTTCCCATCTTTGATAAAAACCATAAATGTATTTTAGAGAAAACCATTTATGGTTTTTCCATTTTAGAAATGTTTTTTATGGAATAAACATCTGGAAATTTCCATATACCTCACCAAACCACACGAAGTTAAAACCCATTTATGGGTTTATAAAATCCATTTCCGTGTTCTCAGTAAAAAACATTTATGTTTTTATAATTCCATGAATGGGTTATATCTTTGAAAAAACGGTTTTCAACCAGAATTGTTCGTTGCATAAAAAACATTAATGGTTACCGTTTTCCATGAATGGATTATCGCTTACAAAAAAACATTTTTGATCCAAATTTGGATTTTACGCAAAACCCATAAATGGTTACCGTTTTCCCATAAATGGATTATTGCTTACAAAAAAACATTTTCGATCCAAATATGGGTTTTTGCGCAAAACCCGTAAATGGTTACCGTTTTCCCATGAATGGATTATCGCTTACAAAAAACATTTTCGATCCAAATATGGGTTTTGCGCAAAACCCATAAATGGTTACCGTTTTCCAATGAATGGATTATCGCTTGCAAAAACCATTTTCGATCCAAATTTGGATTTTACGCAAAACCCGTAAATGGTTACCGTTTTCCCATAAATGGATTATTGCTTACAAAAAAACATTTTCGATCCAAATATGGGTTTTGCGCAAAACCCGTAAATGGTTACCGTTTTCCCATGAATGGATTATCGCTTACAAAAAACATTTTGGATCCAAATATGGGTTTTGCGCAAAACCCATAAATGGTTACCGTTTTCCCATGAATGGATTATCGCTTACAAAAACCATTTTCGATCCAAATTTGAATTTTGCGCAAAACCCATAAATGGTTAGACCAGTTATCACATGAATGGATTATTGCTTACAAAAACATTTTCGATCCAAATATGGGTTTTGCGCAAAACCGTAAATGGTTACCGTTTTCCCATGAATGGATTATTGCTTACAAAAAAACATTTTGGATCCAAATTTGGATTTTACGGGCAATGGCCAATGGCTTCATTTTCCCATGAAAGGATTATTGGACTTGCAAAGAGATTGGATTCAACGTTCTTAAGTAAACACAAATTACAAGACGGCGCAGCTCAATGTTTATGTCTCGAAAAGTCGTCTCTTCGTCTTATTGAAATAGACGCGACGTTCAAACAATTCGGCCAAAAATTCATCAACGGCAAAAACTCTACATGCGCAGATTTGAGATTTAAAACGCCGCTCCTAAAAGCTTGATCTTCCATCCTTCAAGTGTTAAAAGTACACTGTTAAAGGTTTAGGGTGTTAGGTAACACCTTTGTAATGGTTCTAGAAAAACACACCTGTAGGCGGTGTTATTTTGTAGGTGTTACATTAACACCACATTTGGTGTTAAGAGCGCTCGTCTGTAAATATCGACTCACGAAATTTGAAAACTTTGCAAAATCGCTCGAACTTCATCTACCTCTACCTCTAGTGGATCTATAACTTCTATGGAAATTTTAGTTCGATCAGATAAATACTTTAGGAGAACGGGGCCGAGTTGAATCACTCGGCTGACTGCCGATTTTGAGGCCCGTTTCGCCTTTTCTACCGTACTTCAAAAGTCAACAAAATTCTAACGCTCGCGCTTACCAATCAAAATATAACTACATTAAATCAAAAGAATAGACACTGCTTGCCATTCTGAGAGGAACGTGACATCAATAGGTAAAATACTGAATATTGTACGGTTTTTAAAGTTTTCACCTTGATTCCCGGGCTTAATTTAGAGCGCTTATTTCTCCGATGTAACCCGGAAATCAGTTGATTTGAAATGCCATTCCCGAGAGCAATGCTTGAGGTCCGCATTTGTCAAATAATATTTTTGGACCAGGCAAAATGAAAAGTTTTAGCGCGCCTAAGAGTGAGCCCATTCGGAGACTGATAGTGACATCTTCAAGACACCTGTCGATCACGTATTAGTTTTAAATTTTATCCAATTATGTCAGGAGAGCAGGGGCTAGCCTAGTGGATAAGACGTCGGACTTGAAAGACAATGATGACTACCGCACCCGAGAGTTCGAGTCACTGCCGCAGCGTCAAGGCTTTTTCTTTTTTCCCCATCTATGGAACAGTGTAATGGGTTTAGCTCCTTAACCCATTAGTGTAACAGCTTTTTACCATTTGGTTTGAAAGCGGTTTTTACGGAAAAAACTTTTCACATCCAATGGTTTTCAAAGAAATACCATTTTATATGTGGAACAAATCGGTAGGTATTTTATGTAAAACCCATGAATGGGTTTGCTTCATAATCCATAATGTTTTGTAATGGCTTTTAAAATGGATTTTGCACAGTAACCATTTCGCATAAAGTGGTTATTGTGGAAAAAACGCTTCAAAAATATAAGAAATGAATAAAATCCACAGTTTTTCCTATTTATTGTAAATGGATTTCACACACTTACCATTTTACATTTAACGTTTTTAATCGAAAAACCATGTTGGAAATATGCAGAAAACAGCTTGTATTTTGCTGTGAAACCCATTCCGATATTATAACATTAACCAATAATGTTTTTTGTTGTAAAACCCATGAATGGATTTGGTTCTCCAAACCCATTCATGGTTTTGAATGGTTTTTCCAACAAAAACCACCGTAAAAACCATTATGGTTTTTAGGAATTTTTTCCTGTGCAACTTATTTAGGAAACATCCTAAATCCTAAAGATCTGAAGTTATTTCAACCTGTATAACACTTCATCATTCTTTTTAATCTTGTTGTAGCTGATGATATTCCAAGTTATGCTAGATGTACAACATCATCACAGCAGCGCTTCAGAAAAACTCCACCTTTGACTGATTATTTTGATGATATTCCTACTTCTTCACTTGCTTACCCTTTCATGACATCTAAACAGACAAGCATTGTCACAGAGAAAAAAAACACACAGAGTCCCCCTCCTGGAACGTAAGTCTTGTAAATGTCCGTAAATGTCGAACTGGAAATAGCGAAATACTTGGTGATTAACTCAACAAGAGTCAGTCCTCAATGGCCGCCATAACCAAGAGTCCTGTTTCTCGGGCCAGGCCCAAGGAGTCCGGGCACAGGGTGCCCAGCTACTGTTAAACTCCTACTCAGAAAATGTAAAAGTCAACTGTAGAGGGTAGAATATAATTTATTTGTAGTAAATAACTTGTTACCTCTTACCATACACCCATATCAGTTTTAAGAAATAAATATGGATGTGCTAAATTTGATAGTCAAAGTATAAAATGGATCTCACTCTATACAGGCAAATTCAGCCCTTCTGGTCTGTCTTCCCGCTCTTTCTTTGTCCGTTCTTGTTCTTACATGTGTTGTCGAAGTTCAAGTGTCCTTGCATGCTGTCAGATTGTGAAGCTAGGTAACATGGTTAAGGCAATACCAGAATTTAGCTAGATAATATACACCTAATTCCAAAAAGTACACCTATTTCCTAAAAGGTTGCGCTGCCACAACTGTCTTTTGTAGCCTGCAATGTGCCATTGGAGCAAATAGATACCAAACCAGAATTATGGAAACTGGTTTTAAGGATAAACAGCATACTTACCACCCTGCTTATGCCAAATGGTTCATTACATCACTGGCAATCAATTTTGTATTTGTTTAACACATACCGCAGGCTACAACAGACAGTTGTGACAGTGCAACCTTTTTTTGAAATAGGTGTATAAGCAGGAGGTTGTGGGCCACAGGCTACATCCCCTACAGACAACAAGGACATTGTTAATGTGTACAATAGACTCAGCATGTTGCAGAGTTTAAAAGGTTTGCTATCCTACAGGCTAAATCAAAATACAGCAAAGCATCTCACTGGAAAGACTCCATGAAGCCAACTCAAAGAAAAGTAGAAAGAGATGATCTTCAGAGGCTTGAGAGCAAGGCAGAATATAAACAGAATCCAAGATTTGTGCCTCCTGCTGCTGCAGATCTCATTCGAAGCAAAAGGAAAGACTTCAAAAAGACGAAAACATCAACTGTGGCTGAAAAGGGCATGGAAAAAAGGTGAGAAAAGATGATGTTTGCAATGGCATTTTTGACACCAATATATTTACCACTGAGGAAAGGTATTAAGAGGAAATCCGCTGAGAAATCGAGTAATCTTGACACAAAGTGGAAACAATTTTTAGATAGAATATTACAAAACCAATTTCCTTGTTTCTAGCATTTTATGAAAGGTATTCATAAAATAAAGAATTGGCGATAACACTGAGAAAAAATTCCCAAGGAAACCTGAGAAAATTTTTTTCAAAGTTGTGAAGATATGGTGTTGGCTGTTGATGTTCATTTGATGGTGCTGTCAACCTATACAAATTGTATGGATTTGGACAACTTTCAGGATTCATTTTCGATGTTCGGTGTTGTAAGAAATGATTTTTTTAGATTAGATATCAAAAGCAGTAAGACAGAAGTCTACAATATGATGTAAATAATTTTCTTCCAAGAATGTTTTCCAATCGTTACTCGATTTTCAAATGGATTACGTCTTAATAATATTGGATGAAATAGAAGTCTATAAATTCATTGCTTTTTTGTATGGTACTGATTCGAAAATAGTGAAATATGAAAAGAAATCTAACTTATGAACTTTAGCATCTTCACTTAATTCTGGAAGCCCTGTTAACAATGATGTTTCTTTTTTCAGTGTGTCCAAATCAGTTGAAGTTTTTATTGCATCACCAAATCCACTGGTATTTACTGACTACAAAGTGGGAGAAGTTTATGAGGTAAATGTAAAACATACTGTATGTTACTCTGAAAAGCTCTAAAAGGGGAGAGACATTCTCAACAGTATATTCTTTTGACTAAAACTATTTTCTTGTCTTTATAGCTGAGTATAGAACTCAAGAATGTGACATCTTCAAGTCGTCAAGTCAGAGTTGTTCCTCCATCTACTAAATACTTTCTGTTGGTCTTGGTGAGTCTTTAGTAGCATGATAATCAACACGTCTTTTTCTCACGTTTGAGAAGATTCAAGTCCTATCGTTCATGCTATACGATTCTCCATGCCTTAGCATTTAAGCCTTCAAAAACTAGAGCAGATCGTATGACTGTGAAAAGTACCACCACAAAGTTGTCCCGTGCTGCAACCCTGACTACACGATTTCATTGGCGATTCCATTCCATGTACAGCAGGCCAGGTTCCGTACCACCACCATGACAGTACCATGCCACAGCGCGGTACTTTTCACAGTCATACGAAATCTGCTCTAGCCTGAAAATACAACTTATAGTGATGTGTTGTTTTAGGGCGTTTCCCTGGTGAACAAGGAGTAGTAGCGCCTGGAATGAGCTGTGTTTACCCTGTCAGGTTTGCTCCTCACTCACTTGCTGACTATGATGATGCTATCAAGGTAGGTCAACACACAGCTGTGCAGACGTATCTTTTCAAAGACATATGGATTAGTGTAGTGGTAAATACCATTTTGTAAAGTAGGGGTACCATCAAGTATAACATAGCTAGAGATTGTCATGGAAGGTAAAAAAATATTGCGCTGTTCCAAAAAAGCTGTAACCCCCAAACTATAAAGTTTCAACAATTGATATACCCCTGTAGAAATTTCAGAGATCCTGTTCGATCCATGCAGAAATATAAAATAATCCCTGAGGAAATTCGGGATTAAAGAAATCCCCTGTGGAAATTCCAGGGTCATAAACAAAGACCCCTCTGGAAATTCCAGGTTCGATGATAGGGGGTTGACAGATATTATGGAACAGGCCATTCAATGCTGTGAGCACGTAAACTTACAGAATCAAACTTTTTGTGATCCTAAATGAACACTTGGTGCACTTCTATGGTCTTATTTTGTTTTACCTGGTTGAAGGTCAAATCTCAAATAGAACCACCCATGACCATCTCCTTACAAGCCAGAAGACCGCCACCATCACTTTCTTGTAAGTTACATTCATAGTAAACTTAAAATACATGCTATTGAATCATCTTCACCATCCTCATCATCTAGCGACCCTGGGGCCAGAGATGAAGTTCACTACCCGCTGCCACACCTCGCGCTCCATCATGGCCACGGGAAGGTCTTCTTTCTCCACCTACCAGTTCATATAAAACGTTTCTGAACTATGTAAAAAGTGAGAAAAAAAATCTCCCTTTTCTTGACTGCAAGTGCAAAACAGTCACTTTGGTGTAAAGTTTGAGCATCACCTGAAGGGCATGGGTCCACAAATTGATAAACATTTCATGAGTAGTATATGAGGGAGTGAATTGCCCCTTGTCTTTTGTGCGGAATACTAATTTTAGGTGCAAATATAAAACAACCTTGATGATACTTTTTGGCTCTTTGGATTTGTTTTCTTGGACAACCGATTGTTTTTTGGTGCTGCACTTAATGCAGAGCCGTTACCTTATGTAAAAATCAATTGTTTTGGGGAGGTTTAGTAGAAGAATTGTTGTGTAAAAGAAACGGAGCAGTAGAATACTTTGTGAAATGGGTCGGTTGGCCTAGCAAATTTGATTCTTTTACCCCAGGTAGTTGTTCTCGATTTTGGTGTGTTCTCCGATATTTCAACATTTTGAGCAAAGAAATCTGCAATTTTCTTCAAAACTGAACAGTCAGAACCCCAAAGCAGTATATATAAATTGTACAAAATAATATTTTATTATTAAATTGTCACTAAATACCTCTCAATTATGGAATAAAAGTTACCTGCAGCTCGTGAGTCTCAAGTTTTCCTTGTGTTCTCCCAGCATCCCACATGCGTTTATCGCATACACCATAAAAATCTGTGTTTTAAAATTTTCTTTCCATTATCAGTGTCTTCTGTTCTACGCTGTGGTCATTGCTTAGTTGGCGGCGAGAAGGTTATTCACCTCCACTGTACTAACACAGGTGGAGACGGAAGGTTTTGCCTCATGCCAAAATCTGAATGGCCGACTACAACATTCCAGGTTTGTTATTTAGGAGTCAGCCGAAGCATCCATTGGCTGATTGGGAAACTAATTGCAATATTTTCGTTTGAAGTCACCTATGTGAATGCTTATTTAGATATTTCTGAGCTATACATTAATGGATATTTCGATTGAAACATTGCCAGAATCTTGAATATTCACGATTTGGCCAATGGCATAGAAGGTACATACAGCCACCTCTAACAACTGATTTTTATTTTAATCCACAGTGGAACCTAGAAAACACTGGCTGTGTTGTATTACATCCGTATGAAATAGAGCCTGCGATATTCCAGCTGAGGAGCGGAGAAAGCACAACATTAAAGGTATGTAATTAGTTATTACCGAGAGAACTTGTGGAAACCAAGAGAACTTGTGGAGTGGAGACCTGAACAAGGAGAACAAAAATGCATGATTTTTTTGCAGTCTGTCAGAATATTATTTTTTCCCGGGTTCTCCACCATTTTTGTTAATTAATGTTATTGCTCAAAATAGAGCAGATTTCGTATGACTGTGAAAAGTGCCGCGACAAATTTGTGCCGTGACCGTGACCGTGCCGCGACTACGTGATTTCATTCCGTATCTACTGCAGGCCAGGTTTTGTCGTGCCGCGACAGTGCCGCGCCGTGTCGCGGCAATTTTCGCAGTCGTGCGAAATCTGCTCTGATGCTAAATTCACTGCAAAAATGTATGGGCATACACCTATTTCCGAAAGTTGCAGACGGCGTGACGTCCAAGTATTTGTTGTAGCCCGCAATGCATATGGGAGAACCCTTTACAAGGAAATGTACTCTCCTATGATGCACTGCCGCCTAAAACAGGTAGTTATGGGTCACACAGGGTCCAACCTCTCCTGGAATACGTGTATATGTACAAAATTCGAGGCTTAACTTTTTGTACAGTAGTTTCCGAGCAAAAAACGCCTCAGTTCAATTCAATTCTGTTATTCAACTCAATTTGTTGTCACACTTACTTGCTACAGCCTGCTTGACGATATTTTCTAAAGAGCATGCCGTCTTTCTTTCATCAGATTACATTTTGTCCATATGCTGCCACGTTTTTCAAGCAGGAGATTGTCATGGTTTGCGACAACTGTCACGTGAAAGCGTTTTCTGTCGAAGGTATGATATCAATACATTTTTTTTATTTCTTTTAGATTTTTTGTGAAATACTTCAAAACTATTGAACTTGAAATCGTTGTTGAGTTCTGATCCAAAAGCTTCTCTCTGTCTAGGTACTGGCCAGATGGCAGGGATCCAATTCATGTCAATAAGTGACGGCCTGAGTCAACATGACGTCGGTGAGATGAGAGACGCATCAGCTAAGTTCCTGGTCAAATTCCCGCCCCAGAATCCATTGACGGTACACCAGAAAACAATGGAGATAAAAAATACGACGTAAGTACTAACATTTAGCGCCACAGATTAAACACGAAAGGAATCTGATGCGCTGATCCTATCTGAAGTTTTCTCATCTAATTGGAGTACAACGAAAAAAAGTCGCCAAAATGTGAATTTTGCTGGTAAAAAGCTTCCAAAAACGGATTAGTTTTGTTAAAGCAATGCTGAAGTTTACTTTTTTATCTAGTAGAAAGCTTCGGGTATGATACTACATGATAGTATGATACAATCATGATACTACATGCTTAGAAGGAATGATTGATCGGTTTTGATATATCGAAATGGTCACATGGCATTCACGTTCTTTTGTTTATTATGCGATTTCAATGTCATGTGACCATTTCGATAGACCAACTTGAGTTCTCATGTGAGTTAACCAAAGAAGTATGGACAGTTCAGTGATTTCGGTAGTAACGACGCATCATAAACCCTCCTTGGTTGGAGGGAGATTGAAATTCCCCGGTGACAAATAAAAATATTCGATCTGATGTTCCGTAACTATTTTTCATTCTACAGTAATGTATACCTTCCCTTCCGATGGAAATTGTTCAAACCAATTCTCCAGATCCCGGTCTCAGCTGAGTCCGATTCTGCGGGACATCTGGCCAGACCCTTCCACAGGGTTCCCGATGAGCATGGCGTGTTTACTATATGCCCAAATATGGGAACGCTACCTCCGCATGAAGTCATGGTCTTCTCTTTAGAACATGCGCCCAAACAGGTAAACATGCATTTCTCCACGCTCGTACCCAGAGCTCCACGTCTCCTCACCTTGCGAGGAAGCTCTGGTGACTGCCATTTAAGGGCCTTTGCTGATTTTGAACGTTTGTGCATGCGTAGAAAGATGCTTCCCTTAGCGGCTTGAAGCTCTGTATCAAATCTTCGCCCTTGCGTCAGCTGTTGTCACCAGTGCCTCCCGATCCCACGAGGTGACGAGCCGGGGAGCTCTGGTGACGAGAATGGTATTTGTTTAAAAAAAATGAGATAAAATATTAGCATTTACATATCGCATAAATCCATACTGTATGTGATCAAATGTGAGATATAACTTATCCCTAATACACGGAATGCAGTTTGCAATCACAAGAGTGGGTTAGCTATTAATATTGTCACGGCACACATTGTGATGTGAACATGGTCGTGCCTCATGTGAGCATTTTGATTGGTCAACCAATGAAATCCATTGCTGTGATTGGCTCAGCTTGTGTTTCTTAGCAACGCAAAGAGAGGTGCGGGCCGAAAGTGTTCATACATGCGTGTCTATTATCTCCGCAGGTCGGCTCATGTCACAGCGTAGCCCACCTGATTCTGGAGGAGATCCCGGATCACAACCAGGACGAGACCACAGGCATCCCAACTGCGCGGGACATAACTGCTATAGAGGTCGAGGTTAAAGCTGAGTGCAAGGTATTTAATACTAGAATAAACGCCGCGCCGAATATCTGTCGCACCCATTGATGGAAAGTTAAATCAAAGGCACACCGTAGGCCAACTCGTGGCTTAAAACAAAAACGTACGAAACATCGGGAAATTCCGTACTTCTGCGCTTGCGCAGTGGTTATGTTGCAGTTGATAACTCCAATAACTCTTTGGCTGTTGCTACGCAATAAGCCATCAGTTAAGAACATCCCTTCAAAATTGCCAAACACTGATACCGTTTTCAACATTATAGAGTTGTAACAGGTTTTTAATACCATTTTACTATTGTTCCTCATGTAGCTTGTGTACAGCCGCAGCGGTTTGACTATATTTGTTTTGTTGTTTCAGCCATTTTTCGTCGATGTCAGTCCTCCTTCTCTATGTATTCCGGGTTCATTGTTGATAGGAACACTTTACGCATATAATGTCAGGGTAAGAGGGTCGAAATGCCACTAAATAGGCCATTTGCACTAACTGGGTCACGTGACCCCAACTACCTCTTAACGAGATGTTTTGTCAAAATCAATTTCAGGAATACAAAGAAACAAGTCAAAAACTTAAGTTTCAGCTTAAAACCTCTAACCTGGAGCAAATGGCAGCGAGTTGAATTTTCAAGACCTCTGCGCAGGGTCGAAACTCGCTTTGTTTTGCCACCGCATTGTTCACAACCTTGGACGGTTTGCTGACCGTTTCTTGAGCCCACTATATGCGCACGCATATCTACAGACGTTTACCGCTGTTATTATTTGAGTCCTCCAGCGGAAAACGTCTGTAGATATGCGTGCCCATATAGTGCGCTCAAGAAACGGTCAGCAAACTGTCCAATGTTGTGGACGGCGGCAAAAAAAGCGAGTTTTGACCCAGGGTAGAGGTCTCTTTTCCTCGCGAACCTCAGCCGGCGAAATGCAGAGAAAAGAGACCACTGCTAGCAGGGAACCTAATTATGAATCATCCCTTTTGTCCCTCAGATTCGTAATCACAGCGTGTCCGAGGCATCATTTGAGTGGCAGGACGTTGAAAATCCTGAGTGTAAAATTTCTATTGAACCGCAACGCCACAAGCTTGGTGAGTAGAGTGTGATAACGCCAAAGCCTAAAACAAATTGGATTGCGCACGCTGAAATTGGACAATTTCGGATCATTTACTATATAATTAATAAATAACAGGACTCCACGCTTGTCTAATTAAGAAAAAAATGGATGATTCCTCGGAACTCCAAGTTCCTTTTGAGTTCCTCTGAATCTTCCAATTTTTTCTTAATTGGACAGCATGGAGTCCTATTATATATACAAATTGCGTCATTGATCTTTCACGGAGACATGCTAATGAACTTTTTAAACCCAGATAAGACTATTTTTATTCATAGTTTTGTGATGCCATAGAGTCCTGTGAAATTTTTAACTTTGTTCACGGGTACCCAGGTAGAATCCCTACAAATGGCTATGGTATTTGGCAGTTTTACCCGCTTTAGGGCGTTCCCGTCGTCACAACTTATGACGGCAAACTTACAAGTGTCTCTCTAGTAAAGGTATTGCTGACTTCAGATAAGGAGTGGGGCTTGGGCTGTCCTAGTCCAGTCCCTGAACTCTACATCGCGGCTCCGTTGTCGCCTTTGGTCGCCGAAAGGAAAGTCCAGAATCCTTTGCATGCGCATGATCTGACCAAGAACTTGTTTTTTCATTCTCGTACCCAGAGCTCCCCGGCTCGTCTGCTCGCAGGGGAGGCTCTGGGGACATCCATTTGAGGGCCGTTGCTGATTGGCTGATTTTGAGCGTTGGAGCATGCGCTGAAAGGTCTTTCTCTCAGCGGCTCTGTATTAAATCTCGCGCATGCGTCAGTGGCTGTCACCAGAGCCTCCCCTGCGCGAGCTTACGAGCCGGGGAGCTCTGGGTTCGAGAATGTTTTTTTTTTTTTGTTAGTGCGCATGATCCGAACGGCCAAAATGACATCCTATCTTGAACAAAATTCGTGATGATGACAGTTCTTGGTCAGATCTAGCGCATGCGCATTCAAAGGTTTCTGGACACTCCTTTCGGCGACCACATACAACAACGGAGCCGCGAAGGAGAGTTCAGGTACTGGACTGGACTAGGGTGTCCGTTTTTGTCATCCGCGTAACCCCTTACCTCCTCACTTGTTCTATGTGTTCAGGAGCTGGTGAAGACCATGAGTTACGGGTTTGCGTCACTGGTTACACGCCAGGCGTGATAGATGAAACCCTTGCTTGTCATGTACCATATTCTGGCTCGCCCGTCTATCTCCGCGTCAGTGCTAGCTTCGAGGTAAGCAACTGCAATGCATCCAGAATTTCCAAAATGCCCTCCCCCCCGATGCATATAGAATTCCGGAGAGGTTAAAATAGCTTTCAGCTAAAAAAAAAAACATGCAAGCAGAATTCCGAGCTTGAATACCCCCCCTCCCATTCAGAATTTCCGAATGCCGCCCGTGGTGGGGGTACATATATATTTCTGGAATTGCCCATTAAAGAAATAAAGTTGCCATAGTAGAGGAGAAGAAATAACCTTCAAAATGAGTTTAGGGAAGTTATTCATAAGAAATAAATGAATACAAACGATTGGCTCAGCACCGTCTTCTTTATAGCGAGAGCAACACATCCATGCAATAACATCCAACATCCCTTACTTGAGCACGGCGATAATGGGCATTAAAAAAAGGTGAACCTACCACCTCCCGTGATAGAATCGGGTTGTAAATGTAAATGTTCGAGCGAGCGCAATTGTTTTGACCGCTTTTAAGATCGCGAAATTATGCCATTTTAACGAAAAATACCACGAAGGTGTACCGTAACCTTAAAGAGCCAGTGTGTCAGCCGCCATGTTGACAGCATAGCAACATACCAAGTCGGATATAGCATCCATTTCCATCGTCTAATTTACGAGAATGAGCAATTTTCTATTGAATTTGGTAAAACAAATCTGAAACTTTGATTTTTGATGTTGATTTATAGATTTTTGCACGTAGTTCGTCTGCTAATATCGAACGAAAACAATAACAAAGGAGTGACTGACACGACTGCCTTTTTGTTCTCTGACCCTATTCTGTCCTCATGACATGTTGCTATTGTTTTACTAATAGGGCCCTGAGGTTTCTATGGAAGCAGTTGACGCTGATTTTGGTCTTGTGCGTCTTGGGGAGAGTAGTACCCTCACCCTTCCTATACGGAACAAATCCAGCGTGCTGGCAGAGTGGACTATACAGGAATGCATCGACCATGCTTTCCAAATAGTAAGTGATGCTCGCCCGGACTCCCCTCCCTTTAGAGCCGCTACGCAGGCTAAGATTTTTTTGTTAGTCTCGCAAACAGAACGTCGACCAGAAACCCAGTTTCTGGTCGACGTGCGGTCTCGCTGTTTGCCCTTTTCTGTGGTGCGTACCTTTACAACTTGTTGTGACTGTAGGTATTTTTCGTGCATCACACTTCAACATAGCTCGCCATGCGTTCATAATTTTTTGGCGAATTTTATTTCAAATGAACAACCACAATACTAATTACCAACTTCATTGATTGCGCGCACTGATCATTGTTTTCCAACAATACTAATTACCAACTTCATTGATTGCGCGCACTGATCATTGTTTCCAACAATACTAATTACCAACTTCATTGATTGCGCGCACTGATCTTTGTTCGCCCACAATACTAATTACCAGCTTCGCTGATTGCACGCACTCATTTTGTTTGCCAACAATACTAATTACCAACTCCATTGATCGCGCGCGCTGATCTTTGTTCACCAACAATACTAATTACCAGCTTCATTGATCGCGCGCACTAATCATGTTTGCCAACAATACTAATTACCAACTTCATTGATCGCGCGCGCTGATCTTTGTTTGCCAACAATACTAATTACCAACTTCATTGATTGCACCACTCATTTTTGTTTGCCAACAATACTAATTACCAACTCCATTGATCGCGCACACTGATCATTGTTTGCCAACAATACTAATTACCAACTTCATTGATCGCGCGCGCTGATCTTTGTTTGCCAACAATACTAATTACCAACTTCATTGATCGCGCGCACTGATCATTGTTTGCCAACAATACTAATTACCAACTCCATTGATCGCGCGCACTGATCATTGTTTGCCAACAATACTAATTACCAACTCCATTGATCGCGCGCACTGATCATTGTTTGCCAACAATACTAATTACCAACTTCATTGATCGCGCGCACTGATCTTTGTTTGCCATCAATACTAATTACCAACTCCATTGATCGCGCGCACTGATCATTGTTTGCCAACAATACTAATTACCAACTTCATTGATCACGTGCACTGATATTTGTTTGCCAACAATACTAATTACCAACTTCATTGATCGCGCGCACTGATCTTTGTTTGCCATCAATACTAATTACCAACTCCATTGATCGCGCGCACTGATCATTGTTTGCCAACAATACTAATTACCAACTTCATTGATCACGTGCACTGATATTTGTTTGCCAACAATACTAATTACCAACTTCATTGATCGCGCGCACTAATCTTTGTTTGCCAACAATACTAATTACCAACTTCATTGATTGCACCACTTATTTTTGTTTGCCAACAATACTAATTACCAACTCCATTGATCGCGCGCGCTGATCTTTGTTTGCCAACAATACTAATTACCAACTTCATTGATTGCACCACTCATTTTTGTTTGCCAACAATACTAATTACCAACTCCATTGATCGCGCGCGCTGATCTTTGTTTGCCAACAATACTAATTACCAACTTCATTGATTGCACCACTCATTTTTGTTTGCCAACAATACTAATTACCAACTCCATTGATCGCGCGCGCTGATCTTTGTTTGCCAACAATACTAATTACCAACTTCATTGATTGCACCACTCATTTTGTTTGCCAACAATACTAATTACCAACTTCATTGATCGCGCGCACTAATCTTTGTTTGCCAACAATACTAATTACCAACTTCATTGATTGCACCACTCATTTTTGTTTGCCAACAATACTAATTACCAACTCCATTGATCGCGCGCGCTGATCTTTGTTTGCCAACAATACTAATTACCAACTCCATTGATCGCGCGCGCTGATCTTTGTTTGCCAACAATACTAATTACCAACTTCATTGATTGCACGCACTCATTTTTGTTTGCCAACAATACTAATTACCAACTCCATTGTTCGCGCGCACTGATCATTTTTGCCAACAATACTAATTACCAACTTCATTGATCACGTGCACTGATATTTGTTTGCCAACAATACTAATTACCAACTTCATTGATCGCGCGCACTAATCTTTGTTTGCCAACAATACTAATTACCAACTTCATTGATTGCACCACTCATTTTTGTTTGCCAACAATACTAATTACCAACTTCATTGATCGCGCGCACTGATCATTGTTTGCCAACAATACTAATTACCAACTTCATTGATCGCGCGCACTGATCATTGTTTGCCAACAATACTAATTACCAACTCCAGTGATCGCGCGCACTGATCATTGTTTGCCAACAATACTAATTACCAACTTCATTGATCGCGCGCACTGATATTTGTTTGCCAACAATACTAATTACCAACTTCATTGATCGCGTGCACTGATCATTGTTTGCCAACAATACTAATTACCAACTTCATTGATCGCGCGCACTGATCTTTGTTTGCCAACAATACTAATTACCAACTTCATTGATCGCGCGCACTGATCTTTGCTTGCCAACAATACTAATTACCAACTTCATTGATTGCACGCACTCATTTTTGTTTGCCAACAATACTAATTACCAACTCCATTGATCGCGCGCGCTGATCTTTGTTCGCCCACAATACTAATTACCAACTCCATTGATCGCGCGCGCTGATCTTTATTGATTCGCAATTCTAATTATTGACGCCATTGAATTTTGGAAACATATTTAACTGCAGTAATAAGTTCTAGTTGTTCAAGGAAAACTTGTTTTGCTGACATGTGCATGTTTCTACTGATATGATTTTTTTCTTAACTAAATCAAGCTCTATTGCGCTTGTTATGTGTGACTTTAAGAAAACATTTACGCGGATCTTTCGAGAAGTGAAACCAAACGGAATATTTAAGGGGTCTTGCGTTGCTATGGTTACATTTCTTGTCACAAACTGTGGTAAATTTGCACACAAACTCATCGGTATTATTATACAGGAAGGTCACGTTAAAAGATGGAACCATAGAGTACTCAAGTGTGACGTCAGAAATTTGAAAAATCTTGAATTTCCAATTTTAGTCCAATAATAATGAAAGACAAAGTGGAAAGAAGTAGTATGTTTTTGGCGCCCCTAGGACAATTTCAATTGATGTAAAAATGGTTTGAGAACTTTTTCAATTGATAAAAAATGGTTTGTGCACGCCCCCTCAAATCCTGTCAAACCCTTTTAAAAAATCCCCTTTAAAAAATGTGTGCACACCTTTAAAAATTTTCCTGTCAAACCCCCTTTAAAAAGTTTCCCTAGCACATTTCTCTGACAGTTGTGTAACAAGGTGACTGAAATACCCTCTCTTTCGAGAAATTTAAAAATTGAAAACGGTTTAAAGAGATGAATACTATAATAAAAATGGACAATCAAACAATGGATTCACAGATACCCAAGATTAATATGTCGAATATTGAGTCGACATATATCAAACCTACAATAATTTCTGAAACAGTGCTGAAAGGAATAATAGAATTTTTTAGTATAGGTGACGATTGGAAGTCTGATTACATGATAACTACAATAATATCGAAACCAAAATCGAAACAAAAGTCGAAACAAAAGTCGAAACCAAAGTGGAAACCAAAATCGATGATCTCAATGAAATTGTTGATATTATGAAGCAGCAAAAGAAACCAATCAAATTGTTTTTAGAAATGCATTATACATTCATAGAAGTGGATATACCATCTGATACTAGTAAAACAAAAGCCATATTCTCCGATGCATTTGAAGATATAGTAACTGAATCAAGGGATTTATATAAATTGTATGAGCGGATTGAGGAGATATTAGATGAATTTGCTTCCAGATGCCTATGGCGTTATGAATCAATTAGTTCCAATGCTAATAACTGCAATATCTACTTCGAGCACTTCTAAACCTAATAAGACTATCATATTTTCAATTACACCAAGAATTGAAAATGGTTTAAAGATATGGAATTATAATTCTAAACATGGCAGAATTTGCACTTTTTGAACAAGCTCTAGCTGAATATGAGACTACGAGAACCTCAGATGAGGTTTCGTTGGGGGAGGATAGCGACGTTTCTTGTGACCACAATGACCTCATAACAGAAAACGGGATTACAATTTGCCTGGAATGCGGAGAACAGATACAACATATAATTATGCATGAAAAGGAATGGCGTTTTTACGGTCATTCAGATACCAAACACTCTTCGGATCCAAACCGGGTTCAAATGCGCAAGTCCGAGGATAGGAATATTTACAAGGATGTTGAGAATATGGGTTTCAGTGAAACAATCGTGTCCAAAGCTAACGAGATTTACACTCAGGTAACAAAAGGTCGGATTTACCGCGGAAACACACGTAAGGGGATCGTGTTCGCATGTATTTATCACTCCTATAAGATGACCGGCAAATATCAAACATCAAAGAACTTGATGGAAATCTTTGGGTTGAACAAGAAGTTTAGTCATAAAGGCTTGAAAATTGTGAATGTCAATTCACCTAAAGATTCTCCAATACACACAACTTCTCTTACCGCCGTACATTACATTCATGACGTGATGGATAAATTCTCAGCTTCTCCCACACAGAAGCAAGAAGTAATTCGCCTTTACACTTTGACAAAAAACCGCTCTTCCAAGTTGAACCGTGCCCGCCCTCAATCCGTTGCAGCAGCTCTGATATATTACTGGATATGTAAAAAGAAAATGGATAGTAGAGGGGGAGCTCGAGAGGCAAGCCTCTCGAATATTAGTCTTAAGAAATTTGCCCCCAAGACAGACATTTCCGAGTCGGCCATCAAACAACATGCAAAAGAAGTTGCATTAGTTCTGGATACGCCTGATGTGGTATGATATTGTCCTAATTTTTGAAAGGAAATTAGGATATTTATGCGGAGGTGTTAAAGAGATTAACATCGTCACAATTTGGATTCTATTTTTAGAATTGAAAAATGGTTTAAAGAGATAGATATTATAATAAAATTAAATGAAGAACCAAACAGTGAAAGAGTTGATGCCACAAAATCCAGTTTCTAATAAATCCTCAGACGTAACTCCCAAGAATGATTACAAATGTCTACATGGTAAAATTAAATATATCTGTAGAGATTGTCATGGATCACAAATTTGCCCTCACGACCGTCGTAAGTCACGCTGTAAGGAATGTAACGGCGGTAGCTTCTGTGAACATAAACGAGCGAGATATATCTGCAAAGACTGCAACGGGAAAGGAATATGTATTCATGGAATCCAGAAATTCTTTTGTAAATTATGCGGAGGGTCTCAAATATGTGAACACAACAGACAGAAGGCTCGATGTAAAGCGTGTCACACAACACATGAGACACGGTAAGAGACATGTTAGATTAGGTTATGTAACGCCGACTTGTGTTACATAACGAAATTTACCTAGTAGTATCCTGGTGTGACTCATCTAGTTGGAATTGTTTTCCGGTCATAAGACACTTTATGACGTAATCACATTCCTGAGCGACGTTAGATACAGGCCTCTTAAAAGTAAACATCAAATCCACTTTTCAACTTGCTTGTTGCTACGTCGTAAAAGTATGCAATCTATTGTTCTCCACGTGATTTTGATTGTATGTAAATTAGTGCCCACGTGAAATAACCGTCTATCGAAAGCTTGTACTCGTGATTATCGAAACATATACCACGTCAAACCGCCCACGACAACTGTCAACGCCAATAGATTAGTTTCATGCTGCGAGGTCAAGGGTTTTGTTTTTGGCTTAGTCACGTCTGGCTTCGTCTCAGTGTGCGTTACAGGCGCGTACGCGTGCGGTAACTTTACCTTTGAAGAGCCCAAGTTATGTTTAATTCCAACATGTTTTGATTCTTCATTTAGCGAGTCATTCACTCCAAAACTCATATCACTTGTAGCTTTCAACAACTTGTTATTATAACCGGTCACACTTTCAGTATTGATTAACAAGTTAGCCGGCATGAGCCAAATTCCCGGTCCAACAGCCAAATTCAATCGTAACTTCGCCTCTTGGACAGCGAGCTGATAGCGTTGCACGCTTTTGGATATATTTTCTTCAATGACGGCACTTTCAAATAAGGTCAAAAACTCCTGCTGTGCTTCAACAGCGGAACCGCTATTTCCGATTATGCTTGATCTAACATTAACTTGTGCGCCTAATACACTGTAAACAAACGCTTCAAGCGACCTATTCAACCGGCCTAGACCCGCTCTAGTCAAACCATGACCATTCACAGGGACGAACCAATTGTACGGCCTTCCACCGTGATCATCATTTCTTATAAAAGACACTAATTTACCGTTATTGTAAGTTCCACCTTCATCAGAGAAAAGATTCAATTTATCAGGCCATTTATCAGCTTCTTTGTCATAACCCCTTATAACATGTACATTTTGGAATCCTCCACCTTTACCATGAAATCCAGAACCATAATCTAAGAATAAATCACCAAGTCCAAAATTTCTCCCTCCTTTCCATCTAAAATCAGGGTTTGTTAGGCCAAACTCATTACACAACCTCTGATACACCACCTTGTTGTACGGATTGTCTGTTTGATTAAAAACGCGGTCGTCAGGTAGAGGACATCCAATTTCTTTAGAATCCTCCTCACAGTGAAATAGACATGAAATTTAATAAAACTATAAACAACAGGGGGATAGCTTTTTGCCTCGTGTAAACTAATCCCACAACCCGATGTAGCACACCAGACTGCAAAGTTAAGCTGTTGTGGCCAATAACTAAAATTAGGACCATTTAGCCACCGTCTCGACTGTTTTGCAGACTTGAAAGTTATGGTAGTCTCCTTGAAAATGTCTCTCATAATCACAGAGAACTTTTGCTTAGACGATACATATATATCCAGATCTGTTAACAAGGACGTGATATCTGAAGCGGCGGTATCAAAGTCTATCGCTGGAATAGGGTTTTTTTTAGTTGTTAATTTCAAACTGTCCGGGAATGATAATTGTGGAGCCGCTATACCCAAATCATTGAATAAATCTTTACGGTCACCCACCGGAATATCTGTAAACTTAGTCACAGCAGCAGCGTTTGGATCTTTTGCCCAAATTCCATACCAGTGATGATTCATATTATACCACCCGATATATCTCGGGTCAAATAAGCCCTCCGCATACCAGTCTTTATCTTCATGAAATTTTGATAAATCCGCATTTGGATATACCTTTTTAAATTCATCGAGTAACGACATCTTATTTTGTAAGTAGAATAAGATGTTTTTAAATCACTGACGATCCTTGTAGCAACCAATCTCATAAATCCACCCTACTGGCGTCCTCTCGAATGATAGTTTTACCGTGCGGGAACGGTGAGTTCCTTTAAAAGTTCCGCACGAACCTCCCTTCGTATCTGAGTCAAATCTTCTTTTTTCCCCTCCTCCAGCCGAGACTTTTGACGAATATCAAGCTTTAGTTTTTCAAACTTTTCCATTTCTGCTAGGATTAGAGAGAATTCCTGATCAGAAATTGTGTTGTCCCGAAGAGCCTTTGAGACGAGATCCTGTATGGTGTTCACCTTTGCTCTTGCTAATTGTGATGTTTTTTCATGCTTAGATATCTTTCGTGATAATTTGACTCCAACAGTGGTAGAAACAATACCGAACAGAGCACCAACTCCGCCAATAGGAGCACCTACCGCGGCTCCAAAGCCGGTCAAACTGAGGGCTAATCCACTACCGGATAATATGACAGAGATTCCACCTGTTGACCATACGATCAGTTTCCTCAATCTTGCGTATTTCTTACGTACACGCTCATAATGCGTAACCTCTCTTTCAAGACCTTGTAGAACCTCACACGACTTTTGAAGTCTGAAATTTTCCCCATTTTGAGGCACTTGTGGATAAATACTATTGTAATCTTCCATAATTTTTTATTCTAGTGTGAAATCTTTAAATGAATTCGAATAGGTTCGTTATTAAAGTTGGGCTTTCTTCCCTTTTCATCTAAAATCAACAAAGTAAAGTAGTTGACTGGATTATTGTTTTGCTGGACTTTTATACAAGGATGACTTTGAGATGGCACAACAGCCAACAAATGTGAGGGGGTAACTTCTACATTTTCATCACCAGGAATCCTGTTAGAATATGAAGACTTTGACTCTATGAGATCACAAAACAAACTCAAAGGCTTGTCAGGTATCCATGTTATTGGATAATATCGATTCGGTAATATCTTTTCAGGTACACCGAGCTTTTTTGAGAGTTTTTCAGAAAGCCTAAGATTAATGATCTTATTGGAATATAGATAATATCCTTTTTGTGCCATTAGAATTGTAAGCTTGGAGCTTTCTTCATCTTTGAGGAAGATTTGTTGAAGTGTTTTCAATGTGTAATTCCCTGGTGGAATAGTAAAAAATACCTTTTCCGACACATTTTCTTGAGATGAAAACTTATAAACTTTTTGTGGGTCCTTGAACTTTATCCACGGTTTAGGAATGTGACAATCTAAAAGTTGTATCTCTTTTATTCGCTCCAACGGTGGCTCCAGATAAACTCTCGTTTCCGGAGTTAGCATCGTGATAGATAGAAACGTTGACATGTTTTTTACTTAGCGTCTCTTCTTTTTAAATTGTTCAACAAGGTAGAGAACCACGGCCACTATCAGCAGCCAAGCATTTTTGCCTAAAAATCCAATAACCTCCCCCGCTGTCTTGAAAATAAAACTAGCAATAGCACCTACCATTCCAGGTAATATCTCTCCAATTCTCTTTCCAATTGCTTTCAAGCCGTTGCCAACGCCCTTTGCAACACGGGTCAAACCCTTTTTTAGATTTGAGACAATAACACCGATAACAACACCTACTGCTGAAACGACGGCAACGATTGTGAAACCATATTTCTTAAAAATAGCTTTAACTCTATCTCGCAAGGACATTCGCTCTTCTATCCCTTCATTCTCCCGTTCGAGTTGGTCGATCTGACTTTGTGTTTCATCAATCTGATGATTAATAGTTTCTCTCTGATTTTCATTAGCTGTTTCACGTCTAGTCTTCAAGTCCTTCTCTCTCTCTTGTCGTTTTGAAATAGTCTCTTCGTTAGTCATAATAATCTCTTCTGCAGAAGGTCCAAGACTCCCCGTTATTCTTTTCGGTAATTTATCATTCACTTCACCATCTGGTTTGAACAAGGCATAGCTCTTACCTCCTATTCTTTTCAGCTTGACAACCACTCGATCAAAATCATCAATGTTAGCTGTAAATGGAGATTTAGTTGGTTCGGCTTTAGGATATCTCTCGCGAATTCTTTCCCAAGCATTTTCGACTCTTTCTTCTTTACGTATCAAAGGAGTATGCTCGTCCACCCCATGTATAAATGAAGTTTCGTCTGTGGTATGATGATGAACAGGATCGTGAGTTGATGTTGAAGTCATCGGTATCGATTCCCCTCCATCATCACCTGGATCGACCGGTTCAAAAGGATTTTCTTTATCTGGTATTTCTGGGTCAATATCCATGATTCTTTATTTTTCAGTAAAGAATCTTTAAATTGATACGCCTAAAAGAATTTACTAGCCATATAACCCATTGCCAACATACCGCCACCTACATATGCCATCTCCCCCATCTTTTGGTTGCTACTAGGTCTATAATAATCAGAGAATTTTGGTTCATCTCCTAAGGGGAGCTCGAGGGGCTTGCCTCTCGAATCATGATGTGTTTGACTATACAATTTCAAAGCTTCATCGGTATTTGACAAATCCTGTGAAGCCCGGTGTTCAGCATCCTGCTGTTGCGAGTACCAATCAATGAGTTTCTGCCTCTTTTCCTGGTATGAGGCATAATCTTTTTGATATTTTTCTATAGCCTTGTCGTGTCTTATTCGCTCCGCGTCTGAAGACGTTCCACTTAGGTATTTTGCGAGATATGAGCCACCAACGAACGTTGTCGCATTCAATATAGCTCCACCAATCATCATTGCTATTGTTGCCATTTATTAATCAATATATAAAATCTTTAAAGCGGTTTTGGCAAAATCTTTTGTGTTTCCAGATAATCTTTCAAATACATACTACCGGACAGGACAGCAACCCATTTAGCATAGTTTGTAACACTCGATGAGGGATCGTTGATAAATGATTCTTTCATAGCCTTTTTACCAAGGTACCCGACTCCAGCGGCTAATCCGATAATGACGGCTGAATCGGTAATTGTTTTCACAAGTTTGTTTTCAGTTGACATGATTTTATTTATACGCAAATAAAATCTTTAAATTACTTACATCATTCCAATTTTCGGAGTCGGTTTGACAGCACTCGTTGAGATAGGAATTTTTGAGGGTGGTGGTTCTTTGAATGATTCTGGAACGCGAGTCGGAACTTGCGATAAATCAACTACTCTGTTTTTGTAGTACCGCATAAACATATCAAATGCCGTAAACCCTATGCCAACTATAGACAGTACAGTTGTAAAAGATAGCTCTGGAATCCAAGCTTGTGATCCAGATTCTTCCGCCGTAACTTCTTCTGGACTCGTCTCCGCTTCACGTTTCATTTCCCTTGCAAGTGCTTCTTTCGCTTTTCTGTTATATTCTGCGAGTTTCCTCCCAGCGGCAACCTTTTTAGGGTCTTTCTCTTTAGTCACTCTCTTCTTTTCAGGCTCCTTTGTAATTTGTTCAACAACTTCTTCAGACATGATTCTTTATTTTCAATAATAAAGTATCTTTAAATCATATCATGCTTAGTAGTTTGCTCAGTTATGCTCAAGAGTGTGCTCAGTTGTCTGCTCAGTTGTGCTAGGAAGTTCTTGAATTTTGTTGGAAGTCTCCTGTGAGGGTGTTAGTTTAACATGCTTAGCAACCTGAAAGAGACCGCTAGCAAGTGCTACCAATCTTCCACCCTTCAATACCAAGAGGCCTGCAAAGTTTGAAAGTTCACGTTTTACCAACGCATCGTTCTGCAAGTCTTTGCAAAGCGCTTCAGCGTCATCTACAGGAACCACGTAGGAGATGATGTGAGACACTGCTTGAAGTGCAGATTCTACTAATCCGCCTGTTACCCGCTTGCCTAAGACTGTCTGGTAACGATTATAATATTTTTCAACGTCTTTTGATGAGAGTTTCTTAATATCACCAAGATTCATCTCAACACCTAGAAATTCCTTTGTAGTCCCAAGAGACGCGAGAATAGCCAGTGATTCTCGTTTGCCTTCAATATCATTTTCTTTTGGTTCAGCGACCTCTTTTTCTTCGATATAATCTTCAATGCTTGCCATATCTTATTTTATAAGTAGAATAAGATGTTTTTAAATCACTGCGTAGTAGGAATCTCTAAATAACTTTGGAATGGATATCGTAAACAGAAACAGAGTCTGGAATATTTTTCAGTTTTAAGCAGTTCCGCAAACTTTTTACGAGTCTCAACGTCTAAATCTCCTCCGTAATCTTCAAACAATGTTTTTGTGCCGACTTGAGACGGATTATGGAATGTAACCACACAGGCGACGTTGTCACGGAAGGGCTTTGCTATGGATGTTAATTGTTGCGTCAATACCCACACTGATAATCCATCATGCCTTCCAGAGAATGCTAGATCTATAAACTTGTTCGAGCGTTGCTTTAGATCTTTCGATACAGCGCAGTCATCCAAAATAAGTAACGTATTTGTGCCAGAAAAAAGTTGTGAGCAATCCTTCAATAACTCGTTAATCTCATCAATGTTACTAGCATCTGGTGATAATACCAAGAAACGTTTATCTCCATGAGCAAATTTATGATAGGTCTTATTTTTAGCATAAGTCGGACATATGAGAACAATGTATTCAAACACATTGCGGAACGGTCCTCGGAGCTGTTCCGTGAGGTACTTTGTTTTTCCGCAATTTGTAGGTCCAGTTATAATACAATGAAAAGGAACTTTTTCTCGTAATTCTTCCATACTTTTGTATTACAACAGTTGTTCTTTTTAATACACGATTGAATGCAAGTTGGAATTCATGACCGTCATCAACGCGTCGGCTATCACGAACATGTGGCAAATAATGGTACCAGACCCTGAAGCTGTTCGTTTCATCTCTAGATGAACTCCATCTCTTGTATTACTGATGTGTAAGCCATTACCATGTATAGAGTCATCATGATATGTTCGTAGGTCTATCCATATTGCAAATTTATCATTATAAAACTCCTTGATTGATATATTATCACTCGATCCAAACCGTTTGACAGCTGCATCATAAAAATCTGAGGTTTCCATACCTTTGCTATATAACCGGTTTGGTACGCCATCGATGTTAATTTTAACACTTGTAATACTTGGATTCACAAAACTTTCACTATCACGTGCCCCATCTGCATGTGGTGTTGTAAACAACATTAGGATGCCTGTCATACTTCTACGAGGGATGTTAATATTCTCATTTAATATGCTATCCGTCCCTTTGGTAATTGTGAACGTCTTATGAAGGTGAATATTTTCATAATAGAATCCCTTCCCAATTTGATAAGTGCTCTTTGCCTCTTTTGCTAGGAAGTCACTTGAAATGCTTTGGTATTCTAGCTCAAGATTGGAAATAGCATATGTAAATGGTTTTGTTTTATCTGAAGTGATTGTAAGATCTTTTGATTCTGGAAGAGTAACCTCAAACATAAACCCTTGAGCAAGTGCCATTGGATAAAATACTCCATGATTGTCTATAATTGGATGCTCAAGAGGGAGTCTATATTTTGTGTTATATACAGCTGCTAATGCTACTTCTGCTGCATCTGTAGACACTTTATCACCTGCACCAGCCCTCAGTTTACGCATGTTGAGACTGGAAATTCCTTCTTTGATTCTATTTTCCCTTTCCTTTTTGCTAAGATGAAGATCACTATATAGTTTATACAAATCGTACTGGATTGTATCCATTAATATCTCTCCGCCAATATGTATTTTGTATCTTGATTTCAAGCACGCTGTCAAATTGTTGACAAATCTATTATTCGCATGCTTATCCGTACCAGTTAGAGCAATGTTAAACCTTAGCGCTAGGGTCTTTGGAACAATCACCACATTCTCTGCAAGTTTCGGAATATTAATATAGAGTCTCTCTCCGGGACTAGCTGAAGAGGGATTAAATGTAATTCGATTCAGTGACGATTCAGCCTTCAAGCCGAAAGGCTCTCGTAGGACCCTGTTTGGGTTAATGTTTTCGGATATAGCTTGTGACATCTTTTATTTAAGAGAAAAAGGCAATTCTTTAAATGAATCACGAAAGAATGTTATCAAAAATATACTATTCCACAGAAGGTTACTGGAAAGGTTATTCAGCCATTCCAAATTGGCTGAAAAGGCAAAAGTCAGTGAAGACGAAGTTAGAAAATGGCTTGAGAAACAAGCCTTGTGGCAAATTTATTTACCAGCTCCAAAGTATATCCCTAGACCGCACTGGACTGTGGATAAACCAAATCAGATTCATCAAGCTGATCTATTATTTCTACCTCATGATAAAGTTGGAAGGAAAACGTATAAGTACGCGTTGGTGGTGATTGATATCGCCTCGAGATACAAGGATGCCGAAGCATTAACTTCAAAAGAAAGTGGTGAAGTGGCAAGAGCATTAACCAAGATTTATTCTCGAAAATTAAAGTGGCCAAAACATTAATTGTCGATCCCGGAAAGGAATTTATGGGAGAAGTTACTAAACTTATGAACAAGCATCAAGTGACCATCCAGCGAAGTGAGGCAGGGAACCATCGAGCTCAGGCATTTGTAGAGCGAGCAAATCGGACTTTGGGTGAGAAATTGTTTTCCCATCAGTACGCTCAAGAAATGATTAGTGATGATAGGTCTAGAGTGTGGGTGAAACGTTTGCCTGCTGTCTTGAAAACTCTGAATAGCCGACCGATTAGAATCACCGGTAAAGAGCCCGCAAAAGCTATTAGTTTGAAAAAGGTTGATATTAAGGGTGTAGAATACAAGCGTCCTGTCGGAGTAAATGAAGTGAGATTACCTCCTGGTGTTAAAATTAGATATTTATATGCTCCTGGTGAGGGTGAGGGCGGAGAGAATCGTCGAGCAACGGATCCTATCTGGAGTCTGGAGGTTTACAATTTATCACGTAGCGTTGTGTCACCAAATCAGCCAGTATTGTATTATTTACTGGGTGGGCCAAGGCGTAGTTTTGTGAGGGAAGAACTTCAGGTTGTTCCAGAAGATACTGAGCTCCCGCCCAATTCTGTGTTGGAACGATAATGTCCGTGGGCGTATGTATGTATACCATCTTCACTAATGATTCTCTTGTCATCTTCATATGATAAGGCGACCTTGTTTACAGTCTCGGTGTAAACTTCGTGTTTATAACTATGAATTACATTCATCTTTCTCATCTGATTTTTCTTATTGAATAGACAATCCTTGTAATCATAAAAACTGATGCTTTTCTTCACGACTGCTTTCTTCACACCTTTGCATTTCTTTTCTTCCTCTCTTTCATCCTCCCATCCATCCAATATGTATGCGTATAGTTTGGCTCTCAGACCTACAAACTCGGTAATCTGTTTACCTCCAGCCTCGTCTTTAAACATACCGATGACTTTCTTGTTTACTCCAGACTTAATAACAGATGGATGATCTTTAGGATAATTACTAGTATCAAACTTTGACTGAATATCTTTGCTGATATCCTTGTAGAAATCATCTGTTTCTATCTCATAGGCAAGAGAGTCTGTATCGGTAAACAACAGCTTGGCTTTTTTACCATATTTTGGCTTGATGTAATTGTAATGAAACTCATACATCAATGTTTTACTTAGGTCTAGAATGGACATGCCTAAGTAAACTGGCTTATCGAAAACCAACTTTGTTTTCTTCATGTGAATAGCAACAAGGTTCTCGCAAAAAATGGTGCGGTGTTGATAGTTCGGTTTCGAAATTAACTTCTTCGCGTCTTTTTCATTCGTAACCAATCGAATGTCTACCCTGTTTCTAATGTTTTCCATTGTTTTACCAAAGACAGAGTTACTCATCAACTTGAAGAAATCTTTCTCAAAGTCGTTGGTTGCTTTTGTCCTGAGGCTGGTATTCAAGTCGATGTAAGGCTTCAACCATGCAGACTCTTCAAATGTCATACCCCTATGAATCTTGGTGACTTTTAGTCCGAGACTTTCATACATTTTCAGGGTCTCGTGGTGAACTATATACTTTACCTTGTCGTTGAGATTTGGAATCAATTTCTCAACCTCGTCAATCACAAGTCTCTCTGGAGCTAGCGGATAGTCGTTGTGTAAGTCGTGAAGGTGTTGAGGATACTCCAAGTCAACCTCAAGTATACATGGGAGATTTTTCCAGCCCTCGAGTTCTTGGTCAGTCATCCATCTAAAACCGTGAGTAGGGAGTGGTTTACTCATCGCCCATGCATAGAGGCTGTTCGCGTCGAGATACGTGATATATTTTGCGGGGATGTCAGAGTCATATTCATACATGTATGGGTTATTAGCTTTACCATATCTAGTAGAGATCATAGAGATACCACCTCGAATGCCTTTCTCGACCATAAGTAGCATGTCAGGATCAGTTAACAG
This sequence comes from Scolanthus callimorphus, assembly GCA_033964015.1. Lineage (NCBI taxonomy): Eukaryota > Metazoa > Cnidaria > Anthozoa > Actiniaria > Edwardsiidae > Scolanthus > Scolanthus callimorphus. The sequence continues at coordinate 7,158,198 of CM066914.1, forward strand.
CTCCAACTCCACTTCCGTTAACTTTAACGATGCATCCCAGGCTAGTCCAGGCGCTGTGAAATACCAGGCTGGGTCTAATCCATAGTTTGTACTACATACATCTCTGAAGTTTTCAAAGATGTCAGCTAACAGGAGTACATCCGACTCAAGATACAGGTCGTGATAGTCCTGCATGTCTTTCATCTCAAAGGTTTCCCACACCTTTTGAGCGTGTTGATAGTCCTCCTCTGATATGTTGATGTCATTGAGTCTAGAGTAGAATTCCTCCTTTGGTGGAAGCTGGGTTGCGTTGAGTTTGTCAAAACCATCAAACCAATCATATGGGAATACACCCTTTCTCATTAATAGTTGTAATTGTTCTCTTTCATAGAAATTTGTGAGGTTTTTGAAAGCCTCTTTTGGAAGATTATTAACTAAATTGTCAAGGCTAGATGCCATAAATTTAAAGGAGTCGATGAATCTTATGTTTCGTTTCACATCAACCTGCTTACCTTCTTTGTTCGTAAAACTGTCGACTACAATTTGTTTGGTGAAGGAGATGTATTTTTCTTCATTATTTGGTATGCAGTTAATTTTACCTTTTGTTGTTCCAAGGTTCTTGATAAATAGGTGTGAATCATATCCAGATAGGTTGTGAAAGATGACTGGGAAGAACTTTGGAATTTTGTATTGAAGGTTGCATTCGTTATGGGCTGCGCCTCTGTACTTTCCTGTAAGGTGGCAGTGGTCCAATACCTTATCTTCTCCTAATTCATCCTCACAGATGTGGCAGTGAGTGGCATTGTTATAAGTGATTTTATCTTTCTTACTCATTTTTACCTTCTTAGGGAATTTAAACGTATTGTAAATCTCCTTAATATCCCACTCTAAATAATCAATAAACATCTGTGAGATATCTTCGTCTGGGGATTCAGCTGTGTATCGAATAAGCGTTGGTGGAAATATGCTGTCGTCAAAACACTTGATGAGATAGCAGAATCCAGATGGTTTGTGCTTCTGGTATTGCTTAGTAAAGCTTTTATTTTCATCTGGTGAACATGTGTCTATGTTCTCTGTAAAGCTCTCAAAGTCAGCATAAACAACAAAAGGAACCCGCATTTTTCTGTTAAAGTTCTTAAAAGCTAAATAACGAGGGTTGCCATCTTTGTCTATGGGCATATCAATCTTAACTTCTTCGTTTGTGCCACAGTATTCAAGATGTTTTTCTAATGATTGTTTGCATCGAAATGAGTTGAGGCATCTATAGCATAAAAATCGAGTATGATGAAATTTATCAATTTGAGTAGATACTAATCTCATCATATTCTTTATCCAGCAGTAGTGATTTGTTTCATCGTTTGAGATGAGAAGTAAGTTGATAACATTAGTTTGGTAAGCCGATAAATACTTCTTGCTGATTCTCAAAGGGTAAACAACCTCTTCAAATCCGAAGAGGTTAATCGCATATGGGTTTTGCTTTTCGAACTTATCGATTTGTCTTAGGGAGACTGGAAACTCTATGCCTGACCAGTCGAACTTCTTAGAGTTCTCTCTCATTTGTTTATTAAGTCTTTCAGGATGAACATCTTGTGAATATACAGCAGACGTTACTGCCCATTTGAAACACTCGTGATCGTTCTCGTTCTTAACATTGATGATTGCCTTCTTGGATGCTAATTTTGATGGTAGTGAAATATAGGAACTACCGGAAAGCGGTTCAAATGGATCTATGTGAATATCAAAGTATTCCACCTGATCAAACTGCCATCCGGAGCCTTGCTTTTGAAATTGCTCAACCAATTCTAGTAGACGATTTGTCATTGAATTGAACAAGTCAGAGAAATCGGTTGACTCTGTTACTATTTCAGGAAAAGTATGAAAGTAGCCTGAGGTTTCATCAATCTGACCAGTAGCTGGATTCTTTTTTATGAACTTGCAGGTAAAGATGAACTTTACTTTGATGGGTTTCTTTTGTTGGTTAATAAGAGTCAGAACTTTTGGTTTGGAATTATTGAGAAATGTTTCGGGATCATACCCACTCTGCCCGTCTATCCTATGTGTTTTGAGATACCCCTTCAGCGCTGTTTGCTGTTCTTTTGGAGTAAAGTGATCATGTCTATTAAAAATACGGTTTACTTTTTCCTTCAGGTCGTTAACTCGTTTGCTTGCGTCGTTCTTAATTGGATCTGGGACATGAGATAATATCCAGTCTGTGAACTTGTTAATCTCTTTCTTTACTGTTTCAACAGCCCTCGAAGTCAGGCTTTTCAATGACCTTGGCGTTGGAATGGGTCTTTGCACTGGTATATTAGTCCTTGGCGTTGGAATGGGTTGGGTGGGTATATTAGTTCTCGGTGCTGGAATGGGTCTTTGCACTGGTATATTAGTCCTTGGCGTTGGAATGGGTTGGGTGGGTATATTAGTTCTCGGTGCTGGAATGGGTCTTTGCACTGGTATATTACCCAAAGCTTCGATGAGTTCAGCTTTACGTAATTTGTAGTAGCCTTTAATGTGTCGCTCTTTGGCGAGGGCTTTCAATTGTTTCACTGTTTGATTGTCCATTTTTATTATAGTATTCATCTCTTTAAACCGTTTTCAATTTTTAAATTTCTCGAAAGAGAGGGTATTTCAGTCACCTTGTTACACAACTGTCAGAGATATGTGCTAGGGAAACTTTTTAAAGGGGGTTTGACAGAAAATTTTTAAAGGTGTGCACACATTTTTTAAAGGGGATTTTTTAAAAGGGTTTGACAGGATTTGAGGGGGCGTGCACAAACCATTTTTTATCAAATTGAAAAAGTTCTCAAACCATTTTTACATCAAATTGAAATTGTCCTAGGGGCGCCAAAAACATACTACTAAAGAGAATCGGATGCAAAAAATGAGGCAAATCGGTTGAAACGCGATCGAGATATGGCCACCTGAATACATAATTTTCTTTAACAAATCACTGTATTTTAGACTGCGTTCAAAACTTTATGAACGCAACCAAAAATACAGTGATTTCTTAAAGAAAATTATGTATTCTGGGGGCCATATCTCGGTCACGTTGCAACCGATTGGCCTTTTGGGTGTAAAGTGACTCTGAGGCCTAGTTTATACGTTGCATTTAATTAGACGAATTTAATTTATCAATTAAATTCGTCTGAAATGGAGGTTCGTGTTATACGACGAATAAAATAAAACGAAGACGTATTACAGACGTTATATACATCTGTAGGGCCGACGGTTATAACGTCTTGGACGAATTTCATTTCCGACCTTTTTAAAGTTCGTTTTATACGTCGCATTTCAGACGAATTTAATTGAGATCTGAATTAAATTCGTCCGAAATACGACGTATAAACTAGACCTGAGATGTGTCCGTATCCTTAATAAAAAACCTTCGATACACTTATAAAATAAAACGTGTTGCAATTTTTGAGCCATTTTATACCATTACCAATATTTTTCCTAAATTAACGGCTCACTTTGTATGCAGTTTAAGGTGATGCTATAGTGTATTTCTTGATGAATTTTACCAAAATGCCGGAAGCCAACTGTTTTTTGTTACCGTGGCAAAAGCCAGCTGGTTCTTGTAAGTTTCGCGCTAATTTGATGCCCTTGCTCCGTCTAGAATTTGATATAGTTCCTATTAAGCAGTATTTATAGACGTCTAATGTTTCCCTAAATGAACTTTTCGCTTGGTATATAGTTTAAGGTAATGCTGTTGCATTTGTTGATGCATTTTACCAGAATGCCAGATCCCAAACTCATTCTTGTTGTCGTGACAAAAGCCAGGTGTTACTTGCGTCCGTATATAACATTAGCTACTTCGGTTGGTCGAGACTCGTTACGCGATCACGTCTGCAGTATTTCACATTTAGAAAGCACGTTCCTTTCCAAAAGCGCTAAGAAACCCATTTTTGTTACCCTGGCAAAAGCTTGTAGTTTTTACGTGCGTAAGCGTGTATAATAATTCTAGTTTAATGAACCACATTTGCAGTTATAAAAGAAACTAAATTACAGTGGGTGTCAGCGAATAGTAATGATTCGATAGGCGTGCTATTATGTTAGTATATTTGCTGCCTCGACACTATGTAATACATCTATTTTGTGTGTGTGAATGCTAAACTTTATTTGCTGAGGCTAGCATAAAATAATATATCATCTGATAATATACATATGGCCCTCGGCAACAAAAATATTTTTTGTCTTGAGACGCTAAAAGCAGTAACACCTTCAATGTTACAAAACATTCTTTGCTATTCTACAGCGCTATTCTGTCATTTATTTTCCCACCGGGAAAGACGCTAATTTTAAAACGTCCTTTACGTAAAACGACTTTACGTAAAACTGTTTGCTATAATAGTGCTATTCTATCGTTATTTTAAAAAAGAATCACGTGGGCAATCTGGTCAAAATCTATAGATACCACGGTGAAAGACCACGATGATTTTGAACCTGTCGCCCTTTTATAAAAGCCTTGGCAGTTTTTGCGTTGCTTGCCAAAATCTATTGATCCAAAATCTATTGATATGACGGTAGAAGACCACCCTAGTTTTGACCCTATCGCAGCAGAGCACTCTCTATTCTGTCCACCTGTTCTAAAAAGCAGGTGACAATGATTCGGTGCACAAATGGTCCGAACTCGGCTAATCGTACAACAAACTGAAAACAAAAATACATTGACGTTATTTACAAACGTACTGATGGCTCTCTAATAACCACATCTACTGCTAGTTCCTGGCGCCTTTATTCATAATTTTTTCGTTGTCTTTACTACCCTTCTGTTTTGAATAGCCTAAAACGTTTCCTTAGTTGATACTTATAGAGTTTGCATATTAAGAAAGGGAATTGTCATTGTAAATGTCTTTCAAAATCCACGAACAGATCGGGTTTTTGCGGTTAGATTTGAGTCTTGTTTTGAGCAGCTAACCTGTCCATATATAATCGCATGTTCACCTATGTCTTTTTGATATATATATATATATATATATATATGCTAGATGTTGTTGGGTAGTTTCAACCTGTTGGATGAGGGGCTGACAATGTGTCCTTTGAGTGCAGTGGGGTTGGGTGTTTTCAAAACGAATTTTCTAAACAAATCTTGCACAGGCCAAACCCTCCCCCTCATTAGTCAAATGGTCCGTCCCAATGTAGCGCTATTCAAAGATTATCAACATTGCCACAGAGTCTTAAAGTGTGAAAAAAAATTTGAAAATGTGAAAAATTTCCGAATTTTAGATTTTAGTCCACGAATAAAAAAAGACCAACTCCAAAGAACGTTGTATGCTCAAAATGAGGTGAATCCGTTGAAACGCGACCGAGATATGGCCCGCTGAATACATAATTTTATTTAACAAATCGCTGTATTTTAGACAGTTCAAAACTTTATGAATTGGACTAAAATATAGTAATTTGTTTAAGAAAATTATGTATTCATCGGGCCATATCTCAGTCGCGTTGCAGCTGATTTCTCCTTTTGAATTTTCTATTGTATTAATTCTATTTCCTTATGTGGAGGAACAACCGCCGGAAGAATTGTTCGTATTGAAGTCACAAGACCTGCAAAACACCCATACTCGTCATATTGCTCCCGACTTCGTTTCACTTCGCAGCGTTTTTTAAGATGGCGCTTTTAAATTCCTCCTTGATTGCCACCTTCAACAACCTTTCAAACCAGACTCGCCCGCTCTGTGACACGTTCGGTGCCGTCTTCCTAACGCATATCGAGACGAAGTCGTTTTTCCAAGCGTTCACGCGAGAGCATTACACGCAGGCCGTGTTACTGGCTACCTTTAACACAATCCTTCCAGTGTTTTCGATCTTTGGCAACATCTTGGTGATTTTGACGGTAGCGCTGGTAGAGGAGCTCCACGTCCCTGCTAATATCCTCCTTACAAGCCTTGCCGCATCGGACTTGCTATCGGGCCTAGTCTTGCAAACAACCACCCTACATGGGCTTTACACTGCATTAATGGACCCGTACACTGAAACGTGCCAGCTAGATACTCGCATTTTTATTGATATCTTGGGTTATATGTCCGTTACTTCCAGCATGAGCTCCCTGTGTCTGATTACACGGGACCGGTATGAGGCGATCGTCCGTCCGCTCCGCTATCCCACTTCTGTCACCATTCCCCGTACGTCCTTGGCTATCGGTGGCGTTTGGCTCTTTAGTCTTGTTTGCTCTCTCGCGTGCGTATTTTTATCACCATTCCTGGACGCTATCAAGCTAACTTGGTTTATGTACCTCATCGGCGCATGTGTGTTCATGGCCTGTCATCACGCAAAAGTCTACAAAATCTCTCTTCGACATTCCATCGCTATTCAAACGGAGATCCTGCGCTTTCATCCCGACAGGCAAACGACGCGCGAGAGAAAAGGCCTAATGACAGTACTGTTGTCCACGATCAATCTTATCATCTGTTTCTTCCCTGTCTCCTTTTTGAAATTGTACATCGCGCTGGTCCCGGAGTCTCTCGATTCCTTCGCCGCAGACCTCTTGCCTTTCGGGATAATCTTGCTGCTTATGAGTCCAAGTCTTGATCCTTTCATCTACTTCTTAAGAAGCAAGAAACTCAGGAAGTCCTCCATGAAGTTGATATCCAACGTTTTGGGCTGTGCCAGAGCACAATTTTTTGACTAGATCACTCAAAGATATTTTGGCATCGTCAGATACATTTGATGGGTCCGATACACACGCGTGCGATGTTTCGTAGTTTAGCCACTCGGGGAAACATGCAGGACACAAATGTCGCGCGTTACATGTGTCCTAGTTTAGCCGTAGCTTAACACATTTTAAAGAGCGCAGTTTAGTTGTCAGGAGTTGGTGTTAACCACCTCGTTGAAACCACTTGGCCAGACATCAACATTTCGACTCTTCAATAATACTCTGAACTGTGAACTTTGAATTCTGAGCTGTGACTGGACAGGACTCTCAGCTAGTGTAGCATATCTGAGAAGTATAAGTGACATTGTAGCGTTAAGAAATAAAAGTAAATATAGACATTCCTTTATAGAAGCGATTCCGCCGAGGTCGCGCGTGTCAGCGAAGTCTATTTAACAGATAGACCTCGAGTCCAAATGGGTCATTTTGAGATAGACCACGAGGCAAGAGACCGTGTTATTTAACAAGTAGACCTCGAGGCCAAATGTGCTATGATGAATAGACCATGAGGCCGAAGGCCGAATGGTCTATTGATATCATAGCACATGAGGACGAGAGGTCTAGTTGTTTTAGTATAAAACAACTAGTTAGTCGATTTTGGCAATGAATTCCATTATTTTATGTTGAAAAAGTCTTGCAAAGAAAGGTGGTGTTTTGCCAGGTACGGTCTATCACTAATAGACCATTAGTAGCTCAGCCAATCAGAATGCAAGATTTATAATAGACCATTAGTTGGTTTATACTTAATACCATTAGAAGTGTCCGTGAACAGAAAACAGCGCGCGCAATCGATCATTAGAACTGCAAATGTATAAAACGTCACAAGTGGTCTCTTCAATCAGCTCTCCTAGAAAAATTAGATTGTTTGTGAACTATATGACTGCGAAGGGAATTAATAAACACATTGTCATTATCAAACAACTGATACAAGCTAAATAATGACCGTTCAGACCGCAAAAAATAAAGCATTCTATTTGCTCTTGAATGAGAGGGAATTGTATAAAATGTCACAAGTGGTCTCTTCAATCAGCTCTCCTAGAAAAATTAGATTGTTTGTGAACTATATGACTGCGAAGGGAATTAATAAACACATTGTCATTATCAAACAACTGAAACAAGCTAAATAATGACCGTTCAGACCGCAAAAAATAAAGCATTCTATTTGCTCTTGAATGGGAGGGAATTGGGAAGTTCGTGCAACGGATATATTATTATACATTGAACTCGCTATCGCAAAGCTGATTGGCCGAGATCAAACAATCAATTTCTCTATGTCGCGTGAACTTTACATGCTAAATGCAATATCTGCAGCGGACACCTTAATCTACTGCTTCTGAATTTTTTTTCCAGGACTCGAGTGAGTTTGTGTTCGAGCCACGGTGCGGAAGACTGGGACCGATGGAAGAGACCACTTGTGACGTCATCTTCACGCCTGCGCAGAGCAGACGCGTGCGGACGGTGTTCGAGTGCGCAGTCAAAAGTGGGAAAACCTGGTAAGGAGATTCAGTCAGCCGCCATTTTGTCAACCTAGTAAAATACCGAGCCAAAGTATCTATCCATTTCCATCGCCTGATTTAGAGAATGTAGTGCTATATATGTGTTTTTACCGTCTGGGAGGTCCGTATAGGGAAAACTGTGGTCTTGCACACTCTACGAACCAATCAGAACACAGAATTAGTTACCGCGCCCTCTAGGACAAAATAATTTATAATTTTCATTGATGACGGCAAATCAAGTAATAAATTGTGTTTTAGGTGATCATTTCTAAATTACTAGTACTACACGTAATTTGTCTTCTATTATCGAAGCCGTTCTTTGGGCCTTCTGTGGTCGACGCACCATAGGAAGCCCCTGCGGCGGAGGCTAATGGAAACTTAAACCGGCTTTTCACTAGTGAAATAAGGCCTGCGGCAAACGCCGAACTTTAGTCGCTCTTCTTCTGCCGAACCTTTCCTTTTTCAAAGGATGCCGCTTCATTATACTTTATAATCGAGAAATGTCTTTTGTTTTGTATTGGAACGGCGCGACTCTTGCACGGCGTTTGCCGTAGGCCTAAGCGGAGAAGGAGACGGAGACGTAAGAGCTTACGCTTTTGTGAAAATCGGTCGTGAAAGTAAGCGTCAGCTGAGACGTAAGAAAAAGGAAACCTTCCGTTCTGCTTCCTTCACGCTTACGTCTCCTTCTCCGTTCTTTGATTTTCACACGAACGCAAGCGTCCTTACGTCTCCGTCTCCGCTTACTTCTCTAGTGAAAAGCCGGCTTGAACGTGAACGTTTTCTGTTTGATTTGCTTATATCTTCTGCAAAAAGCTAGGTCGCCCCGTATCAGGGTAGCTCTTGGTTTGCCAGCAAAACTAGCTCAACCCAAGGAGTCAAGGGAAGGAAGGGGGACAATACAAATGCTATTCTCACGTTTAACGCTTGGCTTTTCAGCTACCTGTCGGTATTTTCCGAGGTCCAGACGCCTCTAGTGTGCTTGTTGTCGTGCAACCTCTACATAGAGGATGTTTACCTGAACGTGCCTGTCTCGCGAGAGGTGATTCTACAAAACCAGACCCTCCTGCCAACTCAGTACCGATGGAGCGAGGTGAGTGGCCATAAACAACCACAAAAGCTTACTTAAGCCATGTGACACGAGGCCATTTCTCTTGCTACTTGAAACGCAATAGTTGGGTTCCCTGGATGAGCCAATCAGCACGCTTGATTTTGATAGCGCCGCTGTAATTTTTAAGCAATAAAAGTACTTTCCGCGTGCTCTCTGCTTTCTTACAAACACGAGGGGGATGTTGGGAGAACTGATCAAAACTTGAAAGACACGAGCCGAAGGCGAGTGTCTTTCAAGTTTTATCAGTTCGACCAACATTCCCCGAGTGTTTGTAAGAAACCAGAGAGCACGCAGAAAGTATTTTTATTGCTTTTAGAAAATAACATACACGCGCGACAGCGTTGCGTGACAATCGTGTTTCTCAGGTCTCTTACAAACACGCTTTTTAACCAATCAGAATGCGCACATTCACAATACAACATAGGTGTTATTTTCTAAATAATGTTATCGCGGTCGCATTGCAAGTTGCGTCCTTTGATCCTTGGTATATCCTACATGTCTGTTTGGTGTTTTTGTAGCTTGTAGATGACAGCGGGGGTGGCTACACGGTGACGTTCGAACCGTCAAGTGGGGTTTTAGAGCCAAGACAAGCTCTTACTGTGCGCGTCACTTTTACAGGACACAGAAAGGTACCATTCTTGCTATATGTAGCCTCAATCTACTCAATGCCTACTATCCAGGGTGTCTATAGAAGGCGGGTACCGGCGCTCAAGCGCCGTCTACTTCACTTCTGACCGTCGGCAACTTTCGTGGGCTGTATAACTCATCAGTTTCAAGAAAAATATTAAAGCAATAGAATACATAAATATGACAATTTTCTTGCCCTCAAAACGCAGAAAAAAAGACTTTTCTGCTGCCAAAATGTCAAAATTTCCCGGGGGGTGTGCTCCAGTACCCCCAAGAAGGCTCAGACATTATGCCCTTCGTATGGAACCCCAAACCCAGCCGCCTACTTCCAAAACTTAGCCTGCTACTTCAAACTTATTGAAACCCCTGACTATCCAACCACTATTCCTCAAGCCCGAATGGGCTATTGACTCAGAGGCCATGAGAGCGAGAGGTATGATATTTGACTCTAAACCTATAGCGTCATCTTAAAGGAGCTTTTATCAAGGTTATAGAGACTTTCATTGGCTGATTTATGCAGTAATGCGATAATTTTTATTCAAGTCTTTAAATCAAATATTTTGTACTCGTAATTGATCTTCTTACATCGAATCTAAACAATAGCTAGTTGCTGACTAGACCTCTTGAAAGTCTATTGTCCGTTGTTTTAGGGTCCATTAGATGGCTTGATGACGTCATGCAGTATAATAGGAATGGACAAACCGGTTTGGCTGGCTCTCAGTACTGACGTCAGAGGGCTGAACGTCACTTTCGAGACACCCAAGCTTCTTGACTTACGCCGGTGATTATTTCGTCACACATCTATCTAAGAATACTATCTATCTAAGAACGTTCTAATGGTCCAGTGAGAGAATTTTAGAGAATTTTTGCAGTCTATTTTAAAGAAAAAAACTAGATTTAATCATCGTACAAATCAAACCCAGTTTACAGATTTTCTGAGGAGATGGAAAAGTGTTTATGCTTAATTGCAATATTTTTTAAGAATCTGTTTGGAACCTTGGCGATGCAAAACAAATCGTTCTGATAGACTAAATCGGCTAACAGTGTTTACATCTTGTTGCCACCCAATTCAGATCATGTGATGATTCCTTTGGGTGGATACAATTGTCAAATTGCTCTCACTCGGCACGAGTGTATGTGCAGAACTTACAAAAGTATCCACCCAAAGGAATCATCACATGATCTGAACTGGGTGACAGCAAGATGTAAACACCATCTGTTGCTGATTTGAGAGTAAGAAATCCGCTGTAGGTAGCCATTGACACGAGAAGTGATTAAAAAAACCTTTTTGCAGGCCTGATGAAATAAAAACCGCGAACATAGAGAACGCGCCTTTGTTGCTGGAGTTCGATACTATCGCCCTGGGAGAGCAGAGCAAGACGAGCCTAGTCATGACCAACACCTCGGCTATCAGAGCCACATACAGCCTGCACTTGAAACAATTTCGAGCCGCCAAGCCACCAACTCCTCCAGAAGGTAAGACGTCATAGCATTTAGTGTGGTTTTAGTGCGATTTTAGCAGTTTACTCTCAGTTCTTGTTGTAAAAATATTTCTGATGATGTTGTAGTGATGAATGTTAATCTTCCCTTGTTGTTGTTGTTGTTGTTGTTGTTGTCGAAAATAAAGATGATGTTGCTACTGTTGTTGACCATGACCGTGATGAGTGATGATAGTGTAGGTGACTGGTGGTGATGACGATGTTGATGACTCGATAGTTAACAACTATCCCCAAAGGGGAGGTGAATAGCGGTGGATATATACCGAGACGCGAAGAATATATCCACCGCTAGGCACCGACCCTGAGGGGATAGTTGCTTTAGTATATACCAAATCAGTAGAATAAAATACGGTGGATTAAGGTTCAAAACGCAATATCGCGCGCGAAACGAGCCGCCATTTTAAGAGTTTTCTCAAAACAGTAAATAGTGCTGGATATCTACTATTTCAGGAACCAATCAGAGCGCGCGAAAATGACTATTCACTGATTTGTTATATACTCATTGTAGCTATTGCTGCTGTCAATGAAGACGACGATTTTGGGGCTGTAGTTGCAGCTGATACAGGGACGGAGGAACAGTTTTCAAAGTGTGTGTGTGTGTGTGGGGGGGGGGGGGGGGGGGGGGGGTCATTATTAAGATTGTATGGCAATGTGGGGGGCTGAGTATAGGGAAAATGTATGAAATGTTGGCAAAGGCCCCCCGGATCCGCCGTGCCTGTGGTCCCTTCTGGATGATGGTCAAGCGTGACGCTTGCGATGTTTATTATTACGATGTTGATGTTGATTACAATTATGTTTGTTGTTGGTGATAGTGTTGTTGATTACGATGATGATGTTGATGCCAACACTAAAAATTCTTCTCTTTTCACCTTCAACAGCGCCGGCAAAAAACAAAAAGTAAGTACTAGAGCTGCGTAATTAGTAGTTTGGAATGAACTGAATATTAGTAATTAGAAACCGAACAGAAACAAGTCAGTTTAGTTAAGAAAACTTGTAGTTTATTGAAAGTATATGCTTTTTTTTCTTTTATTTATTATTTTTTACATTTTTATTTATTTTATTTTTTACTTTTTGGATAATTCATGACGATCAATACAAATTTCCCCCTACTGTGCTAAATAACGTCCTTATTCGTATTTACGCCAGTATTTACGTTCTGTTTCAGTGGGCGTCGTCCACAAGGTCTTCTTGCTCGCACGCCTAATATCGCAGATCCTTTGAGCAAAACCGCCAGCAAACAGCAAGCAGGTAAGAGAGTGTGCACTTGTTGTAGGCCTTACGCATCTAGACCCTTTTCAAGTTTGTTGGAAGCTGATAACTGCCAAAATTTAGTATTGTCAACTGAATTTGGTTGCTCAAGATGTAGGCGTAGCTTAGTTGTTTCTTGATTCCTAGGTTTCTGCTTCGTAGAATTACCTTACCAGCCTAACGTGTGTCTTATTGAAAGCCATCATAAGAAGAATTCGCTGTGCATGCTATTCGTTTAAACTACGGTCGTTTAAAATACACAAAAGGCTCAGAATACGGCAAGCGTTGGATATCTGCGTATGTCGATCGCGATTTTGACGTTACACTACAACGACATAGTTTAGAGCCATAGTTGGAAGAAAACCAACGTTTGCGGCGTTCTACGTTTTTCGCGTATTTTGATGGGATATTAGAACCTATTTCGTCCTTCTTCTTGGACGAGAACTAATCCTTTAAATCGCTGTTTTCGTAGACTACTGTGCTGCCATTTTACGGGATGGTAGGGGGGCTGCGTTTGTGGCGTCTCCGGCGAGTGGAGAGCTCCTTCCATTTGGGTACCAAGTAGTGGAAGTGGCATCATACAATGACATGTGGGGGGACTACAGGGACTTGCTGGTGTGTGAGGTAAGATGTGACGTCATACAATGACATGTGGGGGGACTACAGGGACTTGCTAGTGTGTGAGGTAAGATGTGATGTCATACAATAACATGTGGGGGGACTACAGGGACTTGCTAGTGTGTGAGGTAAGATGTGACGTCATACAATGACATGTGGGGGGACTACAGGGACTTGCTAGTGTGTGAGGTAAGATGTGATGTCATACAATAACATGTGGGGGACTACAGGGACTTGCTAGTGTGTGAGGTAAGACGTGACGTCATACAATGACATGTGGGGGGACTACAGGAACTTGCTAGTGTGTGAGGTAAGACGTGACGTCATACAATGACATGTGGGGGGACTACAGGGACTTGCTAGTGTGTGAGGTAAGACGTGACGTCATACAATGACATGTGGGGGGACTACAGGAAGTTGCTAGTGTGTGAGGTAAGACGTGACGTCATACAATGACATGTGGGGGGACTACAGGAACTTGCTAGTGTGTGAGGTAAGACGTGACGTCATACAATGACATGTGGGGGGACTACAGGGACTTGCTAGTGTGTGAGGTAAGACGTGACGTCATACAATGACATGTGGGGGGACTACAGGAACTTGCTAGTGTGTGAGGTAAGACGTGACGTCATACAATGACATGTGGGGGGACTACAGGAACTTGCTAGTGTGTGAGGTAAGACGTGACGTCATACAATGACATGTGGGGGGACTACAGGGACTTGCTAGTGTGTGAGGTAAGACGTGACGTCATACAATGACATGTGGGGGGACTACAGGAACTTGCTAGTGTGTGAGGTAAGACGTGACGTCATACAATGACATGTGGGGGGACTACAGGGACTTGCTAGTGTGTGAGGTAAGACGTGACGTCATACAATGACATGTGGGGGGACTACAGGGACTTGCTGGTGTGTGAGGTAAGATGTGACGTCATACAATGACATGTGGGGGGACTACAGGGACTTGTTAGTGTGTGAGGTAAGATGTGACGTCATACAATGACATGTGGGGGACTACAGGGACTTGCTGGTGTGTGAGGTAAGATGTGACGTCATACAATGACATGTGGGGGACTACAGGGACTTGCTGGTGTGTGAGGTAAGATGTGACGTCATACAATGACATGTGGGGGGACTACAGGGACTTGCTAGTGTGTGAGGTAAGATGTGATGTCATACAATAACATGTGGGGGGACTACAGGGACTTGCTAGTGTGTGAGGTAAGATGTGACGTCATACAATGACATGTGGGGGGACTACAGGGACTTGCTAGTGTGTGAGGTAAGATGTGACGTCATACAATGACATGTGGGGGACTACAGGGACTTGCTAGTGTGTGAGGTAAGATGTGATGTCATACAATAACATGTGGGGGGACTACAGGGACTTGCTAGTGTGTGAGGTAAGATGTGACGTCATACAATGACATGTGGGGGGACTACAGGGACTTGCTAGTGTGTGAGGTAAGATGTGATGTCATACAATAACATGTGGGGGGACTACAGGGACTTGCTAGTGTGTGAGGTAAGATGTGACGTCATACAATGACATGTGGGGGGACTACAGGGACTTGCTAGTGTGTGAGGTAAGATGTGACGTCATACAATGACATGTGGGGGGACTACAGGGACTTGCTAGTGTGTGAGGTAAGATGTGATGTCATACAATAACATGTGGGGGGACTACAGGGACTTGCTAGTGTGTGAGGTAAGATGTGACGTCATACAATGACATGTGGGGGGACTACAGGGACTTGCTAGTGTGTGAGGTAAGATGTGACGTCATACAATAGCATGACATTTTGTTGACGTCATACCATGTTTTTGATATCATTTAGCCTTGATAGAGCAGATTTCGTATGACTGTGAAAAGTACCGTGACACGGCGCGGTACGGTCGCGGTGGCGGTACGGAACCTGGCCTGCTGTAGATACCGAATGAAATCGAGTAGTCGCGGTACGGTCGCGGTCGCGGCGCGGTACAAATCTTTCGCAGCACTTTTCACAGTCATACGAAATCTGCTCTAATTATATCACTGAGTGGTCTTAACAGGTTTACGTGTGCGTTTGTTGTGAGGTGTACTTTATGTCATCAATGACAAAGGCAAATGTCTACCATATCTCTGTCCTCTACATTTCCAGGTGGCAGGACTGGATCCCGTCTACATCCCATTACACATGACCGTCACTGGCTGCCCTCTGAACTTCCAGATGATGAAAGACCAGTCTCCTGTTTTACGGTTTGTTTTCGCAGTACTAACTACTCAGCGATTCAGTACGGCCGACGATTTGGCACTCAGTTGTTGAATATCGTGCCTCATCGCCGCGACGTTGCAGGTGAAATCATCGTACGATAACCACCCGTCACACCGCACGATGTAGCATCTCCGTAGAGATTGCAGCGTGTAACCGGACCATTAGGTGCGTTGTCTAATGCGTTCTCACGGCGCAAACAATCTGGTAAACATCGCAGTGTCAAATCGCCGGCCGTTCACACCGCACGATGTAGCATCTCTGTAGAGATTGCAGCGTGTAACCGGGTCATTAGGTGCGTTTTCTAATGCGTTCTCACGGCGCAAACAATCTGGTAAACATCGCAGTGTCAAATCGCCGGCCGTTCACACCGCACGATGTAGCATCTCTGTAGAGATTGCAGCGTGTAACCGGGTCATTAGGTGCGTTTTCTAATGCGTTCTCACGGCGCAAACAATCTGGTAAACATCGCAGTGTCAAATCGCCGGCCGTTCACACCGCACGATGTAGCATCTCTGTAGAGATTGCAGCGTGTAACCGGGCCATTAGGTGCGTTTTCTAATGCGTTCTCACGGCGCAAACAATCTGGCCGTTCACACCGCACGATTTGATGATCTTAGAATCGCTTCTCAAATCGTGTGAACGCGGCGTCCATACAGGTTTTGCATTCACAATAAGACCATAGTCAGCCACCTCCAAAAAAATCTACAGACAAAGTTTTATTTTTCATTTACCAAACTCAATCGAAAATATCACACTAAATTTTCTACATCAGGGGATAGAAATGGATGCTTTCTCTGACTCGGTATGTTGCTAGGCTGACAAATGGAGGCTGACCGAGGCTCTTTAACGCTGGAATGTCTTCCCGTAGGTTTGGGACACAAGTGTCTGGAGCTCCTCATGTTCAGAGGTCTCTACGAATCAACAATACCAGCCCTGTTGGTAAGCGCACGACAAATTCACCCATTCACCCTTTGTTTACATTTAGGAATGCTATAATTTTCCATAATCATTTTGAAGGAAACCAAATTGCTGAGAAAATAGTCCATCTCTTTGGTTGCCAACTTTAGATTGGTGACCATTCAGATGCTTATTTTTTTGCCATCAGTGCTCCATTGACAATAGTTCCCTTTGTTTACATTTAAGAATGCTAAAATGCCATAATGATTGTTAACGAAACCAAAATAGTCATCTGCCTGACTGCAAAGCTTTAAATTCGTGCCCATGCAGAGTGATGATACTTTTTGGCGTAATAACGCAGGGGCGTAGCCAGGAATTTTGGTTGGGAGGGGGGAGCGGATAGTTAAAACATGGGACGAAAATTTTCAAATTTCCTCCAGCAAATACAGTAAATGTATGGGAAAATCTCCCGAGAAAGGGGGGCCAGGGCCCCCTGTGCCCCCCCCCCTCCCCCCTGGCTACGCCCCTGTAACGTTCGTATGATATTGGTGTGAGAAGCTAAGTTCTCAATCATCAAGTTTAAACAAAGAAATTCATAAACGTGGAGGAGGTTTGTATACGCGGTCTTAATTTGCATAGATTTTTTAGATTTTATTCCTTCTGTTTCTCGACATAAAATGATTCTTTTTTCATCAGGATTTCCAAACACTTCCACTACTTTGTCTAGTTTTTTCAACCCACTTCTCGGTGTTTAAAAAAACCTGTTGAAATACGCTGTCTCGTGTTTGATACATTACATCAACTTTGATGTCTAAATATCTTCGCCGCGAAGTCCGTTAGAAAACTCAGCTTTGCTTTGTTGTTTTTTCAACCCACTTCCGGTGTTTGGAAATTCTGATGAAACTACCTTTTGATATCTAGATATTCGCCTGGATTGGGATACCTTCAATAATAAAGAGGATGACACTCAGTTGCTAGACATGATGGTCTACTATGGCCAGCCCCTACCTATATACGACAGTAAGGGTGTAGAGCAACTTCCACCTCCTCCCGAGTCCGAGTTCCTGTGTGAGGAGACCCCGTTCATACAAGTCAAGCTTCGAGAACACGATGGCATAGCGAGTAGCACGCCTTTCAGAGTGTCCCCAAGTCAACAGGTTAGTCCCTTTCGATCTTGCAACGTGCCTCTCATCTGCAGTGTGCAGAAGCTTTTTTCATACGCCTTCTTTCCTTTTGTTTTGCCTAAAATATCAGCAACGTTTTTGGATGGGGAGGCTATGCTCGAGATGAGACTTGTATATGTAAGCGGGACCTCAACAGTTCTGACCGCTGGAGTAAGAGGAAATATTCCTTCGACGTATTAGAGGACCTTGCCCGACTTACTTAAGGTCTCGGTCAGGGTAAATAATTAAAAATCCATAATATATATTTTTTTCCTGGAATTCCGTTAATAGAGTCCTAAATTATATTTCTAAATCCCCAAATGACGCGTCAATTGTTTTCCTTGGTTTCAATAGCCCATTCGTTTGTATTGCCCGCCACTCATTTGCTGTATTTTAATTAACTTTACACGCTTTTTCTAGCACTTAAATTTTAGGTCAAATTTTCACCTTCGCGAAGCTCCTGACCTCGCACGATTTAAGATATCGGCGTCAAATTTTCTGTGCCGTTAGAAGATGATAACACCTAAAAAACAGTGTGAGGAAATTTGTATTTTTTACTTGAAAAAGTTTTTATGATAAATTTTGCTGCAGCAAATTGAAAAAAATCGACTTTCAACTTTGCGACCTAATATTTTCATAAATATGCAAATATCAAAAATCGCTCACACGGTTTTGCAGATCATTTCTCCAAGATTAAAATCCGACAAAGTCTGAAATTGTGCAACAAATCGCTAATGGTCTGGAGCTTATCAAGTAAACAAGGTAGTTTTTAGAAAAATCTGAACTCCGCTAAAATGAACAACTTCATAAGAAAGAACGGTCTTTTAGCTTTAAAACGATATATAGCTGATTATCATAGCATAAATTGCGACGCGACGATAATTTTTTTTCCGTAAGCATGTCGTTTCCCTGACCGAGACCTTAAATTAATGTAGTCATCAATTATTTAACAACTATCCCCCGAAGGGGAGGTGAAAAAAGATTCAAAACGCGGTATCGCGCGTAGCCTGCTCGCAGGCGTTGGAGCGTAGTTTTAGGTCGAGAAACGCGAGTTTGCTTTCGCTTGGCCGCCATCTTGGATTTGTGACAAAATTTGACAAATCGGGGGAGGGTTCTTAAACCCTTGAGCAGCTTAGCTTATCTGGCATTGAAAGCTAAAAAATTGATACTGATGTACTGCGTTACTTTGTGTTACAGATTATACCAGCAAAGGGTCACGCAACAATGTCGGTAACGTTCAGCCCCTTCACCGAAAGCCCAGAGGGGGAGGAGTGTCGCTCCTACGCTGCTGCGTACATGAGTTTAGATGGGCAGGTGAGTGACAAAACACCCTAATCCTCCTTCCCTTTTATACATGTAATAGGTAGTTTCACCAGTAATCATAGTCTCCAGTAATGATATGATGGGAACCCTGTGTTCGCTTGCGAAACAAGTCGCACCTTTCCTGAGTATAATATTATTTTGCTGGATGCTTTATATCTCGTACTGCGTGTGGTTACTTTCCAAGTCTAGGTGGTTACTCCCCTCACGGTTATCGTGAGCAAATTTTAAGGTATCTCGCTTGCCGCTGAAGGTTTTTCTCTGGGTTCTCCGGTTTTCCTCCCTCCGAGCTTAAATACTGTTTCGACATTCGCTGCGCCCTTGATCGATTCGCAAGCGCCTTGACGTGATTTTTGCGCCTTGACGTGATTTAGATTCGGTCAGGGTTTGCGAGAGAGGCGATGAGCGACCCCATACACCGAATCGAAATATGGCGGCAAATTTAAATTACTATTGTACTTGACTCGCTGACTAGCCTCGTCTACATTTTTGCATGAATGAGAGGCTAGTAAGTCAAGGACAATTATTATTCAAATTTGCTGCCATATTTCGATTCGGTGTATTCTTTTTTTTTATATTTCCGTGATAATTCTTTTATGTGAATGAATGTTCCTCATTTCTTTCTTCCTCGGCCCGTTAGCGCGCGCACGCAAAAGATGTTGAATGCGCGAGCAAAGTGCGTGTTTATGACGTCATAGTGCAGTTAAGAAACACGTCTCAGTGACAGAAGTAGACGATTGTTCGGTTGTTGCGAGGAAAAAAAATGGCTCAAACGTAAAATATTGCTGCCTTTTCAAAGCATAATTCGACAGTACAACTTGCTGGTTTGACCCAAACGACAAACGTTTGATCCAGCATTTGTGAAAAAGATGCTTGTCAACAATCTTTTGAATCATTTTTATTTTATTATCAACAGAACGTGGATATTCCTGGTCGCGTTTCGAGATCTCAAGGACTGGATATGACACGCTTTCGACTCGATATCACTGCTAATATCAGACCCGCTTTGTAAGTAATACACTTCCAACTCTTTTTCGTAAATACTCGTCACCTTTAGGAATTGCCGTTGCCATTGTTCGTTGCCTTTGGGAAAGGTCTTTGCCTTTCATGTTTTTGCACATGTTTGGTCATCTTGAACATTTTGGTAGCATCGAGCGCTTAATAATGGGAAAATTTGTTTTCCGTCTTCCGATGGAGAAGGACCTAATATGAGAGATTCTTACTCTTAGTAATGGGCTATTGATTTTGTTGCTCTTTTGGCGCGAGGAACGCCTTGGTTCAGGTTGCTGATGGGCCACGTACACTCTTGTTGTAATTTTCCAGTTAGCTGTCGAAATGGAGGAGGACAAAGGGACTCATTTCACTGCCAAAGCAAGTGACTTGGTAAGAATTTTTAAATGAAAAGTAGATGTAAGGGAGAATCGTGTTCGATGGCGCATGAATATAGTGTCGCACAACTTTCTTTAGCCTGAATTTCAGCCGTTCTACCGTACCTTACTTTGCGAGAGGAGACGTCTCAGTTCACAACGAGATCTTTATCATCCATCACGCAATAACTGACCAATAATCGGTCAGTAAAATGTGATTGGTTGTTTCCGATATAGCTTTTCTTAGTAACACTTAAAAGTGAATGACTTCATTCGAGCAAAACGGCGTGCCAAAACATCAGGCCAGACACCCACGCGCGACAACTGTGGAAACGTTGTAAAAAAAATCCGATTTCTTGCTTGGTGATGAATTCAGACGTCTCATCTCGCAAATTATATGTTCCTAATTATGTTACCCTAACGATTGATCAGGCATGTACATGGCAAAACGACTGCAATTCAAATTTTTGACTTTTAAAATGAAAATGAAATTTTAACACGTGAAATGTTAGTACGTGAAATGTTTCCAATAATGCTGCCTCTGGAATCCACCTTTGGTCGTCTAGTTGAGGCTTTACAGATGTGAGATATAACTTATCCAAAAGATCATGATTAGGACTGCATTGTCTGAAGTTAACATGAGTGTGGGCTATATATATCTGCGAGTACTGTCAGTTATTCTAGTCACTCCCACTCATTGGTTCTTTCGCGTCCTCAATATACAGGCTAGGTTTCGTTTATTCAGAAACGGGACCTCGACTTATTATCACCTCTGAAAAAAAAACTAACGAATGTATAAATGTTTCTATTCCCACAGATCAAAGGATCCCCCACGATAGTTCACCGTTTTGTTCTTACTAACGCTACGGAGACTGGCCTAGCCTTTAGACCGGATGTGACGTCACCATTCAGCATTCTATCTGCAGAACCTCCAGCTTCCGCTAAATCCGCCAGTCGGTCACGTGACGCGAGTGGAATGCTCACCGTGAAACCCAACAAAAACGTCGAGGTGGGCTAATATTTATCGGGTTCCTGTTTCAAACATTCCCTCGGAAAATTGTTGTTGAGCTGCTTTTTCCTCTCAAATTGTCCGTCGGAGTTGTACCAAATTTTAAGGAATGGTCAATACTTTAGTGCGTATACCCAGTTCTGGAAGCACGCGGATAGTTGAGAGAACACGATGGCAGCGTAATGTCCGGTTTACACTTGCGATTTTTGTTGCATTTGTCGTGGCGATTTTTCTCGCGCGAGTTGCAATTCCAACTCTCTTGTGTAAACGAGATGAAAATCCGGTGCGATTTCTGTGCTCTCTTTTCTTCAAATCGCATCAAGTTGCAAATAGTTTCGAAAATGTTTGAAATCTCCGCGACATCACGAGACAAAAATCGCGGCAGATCGCGCCGAGATACACCTAGTTTACATTAGTGATTTTGAGTTGGCGCGTACGTGCGAGAGAAATCGCCGCGACTCGCGCGACAAGAATTGCAGCAAAACTTGCAAGTGGGAAGCTCTGGTGACAGCCATTTGAGAGCCTTTGCTCATTGGTTGATTTTGAACGTTGGGGTATGCGCAGAAAGTAAAAGGCCTAATTCATAGGTCGATCTTTTGCCGCGTCAATTCTAATTGGGATTAAGGTCGACTTGAATTTAATAGAAATCGCCTCCCATTCAGACGTCGATCGTAATCTGCCGATCTCAATAGATATAATTGAGCCTACAAGCAGTCGATCTGCGGCGACCGCACAGATAAACATTGGGTGAGCAATTAGAATTGACGCATGAAGAAGAGCGGTGTTTGAATCAACGCCGATCTTTAGTCGTTTCGAGCGACACAAGCGGTCGTTTTCATCTTGGATTCGCTCTTAATTCAGTGGCTGATTCATACGTCGATCTCCTCATGCGCTTATTACAAATAATTAGAATTGACGCGGCAAAAGATCGACGTATGAATTAGGCCTAAGTTCAACATGCGTCAGTGGCTGTCACAGAGCCCGAGCCGGGGAGCTCTTGATACGATAATGCTGTTGGCATATAGGCGCTCTTATTTCTAGAGGGCAGTTTTTAACTCGTGAATATGCGAATCATAGAAACGATTATTGTGATGAGAAGAAGTGTCACTCGCTGACTCCAATTTCGTAAGCTCTACCAAGAGCTATAGGATAGTCTGTTCTTCACCCATTTTAAACGTGTGACCATTAATCTTGGCAATTGTTTAAGACAGGTTATTTTACAACTTCGAGCAACGTTTGGCCAAAAATAGTGTTACTCAATGATTTCTATCCTAATTTTTAGATTTGTGGTCCACATTTCGAAATATCACAGAAGACAGAGGACTGGGGTTCGCGCCGCCACAGAAATAATCGGTAAAAAATGGAAAATTCTATCGAATCTAGATAATACACGAACTCTACCATGAACACCTTTCAAGTGAGAATAAATTCAAAGCAACAACTTTTTTTATTTCGAGTAACAAGATTTGTTGCCGCTTTCTGGCAAAATTGCTTGAAGTTCTGATAATTTTTGGTCGCTATTTCTAGTGCTGTTTTGGATTTAATTAAACAATAAATTAGTATATATAATAGGACTCCATGCTGTCCAATTAAGAAAAAAATGGATGATTCAGAGGAATCCAAAACTGGACGAGGCCGCAGGCCGAGTCCAATTTGGAGTTCCGAGGAATCATCTATTTTTTCTTAATTGGACAAGCATGTAGTCCTGTTATTTATTAATTATATAACATCCATGTTCAAAACTGTCCAATTTTAGGTGCGAACTGTCCAATTAGAGCGCGCGCAATCCAATTTAAAATAATTGGACGATTCAAGAAAAATCGATCTGCCGGCACAATGGGATTTCGAGCTGGCTATATAATTACCGGTGTAACTGATGTATTGCCTCGTAAGAAAGATGTGATGTTAGCCTGCTTGCAGGCGGTTGCTGGGTGGTTTTATCTCGGAAAACCATCCCGGGACCGCGCGCCTCTCAAAATCCAAGATGGCGCCCGTTCAGCGAACAGACCGGGTTCTCCACCCTGCAACCTGCTGCAATGTGGCTAGTGTAAAATGTGTTTTGATGTTCTGCCGTTGTTGTTTACGCTCAGGTTCGAGTTGGTTTCCAGCTCACCCAGGATCTGCTCGCACGCGTCAATCAAATGGCGAAAGATGAGGAAGGTTCCGATGGCGGGATGTTGACCTCCCAGGAAGACGGTGTCAGAAAGCTCATTTTCAAACGAGACATGATTTTCCTTTTCTCAAACGGATCATCTCAGGTATGATCAAAAAAAAAAATGGGAATTTGAAAGTGTGACTTGAAAAGCCGATTTTCCCGTGCATGGGGTTGAGATCTCAGGAATATGAGATTGGAAAAAGCCCTGTAAAGTAAAATCACATAAACGTGGGTACAATTCGGGATATTTAACCATTATCCTGCGAGATTGCGCAGAATATCGTCTGATACTTAGCCGACGAGGGACGAAGTCCCGAGTTGGCTAAAATCAGACGATATTCTGCAAAATCGAGCTGGATAATGGTTTTATTATTCAGCACATCGATAGCACAAAACTCCCGAAAAAAATAACTTTTGTGTATTATTTACGAGCTCAAAACATCATATTTTCCTCAGAGACGGATATCGCAGGATAGCTGTCATGTACAGAAGACAGCTATTGGCGTTCCAATTACCATATTTGGGCAGTGCATCGATGTGCTGAATAATACTTGGTACTATTTGATCCCTTTCAAAACCATAAATAACGAATTGCACGGTCTTATCTCAACAAATATATTGACGCGACACAAAACCAACAGTTCAATGGCTTCTCATCTCTACAAAAAATTTAAATGCCGCAATTTTGACCCTCGATCTTGAAAATTACCCACAAGACCCTATGTATGAGGTTATTATGGGATACTAATTATGCCCGTGTATTTCTCCCCAGGTTGTACCGCTGACTGCGTCAGTAGACGTACCGACCTTGCGTCTGTCCAAGGACGTCCTTGATTTCGGGGTGTGCCTGGTGGGACAGGAAAAGGAGTTGGATCTCCTTATACACAACCCCTCGGAGTCGGATTCTACTTGGATGGCGGAGTACGGTACGAGAATCGCAAATAAATCTCGTCATTCTAAACTCAGTTACAATTTTTCATTTTTTTGCATTTGAACACTTTCTGGTTTGATTGTGGACGATGACCTTCAGCTGGGTTTCGATAAAGTCGTATTCTTGCTCCCTCCCACTCCCACTTCCGTTCCCATTCCCTTCCTGCCCATTTCTTCCCTTCCCTCCCCTTTGATTTCCATCCACCCTGGATGTGCGAGGGGAGGAGATTTTTTCCTGCCCTAGCATTTGAATTTGAAGACAAACTGGGCATCTGTTTGGAGGCAAATTAACCCTTCCTGTTATACAAATAGGGGACATCTTGTATTTTCGTGCATTCTGTGTTTTACAGATATCCGTTACCCCGCTGTCAGCCGAGAGGTGTTCACGATCAAGCCCACCGAAGGATTTCTAGAAGGATATGTTAATCACGTGTCTAAGAACAGGACTTTGCTAAAGGTCACATTCACGGCACGGTACGTCTATATATCTAAACTAGAACGTGTCTTAGAACAAGACCTTGCTCAAGGTCACATTCACGGCATGGTACGTCTGTATATCTAAACTAGAACGTGTCTAAGAACAAGACCTTGCTCAAGGTCACATTCACGGCACGGTACGTCTGTATGTCTTATATACACCTATTTCAATTAACGTTGCTCTACAAAACGTAAAACCATGAACCATGCATCATGCATCATAATGAAGACACTATTTCTTGTATTTTCCTCGAGTTTGGCAAACTAAACTAAAACAAACCAATGGCACTTTGTTTACTACTTTGAGACACAATTTGGCATGAACTGCTTTGTTTTAGGCGGGAATTACCATTATCTTTTAAGCCGTTCGTCGACCTTTCATGTACTATATATTTTTTTCTCAGTTCAACTGGTTGACAGGTTCGTTTTCAGGATCCAGCTTAGCAAAATACCTCGTTCGCGGATTTTCATATTTTAGTCTAGGTATGTCTTACGCTTATATTTGTGTATCTTCTCCAGACATAATGTCGACTATGAATGCGTGCTGCTGTTCCGGGGCAGATTACAAGAGGAGGTGCAGTCACTCACGCTCCGAGGGAGAGGCTCTTACGATGGGCGTCACGAGTCACTTGTCAACGTCATCACCGAGTTCTGATTGGCTGGTCATAAGTATTGGTTCATTCTGATTGGCTTAAGTATCGGTTCATTCTGATTGGCTTAAGTATTGGTTCATTCTCATTGGCTTAAGTATTGGTTCATTCTGATTGGCTTAAGTATTGGCTCATTCTGATTGGCTTAAGTATTGGTTCATTCTGATTGGCTGGTCATTGACTATTATACACATTGACATTGGACTATCATGGATGGTTAAATTTGACAACCTTTTCGCACTGCATAGGTGACGAAACCTGCTAGCCTGCTAGCAGAGGTTTCTTTCTGTTAGTCTTTTATTAGCTAGCAAAGTTGTTCGCGTGTCTCGTATTGGCTGATTGCATTTTTAAACCGTACCGAGGGGTTGAGGACCTACAGAAAATTTTCCAGGGGAGGGTGTATTAGACTCTGGTAATTGCTAGGGGAGGGATAAAAAAGAGACTTACCAGGGACATTTTATCCCAAAATAGATTTTCAAGGGTGGTGGTCTTTTTAAGGGAGGTCCTCGATCCCTCGTGCGGTTTAAAAAATGCAATCAGCCATTTTGTGTTGTTGTTTTGACAAATACCAGACACGCGAACATCTTTACTCGCTAATAAAAGACTGTCAGAAAGAATCCTCTGCTGGCAGCGTAACAAAACCGTGTTTGAATTTTATCTTAACGAAGGTGATACAATTTTGTAATTCAATGTTAAGCCTAGTTTCCATATAGTCTTATCTGTCGTATCAGTCAGCCGTGAAACAAAAGAATGATTGAAGTTTCCATTGTTTCACGGTGGACTGATGCGACAGATACGACTATATGGAAACCAGGCCTTAGGTGCTGTTGCACGAATTCGTGTTTTGTAAAATATTAATGTACATAGTGTTGTGTATATATAACAGGTTGTTGTGCAAATAAAATATTGTATAACTACTACATCTATTACACTTTATTGACTGATATGTATTCCAACTCTATATGGTACGTAAGTACCTTTTTCTGAATCTAAAAAATGTCCTACCAGGCCAATCAGACCCCAGCTTGTGATGCTCCTGTCAGCACCAGTGGTGTGTCAGCTCACTACACTCAGTACTGAGACTCTAAGCTCCAGACTGCTCATCAGACAGTACCTCCTCAGCTCTCAAGGCTGCAACTCCAGTGCAACAGGGTCTTACCTTCACACATACCAGGCCTCTCACATGATTGATGTTGTCATGGTGATAGATACAAATACATGCAGTACATGTTAATTAGACCGTCTGATAACATTCTGTTATTAAGGGAGCATGCCAACAAATCACTCCATATCCTTCCAACCCCACGTGGGATTATTCAACTTTTGAAACAGACACCCTAACTTCCCCCACAATTAGGGCTGGAATGTCCATGACTCTGCTTTCATGAAAGCCAATCTGCACACTTCAAGCATATTTAATTTACATTATTAAGAGTACATTAATTGTTAATGGCTTTTATTTGCACAATATTTGGGGTGGCAAATGGTAAATGTGAGATTTTCCCAGACAGCGAGATCGAGCCTAAAAAATGATGATCAAAACAATCAAATATTGCTTCCTCGTACATTCTCTGTATTTTTCGTTTATTTGTGAGACCGCTCTCTAACAATTCGAGAATTGTTAGGACTTTCACAAGATTTCAAATTTCTAAACAACCATTTGCCACCCCTAATATTAGCAAGAA
This sequence comes from Scolanthus callimorphus, assembly GCA_033964015.1. Taxonomy (NCBI): domain Eukaryota; kingdom Metazoa; phylum Cnidaria; class Anthozoa; order Actiniaria; family Edwardsiidae; genus Scolanthus; species Scolanthus callimorphus. Next base: position 7,185,335 of record CM066914.1, read on the forward strand.
AATTATCTGCAAAACAAAATGTAGACAACATTTATTACAATAGGTTATTACTAACAGTGTTTTTACTGCAGTGAAAAATTTGTCGTTGAAATGGGTTCACGGTGAAATTTTGAGTCAAACAAGTTTATGACAAATATATGATTCCAGAAAATATTCATACCCCTTTGACATAAGGGGTTCATGACTATAACCCTCCCTCTGCAATTCAGAGTATTATTTCTGATGGAACTTGAGTCTTATTTAGAAACTTGAGAAGTTGACCCTGACAAAATTTTTAGAGCAATTCCAATATCAGAATATGAATATTTCGTGGAATCATACAATTCACTTTGCTGCAATTTTAATGTGTTTTATGCAGAGATGCCAACCTCCAACCTTCACAATGTGGGAGATTGGGTGTCTTTGAAATCACTTTAAAAGCTACATAATTTCTATCAAAAGTGGGAGATTTGGATCACTTGAGGAGGCAGAGTTGAGCCTCAGAAGTGGGAATCTCCTACCAAAAGTGGGAGAGTTCGCTTCTCTGCTAATGAGTTATCTAATTATTATTAACTTAAAGAGTTAATGAAAATTTGTGTGCTGATTGAAATTTAAATAACAATAGATACTGAGATGAGATTACAACACTGGAAGTGCATTTTAATCTTAAAAAATGAAGAAATTAATAGTCTCAAAAGAAAAGTACTAATTATTTACTTTATTTAGCTTTAAAATTATTTTGGTCCATCTCAAATCGACCAATTTTACCAATATTGTGAAAATCATTGTTATCATTAGCTAGTAAATCTGAGAGCTTCTGGTGCAGTAGTTGACAATTACAGCAGTCAGGTATAATGGTAAAATTTACAAAGGCTGATAATCAGTTGGTATAATAAATTATTTTATGATAAAATCTATGAAAAATTAATGATAATGAGGATTATAAAATATATTATCTTTCTATTTATTTTCATTTCTTTTTAATACAGATTTTAACCATGGAGTCCTGTTTGAACAGTTAGCCTTTTTAAATCATTAAAATGATTATACATTATTGGTGTTTTTAGTTTATACCTACTAGTGTGCAAAATTTTGATAAATTACAAACCCACCCATAAATTAACCACTTTTTAGTAGCAGAGCTTCTCATCCGAGCCCGCCAAGGACTTAGATCATATTAGGATGCCTTACAATTGTTTCAAAAGTATTTGAATAATTTTTATTGCCCACCGTCCATACGAATATGTTTGATTTGCTGGCATGCTACCTTAATCTGAATGTGATCAGTCATGTACCACATGTATTTGTACCTACCATCATGACAACACCAATCATGTGAGACACCTGGTATGTGTGAATGGCATCACCCTGTTGCACTAGAGCTGTGGCCTTGGGAGCTGAGGAGATACTGCCTGGTTTGCAGGTAGGAGCTTGAACCCTCAGTACAGAGTGTAGCAAGTTGACACACCTACCGGTTTTGACATCTGGAGCACCATTTTCTGCTGGAGTCTTCAGGGCCTTGTGGGACTTTTTTTTCTTTACAATACATGATGCAGAAAAGAATTACATGCATGTTACCTAAAACAACATAAAGAATTGTGTGATTCCAGAAAATCATTCTTACCCTCCCCATGAAATTCCATGCCATTGAGATGAGGCATCAATTTTCCCATGCAATCACCTGTATTTTTCACTGGAAATTCGAGAGGGGATGAAATTCCACCCCCCCCCCCCCCCCCCCCCCCCTCCCATGGGAAGAGCCAAGTATATTTTCTGGAATCACATATGAATGTTGCACAACAGCAGATGAGCCAGCATCCTGTCAAATGAAGTACTGAATTGTGTTTTGGATTTTTATAGTGGTTCATTTTGCATGAAAGATTGTTGTTTGTGGTGGAGTAAATCACTTGATAAATTCCTTATCTTATCCTTGAGAACTACAGTAAACCAAAATAAAAAAGGCAATATTTAAAGTAGCCAACACACCCTACCCATAGTGCACTGCTTTACTGACGTATATTTTTAGACCACTTGAGACTTGAGAAAAAAGCATATTACTTTTGCCAGCCTGCCACATTCTGCCTAACAAGCATGAAGATGAAAAATACAAAGCAATGCATTGTGGGTAGGGTGCATAGACCCTTTGAGTATGGCAGCAAAAAAGCAACAAGAAAATTTAGTTAGTTGATAGAACCTGATTATTACCAGTAGTTTGAGACCACAGAGAATTTAATTGCCAAGTGAATGAAACACACCACAATCATTCAGGCAAAATGAACTAGATGTACCACTCCAACAGTAAAATCATGTAATGGGTGCCAAACTAATTTTAAAAGTTGTCAACTTCACCCACACTTGCTCTCAAACCCTAAATGGACTCTTTTATGTTGAGGAAAGGGACTACTCCCATTCTCCCCCTAAGAATATAATGTGCATTGTCAGGAAAAATTACTTCCAACTCTAAGGCTTAACAAACATGGTGTGGTCCATTGCAAATTTACCCCTAAGAGATAGGAACTAAGGTTTGATAGAAGGCTAGCAAGAGACACCCCTAAAGGACATACAGCACTTGAGTGAATTTTTACACCCTAAGGGATAGGACAATCATCTCCATATAATTTTAGGGGGAGCTCCCCCTGGCCCTGGCATTTCTTAAGTATGACAAGATGTCTGGCTCATCCATTCTGAGGCACAAAACAAAGTTGAAAAAATGAAAGGCTCTAGCTATAGCGTTTTAGACAGGAGATATAACTCTGAGACTCTTGCAAGCCTGAGACAGATTGCCTTAGTTTTAGTTTATACTAGTATTTTGGAAGTTGTGCAAAGTCTGATCAAATATTGCTGAACAAAACGTAATGTATTGTTTTATATGGAAAAGAGCAAGCTAGAGCCTTGAAGCTAGAGCCTTTTCAAATGTGTAATTCTAGTAAAGATCCACACCCCAAAACATGGAGGGAATTGGAAATTCCAGGGGGGTCAATACACATTTTCCATACAATCGTCGTCTTTTCACTGAAAATTCCATGGGGTGGAGGGTGTCCTAAATAAAATTCCCTCCACTGTTGGGGTATGGATCACAATATTGCACAATGAAAAATTATTTAGTTACTGGTCTGACTGATGACCTTAAAGGGGCTGAACTGCACTGTGGTCTGGCTGATTGTGTGAAGCGTTCAGTGTGTTCTAGCTCATGGTGTGAAGGGCACACTGGTCTGGTTCATGATCTGAAGGGCTCACAGTGGTCTTGCTGATGGTCTGAAGGGTACACATGCACTGTGGTCTAGCTGATCGTGGAAAGGTACTCACTGTGTACTGGCTGATGGTCTGAAGGGTACACATGCACTGTGGTCTAGCTGATCGTGGAAAGGTACTCACTGTGTACTGGCTGATGGTCTGAAAGGTACACATGCACTTAGGTCTAGCTGATGGTGGAAAGGTACTCACTGTGTACTGGCTGATGGTCTGAAGGGTACACATGCACTGTGGTCTAGGTGATCATGGAAAGGTACTCACTGTGTACTGGCTGATGGTCTGAAGGGTACACATGCACTTAGGTCTAGCTGATGGTGGAAAGGTACTCACTGTGTACTGGCTGATGGTCTGAAGGGCTCAGGTGGTCTGTGGCAAAACCTGCAAAATGAATTTAGCTGTTGTGGCTTTTATATACTGTTCTCAGAACAAACTATAGGGTTTGAAAACAATTGAAAAAGAAAATTGTTCTAGCATTTGCATGAGACCCCTTAAAAGATATAATGTTTTGAAATCCTGATACCCCTAAGGGATAGCGCATGAGAGCATTTTACACCCTAAGGGATAGGAAGGCTCACTCTGGCCTGGCTGATTGTATGAAGGGCTCACTTTAGCTCACTTTGGACTGGCTCATAGGGTGTGTGGTCTGGTGGAGTGCTGAGCATGGTTTGGCTGATGGTGTGAAGGGCTCTGGTGGATGTGGTCTGATGGATGGCTTAATGAGCTCTCTGTGGTCTGGCTGGTGGTACAAAGGGCACACTTTGGACTGGCCGACAGTCTGAAGGGCTCACAGTGGTGTGGCTGACAGTCTGAAGGGCTCACTGTGTTCATGGTCTGAAGGGCTCACTGGTCTTGCTGATGGTGTGAGCGGCTGAGTGTAGTCTGGCAGATGGTATGAAGGGCAAGCTGTGGTCTGGCACATGGTATGAAGGGCTCCCTTGGTCTGAAGGGCGCACCCCAATTTTCTGTAAAGATTGAAATTACATGATTAGAGCATGTTGAATCAGGGACGTCCCTGCTTGAATAGACCATTCCTGTAATAAGCATGCACACACTCTTTGGTCTGCATTTTTATAGATAACTGTACAGCACCTTTTAGAAAGCATTATATTCTTACCAGCAACAAATATGCTGTTCTTGTTAGCCTAATCACACAGGTAGATAGCATTTCAGAATTTTTTGCTTAGAGCATCTATACCAGATGATAATATTTTAATATGTCTCAATCAGACACTGTATTTCAAAAAGAAAATACCAAACTGCTATAAAACAAAAGATTCTCATTAAAATACGCTTTCGAGCTGGGCTCCGCCTCCCTGATATATTTAGCTAGAAAATGTAGCATTACGTTGTACAGAAAAAAAGAAACAACTGTTAGCATACTAAACCGGTAGAGCGGGCTTTAGGGGCCGACCATTTAACTCTTGAGGGGGGGGGGTGGGCTTTTTTGAAAAAAAATTTCCTGCACGGCCCGAAGGGCCGAAAAAAATTTCCTGCACAGCAAAATGGTGACTAAAACCCTCTTTTCTTATTGGAAAAAAGATTCTCACCGCATAACAGAGGTATAAAAAAAAATCTTGCACTGACAAAAAAGCCCACCCCCCCCCCCTCAAAAGTTAAATGGTCGGCCCCTTACATGTAGCGAATGATACACAAATACTGTGCTACATGACCAAAAGCTTGTCCATTAAAACCGATACGCAAATTTACGTTCAGCTTTAACTATCTAGTGGCTACAATTTAAGGACAAAAAGCAGCATTTGGGTGGCTAATATTAGGACACATACTTGCCTTAATTACTTCCCAAACTTTGTAGGGAGATAACAGTGTTTCAAGCTGTAACGGCGAGCTGTAGTTTGTCTTCTTCTCAGCTCAAAGAATCGAGCACATGGCGGCCATTTTCTCTCGCGAACAAGTGAATAATTTGCATTTTAAATTTCGCGCTATTAGTTCCAGTCTTGCGCGACTTCAAACTGTTCAAAGGGTAGTCGGTAGTCGGCTAAAGGCTGGTTTCCATATAGTCTTATCTGTCGCATCAGTCGACCGTGAAACAATGGAAATTGGAATTATTCTTTTGTTTCACGGTTGACTGATACGACAGATACGACTATATGTAAACTATGCTTAAAATTTGCGGTCATCGAGGTCTAGCACTGAAAAGTGTGTATACAGAGCCAGTGTGCTGCCAGTGCACACGCAGTGACTAATAATATAAAATAATTTGCCTGTCCACACAAATGAAATTTCAGCATTTAGTTGACTATGAGGAAAAATTTTAAAAAATAAGACCATACTTCCAGACAAAGAGCTGAAGCGTCGTATGGCGACCGTACGGTTCTTACGCCCACGCCAGAGATTTCGGCCCTGACAGTCGCTATCCTGGTGTTGAATTGCTCAGTAGCTAGATACCTACGGGTGAGAGAACGCCCGGCCACCAGACCATATAAGGACGCCCCTTGTACCGTTAGTGAACAATCAACTAATTATTATCCATCCCCAACGTATTTATAGGTCTGAAGAGTGTGTTAGAGATCCATGCGGGACACGTTGTCTGTGTTGGTTTTCTTTTTAACTACTAGTAGCTTATCTCACGATTTAATGCAGAAATATTTTTTCACAGTTGCCGTTTGCATGTTTTTTTTTTTTACTCATAATACAAAACTAGGCATTAATGGTAATCTTTTCATGGAAAATAAAATCAGAAGAGATGACGTGTGTGCGCATGCGCTAACGGACAATTTATTCCGTGTCATTTTCCCGTGAAAGATCATCAGTGTCATACCGATTGAATCTCAGTATAATCTCTGGTAATTTGAAGCTCGGGAAGGCGTTGAGAGTCCAAAGCACTCGCTATTTCTCAGAACAAACTTTTAATTTAATAACCTGACTGGGATTAATTTGTAAAAATGTCGGTAGCCGGTAAACATTTTTTGTCGTTAGTCGGTAACTTTTAAGCCCATTTGTCGTTAGTCAGTTACTACCCCATGATTCTGCTATAACAGTTTAGGATATATTATATAGTTGCCTGACATTTTTTAACCGTGTTTAGTTTAATAAAGATGATGACATTGACCCTGGAATTTCCACGGGGGGTTTTCCTGGAATTTCTACAGGGTATTCACCATTCACTTTGGCCTTTGCAACTTTAAAATTTTCACAGGTGCCGCAAGAGAATATGGAATTAATTCCACCGGAGATGATTCAAAACAAATTTCCGGCCACAGGGGGTGCACAGGAGCCTGGAATTTCCACAGGGATAGAGCATTTTTTGAAATTTGGAGTTCCTCGATGGGTGCAGGGAGAGGAAAGGGGTGTACTGCTATTTGTTGGAAGCCCAATCCGCTTTTAGGGACTGGTTACGTTGACGGATACACCACGGTAAAACGCATTTGCCATGCGCTAATTAGATTCACTTGTGTAATGAAAACAAATAATCTACATGACAAAAATATATCGTGCTGTCTTGGAAATTTGGAAAACTCCAGACACAATTGCAGAGCAGCTAGAATATGATCATATCTTTCTCTGAACTTTTGCACCTCGCACTTAAAGGCTTGCACCCGAGGCGAAAATTATAGTTTAAAGTCAAAATTTCTCGTTCGCTCTTGTTCATGTAGATGTCTCCATTTCAGAGGTCAGTGAATCTTTAGCGCATGCGAACTGCGTTTTGTCGCGGTGTCGTTGACGGCCATGTTTTTTGCTTGGTAGGTGTTCTTTCACGTGTACCAAGACGTACCTGCGGAGGAAAGTTGCTCCTTGTTCTTCTGTGGTGAATTTCGCCAGAATGAAGCTGACTCTATTCGGAGTAACATTCCTCCTTTATGACTAAACAAAGGTGACGCAATGTTGTATATTCGATATATATTGGTTTTATTACATTCTTCGGTGATAGGTGCCGTTGCACACGTGTATTTGAATTCGTGATGTTTTGTAAAATAATAATGTACATAGTGTATATATACAACTGGTCGTTGTACAAGTAATATGTCATATAAGACCTTGTTATGAGCCGGATTTTGCGACGATAAGCAACAAATAGCCGGTTCACAAGCAATACATCATAGGCGGCGGACCGGGGGGGCAGGGGGTGCTCCACTTTTTGAACTGGGGGGGGGGGGAGCTTTTGAAGCTAGATATATTTTTTGTATTCACACTTAAAGAAGAAAAGGAACAGAAGAACAGAAGCGAGTCCTTTTTGTTTCTGTTGGTTTTGACATTAGGCTCAGAGAACGTAGGGGTTGATTACATTGTGAGATATTTTCATGTATATGAGGTAAAAACATGAAAACAAAAACGAAATTACGTGTCCACTTCATTTTTTGCCTCTTCGGCACCCCCACTTTTAAGGGTGCTCCGCCGCCCCTGTACATTATCTTTCATCATACTCTTTCATGACTGTAGTGAAAACATCCCAGTCATCATCAGAAATGTGCTCTTTTGTTCTTATTTTTAGGTGTAAAGTTTAAGCCCAATCTTGATCAGTTATACTATCTGCGGGAGAGCTTAAAATAATTATACATTCATATTATAGCTTCCTGATAAACAGATTGATTGATTTATCTGTAAGGGTTTGCGGTTTTTTGCTGCTTGGCGCCACTGGGATTGCCGGAAGCCTTTCTTTGTCTAGATCTAAAGAGCGCGCGCGTGTAACACAGGAAGCCCAAGAGTAAGTGTTCTTCTCTGGTTTGCATTATATTTTCCCCAATCCGGTACTCCCAGTCTAGGCCGCTGCAGGCTGCAGGTGTACCAGCTCTGAACTCAAACTTTTCTCGGAATCACCCGTTTCTGGTATTCTTAATTTCTATGCAGGCTTCTCGGTTTCTTGGAAACCTCATGTTTCTTCTGCGGGCTCCTTTATCGTCAAGCTCTTCAGCTTCCGCTCCACTGTCGTAGGTCTGTGCGACAATAACTTTGCTTTCCATAGGTTCGCGGCGCCTGTTGCTGCCTCCGTAGGAGTAATGGCCCTCTCAGTCGAGCCCGGCCTCATGGCGCTGATCACGCCAGCCTTGACGCGGTTCCGATAGCTGTCCATGACAGGAGCGGATGCAATCCTCTTGGCGAAGTCTGCGCGGGTTCGGCTGCGGCGCGTGGAAGGGAGGCTTTGTGTTGTATATGGTCGTCGGCGTCCTTGGAAGAAAAAGAAAGACAAATAATCATGTTCCTCCTTTATATACTATTCCCATTAATATTAATAGCACGTGCCGATGAAGGTTGGGCACTACTTTGTATCAAATGATATTTTCCTAAAGGGATTTTGAAAAGGTAACAGACCAGCCTAGTCTCCGGCGTTCTGTGTGGGCCCCCTGTGGTGGGTAGGAGATCGTGTGACATCTCCGAGCACAGGGAGTCCACTCAAGACAAGGCTGCTTACGGAAAATAAGTGGCAAGATAATAAAATGGCATGCATTTGACAGTGTTTCATACGCTTGCAAATTTGACAATATAGAGAAGAATCAAGTAGAAGAGAAATTTGACGGAAAATGGAAGCTTCGCCCTAATTGGTTCATATTCTGCACGTGATTCTCCACCAGGTGCATGCGCAGAGAGTTCTTTCTCCCAACGGCTATGAATCTGCTGTTAGCAGAGCCTCGTCGCAAGGTGACGATCAGGGGAGGTTTGGGTACGAGAATGCGGGTGGCACAGACAGTTTTTTGATCAATCTACACAACTTGTTATGTTAGACTTTTTAGCGTTGATTAGTGCGTGTTAAAGTGTTAGGAAATTCATAGTTACAGGGTCTAACAGGTTTTCAAGTGTTTCTGAAGAACCTCGCGAGTTTGATCTGAAGCTTGGCAAGCTGTACCAGTAAAAGCATTAACATACATGAGGTTAGTTAGGAATTAGTATATTAATTATCATTCACTAATACTTATGAGTTAGTCATTGGTTAAAGTATTCATTTACAGTAAGTGTATACTTTTTGTATTTTTCTATTGGATTTAAACTATTGTGTAACCATAGTATTTTCTTTTGCGGCTCACTGGAAGAGCATTGAATGTGATACCGTAAATGTTATATTGTTATTAATAAAGCAAATGATGATGATGTTTTAAGAACTTACGTTCGCCAGGAGGGTGTTTCTTTGGCACAGGCGGACCTCCATTAATCTCAAGGCTGAAGAGAAAAACGTTGGTCAGTCTGATGGCATTGACGTCATACTGCATTGAGCTTTCGACATCAGTCAAATTATCACCCTTGCTCCAAAAAACTTTGTCTGAGATTGGTGGTCTGACTGTGTTCTTTCATTGGGATATGATTTTTTAAACTATATTGACGCTACTGATGACGTCATAGATGTGACGACATTGCTGACTCGCATTGCGTCGTCCATGTTTGATTGTTTTTTTTTTACTGAAATCCTGTTCATACTAGTCTGATAACGTCGTGCCTGATGGCTATATTTTTCACCCTTTTCACTTTTCCAGCTATTAGCGCGCGCGCTCTTCTTTATCCAGAAATGCCCAAGCCGCGTCCCACAACTACCAGAATGCAGCGCGCGGTTTTTTAACAGTTTGTTCGACAAATGTCCCACATCTACCGACATGCAGCGCGCGCGTGCGTTATAGCTTGAATCGTCCATTTTCCTAAAATTTTGGTTGACTCCGGTTGCGCATTAGCCTACGTGTTTTGCAGGTGTTTTTCTAAATTTATCACCGGCTACACACGGGCTCAGTGAATTCAGAAGAGGTTGAATTCGGGAGCACGGATCGGAAGTGCTTGAAAACATTTCGAGAGGTTAACCTAAAATGGAACTCACTGCTCAAACAGCCGTTCATAGGGTTGTCATCACCTGTTGTCTTCCCTTACTGAAATAACATTATTACATGGCCACCCTTTTAGTTGTTTCCTTTTTTCCTCATGAAGAACTTTGACCAACCTTTCAGATGGAAGACCCACAATCTTCGTCTGATTCCAGTCATCCACGAACTCCATTGCAACTTTCCCACTACCGAGGTTGGCAAGAAGAGCGTCGAACAATCCCGGAGTGTTCCTGCAGGCTACCAGCATTAGTCGAGCCGCCGTCCGGTCAAACGACAAGTACCCAAGTGCTACGGCAGCGCTACTACGGACCTCTTCGTTCTCACTGAACAGGTTCTTGAGTAGTGCATCTACAGCTCCTGTGTGAAGAAGAGAATGGGAGAAAATATTTGATGTGGAGTGCCCCAGGATCGGAGCTTGGACCATTGAGCAGTTGTCCTCTCACTGGGGGAGACACACTTGTGGTGGAGTGCGAACTAGAAGTCGAGCAGGCGGGGTGAATAATATGGATATTACAAGGGACTGAGAAACAATGTTTGATAGAGCGTTATCTATCCTGTGCTACCTCCATGCTTGGTTTGGTAACCAGACGACCGCGCAGCCAGCTCCCCTGTAGTGCCGCTCATAAGCGCCCGACTCAAATTCCCAAACCCGGATCACCTCAGTGTTAGGACTTGGCCCAGCAATGATTCACGCATTTGCCCCCTGCCTGCTCCGATAAAAGCATCTGGAATATTTTGGTATAACCTAGACTTGCTGTGCGACAAGTGAGGGATAATAATACAAACGATTTGTGTGGAGTCCCTCAGGGTTAAGACTTGACCCATTCACATTTCCCCACTCACTCACTCACTCACTCACCGGCGGTGATCAGAGCAGCTGGTATACCAGCTCGTGTGTGACCTAGACTAGCGGCCAGGCTGGCGGCTAGAATCTTAGTGGGGTCTTCATCAGAGTTTAGTAAAGACACGAGCAACTCTACTCCTCTTGCAGTTAGCGTCACTTGGTCACAGTCGACTGCAAGAAGAACAGGGGTAAAAAGATAGTGTTTATTTGTCATTTGCGCAAGAAATGTTATCGCTAAATTTATTCGGCATTGTAGAAGAGACCCAGTTGTTTTCACTAAATCTAATTTATACCCTGTGATATCTGTCATCTGAGCGAAATTTGATGTGTGTGCTATCAATGTGCTGAATTATAAAACCATTATCCTGCTCGATTTTGCGGAAGAATATCGTCTCGGAACTGCGTCCTTCTCAGCTAAGAAGATATTCTCCGCAATCTCGGATAATGGATAACTAGCCTGACCCAGGCCTTGTGACGTACATACCCATAACACGCGCTAGTACAATGATGTGAAACGCGGCCTGGGCTTGGTAAAGCTGCTTTGGAGACAACAAAAACTCCTCGAACGAACTCAACTTGATTCCGCCGGCATTTTTAACGGCATATTGCTGTGAGGTGTTGTTGTACGCGAATATGGACAAAGCCAAGCCTGCTTTCAATCGCACCTCCTCGTCTCTGTCTCTCAGCAAGTGAAGAATGTCTGTTACGCGGAATCTCGTTTGTTCTGTTAACATCTTCTGCGTCTGACTGTTGTTCAACACGACTTTGCCGATAGTAATAGCAGTTTCCACCTATGGAAAACAAGTTAAGAAATGGGTACATAGAATACTGTACTTTTTAACCTTTGGCATCCAAAACGCGAGCCACAATACGAATGCCGAAGACTCAAATAGTTTGATGTATCACAGTAAGTGAAATATAATTACTTTTGTTCAAATTTCCTCTGTCCTTCAGAGATCATCAAGTCATAGAAAATGAATTGCTCATTTCTTTCCGGTTTCCGCACAATTGATAAATTCTAATGTTTTGTGACGAAACAAAAAGATTAATGACGTCTTCATTGGCGCGCGCATTCGAAAAAACTGAATCGAAATCAATGTCGAAATCAATCGAAATTGCCCATTCTCGAACCCAGAGCTCCTCGGCTCGTCACCTTGCGGGAGAAGCCACCTCGTCCCCAGGGTCTTCTCGGTCGTTTTTCAAAATGGCGGTTGACTCGGGAGAAGACCCTGGGGGAGGCTGAGTCACATGACCGTTTCGAAACAAAGGACAAACCTTGTTCTCTGGTCATGTGACTCAGCCTCCCCCAGGGTCTTCTCCCGAGACAACGGCCATTTTGAAAAACGACCGAGAAGACCCTGGGGACGAGGTTGCGGGAGAACCTTTGGTGACAGCCATTGACGCATGCGCGAGAGTTGCTACAGAGCCGTTGAGACATGCAATTTTCTGTGCATGCCCCAACGTTCAAAATCAGCCAAGCGAAGGCTCTCGAATGATGTGCTCGTTTGCTCGCGGGTAGGCTTTGGAGGGGTAGCTCTGGGTACGAGAATGAATGGAAATACGCTATTTGCGCAAGATGTAATTGAAATGAAGCGGCTTGTTAGATAAACACCCAAATAAAGTGGATAAAGAAATTTGCAAAATTCTTCTTGGATCTATGAGCATTTACTGTCTCAGTCTCAACGTTGGTGTAAACTAGAAATAAAGTGCAATGACCGTGGACGATATACTGCTGAACGTAGGATCTGAAACATCTGATCAGCGTTGAAAACGATGAAGAATAACATAAGGAAAGGCTGATACTTCGCGAAAAACCTTAACAGGACAGTGACATGACAGACGCAGTTCTTGTAAAAAAATGTGTATGTGTATAATGTTACCTGAATAAGCGGCACCGAAGAGGATCTCAGTAGTTGTACAAGCGTGACCAGCGCCTCGGCATTAGCGATCTCTACTTGGGTAGACTTGTTAGACTGATGAGCCACGCCCACACACAGGATACCCAACACGCGAATCACCATTAACAGAACCTGCGACGAGTATATGTACGGCATATGGGTATTTATCATAGTTTAGAACACTGAACTATGGCCTAAAACTGCATTCTGATTGGTTAAAATAGCGGAGCGCGACGCAAGCGGAGCACCAGACCCACGATATTTCTTTTGATGTCCGCTGACATAAAACTTGCTGCAAGTTTACATTTCATCCATATTCTGAAAAATCGAAAATTCCAACAGAATTTCACTGCTTTATCGTTTTTCAAATTTCCGTCCCATTTCTGCAAACGATTCGCTAAGATAATGGCAAAGACAGCAACACTTTTAACAGAGCCTGAGATTCGAACAGTTGAGCCTTGGCTTGCGAAAACGTTACAACAAAAGAGCCAAAAACTAATTACATGTAGTCAGGCACACACGCACCCGGCACTAAAATATCGCCGGGATATCCCACTATAGGAGTTCTATGCTGGAGCATCGTAGCGAGCTGTTTTGCATTCGAAAGATTTTGCAGAATTCAGATGGCAGAAAATGGATCTGGGACAGATTTGGCAAGATTCTTTTGATCTCGAATTTTAGGTACGCGATGGACGATTCCAGCTATAAGCGCGCGCTCTTCTTTATTCAGAAATGCCCAAGCCTTTTTTAAACAGTTTGTTCAAATTATAATTTGGCGACGTATGCGCAGAAAATGCAGGGCTCTGGGAACGAGATTGACATCTACCGACATGCAGCGCGCGCGTGCGTTATAGCTGGAATCGTCCATTGCGCACTGCGCATATTGGTAGGAACGCCCCTGATTATGATCCAGAGATGGGCATCACTGACCTTTTGTGATGATTTTCCAGAGCGCAGCAACCTGACCAGTGGCTGGACACCGCCACCAGCTACGATCTTGTCTTGGTTTTCAATGTTCTCGGTTGCCAAGGCGATCATAGCCATGCCAGCAATGTACTGCAGTCGTTCAGACTTGAGCATCAACATATCCACTAGTATATTGATGCCAATCATGCTTGCTATGCGTTGCTGATGAGAACGGATTGACCCTGCTAGCGCCCATAGCGCTCCTGCGCCTAAAAAAGCGAAGCGCCGTGTATTAAAATGCGACTCATTTTTATTAATCCTTTGAGTCGTAGACTATGCAGGATGTTAAAATAATAAGCTTATAATAAGCATAGAAACACTGGGATTACGAAAACAAAACAAAGACACAAAAAAAAAAACTAGTAAAGGGCAGCGATAGCCGGCTGGGCGAGAGCCAGAAAACCGTCTACAGTATCAGCGTTAACTGAACTGTAGGGTAAAGAATTCCACAATGGGATAACCCTAGGGAAGTACGAGTGCTTATAGGCATTGATGTTAGGATTTGATATTAATCTAAACTTGAATTGGTGGTTAGCGCGCGTTCTTTGGTGGTTAGCGCGACTTTGCCACCTCTAAAATTTTTGTCTGGTTTACACGCTACGTCACCTCACGGAGGCTCCGGTAGTAACAGCCATTGATGCATGCGCGAGATTTGATACAGAGCCGTTAAGAGAAAAAACTTTTGCGCATGCCACAAAGTGCAAAATCAGCCAATGCCCCCAGAGCCTCCCCTGCGAGCAGACGAGCCGGGGAGCTCTTGGTACGAGAATGTTTATCTTCTGAAATAGGTGACTGCATAATCGGCCCGACACATCGCGCAGCGTGTAATGCAGCCCTGCCGCGCTCGTATGTGTTGGCCGCGGCGTCAATGGTCCACAAGGTGTTATTTGAGAGCTGCAGAAACGTTTCAAATTTGGTAACGTATACCGTGAACAAGTCTTATTTTAAAAATCCCTGCTGTCTTCTAGTCTCCCGCGCAGCCCGTCGTATGTGTCGGTCACGCTGCGCAATAACCATCCTAACAGTCTTCATATCTACAAATAATTCCAAACAACCTAACTCTTTGTTTTGAATACAAAGAAACGCATTCATTGAAGGTCTGAAATAATGAGTAACAAACCTTGTTCTTTGACCTCGATGGACCACATCTTCAAGAGTCGTATCAATGGCTTTGGTGCATCAGCTTCATCGATAATTTTCTGAGCCTCTGGGTTGTCTTGTGCAAGAGCTTCTAATGCGCTAGCCGCCTTCACTTGACATACAGAACTTTTACTTCGTGCAAGGGTAACTAGGCATTTGACAGCTCCCTTAGCAACCATCAGGTCTTGGTTGCTACGGTGATCCTTTGCCAATGCACTAAGACAAGCTGCAGTGTTTGCTTGGAGCTTCTTTGATCTGGTCGCTATGATGATAAACGGGATCACACACAATGAATCAATCCCAAAATATAATCAAAGGAGAAGGATGGTCAGTTCATGGATACTCTGACAAGTCTTCTGTTCTTGACATATGACTTCATGCAACGTTTGGCTAAGAGTTTTTTGGGATTTATACAGAGCTACTGGCCTGGAATACCCAAGAATGGCATCCAGCTGCTGGACCCCTATACATACCCCTGGCCCTGTATACCCCTTGCTACAACTTCTAACTATATATACACTGATGTATACAGTGGGTTGCCCAGTTCCGTGCCAGTACCAGTTCCGTGCCACATAAAAACTTATCTCTCTTTTCACCATGAGTATTGCGAATTTGAACAAACTAAGAATACATAAACAAAGTGTGACTATTTGACTTCTAGAAAGCGAAATAACGGGTTGTATCACCAAACGGTTTGTTAAGAAAGCCCAATTACTTAGAAGCAGGTCTCGTTCTCAGTACTAAAATTTGCAGTTTTTACTGCACAGTGAACCGACCTCGTCTCGAAAGTGAAGTGTAAAAGTCACATATCTTGTACGAAATACTCCAATTTTGCTACAGTTACTTAAAAAGAGTCACAGCTACGTTATCTGGTATTTTTTTCTCGCTTGATGCAGTGGTTTTAATCTTCTGTTGCTTTTAGTTTTATGTGCGATTTTTTAGTAGTGGTACCAGTTCCGTGCCACCTCGCGCAAGTTCTCTTGTTTCTCTTGTTTACACAAATTTGAGGTCACAGAAAGAGTATATATGTGTGAGTTCTAAATGACATGATTTTTTTATCAATCATTATTCCATAAGGTTTGATTTTATTAAGCGACAATTATAGTTTTTAAGACGAAACTCGGTTATTTGTTTAAATATAAACCCTCTCGTTCATTCAATCGTGACGTCGATTAAAATTAACGTATCACTATAGAGCGGATTTCAGATGACCGTCGTGTTTGCAATTGGTTTGCTTTCTCATTGGCTGCTTATTTCTATCAACCAATCAAATTGCGAACTAATTACAAGCAAGGAATTGGTTCGGCTCCTGATTGGCTGGGCTGGAAACCATTCAGCAGTAAGTTGTAATTACTCTTGTTTCTGATTGGCTAGTGATTGCTCAATTGCAATTACTTTCACGACAGTCATGTGAAATCCGCTCTAATTGAGAGGTTTGACTTTTTAGGCCAGAATTTCAAAACATTTGCACCTTATTTTACCAAAAAAAAACTGCTTGGTAAAGATAAGTATTTTAAAAGGGTTGGATAAAAATAAAAATATTAAACAGGAGTTAACAGCTTCAGAATTCTCTAGACTGCAGTCCAGAATTCTCCGCCAGTGATCAATGACAGAGTGAGTTCATTCCGTGAGCGTTTTTTTTCTGTCAGTATTTTACGTTCACGTGTGTTATTCCAGGGAAGTGTGAGATTCTGCTAAAGATTGCATCCCACATTCTCTCTTATCTCGCCAAAACATCATTTCTGGCGCAATTATCTGTTACAATAAAGGGACGTTTGATACTCTTTACTATTTACTAATTGACATAAGTTTGAATGATATTTTTGTCGACAGACAAGCACAACTCGTAAATGGTTTATTTTAAAGAATTCAAATGCCGTATTGTGAAGTTAAAATTCTGCTAATAGAATAAAAAGCAACCAGAAGGCAAGGATATGATTTTTGTCTCAGTTATTACTTAAAATGATTCTTAATCATAAGCAAATTGCAAAGTTGTAAGTGGCACGGAACTGGTACGCGGTGGCTCGGAACTGGTAACGCGAGTTGCTCTGAAAAATATGCCTTTAACTCGGAAAAATTTAAAATGTTGGAGTCAGTTCCTTGTTGATTATAACAATTGATAAATTTGGATTCTTCCTAGTAAAAATAATGTAAAATGGCGTCACAGCTAAAAAGATAATTTAAAGTTGAAGTGGCACGGAACTGGGCACCCTACTGTACCAGCAGGGGCATAGCCAGAGGGGGCTCAGGGGGCAATTCTAATTAGAGAAAATAGGGAGAAAAAAGCCTGCCTCCCCCTCTACCCCCCTTCCCTTTGGCAAAATTTCGGCTACACCACAGGATGAAGATGTTCAAATGAGAGGTTCATAACCCCCAGGAACATCCCAAAACTTGGTCATCAGGAAAATGATGAGAATTTTTGAGATTTAGAACATCCCTTTAGATTACTGGAATAGCATTCTGTGGCATCATAGCTACTGTAGCTGAGGTAAGAAGCAGGGATATCTTACTCAGTAACACTATGAGAGTGTCGACAGCTCCATTGTCGGTAATGGCTGTTTGGTTTTGCTTGTTTCCCTCTGCAATGACCCTCAGAGCATTTACAACATTTACCATTACATGCTCAATGTCAGACTCCAACAGATGAACAAGGGACTCTATTCCACCTGGAAAAAAATAGTAAAAAAGTCAGTATTGAAATTTTGTTGAATTTCATATATACATAGGCATACCTGTCAACTCAACTTGGTCAAAAATCTTGAGATTCTCCCTCACGTGGCAGACAAATACAGAAAACGTAGGAAAAGTTCCCGAGAGTGACAATGTGGGTGAAATACAGTAAATGTATGAAAATTTTCGCAAGAATCATGCAGGTGACAGGCTTCAAAATCTTGTGACACCCCACTAATGCAGGTGTGTTGACAGCTACGCATATGCTGCAGATATCTAGGCTACCCCCCCAGCAAGACTTACCTTCCTCAGCAATCTTGTCTTGATTGTTGTTCACACAAGCCAGGTCCCCTAAAATGACTGCACATCTAGAATGAATCATTGGCACAGATGAGCTAAGCAGCTTGATAGCAACAGTTATAGCATCAGCAGCTGATACCTCAACTCTCACATCATCATGGCTGCCAATATTACAAAGTACAGATGCCGCATATGCTTGCAGGTCTTGATCATCTGTTTTCAAGAGGGTCACAAGAGCAGGGACACCACCTGAATAGAGAATGGACTTCCAGTTTGCTTCCTTGGCAATGGACAGCACCTCTAAACATTTCACAGCACTCTTCCTCCTCTCAGGATCTTCAGACTTCAACATGCTGACCAGGATATCCCAAACTGGGAGATCTTTGTTGGCCCACTCTATGAAATGCTCTAGAATGTTTGTGTGAAAATGCAGGGAAGCCAGATGTACTATTCCATGTTCTTGATTGTTTGTTATAGTGTACTCTGCTCCAAGCTCAATAAGGCATTTTACAGCATCTAGAGCACCACTGGAAGCAGCAAGCAAAATTGGAGTAGAGAGGCTCTCGTCCTTAGAAGTGAGCTTTAGAAGCTTGGTATCTTTATGGATCAAATGCAGCAAGCAATCAACATGGTTGAAATATGCAGCATAATGTACAGGGGCCCAGCCTTGATTGTCCATGATGCTGACATCTGCTTTGTAGGCAATCAAGCAGGCCAAACTATCCAGAGCTCCACAACGGGCCGCAAGATGAAGTGGGCTCACGCCTTGTGATGAGATGTTATTGTACCTACGAACATTGACATCAAAACCCATCACTACTAGGATAGCAATGACATGTGGCCTGTTAAACATGGCAGCATGATGAATTAAAGACAGCCCATTGGAATCTTGAGTAGTCAGTCTTGATGGTGGGACCCTCCGAGACAAGGTGTGAAAAATTGCCACCAAGCCTCTCATTGCCGAAGCCTGTAGTCCAGCAGGAATTTGCTTTAGTTTCACAGTTCTCTGGTAGCCCCATCTCTTTTTTAACTGCTCATGAATTTGGAGCTCAGGAATTGGCAGTCGTTTGGGTTTGAGCTTTGAAATCTCATCATAATGTGCATGAATCCAAAGAGGGAGCTTGGGCGAGGCTGGGTAGTATGTCTCTAAAGGAACATTTAACACATAAAATCTCTTGCCATCAATCTCAACTAACTTCATTGGATAGCTCTCCAGCATCACAGAATCTGAGCTTGCTTTACTGTACCCTTCAGATGCTACATACTCTAAGTTTTCTTTCTCTGAAACTATGGTTTCACTGAGTTCCATTGTTGGTCCTGTCTCACGAACAAATGATATTCCTCCATGCAGATGAAAATATTTTTCAGAGCAGTCAAAATTTTTACAAGTGAAATCAGGTCTCAGAATAAGAGGGGGAAACTCTCGTTCAGTTTTACATTCCTCAAATGTAAATGCTGGAAGAAGTTTGGTGGTGTCAGGAACCTTGCAACGTTTCTTAATTGCGATAAGAAATGGAACCATGAAACTGATAAATTTCAGTAAAACAAGTTGCCGATGAACTTCAGCTTTCAGTGGAAGGAATTTTCTTAGAAAGTCTTGATGGACTGCAAGCCTTCTTTGTAATTTTTCATAACTGCTAAAATCCAGTTTATCAGACTTGACAGCACTACTGATGTGGTAGTCTGAATCAATCATAAAAATGTTTTGATACTGGTAGATGTTCCTCTGGAAAAGTGTTAGCTTCAGAGATAAATCATCCACATGCTTCATAAAATTCTTTTTCTCTTCCACAGCAAAGGGATCCTCCTTGTTTTCAGGAGGTAGTGTCTCGTATGCCTTGGTGAATTCAGGATCCTTAGCTAAATCTTGGATCCCTGCCTCAGTCCACACCAGGTGTAAGCTACGGCGTGTTTCTGGTTCCCCTGTGGTGGTGTTAAGGTTCACTGCCTGTCGCCAACGCTCTGCAAACTTAGTGCGCTTGTCTTTAGGAAAGTATGCCCCATGCCATAGGCTTTTCATCATGTAATCAACTTCTGTCAGCACTTGCCCCACCCTAGTATCATAATATGCTGGGGGGATTTGACATGAAGTGCTACAATCATAGTTGGATTCTAAAGAAATGGAAGGAGTCTGATTCAAAATAAATATTCCAGTCACCAGTTCTCTTACAATTTGATGCATTTCTCTGAGCTCTAACGGATCTATTCCATCTTCGTGTGGAATTAGAATTAAATAGTTATTGAAGTTATTCTGAACTTTTATTCCAGCTATCATACCAATCGGGGGTTCCACTGAAATCTTTGTATCTTCAGTAGAAAGCAGCCAATCACTGGAATAACAAGCAAGGGATTCTTGTAGTTCATAGCGGTCGATTTTGTCAAAGTATGTCGCTGCAGTTCGAGCCGCAGTTAAATCACTCGTGTCTGAGAGCGATCCTACGGCGGGATTTCGATTCGAACTAGGATTTGTCTTTCTAGAAGACATGATCGGTGCACGTCAAACAAGTCTGTAATCCGTGTAATATCACTACTGGCTAAGCGGTATAAATCGAACCTCTTGGACAACTCAAGTGTTGTTTAGTTGCTGCGCCTTCAGCAATTAATTAGCAAACAAACTGAAGTTTATGATATCCATTACTTCGAATCATCTAACCCACAACACATAATTGAATGGGGACATTAATTTCCAGCTCAAATCATCCATCAACGTTAGCTCTAAACTGTTTCCAAACAGCGAGAGTACTGAGCATTATCTGTATTTAAGCCGGATATCTGAAAACAAAGCTGTAACTCCATGACTTTTGATGTCGAATAGAAGTACCGCAGCCACAAATAACACTTCTTGAAAAGGAACCATTCGAACGTTCCCTCATAACATAACAGGTTTGCTGTTGAATGGCTTCCAATTACCGGAATCCTTTCCACAGTAAATCGTTGGTTCCACTAGTATGTTTTGCAAGTTCGATGATTCTCCTTTCTAAATGTTTGTTCATCTGTCACTAGGCATATGTAAAGACTGTTTAGATTTTTTCAGTACGGACTTGGCTCCGCAGGTATAAACGATTGTCTTTTGTGTTTTGTCGTGGAAACAACTTGGAAACAAACACGCGAGGCGCTATCAATAACTATGAGCCCGCACTGTTCTATTCAACTCACTCATTGGTTTACAAAGTTGTCTATTGTCAGCGGAGTAGTTTTCCACAGGAGGACCGTTTAAGAAAATACAGAAACATCTGTAAGAGGGGTTCTGACTTTATTAGTATTACCTGACAATTTCAGATATCTCTCTTGGCATGAAAAGTTTATTAGCATTGTTTTAATACCTACAAGATAAAAGTACCAGAGCTTTCATAGCTTCACTTGTTTGATATGAGCACTTCGGTCGTCGTTTCCTACACCTCGCCCGCGCGGGCCGCGCGCTAAAACATTCAGTTTTGCCATTCATTACAGCTAGGGAAGGCGTAGTAACTAAAAAAAAGAGACGTAAAGCTCTGTGCGTGCCTCAAGCTTGGATTCCAACTCGATCGACCGTTTCTATTCCAGGTAATAATTTTCCTAAGTGAATCGTATAATTGAGCTCTACTTTTATGGATTTCATCCTTTGATTGTTCAAAACTGTTTCAAACGGGCAAAATCTCAAGTCTTGGACAGGGGGACTCCCACAGAATATTTTGATCGGGGATGATCGTGGGGGTACAACTCCCATATTGTTTGGTCAGGGATTTAGGGGTCAAAATCACGGGGTTTGGTCTCTTTTAGGGTTGATCTTGGAAACTTAAAATTTCCGACGATCATCCCCGACCAAAAAAATCCCCGGGCCTGATCGTCGGCGGCCGCCATAAGCCATCGGAATAAATAGACCAATTTCGATATATTAGTATTTTTACTCGAGGCTCAGGGAAATAAATCAGAAGAAACCGCATCGGCATCGAAAAATGAATAATTTATTCCTTTTGTTTTTTTCTTCTGGCCCTTGTATATTCAAATTGGAATTTTAATATATCGAAAATGGTCTATTAAGACGAGGAAGGTATACTGTTACCACTGTATGCATTGCTACGCGACCTCAAAATTCACGGTTGCGATTGGCGATTCTCAGCAAAGGAATTGTAATGTAAATTTTCTTGAGCCAGAAAGTTAATAATTCTAGGACAGAAAGCCAAAGGATAGCCTACAATAAATTCAGTTGATTTTGCAATCAATGTCGGCCCACTAAAGTAGCCGAATCCGACGTTTTAGTTTTGATTGACGGCTAAAAATCGCCAATCGCCCATCGCAACAGTGAACTTTGAGGTCGCGTAGCAATGCATACAGTGGTAAGCATACTGAACAATAAAACTGCTTTTAAAACTCTTGTCTTGATACAAGACGGTAATCCCGGTCTCATTCCACATGTCGTCATATTTGTGAATTTGTCTAAATGGCATTCTACTTCTTGTAAGTCCTAAACACTGACAAAAGTAAGCTAATTTAGCCTCTTTTTCTAAATAGTTTCTCGACCTATTTTCTTTTTTTTATACTTTTAACCACATAGACTTTCTGTGGTCCGTAGTAACCGGGGTTAGAACCGTGCTCTTATGCGCGTAATAATCTGTCATCAAGAGATTTCTGCTACGCGGCGCTGGCAGATATTTTGGGATACTACACGACGAGAAACTTGGCATTGTGTTAAAAATAACGCCTTCTTGCTCAAGGTCTGGTCTGTAAGGTCTACGGCCAACGTTACATATCCAGTGCAGTAGAATCTCTTCTACGAAAACACGATCCATTAATTATTAGTTAAACAACTGGCGACAATTGTCTGTTTCTATCGTCTAGCACGCATGCTGTTGGCCCTACGTGGCCTTTCGTACGCTTTTCCAGTGAAGGAGGTTTGTCCTGTATAACATCGCGAACAACCGTAAAGAAAAGAAAGGCACTTCATCGAACACTACGCGCGCGAATTGTTGAAAAGTGCGCGCACCATCTGTGTGGGGGATGCGCGAGTAGTTGCAAACATCTGGTGCGCGCTTAGGCCTAATCCGGGTCCTAAGATCGCCGTAATCTTGGGCGATTTTAGACGATCTTGGGATTTTTTCTATATTTCATGTTGCGATCTTGGGCGATCTTAGACGATCTTGGGCGATCTTAGGGGATCTTGGGCGATCTTGGGAATTTTTTCTATATTTCATTTTGCGATCTTGGGCGATCTTAGGACCCGTAGTAGGCCTACGCTTTTGAACTTTTCGCGCTCACTGTTCGCTGCCTTTGCAGACGTTCACGATTCTAATAGTTTTGCAGTCTATAACTGTAATCCGTAATCTTGTCAGTAAGAAAACTGAGCAGAGTTCTCAAACAAAAGGTAACATTTCTATATAAAAAAGGGCATAGAGCGTATTAATTTTGTTTCCGATATTGGGAAGGAAGAAGAAGAGTGTAGAATAGAATCAGAGAAGGGAAGTGATATGTTTGGGTTGGTCACGATAGAGCCGCCTATTTGCGCCCGCTAGAATCTATCATAGACACTCGCGATCAACGCCGGACAAGTCAACAACGTCCATGAAGACGTCATGGTGGCACCATCCACCCATTTAAACTTTGTGTTAGGGTCATGCTTGTACCAGCGGACGCACCATCGAAGTTGACGTAGAGATGGTCCTCGTACATTCGCATGTTGATGAGATCCTAAGTAAGCAAACGGAGCATGAGAACCGGGTGGGGTGAGCAGGGTCTCGTTTCAGTGAGTAACCTCACCCCCTTCCTCGTTTGGCGTTCTGTGCATGCACCGTATTCTGACGAATATACTGTGTAGAATCCTATGATATCGCTTTTTTGTGTAAATTGAGGACGAGATATCATAGGATTCAAGTATATTCAAAGCGTTCAGTCGGTAGATCGACTCGTGCGATATCGCTTTTTCGTGCTATTTTCTTAGCGGAATCTAGCCTCCTGAAGCTTTGAATAATCCTGTATTATACAGTGCAATACATGCAATACTGACTGCTAGTAAATGTCGGGCAATAGCTAATCGGTCAATGCGAGAAACTGCAATCAAATTCCGGGGCAATACAGTTGTCGTTGCATGCCTAATGACGTCATATTGGCTTGTATTGACAAACATGGGTTCTAGGCTATGGATTATATAGTGTGTGCATCGTTACAACTATTTATGGTTTGTTTGTTTTTATTTTTAAACGCAGCTAATTATTGCAAATTAACTAGCATTTATAAAAAATTTAATATAGCTCTACTTTACACAATGATAGCTTTGAATCATATTGTTTCTTTTTATATTTAAATAGATAAGTACAATTTGTATAAATCGACTAGATCGATAACGAATCCTGCATTTCTATTGGCTAAACTACTAATGGTCTATTACAAGAGAAAATGATCATTTTCTCTTGTCTATTAGTGATAGACCCTGCTGCTGCTTTTCCGGTGGAGAAGAAAATGACGAGGTATTTTATTTTCAGTGATCGACCATCTAGTTGATTTATACCAAGAGAAAGTGAATATACTTATATCATTTTCTCTTGTTTATACTAAAACCATTAGACCTCTCGGCCTCATAGGCGACGATTTCCAATGAACCATTCGGCTAGCGGCCTTGAGCTCTAATAAGACCCGTTCTGTCCCTTTTAGTTGGAACCTAATTTTCCGGGTGATTTGCTATAATATCAAGGCTCTCAGGTTTCTCAAAGGAGGGATTGAGATTTATACCAAGAGTAAAAGACGCCCAACAACTCTTCTTCTTGGAACTTCGTTCCAAGAAATTGTGATATAATCCTTATATAATACTTATATGATACATTTTATAATACAATGTTCTCCAGTACCGTCAACACTACGCCGGAGATTTTTCGAAAGAGACGTTTTTATCCGGTTAGGGAACGCACAGAAACCAGAGGTTTTCGAAAACGCTATTCGGCATAAACAAAGGAGAAGGTTCAAAAGACGGAAAGTTTTGGACGCTTTTTTTAATGACAGCGGTGCGGACGGTACCTTGAGGTCCGTTTACACTTGCAGTTTTATCGCGCGAGTCGCGGCGATTTTTCTCGCACGTACGCGTCAACTCAAAATCACTCATGTGAACTATGTGCAACTCGGCGCGATCTGCCGCGTGATGTTGCGGAGATCTCAAACATGTTCGAAACTCTTTGCAACTTGATTTGAAGAAAAGAAAGCACAAAATCGCACCGAATTTGCATTACGTTTACACAAGAGAGTTGGAATTGCAACTCGAGCGTCGAAAATCGCCGCGACAAATGCAACAAAAATCGCACGTGTGAACCGGCCTTTAGAAAACAATTTTCTTGGGGTCCTTGGTTGACCATGTTAATTGAACTTCTCAGACCTACTCGACGTGGGCGTTATGTTTTCCCATTTCAGATCCCGCGGCATTCGTTTGAATAATCTTTCGCTCTCTGTTCTTCCATTTATACACCTAATTCAGAAAAGGTTGCTTTGGTCATTGGTCTTTGGTCATTGAACGCCTTTGTTTCGTGGTCACTGAAGCAAATAAATATTTTGTTTAGCGCTATAATTGAGAGACGAAAGATCAAACACCAAGCAACCTTTTTTGATTTAGGTGTATATCCTTCGGTCCGTTGCCACATGATCTGAAATGTGAAACGATTACGCCCAAGCGGGGGATGTGGGTTCAACGGTATTCACAAAAAACATGTTCAAATGGCTTGACCCGTTCCTTAGAAACATGTATTCAAAGGCTGACTAGATCCGCCGGGAAGCGTGGAAGCTCGTGAATCGAAATTCATGTAGACATGGTCCTCATACATCCTCATTGATATGAAGTCCTACGAACAGACAGACGGACACGTGATTGGCATCTAATATTACCCAGCACCTTAATCATTATCGACCACATTAACAATGTACATTAGGATAGAGCTTTAGAGTTGCACTACATCAGCTGTTAGTGGGTTAGACTATGTTTGGTAGGGTTGTACAGTAGGCATTCTGTGCTTGTCTGGCAGATCTCGGGCTGACAACTTTGTATGAACGGACGGACAACCTGAATGCACAGACGGACATTTTGCCAGATTTTGCAAATTTATCCAGAGACTGGACTGATGGCTTTGACCAGCTGACCTCAAAGATGTTGTAGCCGGCTCGTGAAAATCAGGCTAGGGCTTATTCTTATACCCAGAGTTACCCGGCTCGTCACCTCATGGGGGAGGCTCTGGTGACAGCCATTAAGACATGCTCGGCCAATCAGCCTTTATTAAATGGCTGTCACCAGATCCTCTCCAAAGATCGTGACGAGCGGATAGCTTACAAACAATACTACCCGTAGAGTCATGCGGTACACAGCGAACAATTACAACAACCGCGCTTCTCTAGGGGACGCGCCAAAGAAGGGGCTGCAAGCAGTCTACAAGAAATACGCTTGGAACTTAACAAAATTGAACGGGCAGCTGTCGTTTCCGGATCATTTGGCGATATGAAAAGAATCCTCTTTGGAGTGCGCGATCGGAGTGCGCGACTTACTCAGGACTACCTTCGCCTGCTTATATACTGGGATATAGACCGGATTTTTGCGTTGAACGGAATCCGCTTAGGTACACGACTTCTTGAGGACTATGTTTATTCGCCATCCTGAACGAATATACTGTAAGGAATATAATTTTTGCCAAGAGTTGTCAGCCCTTAATAGTGGTCACCCGGTCGCTGGTAGCACTGCCCATGTATACTAAGTCTAGACTTACCCTTTCGTCGGTCAACATTTTATTGAGCTGACGAGAGATTTCCACAAACGTTGGTCTTCGCTGAGGGGACACTTGCCAACAATCCAACATAACACTGTAGCTGAAAAAGAAATCAATGATTACAGCATCTGAACGAATCCACGAACGGTAGCAGATTTCGTATGACTTTGAAATATTTACGGCACATTCCATGCAGTTCCCGCGCCGTCATGGTACATGCGTTATGTAAGCGCCATTTTGATTGGTTGATCAGTCATTTCGCGCGATGTGATTGGCTGAATGGTTACGAGAAGGCAAGGTTCCGTGACGCGCCGTGACAGTGCCGTTTCTCGTGCCTTTACGTCATACAAGTCTGCCTGTACACAGATGCACTCGTAGCGAATCTAGGGGAGTGTGTCCTAGTAAAGTACGCCTGGATAGAGTACTTACAGTTCATCTGCGCAGTGTTTGGGCTTATCCATACGGTAGCCGTCCTGTAAGAAGTTGATAACTTCTTGGGAGTTCATACCCGGATAGGGAGAGGCACCTGAATCAGTACGGAGAACAAAAATGATGAGTGAAAAGATTTGAACCAGCTTATGGCACGTTAAAATTCCTGACGAGTAAGTTGGTACTCACCGAGGGTTACTATCTCCCATAGCAACACAGCAAAGGACCATCTGAGCAAAGCAACAAAAAGAAAACACTCGTATAATAAAAATTGTAATGAATGAGAGAGAAGAAAAAGGTTGACAAACTGCAGTTTGTTCGTTGGTTATTTGGTAGGCTAGATCAGGGGCTTATCTGTCTGCCTTATCTGTCTGAATAAACTGAAGCCGAGCAGTGCAGTGCTTACAAAGTTTTTGCGAAGTATTGATCATACCCGTGTCCCTGCCCGTGGAGGACGCTTGTATTTGGTTTGTACTGTTGGTCTGGTTTGTTTGCTGCTTCGTACCCAGGCGTGTTCTAGTGATTTTCGAGGCGAGAGCGACTGGGAGCGAGCTAGCGCAAAAGGCATCATGGGAAGGGCGAAGATGCATTGCGCGCTCGCTCCCAAAACACTTGCTAGAGGTTGTTTTCTCTGTTACTACTAAATAGAGACGCCTAGGGACAAGGCAGACTTGTTCGATTGATGGCTCGCAGTTGGTTTATTATTTGTTGTATGTTTTGTACTCACACGTCACTCTTGGTAGTCGATACCCCGTCTAACAAAGATTCTATCGCCATCCATTTAATTGGGAAACGGCCACCCTACAAGGCAAATCAATCACAGAAAATTAAACATTATTTGTTGTATTAGTAGAGGTTGACCTTTCCAATGAATAGAATTTGTACCAAGAACGACTACCAACAGGGTCTGGATGTGTTTAACTGACTAATATGACAAATGGGCATAAAAGTACCGACTACCGACAACTTGGATAAGAAATACCAAGAGTGGAAATACCCATTAACGACAAAAAAAATGTTTACAGACATTTTTTTTTACAAATTATTCAAGCCAGGCTATTAAATAAAAGCTTTTTTTTTTTAGAAATAGCGAGTACTTTGGACGTTTCAACGCCTTCGAATAGACCATTTCATTCTCCCTCACCAGTTCGTCCGAATGAAAAATAGTTTCCATTTCATTCTACGCAAGACTAGAACACACAGAATCAAAGACACAATGTTGTTAAACATTTGGCAGCTTGTTTCAGGATAAACAATGCACCGATTACGCTTTAATGTGCTAGTTATTACATGTAACAGGAGATTTGAGCAATTAAGGATAACTAAGTAATTACATGCATTCCAGTTGTATGAGCGACAGACAATATAACTTGTACATCTCCTTCATAGTCACTGAAACTTCAGAGTTTCCTATTACAAAGTTTGTACTTGTTAATAATATATTTCAAATACACATCACTGAAGAAATCAATCCTTAGATACTCGGTCATCAATTTCAGCGTGTTCGTCAGACTTGTCCTTCTCTAAAGATGTTCATCTCGCCTCTAATACTTTCGCCACCACATAATCTGCAAAAATAGTAATATAGATGCCTTAATGTTTAGCACTTCGTTTGAGAAAATTAATCCTGCTGAGGATAAAACAATGCGCAGTTGTATGCGCAGATCACTAGCGACGCACTTTCTGACCGTACATTTATTTTCTTGAATTACTGATGGTATTAATTAATCTTTCTTTTATATTGGATGCAATACCAATTATTGTAAATATTAGCATTGAAAGAAAACTTTGACCCTATTAAAAAGCCGCGTGTGATTGTTGGCCTGAATAATTGATAATTGTTTACTATACTTGTGATAAATGCGTTAACTTCTTTCTCACGAGTTGATGCAGCTTTAAAACAAGTGATTTATGTTATAGAAGCATTTGTGGTAAATTTGTTGTGATCTTGCCAAGCCAGTAACTGGAGAAGCACCTGAAAAATATCAATAAAATAGAAGTAAGTTTTTTTTTTTTTTTTTTTTAACAGGGTAATAAATGAGTCGCTCAAGTAATCATTTTTTACTGTAATGTCAATAAACTTGCTGAATATTAAATCAGCTTTTTGTCCATCAACTCGCTTTATTGTCCATCAACTAAAAAGCATCGAATTTTCCATTGGGTATCCATAAACTAACCTTTTTGTCCATCGACTAAGGCTTTGTTGTAAGCTCATTGTCCATCGACTGAGCTTCATTATCAATAAACTAAGTCCATTGTCCATCGACTGAGCTTCATTATGAATAAAGTAAGCTTATTGTCCATCGACTGAGCTTCATTATCAAATAAAGTATGCTTATTGTCCATCGACTGAGCTTCATTATCAATAAAGTAAGCTTATTGTCCATCGACTGAGCTTCATTATCAATAAAGTAAGCTTATTGTCCATCGACTGAGCTTCATTATCAAATAAAGTAAGCTTATTGTCCATCGACTGAGCTTCATTATCAATAAACTAAGTCCATTGTCCATCGACTGAGCTTCATTATCAATAAAGTAAGCTTATTGTCCATCGACTGAGCTTCATTATCAAATAAAGTAAGCTTATTGTCCATCGACTGAGCTTCATTATCAAAAGTAAGCTTATTGTCCATCGGCTAAGCTTCATTATCCATAAACTAATTAGGTTATTGATGGTCAATCGACTGTCAGCTTCAATATACACAAACAAAGCTTAATATCCATCGACTCAGCTTTATTATCCATTGAATAAACTAAATTGTACTTCAAGTAACTAAATTGTCCATCGACTTAAAGCTTCATTATCCATCGACTAAGCTTATTAAATAGTGCTCATCAATCGACTAGATAATTAGCAATAATTACTAAATAGCTTATAATGTTAATCATCATGCATCTTTTATGTTACACATCAAACAGCTAATATTCCTTAGAATAGCAATATTCTTGTAGTACTAGAATATTGTTTCCATAACTAAAGGCCAAAAACTAACGGCCAAGCGGAACAATTGACACTTTTTCTTCGATTATACATTACATTGAGTACAAAGCAATAGCCTACCCAAACGGAATCTCATTCCTTAAAGGGTTCCAAATTCTCGAATAAAAACATTTCATTGATGTTGTTTGATGGCGCAACAGTCCAAATATAGGGACAACAAAATCTTCAAATGCTTGAAAAACAGGAATTATTAGTTGTCCAATAAGAGCTATCTCTTGTATTGCTTTATAGTGCATTCGCTTGACGGCAACTCACTTCTCCCTTGGATCCATATTTAAAATTCAATTTTTGTCATACAGTAAAACTTCATAGCCCGATGCAGGCTGGGAAATGACTTGTGTATTCCAAGATGGGAATTATAAAGTTTACTTATACAACAATTTAAAAGAATTTTAAAAGATAATATCTTGTCAGGAAAAGCATCATTGATTTTTAGTTAATTGATTATAAATAATTGCAATTATTTCATTAAATCAGCCACTAATTGCAATTAATTTTTTCGTAAACAACATAATTCAACATTTGTACAGTGGTCTACAACCACAAGCACCATGCTTTTAGGTAGACTTCTCATCTTCAACATATATATATATCCAAATGTAATTCTCATTAATAGATGAAATAAACTTGAATGATTGACTTTTCCACTCTTCAAGACGAGCTGAGACGCTTAAGTAGCTGTAATAGATTGCTAAAAGTTCACGATAAGTGGAACAAAAGTTAGTTTCCTCTTGAGCGAATATTCTGTCAGTTAACTGGATAATTCATCTCCTTCAATGCTCCACAAGCATTGCATTAAATAAACAATTCAACTGAAGAGCATTAGATCGTCATATGATAAATAATCATACATTTAAAATCTTGAATCCAATTTGCACAGACGTTTAGACATGATATTGGCTGGTTGTCCTAAATTTGGACTCACATATAGAATTATAAAACCAACGGAGCTTGTTAAAGACATGCGTCTTCTAGACAATAACCATCATCCACATAAAATACGCAATTAAAGCTCTTTGGGTCATTTTCATTGACCAAAGGCTTATTCATTAAATATCACATGTCAAAATGGTGTTTAAAAAAATTCTTATAATTTCCATCTTATCATGTACCTAATTGGCATTATCCAAATTCAGTACATAAGTACTAGACACTCTTGTTAAAATTATAGCAAAAATACCAGGGGTGGAAGAACTAAGATCTTTCTTATATTTCCATTAACTTGATATAGAAAAGATGCCTCTTAAATGCTACAATGTACCTATTGACATTTTCCGAAATTCCACCAAATTCAGTAGCTGACAAATTCGGTACTTAGGCTCTAAAATTATAGCAAAACTACAAGCGTGGAAGAACTCTCAATCTTCTTATAATTCCATATTAAAACTAGATCTTGAAATATACTTCTTAATTTTGTGCTTCTGGCACTAATTGACATTTACCGAAATGGCCACCAAATTCAGTACACAAGTACGTTAGACATCGCGATCTTCAGCACTACCCCCTTCATTACCCGAGGTTCAAAGGAAAATAGTCCATTTTCGGAGTATTTAACGAGAATCTTAATATATAGCTCTGTGTACAAATTATTCAGTATCCTAGCCAAGTGGCGTAGGCTTTCGTGCTATCAATATCCAAGATACATCGCGCTTTATACGCGTCATCACAGTGATCCCGAAGTGCATAATTTGCCTGTTGTTAGGGCAATTCTCTCAAAAAAAAAATTGTCATCCATCACTTAGAATTATGCATAATAAGTCTAATGCTCCTTATGTACGGATCTGGAATGCTAAATAGCTTTCAATCTCCCTTATACATTCAAAACAGATGATTGACCAAAACAAAAAAGCATTCTTTTACCTCAATAAACTCTGTTTCATTACTATTACATCATCGTACTCATTTTCCAGTCCTCACTCACGATTTACGTCATGTGCTTGTCGTAGGCGATGTGCTAACTGCTACTTCATGCACGTACTTCTTGAAGCATAATGATTGAATGCAATGTTCGATAATCTAATGGGAAGAATAAATAAATAACTATAAGGTTTTTTAAAACTCACAGTATACAATATTCCCACAGGGCGAGCCGTGAACATGGGAATATAAGGAATTACGAGGCGAAAACTTGACCACATTGAAGTAGGGTCAAAATTCTTCAGGTTACAATGATTATTTTTACCCCGCAAAAAAAAATTTAGCGTAAGCGTAACGTGCCGGGAAACCTGAAACCTGGAATAAACTAACTCTCTTGGTTGCCTCTTTTAAGCATCCAACTTGTTGACTTATGTCAACAAAGTGAAAAGAAAATATGACATAACATACATACCGACGCATGACTTACGTCATGCTCCGAAAACAAAGGAAACTTTATTTTCATTCTCCCTCACCAGTTCGTCCGAATGAAAAATAGTTTCCATTTCATTCTACGCAAGACTAGAACACACAGAATCAAAGACACAATGTTGTTAAACATTTGGCAGCTTGTTTCAGGATAAACAAGCTCTGGAAATAACAAAGAAAGGGCAAAGTGTTTACAGGTGTTTATACATGTACCTCAATAAACTGCTTTTCACATCCACCTCTATTAGCCACATAGCTTCGTTTATTGTTCTTCTTGTTTCTCGATGCCTCTAACTCCCAGACTGGCGTTTAGCTCGCATGGCCTCGTCTAAGATGTTCTTTTGCTCTCTTCTCCTCTTCCAGCTAGTCACGTTCCTTGTGCACTTAGGGACCGGTCATTATTTATGTGCGGGGGTGGGGGGAGAAATCATGGGGTGGGTCAGGTCGATTTTTTTGAAAGAAAGGGGGTGGGTCAAAAGAGAATTTCACGATGGTTGGGGTGGGTCAATGCGTGTTTCAAAAGAATCACACTCACTACAATGCATTTGACAGTTCATAAGTTTATGCACTGCTGAAAATACAATATTAAACACAACAATAATATAACACAACTGTATGTCAGTGTACAATAGCAATACCACCTACAGTAATAGGTATTGATGGTGCTCCTGTTCTGTCCGATTACATTCACGCAAGTGTTTCAGAACGTGCAGAAGACTCTTTCTTTTTCAATGGTGAATACCTTTCAGAGTACACGAAAAAATCAATTAACAGCAAAAATGAGGTGCCCGGATCAGCATATATCGGGAAAATCCTGGATTTCCATGAAAAGCATGTCGAGTCAGGGAGCTTTATTCCGAATTTTTGAAAGGATCGTGCAACGAAAGAGATGGTTCATTGTGCAAACATTGCTGTGCAACAGATGGAACTGCGGAGATCAACTGGACTGGACCTGCAACTGAAAAAATACCCCGACCAATTCCAGATCGATCTGCACTTCCTGAATTTAAATATATGAGCGTTCATACTTCTTCCAATATTGATGAAAATGGCAAAGAGCGTATTCCTGATGATTGGCAGCCTCGTTCCAATATAAAGAAGCTCTTTGAGCAAGGGAAGTTGTCAAATGACGCTACTATCAAAGAATTTTCCTCCACGTTTATTGTAGATGAAAAACTGGTTAAGAACTATATCGAGCACTTATCAAATCTGCAAAGTGTCAATGAGATCCGGAAGCAAGAGAGAAGAAAGGAAAAGCAAGATCGAGCCTTAAAGATGTACATGGCTATGACTGGAAAACACTTGTAGAAAAGGGAGAACTTCACACTCTGAAAGTCCCCGAGTTAGACAAATACATTGAACATAATAAGCTTTGCAGGAAAGGAAAGAAAATCGACAAGATCAAGCGAATCACAATGCACTACTATGAAATGGCAAAGGGATCTACGTTTCCTTCAACTATCTGTGTTAGTGAGGACAGCGGTAGCGATGAGAGTGACAGTGATAACGACCTTGTACTGTATGAAAGTGAAGAAAGCGACAGTGAATCAGACATTGAAGAATATCCCACTAGAGAAACACCAGAATGCACAACAAGAAGTGGCCGTAGAGTGGGGCACTGGTCCACAAGATATTCTGATTTCATTCCGTGATATATAGAGGTATATATTTAAGGAGGCTGGGGGTGGGTCACTGCAAATATAAAGTTATATGGGGGTGGGTTAAGATTGAACTAATGAACTTAAAGGGGTGGGTCACGTGTTTTATTTAACGCTAAAACAAAAAAATCCCCCCCACCCCCGCACATAAATAATGACCGGTCCCTTAATCGTAACGACAAGGCACCGAACTTCACATAATCAACTCTTTGTCTTTTTTGAATTGCTTCAAGCAAACACTCAATCGCTAAATATGCGTCGTTCACTAAAGTTTTTGAGTAACTCTAAAAGATAAAGATTGTGACCTTCTATTTCAGAGTTAAATAAATACTGCTTTGCTTCTATAAAGCTTGTTGCTTGACTTCGGTTAACTTCTAATTGAAATGTTTTCCTCTGAATTCGGCGAATCGCTTTCGTCCGAAATCTCTTGAAATTTGCATGAGTCGACAATTCTATAATGATTTAAACTGTTTAAAGATTTTATCGACGGGGCTACCAAACTGCAGTTGAAAGTAACAACTTCTTCCAAAATTTAGCGTAAGCGTAACGTGCCGGGAAACCTGAAACCTGGAATAAACTAACTCTCTTGGTTGCCTCTTTTAAGCATCCAACTTGTTGACTTATGTCAACAAAGTGAAAAGAAAATATGACATAACATACATACCGACGCATGACTTACGTCATGCTCCGAAAACAAAGGAAACTTTATTTGTGACACTTCCCGAGCTTCAAATTACCAGAGATTACTGAATTTTAATAGGTATAACACCTGGGCATCCTTAGATAATCTTTCACGGGATTAATGGTCGTCTGTTCATGGAAAATGAAATCAGACGATATGACGTGTATGCGCATGCGCAAACGGACAACTTCAAAAGAAACTCATTCCCGTGTCATTTTAATGCCTACTATTGGATTATGAGTAAAAATCATGCTAAACGGCAACTGTGAAAATATTTCTACATTATCGTGAGATAAGCTACTAGTAGTTAAAAAGAAAAAACAAACAATGTGTCCCACATGGATCTCTAACACACTCTTCAGACCTATAAATACGTTGGGGATGCATAATAATTAGTTGATTGTTCACTAACGGTACAAGGGGCGTCCTTATATGGTCTGGTGGCCGGGCGTTCTCTCACCCATAGGTATCTAGCTACTGAGCAATTCAACACCAGGATAGCGACTGTCAGGGCCGAAATCTCTGGCGTGGGCGTAAGAACCGTACGGTCGCCATACGACGCTTCAGCTCTTTGTCTGGAAGTATGGTCCTACTTTTTGTTTCTTTTTCTTTTCAAGTCAAGTAAATGCTGAATTTGCATTGGTTAAAGGTGGACAGACAAATGATTTTTAAATCACAAACCAGTCGTTGACCATTAAACACAAACAAACAAGATAATGGCTTTTAGTCAAATCACACTAGTGGTCTATTTGTCAATGCAGCGTTCTGATTGGTTGAGCTACTAGTAGGCTATAAGTTATACGAGAAAGGTTGAGAAGGAGAAGAAGGAGTCATGCTATTTTTTTCTTGGCCAGTTGCACTGGCAGCTCTTGCCAAGTAATAATAAATACACACTTTTCAGTGCTTAGATTTTACCGATTACCGACGAAGACCGCAAATTGGAACCGTTTTCAAGAATTCTTAACCGACATCCAGCCCCCCCCCCCCCCCCCCCAATCCAGCCCCTATTCCTATGTACCTCTTTAGGATTGCGCAAATCAAATTTTCCAGAAAATCGTTTTGGGGCAATGACCGGAGGAAGACGACACGACACGACACGACGAGAAAGTTGAGAAGGAGGAAGAGGGAGTCATGCTATTTTTCCTTTGCAACTGAATCAAATCTATTATTTCGGGGTTTGTGCAATGAAACTTCCAGAATACGGGAATTGTTCACGAAACGTGTAAATATAAGTCAGTTTTAAGTATTATCAAGAGTGGATTAACAAGAGTTAGAATCTTTCCCTACTGTATTTGTCCACATCACAGTCAGAAAAGTGTCTATTTTTAGATTTGAGTTTCGCGCGCGAAAGTATTCGAATACTCAGGTTCGAATGCTCGTATACCCAATACACAACAAAATAGAGAATATCCTACCTTATCTTTGCGATTTTAATGGTTTTTCCATTGATCTGCGATTTAATTTAGGCTGGATCTCACAACTGTTCGCGTGGCGAGAAAGTGGGAACCCTGTGGATGACGATTTTCGCGGGCATCCTAGTTCTAAAATAGACACTTTTCTGACTGTGATGTGGACAAATACAGTAGGGAAAGATTCAAACTCTTGTTAATCCACTCTTGGTATTATCTGTTTGTTTTTTATGTGAGTCACATACCTGTGTTTTTCGTGTGTAGTGGTCCTCCACGTATATGTCTCTAGCGAACCCAAAGTCGGACACCTTGCACACATTTTTATCGTCTATGAGAATATTTCGGGCGGCCAAATCACGATGCACAACCTTGAAAAAAATATATAAAAAATTAATTAATTAATGTTGCGCTGTTACTCGTAAACCTATCCGAGTTGAAATAGATACTTGAGATTCGCAACGTTTCGTTGTTATTTTAACCAATTTCTATATCATATTCTAGCGGTTTTAAAATCAACTACAGACTTGATTCAAACTACAGTTCACTTATTACAGGTACAGAGTAAAGTAATGAGTTTTCTGGAAATTACAACGCGAGCATGAATCAGAGAGGGAACCATGCCCATACCTTCATACTTGCTAGGTGCGCCATTCCTCTCGCTGCTTGGATCCCAAATGACAGTAGATCTTCGAGTTGAGTTTCTTCTCGGGAACTTTATATATTTGTTCGTAATACTTGTCTTCGATTCCTCGACAGTGGCGAAGGTAACTCTGCAAGTCGCCGTACTGACAGAACTCCACTATGACCATTAACGGGTCTGTAATGGAAATAGAATATAACGATATAGTTGATGTTCGCGGGGCTCGGGCTAAAATTAACTTGAGTCGGGCCCAAAACATGTTTACGCCCAAGAACATCAACTACATTACTATTATCATAACTTTGGAGAGCATTGGAACGTCTCTTTCGTGTTTCCCGGTTTAGCCGCGCGGGAAACAACGTCGCGCGCAACAAATTTTGAAGCCAGGGCACAAAGAAATGTTTATTTGCAAGACAAGCCACTAGGGGAAACATTCAGGACACAAATGTTGCGCGCTAAATGTGTCCTAGTTGAACCGGAGGCATTTTTAGGTGTGCATTAGGGCTGATTTACAAACGAATACAAGCGCAGGACGCAAGCTCAAGGACAGTGTAAATCACAACGGCGCAAGCATAAGCTTCAAATCAAAACTAACATCCTCGCTCGCCAGGATCCTCCCCTCACCTCCCTCTCTGTCCCCTGAGGGGAGGTGAGGGAAGGACCCTGGCGCGCGAGGATGCATTAATGGGCGATTCCAGCTATAACGCACGCGCGCGCGGCATGTCGGTAGATGTGGGACATTTGTCGAACAAACTGTTAAAAAGCGCGCGCTGCATTCTGGTAGTTGTGGGACACGGCTTGGGTATTTCTGAATTAAGAAGAGCGCGCGCGCTTATAGCTGGAATCGTCCATTAGTTTACTTGCGATTCCGTTCGCTTGATTTATACTAGACGCAAGCATAAGAGCGAGAACAAGGGAACGCAACGTATCGATGTTCTTGCTGTTCTTGCGTTCTAGTGTGTAAGGGCCGGCACAGACTAGGGGACAAGTCCCAGGGACTAGTCCCACGAGCCTGCTTCAGGGACAAGTCCCCTAGTGTGTACTCCTGTTTTTAAGTCCCAGGGACTTGTCCCACGAGCCTGCTTCGGGGACAAGTCCCCTAGTGTGTACTCCCGTTTTTGCGTTGAAATTTCAGTCGCGGGGACTAAATATTTGTCCCTGGGACAAGTCCCAGAAATCAAACTGGTTTGATTCGTGGGACTTGTCCCTGGGACAAATTGCGCATTTTTTCTAGTGTGTATTGGCCGGCACAGACAAGGGGACAAGTCCCAGGGACTAGTCCCTGGTACTTGTCCCCTACTCTGTGTCGGCCTTAAACCACATAAGGAAAGTGTATGAGTTTGATATCCTTGCGCTTGCATTCATGTGTGAACCAGCCCTTAGGATCCAGTGCAATTTCCATGAGGACCAATAAAGTGTCTCTTCTCACCTCCTCGAGTGCAGCAGCCCAACAGGCCGATCACGTTCGGGTGCGGGTCGATCAGCTTGAGAAGATCCAACTCAGCCAGCAAATCACGCCTTGCCGTATCGCTATCCGTTTCTGGAGGTGAAAAAGATAAAGTGAACTAGTTTTTCTCAGACTCATCGACGAATAACGTCTAAGTGCAGACATTAGCTATCAGTACTATCTCTGTGGATAGTACTTGAGTTCCAGTAATATTGTTCTCTAAACTAATGGAAATATTTCGCGTCTTCCTGGGGCGGACCTAGTCCAGTTACTGAACACGTTGTCAGGGTCTGGATGGGGTTTACTGACGAATGACAAATGGGCATAAAAGTGCCGCACCGACAAACTTGGATATGAAATACCGATTAACGAAAACAAAATGTTAACCAGCGACCGACATTTTTACAAATTATTCCCGAGCCAGGTTATTAAATTAAAGTTCTTCTGAGAAATAGCGCGTGCTGGGAGTAGACCAGGTGAATTTCGTTTCATTGTGACACTTCCCGAGCTTCAAATTACCAGAGATTACTGAATTTCAATAGGTATAACTGACACTCTGGACATCCTTAGATGATCTTTCAGGGGATTAATGGTTGTCTTCGGAAAATGAAAAGAGACGAGATGACGTGTGTGCGCATGCGCAAACGGACAACTCAAAAAGAAACTCATTCCCGTGGCAATGTAATGCTTACTATTGGAATATGAGTATAAAAAAAAAACATGCTAAATGGCAACTGTGAAAAACATTTCTGCATTATCGTGAGATAAGCTATTACTAGTTAAAAAGAAAACCAACGAAGTTTCCCACATGGATCTCTAACACACTCTTCAGACCTATAAATACGTTGGAGATGCATAATAATTAGTTGATTGTTCACTAACGGTACAAGGGGCGTCCTTATATGGTCTGGTGGCCGGGCGTTCTCTCACCCATACGTATCTAGCTACTGAGCAATTCAACACGCAGGATAGCGACTGTCAGGGCCGAAATCTCTGGCGTGGGCGTAAGAACCGTACGGTCGCCATACGACGCTTCAGCTCTTTGTCTGGAAGTATGGTCCGATTTTTTTTTCGTCAAGTCAAGTAAATGCTGAATGCATGAATTATTTATATTACTTGCACGACTCGACAAAATCAGTTCATAATTATTTCCATCATTTTATCACAAATAACATAAATGGCCTTACTACCGGCACCGAGTATAACCTGTGAAAAGCTATCCTCTCCGCTCAAAAATCCCTCATAAAACACAAACAAGATAACAGCTTAAACACCAAGAAATACACCTAGTAATTAGAGCGCATTTCAAATGTCTAGCCAATAAGAAGTGGAAGCCATTCAGTAAACAAACCAAAAGAATCAAAAGAAAGGCAGACTTGCCGTTAGTCATGCACTGACAGTACTCCAATGATAATAAATACACACCTTTCAGTGCTAAACCTCAGATTTTCATAGTATAACTTTACGAGGTTTTAACTTAACTTAGTTTTACCGATTACCGACAAAGACCGCACAACTACCGACAATTTTCAAGAAGTTTAACCGACATCCAGACCCCCCGCGTCCACAGCCTACCCAAGCCTGTGAAGGTGAGAGGGACTGGACTAGGCTGGATCCAGAGGGAGGCTTGGGCTCCTTGGCCATGGAACCTCCTTTGCAAGATTTGATTAACAATTAACAGAAGGAAAATATGCTGCATACTGTTGAAAATGGAAACTTTGGAACTCCTAGTAACAAAACTAAGTATTTTCTGGTTAGGAATATTTCATAACGCAATCAAATTTTCGGACTGAAATGCCCCACGTTCTTTCCAGTGACCAGAATGTACCTTTTACAATCTTAACGGCGACCGGAAGTGATCCAACACAACCCTTGATTCCTTGTGCCTCTGCTTTCATTACGACACCGAATGCTCCAGAGCCAAGTACGACAGAGGTCCGAATACGATCTCTGGGGAACTCCCATCGACTGTTCGATAGCGGGTTTACCGTCGTGTTATCGGTGCTGTTTGGGACCTCGGGCATCTGGTTTTGGTTTGGCAGAAACTATACGATGGTTAAAACATAGGTGTTAGAAGAGAGGGTTCCACTTCGCAGTGGTAATTTCTGGGGGGTTTAGTAAAAAAAACACTTGAATAGAGGTTCGCCGACATCATATCAAGACCCCAGAATAACTGTTCACTCCGCAAATCTCCAAAATTTATATATAGTCATAAATATGAAATTCTACGTTAAAAAATAAAATATCCTAAAAAATAATATCTGGTAAAAACGTAATAAAATGGCACGATTAAAACAGTTTGCGTCGAGTATAGCTGTACGAAACATTCACCATGTTATTGAGAAAATGTACCATGCTGCGCAAACATGATGATTGTGGTTGGTAGTGGGCCTTAAGGCCTATAGTCAACCGGGAACCTTTGTGCTTGTTTTCAATTGGATCTATTGTCATTCAACAGCTGTGATTGGCTGATACTGCAGGTCCCAAAGGGGTGCCTATTGTTCTTCGCATTTCACAAGTTCAAACTAAAAATTTGCATAGAGTTTTCAACTGCGTTTTATTCTTGTGAGCCTGCAATGCGGCTTGGGTGCTTATGGGCCTTTAAGTCCCAAAAGCATTGCATTGGCAACAAGCTATCTCATAAAACACAGGTTACCCACGAGGAAAGAATAGCTGGCATTTGCATGGGCTACCTGTGTAGATATGACTGCCATATACTTACCGCTGTCATCTCAGTAGTATCCTGTTGAATGCTGGGATTGCTATTTGGTCGTGGCTCGTGCTGGCGTTTCTGTCGGCGTCTTATAGAACACAGGACCCCCAAGATGACGAACAGTATGAAAAGGAACCCCCCTGCCAGCGCGGCCACCAGTACTGTCATGCTGATCCCTGCCAGGGGGCCCTTGTCACCTCCATCTGAGAGAGCATCAACGGAGGATTCTGTAAGCGTAAGCAGACCATCGTTTGGGATGTTGGATGCATTCGGAGTAGAAAGTTTTACTGTAAAATGCATATTGTGACGAAATGGCGGCAATCAGAAGATAAAGTAAGTACTAGTTGCGTGAGGTCAAACGACTATAGTCACTATTATTAATAAAAAATATAGCCTACCTTTCACGGCCGTTTTCGCGAGGTATATAGCACTTGGGGGACTACTCCCCAGCTGGTTAGTCGCCTGGACGCGGAAATTGTAGTTCGTATCGGCCTTGAGTTTTTGTATTGTGTACGTAGTAGTGTCAGGAGGGCTGATTTGCACGGTTTTCCAGGCCGCCGCATTACTCGACTTGTACTGAAGTGTGAGCGACTCAAGTACCAGGCCACCGTTGTCTCCGAATTCCCACTGTACCTGCGCTGAATCATGGGAAGTCTTGACAGCAAGGATGCGCGGGGACTTGGGTTTAGCTGGGGAATTGAGAGCAAGTCGGTTAGTTGTGGTTCATCTCACAAACCAAGAGCCTAAAACGCGCATGGCATCCTAGCTGGTACATTCCAAAGGCATTTCTTTTCGTCACTTCGCGCGCACTTCTCTCTGAAGTCTTCTACCAGCTGTTTTGCAATCTAGAGTATAATACATTGATTTCAGCCTGGTAATCTCATCTCGTTTCCAGATGACCTCACGCACTCCATTGTAGAGAGTCCATGCGCGCGAAATCAAAAGCCGAGAGACCATCTGGCAACGAGATTACCTGGCCGCCTCTACTTACTATATCCAGTAAGGATGATATCCTGGTCATCTTTTCCAAACTTATTCCAGACATGACAGTTATAGGTGGCCCAGTCTTGTGTCGTGATTGTGTCGATCGTTAATGTACTGACACTCGACGCGTTTCCGTGGACAGTCGATACCCGACGCCGACTGTCGTCTTCGCCGTCCTTCAAGCTGACTGTGTTGTTCTCAATGTCTTTCCAAGACCAAGTGAATTTAGGTTCCGGATTCCCAACGATTCGCACTTCAGTTTGGCATTTACCCCAGCATTGAAGTGGAACTTTGTTTTCCCAATTATCCTTGGAGGTTCTGGGGAAAAAGGCGAATCATTAATGAATCATTGACACCATAATTCATAGTTCCGATGAAACAATGGAGCCATTTCACGCTATCTGGAGATACCAATCAGAGCTGGAAAGATTCTCCCTCGGGAACTGATCTTGTCCCACAAACAGTATTTCAGGACTTACGAAATCAGTCCGATGTGCAGCACTTTTTTGCCTTTTATGACAGTATAAACTGAGATCATCTGAAGATAAGGATATCTGGTAATCCTAAGCGGGATCGGAATATTTTTGGACTTTTTTTAAGGAAAACCCTGGTTTGTTTGTGGGACATAACAACAGTAACTATGGCTTTGAATGACAGGTCGGAACTATGAATATACCCGTCACGTGGTGCCGAAATAGCTAAGCTGTTCACTAACGAAATGTAAAGCAGACTTCGCAATCTTCAAATTATCATCTTACTAATAGTAAGATGATAATTTAAAGATTAAACGTTTGTTGCGGGCTTCCTGTGTTACCATGCGCGCGCCAAAGTTGGCGGGAATTTAGGCGGGAAAACTTAG
This sequence comes from Scolanthus callimorphus, assembly GCA_033964015.1. NCBI lineage: Eukaryota > Metazoa > Cnidaria > Anthozoa > Actiniaria > Edwardsiidae > Scolanthus > Scolanthus callimorphus. The sequence goes on from CM066914.1 coordinate 7,228,015, forward strand.
AAATGTTCCTTACACCAGACAAGGCCAGTCTACACGTTTTGACGCATTTTTCACAGCGATCCCGCAGTTTTTAACGCATGACAGAGCACTGGTTTCAAATCACTTTGCAATTCGATACGAGGCACAGAAATCGCACCGAATTTGCATCTCTTTTTACTAGCGAACCCGTCAAACCGCGTTTTGGTGAGCGATAGATTGACGGGGTTTGCAAAATTATGAAACGGCACTAAGTTACCTAGTACGGTGATCGTGAAATTATTCGCATCAGTTCCCATCTCATTGCTAGCAATACAGCTATACCGTCCGCTATCCTCCTTTGTTGCCTTAGCAACAACCAAAGTTCCATTCACTGTCACACTGGCGCGGCCTGATGAAATTTTCCCGCCATTTTTCATCCATGATATTTCTGGTTTCGGGAAGCCTGTGGTGCGGCAGCTGATGACGAGTTTTTAGGTGTAGCCGTTTGTATGAAAGAGTAGTCGGATGGAATAGAGCTCTTGATTACAGGTTTTGCTGGAGAAAAAAGATGAATAAATATTAAAAGTAGCCTTGTAAGCAGAATCAGAACATACGCAGCCAGGGGGTTACTAATAACTAATTATAGGTATGATTTCATCTTTGTTTCTGTATCCGTGAGGCAGCGTTTTTCCTGACATATCTATCGTTAACAAATTTGGCGCTTCGAGATCTCAATATTGTATAAATTATCTCCATCGATAACATGGCGGAAAGAAGCGAAAAATTCTGCAAGTCAAATCCCTCTGTAAATGTCGAAAGTAGTTCATTACCTAAGTTCAGTATCTGAGATAACATCTTTATATAGCAGAAGTCCCAACCTCGAAATACCCTGAGAAAAATCGCGTTCCACAATCTTGTGTTTCGGGACTGTGCGGACCTCTTGGGGAACCAGCAACAAATTTAAAATGCAAATTCGCATCTAAAAATAACTAGGTAAGGAAATACGCTACCTCAACTATATAGGTTAGATGAAAGCTCCTATTGATGGGCTCCTGGTATGATTGTACGGGGCATGTTGAACTAATCCGGCTACTCGTACTCGTTTTCTGGTAATCATGACTTCGCGCTATGGCACATAAACTGGAGCTCGTGGTCTAATTGTTAAAAAGTGGTTTGCAAATCTACTTTCAGCTCATGATCTACGCGCGCGGTAACCGCTTCCAGCATCATAGCGCATACTCAGGTCAGGGATTGTTACATGCGTGATATGATCGTTCGATTCAACTTAAGAACAAAAGTTGAACACAGATTTTAACGGATAATGGAGCCATACGATCCAGTCAATCGGAACAGAGAGCAACAATATTACCATAGAAAGCAAATCATGCGTAGGGGATGGTATCCACTATCTAAGGGCTGGTTCATGCACGAGCTCAAGCGCGCAGAAGGGTTGCTTTACACACGACGCATGCGCAATCACAGGCAAGCTCAAATAGTCAACTTCGCGCCATTCTCGTACCCAGAGCTCCCCGGCTCGTCACTTCGCGGCGGAGGCTCTGGTGTCGGCCATTTGAGGGCCTTCGCTGATTGGCTGATTTTGAACGTTGGAAAGGCCTTTCTCTCTGCGGCTCTGTATTAAATCTCGCGCATGCGTCAGTGGCTGTCACCAGAGCCTCCCCCGCGAGGAAAAGAGCCGGGGAGCTCTGGGTTCGAGAATGACTTCGCGCGACAATGAATGTTGCCATAACTACGTTGCGTGATCTTACCTTTCACGTATAGTAAAATTTTGGAAGAGCCAGCCTGTAAGGGTGATCCATAATATAATGCCTTACACTCGTATTCTCCGCTATCCTGTCTAACCGTAGCTTTTATAACTAACCCATGCTGGTTATTAATAGCGACATATCGGTCCACATATTTGTTAGTGTTTATTGGCGGGAAGTACTTCTTATTGATGTATTTAGTTGAGCCCTTGAACCAGGTGATCATGTATAGGGGTTTAGCCTTCGTACTGCATGGTAGAACTGCATCATCGCCCTCTTTGACGGTCACGTTATTTAGTGTGGCACTGGAACTGCTGCAAACTCCTGAAATAGAGAGAAAGGAAACCTGTATTTATAAAATGTCTATGTATTTAGTTCACACAACTAAAGGGTATCAGATGGCTGTCACCAGAACTCCCCTGGCCTCGAGGGTTCTGAGCAGTAAGGGGACTCTTGGCACGTGTGCCATTCCATCTGGACACATGAATACGTAGCTATTTTTAGATACCTTTATTCAATGTTGAGTAGTAGTTTTACATTACGAAGGGTTTCAAATTGAAAATAGAAAATTTCTTCGTCAGTTTGCAAGCCGCGCTGGGTGCGCGCAACGTCACGCGAATGTCACGCAACTTTGAGATTCGATTTTCCAATCGCTTTGAAATTATCTTATTTTCGCATATCTTTGGGAATTAATTTTTAAGCTATTGTCTCAAAACGCTGCAGAGTCACAAATTCTAGGTAGTACATTCCAGTGTTGTAGTGATGGATTTTCAAGATTTTGTGACATCAAGATGCAAGTTCCTATGGGCTTGTTGGAAATAACTTAATGAAAGTGAGCCTCGTGTCAAAGTTCTTACCTATAAAGGAAATCGCGCATAATACCACTAGTACCCAGATTCCTCTCGTGACCACGGCCATACTCGCGTCACGTGACTTGTTAATGCGCACTCATCTGGTCGTGCTAGCTGAAATCGAGTTCAAATTCACATCAATAAAAAGTATACTTCGCACATGTTAGGATTAGACTAAACCCCATCAAAACAACCGCCTTTTACTAGCGCTTAGCCGAGCGATCTTATGATAACAAACACAGCTTGCTAAATCCATAAGTTCGATCACATCTTAGCTCGCGGCTCGCTCGCGGCACCTTCTTTCCGGCAACTGGCATCACGTAAACGCTTTCTCATATCGGTCTTATCCACATACCTATTAGTGGCATCTTCAGCTCAGTCTTATATGCGCCCCAGTAGCGTATGAGAAGAATGGCTGGATTTTAGGTACTTGTATGTTAAAATAGGCATTTATTTTCTCAGTCTAATGCTATGTCATCTCCAAACAAAAAACTTGCACTCTTGTAGCCCATTTTGCCATATCAAGTTAGCATCAGGTCGGCGACAACTACTGTACTAATCCGTCTTACAACCCAGAACAATTTTCGTCTTTTCTATTGAAAATCAATTATGTCAAGAACCTCTACTAATAGCTCGAAATCCACTCTCTTATCTGTCTTCTACATAGATTCTCCTTTAAATTTGTCGATAGGCTCGCTACCATAGACAGATAACAGTTTCACGTTCGTGACAATTAGGGCCGCGATGACAAACGCTTGATTCAGTGTGAATATCTCACGAACCCATCTACGACCTCGTATCCTCTTATCAAGGCTGGAATATCGCTTTTATCGACTCCTCATCTGCTTATCAAGTTCTGCCATCAGAGATAAGATGAGATAATATGATCAATATCGAAAACAGGAGTTGATTTGTTGACTGAAAGTCAACAAGGTGACCCTATGCCGCCCCGCGACTGGGTGAGGACGAGATTGTGATCCTCTTGTAGCAGTGATAAAAGATATAACTAATCTTCCCTGTCTTCAACTTGAAAATGTTTCCACAAGCGTTTCTACAAGCCTTGATGTCCATAGCCTACGTAGCAAGCGGTCCCGTGGAATTTAAGGGCGGAGAGAAACATGAAAGCGGAGAAGAATTGCGCGACAAAATCTCGCCCAGGTTTCTCTGTCCGAAAACTCCAACGGAAACACTTGCTACAACACTTGCTACACACGCTACTCAGGCCTATGGGGTGTTTTGCAGCGAGGGGGCAGCGATGGCTTATTAATTTCTCTGCAACCCCTTGTAACGTTGCAAGATTGAGAACAGGGTACGTTTCTCAAACAAGAGGCTAAAAGCAGTCTACTCTGTATTATTGCAAGGGCTTTGGGAAGCATATGATTAGTCCATTTATTAAAATTAAAATCTTTAGTTGGGTTCAAAATTTCACAGCTTTCGCCCTCGGAGCTCCTAGTTTCTATGATTTCTCCTTCTTGCATGATTAACTAAAATCGAGTGTTATGCGTGCGCACATTTTAACTCCCTAAGTTCAATATTTCAATTTTTACAAAGCACATTTATGCAAAGAAACGCAGTTTTGAACAGTTCCATTTCGTGGATTTGTCTACCAAATTTATGTACTTTGAACCTATATGTTTTGGGGCACAAGCTCTGGAACGCTGGATTTTGAACAGGGGTTCGCCCTACAAAAGGAGGCTATATAGGGGTTTGACGGACAGGCTCGTCCGAATTCCCCGAACCTGCGCCCCAGCCTACGGGCTTGCTCTGTCCAGCGGAACAAAGCCCTTTACGGAAAACTTAAAAGATCGTTTGACAAACATAAAACTGCTAAAGTCCAAATAAACCTGCGCGCACCGCAATAAGAAGTCATTAATTTTTATGTCGGCAATATGCACTTTTGTACCATAACTGAAGATCTATTAAAGGTGGTCTTCTACGGCAGACATAAAGAGTTATAAAGCAGTTCGGACTATTTGTGCAGAATAAACACATGTAAAAATAAAAACATATACATGTCCCAGACAAGCCATGCGGGGCCCATGTTAGTTAACTACTTCGTTAACTACACACTGAATAAGCTATTATTCCCTGATGTCCTTATCATCTGCTATGCAAATGTCAAGTTTTGAACCCAGGAAACCAGAATATTCATAAAAATGCTTTGACTCTCCGATGTTCATCTAATCAAATTTTTTCCCAGCCGCAATTATGCACATGCAGGGTAATTGCTGGTAGATGTTTTCGTTTCTTGTTGAGAAAGTTTTTAGTTGCATTTGCATAAGCTGCAATAATAATGCCGGTCATACTTAACGAGCCACTGTGTTACTAACTACGAAAACGTTTGCACAAGAAGATAGACGTCGGCTTCCGCTAGCGCCACTGCTAACAAGACTAGAACATGCACTCCCATGTAGAGAAATAGCTGTGAAACATTACGATAATTGGCGCTATAAAGTCTACCCAGTCAAATCCCATGTTCTAATTGTCGCATTATTTTCTTACTTGATTTATCAGAAACCTGAGAAGCCATTTACCAATAATATTCACTTGAATTAATTTTAGCTTGAACCTAAAAATATTCTGCGAGCGCCGGACTTGACTTGCCGCAAACGGGCTTTCCTCTCCTGTCAATCAAAATCAGCCGTGGAGCAATTTGCTTTTAGAGGAAAAAAACAGAAGAGGGCGCGTACTTACCATTCATGCTCCAGTATAAATCGTTATCTAAATCATCTATTTTCCCTAATATAATAGGATATAATAAGATTTCCAACGAGCAGATCCTCCTATTATCCTGCTCAGCCTCAAGGGCGATGCCAGTAAAATGATTTCACGCTCTTAGAGGCCACGAAAGACCTTTATATTTGGGAAACAGTTCAGATGTAGGAAATCTTTCAATGAATAATACCGCAGTCAATGATATGCTATGCTTGGGGGGCATTTTTAACGCAAAATACGAGTATCTCTTTCGTTTATCTGGCCTCCTTCTTACAATGTCACGGCACTCTTAGAACTGTGTAAAGTGATACAAACGGAACAGAAGAAATCTGAGGGGATATCAGCTAAATAGAGCGAATCAGACACCCATATTTCAGCTGGCGTGTCTGAGATTAGCGCGAGACGGTCATTAGCTCGTGCGTTAGTCAGTGGAACATTAACTGGGAATTCAAACGATAGAATAAACTTGTTAATTCGCACGGGAAAGTGAGCTGATAGGCGATCCTGATGAGTTGGATAAGGAAACACAGAACTAATCGATATGTTTCCTTTACTGAATTTCAGCAGAAACATAGAAATGAGTGATTTCAGTAAGGGGTTTCTTACCATTATGGCCTATCGCCATTGCGAACACATCTGAATTAAAAATGCATTTAAAGAAATTAAATTTAAATTCTAACTGCGTCTGTTGTACGATGTTTTCTAGTCTACGAGAGCCAGTTTTGCCGTGCTACAGAATCATAAAGTGAAACTGCGGCAAAACCCCTATGTAGGGCGTTGGCCCGATCCGTTCTCTACGATTTCCTCCCTCTCTTCTCCCTTATTTATATGCGGCTTAGCCTTGACCTAACACAGGCTTTGGAAGGGAGCTTCCTTTTTTTGGTAAATCTAGTAGAATAAATGAAGCATTTCTCGTAGAGGTGATCGACGCTTCCATTCCACATCTCAGCGTACTGTTGCAAACCTCCTCGAAATCGAGCCTTACAAGGATGTGTGTAAGGACTCCTTTTTACAATCAAGAATTTCAAGTTTGCACCCTCTGCATAGCAGATCATTACCCTCTTATAACTTCTGCCTGTCAAAATACCCGCGAATTAATAGTGAGGGTAAAAAAAACTTAAGCGATATCGACCTTTTTGCAACCTGCGATTTAAATGTACATAGCTTGCGTTCCATGTTTGCACTGAAAGTGTTATCATCTGATGCAATAGCCACACACTATTCTTGGCGGAATTAAGGCTTGACGCCGGTAAAAACTGGCTGCTTTCTCGGCCTGCATTTAGCGTATCTGAGTAAATATCAAAATAATCTTAATCTGTTATGAAAGATGGAATGAGAAATTATGAAATGTGAAACTTTGTATTCAACTTACGACATTGCAAACTTTTTATAGGTCTCTCTTGAATTCCTTCGGACGTATTTACTTTAACAGTTGAGCTGTCCTTGAATTGCAAAGTACATTCTTACCCGCACTGAGCCAATACAGGAAAAAATAAATAAACAAATTGGAATGGTGACAAAAACATATTACCGAGATTAAATATCACTTTGAAGGAATTTTCTCTGCAGGGTTTGTTGTCTTGACCAGGGATCAGGGGATGCGAAATGAGTCTCAAAATGACATGCTTAGTCACGTCAAGAAATGGTAATAACAGAGCGCACTACCATCGCCTGGAATAAATACGAGGAAACAAGATCTTTTGAGGAGAACGAGGAAAAAAAAACTGAGTGGTTCACACAAAACGAGTGTCTGATACTCACATGGGGTCATAATCTCTCGGCGTTTTTTTTCCTTTCTTCCTTTTTTTTAAAGAAATATTTGCACGATCCTCACTCCTTTGTGCATGAATATTTGCCATGGCGTCTGCATGTGCGCAAGTTTGTTGCAAAGACAGGAGTCTATAGTACTAGTAGTTCCCTGCAAAAACGCTATAAAAGGGAACAAAGTAAAACAGGAAAAGGAAACGGAATTCTAGGAAAGGGAGTGGAGCGGAGCGAGAGAGGAAAAAACGGAAGGAATTAAGAGGAAAGAAAAGCAATTTTTACAAAAAGGAGTGAAATGCAGTTAGAAATGAGCACTAAGCACAGCTTTATAGCGCAGTAGACGGCATGTTCCTGCATAAAAGAACAGAATAGCTACCTTTCACCTTAGAACAGATACTGTAAAATGCTATTTTTAAACTGTTGGTCCACTAACTACTTCGGCAATCTAATAGCACTAGATTATTGAAAACGTTAAGCTACATGTTCTATCTGCCACTGTTTTATCGCGATAGCCTATCGATGCTTAATCAGTGTTAGATTCTGTCCAGTTTATCTGGGACTTTATTAAGGTCGTTGATCGTCATGTGACCAAGACCCTTCTTGTGCGACCTGGTATATTGTATCAGTCAGCAGAACAAGACCGAATTTCGGCTCGCGATTATCTCAAAAGATTAACTAAAACCAATCGAAACTCGGCTGGTCCGTGTAGATGTTTTGGGTTAACCTTAAACCACGTCGAAAAGAAATTTCCTGTTGAAAACCGACGTGTTTATGGGCTGTAAATTAAATTTATGAGCAGATGGTAGAAAGAAAATGTCCAGATTTTTGCACGTATTTATGCTAAACTATCAAAACACGTCTCTTGTATCAGTAAACAGCTTTATACACCCCTTTTACTGTTGAACTTGACAGAAAATACTCGCGTATGATTTTCTGCCGTGTTTAAAACCCCCTGTTTTAAAATTACCCAGAGAAATTTGATCCTGTTCCGTAATAGATGATGTTGACTAGTGCGGCTAGCATTTGAAGATAAGCCCGTAACCCCTTGCCCACATTCCACAGCTCTCTCCCGCGGCGAGAAGAGGACAATCGGTCGCGAGCGCTGATATGAGGGAAACACGTCTCTTATCTCTACATTATCTTCAACACACGTCTTAAGATTTGATTTAATTTCTGTCTTCTCTTGTTTGGATACTCTCTGGCGAGAACACTTATTAAAAACCCGAATAACATTACTCTTCTGAGATGCTAGTAAATACTCGTGGCTGCCGTGGTGTGCGCCTTTGTCATATTGCTTCTATCAAGACGTTCACCTTTTGATTTGGGTTCATATCGTGAGGGGATAGGCTTTCCCGGACCTTTCAAGCTATTGGGATTGTTTGATAAATTTGATTACCAAAATTAATGGGGAACTTCCATCTTGTTTGGCTAGCGAGGTGCTAATTCAACGAGCCTGATTCCCCGCCAAGAGATGTGAAAATAAACAGCCCCGTGTCATCTGTGAGGAATTTTCGTTTTGATTGGTAATTCACTCCCCTTTCTCAACCCTTACAATTTGTCATTGCCTCCAAGTCAAATAACATATTCAAGTGTTGCTCTTGGGCAAAAATGCAAACAATTTCATTGAGCCTTTTAGAAGTGAGTTTTCATAGTTCTCTTAAATTTGTTAAAGTGACATTTGACTAGGCGCGAGTAATTTTTCACACCAAATGAACTAACACAGGAAGTTGTTTAGATGGCTATTGAAGAGAAATGCAAAGAAAAGTTCATTGCATGAACAAACAATTGTGTTGTTAAACGTCTGACGGCGTCATATTGCAGTCCGAATGACCTCTGATTCCTTTGAACGTACTGCAGTCGAGATTTGTCATTTCCGAATTAAAATAAGTTCTCATAAGTCAAACCAATCGTACAATTTACCTCAATGTGTCTGACACATCAACTACGCTATTGTTTCAAAACGCTTAGTTGTTCTTCACTCGAGACCTAGAACTGGTTCTCCCAAGATATCACACACTAGTTATCAAAATTAATCAACTATCTTGTCGTTATTTGCCTTGGAGCACGATCGTGTCTAAGGTATCGAGTGAAACTTGACTGGCCTCGGCCAAGCTACCTCACACGAGTCAGCTAACCCATCGAAATCCCCAATCATTGATAGCCATCGTTTAGGACACTACCCCTTGATATCTACCCCCTCATACCTCATATTGACGGCGCCCGGGTGAATACGGGGATTTAAAGACTTCAATCTCTATGTCACTCTTACGGTAGATCTCTTGTTCTTCTTCAGCGATCTTCGATGGTGATCGTATAGAACGAATGATCGTAAGACGAATGATCACTCGATCGGTCGAATCTCGAATCTCTCCAATTGTTATGTCTGTGGCTTGTCACTATCCGTTCACAATCTTCCAGACTTTTTATCAATAACTTTCAGAAGTACTGGGCCTTTAAATTCTTTCAATTCCTTTGGATTTGTGGATTTTGCTCACAAAATGACGCGCAGTTTTGAAGGGAACGGACTTTTAGAGAATGAATGACCCGTTCCAAATTCTGTCACTGTAACTTCCCCCTGTCGGTTCTTGTGAAGTCGAGGCTGCCAACTATTGTGTGATTATAATCTCTAATGTTCAACCTTAATTGACAGTAATTGGCTGAAGTATCGCGAAATTGAGGTGCTGTTATTAGATTACCTTTGTCTCCGAACCAATCATATATGGGGGTTATTTTTTTACCAGTGTAACACACGCTTCCGTTAGAAAATCCAGCTGGTATAAAATAGCTTTGCCAGCACGCAACAAAGGGTGAAAACTATTTTTGGACACGAAAACATGGCGACTTGATACCCGGTTCAGTGTTGGTTTCAATATGTGTGGCTCCTACATGCCTGATGACCGATAGATTGTTTGTTTATCCGTTTAAGTTGCTATTGCAAATTTATTGAGGCTCCCAAGCGGCGCTGACTTGTGTTTTCACGCACAATATTTACTCTTTAGAAATATTGGTATCTCCTGGCCTTTTTTTAGCCTGAGAAATGATGGCAACAGAGGAATAACTTCACGGAGCGCGCCAAGGAAAATCCTCTTTTTATTGTTGTGCGGTTTTAGTTCTGATTGGTTGGAGGCAATTTGCAAAGAACGCAAAAGCTGCGCAAAATGGCGACAGAATCCGGCTTTATCATACTAACTTGAGAAGATTAGTCTTGAAATCTCTTCCTATTCAAACCTTAGAGAGAAGAAAGTCACGTCTGCGTAAACGAATGCGCGCAAAGCATTTATCCGTCTGTGATACTTTTTCTACTTTAAGGATTATGACCCTTTTATTCTTTTTCACTCATTTCAACGGCCGCATAATAATACTGGCACGAGGTAGAACACTTGAGTTAGTCACGTACTACATACAGAAAATCAGTACCAGGAGTATGGAGTCCGAATTAAGGGCAACAGTAAATATATCCTTTCAGACGTTTTGAACAAATCAAAGTTTTTTTGTAACTGGGTGACTTGTTGAGTGCTGCAAAAGAAGAGTGTTCCTCTGTTGCTTTCTGACATTGCATTTCACAGGATACTGGATATAGATTTGTTCTTCAAGCCATTCCCATTTTATACAATCTCAAGAATAAAATCCCGCTTGTCTTTGATCAAACAACCACGGTGTCCATCGTTATTTTTTAGTAAAACAAATGTTAAGTTAATATTATTACCACACAGGGCACAAGGAGCAAGTGGTCATGATGTCAACTGAACTATAATGACTCGCAGCGTTTGTGGTTTAGATTCTTTGGGATTTACAATAGGCTGTGAATGGAAAGCATGGTGATACAATTTCCGTTATAGAAAAACTGCCTCCGCCCAGTTTGGATTCATGTGACGCGGGCCGAGTGCACGTGAGTATGTTACAAGGTCACCCGGTTTGCGCCTACTTTTTTTGCCGAGATTATTATTGTTTGCGTTAAAGCGACCTTTTTGTCGTTGTTTTAGCGTGCTATTAAAAAACTGCCGTAGCAACGTCTCGTTTGCCCCTTAGAAGCGTAGCCTTTGCAGTGCCCAAAACAACACCCAAAATATTTGGTTTCCACCGCGCTTTAACGCGAATCCTTCTCGGCCACACAAACTCTTCTCTCTCCAATCAGTTATTATTTGCATTGCCCATAAACATTGCCTTGCTACAAACTTGTACCTGGGAGTAGAGTTTCAGCCCCTGATAACCAAGGTAACCTGTACTAGTAAGGCCCGAAGAAATGTCCCAGTGTTCAGCAGGGGCACTACATCTACGGTACTCTCATCTCTCCTTTTTCAATTCAAGTTCGTAGCCCGGATATTGTTCATTGCGGAAAGCGTGCATGGCGTAGAATCATGTTTGGAAAATATTCGTTCCGTTTTCCCTTTTGTACAAAGAAAGGAAAAAGTGCTCACAAGGTCATTTCCTGGCGTATCGCAAACAAGGTGTCACGTGAAGAGTTCTGATTTCTGGTAGTCGAATGCTCGTTATCGACGCTTCATTTTCAGCAATTTAAAAAAGGTGTTATGCTCATTCGGCAATTTACATTTAAGATTCGTCGTGATTCGTGGGAGAGCTGTCAATGAACCAGCTAACGGAGGCTCTAACGAGACAATTTCCACACCTTATCATTGCATTGGTTTCTTCTTGGTCCTCGTCACAACAAAAACGCCAGACAGTGAAGAGGGGGTTTCAATTTCTATCACTTTGCAACTCTTGAAAATCTCATTTCAAGTTAGTCTTTTTTATGAAGGGGTTTAGCTAGATTATTTACAGAATATATATGAATAGATTTTTTTGTTTTATTCTGCCTCGTTCTTTAAGAAATTAATAAGAGAGATGCAAGTCAGTAACCGACCGGGTATTCTGCAAACGCTCTTACTGCGATTTTCATAATTCTGCGAACTCTCGCTAACGATTTCCAACCGTCAAACCGCCTTATGGCTTCCGCCAATCAAACTCCCGAGTCATTTCATCGTTACTCTTTGTGCTTTGTGATTGGCCAGCACGTAACCGTTGCTCGGGTGACAGGGAGCCATATTAGCACTGCTTAGGCACGGCCAATCAAAAAGCACAAAGAGTAACGACGAAAAGACTCGGGCAGGACTCGGGGCTTTGATTGACGGAAGCCAGAAGGCGGTTTTACGGTTGGAAATCGATAGCGGGAGTTCGCAGAATTATGAAAATCGCAGTAATGCCAGTGTTGGAAACTGAACAGAAAATGTTTCTTGCTCCCTTTCTATTTACTGCGAATTATTTTCATAATTCTGCGAACTTCCACTTTACATTTCCGAACGTCAAACTGCGTTTTGTCTTCCGTTCATCAAACCTTTTAAGACAGACGCATTGATTTTTTCTACTTTCGTAAAATCATTGGTTTTAAAGGCTAACTAGTCCTTTAGTTCAAAAACCTCTCAAAGCCTGCGTGAAATCACCCCAGAGCTGTTCACTCGTTTGATTGAGTTCGCAGAATTATGAAAGTGGCACTAAAATAAACTCAGGCAAAAAAGAAGAAGCCATCGTGCTTTTCCCACAGCTTTCTTATCCAATTTTCTTATTTCCGCAGTTTAAACAGCATTTCACTTGTCAAGTTTGAGAACTGACTTTTATTGGATTATTTAAGTGACAGAAAGTTAAGGGAATGGGATGTCTCAAGAGAGGCTCCCCATGCCGCATTACTGTTTATCTGGTCGTTAGCTTGTTAACTAAAATGACACTGATTAATTAAGCTCTATAATCTTATTTTCTTATCTGGAAAAGTCTTGCATGCCCAGACATTTCCAGATCGAATCTGCATTTGAAGTATGGCGCGTATGACATGAATTTGCAACAAACAACAAGAAATTATTGAATATAGGAAAAACAGGAAAAGGCCGACATAGCACACATATTCGTGGTTTCCTTGTCTTTCCTCTTGCAGGGTGTTGGGATCACGCTCTCGGCATAACGCAAGACCATTTTTGATAGCATGTAGAAGCGCTCCAAGCTGCTTGAGACTGCGAATACCTCAATCGGGCCATCTCAGAAGGTAGTCAATCAGTCTAGAAAGCGAGTACAGAACAAAGGATCTTGACTTTCTTGAGATTTCAGACAATGAAAGATTCGCTTTTTAAAAAATTGTGAATTATGAGCAGAAGTCACTTCAAAACACTCATTTTAATAACTCAGCGCCAAAAGTATTAAATATCCTTAAAATGGTTTGAATCTCTGAATGACAAACTTTTTAAGGGATGGCCCGGTTGACGTATTCGCACGTAAACATGTTAAACAAGAACAAGATTTGAGCGCACCCATGAAACGAGCGGTGGTCGTTTTTCTCCAGAGCATTATACTTGCGAGACGGCAACTGAGTTTTGAAACAAAAATGACAAAGAAAGGAAAACGAAGCAGAAAAGAAAATAACAAGAAAGGAAGAAAAAAAAAAACGCTAAAAAACCCATCGGTACTCTTCGTGAGGAGTGGCTGTCTGAAGAACTACATACACTGTAAAACAGCCCTCATGACTATAAGCTTCGCGCCAGCAATGGTATTTCTACACCGGAAGTGACGATTTTCGCGCGTTTTTAAATATTGAAAGCATTTAGCGCGTCATCCAACTAAATAAACGTAGCAGACGCGGACTCCCCAGCGAGGGAGTTATTAATGAGGAGACTTTTCATCACTTTAACGCTGGTAGACTGCTTAGCTTGCAGTCCCTCTTATTTGGCGAACGCCCGTGAAAACAGCGCATGCGCCTAAGGCTCTCGCTCGTGCCTTTGGTAATTCATGCCATCAGCGCTTTTTTTTTTCACGCGCTTGTTTTCACGGATATAACGCTAGCTGTCAGATGTGCAAAGGGTTAGCCTTGATGCTTGTCGGTCCCAGAGAACTAGAACTCGACCTGGAGTAGCCACGTCCTCAGGCTCCTTTTGGCTGCACGGCTTGTTGGTTAGTGACGTCACGGATAATTTGCCGCTCATGGAGCACAGGCCCGGAGTAGGAGGTGGCCGTTCGTGGGGTTCGAACGAACCTCCCTTGGGGCCAGAAAAATCAGGTTTTTGGTCACAAAAACAGGAAGGAAACACGACAAAATGCTATAACTTTGGTTAATACAGTTTTTTTTTCTGGAAAACTGAGGACAACGAGCCCCCACCAAGAATGCGAACCAGGAATGCGTTATTCAGGAATGTTTAGAATAAAGCGTTCGCGATCGCTTGAAGTTTTTAAAGACGTTGTCATTGTTTACTGAAAAGTATCAGGAGAGGTTCTTCAGGAGTTGCTTTTTAGCAAATTACAGAACATTTGGGCCAGGCGTCACCATGATCGTTTCCCGTTTGGAGATATGTGATCATCGCTGTCACGGGCTACCTGTGTTAAGTCCACTGACTCGTGCGGCGTGCGTGGGCCCTTTCGAATATGAATCGTCAGCTGCCATTCGGATTGTTTGATTGTGTTAGTCATGTCGGCAACTAACAGTATACTTGAACTCTGCTTGGACCTAATGTATGTGGACTATAGCAGTTTCACTTTCTACTGATCGTCGTTAGTAGACTTAGCCGCAAGTGGCCGATAACTTCTTGTCGATTAGATTGTCTAAAAATTGCTATTTTTCCCGCAAAGGTGCCCACGAGAGCTGCTTTTATACGTGTTTGCGCCTAGAGTCATGGTTTTGATCTAAATAAACCTGTCGGACGTAGAGCATGAAAAAGACATCGATTTCAGGAATGTGTTGGAAGTCGCCTCATAGAGCGGATTTCAGATGACTGTCGTGATTTAACTGCGTTTGCGATTGGTTTGCTTTCTCATTGACTGCTTATTTCTATCAACCAATCAAATTCGAGAGCAATTGTGTGACAACTACGCAATCCTGAATTGGTCCGGCTCCTGATTGGCTGGGCTGGAAACCATTCAACAGTAAGTTGTAATTACTGTTGTTTCTGATTGGCTAGCGATTACATAATTACGTTTACTTTCACGACGGTCGTCTGAAATCTGCTCTTATAAATGGGTTTATATTTTCGTCAGGAAAACCTGAAGTATTTTTGTTGCTCGGATATTTTAATTCCACAGAGTGAAAACTGCCCATTGTTTGTTGATTAGCGAAGAAGGGACCGGTCTCATTATGAAAACCACAGAAAATACATAGCGGTAAGAATAATGCTCGAAGCTTTTTTATTTCTAGTTGTGTTGATGCAATGCAGGACAATGACATAAACAAAATTTTCAGTTCGCGCCAAATGGATAAACCCTGCGCGCTCTATCTTACACTCTGTTTCACTGAGCTACCGTTGTCAGTTTGCCTTCCTTATCATGATGACAAGTGTCGTGTGAAACGATGTAATGACACCCTGCATCTTCTTAAGACACAACTATAAGTACCGTCAAGACGACTGCTACTGTGCAAAGCAGCACAAGATGAGGACCCAAGATCATCACGACCTGTGAAGAAGGAATTTAATTAAAAAAGTCTACTTTAAAATCGCGGCCGCGTTTGCGGTTATCAGCAATTTTAGCAGAATGGGCCCCCTAATTTTGATGATTTTCGGATTTGATTTTCGAGGTTTGGTTTGTAGTTGATAACTGGATGAATTTAGGGACTGTTCGTTAATTACGTCGCAGGGGGGGGGGGGGGGGGGGGGGGGTGGTGTTTTTTTTCTGCTCGTAGGTTTTGTAAAAACTTACTCCCGTACAAAAAAAGTAGTTTCAATTTCTACCCCCTTCGAAAAACGGCTATTTGAAATTTTACCCCCCTCCCCTGCGCGCTAATTGACTAAGCTACAATGTAAGCATCAAAGTGGCGTCTAAACTAAGTACGATTGTTGAAGAGGATGTACCGGTAGAACAAGCTCTAACTGGCAAGAAAAGAGAGGAGAAGTTCGACAGAAACCTTTAGTAGGAAAGCTTTAGTTGGCTTAGGACACTCCGGATTTATACAGTGCTCTGCGTTTCACGCAATTGCACTCAATCTCAGTCCTAGTCTGTTGAAAATTTGCATGACACTGAAATGCACCCCCGAAATTAAGTTTCGCGTGTTCTAAAAATTTACCCCAAAATTTTCAACGTTCTGCAAAATTTACCCCCCCCCCCCCCCATAAAACCAACCCCCCCCCCTCCGACGTAATTAACGAACAGTCCCTTAATAGAGTCCTAAATTGTGACGTCACAAATTTGAAAAATTTCGATTTTGAGACTTTTGTCCACGGATAATGAAAGACCAAAATCGAAGAACGTTGCATGCAAAAAATGAGGTGAAACGGTTGAAACGCGACCGGGCTATGGCCCAATGAATACATGATTTTCTTTAACAAATCACTGTATTTTGGAATCAGTTCATAACTTTATGAACTGAACCAAAAATACAGTGATTTGTTAAAGAAAATTATGTATTCAGCGGGCCATATATCGGTCGCGTTTCAACCGATTCTCCTCATTTTTGGTTTGTAGCTTTCAATCGATATGCCCTTTCGAAATCAAGGAACAAATATTGCTAAATCGAAAATTTTGTTTTTGTGACGTCATCACTTTAGGACTCTATAAGCAATTAGTATATACTACACGGGAACCTCCATAGATCGCGCGTTTGATTGGTTCGCTATCTCGGGATATTGCCACAATATTCCGAGATCGAAAGCATTATCCGAGATTGAGAAGCCCGAGTGCAAGTGGTTCGGATATTTTACTTTCTAAAGGAACTATCTCATTCGAAATGCAACAAAAATCCTTCTCAATTAACTTATGTTGTCTCTTTAGTTTTCAAGGTGAATCAGAGAGATAATTTATTTCTTGAACTTCTTCGGAATCAGAGATCGATGATTCGTTCACGGCACTTTTGAGAGACAAATTACATTCACAACAACATACTAATTAAGGCAATTTTGTCGAAAACATATCACAAGAAACTCTTAATCTACTTTGCCGAACATTTACCTGTAGGTTGAAAGGCACAGTAAATCGTAGAAGCCAGTCATTGAGCTCAGTTTAAGAGAGAATTTCAGTTAAGCTTACCGTCGCCATGTTGATTTGCTTGATCACGAGCCATCCGACATCAAACGTATTTAAAGTGGTCTCTCTTTTTATGAACAAGGTCTTCCTAATTGTCCCATAGCTTGAAGAGGTTAATTTCCCAAATTCTGTTTGAATATTCCAATCGAATCTTGAATTTCTCTGCCAGCGGGTTGAAAAATATAGTCATCTATCGGTGGTGAAAATGGCGACCAAAGGCAAAGTGTTTTCAGCGAAGCAACTCTGCAGTTCACAATCCATAATCCAAGGCACAAAATGCGAATTATCCCTCGAATCCATCCTTGCAACCTTCTACAAACTTAAATCATTTATCGTAGTCGATATTAAGGTTTTAAAAAAAGTGTTTTCTAGCGTTTTGCTTCTCTAAAACAGCAGCAAGTTTGCACCATGTGTTCAGTAGCCGAATGCTTGTAGTGAAGTCTGACGTAATGTCACGTGTGTGACAAACGTCACGCATACAGAAAGAGGCTACAAAATGTCGGCAAATGCCACATTTAGAGTCGTTCGGATATTTTTTGGAGTGTTCCCGTGTAGTATATACTAAAACAATTATTCTCCTCAGGCTCCGTGAATAGTGGCGAATAGTCCCCTCGACCTCCGGTCTCGGGGACTATTCGCCACTATTCACTTCGCCTTCGGCGAATAATTGTTAATTATCTTTAAAGTGATTTCTCTAATGAAAAAGGTGCAAACCTGGACGGGTGTTGTGGCTAGTTCAATTGTTCCAGGTCATTTCAGAACAAATTCCACTCGATTTAAGAAGGTGTTCTGCGTTTGTTACTAAATTATTTTGTTGCAGAGATATTAAGGTTACTGAGAACCTTCGCGCAGGTCCTCGGAAAAAAAATCATACTTGCCCTTAAATTAACGAAAACATGTCAATCTATATAACTTTTTAATAAATATAATTTTTAAAAGATTTTATTACAAATTTCGGTGTGACATTTACAAGAGCTATCGCAGCCGATCTGCTGGACTCAAAGCTCCCAAGGAACACATTGGCCGTTTTCACACTAGAAGACGAACAAATCGTCTAGACGGACAAATCGTCTGACGATTTGTTCCGCATTTGTACGTCTAGTGTGAATTTAGGTCGGACTTAAGTCGATTTGTTTTTGCCCCGTTTTCAATTCAGACGAATTGTTCGTCTTGAGACGATTTGTCCGTCCTGACGATTTGTTCCTCTCCTAGTGTGAAAACGGCCAATGTGTTACTTAAGAGCCAAGGTCCAGCAGTTCGGCTGCGATAGCTTTTGAAAATGTCACACCAAATTTTTTAATAAACCCTTTAAAAAAATTATATTTACTAAAACGTTCTTTATTTTTGCCATAGCCCGCTAGTCCATTCTATAAGCTTTCCAACGATACATAGATTAGCATGTTTTCGATAAACTTAGGACGAGTATGATTTTTTTTTCGAGGACGTGCGCGAAAAGTGCGCGAAGGTTCTCAGTAACCTGAACTTGAAGTTGCAAGAAGGAATCACTTATAAGTCATCAGATACACCGTCTATTTAACAATTATACATTCCTCTCGCCCGAATGGGCTCTGAGTCAATAGCCCATGAGGCCGAAGGCCGAATCCGACTCGGAGCCCATTCGGCCGAGAGGAATAATTGTTTTAGTCAAATCACACTAGTAGGTCAATTTGTATTGCCAAAAAAAATGTTTTTGTTCTGGTCATTTGCCATTTTCTGGCTTTCAAATTCGACACTTTTCGCAACTAGTAGGCTATAACTTATAGCCTACTAGTCTCAACCAATCAGAACGCAGCATTGATAATAGACTACTAGTGTGATTTGACTTAAGATGATCTTCACAAAGAATCCACATCCAAAATCGCATAGAATTGTGTAGGTGACTCCTCGACAAAACGCTGCTCGAATTTCCGATGTAAATTATAGAAGAATTCTAACAGCAAATTATGCTAGGATTTATGCAGCACAAACCTAAAGTCAGGAACAAAAAAAGCGTAAAAACCGCATCGAAAATAACGTGTGAATCCGCAAACTGCTTAGCTTTCTTCCTTTCCTTCCCCCCTCCCCCTCCGTGCTTTTTTCGCTCGCCCTTATTTTCGCGCGGCCAGAAACTCGCACGTCGAACTTCTCGCCGCTTTCCCCCTGTTTCTCGGTGTTTCTCTGGGTTTCCTTTCCCTGAAAACACACGGGAACGCTTGCTACACAGGCTATGATTTTATTCCCGAAAACGACCTCAAAAACGATAGTTAGTCAGGGTGAGTTTTTGATGATATGTAATCAAAATAAAGCAATGCATTATGGGCAAACTGTAGACCTCCAGTTTATCATGATATGATCATGCATTTTCTGGATATTTCGAATGTATTTACACCCACATATAGACTTTTAACTCGGTGCATCGTCATGTTTTACGTCATCTTCCGTCGCGCGCACCCGATGCATTTCGCGTTTCGATATTGCGTAATACTTCCCTCGACCCAGACCCTCACATGCCGATACACATCAACAATATGGCGCTATCTTCCGGCCGATTGAAACCTTACAAAACCTGATCTAAAACCAACGTCAGAAACTCTTATCAAGGAAGTCGGTGATTGCAAAGGTATCTCTAATCTTCAGGGAGTATTCAGATGATTTGTGGGCACAGTTAGTTTAAATATAGATGGGCAAAACCTGTGGAATTCAAACGCGACCTACTTATTTCCGCTACCAAGGAAGTTGTTGGGAGGGGCTGTCAGAACGACATTTGAGGTCAAAATTCTTCTTCTAGTTTTAGAAATTACTTGAGATCGAGCCGAAAGGTGCTCTGCTGTGTCTGGGATTATTTATTGTATTTAATATTTATTGGAATCCACGCGAAATGGCACCATTACCAAATGTTATTGCGCTAAAAATGTAAGTACTTGTCGATTGCACACTTGACTGCTACGTGTAGAATTTATAAACACAAAGCAATTATATATTTGGTTTGATGTAAAAATTCTAGCTCCTCTGTAACTAATCTTCCAATTAGCTAGGTTTGTGTCAGTGTTATATTTTCGATAAGCGTAGAGACTGTACGCGCGAGTGGAAACTTCAAAGATCTATATCTAGAAATTTGATATTTGATTTGTTAAACCACATCGACTTGGAGTTCTGTGGGGCTCGAAAGAGCAATGAATCACCCAAAACACAGCTGTTTATACTACAGATTCATTGCAAATTCAAAGCAAGTGTTTTCGAATCAGCATGTTCCGGAATTTTCGATCATTATGGAAAAAGAAGGAGCGGTATGTTTGGGCCTAAAATTGGAAGGACTCCAAAGGCAATACGTTTATGCTTTTGCTGGGCACAGTAAACTGTCTGGGGTTGATTGTCGAACTACACAATGTTTAGATTCAAAAGTTTTACTCCAAGGTTCGATCTGTAGGTTAATAATTAGCAGTTGACTATTACTATTGACGAAAGGAACCTTTGGATTTTGTTTTGTTTTGATTCCCTCAGGGATTTCGTTGCAGGGAGTGTGAATGTTTATGCCTAAATCTAGTATTTATCTGTCATTACAGTAAATAATTAATGTTGAATTTAATACCGTTTTATGGTAATAAAGCGTTATGCTGAAGTTACATAGTCTCTTCTAATGTCACAGTGAATAAGTGTAATTTTAACAGCATTGCCGATTCCTATGGCTATAAAGGACTATAACAGCAAATCCTTTACCAGTACAGTTTTGCATATATTTATTGCTTAATGCTATAGCACTTAGTTGTAAAGAAATATATTTAGATTTCTGTCAAATTGTCATGGCATGAAGATTTCATATTCACAAAAAACAGGGACGTCAACCCCAGGACTTCAAAAATCTGGAGACTGCCTTAAAATGGCGACATTTCCTGCAACTTTCCTGGGAGAAATACAGTAAATGTATGGTAGTCATCTTGAATTTTTCCCTGGAGACGAAGTGAAAACTATTGAGACTCTCAGCAAACCCTGGAGAGTTGACGTCCCTGCCAAAAAAGAATTAATTCTGCAGAAAGCCATTGTCAGGAACTTGGTCTCCATCGTTCCTACTAAGTTGTGAAACAAAACCACAAGATTTTCTCATCCACTATGTAATTACTGTTCCCAAATTGATCAGTAGAATCTGATTGGCCGTTTCTGTTATTGGCAAGAAAGAAACTTGATTTTGCCAAGGGTTAGATAGATAGATAGAAATTTTATTAGGCACATCATCGTATGAGCTAATGCTGTTTCCATGACAATGCATGGTTCCTTCTACCCTGGTAGCAGAGGCTTTTCCTTGACATTTCGCTCTCTCGTTTTGTTAGCCTATGTGGTTTGGCTGTCGTGCATTGTTTTCTTTGTTATTTTGCAAACCAAAACAGCTATACAAATGCACAACATGCAACTAACTTTCTTTAATGTTAAAAGACTGACAGAAAGAAAGCTCTGCTAGCAGGGTAGGTTCCCACAAGCAAAATGGAGAACTTCCTATCCAGGGCCACAAATTGTTGAAGAAGGCAGGTTGTCTTGGAAATGGTGTCCAAAAATCAGTTTTTGCCTGGCAGTAAATATGTAATGTGTGGTTCCAGAAAATATGCATCCCCCCACCCCTCTGGAATTTTCAAAGGAAAACACAGTATCTGTATGAAAAAATCAGTTAAATCGACCCCCCACCCCTCTGGGTGGGGGGAGGGGGGTGGACCACGCACAATGGATAAGTAAATATCATGAAGAAATTCAGGTCTGATAGAAAGTTAAGGGACAGCTGAAATCCAGGCTAGAACTAGAAGGGAAAAAACAATTTTCCCATGCATATGAAAAGAAAAGCCCATTACCCATGTAATTTGAGCATTTCCCAATAGAGAAAAGCTCAACACACTTCCTTGGGATGTTTTTCTCAACCCTGGAGATATTCAGCATTTCCATGATTGGGAACAATTGTTTCTATAAAATCTCAACATGTATTATTGGAAACCAATCACCTGAAACTAAATAGAGACTATGCATGGGCCACTATAAAACGCTCATCATTAAAGGGGTTAATAACATTTTTGGAAAGATGATGTGGTTTTATTAAAGCCCAGTAAATGGATCCAAAATCTGTTAGACTTGTAGAACAGTTTGCTAACAGACAAAACAGACCAGCAAAGAACAGACCAAAGCAGACAGCCAATGATTATTTTGTGGTAACTGTTTTTTTATGAAATGTTTCCAGCAGGGAGCGTCCCTCTCTGAAAAACATGGACTTCTCAGCAGAGAGTCAACTTCAACATGAAACACAAGAAGCTGAGACAAAACCAGAACCTACTGAAATAACTAAGGATTCAACTGAAGAACCAAAGGAGGTAGATGAGAGCCAACAAGGAAATGGCAGCCCTGAAAAACTACCTCAGCAAACATCAATTGATGACAGTGATGACATCGACAAGATGTTGAGTGAGCTACAAGGCTTTCAAAATGTAAGTTACTGTAGATTAGAAAAGAGCAATCTAATTTGAAATACTTCAAGTTCAAGACAGTTTATGTTGACAATCAAATATAATTTCCAAAATTACTAAGATTGCTGCCTAAAAATTTCTGCACGATTTTCACAATAACCCAACTAATTTTTGTTACTTTATTCAATTTTCATGCCTGTTTATTTTATGTAATACAGCAGCAATTCTGAACAACTATTGTTCTTGACTTACTACCTAGCATCTCATTCATGTGAAAGTGCTTTTGTGTTTCCACGTGAACACGAGGCTAGTAAGTCAAGAACAATAGTTAGTCAAATTTGCCGCCATATTTCAATTTGGTGTATTTATTTGTATAATATCCAACATGTTTATTTTACAGTGTAATGTAATATGTTGTAGCATTACCACACTACCCACCTTTACGCTATTTGCAGATAGTAATGCTTGAAGCATAAGTAAAGTGAAAGTGAAATTTATAAGTCATGTAGTATTACCTTTCTAATAAAGCCTGGTGCACACTGCCGACATAAGGACGTTATGCTGCAACGAAAAAAGCACTAGAAAATAATTGAAATAATCAATATTTTCCTTGGATCATCTTTAGATTGCTTCACCAAAGCAATCTTCTGTTATTTTGTGGACTTCAACGTTTGAAACCACTTAATTTGGTTCGTGTGATATTTTTCTTATGTTGGTATGAAGCAAGTGTGCACCAGGCTTTAGAGACTGTTATGTAAGCCAACACAGCATTTCAAAGCTAATTAATTTAGCTCTCATGGAGAGAGAGAGAGTGGCAGACAGAGAGAGAGAGAGAGAGTGGCACAAGACTGTTACTCCCACTTTTCAAGAATATGTTTTAAAATCACGTTCCTGTGTGCTTAGCTAGGGTTTGCAGAGTGCACACATCATTGTGGGTTGGGGAATTTCTCAGGGAAGGGGGGGCAAGCAGGTTTTGCCATACATGTTGACACTAGAAATGTTACCTCGCTGGGGGGGGGGGGGGGGGGGAGGGCAACTACCCCCTCTGGCCCCTGCTGGCTACGGCACTGCAGTATGTAAAAAAATGCATTGAATTTCAGGAATATTAATAGACCTTTTTCCAAAATGGCCGCCGAAAATTCAAATCGATTTTTGTTAAAAATGTACACCAGCACTAGATGACCCATCATCACTTTAGTAAAACTACAAAATTTCACTCCATTATATCCAATATCTTCCGAGAAAACGAACGTTGAAAATTTGAAAATTTACAGACGTTTGTATGACTGGGGGTATGACGCATACCCCAGTCATACAAATCTCTGTAAAATTTTCCATTTTCAGACTCTAATTTCTCAGCCGACATGGCATTTTGCATAACGAAAATTTAAAGGATTACTAATGTGAGGATACTCTTTCTAGTGCCAGTATTTGATTTTCAGTAAGTTTAATTTTAAGACATGTGAATTTGCGGCGGCCATTTTGGAAAAAGGTCTATTGGGGGAATTTAGGTTTAAGCCCTCTAGCACACCCCTTAATCAATGGTTCCCTCTTTCAGTACAGGCATGTTGTGTTTTACAGGCCCATAGTCAACCGGGAACCTTTGAGCTTTGTTTCAATTGGATCTATTGTCATTCAACAGCTGTGATTGGCTGATACCATAGGTCCCAAAGGGGTTCCTATTGTTCTTCACATATCATAAGTTCAAACTGAAAATTTGTATCGAGTTTTCAACTGCGTTTTATTCTTGTGAGCCTGCAATGTGACTTTGCTGCTTATGGGCCTTAAAGAAGGAGGTTTCTGGGCATACAAGTTTGTGGGGGGGGGGGGGGGGGGTCTGAGTGAAAGATGCTGACACTCATCACTATTTTTGTTTTGCTTCTCAGGAACTTGAAGAGCAACAGAACGTGTTTCAGGATCCAGAAACTCCAGGACTTGTTCCAGATCTGCCATCAAAGCCATTGGTAAGCAAACATAGTGGCCTCTTAAGGGCCCATCACCAACCGGGAGCCTTTGCGCCCCATTTTCTTTTGTTTTCAAATTGATCCATTGTTTTTCGGGTGCTCTTCTGATTGAGTCTGCAAAGGCTCTCGGTTCGTGATGGGTGTTCTGAGCAAACCTGTTGGCCAAGTATGGTACCTTTTGTAAAGTTATATCTAACTTTGTGGCTAATCTTCTTTTCCTTTTAAGGATGAATTCCGCTTCTCGTTAACCTGTATGGAAGGTAAGGAAGTTTTAGTTTTAACCCAGAGTGTGTCATTGACTTGTGATTTTCTCTAAAATGTTGTCAATTGATTAATTTGTGAATCCCAGAAATGTTCCAAAATCTTGATAACGGCCAGTTTACACAGGGCACAAAATTAAATTATTAGTCAAGTTGCCTCATAAAAGGTGTTGACAACTTAAAAAAAAAATTGTCAGGACAGCGTACTCAGAAGTTGCTGAGTTTATGTTGTTAGCCATTAAATTATTGGGGGGTCTGGCTGTGAAAAACAAATCATTGCCTCCCGGTTACGCCGCCCATGACTTGACCTTTATAAGTATGGACTAGCAAATCAACGGCTACTCTTCCCACTAGGATACATAAAGCGCGTCCCAGCTAGTTGCGCGCGAATAAATGTTTCCCGCGCGTCTAAACCGGGAAACATGAAGGACACGCGTTTCCTGCTACATATTGTATACACGAAGTTCCTGCCCAATAGTCGCATCTTCTAATGGGGTTGGGCTGGCAGGGTCACCTAATGCTGTCGAATAAATAGAGGATATTACATGGCCGCGCGGAGATACGAATTTTATCTTCGAGTGTTGAGAATTTTTAACACGAGAAGATAAAATTCGTATCTCCAAGCGGTCATGTAATGTTCTGTTTATTATATAAACATCAATGAAATACCAAATTCAAATTAAGCTTAAAAATCGAGCATTCAGCAAAGGCAAGTGTGATATTTTCACGTGTGAAGATATCAAGTTTTCGCGCGGGAGATCACCTGGTATTTCATTGGTGTTTATATAATAAACACTTATTAGATGAGGTTTTTGTGGTAAAACAATACATTATTATGCATTGTTTGGAAGAAGTCGTATGCAAATTTGAACTCACCGAGCATGAACATTTTCAGTATTTCAGTACTTTTCAGTAGATGATTTGCAATCTTTCTTTGTTCTGGGTTCTTGTAGTTGTTTTTCTATCAAATAGTACTTGGAAACTTTCTCTCCAAATTTGGTTGGCCGTTTGGTGTTGCCCGAATCCTTCTGTCCCAGTAATTTATTGATTTCGTTTTTAGAAGCGAAGCGACGCCATTTTAGCGAGTTGTCGAATCAAATTTAGCGCCTTTGGACCATAATGCATCGCGAGTGCTTACCATTGGTCACGAAAAACCGGTAATTTCGTACTTAAATACTTAAATACTTAAATAATTTACCCTAAGGTAGCTTTCGCTAAAGTCTAGGGAGCGGCGTGAGTTCTATAGTCGCCGCAGGTGGCCAGGGATCGCGAACGATCGTACAGCAGGCAAGGCGCTGGCTTTAAAAGCTTCTAAAGTAGGCGAATCTGCTACCTGAGTCGTCAGCAGATTCCATATCCTGATTGTTCTAGGGAAGAAAGAGTATTGGTGTGAAAGAACACTTGAGTAAGGCTGTTTATATTGTAGGAGGTTTCTTCTAGTAGGTCTTGGGTTAGATTGGATGGTCTGAGGAAGACTGATGTGGACGAGGCCATTTCGGATCTTATACAGCATGCACAGTTGCGCAAAAAGCCTGCGCGTTTCGAGGATGTCCCAGTTTAGGGATGCCACGAGTTCCGACGTGCTGGATCTTGGATGGTAATCGCCGGAAACGAAGCGCGCCGCGTTCTTCTGGACTTGTTCTATCTTTTTTACATCTTTCTCTGTATGAGGGCTCCAGGCTGGGGAGGCGTACTCCAAGATAGGCCGGACCATAGAGACGTAGGCACGTTCCTTGACGGTCTTAGAGCAAGGTTTAAGAGTCCTTCTTAGGAGCCCTAGGGTCTTGTTGGCCTTGGAAGAAACCTTTGCACAGTGTCTGCTCCAACGGAGATCACGAGCACACCTGACACCAAGATAGTCGTGTTCTGATGCAGCGATGAGTGGCTGGGCGCCCATGTTATATGTGAACAGACTACTGGTGCGTTTGTTGGTAATGGCGAGAACTTGGCATTTGGAAGAGTTAAACTTCATCTGCCAAGCGTCAGCCCAGGCTTCCAGTCTGGTGAGGTCTTGTTGGAGTACGACGTGGTCAGTTGGTGTACGATTGGGATTCCAAGGGTGGTTGGGATTCCAAGGGTGCTTACCATTGGTCACGAAAAACCGGAAATTTCGGTTGGGATTCCAATAGTACAGTCGATGTTTCGGTCATTCCAGTTGGTACGAGAGGTTCAGCTTCAGAGGTTGTCTCGCCGTTCCAGCTGGAACGAACCGATCGGAATGGTTTGTACCATTGGCACTCCATCCGGTTTTATGACCAAATAAGGTAGCCGATCCGAACCGAAATGCGAATAAGCGAATGGTAAGCGCCATTCCACTCGGTATTTCATCCCAACCGGAATATTTTGTACGATTGGACGCTCATCAAACCAACCGGTTTTCCTTGGACCAATGGTAAGCACCCCAATGGTACAGTCGATGTTTCGGTCATTCCGGTTGGTACGAGAGGTTCAGCTTCAGAGGTTGTCTCGCCGTTCCAGTTGGAACGAACCGATCGGAATGGTTTGTACCATTAGCACTCCAACGTTTTATGACCAAATGCCGATCCGAAATACGAATAAGCGAATGGTAAGCGCCATTCCACTCGGTATTTCATCCCAACCGGAATGTTTTGTACCATTGGACGCTGATCAAACCAACCGGTTTTCCTTGACCAATGGTAAGCACCCGGGTGCCGGTGAAAGGACCCGGCGCGCGAGGGATGCGGGTTCTTCAACGAATCATCAACCGAGTACAAGTACCGTATATAACTATGTTGTATGTCACTTCTTTTGAATATGAAAAGCTGAGTAAACATGATATCTATGGCTCCTCTTCTACTTCTGCGCGAGCTATCTTATCTTGGCCTATATGCTTTTTCCCAGCGGCTAAAAGAGCCTTGCAGAGGCTGCTGGATTCTCAAGCATGATTGTATGTGCACAATACGGGTAGTGGGATAAGGTTGAACGATAACCCTGCCTGGCAACCTCGTCACAGTGTCATTTTCGTCAATGCCTTCCCGTGTAACGCGGGTTACCTGTGTATTTTTTTTTCTCGGCCAGTGAGCCTGAGACGAGATATAAAATTCAGTCCCGCATCCCGCGCGGATTCGTAAACATACAACACTTTCGTGGATATTGATGACTTTATTTGCAGGAAAACAACATTAGATTAGAGGCATATCAATTTTCCCGATTATTTACTAACCCCGGTAATCTTTTCTCCTCTCGTGGGAAAACCACTGCTTGGCATTCATATGCTAGTTGTATTTTGATTTTCAGGATTCTAAACAATATTTTTACCATTAGGGAAAATTCATTTATGAAGGCAAAACACTTTAATTGTCATTTAATTCTAAAAAGTGTGCAAGGCAGATTAATTATTTATTTTAGCTTTTGTTGTTCAAGACGAAAAAAGGTTATTGTGTTTGACATGTTTAATCTTTTAGACTGTGCTTTAGCTATAAACCTAAATTCATTATATTAGCGATATAAAGTGTGGATATAAACATCTTTGCTTCATCCGAACTTGACTTACTTTCAAATGAAAGTATCTGTTAAAAATAACTGCCTTTCTTCCCCTCTTTTTCGGGCTTAATTAATATTTAACAAGCTCTTGTTTACATGTGTATTTCCCAGTTTCCTCTTTTTCATTTATTCTTTCCATTCTTGACAGGTGCTGATAGGTCACATCTCCTCAACACACCTCAAACAAAAGAAAAATCTTAAACTACGTGCCACTGTTTATTTTAAATGTAAACATGCAATTTTCACAACGGGAGTTCTCCCTCGTAAGAAAACACAACCCTGCCTTTTGATAGATAACACTGTATTAACCCTATCAGCCTATTGATAGCCTGCTCAATCCATTTATCATAGGGGATGTTGAAACTAATTGATATCGGGCTTGGTCTACTGATAAGAACTCAAAGAACCCCTCTTGAAGCCATAATCTACCCCAGAGACTAATTAATTCGCGAATTATGTATACTCTCTGGCTTGTCAATGTTCAAACCAATTAATTGTGGTCTGCGCTTGTGAGCTTTATATCTCAAGTGCCCATAGGGGCAGCGTATGCATTGCGCGTGGATCAGCCTATGGTGTTTAGAGTGGAGGTTTGCCTTTGACAGGAAATTATGGAGACCCCATACACAGGTATTTTACAAATAGCACGCGTTTTCTTGAACTTTAACCGACAGCTACATAAAGATGGGTTGTAAAACGGAGAGGTGTAGAGGAGATAATGTTACTTTCCACTAGAGAGGAAATAACTGCTTTCAGCTGCTTTTCGCGATAGACGCATGTATGAATGATGTTGTATCTCATATTTTCTCGACTTGTTGTTCTCCTGTTCCTATGTGGTGTTAGTTCGATGCACTGGTGTAGCGTAGTATATCCTCTAGCTTAGGGGATGATCACAAATACACTTTACTCTCTCGGTTCTATCGCGCTCTCGCTTTCTCTCTCCATGTGTCTCTCTATCTTTCGGCTTCTTTTTTGCTTCCAAGCGAAAATTGTTTCGGTGGGTTTTGTATTTTCCGTTTAAAATTAGATCCTGTGGTCAAACAAAGGTATATTTAGCTTTCAACTTTTCCGGGTTGAATGAACTATGCATAACCCTTCCTAATAAAGAACCAAGGCCCTGGGTTTGCAGGCTTCTCGAGTTGTTTATACTCTCCCCTTAGCGACTTTCTTCGTTCTACTCTTGTGTCTAGCTTTCTGTTTAGTTTGCTTAGAATGTTATCACAATTTATCCAAGGTATGTTATGGTGTAGTTAAAACTATATTTTAGGTATAAAAATGAAGTATTTTAGCTTTCCAAATTGGAAATATAGCCTGAAGGTTGCAACAGTTTGTTTGTTGCTTTCTGTGTTTTTCACGATAAGGTTCAACCGAGCCATCGCTCTCTTGCACGAGCCATTTAGCGAAATATCGCTAAAAGCTAGAAACTACTAAAACGGGGAAAGTTTTAATATTTCCGAGAGGCAATTAAGTTTTCATTCAATGGGCTTCATGACGCGTGGAGATATGCCCGTTTTTGCCCGGAAAATTTGATACCACCCAGCATCACTCAACTTTACACGACTTCTTGCAGAACCGATTTCGTGCACGCCATTTTTCGCTCGTGTTTCATTTCCTATTGATTGTTGATATCAGGTTTTGTTTACTAAACTGATATTTCCCATTTTATCATACTTTGAACATTACTGCGCTTGAACTACTTAAAAATATAGCAGTTCCTTTATCGAGAATTCAAGATTCCCTTTTCTGTTGACACTGCATTAAGGAAATACGATCTATCACTCATTTCTTTTATTGCAATCTTAAAACTCTATTAAGGCATCTGTGAAATGTTTTTTAGCTCTGTCATAGTGCCTCTGAAAGGAAACTTCCTTTTTGGCCATTTTCTACTTTCTTTTTCATTCGGAAAAACATCATTGCTGCATGTTTTATTTCACTTCATAGGTAATATCAATTGTAATCTTTGCTTTAGTTGTTTTGTGCTTACGCTAGTTCCGGGCGAACACTCCATTTTATCTCTTGTTAAATTTCATCTCATCAATATGTATTTTTTTAGTTAGTACAAAAAGAAGGGCACTCTCACTCTCAGTTTGTGAAAAGCCTGAGGCACAGTTTTGTAAATGAAAAAAAGGCCGAAACGTAAGAGCATTAGGACAAAGAAAACTGAAACAGGAGTAAATAATAGTCTTCATTTTAAAATATTCCGCTTTTTACTTATCTTTTTCCACCTACTTGATAAGCACACTTTATTCAAATGTACATTGCCCATTTACGTTTTCCCAAATTTCGCTTTGTTTGTACTTTACAACGGATGGAACCTAAGATAAACAAAATCTAAACAAAGTTTATATTGCTAAATTTTTTGCTGTTTCTTTATATTGTAGCCGATACGTATGTTCAGGAAGGGTAATTTTGCGTCGAGTAAATATATTCCCACTTTTTAAATGCATCACAAAAGCTGTTATCTAATTAGTGAAGCTCCGCAGACATGTTGCCGTGATGCGGTTTGCTAATGTACAAAAGTCTTGTACTTACAGACGCATAACATCCGCCAGATGCGAAGGAATTTTCAAGCTACTTTTTATCAATAAAATTTCCATCCATCCAAGCTCATACACTTTTATGTTATTAATACCATCTCAGCTTAGCAATTTTCTGCCGTCTAATTCGGGCCTCCTGTTTATACGGTGTCATTTTACATGGATTAGTAATACCACCCTTTTGTCTTTCATGTTCACATATAAAACTATCCTCGGGTCGTGACATCAAAATGCATTTCATTCATGAGGCAATTTCCCTTTAAGCTTGGATCGCTTTCCTGAAATTATAACTCGTGTAGGAAGATTCGCGTGTGATGCTGCTTCTAGAACACACTAAAGAGCATTCGCAGCCGTATTTTTTCACTTAGTTTATCAGGCCATAACAGAGCTAATTGATGCTTTATTTGATGGTTGGATTGCTAACATATTGCTAAACTGTGTCTTTCAAATGTCGCAGACACGGGCGAAGTCGATCTCGATGCTCTGCTCGAGGATCTATGTATTATGGAAAAGGACTTGAACGCCAACAAGCAAGAGAAAGAGCCTAACGAAGCGGAAAATATGGAACCTATATTTGCAGTCAGACCCAATTCGCCCATTTCTCCCACGGCTAAGGTAAGAAGATGATTGATCACAATAATCCAATGCGTCACCAAGAATGATTGTATTGTTTGGTCAATAGTCTGTGGCAGAAATTCACTCTCCATATATCTCGTTCATCCCCCAGCTTTACTACTGGCATTTTATCTTTTTAATGGGAGCTCCATTGTATTAATATTCAAGACTCTACGCTGCTAAAAATTAGAACGCAAAAATCAAATTCTTATGTCGCAGCTTCTCTGGCGTAAAGCCATTTTATTCAAGTTCCGGCACTTAAGGAAAAACTTTCTATTTCTTCAATTTTTTTCGCGTGCTATCTTAATCACCGTCTCGCGTTGAAAAGTTATTATCTTCCCATAAGAGCTTTGGTTTTGTGTTTTACTTATAACAAGGAAATTTTAATATTTATTAGAATCCTTTCAGCCTGGTCCATTTTATATTAGACCAGTGAATAACCACAAACACATGGCTTGCTGTATTGGTGTTTAGCAATTTATTTTCGTTGAACGAGTTATTTGGATTTTTGAATTTAAAACGTACAAATCTCAAATAGCATAAAAAAATCTCTAACTTCGTCTTTAACAAATGGTGCCTACTTTTAATTATTAAGAAGTTAATGGAGGTTTATTCGTTCATTTATTGAGCTTGCTATTTTTAGATTCTCTGGTTCAATATCCATATATTTGTGTGTTTGTTTTTGTGCCCGTGTGGTTTTCAGAGTAGTATTTTACGAGCCATTTTATTCACCAAAGCATGTATTATTGAATAATTTTCTGGAAGTATTTTCTTCGTGTCTGTAGTAATAAATATAAAATATACTGCTCGGCAGATGTTTTGATGCTGTGAGCAAGCTTTATTCCAAAAAGAAATCAAATGGAATTCTACTGACCAAATTTTGTAGATGCAAACCGAAAGCAGTATGACCTTCATAAATTTGAAGAAGGTCGTGTTTTTGTTCAATTTTTTCGTGTGGGTGTTCTTGCTGTCGAAATATTTGAAACCTTATTGTTGTAAGATTGACTATTATTTACGTACCTCTCTATAATTGCAAGTGACATTATGTCAATGGATAATCACTACCTCAAACCGACGACAGACGTCGTCGGTTCCAACTTCTTTGCTCTCAGAAATTGAAATCTGGGGTGGGAATTCTTCTCTTTCTACATACATTCTTGCACTGGCAGCCATTATTTTAGCGGCGTTGTTTATATTTGCCGCCATTTTTTATAGCAGACGCACTGACTCGCAGTCCTCATACCTGTATATTTTAAACACCATAAACACGTGGCTGCCGGTCTAGACTTGTAAAAGGACGTTAACACCCGCAGCGCACGTCTAACACGAAAAACAATTAAAATTAGTTTTTAGAAATTCTCTTTTGAATGATAACAATACCAAATAATAATTGATGTGCTTTTACTGAAAGGATGTCTAGTGAAACTCTTTGCATGAGGTCTTATCAAGACTTCTTATTTCTATCCTTGCAGCTATAATTGGTTTCCCATTCTCGAGGGGAAAAAGTCAATTTGATGGGAATTTGCAGTTTGCGATCAAACAAGCCTGCGAGCAGAAACTCTTTCCAACTCTCATCACTGTTTGAATCCGAGTGTGATGTCGGGAGGTTATCGGATTGCATTTACTTTTAGACTCAAATTTAGGAGACGATATTTTTCCCAAGGTCGAACTAGCAGCTCAGGCCGCGTTGCGTTCTGTTGATTGGGCGTGCTGATGCATGTGCTCATCACAACATGCTCGTTAACCCTGGGAATGTAAGCTCAACTTGACGCATCCCTGTATGTCCTGGGACGATGGCAGCAAGACATCCTTGTCAAACGAGGCTGTACTTTGCACGTGCTTTTCAGCAGACTTAATAATTCTGACGTCACTTCGCTCATAATTCCCAGTTGAAGTGTTGTTTTTGTACTACGGACTTCAGTGAGAACTTCCGCGCTCACTGAGTCGACGCGTGAAAGGATTTCCGATGGGTGAGAGCTCGAGGAAAGCTCTTGTTGGAGATTTTGGGTGGGGATGATAGTATTTCGAAATGGGAACAAGGCGTTGTCCTTGGCGATGACGTGCGACAATGGTCGAATGCAACTTTCGTTATTTTACTGCTGTTCAATGCATGTGGCTTTCTTCTTCTTTTCTATTTTTCTAGCAGCTGATCGAATTTGTGAAAACCATGTGGTGTTAATGTAATAAGACTTTTTGATCATTTAATCAATTATAATAGCTGTTAATTGGCTTCCAGAGAAGCCATTTAGCAGCAGAGAAACCATTTTACAGCAAGTAGTATTTTGTAACTTTCCCCTCTACTGAGGGTTGTTTTTCATAGCAACCTTGCAAAATCCTTCCATCCCGGAAGTGAGTTTGTTTTTCAGCATTGCTTTAATCTTAGCTTAGTTTTACAGCTGATGCAATGTAACGGGAGTAGCTTCCTGTAGAAAAGCAGGCTAACGCGCTACCTCTAGGAACCAAAACAATAGATTATTAAATATAGACGAGAAGCAGAGTTTCGTTTTTCAGGTTTAATGGGAGAAATGCTCCATCCAGGTAGAGAAATATCTGTGCTGTGCGACGAGAATAGTATTTAGACTGCCGGAAAAAGATTTTCTCCAGTTTCACGTAAACCCCGTTAACCACTGAGTAACAGTAGCTAACATCCCGTCTACATGCTGCGATTTCAGCTACGATTTGAGGTGGGATTTCTACGGCGACTTCATGGTGATGCCATATCGCGAGGTGTGATCGACCGGCGATCTTATGGCGATTTCAAAATTGCGACGTCTTGCGACGACTTGTCTAAATTCCACTGCGAAGCGATTTTTTAAACTGACAAATATCGCAGTGCAAATCGCCGGCCGTCCACACGGCGCGATGAACGTCGTTGATAGCCGCAAATTGCAACGCGTGAACGAGCCATACAAGCAAAGGTTCTATCATTTTATATTTTCTTTTGATGTTCCAGGTGTCGGCGGATGTCCGTTCACGGTTAGAAAGTGTTCAAGAAGAAGCTAAAGCACTAACTCCGGTAAGATATTAATCGTAATAATTTATCATACGTGAGTTAACACTTGAGAAAAAGATATTATAACATACAGAAAAATGCAAATGAAGTATGAATTTTTGATGTGAAATTTTAAATGATTTATTGTTTTCATCTGAAATGCTTTTTAGGAAGAACAACAAGAGAGGATAAAAGCTGAAAAGATTCGAATAGCTCTCGAGAAGTTAAGAGCGGCAAGAGTTAAAAAGGTAACGTCTTCATTGATGTAATGTGGATGTGAACCAGGCTTTACTGACATGAGGGACAGAGCGGAAATGACCTGCTTAGATCACAAAATATCAAATGATAAGGCCAGGTTAACTCAGATAAGCTTGATTTCTTGCATAGAGACTCCTTTATCTGAGTAAAAACAAAATATCAAAAATGACTTTTTTCTAGTGGATCCGTCTTTGAGATATTAGGCTTTAAACATTGGTTTCTGTACCATTTTATGGGAGAATTAATACTTTGATCAGGAATTATGCAAACTTTGCTCAATCATATCTAAAATTCATATTCCTCAAATTTCCTAAAACTTTCGAATGCTTTTGGTCATAGAAACTCCTCGTATACGGAATCTTGAGCTTATTTATCGAAATATGGCGATGTTAGACATTTCATTTTTGGTCATTTCCGCTCTGTGTCGACATGAGGACGGTCATTGTTATGTCGTAACATCAGGATGTGAGCGCTTGTGTTTTTTGGGCACTAATGTGAACCAAACTTTACTGACATTGAGATGGTCATTGTTTAGGATGAGTATAGTATTTACGTTATGTCCTTGTGTGATGACATAAAAGGGCGCGCATAAATTGTTTTCTTCCCATATTAAGAGTAGAATTACGTATAAACAAAGTTTAATACTTGATTTTCCAATTTCAATCGAAAATATCGCACTAGATTCCCTAAATCAGCCGATGGAAATGGATGCCTATCTGACTTGGTATGTTACTAGGCTGATAAAATCGAGGCCGAGGCTTTTAAGGTTATTTTTCTGTTATACAAGGCTAATATAATCTACCATTATCGTCCGTAGCTGGTGGTAAAAGTGTATAATGACGAGGACCCGACGTCGAAGACGATCGCGATCGACCAGACGTGGACGTCTTGGGAAGTTTGCAAGAAGATGATGAGAAAAAACGACGCTGAACCTGATCCTAACTGGGTTTTACTAGAGAGGCTGCCAGAACTATGCATAGGTAAGGAGGGGTTTTACTAGAGAGGCTGCCAGAACTATGCATAGGTAAGGAGGGGTTTTACTAGAGAGACTGCCAGAACTATGCATAGGTAAGGAGGGGTTTTACTAGAGAGACTGCCAGAACTATGCATAGGTAAGGAGGGGTTTTACTAGAGAGACTGCCAGAACTATGCATAGGTAAGGAGGGGTTTTACTAGAGAGGCTGCCAGAACTATGCATAGGTAAGGAGGGGTTTTACTAGAGAGACTGCCAGAACTATGCATAGGTAAGGAGGGGTTTTACTAGAGAGACTGCCAGAACTATGCATAGGTAAGGAGGGGTTTTACTAGAGAGACTGCCAGAACTATGCATAGGTAAGGAGGGGTTTTACTAGAGAGGCTGCCAGAACTATGCATAGGTAAGGAGGGGTTTTACTAGAGAGGCTGCCAGAACTATGCATAGGTAAGGAGGGGTTTTACTAGAGAGACTGCCAGAACTATGCATAGGTAAGGAGGGGTTTTACTAGAGAGGCTGCCAGAACTATGCATAGGTAAGGAGGGGTTTTACTAGAGAGGCTGCCAGAACTATGCATAGGTAAGGAGGGGTTTTACTAGAGAGGCTGCCAGAACT
This sequence comes from Scolanthus callimorphus, assembly GCA_033964015.1. NCBI lineage: Eukaryota > Metazoa > Cnidaria > Anthozoa > Actiniaria > Edwardsiidae > Scolanthus > Scolanthus callimorphus. Next base: position 7,264,182 of record CM066914.1, read on the forward strand.
ATGCATAGGTAAGGAGGGGTTTTACTAGAGAGACTGCCAGAACTATGCATCGGTAAGGAGGGGTTTTACTAGAGAGACTGCCAGAACTATGCATAGGTAAGGAGGGGTTTTACTAGAGAGGCTGCCAGAACTATGCATAGGTAAGGAGGGGTTTTACTAGAGAGACTGCCAGAACTATGCATAGGTAAGGAGGGGTTTTACTAGAGAGACTGCCAGAACTATACATAGGTAAGGAGGGGTTTTACTAGAGAGACTGCCAGAACTATGCATAGGTAAGGAGGGGTTTTACTAGAGAGACTGCCAGAACTATACATAGGTAAGGAGGGGTTTTACTAGAGAGACTGCCAGAACTATGCATAGGTAAGGAGGGGTAAGAACTATGCATAGTAGCCTGCTTGCAGGAGGTACTGGGTGTATTTATCGCGGAAAACCCGGTCCGTTCGCTGTTCGGGCGCCATCTTTGAATTTTGAGGTGAGCGGTCCCGGATCCGCGCGCAAAAAACGGCCGAAGGGGAGGGCCTCAAAATTCCAAGATGGCGCCCGATCATCGAACGGACCGAGTTTTCCGCGATAAAAACACCCAGTACCGCCTGCATGCAGGCTATATGCATAGGTAAGGCCGAGGGGTTTTACTAGAGGCTGCCAGAATTATGCATAGGTAAGGAGGGGTTTTACTAGAGAGGCTGCCAGAACTATGCATAGGTAAGGAGGCAGTTCCAGGGGGACATCTGCGCCAGTAGGCAAGCAGTATACGTATTGTTGCAGTGGGAAGGGCCAAAAGGTCTTGGAGTAATTGCAGTTCTAGTTGAGGTGTAACGTTTTTTTTTTGTGTGTGTAATTCTTGTGTTTGAAGCTAAACGTTATTTTTTTTTTCTTTTAGAGCGCTTCCTAGAGGATCACGAGTCTGTGGTAGACGTCGTCTCGTCCTGGCCATGGGAAAACGAGAACAAGCTATACATCAATAACAAACGAGAAAAATACGCGCTCTTCAGAAATCCACAGGTATAATGTGTTTGAATCGACTGTTTTGTTAGCTCTAGCCAATCTGGTTCCCAGAGCCTACTCCGCTGTTTGTGGATTCTGATTGGTCGACATTCTCGCCATTTTGAAATTCGACTAACCGCCAATGACGGTCACCATATGGAAAAGCTGGTTGTTCTAGATTTTAGGAGTTACGGTTTCATCTGCTTCAAAAGCCTCCGGCCGTCAGCATGATCAACAGGTTCTGGGAACGAGATTGTCTCTAGCCTGAGGGTCAGGCCATCTCAGTTATTTTGAGAAAATAAATAAATAAGAGGGCGCCCTTTTTAATCAGAATATTTTTTTTCCCTCAAGCTACGTTGGCTAGAAGTATTGCTTTACATAAGCCTGCGTGCACCCGGCATTGAAATTCTTGTTTTTCTTGTCTGCTTTTTCTAGAATTATCTGCTGTCAAGCGACACTTCGGCAGGTGCCGCTCAGCTCGCAGAGAAGAGTAAAGATATCTTACTTCAAGTATGTATTGTGTTATTTCTTTGATTTCTATACGCGGATAAATACTCAGACAGAGACAAAATGAAGGACCCACTTTACTTTAGAATAAATGGCGGGGATTTTTCCGGCGCATAGTGTCATGTGCTGCCGCACGCCATGAGCATGTTCATTTTTTAAATCGTAGTGCTCGTCGCGGTGCTTTTCTGCTTTCCTTGAGGCCGTTGTGACATGACGTCGTGGGTAAAAAAAATATATCTATGAAATAATATGTTTTCTTTTTTTTGCAGGAATACTTCAAAGAAGACGCCATGCGGCTTCCTGAACTTGATGGAGTCCTTTATCTTAAAGAAGGAAAGAAAAGTTGGAAGAAACACTACTTTGCTCTTAGAGCATCAGGCATTTACTATACACCGAAAGGCAAAACTAAGGTTAGCTGAATAAGTGTCTCCCTTTTTAATAATTAAGCGAAGAGTTCTATTAGCAGACGGTGGCTAATATTTTCTTAAATACGATTGTACGTATATTTTTCCACAGTCCTCCCGAGATCTCGTTTGCCTGATCAAATTCGAGTTCGTATCGGTGTACACCGGCGGAGCTGCTTTCAAGAAGAAGTTCAAGGCGCCAACAGAGCACTGCTTTATTCTTAAGGTAAGACCTGGTACTATCATCTGTGAAATTATTATTTTTTTCTTTTTTTTTCCGACGGAATACATTGGCAGCCATCTACCTCGCCTCTGCCCCTGACACACATTCAGGAGTCCATTACTAGGAGTGCGATCTTTTACATTAGGACTGTCCGCTAACATAGCAGAATCGCGCTATTTTTAGCATCAATTTTTAATGATTTTCCACAGCCATCTACCTTGCCACTGTCCCGAACAAGCTAACATTGTAGAGTAGCGCTATTTTTAGCATCGGATTTTTGTAATGATTTTCAACACTAAGCGTCATAAACGTCAAGAATTAGTCAATAAAAGGAAGGTTTTCGAAATCAATTGATTTCTACACTGAAGACCACTTTTTCAGGTTTGCCTATTATTCCCTTCATTATGAATAATGCATAATGCTCGATCTCTTGTCAGAAACTCCAAGAGGAGGCTTACTAGTCAGGCCATATTCTTGACCCTCATTGATAGTAAAGCATTTTTATTTTTGTTTCACAGCATCCTGATTACCACGATGTGGATTCAAAAGCCATAAAATATTTCTGCGCTGAAGATTCCAAGACGTTAAGCCGATGGATCGTCTGTATCAAGTTAGCAAAAGTTAGTAAAGTTTGATATTATACACAAGGTTTTCCTAGGTTACATGAACCGGACTGACCCGGCCAGCTGGGGTGACGAGGTTGGCCGCCGAGGTCCCGGCTTCTTAAACTTGAAGTTAAACTTGAACTGGTGTTTTTTATATGACAACCGGGACCAGTCGGGACCCAAGAGGCCTTTTGTAGGACATTTTCTCGTTTTTAAAATATTTTGTCCCATACTTAAGTTATTTTTAGTTTCGAAAAGGGGGCCCTTTCCCTGGCTACGCCCCCCTCCCCGCCCCGTTGCGTGTCTCCGATCCGCGCGGCTGCGAGGAGACAAGTGGTTAATTGAAACTTTCATAAATATCAACGCTGTCTCTCTTTTCCTTTTTTCACAGTATGGGTTTCAATTGCTGGAAAATTACTCTGAGACGCAGGATGAGATGGACAAACTAGCCTTTACCTTAGACAAGAACAGATTCCCAAAGGCCGCGAGTTTTAGCGTGGGATCGAGAACGGAGGAGAATGGCGATGCCGCTCAGGTTGGTACAAACAGAAGGCAGACGGCGCCTGCTAGTGGGAAGTTCAATGACTACAACTAATTTAAATTTTGCATTAGAGCAGATTTCGTATGACTGTGAAAAGTGCCGTGAAAGAGTTGTACCGCGCCGCGACCGTGACCGTACCGCGACTACGCGATTTCGTTCGGTATCTATAGCAGGCCAGGTTCGGTACCGCCACCGCGACAGTACCGCGCCGTGTCAAAGTACTTTTCACAGTCATACGAAATCTGCTCTACCTATTTAAATTGCATGCTTTAATTAATGGAATTTTGTCTTAGAAATAACAGTATTTTTTAAAAGAGATTTTAATTACTTTTTCACTGCAAAAGTGAAAAGTTGCGTTAGGCAAGGTTGCTCTTTATCATCATTTTGACCTCGAGGGAAAGGAACTGGAGCATCTTGACTTGTTCTGCTTATATGAGAAACCAATATGGACAAAGTGGCGAGATGTACAAAAATGCTAACTGCTGTAACATATTAACTTTCTGTACATTCAAGAAAGAACTTTTAACTTTCACGCACCAAAAAAATTAAAGGTTGCGTAAGACACGGGTGTTCTTTGTCTTCTTTTTGACCTCAAGGGAAGGGAGCTGGACATCTTGACTTGTTCTGTTTTTATGAGAAACCAATGTGTACAAAGTGGCGAGAGAAATATAAAAAAATACTAACTACTGTAGTAAACTTTACTTTCTGTACATTTGTAAAGCAACGTTGGGTAGCAGAAACTATTTTGATAAATCAAACAATTTTGCATGTAACTTTGGCTACAAAATCGCATCAGTGGAATACAATATGATAGTGTTGTTTGTTGTTGCTTTTATTTAGAGGATTAATAAAAAGTTAATTAAACGAATGAAAAATAAAAAATAAAATGAATAAGGAAAATAAATAAGATATAATTGCTACTAACCTTTCTGGCTTTGACATTTTTGTAAATTTTGTAAATAAAGAAAACTGTTCTTTGAAAAGTGTTCATATTTTTATTTCTCCACTTTTTGCAGCAAAACAATTTTTTTAGCTAATTTTGTTAATATATTCAGCTGAAAAGAACATTATGTGAGTCAAAACGGTTTTGGAACAAGACTTTACTTTTTCTGTTTGGTTCGAAAAGAGTTTCCACTACATGAAGAAAAGGGGGGTTGGAAAGCTGCAGATTCGTGAACAATAATTTTTTTTATAGAATAATCCAAAATCCTCTCTTGGATACCCATAAAAGAACAGCCAATGCGAAATGTTCTTGAAAGACACTGTTCATAATCCTCTACTCCCACAAATAAAATATGACAATTCAATTGCAGGAAACGCGATTCTTAAAAACTATGCAAACTATGAATAGAATTCCGTGGGTGAACTGCAGTTTGCATAAACTAGTTATTAAATGTGCGGTTTAACATGTCTGCTAGGCCAATATCTAAGGATTACTGCCACTTTCATGATTTTGCGAACTCTACGCCAACTAACAAACCGCGGTTTGGCTTCCGTCAATCAAACGAGTGAACAGCTCTGGGTGATTTCACTCGGCTTTAGAGAACTAATAAGGACTAGATAGGCGTCAAAACCAAAATTTTCACCATAAAATGCAAACGGAACTTGTACAAAAATCCGTTATAAACCGTTATAAACCGTTATAATCCGTTATAAACCGTTATAAGGTTTGATGGACGGAAGCCAAAACGCAGTTTGGCATTCCTAAATTTAAAGTGGGAATTTGCAGAATTATGAAAATCGCAGTAATTATGGCTAATAAATGTAGTCGGTTCTTTGAACCTTCTGAAACCCGTTTTGAAGGGTTTAAAAGTATAATTATGACAAGCCATGACTAAATGACAATTAACCCTCTTTTCTTCCCTCTCTTTTTTAGTCGCATATTTATACAGCCAGAGAGACCGCAAAAGCACAGGCGGACAAACTCAGACAGCCAGCAGGATCCAATTATATTGGTAAGTGTAAATAGAAATCCATGGATTTTTGCTCGTAGAAGTAATTAACGAGATCCCCTAGGTTGTGGAATTTCAAGTTGATGAATGAAAAGCTTGTCTCGGAACGTTTGGTATGAAAATGTCAAAAGGTAATGTTAAAGGTGTACGTCTTCTTGCCAATGAGTCTTACCATACAATGGGATCTGCGAGTTAGCTACCTCCTTAACTCCGAAGTAATTATGCTTTGTCTTTTGATAGATTCTTTTTCACTTCACGATGAAGAAATTGTTGTCCTTTATGGATGCGTTTAGTATAGGAAATCATACGACTTCGACTTCAATTTGGAATTTATTTGCACGAGTGGGTTTTTCAAAAAGTATCAAAATTGCACGAGCCGACGACTTTCCAGGCGTTCTAAACATCCTTTTAGATGCGCGCAATTTTCGCTACAACTGGCATCGCAACAAGAAACTTTTGCCTCATTTAACATGATGTTAACATGCTCTGTTACTTTTTTTATGTTACCATTTTTAGGAAGCCAAAGTTTCTCCGTCACGAGTAGTAAATTCGATAAGCGAAAACCCAAGAAAATAGGAAACCTCTTCTCGGATGCATGGAAAAAAGGAACAGAACACGAAGAGGTAGAGTAGTAGAGCTGTTTAAAACAGCTATTGTATGTTACTGTGATTAACACCCAGTCTCGTACCCAGACTCTTTCCGGGGTTTTAGGGTGCGCAGTGGTTTGTGGGATAGTTTTAACAGGGCGCGCAGAGAGTTATGGGATTTTAGCGCATGTCCCACAATTCATTGCGCGCCGTGTTTAGTACGCATTCCCAGTCCCTACGGCTCCAAAACAATTTTCATAGAGAAATCGGTTAGAGCATAGTTAATGGAGTGGAATGGTTGGGAAGCCCGGCAAACTTCAAAGGGTCAACACAATAGCTTGGCTGGATGTTGAAAGGGGCTATCACGTGATATTGACTGTTCTGGTATCCTTTACCTTTCATGACTGTTTTTATCATTTCCCTCTGCAGAGAAATCGCCCAATCTCGCCCGACACACCGTCAACATCGAGCACAGGATTCGGGGGCATGACGACCCCAAACACAACAGAACCGCGTGCTTTCAATATCGAAAATGCTATTATAATGGACGAAATCGAAGAGGAACAACCCCCCGTGCGACCCCGGGACTTGCCACTGTTTGGGCCATCGGGAGGGAGTAACGGAGAAGAGGCAGAGAGAATTCCGTCTCCATCTGAAATTAAAAGTATGTTGGAAACGGTGCACTCCCCTCCTGCACCTCCACTACCACCAAAAGCGGTATCATTCCCTGCACCAGTACCCGTCTTTCCACCATCAGCACCCATGCCACCACCACCTGCACCCTTACCACCACAACCTGCACCCCCTCCTACCATACCTCAGCCGCCGCCCATGTCCTGCTCAGCACCTATGCAACCAGGGCCCATGTCTTTCTCGGTGGCGCCACTTACATTCCCAGCAGCGCCACAACCACCACCTCCACCCAAGGCATCATCTGAGCCTCCGCCGCCTCCGCCAGTGGCAAGGAAGCCTTCCCGTTCTGGAAGTAACGCGTCACAGCGCAGCTTTGAGCTTCCGTCACCGGGACGAGAGGCTCCTGCTGAAGTGTTCGCTACTGCGGGCCCACCTCTGCCTCCCCCGGTCTCGAGGAAGCCCTCCCGGTCAGGGAGTAATGCCTCCCAGCGGAGTATAGAGTTCCCTCCGCCGAGCTCCCGCGATGATTCGGGTGACTTCCCTCCCCCTCCACCTCCTCCTGTAATGAGGAAGCCATCAAGAGGGGGGAGCATGAATGAGAACAGGGGTGGGACGTCTGCCCTGGACAGTATACGCGGCTCTACCGATTCACTAGACTATTTACCCCTCCCTCCCCCTCCAGAGACAATTGCCGGTGGCTCAGATGCAGACTTACCCCCTCCCCCTCCGGAGGTTTTGTTTAAGAGTCGTCTGGAGTCTTCTCTCGCAAGAACGAACAGTGTAGAAAACAGGGGGAGGTCAACCAGTGTCGAAAAAGCAACACCCCCTCCCCCTCCACCTAAAGGTGGTCGACCCAGATTAAATAGCAATGGAAAACCGCCGCCACCGCCGCCGTTACGGAAGTCTTCGACGTCTTCGTAACGATTCTGGGAGGAAGTTATAAATGATGGATTAACGTACCAAGTAAATTCATTGGAGGTTTACTCCAAATCGTCATTCAATATACGCAGAGAGCCAACGCGTGGGTCCGACTTATGGTCGAATTATGACCAAAAAATATAAATAGAGAAAATGGAACTACAGTGACAGTTGTAAAAAGAAATGCAAGAACGAGGAAATCAGTTGAAATAGTGAATTGAATGATGCCGTGATATATGGAGGCCATCCGCAAAATTGAATTTATATAGAACTTTGATAAAGTGGAATTAAAGATGTTCCCTGACATTGTAAGCCAACGTTTTTTGTAGCCTAGAAATTCTGGTTTGGACAAGTAACTTGATTCAAGCATCTTGATTGAAATATTTAATTGAAGAAGGTATTTGCATCGTGAAACATCATTGGCATAGATGGTGAGAATTATTATAGGAAATGCATGGAAGTTATTATCAAGGAGATGATTGGGAAGCGTCGTGCTGATGTGGTCATATTACCGGACAAGCCGTACTCGTTGGAACACATTGCTGGCAACACCCAGAAATAACGCATGGCAAGGCCATCTCTATAAACTTTCATATCACGATTAGATCAGTTTTGTCATGCGCACTTTGCACTTTACAGTGGAGCCGACTTCTTTGTCGGACAGGGAGGATTTTTATCTGCTACGTCAATCAAATTCGTCTAAGCCAATCAGGTCAGGCCCTGGTTCGCTCGGAAGTCGCCTCGTGGTGAAACCAGACGATGGAAGCCAGCCGACTGCACTTGGCGAAGCAGAGTAAGGATCTGATTGACTAAGTCAGTTTGAGTGGCGAAACAGAATCCCAAAAGAATCCATGTAGCGCTCAACAACGAACTTGGTTGTTACATCGAGTATTAACAATCTTCGCGCCATGTCAGGAAATCTTTTTAGATCTAAAGTTTACTGATGGCTCGTTTTATTTGCTTTGAAACATAACAGATGGATAACTGAGGGCAGTGCAAGGCATTCTGGGAGTCAATGCCAGTAGCGGCGACACGGAGAACCATTCTGAGAGTCGAATCGCGTCCTCTAGTGGCTGTCATGCGCAATATGCACATCCGGTTCAGTCCAGTCTTTGGTCCTCTATTTTCTTCCCGAACACTTTTCAAGTAAAGCCCTTTGGGAAGCGCTCCTTACAATGTACCCAAACCGATCAAAATGAGCCAGAATATGGAATGCGCACAGTAGGAAACGCGAGTTGAAACGCGGTGTTAAGATAAAGTCAATCTTGATGGCAGAGCCTTGCGGTTTCTTACTGCTTCCCTGGTTACAGGCGATCAAGAGGCGATTCTGATTGGTTTAGAAAACAATGAAAAACAGTTTCAGATTCTGGGACCGGACATTCGTCTGCCGCCAAAGCCTCCGAACAACTACCAAAACGGAGAAGGCTCTGGGATCGAGAATTAAACAAGCGAAATCTGGCGTTGATGCGCGCGCATAGAAATCGTACCGAGTACAAACTTCGGCCATAGTTATGCTACCCGGAAGTCAAATCACACAGTGGGATTTTTCAGGATGTGCATTTTCGCCATGAAGTACACATAAGGGTCATTTGGAACGAGGTCACAAAGAAAAGAAGAAAAAACTGGAATAATAGAAAACTCTTTAAGAACCAGTTGTAATAATTGTCAAAAAATGCTATAAAGTAATAATTGCTGAATACCGTGTTGTGATAATGTTTAATTTGTGAAAATCGCGTTGGATGGGTGGATAGCCTCTATTATTATTGAGCCATGCCACTATCTCGATTCTGATTGGCTAAGAGTACACAGCGAAAGCATGTTGGCGCGCAGTTCGTGACGAGCTGTAATACTATATTAGATGTATTAGGCTCCTTTAGCGTGCCGAAATTTTTAAACGCACATATTATCAGCGTGTGTTACTATGCAGTTTATCTTTTCCATGCAGCCATCAATGTCACCCTGTCTAACAATCAGCGCCCAAAAAAATTTGGCCCCCCTCGAAACCTCAAAAATTTGAGCCCCCCCTAAATCGGCGCCCAAAAAAATAAAAGCCCCCCCCCCCAAATATATTTGCCGCCCCCCCGTTAAATAATGACCACTCCCTAATTATTGTTATACATTCTCACTGGTCCCATTGTGCCGTATAAGATATGGGGAGAGGAGACCTGGCGGAGCCGATGATGGCAATGGCAGGTAAAGGGAGGGACGGTGGGGAAAAATGTCAAAGGCACCGCCAGGTCCTCCAAGGGTAAGCACAATGAGACCCACCACACCCACCACTAATACATGGCGTCTTACATAGACGCCATCCAGGCTCTCGTTCTAAAACCAACTGACTATGCTAATCAGTTGATAATATAAGCACTGCTGGGGGCCAGTGAGAATAGTGTATTCATTCGATAAGCACACTAGATCGCGCATATTTAGAGTAATTGGCGCGTCATAAAATACCACAGGAATACCGAATATTCAAGATGACTGACTATCTTTCCAATTTTAGTTTTGAAGGGGAGCTAGATTTACATGATACTTCAATTCAGTAGACATGTTGATCTCTGAGTTTCTCCCAAGCGTGAGCCACGTTCAATACCATCACCTCGTCGAACTTCCGGCCTACAATCATCATACCCACAGGAAGCCCGTCAGAGAATCCGGCGTTGACGGTGACAGCAGGATGGCCCGATAGGTTGAACGGAGCGGTGTTTGGGAGATGAGCGAACGCTTTCTGTGCGAGTTCTATAAAAACATCAATTCGTTAGCCTTTGTACGTCAATGTTTTAGCGGCATCAGCTGTCAAGATAAATCAACATTACTAAGCGGCACGGTTGGCCATTGGCTAACTCAAGAAATCATTAAGGAGCCCTTCTCTTCAATAGCCCATCCAGCTCATTTCTTGTTCTCAAATTAGACTATCAGAACGATTTTGTTGCATCGCCAAAGCGTAGCCATTGAGCATAAAAGTTTTCCATCTCGTCAAAAAATATTGCGGTATGTATGGCTTGTACGATGATCCATCTAGTTTTTGCAAAAATGCAAAAATTCACTCGCTGGACCTACGAACATTTCGTTTTGACAAATTATCCTTTGAACACTGTGAGGTGAGGATCAGCTGGAAACAAAAGGAATCGTAGAAGTGACAGGTGGTCATTTTCAACTCAAACGACTGTGGTCTCGCCCCACCAGATTTCGTGAAAAGTGCCCCGACACGGCGCGCCACTGTCGCGGTCGCGGTCGCGGTCGCGGCATGGAACCTGGCCTGATGTACGATGAAAGAGTGTAGTCGCGGCACGGCACAACTTTGTCGCGGCAGTTTTCACAGTCATACGAAATTTGCTCTATATTAATCATAAAACCGATTGAGAAAATGTTCTCACCTTTGACTGATGCATCCTGTGTAGGTAATTTTGTCGCCTTCTTCAGCACAGTCGGCATGATCAACACATCGTAGCTCTCCAAAGCCTTGTCGTACGCCCGTGTCAATTCCCGTCTTAGATTCTGCACTTTGCTGTAATGAGCACCATGGTAGTCTTCTTGTAAGTAGCGAGTTAAGAGCCGAGTGAGCTTCATTGTCGGGGAAATACCATTTGGGTTGGCCTTGATTCCTCGTGCCACTGCTAATTGCAAGTGGGTGTTATAGTAGCTCAGGCTGCTTGATGTGCTATCTAGAAATGGAGGTATGATAAATGAAAATATGTTGAGGAGGGGAGCCGAAGACGTTGACAATAATTTTCAATAAGGGATCGGTAGGGGCTCATCATCAGGAGGCTCCATCTACTCCACATCTAGCAACATGCACAGACTGCGGATTTTAAATTAAAACGGGAAATTGATACGCAGCTAAGACTGCGAATGATGGGTTCAACACGAGCTGTGCGTGCGATAGGGGCTCTCAGATCTCAGCGCCATCTTCAAAGGGGCATGATGTGTAACCATGATGGCAATTAAATTCTCGGGGGATTAAAATCCTCAATTAAAAACTACATTGTAGATGCATCTACTCTGTGCTTCGGCAGGAGCCCATAAGTAGGAGCTTTCATCTTTGGTACTGGGTCCGTGAGGCAGCGTTTTTCTTGACCTATCTATTTTTAGAACAAATTCGGCGTGAAACGTTGTAGAAATTGTCCAATCAGTGTCCAGTCAGCGTCCAAGTCTCAATATTGTATAAATTATCGCCATCGATAAACATGGCGGAAAGACTGACTCTGCGAGTCAAATTCCTCATGTAAATGTCTATAGAAGTTCATTACTCAGTTCGGTATCTGGGATCACAATCATAGCAGAAGTTCTAACCTTAAAATACCCCGAAAAATCGCGTTTTGGCCTCCGCCGCAATCTTGTGTTTCGGACCTCTTGGGGAACCAGCAACAAATTTAAAATGCAAATTTGCATCTAAAAATAACTAGGTCAGGAAATGCGCTGCCTCAACTATATAAGTTAGATGAAAGCTCCTACTTATGGGCTCCTGGCTTCGAACGTCATCAATAGGTGATTGATGGAGGCTCCTGTTGATGGGATTCTGGGAACGACTGTTTAGGACTCTTTGAGTCAGGCAACCCGCGTGGTTTCACAACAAAACGCTTTTAGAAAACCTGCTATACTTACCGCCCCCAAGCGATGTCGTATCTCTTAGCATGCAGACCAACAGAGTGAAACCTGCACATAGAAAAAAACTCACTGTTTGAGTCCGTGTTACTAGTTCACTACTGAAGGGGGGGGTTGAAGAATGCCAGATGGGCTTTTATCACACGACAGCCATCTTGGATAAATCTTGTGTTCTTGCATGGTGCAGCCTCATCATGATAACGAGTTTCCACGGGAAAACAAATAATTTTATCCAAGATGCATGATGACTGCCGTGTGATAAATGCCCATACTTGGCAAAGCTATGTATTGCAAGATTTCGCAACCAGACCAGTGACGTTTCATCGACGTATCGGGTGGTTTGTTTCTACCCATAATGCTGTTCAGTCTGATCGCGTAGGCTTGAGACCACAAAATGCCGACAACCTTGCTTAAAATAGCTGTATCCACACGTATGTTCTTACCCGATGCATGCCACGGGATTGACACCTCCTCGACAATAGCTCCTGAGGAGCGGAATCGCTCAGCAGATTTTCTCACGAGCTCGTTCACATCTTGTTCTGCGTCGGGAGTGAAGCCTTCCTTGACAAGGCCAACTCGTACTCCCGCTATTTTCCCCGTCAGCTGAAATGTGAAATGGTTATGTACCCCTAATGGATTGCAGGCTGAGGTTTTGTTTCAATGGTTTCCATGCAAGTTTATCTCAAGACAACAATCTTGTTCCACCTAAACAGTCTCGTACCCAGGCTTTTTTTGCGTCTCTTGCGGTGATTTCTCCAATCGATTTCTCTATGAAAATTGTTTTGGAGGAATAGGGACTGGGAATGAGTATTACACGGCGCGCAATGAGCTGTGGGTTAGGCGCGAAAAAAAACCTTCCTTTTTTTTCTCCGCATATCCCATAACTGCGCGCCCTGTTAAACTATCCCATAACTCTCTGCGCGCCCTGCTAAAACTATCCCACAAATCTTTGCGCGCCCTAAAAAACTCGGAAAGCGTCTGGGTACGAGTCTGACACGTAAATGTATTGCTTTCGCCCCATGTAAAGTTTTGGATCCCGGATCCCGACCCATGGATCCCGGATCCCAGTCCTCCTGATCCCGGATCCCCCTTACATGACACAAGCACGTACCTTGTCCACGTAGCTCAATGGCGCAGGCATGTCACGTGGCTGTCGATAATCTAGGCCGTCTGTATCAAGCCCTGCTATTGCCTAGTAACAAAATATTAGGGCACACATTTCGTTAGTCATTTGTCAGCAGACAGGGCTCAGCTCTGGCTTACAGGCCAAACTCTCTGCTGAATCCCTGTTTAGATGAGAAAAATCTGAAAATACCCGTTTCCCTGTCGTTTCCCCTATATTTGAGCCTCCGAAACATGCTCTCGGAAAGCGCTCCGGAAAACTCCCGGAAAGCCGTATCTGAAGCTGTTCTAGCGCTCGGTCAAAAAACGGGAGATTGGGGCAAGTGGGTGAAAATCCGCTCGCGATGGCGCCTCGCAAGCTCGCCTTGTCCCGTTTCCTCGGTATCACTGCTAGCGCCTGTTCAGCAGGCTACTTAGATTTGAAAGTGGCTATTTTACCACAGACAGACTGTGATTCTACCTCAAGCAGCACAGCGACATCATGTACAGTTTTCGCCATAGGCCCTGTATGATCAAGAGTGAAATCCATAGAAGCGATTCCAGTATAGGGTACCAGACCAAATGTCGGCTTCAGCCCTACAATGCCGCACAGGGCGGCGGGCATTCGAATGGAGCCACCCTGGTCACCGCCCAGCGCCATGTCAACCGCACCTGAAGCCACCTGGGAGGGGAGAGAGAGTCACAAATTTGCCATGCCTGTCTTACTTTTGTCTTACGTTCCAGCTGATCTCGCATGGTGCGCAAAGAATTGTTTGTCACTGAAAAGCGAAACGCTCCAGATTCCAACGAGAAATACATGAGTTTTGGGAAGCAAAAACTAGATTTAATCATTGTATAAGTCAAACCCATTATATAACTAGAGATTGGAGATCGAAAAGGTTTTTATGCATAATTTGCGTAAATAGTTTTAGGAAGTGTAATGGAAGGAAATTTTAGAAAACGACATTTCATTAACGGGGTCTTTCCAGCCTGAATTTTCAGCCGCCTTTATTTCCTACAATATCCAGCATTTAATGGATCATAGGGAGAAAAGACGGCGGAAAATCAAGTCTAGGGTCCTCATATTTCAGGGGAGATAAAAAATAAGCTGTCGATTTTGCCAAATGCCTGTAAGGAGACTGGGGTGAGCCACGCGGGTTTCCTGTGGATGCTCAAAATAGATCTGGCCTGACTTGGGGGAGGGGGCTGAGCATGTTGAAAGTGAGTTTTAACGAATTCTCTATTTTTCGTGTACAGCAAGAAAGAGTCTCAGCTATTTTTGTCCCTGAGTGTAGATCCCACATGGAAATCGAGTCGCTAAAATGTCTGGAAGTTCTCGCTCAAAGTTCAGTGTTTTTCCGGCAATTGTCGCAGAAATTCTATCAGAAGCCAGAAGGCGGGATCTCCTGTCAGTTTGAAATAAGGTAAATACTTCCAAATTTGGTTCTATGAGTTTCAAAAACAACGCTTAATTTATTCAGGGAGTGTCAGGAGTGCCCTTGCGGCATTTGTAGATAGATAGATAGATAGATAGTTTATTTAAAAAATCGTATTGCAGCCCGTAGGCTGAATTGTACCGCGGTACTCACCAATGCAGCGCAGCCTGACGATGATCCACCAGTACTCCTTGTGGGATCGAGTGGGTGCAAAACAGGGCCATTAGCGGAGGTGAAACTCTCACTGCTACAACATAAATCCTCGCAAACAGCCTTCCCCAGGATTCGACCCCCTGCGTGGAGTACCCTCGTGACCACGGTAGCGTCCACATCCGGGATATAACCCTCTAATATCCGGGACCCGTTCATCATGGGTACACCGGCGACAGGGATGGCGTCCTTAATGGCGATCGTCTTGCCGAGGAGTTGACCGCTAGACGCGCCTGGAATGTCACATCGCCAGTACCTGGAAGTTTTGCGTTGTTCTAAATTTTAATTAAAATATAGACGCACTTTAGAAAGTGCAGCGTCTTAATTTTAATTAAAATGGCGATGCTCAGCAGTGGCAATCAGAGTTTTTCCTTTGTATTTTACTATTAACTTTAATTTTAACAATATGGCGCAGCCGAAAGTGACGTGAAGAACAAAAGAGGTCAAATACTACTGTAGCATGTAGTCATGGTTTATTTAGTACTATACTTACCAGGCGTTCAGAGGGTTTTCCTCGCGGGTAGGCCTGTGCCCGGGTATCCGAGGATACTTGACTGGGAGCTTGGGCTCCGGTAATTCGTCCAGTTTCTGGAAATGCGTGGTGATGGTGTGCGAGATGAGATCTGTGCAGGAAAGAGCTTTGCAAATTAAGCCCTGCACTTCGTAACAGTGGTTGCTCTTTTTGGACCATTTAGCTTTTGAGGGGAAAATGGGCGTTTTGGCGTCAAGACATTTCTTTAGGCTTCTCGTAAAGGCTGCTTGGATGATTTTTTCCAGCTTTATTGCTCGATTGAAACTCTATACCTGTTTTCATAGTTTAAATTTCAAGCCTGCAGATTGTAACTTTCTATCACGTGATGACTAAAAAGTTGTTACGTAATTTAGGCTTGATGTCTTTCAGCCAATCAAACAGTCTTTGTCAGTCACATGCCAATTTATATAAAACAGCGACCCGTGGGATTGAAACTCTACCTGTTTTGATAGTGAATACGCGCGCTGCATGTCGGTAGTTGTGACATTTCACAAACCAAGTGCCTTGTATACGCGCATCTGCGCATTGCAGTTGTGGTAACTGTGTTACATTCCTAATAATACACATGAAAAAATATCTGGATTCTGATTGGCTGAGAGCAGTGCAGTTTTTAGGTAACAAAGTGCCGAAAAAAGGTAACAAAGTGCAAAAATGGTTAACAAAATGCAAATTTTCTTTATGCTAAAATATTTTGATAACATAGAGCTATATTATGGAAACTGTTTTTTGTTCATGCTCAAATTCTGTCAGGTTTTGTGGTCCAGATTTCAATCAAGGGAAAATGCGTGCGGCTTGTTCAGTTTGTAAGCAGATTTGTAAATGACTCCTTGAAAATTTTTTCATGTGTATTATTAATACGAAATCATACGACTTTTCTCGTTCAATTTGGAATTTATTTACACTCGTGTGGGTTTTTCAAAAAGCTCAAATTGCACTCGCCTGCGGCTCGTGCAATTTTGATACTTTTTGAAAAACCAACTCGTACAAATAAACTCCAAATTGAACTCGAAGTCGTATGATTTCCTATACAAAGGCATTTGTAAACAAAAGAGAGCACGCGCGTTTATAGCTGGAATCGTCCATTTTGCTCTATAAAAATCCCCCCGGCCCCTCCTCAAGAGTCAAATGCCGACAAGAGAAACGTTCACAGATTGCATGCAGGATACACTCAGTATACCTTGATAATGACCGAGCTCTTCGCCTGTCAATTCTAATTCAAGATCTTGTGCGATTTTTGACAACCGCTGTACCGTCGGTAGGCGGACAGCTGGCGCACAGTATCCTGGAAAGTTAAACAAGACGTGTCATTTTGTTTTACCTTAAGCCTGGTGCACACTTGCGACATAACGACATAAGAAAAATAACACGCGAACCAAATTCAGTGGTTTCAAACAGTTGAAGCCCACAAAAAATAACAAGTTTGCTTTGGTGAAGTAATCTAATGATGATCCATGGAAAATGTTGATTATTTCCAATGTTTTCCCATGCTTTTTTCGTTGCAACATAACGTCCTTATGTCGTTATGTCGCTAGTGTGCACCGGGCTTTAGTGCTGCCTCGTAACCAGGCGTCTCAATGGGCAAAACCCCGCGGCGATCCGCGAAAGGTAAAATCTCGAGGCGCGCAATGCATAATGGGAAGGTTCGGGCGCTATCGCAAAGGACCACGGGAATGTGCCTAACTCGTTCCTAATCGCTCTCCCCTCGAAAATCGCTAGATCGCGCCTGGGTACGAGGCAGACCTAGGGTGCTTACCATTGGTCAAGGAAAACCGGTTGCTTTGATCAGCGTCCAATGGTACAGAACATTTCGGTTGGGATGAAATACCGAGCGGAATGGCGCTTACCATTCGCTTATTCGCATTTCGGTTCGGATCGGCTGCCTTATTTGGTCATAAAACCGGTTGGAGTGCCAATGGTACAAACCATTCCGATCGGTTCGTTCCAACTGGAATGGCGAGACAACCTCTGAAGCTGAACCTCTCGTACCAACCGGAATGACCGAAATATCGACTGTACCATTGGAATCCCAACCGAAATTACCGGTTTTTCGTGACCAATGGTAAGCACACCCCTAGTGACCTTTGGGCTTCCCTTTGGGCTCGGTTTCAGGTGCACAAAACGGACTTGCTGTTCTCTGCAAAGATATACATACATACATACATATCTTTATTTTAACTCGAATATCTGTTCTGCAATCGCTATTCCCTAGCTGGCTGGGAACATTTGGAGACGATGAGGTTGCTTAGAAATAAAATTCCAACAACGTTCTGCTGGGAAAAAAAATAATTTCAAGTTTCTGGGAAAACAAACGTCCTGTTTTCGAAAATTTTGGTCAGTTTTTAACAATCCGCGCGGGCTACCTGTGTTACAGTGAGACCGTTCTAAAGCCGCGCAACATTGTAGCCGGACACGATGTTTCCTTCATGTTTCCCAGTTTAGTCACGCGAGAAACATTGTTGCACGCGACAAATTTTGTAGCCGGGACACAAAGAAATGTTTCTTCGCCAGACAAGAAACATTTCCTGTGTCCGAGACACACGCGTGCGATGTTTCCTAGTTTAGCCGCTCGGGGAAACATGCATGTGTCCTAGTTTAGGCGTAGCTTTATTAACCGTGAACGCTCTGATATTCAGAGGTTTTTAATTTACATCCTTTATATCTTTTCGACATTGTTACCAGGATAAATCTTAAGCTGAACACAATTTTGGACATTTGCAGTCTTTTATTGTTTTATCATGCACCTGGAAGAGGAACATGGCAATTGTTTAATAAAAAATGTCTGAAATCAAAATAATGTCTGAAAAATGTCAAAAGACATGAAGCGTGATCCCCTAGAGTTGAGTATTCAATTCATTATTCCATTATTGTTTTCATTATTCAATCCAAAAATGCAATTTTCAATTCAACATTGAAAATTTTGTTATTTAAGGAAGCTGCCTACAGTTTCTCTTGGCGCTATCCGCGACGTAATTTTTTTTTCTTACGCGGACAGCATCTCACTATATGGTCAATTAAAAAAAAATACAAAACATTGAAGTTTGCGTCGATGTTCATTACGGAAAATCAAAAGCACTTCCTGGCATCAAAATTTGGCAAACAAGTAGTTGTATACCTTGGGATGAATTTTGCGGTAAGAGATTTTGCTAGTCTATTTCAAAACCCATTAAATTTTATAATTATTAGAAAGCAAGTGAACAATTTTGAATTTCAAAGGCAAAAACAGTTGCCTGGAATATCTTGAAATCGGCTTAATGAATTTTCCCGAAACGTCGTATACGTATAGACAATTACCTAAAGGATTGGCGCTTGATGTGTCTTTTTAAAAGTTTAGATCGAATTTCACGTGGAACTTTTGCTAATTAAAAACAGTGAACCCCTTGTTTCGTTGCTATGGAAACTCTGATGACAATAAATCGTGCATCATCTTGAACTTTGATCTTTCCACGGCCTCCTTAAATAAGCACTCTGGGTGAACAATTCAAAATTTGAACTTTAACATTTTAAATATTGAATTGAAAAATGGGGTCATCTCCAGTATAAGAACCATTCCCTGAGGACACCATTGTGTTTAGTTACTATTTAATCATGATTGGTTCAACCTTCGTTCTACCAACAAAGAAAGCTTTGTGACGCAGCTGGTGAGTTCTTACACTGGAGATGAGCCGAAAAATGCATTATGAAATCAAGAATGGAATAATGAGTTGAATATTCAAGTCTAGGGAGTTACGCTTCATGTTGACTGTAATTCAAGTGTTCACGTTCGAGTGTTCTCAGTTCTATCGGCTGGTCAGTTCCGATCTTTGAGACCCTGACCGATCCTGTTCTAGTATACTCTTGTATAGAATCGTATGATATGTGATATCTCTTTTAAGTCGAAAATGAGGACGAGATATATCATACGATACATCATACGATATATATCATACGATATATCTACAGTTGGTAGATTCCGCCGAAAATAGCACTCAAATTGGCGATATCACCCTCGTCACTGCCTGCGCGACTCGTGCAATTCGCTTTCTTTACTGCCGTTTTTTCTTAGCGGAATCTTGACTCCTGAACTTTGAATAATCCTATAAAATCGATATAAAACACAAGCATGCATCTCGTAAACTGCGCGACTACATAGTACAGCCACTGTATCAAACCAAACAATATTTACATAACATCGGAAACGATTTTGAAGTCCTTTTTCGTACGATTTCACATTGTGAGTGAGAAAGGGCATCAGCTTCATTGACTAAGGATGAGCGTTTCGCAAAAACGAAACGAAACGAACAAGAAAACGAACAACAACAAAAAATAATTGCTTGCCTGAATTCGTCATGCAAAAATCCCGATTCATTTACTAACAATTCACCGTGGTCGGATACTGGGGTAACATGGTCGGGTACTGGGCACCCTACCATTGTCTATTAAACCCCCAGTTTTGTGAAGAGCGCTAATGCTATCTGAGCCATATGCTAGCACAACATTCACAAATAAATGACTAATCATCTACATAAGCTACAGTATTCTAGTATTCAAATGCGAGGGAAATCAAAGTTATCAGAATTACAAACTGAAGTGGTCGGATACTGGGCCCCATAGTGGTAATAAAAGATTCGTACCTTGCTGTTGTTCAGCCATGAGTAAACGTTATTCAGTCACCATTTATTTATTCTGAGAGAAAAGGCCGATGAGTTGTTCAAGAAGTCTGCTCTCGAATTATTCAAGCTATTTTGGAATTTATTTGTATATTCATTAACGCTTGACGTGTCAAGACACAACTCAAAACCTTAGGCCCCGCCCTTGACAGACTTCACTGTAGAGACGGACCATTTGACATTTGTTTTTGCTGGATATGTTCGCGTCCAGTTTTGCTGCACGATTTTTTCTGATGTATCATTTCCCATAATTTTTTTTTGTGGTGCGAGAAACAGAGATGCCAATCGAATAGAAAAGTGGGAGATTTTGGCGAAAATATACTCGGCGAGAGTCGTCTCGAACCAAATCGAACTAAAAAGAGCTCGAACCGGATCGAACGCGGATCGTTCGATACGGTTCGAGCTCTTTTGAGATCGAACCAGATCGAACTCTAGAATTTGGGCGAGTACGATTTCCGAACTAGATCGAACGATCTTCCTCGGATCGTTCGATCCAGTTCGATCTAGTTCGATAGAAATAAAACATGTCAGAATTCGAGGCTACGCTATCTATGCACTCTGTTTAGTGTTATCTAATCGGGAAACTATAAATTATTCAGCTTTTAGTTTCTCGTACATAGTATTTTCATTTATATTGAATTGATATAAACATGAACAAAATGGGACAAAACACAATCCCCTGACTGGTGTTCGTCGGCTTTCGCAATGTCTCAGAGTTCCTTCAGTGCCAAGTACTTTACAAGCCGGGCCTCGAGCTCCAATTTTCCTCATCGCGACGTATATGTCCCCAATCCGATCCTTGTTTCAAAATGGCAGTTGTGGTAGAAGTTTACACGGCGCGTTTAGTCATATTGACACGGTTGTTGAAACTGTCAGGAAGGTATCAGTTCCGTGTGATGTGATAGCTACCTCGTGTACGCCGCAACAATTACGTCACGTCACATAGGTAAATAATTTTAATGTTCGATCTGGTTCGATCTCCACATTTTTGAGTGAGTACGATCCGGTTCGATCTCTAAAGGGCTCGAACCAGATCGGACGATCCGAGGTTCGATTCGCGGATTCGATCTCCGAATGTTCGAGACGACACGCAGGGAATATAATAACTGTGAAAAAAATTCTAATAAGCGGGAGATGAGGCTTAATTATTTATGGAGATATGACACATTTATTTGTCCGTCAAAGCGACAAAATACCGAAAGAGCTAATTACCCTGAGGGTGGTTTGTGTCTTGCAACGAATAATCAGCAGTGCAGCGTTCTTGTAATTTTTTGCGAGCGAGCTGTCCGTAACAGACGCTGCAAACGGGACTTCAGTAAGTTAGTTCTCCTTCCGTCTTGCCTCGTAATGCCTTTTTCGCCAGGTTTCGTGTAGATGTTATATTCTTCTAATCAGTTGTGTGCCAGTGGAAACTTTTTTGGCGAGTAGACCTACAAATGCTCTTCAATTTGAACCTAAAACCTCCTTGAACTCAAGTACTACAATCTGTTGCTCGTCACAGGTCCAATTTCGCTAAATTCCTTGGATTGCCCTCACATCTTTTCGAAATAAATACTTACAAACTTTCGAGAGCTGCCAAATCGACAACATGCAAATTACGTAAACATTGCGTGCGCTTACTGTAAATAATAGGGGTTTGTCACTCGAGTAGTTTTAAAACGCTAACATGACTTTTATTGTTTTCCTGACTTAAAATTCGACAGGTTTCCTCGCTGGTATATACTATATACTAATTACGATTTTGAGACGGCAATTCCACAAAATATTGACGGCTGGCTGGGAGAAAATATTTTCACATATTGGGCGGAGTCGGCGGCATGGGAAGGTCGGAAAGGCGCCGAAACAAGGATTTTCAAACAGCAGTAGCCAATCAGAGCGCGCCATTGACACTAAATGAATGCAAATTTATTATACTCTGGCAAAGCCTTCCAGGAACGTTACCACTGTATGCATTGCGACGCGACCTCAAAAAATGACAAAAAATGCGATAGCCCAATGCATACGGTGGTAAGGGACGGACCATTATTTTTTTGGTGGGGGGGGGGGGATTTTTTCATGCAAACAATTTTTTTTCGGGTCGTCCCGTTTGCAAACAGTTATTGTTGTATGTCTCGTGCGTCTGCAAATATTTTTTTTCGATTTTTGTTTTTGGCCTAAATAGGTTTCCAACTAGGCTCGTTTACATTTTTTGCTGCAAATTTTTTTCGCACCTAAATCGCCAATGTAGACGGGCAGCAAATTCGTTGCGATCTTGACGACTTTTCTTGCGCGGTATCACAGAGGTTTTGCGAGCATAAAACATCAATATAACAAGTCCAGCCAAATGGTGGGGAGTCAAGGAAAAGAGAGGACACTGCATGTGCCTTGCCTATACTGACAGCAATGCCTTGGGTTACCCAATATGTTATTGTTTAGAAATTACAAATAAAATTCAATCAATTCAAAATAGCATAGTAGTCATTGTTTGTAATTTATGTATTAGTTATAAGGTGTCTCCTTTGCGAGGTTCAACTGTAATATTGTATAGGTATTAATACAGTAAGCTGAGGTGGATATATGATTGAAAGCCTGACCTAGCCAAAACATTTATATTTTCAGTTTTGCTATAACTAAGTTGTATGATCCCAAAGCAAACAATTTATTTGTTCCCTTTTCTGCTCACAGACAATTTATTTTAGGGTTTTAGCTCTTGCAGACATTTTTTCTCTCCAAATTTTAGAAACCCCCCGTCAAAAAAATAATGGTCCGTCCCTAAACACTAATCCTCTTTTCTCTGAAAACATGGAAGTACATACTTCCAGCGAAGCTGCCTGCTGCGCGCCTGGTACGTCACGGCT
The DNA here is from genome assembly GCA_033964015.1 of Scolanthus callimorphus. Taxonomy (NCBI): domain Eukaryota; kingdom Metazoa; phylum Cnidaria; class Anthozoa; order Actiniaria; family Edwardsiidae; genus Scolanthus; species Scolanthus callimorphus. The sequence goes on from CM066914.1 coordinate 7,286,900, forward strand.
TTAGCTAGCGTGACATCATATCAACCAATCCACGGAAAACACTCTGCACAAGGGCATGTTGTAAAACATGGACTGAGAAAACATGGACTGGACTGAGAAAACATGGACTGAGAAAACATGGACTGAGAAAACATGGACTGAGAAAACATGGACTGAGAAAACATGGACTGGGAAAACATGGACTGAGAAAACATGGACTGGGAAAACATGGACTGAGAAAACATGGACTGAGAAAACATGGACTGAGAAAACTGGGGAAACTGGCGGGAAAAACCTAGTGTCCTCGCCACTTAATGATGCTAGATTCAGAAATATTTGAAAATTTCAAGCCAATCTGTGCTTAGGTATACAAGTTCAAGTCGCCACACGTTTCGTTTACGAATTCGTTCGACGCATACAGGCATAGTGAGCTACAACTGTAGTTCATTCGAGTCTATTAGCTAACACACTAATCTTACAGAATCGCCCGTATTTTTTTAACAAAGGTCATAGCAAATTCTTAGCCAAGTAGATACGGCTTACTTTAAATACACGCTGAATTCTGCGCTTGAGATCCCGAACGTGCAAAACAAACAACAACACCACACTTCATTCTTTGGGAAAGGAAGTTTATTTCCAGCAGAAAACAGACCGAACATACATGCAAGCTACCGGAAAATAAACTTCATCCCACCAGATGTGACGGCTTTTGACCTTGAAACTTAATCGTCATATCAAGTGTCAACCTCGGTGGTAAACAATAAAGGCATGTTGTAAAACATGGACTGGTAAAACATGGACTGGACTGAGAAAACATGGACTGAGAAAACATGGACTGAGAAAACATGGACTGAGAAAACATGGACTGAGAAAACATGGACTGAGAAAACATTGACTGGGAAAACATGGACTGAGAAAACATGGACTGAGAAAACATGGACTGAGAAAACATGGACTGAGAAAACATGGACTGAGAAAACATGGACTGAGAAAACATGGACTGAGAAAACATGGACTGGGAAAACATGGACTGAGAAAACTCTAAGAAAACATGGGTACAGTTAGTTCCAAAAGACTGAAATCAATCGCAAAGTGATTACAACAATTCTGAACAATACAAAGTCATCGAAGTAGCGTTGACAAACATAAAACAGGAAATTATGTAGTATGGAAAGTATTTTCCAAACATGAAGCCCGTGAGAAAGCAGGCGCACGCTCATAAAACCAGCACTCTGGTGTTTAAATATCAGCAATCGCTCATGCATTATGAAGTCCGTCAGCCGTCTCAATTTGATGGACATCTGATAGCTGGCAAACTGCATGAGCGTTACTCACTTTATTGTTTACCACCGAGGTTGACACTTGATTTGATACGACGATTAAGTTTCAAGGTCAAAAGCCGTCACATCGAGCCCAAGTGTTTGGTTTACTCAAGACTGCAAGCCTATCAAATTTAGTTGTCGAGCCAAAACTACTGTCCATTGCTATTTTTATTCTTTGCAGCCGAAACCGTCAAAATAGTAAGTATAATCTACATGTATTCAAATAATGACGCCGGTTGCTTTGACCATTTTGACACATAAATCAGGCCATTTCAAATGGTGTTAGCAGCATGCAGGCGGCAGCGTTAAACCATGTGAATCCCTTGCAGCCGGGCCCGGTCTTGTGATAACACCAACATTGAGCATGTATTTAAAGTAAACCGTATCTGCTTGGCTAAGAATTTGCTATGACCTTTGTTAAAAAAAATACGGGCAATTCTGTAAGATTAGTGTGTTAGCTAATTGAATTTTTTAACGGTGACTAGCGAGCAGCACAAGGAGTGACACTTGAAGTTGTAAAAGTAACTTTCATTTAATTCCGACGCGTTTCGTCTCTAATGGAGACTTCTTCAGGGAATAACTTTTATTACTAACGTGCCTGAAACTTCCTGCGGAAGTGACTAGCTATGCCGTACAGGACGTTCCTAAACGCCCAGTATGTTATTGTGCGTGTGTAACGGGTGGAAAATTTCCCCTTTTCGGTACAATTTCAACCCGGCCGGACGGCGCGAGCGGAACGCCAAAAAACTTAACGAGAATGACCCAAGGCGGTGGGTGATCGTTTTGGATGCAAGGAAAAGTGGCTCGTGTACAGGAGAAAGTGAATTTATTGAAATTGCAGAAATACAGAAATAGTGTTATAAGCTTAACCAAAACTGAAAAGACAAATTCAAAGAAACTAGAAAACTCGATGCTGATAGACTAATCCGATATACTAAGAGTTAAACAACCTAAATTATACCTACGAGACCACGAGAATCAATACATACTGAACAGTTCAGCCACAGGGCAAGCCCTGAGCTCCACACTCACAAGCTCCTCTGATCTGTACACTCTTTCTGGTGTCGCTACTGCGTCTCTAACTGTAAAACTACCCTATATTTATACTGAGTAGGTAACTACAAAGCACTGGTTATCCGTGACAGGAAAAACGTAACACATTCCAATTAGCCCACTAAATATCAACAAGTGTTTGTTGATCAAACAGATAAGATAAAATAAAAGCACTTGAAATCTACTAAGCACAAACTGACAATTGCTGAAATAATTTAGCAAGTGATGAACTCCAAAATATTAAAGCAGAATTAAAAACTACTTAATAAGAAAAAGTCAAAAGATATTTCCAAAATCCACGCAACAAAACTAAAACGATGGCTGAGGAAATGTTATTATGTAAAATAAATCCAAACAATAAGTCAATTAACTAAATATGAAACAGGAAATCAGAAGAAACTAATCTTTTGTCAGAACAAGAAAATCAAGCCAAACCCGCATTCCTAAGCATAATGTAAGAAGAAAAAGGAAATTTATCTACAAAAGCGGCCTAACCAACGTGACTAGAGATTACTCAATACATAATCAGGACGTGATAATCTGTGATAATAAAATAACTGATAAGCCGCGCTAAGCTAACTAGGTGTTGAAAATATTTTAAGCATGAAAATCTGTTAACCGATTAAAACAGTAAAAGAAAAATCAAGTTTCTCCTATAAACTTTATGGAAATTATCTAAATGAAAGAGAGAGAAATTGCCTCAAATTAGTCGCAATTTGACCTGGTTACACGTGTTCTTAATAAGATTTTTTGGGGCCATACGATTAGCGCTAATCGTATGGCCCCCATGTTTTCCCAGTCCATGTTTTCCCAGTCCATGTTTTCTCAGTCCATGTTTTCTCAGTCCATGTTTTCCCAGTCCATGTTTTCTCAGTCCATGTTTTCTCAGTCCATGTTTTCTCAGTCCATGTTTTCTCAGTCCATGTTTTCTCAGTCCATGTTTTCTCAGTCCATGTTTCTCAGTCCATGTTTTCCCAGTCCATGTTTTCTCAGTCCATGTTTTCTCAGTCCATGTTTTCTCAGTCCATGTTTTCTCAGTCCATGTTTTCTCAGTCCATGTTTTCTCAGTCCATGTTTCTCAGTCCAGTCCATGTTTTCTCAGTCCATGTTTTCTCAGTCCAGTCCATGTTTTACAACATGCCAACAATAAAGTGAGTAACGCTCATGCAGTTTGCCAGCTATCAGATGTCCATCAAATTGAGACGGCTGACGGACTTCATAATGCATGAGCGATTTCTGATATTTTAAAACACCAGAGTGCTGGTTTTATGAGCGTGCGCCTGCTTTCTCACGGGCTTCATGTTTGGAAAATACTTTCCATACTACATCATTTCCTGTTTTATGTTTGTCAACGCTATTTCGATGACTTTGTATTGTTCAGAATTGTTGTAATCACTTTGCGATTGATTTCACTCTTTTGGAACTAACTGTACCCATGTTTTCTCAGTCCATGTTTTCCCAGTCCATGTTTTCTCAGTCCATGTTTTCTCAGTCCATGTTTTCTCAGTCCATGTTTTCTCAGTCCATGTTTTTTCTCAGTCCATGTTTTCTCAGTCCATGTTTTCTCAGTCCATGTTTTCTCAGTCCATGTTTTCTCAGTCCATGTTTTCTCAGTCCATGTTTTCTCAGTCCATGTTTTCCCAGTCCATGTTTTCTCAGTCCATGTTTTCTCAGTCCAGTCCATGTTTTCTCAGTCCATGTTTTCTCAGTCCAGTCCATGTTTTACAACATGCCCTAAGTACTATACCAGGATACCAAAATAGAACATCACGACATGCAATATGATATCGAGACGCGTTTGTACGTCTGTTTGTGTACTCGGATAAAACTTACGTGTTGTCCAGGGACTTTTATCCACTGACCTGAGCTATTCTTCAAGCGATATTCGCTTATGAATACTGTAAAATATCAAATAGTTTTGCTAGTTGCGGGTTTTCTTGTTCTAAAGCAGAACGCTTTGGCTTACAAGAGATCGAAGAAGAGATGTGACGGATGGTGGAACTGCACTATTACTGATCCTACTGATTCCACTTTGTTGATACGGGATTGTTGTGGCGGTCATTGCTCGTCGAGAAGATCGTGCTATAGCGTGTGCTCATCTGATTCTGATTGCGATGTCAGCCTACACACCAGTGAAATATGCCACGGGTCTTTTTGTAGGACAAAAACGTCTGGGTATTGCCGTAGAACGGATGACTGCTCGCCTTCTGAACACTGCGACTACTGGAACAAATGTGTAAAGCAAAACTCTTGTGATTCCTGCTCTTACAATGAAGTTTGTCAGAAAAAGAAATGTGTACCGAAAGATGACGGTAGCTTTGAATTTACACCAGGTGCTTTAACTGGATTCATAGTGGTGGCTGTAATTGCCTGCTCGTTTGCCTTTATTGTTTGCTATAAATGCGGAAATCAACACCAGAATCAACCCCGCCAGCCAGCCCAAACAGCTCAGGGAATCTTTAATTATCGACCACAACCTGCTGTACAATATGAGAGACGGTCAGTTGGGCCTGTAAATTCTTCATCAAACGTTAGTGCCCCTAATTTTGGACAACAAGGCAGACAAGGGAACACTGGCACAAATGTTGATAATGATCACAGCGTTGCTGAACTGCCCTTGCCAGCAGCGGCACCACCACCATATCATTCTATTGATTTTGATGCACAGAATGAGCATCAAGCCATCGAGCCACAACAAGCTCCACCATCCTACTTACAAGCTGTGAGAGATTCACAGAAAAACCTCAATGTGGTTTGACACTGCTGTATTTGCTCAGGGTGTCTGTGCCCTACTTATGGGACAAAAAATATAGTGAACAATGGACAAAAATTGTCATCATCATACAGTTTCGGTAGGTGTGAGGGGGTCCCACCACCTCCCTCAATGTTGGTCGTGAAAGTGTGAAAAATAACAACTACAACCTTCCTTCATAACATTGGGAGGGAGGGAAGAGATAAGAATGCTAAGTGACCCAGGGTTTTTTCATCTCTGATTGTAGTTCCAGCAAAAGATAACCACATTTTCCCAGTTTTGGGATGCAAAAACTGGATTTAATCATTGTAGAATTCAAAACAAGTCCACAATTTCATAGAAGACAAGATTTTCTGAGGAGATGGAAAAGTTTTTATGCTCAATTGTGTGGTTCCAGAAAATATCCATACCCCCCCCCCCCCCCCCAGAAGGGTATTGATAAGTGACCCCCCCACCCCTCTGGAATTTCCGAGGAAAAATACAGTATTTGTATGGAAATGATCAGGTAAATTGCCCCCCCCCCCCCCACCCAACCCCCCCCTCCGGAATTTCCAATGCCCTTCCGTAGGGGGGGTATGGATAATTTCTGGAACCGCACATTGCAATCTGTTGGGAATGGTCTGTTTGGAATGATTGGTGATGCAACAAAAATCATTGTGATTGGCTAATTTGAGAGCACGAAATCAGCTGGTTACACCGTATTCTCGGTTTTCATGTGACATCATCAAAAAGCTAACTTCTAAACCAAGAGACCTACAGAGATGTCCTTTCTGTGCGCGCTGCACTGGCTCCCTGTCCGTATGAGAATCAATTTTAAGATCCTTTTGATAACTTTCAAGTCACTTCACGGCCAGGCTCCATGCTATGTATCTGGACTCATTGTTAAATATCAGCCTAAAAGAACTCTTAGATCTTCTCACTCCAACCTTTTATCTCTACCCAAGTCTCGCTCTAAAACCTATGGCGACCGTTCCTTTGCTTTCGCTGCTGCCACTCTTTGGAATACGCTGCCACACAACGTCAGGTCCGAACCTTCCCTGTCGTCTTTCAAATCCAAACTTAAGACATTTTTATTCAATAAATGATATATTTATTATTATTATTATTATTTTATCTTTTCTTGTTTTTATCAAACTGTAGGATTTTTTATCTTTTTCATCAGCTAGTCACTTTTTATTATATTTTTACTTTTTAATAACTCATTGTACATTTATCAACAGTTATAATATTTGTAAATCATAGGTAAAACAATATTGTAAGAGCATTGAGAATTTTTAAATGCTCAGGAACATTTTATTATTATTATTATTTATTATTAACTCTATTCAATGATTTGTTACATGAAATTTCGGCACCCTCTGCAAAGTAGTTCTCGAGATATCGCCAAAGCTATTTATGTCACGCAACACCAGTCACGTATGAACTTGCCGTATTTCACTCAATTTGCATCGCTCTTACCTTTTTGACACGTGCGTATGTTATAAAAGTTCATATCTTTCCATTCTGATACTATTCTTATAATTTGGATTGAAAATAGCGTCATTTTGGAGACCCAATTGACTGGCTACCATTATGGAGCCCCTTTGCTGGGGCTCCAACATGGTAGCTCCATACAACTACTGTACAAAATGGCATACATTCACTTGCTAATATCTCACTCAGAAAGTTACCAATGGGCCTAAAATTTACCCAGGAAACATAATTTTGTATATTCTATATAATTCTATTAGGCATCCAGTGTTTAGAAGTTAATTTAGAGAGATAAATTTCGTCATATGACAAGTGAAAACCAAGAATATTTGTCCGATAGTGGCACATACAGACAGACGGGCAGGCAGGCAGACAGACATACATCATACACATAGTGTTTATATCTAAGACAGATTATTTTAGAGATTGGGCAATTCCAGAAAATATATGTACCCTTGGAGTGGGTGGCAATAGTTTCCCATTTGGGCATTTGGCCAAAATATTGCTACTAAAAAGTATTTTAGGCCTGTCACTTTAAAGGAAGATAAAATAATTAAATATCTCAGTTTGTGCTCTAATGGGCAATTCCAGAAAATATATGTTCCCCCACCAGGGGGTGGGGGGAGGGGGTGGTCAAAAACTAGTGCCGTCTGTGGCACTAGTTATTATTAACATTTACACGGTAATTAACTATTATTATTAACATTTTAAACACTTTATTGTAATATACGGCACATGCGCCCTAGGGTTGCACTGTCACAATAAAGATTATCTATGTCTATGTCTATGTGGTGGGGGTACACACATTTTCTGGTATTGCCCAATGTGCAAAGGTTTGGGACAGAGAAGGTCATTTGAAGTAAAACAAATTGCATAGATTTGGACCAATTAGATGGTGCGTTACATTGTAGCTATATTATAATAATTTATAGGATTGTTCAAAACGTCAATAGCATGAAAAAAAAGTGATTGCATGAGTTGTACAGCAACAAGGGTGGTATTGCATTCTGAGTGTTTTTCTTGACAGACTGAAGATACCAATATCTCTTTCTCATTTCTACACAAGAGATATCATACAATAAAAAGCTTACCTCCATACCTCCACAGAATCCTCCCCCACAGAAGGGATTTGGAAATTCCAGAGGAATGGGGGACAACTGCCATTTATTTTCCATACAATCACCTGGCCTTATTATTAATATTTTAAGCTTATTATTATTATTACTATTGCAAATTTTATTCTCGAATTAAGCAATAAAAGTACTTTCCGCGTGCTCTCTGGTTTCTTACAAACACGAGGGGGATGTTGGGAGAACTGATCAAAACTTGAAAGACACGAGCCGAAGGCGAGTGTCTTTCAAGTTTTATCAGTTCGACCAACATTCCCCGAGTGTTTGTAAGAAACCAGAGAGCACGCAGAAAGTATTTTTATTGCTTTTAGAAAATAACATACACATGCGCGACAGCGTTGCGTGACAATCGTGTTTCTCAGGTCTCTTACAAACACGCTTTTTAACCAATCAGAATGCGCACATTCACAATACAACATAGGTGTTATTTTCTAAAAATTGTTACAATTTGACTTAATACAAAAAAAGTGGAGCAGGAAGCTGTGAGTCTGGATTTCCCAAACCATTTTTAAACAAGACTTATTTTCTTTCACTTTGAAGAATTAAAAATACCACATTCAGCATTGAATTTTGGTATAAACCTTTTTAAATCGTCATCTCGTTCTAACTTATACTGCATTCACACCAAAACCATGTTTAGTTAAACCATAGTTAGTAGTCTCCCTCTACTAATTATGGTTAAACAAGCTTTTTCTTCACCTCACAACATGTGAAGCTTCTTACTGCGATAAACTCTTACTAGCTAAATGATCACTTGGTAACATGTACAGTACAGTCTATTCAGTTTTGTCCTTGGAACAGTCTCCTCTTGGGAGATAAAATGTTAAACCAGTTTAATTAAACTACCTTTAAACTGGTTTAAGCGCCGATGTGAATGGGGTATAAGTTATCAGCAAAAAAACAGAAATATGGAAATTATTCGAACACATTGTATACAGAAACAGGCCCTTGCGAAAAACAAACAAGATACTAAATACATTCTTTCCCTACTTTAGGAGCAGAGGAATGGCATCACAGGTTCCCCAAGCTCCGTGGGAGTTTAGAATAATTATTTAAATTTAATCAGAAAATAAAGCTGATCGGAAGAGTAGTACTTACGTTTTTGGGGCTGTACGCGCGCCCGTTTTCACGCCACAGGAAGCCCGTGCGAAGCAACGAATTCTAACAACAAAATATGTCCCTACACAGGGGCGTAGCCAGGGGGGGGTTCCAGGGGTTCCGGAACCCCCCCTCTCCCGCAGCGGAACCCCCCCTCGCCTCTGTTCTGGACCGACTTATTACTAAAATTCGGTAAATATTTAATAGACAACAAATAAAAGCTCCAATAAAATGTAGCAAATTTCTTCAAACGCTAGTTTTTTCCCGAGATCAATATTTTTGGCTGGGTTTTGGAATTTTGGAATTTTGGAACCCCCCCTCTCATAAGTGCTGGCTACGCCCCTGCTACACCCTAAACCACATGCCTATACCCACACCGCGGTCAAACATCTGCGCATGCGCTAGATCGAAATTCAAGATGGCGGACAATATTGGACGCGTTTATCCAAAATATGGATGAAAATCTTAGTTCTAATTCTTCTAGGAATTTTTTTTGCCTATTAATATTAGCTTACATGCTCCATTTCATTACTGGAAACCCGTGATTGGTTTAAAACTCGAATTTACGGAAAATCTACAAGGAAATGTGCATCATGCTACACGTGGTAAGTTGAGACGAATCCCGATAGTGGAATCTTTGGATTATGCTTGCTAATTTCGGCTTCTTCTCAACCAGAAATATTATTATTTATGGTCTATGGTATGTGAACAAAAATTCTACCCACGGACTGTGAAATCGGGTTTAGAATTGATCAATGGTTGAGATTTTCACTGTGCTCGAAAGGTTATCACAAATACTATAAGTATTAAGTACAAAAAATAGTTCCATGTGCTTGTGATTCATGGTCTGTAAGCTTACTTCCTGTCAACGCTCTGTGTTTTAAATGTGCAAGTTTGGAGCACTAACATTCTATTGCATGTTTGTTCTGTTTAAGAGGATAAAGGAAAGGCTGCACACATTAAATATGGGCTAATGTATTCCTTGATTCTTGCCAGGAACTCTGTCACATCAGCAAGAGTAGATTGGTCATCATGTGCCACAATGTTGATAGACATTCCATTGATTATTAAGATAGCAGCTGTTTTACTCTCATGTTTAAGTCTCTATAAAATATAATGCAACAACTAAAGTACAGCTGAGAATTCAGACACCATAAGATCCAAGGGCTCTGCAACTGTGATTTTCCAAGATGCTTGTGTACATGTAGATGGGGAATTACCTCTTCAACAGAGAAGTGTCTGGGATTACCAGCAGCTGTCATGTGTTAGGAGTTTCCTAGTACAATTAATGCAACCATTATTCTTTCTACCCCTGTCACATTAAAAGGGGTGGCGAATGGTCAATGCGAGAATTCCGAGAACGCGAGAACACCGATTTCAAAATCCGAGATCGAGAACTCGATTTGAGATTCGCCATATAAACACAACAAACTGGAAAATCCGAGATCCGAGACGACCTGAAATAAAATCCGAGATCCGAGAACGGCAAATTTAAAAATACGAGAATTCGAGAACGCCTAAAATTTCGCGAGAAAACAGTTTTTGTGAAGGACCATTCGCCACCCCTATTAAAGCAAGATAACCCACAAGCTGGTTCTTGTGCATGAGAGATTTACTATTGAGAAGTGCAATTGAGCGTTTTCAGGACATTGTGAGAACAATACCCTTGAGCCGTTCCGACTCGTTCTAGTGAAGACGCCTTTTGTTATTCAATACAGACAAGCATTGTTCTCATCCCATTTATGGTGTGTGTGAAACATCATGAAAACTGCCAATTAAAGTACAAGCAATTGATTTGTTGTTGTGATATATCAGAAGGCAATGTCCACAACAGGAGCAGTCTGGTTGACTGAATATGGTGGGGAGGGTTAAAGTAGTATTTGACAACTGCTCAGTGGCATATTAACGTCTTCTGTTTCTTACTGGGAGGAATTTTAATACTCAGCATCCCTGTTGTTGTTTGGGTTTATTAGAAATTCAGGTTGTCGTTTTTGTTTGTTCTAAGGGACCTGGTATTTAAAAACATAACTAGCGAGTAGGGGATATTATGGCTTGGGGTTCCATAGTTTTGGCTCTTTTAAATTATGGTTTAATGGTTTCAAAAAAAAAAAACTACAGAGAATGGTTTTCACATAATATGGTTACTTGTAAAATTGTTTGGTTTGGAAATTCCAGGGGGGTATGGGGTGGGGGTCCCTTTCAACACACTTCCGCTGGGTGATGGATATTGTCTAGAACCACACATTTCAGATTTCATCATTTTTTGATGTGGTTTTCTGATTTCAAAATCTCTACAGAGAAGTTTTTTTAATACAGAGAAGTTTTGACATGATTGTGTGTGCTGTTTTGCTGTCAAGCAAGTCTCAGTAAGTCCATTCAGTACCCTTTGTGATACCTGTACATAATATTATAAATCAGCTACTGAAAATAATGAATTGTGACCTGCAGTGGGCTAACTGCCTGTATTTGTATGAGAAAAAATTATTAGAAAAAATTCTGAACTCTAGGAGATATATTTGGGTTGCTCTGGATCACTCTGGCCTAAATACCTTTTGCCAGCAGAGATCAGACGTGTGCGCAGAGCTCATTCTAAGAGCCAGGGAGGGCAGACTTCTGAAGTATTTGCTTCCAATGCATCCATAGTTACCGGTACCTTCACATGGATATCATCTCTGCTCGGGTTGTCAAAAAATAATTTGTTCAAGTGCAAAAAAAAACCCGATATTATTCTTACTGACTGCCATGCAATGGAAGTATGTCTTTTCTTAGTAGATTCAGTAGATAGAGAACTTGAAAATATTTTAACACAACAACCCCACCCCTCTGGAATTTCCAATCCCTTCTTGGAGTGGATGGCTATTTTCTGGAACCACACATTAATAGTTACATGGAATGGGATTTGCTCTGGGATGATGGAGGAAAAAAATTGGGCTGTTCCAAAAATGCTATAACCCACCCCTTCCCACAACTCCAGCATTTCAAACAATGCTCTATCCCTGAAAAATTTCCAGGCTTAGGCACAACCCCTGTTGACACCAGGTTCTCTATAGGGGGTAACAATTTAATGGAGCAGAACTTTCACCAAACTGTGTAACAATTCTCTTGCAAGGGCGTAGCCAGGATTTTTTATTTTTGGTTGCTAGAAGGGGGTCCTGGGCCATCCCACTGGCTAGGACCTGTCTTGGTTGAATTCCATGAAGGCCAATCTCCAAATACAGATAGATAATAGATGTTTATTTCAAACAATTGCTGTAGTTACTAAATTTCTAAGGAAGACTGCATACCAGTAATAAAATTATTGGTCCTCTCCAAATTGCTTTTGTGGGACATTTGTATCCTGCATGTTTCCCCGAGTGGCTAAACTAGGAAACATTGCACGCGTGTGTCTCAGACACATCAAATGTTTCTTGTCTTGCGAATGTTTCTCGCATGGCTAAACAGGGAAACATGAAGGAAACGTGTCCGGCTACAATGTTGTGCGCTACATGTGTCCTAGTTTAGCCAGGGCTTTAGGGGTAAAATTAATGGTTGACCACACCCAATTTGCTATCCCTTAGGGTTAAAATCAATGTTACCGATGAGCACCCCCATCTGTTTTTATTGGGAGTCCCCGCGGGCCTTGAGAGTTCACAGAATAGACAAAAACTGTAAAAGGGGATGGCAGATACACACTTTTGACAAACCGCTTTACAAACCCCCTCTCTCCTGTGACTAAAGGTCTCCAAGACCAGTATGTTCTCAAACTCAACCAGATACTATGGACCCTCCTAATATCATTTCATTAACTTGAAATTCTGAGAATCAAAAATGTAGCATGTAAAAATAATAAATTGGAAAAACTCTTTAACACCGCAGAGGGAGTTGAAATATGACCCCATACCCTTGTAGAATTTTTAGTGAAAACTAAAGTGATTATAAGTGAAATTATAGGCATCCCATCCACTGGAATTTCCATCAACTGGATTTCTTTTCCTGAGATTACACAAAGTAAATCTAATTGTATGATCCCAGGAAAACCCATACCTACCTGTGGAAGGCATTCTGAAATTCCAGAGTGGTGTGGATTTTGTTCTGGAACAACACATTTGTGATATGAACTTGTTTGATACATACAAGGAACTTTGGATCAATTAATTGTTATAGAAACATGTAAATAATTGAAACTTCACAAAACTAGCACAACTTCTTTGTCACTTGATAGGTATCTAAACCCAGTTACCTTGTTCAACAGTCAGAGACTTGATATTATTGGAATTCTTACTTGCAAGAAATAGAAAAATATTTAATTCCCTTATAGCCTTGAATCAAAATGGTCTCGGTGAACTGGATAAGTGATTTTCAAACAGTGAAACAATGCTGAAGTTGTATGGCTTATAAGAAAGAAAAGATGTCAAAAACTGAATAAAAATTATAGAAAAGTGGCGAGTGGGTCTTACACCCTTTAATACTTGCCACACCCTATGTAAATGAATTACTACCTGAAATAGTCATTTGGCTCTTCGTTATCAGAGGGAACTCAGGAATGACAAGCATCAACACTTCAGTTTGACTTCAAATATCAAGAGTGACCCAAGTTCATCGAACAGAGGATAAAATAAGCGCTCCGCATCCGGATTTGTACAGGGAACCGGATATGATGCTGGCCGTGAGCCATCAAAGTGGACAACATCGATGATTTTCGTGTAAAACATTTTCGATGTCTCAGTCACATCCATGCAGGCCCAAGGGAATATTTGCTTCTCTTAGTGAACTTGACGAAGCTTGTGATCACAGCCCGTTCTTTTCTCTTCTGAGTTTTTTCAAGTCTTGTGCGGTGCTATGTGATGTTCGAAAAAGCAAACAGTCGAGGTCGCAAATAGACCAACTTCGTTGTTTTGTGTCCGCTCGCCACGAAAATGCCATGAACTTTTTTAGTAAACAATGTTTGGACTTAGTAAACTCAGAAATTACTTAAAATTTAGTGACTTTGATTATATAAAAAGATGGACCTTAGCTTTGAAGTACTTTTCTTGTTTTTTACCGAAAACCTCACAGCATTTACAACTTTAGCATGAAAATAACGGAGTGCCTGTGCTTTTCTTGAAAGTCATGTGCGCATGCGCTTGATGTTCTGCCGCGGTGTGGCCTATACCTCAAGTGTGTAGGCATAAACTACCTGTAACTTAGCGTTATGTTTACTAAACATTTCATCTGGTGGGAGTGTACACATAGTCTCCCGCGCAGCTCGTCCTTCGTATCAAAAATACCCCAAATGCATCCTCCATGTTAGATCTCGCTTAGCAGCCCGGCCAGATCTATTTTGAGCATCCACAGGGAACCCGCGCGAGTCGCCCCAGCCCCCTTGTAGGAATTTGGCTAAAACGACAGCTTATTGATATGTTTGTGCGACCCAGACTGCGCGGGAGGGTCTGACATTAATCACTATTGATCTCTGAGTTTCTCCCAAGCGTAAGCCACGTTCAACACCATCGCCTCGTCGAACTTCCGGCCTACAATCATCATACCCACAGGGAGCCCGTCAGATAGACCAGCGGAGATTGTCAGAGCAGGATGACCTGATCCGTTGAACGGCGAAGTGTTGGGAATTTGGGCAAATGCCGTATGAACAAGATCTGCGGAGAGAAATATTCGTTAGTAATGTTACTTTACTTCAATATAAGTATAAGTACTTCAATATAAACAGTATAAATTGAGTTAACCTTTGCTAAAAGTTAATAGCCTATGTGTTTGTATCCCGGGGGGGGGGGGGGGGGGGGGGGTTCTCCCATGTAAGAGTGATAGGGGTGCTCGTCGGGACATCGGAAAATATACCCTAAAAAATACCAGGACATAAAAAATCCAACCCCTAAAAAATACCTTATAAAACACAAAGACCCCTAAAAAATACCAACAATAAACCTTTTATGTTATTGTTTATTGTTTTTCATCTCAAAACAAGCTTAGTTTAGAGCTATAAATGAACAAAGAAAGAAAGAAAACGTTTTGCTTGGTTTGTGACCCTGTCATTCATTTGCGTACCCCTAAAAAATATCATTTATTAGTGAAAGCCACAATGTTTCTCCGATAAACCCTAAAAAATACCTGAGAGTCGGTTTTGACCCCTAAAAAATACGACGAGCACCCCTATCAGGTCGACATGTGAAGAACCCCCCCCCCCCCCCGGGGTTTGTATACACCTTAAATTCAGAAATTATAGCGTGAAACAAAGGAATTATTTGCTTCAGTGACCACGATGACAAAAGCAACCTTTTCTGAATTAGGTGTAGTCACTTCATTAGCCTTTAGCTATCCTATTGTTGTAACCTGTAAGGCCTATAGGCCAGGTTCGAATTACGCTCCAGTGCTCACAAGACAAAAGCTATTCAAGGCGAGGCTCTCTCCAAGTTCTAATACATTTACAGTAATTTTAGAAGAGAGCCTCGACTTGAGGTAATTGTTTGTAGGCATTGAAGCGTAATTCGAACATGGCCTATTCTGGGACCTTATCTCGCCTTATCTCGCCCTATCTCGACTTTTCTCGCAGCTCCTAAGAGAAGGCCTTGCATTCCTAATGATATAACTCCTTGTACACTCGAGAATGGTGTCATGGCGACGCCGAAACGTTATGTATTAGATTTAACTGTACTTTTTACTTGTCTTTGCATAATCAAATATTACTTAATTTATGTACCTTTAATTTGTGTGTCCAGCGGAGGAATTTTTACCGCCTTTTTGGGCACAGTCGGCATAATCAACACATCGTAGCTCTCCAAAGCCTTGTCATAAGCCGCTGTTAATTCTCGCCTCAGATTCTGCGCTTTGCTGTAATGAACACCATGGTAGTCTTCTTTTAGGTAGCGAGTAAGAAGACTGGAAAACTTCAAAGTCGGGGAAATGTCGTTCGATTGAGCTTTATTTCCACGTTGAAGCGCTTCCTGTAGATGAGTGTTATAGTAGCTGAGGCTGCTTGATGTGTGATCTGGAAATTGGTAGGATAGTGCAGTGAGGTAAAAGCGTTAAGGGTGCTACTCGGGAATAGACTTCGCGGGTCGTCCGACACATATTAATGAATCAATGTCGTTTTTGCTGATTGCACTTGGGAGGACTAGCCGTAGTCGTGCGCGGGATAGCTGTGGGCTTTTTTGCGTCGGCTTTTTGATCCTGCAAATAACCGCCTGCACCGGGTACATAATTTGCCCAATATGCAGGGCGGCTAATCTACAGTCCACCCCCCCCCCCCCCCCCGGACATAAATAATGACCGGTCTCCCTTCCTGCTAACAGAGGACTCGTCTTACAGTGCGAGAGAGTCTCTCTCTGTTAGCACAGGGAAACCGGTCCCTTACCTCCTTCCCGCATTGTCGTATCCCTGAAAAGGCAAAGCATCAGAGAGGGGCCTGTATGCAAGAACATGATCATGATTAATATTTATGAAGGTCGGGTGACGATTAAAATGGTAAGGAATGTATAAATGATGTATTTGAGCACATTTCAGATGAGTCAGCAGATGATGGTATACAGTGTTTAAGATTTTACCCCCATGGCGACTTAAACTTTAGGCTTCATCGCCTGAACCAGGCCATGAGTCCGAGGCTCGGGGAAATAAATCAAATGAAACCACACATAGGCATCGAAAAATGAATAATTTATTTCTTTTGTTTTATTCCCCTGACCCTCGTATTCAAGTTGGAATTTTAATATATCGAAAATGGTCTCTTGAATCTCTAAGGTCTTCCAATTTTTTTGATTGACAATACAGAATCTCGTTTCTGTCGGCGCCTAAACTTCTGACGGCTATTGGGTTGAGATGTGTCAATCTGGTCGTCATGAGATTCACCGGTGGAGATTTCCCAATTTATAAATGGTCTTTGTATGGGGTTCACGATGTCTAATAAGCCTATTTGGAGTTGAATTTCGTGTTCAGTACACATGCGATTTTAGTCCGAATCTTTTGTTTAACTTTTAACGAAACCAATAAATTCGGACTAAAATCGCATGCGTTCTAAACAAGAAGTTTCAACTCCAACTAGGCTTATAACTGATAAGTTGATTTACCAATCAAATGCCACGGGATGGACACCTCCTCGACAACAGCTCCCAAAGACCCGAGTCTCTCAGCTGATTTTCTGACGAGCTCGTTCACATCTTGTTCTGCCGTAGGTTGAGCGAACCCTTCCTTGACAAGTCCACACGAATACCTGATATCTCTCCAGTCAGCTGAAGAAGTGCAACAAGATAACATGTCATTGTTCCCATTAGCGTCCGAAACATTGGAGCATCGAGAAAAGCACCAAACAGTGTTTGCGCTTGCTGATACTCGGGATATCAGTAATGGCACGGGAAGCGCGCGACGAAAGCGCAATCTGGACCGTGCCTTATACTTTTACTTTATTTACAGCTAATTAGGCTTGTATCGCGCGCGCTTATCCGACGACTTGTTTTGGCCGCTTATGGAGTTTTTCTGTCCCATCCAGTCGCATTATTGAAGCATTCAAGTATTTGCTCCGTCTCGTCTAGTGCAGTTAAGTGGCTTCCTTCTGGCTGCACTTTTCAACGATTTGGTTTTTCTGAGTTTCTGTTCCACCAGTCGAATTATTTGAACCAATCAGGTGTTTGCTCTGTTTCGCCTAGTGCAGTTAACTGGCTTCCGTCTTCACGAAAACCAGACAAAAATCACAACGGAACCCAGTTGATTGCGCCTGGCGAAACAGAGCAAGAAAGAGAGATGGTATCAAAGAATTTTACTGGCATGAACACAAATCGTTTGCAAACGCGCAGGGAAAATCTTTAATAATATGACGTGCCCTGTACCACACTTACCTTTTCTGTATAGCACGGAGGTGCAGGCATGTCACGTGGCTGACGTTGGTCTAGGCCGTCTGCATCAAGTCCTGCTATGGCCTGAGGTCCACACAAGTAACGATTATTAATTCAATAGGGAGGGCCCAGGTCACCACGACCCACGTACAAGGGGTGTCCTGATCCATTACATGTACATGTAATGTCCAGAATGTGTCCTGATGCAGGATGTCATAAAAGGGCTGAAAGAGGGCTGCCCCAATGGATTTCACATTCAAGCAGGGACTCGAGCTGCCAGATCTAGGATTTGAAAATGTGGCTTCTTTTGTCACAAAAATCCAGTATACTTACAGTAGGCTCACCTCAAGCAATAATGCTGTGTCGTATACATTTTTCGCCATGGGACCTGTATAGTCTATAGAATACTCTATCGACGCAATCCCAGAGTAGGGCACCAGGCCGAACGTTGGCTTCAATCCTACTATACCGCACGCTGCCGATGGCATTCGAATAGAACCGCCCTGGTCACCTCCGATTGCCATGTCAACCACACCAGATGCTACCTGGAAAAGTAAATGGTGCGCGCAGTTCTTTTTATTTACACATATTTCAGAAAAGGTTTCACCGTCACAACTGTCATAGGAGAAACTAAGAACAGCGAAATTCTCGTGTTCACTGAACCCAGTACACAATGTCGCCCAAGCGATGTATCGAAGAATCATTTCGCATAAGCAGGGTAAAGAGTATGGCTACGTATCCTAAAAAACAAAACCAGTGTCCCATGATTCTGTTTTGGTATACGTCTATCAAGATGCTCAGTCGCATGCGAACCAGCTTGATACCTACCAACGCGGCATTCCCTGCCGACGAACCTCCAGCACTTCTCGACTTGTCCAGAGGATTCAACACAGGGCCTGTAGCCGTGGTAAAACTCTCCCCACTAAAGCATAAGTCCTCGCAAACAGCCTTCCCCAGGATTCGACCCCCTGCGTCAAGTACCCTCGTGATCACGGTAGCGTCCACATCCGGGATATAACCCTCTAATATCCGGGACCCGTTCATCATGGGCACACCGGCGACAGGGATGTTGTCCTTAATGGCGACCGTCTTGCCGAGGAGTTTACCGCTAGACGCGCCTGGAATGTCACATCGCCAGTACCTGTGGAAGGCAAAAGAAGATGCGGCGTACAAACGATGGTTGTCAATGGACGATTCCAGCTATTATTATACATTGTACTTACTATCTCGATTCTGATTGGCTAAAAGCGCGCGCTTTACTTGGGAATCACGCACTTTGAGGGTCTCCAGCTAGCTGATTCTTGATCGTACGCGCGCAATGCATGATGGGACTAGAGCACTTGAATGTTTTCCCTATCTAACAAGGCGCTTGTGTAAAAGAAATTGCTTGACAGAAAAAAAAGTATTTTTACTCAATCAATGTATAACAAAACAATTATTGAATTCGTTTTTTGTGATTTCCAGAATAAACAATGTCTCGCCAAGTGGAATCAGGCTCGGCCTTACGGCCTCGCCTGATTCCACTTGTCTCGACATTGTTTATTCTGGAAATCACAAAAACCTCATTCAATAATTGCTTATAAGCGCGCGCTCTTTTTTTTCTTGTTTATATATACCTTTGGATTGTAACACAACTACCAGGATGCAACGCGCGCATACAAGGCACTTGTCACGTGAAACGTAACACAACTACCGACATGCAGCGCGCGCATTCATTATAACTGGAATCGTCCAATTGCGCGAGCTCCAAAATCCAAGATGGCGGCTGCGATCGCTAACTCGGATTTCTCGCCGTAAAAAGAAAACACTCCTAGCACGCTGCCTCTTCCTCCACTTACCAGGCATTCAAAGGGTTTTCATCACGGGAAGGCCTGTGGCCCGGCGTCCGAGGATACTTGACTGGGAGCTTGGGCTCTGGTAGCTCAACCACATTCTGAAGATGCGTGGTAATGGTGTGCGCGATGAGTTCTGTGTATGCAGCAGAACAACAAAATGAGTACAGCACGTCTTTGGTATCTGTTTAAGAAATCTTAATAAAACTTCAAAAATTGAAAACTTGTCAAGGCTTTAATAGTGTTATGATACGTTTTTCGGGTAATTTTGATTGAATTGGGAATCGTGAATCAAATATAAAAAAATTACAAAATCTGTACAATTTAGTCTAAACCAAAACAAAAACTTTTCTTAGATTTGACATGTTGACTTTTGTTCAATAACAGAGATTTCAATATTGAGTTTTACTTTCAAACAATTTCCTATTTTCCAGTTTCACTCAACACCTGAGTTTCCTGGCAATTTGGAATGTGTAGATTCAGTTGCGTTCCGGACTTAAGGCGCAAGGTAAAAGTAAATATCTTAACTTTCAATTTTAATTGGAGTTATTACAGAAAACTTTATTCTAAAATATCTCTGAAAATCTCTAAAGAACTATACTAAATTTTCTAGCCAAACTTAAAGCGGGACTGTCACGGTACGCGCATGTGCGAATTTTGATCACTTTGGTCCGGGCCGGAACGCTGGCTGTGAGAGGGAGGAAAATACGCTGGTAGAATCCGTTCAAATCTTGTTGTTTCGGGGTCCATCTACCCTTAATTCTTAACGGGTATTCTCTCCTGAGATCTCCTTAGTATCGTGACCAAATTTTGGAGTCGATGCAATATTGTTTGTCGTTTTAAATTGAATGAGACTCGAGCGTCATTTTCACTGATGGCTGCCCAACAAGAAAGGCCTAATCGAGGTCGTCCTTACGCCAAAATGGCTTGGGAACACAATAAAGACATGGATATCGGAAAGGGTCCACGAGACATGGAAATTGTTCAAGGGCACGGTATATTCACTTCAGGCAACGATTTTGCAGCTCATTTGCCTAAAACCCCCTAAAACCTTACCATAATGTCGCCTCCTGACGAATGAACTCCAAATTATGTTTTCCCTGAGGCGACGTCGCGCGGGGCGTGGGTACTTTCCCGCGAAAACGAATTGTCCCGTGATTGGTTTATTTAAACAGGGAATCCCCGTTTTGAATGATATAGTTGTGGGATCGGCGGTCTTTGCTCGAGCATGCGCGTACCGTGACAGTCCCGCTTTAATACTCTGTTCTCTGTTATCTAATGAATCATTTCGGAGTTAAATAGAATTTCTTAAAGATGATGTTTCACAGACCTTTAATTAAAATTGTAAGACACGTAATCTAAATATCTGTGTAAACACAGCTGATTGTAAAAACATACAAATAGAGAACCTGAACTTGTAATCTTCAGTTAGACTTAGGGTTAGTAAGAGTTAGACATGGTCTAACCAAGAAGGTCTGACCAACAGGTCAGTCTGACTTTTAGTCAGCCAGTAATAGTCAGTAAAGTTGTGCAGTACCAATCTGTGCGTCTCTCTTACTTTCCTTGCTCAATTAAAGTAAAATCCATAAGAGCATAATCCTATTCCGTCCCTTAGTCTAGGACGAAGGTTTGTGAGCTTTTCCCTCTTTCCCCCAAGAGGACAACAAAAAAGGATCACAACAATAGCTCCTGGCGTGACAATTCTATTATCATGCCCAGAGCTCCCCCGTCTCGCCACCTTGCAAGGGAGGTTCTGGAAACAGCCATGACGCATGCGCGAGATTTGATAAAAAACGTCAAAAAAAGGACTTTCTGCGCATGTCCCAACGTTCAAAAAGGACCTCAACCTCGTACCCAGAGCCCGTCATCTTTTGGCCAGCGGCAAGATTCAGGGCCCTGGGGGAATCCGATTTGTGAGCATGCGTGGTAGGTCAAAAACGTAACGAACTTTCATACAACAATCAAACCGGAAACCAGAATCTGGGTTTTAAAAAAATCGATTCCCCCAGAGCCCTGAATCTTTGCCGCTGGCCAAAAGATGACGGGCTCTGGGTACGAGACTGAAAGG
The DNA here is from genome assembly GCA_033964015.1 of Scolanthus callimorphus. Lineage (NCBI taxonomy): Eukaryota > Metazoa > Cnidaria > Anthozoa > Actiniaria > Edwardsiidae > Scolanthus > Scolanthus callimorphus. Next base: position 7,308,399 of record CM066914.1, read on the forward strand.
ACCTCGAATCATTCTCGTACCCAGACCTTCCCGGCTCGTCAACTCGCGCGGAGCCTCTGGTTGCAGCCATTTCAAGGTCTTCGCTGATTGGCTGATTTTCAACGTTGGGACATGCGCAGAAAATTATTTCTCTCAACGGCTCTGTATCAAATCTTATGCATGTGTCAGTGGCTGTCACCAGAGCCTCTCCCGAGGGGGGACCTCTGGGTCGAGAATGACCTCGAATGGCTGTTGTCAGAGCCTTAATTCCAGCGAGGTGACCACGCCGGCAGGGAGCTGGAGCTCTGGTACGAGAGGGGCGTAGCCAGAGGAAGTTCAGGCATGCCTTCCAGGGGGTTTCAAGATTTTAGCATATGGTAGGTTCCGACATCCCCTCCTCATCCTCTCCTCCTCTTTGGAAAGGCTGCTACGCCTCTTCTTGGAAAGGCTGCATGCAGACTATTGGTTGTATAGCATACTTACTCGAATAAGTGACGCACGCGACGCGACGTCGATAAACACCGCCCAAATCAAGACTACGGCGCGGCGTTTATTCGAGTCAGAATACGGGAAAGAGTGCGATCAGAATCACCCATGGCGATACGAGACACAACTTGGGAGTTTTACCTTGATACTGGGTGAGCTCATCGTTTGTCAAGTCGAACTTCAGGTCTTGTGCGAGTTGTGACATCCGCTGCAGGGTCGGTGTGCGGACAACAGGCGCGCGGTACCCTGCGAAGTGAAGCGGTTCTCAGGTTCTCAGAACTAAAGAATTGTTCTTCAGTGCTCACCCTTTCCAATACCTTTCTAAATGTTGCAGGATGTTTTTCTTTCTTGTAGCCTGCTTGCAATTTTTTTTTCTTGGAATTTTGAGGCGCGCGGGGGCGAGCGACCGCGCGCCTCAAAATTCCAAGATGGCACCCGATCAGCGAACGGACCGGGTTTTCCGTGATAAAAACACCCAGTACCGCCTGCAAGCAGGCTACTTTCTTGCAGCACTAGCGTTTTGCGATTTCTGCATTTCTGCAATAACCTTCACTCAGAGACTGCGCGATTGATTTTCGGTCAGCTTTGCAAGCAAAAAAATTTTAAACCATCTTTATGAGGGCTGCAGTGGATCTCAGGCTAATAAATTCGCAAGTCAAGGGCTATGTGATTTCAGTACAGGACTTACAACCTGCGGGAAACCATAATAAAATGATATATCTATCAACCACTCCAGTCCGAATCTAGGGATCAGACATAACCGCATTGAACATATCGATCAGTAACGCAAAACGTAACGCAAAAGTAGCCTAAGTAAGCAAGCAAGTGAAGGCGGAGAAGTGGAAACGAATCTCACCCAAATCGTCGCTTGCGAGCACGTAACAAAACTTCAATTAGCTTTTGCAAGAGCTACCAACCAACTTTGGCAAGCAATCGAGTACCAAATATAATACTCAATATCACTACACGTCACGCGAGCACTGCATATAAACTTTGCGTGAGCTGCGAGCACAGCCGATATTCAGTGATAGACCATAGGGGCCCTATCGAGCCCTATAGAGTAATGAGACGAATATCATGATGGAAATATCCAATTTGCCTACCTACCAGGACTCGAAATTAAGAAATGATCAAAGTCGTAATTTTACGCCTTGTATCAACATTAAAGGTGTAAGGTCATCAAACATCTAGCTGGGCGTAAACCACTAGGAGAACACGGTAGAAACTGAAAACACAGTCGTTATTTCGCGACTAAGTCTAAAACGTTAGGCGTAAAAAGGAAATCCGCGGGCGCAATTTCAAGCCCTGTCTACATGTAACTTCAATGCCGCATTTTTGTCTTCCCCACTCATATAAATGGAAAATCAAACGTGCTGTTCTGTGCTTATTAACTGTGACCTGAAATCTGAGTTATTATTCTGATGTGTCTGTAACAGACAATCAGTAACTCACATCACACAAAATGAACAGCCTTGGCCTGCATTTCTACCGTTCATGTGCCCCTGAGTTACCCGTACCTTGCATCTTTTTTTCCGTGTTTTCTGCCATGGATGTAGCAAGTTACTCGGTTTAATTACCAGTTATATCGGCTGGTCAAAGCTTATTACCACTGGAGTTGAGTAAGTGTGGACGCGCGCGGTCTCGTGACCTCGCGTAACAAACAGGGCCGCGGAGGGGAATAGGCACTCCCCCCGATATTAAGGCCCGGGGGGGGGGGGGGGGGGGTCTTCACATGTCGACCTGATAGGGGTGCTCGTCGTATTTTTTAGGGGTCAAATCGAGTTTCAGGTATTTTTAGGGGTATCGGAGAAAAATTGTGGCTTTCACCAATTAATGGTATTTTTTAGGGGTACGCAAATGAATATGAAAGGGTCGCAAACCCAGTAAAACGTTTTCTTTCTTTCTTCGTTCATTTATAGCTCTAAAATAAGCTTGTTTTGAGATGAGAAATAATAAACAATAACAAAAAAGGGGTCATTTTGTTTTATAAGGTATTTATAGGGGTTGGATTTTTATGTCCTGGTATTTTTTAGGGTATATTTTCCGATGTCCCGACGAGCACCCCTAATCACTCTTACATGGGAGAACCCCCCCCCCCCCCCCCCCCCCGGGTATTAAGGACCTCGGAATTCCAGGGTGGATGGGAAAGGGGGCTAAGGAAAACAGAATTATTAACAACATTGCAAGAAAGCCAGTCATTCGTGACCATGGATACAACTTAAGGCCTAGTCTAAACGTCGAGCCAGCGTCGTGCGAACCGAAATATTGGATTGAGCTTGACGCTGGTGCGACTCTAGCACGACGTTTAGAGCCAATTTTTAATTCGGTTCGACCAAGCTATTGGGCTCGACATTCTCTGTCGCGCTACCCGACTGTAGCACGACTTGGCTCTAAACGCCGTGCCATCGTCGCGCCGAGTCTGATGCATAAATTATAGAATAAATTTAAAAAAAATGTTTAGCTAAGAATCCAGGCCTGTCACGTGGCCACAGGAATCCCCAAAACTTCGCATTGCCGGCTCGACTCTGGCTCGACGTTTAGAACCGCTACCGCGCTAGCGCCGAGCCAATTAGATTCGGTTCGGCAAGACGTTTAGACTAGGCCTAAGATCTGGCTGCCAATCTAGACACCCGTCGGTTGGCGCCACGAGTAGACTTAATAACTTTGTCACAGTCAAATTCCAGTATGAACAATGAACATTGGACAATATTTACTTAATTATTATTGCTGCTTGTACTGACTGCCCCCTAAATTCAGTGTTATCACTGCTATGGGTGTTATTATAAATAAACGATTGATTGATTATGATCATCAAAAGACACAGGAATTCCAGGGTGGGTACCCTGGTGCTGGAGCAATTTCCAGGGTGGGTATCCCAAAAACCAAAAATATGGATTTTCACGGTGGGTAAACATAATTTCCATGAGTGGTCATGAAAAAAAATTTTACTGGAATTCCAGGGTAGTAACAACCTAAATTTTCAGGGCGGGTAGCTGTAGCTGGGATCCTCAACGGAAGGGGGGGGGGCTGTTTTTGTGGCCCAATGGGCTCCCTTCCCACCCTACACTTGATACAACCGAGGGAAACAGTATGTTTTGTGGTCAGCTTCCCGAAGGCGGAACAGAACCCCATCTGCTTGCGGTCGATGTGCAAGGTAGACAAAGGAATTAGCTTGAAAAACGGAAAATTTACTAGATAGACTGAGAAATAGAAAATATAAATCAGACGGTTAATAGAACGCAAACAGCAACAAAGTAGCGCAACAACAAAAGTATACGGTTGCTGAGGTCACATACTTGAACGGCTGGAGGTCATACGATAGCCTTCTCTCTTTTCCCCACAAGCTGAGCAATGGTTTTGACTAAAAAAAAACTTTTATAGGCAATGCTCTCATTTGCAATCATAATTAGCTTATTAAGGGAGGACCATTTGACTTTCGAGGGGGAGATTTTGAAAAAAAAAAATACTGCATGACCACAAGGGCCGAAAAAAATTCCTGCAGAGCAAATTCGTTATATAATTCTCTGTAATTTTACGAAATAAATATCATACACCATCATGGCAACAACCACAAAATCTTCCACCCCTCTCCCCTCCCCCTCCCTAAAGGTCAAATGGTCCACCCATTAGAGCATTTGACTTGCAGAACAGAAAAAGCAAAAGCAAACAACGTTGGAAATTACAGCGCAAAACAACGGTTTTGACTATAGAATTTAATTGGAATAACTTTTGACTATAATCATAATCCCATAATCCCCTGCATTCCTCTACTTTTCTACAATAGCGACTGGGTATGAGTCTTCTTCTTCTTCCTTCTGGACCTACCTCCTTCTGATAGTCTGATATCACCCCCAACCCAACTGGAATTTCCTTTGACAAATACTGTGAACTGACTTCCCACCTTTCTGGAATTTCCAATCCCTTCTGTGGGGAGGGGATGGATATTTCTGGAGGTCTGAGAAGAAGAAAAGAATGAGCCTGAAAAAGGAAAACAATCAGGCAAACGTTTGAACTTCGCATCATGTTAATCTTACTAATGAGGCACATGCATGTTATGATAAAATCCAACAATAAATCAAAAAACTTGAATTTGCACACTTGGATTCCATATTTTGTTTGTTTGTTTACAAGTTATTCTCGCCAGAAGCCCCAGAAATGAGTGCACTCATTGAGGCACTTTCTGGCACAGTAGTGAAAGAAGTTGGAATCTCGACAATAACCTCCCCCTGACCATCATCACGGTTGGTGAAATGGTGAGTTATAACACCAGATAATGGTTCTGAGAGTGTATCACTACTTTCTCCAACAGTTCCATAGTGGTGTGACAATTTGTTACTTGTATAGGTCTCTGGCGCATTGTGCCCTACATATACAGGTTCATGTGCTCCTGCATTGCTTCCTTGGCATGAGGTGGTAGTATGGTTTGAATTGGTTTTCCTGGATGAATGTTTATGAGGTTTATTAGATGCAACTACATCTCTGTCAGTATCCAGGTTTCGCTGTCTGGCATTTAGAAGCCTTTTCATATGGGATTGCTGTAGCTGTCCCTCTACCTTATACAAAGCTCCTAATAGTTCACTGTCATTTTCCTCAAGGGCAAATGCTATCAAGTTTTTATTAAACTCAAGGGCTTCAGGATATGTGTGGATGACATTCTCTTTAATCTCCCTTCTTGGGTTCTCTGCATCTAAGGTCGTGCTAGGTGTCATTTCATCAGTCTGGCTCTTTTTGTTCTGACAAAAGTCCTCAACAAGCCTTTCTTCCCATCCTTCTGAAAGATCATCAGCCACCTTGATGTCGGCATCAAATGCTGCATATTCTTTTGCAGTCATGGGCTTTCTCAGGAAAATTTTCTGAGCAGCCATGGTCACAAGTTCCTCCAGCAGTCCATCAGTGGCATATGTCTTCCTATGTTTTGTCCCTTCAACTTGCTTCCTCTTGCAGTCTTTGGAGTACTTGAATTCAGTGGTGACAATGAGGCTCCACTGAGGCCTTCCCTTTGAGATGGAAAAGCCATAGAATATGAAGAAAGAGAAACAGACAGATTGACCAGGAAACCAGCAGATTCAAAACATTTCATCATTGTTGATCCTGAAATCTCCTCAAGAGTTGATGCAATCCAAAAACATGCATCAAGCTCATTGATCTCCCACATCAGGTGTTTAGCACTGCAAGCTGCAATATTGTTGTCTAATTTTGCCAACAAATTGTGCAAAACTTTTCTACGGAATGCCATTCTGAAAACATCCAGAATTCCTTGTGTCAGTGGCTGCAGCTGGTTTGTGCCGCTGCTGCTGGGTTTGATCAGAAACACCAATTTGACATTTGTCAATTGAAGATTAGGGGGGTGAGGTGGAGAATTGTCGAGGAATAGCAAGACACGCCTCTCTTGCTTTCGCATATTACGATCAAAAGACCTCAGCCAATCTGCGAAAATAGTTGTTGTAATCCAAGCCCTCCTGTTTGCCCGCCAAAGCACTGGCAAACCCCTCCTTGTCAAAATTACGAAAACAAGGGGGGCTGGCCTCTTGACCAATGACAATTGGTTTCTCAAATTCCCCGTCCATGTTACAGCATAGCGATATGGTTAGACGTTCGTTGCTCGAATCACTTCTGATGTCGGCTACAAGAGCTTTATCTGGTAGCGCTCGATAGTACATGCCTGTCTCGACAAGATTATAGATATCTGTGCTGCGATAGCCTTCGGTAACCTCAAGAATTTTCTCCGTCCACTCCGTTGTAACATTAACACTCGTTTCGTAGCTGGGAGTGAAACTCGAACTGAACGAAATTCCATGTCGACGACGAAACCCTTCAAGCCAACCATTAGAAGCCCGGAATTCATTCAAATCTAGCTCTGCTGCGAAAGATTTGGCTTTTTCCTGGATCATAGGTCCTGAGATTTGTTTCCCTTGGGCTCTTGCCCTTCGTACCACTGCCAAGTCAGTTTGTTGATATCGCCATAAATGCTTCTATTACACATTCGCTTACGGCCACTTTCATACTGATAGTTTTCCTCGAAAGCTCTCAATATCTCCTCTTTTTCTTCAAAATCTCATGAACCGTGGTCTTGCCGATCTGGTAGATTGAAGCGAGCTGCCTCTGACTCTTAGTTCCCTCCTGACTTTCGTGAATGAGTTGAACTTTCTCGCTCAAACTCAACTCGCGTCTTCTGCGTTTAGCCGCGTCCGGCTCGACAGCGCCAGCGCCTGGCGTTTCAACCAAAGGTTGCGCTTCAAAAAGCGAACTTCTGGTTCATTTTGAACGGCTACTGGCTCTTCATCTTTGAGAGTCCCTTCTGCTTGAATAGTTTCCATCGTTCGCTTTGACTGTATTGTTTTGTTCAGTTTCGGAAGGGAAGTGTTATGGCCGTTCCGTTCAGACAAAGCCGCCTTGCCCGTGATAGACAATGGCCTATATATCGATCACGTGGCGTATGCAAATATGTGGCCGTATTGCATATTTGGGTCACGCAACACATATCGTATCGACATATCGTTTCCTGGCAGCAATACTGTTATCTGTTATTTCCGGGATTTTTCCTGTGTTCTGGCTTATCACAAGCAAATGGCAAATAACAGCGCACTAGAAGGTAACTCTTAAAGGATATAATAAATGTCTTTAAGCATAAACATCAAAAGGGTTTGCAAAAGGAGCAGAAAGATTTGTCATTCCCGAACACTGTTGCACTGTCTTTAACTTTAAATATGATAAAGATAAAGACAGTGTTAGGGAATGACAACTCCCTTCCGCTCCTTTTGCAAACCCTGTCATCAGTGTTCGGGGAATATGATCAATAAATTATTGATCAAAGTCATTAATTCCATTAATTTGACAATGTAGAGACGAGCAGCAAATAGTAATCTGCCGGAAGTGTCACCCACATCCCTTTTAAACGCCAAATGCCAAGACTATCAATCATTTATATTTTATTTGAGGGTCGTACTCGAGCAAGGTTTTGGTGGGATCACTGTTTGCCCAAAAAGCCAAATAATTTTTTACATGCTGGCTTAATAATCCTGTCACGTCGACCGTCATGCAACGCGGTCATTGTTGATAGTTGAAGACAGACGTGTTAGACCACGTCCACACACCGTTTTCAAACGAAAACGGATACTTTTGCTCCGTTTTCAAAAAGATTTGCGTCCACACTCATCGTTTTCGTATTGTTTTCGCCGTTTTCGGTGATCGTTTCGGCGTTTTCGTTTGAAAACGGTGTAGTGTGGACGGGGTCTTAGAGATCGTCGCCATTCATTACTTAATAAGCACAAGAACTCCTGAAAAGCAAATAACTAATCAACTTTCGTCAGCTTTCGTGGATATATATTAACTCTTAGAACATGACCAATGCCACTCAGCCAATCAGCAACCGGCATTTGGCGTCCCCTATATCCCATAGAAACTAAAGCGTCAAGCGGCGAGGGCATTGAACAATAGGGAAAATTAGGGGTTTGTACATAGTCATTAGTATTCATGCTCATAGTCATTAATTCTCTGGGTTGCACCTTGCATTTTCATTGTTCTCCTGAAGAAGAACAAAGAAACCAAGGTGCAACATAGAGAAACTAATGACTATGGGCATGAATACTAATGACTATGTACAAACCACACCCTGTTCTTCCCTCGCCGCTTGACACAACCAACTCTGCAAATAAAGGAAAACATTGACTTCATTGTCATCTTTTGCAAAATAGCCCTTTATTTCAAGTCTCTCTCCAACATCTTTCTATAACAAAATAAACAAATCAAAATTAGTACATTTTCAACATTGCATTTGTTTATAATAACCACGTTTATAAGAATTCGAAGTTTATTAGGCAAAAAATTAAGAACCTTAAGTAAAATAGTAACCGCAAAAACACATGCTATTTTCCCGTAGTAATCAAAATAATCCTCCAGATTTATAGAAAAACCTTTCAAGTGTTGGACATGCAATTCTAGGTTGTTTGACCAGTTATCAAGACGATGGAATTGGATTGCGATTTGAGCTATTTTCTTGTCAGAGAAGTGGCCAGCAAGCGTGCGAGAGCCCCTAAGAACATAGCTTTTTTTGTAGTAGTTAAGCATAGCAAATACCTAAAAGTTTCTCCACGAACATTTTGCATTTTGATGTTCCCTTTTCATGTATAACGTACTGTATTTTTAAGGAAAAAACTTCCACCTTTCACATCGGTGTATTGGCTGATTCACTCAACTCTTGGCTGTCTCGAGGCATTTGAAAAACATTCGAGTCTCAAATTGCTAAAACAACTTCGAATTTTGCCAGCCTCGAACATCAGCGCTCTTGCATTCTCATAAGAAAGCCCCGGGAAGAAACAGATTGTCAATTCAAAAGTATGTTTTACCAAATGTTCCGCTGTAATGCGACTTCTGAGTTCAATTCCGGTCTTCGATCAAAACTTTACGGATTTACGAATTCTGATAACGAGACCGAGATTTATGTACGCTTTCCTGTTTCTCCTTTTCCTTGGGCCATAGGAGTCGAGGAATCCATTACAAAAGCTTGCGATAGAATATTTCATTTCTTACCTGACTTCGGGAACGAAACCTGTCAGCAACTCCAGTATGGCCAGTTTCAACTGCTATCGTCTCAAAACAAACACTTGGAAATTAATTAGAACAATTCATGCACTCAAAACAAACCGCTTTGTCGGTAGATCTTTTCATTCACACACACAAGGCTTTGATTGACACTACTATTGTAAAAAGCCTTGGATGAAGTATGGCTCTGAACAATGCTCTGTAATGATGTTGATATGTCAATGACAAGCTAGCACAAAAACTTTCAATACTTTCTTCGCGGCATTGATCATGTTCTAAAAAAGTTAGAGAATGGACGCTCGTGTCCTATGGGAAATAGACCACTAATGAACAAAAATCTGCTCGCGCTAACGCGCTCGCAGATTTTTGTTCATTAGTGGTCTATATCCCATAGACACTCGCGTCCATTCTAACCCTTACAAAAACAAACGAAATGAAAGAAGATAAAATGCTGTCACGCTGGCAACAACTAACACTTTCGTACGAAAATCGAAACACAATATGAATTCACCGAAAAGACGCGACGTACTGTCTGGAAACATCTTGCTCGCAACCGCACGTTGTAAATTAAATCTGTATATCAGAGACACGGAGCAATGTTTTGGCTAGCCTGCTAGCCGGCTCTCCAGTGGGATTTTTTTTTTCTTTTGGCGCGCGTGATTCCTGTGACCTGTGATTCCTGTGACCTGTGATCTTGACGCAATGGTAAGTTTAGAACGTCTATGCTTCAATAACTTGGATAAAATACGAAAACATTGAGCTGTTTATCCACTCCAGAAACCTAGCAAGCACATATTGCGAGAGGCTGTTAGGTAGGAAGGTAGCAAATGGTTGACTACAAGGGCAGATTTAGGGGGGGGGGGGGGGGGGGGGGGGGGGGGGGGGGGGGGGTTCCATACAGTCATGTTTTTTGGGGCCAGCTATCACTGATTAAACTACGTGGAGTGCTACCGAAATCACTAAATCATTCGAAAAAAACGGCCACGAACGATGTCTGAACCAAAACGTCACATTTTACCTCATAAACTACCGAAAACCTAAAGAACTCGCAGCAAAAGCCAATAAAATGAGCAAAAACGAACCCCTTTGATAAGATTCCAGCTAGGCTTACATCGATAATTGTGTCCTGAGATTCATTTGATCCGTTTTGAACTGTTGGACATATTGCTGACAAACTTTCGATTTCTAATTCATGTTATTCTTGGCTATTGGCCGGGTGCATGGACTTGTAGGCCAAGGTCTGCACGTTCGACACGTTTGGTTTGCTTAATACCTCCTGCCCGTATGCAAATTGCCCATTCAATCAAATCATGTGATGTTTTCATCTTTTGATATGGTTCCATATCCACGTGAAAATGGCGAGAAAATTTCAGAAACATGTACTTAAACATCACGTGGTTTTAAATGGACGCAATCAAGATATTTCCCGTTGAAATGTGTCGTTTTCTAAATTAACTTATATGAAAGTTTCTACTTACAATATTTGGAATTCCAGATTACTCTAAATTGCCGAAAAGTTCGTCAAAACTTGCAGATTGAAGAGAAACGCTGTTCATGTAGCCTGCTGTTCATGCAGGCCTACCCGGCACGGGTAGGCCTGCAGCAGAGCCTCTTTAGTCTCTGCATTTTGCGAACCTCAGCCAGCAAAATGCAGAGAAAAGAGGCCTCTGCTCCGTATTTCAAGAAACATAGGTATTATTTCGAAATTAAGACACTATTTATCCATTCAACTTATGAAGCAAATATATTTCAATCTCATTTATCCCTACATAACATATGGAATACTGCTTGGGGTAGTGTATACAAGACCCATATTCAAAAATTCAAGTTAAACAAAATCATGCTGTACGATGATTTTTTTTTGCTACTACACATGGTAAAAATACTGAAAGTGCTAAACCGTTAATCTTCTAGGTCTTCTAACAGTAGATAATGTTTTCCACCTCCATGTTCTTAACTTTTACACACTTATGGCATAAAGGCCTCCTACCTGATGTTTTCAAAGACATTTTTCAATACGCTAGTAACGTTCACGGCTATAATACAAGATATTCTACGAATCAAAACCTTTATAAGTCCAAAGTTCGAAACAATCACTCTCTTTCACAGCAATTGATATTTGGAAAGATCTCCCATCACATTTCAAGACCTTAGTATCTTTCTATTTCGCAAAGAATAAACATTATCTACTGTTCCAACAACAAGAATATTGTAATATCATAATTTATTCCTTTTTTCATAAATAATATTTCTATGTAAGTTCTTCCAATTAATCTTTTTCTTGATATTTCTATGACTTGCCTGCTTTTTATATAAATTCCTACTTTGACTTTTCGGGAAGTTAACAAGAAAACCAACCGGTTCATTTAACTTCCCTCTCGCATTTTTCTTTTCAAATTTCCTTTATACACTACCCCTAGATACTATATAATAATATTGTAACTTTTTTTAACATTTCATTATGAGTCAATAAAGATTATGCTGCAGGGAAGGGTAGGCATTGACAACACACGAAGACTGGGAAAATGTCCGCAAAGTGGGTCAATAAAGAAATTGGAGCGCCCGATAAAAATTAAAAAGGTTGCAATTTTTATAGTTTCCTTTTTTCTTAAGCCGACAGAAGTCTTAGAAACCTCCGTTTTCTTCACAACAGACATTTCCTGGCAGAATATAGTATATATTCCCCTGTAGTTCTTTCACCCGTCCTGTATCACCACGATAACTTTTATTCTTTATTACCCTGAATAGGCAGTCCATACAAGAGACCGCTGTTCGGACGCCAACCTGCTCCAGATTAGCTGAGATCGCGCATAGTTTGTCGCTTGATCTGGACGAAAAGGAGTTACGTGAACAAAAAGGTAAATGAACCATGAGTCACAACAAGAAGATACAACAAAACGCTACTGTCACGTATTGAACAAACATTTTTCTCTCGTCTTGTTCGGGACTACGGGAGTTACCATCGGGATCTTCCCTTGTCGGTCAAATACAACTCTATTCATTCTGCCAATCATCCCACGTCATCCTAACGTTTATTCATGGTTAATCCAAGTCACGTCGCTTACTAACCCAAATCTGTCTAAATATATAATGTTTCAAATTAAAAATGCTGAGTCGCTGAAAGTTGACCTTCTTATTTGGATTGTGCATGCAACGTACTAATTTCTTTTTACTAAATGTTTACAAAAAAAAATTTCAAGGCTTTTTCCCATGATTCAACTGTCAGCATAAAAAAAAATTCGCCAAAAACGGTCCCACTTTCCGACGTTACAAAACGTCTTTAGTTGGAAGGTCTGAAAGTATTTTCTTGGCGTACTAGACCAGATTTAAAAACAATAAACCATCAAGAAAGTAGCCATACAGCTGTAAGCCCGCCTCTTATTTCATAGATCTTTCGACCGAACCAGTCCTCCTCAGTGATGAGCGCAACTAAAACTGATGGAAATTATGTGAGACTGATGGAAATTATAGTGTGGCAGCGACATACCTTAAAATGCCCGTGTGCAGATTTAAAAACCACAGCCAGCCCGCGTGGATTCGTACAAAAACTACGACACCCTTGTCCCAATATGACCTTTTTCTATATTTCGCAATTCATCACAGATGCAATTTCACAAACTCTATCAACCTGCTACCAGAGACTATACGAGTTGCCAGAGCCCAAACTCCCAGTCAAGTACCCACGGACGCCAGGCCACAGGCCTACCGAAGAAGAAAATCCCCTTGGTGCTTGTAAGAATGATTGATTATCCGCGTAACGTTTACTGTCATATGAATTCTGCCCTTGCTGGCTCCAGAGCATGGTCTGTTAACTTGCAGCTTGATTCACAGGTAGAGGTCACGCAAACACTTCTCAGTCGGGCGACGAGTAGTGTTGCGTGACTTCGGCCCGTGAGGCTGCAAGGAGACTACATTGTTTTATAGGTACTGGCGATGTGACATTCCAGGCGCTTCTAGCGGTCAACTCCTCGGCAAGACGGTCGCCATTAAGGACAACATCCCTGTCGCCGGCGTACCCATGATGAACGGGTCCCGGATATTAGAGGGTTATATCCCGGATGTGGACGCTACCGTGGTCACGAGGGTACTCGATGCAGGGGTCGAATCTTGGGGAAGGCTGTTTGTGAGGATTTCTGCTTGAGTGACTGGAGCTTTACCTCCTCCCCCGGACCTGTACTGAACCCATTTGACAAAGAAAGGATGGTCGGGGGGTCCTCGTCTGGTTGTGCTGCACTGGTGGGTTACTGGGTTCTATATTTAGGGCTGGTTCACACACGAACGCAAGCGCAGAGCAGACTCAAACGAAAGCGTAAGGATATCAAATTTCTCTCTTGTGGTTCACACTAGAACGCAAACGCAGACGTAAGCACAGACGCAAGCACAAGGAAGTCGAGACGTTGCGTTCCCTTGCACTTGCACTCGTGCTTGCGCGGTCTAGTGAAACTGAGTGAAGAACAAGCGCAAGCAAGCTAATGTTGATTTTAGGCTTGCGCTTGCGTCACTGTGATTTACACTTGCGTCCTGCGCTTGCGTCACTGTGATTTACACTTGCGTCCTGCGCTTGCGTCACTGTGATTTACACTTGCGTCCTGCGCTTGCGTCACTGTGATTTACACTTACGTCCTGCGCTTGCGTCACTGTGATTTACACTTACGTCCTGCGCTTGCGTCCTGCGCGTGCGTCCTGCGCTTGCGTCCTGCGCGTGCGTCCTGTGCTTGTGTCCTGCGCTTGCGTCCTGCGCTTGCGTCCTGCGCTTGCGTCCTGCGCTTGCGTCCTGCGCTTGCGTCCTGCGCTTGTGTCCTGCGCTTGCGTCCTGAGCTTGCGTCCTGCGCTTGTGTCCTGCGCTTGCGTCCTGAGCTTGCGTCTGCGCTTGTGTCCTGCGCTTGTGTCCTGAGCTTGCGTCCTGCGCTTGTGTCCTGAGCTTGCGTCCTGCGCTTGTGTCCTGCGCTTGTGTCCTGCGCTTGTGTCCTGCGCTTGCGTCCTGAGCTTGCGTCCTGCGCTTGCGTCCTGCGCTTGCGCCCTGAGCTTGCGTCCTGCGCTTGCGCCCTGAGCTTGCGTCCTGCGCTTGTGTCCTGCGCTTGCGCCCTGAGCTTGCGTCCTGCGCTTGTGTCCTGCGCTTGTGTCCTGAGCTTGCGTCCCTGCGGTGTCCTGAGCTTGCGTCCTGCGCTTGTGTCCTGCGCTTGTGTCCTGCGCTTGTGTCCTGCGCTTGTGTCCTGAGCTTGCGTCCTGCGCTTGTGTCCTGAGCTTGTGTCCTGCGCTTGCGTCCTGCGCTTGCGTCCTGCGCTTGTGTCCTGAGCTTGCGTCCCGCGCTTGCGTCCTGCGCTTGTATCCTGCGCTTGCGTCCTGCGGTTGCGTCCTGCGCTTGCGTCTTGCGCTTGCGTTGCGTCCTGCGCTTGTGTTCGTGTGTAAAACATCCCCTAAGCACATTCTCGTACCTAGAGCTCCCCGGCTCGTCACTTCGCAGGTTCTGGTGGCGGCCAATGAGGGCCTTCGCTGATTGGCTTTTTGAACGTTTGAGCATGCGCTGCAAGGTCTTCCTCTCTACGGCTCGTATTAAATCTCGCGCATGCGTCAGTGGCTGTCACCAGAGCCTCCCGTGCGAGGAAACGAGCGTGGGAGCTCTGGGTTCGAGAATGCACTTAAACGTCGCTCGAAACCATCGCGTTTTGGCATAAGTTGCCGATAGAAGTATCATATAAATTTGTTGTCCAGTGCCGGCCAAATTCGTTTCTCGAAAGAATAAACAGCATCCTGTGTTTTACTCTACTAGTTCTTGCCATATGTGCAGAAGTAGAATAATCTATTATTAGACGTGTATCATTTGAATTTAAACGTAAAATTTGTACTTGAGAGTGAGACGGTTCGGTGCGAAGTGCGAAGCGCGATGACGGCGATGATTTAAATTTGTAACCACACAGAACCATTTTTGCGGAAGTTGAAAATTGTATATTTGAAAGATAAAGCCATCACTACGCCTAACCACTTGGTGACGGAGGTTCCTGGCAAGGTTGTGATGCCCTTGGGAGGTGAAACCATGTGTATTTGTGTTGTTCTATTTTGTTGCTACTATTTCCAATGACGAGTAAAACAAGCACTTATTACAGCCTGAGAAGTCGGTAGCCATAAACCTAAATTGAAAACTGGACGATTTAAAAATAGCGGCTTACAAAGCCGCTTGTACTTAAGAAACTATGGCAATGTCGCTGTATTGGAAGATACAAGATTTGTAGCGTTTGTAATGTACTTTTTACGAACGATTAAATAACATTATTAAGATTATTTTTGTTAGGAATGCAAACGATCAATGTCTGAAGTACAGTTCTATTTCTGTAGATAGCATCAGGTGAAGTCGATATGGCCCTAGGGTGTGACCAGGAGGTTCTATTCGCACTCCCGCTTCATCATTGTATAGTAGGACTCAAGCCTACGTTTGGTCTAGTCCCGTACACAGGTATCCTGTCATTAGAGTACACACTTGACCACGTGGGGCCCATGGCGCGAACAGTCTATGACACAGCACTGCTACTTGAGGTAAATTCACTTTTCACTCAAAACCCGGAGTCGAGAAAGAATCTTGTGTTCCTCATGTGAAAAAGGGAACTCGGCATCGGTATTTCTTGGTACGCGCTTGAATCTAATCGCTTACATTTATGCCGAGCGCGCAAATGCTCGTGAAAGGTGTTAACGATTTTTAGAGCGGAATTCAAATCAGTGCCGAAGGCCCTCAAATGGCTGGCACCAAAGGCTCCCCCGCGAGGTGACGAGAATTACTTGTTCACGCATGCGCATTGTTTTCAGGCATGCGCATTGTGCATTGTGTTCGAAGGCCCTCAATGGCTGGCACCAAAGGCTCCCCGCGAGCATTCTCGAACCCAGAGCTCCCCGGCTCGTAACCTCGCGGGGGAGGCTCTGGTGACAGCCACTGACGCATGCGCGAGATTTATACAGAGCCGCTGAGAGAAAGACCTTTCAGCGCATGCTCCAACACTCAAAATCAACCAATCAGTGACGGCCCTCAAGTGGATGTCCCCAGAGCCTCCCCTGCGAGCAGACGAGCTGGGGAGCTCTGGGAACGAGAATGCCCCGCGAAGTGACGAGAATTACTTGTTCACGCATGCGCATTGTTTTCAGGCATGCGCATTGTGCATTGTGTTCACGCATGTGCGCATTGTTTTGTCAGGCGATCGCTGGCCGTGATGGGGAACTGGACCCGAGACAACCAAGAGATCTACAGACACCAGAATATACAAAACACGTGAGACAAGTCCCACTCAGGCCGTCGGTTTTACAGGAGCTCTCCTCAGTATGAATAGACAAAATCGGCTAACAGTGTTTAGGAATTCAGATGGATCATTGTTTTCCTGCTAGCAGAGGCCTCTTTCTCTGCATTTCGCTGGCTGAGAGTCGCGAAATGTAGCTGCTAGCAGTGAAAATCATTGTGGGAGCTTACCATTCATTTTTTTACATACTTCTGTGCGTGCGGTCATGTGTGAGAAATTGTAACCTCCCAAATGAATCATCACATGATTTGAATTTGGTGGCAACAAGCCGTAAACACCGTTAGCCTATTTGTCTATTTTCTGAGTCAGCGACAACAGACAAGCCTACTATACATAGTATTTTACCATGAAGAACTGTAACTTCATGCTATAACTTCATACACCATACAAAGATCCGAATTAATGGCAAAGTACAGGCATGAAAATGGAATTTAATTCAAATGAGTGAAAACCTCGAAGTTTAAAACAAACATACACAGTGACTTGAGTCAGTCTGACGATCGCATAAGCTTGAAACTGCAGTTACTGACTTTGTTTCTACTTTATATTTTCCGCTGTAAAGGCATTGAGCTCTCCTGATTGTAAATGGAACATGTTTGTTTTGTACTGCATACAATAGCAATGATCTTCCAAGAAACTGATTACGCGGTCTTGCCGGGTTTTATTCTGAGTAACAGAGTGGTAACTTGTTTCCTAATCTATGATTCATAGCTGACTGGTGATATTACTGGGCTTCGCGTGGGGGTGCTACAAGAGGGGTTCGGCTTGCCTTCCTCTGAAGTGGACGTGGACGAGGTTGTCCGATCTGCCGCCTACCGCCTGAAGGAGTTGGGAGCTACTGTCGAGGAGGTTTCCATACCATGGCATCTTGATGGTGGGTGAAATATGAAGGATTATTTCCAACTAGCGCCACCATTTCCAGGATCTCGAGTTCAGTTTTAGACTGTGTGATCCTCCTTCTTCCCTGTGTGGCTACTACCCACCAATCAATAGCAAATAGTTTCTTGTACGCTCTGTGTACCTACATTTATTTGGGGCAATATGTTTTATAGGTCTCTTTTACTTTTTTACACAGGTGGGCATCTCGCGGGTCGCTCTATGCGTGGAGGGTATGACTCGAATAACATATCAAGGTCATGGTAGGTTGGAACTCTGAAACAACTTTACCTTTTTAACCAATCAGGGTAAAGTACCTGTTCCCCGCCATTTTTGCGAGCACGGTGACACAGGAAACCCGCAAACATTTTATCTAAGAAATTTTAGAGAAAACCTTTTTAAAGGCCCATCACCAACCGGGAGCCTTTGTGTCCCGTTTTTTCTTTTGTTTTCAAGTTGATCCATTGTTTTTCGGGTGCTCTGATTGGCTAAGAGTCCGCAAAGGTTGTCGGTTGGCGATGGCCTTTAAAGGTTTTAAAACTTCTTTCCATTCTCTAGAGTTCCCGGCTCTACAACTCGCGGGGGACGCTCTGACCACAGCCATCTCACTTTGCTGTTTGGCTAACTTTCAACGTTGGGCATGCGCAGAAACGTTTTTCTCTCAAAGGCTGGGTATCGAATCTGGCGCATGCGTCAATGGCCGTCACCACAGCATTCTCGTACCCAGAGCTCCCCGGCTCGTCTGCTAGCAGGGGGCTCTGGGGGCATCCATTTGAGGGCCGTCGCTGATTGGCTGATTTTGAGCGTTGGAACATGCACTGAAAGTCGTTCTCTCAGCGGCTCTGTATTCAATTTCGCGCATGCGCCAGTGGCTGTCACCAGAGACTCCCCGCGCGGTACGAGCCGGGGAGCTCTGGGTTCGAGAATGTCACCACAGCCTCCCCGCGAGGCGAGGAACTCTGGCTACAAGAATGCCTGTTGTTTCTCTTCTAGGTGGCGGGACGAGCGCGAAAATGTTCTACGACACTAACTACCAGAATGCCTTGGCTCGCGGCTTGAAAACCCACGCAGACGCACAATCCAAGAACTTGAAGTCGGTCTGTCTTTGGGGACATATCTACAGCAGGATTATCATGGCGTGTTTTATGGCAAAGCGCAGAATCTTGCACCGGAACTCGCGCATGCGTATGATGTAGCACTGGCGAGCTATCACGTGCTTGTTATGCCTACGATCACGACAAAGCCACCGCGTTTCCCTGATACGAATATGACTGCCTCGGGTAAGACATACCATTCACGCTAAACTTGATTTAACGATACCCCGATCTTACGATGCAATTTTGCTGCCCCCGTGGGGTATCTTAAAATCGGGGCTTTTACTAGTACACTTTTCAGAATAGGTGTAGGAGCACATTCCCTAGGAGCGTCCATCTAGGGGTAGGAAGGTGTAACATCGAATTGGAAAATGAAGCAGGTCTGAAGTTATATTGTAGAACAATACATTTGCAGCTTGAATAACTTCTCTGAACAAAGCGTACACTACCTGCATTCTTATTGGCTGAGCGAATGTGTGACGTAGCTTTGCGTGAAAATTTGAAACAGGCTTCATTTTCCAATACGCTGTTACAGACACAGTGTGAAAGCATGGGAGATGGACGCTCCTAGGCCATGGGCTCCTGACCGTCAAAATTGTCTGTTGTAGCCCGAGTACAATCATCTGAGCATCTCCAATATCGCTAATACTGACGGAGATCTCTCTTACTTGCATGTTACAGAGTATGTACAACGGACATTTGTGCCTGATGGAAATATGCCGTCTTTCGACGTGTCAGGCCATCCTGCGCTGACCATCAACGCCGGGTTCTCTGACGGGCTCCCTGTGGGTATGATGATTGTCGGACGGAAGTTCGACGAGGCGATGGTGTTGAACGTGGCTTACGCTTGGGAGAAACTCAGAGATCGCAGTATAAAATAGGTTCTGAGACTTTCTGAGACCCTATCCTGCAACTCGGTAACTTAAGGCCTGGGTGGAAGCCAAATCCAAAATGGCGGTCGTAAAACTGAGGGGGGTAGTCTATCTCTAACCAATGCCCTGAGGATCCAATCATTTGCATTTCACCTTGGTCATTCTTAATCATTTTCACCAATGTTGGTCTCTATGGTAACAAATGTATGACCTCTGACCTTAAATTTTATTTCTTGGAAATGGCCTCTGCATTCGATGGGGAAAAGTTAAATCGTTCACCTGAGTGTGTGATGGTGTTTGTTATCTAGTGTAGATTATTGATCTAACGAGGCTGCCTGGAAATGTTTTTCGAATAGCTATATTTGTGATGATGTAATTTGATACCTCTCATTTACTTAAAATGAGGATAACTTGGCCAGCACGCCTCGTTGGAATGGTAATGTACGCCGACACCGGTCATAATAACACCTATTGGGAAACCATTGGTAGACCCCCGTCGAATCAGAGACCTGAAAGAAAATTGTGGCTTTGTCACGCTCTTACAAGTCACGCAACCCATTGAAATGGTTACCAAATACATCAAATGAAACGTCTCACGGGTAGAGCAACCTTAACGAAAAACATTCTACGCAAGACATTTTATCTAGCCTAGGGAATTGTTTTCAGTGTTTTTCGCATTTTTGTGAAAGCACCCATGCCAATATACCTGAGAAACCTGGGGCTCTAGCTGAACGACGCCAACACGCTAGGTGATTGCATTATGGCTCCCACGGAAATCAAAAGCTTAGGCAATCACTGGTTTATCAAGATATCGACAGAGTTGACGACTATGGACAAATCCTTAGCTGAAAGCAGGAATGCAGCAGCCGGGCCAAATAGAACGGAACCAGTGTGCAAAAATATTCAATTTATGCTATATGTAACTCAGTAATGCGCCATTCTCCCTAAAGTTAGTTTAGATAGATACATGTAGATGGAAATTTTATTTTTGCACTGCATTATATCAGCTAAGCTGGTTACATACGATCCGTGACTCATTTCTGCAGTCAATAGTACTTTGATTGCTTGAATCATTCGTGGTCATGTTTGGGCTCTGTTCAATTTTCGTACAATTTTCAATTCAAACTTGAATGACAATATACAAGTCAAAGCAATAGATCTCAACTCACACAATTGACATCATTTAGTATAACTTCCTTTACTGAATCAAAAATATCTCTCTATATATAACTTTTTACATTTTAAAATTTTACTTTATTTTTTACTCTGTATGAAAACGGCTATTCTTACAGCAGTTTCATAACTCTGCGAGCTCTGTACCGACTTATTAATTGTGTTTTCAAAGCGTTCCCTGAATCAAACATCTAAGTAACCCGGTAGCTTTTGCTAAACCTCTGAGTGGTGTTGTGATTGCTGAGTGTTAAGGCCTAATTCATACGTCGATTTTTTTGTCGCGTCAATTCTAATTATTTGTAATAAGCGCATGAGAAGATCGACGTAAGAATCAGCCACTGAATTAAGAGCGACGCCAGATGAAAACGACCGCTTGTGTCGCTCGAAACGACTAACGATCGGCGTTGATTTAAAAATCGCTCTTCCTCATGCATCAATTCTAATCCAGTGTTCACGACACACATGTACCTTATCTTGTGCGGTACACACGCTGATCTACTGCTTGTTGGCTCAATTTTATTTATTGAAATCGGCAGGTTGCGATCGACGTCTGAATCGGAGACGATTGTATTAAATTTAGTTGACCTTATATTCCAATTAGAATTGACGCGGCAAAAGATCGACGTATGAATTAGGCCTTAGTTGTGCGATCAACGGAAGCTGCTAAGACACGGTTTGACTGGCTTCAGAGTTCGCTTAAATTCTTGATATTTTCAATATGGA
Organism: Scolanthus callimorphus; assembly: GCA_033964015.1. NCBI lineage: Eukaryota > Metazoa > Cnidaria > Anthozoa > Actiniaria > Edwardsiidae > Scolanthus > Scolanthus callimorphus. The sequence goes on from CM066914.1 coordinate 7,329,423, forward strand.
CTCTATTTTTCTGGTATCTAAATTTCTTTTCTGATTGGACATTTCACAGGCTCTTTCTGCTCATTATTATTCGGTAACAAAAAAAAACTGTACTATGCTATTTCATCGCTTGTTTTCAACGTTTTTGTTCTTTGTGACGGTCATGCAACACTCCCGAATAAAAGATATGAGAGTAGTGAAGATCACTGAACGCTAAAGCCCTGACTAAACTAGGACACACAAAGCGCGCGATATTGTAACCTGATCGACATCATGTTTCCTTCGTGTTTTCCCAATTTAGCCACGTGGGAAACATTGTTGCGCGCGACAAATTTTGGAACACAAAAAAGTTTCTTCGCAAGACAAGAAACATTCTGTGCTTCCGACACACACGCATGCGATATAGCAGATTTCGTATGACTGTGAGAGAAAGCCGCGGCAAAGTTGTGCCGCGCCGCGTGCCGCGACTACGCGATTTCATTCCGTATCTACAGCAGGCCAGGTTCCGAACCGCCACCGCGACAGTGCCGCGCCGTATCACGGCACTTTTCACAGTCACAAGAAATCTGCTTTAGTTAAGCCACTTGGAGAAACATGCAGGAGCTCAACGATCGACTGTTTAAAAATAAAACAACCAAGAGACCGTTACAAAGAGTCAAAACCTCCCATTAGATCCGTCCTCATCAGCGTCACAAAGTGTCTATTTTAGTAACACATTTTGCCATAAACGAGACCCGTAGGGCACTGCTGTACGTAATAGAAGCACCTCCAAATGCGAGTAAAATGCAACTCAGTGGGAATTCTGTTTTTAGCCTTCGGCTAGCGAGAAACAACCTGGCAAACAAACGCACAAAAATCATGAAAATATGTTGCTAAAAGTACAAACGTTTCTGACTCTGATGGGAATACTGTCGTTTTTGCAAATGCCTATAAGAAGGGGCCTGGAGCGAGCTGCGTGGGTTCCCTGTGGATCTGGCCGGGCAACTAAGGTAGATCCAACATGGAAGATCCATCGAAAAATCGAGTCGCTAGAAATTACTGGAAGTTCTCGCTCAAAAATCAGTGTTTTTCTGGCAAATATCGTCTTATCAAGAGGGGATCTACCGTCACTTCCAAATAAGGTAAATACTTCCAAATTTGGTTTTAACCGTGAGCGTTTTAAAAACGACGATTTTGTTCAGGGTATTTTTGATATGTAAAACTAATACAAGAAGCTAATTGGTAACGGACTGTCGAAATAATCTAGTGCCGCCATTTTTTCCATAATGACATAGTACAAAAGTGATATTTTTCACGCCGAGCTTTCGTACATAAGATGCTTAGTTTTTTTCTTATGGCGTTTCAAGCTCTTATCTTGTGGAATTAGTTGCCAGTCCTCCGCGGAATCCATAGCCATCATAAATGACTCGGGACGAGACCCCAACCGTGCTCTCGTTCCAGGCTGTATTCCTGACGGCGCTCCCTCGGACACGGTAACAATGACGTCATCCCTACCATCGTTTGTCCGTTCAATCTCCGAGGCGGATTCACCTGAGGTTTCGAAGATTCTCCTGAGCTGAGATATATTCAACGAACCTGAACGGTCTTTCCCTTCCTCAACAGCACACTCAGATTCTTCATAAACGACATTTTCTCTGCCTCCATCTTCGCATTTAGTATTGTCATCGGAATAAGCTTGCGCGCGAATATCTGACCCTTCGTCTGCGCTATTTCTAGGCGGCCAAACCACCTTTGCAACTTCTCCTCTGCCGCTGAGCTCCCGTAACGATTCGGAACGTTTTGATATCGTGAAATCTTTCACAGCACGTAGTTCTCGTGGCTCCTTCACCAGTTTTTTTACAACCCTGGTTGAATGACAGAAACATGAACTTTGTCTACATTGTCAGCAGTGGTGTTCGCTGCTGAAGTCTCTGCCGACGTGGTAGGTTCTGAAGTCTTTGGAATTACATCAGCGTCTGCTCCCTGATCCATTAAAGCCTCTAGCAACGCAGTAGAGGATGAACTTTCGGCGAGCTTTTGATTGAAACCAGTTTGTTTTTTCTGATCACTAACACTTCCCGACACCGTATTTGGTTCTGATGTTTTTTCAGACTTCGGCGTCACACCGCCTGTTCATTTTGATGAGAATTTCGAGGAATTTTCGACGATTTTAGATTAGCAGTAGGTGCTACTTTCGGAGAACTAGTAACGCCCTTCGATTCTACGTCTGGGACGTCTAGTGAGTTCGATTTCTTAGGGGAGCCCCCCTTTTTACTTTCTTTGTTTGAAGTTTCACTCTGCGATTCCTTGGAGTCTCCGTTAAAGCTTGGAAATTTAGGAATCTTTTTATATAACCTTGGCGAAATGGCCTTTAAAGTCCCTCTCAAAGTTCCGGGGACTCAAGTTTATTAGGCGAATTTTCCTTCTTCTTGGTTTTTTGTGCTCCTGACAACTGCGGGCTAGAAGTGGATTTTTCGAAGTTGCTTCCATGTTGAGCTCCATTCCCTGAAGGCGGCCATGACAACCTCAGAGACGCCTCGCTACTGCTGCTACTATCGACACGTTATCAAGCCATCCACGGGCTTGCTTTCATCAATCTCAACGTACGTTCGAAAAGTAGATGAGCTCTTTGTCACCTTTTTGACCTTCTTTTGCAATTTTAAACTTGCCGCCTTGCTTGCCCTGCTTGCATCAAGCGGCGATGAAAAGTTCTCGAGAAGTTCCGTACCCGTCGTACAAACGAGGCTGTGTTTGCTGAGCTCTGATTGGTCAGGAAGGGATGTCCGTCTCGGCCTGTCATTGGCTTGCTGTCGGTATTGAATGAGGCTGTCACGCACGTCGGTCGAGTCTTTAGAAAAGGAGCTTGTCAGCTCGGTAGTATACAGATAGGAGTTCTGTCGAGGACGTTTTCGAGAGTGTGACTCGATATTTAAATCAGCCATGTCTACACCGAGACCTGAAAATAAAGCAAGAGCTTCGTCTAAATACACCGAGCTCTAAACCCTCTAGGGAGAGCGACTTTAGATCTTACAGTCTAAATTCACTGAGCTCTAAACCCTCTAGGGAGAGCGACTTTAGATCTTACAGTCTAAATACACTGAGCTCTAAACCCTCTAGGGAGAGCGACTTTAGATCTTACAGTCTAAACCAAAATCAAGACTACTTCTCTTTTTTTGCACAATTTGCCAGAGGGCCGGAAAATCTTACACAGAGCGAGGCTCCAAATTATAAATCTAACCGAGGTGCGGTTTGCATAATTCCACAAATCTAACATGAGAAAGCGCGCAAAAAGAAAGGCGTTGAACCAAACATTTTGATTGTTGACTAGCCTTACCTCTGTAAACCTGCTCTTCCCTTCTGCTAAGCGCCTCAAACTCGTCCTCTCGACTTTGGAGCTCCGTCTAGTACAAAGAACAAAGGGATTAGAAAACACGACTACCTCACGTTTTACTAAAATGTTGCTTGCGTTTTTTTGGACGGGTTCCCTGTGGTAATACATGAGCCAAGTGGAAGCGTGTCTTCCGGGTGACGTACATCTTCTGCCTATCCACAGGAAACCCGCGCAGAACGGTGGACACAGCCTGGATCCTGGTGTTATGAGCGGGTTCCCTGTGGTGGGTCATGAGCCGAGTGGAAGTGTGACCTGTCACATCTCGGTTCTGAGCGGGTTCCCTGTGGTGGGTCAGGGGCTTCCTGTGGTGAGGTGTGAGGTAGAAGATGGAACGCCAGGAACCACGCTGCGGTGGACAGTGATGATCGGATTTCGGCAACCGTGACCGGGACGCGAGTCAAATAAATTCTCGTCATTAAGTTTATTTTGCCTTAGTATAATAAAATGCGATCTTACTAATAGAATTCTCATCCGTGTGTTCAGGTGCTTCGCTTGATGGCATCAACAAACACAACAACAACTCTGAAAAGAGATATAAAAGAACATGCTTTACAATACATTGTAACAAAATACATTGAACCCTCAGGTTCCGTGAATACCCGCGATATTCTACACTGTTTGCCGATACTTCACGTCCTCAAAGAAATATACAAATGATCTCTACTAGGTCTCTCTCTCATGATCTCCTACCGTTTGGCTTTAACTCCGCGCCCGGGATTTTTCAAACCGCTGTTAAATCTAGAAACATGATAAATTACCTGAGAGAGGCAGGCGCGTTCTGTATCATGGACACGAGGTTACGGTGGTCCTCCTCCTCCATGTTATGGTTACCGATGCAGATGATGATATCACCTGAAGTGTGCAGACAAGACAACAGTCCATTAGTAAGATTGACAATCTTGTATTGGAAATTGTTTCCATCTGCGTAAGAAAGGATTTTGTAATTTTCCAATCCTAATCCTGCTGCTGGGTCTCCCTATCACTTTGATAGGGAGATTCAGCAGCACAACACCAATCAGAATACCATTGAAAATGAGATTGTTACCGTGTTGAAATGAAGGATACCATCATCAGAAAAGGCTTTTAATTTTAGTAAAGTTTCTACATTGTTTTCTGATAGTGTGCTTGCTTGGCTTAAATAGAATGGAGTTTGCAGGTGTTGCGTGACATTTTGAATTTTCATCTTAAAGTTGTTTTCCTATAGGTTAATGTTGTGGTGGGCAACAGTTGCCCAACACAACACAAACCTATAAAGAAACAGCCTACTTCCTCGTGTGCCAATAACTTTGCTAATATTTACTCAAATCAAGTCAAATTTTCGGCTTTTTCTAATTTCGGCAAGCTCTTTTCATTTATGGGATCAGAATTCAAATGTCACGCAACACCTGCAAACTCCCCATTGCCAGCTGCACTGCACTTCACTCTTATGGGTTGGAGGCGCATATATCAGTAGTCAAGGCCTTTAAGGTGGGTTTAATTCACTAAGCTGCCATCCATTGTTATTAGTTCTATTAAAAGCAATCACCTTATTTAAAGATAAAGTTGCTCTACAAGTTGGCTAACTGTCATTCTCTGTATAGACTATAGGAAATCATACGACTTCGAGTTCAATTTGGAATTTATTTGCACGAGTGGGTTTTTCAAAAAGTATCAAAGTTTCCATAATATAGCTCTATGTTATCAAAATATTTTTGTAAAGCTTTTAGCATTTCGAAAGAGAATTTGCATTTTGCTAACCATTTTTTGCACTTTGTTACCTTTTTTGGCACTTTGTTACCTAAAGACTGCAATGCTCTCGGCCAATCAGAATCCAGAAATTTTTTCAAGTGTCATTATTATAGGGAAACATTTTCTCTAAAAATAGACACTTTTCTGATGGGAGATTCTTACTCTTAAAGGACGTAACAGACCTCTCTTAACCAATTCAGAGATGTCCGTCGAGATATGACTTACCCGGTCGCATGCCCGCCATGTATGCAGGCCCGTCCTCCTCGACCGCTAATACAAACGTCATGTACTCCACCTCGCCATTCTGCTGCACGATGCCATAGGTCTGCGGACACACACAGGCACGCATGCCCAAACGTGAGAAATTTACACTGTGCAATCATTCTCGTAACCAGAGCTCCACGGCTAGTCACCTCGTGGGGCAGGCTCTGATGGCGACCATTGAGGCCATCGCTGATTGGCTGATTTTGAACGTTGGAGCATGCGCTGAAACGTCTTTCTCTCGACGGCTCTGTATTAAATCTCGCGCATGCGTCAGTGGCTGTCACCCCCGCGAGGTTACGATCGGTGAGCTCTAGGTTCAAAATGCTTTATATTTAAGTCTTAGTTTCGGACGATGAGTGAAATATCACTACACCTTTCCCAAAAAGGCTTGGGCCGATACCTCGATAGTCAATATTTGAAGGCTAAATAAAATATATGCTCCCCCCCCCCCCCCCCTCTGATTCAATGTTGTTAGCTATATTCAAACGTTCTGGGATGGTCGTCAAAATTACAAGGATTTAACATTGAAACGGGGGGAGGGGTTGTCGATTAGTATATGTTCGATATTTAGATATATAGATGTATATATATGGGCCCAAAACCTGCTGTCGGTCCAAGGGTTTTGGCAAAGACTGTAGATATCAGTCACCATATTTTCTTTCTCGGAAAAGGCGCAACAAAATCACAAAAGGACCTCCCCACGCGCTCTTCTCTGATTTCGTCACCAGTTCTTGATATTCCAGCCCGCCACACCGGAACCCAACCTGCTGAAACTCTCTGCCACAATTTTGCCTGCAGTGGAAGTAAATGTTTCAGCAAGTCGATCGACCGAGGTTAGTTTTCATGGTCCAGGCAAGTATGAAGTTACCTGAAGGGTGAATCCAAATCCTCCTTTGCTGTCACGTGTCATCTGGAGTGTTCGTCTCTGATTGATAGGGGGTGTGTTTTTCCGGCGTGCTGCGAACGGTAAACGACAATGAACTCAGTCGCGCCCCAAGTACATTGCGCCGTCCTTGTCAATGCCAAAACTACGAGTAAGGGAGATTCACAAGAAATTTATACAGAAACCCATCCATGGGAAAAGCAGAATTTCCCTTGACACAAGAATGTGAAGTGTTCGTATTATGATTTTGCGGTGTTGGGTTACTTGAGGTTAGAATTTTATGTACGAGTATGTCAGGGTATGGCTTCATACAACGCACTCTTTCAGTCAACTCTAAAAAAAAACGTTTTCCTTGGCCATGAGTCTATTTTTTGTAATTCACAGATAAAACGTGGCAAGTTGGCAAGGGGGCTATCTGAAGTTGTTATCTTGGTAAAATATATCACATAAAAGCGATCCAACGAAAGCGCGCAAACAAAAAAGGAAAAATTCATGGGCAGCACAAGATCGAAAGGAAAATTGTTTATTGGGGGGAAATATATGCCCATATATAACACAAAGTAACGGTTTCCTAAACGTCGGTGCTTTCATTGATTTCCTTTTTTCTTTTCTTTTTCTGGTCAATAAAATGGTGATTAGACGAGACTACGAGCCTGTTTATATGAAACGCGCGGCCAACGTTTAATTCGCTCGGGCAAAGTTCAACTTTGGACGCCAAAGACAAAAATCAACCCCAGGCAATGAAACGCGACTCTTCAAAACAGTCGCCAGTATTTGAAAACACAAGACATTCTCGTTTTATAATCACAGACTGTTTTTAACAGTAACAATCGCCACTGTCCCCTACCTGAATTCCCTAAGTGTACTGAGTGTGGAGCAGGTCTACTACGTGCGATCTGGGGCGGTTCATACGGAGAAGCGTAGTCCCTCAGTAGGTCGTCCGTAGTAGCAAGTCGCAGGTTTGTAGTCTTAGAACTGGAGTGATAGATTAGGGTTAGTGTTAGTACTTATTTGCAGGGCTGGAAATCATATTTTAACTAGTCGCCAGTAAATGAAGCCATCATTTCTAGTCGCCAATACGTACTATTTACAAAAGGAGCGGCCGATTTGTATGGAACTTACAAGTCATGTGACCTAAATTGTTGTTTGCTCTTAATAAATGTTCTAGATTAGTTTGCTTGAAGCAACTGTGATATTGCAACGTAGTATTTTTTCACTCCGTGAATAGTCGGCTGTCTGCCCTTACCATTCCGTGAGAACAACAGAAAACCGTTCTAAAAATAACTCGATAAGTTGAAGACAGTTTTGCTATTAGTGATTGTCTCCCGGACAGGATCAGAAGTCACTGACGAGCAGTTAGCAATTTCAAGCCCTACTTCAAAACTTCTAGAATAGCATGCATTTGATATAATCCTTGTTCTGGAAAGTGTAGTGGAACGTTTAGATGTTAAACATGCATACATCATGGATTAGCTATCCTAGATAATTATGTGATGCTTTTTTAGATTTTACCCAAACCAGGGAGTTGTTCTCTCACAACTCCCTCATAGACATAGACGTTGTGAGAGAAAAAGATTTAAGATTTCCCAAAGTTACAAATAAGGGTGATTTGTTCCGAAATTGAAAACAAATATTTGCACTAAATTAAAACAGGAACGCGAGAGGATTACTGGCTGCTATTTTAGTACGATAAGAAATTTGAAAAAGATATAGAATCGCTTCTGGTAAAGTTTTCGCACGCGGCGGGCTTCCTGTGGCGAGAGCGCTGTTGTTTTGAAGCTGCTTGTTTTTCATTCTCGAAACCAGAGCTCCCCCGGCTCGTCTCCTCGCAGGGGAGGCTCTGGTGACATCCATTTGAGGGCCTTCGCTGATTAGCTGCAATGGCGCCCACGCGTACATAAAAGTAGCTTAATCTCGCTTTATAAAAACGTGTCTGTCGAAATAACACTGGCGTTCGTTTCCTAGTCGTCTGTTCAACCGATGCCTTCGACTTGAACGCTCGAAAAGTAATTGTGAGGCATAAAACCACCATTTTCTTTGAGTATGCGCCGATGGCTGTCACCAGAGCCTCCCCCGCGAGGTGACGAGCCGGGGAGCTCTGGGTACGAGAATGCTCCCGAGAGGTGACGAGCCGGGAGCTCTGGGTACGAGAATGCTCCCGAGAGGTGACGAGCCGGGGAGCTCTGGGTACGAGAATGCTTGTTTTATTGTTGAAGCTTTTCTAAGAGCTTTCGTGTATATTCAACGTACACAGAAAACCCACAAAACAAGAGTGTGCAGGAATCCCATACAACAAATGTGCGCGCACGAACCACAAGGCAAGCCAAAATTCCCGGCGTGCTCTACACAAGAAACAAAGAGAGTCTACGAGGAGGCTACGAGCCGGGGAGCTATTGGCATGAGAATGGGTAGCTGATTATTACAAAGATCTAACAAAGAAGTGCGTTACTTTCGTTAGGTGAACTTCAAAGAACTTGGCAAAAGGGGGGCGTGCCCTTCTAATATCGATATTGAAACTTGCGGTCAATCTCCAGTCAATCCAGTTCTCTCAGGGAGAGAGTTTCTCACAGTAAAATTATCTCGCTCGGTTTATTGCTTATCTTGGTGTTTCATTCGTACAAAACACTTAGGATATTACCAATTAGCATCGAAGCTTGATACGTGCTAGGATTACCATCCGAAACCACTGCCGAACTTATCTATTTGCTTAACGTAATTTTTCCGACACGATTGGATTTCATTTCTGCCACAGAATTGAAATGGCGTCGCGCTAGAAAGGTAAAATAAGACAAATTTGCTCAGAAATGACATTTCGGGCACCTTTCCAAGTTTCAGTTATAAGAAAGTAGTATTAAAATGGCAGTTTCTGACATTTTCAAACGACAAGCTACATTTTTTGGAAAACTGTCGTATTTTTTTTTTTGGACGAATGAATAAGAGAGAATTGCAACAGAAATAGAGAACTGATGAAGCTGATAAAAATCGCTAAACGTTTGCACAGAAAATTCCGCCTACTATTGAGTATTTGAGCTCGACTATAACAATAATAAATTGAGCTCATTTTGGAAGCAACGTAACACAAATGTTGACAAAAACAATACCGAAATTCAAAATAACGTTAAAAAGTTACCACCGGTTTTAGAAAATTGCTGTAAATTAAATACGATGCCCATGACGGAAGCGGTAATAAACGCTCGTTCGATAAGGGCGAAGATAATACATTTCCTTGTAATAAAATAATATCGTGTGTAAAAAACACATTGGTAGAAACCCGCGAAATCATAGTTACTGAATACTGTCTCCCAGCGAGTTCTTTTGTAGCTTATATTGTCAGCAATGTGAAATTGAGGTCATAAAAGTAATATTTTCTCTAGCTAACATTGTAGGACATTTGCATATTTTATTTTGAAAGCATATCATGAAAACGAGAAAAAGATGTAGACAAGAAGGAAAAACGAAAGGGAAAATGAAAAGTTGCAAATAAAAGCAAGGGGAAATTCAAGAATGGTAATATAAAACGAAATTTCCATAGAGTTTACAGACGCAAAAAGGAATTGAAGTTTAGTACTTGAAGCAAACACTACTTACATATGTCGACTTACAAATGTAGAGCTCCAGCAGCTGAAAGCTAGCGGTTCACTCATTCAAAACTCGACGGGACACACACGAACAATTAATTATTCCCTCGTCAGAACTCGTCTTTGTTTTGTGTTTTTCATTCTTCCACAGATTGAAAATGATAAAACGATAAAACTAAACCATCATCGCCTGAATGGATGTTGTACAACGTGTTGTAGGAGTGTTTATGCGTCTGGTGTAATGTGTTTGACGAGATAGTATTCTCCCCTTTTTAAATAAATAATGATTCTGTCATCAGCTGGAGCCGACTCCAAAAAAACGTGCTACACAACTCTTACCTTATTCCAAAGTTAATGCTTGCTCGTTTTCGCGGCACAAACGCCGAGTAAGGTCGAACTCCGGCTGTAAACAAGCAACGAAAGCAAGAAGAATTAGCAACAGGGCTACAGCTTCGTTTTGAACGTGGTTCTTTGAAGCGAACTCGGCGGCCGGCGCGAGGCGAGCCCATAACAAAGACGCCGGCTTTTGTGAAAGCACCTTCACGTTGGCCTTTGAAGACGTGGCTCTGTCAAATTTAGTTCTCTTTTATGAGTCGCTGATGTTTTAATTGAAGAAAACCAGTTCTGGAATTCCCACCAGAAATCAAAACTTCTTCCATGTTTAGTTTGGAAGCTTAAAAGTTCTTCAACCATGTACTAGTTTTTTGCCTTCCGGAAGCCTTACACTGATTTAACACGCAACACGAAGCCTGTTTTTTCGGTCCGCAAAAGAATTTGTTATCTGTTGAGCTTTGGAAGAGGCCAGCATGAATAAAATACGAGCGGCGTACAATAGAGAAGCGTCGAACATATTAAGTCGTTCTATCAGACGAATTCTTGCTAACAAGTTAATGAGATTTCTAATTAGTAGAAGAATGAGGTGAATAAATTTTAGATTAGCACAGAACGGCTTTGAAGAAAAAATAGTTGTGAAAAAAAAAAACTGCTGTAGGGCGGAGTTGGCGGGGCGGAGAGCGAAATAAAGTATAAAGCGAAGAAGAAGAAAAAAAACAAGCAAATTTACGAAAAGCCAATTTACGAGTTATCTGCGTGAAAATCCTTTGTCTGCTTTTGAAGTCGGCTTTGCTCATTTCTTTGAAAACGTTTCACCACAACCCTTGTTCTATAAAAATAATAGAATGAGATTTTTAAACTATTTTCACTTAATTAAACTCAATCGAATTGAGATATACTTGTGTGGTTTGCATACTTGCATAATATATTCTAAAAAGCAGAATTGTTTTTTTTTTCTTAGATTTTTTTTCTTAGATTGCCCCACCTAGGATTAACCATATAGCAAAAGCCACGTTGAGATGTTTATTGTTACAGACTATACAACACGAAAGATTTTAGAATTACCTCCGATGTGCTGATCTTTAGAAGAAAATCTCTGGAATTCCTCGTCTATTTTCCTTTCAGAAAAAAAAGTGTATATGAATTTTTTGGAAGAAATGCGGAAATGTCAGTAAAATGGAACTTACCTTCGAGTTATTTTTGACAAAGATTCGTCTGAAGAAAAGTCATATCAAAAGAAAAGTTAAAAAAGAAACAATAAGTAATATAAATAAAACAACCGAAAACAAAAGTCATTCAAAGGTCAAAATTCATCACATACATAGTATACATTTTATCCGCGCCCAGCTTTTTCTGGGGGGGATACGTTTGGACTTTTCACGAAAACACCTTGAATAATACTGAGTTTCAACCGTTTCCTATAAATTATAAACTGTTTCACTCACCTCCATCTTCGTCCTCTTCTGTGAAAGAAAAAAATACGCGTCCAGTTATTTGAAGCGGTAGTTTTCTTATTGTTTCATAATAACGAGAACGTCGTTTTTGATACCATGTGACACATATAGTTTAATTGTTGGTTGGTTGGTTTGCCAGTTCTTTGTTTTCTTTTGTACCATGTCGTAGCCAGAATTTCCCTAGACTTGTCCCAAGTCATTCTCTGAGTTTTTTCAGAGGAAAGCGAACAAAAAACGCACGGTCCTTTTCCAAACAAAGTAAATTAAAAAAAGCACAACGGAATTTTGGAAAGTCTAGAATTTACCAGGATTCGTACGCTAAGAAATTGAAAAAAAATCCAGGAGTTTCAAGTAGCTGTTTCGGAGTTTTCCAGGATAATTTTCAGCTTGTCTGTCCAATTTCGATAACGTTTAAGCTTGAACACTATGTTTAGAAGTATTACACTTTTGATTTTGTGAATGATGAAATTCGTTTCATTTTTCCAGGCGTTTTCTAGGATTTTGTTCGAATTTCCAGGAGTTTCAAGGACTTTCCAGGAGCCGTACGAACCCTGATTTACCCAAATGTGGGAGGGAACAGAGGGAAGTAGTGGTTTCTAGGTTAGCCAACGTCTAAAAACTGCCGAGAAAGTGACTGAGAAATTACCGTCTGAACTGGAGGAGCCGACGATCAGACTAATCCCGCGCTGTCGCAGTTTTTTGGTCACTTGAAATGAATAGTTCTTGTCGGAATCCAGCGAAACGTCAAGCTCGCCCTCGGCCTCCTCTTCATCTGCAGCCCCGCCCTCGCTTGGCCCAGATTCTGAAATATACAAAAACAAACAAATTGACGTTTTCCACTCCGCCTAGACTATGACGTGGACTTTATAACTTACCGGAAGCAGCATCATCTTCTAGTCTCTTGGCCACTTCCGGTAACAGATCATCTGTCTTCATCCGTTCAGCAGCTTCTGCATCTACTTCGACCCCAGCTCCCTGCTCTTCTTCCACTTCAGGAGGCTCGTCACCAGACTCCCCGCCAATATACGTCACAGGAACCCCCTCGAAGGACGAAATCGAATCACGGGGATTTCCCTCCATGTCGATTGTCTCTGAAGACTCAGATGGAGTAAGAGAGGGGGAGGTTGACCTTGACGTAACAGGCGACGAGGGAGGGGGAGGGCAAGTAGAAATGGTCCCAAGCGTCTTCGTTCGGGGAGCAAACTAATCGAGGGAGATCTTTCTTTGTCTCGTAACTGGCCTCCCTTCGTTTTCTAGTCTCTGATTCATTATCGTCATCGGAACCTTTAGCGCGATGGGGGGAGTATGGTGATAGCGGAGGGGAGGGGGATGGGGAAGCATCTGGCGTGATACCTGGCGTCCCCTCAGGACCCCCCTGAGTCGGTAACGATAGCTTAGTCTTCTTCGCCGGTGCTTCGTCTAGCTCCTCTAGAAGACTGGTAGGCACACTTCCAAGAACCCGTGCCTTGGTTCCTTGCCTCTGTATTGATTCTGACTTCACCTCCCGTCGATCATGCTCCTCCTTTACATACCCATCTTCACTCGTCCCCTCGCGAGGAGGTCCCGGTAAATCAACATAGCATCGCCATCGGTGATTAGCGAGTTGGCCAAGAATTCGTATCCGGGTAGCCTTTGGGATTAACGTGCAGGGATGGCCAGGGACGATGAGGTAGTCTGCCTTGTGGTAGCTTCGAATTCACAAACTTTAGAAACTGAAAAAAAAAATAGATGACGTACATTAAGTTATTTCGTACTATCAGTTAACAGGGATTCGACCCTGGCCTGGTAATGTTGGGTGAAGTTTCCGTCCAAGTGACGCAAGTCTTTGTTACCGCCTTGCGTGACGTAATTACCTTGACTATGTCAGAATGTCACCAAGGTTCAGAGAAAGAAGAGAAATAGAAAACGCAACATTTTCTGAACTGGTTCTTGTAGCTGGCGACCATTTTTTTTCAGTTTGCGACAACTTTGTGAAAATTTGGCGCCTCTTGGCGACTTCATGTCAACTTTGGGTCCTGACTGACACTTACGTCCACAGTGATCGAGGTCGCCAAGGAAAGCCTTTTCCTGCCGCTCTAACATCTGGAGCTCAACTTGTTTTGTTTGAAGATCAAGCTATAAACAGAGGAGCATATATTTCATATATTTCTGCGAATTCGTATTCAGGTCCTTACCACTGCTTTTCCTAAAAACGTTTTTCAGCATATTAAGGTGTTAACACCATTACAATAAGTTTTTCCAGTTTAGGATTGATTGTTGGGACCTTTGGCTTATCTATGACCTCGAAACTTTCATCGATGTCCCCTAGAACGTAGAAAAAAATAATGTACCCGTACAAGCTTCATTCAAACAAAGTGTGAATTTCTAAAATTACCTTCTGTTCCGGGTCGTCATCGCCTTTCTCGGAATATTTTCTGCTTGCCACATAACAAAAGTAGAGGAAATTAATTATTTCTTCTTCTAGAACAGAATACCCTGTGGTTTCCGTGGTGATTCTCGCGCGTCCAAAAATATGCTCACACCATAATTGATGGAATAACACCAGGGGCGGATCCAGGAATTTTCGGGGGGGGGGGGGGACCATTTCATTATTTTTTCCTTTTTTCCAAGGGGAGCCAGGGGACACCGGCCCCCCTGGTCCCCCCTTGGATCCGCTACTGAACACGTTGAACAAACTTACAGTTCTGGTGCAAGATGATATATCCTTGTTCAATTGCAAGCATTTTAGCTTCCTGAAGTTTCCTGTCTAAATAAAAAGAAATAAAAAACAATGCAACTATGCAATCATTCGTTATCTTGAATTTATCATTGCTAAACGACTTCATGACATCTTACAAATTGATTTTATTTAGCAACATATTCAGCATATCACTGACCGAGACCGGAGGTAGTCTCGGTCAGTATTTCAAGACCTCGGTCACGGTATTTCACAATCTGAACCGACCCCAAGTCGGTAAAATATATATATTATTATTTTGCTTTCACTGAAACAGCATAAAACTTCACAGAAATTAGCGTGCGCGCGATTCATCCGGACACGGGGTCCGGATCGTAGGATTCCGGACCGTTCGCGAGCCAATCAGAGCGCGCGATTTGATGGATACCGGACCGCTGAAAAAAATAAAGTCGGAAACTAGTCGGCTATTATCGCCAAACTTTCTCAAAAATGTTTTTTCGTGTGATCACAGAAGAACAGGGAACCACGTTCAAGATGAGAAACTCGTCTCAGACGGGAAACTCGTCTCTAGTGTGAATTCCGTAATGGTTGCCTAAATTCTATACATAACCAGGATGTTCAGTAAGCCACGCTCTATTCTACAAAACTTACAGGAATATGGACTTGAGAATATTATAAATGCTGCTGGTACAATGGTAGAATACTGAGATGACAGTAAGAAGGCGAGAGAAGAAAGAATGCCAGGATTAATATTCTTCAGAATTGAATGAGTATGATTGAGTAAGATTAGTATAAAAGTAGAATTAGTAGCAAAAGTATATGATCAGAATGTAAGCTTAGTCCCAGATGGGTTTCCTGTGGCAGATCCAGGATTTTACTAGGGGGGGGGGGTCCTGTTTCTTCTTCGCAGACTGATATGGACAATAAAATCCTCATTGTTCTAATGCTCAAGGGGGTGGTTCTGTGGAACCCTTTGAATCCCTGACTGGATCTACCACTGAGCAAGGAGGAGAGGGAGGGAGAGAGGGGGAGTGGAGAGAGAGACAAAATATTTTTTTTTTAAATAAAAAGGGCTCCGGACTGTATGGATTGTGCTCTTTTACTTACCTACTGTTGTATGGCTCTGTTATAGAAGATAAGAAAATATAATTTGTAGTAAGTTCATTTATTTTTGCTCAAAATATATCTTCAAGACTCATATTCTTAATTTCAAAAATGAAAGTGTAATCCTTGCTAGAATCTATTACATTTACCTGAGGTTTGTTTGCATTGTCAATTCCTCTTCAATCTTACTTATCCTGAAAAACGCAGATTAATGATTGTAAGTGGAATTTTGGTTTCACTTTTTGTATCATTCCCACCTACAGGGTACCCCCCTGAACAGAGGAGTATTTTGCGAATGCCATGCGCAACAACCGCTGCCGTTCATGTTTACATTGCAGACTCAACTCAGGGAAAAGCACTGTTGAGTATCGCGAATTTGTAATCAAATAGCGCGCTATTTCTATTTCTCGTTTGTTTTGCTTCTTTTATTCTGAAAGCGGGAAAGGATAAAATAAAAGGTTTATTCAGTTGCCCTTTGTATTGCAAATAAACGTGTTTGATTTGAGGATCTGTGGACCTTCATCTGCGATTGTTTAAACTGATTCAGACTGAAATTCAGACTGCAAGATCGGAAAAAAGACGATGTTTTGCAATAGTAACGATTTCATTTTTTATCCTATCAGTTTACCCTGATATTTCGGGGCCTTCCAGTGGGGTTAGATCAAGTAGAAAGATATCATAGCTTTGGGTTGAAAAAATAAGTTGACCCGTTGTTCTGCACATAGATTTTGCTGGAAAACTCCAATCACTTACAAATCAAAATGAGCATCATTCAGTATACATTATACTTTGACTGACCTGTTACTAGTATAAATGAAAAAACTACAATATGTCATGGTGACCAAACAAACATGTTGATTAGTGCTTAGAAAATGTCTGGACAAGCTTCACCATCTATATCCTCCCCCCCCTCAGGTAGGATGGCCCCTTAAGGTGCTGGCCCTATAGGTGATTTGAATCACCTATTCCTGGAATTAAATTTATTGACTACAATGATTTACAAACCCGGATTTTGTATCTAGCCAAGCAACGATTTTAAAATACCCAACCTGAAGGCTGTGAAGGGTACCCACTCTGGAGATGCAAGCTCCATTTTCACCCTTCCTTGGGATTCAATGATTGATTATGTCCAAGAAAATATTGGAACACCATATTGATCAACAATTTATTATGCTATTTATTACTAGCGGAGTATTCCGACAAGTTCTGTAAACTGCAATCCAATTTAGAGAAAATTGGGCAGTTCACAAAATTAGGAAAACTTCCACCTGTTGAAATATTGGATTTTTAAGTGGCAATATAACTTTTACAAGATGTTCTACTGAGCACTAAACTATATCTGTAGTGAAAATTCTTGAGTAGTGTCTACTTCCCAGAAAGGGAACTCTTTAGGAATAGTTCTCTCTTAGGTATAGTTCTACTTCTGAAAAACAATCGATGAAATGCTGTAGTGCTTATCTAACATGTTAATGGCATTATCCTTTGTGAAATGGTATATAAATGAACACCAACACCTTCTGAACCTGCAACAAACAATGTACAGAATGTTACTTCTGAATTACTTACTCTCCATTATATCTTTTATTATGCTTCTAAACATATTTCCTTATATTATTTTAATGCAGAGTAACTCAGAGAAGTGAAATGAAATTGGCATATTACAGTCAAACCGGTTTTTCTCTTCACATTGATGGCCAACTTGCCCAGTATCAAATTTCTGTTGTCACGAGCAACTTTCATGCCACATGTCTCAGCACTAGAGAAGCAGGCCTAGTTGGGCAAATCAGAAACAAAATGTTTCAAGTTCTGGTACAATACCTTGAAGACAGTGTTGCTAGGCAATATTTCAAAATTGCAGGGAAGAGTACATCTGGGTTTACTGTAACATCAATAATTTTAAAATTTCCCGTCACAAGTCACCATTTATAGTCTTATAACAGTGAAAAATGCACTAGCACACAGGGGAAAGTTTCATTGTTTGAAAGCCACCCTCATGGCAACCAGGGAGGACTGCTGGCCATAGCAAGATATGAACAAATACATCATATGCAACAAAGTGATGAAAAACCAGCTTACAACAACAAGTTTAATAATATTTTCTCCAATTTTGCCAGCTAATTCAATATGACAGGATGATAATATCATTAGTGAGGCTCAGCATGATAGGAATACTTGTGTGATACTCTTCCTAGATTTTTCACAATAATATATTAATAATATTCATTAGCAAAGAAATTTTAGGCATAATTTAGCAGGCAATATTCTCGAAAATATGCCACCGATCACTATGAAATAAAAAGTAATACTTAGTAATGAGTTCGATACGCGTTATGAACTTTCAACACGATTGTCGAGTGTGAAATTATTTAGAATTTTACCAGAGACGAAAACCGAGTAAAAGTGTGGTCATACTTTCAAGAAATAATCAGAAAACTTTCTCCGATTTTGGGCTAATAAAACCCACAAAGAACAAACAAGGAAAAGGACGATAAAACTAGTCCAAATGTCCAAACTGTGATACTCTTTCTACGATTACGGGAAATTCACTGTCAATTAAGTCTAAAATGAGGTTTTCACACATAATATCGTAATATCTTCGAGCTGGATCGCTGAAAGAGAACAACCGATTTACATTTTGTATGTTATGAACAAACTATAGAACTAAAACTTACCATAAGACAGGGTTTCGGAGCAGTAGCCTTCGTTGCATAGCAGATATCCACATCGATAAAACCCAAGCAAACGACAACATGCTGGTTTCAGTCCCGTAAGTGAGTAGCAACTTTGCATGTTTGTTCGGTAAGTTAGAAGTGAAACTGTGTCTTTCACTCGCGGATTCCAGCCACAATTACAGACCAAAAGCCCATTTAGCTATTTCTTAGATTCTTGGTGAAGTTAATCCTTACACGGTGCACAACTGGCGCATGTTTCGACACACTCGGTAATATTTCTCCGCCATTGATAACCAAACAAGACAAGTTCTTAAGATGCAATGCGCATGCGCGGCAGAATACTCCTCTATTACCCCCCTGGGACTCAGAATAACTCTACAATGTTGCTAATTGCAAGGCAGCTCATCATGTCCGGGATCATGCCATACATACCATCTGTACATGCTGCCCTTTGAAGGAGCCTGGAAATAGTAGACAGGAGAGGTAGGCACTTTGGAGACCATCAGCTTGAATGTGTTACTTCTTGCTCTTATTGGTTCAGCTTTTTTGCTTTTCTTTTTGGATTTATACTGCAAGAAGGAAAAGAAATAAATGAAATTAAAAAAAGCTGAATCAGTATTATGGAATTGGGGCTGATAAAGCAAATAAGCAATCAATAGTCATATGTCTGTCCATTCTGTCTTTTTCAGCATTTCACTATAGAGCAGACTTCTTTAATGACGGCAGAGATGCCAACTCTCCTGATAGCATGAGACTCTTGCCTTTTGCCTCATCTCCTACTTATTTTTCCACCATTTTTCGTACATTTAATTGTGTTTCTCCCCCTTTTTGAACATGCACTGTTCCTGTAAGTCTCACACATTTCTATTCAATTTATTGGGTTGGCATCTCTGTGACTATGAACATGCCGTCATGGCACACTTCATACCATTCTGCCATGTAGTGCATTGTACCATGCCATGTCAAAGCAATTTGATTGGTTGGTAAGTCATTCCACATGATGTGATTGGCTGAATGTTCACAAGAAGGTTCTGTGCTGTGAAAGTCATGAAATCTGCTCTATATATTCTATATAACTTTGTCTAGTAGATGCTTACCTCTTCATATCCAGTTATCTCCACATTTGCACCTCTCTTGAGCATCAGAAATGCCTCTTTCTTCTCATTCTATGAAAGACAACATCAAATAGTATTTGCAGGATAATGCTGTGAAATAGTGAGGCAGCTAGTATGTAAGTGGTGTAAAGTACAAAATACTGTACCTCACTGGATGGTCCAAGAACACTGAGGGGAGGTAGCCTATCAGCACTTTCTGGTGGTAATGACAAATCCTAGTAAAAGCAGCCATATTACAAGAGTTAATTGGAAATGTGGGACAGCTGATTCCATGTGGCATCACGAGGCTAGCTAAGTCCAAGGTTTCACTTAAATTCTACTGGGTTTGTATGCTGTTATTCAAGAATGTGTGATTCAAGACAAATCCCAACCCCTCATGGATAGAGCTGAGAAATGACCCTACCCTTCTGGCATTTCCAGTGAAAAATACAGTGGTTGCATGGGAATTAAAAGGGATTTGCCCCCCTACCAGCACCCCCTATCCTTCTGGAATTTTTAAATCCCTTCCATGAGGGTGCACAGATTTTTCTGGAATCACTCATTACAGGGTGGGTTGAAATGAAACAAAATTCTTCAACACTTATCCACCAGGTAATGATTATTTCTTCTAGCTTGCATTTAGAATACTAAAAGGTATAATGCTGCTTACCAATTGATTAGGGGTATACACCTTTCAAAAGGGTTGCTTTGGGAATTGGTCTTTCAAACCCATTGTTTGGTTGTCATTCGGGCATAGATTTGCATTGTTTTCCACACTTCAGCGACCAAAGCCCAAACCAGCAACCTTTATTGAATTAGGTGTATACATTGCTGAAAGGTACAGAGTGGCCTACCCTATAAAATCTTAACGTCGACCCACACAGATCTACCCAATATGTCTTCCAGAGAAGATCCTAAAGTAAATAACAAGACAGTTTCAAGGGGAACATACAATAATGGATATCACTTTCATAAATGGGCTCTGCCAAGTAAAAAGGACCTTACACAGTATTTTGTCAAACTTCTGTGTTGAAGAGTTTTAGGGAACTTATTTAATGTAGATAAATGGTCATCTAAATTTCGTTCAGCGAAAATGAGACTTGGCAGTTTAAACTTCCAATTTTATAAGGGTTTGTATGAGAATTCTGATCTTCTTTAGCATTTTTCTCTAAAATATGAAATTTTGTATTAAGGCCCTTTTGCTCAGCCGGTCTCAAATAAGAATAGCAGATTCTTATGATATATGAAGAGCATCAACTTACTTTCACTTTCCTGCTTGGATCTACCACTAGAACACAATTGAGGTAGCCCCACTGAAACACAAAATTCACAGAAAATTTGTCAAAAAGTGTGAGAGGGTATCCTTGTGTCTGCCATCCTAGGTCAATGCTGATCTATGATCATTACAATGAAATTGAAACTTTTACTTACATGTATACATGATAGGTCAAGTGACTCTGTTGACTCTGTAAATACTGATTTCTGGAAATTAGAGAAAAAAGTTAGTTATACAGGCACCACGGAGATGGGGGGCTAATAATTTGGCCGCCATTTTTAAAATATTTGTCCAATTCATCTGGCGCTTCTCAAGAAAGTTAACGAAGTTACCAATTTCAGACCCCCCCCCCAAGTTTTTAGCCCCCCCCCCCCCCCCCCCCAATCGAAATTATGCTCCGTGGTGCCTGTTATATGTAGTTATAAAATATTAATCTTGTTGTCAATTTGTGTTCCCAGAAAAATCCACACCCTCCTAATGGTAGTGTCATGGAATAGATTGGGATTTCCAGATAGGTAGAGGGTGGGGTTGGGGGGCTCAATTTCCTTATAATATTTCCCATACTCACTGGAAATTCTAGAGGGGGGTATGGATAATTTCTGGAATCACACAATATGTAGAGAGTAGGGTATTCACAGTCAGGAAAATAGAAGCAAAACAATTTTGTTTAGTTTAGCCACTCCTTTTAGCAAGGAATTTAGGTTCTTATGTAAAGCTGGCTTTGACCGAGCAAGATCTGGCTACTACGAAAATATTTTATAGCAACTTCCTTTCTAGTTTGGGCATTCTATTCAACTTTATTCATTCAAATTCCTTATAATATCAGCATAATTATCTAAAAAAATGCATATCAGAACAGATATGTTCACCACAGACCACGAAATTTGATTGATTCACGCGATCGAATAAATGATCACATTCATTCTCCACCACAACAATAACAAAGTTCAACCAGTAGTGGCTACAGATAGCTATCGGGAAATCTGAAATTAAACAAATCCGGTTCGCTTTCAGATAAAAGTGGCAATATTACAGCATTACGTAGACTTATTTCTGTCGCTATTTTAAATCTGAAGCTAGTTAAGAGTTTAATAAGCACTTAGTAGACTATAAACTAAAAGAGAGAGTAATAGAAGTGTTTAGATATTGACAAAGTGAAGAATCATTCCATCGCAGCGGTATACTGGATTGATAAAGAAAGACTCCCAGCTGATTGGAGAATATGTCATCCTCAGTTATGAAACTGAAAAATTCCTAGAAGCAATAGAAGGGGTAATTTTCACGATGCAGCTAGGCAAGATTTGTTGTCTATTTACAATTAAAATAAGACAGAAAATAGGAGTTGCTCCGGCCTGTCAGAGAGTCTTACCACAAGAACCCGAGAGCGCTTCGTGCATGTAATTTAGCTGCGTGTTGTGAGCGATCTACTGGTCAAACTTCGCTATGCAATTAACATAGTATTAATAAAGAACTGCACTATCTTTCAAGTTGCCAGAAAAGAAATCAAATACTAGGGTTACCTCATTAGCTTCCAAACATTTCTCCATCTCGCTAGCCGCCATTTTGGCCCCATTGACTACAAGTGGTGTATGATAGAGGAAAGGACTGGGACTAGTAGGGTGGTTTCTTCCGGGTGGATTAAATCTGCGCACAATTTCCGGTGTCTTTTTGCAAATAAAAGTAATATTCGACAAAATCGCAAAAGACTCTGATAAACTAGAACTTGGGCCAATCGTGCAGCCCACACGTTATTCATTTATTTTTTAGTTGTTCTTTGTTTTTGTGTTTTGTCTCCTGTTGTTTTACCTAATATTTCTTTTTTTGCCCCGGGGTTGGCGTTTTATTTACTGACACGCTTTATAGTACTGACACGATCGACGCGGTGTCTTATAGACTATTAGCGTGTTAGTATTATTTAAAACTGTAGGTTATTTTTGTTTTGATTACTTGCAGGTTTTCAGTAGAGCGGAGGGTGGTCGAGATGGTAGAGGTGTGCAGTTCGCAGTACACTCTTCTTTTATATATAAAAAGAATTTTCAGTTGAGGCTGGGCCGTTCTTATTTTTGGGGAGCAGTGCATGTTCTTACGGGTGTTCTTACATTTCAGTGACGTCGTAACCTGGTAACCTGAAATATGATAGATACCAATGAAGTATTTTTAAAGAGAGTTTATAAATTACAATATTGAATGTCGTTATTAATAACACATTCGATTCTGGATTTTAGAACGCATCACTGAAAATAAATATATCTTGCTCCTATCTGAGCCTCGGTCATCGGTAATGTTCTTAAAGGGGCTCTCGCACGCTTAATAATTGTCCACCGTGGATATAAAATAAGTAAAAACTGTAACCGTGAAAACACACTGTACATTTGCCCGTAGTAATCAAACCTCCACTAATAGAACAACCTTTCAAGTGTTAGACAAATGCAATGCTAGGTTGTTTTGACCTGTTATCAAGGCCAACAAGAGAATGGAATTGGATTGCGATTTGACTAGCTATTTTCTTGTCAGAGAAGTAAATTTCAGGCTGAACGTTCTTTGTGTCAGTATCCCGCTGACTGATTTACATAGTCTAGAGCTTCCTATTCGTGGATATTTATAGTGTTTCCGTTTTTACAAGAGAAATGTCCATTTTCCATTTTCACCCGAGTTTTTCGGGATGCCACAAAAACTCGCGCGTAAAACTCGTAATTCTGATTTGGGGAACATTTTCCACTGCCCGAAATTCTCGGGTGTCACTTAAAAACGGCCCCTAGGACCCTGTAAACAAAGCACATTTTAAGCGCAGTTAGCTTAGCTTTCACTTTCTTGATTTTCTTTTTTCCCATTTCCGATTTCCACGTTTTTTTTTTCAATATTAGGCCACTGTTACACTGTGGCGCAACAAAATGCCAAGGGCTGTGTTTTGATTTTCTAAAACTGGTTGACTTAAAATAATGCATTACCTGTTAACAAAGCTTTTTTGACACTGTTCAGTTTAAAACGCGAAAATTCTCGTAACCAAGTTCTGATAACAAGTCTGCATCACAGCAAAGCGGAATATTCTCTCGAGGGATAACTATGTGAACTATACTGCAGACGATTGAATTTGATCGTTCATTTGTTTTGTTCTTCGACGATATGCGAGCTTTTTTACTCTTGGTTTTATTTCTGTGCCTCTTGGACCTTTTTGTCCAAGGTAAAGCCAATGGCACCCCAACAAAAACGACGGACTCAAATGACACACAACTCGGTCGCGCTGTTGAAAAGATCTCGATCAGTGGAGAAAACAATAAAGTTACGATTTCGCTCGCAACACCACAAAAGAAGGTAGGTGGGTGGCGTGCTATCTTCTTCTATCTAACCGACTTCTTAGGAGTGGACCATTCACACGTGACCATTAGAAATTGGGGAGGGGGGTGGCAATTTTTTGGGTATGAATTTTTTTAGGGGGGATCAGGTTGTGCAATAATTTTCTTTCGGACTCGAAGGCCATGTACGAATTTTATTTTCGCACACACAAAATATATTGTAATACAAGTTATACATACATACTGAAACTTGTCAGAGAGAGAAGTATAGACAGTGTGAAAGGATAAACCCACGAGGGGTAGAGGGTAGACCTGCGCATCGAACAAGACCTGTTCCCGTAGCGTTCCGTTCCCACAGGCCTTACAAATCCTGTTGCTGTATGTATACCACTCAACAAAATTTTCTTATACTATATTTATATTCGTTCAAAAATGGATTAAGAAAATTCAGTTGCTGTATGTATAGGTCGGATAGGTAAAATAAATTTTCTTATGCTATATTTTTATTGGTTGTATTAAAAAAATGAAGCTGTTAAACGTTTTCGCCATTCCCCGGCCCCTATTTGACCTAGTAGAAGAATTATCTTCCATTGCGCGCGACGCGCGCTCGAATTTTGATTAACGCATTTCATCAAGCCTCAGAGAAAGGGTTAGACGAACATTCCGTTTTTTTGTGCAAAGTAATAAAGCCTGTAGGTTTTATTATTCATGCGCGCAACTGCGCGCCGCAAATTACGAAATTATTATTATTCATTTGTGTGAAGCGGTCCAAATGACGAATTTCTATACTTGTAACATGTAACGTCGAACTCACGCTTACCTAAGTGGTCTTCTTTCGAACATAGTGACTGCCTTGGCAGGCCTATCACTGCAGGGCATTTTTTGGAGAGTTTGTTTTTCCTCGGCAAGATACACTCGTTCTTGTAAACGAGGGTAGTGTTTTCGTTGCGTGAGTTCTCACCGACTATATATTTGATGTTATTTTTAATGCCGAATTTTTATTAAGTATTACAGTCAAAAGACATGAAGCGTGCGCCCCTAGAGTTGAACATTCAATTCATTATTCCATTATTGGTTTCATTATTCAATCCAAAAATGCATTTTTCAATTCAATATTAAAAATTTTAAATGTTCAAATTTTGATTTCCGAATATGTAATTGCCTAGTACTTATTTAAATTACAAAATGTTTAATATTGAATTTAAAATTGCATTTTTGGATTGAATAATGAAATCAATATATAATGGAATAATGACTGAATATTCAACTCTAGGGGGGCACGCTTCATGTCTTTTGACTGTAAGTGAAAAGTGAAGTAGAAAAAAGCCAATGATAGAGAAATTGCTGTTAACTAGAGACATATTTTTAACGAGAGCCCAAGCCATGTCTTTGTAGGATTTTTTTTCCTAGTTTGAATCTCTGCAAGATTTTTATTTTGGAAGGATTGGCCTTGCACCAATTCTTTTTTGGGGAATTGCCACCCCCCCTCCCCCAACTTCTAATGGTCCACCCCTTATTAGAGTTTCCGTATAGTACCTTTTTCAATTTGAGTTTTTCTCCTTTTATTTTCTAGGTCATTGGGAAACTCTGAGTGCTATAGGAAGTATGGAAAAACGACTTGTTGATATTGGCAAGGAGAATCGCAGGATGATAAACGCGTGAGAGAGACTTTAGACCAGAAAGTCGCTAGTGTTGTCAAAAACACTACCAGCGCCTTACACGATCTGAGGGGAAGAATTTCTAGATTCCGTGAGTATTCAAAAGTCACTCTTAGTTTGCTGCACAACAGCTATCAAGAAAGAGAAACACTTTCTCATTCGGAAACTCTGATTTAGAGTACAACTTTCAGGGTCGTTGCTAGGCATTTTTCACCTTTTAAGCCCGCTGCATGATCGAGGCCCGGGGAGGGGACTCCAATATTTTTGGGGCGGGGGTGCTCGTCGTACCTTTTAGGATTTAAAATTAGGCCTCTGGTACCTTTATAGGGGTATAATTTGAAAACTTTTTTTCCAGATAGGTACCAGTTAGGTTCCGTTCTAGCAAAACAAGCAAATCACACTTGCTTGAAGCCTGAATTTCAGACGTATTTTCGCTCTGAAAAAATACAAGAGAAAATTACGAGGCTAAATACGTCTTGTTGGTACCTCTTGGGGGTCAAAATCAACTAAGCGACGCCATTTTAGGTACCTTTTAGGGGTAAAATCTAAAGGGGATCGAGGGGTCCGAGGAGCGGGCTTAGGGTAAGGCAGGAGTGGGGGTTTAGTAGTTTTTTTTCAGGTCCGGATCAGGGATCTGAATTTTAAAAAAGGGATCAAAAATTGAGGTCACAAACTGGGCTCAGGATCAAACTCAGTATTGTCAAAACTAAAGGATCTATGTGAACAAAAGAGGTACAAGAGGTACGCTGACCTCTTGCTAGTGTAACGCTGGTTTTGTAATCAATTCTTGTAGGGTCCTTTGAACTGCGATTCCCCGCTGAAGGCGTGACCGACTACGTCAAAAGAAACCTTTCATCTTCCGGCGTTCAACTTCACGCCTTCACAGCGTGCCTGTGGTACAAATCCAAGCAGCTGAAAAGTGGTTTGCACTCGTTGATTAGCTACGCCGCCCGCGGGGATAACGAACTCCTGCTTGCAACTGTAAACGGCAAGTTTAAATGGTGGCATAGTACTACTGCAAGTAAAAAGTAATTACCTATTAGTTGCTATTTTATTATCATTGGTCGTCTTCCTTGGTTAGTTTGTTGGGTTTCTTTATAAAACTATTGTTTGATGAGGTTTTTTAATGATGACTTTCTGATGACTTTGATGTAGATAAAAAGTGCAGAACACCGGAGAGAGTACTTGTTGACATAAGACGATAAATCAGACAACACCAAAGGCAGCACGGAAATTTCTTGATGGGTATTTTTTAGGTTAAGTAATCATCCATGCAAGAACTAGGCAAACCTCTATTGTTCTTCGGCATTGAAGGTTCCCCAAGTGGGATATGTCCCATTTTTTATCACAGAAAGTTATCATGACTAGTAACATAATAAAAGTGAAAAATTGATAGATTTCGACTTGCTTTGAGAACATATGGCAACAAAAAGTCTCTAGACAAATCACATTAAAGAAGAACAAAGGAGTGAGAATCAGTTTTTACGCTAGATTCCCCACGTACAAAATCTTTTAAAATTGCATATCCTGTTTGTGAGTACCACATGTGCTTAAATATCCTTAAATATAAAGTTTGTGTCAACAAGACAAGGGGAAAAGGCTGCTTGTCCCCAGCAAAAACAAAGGATCATCAAAGCTTGCTCCCCCTTCCCCCCCCCCCCCCCCCCCCCCCCCCAAGACAAACTTTTTCTAGGCCTTGGTCCCCCCAGGTCAACATGCTCCTTTTGATTCACTCGTAGAACGAGAATATGTGAATCATAATGAATATTTATACTAGCTAGCCGCCATCTTGAAGTGTGGGCGTAAAAAATAAATTCGCCCGGGGCGGTGTGCCAGAACATGATTATAAATCAAAGCAAGTGTAATCAGTGGTTTTCTATTTACGAACAAATTTTCGGTAATATCGTTTGGAAATGAACTTCCCGCTGAAAGATTTTCGGAAATTTAGAACAATCTTTTGAGCTTGTCCCTCCAAGAAACCAGTAATTTCGAAAATATCGGGAAAACGATTTCCATTAAACATCATTGCCAGTTTTTCCCCCGGAAAGTTTTCCCCCGGAAAGACGCTTTCCATTTGATTTCGATTTGATTTTGATTTCCGAAAATTGTCGAGGCACGTTTCGGTTTGAACCGTTTCATTTGAGCAAAGGAATTACCGGAAAAGGCTCAAAATTTGGTAAATGGAAAGCACCCCAGTTAAACACAAATATTTATAGAAAAGAAAATGATGGGATTATTTTTCTCTTGCACTATACAGCGGCAACCCTCGGTTGTTCGGCCTGCCGGCGTACCACGTGATACGTTGTTTATGTATCACGTGATCAATACTTTTGGGTGGAAAGTTTGGGCATCCTTTGTTTTCTTGCTCTCAACGCCCAAATGTAGTGATCACGGGGTACATAAGCAGCGCATCACGTGCTACATAAAAAACGATCGTGCGATCAATTTTATTTAACGCAGTACTCAAGTGACGGCGGCAAGTGATAACGGATGGCAGCACATTTGTCTGACGTGGGAAAACAGCCACGGAACATGGATCCTCTACAAAGACGGAAAGCAGCTGAGAAGGGAACCGGGTTCCGCAAAGGAGGGGTGATCAGAAAGGGAGGTGTGCTGGTCCTTGGTCAAGAACAGGACACCGTTGGTGGGACTTTTGACAAAAAACAGAGTTTCGTTGGTCACCTGAGCGGAGTCAATATCTGGAGTAGAGCTCTCGCTGCGAGGGAGATATCCCGGATGTCAGTTTCGTGTGATACTGGAAAAGGTATTTAAAATGAGATTAAGGGCGGTTGTAAGAAAAGGTCAGGCCAGAGGTTTTTCAAACTTAGTCATTTTCTGCGTTAAATGGTCTAACTATATCCAAGCTTTAGCTTATATGGGTTGTCGGCGGCGTCGAACACTCAAGCGAGCGGCGTCAAGCCTCGAGATTTGATACAGAGCTGTTGAGAGAAACAACTTTCTGCGCATGCCCCAACGTTCAAAATCAGCCAAACAGCGACGGCCCTCAAATGGATGTCCCCAGAGCCTCCCCTTCGAGCATACGAGCCGGGGCGCTCTGGGTACGTGAAAGCTGATTGGCTGATTTTGAACATTGGGCATGCGCAGAAAGTTATTTCCCTAAGCGGCTCTGTATCAAGTGTCATGTACGCATCACTGACTGTCACCAGAGAGCCCCCCGCGAGGTGACGAGCCGGGGAGCTCTGGTGGGTTATGGCCTCTTTCTTCTTTCACTTTTTCTTGTCCTTCTTCTAGGTGATGTGTTTCAAATGGCGCGACGCGCTTGATGGAATTCATGGCCACGTGGAAATCATTTACCACTCCCCAGGTGTCATCCATCGAACTAGATAGCTTATTACATATGTGGACACAGAAAGCGCGTCATGTTGAACAAAACTGACCAATCAGATTTGGCGTGAAAACAACCAATCGTGACAAAATCAAAAATAAGCCGTCGTTTTCACTGGCAAAATGCCTATAAGGAGACTGGGGCGAGCTGCGCGGGTTCCCTGTGGAGTCTCAAAATAGATCTAGCCTGGCTGCTAATTAACAATTATTCCTCGAGCCCGAATGGGCTCAGCGTCAATAGCCCATGAGGCCGAAGGCCGAATGGGCTATTGACTCAGAGGCCATGAGGGCGAGAGGAATAATTGTTTTAGTCAAATTACACTATTAGGTCAATTTGTATAGCCAAAAACGTTTTCTGGTCTGGTCATTTGCCATTTTCTGGCTTTCAAATCCGACTAGTATGCTATAACTTATAGCCTACTAGTAGCTCAACCAATCAGAACGCAGCATTGACAATAGACCACTAGTGTGATTTGACTAAAAAGCGATATCCAACATGGAGGATGCTTTTGATCAGGGTATTTTTGATATATTGTCCTAGCAATTTTAGGTGCGCTCTCATTGGTTGAAAAATGCGACATTTTCACGCTCAAATCTGATTGACAAGTTTTGGTATGGCTGGCGTGCTGTGTCCACACTGTACGTAAGAGTCCGTCTGTAGCAGCAGGGGCGTAGCTAGGTCCTCAGAAAGGGTCCTCACAACCTTAATGTTTACTGTATTTTTCGTCCCCAAAGGGGGTCACAACCGATTTTTTCCTTAATGTACTGTATTTTTCGTCTCCAAAGGGGGCACCCCAGGACCCCCCGCCCCCCTGGCTACGCCCCTGAGCAGGAGTGAACGATCTTTCACTTAGGACTGTTTTGCCAATACTGTTGAATTTGTACTATTTTTAGCATCAAGTTATTCATCTTTAAGCCAAAGTAAATAAAAAAATCCTTAAAAATTAATTCTAAACGAGACTATTCACCCGGTTGAAGAGATTCCTTTTTATCAGGCGTTTTATGATAAAAGGCTTTTTAGTAAGAAAATAAAATAAGGGTTCCGTATACATATTACATATTCTCTTGTGATGGCGGCAGACTAAGTAGCAGATTACATGTAACACTCTGAATAATGATACAATCCATTTATTGCACGTCATAACTGTAGAATGAAAGTGGCATAAAAAAAAATAGAACTATGCAACATGGAGTGTTTTTTATCCGGTGAGGTCTCCCGTCCACACAAAGCACAAACGAACACTTCAAATACTTACATTTGCCAGTTTTTTTTGGCCAAACTTCCGACTGATGGATTAAAATTGGGAGTCCTAAAATGGAGGTTTGACAATCGCATCCTAGATCCTTCATATACGGTAGACGTACAGGGGCGTAGCCAGCACTTATGAGAGGGGGGGTTCCAAAATTCAAAAAAATAAAAAACTCCACATAGATCTCGGGGAAAAACTAGCGTTTCAAGAAATTTGCTACATATTATTGGAGCTTTTATTTGTTGTCTATTAAATATTTACAATTTTAGTAGTAAGTCGGCCCAGAACAGAGGCGAGGGGGGGGTTCCGCTGCGGGAGAGGGGGGGTTCCGGAACCCCTGGAACCCCCCCCCCCCCCCTGGCTACGCCCCTGACGTAGGATATATTTATACGGAGGACACTATAATGTTCTATATATGAAGGATCTACCGTTGTCGTCCTCCGCTGGCTCTGGGGACAAGATTACACACGACCTTGTTTATCAGTCTCCATGGCAATTCAAAGGTGATCGTTTAGCCCTTAGCTAAGTGTCGTCCAATCAAACGTTCTAGTTCTCGGCTTGACCTACAGTATTCTCGTAGTAGTTTTCCCCGCCTTTTCTCCAAGGCAACACAAACAAAATAAACCGCCAGCTGCTCCACTGACTTGATGCTGATTGGCTAATATTCGTCATGCGACCAGGGGCCCGTTTCTCGAACACCCCGGCGAATTCTCGTACCCGAAAAACTTCCCCTATACAGAATTACGTTTTATCCGAAATTGTCTTGCGCAGAAAAAACTCGGTGAAAAACAATTGAAACTTTTCAAGAGAAGGTGCTCTCCCGAGAATATTCGGGAGTGATTTTTCGATTTTTATACAGAATTACGTTAGTTTTATCCGAATTTGTCGCGCAGAAAATGAGAAGCTGCTCTCCGAATTTTCGGGTGGTTTTTCGACTATTTGTGGGTTTGACAGCGCCTATTCTGCGTTTTATCAGTTTATGTTATTTGCCAATTTGTGCCTCTAGAAACGGTTGCTAAGGATTTAGACTAAAATAAAAATATTAGTTGCCATAGAAATGATCAAAACAGTAGACGAGTTTTAATAACAACTCAACACATCCAAAACCACAATGGTATTGGAGCGGTGGAATGGGTTGCTCACCCTCATCACAAGTGGAGTATGTATTACCAGTTGCGATTACTGCACCAAGGGCAAAACGCCGAAAGAAAGGAGTGTTTGATATACCTTTTATTCATGTTACCAGACCAAGTAATCCCTCTCCTTCGCCATTTATACCGGAAAATCAGGATGAAAATTTGCTTTGGGAGTTTTGGACGCCAGAAGAGCACCGCCGAGGAGACGAAAGTTGCAATTTGCCGAACTGCTTTGTGAACCATGAATGTGAGTCCGCATTTCTACGTGGGGAAGGAATGTTTTCGTCTGACTATTGGAACAAGAAGAACACATTTCTTTTAAAACACAGAGAACTGTCGAAAGAACTTCATCGGTTTGACTTCGGGTGATTTAAATATGAAATGAGTTGGGTAAGTCCGGCTTACAAAGACCGTGAAAACAGTCCACTTGAAGTTAAGATGAAGAGATCCCGAGTTGTAGAAAGATGGTAAATCCAATCTCATTCATGGAAAGTAAAGGACATTTTAACGTGTTATTCATTTAAAGTATCAAATTTACAGATCAATTCGGGCAGTCATTTTCCTGTGTGTAATTTTTGCATATAAATCGCAAATCTCCAGCAAACCTGTAACGCATTTCATGTATAGATTTTTAAGTCGCCAATTCGCCACTTAAGATCGATCCAATAACAACAAAATGATGTACAAATGTTGAAGTTGCGCAGCGAAAAACATTTCGCATGTAATAGCCTTGTAAATTGGTGCTAAAATGTCTAGGGACTTTCTTAAAGTATTCAACTCTATGACGTATTTATTTTTACTTTCTTTAGCATTTCTTGTTTTCTTTCTTCTGCTTACTTTGTTAACTATTTAATAATTTTGTATGAGGTTTTTTTATATTTTACATGATTTTATACATATTTTTATCACTAGGTTTTCTCAATATGACGCGCCATTGGATTCTTTAAAAGAAATAGAGGTATAAAAAATTATATTATTATTATTATTAAATCAAAAGAACGTGATGCAAACAAAAAAAAGCTAGCCTGGACACGAATAATTCTTCGTTTATAATTCTTTTTTGGCGTAAAACGCTAAAAATTCTTTTTTTTTCATAACATAGCTTTCTTAAAATCTCTTCTTTCGAGACTCGTCGCTTCTCCCTCATTTGGTCCGGTAAATCTAAGTTAAACATCTTCTCCTGTCGATAAGAACAGGGGAACAGAAGATACTGTACTCGTGTTCACGGTAAAGAAGTCCTTCTATGTTGCAGGCGTTTAAGGTGATTCACTAAAGAATGTGTTGAAGACTTCTTTCTTGTTGACTTTACCCATGATGTTTCGCGGTAGTTCCTCTACTACTTCCAGCACCCTAGGGATATGGTACCTCACCATGTGTTGTGTACCCCAGTCATGCACCTCTTTGACTGTAAGGTCCTAGAAATGATATGAAGGAAATGAGGAAGTGCAGAAAATATAATAGAGCGGTTTTCACATGACTGTCGTGAAAACAATTGCATTGAGCAATCACTAGCCAATAAGAATCGTGAGAAATCACGACTTGCTCCTAAATGGCTTTTGCTTAGCCAATAGCAAGCCGATTCAAT
The DNA here is from genome assembly GCA_033964015.1 of Scolanthus callimorphus. Taxonomy (NCBI): domain Eukaryota; kingdom Metazoa; phylum Cnidaria; class Anthozoa; order Actiniaria; family Edwardsiidae; genus Scolanthus; species Scolanthus callimorphus. Next base: position 7,362,102 of record CM066914.1, read on the forward strand.
TACTAAGTAATTACACAATTGTATTTACTACAGAATTTGATTGGCTGAGAAAAACGAGTAGCCAATGAGAACGCAAAGCAATCGCAATTACATAACAAGTCTTAACAGTCATGTGAAATCCGCTCTAATATACAGTGAGTGCGCAAAGAATTGTTGTCAAAACGACTAATGTTTCTAGGTCCAGCGAGAGATTCTTCGCAGTTTTGGGATGCAAAAACTAGATTGAATCATTGTACAAATCAAACACAGTTTACATTTGACATAAGGCATGATTATGAGGTGAAAAGTTACACAATTATATTATACACAATATATACACAATATATTTTTTTCTAATCTGTTTGGAACGTTTGGCGATGCAACAAAAATCATTTTGATTGGCTTATTTGGCTGATTACTTTTCACTTAGGGGTTTTCGTCATTACATTGCCGCCCTGTGTTGTTGTAATTTACCTTTCCTTCATAAAGAGACACTATTGCAGCTATCTTCTCGCCCCACTCAGGATCCGGGACCCCAAGTACTGCACAGTCCCGGATGTACGGGTGCTGCCGAAGCTCACGTTCTACTTCTAGCGCGCTGATGATGTACAAAAACAGAACTAGGGATTTTGTTTTCATTTTTACCTCATGGTATACACTCTTTTCTTTATAATAACCACGTTAGAGGCAGTTTCATATTGTGTTGAACTTAGTTCTACTGTGTTTTCAAAGTTGTTTGGATGAGTCAATAAACCGAGGTCTCCTATCTGCCTTTCCTTCTACCCTTATTCAAGGTGACGCTAAAGAACACATCACTCCTCGTAAGAATAGGGGATTGTCTCCCGGTGCAATGGCTTGGCTCTCGGAGACACTACATTTACTGTAAAACAGCCCTCATGATTCAGCAATTTGCGCCATCCAATGCAGCCCGTAAGTCCTCCAACCACTCGTTGTCTAGCGGTCGTGTACTTTCGACCGCTTTGAGTTCCCTCGCGATGAGGAGAAGATCCTCCCTTTTTTCTTTCTTTCTGTATGTTAAATTTCTAATTCAAAAAACTATTTTTCAATTCTCATCACCTTATTTTGTATCCTCCGCTTTTAATGATGTCCCAAGGCCGCCCTACGATGTAATATACCCCTTTACTAAACCCTGCAAAACGAAGCATTGGTGAATTAAGGGACTAGAAACACATCAACATGCAAATATGGCTGTAGGGAATATCCGACGTTTTGGAGACATGCTGGCTCCATTTCCAAGGACTCAGAGAATTGAGTTCAAATTCGCTCGAGAGACTAATAGAATTTACATACTAAAAGGCAGAACAATTTAAAAATAATACTAACTTTGCCTTGGATTGAGTATCCCGGAAAAAATGTTTTGCAATTGTAACTGATTTTCTACCGTGCTGAATAAAAAGTACAGAGCATCCTTTTGACCCTATTCGTGGATATTTTTAGTGTTAAAAAAAAAAACGTTTCAAAAAGAAACTTTCTATTTCATTCAAACCCTCGAATCGACTCAAAAATCACCCGAAAAATCTCGGGAAAATATTCCCTGCTAGCAGAGGCCTCTTAAGCGAAATGCAGAGAAAAGAGGCCTCTGCTAGCAGGGAAGGGAATGTAGCTTCTCCCAAAAACTTTCCATTGATTTTCTCCCGTTTTACAGGGGTTGAAAAATTCGGGTAAAACTATAAACGTAATGAACATTTCGTGCACCAGACAATCAACTTTTCCTTTCCATTTCTAATTATTTAAGTCTGTAAAGACTAAATTGTATTATTATCCATAGAAAAAGATGAGAAAGACTAGAAAGTGATTATTCAATTCAATGCCAGCTTTCTGGGTGTTAAAAAATTACGTGTAAAAAGTCTAGTGCTACACCATGAAACCATCAAGAACTAATTTGCAAGCGTATCAAAATAGTTTTTCAATGGCCGCAAAACAAAGACGTGGCCATGATAGTTTAAGCAGACTGGGTTTATAGCCAAAAACCGAGTTGTTTCGCGCTGTGAGTTTTCAAAACGTGGTTTGATTTTGCTTTCTCAGTCCTTGCCCTGTTTCACATCGGGTTTTAGTCGCGTCAGAAAACAAGGCGACTGCACCAGCTGAACAGAGCAAGGACCTGATTGGCTTAGAGTTGTCTAGCGGAACAGAAAAACCCAACATCGTAAATACAAAGCGATGTGTTTTTGAAAATGCGTAGCACAAAACTTTAAACTTACGAACAGTGTCCCCGGTAATAAACCATCCATCTTCAGTGAATGATTCTTTCGTCGCATCAGGCCGCATCCAGTATCTAAAAAAAAGAGAGAGATAATTGTCGAAAAGCTCAGCAGCTTTTCTGCTGGGTTTTGTTTTTTACCGCCCAACCAGATGACTTTTCCACCAACCTCAACTAACAACAAGACCAACTGTAGAAATGACCGACCAATATGAGCAAAAGGAAACCCTTGAAGCCCACCCACCCACCACACACCCAACCACCCCATTCCAAACCACACCAACAAAACAAACATTCACCAAACAAATTGCAAAACCAACAAACAAAACGTTTGTGAGAACATATTACTCTTTGAAGACAGCAGGGCCTCGTACAAGCAGCATGCCTTCGGCAGTGTCAGAATCAAGAAGAATACTTGAGCCATTTTCATCTCCTTCAACAAGAACCTAGAATCAACAACAGGGCCCCTGAAGTCAGAAGGAATCAATCTCTCAGTATTTCAATATAATCAAAGTAATTTTTAAATTAAGAGCCAGTGCCAGCCTCCCTTTTTACAGCATAGCAACATAAGGGAGCATTCATTATTTATGCCAGGGGGTGGACTGGCAAGATTTTTCATTCAGCCCCTTTAGGTAATTTTTAAAATAATGATAGCCCCCCCCCCCCCCCCCCCCCCCTTAGATCAGGACGAAATGTTGGGACATCTAGATAACAAGTAGACCATTTCCTGCATTTTTAGGACATTTCCTGCATGCATGAACAGTTTGTTGTAATTTTACAGGCGTGCATCCTCTTGTATCCACATGTAGAATTAAAGTCACTGCCATAAAATGAAGATGACCCCTCACAGTTGTTTTCATATTTTCTGGTGACCTCCTACATGAACGTGCCGAATTTAACATGCCCCCCCCCCCCTTAATTCTTGCCAGCCCACCCCCTGCCATAAATAATGAATGCTACTTAAGTTACAATTAGTCGGAGAAAGCATCCATTTCCATCGGCTAAATTAGAGAATAGCCGTTTTCACGTTTTCATGCCCGCGGGTGAAACGAAAACAATAACAAAGGATTGGCTGACACAGCCTAACAGGTATGGATAAAAATGGGGATACCTGGTGTTGGTTGTCTGGTGAAACAATTCGCACTTCAACACCAGGAAGAGGAACTCCAACTGATCCCTACAACACAATAAGTTAGAACAAACAATGAAAAAGACCTGAACAGGGAAAAATCCTTTAAAAATGAGATTTTTTTCATGGAATGACTTACAGGAATTCTTGAGCCATTAAGAGGATTGGATAGAGCCATGCCAATTTCCGTCATACCATATCTCTCTAGCAACACATGGCCTGAAATTGAGCTTTCATTCCTTATTTGTTTCTAGTAACCATATGGTAGTGAAAATGTGATCCAATTGGTTACTTTTTTCACATCAAAATTTCATCTCAAGTATTTTGTCCTATGCTCAGCAGGAGAGCCAGGATACCATAAGATAGGATGAAACCCCAACTGGGATAGGCAGGGTCCAGCCAGTTTGGGCAGATGCATATCATAATAACCACACTTGCAAAGTCTCAGGGATTTCACGGCTTTGTATCAGCTCCCTGACTCCTGATCTTGCCCTCCTGGCTATTAGACAGCCCCCTATTTTGGTGATACATTGTTTCTTATAAGCCCCCCCCCCCACACACACACACACACACTTCAAAGTGAGCTCTGCAGGCCATGATGTAAGGTTGAGTTCCAAGCAGCTGTCCCAAATTTTCAGTTTATTAATTGTAGCTGGATCAGCAGAATAAGGAATATTTTAGCACATACCCGTTACTTCTTCCCAGTTTTTCATATCCATCTCTGGCAAAGCAGAAGACCCACTTACCATCAGCCTTTAAAAAATCATTATACAAAAGGAATTGATCATTTGGCCTTGGGGTACTGTTGTAGAGTGAAAAACTTTAACTGAAAGTCAGAGCATCCACTGGGCTCAGATACATGTTTGGGCTGTGTTTTCTGACATTCATAACAAATTGCACCTGATGTTTAAGGTTATCGAGTGTGAATGCACTATGAGCATGTCAGTGAGTTTTAACCCTTCATAATTCTTACTGGATTTTAGTGAGGTCAAGGCCAAGGGGAAAAGAAAAAAAAAACTGTACAATTATTGTCCTCTTGGACCGATTTTCAGCCACCCTTTTTGCTCTATGACTTCAAGGCCACTCCTTTTTTACAGTCAATCATAGATGACTCTTTTGGCTCATGTTGTTCTTAACCCCCCAAAAGGTTTTGCTGCAGCCATAAAAGTCTTCAAAATTTCAACCACAACATAAATAGGGAGGGATCGGGGGAGGGGGGGGGGCAATGAATTTCAAAGATTGGGGATTTACTTGTACCTCAGATTAGAGCATTTCCTTATAGTCTCCTCCTTTTGTTGGCATGAGTAATTAGCATTTCTATGATGCTGTATAAGTTTGTTGTAGATTGTTGGCACAGCCATGAAAAGCGATAGCTGAGGCTTAGCTCCAGTCAGAAAATCCCAGACCTAGAGAATATAAAGTGAAAAGGAAAAATCTACTAAGCTAAGCTAAGCTAAAGCTACCCTGCAAGCAGTGATTGAAAGGAGGAAATCACTGCTCGCAGGGTAAGCTAAAGCATGTCTTCCAGAACTATGACAATATATTAGAAGCAGACGAAATCTAGAGGTTTCTGGTTCATATGAAAATGGAATAAAAATATACAAAATTCTGCCCTCAGCACTTAGTATGGTGCACAAGTCCCAATCAACAAAAGTACTTCCGTCAGTGATCAATGAAGGAAACAAATTTTCAATTCAAAAATTACTGAAACTAAAAGTGCCTTTGGCAAAAGTAGTATTACATAAGCAAGGCTAATGGGTCACCAATATATATCTTGAAGGCCCCAAAATTTTGAGGGGTGAGAGACATATGATCCCTATGGCTCACTCACCCTGCTACAAGTCCATTGCATTAAGTCAGAGTTTCTGATGCAATGAGTCATGTAAACAAAAACAAAGCAATGCATTATTAGCAGCATCACATATTTTCCGGAGGTCATATCGTTAGATTCAAGAGGGAGGACCTCAAGACTGCCATGAACGATGGAACAATGTGGCGGCAAGATGCACGAATGCCCCGGCCCCCAGGGTCACTAGATGACGATGATGATGATGATTAGGCAGCATGAGTTGGCCATGAGTAGCATGAGTTCTGGCAAGTAAACTCTGCCTTGTACCACAAGAAACTAAGCTAGGCTGTTTTGCTATATTTTATTACGTATCATTTAATTAACCTGTTTAGCATCAAAGGATGGCATCATGACGCATGTTGCACCAACCCACAATGGACAGGCCAGGACATTGACAACTCCATGTACGTGGTGTAGAGGGAGCACATGTAGGATGCAGTCACTTTCAGTCCATCCCCATGCCTGTACAAGGGAAGTTATCTGTGCTCTGAAAAAATGTTATTAAATTATAATTAACAGGAGTTTTCCAGGAGTCTCTAGAAAATGTCCAGGACTTTCCAGGATAATAATAAAAATCCAGGACTTTTCAAGTTTTTTTGGGAGCTGTCTGATCCCTGAATTTAAGAAAGCAAATTTGTTTATTTTCTTCTTGGTTACTGGGTTTCTTGGGTACACTACCGAACGATACATGAATACTTTTGTAAATAAATTTTTAGATATAACTTAGCTATACCGTATTTACCCGTGTATAATGCGCACTTTTTTCAGTCCAAAATGAGCCTCAAAAACGTGATGCGTATTATACACGGAACTTCATTTACGGGGAAACAAATATTTGCATAACAACAGAAACAATAAAACCCAACCTATTGGTTGTTTTAATGCTCAAATAACCAATGACTAAGGAGAGGAAATGTCAAGAAAGTAGTCAAGATTCGAACGACCGGCAATGAAAAACCGGGTCACTGTTGTTTTTGAATGCGAGGGACAGAGAAGCCTGCTTGTTTACAACATGTTCAAGGCCCATGACAGACAGCGTGAAAGCTGCTTTCCAGTGAGAAAATACAGATCTTGCTGTTATTCCTGGTGGATTAATGTTGCTTCTACAGCCATTGGATGGTTGTTTGAACAAACCATTCAAGGACTGCATGAAAAAGCTGTGGATGAACAGGATGGCTGAAGGAAATCACGAGTTTAAGGCGAGCGCTTAGCGGTGGGCGATATCACTCAGCCGAAATTGAATTGAATTAAGATACCTTTAGGTACATTTCACTTCATTTATACAAATGTAAATAGCTTTGATTTCAAGTTCGAATCAATATTATGAAATGTTGTAAATAAATCAAGTGAGAATTGCATTTGATTGTTGATGATATTTCCCCAAGTCATATGGTTGTTGGAGGTCTGAAGTTTTTTATTGCATTCTTTTGTCACACTATTTTTTCTCAAAATTGACCCTCAAAATTGGGGTGCGTATTATACACGGGTGCGCATTATACACGGGTAAATACGGTATAGATTTTAGAATTTTACCATTTTACCATTTTATCTTTTATATTTCATTTGTAAACTCGCTTTTTATCATAGCATTGTAACATAGGATATGTATTTTTATCATATGAAAATAAAGACCTATTATTATTATTATTACTATAGCATAGCTGTCGACTCTCCCACATTAGGTGGGAGTCTCAAGATTTTGAGCCTTGTCTCAAGGTTAAAATTTGCTTTGTTCTCATACATTTACAGTACTGTATTTCTCCTGCACAACTTTCTTGGATGTTTAATTCTTATATATTTGTTGCATTTCTTACAAAATCTCCAGATTTCTAAATTTTGAGGGTTGAAAGCCCCTCTTCAGAGAATTTGAAACAAAATGTGATTGTTACACTGAAAGTGTAAAATAATTGCACTTACCCCTGGGGGGGTGGGGGGGGATTCCCATATTTTTTGGTTGGGGATGATCGTCGTATCTTTTAGGGGTTAAAATCAGGATGGTTTGGTCTCTTTTAGGGGTGATCGTGATCTTCAATAAATTTTAGGGAGATTTGTATCTTTTAGGGCCGAAACTTTGTCCAAATTGTTTTTTCTTATGATGGTGCTTCTAAAAACCGTGAGAGAGATTATTTGATTCGAGAAGATGATAAGTTAGAAACAAACACCGAATTTTCTTGATGGGTATCTTTCACCTTTTACCTGTGTCCTTCGCGCCTACTTGGTACATAAGACCTCATCTTTTAGGGTATCTTTTAGGGTAATATTTTTTTGAGCCACGCCATGGCCCGCCATGTTTGGTATCTTTTAATCTTTTAGGGATGAAACTGAAAATTTCCGACGATCATCCCTGACCAAAAAAAAATATTGGAGTCCCCCCCCCCCGGGCACTAACCCTGGGACATCAACTCTCCATTCTCAGCTTTTAAGTCCAAGGGTTGACATCCCTGCAGACTCTTTATTGATCTGGATAATTCCTGTCCCTACCTTAAATTTCCATGTGTTGTGAGCACTCCTTTTGGTCTTCCTGTGGTTCCACTAGTGTAAATTAGCATAGCATTACGGCCATCCCAACTTGCTTCTTTTTCTTCTACTTCTGTTTTCACAGGAGGATCTCCCATTACCATAGAAGTTTTTCCTAACAACTTCTTTCTAGCAATATCTAAATGTGGAATACCATTTTTTTCAGCTATTGGCTGTACTTTGCTCCTGTGTTCTTCTGTGGTTACCAGTAAACTAGCAGATGAATTTTTAATAAAATAATCCAGCATATCTATAGGATGAGCTGGGGATAATGGCACAGCAATTCCTCCATTCCTCCATATGGCCCATTGCACTGCAACATACTGTACATCTTGACTACAAAGAAATGCAACTCTCTGTCCCCCAAGATCATTGGTCTTTTCCAGGGGGGTGCAAAGCTCTAGAATATTTTGTCCAACTTCGTTGCTAAATTGAAGCAGATTATTGTAGGAAAATGTGCCGTTTCTATCAATAACAGCTGGCTTTTCCTTATATTCCCTTGCTCGCAAGAAGAGGACATCGTCTGAGAATTTTCTTGAAGAAAATTGGGTGATCCAACTAACCCTGGCCGCCAGGCACGCAGTGGCAGTGAACTTGACTAGATTCAATGCTTTTGTTTTCGATAAAGATATGAATAAGCTCATCATCTTAGTTTACTTGATTGCTATAGCGACATTGATCTCATAGACAATAGAGAAATCGACAAAATTCTACCTGGAAAACCAATGTCCATCTGCCGTCTGCCATGATGCCGTCGCGTGACATTTTCCCCGTTAACCGAGGAGTACTGGGTCGACACCACAGTTATCCCACGAAAATAAAATGTGCAAATACTCAAAAAGAGAAAATTTCTCTGTACCTACAACGAACATGTTTCCTTTCGCTATGCGTAGGATTATTTACTATTTCAATTTGTTTAGTTGCTACAAATTTTCTCTCAAAAACGTTTTTCCCCGGAATAGATTTGTCGTTGCTTCCGGTCGACGTCCGCATGATGGTATGACGTCATCGATCTTGTCCTCATCTGCATATTTCCGCCCTAGAGATAGGAATAACAACACTCCGCTATGAGTTTCTGCTGATAAGCGAGCTTAAATCTGCTTTTATATCGTCCTCACGGGCCATGGCGAATAGTTTTCGCCAGTTTAGGCTCCTAGTATGGAAAAACTTCATACTTCAGGTGAGTTATTTGCGAGATTTTCGCGACGTTTAACTGCAGTTGTCAGTCCGTGTTGGAAGAGGCTTTCCTCTAATGTTACATCAAATTTACTCGTTTACTTAGCTGCAAACGTTAAACAGTTAAATGAACAAATAACTAACTAACTGTTCTCGGGGTCAAGTAGGTTTAAAAGAGATTCAGTTTAACGCGTATTTTTGCCCGGCCAGATCAAAACGCGTCCCAACTTCGCACGCAAACAACTCCAAACTTTGGACCAAAGTCAAGTTATCTCACTTCAGAGTTTTCAAATGAAGATTATTTTCTTGTAGAATTTATACCAGTTAGCGCTAGATTCTTACGCCTTCAAAGTCATTTCAAACTTTTAGTTTGATAATGAGCAATTTTATTTGCGATACCTTTTTTTTTTCGACGAGAATCACACTTTTTAAGCGTTCTTTGCACCTGCTTTTCTTATTTACCCAGATCCGACGTCCAATTGGAACAACGTTTGAGATTCTGCTTCCTGTTCTGCTCATCTCCATTCTAGTTCTGCCCAAGTAAGTAGATTTTTTTTAGCAGTCTTTAGTGTCTAGTGTTTATTCTTGCTGTGGTAGTGTAGACCCAAGTCTTGTGGTCTTTATAGTCTTTACCAAAATGGTTGCAAAAGATAGCGGTCGTATCATTACGTAATGTGCGTACGTTATGTAACTTAATATTTTTATTTATTTATGAAAATGATTTTTTATTTATGAAAATGATGCAGAGCACGTTTAAGAGTACGTTTTATCAGACAGATAAGCTATTAGATTTTAGATTGAAGCACTTGAGCAAAGGACTAAGCCGGGATTAGTAATTCATTATCTTGTCATTATACAAGGGCTGGATTCGGGGCTGGTTTTTATGGTACGCTCCACATTCAAGTGAATTTTTCTACCGGATTGCTATTCTGTCTATTAAAACTGTCTTTAATACAATGTTTAATTATATAGCCAGCTCGAAATTCCATTGTGCCGGCAGATCGATTTTTCTGGAATCGTCCAATTATTTTTTAATTGGATCGCGCACGCTCTAATTGGACAGTTCGCGCTAAAATTGGACAGTTTGGGTTTGAACATTGATGTTATATAATTAATAAATAACAGGACTCCATGCTTGTCCAATTAAGAAAAAAATGGATGATTCCTCGGAACTCCAAATTGGACTCCGCCTGCGGCCTCGTCCAATTTTGGAGTTCCTCTGAATCATCTAATTTTTTCTTAATTGGACAGCATGGAGTCCTATTATATATACAAATTGTGCAGCTATTTATATATCATGTTTTATATACATTTTCTTTTCTGTATTGCTGCTTCATTTATGATAATGACATTTTTCTCAAACCAAAAATAGTTTAAATATTTGGCATACTTTATGGGCACTGCTAATATTGTTGTTCAAGTTAGAGACTGGACAATTTAATTACACCTCAGCATTAAACCCGAGGAAGCAGCTTAGGTGGGCCAAACCAATTCAACATGTTTAACTTTGTGATGTTGAATGGGGATACCAAACCAATTCAACAATACATTGGTCAACTGGGCTAGACTGCAAAATACCCAATTGTGTATAGCTATACTCATAAATAGATGTGTCAACACAGAGATAACTTATTCATTATACACATAGCCTCATTCTGCAGTGCACTTGAGAGGGCTAAGACAAGTTGATGTATTGAACGAGTTGACACTTGGACATGTTGACAATTTTAGGAGTTGATGTGAGGACACATTGACCAGTGGACGTGTTGTATGGGTTGGCACGTTGACCTGTTCGTAGACTCGATTACAGGCTAGAAATCTCAATTTGAATCACAATAGAGTGAGGAACTGTGAAAAGGACTATTCGTTTGCCACCCCTGTTCAACATCATTTAACATGGCCATAAAAAAAGACTATTGGTTTGCCACCCCTGTTCAACGTCATTTAACATGGATGGCTCAACAAATGTCAAAAGAAGTCAAGAAAATTAGGCTTGTGATAAGGTCCAAAAAATCTTGTGACATGAGCCTAATGGGGGTGAATTGACAGCTATGGGATTCTTGATAGGGGTTTCTACTAAAGTGATTTGCTGAGGCTGTTTTATAGTATTCCAGCTGTAATTCCAGAAATGATCCATACCCCCACCATGGACTGGAATTTACATAAGGCCCCCACCCCCTGGAATTTCAACTGAGAAATACAGTGATTGTGTGGGAAATATATGGCATTGCACCTCAACTGCCTGGAATTTTATATTCCCTCCATAGTGGTCCATGTGTGGGTCTTTCTTGGATATATTGATTGAAACAAGATTGTTGATAAACTGGACACCTGAATTATACTCAAATGAATTTCCCTTTTTTAATTTTCAAGGATATTTTTGGAACCAGAGAACATCTGCTTCTGTAAGTATGAACATAATACATCAGCTTCATGCCATAACAAAGTCTTTCTTGTTTTTCAATATTTTCCTTTTAATTTCATTTTGAAGCTGACCCTTAATTTTCATACATTTGTCAACTGTATTATTTTTTGTTGAACATCTGGCAAAAAATGTAACAAGGTTATTTAATCATCTTCCCATTTTTAATTAGAAAATTTGCATTTTTACAATGCTGCTTGCTCTGGTTTCCTTGCATTTATCTGCTTGATTTGCAGAAACAAATAGATGAGGCAGCTGTAGTTATTATAAGGGGTTGCATTCACAAAACTATGTCTTCAAAAAGCCATTGTTTAATCCAATTGGCGCCTAAAATAAAATATCCTCATAAAATGCAACTAGACCACCACACAGACCTTGTAGAGCTTCTATTTGAATGATTAGTAAGTATTAAGTAAGATCAGCTTTGAAGGGGCTTATTAATAGAGAGAATGTGTGTCATGTTTAAAAATATTAATGCTGCCATCAAGAAAGCTTTTTACCACAATCTCACAAGTTTATATGAATCAAAGAAATGGCCAATACCACAAATTGCAAGGACCCGCCAGATAAAAGCAAATCATCAATTGAGAGCCTTTGTGGCATATTAGCCAATCAGAGCAGCCAAAAACAATGGATCAATTTGAAAACAAAGAAAATGGGGCACAAAGGCTCCCGGTTGATGATGGACCAAGTCAGCAATACACTAGCTATTCTCACTCAATATTTGTTGTTTCTTTTTTCAGCTACATTCAATCCTGTATCAAGTCTCTTTATACCCACTCTCCTTCAAAATGGAATGAAGGTTAAGCTTGCTTCAGATGGAATAAACCTTACAGCAAACAACTCCTTAGCTCTGACGTACTACCCTACGGGACAGCCAGGTGTGTAAAAGGGCAAAATGGCAGTAAATACAGGAACATTATTCATATCCCTCTCACAGAAGGGGGTTAAGATGTGACCCCCCCCCCCCCCCATTCCTCGCTGGAATTTCTGCTGAAAAATAAAGATTGTATGGGAAATAAATGAAACATTGATCCTACAACCACTCTTGAATTTCAAATAAAAAATTATTTTGGTTGCGCCCCAAAGGGAACATACCCTAATCGTGTAGTATTAGGCATTTCTGCCTCAGTTGCATGATTTTGCCAGAAGAGCAGTTATACCGGTAGGCTTTTGTTACCAGCTCAGGTAACTAAGGCCTGGGTGAAAGCCAAATCCAAAATGGCGGTCGTAAAACTGAGGGGGGTAGTCTATCTCTAAACCAATGCCTCTGAGGGATCCAATCAATTTGCATTTCAATACTTTTGGTCATTCTCAATCATTTTCACCCATGTTGGTCTCTATGGCAACAAAAGTATGACTTCTGACCTTAAATTTAATTTCTTGGAAAATGGCCTCTGCATTTGATGGGGAAAAGTTAAATCGTTTACCTGAGTGTGTGATGGTGTTTGTTATCTAGTGTAGATTATTGATCTAACGAGGCTGCCTGGAAATGTTTTTCGAATAGCTATATTTGTGATGATGTAATTTGATACCTCTCATTTACTTAAAATGAGGATAACTTGGCCAACACGCCTCGTTGGAATGGTAATGTACGCCCGACACCGGTCATGATAAGACCTATTGGGAAACCATTGGTACAGTATGACCCCCGTCGAATGCAGAGACCAGAAAGAAAATTGTGGCTTTGTCACGTTCTTACAAGTCACGCAACCCGTTGACATGGTTACCAAATACATCAAATATCATCTCACCGGGTAGAGCAACCTTAACGAAAAACATTCTACACAAGACATTTTATCTAGCCTAGGGAATTTTTTTCAGTGTTTTTCGCATTTTTGTGAAAAGCACCCATGCCTTACCTGAGAGTTTGCTGTGACTAATGTGTTTTCAGTGTAAACTGAAAATAATGCCAGATGACAAGGAACACACTCCACTAATCCATGATTATTTCCAGCTAATTAAGATGCTTGAATGTTTTTAATTTCTTTTATTAGTTGCTGACTTGATGAAAGATGTGGCTGCCATTTCAAAGCTTAGAGTGACTGATGAAAGTTTGATTCATTCAAACAAATGGTTGTCTGCCAATCAGATGATCGAGGAGGCTGCAGAGCATGATGATAAATATATGGCAGGTAGGGTTTTGACAGACAGACTGACTTCACACCCCTAAAATTGACTATGGTGGGTCTTAGACAGACAGACCCCTTGGCAGACAATCAGACCTTAGACAGACAGGTGGACAGACAGACCCCTAGGCGGACAGACAGACCCCGTGGCGAACAGACACAGATCCTGGACAGAGACAGACCCCTAAGCAGACAGATGCACCCCTAAGGCAGATACCTTAGATAGATAGACAGACCCCTAGACAAGCAGACAGCCCAGGCAGAGAGACAGACCCATTTGACAAATGCACAATGAAAAAATGGAAAATATAGGGTCTGCATGAGAGACAATAGTTAATCTCAGCAGATTTCGTTTGACCATGAATCGACAGCCAATTACGAACGATTGTTCCAAGGTTGATAATGTAATGTTGTCAAGGAAAAATCATGCAATTCTTATTGGACGATCACATCATTTTTGTCTAGTTTTCTAATGAATGTAGATTTCTGACTGCTTTGGAGTCTAAACGTTGCACCACCTCCATAGATAACCATTTTAACTTTTATGAAAAAAGAACCATTGTTCATAACGCTCGTAGATTCACGTTGAATGAAATCCTCTGTATTTTTAGGAAGTATATTTTGTTGCAATTTGGCAATACTCCTTGACAATTTTTCATTGATTCCAGCTGTTGTGTTTGATGTTGAGGAAGGCAAACCACTTCCTAAACAAGTCAAGTACACCCTTCGCATGTCTCACTCAAGTGCTGGTGATCGTAAGACATGGTTTACTGAAAGAACTTACCCTGCTTTTCAGGGAAGAGGCCCTCGCAAGACAAAGTGAGTGCTATGTTCAAGCTTACATCAGTCAAAGCTTGTTTATCAGTTATTTATTTTCACCCTGAAACTTACTATAGATAATGCTTGACGTTTTTCTGTTGCAGCTCTTACAAAGACTCTGGTTTCATTATGATTCAGTACGCTATAGATATGGCTATCATCAAGAACAAGACTGCGCTTACTTATCCTGTCAAAATGCAGGTATGGAATAAAGTTATTAAGATATGCGCTAGTTGTAGCTTAGATGATGACTAAGACCCCGTCCAAACTACACCGTTTTCAAACGAAAACGGATACTTTTTGCTCCGTTTTCAAAAAGATTTGCGTCCACACTTATCGTTTTCGTATCGTTTTCGCGCGTCCACACTGCAACGCGTATCTGTACGAAAACGCTCTTGCGCATACAGTGGGCATGCTCAAACAAGCTCAACACATGCGCATTTCGATCTGTCGGCCCGCGAAATTGGACGGGTTTGCTGTGGTGACGTCATCGTTTTCAGATAGCATCGTTTTCGCCCGTCCACACTAGAAAACAGCGTTTTCAAACAACTCCGTTTTCAAATCGCTCCACTCTGGAGAGCGTTTTCGGATTGATCCGTTTTCGGTGAGCGTTTTCGGCGTTGTAGTGTGGACGATAGCCGTATCCGGAGCAAAAAGTATCCGTTTTCGTTTCAAAACGGTGTAGTGTGGACGGGGTCTAAGTTGGCATGCCATATTCATATCATCTGAATAAAGCAACCTTGGACGTGATCTATGAGATCCAATCATGAATGCGTTCAAAAGTTATCTCGTTCATTGCTACTTACTTACTTAGGCCTCATCATCCCCGGTTGGACATAAGGCCAGTACAACTCGTCTCCACTCTTGGCGGTTGTGGGCAAGATGTTGTGCCTGCCCCCAAGTGGAACCAGATCTTTCAATTCGGAGGCGATAGTTCTCCGCGAGGTGGTCTTGGGTCTACCGGGTTTCCGCCGTCCCGTCGGTGTCTCGTTCATGGCACCTGCTGTGAAATATCCTAACTGCTAATGCGATGTTTGCCTCTAACAGTACACCTATCCAAAACTGTCAAAAGGGGGTTTGTGGGCATGCTCCCATATTGGAAATATTTGTCATTTTAGGCCCCGCGGCCGGAAATGCATCAAAATTTAGTGTTCAATCACAAGATTTCGGCTCAGTCTCATCGGAAAAGCAGCTGTATGTCAAAAACATGATGTGAAAAGGCAAAAAAGGTCTAGCACACCTACTTGGGATAATACTGATTTGGAAAATACCAGGTTTTTTTGCTTATTTTTTTTTGTGTACCACCAGTATTATTTTTGGGCCATGCACCCATCAAAAATATTGTTGGAGCCAGTGCCCCCCCCCCCCCCCCCGCCCTCTTCTGCCGCCCATGTTAAACATACACATTCGTATATGCCGATTGTTATCGATTATATGGCATGTGAACGACTGTAATCACCACTTATTCTTTCTGATTCTTAATCGACAGCAACTGCCCTACCCTAAATACGTGCAAGACTTCTTTGTACAGACCATTTCCAACCTTCTACCGTTGTTATTCACTCTTGCGTTTATCTATTCGGCCGTGTCTATTATCAAGGTAGGTCAATTTAAACGACTCAGTTTCGTTGTTCGAGAAGTGCTGCCTGCTAGTGCCCATTCTATCGCTCGTTCAAAATTTGGAGGCACCCTTAGGCTGCGGTCGCACTTAGGAAAGAACTTCTGTGTAAAGGTTTTATTTGACTGACAGCGAATTTTATTTGTTCCTACAAAACTTTGCCAGAAAGACAGCCCAAAGGCTGCTCATTCGCACCTTTATTGTTGTCCTCGCAATAGGGAATTAACTTTCTATTTGTTCTAGCAAATTCTGACCGCAATCTGCCAGCGCTGTCTTACTTTCAGGAAAATAATTCTACTAGTTCTATACTTAGATCAAATATTTTGTTACTTTGTCAGCTGAGGAGACAAGCCCCAAAACTGTTTGAGTGCCGTTGGTTGGAGTTTAATTGACGGCATGGGAACCCTCCCTATGGTGTTCGAGCGTTGGTCGGATTATGACTGATGGCATGGGAAACCTGTGGTATTCTGTTTTAGCGTTGGTCGAATGTTTGAATGGCGACATGGGAAGCCTCTGGTATACTGTTCGAGCGTTAGTTGGATTTTTGATTGACAGCGTGCGAACCTTGTGGCACACTGTTCGAGCGTTGGTCGGTTGTTTGAGTGACGGCAGTGAATGCGCTAGCGAATGGCTTACAATCACTTCGATAAAAACTTTGGTTTATTTACCGTTCCCGTGCATACTATCTCTCCTTACCCCATCCTAGGAACTTGTGTTTGAGAAGCAGCAGCGACTGAAGGAGGCAATGAAAATGATGGGTCTATCCAACTGGATTCACTGGACTGCATGGTTTACCAAATGTCTTTTGTTCCTCGGCATCACCTGTATCCTCACCTCCATCCTCGTCAAGGTAATGTCTCCAGTATCTATTGTTTGTTCTTCTACACTTGCTCGCCCAATTTTATGTTCTTATGAGGCAAGAGTTACACCCGACTGTATGTCTGTAATGTGCTCCATAAGTGTCGCAATGTATTAACGTTATTCCTCTGGTGTCTATTATCTGCTCTACTATGCAAAAGGTCTGTAGCGTGCTCCTCTCGCCCACAAATCATAATGGACATGCTGTTTAACATATGTTGTGATAAGATCATCGCAAACCTTAGTGGCTGCAGCGAAATGGACTATCCCAGCTATAATCACGCGCCTTCTCTTTTCGTTTCAAGCTCCTTTGGAATGTTAATACAATGAACAAGATGGACGCGTGCATACTAGAACTTAGACAAGCCCAGGCTTACTAACGTCAAGTCAATGTCGTGCCGTCTTTGCTCCGACGAAGCGCCTAGTTTTCCCGTAAAACTAGTCATACCATACTAGAACTTAGTTCGTGAATGTATCACAACTACCGGCGTGCAGCGCATGTATTCGTTAGAGCCGATTTCACATGACTGTGGTAAACCAAAAGCAAAGTAAATACACTAATTCTAAGTAAAACTTATAGGAAACGCTTATAAGTAGGTGCGAATTTCTCACGACACGTATCTAAATTCCACTCTTTCAGTGCTGACAGAATGTTTCTAAGCAGGCCGTTATCCAAAAAAAGTAGCCGGTCCTGTTTGCCTAATGTTACTGCTATTTTCATAATTCTGCGAACTCCCACTTGACATTTCCGAACGTCAAACTGCGTTTTGGTTTCCGTCAATCAAACCTTTTAAATCAAGTCCACGTATGTTTTCTGAGTTTGGTTTGCATTTTACAATGAAAATTGTGTTTTGAAGCCTAGCTAACCCTTATCAGTTCACAAGATCTATATCAAAGCCTCCGTGAAAACACCCAGAGTTGTTCACTCGTTTGATTGACGGAAGCCGAACGGTGGTTTGTTGGTCGGTGTAGAGTTCGCAGAATTCTGAAAATCGCAGTAATGGGTCAATTCTGCTTTTGTCCGGGATCCGATGAAAAGTAGCCGCGTCAGTGAAACGTAAAATAGCGTTAAGTAGCTGGCGGAGCTCCGCCGGCCGCCGGCTTGTTCTGACAGCACTGCGCTTTAGCTGGAACCGTCCATTGTCCTGATGATGCTTCGTAATTTGTTTAGGTTCTCAAGATCTTCGAGTTTTCCAATGGGTTCCTCGTCTTCTTGTTTTTCCTTCTCTACAACATCTCAATGATTTCCTTCTGCTTCTTCATCAGGTAAAGGTTGAGGAAAATAATTTGTCTTACTTTCCAGTCGCTCAATTTTATGAACCAATCATATTTTGAACTAAACGCGGTTGTGTTTTTAATGATCACGTGCTCACCGTTAATACACAGAGAAGGGCGCTGCGCATTATTTTTCCGACCACACAGGAGTATAGTACAGCTCTCCAGCATCTAAATTTGAATCTACTCTCAGAGCGTCGCGCGCAATTATGCGAGAAGTTTATCTCTAATGCCAAACTGTCAGCTCCCATTAAATATGAATGCATGTCATTTGTCACGGTAACTCTTTAGATCTGGTAGTCATGTATTGTAATGAATGACCACCACTTCAATTCATTTATATCTGCAAAAGTGGAAAATTAAACTATTATTATTATTAGACAAAAGGTTTCAACTCAATTATTTGATAATAGCCTACTCAATCTGTCCATAATTCACTGCCTCGCCGCTTCTTTTTGGGGGGTCAATTTAGCGCATTTTACCGTACAAACGTGAGAGCTCGTAATTGTAGACTTCCTCGTATTAAAGAGCCCGTGTTAGCCACTCCTTTGTTATTGTTTTCATTCGATATTAGAAGACAAATTACGTGTAGAAATCCCTTAATAAACATCTAGAAACAAAGTTTCAGATTTGATTTACCTAGTTCAATCGAAAAAATTGCTCTGTATACTCTAAATCAGCCGGTGGATGCTTTCTCTGACTTGGTATGTTGCTACGCTGTCAAAATGGCGGCTGACACAGGCTCTATAACATGTTAACAGAAAACAAGGCAATGCATTTTGGGCAGGGTGAGTCGGCCCCTTAAGGCCCATCACCAACCGGGAGCCTTTGCGCCCCGTTTTCTTTTGTTTTCAAATTGATCCATTGTTTTTCGGGTGCTCTGATTGGCTAAGAGTCCGCAAAGGCTGTCGGTTGGTAATGGGCCTTTAAATTGTTTGCCTGGCGCTCTATTATCTAAACTAACTGGGATGAAGTATACCGTGGTGGACTTTTATACCGGCGATGCGATGCACTAAATGATCGCACCTGGTAATTGTAAAAAATCTGTCCCATCCTGATGCTCACTGGTTTACCTGTCTTTGTTGTTGTTTAGCGTGTTCTTCTCCAACCCCACTCTAAGCATGTTGTTCGGATCTGTCCTCTGGTACGCTGCTTTGCTGCCTTATCAACTCTTCGGGCAAAACGAGAACTACGACACTCTTAGTCAGTAAGTAAACGTTTATTAGTCCGTTGGTTGTCGCTAACAGACCGCCAAATTCAGCAGTGTTCTTAAGTTCTGATTGCCTTGTAGACAACCATGGGAACAGCGACAGTTGCGACTGCTGAAACTATATGGAAACCTGTGGCATTCGTGACTGCTGCGACTCTTGCGGCAACTCGTGTCCCAGGGATCGCCCGTGTTCTATCTCTGCGACAGATGCAACTGGAGTTTCGCGACTGATGCGACTGCTACGACGCGACAGTTTAATGAACACCTGGGCCACATATTGGTTGCGACCGCTACGGTTTCTATGGAAACCGGTGTGTTCCTGCTGTCGTAGCAGTCGAAGTTTGTTCGCGACTGCGGCAACAGCTCACACTGTATGTAAACCGGGCTTACAAGAGAGCGCTACTAAGTTTTTCACATTTTCGTAAATTCCAGGAGTGCCAAGGCTGGTATGTGCCTTTTGCCGAACACGTGTGTAGGTATTGGTGCTACGATCATTGCAAGGCTGGAGGGGCTCAATGTCGGTGCGTCCTTCAGCAACATCGCGTCTTCGCCTTCAGCTGATGATCACTTTTCCCTCGCTTGGGTGTTTGGCATGTTTATTTTAAGCAGCTTGATGTATCTCACGTTGACCTGGTAAGATTTACGAAACCCCCTCTACAACGAACCTCCGTGCCACTTTCCTCCGTACCACTTTACAAACAAACGTTTAATTTTGGCTAAGGCAGGGGTCGCACTTGGCAAAAGTTTCTGCCTTTGCGGTTAGAATTTGCTAGAAAAGTTTATTCCCTAATGCGACCGTCACTTTGCCACCTGACCAAACATGAAGGCGCCGTGTCGAGCAGCATTAAGGCAGTCTTTTTTGACGAAGAAAACTTTGTAGCAGAAATAGCAAAACTTCGGCAAACCTATTACGCGCATGTGCGACCACAATCTTTGGAACAAAACAGTTTGTCTAGTGTTTATTTACGACACATCGTTGGTAGGAAATTCCGGCCAAACTTAAAATCTCTTATACGTGATCCAGCTCACCCACGTATGTACAAAATGAACAATTGTATCCTCCCAAATGTCACTTTCATCACATGATCTGAATTGGGTGGCAACAAGAGGTAAACACAGCATAGCATTCATACGTATATTATTACTTATTATTCAGCACATCGATGCACTGCCCAAATATGGTCATTGGAACGCCAATAGCTGTCTTCTGTACATGACAGCTATCCTGCGATATCCGTCTCTGAGGAAAATATGATATTTTGAGCTCGTAAATAATACACAAAAGTCATTTTTTTTCGGGTTTTTTTGTGCTAACAATGTGCTGAATAATAAAACCATTATCCTGCTCGATTTTGCAGAATATTGTCTGATTTTAGCCAACTCGGGACTTCGTCCCTCGTCGGCTAAGTATCAGACGATATTCTGCGCAATCTCGCAGGATAATGGTTAAATGTAACAGAAAGCAGAGTTTGATTGTAACCCTCAGTTGAACATTTTTTTTTGCTTGTTTATTCTTGAAATTCTATACCATTATGTCTCGTCCCTAGGTACATCGAGACGGTGTTCCCTGGCAAGTATGGAATCCCTAAGCCGTTTTACTTCCCTTTCACCAAGTCCTACTGGTGTGGATATTCGAATGATAACGTCATCGAGGCAGGCATGGACAGGGTAGGTAGCGGCGGTGGCAACAACAGTAATAGTAACATTTGCAGCAGCCTTGCTGGCAATACAGTCAATTCCATTTTTTAAATCTCGTTCATTGTATTATCAGTGCTTGCGTGTATTCGTAAACCAGGGTTCGCACGGCCCAGAAAGTCCTTGAAAGTAATAAATGCTACTTCCAGTTAATATGTTTCTCGTTTTTTGATAGTCTCCTACGCAGCCCGTGTTTTGTGCCAGTCACGCAACACTTCCCTCCGTGTAGGAGACTAGTTTTTTGAGTGCTTGATTTTTTTTTTGTTTTAGTCCTGGAAAAGTCCTGAAAAATCATGGAATTTCATCGGTACTTTTTTGTGTAAAATCTGTAAACATAACACAAGTCTCCAACCCATTATTAGTGCATCATTTTCTAAATCCGTTAAATTTTAAGTTCTTAGCTCAGCAATGCATTTACGTTGCGGGCTTCCTGTGTTGCACGCAAGCGCGTCAAAAATGGCGGGAAAAAATCAGCCAATCACAACGTTTCCCCGACAGACGCTAAAGGATTCTTCTTGTCTGTAGGAACTTGCGCCTGTAAATGGCGGGGAAAAGAACCATGCTGTGGAGGACGAGCCGACAGATCTACCGATGGGCGTTTGCATCAAGAACCTGGGGAAGGTTTTCAAGGTAAACAATACAGTCATTGTAGATATTGTTTCTGTTCCGCTGCCAAAACTATCTAGTAAGTGAATAGGGGGCCCATTTCTCAAAACTTACGGTGGGTGCGATAACCTATCGTGACTTTTATCGGGAAACTTTACCTGGATCGAGAGAGTGTTTCTTAAAGCTTCTTAAAGATAACTTCAAGGTAATTATCATGGCCCCGGCTCTGCACTTTCACCACCCTGTTTCACAACTTGTTATTTCCTATCTAGAGTGCCGCAGGATCCAAGGTAGCGGTAGACGGATTGAGCCTGAACATGTACAAGGGACAGATAACGGCCCTTCTCGGCCACAACGGCGCGGGCAAGACGACAACAATGTCTATCTTAACGGGCCTTTTCCCTCCGACCTCGGGTTCCGCAATGGTGGACAACAAGAGTATTCTGACCGACATCGAGGGGATAAGAGAGAGCTTGGGGCTGTGTCCGCAGCATAATGTGCTTTTTGACCGGCTTACCGTCCAGGAACATCTGGAGTTTTTTGTCAACCTAAAGGTATTTGACTTGTTTTTTTTTTTCATTATTTCTTAGACTCCATTGGGTTCATCGGGTTCTAAAGCTTGTTCATGAAGAAATTGTTGAAAAAGAATCACAAATGTTGAATTGGTTTGGCCACAGTGTGTGTTTCATTATATTATTTGGACCAACACTTATGTGTATAAGGTGCCAAATAAATCTGTCTCGTTGCCACAGCCTTACTGTACGTTTCATCTTCCAGGGAAAATATGGACAGGCAGCGAAAACGGAAGTCCTCCAGATGATCACGGACCTGCAGCTACTGGACAAGAAGAAAGCCAAGTCTCGGGAACTTTCGGGTGGAATGAAACGAAAACTCAGGTGATACTTTAAAAAAACTCCCGTAAAATCTCAGGAGAGCAGCTTCTCCCGAAAATGTTCCATTGTTTTTTACGGAGTTGCGGACGTATTTTTCCGAGCTCCGCAGGGGTGAGGAAAAGTGCGAGCAACGAGTAAAAATGCCAGTAACAAAAACACCTAATGAGTTATTTATTATACGACGAACAAAAATATTTATTTTCAAGATTCACTAGAAAACTTACGTGATTTCTCTAGCACACGATCAGGAAGCCATTCAACTGCGCGCACGAAACCGGTTCGTAGCCGGTTTGTTACAGTGTAATACGGCTTTCAACTGTGTAATACGGCTTCTTATCTGCACTCAATGTTGACCTTATATGGTAAAATGACGTCATAGTCGTATAATAAATTGATATATTTTGTGTTGTCTGTTAACCCGCGCGGGTCAATCAGGTTCTTTCTCCCTTTTCACTCGCGATGGAAGCCAGTCGTCTGCAAACACCATTGCAACAGGGCAAGGGGCTGACACTTGCGTGAAGTAATCTAAGTGAAGATCCATGGAAAATATTGATTGTTTCAATTATTTTCCCGTACTTTTTTCGTTGCAACATAACGTCCTTATGTCGTTATGTCGCTAGTGTGCACCAGGCTTAAGACTAATACGGTTTTTATCGGCGGAAGTGTGAAACAAACACGCGACACTTTTTAAAAAAATACGGATTTTTACTCTCTTTCTCTCTCTTCTGTAAGGCTGCATGGCGGAGAACCTGTGTATTTCTGTCGTTTATGAGTAAACGTTTAGATTAGCGTCAATGTTATTAAAACGTGCTTTCTTTGTAGCTGCGCCATTGCTCTTGTCGGTGGGTCCGAAACAGTATTCCTGGATGAGCCCACGTCTGGAATGGACCCGTACGCCAGAAGGGCCACATGGGACCTGTTACTAAAATACAAGGCCGGGAAAACCATCATCCTTACAACGCATTTCATGTAAGTCCTTGTCTAAGAATATTTTGATTACTCTACTGCAAAAAAAAAAAAAACAGCAGGAGAGTATGTTCTCTGGTCGTTGGCAGATCGTTTTGGTGCATAAATTGATTATTGTTAGAACCTCCATGTTTACAATGATTGATTACAATAGGGATGAAGCAGACTTTCTAGGCGATCGCATAGCCATCATGGCGGACGGACAACTGAGATGTTGTGGGTCTTCGCTCTTCCTGAAAAGCAGGTAAAATTACAAACATGACAACCTCTCCTACTCTGTCTCTGTATTTCTGTCAATCTTCAGTGCTGTTAATAGCGGAGCTCCTACATCGCCAGCATCAGATTACCAAATAAAATAATTCTATACCTACGTATTTTTGTTACGATCTTTAATTCGGTATTATAATTGTGAGCTCCGCTTTTAGGCAGTGCCTAAATCTATATATTAGAGCAGATTTCGTAACGGTAACGGTATTGTGTTGTGACGTGTCTAAGCATTCTGATTGGTTGATCAGTCATTTTTGCGTGATGTGATTGGCTGAATGTACAGGCGAAGGAGTACCATCATGTCTTGACACACTACGAGTCCCCTAGTCATCTCTTTTGTAGGTTCGTTTTTTTTTTTTTTGTTACTATTGTTATCGGTACTGATGTGTCAAGACACCAAGGACTTGTCGTGTTCTGTTATCAGCGACAAAGCCAAGAAAGCTCAATACAATAACAAATTTAAAGATATTTTTTTCGTTCACCTAAGGTACGGCGTGGGTTATCACTTGACCCTTGTGAAGAAAGAAGGAGCCGGAGACAACGCCGTGATTAACGCGATCAAAGACGTAGTACCATCAGCGCAGATCCTCAGCAACGTAGGCGCCGAGATCGAGTTCGTCCTTAACAGCGAGGCTTCCAAGGATTTTGAGCCACTTTTCCTGGATCTGGAAAGTAAGTCCTGATAATGGATCCAGAAAATAATTCCTGTTAATGGGTCTGAAAAGTTAGTCCTGTTAATAGGATCTGGAAAATACGTCTTGTTAATGGGATCTGGAAAGTAAGTCATGTTAATGGCATCCAGGAGCGGATCCAGGAATTTCAGAAAGGGGGTGACCGGATAGTGAAAACATGAGAGAAAAAATTTCCTTCAGCAAATACTGTAAATGTATGGGCAAATCTCCCGAGAAAGGGGGATCGCCCCCCCCCCCCCCCCCCCGCTCCTAAATCTGCCCCTGGTATCTGGAAAATAAGTCCATTTCATGGAATCTGAAACTCACGGCCCTCTATAACTGTAGTTTATGTGCTTTGCATGCTAGTTACCGCATTTGCTAAATGATTGTACTTGTAACTTTCAGATAAAAAGGAAGAATACGGCATCACTAGTTATGGCGTCTCGTGTACCACAATGGAGGAAGTGTTCATGAAAGTCGGCGAGGGTTCGGAGAAGACCGTAGAAGACATGTAAGTACTCATCAGGGTTTGTAGAGTGACTGTTTTCTCAACAGGAGTTGCATTACTATGAGGCGCAACCACCCTAGGTCTTTGTCATCTTGTTTCACCCGTCTCGTGCTATTTTTAGATTCATGCGTCCGCAACCTTCTGCATTTGCTCGCATGCGTGAAACTGGCGCGCGTACTTAAGTACGTTTTAAGGCACGCGTACGTTTTAAGCCGCAGCTAAGCTAGGACATATGTCGAGTGTGTCTCCTGCGTGTATTCCGTGTTTGTGTTTTTCGATTTTGTTTGCGACTGCAGTTTATCATGCCTTGAGTCGAAAACATCCCTAACAGAACCTCACCTAAGATCAATTAAGATCAATTATGAATTGAGTTTACTTGTCCTAAACTGTCCAGTAATTAACGATGTTGAGTAGTTAGACCAAACCACCTAACGGCTCTGCTTTCTTCCAGGTTGAATAAAATAACCCGAACCTGATATTCAATTTGTATTTAACATATTCTGTTAAAATACTAACCTCCTAACTCATTTCCCTTTCATCTTCAATCTGTTCGCAACGAAAAACCTGTGGCGATTTCATTTTTCGTAAGTACTGCATGCGAATTTAGCAGTCAGAGCAGTTAAACTATAAATAACGATACTTATGTTTAAAGCCGTTAAACGATGTAAGTAGTAATATATCAGGATATAATATCGCTTGCAATTAATAATCAGTATATAAAAAGGTACCACATCTTAAATTGATAATTGCCTTATCAATAATTAAAAATTACGAACCAAGAAATCTACAGATATCAAAACTTAGAGCAGGTTTCAGATGAGCGTCGAAAATGATTAGTATTTGCGTGTACTTTGTGTTTTGATTGGTTGCTCATTTCTATCAACCAATCGTACTTTGAACTAGCCTGTGTATCAAGCCTTTTCGTGGGTTTCAGGGACAGAGAAGACAGGGAAGCCTGAAGTGCGATGTTTTGGCCACGCGAAGTGCTCGTCTTATTTCTCTCCCCATACTTCGCGCGGCCATATCATCAGAAATCATTCTCTGTCTTCTCTGTCAACTGAAACCCCACAGAAATGATTGATACCCAGGCTACTTTTGAACTAAACGCAACTGCATCTTTAGTGATCACGTGGCACGTGTTCAATGAGTGATTACTTGCCTGTGATTGGCTGACAGGGAAGCCATTCTGCAGCAACGTGTACTTCCTCTCGTTTATGATTTGCCGGGTGTATTTGGCATTCTGCATACATTTGAAACTTGCTCTATTGACTTGGGAAATACATAGACTCGACTTGTCTACAACAAGAGCAGTTAACCAGTAGTCAAAGCCATAATTATATATTGCTAAATCCTTAAAGACAACTAGCTAAAGGCCATGCATGTAGCTTGTGAACCGTCAATTGTCAGATCTACCAAGCGAAAAGGGACCTTATCAAAACATTGTAGAGGTTAGGAATTCACAGGCAAAACCTAAATAAAATTGAAGCCATAGACATACAAATACTGAGAATGCAAAATGTTCTCAAAGTATGAATACGTGAGCGTACATTATAAGACAAGAAAATTTTCACAAAACCGTAGGAAGGTCCCTTTTGCTTGGTGGGGCCCAATGGTAATGACGCATTTGTGACCATTGTTCCCAGTATTAGCGACATGGAGCACAGGGATACCGAACACATCGTGAATGTGCCTAAGGACGGTGACCCAGACATGGGAGGTAGGTACTTGCCAACTTGGGACCATACATATTTTATTATTAATAATAATAATTATTGTAAATAGTCTTAGATAAATGTTATTTTATTGAATTCATTATAAAATACGGATTTCGGTCATAGGGCTGCTATGAATTTTTTTCTAATAGAGCGGATTTCACATGACTGTCGTGAGTAATTCGCAGTTACTTTGTAATTACTCCTATAGGTTTTATTCAGAATTGGTGTAATTACTTTGCGATTGGCTTCACGACAGTCATGTGAAAACCACTCTAAACTATCTAAGCACGGGTTGGCTCAGTGTTACTGCGCTGGGTCTCTCACCGCTGTGGTCCGGGTTCAACAGAGGAAATGTTCTTTTTGTTCTGGTCTCAGTCGAAATTAGTTCACATTGTGAGTTGACTGTTGTTCTACTGTGTAACAACAACAACAACAACAACAACAAATTCTTTATTTACATATCAACACTGAACATTATATACAAAATGAAAAACAAAAAAAACATGCGTTAGATATGATGCTGCCTAGAAAATAACTAACAAGCTAATCGAGCTAGGCAGCAGAGCTTTATGTACGATAAATGAAAAAGTCAGACGAGGCACAAATACAAACACAGAACAATAAATGCAATAAAGACGACCCAGGACAAAAAAAACATGACGTCGGTGATGACAAGTGATGAGGAGACAAGAGAAAAGGAAATGGGAGAGACTAATAATATATAAATTTAGCCACTGGCTAAAAGCGGAGCCCCCGGTTATTGCATAATATATCATACCACGTGACCAAGACGTTACACCCCCCTTGTCACTTAGATAACTTTACCCAACTTTGTTGTCTGAGGATCTTCTTTTCTCGAAATATATTATTTTTCTTCTATGATGACGTCATACCACGTGACCATGCCGTTGCAACCCCCTTGCCACTTGGACAACTTTAAACAAGTTTGGTTGTCTGAGGTTCATCCCTTGGCGAGATATATAGAGGATATTACATGGCCACGCGGAGATACGAATTTTATCTTCGAGTGTTGAAAATTTATCTCACGAGTGAGCGCAGCGAACGAGTGAGATAAATTTTTAACACGAGAAGATAAAATTCGTATCTCCAAGCGGTCATGTAATGTTCTGTTTATTATATAAACATCAATGAAATACCAAATTCAAATTTTATTTGAGTTAAGCTTAAAATCGAGCATTCAGCAAAGGCAAGTGTGATATTTTCACATGTGAAAATAACATGATATTTTCACGTGTGAAGATATCAAGTTTTCGCGCGGGAGATCACCTGGTATTTCATTGGTGTTTATATAATAAATAATTTTTCTTCTATGATGACGTCATAGATGACGTTATACCACGTCGTTGCACGCCCCTTGCCACTTAGACAACTTTACCCAAGTTTGGGTCCCTGAGCTTCTTCCCTTCCCGTGATATATTATTTTTCTTCTAAGATGACGTCATACCACGTGACCATGTCGTTGCAACCCCCTTGCCACTTAGACAACTTTACCCAAGTTTGTTTGTCTAAGGTTCATCCCTTGGCGAGATATATTATTTTTCTTTTATGATGACATCATCGATGACGTCATACCACGTGACCATGCCGTTACAACCCCTTGCACTTACACAACTTTAACCAAGTTTGGTTGTCCAAGGTTTATTCCTTCCCGAGATATATTATTTTTCTTCTATGATGACGTCATCGAAGACGTCATACCACGTGACCACGCAGTGGCACCCCCCTTGCCACTAACACAACTTCCCCTCCCCCCACCCGAGTTGGTTTTCTTAGCTTCATCCATTCCTGAGATATGCCAATAAACGAAGAAGAGTGTTGGTTTACCTGTGGTGGGGGCGCGCAGACACGGACGCGCCAGCGATACCATAATGGGAATACCGCTGAACGTTGAAAAATGAAGTCGATAGTATACCTGAGTTCTTACTTGAGCTATTGAATTCTTCATACGCGATACCTATGGTGCTCCGCTGTGCGGCCTTCGGCCGCAAAGGAGCTCCGCTATGAATTTAGAAAATTGGATTTGATAGAAAACTTAAATTTGTTTAGGTTAAGAGATTTGAATGATTCATTAATGCTATTCCAGATTATTGCTCCTTGGAAACGAATGTTAAATTACACGTTTTTATTTTCGGATGAGACCCGTCTCGAGGTCCCGTCTCGCCTTTCTACTCTACTCAGTATCAAGGGAGACGTTAAAGAACCAATGGGGACGTAAAAAACCCTCTGGCAGTGACCACCCTCAGTGTCTGTGCTTATGACCGCTTGGCTGCCAGTGGCGCCGTTGGGACCCAGCGCAATTCAGCTTACGAGCTGCAAGTCTGGGGAGTCGGTCTCAAACATTTACATCTATCTGTCTGCAGAACTCCGAACTGGTTTGGCTCTCCATTGGCAGCATTACCAGGCTATGTTTGTCAAACGCTTCATCAACTCCAAACGCGACAAGAAAGCGGTAGCTACCCAGATCATTCTCCCCCTTGTCATGGTTCTTTTCGGACTTCTCATCATCACCACGGGATACACCCGTGATAATGACCCCGCCCGCGAGCTCACCCTCAAGAATCTGAGTGTGGATGGCGTAAATACCAAGGCTTTCTTTGCTGATTTACGCGGTAATGGCACGAACTCCTCGATCAAGGCGAATACACTACAGGTAAGGCATGGTCATGGTATAAGTAGATCATTTCAGCGTAAGGCTTGGTCATGGTCAATCAATCAATCATAAGTAGATCATTTCAGCGGGTTTTTTTTTTGCACACATGTATATCAAAAAATGCGTCTCTAGCGGCCGCCAGATGACCATGATGTTGATAATGATGATGTCCATGATGATGAGGAGGGGGAGGACGAACATGGTAATCTTGATAAAAGTGGTTGAGGATGGTGTTGTTGTTGATGAGGTGGTGGAGAAGGACCAGGATGGCGATGATGAGGGGGAGGAGAAGGATAATGTTGATGATGGATGAGGAGGGTGTGATCATGAGGTAGGGGTTGGTGTTGTTGATGAGGTGGAGGAGAAGGACCAGGATGGTGACGATGAGGGGGAGGATGGGGATAATGTTGATGATGGATGAGGAGGAGGGTGTGATGATGAGAATGGGGATGGTGTTGTTGATGAGGTGGTGGAGAAGGACCAGTATGGCGATGAGGAGGGGGAGGATGGGGATAATGTTGATGATGATGATGGATGAGGAGGAGGGTGTGATCATGAGGATGGGGATGGTGTTGTTGATGAGGTGGAGGAGAAGGACCAAGATGGTGATGATGAGGGGGAGGATGATGTTGATGTTGGATGAGGAGGATGTTGTTGATGTTGTATGTGAGGCAGAGGAGGATGGTGTCGTAGATGAATTTGATGATTAGGAGGATGGTGTTGATGTTGATGAGGATGGGGATAATGTTGATGATGATGATGGATGAGGAGGAGGGTGTGATCATAAGGATGGGGATGGTGTTGTTGATGAGGTGGAGGAGAAGGACGAGGATGGTGATGACGAGGGGGAGGATGAGGAGGATGTTGATGATGGATGAGGAGGATGTTGATGATGGATGAGGAGGATGTTGTTGATGTTATATGTTGTTATATGTTGTTGTTCTAATAAGGCTGTAGTTCTTGTTGTTATTATGATTGTTATTACAGTACAATATGAAGGGGCACATGGGGCCTTCTTGCTGAAGAAGCTATATACTGATTCAACGGGCTATTTTTTCCCATCATCTTTTGCACAGAATTCCGATTCCTTCCTGAGTAAGATGAGCGTTGACGTCTTAGATGTTACTAGTGATGTGCTAGACATTCAGTCCCGTAACAGCTTGGACAATATATACACGCAGAGCAAGTCATACAACTACTCGGCTCCAGTAATGGATAACATGACTGACTGCTGCAAATATGAGTATCTTGTCTTGAATGCAAAGTGCCAGGATGACGTAAGTAACGGGAAGCCTTGTTGCTAAGTCGGAATGTGTTACTAAGGCAGAGAAGACTGACTGTATGTACGAATAACTTACCTTGAAGAACCAAATTCATAGACAATGTATGTGGAAATAGCTCTCATTTGCTAAGGCGAAGCTTGTTGCTAAGGCAGAGCGAAAATAGCTCAACGTTGCTAAGGCAGAGCCCGTTGCTAAGTCTGAAGTGATCAACTCTATGACCGACTTCTGCATGTAGGAGTTACCTTGAATAACTAAATTATCACAAAACGTACGGGGGAAAAGCTCAACCATCCTAAGGCAAAGCTATAGCTATATCTCAGAAATACTGTTACCTGTTTCAGATGCGGAGCTAGCTCTTGTAGCAGAACACGTCTGTTACGTTAAGACATACGTTAAGACATAAGAAAAATATATGTAATTTTAGTATATTTCATGTCAAAGAATATATATATTTAACACTGGCCCGCCTCGACTGGCATTTTGCTATTTGCGGATCAGTGTCATTAGTAAAGAAAAGATTATAGTAAATAAAGATGATGATGATGTTGTTGTTTTAACGGGGAACTCGCACGCATGCCTGACAAGCAGATAATTCAAATCGCAATCCAATTCCATCCTCTTGATAATAGATAAAAACACTTTGTATTGATTTATCAGTTAAAAGGTCATTTAACAAACCTGGACTGTTATTTTGGTTATTCCCGGTAAACTTAAATGTATTTTTGGTGATCAGAACTAGACTTATTTTTTGACAGGTGGCACAAAAATTAAGCGTGCGAGTGCCCCGTTTAGAAGCATTGCTGGTTGCTAAGAGAGTTTTTGAAGGCACTTGAAGTGGGTCTTGCTAGCTAGTAGGTAGTTTCTGCTACCACTGAAAATGTCGTATTCGTTTTCTATTTCAGTTCATGCAGGGGACTCTCAAAGCTAAAACATGCGTCAACAACGAGAACTTTGGGTACAAACATTGCCAAGACTGTATGATTAGGTAAGTGTGTTGAATGTGTCACACCCCCAAAAAGTCTTAACGTTTTTTAGCGTCGAGGAGTTTGAGCGCCGTCGCTCGACTTTGCCTCAGTGACTATTCGCCGATAATCACTTCGCCTTAAATATACCATACAAAGCGGTGTTTATTTGCTTTATAAAATGGTATCATTTCACTTTCTTTTTTAACACAAGAAAAGCATAGCTTTCGGCCAATCAGAGCGTGCGTACTATCTGCGCCATTTCATAAAATGAAGTAACCAATTCAAAGCCAACTATATTGCTACTATATTTTAATTTCAAATTACTTTACAAGTACTTTGGGGTGGGAACTTTTTCCTGGATGTGAAAATCTGCAGACGTGTTTGCGAGCACGTACCAAGTCTCAGCTCTATCGCCCGAGACAGCCCGTTCTGTGCTAAGCTAGGTACTGTATGTCCAATATAAAAGAGCCTGCTGTGACAGCCGCCATTTTGACAGAATAGCAACATATATATCAAGTAGGAGAAGAAAGTATCTATTTCCATTGGCTGATTTAGAGAATGAAGAGCAGTGTTCTCGATTGAATTTGGTAAATCAAATATAAAACTTTGTTTTAAGATGTTGATTGAGAGATTTCTACGCGCATATTTCTGCTTATTTTACAATTTCGCTAAGAAAAGGGCTAGCTCATTCTTCTTATTTCTTCACCTTAACTTTGGCAAATTGAGAGCTGCCTTTCCAATGCATCAATTCAAGCTTCGAGAGTTCGCTCAAAGTTCTAGAAAGTCTACTAGACGTATGCCAACAACGAAACCATATAAACAGGAAGTAAATACTTTCTTCGCCTCAGCAAATACTGCACTTTAATAATTCAAGAGAGTCATTGCAAAGTGAAGTGGAAGCTTTTACTTTGCGTGCTGACATTCCGCTTCCTTCAAAACTGTTTACTTTGCGTTTAGTTATAGAGAAAATAAGGAAAACTTGGTAATAACAAAGAAGAACCAAGACCTTAAATATCGATATGCTAATTAGCGTGGTAACTAGTTTGGCTGAAGTGATTCTTGGAAAAATAGGTAAAATCTTTGAAATGTTCCCTGAACGTCTTCGAAACTTCCCGATTTGTTTGTTAACAGAACTCAGTATATTTTGGCAAATTTCAGCCTTGAGGGGCACTTTAAGTGTTTCTATTTAGTGGAGGCTCCTAATACTAAGCAGTTTAACCTCAGACATTTCTCTTTGACTTTCTTCCTCACTTCCAGGCTTTGCTTTTAATAACGCCTCATACCCA
Source organism: Scolanthus callimorphus (assembly GCA_033964015.1). Classification (NCBI taxonomy): domain Eukaryota; kingdom Metazoa; phylum Cnidaria; class Anthozoa; order Actiniaria; family Edwardsiidae; genus Scolanthus; species Scolanthus callimorphus. The sequence goes on from CM066914.1 coordinate 7,394,830, forward strand.
CGTCTTGTTGTCTTCATATCTATCATTTTCTTCACAACATAGCGCGCCTTTGTTGTCGTGGCTTGTAAAAGCCAACTGTATGGCCAATTCAGCATCAGAAATGTCGCTATCTTGTAGCATCGCTCGCTCATCCAAAAAGGAACTTGTTCAACATCATCACAAGCAAGGATATATCGCTGATATATCGCTGAGCAGACTGTCATGGAGTACGGACGTGGCTAACGAGAGCTCCGGCTTTTCCATGATGTGAGAGGCTTTGATTATATTTTTTCAGTTCAAAGTATCTTTGTTTTAATGGCTGAAAAGCAAGAAAACGATAAAAAGAAAAGGAAACGCAGTAGAGGCTCTCAAACCGATACGCCGGATACAAATGATGACTCGCTCGCAAATAGCGAGTCATGCGGCCATTGTCAATGTGCCGAGCAGATGAGTGAAATTAACAGGAAACTCGATATAGCTTTGCAAAGGCTTGACGAGATAGGAGATGCACTAGAGGAAAGATGCACTAGAGGAAAGGAACAGGGAGCTAGAAGGCAGTCTGGAGTTTGCTTATCATGAAATAGATACGTTAAAGAAGCAGCTTCACGACCAAGAGTCAACTCTTCAAAATCTACGAGACGACCTACAGCGTGAAACTACCAGGGGTATCAAATTAGAGGGTCACAGTAGACGTAACAACCTACGCTTTTATATGATTCCTGAAAAAGTGAAAGAAACTCCGAGGGATACAGAGAATATTCTTAGGGATTTCTTGGAGACCAATCTCATGATGGCGGCGAAAGATGTGGATGAGTTGAGCCTTGAGCGAGTGCATCGCACTGGTAGCAAGAGCACGGATGGAAACCCGCGACAAATCATCGCTAAGTTTAGTTTCTTCAAAGAGAAGGAGTTTGTGTTGAGACAAGCAAACAAGTTGAAGGGGTCTACTCTTTCGCTATCAGAAGATTTTCCACCCGAAGTTCTACAGGTTAGGAAGCGGCTCGTCGCAAAGATGAAAGCTGCCAAGCTCGAAGGCAAAGCCGCAAAGGTAGTATTCGATAAACTTTATATAGACGGTGTACTCTATAAAGATCCAACCGAACAGATAACATCGACAAATAGCACCGTTTCAATTGATTCTTGAGTATGTTTTTCTTGATCGATCTTTTTCGCCTATATAGTAATAAATAGATTGAATTATGTAACTTATAATTTTTGAAGGCCTTTCACAGTTGGATGAGATATAAGCTTACATTTTTTTTTTCTCTCCATTCGCTCATCTCACCCCTCCAGTCTGCTGAATTTTTTTTTTTTTTTATAAGATAAGAAAATTATGGTAAAGTTCTTGACTTATTTTTTCTCTGTTTATGTGTTGAGTTTTTGAATACTAATTTTCCCGTGTATGCCAATGTTTTAGCTTCAATTGAGAGGAATGAAAACATTTTCCCTTTAGACAATAACCATTGTTTTTCTCACGAGCTTTTTTGCTATCCACCAATTTCGGAATAATATGCGTAGTATTATCGCTTGATGGCAGGCTGCAATGTTGATTTTAAATTGATTTCATTAAATGTCAGGGGAATCAGAGATTTCAAAAAACGCGCGGCAGTGTTTAATTATTTTGAAAAGAGCAATGCAGATATAATTTTTGCTCAAGAGTCTCATAGTACGCCCGAAATTGAATCAATCTGGAAAACTGAGTGGAAGGGCGAGATATTTTTCAACCATGGTACTAATCAATCGAGAGGTGTTTTGATTTTAACAAAGCCTGGTGTTGACTTGGATGTAAGATCTGTAAAATATGATGAGAACGGTCGTTACATCATTTTGCACGCAGTCTTTCAAGATGTGCTCTTTGTGATTGTTAATGTTTATGCACCTGACAAAGAAGTCGAGCAATTAACATTTTTTCAAAATTTGAAGGAGGAAGTGTCTGCTGTAGTGGAAAACACAGAGGCTAAGTTAATTTTTGGCGGAGATTTTAATGTTTTTTTATCATCAGATTTAGACAGTAGTAGTAACTCTAAGCCTAAAAAGGGCACTAAAGCAGTCAAGGATTTGATGCTAACTTTTGACCTAATCGATATTTGGAGGATTAGAAATCCGGACAAAAAGGCTTTCACGTGGAGACAAAGGAAGCCTTTTGTTCAGAGACGACTTGATTTTTGGTTGATTGATAGTACTTTTCAGGAAGAAATTTCAAAAACAGACATAACACCGTCAATTAAATCGGACCATTCATGCATCGTTCTCCAAGCAAAAAGTTTTCCTGAGCTGAACAGAGGTCCTTCTTACTGGAAGTTTAACTCAAGTTTAACTGATGATCCCGACTACGTTACTCTTATAAAGACTAGCATTCCTGTTTGGAAGAATGAGTTTTGTGAAGTTAATGATCAGCGTGTCCTATGGGACTTGGTGAAGTATAGAATAAGACAAGTATCAATGAAATTTAGCAAAATGAAAGCTAGACAGAGAAGAGATAGGTTGCAGGAAGCTGAGTCACGTTTGAAAGAAGCAGAAATGCAGTGTGCTGATGACGCATCAGATATAAACATTGCTAATCTTGAATCATCTAAATTTGAATACGAATCGTTATATGAATATGTTGTTCAAGGATCAATTATACGATCCCGTGCTGAATGGTACGAGAAAGGCGAAAAGAACAATAAATATTTCCTGAGTCTCGAGAAAAAAAGGACTAAGCAATCTTGTGTCAGAAAAGTGATCGATCGGAATGGAAAACAGGTATTTGATCCAAAGGAATTTCCAGTGAGTTAGAATATTTCTTTTCTGAGCTATATACTGAAAAAGATCTGTCTTTTGATAGCATTAACATTGACCATCCATCTATTAACGAATTTATGGAAAAGTTAAATATTCCAAAAATATCTACTAAGCAAAAAGAAAGCTGCGAGGGCCATCTTACAATTGGCGAGTGTTATAATGCATTAAAAAAATTCAAGCTTAATAAATCACCAGGTAACGATGGTTTGACTGCTGAATTTTATTTGGCTTTTTGGTCTGAGCTAGGGCAGGACTTAGTCGATGCATTGAATTATTCTTACATTCATGGCGAATTATCGATTTCACAGCGTCAGGCGATAATTAAATTACTTGAAAAAAAAGATAAGGATAGAAGATATCTAAAAAATTGGAGACCCATCTCACTTATTAATGTTGATGCAAAAATGGCGTCTAAGGCTTTGGCTTTGAGACTGGAACCAATACTACCTTCGATTATACACCACAACCAGAATGCGTACGTAAAAGGCCGAACAATTTCGGATGCTGCTCGAAATATCGATGACGTAATCGATTATGCAAATCTCTGTGAAATTCCTGGTCTTCTTGTAACAATCGATTTCGAGAAAGCGTTTGATTCTCTTAATCGAAATTTCCTTGTAAGAGCTCTGAAACAATTTAATTTTGGCGACTCTTTTGTCCGTTGGATAGTAACCATGTATACTAATATTAGTAGTTCTGTGATGAACAATGGTCATCAGACGGGTTTTTTTGCTGTTACAAAAGGCGTCCGCCAAGGCGATCCTCTGTCCGCTTTTCTTTTCATTATTGCTCTAGAGGTGTTAGCTATTTCGATAAGAGAAAATAACAACGTAAAGGGTCTACTGATTGGTAAAAAAGAAGTGAAACTTAGTATATTTGCTGACGATCTCACTGTTTTTCTGCAGAATAAGCGATCATATCTTGAGCTCAAGAAGGCATTATTCGAATTTGCGTCGGTCTCTGGTTTAAACGTTAATAACGACAAGACCGAAGCTATGTGGTTAGGTAGTTCCCGAGCGAGAAAGGCGATTAGTGAGGAGCTAGACATCAAGAAAGTCGATGAACCCATCAAAATTCTGGGAATTTATTATTCCTACGATGAGAGAAAGAGAAAGGAATTAAATTACGACTTGATTCTACATTCGCTAAAAAAAAAACTCAATTTCTGGAAATGGAGGAATCTTACTTTATTGGGGCGTATCCAAGTTTTAAAATCCTTTGTTCTGCCAAAAGTCGTCTATAAAACGGCTCAAATCTGGGCATCAGCACAGGTTATTAATGATGTAAACAAATTGCTATACGATTTTGTTTGGAATGGAAGGAAAGATAAAATTAAGCGCTTGACCCTCATCAGAGATTACAAATTTGGGGGGCTCAGGATGCCCCATCTAGAGTCTATGGTCAAAGCACAAAGGATCATTTGTCTAGTTAAATATTTGTTTGGCGAGGAAACGACATGGAATATATTTTGGATCAATACTTACATAGTGTGGGGGTTTCGCTTCTTCTGTATTCTAATTTCGATGTTGACTTATTGCAGCTTCCGCATATCTCGTTATTCTATAGAGAATCGTTATCCGTGTGGTCTGAGCTTTTTAGAAATAAAGATCTAAAGAGCGCGAACGATTTTTACAATGAGAATCTCTGGAATAATAAGTATATTCGTGTTGGTAAAAATAGTATATTGGACCATAGACTTCATAGGCAGAATATTCTTAAAGTAGCGGATTTAGTAGACCAATATGGCTCTCTACTCTCTTACGAGAAGATGAAGCAGAAGGCTCCTGAACTTACTGATTTAGATTATTTTAACTGCATACGAATTTACGATGCAGTGCCGGAAACATGGAGAAAAGCTATGAAAGTCGAAAGTGTCTACCCTCTTTGTAGATATGTGGTTACGCCCGATCAGTTTCAAGTTGATGATATTTGTTTGAAGTTTAGCAATTTAGATAAAATTAGTGCGAAAGTAATCACTACCATATTCATTAATAGGATTTCTAAACCCCCAGTATCAATTCAAAAATTTGAACGTGACTTGTCGCACAATGGACGCAGCTGGGAAAACATTTTTTTGCTTCCTCGCATAATCACGATGAGCACTAAAATGAGAGAGTTTCAGTACAAAATATTGACGCGCATTTTATTTACAAATGATCGTTTATTTAAAATGAAATTAGTTTCCAGCAATTGTTGTACGTTTTGTGAGGAACAACCTGAAACAGTTAGACACCTCTTTTTTGATTGTCCATATGTTCAGGCCTTCTGGTCAGAGTTAACGGTTTGGTTTAATTGTGATGATTTTGTGTTTAATAATTTATCCTATGAAAAAATTATTTTCGGGATCATTGAACAACAAGGTGTTTTTTTAACTCTGAATTTCCTGATATTGCTTGCAAAAAAAGTAATTTATTTTTGTAGGTACAAAAGAATGAAACCGGACTTGAAAGTTTTCAAGAAGGAATTAAAATGGGTGCATAGCATGGAGCTCTTAATTGCGAGGGAAAATAATAATATCGACATATATTTAAAGAAATGGGAAAAAATAAGTCTATTATTAGATTAATTTTAGACTTTTATTGTTTTTTTTTAGCTGTTTCTCTGTTTCGCTTTTTTTTTTTTTCTACTAAGAGTAGACTGTATTTTGACCGTTAGTATAGTATTATGTGATAGGGTTGTAGCTTGTATTAGTATTTTTTTTTGTCCTTTTATCATGTATTAGTATATATATGTTGTTGTATCGATAAAAACGAAATAAACATTGTGAATAAAAAAAAAAAAAAAAAAAAAAAAGGATATATCGCTTGAGGCCTGGTACATCCACCTTGGTCTTTCCTTTGATAAATCTATCAACGCCCGAAAATCTACGGAGATACTGATTCATCAGGGATGACATTTCGCTCTTGTATCTAGCTGCGACAAAATCATCCTTACATATGAAAAAGCTTTCTAGTTCAACAAGAACTGGCGTTGGCTTCATGCTCAATTTAGGTAGTGCGTCATTGGATATGTCGGTCCAGAATTGAAACTCGAACACTTTTTTAATCTTCTTGCTAGTAGCCGGAATCGATTTACAGCAAGAAATGAATTCAGGATGGTAGCAGTCTATTACTATTTTGGCTTTTGGTGACGTGGCGCGAATGTCTTTAATATGTCGCACAACGTCGTCTTTTAACATGACTTGTGTAAGACAACGGCACTCTTTGGAGATTGGAAAAGAAAAATCCATGGCACGCGTAATGTGAAATATAGCCAATTGTGCAGCTAGGCCCGAATGCCAAAACGTTATTATAATACCCCAATCTGGGGCTAACACTGAACAACAAACGGCAATCAATATATCAGTCCAGAATAAAATATAGCTGGTAGTGGACATACTGCTGTCGAACGCCTCTTCCTCATCTTTCTCATCGTTGGTGTTCTCGGTTGATGTTCGATGTTTGATGTGGCGCTTTTCCAACTGACTGACTCTCTCTTGTCTGTCATGAGTTTTGTCTCCTTGTCTGCTCAATATTTCTCGAATATTTTCTTCTTTGTCTTTTCTTTGTTTCTTTTTCTTTTGTCGATAAAAGAGGAAGGGCATTTTGATTGGAAGCAAAAGCTGGACGACGAAAGATCCCATAACGGCTATCAAGATCCAGACGATTGTACCCATTTTACCTGTAGCGTTCCTGCGAAGAATGATGGATCGAAGAGTCGTGTTTTTGAAGTTGTGCCAATTAAATAAGCAAGGCAGGTTTTATATAGACTCTTCACGCAACACGCCTTGTGTCAAGGAGCTGAGTGACCGCGCGAATTTGCTCAGCCCCTCCTTGGGCCACAGGAACCCCGCGCTTATGGGATCTCTTTTTGACATGCGAAAATATAAGACGACTTGCGTGTAAAAATCTACATCTACAAACAAAATTTGACGCTTGACTTACCGATCTCAATCAAATCATAATCTTTAATCATAATCTTTATTAACTCATAAAGAAATGTTAAAAAAAGTTACAATATTTTTTTTCAGTAATATTCAGCAAAACATCAAAACTAGTGACAACGAGTGCAACCCGCTTGTATTTTAAAATTGTGTTTTAGCGAAAACGTTTTTCAAACAGAGTTTTTGTTATTCAATAAAGCCTGTCACGTAACTGCGAGTACTGCGCAGCTGTTCTGCGCATCTCAAAACAAAGAAGTATCGTCCCGTAACGATGGCCAGCGAAGGCTAAAAACCTCGGAAACACTATCGTCTATAATCTCGCTATTTCTGGATCCATCGGACCTTTCTTTTTAACTTTACATATTCTTCAATAGTTAGCTGATAGGATGGTCTAATTAGTTTTACTGATGAATCAGAGTGATCGCTCTTGGAGCATGCGCGTATCGTGACAGGCTTCCTTTAAATAGTTATCTGATAGGATGGTCTAATTAGTTTTACTGATGAATCAGAGTGATCGCTCCTGGAGCATGCGCATATCGTGACAGGCTTCCTTTAAATAGTTATCTGATAGGATGGTCTAATTACTTTTACTGATGAATCAGAGTGATCGCTCTTGGAGCATGCGCGTAGCGTGACAGGCTGCCTTTAAATAGTTATCTGATAGGATGGTCTTATTTGTTTTACTGATGAATCAGAGTGATCGCTCCTGGAGCATGCGCGTATCGTGACAGGCTCCCTTTACATGCACCAGAACAGGGTAAATCATGGTCACAACAATAGCTACAGTTTGCATATAATTGTGTAACAATAACACCATAAACAATAGAGACAACATGATAGCTTATTTACAGTAACAGGGGCGTGGCCAGGATTTCTAAGAGGGGGATTCAGATTGGGCTCAAAATGAAAAACGTTGCTCTCAAACATTAGACATAGTGAAGGTAGTACTTAACGTTTAACGTCCCCCCCCCCCCCCCCCAGCCTACGCCCCTGAGTAAATGGGCGCCTTTCAGTCTAGTGAACCGTCGTTTATCAAATGTTAACGATAGCGTCCATTCCCTTTGGTTGTTCTTCTTTCTCTTTTGCGGTTTCCAGGTTTAGCACTGAACTATATCCATTTTCCGTTGACTTCATATTGATGATTTTCTTGACAGCATACCGCCCTCTGTTTGTCGAGGCTCGTAAAAGCCATCTAAATGGCCAGTGCAACATTAAACACGTCGCGAGGAGGTACCATCCATTTGCCATCCAGAAAGGTTTCTCTTTAGCATCATCGCAAGCAAGGATATATTGCTTGAAACCCGGTATCTTTATTTCCACGTCTATTTTGATGTTTCTGTCAACGTCATTGTATTTGTGAGATAGAGCAACTTTTTCTAGCGAAACTTCGCTGTTGTATAAAGAAGCGACTAAGCCATTGCTACATATAGTAAAATTTTCAATTTCGAGTAGAACTGGTTTCTTGTTGTCGCTCTTCAGAGTGGGTATGGTTCTGTTGGACATATCGCGCCAGGACTCAAAATCATAAACTTTCCTGATTCTCTTCGTAGAGAACGGTGTGCTGATCCCTTCAGTGTTGTCGGTTAAGTGAAAACAATCCGTTGTTATTTCCACATATGGTGCCGAGGAACGCATGCATTCTATATGTCGCATCGCTTCGTCTTTAGACATGGGCGTTTCCATATAATATGGCTCTTTAGAGTTGCTAAATATCGCAAACAGAATGTGCAAAAAAGCCGACAGAACACAGCTTATCGCGTAGCATAAACGTGGTCCGCCAGAGAAGAAGCTGTAGTAGACAGAACCCATCAGTAAGATCCAGAAGGAAATATAATAGGATGCTGACATTATTGACCCAAAAAGCATTACGCTATCGATCGCCAGTAGTCCTTCAACACACTCTCGGTTTGTTTTTATCCGAAGCCGCATGCATTGCTGAATGAGTTCCAAAGCGATTGCAGTTCCGCTTTCGCCGTGTATGTTTTCTGGCGAGCTCAGTAATTCTCGGATACTCTCTTCATCTTGTTTCTGTTCCCTTTTAATTGCAGCACGTTGATGGCAACGATAACACAACAGCCAAATTGTAAATGGAACAAATATGGGCAGAAAAAAAACCAACAACTTTTCGACGATATTCTCGTCAACCGCGGATTTCATAGCGTAGGTGACTACTGAGTTTGGGTCCTTAGATCGAGGAAAGACACAGAAAACTTTCAGTTACATAATCTCAAATTTGCTTTGTCTATCAAGATACTTTTCGTTGACTTTGTTCCGATGAATGCTTCTACGATTTAGACTTTGTTACTGAGTACCTTCGTCTGAGAAGCTTATTATTATCAACATAACAATCATTCCGTCGCTGATTGGCTGCAAGCTCCAGTTTGATCCAAATCACAACAATGCTATTACTCGAACCAACCAATCATAGCATAGCGTCTATAATATCAGGTCTTGTTAGGTGGCGGTCTCCAATGCCAGTTGTAAGTTAAAGTTTGAGCGCTTAGATTTCTCATGTCAGTTGTTAAAATTATATTTTAAAGCTTTTGTCAATAGACCGATCCCTATTTTGACGATAGCTCCGCCCACTTGTAGCAAACAATAGGACGTTTTCCCTACGGAATTCAAAATGTCCGAGCAACAAACTTGAATATCGAAGATTTTTCAATAATAATTCAGCTTTTCAAGATAAAAATATAAAATCCAAATTGCATGCAACAACTTCTAAGACCTCCCTGCAATCGGTGTCTTTTCCGTGCTCTATGCCAAAGATAAAATTTGGCTTGTCCGACGTAGCAACAGTAACTAGGGGTATAACAATGAATGCGGGATCGGTGAATTGTCAGAAGCCCACCAAGACTATTTTTCGGGTGTTAATTAACGCAATGCCCTAAGGTTATACATTCTTCATAATAATAATAATAACGCCACATGTCTATAAGCCTCAGCATTTCTATAAGCCTAGTATTGCAAGGGCTATATTGGCTGCATTCCTTCCCGCTGTAGCAACCATCCTTAAAATAGTAATCCATCAAAACAGGAAGTGAAACGCCCCATAAATTCTTTATCATTCATAAACTAGACTTTCACAAAGTACTTCGTCGTCGCGCGGTCTTCGGTCCTTGGCGTTCTGAGCGGGCTTCCTGTGCTCGGAGATGAACCACGAGGAAACGCAAGGGCTGGGCCGAGATTAGGGTCCCTGGTGACGTCACATTTCCAACCATACCACAGGAATCTTGCCTATAGCGCTATTTACTGTTTATCAACATTGCTATTCTAATGCTAATGTGCCAACCGTAGATTGAATAACGCCCTTTGTTCTGTGAACCAATTGATCTCTGGTTGGCACATTAATAACAATGGATGACGTCAGCGTGAACAGCGCTATACATCCTAGTTCACCGATTTATCAACTGATGCTCTCTCTGCTCTCTCAGTTTTGGGGCCCGTCCGCCATCTTGGACTCTATGATTTAATGAGATGCGTGGGACTTGTACTCTATTTTGTAGGCATTAAACCATTATCCTGTGAGATTGCGCAGAATATCGTATAATACTTAGCCGACGAGGTACGCAATCCCCCGTTGGCTAAATCAGACGATATTCAGCAAAATCGAGCAGGATAATGGTTTTAATATTCAGTACATCGATAGTAAACATCCCTCAAAAAATACGTTTGCATATTTTGTACGAGCTCAACACATCATAATTCCCTCAGATGACGGATATCGCAGGATACATGTCGTGTACAGAGGACAGCTAGTGCATCGATGTGCTGAAAAATAATATATAATATTTAACAACTATCCCCCGAAGGGGAGTTGAATAGTGGCGGATATATACCGAGACGCGAAGCGCCGAGGTATATATCCACCGCTAGGCACCGACCCTGAGGGGGATAGTTGTTTTAGTATATACCAAATCAATAGAATAAAATACGGTTTTAAAAGATTCAAGACGCAGAATCGCGCGCGAAAAGAGCCGCCATTTTGAGAGTTTTCTCAAAACAGTAGATAGTGTTTGATATCTACTATTTCAGGAAGCAATCAGAGCGCGCGAAAATGACTATTCACTGATTTGGTATATACTAAAAAATAATATAAAATATATTAGGATATTCCGAGTTTTAGGAGGCAATCAGAACGCGCGGAATTGGGATATCCACTGATTTGGTAAAACTAATTCCTTTTTCATTTTTTTTAGGACAAAGAAGGACTGTAAGCCTCAAACCATCAACAGCACGGATCTCTCAGACGTGAACACCTACTTCAGCGAATATGTATTGGAGAAGAGTGACTCTAAGCAGTACTTCTACAATCACGTGGTCGGCTTCACTATAGGGCAGCCTTCTACCGACACGCCAGGTAAAATATGTTGCGTGACACAGAAAATGAAGTCTTCCAAAACGTGTTTATAACACGAAATCGACATGATCTTATAACTTTGGCTCAACGTGATGTTACCACCGAGATAATCTTGGGCCTAGTACAAACCAATTTAATCTGCTGTATTTCTCTTTCTACAAAAATCAATAATTATTGCTAATGTCATCATTACACAGGTTACATGATTCCTGCAACCAATGTGTCGAACTCCTCCATGGTGCCGCCCATAGAGAACACACCATCGACCCTCACTACAGTATGGTACAGCAATCAGGTAAGATAACCATCGCGCGGGCGTAACCATCCACACTGACAGCGCTTGTGATTGCTGTGCCATTTTAGATTACTTAGCAATCGACTCTCACTACAGTATGGTACAGCAATCAGGTAAGAGAACCATCGCGGGGGCGTAACCATACACATGGACAGCGCTTGTAATTGCTGCACCCTTTTATATTACTCAGCAATCTTTCTTTAACAAAGATGAGATTTAAGGGGCCCATTCACCCTACCCATAATGCATTGCTTCGCCATCCCAAAGACAGAGTTTCTGATGCAGTGAATCATATGAACAAAAACAAAGCAATGCATTATGGGAAGGGTGAGTCGGCCCTCTTAAAGAGCCTGTGTCAGCTGCCATTTTGACAGCAGCAACATACCAAGTCAGAGAAAACATTCAATTTCCATCCGCTGATTTAGAAAATATAGAGCAATGCTCTCGATTGAATTTGCCCCCTTAATCAAAGCTTTGTTTTTAGATGTTTTTTTAAGAGATTTCTACTCGTATATCAACGAAAACAATAGCAAAGGAGGGCTCTATAATATGTCTTTTTGTGAAGCTATCTATATATACACACACGGCAGTGTGGGAGTAGCCTGCTAGCCGGCTCTCCAGTGGGTTTTTTCGGATATTCGATTTTTTGGCGCGCGGGATTCCTGTGTCACGGAATCCCGACGCCACAGGAACCCCGCGCGCGCCCTAACGAATTCTTCTCTGGAAAACCCACTGGAGAGCCGGCTCGCAGGCTACATGGGAGCAGTCATATTTACTTGGCATTTTCCTATTCTTCTCTCCAGGGTTATCATACCATTGCAGAGTCTCTAAATGCTTTGAGTAATATTCTTTTGGAAGAACTCACCGGGGATTCAACCGAAGCCATTGAGACCACGAACCATCCACTACCAAACAACGCTAAGAACAAGGTACGTAGGAGTATGCATTGTTATTGGTTGATCAATCATTTCGTGCTATGTGATTGGCTGAATGTTCACGAGAAGGCGAATTGTGATCCTTGGCTTTTCACTCTCATACGAAACTGCTCTTCGGGCATTTAGAGTCACATGTCGAGTTACTTGGAATGGCATCGAGAATTCGCCATTTGCACTAACGGGGTCACGTGACCCAAACTACCTCTAAACGACATGTTTTGTCAAAATCAATTCCAGAAATACAAAGATGAAATTGATATTAGCCAGAAACTCAAGTTTAAGCTTAAAATCTCTCACCTGGAGCAAATGGCAGCGAATTGAATTTTCAAGATTTTATTCAGAATGTATGGGATTTGGGTCACGTGACCCAGTTAATGCAAATGGCCTATTAAGGCGTGTTTTTTTTCTTTGAAATGAACTTTGCGTCGTTCCACGTAGAAGACATGCACACATAAATATTGCCGTCGAAGGGAATGCCCTTGCGTTCTGGGTGGGCTTCCTGTGGTTGGTAAGATGACGTGACGTCACAGGAGACCCTCTCCCCGAACGCCTAGTGAAATTCGCCAAATCCAAGATGGCGGATGCCACGCCAAAACCTTTCGAAAATAGCAAACAACGGCGAATGGAATACGTTTAAAGATGCTTGTTTTGCTTTTAGCGATCAACTTGGTTCGCTTAGCTAAAAATATGTTAATTTTCGAAGTGGAATTGAGACTAGCCGTTAGCTCGTCACACAACGTTTGCGTGACAGACACATGGACGGCCCGCGCTGTCACGATTCATTCGCTTACATAAAATGTTCTTTTGCAGTCAGATAACGTGACGTCGAATTTCGCTGCGCTATTTATGGCGATTTTCATCTCCTTCGGAATGGCTTTCATGGCAGCCAGCTTCATCACCTTTGTTGTGCAAGAAAAATCATCCAAGGTAAGAGAACGTAAACTCTGTTGTAGCTTACTCTGACACTGAAAGATATGTTTCTCATTATGACCCGAACAAGTCAAAGAACGACATTTCACTGCAGACGAAGTGAGAGAAACAATATTGAGAACATTGGCGGGAAACAAGCGCGCGTGCACATCCGGGACATTATACGTTTTTCATTTGGCCTTTTATCCCAGATCCAGGCGGTATAGACGAATTCTTCGGTCATCTGAAATCATCTTTATGTTCGGTAATTTCTTTTTCAGGCAAAGCATTTACAGTTTGTTAGCGGCGTAGATGCGCTGAGTTACTGGCTTGCTTCCTACACCTGGGACTTCCTCAACTACTTGATCCCTTGCGTCCTGATTCTCATCATGTTTGCCGCCTTCCAAATAGAAGAGTACGAGAGTGATCTTGGGACGATCTTCTTGCTGTTCGTAAGTCATCATCTCTAGCATTTTTATCGTTGTCTGGCAGACAACATTATTTTTGCTCTGGCGGGAAGCGCAAGAGCAATAAATTACCCTATAATACAGAAACGCGCAAGTCGGCGATTTTCTGCCTTTAGCAGATCGGTTTGCCGATGACCTCACAATTACACTAGTCTCACTACACAGGGAATTTCTGCAGAAACTCATCCATTGGAAAAACTGAATTTCCCAAGGTGCACGCATGGGTAGTGTTCGGAATTCACAAGGATAGCACAAGTCCCGCCACGAAAACAAAGCGCGCCACAGGACTCCCGAAACCCCGAATTTTTTTTTTCCGATGAACCGACCGGCCCCGCGCTGCTTTTGAATTTAGGTCAAATGACTGACTGATTTCATTTTGTTTTTCACAGCTCCTGTTTGGCCTCGTCATCCTTCCATTTGTCTACGTACTCTCCTTCATATTTAAATCCTATTTGATCGCCTACGCCCTGACAGTGTTTCTGCTATCTATCCTAAGTATTGTAAGTTTTGGCTGTGTATGTGGTTTAATTTGGGTGTGGCTGCGAATGTGGTTGTGGCTACTGCTATTGGTGTTATTGTTATTGTTATTATTGTTACAGTTATTGTTATTATTGGTATTGTTATTGTTATTATTGATACTGTTATTGTTATTATTGTTGCTGTTATTGTTGTTATTGTTATTACTGTAATTGTTATTATTGTTGCTTCTTTTGCTATTATTGCTACTGTTATTGTTATTGTTATTACTGTAATTGTTATTATTGTTGCTGGTTTTGCTATTATTGCAACTGTTATTGTTGTTATTGTTATTACTGTAATTGTTATTATTGTTGCTGTTTTTACTATTATTGCTACTGTTATTGTTGTTATTGTTATTACTGTAATTGTTATTATTGTTACTGTTATTGCTATTATTGCTACTGTTATTGTTATTATTGCTACTGTTGTTGTTATTGTTACTGTTATTGTTAAGATTGTTACTGTTATTGTTGTTATTGTTATTGTTATTATTGCTACTGTTATTGTTGTTATTGCTACTGTTATTGTTAAGATTGTTATTGTTATTGTTATTATTGATGCTGTTATTGTTATTATTGTTACTGTTATTGTTACTGTTTTTGTTATTGTTTTATTTTGTGCTCCCTAACTCTTTACCACCGATGTTTTTGTTCTCCATTGTAGGCCATGTTGATAACTGTATTCATCTGTCGCATCCCTTCTATCGATCTCCTTGAGGAAGCGGAAATCATGCATTACATCTTCATGATGTTCCCAACATACACGTAAGAACAACACCGTGTCTTCGATACAACGCTGACGGTTTAGAATATTGCTGTTTACATTTTAACCTGCGAGTAGATCAGTATTTCTTTCTGTCGGTCTTTTATTATCTAACAAAGATGTTAGCAAGAGACTGCCAGAAAGAAAGCTCTACTCGCAGTGTATTTGCGTATCAGCGTAGTTTGAGGCGCGAGAAGACAGATGAAAGCATTCTTTCAGAAGAATTTAGCCTCGTGTCGATTTTCATTGTCCAGATCAGATAATCGGTACGATCACTGACTGGGTTTTCCTGTTTTTTTTTTCGCTGTAGTATCTCCTATGCCTTGGTGGATATGAACTCAAACTATGGCTACCGCAAGATTTGTGAAGCTTCAGCAGAGTGAGTAGATGTTTTTTACCCAAATTCCCGCCGTTTTGGCGCGCGTGCGTCTGTCATGAGGGCACAGGAAGCCCGCAATGCAAATAGTATGCAACGCTACGAATTATTATTTTTTTATGCAGGGCAAAGGAAGGTTGCCGGTTAGGCAAGGTGAACTACACCATGGACCCCCTGGATTGGGAGCCACCAGGTGTTGGACAACACGCAGTGTACATGTTAGTGGAAGCGATCGTACTTTTCATACTGACATTACTGATAGAGGTAATCATGTTTTTGTTTTTCCTGTCGGGAATGGGGGAGGTCATCAGATTTACAATGAGGCCGCGGCAGAGACCTAGGGAGGGGAGGGTGGCAGAAGAAAGCGGAAAAGATGTACTTCATTTCTCGTTCCTCGCCCTCTTCCTTCCCCTCTCTTCCCGTGCCTTGTTTACGATTCCGCGACTCTGTGGTCTCCGAGGATGTTTTTTATGTGTGTGTGTGTGTGCTCGATAATCTAGCAGGGAAAACGACATTTGTTTATGGTCCGGCATTTTTTTGTCTTGCCAGGTTAATTTCTTCATCACTGCCAAAGTAAGGATGTCATCTGACTATCAGTCCAAGAGACAAGGAAGCGAGGTAAGCTGACGGGTGGTGTTTTTAGCCCACAGGGAACCCAATCATCCTTCCCATAATGCACTGCTTCGCCGTTTTTTTCTGACGCATTGCATCAATGTAAACCAAGACAAAGCTATGCATTATGGGCAGGGTGACACGGCTCCTAAGCTGCCCTCCTTTCAACTGCGCATCCATATATGGTGTTGGTACGAAAACCCTTTCGGTCGGTGCTCGCTTGAAACAGACTCGAAAGGTAGAGACAGAACAAAGCTGGCACGCGAGATACAGACTTGCGCAGACATGATCAGGCACAAATAATGCCAACCAGATTAGCACGCAAGGTACATACGGCGTGCACGACCAAAGTCAGACACATTTCCTGAGGGAAACTTGGGGGAAAAACATTCTAGAATTAGAATAATATTAAGCGTCGTTCATTTCTATGTATATTTTCTGTTAGCTAAAGATTTAACTCGTTACCTTTAGTAACTCCAAAACAATAAGATTCCCACAGGAACGTACGGACCTACGGACGGACAGACGGGACCAATAACCAACCGACGGCCGGACGGCCTCACTCAATGATGTTTTACCTCGGTGTAAGATCCATTCCCAGAGGACCCCTTTGTGTCCAGTTCGTATTTCATCATGATTCGTTCTACTAAACAAAAGACGCTTTGTGACGTAACTCGTGAACAATACACAGGTTCTTACACCTGGGTAGAGCCCAGACAGACGGACAAACAGACAGGGCAGATAACAGTAGGGCAGATAGACAGACAAATAAATCTTGTTTTTATCATACGCAGGACCAGGATGTGGCCGACGAGCGGAATCGCATCAACAACCTCGACATGAATGACGTCAAGAACGAGTCGGTAGTGGTGAAAGGTCTGACCAAGGTACACATCCATCTGGGTTTAAAATCAGGCCTCTGTTACTTCTAGGGGGTAAAATTCGAAAACTCCGTTCTAGCAAATCAAGCAACAAAGGTTTTACCAATATCACACTTGTTGGTAGCCTGGATTTCAGACGTATCTTCTTTCGTAAAACAATTACGAGAGAAAATACATCTGAAATTCAAGCTAAGTTGTTGGTACCTTTAAGAGCGAGTTTCTGTAAATATCAACCAAGTCGGGAAGAGTCGAAAAAATAAAAATTTCCCAAACTTTCCTTAAACATAGTCTATGATGAGGTGTCGTCGGCGCTGAAAGAATTTTTTGATTTAATTTAAATGTCGTTGAGAAAACCCGGATTTTTCATTTTTTGCCCAAAAAGGGGTGAAAACCTGGTAATTTTTGCCCCAATTTAACGTCTCCCTGCAGAAAAATCGCAAGTATTTATCAAAATACCACGTTATTTTCTGAAAAGTACATCATACGTGCGTTCGTTTTAACTTCTTTGCACAAACATCTGTTACACATACAATATTTTCTGTATTTTTAAATATTTTTAAAAAGTGCACGTTTTCGAAATGTAGAAAAATAACCATATTTGCGACCGAATATCACCAATGTTGGGACGAGTTCGAACATAAGAAAAGTACCATAGAAAAGGGCATTCATTCTCCTTTCAGGAAATATAAAAACATTTTTGTGCAATTAAAATGGCGAGCTTCTGCAAACCCTTAAAGATGACGGCCTAATCGCCTAAAATAAGATAGATTTTCCCGGTATATATAGAATATTTTGTCTATACCACGCAATACCTTGTACATTTTTCACGAAAATAACTAAAGTAGCTACTAAATACATTGAATTATAGCAAAACATATTTCATTGTCACGTTTGACTAATTTTACAGCATTTTAGTGATGTTTGTACAAGGGAGGGGAGATGGGGGGCCACCCCCTCTCAGGTTTACTTGCTAGTGATTTTTTCGAGAGCGTTTAGAATTAGGACATCAAATTTTCAGTAGCTGTGGTGTTTCCACTGCACAACGTTTGTTGGGAAGGTGCCATTTTGTTACCATGGTAACGAGGTATAACATCAAAAAGTGTTCAGCAATTTCTTTGTCCGCGCAGGCTTTCGATGAAGATGTCCAATACTATTATCAGGTTCAATACTTACTTCCTAGCAATAGGTTACGGAGGTTTTGCAGACAAGATACCTTGACGGGATAGAGAACCCTTAATTTGCATAAAAGTCGACATTTTTGTGAATATATTTGCCACCCTTTGTGCTGAGTCTGTGGAAAGTTGGTCAAGTAGGTAAGGTAAGGAACTCTAAGTTGTCCACTAAAAAGGTTTCGATTTGGTTGCAGCGTAATGAAATCAAGGTAGAAAAAAACTCAATATTCAGATTTGCTGATTCAGCACTTATTGGCAAAAAAATAAACTATTAATCCTGTTTTTCTGTATTTTTTTAATTACTTTTACTGGAAATGGACTAAACATTAATATAATACTTAGCAGCAATTTGAAAAAATATAGTAAAAATGAACTTCAATGAAATGCTTTTGTTTGGCTTAACGATTTATAGATACGTGTTTAAATTATATATTTTAGCATGCGGGTTTCTCCATCTCTGTTTGTTAATCATTCTTTGTTCGTTGAAAACAATGTCGTTTGAATTGATGCAAACGAAAATATATCAAACTATTTTGACAAATAAAACAGTCCATACATTATTAGGCGCTATGAAATGCCTATGTGTATCTCCACTTTATTATCCATGGTAAAAATATCACCTTCATTACTTTATCACCTTAAAAAATTTCCTTCAATTTTCAAAGAAGAAAAAAACACATTTTCTTCAAACTTGAAATTTAATTTTAGCGGAGCTCCAGCAGAGCCCCATTACATGCAGAAAAAGAAGAAAGAAAACAAAAGTGTATATGCATCGACCTCAAGAGCCTCTCGGTCATTCTTACTCGGGACGCAGACGAAATCGGATGTATCCGGTTTTCCATATATGGTGACCGTCTTTGTTCGTTAGGCAAATTTCAAAATAGCGGGCGGGAATATCGGCCAATCAGAATTGGCTACGATTGTCTGCCGTCAGTGCCTACGACAAACAACAACAACAGAGTAGGCTCTGGGAACGAGATTGGCATCGACCTGTTTTGTCATGGACTTCCGGTTTGTGCGTTCGTCCGGGATCACACAGGCAACCCACCATTTTTTTTTCATATCAAGATAGTTCCCTTGAAAATGTGTCGACTTTCTTCAATTCCTTATAAGGAAATATGTCCATACCATATTTGGAATCCCAGTAAGTTTTTCACTATTTTTATTGACCCAGAAAGCTTAAAACTCAGCCAGAACTCGAATACACTCGAAGAAAGATGCTATGTGCATTTTCTGCCGTTTTTATCGCGGTCAAGAACCTGGTAACAAGGTAGACAAGACACCACAGGAAGCCCGTTCGATTGCTAGAAAGTCGACACTGTTATCTTGATATGTAGCGGAGCTAAAAAAAAGTTATGTATATCATGGGAAGGGATAAAGGGGGTGGGAAGGGGGGTGCAACAGCATGGTCACGGGGTATGACGTAATCGATGACGCCATCAAACGAGAAAGTGTATATGTATTGGGAAGGGATGAACCTCATACAACAGAACTTGGGTGAAATTATCTAAGTTTTAAGGGGGGTGGAATTGCGTTGTCACGTGTTATGACATCATAGATGACGTCATCAAACGAGAAACGGTTTATATCTTAGGGAGGGATGAGCCTCAGACAACCAAACTTTGGTGAAAATGTCTAAGTGGCAATGGGGGTGCAACTGCGTGGTCAAGTGGTATGACGTCATCCAAACAAGAAAAGGTTTATATCTTGGGAAGGGATGAACCAAATTGTTTCCACTTTGATAATATACATAGAGGATATCACATGGCCGCGCGGAGATACGAATTTTATCTTCACAAATAGAGTCAAACATGTTTTCTTCAAAGTCGAAAATGCAAATTTAATATCTGTTTGGCGCATAATCCGCTGACACAGTTAATGCCAGGGGCGTGTCTGCCTTTAAGCCAAGTGAGTACGGCTTACACTTTCTTTTACAAATTGAAAATATCCGTGTATTTATTTATTTTTCTAAGCTAAATTAATTGAAGCTATATTTACTAGATATATTGTTGTTTGGTTTGCGGTAGTCATTGCCAACCAGTGAAACGTTTATTAGCCAAAAGTGCTGAATCAGCAAAATAGAACCGTTGTTTCCCTGTATTTTTATCATGTTGCAACAAATAGTTTGATATATTTTTCGTTTGCATCAATTCAAACGACATTGTTTTCAACGAACAAAGAATGATTAACAAACAGAGATGGAGAAACCCGCATGCTAAAATATATAATTTAAACACGTATCTATAAATCGTTAAGCCAAACAAAAGCATTTCATTGAAGTTCATTTTTACTATATTTTTTTCAAATTGCTGCTAAGTATTATATTAATGTTTAGTCCATTTCCAGTAAAAGTAATTAAAAAATACAGAAAAACAGGATTAATAGTTTATTTTTTAGCCAATAAGTGCTGAATCAGCAAAACTGAATATTGAGTTTTTTTTCTACCTTGATTTTCATTACGCTGCAACCAAATCGAAACCCTTTTAGTAGACTTCTTAGAATGCCTTACATATTTGACCAGCTTTCCACAAAATCAGCACAAAGGCTGGCAAATATATGCACAAAAAGGCAAATTTTATGCAAATAAGGGTTCTCATTCCCGTCAAGATTTTTTAAGGATGGCATGATCGAAATTGATTTGAAACCTCCGTAACTTATTGCTATAGGTAGTAAGTCTTAAACCCTAAAATTTTGATTGAAAGCCAAAGGAGAAAGAAGTTGCCGAACATAGCTCTAACCTGAACATATGATGACGCTCTAACTCGTTACCATGGTAACGAAATAACAATTTCCCAATAAATATTGTGCGATGGAAACATCAACAGCTACTGAAAATTTGGTGTCCTAATTCTAAAGCCTGTCGAAAATATCGCAAGTAAACCTCAGGGGGTGGCCCTCCCCTCTCTCTCCCTTGTACAAACATCACTAAAATGCTATAAAATTAGCAAAATGTGACAATAAAATATGTTTTGCTATAATTCAATGTATTTAATAGCTACTTTAGTTATTTTTGTCAAACATTTACAACGTATTGCGTGGTAAAAATAAAATATTCTGCATATACATAGAAATCCCATGTTAATTTAGGTGGTTAGAGCGTCGCCTTCAAGGATTTGCAGAAACTCGCCATTTTAATTGCACAAAAATATTTTTGTATTTTCTGGAAGGGGAATGAATGCCCTTTTCTGTGATATCTTTCTTATGTTCAAACACGTCCCAACATGGGCGATATTCGGTCGCAAATATGGTTAATTTTTTACATTTCGAAAACGTGCACTTTTCCAAAAATATTTAAAAATACAGAAAATATTGTATGTGTAGCGGATGTTTGTGCAAAGAAGTTAAAACGAACGCACATATGATGTACTTTTCAGAAAATAACTTGGTATTTTGATAAATACTTGCGATTGTTCTGTAGGGAGACGTTAAATTGGGGCAAAAATTACCAGGTTTTCACCCCTTTTTGGGCAAAAAATGAAAAATCCGGGTTTTGTCACCGACATTTAAATTAAATCAAAAAATTCTTTCAGCGCCGAAGACACCTCATCATAGACTATGTTTAAGGAAAGTTTGGGAAATTTTTATTTTTTCGACTCTTCCCGACTTGGTTGATATTTACAGAAACTTGCTCTTAAGGGGTCAAAATCAACTAAGCCACGCCACTTTTGGTACCTTTTAGGGGTAAAATCGAAAGTTCTCGACGAGCACCCCCGCCCAAAAAATAAGGGAGTCCCTCCTCTCCCGGATTTGCCCCACGAAACAAACAAGCAAACTATACTAGGAAGCAGTTAACAATCAAATGTTTATTGGACATAATACATTACATGAGATAGGGTTTTTGTGGAAGAAACACTGGAGCTAAGCATCTTTCAAGAACCAACTACATGCATAGTTGAAACATTCAGTGAAGGTACAAACACAGAATTAAAAATCAGTTTCTAGACTTGCCATTGTTTTAGATGTTTGGTGTGTGTGAACCTGACTTTAAAAAGTGGGATTTTTTTCCCTCTTTTGTAAAATAACTATCGCTCCGCTCTAAATTGGTTAGCTGCTTTGCCACGGTCAGCTTATTATCAGCGTTTCTAAAAATATTAGGCATTTTTCCCATAATCAAAGTTTCAGCATATATTTTTGGTGCCAAATCGTTTAACTTATTATCATCACCACGGCAGCCGAAGCCGAGTCTCACGCCTGGCACGCCAATCCTGCCTGTCAGCCATGCAGGTTACCAGTTCAGTGACGGAAGCCGCTCCCACATCTCCCTTCGGGGTGTCAATGAAGGTGGAGGGCGGCCGACCCCGGCTTATAGATTATTGCAAATTTATTGTGTTGCTTATCTGATTCATATGTTCATATCAACGAGTTAGTAGTATTTCTTTGACCCCTTTACGAGAAGACTTATGTTTGCGCTATTTTGTTTCCCAGGTATACCGCGGGTCAGACCGGACCGCTGTGGATCACTTGTGTGTTGGAATACCCCGGGGAGAATGCTTTGGTCTTCTCGGCGTGAATGGTTAGTGATAATGATTAGTCATTGCTATCTGCAGATTTCCGCAACCCATATCTAAAGTGTTTTGTTTACAAAATACATCACGTTTACTTGGGTATTTTATCTATTTTATCGACTTTATTTACAGGCGCGGGAAAAACGACGACATTCAGCATGTTAACAGGTGACGAGGCGATTACTGAAGGCACTGCTTATCTGGACGGGTACGATATCCAGACGCATCTCAGACAGGCAAGTACACGTTTGTGATAGTAGCAGGCAGGAGGGTGTGCCGATGAGTGGGAGGGGTGTGGCAGTGAGTGGGAGGGATGTGCCGATGAGTGGGAGGGGTGTACCGGTGAGTGGGAGGGGTGTGCCGATGACTGGGAGGGTGTGGCAGTGAGTGGGAGGGGTGTGCCGATGAGTGGGAGGGTGTGCCGATGAGTTGGAGGAGTATACCGATGAGTGGGACGGGTGTGGTAATGAGAAGGAGGGGACAATCCGTTTTCCTCCGGATGCTGGCAACATTTTAAGTAGTAAAGTGGCCCCTACCTACTCATAGTTTGTAATTATATGAACTTTATTTACGATTATTCTTTTTCTTAGGTTCAACAGCGCATTGGTTATTGCCCTCAGGTATGCATGCACGTTTACTACTGACGCCATAAAATGTGACCCTTATCGGTCGCGCATGTACTACTCTTTTGAAGGATGGTACTTTTTATTTGTATAACTTGTGACAGTATAAATTAGAGACATGATACTACTGATGCTTCTGCATCTTCTTCTTCCTCAACTTCAACGGTTTAACGATGTAAGAAGATAACAATTAGACCACATCAAGGCAGCATTTTATTCAAAGACGGAAACTTCTTGATGAGTATCTTTTGGGGTAGAAAATTATTTGAACCACGCCCTTTTGGTATCCCCCCCCCCCCCCCCCCTCGCTGTTGGCAATTATCATTAAAGGTAAACAATCTACCATAAATTGCTGTTGTAGTTTGACGCGTTTCTGGAGCGTTTGACCGGCCGCGAGATGCTGACCATGTTTGCTCGCCTTCGTGGAGTCCAACCAAACAAGATAGACGAGGTCGTCTCCAAGACTATTGATCATCTAAGCCTTGGCAAGTGGGCGGACAAACTCTGCGGCAATTACAGGTAATGCCAGGCAACACCATGCGTAGCACGCTTTTCCATCCTGTTCATGGGCCTGTTTCTCGAGCACCTGAGACTTTTCAGGCCCCAAAAGCTTTCACTAAACGCTAGACGTATTCCGAGAATTTTTTGGGCGCCTGAAAATCTCGGTAAGAATGTAATAGAAAGATATCAAGAAAAGCCGATCTCCGGAGATTTTTCGAGTGATTTAACGTGATCGATGTAAACATTATTATATATCAAAACGCTTTGATATCTAATTTTTTATGTTTTTGAGATAAATGAATACGAAGTTAAATGAACAGGGTAGAACTGAAAACATATACCGTTTCCGGGAAACGTTGTCACTGGGAAAAGCAACAAAGCTTGGTGCGCTAGGGAGTATGGGTAAAGATATATTTGAATTTATGTACAATATTAGGAACAAACATGCTTAGAAATGTGCTGAAATTTAATAATATTACCTGTGGTTGCGATAACTGTGTGAATTCAGATCAAACAGTAGCCGTTTAGATTCCCCCATTATCCTTTGCGCTTCAAGCTTATAGGCTTTTTGGGTGACAACGTTTCCCGGAAACGGTATATACTTGGGAGTCAATAAATTGAAATTGCAAGGCAAACTTTTCGGGCCCGAGAATTCTCGGGTGTTTCAGCCCCAAAAGGGTGGAAAAAGAAATTTGTCCTCGTTCACAGTTTTCACTCGAAGGAATTTATACGTTTAATATTTGACGTAGATTGTCGCGGCAAAAAATAATGCTCCTGAATGTACTTTGGCTGGCGAAACCAATGCTTTATATCTTATTTTGTAGTGGCGGAAACAAGCGAAAGCTTAGCACAGCAATAGCTCTTGTTGGCAACCCACCCATTGTATTCTTGGTAAGTGAGCTGTTAGTGGCCTCTCATTGGGGGCTTGAGTTTGCGTGCATATTTGTATTCGCCTTTGTCACGGCGCTGCTATTTTGTTTCTGGATTCCCGGCAAAGCAGAACAAAACAATGAGCCAATCAATTTTTTGGTTCTTAACAAATAAGGAGTACTTTTTGGTAGCTTTGTCAACTTTTGTACCATAAATCCCAGTATCAGGTTTCGCATTCTAACATGAGCAGAAACCGCACACAGTTTGGCCTCGTTTTCATGCTGAATAAATCGGCTGGAAAATTCAAGATTGCGCTTGTATGTGACAAAGGCGTTCATGGCTATAATACAAGATATTCTACGAATCAAAACCTTTATAAGTCCAAAGTTCCAACAAATATCGGTAAACAATCACTCTCTTTCACTGCAATTGATATTTGGAAAGATCTCCCATCACATTTCAAGGACCTTAGTATCTTTCTATTTCGCAAAGAAATAAAACATTTAAAGATAATATCTACTGTTCCAACAACAAGAAATATTGTAATATCATAATGCACCAGTCAATTGACAGCCCCGCACCCCCCCATTCGCGCATTAGCGGGGCATTCACTTTTTGGCAAATGAAAGGCAGTGAGCGCCTCGGTTTGCGGGGACAATCTGAGAGGTGAATGCACCGTCCCCAGGGTAATAATTAAGAGTGAATGCGCTCCTTGCCCAATGAATTTTGAAGATAACACAAAGGATTTTTACTCACTGAAAAGAGTCATGTCAATGGTGCCCAGTTTTCAATGCAGCCGCAGAGCGTAATAAAACCGATCGCAAAGCGTAATAAAACCATATTTTTCTACTTGCATGTACTTCCGCTAGTGTAGATTAAAATCTAATACGTGTAATTCAAGTAACAAAAATCTGTATTTGTCGTGTCTTTTGCGAAGTAAAGGGGTGTTCATATGGATGTGAAGCAGCCCGGAAAGCGGGCTGGTTTCTGTTGTGTGTTGTGTCCCGGGGAAGAGAGTGACTCCCCGCTCGATGTACTGTGTGGAAGCCGTGAAAGAAAGTGCATCTTCCGACCAACGGGGCAGTAATGTAGTGTGAATTCTGTACGAAAGCCCCGCTAGTACCCCGCTAATGCGCGAATGGGGGGTGCGGGGCTGTCAATTGACTGGTGCATAATTTATTCCTCTTTTCATAAATAATATTTCTATGTTAGTTCTTCCAATTAATCTTTTTCTTGATATTTCTATGACTTGCCTGCTTTTTATATAAATTCCTACTTTGACTTTTCGGGAAGTTAACAAGAAAACCAAAGCACTCGTCAGTAAATATCGCCCGGGTCGCGAATTTGGAGAATTTGAAAATCCCCCAAAATTTGGTAAAATGTTGAACTAGTTGACCACTTAAACTACGGTGCAAGTTTTATCTGATAAATATATTGCTTGAACGAGCACTTAATCGGATCACCCGGTTGACCCCCGTTTCGAGCTCCAATTTCACGTCTTTTCAGAGCACCTGAACTCACACTAAAAATCGCCAAATACGCATTCAATAAAACCTACAATGGATGGAAACAGAAAGAATGAACATTCCTTGGTAATCTGAGTGCAGTTTCAAACATTTTGAGTGAAAATAGAATATTTTGTGGAATTTTAATTATTTTTGGGTTTCGAGACCGCTATTTCGAAGGTCAAATTAGTTGGCTTATATCTCCCATGTTACGCGAAAATTCACTGATTCTACACATAACTTTATCAAAACAGGTCTTCTACTTTATATCTATCAAATAAAATCCCGGGGATTTTGCGATTTTCAATTGCTGTGAACGCTATTTGCATTAGCTGTTTGCGGCAATTATTCGTGACAATTTACATTCGCACTACCGACCCGAGCGGGACAAGAATGCTAAAATTTGCAATCAAAATGACAAATAAATACATCAAAACACATTTATTAAAGCTTCGGCTCACTTACAGTGCCGTAGCGTCCTTTGATTTCGGCGTTGGGAGAAAAATGCTCCAGGATTCCGTGGCGGCGATGTACATTTTTGCAGCAACAACAACAAACTGGACTCGAAGATTACATAAATTCGGCTGGAAATCTTATTTGTCCTCCTGATATTTGACCCATTACAAATTAAAGCAGGAGTGCTAATGAAATGTCTTGTGAATATAATGTTTTCAAACCGATCGAGCCCCAAAACAGCAACGGACACTGCGAGTACAACACGAGGGTGAAAAGGGCAGGTTGCGTGACAACGACAGACATGCAGACTCCCGGGGGGAGGTGGGGGGATTTCAAAACATTTTGTACGGACTTGCACCATTTCATTTATTTATTTTAAATATTAAAAATAAGAGAAAAGGTAACTCTTTCTTATAATGTGTTAAATACCTGTGTCAAAAAATCTACTAACTTAGCGCGCTATTGAAACCCTTATCGGCACACAAAAAATCCAACCACTTAGACAATCTAGTGTTTTGCTATCCTATTTGAAATTCACAAATTCGCTACGCTTTTACATAGTGCATTCGCAAATCGCTACCCTTTTATATAATTTCAGCTTCAAAACAGTACCCTCTTCATACGGAGCATCCACGTTCAGTAAATCACCCCCACTCCCCAGACTACCTGTTGCGTCCTAAGGGGGTTCATGAAAATCTACAGCATAAACATACCTAAGGGAAAAACGTATAGTATACTATCGAGTTGATTTTTGAACGTCACGGGCATTTTGGATCATTTTGATGACGTCATTGATGACGTAGGGGCACGTGACTTTGGTGTAGGGCTCCTCTTATGGTCTTTGAAACTTTGTCCAAGTTTGGCTTCGATAGAAGCTTCCCTTCGGGAGATATGATTTTTTCTTTATTGTTCTGGTATTAAACCTATAGCGTACGCCGTCCGTCCGTCCGTCCGTCCGTCCGTCGTCCGTCCGTCCGTCCGTGTACACATGGGAACCCTGTGGTGTGCTAAGAAAAAATTATATCTCCTCAAGGGAACATGCTAAGACAACCATACTTGGGATATTTTGTCTATGTCACAAGGGGGGTGCTGTAACACGGACACGTGATGTGACGTCATCGATGACGTCATCTATGCTTGAAAAATCAATATCTCGTGAAGGGAAGACTCTAAAACGACCAAACTTGGGTAGTGTAGTCTAGGCCACAAGATGACCGAAATGATGTGGTCACGTGATATGACGTCATCGATGACGTCATCTATGCTTGAAAAATCAATATCTCGTGAAGGGAAGACTCTAAGACAACAAAACTTGGGTAGTGTAGTCTAGGCCACCAGATGAGCGAAATGAGATGGTCACGTGTTATGACGTCATCGATGACGTCATCTACGCTTGAAAAATGAATATCTCATGAAAGGAAGACTCTAAACCAACCAAATTTGGGTAATGTAATCCAGGTCGCCAGATGAGCGAAATGAAGTGGTCACGTGATGTGACGTCATCGATGACGTCATCTATGCTTGAAAAATCAATATCTCGTGAAGGGACGACTCTAAAACAACCAAACTTTGGTAGTGTAGTCTAGGTCACTAGATGAGCGAAATGATGTGGTCACGTGATGTGACGTCGTCGATGACGTCATCTATGCTTGAAAAATCAATATCTCGTGAAGGGAAGACTCTAAAACAACCAAACTTTGGTAGTGTAGTCTTGGTCACTAGATGAGCGAAATGAAGTGGTCACGTGATGTGACGTCATCGATGACGTCATCTATGCTGGAAAAATCAATATCTCGTGAAGGGAAGACTCTAAAACAACCAAACTTTGGTAGTGTAGTCTAGGTCACTAGATGAGCGAAATGATGTGGTCACGTGATGTGACGTCATCGATGACGTCATCTATGCTTGAAAAATCAATATCTCGTGAAGGGAAGACTCTAAAACAACCAAACTTTGGTAGTGTAGTCTAGGTCACTAGATGAGCGAAATGAAGTGGTCACGTGATGTGACGTCATCGATGACGTCATCTATGCTTGAAAAATCAATATCTCGTGAAGGGAAGACTCTAAAACAACCAAACTTTGGTAGTGTAGTCTAGGTAACTAGTTGAGCGAAATGAAGTGGTCACGTGATATGACGTCATCGATGACGTCATCTATGCTTGAAAAATTAATCTCGTGAAGGGAAGACTCTAAAGCAACCATGTAAACCATGTACACAGGGAATCCCTTTCATTCACAGAAAATTTTATAACCAGGAGCTCCGCTTTTAGCCAGTGGCTAAATCTATATATTGTCTCAGATACTCTTCGAGACTACCACGTTTAATAACGATGCACATAATTTCTGTGCGCATAGTCTAGTGGTTTAGCTAGGTCTGCTAGGTGCGTGTTCTAGTAGAGTGCTTAGCTGGCTAGTATCTATTTGTTCCAAATGCACTAACCACCGCATCAGATCAGAATGGGATTATTGAGAGATTCTGTAATCCGCACCTGATTGCAACAAAAAACCTTGTAGACAAAAATACCTAGGGTGTATATAACTCGTGTGGCCCCAAAAATTAAAAGGGCAGGATTCTTACGTCACGTCCGCTGGCGAATGCTGCATGCAGTCCTGGCGTTAATTGTCAAGCAACTCACTTCGTGTTGTGGATAACTAGTCACTCACAGTGTTCGTGCTACTCGTTTACTCGTTTAGGGGTTCGATCGGCTTGAAAACATTATTCTCACAAGACATTTCATTAGCACTCCTGCTTTAATTTATAATGGGTCAAATATCAGGAGGACAAATAAGATTTCCAGCCGAATTTATGTAATCTTCGAGTCCAGTTTGTTGTTGTTGCTGCAAAAATGTACATCGCCGCCACGGAATCCTGGAGCATTTTTCTCCCAACGCCGAAATCAAAGGACGCTACGGCACTGTAAGTGAGCCGAAGCTTTAATAAATGTGTTTTGATGTATTTATTTGTCATTTTGATTGCAAATTTTAGCATTCTTGTCCCGCTCGGGTCGGTAGTGCGAATGTAAATTGTCACGAATAATTGCCGCAAACAGCTAATGCACCAGTCAATTGTAACCACCACCCCCCCAACCTCGGGGAAGGGTGGGGGCAACGTGGGGCATTTGTATGTATCGGTCACGTTTTGGTCCCGACTACATGGGGGATATTCTTGTCATGGACCCCCCACCCCTGAGTGTGGGGGATTAGTTGGGGTATAGAACTTAATTTCCAATCTCTCTCTCTTCACCTTGGAACACATCCACCTCTATACTAGTGAGCGCTGACCACAAATGCCAAACGATTGATGTGATTTTCCGAGGAAATTTGAAGGGTCATTTAAATTCCGATCAAGTAAGAACAATTATTTCCAGCTCTGTTTTCTTGCGGCTTCTGAATTAATAAAGTAGGTGCGTATATAGCTCTTATCCTCAAAACTCTAAACGCTTTACAATTTTGGATAACTCATCCTATAGAAACCTGTTTTTGCCCCGCAGGGTTTTGGCCCAGAGGCCAAAACCCGAGGAGGCATTATAGAATCCCCCGCGTAAAGAGAAAATATAAGGGTATATGGTACATATGGCAGAAAAAATCTCGATCCGTCGGAGCAGGGCCCGCAAAAGGTCTCGGGTAACGTTTATGATTGGATGATCAGATCACGTGACTCGCAAAGGGCCCGCAAAAGGTCTTGGGTAACGTTTATGATTGGATGACCAGATCACGTGACTCGCAGCGTGGGTTTGAGACCTCTACTGTTGTCACTGGAGGACAATAAAAATTCTAAACATTCACAACAAACTTGTCGTGACTCTAAGGAGACGCTCAACCGAAGTCAGTCAGTGCAATCCATAGTTCAGAATTAGCAAATGTTGAGCTGCTGTGGCTGTGTAAACTTGAATGTTCACAAAGCTAAGAGCTCTAAACCTCATAATAGTAGTAAAGCATTCAAAATGGTTGCTATTGTGCTTAACAATAGGTCCGCTACGAAAGAATGTGATAATTTACCGACAAGATTTCCTTTTTATAAGTTCGCAAAACTTAGAAAGAGGACTTTAGAATTATTATTTTTTGCATCAGCACAAGGGAGAAGTAGGCGTTTTTGTCTTCTTCCGATGTGTGCGCTGTCTGCTGTGTAATGGTTGCCTCTAAAGTATACTAAGTAGGTTAAAATAATAGTACCTTTGTTGACCGAAAATCTGGCAAGGGCGGAACGCGTTTTTTAGTTCTGTTAAATTAAGTTCTATTATAAGCTCTTTAGCAGCTTTAGGTGATAGCAGGGACGTCCCTGGTGATAGCTGCTATAAAAACGCAGATATAGGTTATTAGGGAGCAGCGATTGAAAAAGAGCAAAAGCAGAGAAGTCGCGAAGCAGAGCCAACGAGAGTCTAAAGTCTTGTGTTCTGTTCTCCGTTGTAAGTATTTCCGGAAAGATCAATTGGCTTTAAGCTTTCAAGTATTCATATTCATAGATTTTTTCAAACAAGATTTTTGTGCGCAAGTGTTTCTGAGTAAGAATGTGTATTAATAGTCGTTTTGGAATTGTGACAAAATAGTTTTCAGAAGAATTTTCGGTATTTCGCTAGAGTTTCGTAAGAGTTTTGACGGCTTTTCGTACTTTTGGTTAGAATTGTTTGTAGAGTTTCGGCTTATAGAATTTCACATGTATCTTAACGGTTTTGTAATACAACTGACAAACTCCAACAAGCTGATAACGGTGGGTTCGTGTGTTGTCTGAAACAGCTGTAAAAATGTTAATTGAATACTTATTACATCTACAGTTTAATTAAAAGCACGTGGGCAGCTCTAGTGAGAACTATTACTAGTATAATAATGAGTGTGTATTAGTATGGCGAGTTCTGTGACACAGAGGTAGGGCAACTTCCAGCAATAAATGGTTCCGCAGAGGAGTCAGGGACCGAAAAACACTTTTATGAGGAATATTTCAGACGAGAGGACTCGACATATATTGGCATAGTAGCATCGAATCACTTCAATCCTTGCCCCACAGGGTGGGGGATTTTCCAACACGTATCGCCTCAAGGGTGGGACAAAAATCTAGTATTGCTCAGCTAAGAGTCCATGTCCCCACCCTTCCCCGAGGTTGGGGGGTGGTGGTTACAATTGACTGGTGCATAATGCAAATAGCGTTCACAGCAATTGAAAATCGCAAAATCCCCGGGATTTTATTTGATAGATATAAAGTAGAAGACCTGTTTTGATAAAGTTATGTGTAGAATCAGTGAATTTTCGCGTAACATGGGAGATATAAGCCAACTAATTTGACCTTCGAAATAGCAGTCTCGAAACCCAAAAATAATTAAAATTCCACAAAATATTCTATTTTCACTCAAAATGTTTGAAACTGCACTCAGATTACCAAGGAATGTTTATTCTTTCTGTTTCCATCCATTGTAGGTTTTATTGAATGCGTATTTGGCGATTTTAGTGTGATTTCAGGTGCTCTGAAAGGACGTGAAATTGGAGCTCGAAACGGGGGTCAACCGGGTGATCCGATTAAATGCTCGTTCACGCAATATATTTATCAGATCAAGCTAAAACTTGCACCGTAGTTAGTGGTCAACTAGTTCAACATTTTACCAAATTTTGGGGGATTTTTCAAATTCTCGAAATTCGCGACCCGGGCGATATTTACTGACGAGTGCTCTTAATTTCCCTCTCGCATTTTTCTTTTCAAATTTCATTTATACACTACCCCTAAATACTGTATAATAATATTGCAACTTTTTTTAACATTTCATTATGAGTCAATAAAGATTATGATTATTATGATTATGCGTATTGACACAATTTAGTGAAGGCTTTTTCTTTTGTGGGGACTTTTTTAATTATTTCATCGTACTTCTTGATGTCGCAGGACGAGCCAACAACTGGTATGGACCCTGTGGCACGCCGTTTTCTTTGGGACTCTTTGACTCACGTGATGAAGGGCGGACGATCCATCGTCCTCACATCTCATAGGTATGTCAACCAAAACTTGCTCCACCGACCTAAAGCTCTTGGCATAGTCAAATTGTCCTACCAAAAGGGTGGAAGAACCCGGTGCGAGAACAAACGGCACTATGCCTGCCCTACGAAAAAGGGAATACAATCCGAATCCGATGCGAGAAGGGCCGAGGAGAGAACAAATGGCTTAGACTTGTGAAATTAGCGGCCAGAGGCGACTACTAGTGTTCGTTTCGTTTTTTTTTTTTTTTTTAACTCATGAATATGCGAAGCTCCGAAACGAGTTATTGCTTAATGAGGTCCATGTAAATAGGATCGTTTTTAGCAGGGCGCTCTTGGAATTGGTGCACGATTGTAAGGAGTTAAGCGAGTTAAGGAATGGGGGAGAGTAAATTCGAGCAGCTTCAAGTTTGTTGCACTACACAGTTCAATGTACTTTTATTACACAATTTTTTTGGAATTTCCTGCCCAAGGACGGGTGTGAAACCCATTTACTCAGACAGGACCACGGACTATCATTATAGCTTGCTAGCAAGACAGAGCAAGGAGACATAAGAGCTCCACTTTATTTTCATTCTTAGCATGGAGGAATGCGAGGCGCTATGCACACGCTTAGCGATCATGGTGAACGGTCAGTTCAAGTGCGTAGGGAGTCCACAGCACCTGAAGAGCAGATTCGGCATGGGGTACACCCTCATGATCAAGGTAGAGGCGAGGCTCGTACCCATCTCGGGCGTGGCTAATGCTAACCAGGTCATCCCGGTGGTCAGGACGACCCCCACTCCCCCCTCGACTGCGGCGCCAGCTTATGATAACCCAGTGGCCGTGACGGATAACGGTATGCCTGATGTACATGGACCAGGGTACCCACAGGCTAATCCAGGTAAGTCATAACGAGACTGATATCTCCCATGTCAAGAGTCCATTACTGAGAGTAACGATTTTGCATTAGTCTTAGGATTACATGCAACAACCTAAAAAAAATCCTCTTTTTAATTTTCAGCTCTCAATGGATCTGTTCCCGCCCAGGTTCCCTCGCAAATTGTTCCTGCGCAGTCCCCCTCGGCAGTAGGGATTGGTAACCAGCAATCAGAAATGGTCATGTATACTGTTGACCTCGGTTCGGTGGTGCATGAAACTCAGCAATTTGTACAGAACACATTCCCCGGCGCCCAGCTGCTTGAGTCACACAGTGTAAGTGTAGCGTGTCACGCAATAAAAATATAGCGTGTCAGTCACTGTAGATTGTCGCATAATGTAAATGTAGTAGCCTGTCACACAATATAAGTGTAGCATGTCACATAATGTAAGTACAGCGTGTCACAGTGTCAGTATAGCGTGTAGCAGGTCAGTATAGCGTGTTTGAGTCACGTGTTTGAGTTACACAATGTAAATGTAGCGTGTCACATAATGTAAGTACAGCGTGTCACAGTGTCGGTATAGCGTGTCGCACAGTGTCAGTATAGCGTGTAGCAGGGTCAGTATAGCGTGTTTGAGTTACACAATGTAATTGTAGCGTGTTATACAATATAAGTGTATCGTGTCTGACAATGTAAGTACAGCATTTCACACAAATGTAAGTACAGCGTGTCGCACATTGTAAATGTTGATCTCGTTCCCAGTTCGTTCTCGGCTCTGCTTTCGCGTGCGAGAGCTCACATGTCTCTAGCTAGAAGCGCGCCAGGCAATCAGGGAACGTGTTTGAGTCACCAAGGCTACCATCTTGGACAAAAGGTTACAGAAAATCTACACTCTTTGACTCGTTGTGTTTGTTCTGTTCACAGGGCATGTTGACGTACCAAATCAACAGTGACGAGCTCTCGTGGTCCATGATAT
This sequence comes from Scolanthus callimorphus, assembly GCA_033964015.1. NCBI lineage: Eukaryota > Metazoa > Cnidaria > Anthozoa > Actiniaria > Edwardsiidae > Scolanthus > Scolanthus callimorphus. Next base: position 7,429,059 of record CM066914.1, read on the forward strand.
TCGGAGAACTGGAGAAAAATCGGGAGCGTCTGAACATCGTCGATTACAGCGTCAGCCAAACGAGTCTTGAACAGGTAAATAGAGATACCGTCATCTATGACGTCATGCCAGTGATGATGACGTCATACCACACACACTACACTAGCCTCACATACACTACACTAACCTGTACAAGAGGGACGTTAAAGAACCACGGGGACGTCGGAAGTTGCCCATCTCCAGTGCACTCACTAACCCACCACACTGACTAGAGAACCTCGTAATTGGAGCCTCGCTCTGTGCAGGATTTCCCGGCCCTCGGGCAAATCATATTTAGAAAACAACCAGTGATGATGACGTCATACCAGTGATGATGACGTCATTGTGACGTCATACCACGTGACTATAGAGAATTACTAATTTTGCATTGCTAAAATAATTGATTCTGTATTGGGCGGTCGAAAAAAAATTCGCACACCTCCTGGCGGTACCCACCCCGTGGAAATTTGGGTTGTCAAAAGTTCCAGCTTCCGGAGTTGTCCCTACCCACCCTGGAAAAAAAATTTTTTTGGGAGTGCCCACCCTGGAATTTTGCTCCAGTACAAAGGTATCCCAGTTCCCCCCCCCCCCCCCCCCCCCCCGGAATTCCAGGAATTTGTAGGACCAGCCCTGGGACTAGTCCCTGTCCCCTCCCCCCAAGGCCGCCATGAATGTTGCTCATCAACCAATCAAATTTAATAAATGTCTACCGACTTCTTGGTACTTCAAATAATATACACAAGCGGCTTCCATTTTCTCGATTATAAAGCCCTCTATCTTTTTTCATTTCCAGGTGTTCTTGAACTTGGCGAAAGAACAGCACTCAGAGGAAAGGACAAAAGTCAAGAAAAAGTGCGGCTGTCTACCTTGCTAACACTCGCACGATGGTGGGCTGACAGTTGACCTGTGCCTGCCCCTGTTTGTTTTTAGACTAGTCAATATGTAGTTCTGCAGCGCAGTATTTATAGTGAGAATTGAGTCACATTCAACAATTATTTAACGTAAGGCGGCAATATTATGTCAAGCTTCGTCTTATTTAAATTTGTCTATTTAAAAAAAACGTCGTTCTTTAATTACACTAAATCCGCTTGTGGATTTTTCTGTTCCGCTCAGTCAAACAGGCAGAGCCAATCGGGTTCTTGATCTGCTTCGCTTTCGTTGTTTTTCCGCTAGTTTTGCCAGGAAGGAAGTCAGATATGATTGCACTAAAAGGCTGTTTAACTGGCTCTGAAACTGACTGAAACTCAAAATAAATAGGTGTTTTGCAAACGAGGATCGCGTAGACTGCTTGCAATCCCTTCTTAAAGCCTGGTTTCCATATGTTACAGCTGTCGCAGAACAATTTTGCTCACAGTAGCTGTTGCAGAACAAGTTTGTCAATGACAGCTGCGGCAGCTGCAAAATATGGTAACCAGGCTGTAGCGAAAATTCCGTAAATTCATAGAAGTCCATTTTACGCCTCCAAACAGCCAGTAAATAAACTCAAGCACGAAATTTCATTCAACGAATAATGGAAACCACATTTGCAATTTATTTAACAAATAATTACAAGTAAATTTTGGAAAATGTTCATTATTTAAATTTGTTTTTTAACAAAAACGTATGCTATTTAATTCGCATAAACCTACTCTGCTTGGCACCTATTTTATTGTTCGTAAAGTGGAAATGTTTGTTATTCAGCATTGTCAATGCCCATGGAGTTGTAAATAAAGTCGGAAAATGCAGTTTTTAGGTCATGTATTTTCTCTTGTAGTCACTAAACTAATAGTGAATTCGCCTTTGTCGCACGGCAGCCATCTTGGATTTTTTCTTACAGAAATGACTATGCGTGGGTGAGCTTACACGCTTGGCCTCGCTTTCATGCCAGCTTCGCTGTATTAGAAAATCCAAGATGGCTGCCGTGTGACAAAGGCGAATTATTGAGTGAAATGTGAAATGGAATAAAAGTGAAAGATACCAAATTCATTACTAGTAATACTGTCTACTGTTAACGTCAGGTCTGTTTTTGTGATCTTTAGCGTGCTTCCAGAAAATCACATGGCTCGCGAGTTGTCAGTTGTTTGGGGCTCCTGTGGAATTCGCAAACACCCGGCCGGCAGGGTTGCGAACTGTCCTGCCCGACCTCGTCGCCAGTGTCTTGTGGGTAATTTTCAAGAATGGCGGTTGGTCGAGCACAAGACCCTGGGGGAGGCTGAGTCACATGACCACTGTTTGAGGACATTGGAACGAAGTTGTCCTTTGTTTTGAAACGGTCATGGTGACTCAGCCTCCCCCAGGGTCTTCTCCCGAGCTAACCGCCATTTTGAAAACGACCGAAAAGACCCTGGGGACGAGGTTTTGTCCTGCGAACTGCCGAACGTATTTTGCGCATGTGGGGTACCCCCTCGGTACAAAATTGCCTACCCCATTTCCCGAACACGAATATGTTTGTGCGCTGTAACTACACAGTCCACTTGCGCGCCACGCGATTAGAACACAAATATTAAACAAAAAAGAGCGTGTAGGCAATTAACGTTCTGGTAAGTGATCTTTGAAATGTTTTCCACATGGCCGCTCTGACGCCATAGTGCGCTGTTTGACCGACACGGTAGCATTCGAGCGTGCACATGCCCGGGGAGGCTCACCTGTTTTATGGGTATGAATATTTAGTTTATATTATATTGGTTTAAAAATAAGGACAGTAAAGCGTATGGCCCTTGGAAAAGAAACTGGTATTTTGAGGGTGTAAAATATTAGGTCCCGCCCTTCGGTGTTTGCCTAGGGAGCCGCGTGCAAATAGAGCTCACTCGGAGAAATTCTGCGCATTTTTAAGCAATTATTGGACGATGTTTTTGAGATACCCGGAATAAACAATGTCGAGACAAGTTATTCATCGCGATGAATAACTTATTTTTCTCTCAAGCAATTTCAAAAAATTCTTTGGGAGGAGAGTTGGTATCGTATTTTATTATCAGACCGCTTAAATTGTGCCTCTTTAGTATTGTGTATTTTCTCCGACCACTAAAATCGTGTTCATCATCTCTCTTGCTGTCTTTTCGCGTTTTTCGAATGTTTATCTTCTAGTAATTGAGCAATTTTGACCTCGTTTCAAGATGCGAAGCGAGAAGCCATCTTGCTTTGCTGCAAAATCGAATCTACGCGCCCTAGGCCCATGATGCATTGCGTGCGTATATAAACCAAGTCCAAAAATCCCAAAGTAAAGCGCGCGCTCTTATCTCCATCGAAATTCACAAATTGTTATACCGGGCGGCGGAAGCAAATCTTTTTTTTTTTAGGGGGGGGGGGGGGGGGGGGGGGAGTCAGTGAAAGCTTTTTAATCCCCTTTTCACAAATGTTTCATTTTGTAAAAAAAAATTCAATGACTGGAATAAGCTTTTTCTGATTCTCGAAATTTATGGTGGGAATTTCAAGTCTCGAGACTCGACGGCCGCGAAAATAAATCATTTGGTGCTACCAAAAAGCTCGTCTGAAAAAAAGCAAGAGAAAAGCAGTTGCTGCCTTTTTTCGCTGTTTTTTTAAGTTCTAGATAAAGATGCGAACGGATTAATATGTTACTGTAATTTGAGTAATTTTCCGATGAATTATATGCGAACTCTTCCAAACGACTAGCCGCGTTCGGCTTCCGTCATGTCAATTTCTTTGTCATTTCCTTAAAAAAAACTCGCAAACCCTGCGTGAAATCACCCGCAGAGCTGTTCACTCGTTTGATGACAGAAGTAGCGGTTTTGTTAGTTGGCGCGAACATTTTGGTCACATTTTTGTCAAGTGCAGTTTAGCTGCTTTTAGTACCAGAAATGTTTAGTACAAACAAAGATTTTTTCGATAACGGCTCGGTGCGGAAGACGACGCTGGGATTACGCAACACGTAGGTTAAATTCAGAACAGTAAGTACAGCGAGGAAGTGCCGAAGATAGAGTCTTGACTAGTAAATATTTGTTAAGACTGAGAAAGGCTGAATTTACAATAAAACCTTCTCTACACAAGTGATTTTTCAGTAGTACGGATCGGGCTTTGTATCTGGCGCGCGTGGCTTGGTTCATGAAGATTGGGGAATATTGCATTCGAAAGAGAAGATTGTACCACACAATAATAAATTCCGAGCAAGTTTTACGATATTTGATTTGAAAAACTGATTTATAAAATATTTCGATAGGCCTACCGACAATTGAGAATTGGAATTGATATCTCGAGTGAGTTGTCCAATCACAAGCCAGAACACAAACAATGCGGCATTTGTCTGTCAATCAAACCAACAAAATGGCAGCCCATAATTTTAGCCGTGCAGAAACGTCGCAGGACAAGGGAAAACAACTCTCCGTAGGCGCAAAAGTAGCTCGATTGGGTTTTTAGAAATCAAGATTGCGGCGTCTTGGAGAGAGAATTTTCAATGGACAGCACGTCCATAATTACGCAAGTGAATAAAGATGAAGAAGTAGAAGTCACTGGTCCATACGGACACGAGAAATGTGAGTACAACCAATGCAAAATGCATTGCACTTTTGACGAAGTCGCAGGACGTTTTGGCGCGAGCCACACGAACGCGAACTTGTCTTCGAATATTCGGCGCTAAAACTTCTAGAATAGCCCCTGAGAGTGTGCATTTCAAGAGAGTTTATTATTACTAAAGTGCTTTATGTATTTTGGAAGCTTCTCCGAATACATCCGCTCCGTTGTTAATATGGCAAATGAATTGTTATTAACACATTCTAACGATTAGAGCCTGCTGCAAATGCCCTAGTTCAACGGTTTCTCCCTTTACTTCCTTGCCATTGTACATAGCTATTAGACATGGGTGACTGTGATTATTTTTCTCTTTAGTACCGGTTGTAAACTCCAAGAAGCCACGCAATCGGAATATATTTTCCTCGTTCTTTTGCTGCTTCGGTTCGCAGTCTGGATCGTCTGCGGCACCTTGTACGGTATCACACTCAAACCACAATCACAATTCGAACACAAGCCCAGCAATCGAAGAACTCGAGACCAAGGTAAGCCAGTCCCCTTATAAATGAATCATAAAAGCTATCATGAATATATAGCACCTTGATCTTATACCCAGAGGGCTTGATTCAACAGGTACGAACGTTTGTTATAGAATTCGCTGCATGTCACCCCGCGGTTCCGCCATTCGTTCCTGAATTCGAAATCTTATTATGCCGTTGGAAACGATAACATTCCTAAGACTCCTTCATAGAAAAACAGTTTTTATGCTGTAATGGTCTGGAAATTTACTCATTGATTGAAATTTCTTGATTTATAGTAGCGGTATTTCATGTACAGAATGCTAAGCATCTAAAAGATAGAAAATGCGATGCTATAAAGTCAAGTTCATTTTGCCCGCTGCTCGTCCGTGCAAAACGAGTCATAGCTTATTACATTCCTCCGCAAAGGCAATTGTTTCTCCGGTTTTTCTTTCATTTATTCGTGTCAACATACACCTTGATATCTCTTTGAATAGTATTTAATAAGCATTTTGTAAGAATACAAGCATGAATTGTGAGTAAGACTGGTGTGTAATTTCTTGTCGCTCGTGCCGTAAATTTGCGACCTCTCGGAATGCATTCCCAGTGAAACCGACAAGTAAGTTGTGAAGTACAATATTTTGGCATTTAATTGGTTTCAGAAGAAGGGAACCGCCAGAGTTAATTGCAAGTCGAGAATCCTATGTTATTTGGGGCAAAGGATTAATTAATCGAGTTTCGATTTGGTAAAATTGCTTTCTGTTTACAGTAATTTTACCACGAGAGCAGAGCAGTGCAGGTTGCTCAAGTGAGACACAGGAAATTAAACAGTTTATGGTTTGTAGTTATTTCCTGGTCTACAGAAAAACTGCTTATCAGCCTACGAAACTTTATCATTTATGTGTTTCAGTAACTAAAAATAATATGAAATCTTAGAAATCAGTGAATTTTATGGTAGACCCCGAGGCTTTTGGTGTAACTGAAATTCAATTATCAAGCCAACCAGGTTTAGTTACTTTGCTCAGAAATTGATTCTCTTCCAAATAAGAACCCCTCTAAGTGTTTTTATCGGTGTTGAGTAATTTAAACTTTAAAGTTGTCAGTCCACAGAGACCTAGTAAAAGTGCATTTAATTAATCATGCATTTTAGGGATATTGTCAATTTCCTAATGGGGAATTTTTTGTTTACATTTGCAAGTGTTGGATTTTGATCATTATCGAGCTACTTCCATTTATCTTAGCATCCTCTTTGTGAGTTTGATTTAGGAAAATGGAATAAAGTGGAATAATCTTTAAAAGCCCACTGATTCAGGCACTTCAGGGGAATTTTTTTGTTACATCAAGATAGCTTTGTAGATTTTTTGTATTGCGACTAGTGGATTGATAGGGTTTGGAGAGAGGGATAAGGAATTTCGAAAAATCTAGTTGGATTTTAGCCCACTCTATTTATTCATTACCCACATAAGCTACTTTATTTTATCCATTTTCCCGAAATGTTTTCTGTATTTTGGTAAATTTTAGGGATGTCACATATATGACTGGCATTAGTCTAGACAAGTTTTCATTTATTTTTAATAATTGTATTTTTACCACCAAATCAATCTAAATTGCATATCCAATTACCCCCTTCTATTCTCAAATAGCATTTACCATAACCAAAAAATATCACAAAAAATATCCTTTTCGGTTTATCACAAGAAATGTCCATCAAAAATAAGAAGACAATGTACATTATTGATGGTGTACCGTTTTAGCAAGGCATGTCTATAGTTAACTTGCGGTATAATTGTTCAAATTTCTTTGTAATAGAAATTGACATCAAAGTGTTTATTCATGTTAATGTGGAACCGTTTGCATCACCGAAAAACAAATTATTCATTACCCTAAGAGGATTGAAAATAATAAAAGGGGATGTTTTTAATTTTTTATTTTTGTGTCTCTTGTTTGAATACTGTATGATAGTTGCATGGAGAATTAAACAAGTTGATTGCTGCTTAGAACAGGTACTAGATAGATACTTTTTTATTTAGACATGGTAGTTCTATCAGCGATGCCGTGTGTAGCTCAAAATTAAAATAGTTCATACAATAATTTCCTCAATTTTTATGAGAAAAGCGATATTTCGGTGTCTCGGATCTCAAGAAAGTCGAAATCTTTTGTTCTGTACTTGCTTTCTAACAAAATGGCCCGGTTGACGTAGTCGCACAGTAAAAGCAGTTAATGTAACACACTTGCGCACCTCCTCAGGTAACCTGTTCCACACATACACACTTCTATATCCAGTGCACCTCTTCCTATAGTTTGTGTTAGGAAGCAGCAGCTGGAATGTGAAGGGAACACCCTGGTGTCATAGGGGGTCACCGCTGTACTAAGACAGCACTTTTTTTTTATAGTAAAACATTTTGCATGTTTTTTTTTGGATTTTTGTCATTCAGAAAGCGTATGAACCCTGTAACCAAATTGTTTCTGTGTCCTTTCAGAGTTGCAAATATCTGCTTCCAACAGTCAGGAATCAAGACATCAGCAAGAAATGTATTGTTATTGATCTTGACGAGACTCTTGTACATAGCTCATTTAAGGCAAGTATCAAATGTGTTTCTTATTCATTGCAATATTTTTGTTATAACATATGCCAACCTGAATTTTCATAAAATGCATAATATATAATAATAATATAATATAATAATAATAGTTGCAAGAAAGCAAAGCAGTTCAAAGGAGATGAGATCCTGCAAAATGCTGAAAGAATCAGCATGTGCTGTGCAATATGGGGTCAACTTTCCAGGTTTTACCAGGATATAATCTTTATTCACTTTTGTAAAAGATAGAAAAAAGTACAGTTCAGTAAGCTTGGAGGCAGAAATAAACCGATGATTTTCTAGCAAGCATTCCAGATAAGTCTGGAGTCTCAAGATTTTTCACTCCTTTCTCCTGAATTTCCACATAATATACTGTTTTCTCCTGGTTTTCTTTCTTGGAATTTGCTCATTTGCCTGAGAATCTCAAATTTCTCCCAATTTTTAGTCCAAGGGTTGACATCCCAGTATAATTGGTATATTTAGTCTAGAGATCTGTTTGTATTGGATTGAGTGTACGATTGCGCACCACCTATTCAAAACTCAACATCTTATATGGATTGTTACCATAAATGTAGAAATCAGAAGGCTAATACTAAATGGTATTGAGTGATATTGAAATGTCTTGCTTGCTGAATACAGCATTGGCAAACTGTTTTAATTTACATTCCATTCACGTTTTAATAGTTTTCTAGGCTTGAAGCTTCTTTTTCTCCCTAATTAAGTAGATGGTTTGGGCAATAAGTTAGTAGATCTCTGAGTTGTGTTGTCAGATTATGATAAAGAGTTGTCTCTGAGGGAATTTGTCAGTAGCCATATTTTATAAACAAGGGTGTCAACCCTTGAACTTCAGAAATTGGGAGAAACCTTGGGATTTCAGATGAACTAGAAGGGGTTTGTGAGAAAATGTCACAAAGAAAACTGTCAGAAATCTAGCAAATCAGAAAAATTTTGCCAGGAGACAGGAGTAAAAAATCTTGAGACTTCCTGCAGCAAAACTGAGAGAGTTGACGTCCATGCATAAATGAAAGATTTTGTGCCTAGTATTGTTCAGTCTGGGAGGTCTCCTGTTTAACATCAGACTCTTACACTACTTGTTTTCAATGTTTTTTTGCTGATACAGTATTATTGAGTGCATGTAAAAGCAGATCAGAATTAATCCCTCTTATTGCAAATCCTTCTTAAATAAGTGTTTATTTTGAAATCCTCTCTCTGGATGCAGCTGAATTGAAAACTTATTTTACCTGAAAGTAATTTTTCTTGAGAATCAAACTTGTATTTGTACTTGTTTTTTTTTTCATCTAAAAGAAAATCTTTAAAAATATTGTTCACAGTTTTTCTGACTTCAAAATGTTCAGAATACTGTAACATAAAATAAAATGATTCTACATTGGCTTAAAATAATCTTTTCGCCATCAGTCACCATCTTGATTGTGCATGAGCAATGTTTCAGATTCTAAATAGCTAGTCATCTAAACACAAATTCACAGACACATCCTCGCGCGCCAGGGTCCTTCCCTCACCTCCCCCCAGGGGACAGTACCGAAATATCCCCCTGGGGGGAGGTGAGGGAAGGACCCTGGCGCGCGAGGATGTCACAGACATAGCTGGCTCATGGTTATTTTATTAAGTACATGGTGTGCCTGAGTAGAACATATATCATGGTTAGAGAATCCTTGCCATTTGAGATCAAAAGTTAAGTTCGAGCCCTGCATTGTGCAAATTCTATACTGTTTTCAATTCTGGACCACTTATTGCATACAGGGAGTATTTAAATTTGGAAATTCCCCTCATATTGGAGAGCATTATGGTAGTAAAATAGATTTCTGCAAGAGAGAATGCAGGAGTCTCAAGATTTTGAACCTTGCCTCAAAATTTTCAATCTTATACACCTATGGATTTCTGCCACATAAAATTATTTGAGTTTTTACAAAATCTCCAGAGTTCTGTGCTCTGGGGGTGAAAGCTATGGGGATGTGATGGGGATAAAGGGATAGCACCCTTGCATAGGAGGGAGGGGAATACATTGATATCAAAAGTGTAATTTTCCAATAGTGAATTTCTTGTAGACCAAAAATCAGTTTTGTGTCATGTGTTTTTATATAATAGCAAACATATGGTTGCACTTAAGTAAATATGCCATAAATATTGTATAATAATGTAATTTTTCTTTTAGCCTGTCAGCAATGCTGATTTTATAGTTCCTGTCGAAATTGATGGCACAGTTCACCAGGTAGGTCTCCATTTTCATTTGTCCTTGCATGAAATATAACTGTCTTTTACTGTCTTTCGCGATCCCCACCAGGAGAAGGTGGAATCACCCTTTTTTTTTTGGGGGGGGGGGGGGGGGGGAAGGCCAACAGATAGTTAATTTTACCCTGAGAATTTTATTATCTAGCAAGGCCGTTTGCATATACCTGGTTGCCATGGTTGTTTTCAACACAACAGTCAGCCAGACATGCAAATAACTTTTTTTTTATTTGAACATTTTTTTTCACTTTTACATACCGTACCGACTTCGAGTAACGTAACATTATACTCGCGAGCCGCGAGTCAAAAGTCGACACTCGAAAGACTCGCGGCTCGCGAGTAATTTTATAATAAGGAGCTCATTAAACAAGCCCACTCGATCCACTCGAAATGCAGTTGCTCGCGAGTCTTGCGAGTGTAGGAAATTTACAGGCGAAGATCAACCCATCTGATACAATTGTCCAGAAGAGTTGTGAACGCTTTCACTTTCAGCGAGGGGATTCTTTTCATGTTACAAAACTAGAATTTCGCAAGAATTTTCAAACTACCGTAACGTTAAAATATATAGCTACCGTACAAAATAATGAAAGTAATATTCGAAGCGTTCTTTTGACGTACCTAAGTTTTGTGAAGTCTATTTTTGAAGCGAGCGCAAAACTTTGAAGTTTAGGTCTGAATTTGTGCCGGCCTTCCAGCGTCTAGCGAGGAGACGCTAAAGTTTCGGTGAAATGTTTCGCTGTTTTTTCTTTCCTAGTAATAAAATACTAAATAGTAACTATGAAATAATTAAAGTACTATAGGTAAGCTTTTTTCTTTCGGAAGTTTTGTGGGGTTTATTTACGAAGCGAGCGAGGAAACATGGAAGTTAACCGTGGGTTTGAATTCGTGCCCGGCCTTCGTGCTCGGTAATCAACAAACTAGTGAAAAGACGCTAGAATGGGCTAGAATATTCGGTGAATTGTTTGGCCGATACCGGTAGTAATAAAACACTAAATAATAACTATGAAAGTACTAAAGGTAAGCGTTCTTCTTTCGTAAGTTTTGTGGGGTTTATTGCGAAGCGAGCGAGAAAACCAGGGGCGCTTTCCATTTAGCAAAAAATCCGGTTTGAATTCCCAGTAGTTCTCTGAGTCAAATGGAAAGGTCTCAATCCGGCAATTCACGAGAACAGCCACGATTGGACGAAAGTCCGAGAACGTTCTGCACCGCTTTCCATTTGACCCGGAATTTCGGGAATTTCGGTCAGAAATCAAATGGAAAGGGACAAATTCCCGGAAATTCCGAGTTCTCCGAAAATTCCCACGTTGGGGTAAGCTCCAAAGGTTGTCCCAAATTTCCGAAACTTTTCCCCGGGTTTGGCGCTTTCCATTTGACTTCTAACCGAAAATTCCGGGATTTTTTGCCAAATGGAAAGCGCCCCTACTTCAAGGCTTTTGAATTCGTTCTATCTGCATTCCATAAACTTAGGTGCTATTTTAGCGACAAGACGCTAAGGGGTAAAATATCGGCGAAATGCCTTCGCCGGTTTTCTCTCTTAGAAATAAAACACTAAATAATAACTATGAAACACTTTATGCAAGCTTTCTTCTGGCGTAAGTTTTGTGTATTTTATTTACGAAGCGAGCGCGAAAACTTTGAAGTTTACGTTTGCAACAAAACATTAGCGACGAGACGCTAAAGTATCGTAGAATGTTTCGCCGGTTTTCTTTCCTAGTAATAAAACACTACATAATAACTATGAAATAATGAAAGTATTATGGGTAAGCGTTCTTCTTTCGTACGTTTTGTGGGGTTTATTTACGAAGCGAGCAAGAAAACTTCGAAGTTTACCGTGGGTTTGAACTCGTGCCCGGCCTTCGGCTTCGGCGACTACGAGACGCTAAAACTTAAACTCGAAATTATGCGCCTGCTCGCGAGTCTTCGAGTGGAGTGTAGGAAATTTACAGGCAAAGATCAGCTCGTCCAAACCCAAGGAATTGTTTATTATTTCAGAAGGGCTTGTGATCGTTTCAGCGATGGATTCAGCGAATAATAGAGAAGTACAGCGCCGTAATTCTTAAACGTACATTTGTGTTTGGAGTCTAGAGTGATAAACAACAAGATGCGCTGAACAAAATTTCCAGCGTATTCTTCAATAATCGCTTGATAAGAACACGCCACTTTTTCGTTGGAAGCTAGTATGATATTTTTATTTCAAGAACTTCTTTTAAACTGAATTTTAAGATTAAAAGAACTATATACGGGTGGTCTTCTTTCCTGAACCGGTTCGCGATCTTCCGTGTAGTTTCGGTACGATGTTTGGGCGATGTTTTTGCTTTGGATGTTCATCGATAAAGTTCACTCATTTGAACCTAGAGCCGGATCAGTAGCAAAGAGTCTGGAAGAAAAAGGGCCAGTCACTCGCAAAATGCGAGTGACTTTTTGCATATCATGAATATTCAAATGGAAAAATACTCGCGAGCCGCGAGTCTTTCGAGTGTAGATTTTGACTCGCGACTCGCGATTAGAGGTTACGTTACTCGAGGGCGGTACGGTACAACCATACATGTTACATAAAAAGAATTCACTGTCTAATCTACTAACAAAGAACTTGGCTATCTAATTAAGACAGATAGAAACTTCTGCTTGCAGGATAGGTTCATTTGTTTTATAGGTTAACCTATATTTATGTATTTCTCTTTACTTCTCTTTTTCGCAAGGTTTATGTTCTGAAAAGACCCCATGTTGATGAATTCCTCAAAAGAATGGGAGAACTCTACGAATGTGTTCTATTCACTGCGAGTTTAGCAAAGGTACAGTATGTTCAAGGTCCTTGGATTTATTCTATTATAGAATTTTAGTTATTCTTTGTAAGTTATTGCTGGAAAGAATTTTGCATTACATAAAATTTTAAGACCACTAGGAGCATTTGAGAAGAATGATCAGCAGTCTCCTTCTGTAAACTGAAGATATTGAAACCAAAAAAATCTTGATTTTTTAATACAGTATGCTGACCCAGTAGCCGATTTGTTGGACAAGCATAGGACGTTTACGGCCCGGTTATTCCGCGAGTCGTGTGTCTTCCATAGAGGGAATTATGTTAAGGTAAGCACATCAAAATATTATTGGCTTAAACTATAAGCCAAATTCTCAGCCTTCTTTTCTTCCTACACACCAACACTCATGTTGCAGGAAAATTATATGAATGCTGACTTCCAAAAGTGTGGCCAGGAATAAGATTTGTTGTTTGCTTATCACGAAAATTATGCATGCTTTATAGCTCATTAAGAAATTGACCAATCAGAATCCATTATCAAGTTCCTGAGAATCACGCAATTCCTGGGCACATTTTAGGAAGTCATCCGTTGTTCTCTTGTTACAAGTGTTTGAGTGTAGGAAAACGATTCAAACTATTAAGTTATTTGAACAAGAATAATAATATATGTATTTTGCCTTTGAAAGCTTTGGTTAACTTTGTTATACAAATACAATAATGCTGACTATGCCTAATAATGAAGTCATTGCTTCATTTTTAACAGGATTTAAGCAAGTTGGGAAGAGATTTGAAGAAAGTTTTAATAGTGGATAACTCTCCGGCTTCTTATAGTTTTCACCCAGAAAATGCAGTAAGTTTGGATGCAGTCTGTTTGTTTGTTTGTCTGTTTGTTTTGTCGAACTTTAAAGCATCATTGTATAGAAAGTGACAATTAGGGTTCTTTGTACATACAGTCGAAGCTCTCGTAAGCGACCACCTAGGTAGCTGAAAATTGCGGCCGTTAACGGAGTTGGTCGCTTTCGAGAACGGCTCTCGTAAGCGACCACCAAGCGGCTTCCTACTTGAACAATAGGTGTTGGTCGCTTAGGAGAGCTTAGTACAATAAATCTAGAAAAATCAAGTGATACTAATGCTTAAAATAGTTTGATTTATTTCCCGACTTTAATTAAGAATAGATAACCGCAAATATGTACATAGAAAATAGCATTTCACCGGTGCAGCTTGTATCAGTTTAGATATTTATGAGGTGATGACTGATGTTTTAAAGACAAAAAGTACTGTGGTCGCTTACGAGAGCTTAAAAACAATAGAAAATCTATGTTGGTGATTTCAAATTGTGGTCGCTAACGGAGCTGGTCGCATCGATGAGGCGCTTACGAGAGCTTGAAATAACAGAATTTATGTGACATTTCAAACGGGGTTTATGGAAAATGGTCGTTATGGGAGCTGGTCGCTTACGAGAGCGGTCGCACAGAGAGCTTCGACTGTAGTATATATCAGTGTATATCAGTCTTAAAATAAATTGGAAAAGTTACACCAGTTTAATTTGGTAAAACTACTCGCAATGTTTTTGAATTCGTTATCATTGCGTTGCGAGTTGCAAGAAAAATTGCCTCGTGTGACATGACCTTAGAGTGTTGACGCCCCTGAACTTAAAATGGAGCTCTCCCATTCAAACCAAACCTGTGGACTAGAACAGTTAGAAAAGCAATTACGTTAGGTTTGTTTAGAATTACACCCCTGGGCAGATCTGTAGTAAGCAACTATAATATCAAAGATTGGACAAATAATTGCCCGAGGCAATCATTGGACTGAAATAGCAGCTGTACCAAACAAGAAAATAGCGCAAAAGATATTATTTAGGGATATATTGTAAGTCCCTACAAAAAAAGTATAAGGATGAGCTGGAAATTATGGTCTAAAACTAGCATTATAAGCATTATAATGCTGGTCAGAAAGTTGTTGTGTGAAAATTATTGGCGACATTTTTTACCGTAAAAAAGCCAAACCAAGTAAATTTACCTATTTTACTCAAGTGAAATCTCAAGACACAAATTTCATCTGTCTAACTCCGTCAGATCAGATATTTTACCGAAAAATATTCGTTGATTTCCCCTGAAGTTTTTCTATATATTATTCTAATCTTCTTTTCAGAAATTCGGTCATGTTTGTTATTGTCATTTTAAAAATATCAATTAAAACTTTTGAGCCTGGCAAAACCTTAAAAGAGGTTGTCAATAAATAGACTGCGCGGCGTTCTATGACTGTGAGCTGTGATCGGGGACTGCACGTTTTGTGAACTCCTGTGGTAAGAGAAATTATGATATTTTGCCTTTCCTGAATCGAGCGATACGTTCCGAATTTCGAGTGATTTTTTTTCGCTGGTAATAAGATTTTCAATGCTTTGTTTATCTTTTCCAAAAGAGGGCGGGTGAATTCACTTAACTTCCCCGAGAGGCGGGACGGCGCTTCCATCGCCTTTCATTAATGAGAGCAAAAGTGAACGCCCCGGGGCTTTAAAGTGACTGTTGCATTTCATACTGGTATGGATTATTGGCTATTTTTGGTCAAACTATTACTTGAAATCCTGGTAAAATCTCTCTTAACGCAATTTGTGTTCTGTTCAATTTACAGATCCCCGTAGTATCGTGGTTCGACGATCCCACAGATTGTGAGCTGTTGGAGTTGATACCTTTCTTAGAGAAAATGCACGACGTGTCAGTTGACGATGTGGTCGCTCATTTACGAAATTCCAACATGAACTGTTACAAATCCCACTTATGTCAACCGAGCTAGTATGGAACAGATTATAGAGAAATCAGAATATGATGGATTTGGTGGGTGATTTTTTATACCAGCAGGTCCTGATTTTATTTTTATACGCCCAAATGAATGTAAAAATTGTACAGATAATCTTCTCGTATGAACTTTATACTCGGCTGTTCTGGAGATCCCGTACAGTTTTCTAGTAGAAATCATAACAAAATGCTGGGCAATTTTGGAAATTTTATTATGTAGGTTCATTGGGGAAGATGCCTCAATTTTTATAGGAAAGTTTGTTGGGTGTTGTTTGACAAAGTTTGCAGGTAGCATCTTTCCGCTCAAAGAAATAGAAGAAGAAAACGGAACTGCATGAATGAGCACAGTTCAGGAGTGGACTAAATTTCAAGGAAGTTACTGAGAAAGGAAAATAATCTGTCAAATATGAATGGTAGCAGTCACAGTTTGTCCTAGTACCTCTGTCAAACTGCACCAACAAAAAGCTGGGTTCTATTTGAATATACATATATTTTTTTCAAGACTGTGCGATTTCTACAATTTAACGAAATGACTTCGTGGTTTCTGGGAGGAAACGTCCTTGAGAACCTAGCAGTAGAGTTCGATTGTGGGCTTCCCTCTTGGCAGTCACATTCGTTTGTTAAATATTACACTTCGCAAAGGATTGGAAAAGGACTGTCCAGGTTTTAAGATGAACGTACATATGTGATGTTTCAAAATTCCAGCGCTGTAGAGCAGCATCCAGAATAACATGTAGAAAACAGTACGGACAAAAAATTTTGCAATGTTTTTAAGTAATATTTTATCATTTATCAAAAAGGCTCTGCTATAATACAGTTCTTTTCAATGAACTACCGCATAATTTTGATAACTCCTTTATAAGCAAATAAATGTTTTCATATACAGAGAAGTGATTTTGTATAAAGCAAATTTCATTGCCATTTTTATGAAGAAATGGTTACGTTCTTAACAGTGAACAATTTCAACGGCATTTATTTTTCATAAAAAAAGAATTTTACAAATACTTAGCTACATATCTTTATAATATTTTGCACTTAGAATAGTTTCTTGGAAATCTGCATGGCTTACTGGAAGCATAATTTTTGGGGAGGCATTCATTTTTGCCATGGATCGCGTATGAATTTGTGTTATTCGCGATGCAAAATTTCCCTGCTTTCATCTAAGCAACCCGACTAATAGATACATGTTCCAAAACACGGCAGAAATGTTCTCCCTCAAAGTTATCCTTCACGTCGAGAGAACAATATCAATAATATCCTATAACTTTCAATAATCTTTACTTTTAGATGTATCTGCCTTTTGTATAAACTATGTAATGAACTTTGAAATTCCCAAATGATATTTCCAAGTAACAGATGTTTTATATCTAATTGTCAATTTTTTTCCCCATACAATCTCTGTTGTCAAAAACATACCAATATTAATAGTCGTATATCTCTCTCTTGCCTTTCATAATGTGTGGTCAATAAATGAATCGTTTTTCCATTACAATCTCACTGAATAATATAAGTATATTAACAAATTACTGATAAAGGTTCTATGTTTTTTTTTTTTGCCAACATGCATTATGTTTGACAGCAGCTGGTTTTGATAGTTATTTTTTTCGTTAGTTTTTTTATCGAAAAGGCTATCTTTCATATTATCTTTAATCAAGCGAATTACAAACGCTACAGAAAAAGATCCGCATATAAGAACCTCGGAATTTAGGACCTTAAATACTCTAAACTTTTAGAACCTGTTCAGCCAGCTAACGTTGACAAATGGGTTCTTATACAAAAAATCACTCCCAATCTTGTTGTTCAAAATTCTGGATATTTTAACCTAAGATGTATTTTGTCCTGTACGTGATTGTTTAGCAAACAAGGGAAGCTTTTTTATTGTAGAAAATGCAAGTAATAAACCATTATGTATTTAGTAGCGTTATATTTCAGCCAGGTCACATTATGACAATCTCTTGCTCTGAAAAATAAGAACCTAAGAACCTTATCACCCTTGACTGTGAAAAACTACCCTAAAATGTAAGAACCTATTAAACCTGACCTCGAAAATTCTAGGTTCTTCTATGCGAGTATTACTTTACTAATCATTTTGAAGGCTACTAAAAATGCAAAGAGCTTGGATTTAATTTTTATTTTTCGCTCAGTTATCTATAGCATGGAAAAGCAATATACAAGCGATTTCACGCTTGTTTTTTTTTTTCGCACAAAATACGGAATTTGACATTCGTTTATGTAAAACCGCGATAAATTTTCTACATAATAAGGAACAATCAAAGTGCTAGTTCTGTGAACTAATTAATTGTAGGGCTTAAAAGCCTACAATATGTTTTCATATCAAAAGCCATCACTGATTTTCATTCAGACAAAATGCAAAGTATTTTTGTGAAAGTTGAGACATCAGAAAATAAAATATTTGCTGACAAGGTTGTGTGATTATCTTATGTGTTTTCATTGTTCAACCGATGTTCGTATTTTTTTCTATGTCATAAAGCCACAATAGACCGTTTTTGAGATATCCCTTTTTGACACCTCGTTTGACGTCAACATTCGTTGTTTTCAGTTTTCAAAAGAATAACTACAAACTCTTCAATTTCTGGTCTATCAAAAACATTTCCAAAGAATACGTTTGACGTCAAACGAGGTGTATAAGACATTGTTTGATATTTCGAGAAAGGTCTATAGGGGAGCTTTTACAGCTGTTTTGAGTATTCTGCGAACTCTCGAGATCGATTTCCAACCGTCAAACTGGTTTCTGGCTTCCGTCAATCAAACTTTGAAACTCTTTGGAGTACATAGAATTCAGTTATTTGCCATCCTAGTGAAATGCCCCAACACACAGCATCTTTTACTATCTTTTTCTAAACAAATGGCGTAACTTACGGTCGGCTAAGACTCACATTAGACCCGAGAGTTTGATTGACGGAGCCAGATCGCCATTGGAAGTCGAACGCGAGAGTTCGCAGAGTACTCAAAACAGCTGTAACGATGTGAAACTGGCGTATCAGAGTCGCCTTGTTTTTCGTTGGATTGTGCAGCGACTCCGTTACTGACAATTTTACTGATTTTACTTGTGCGAAAACCTTTATTGACAACGACAATGCATACCTGCCAACTCTCCCGGTTTACGCGGGAGACTCCCGGTTTTGAGTCAAATCTCCCGGTTTTTACCGTAAATCTCCCGGGAAATGAGCTCGCTCAGTCAATTTCTGCATTAAAACTTCAAGATTTTAAGCGAGCAACGTTTTTTTTTTTTTTTTTTGGGGGGGGGGGGGGGGGGGGTGTTGGGACGAGGTTATGACAAACTTTCCCCTAACTCCCGGTTTTCACTTGTCCAAGGTTGGCAGGTATGACAATGATCAACGGTATTGCTGGAACACCTAGGATCAACGGTATTGCTGGAACACCCAGTCCTCCTTCCCCTCCGTCAATTGAATGGGCAGGGAGAGCGTGTTCTCTCGGCAAAGTGTTCCTTTGCATTTGATCGAGGGGGGAATACTAGGTGGTCTGCGTCGGCGATTGAGATGTATGCCAAACGCCGTGTGGAGAACTGCTCGCCGTAGCAGAGGGGGTTAACGCTCGAAACTTCAGCAAAACACTTGTTGTCTACGGCGTTTAAGATAAATCTCAACCTTTGCATTGGTTGTCACTGTTCACTAAAAAAGGAAGGTCACAGGGCCCTCCTTGGCTACACCTCTAAGTCATGAGAAAATGTTGTGATGGATAGACCTTTCCACGGTTTCTTGATCTTTTAAAATCAGCAAGTTGACGAAAATCCATCCACACCACTGAAAAGAGCACAGTAAAAATGAGCAAATTTGACAAGTTTTGAGGCGAAATGTTGTAAATTGTCGGAGATACAAGCCCGTGAATTTGCGGAAATTTAGCCTACTGTCTCAAAAAACGATCTACTGTCTCAAAAAACGATTCCTCTCGTAAACAAACAGAGCTACGCAGGCTACGGAAATTTTTGTTTCGTTCGCGCGAAGCAAAAGTCCCCCCCCCCCCCCCTGTTCCAAGAAAATGGCTTTAAATTTCATAACTTCTCAGGGCTAAAACTTGGCAAATTTACTCATTGTCAGGTGCTCTTTTCAATAATGTGGAAACCGTGGTGGTGGTTATAATCGTGTATTTCCATATTGAACTACTGTACTGATTTGTGCAGATTGCAAGCTATAAACATTAAATATACCTATAGCCCCCTGATTTTTATGTTGTTACTGCGCTCCGTACAAGTGCTCGAGTACTTGAAAGCTGGGTATCTACTTCATCGCTGAATGCCATATAGTCGTCTTTAAATAGAACGAGGCATAATCAAACAAAAAGACCATTCATATTCAAATAAGGCGGCTATTGTGACATTCAGCGATGAAGCATGGCGAAAGCTGGGAATGACAGACGGGAAGCGGTACGCCTGTGCCTGTGTCACGCGAGCGAATCCTGGGTTCTAGTAAGGACAAAATGGTGGATGTGGAGAACGTCTCCGAGCTTTCTGCTGCAGAACTAATGCAAGAACTGAAAGATTTGGGACTACGAACAGGGCCAATAACCCCTACAACGAGGAAAATATTCGAGAGAAAGCTTTTGAGAGCTCGTGCTGAAAAAGGAATCACCGAAATACAGGAAATAGGCACGAATACTGAGCCAGAAGAGGCGACGCAACAACAGACTTCGAATTCGGTCGATTTTGGCGGGATTTCAAATTTATCACAAAGCTCTGAATGTATTAACGACAGTCCATCTTGCTACTATGGAGTCTGCTTTAATTATGACAGTGTAGATGGATCTATATGCGGAGCCCCAGCAGTGTTTACTGACAGAATGCAAGCCTTGCAACTGTCAAAAAGCTGAAGCAATATGGTGCTAGGTTCAAAGCTTTTAAAACCAAAGCTGAAGCGGAGGAATTTTCGCTATCATTTAACTCAAAAGCTTGTCCACCAGCTACACCTACAAGTAATACTTCAGGTCCTGCAGACCCTGTAAGTAATTTCAAAGCTCCAAAGCCACAAGAACTTGTAAAATTACGAAAAATTATTGAACAGGGAAAGACACAAGAATTTATTGATCTTGTCATGGCAAATCCTAGGTATCTTGTAAGCTCAGGGGATACACCAACTATCTTACAAGAAGGTTTTCGTTATAATGGAATGCATGTTGCTGCTAAAGGAAACAAAAGGGAGATGTGTGAACTGATTGTAAACACTCTTGAGGGTGAACAGTTCTGGCAGAAATTTCTACAGAATGATAACAAGGAAGCCTCAGTTACTGTTCTCAATAACAAGCGCAAGTCATTCCTGGTAGATTTGTACTTGAACACTCCTGATAAAGGGGTAGGTATATTAGTGTCACTTGTTCTTTCTCCATTTGCCTTTGTCATGCAACACCATCTTAACCCTTTGCGACCTAAGATCCGATATATCGGATCTAAAAGTGTCTGCCTTATTTTGGCACAGCGGACTCTCCTTATTTTGTTTCCAGACTCCTCTCGACTTTATAAACATTCCACCATCTTGAATTTATGATTTCCAGGCGTTTTTACTTGTATTTTTGCCAGTTTTTGACCGATTTTCTTCGAGTTTTTGAGTTCCACGTTTGCCGCGGATATGTAAAGGGCTTCTATCGATGGCTTGATGCCGAACGCGCTACTCTGTGGACGATGTTCTCGCCCATTTCGCCGGTGAATTCGACGAAGGAGCCACTTCTGACATCGAGGGATTCGAAATCATGATTCTGAAGCCGAGGAAGTCTACGTAGAGCACCTGATTCTGTCGAGATTTCTGATGAAGACGAGGATAAAGATGATGATTCTCAAATTACAGTGGAGCAAAACACACGCTCAAACAACACATCGAACGATAAGTGGATTGTGTTCAAATGATCTGAACAGCCATTCTTCAGGATTCTGTAGTCTGTGACAAAATTTACTGTTGCGTGACACACGACGTCACATACAAAATCTTGAATTATTCAGAATTGTGAGACTCTACTAGCCAAAACTGTATTTCAAAATGATCAGTACAAACTACTGTTCATTTCTATTAGTATTGCTGAATTTTGGTTTCAAATTTTTAGGACTTGTGATCATGTCAAACCGACAATTTTTTTGAACTGAACATCTGTTGCATTGCTTTGTTTCTTGTATCAAGGAACCTGTGTTCAAGTAATTAGGTACGAGCACTGATAGAGACTGGTCAGTCGCCCTAGGAACTCAACTTTAAGTACATGGGTTATTTGTACTATTTAGAATCTAGTTTGAAAATGTCTTTTAGGACATTGTCCCTACTCCCCCTAATTTTTTTCAGTCTTTTGTATTCATTAGTTTTCAGTGTTGTCACTCATATGTCTTTTATATTTTGCCTAGAACTATGAAACCCCACTTCACTTTGCTTGTAAGTTTGGTCATTGATGTAGTGGAGTTCCTGGTTAGTCATCCATTGACAAATATCATGCCATCCAACAAGTATGGAGAGACCCCAGAACAGGTATTAATGCACTCATATTATATTGTTGTCAACGTTTGTAAGAAGGAATTAACACATATGGCTAGTTATCCAGCCTATTTGTATGGTCTAGAGACTAGTAATGTCCAACCTTAACTAGTCCATTAGAGCCATTCTCTAAAATACCAGTCACATATAAAGGTATATTATTAAGGATATTAGATATTATTTCATGTAAATAGGTTGATCTCTTGGTAATTGACAAGTTTTTACATCATATCACGAAAGAGTAAGCAATATAATAAGAAAAGCAGTGAATAAAACAATATCAATTTCTTAACTTGTAATAATTTGTTTATCACACATTTTATGTGAATTTTGTAACAAAAAATTGTCACCCTGTAGAATTCCTTGGAGTGTTATTGTCTCACTGATATGGTTTATTCACAGCTTTATCTCACTGATATTGATCCTGAATGTGTAATAGAGCCAAATATATTACCTTGCCTATTTACCAAATTTCACTTCAATATCAAACTACGGTGTCTTAGACATTCTAGTAGCGGAGCTCCTTAGTGACCGAAGCCCACAGGGCGAAGCACCATAGGTATCACAGTATACAATAGCTCAAAGTAGAACTAAGATACATGTAATATGATTGACTTTGTTTTTCATGGTTCAGCAGTATATTCCCATGGGCTCGTCCGTGTTTGTCTGTCTGCCCAGTATACCACAGGCAACCCAAAACCATCTCTCATTTTGGCAGGCAAATACTGCACGCCTGGGAAAAAAATGTAACCGGGAGCTCCACTTTTAGCCAGTGGCTAAATCTTTATATTATCATTCTAGGCATCCTAGTGCCATAGCGAGCTGTGATGTATGCAGGGTGCACTTTCCCCAAATGCTATATCTCTTTCAGTAGTACAAAATAAAGCATTGCAAAAAACAACAAGTCTTGATGACACTTTTCTGTCTGTACTGAACAGAGCTGTGCCACATCTATTTGGAGTAAATCGAAGCAGAGCCAAAAATAATCTTGTGTTTACTAATGCTGTTCACAGATCGCATGTTCTAGGTGCAGTTCCCAGAATAGCACGATAATGCTGAAGGACAAAATCAGGCATTTACTACAAGGTACATGCAATGAAACTTTAATCATCCAATGAGAATGCAAAGAAAAACCAGGCAAAGTGACTCTTGTTTTATTGGGTCACATAAAAACGCACATTGTAGTATGTTCTTTGCCTACTGATTGGTTGGTTGTTGAATGATTGCCATCTCTGATTGGCCAAGTGTATTTACTTTGCATTAAATTTCCGACACTCATCTGAAATCCACTCTTTAACACTTTGAACATTTTCCAGATAACTGTTATGTACCTGTGTTTGGATCAGAAGACAACTCTACCCCTCCCAGACTAGGGGAACCATGGTCACCTATCATGTCGCCTCACGACAGGAGGCTGACGTCCTTCCCATCCCCAGGTGTCCAAAGCCCTCAGGAAGGTGTGCGTGCATATGCTGGTCCTATGTCTCCTTCTGAGGTATGTGTGTTGGCCTCCCCTACTGGTATATTATCATCAAGTCTAGTGGCTCTCACAGAAATTAGACTTTGTAGGGCTCAAAATTTAGATTCGTATCCACTTGCCTTGCAAGGTAAATTCCCTCTGCTAAGGGTATCCATCATTTCTGGAATTGCACATTTTTGATCTAATACAGACATAGAATGAGAAAATACCTAGCTGTGCACCATGCATGGCCAAGATTTTAGAGGGTTTTCATGAGGATAGAATGCATTTTAGCTTATGTTGTCGAAATCTAAACAAATGTTATGAAGCATGGGTAAAAGAAGGTTTTCATCTGGTAAGCTGTGAAGTCTTTTGTCAACCAAACGAAATAAAAAATGTACTTTAGGCTGCTGAGTTTCACCGGCTGTGGAAGACCCCACCATCCACACCAGAGGAGCGAAAGAGATACTCGAATATCAGGAGAGGCGACTCAACAAGAGGAATGGAACGAATTGGCAGGTAAAGCATTGCCCTGGTTAACCCCTGGTTCTTCAAACTGGATAAAAGTAAGAATTTTAGTCACTGCTCAATGTTTGAGGTTGAAACACTTCTCTTAATGTGGCCAATAAAGCAGATTTCATGTCTGCACTGTAACAGTATTGTCCGTGCCAAGCCAAAGCACTTTTATTGGTTAATCAGTAATTTCGCATGACGTGATTGGCTGAATGTTCATGTGAAAGCGAGGTTCTGTGCCATGCCATGACCATGCTACCCTCATACGAGATCTGCTCTTGACCGTGTTGACCTGGTCCTGTTTTAGAACAGTCTCTTGAAAAAGTATACCCCTAGCATGTCCTATGCTAGCCTGCAGTTTGAAGCAGATTTTAGATAATAATAGGGTGGCTTAGCAAATGTTTGCGTAAAATTGCCACACGTCCCCTCTCCTCTCCCATTGGGTTTGCTCCTCTCTTGGTATTATCAATGTTTAGAGGCTTTTCAGATTTTGATTACAGATACAAACCAACAGTTGAATTTCTTGCTTTACAGGAACCTAGCTCACGAGAAAGGAATTGCCTGGACAGAGTTTTGGAATTTCCTTGGCAGTTTTGCAGACTTGGCAAAACCCTCTGGCCTTGATAAACTAGAGGAGTATTTCAAAAAGCGAAAACGTACAATGTTATCGTCGGACACAGCCAGCGTAACCTCTCCCTCGAGCAATACCCCCGTGTCTCCCCTCCCTGGGGGCGACCAAATCCTCAAGACTCCTGCAAGCGGAAGGAGCGACGTTTTCGTTAGTCGTGTAGACGGCGATTCTCCTTTCGAAAATTCCAGAGAACGACGGGTAGTAGGCAACCAAGTCTCGCCTACTTTTCAAGATGTCGATATGAGTGATACGTCTTCTCGGTCTGAATTAGGGAATACAAAAGTTCCTTTATCGTCAGAAAGCTCTCCAAAAGATGAGTGTACACTGTCATCGGGTGACACGGAAGAACGGGACTCGGTTAATAAGGTTGTATTGGATCTGCAGAAACTGTTTATTACAAACGAAAATCCATCTGATATAAGTCATATTATACCACTCTCGGCGGAAACACCAGAAGCTAAGAGTGCGGTAAAACAAGGGACTGGTCACTCATCAGAGAAAAACTTTTCTGCGTGTAAAAAGATCCTGTTTGGGGAACTTATATCTCCAGGAGACCCAAGAACAGACTCGGAAAATAGTACAGAAATATCTAAGACTGAAGAGCCATTACCCCAACTGAGCTCTCAGGAAACAAAAAAACATTCGCTGAAAAATGCACGCAAATGTTTCACACTGTAACGTCACCACAAGAGCAAGAACGCGCTTCGATGGATGAGGAATTCCTGATAGATGGGATAAAGAACCTCAGAATTAGAAACGAGCTCACCTCTTCGAGTGATTCTGATTTGTTGAACAAGGGAGACGATTTGAGTAGTACGGATTCAACAGATGCAGGCAAAAAGTGGTTTGCTAAGGGAGAGGCTGTTTCCTGTGCGTAATGGACTTGGAGCTGTGCGCAGTGCATCGTTCGGCTTGCAACATAGGAACAGGGCAACGGCATGAATATTTTCATCGTCGGGTAAGTATATTATAACAAAGGGCTAAAAATAAGAGCCAGTCATCGGACAAAATTGATAGTTGACCGGTCAAATATTTTTTTGGCCGAACATTTTCACCGACCACATTTTTGAACACGAGTCTTCATCTCTTGTGCATATATGCCGTTTCCGGGATACGTTATCACTGGGAAAAGCAACAAAGCTTGGTGCGCTAGGGAATATGGGAATATGTCCGCAATCCTGTTAGCCGTTACTTTTTAGCCCCGTAAAGAATGCTTGAGTGTTATAACCGAAGGCCGAAAGCTTTCTCGTATTATTACAGTGGCGACGAAAGAGCTTTTTGGGTCGCTTACGGTGTCTCGTACGGAGATTGTAATTGGTAGATTGTAAATGCATAGCAATAATGCGTTAGAAATTTATAAAACTTTGGCATCATGGTGCAACCGAATTGTAGTCTTCCCATTTGGTTTGCTGAATACCCCAGGCAAGTTCATAATTATTTTGTATTGTTATAGCTATAATACACTAAAAATTAGTAAATTTTGCATTATTGTGTGTCCTGATTAGCAGTCGTCCCATTTGGTTTATTGAAGTCCCCAGATAAATTTACAGTGATTTTACATTATCAACAGCGTGCATTCCATAACTCAATTCATCGTGTTAACATCTCTAAATGTGAAAAGTTGTTTTCTTTTTCTCTTTTAGGTGCCAACCAAGCAAGCTGGACATAGACGTGCTGCGAGCTGTCGGTAACGCCAAGATCGAGCGTGACAGATATCCCCTTGTCACGAAGTGGCGTGAAACCGTCATGTCTTACTCAACCAAAGTCAGAGACAGGTAATTTGTGCAATACGTTACACAAGCAGCTGGTTAAATCAGAAAATCTGAATAGCAAAAACTGACTCTATTCTGGTGCTTCTCGAGAGCCTTTACGTGATTGGATGTACAGAACACACCCTTCTATTGTTTCCTGATTCTATTGTGTGGCCCTCTGTTGCTATGGAATGTTGGTGTCAATCCAGTAGGCTTAGATCTTCGGAGAGCTGGAACATTCATCAAATACTTCCCAATAACGTCGATCTATCGACGTTTGTTGCTACGTGGCGTTGTTTCTAGATGACGGGCTTCCTGTGGTAGATGCGCGTGCACCAAAAAGGGCGGGAAAACAGTTTCGTTTGAAAACTTGTTAGTAGTTTTGCGGCTTGTATTACACTAAAGAAACGGCGCTTAAACTCGTAAATGTTTCAAGTCGTATTGCAAACGTTTCTGATAATATGCCTTGCTCGCGCTCGTCGCTGCGCGACTCGTGCGATATCGCTTTTTTCGTGCTATATTCTTAGCGGAATCTGGAGCTTCGAATAATCCTATAAAACACTATCGTTTACATAATAAATTAAGCTATGTCTCTCACACAATGAAAATCCAGAATTTTGATCATTACAAAGATTGGTGAAAATGTTTGTATAACAACCTGTTTTTCACTGTCAAGCTGAACAGGTTATACTTTAATAATTTCAGCCTGTGGGTTCTTTAATCTTAAGAGCCCATATTCTATTAGCTCATGTCACAAATCCATGTCATGAATGTCGGTAGACACTGTTCTTTGAGATGTAATTTGAGACGGTTTATTTTGGAAAACCCATTTCAGCTTCCCTTGTGACTGTAGCAGCTGCATCTCTAACGTTTTTTAACGATTTTTTCGATCTTTCATTGCTGTATTTTATTTCTCTTTTCAGTTGGCCGAGCCCTGGGTCGCCACGTTACCGAATACGACACCGATCTCTACCAACATGGAGCTACTGAACACGGTATTTACGGGTTGCTAAGCAACAGAAGCTAACACAATCTAGTCCCCAAAAACTCGTAAATAATATAGGCAGCGAATTAGAAAAATATCCGTACTTAAGGCTGCGTTGTGTTTTATTACATTGAAAGTATAATTAATTGTGTCTGGTAGCTGAAAAATTGTCTGTAATTAAAAAGACAAGCTAATCTCTCTGGACAGGCCGGTGAGTCAACAGTCGATGTCAAGGTTTTTTTTACATTCTTTCGAGAACCATATCGAAACCATGGCAACCTCAGCGGTATCAGACGTGTGATTTTTATTCGTGTTGGGTTGAAATAATGTTTCGAATTCAGCAATGATTGTATTAAACCTATAGTGTGAAGTATTTAATCGTTTAAGGAAAAATACATACTTCCTGGCCCGTCTCGGCTAGTTTGCCATTCGCGGTGCCGGGATTTCACCACTAACTAGCAATATAAATCAAATATAGTTAAATTTCAAGAAAGCCTTTTGCACTTGATTGATGGTGTAAAGTCTTATTTTCAAGAAAAGTTGCTTTTTCCATTCACTTTTAGTGTAACAGCCGTGCATTTTATTCCCTGGAAACCGAAGAAATTAACATTTTCGAGCGTGGCGGCAACATTTTAGGCAAGGTGCGCGAACGGGCAGAGGAGTTACAGCCTCTTGTCCCCAGCGGGTATGGACCTCATAGATTCCTCCTTTCTTGGTGTTATTCTTTGGTAGTACAGATTCCTCTTTTCTTGGAGTTATTCTTTGCTAGTATAACAATATACTGTTCGCGGTACTGCTGCTAATATTCAACTTACGGTGATTTTGTTTCTTGTGGTTGTTGGGGAGGGAGGGACCTTGGAACCTTTGGTCTTCTCAGATCCTATATTTTAACATGATATTGGACGTGTATTTACTGGCGGAAAGTTATGAAATAATCCGTCGCTGTATGGAAGCGCGATAAAATGTTTCAACTCATGGTTCTGCTACCTACGAACGCTTTCAAATACAAAAAAATTACCAGTAGGATTTCCATTTTTCTTTTTAGTTCTAAAATATTCATATTATGTACTCTGTACACGATCTTGCATAAAGTTGTTTATGTCCATTTCTATGATATTTCTAGTAGTAGCAAATGTCGCAAAATAGTATTTTTGATTGCTTTAAAATTAAACAAGAACTATCAATTTAGAGATCCATGCCCATGTACACACACACCTTAACATGACACTCTAATAAAATGTGTAATGTATTTAGTAATTATTACAGTACAAAAAATCGGGAAAAAGAGTCACAGCACACAGCACATTTTGAGTTGTTGAGACCGACTAAACCTTCTCATATCCTAGCCTACCCCGACGGTACTTGTCACAAAGGAAAGGGGGTCAGGGGGATGTTTGTGTAAATTGCCCATGAGGCACTGCTTCGCCGCCATTATCGATCAAAAAAAGCTTGTTTTGTCAGTAGCGAATTTTACCGTACAACGCGAGAAAAATGCGTAATACAGTGGTACCTCTATTAAGCGGCCACCCTCGGACCGAGCCAAGTGGCCGTTTATTAGAGGTTGGCCGCTGAATGGAGGTATGTTAATACAGTACTTGAGTGACAATACATTATTTTGGGACTTTGAAAGTCTTGTAAACAAAGCAATGCATTATGGGTTGGTTGCGTTGGCCCCTTCAAGGGTTTACAATTCTGGTCTGTATTATATCTCATTACGGAAAGCTTTGTTTTTGGTGCTCGAGGTACTCTATTCCATTGTCTCGTTCTAAGGTCTTTGTTCGTGGCTGTTGTTCCATTGTTGTTATGCCTCTTGTGCTCCGTTACACCAAGAAAGTGCCCTCTCATGTCGAATTTGAACATGTTCAAAGTGAATGGGATTGACTGGGAAATTACGACCAAACGTGCGTGAGTAAACACTCTTAACATATGTTTGATCTCTGCTTTAGATCTCTTATATGACGCGATTTTCAATAATGTCGAAATCGCCTTGTCTTAGAAATGACAAAGTTGAAGAATGCACTTCTTAGTTTTCTGCTGAAGGTAAAAAATATAACAGGATTGAGCGCACTTGTGATGTGCGGCAGAACGTACACGAAGGTGGTGTTAAGAGGAAGGTTGAACTGGCGCAGGCACTTTGGACACCACGAGGCGAGTAATAAAATCACAAAGAACGGCAACCAGCATACTATGAAACACGCTATTACAATGGCTAATGTCTGCGCGGCCTTGATTTCTCGCATCAGTGTTAGTCGTCCGCTCGCCGTGTTACCGTCCGCGAAGGCAGGCGGGGTTGGGTGTATAGCTTTGAAAGTGGATTTCCAGTTCTGTACCGCGACTACAAGGACGCCGCTATAGGTTATTAATATTATTTGTAGCGGTAGAAAAAACGCAACTGAAGCTGCAAAGGTATAATAGTAAGGATCACTTGTTTTTGAGCAGCCGAAGTTGAAATACCCGACGATAAGGCTCGCGGGCGTGGTCCAGTTTGTCAGGCAGAGTGACGCGACAACAAGCGCCTCTAACCACACCAGGGAGAGACACAGGGTACCCGAACGATTTGTAACTACGCGGTGGTACCTGTGAGGGAACATAGTGGCGATAAATCTGTCCAATCCGATTAGAGCGAGATTAGTGAACGCCGCACAACGGCAGACCAAGTCCACCCAGATCCAAAATACACAGGCTTCCCGTCCCATGCACCAGTGTGTATTGTGTAAGGTTTGGTCAATGCGAAATGGAAGCGAAAACACAGCCACCATAAGATCGCTTACAGCGAGAGACACAACCAAGTAGTTCGTGAAGCGATGGAGTGATTCCGTCCATAAAATAGACAAGCATATGCAGCTGTTACCAATGAGGGTTACTATGGCAACCACTATTAGGTACGAGGCTTGAACGGCGTTCTCAAATGTGGTGGGCGCGTTACAAATCGGTTCCATCGTTAAGTTCATTACGACTGTTTTAGTCCTTGTACTCTAATGCGAGGGATGTTTCAAACTCGCACTTCCGTATAATCACAGCAATGAACTGAACTTTCCCACTTCAGCTAGTTCTAGGTTCTCGCCTCGTCTACTCGATGGACCTTTTGGCTGGCAACTGCAAAAATAACAATAAGTCAATACCACAATCGTAACGGCCTGAGAATTAGACCCATTTTGCACCACCCAGTTTAGGACGCAGACTGGAAAATGATACTTTTTAGATTGACATCAAATTGAAATGTAGAGAAAGTCGAAATCCAAACAATACAACGCCGCATAGCTCTTACAGTGAAGCGAAACAAAATTCCTTCCCTTTCCGTTTCCTTCGTTGCCTTCCGTTCACTTTCCATTCCTTTACCGCTCTTTCCTTCACATCTCTACTTCTCTTTCCTTCTCTTCTGTTCAATTCCCTATCCTGTCATTTCCTTTACCGCTCTTTCCTTCACTTCTACTTCTCTTATCTTCTCGTCTGTTCACTTCCTGTCCCGTCCTTTTCTTTCCCTTCTCTATTTTGCTTTTTCGTATCTTAATTCCTTTTCAACTTTATTGTTTTGTATTAGGTTTTTTCACTTTTCAGCGCTTCTTTCTCTTCCTTTTTACCCTTCGTCTTTTCTCTCTTTTTATTCTCCCTTTTCCGTTGCATCAGCTTGGTATACAGAGCGTAGGTAGGCTAACCATTGGGTGAAATAAACTCAAGATTTCCACACCGGTTCAAAATAAACACTCGCTTGTCAGGTGACAAGATTGACACTGGACATTCAATATCTTTTGAGAATTCAATATGCCAAGAGAAAATTACAAATGACCTCACGACCAAGGCGGTGAGGGACATTTTCAAAATGCAATAAAACGCAATCGCGGGAGGCCAAGCTAAGATGCGATCACTGTACGACCAAGCTTTTGAAAAAAATGTAGTTTTCACCTGGGGGCTTTTCTAATCTGTTTTATCTTTACCCGAAATTTGTTGTTTGCTGATCTGTTTGTTGTTAGGTAACGAGCAGTATTGTGTTGTTATCGTTCGGCCTCCGTACAGAAAATGAAGGATGATAATGAAATAAAGGAGACGAAAATACAAGATAATAACAACTGATATTGTTTGGCACTTTTGTCATGTTGGTTGTCGTTTTTAAGATATTTTTTCTTTCTTTCAGGGGCTCGCCAGTAAGATGCTCGCTTTTAAGCAGATTTGTGTTTAAACTGGAAAAACCTCAAGTTTACTTTGAGAGAAATACAATAGAACTTCGATTTGACTACATCAATGGACGGGACCGGAAGATTTGTTGTTAAATACCCTATCAAATACATTTCCTGGAAAACTGCGATTTTTTCGCTTGATGATATTGGAAGCCTTTTAGGCAAAATCGTAAACGATTTTTTTTTCACAAGTCCGATGTTCAACTTACCTTATAACAAGGAGTTTCCGTTTTTCTTCTGTTGTCCTACGGTGTTTCATGGCAGAACTTCATCCTTATTTACCAAACACGCTTTGTTAATATAATTTCCAAAAACTTGACGCGAAATTTCGAGGTGAACAAGCGAAGAGAACGACAAAAACAACGAAGGCAAAACTGCGAGTGTGCTTAACGTCCCCAAGAGTAGCGAGGAAGTTATTGCGACTTTGGAGCAGGTGATTGCCTGTCTGTCAGTGTATGAACAAAATCATACACACATGTGTTGAACTAAGCCTCTATAAGTCGGCAAAGTAACATCGGAAGCGATCAGAGACGGAAAAATACAGCAGTTAACTTCCTCGCGAAGCCGAACAAAGCGAAGAGCCAAGTTTCGATTCGCGCGATCTATGAGTCAGTCACTTGCGCAGGAGATCTTCCAGTCAACCAGAAATGCACCGTACACTTTGTTAAATAAGCAATTGTAGGCTCTGCCAATACGATCTAACCAACATAGAGGTTATAGATTCAGTTGGAACAACTGTCAATCAACGTTTAAGATGTGTGCACTCATTAAAACGGCCCAAGTGTTTTTATCCACCCTATTTATACAAACGACAAACACAAGGCGACATTGGACAGCGACAAATTCATTATAATATTCTACGAGCGTCTTTTTTTAACAGGGCTTACAGCTGACATAGACCATGATTATTACAAGGTAACATAGCACATGCTGGATTTTAACATAAAGAAATTCGTTCGTTTGTCGTTGCGCGTGTGTTCTAAAAAAAAGAAAAAATATCCACTTCGGAACTCCGGAAAGATACTTTTTTCAACGATTTTCGGATGCTCGTCCAAGTTGGAATCCTTGACATCTCAACTAAAAAAAGAGATCTAGAGGCCAGTTGATATATTAATTCAAGTTTTTGAACAGTTATTTGTGTTTGTTTTGTTTTCTTCGTTTTCAAAACCAAAACATAAACAACACGGCGTGCAATGCATTATAGGACGGTGGCATGGACCTTTAAGCAGCCTCTAAAAGGCCATTTATTTTCGTTTTTTTTTTGTTTCTAATTTTATAGCAAAGTAACAAGATTAACCATCTAAGTTTTTCTTTTGCTGCAAATCCCTAGTAATTTCTATTAGGAATTTTTCTACTGTTAGAAAATTTGTCTTGACTCACAATATGCAACAATTACGGTACAAAAACGTCCTAAATAACAAACTCTATTGCATACGGCAAACGTCGTGCCAGAGTCGCGCAGTTCCAATTCAAACTATAAAAAGTTTTCTATTATAAAGTCTAATGAACCCGTGCAGTTCGGCGACCATGGACAGCTGTTTCGTCCTTATTAGGACTCATCAGCATGGTATAGCCGGTGTTTGCGCTGGGCCTAAGAGAAACTACCAAGGAACACACTTTTTGCTACACTTTTCTCAGTTATCTAGGGTATCGAATGACCCTTTGCGGGCACGGGTGAGCTAGCAAGCCCTTTTTTCGTGCGACTCTAGCATCTTATTGAGATATTTTGTTTCTACATGTGAATTGTTTTCTGTTTTTCGAAAGAAATCACTCCGTAACTGTTAGAACATGTTAGAATATGGGTGTGATATATTTGCCTTGTCGGGGTCTGTGCAAAGGAAAGGTAAATGTTCAGCGATTTAAACAGATGAAAGACAAGATTCCTCAGCAAGTCGACCTGACAGAACACTTGATCCCGTGACGTTCATCATGCGTGAAGATAGGAAGTGCCAGCGAACTCTACCGTAGCGGATAAGAATCAGCCTACTATCCACAGGGTACCCGACTAACCTTGCTTACACCTTGATAAGCGTGACGTTTATCAGACGCGAAGTTACTAAGTGCTAACGTACTCTACCGTAGCGGATGAGAATCAGGCTACTCTCCACAGGGTACCCGACTAACCTTGCTTACACCATGATAAGCGTGACGTTGATCAGACGCAAAGATAGGAAGTGCTATTACGTACTCTATCGTAGCGGATAAGAATCAGGCTACTCTCCACAGGGTACCCGACTAGCCTTGCTTAGGCCAGCATAAGCGTGACGTTGATCAGACGCGAAGGTAGCAAGGGGTAACGTACTCTACCATAGCGGATGAGAATCAGGCTACTCTCCACAGGGTACCCGACTAACCTTGCTTAGGCCATCATAAGCGTACGTTGATCAGACGCGAAGACAGGAAGTGCCGCTAACGTACTCTATCGTAGTGGATGAGAATCAGCCTACTCTCCACAGGGAACCCGACTAACCTTGCTTTGGCCATGATAAGCTTAGCCCAGGTTAATAAAACAAACAGTTTTTAAAGACTCTGTAGAGGTTTCTAGCCCTAAAAGTCTATGCTAGTGAGGTAATGGAAATGTAGTGCCCCCGGATGCGGCGTATTTTTTGGGTATGAAATTTGTAGTAAAACTATTTTTGGCTTGAAAATTGTACCAGATATTTTTTTGGGGGTTGAAAAATCTGCGGGTACTTTTGGGGGGTTGAAACTTCTGACAGGCTAGTTGATCATCAAGATACTGCCTTAAATACGCTGAAGCTGGGAAACATATGTATTTTAGGCTAAAAAGTTGGGTATTTTTTTGGTTATCAAATTTTGGGAGCAGGTATTTTTTTGGTTATCAAATTTATGGCTCAGGTAGTTTTTTGGGGTGTGAAGTTTAGAGCTCCGTCCTACCCCCCCCCCCCCCCCCCCCCACACACACACACACCCCACCCCACCCCCTGTCATTTTAATATCCGAGTACCCCCTGGGTAGTGACCTCAACCCGTTTAAATCTCATGGAATTTGAAAGTTTCGACCGAGACCCGGAGTCGAGGTCTCCCCGCCACATCTGAATAGTATGTCTATTTTTGTTTTTACTATTTTTTTACCTTCCCATCTTACGATTGATTTTAACCTTTTTATTGTTTAGAGTTGTCCTCATTTTATTGAGCTTTTTAATTACCATGATAATCTATTATTGTAAAGCGCTTAGAACGGGCAATCCACTAAACTTGAATCCAAGCAAAAATAAATATATCCGGGTTGTCTGCGCAAACGTTTCTGATTGGCTAAATCGTCCGCACTCACTCCGCTTGGCCCTGAAGCTGTGTCTCCAAACGAAGTTCACAAACCTGAAGAGAAAGTGGATATCTCCACAGTGGGCGTGTTTTGGTTGGAAAAGATTCACTCTGGGCTAAGTTCTAATTCAAGCGATTTTTTAAGCGAGGGACAAAGCTGCCATAGCCTCCATTTTGAAATCTCCCACAGAAACTAAAAGAACTCAGTTCGCACAGCCGAAATCACCATAGTCATCTAAACCTAAATGGTTCTGTCACAGATTACTTGCAGGAATGTGCAGGGACAATTATTATTCGAAAGCTTTACGCTGAGAATAAATTTCATCCAAGTTTGAACAAACGTACACCGCCGTACACCGCCTTGCTTTCTGGAAGCACGCTAAGGCGAAATGCCACAAAGCCATGAATAATATTTCTAAGACTAAGTATAAATCCTGACGCTGTATCGCAAATCGAAGGACACAAACCAGAAGAGAAGGAGGAAATCTCTCCAGTGGGCGTATTTTTGTTGGAAAAGATTCACCTTTGGCTAAGGTCTAATTCAAGCGATTTTTAAGCGAGGGACAAAGCCGCCATCGCGGCCATGTTGAAATCTCCTGCACATAAACTAAAAAAGAACACAGTTAACTTATCCGATAGCACCATAGACAGTCAAACTTAAATGGTTCTATTACAGTTACATTTGTGTGTAGGGATAATTCTAATTCGAGAAAGATTTGAGCTGAGAAAAATTTCATTCAAGTTTGAACAAACTTACACCTGGCACTGCCTACAGAGCGCGCGCTAAGTCATGAATGATATTCTCTAAATATTCCTACGATAAACTAAGAAATTTCTTAGAACAGTTTAACTTTACCTTAGAACAGTTTAACTTTACCTGTTTCTTCTCGTGCCTTACTGATAAGCATTATACAAACAATTCCAAAGTCAAATGTTTTTCTGTAATAGGCTGCGATTTCAATTTTAGCGGGTTCTTAGAAGATTTGAGACCCGGACTGACCTCACCAAGACACACACACGTGCGTCATTTTCTCCACCAAAATCAGGGAGACCAGTGCAAAACAAACACACAAAAAGGGAGGTCATTAGTAATGTAAATCAGCAGTTTATGGAAGGGGAAACTTAGGTTGGGTCTTCTAGCGTCACGAAGTGACGGGCTGTTTTCTTGTAATAAATATAATAGCGTTTTTGAAGTGAAAATTATTTCGCAATGTTCAATTCTATTTATCTAAATACATACTCTTCCCAAATAAATGACCTCGCGTCCCATGCCTATATGTGAAGAAGTGGAATTCTTGCCAATCACGGGGCATTTCTGAGACAACACACAAATAAATTCTGGCACCGATTGCACCGATGCTAGGGGACTGTTCGTTAATTACGTCGCAGGGGGGCTGGTGGTTTTATGGGGGGGGGGGGGGGGGGGGGTGGATTGCACCGATGCTAGGGGACTGTTCGTTAATTACGTCGCAGGGGGGGCTGGTGGTTTTATAGGGGGGGGGGGGGGTAAATTGCAGAACGTCGAAAATTTGGGGGTAAATTTTTAGAACACGCGAAACTTTTGGGGGGTGCATTTCAGTGTCATGCAACTTCTCTTCTCTTTTCTTGCCATTTTAGGGCTTGTTCTACCGGTACATCCTCGTCAACAATCGTACTTACTTTAGACGCCATTTGGAAAATAGGAGACTGATACTAGCTTTGGATTAGCGCGCAGGGGGAGGGGGTAAAATTTCAAATAGCCGTTTTTCGAAGGGGGTAGAAATTGAAACTACTTTTTTGTACGGGGGTAAGTTTTCAGAAAACCTACAAGCAGAAAAAAACCACCAGCCCCCCCCCCCCCCCCCCCTCCCCTGCGACGTAATTAACGAACAGTCCCTAGTTGCCTAATGGGTTTTATATTTTGATCAGGAAAAGGAGAACAATTCATTGAAAATCTGAAAAGCACAGGCTTTTCCCTTGCATTTCCCTCTCGTTTTTGTTGCATTTATTTGTTGCATTTTGCTGTACTTATTTTTCTAGCGCAGAAGCTTGCGCGTTTTTTTTTTTCAGGATTCCTGCAACCGGCTGATGGTCTGTCTCTCAAAGACAAGTCGTCCTCTTATAGGATACAGGCGACTACGGAGGACTTTGTGAAGGTCTAAAACACTGACGGAAAAAAAGATCTGCTCGCAGGGTAGAGTTTGGTACCTGGACATTTTGTGTTTCCACTGGGAAAACGGACGGTGTAATTTGCAGGTGCAGGTGTGCAGGTGCAGGTGCGGGTTTGCAGGTGCAGGTGTGCAGGTGCAGGTGTGAATATGTCTATAAATAGTCTATAATCTATGTACAGGTTATATTTATTCCAACTAACCAATTTCTCCAGTTCGTCACCGAGTACAGGGCAGTCAAGAGCCGTGAGCAGTCAGAGCGCCAAATGCTGTTTTTCATCAAAGTAGTTTTGTTTGATACTTCACTGGAATGGGGCTACCTTTTATCGAACGTTTCTTAGCTTAGAAAGAACAGTCAGCATCTTAACTAGCCCTATTGCGAGAGAAACATTGAAACGCCGCCGAGATTCAGCCATTTTGTTAACACAGGCAACCCACCTTTCGTGTTAAGGTGGGTTGCCTGTGTAAACAAAACAAAATGGCCGTCACTCGGCGGCGTTTCGATGTTTCTGTTCTTTCTAAGCTAAGAAACGTTCGATGAAAGGTAGCCCCACTCCTGTGAAGTATCAAACAAAAACGACTTTGATGAAAAAACAGCATTTGGCGCTCGGACTGCTCACGGCTCTTGACTGCCCTGTGGCCTGTACTCTCGGTGACGAACTGGGGAAAATTGGTTAGTTGGCATCAATATAACTGTACATAGATTATAGACTATTTATAGACACATTCACACCTGCACCTGCACATCTGCACCTGCAAACCCGCACCTGCACACCTGCACCTGCAAATTACACCGTCCGCTGGGAAAACTACTGTTCCGTGATTAATCAAAGTGAATTCTGGATCTGTCTATTGTATACTATGTTACGTTATCATAAACTAATATGACGATATGAAAATGGTTTTACCTTCTCTGGGTTTGGACAAGGCAACATGGATGAACATCAGGGCGAAAAGGAATCGCAACATCAGATTAGCCATGGCAAAGTAACAAAGACAACAAAGCACAAGGAAATCAACTGAACACAACAAAGGTTTGCAAGATTTACCTAAATGAGCATTCGGAGGGCATCTATATATACATTTATCAAATTCATTAATAATTTAAAAGGACAGTACAAAGGAAATCACGACCATTGTCTTAAAATACCGCACATACCTCAAAAATGACATTAATATTTAGTAAGAGAAGAGGACAGCGCCCCGAATAATGATTGCGATTGCCAAAGCGACCTGCTTGGTACATGTATGTCCAGTTGTTCGCAGTCCCAGCAGCACCTTACATGCCAGATCTCGGCCACAACCCAATGTCCCAGCCACCAAGTCTGTTGCCCCAGAGTAATCTGAGCAATGAAGAGAAGGAGACAAGGCCATTGACATGCGAATTAAAGTTACTTAGTAAACTGTATTTGCTTTTTGAAAACAAGTCTTTACTAAAATATGTAATAACATTTGATGGTCTTTGATTAAATGTTTGAAATGCAAAACGTTTGCAATACATGATTTGAAGCATTTAAAAAGGTATTTTTAGCTCGAAAATCGGTAAAACGGCTTGCATTTCTTCGAAAAGAATTTTCACTCGCGAACGGCCGCCATGTTTATATTACGAAAATGGGCAAAACCGCTGAAAACTCGTCCCCAGACCGCGGATCCTCGTTCCCCGGATCCCCGGGTCCCCGTTCCTCGTTTTAGTAACATCCACTTCGTGGTAATGAGGCCCTAGTGGGGGATGTTACTAAAACGGGGAACGGGGACCCGGGGAGCAGGGATCCGGGGAGCGGGGAGCCGCGGACTGGGGACGAGTTTCCAGCGGTTTTGCCCATTTTGCATAATATAAACATGGCGGCCGTTTGCGAGTGGAAATTCCTTTCGAAGAAGTGCCAGCCGTTTTACCCGTTTTCGTGCTAAAATACCATTTTAAATGCAGTCAAAGTCAAGCAGATGAATTTGTGATGATGTGTGCGATGGAGTTCAGTCGCACTGGAGAGAGATTAATGACACAAACGTGAGAGGCCACAGTTGCTTTTCTAAAAGTTTTACTCTTCTTTGTTCATGAGTGTCCCACTCAAGGTTATTTGAGAACTCATGTTTCTGTATCCAGGAAATCAGAGGATGGCTGTGTTGCTTTGACTGTCTGGC
This sequence comes from Scolanthus callimorphus, assembly GCA_033964015.1. Taxonomy (NCBI): domain Eukaryota; kingdom Metazoa; phylum Cnidaria; class Anthozoa; order Actiniaria; family Edwardsiidae; genus Scolanthus; species Scolanthus callimorphus. The sequence goes on from CM066914.1 coordinate 7,467,980, forward strand.
ATGTGAAGATGAAGTAGTGCGAAGGCGTGTAATTTTCGTAATTTCCATCCTCTTATACATCATAGACCATCATACCAGTATACCTTTTCTCATCAACATAATTCCTGGGTTTCAATATTTTTCTTTGAAGGCTTTTGTTTTAACAACAAGAATGAAAACATGCCGATGAAAAGATCCCACTTGTCAACTACTAGGCTGAGACAACTTGCTCTTGCAAACGTAATAATAGTTTTCCTTTTCTCACATCAGAGAAACAATTGTCTGTTATTTTCATTTTTCTCGCATCAGTGTGGTTTTCCACGAAAAATCCATCGAAACTCGTCCCCAGACCGTGGAGAAAAAGCTCCCCGGGTCCCCGCTCCCGTTTTAGTAACATCCCCGTGGGCGAGTCTGGGCAAAGCATAATTAGCCAATCAGAAAATACCAGAACGCAGGGCAAAGAAGATTTTAAATATTTTTCTTGATTTATACTGAGAAGGTGAGCTCCCTGTGGTAACCATCATTTGCATTCTCGTATACGAGTGCCGAAAATTCAGGACAATAAATAGTGGCTTGTGCAACGTGCAACGCCATCCAACAAGGCTCGATATTCAACAGATTTCCTTTCGTTGTGACTAAAAGGCAATGCTACACGAGACAATTTCGTGCAGCTCGCAACGCAATAGACCTTTCCCGCATGAGCGGGGCCCAGTTAGTTTAGTAGATAAATAGTAAAGGTTAGTAGGTAGTAGGTAGCTTTTCTATGGCTCGCTGGAAGAGCATCACATGATGAATGTGATACCATAGTTCATTGTTTTTTTAATAAAGCTTATTATGAAGATGATGATGTTTCCCTGACAGACACTCAAGCGAAACCATTTCTTTGTTTGGTTAATGAGGGCAGTTAAGAAAACAAACAACAGGTGAAAATTGAGCGAGTGAAAATTGAGCGTGTGACATACCCCAACAATCTTAAAAAATATTATACGAGCGCGCAATAGGTGGGCGCATTTTCGGTCTAATTATAAATTCGAAATTTTATCAACGACTTAGCTCAAATTTGCCACAAGCAGTGGAAAGAGCGTGCTGAAATTAGTAAAACTGCCAAGTTTGAGACCGATCGGTTAAAAATTCGCGAAGATTCAGCCTTGCAAACAAACGTAAACAAGCCGTATTTTACAGAGGTTTGTATAGCCTGTGTTCATCCGCTACTAACCCTAACCAACAAGAGGATTAGTAGCGTCTGTGAAATCCGGTACTAATCGTGTTCAGGTCACGCAATGAAAACTAAATTTGCATAGTAAGTTACAGTCAAAAGACATGAAGCGTTCCCCGCTAGAGTTGAATATTCAATTAACTATTCCATTGCTGATTTCATTATTCAATCCAAATACAATTTTTCAATTCAATATTAAAAATATCATAGCTTTTGAAAATCGAAACTCGCTTTTTGTCTACGATTTCATGACAACGCACGTTTTCTTTTGCACTTTGGCGCCTGTATGTCTGTTCTCGAAACATTCTGCACGCCTTTTGCTTCAAAAGGGCGTGCGTTGCCATAGAATCATAGACAGAAAACGAATTTTAGATTTGCAACGGCTATAACGTGATCGTGAGCCAATCAGGAACGAGTCCCCGAGTCCTGGAGAAGGAATTGCGCGACTGAACACGATTAGTAACGGGATTTCACAGACGTTACTAACCCTCTTGGAGGTTAGTAGCGGAGGTTAGTAGCGGATGTACACAGGCTAAGGTTTGTATGGAATTTTTAATTGGGGGGGGGGGGGGGGGGGGGGGGGGGGCGGGGGGCAAAATCTTGCCCCCCAAAACTAGAAATATCTATAACTTCGGTCCCTTTTAAACGGATTGCCCTGAAAATTGGGATTATTGCTTATTGCCTATGCGCTCTTCGACTGGAATGTTTAGATTTTAGCTAGCTTATTAATTAAAGATATTAGAATTATATTTATGTTTTTATGAAACTGTTTTATTTTTGACGTAGCGTCGCCGGTATTAAACTTTTATTGCTCAAAATGGTTTTCTGACTAATGTCAATGTGATCTTTTCCGTGGTATGGATAGATTTTAACTTGGATGTCTGTATCAAAAGTTGAAGATTTCGTGACAGGCTATGACGTCACGATGCGCCCGCCTATTCCGGCCGAGCGAAACTAGCAGCGAGTGAAGTGCGCAGGGGATCATGGAAACGATAGCGCCTTTTCCCGCTAAGTAGAGACGCCTGGCCGAAGCAGGGACTAGGAATTTCTCGCGATTTACGGCCGTTCGCCAAAGAAGGGACTAAGGACAGCAAGCAGTCTACCGATACAGTACATCAAATCAGTACAGTACATCGACTTCGAGGTGTTTGGAAATCCTGATGCAAAACGCTGTTGAGTGCTTGATATAGCTTCTCAAACGAATCATTTAATGTCGAGAAAAAGAAGGAATAAAATCTCAAAAATGTATGCAAACTAAAACTATGTATCCTTACCGCCTTCGCGCTTATGATTTTCTTTGTTTAAACTTGATGAATTATTAATGAGTTTCAGAATAACCAGAGTTCATCGTTCTAGAAAGAGCATTGGCATAGGCCCTTGCTTTCAATCATGGCCTGAGTCCATGTAGTCGGGTACCTCATGAAAAGCCGACCGATCGAAATGCGCATGCGTTGAGCTTATTTGAGCATGCGCACGGAATGCATAAGAACGCTTTCGTACGGATGCGTTGTAGTGTGGACGGGCGTAAACGATAAGTGTGGACGCAAATCTTTTTTGAAAACGGAGCAAAAAGTATCCGTTTTCTTTGAAAACGGTGTAGTGTGGACGGGGTCTAAATATTAGCCCCTATTCTAGCTCCGTCTATTTCTATTTTCGATTCTGTTTTGCCTGGTTTATAAGTGTTGCTGAAGCAACACTGCTGCCATGGTTGACTGTGTGTCAAAACTTGAGATGGATACTTTGTTTTTACTTTAACTGTCCAATTTATTTTCGATAAATACATTACCTAAATACATACTCTTTCCTAAAAAATACATGACTTCATGCCCCATGGGTTTAGTGAAGTGTTATGCCCTTTACTATTGTGGTTCCCCGAGTACTTTTTAGTCTCTGCTTGTGGTAAGCCTTATATAATTGTTTAACCAATCAAAGGACGATTTCACGAAAAGTCTTGATAAACAACTAAACCAAGCGAGTCTGCTTAGACCGCTCCCTATATACGACTTGTTGAGGTGGCCGTCTTATTTTTCAGGGCTATGAAATCGACAACCATTCAGACCATTGTCTGGTATTTGGTAGGGTCTATTGAAACAAAACCAGGTGAATAAAACAAACGGTATTTCAAGACCCTGTAGAGTTTGTAGCTAATGAAACTCTTTACTAATGAGGTAGTGCTAACACTAGTGAACTCAATCCGTTTCAATTTCATGGCATTTCAATCCGTCCTTTGGTTTTAAAACTGGTCAAGTGATATGTAGACATAGAACAGCAAACTAATGGTGTCATTTGAAAGTTCCTTACAGTATTAGATCAAATAAACGGGATCATAATATTGTCAAACCCATCGGGTTAAGGGTGTTCAGTGGCGGATCCAGGATTTTTCAGGGGAGGGGGGAACAATTAAATAGCTGTAGTGCAAAGCTTAATCGTTGTACACGTTCGATTTGTACTTCATCAAATATTACAAAGAAACTAATAACTATTGTTCCATTCTCCTAGAGAAGTTACAAAGATTGGAAAATTTGCCAGCAGTGATGACAACGTTTTTCCAGCCAGCACGAGGTCAAAATTCCACAAGACTCCTTAAAATCTAAAAAAAAATAACACGAAAAAGCAGGACACTTTTAATGACAAGTTCCAAAATGTCAATATTTTGCCTGCCATTTTTAATTAGATTATATATTTTTTTGATTGCAATGTTTAAATGTATTTTTATTGAATTTTATTTCGCAGTATTCAATTCTATTTTATATCTAAGTACATACTCTTCCCAAAATAAATGACCTATGTCCCATGCCAATATGTGTAGGAGTGGAATTCGCTTACTAAATATTAATGTCATTTTTGTGGTCTGTGCGGTACTTTTTAGACAATGGTCGTGAATTCCTTTGAAATATCCTTTTAAACTATTGATTGATTTGATAATGTATATATAGATGCCCTGCGAATGCGCTCATTTAGGTAAATCTTGCAAACGTACCTTTGTTGTGTTCTGTTGGCGTCCTATTGCTTCTTTACTTTGCCATGGCTAATCTGATGATGCGATTCCTTTTGGCCCTGATGTTCATCCATGTTGCCTTGTCCAAACCAAGAAAAGGTAGAAACATTTACAATTACGTAAGATAATAGAGCGACTGTAGTGAAACCAATCGCAACGACAGCAAAGTAATTACACCAATTCGAGTCAAAAAAGACCCCTTTATAGGTAAGCGTGAGCTTGACGTTACAATCTTAGACCCCGTCCACACTACACCGTTTTCAAACGGTGCGTTCCCCTTTTTCTGTAAACTGTCCGCTAGCTCAAATAGGGAGCGCGGGGGATCACGTTAATCACAGAACTTATAGAGGGGGATCACTGCATTTTGCCCGTATATTGCACACTTTCCTGTGCTCCATGCTAGATTTTAAGGTTTTAGTTAAATAGAATAAGATTTGGTAATTCATTGGTGTTTAATAAACAGAACATTACGTGGCCGACATAGCCGCTTGGATATACGAATTTTATCTTCTCGTTGCGCTCACTCGTCAGAATAGAAAAGAATAGGGAAAGACGAAAAACTCAAACAGCGATGTCTCTGGATACAATGTCCGCAAAAATATAAGTAAATAAGGTAAAAAGCAGACAAACAGGAGCCGAGAGATGCCAACGTTTCGGATTTTACTTTCAATCCTTCATCAGGGCGGTTTTAGTAGCCGCCCTGATGAAGGATTGAAAGTAAAATCCGAAACGTTGGCATCTCTCGGCTCCTGTTTTGTCGGCTTTTTACCTTATTTAATAGAAAAGAATAGAAAACGAGAACATAAATTCCATATCTCCAATGATTTTTGGGGAGGGTTGTGCCGCCGAGGTCTCCAAAACGTGGCCCTATCTATGCTCTGTTGCTTAAAATGTCATGTACAGAAGAGAGCAAAAGATACACATATTTCTTATAGTGGACAATGTTTTTTGGCAAAATGGAGCAAATACACAAGTTATACAATGCTTTCGAGTGGCATACTGCAAAATTAAGCATTAGAGCACAACTTTCTATGACTTTATCGGCGCAATAAAGCACGCGTGAGTGTTGGGGAGACACGAGAACGTTGTAAAATCACGAGCCGCAGGCGAGTGATTTTAAAACGTTTCGAGTGGCTCTCCCAAAACAACACAAGTGCTCTATTTGCCGATAAAGTCATAGAAAGTTGGGCTATAATGCTTTTATGATATAGCGGATTACTTTATCGGTGTAATAGAGCATAGATTTGGACCAATCAGAGCGCGCGTTATATCGTAGCTATATTATAAACATAGATATAAGATCTTTCCTATTTAAGCATTAGAGCACAACTTTCTATGACTTTATCGGCGCAATAGAGCACGATGTTGGGAGAGACACGAGAACTTTGTAACATCAAGAGCCGCAGGAGATTTTTTACATGGTTTACATGAAAAACAGATGTTTCTATAAGCCTTAATTGTAAATAGCTTATGAAATCCGTGGGTGCATAATTATGTGTATGTATGTATGACCATTAGAGAAAGCCGGAGGGGGCACAATGTGCACTATGTTTGTGTGTGAACAGTCTTGTTTCTGTGTGTTCTTCTCAGAAATGGCACGTGATTTGCAAGAAGATGACATTGACTTTGCCAGCGCTCGAGAAAAGTGTGCAGTTGCGGCGGAAACCCCGGAGAACCTAGTGGAACTGGTGTATGCCGAAATCCCGGGCAAGTTCTTACTGGTTGTCGTGGCACGTGTGAGCCGCCCGGGACATCCTGTCCCATCTGTTGCATAAAACGTTTTCACTAGAGAAGTTAATGTTATGTTGATTTTTGGGGATAAATTCTCATTTAAAAAAAGTCGACGACCATCTGGGTATTAAAGGGATCGAATATTCGAAGAGAAACTTTCATCACGAACTAGCGAAACAAACATTGAATGGACAACAGCCAAACAGAACAGAAATAGCGCACTCTTTTCTCCATTCTCTCAAACAACTCCCTGAATGAAGCGAGTCAAGTTGTCGAGATTATCAACCAATCCCTCCCAAAAGTTGGAGCCTAAAAGTCGAAGCGAAAAATAGATTTCCCAAATTACATTGAACGTAAAATATATACTTGACTTTATTGGAAAAGTAAAAACAAAGTAAGGAACTTTATTAGCGTCTCAAATGTATTTAGCCATGCATGAGTGCACTACTAATTGGGGAGACGGTGCACACCTTACCCCCTTGCTCTATTAAAAGCTCCAGATGAAAGGAATTCACCATTCATTGTTATACCCTTAGTTACTGTTGCTACGTCGGACAAGCCAAATTTTATCTTTGCATAGTATAATATTCCGCCCTGGCTATGTTATTCATGATATGTAAATAAGGTATGGGAAATCGCTCTGGCCTGCGACAAGCCCAAACCAAAACGAGTGGGCATTACTGCACTCCAAACCACGGCTTCCTCAGTGGGCGGGAGGGTGGGCCGCTCGACCGTACAGCTAACAACGACCAAGAGTGGATACCGCGTGACCCTTTTGTATTCATGATTTGCATATTCCGGGGCATTCATTATTATTATGCAAATGACTTTGCATAGAGCGCGGAAAAGACACAGATCGCAGGGAGGTGTTAGAAGTTGTTGCATGCAATTTGGATTTTATATTTTTATCATGAAAAGCTGAATAATTATTGAAAAATCTTCGATATTCAAGTTTGTGCTCGGACATTTTGAATTACGTAGGAAAAACTTCCTATTGTTTGCTAGGAGTGGGCGGAGCTATCGTCAAAATAGGGATCGATCTATTCAAAGCTATAAGCAAGCTACTCGGAACAGAGAACAGTCGACACTTGATCCGGGGTTCGAACTCAGGACTGTACGCACAGTTTGCCGTGCACAAACACACTGCGCCACCGAGCCGCACCTGTAGATAGATCTTTTTTGTCAGTTTGGAGGTCTGTTTCGATGATTTAATCTGACAGACTTAAGGTGGCCGCCATACGTGCTGAATTGGTTAACTGAGCATACGGCAAATCTCGTGCCTGATGAGTTTGTTTCTGTCTCTTAAAAAATCAAAATTAAACACGTCATATTAATAAGAAACAATGTTTTCGATGAGAGCCTTATCATTTTTGAAAAACCCTGGGCCCTAAAAATTTTAACCCCCCCTCAATTTCAAGCCCAAAAATCTTGAACCCTCCCCCCCTAACATCTGAGCCCAAAAAAATATGGACCCCACCACTGTTATTTAAACCCTATTCCGCAAAAAATACAACAAGAAATTACAAAGAAAAGTTAAAATGTGACCCCATGAGAGCCCAGAAAATTGTGACCCCCCCCCCCCCCCCCTAAATCGGCGCCCCAAAAAGTGTAGCCCCCCCTCCCCCCTACATATTTGCCGGCCCACCCCCCCAGTAATAATGACCGCTCCCTAATAGCGCGAAATTTAGAATGCAAATTATTCACATGATCGCGAGAGAAAATGGCCGCCATGTGCTCGATTCTTTGAGCTGAGAAGAAGACAAGAAGGCAACCTACAGCTCGCCGATACAGCTCGAAACACTGTTATCTCCCTACAAAGTTTGGGAAGTAATTAAGGCAAGTATTCGTGCTATCATTAGCCGTCGAAACGCTGATTTTTATCCTTATGTAACATGTGCCATAATACGTATCAGTTTTTAATGGAGGATAAGCTTTTCGCCATGTAGAAGCCCGTTCCATGTTTTCTTGACTGTTTTCCTGAAAACGTTATTTTGATGCACGAGATCTGGCCATGCATTTGATGTTCAAGAACGTGAAACGGCTATTTTGAGAAAGTGTCGGACTAACAGATTTTACTGACTAAAATGTTGTTACAACTTCTTGACTCCAGAGTGGGTGCAGGATGGCAGTATGGAGTGAAATTCCAGGGTAAGTAAAACTGGTAAAAATAAATCCAAACTTTTGGGGCTGCTGACCATGGACGATTTCAGCTTTAATGTATGCATATGCTGGTTAACAAAGTGATGTGAAGAATGTTTGTGCTGTATCCTGATAGAGTGGGGGGGGGGGGGGGGGGGTTCACTAAACTCAGCCCCACCTCCACCTTGCCATACATACTTACTAATGAGCCCCCCAACTTTGAAAACTGTTCAACCGTCCCTGTAACCAAGGAGTGTGTACAAGCTTATCACAGGAATGGTCTATTGAACATGCTCTATAGTGTATGTAATGTCAATTTTCATTTCATAAAGAAAATTCACATCGTCAGCCAGACCACAGGGAGCCCTCCACACCATTAGCCAGACCACTGTGAGCCCTTCACACCAATCAGCCAGACCACAGTGAGCCCTTCACACCATAAGCCAGACCACTGTGAGCCCTTCACACCAATCAGCCAGACCACTGTGAGCCCTTCACACCGTCAGCCAGACCACAGTGAGCCCTTCACACCATCAGCCAGACCACAGTGAGCCCTTCACACCAATCAGCCAGACCACAGTGAGCCCTTTACACCAATCAGCCAGACCACAGTGAGCCCTTCATACCAATCAGCCAGACCACAGTGAGCCCTTCACACCAATCAGCCAGACCACGGTGAGCCCTTCACACCATCAGCCAGACCACAGTGAGCCCTTCACACATCAGCCAGACCACAGTGAGCCCTTCACACCAATCAGCCAGACCACAGTGAGCCCTTTACACCAATCAGCAAGACCACAGTGAGCCCTTCATACCAATCAGCCAGACCACAGTGAGCCCTTCACACCAATCAGCCAGACCACGGTGAGCCCTTCACACCATCAGCCTGACCACAGTGAGCCCTTCACACCAATCAGCCAGACCACAGTGAGCCCTTCACACCATCAGCCAGACCACAGTGAGCCCTTCACACCATCAGCCAGACCACAGTGAACCTTTCACACCAATCAGCCAGACCACGGTGAGCCCTTCACACCATCAGCCAGACCACAGTGAGCCCTTCACACCAATCAGCCAGACCACGGTGAGCCCTTCATACCATCAGCCAACCACAGTGAGCCCTTAACACCATCAGCCAGACCACAGTGAGCCCTTCACACCATCAGCCAGACCACGGTGAGCCCTTCACACCATCAGCCAGACCACAGTGAGCCCTTCACACCAATCAGCCAGACCACAGTGAGCCCTTTACACCAATCAGCCAGACCACAGTGAGCCCTTCAGACCAATCAGCCAGACCACAGTGAGCCCTTCACACCAATCAGTCAGACCACGGTGAGCCCTTCACACCAATCAGCCAGACCACAGTGAGCCCTTCACACCATCAGCCAGACCACAGTGAACCCTTCACACCAATCAGCCAGACCACGGTGAGCCCTTCACACCATCAGCCAGACCACAGTGAGCCCTTCACACCAATCAGCCAGACCACGGTGAGCCCTTCACACCAATCAGCCAGACCACAGTGAGCCCTTCACACCGTCAGCCAGACCACAGTGAGCCCTTCACACCGTCAGCCAGACCACAGGGAGGCCTTCACACTGTCAGCCAGACCACAGTGAGCCCTTCACACCATCAGCCAGACCACAGTGAGCCCTTCACACCGTCAGCCAGACCACAGGGAGGCCTTCACACTGTCAGCCAGACCACAGTGAGGCCTTCACACCACCAGCCAGACCACAGTGAGGCCTTCATACCATCAGCCAGACCAGTGAGGCCTTCACACCGTCAGCCAGACCACAGTGAGCCCTTCACACCGTCAGCCAGACCACAGGAGGCCTTCACACTGTCAGCCAGACCACAGTGAGGCCTTCACACCACCAGCCAGACCACAGTGAGCCCTTCACACCATCAGCCAGACCACAGTGAGCCCTTCACACCGTCAGCCAGACCACAGTGAGCCCTTCACACCGTCAGCCAGACCACAGGGAGGCCTTCACACTGTCAGCCAGACCACAGTGAGGCCTTCACACCACCAGCCAGACCACAGTGAGGCCTTCACACCGTCAGCCAGACCACAGTGAGGCCTTCACACCGCCAGCCAGACCAATACTGAGCCCTTCAGACCATCCCCAGACCACAGTGAACCCTTCAGACCATAAGCCAACCACAGTGAGCCATTTAGACTGTCAACTACAGACCACAGTGAGTCCTTCACACCATCCGCCAGACCACAGTGAACCCTTCACACCATCAGGCTGGTTGTAAATTGTGTTATAATATTGTGATCCATACCCTACCATGGAAGGAATTTTCCTTAGGGAAATCGAGCAATCAAGCAATTTTCTCGATTGAATTTGGTCAATCAAATCTGAAAACTTTGTTTTTAGATGTTTCTACACGTACCTCGTCTTCTACACGTACCTCGTTTTCTAATATTGAATGAAAACAACAACAAAGGAGTGGCTGGCATGGGCTCTATAGTTACAGTACTGATGCCATGATTGTTGTTGCATTTTTTGCTGACATGCTTGAGCCTACACTTCCTGCCCACAATGCATTGCTTTGTTTTTATTTATATCAGTGCATCAGGAGCTGAACTACTCAAAGGATTCATACTGTTATACATGTTTGGTGGCAGAACGTGACGGGATGGCAAACTTTTTTTCTCGAGTCTCTAAGTTTCAATGATATAACAAATGTCGGTACAGCACTGCATTATGGGCAGGGTGTGTGTTAATGGCTGCTTAAAAGTATTGCCTTTTGACTTTGGGTTGTACTGTAGATCTCAAGGATGATAGCTTATGATTTCATTGGGTGATACTCCACCACTAACCATAATCATTCAGGCAAATGAACCACCATAAAAATACACTACTCAGTACTTCATTTGGCAGGATTCTGGCTCAACAACTGTTGCACAACATTCATATGTGATTCCAGAAAATATACTTGGTCCTCCCATGGAGGGAGGTTGGTATTTGACCCCCCTCATCCAACCACTCTCAAATTTCCAGTGAAAAACATAGGTATGATTGCATGGGGATGGCAAATTGACACCTACTTCATTCCTCTGGAATTTCTAATCCCCTCTATGGAGAGAGTAAGAATTATTTTCTGGAATCACATAATTTTCTTTGTGTTATAGTAGGGATCTAACATGCATGTACTTATTTTATGTATATATTGTAAAGAGGCCAAAGTCCCACAAGGCCCTAAAGACTCCAGCTGAAAATGGTGCTCCAGATGTCAAACGGTATGTGTGTCAACTTGCTACACTTAGTACTGAGCCTTCCAGCTCTTAACTGCTCACCAGGCAGTATCTCCTCAGCTCCCAAGGCCACAGCTCTAGTGCAACAGGGTGATGCTATTCACACCTACCAGGAGTCTCACATGATTGATGTTGTCATGATGGTAGGTACAAATACATGTAGAACATGACTGATCACATTCAGATTAAGGTAGCATGCCAGCAAATCAAACATATTCGTATGGACGGTGGGCAATAAAAATTATTCAAATACTTTTGAAACAATTGTAAGGCATCCTAATATGATCTAAGTCCTTGGCGGGCTCGGATGAGAAGCTCTGCTACTAAAATGGTTATTTATGGGTGAGTTTGCAATTTATCAAAATTTTGCACACTGTTTACAAGTAGGTATAAATATAAGCTAATTTTAAGATTAACTATTTAGAAACACCAAAAAGTTATCAATTTCATTAGGCTAACGGTTTGGTTAAAACGGGATGTAAAAAAAGAAAATAATATAAAAAAATATCAATTATTATAATACTCATCAACATTATTAAGTATCATCAATTGAATAGTAGAATTTACTAAACCAGCCTTATTTTTCTCTTCTTTTATCAAAAGTCAGATTTTTCAAATGTTTTCTGAAAGGCAATAGACCTTTTTCCAAAATGGCCGCCAAAAATTAAAATTGATTTTTGTTAAAAATGAACACCGGCACTAGAACACACATCATCACTTTAGTAAAACTACAAAATTTTGCTGCATTATATACAATATCTTCCGAGAAACGAAAGTTGAAAATTTGAAAATTTACAGATGTATGCATCATACCCCCAGTCATACAAATCTCTGTAAAAATTTCAATTTTCAGACTCTGCTTTCTCAGCCGACATGGCATTTGGCATAACGAAAATTTGAAGGATTACTAATGTGATTATGCTCTTTCTAGTGCCAGTGTCTGATTTTCAGTCAGTTTAATTTTAAGACATGTGAATTTGCGGCGGCCATTTTGGAAAAAGGTCTATTGATCACATAAGGTTGAAAAAAGTGAAACTATAAAGAACTAGATTAAAGCTATACTGCATCAAATTAAGTGTTTAAAAGTCTGAACTCTACTGTATAAGGGATGTCAAAACATGTGTGATCTGTGGATTTTTTAGACTTAATTGAGAATTTTGCTAATGATGTCACACCCTCAGTTTTGGAATTTTTACAATTTTTAGATTGCCTTTCTGAGATCTCTGGATTCTTTGATTAAAATGTTAAGATATAAATTTTACCATTTTTAAACCCCTACAGTTTAGTTAACTAAGATTACACATGGCATAAACATTTCATAGCTAAATAAAAATAACCTGAAATCTGAATAGCTCAAATAAGAATAACCTGAAATAACTGTTGTTATTATCATATTCACTACCAGAAGGTCTCAAAAGTTTAACTGCAATAGTTAATGATAACATGTATTTTATACAAAGAATTAATTTAGATCATATTATTTGCAACCTTGACTGACTGTAGATATAAAGGTCAATGCACATATGCATGCCAACCACACAATCGTTTTAAAGTGAGAGTTTAGATTTCCTGATTGAAATTGTCGTGCATGTCACTCCTCAAGATGATAATAATTAAAAGTGAACAATAATATTGAATAATCATCAAGCACAAAGTCAGGACTATGATCAATAAATAACAAATTAGTATAACAAACATCAGTGACTATTAATCATTTTTCAAACTAAATTATTAGTCTTTTCCTTTCAGACAATTAATTTCTTAATTTTGATACTTCCAGTGTTATAATCTCATCTAAGTCACTACTGCATAGCTGTCAACCCTCAGAGTTTAGAGTTTTTGTAAGAATGCAACAAATAACATCCAAGAAAGTTGAGAATGAAGCAAAAAAATATTGAGGCTCCCTCCTATTAAGGAAGAGTTGACAGTTATTGACAGCTATGTATTGTAGTAAATCAACCAGTCAGTTCATGAATTATCCATCAGTACTAACTCACTGTATCAATCATAATTAAATACGTAACTATATAACATTAACAATCAATGTGTGGTTCCAGAAAATATCCATACCCCCTCCACACCCCCCACCCCTCCAGAATTTCCAATGCCCTTCCGTAGGGGGGGTATGGAGAATTTCTGGAACCACACAATGTACTTTTAAGAGAATACAAATTAAATATGCTTGCAGTGTGCAGATTGGCTTTCATGAAAGCAGAGTCATGGACATTCCAGCCCTAATTGTGGGGAAGTTAGGGTGTCTGTTTCAAAAGTTGAATAATCCCACATGGGGTTGGAAGGATATGGAGTGATCTCTGGCATGTTCCCTTAATAACAGAATGTTATCAGTCTTTAGCATGTACTGCATGTGTTTGTACCTATCACCATGGCAACATCAATCATGTGAGAGACCTGGTATGTGTGAAGGTAAGACCCTGTTGCACTAGAGTTGCAGCCTTGAGAGCTGAAGAGATACTGAGTGTAGTGAGGTGGCACACCACTGGTGCCGACAGGAGCATCAACAGCTGGGGTTTGAGGGGCCTTGCGGGACTTTCCTTTAATTCAGAAAAAGGTACTTACATACCATATAAAGTTGGAATACATATGAATCACACTCTAAGGAATAAAATCTTGTTTTATTTCTACACTTGCGTAAACATAGTACAGAGATGTGACAAGAGCCTTAGGAAATTTAGCAAAACTGCACTCACCTATATAGCACCTTACTTGCCTCCCTGCTAGCAGAGGCCTCTTCTCTGCATTTTGCTGGCTGGGGGTCGCAAGGAAAAGAGACCTCTGATCTGGGTTGAAGCCCCATCGAAACTGTTTTGCCACCTTAGACGGTTTACTGACCAGTATATGTGCACAAAAATCTACAGAGGTTTTCTGCAGGGATCTCATTAATAATATCAGTGGAAAACGTCTGTAGATATGCATGCACAGTGGGCTCAAGAAATGACCAGCAAACCGTCCAAGGTTGTGGATGGCAGCAAAACAAGCAAGTTTTGGCCCATGCCAACTGTCTCTTTACCTCGTGGGACCCTCAGCCAACAAAATACAGATAGTGGTTTTCATCCGGCTGTGAAAAAAAAACTTAGTGTCTAACTAGTAATAATTACAAGGAGAATACAATAAAAATGACTTTCGTAGTGTATAGTGGTGCATATTTGGTTAGTATCTATTTCACAGTCGGATGAAAACCACTCTAGGAGGCCTCTGCTAGCAGGGAATTCTACAGTGGGCATGAAATGAACCAAAAACATGTTTGTTATAGCATAGTCATATGTTACCTTAATTCTCCAATGCAGCATGTTTATTTTGAGCATAAATCTTGATTTGAGCATGTTTTTGTAATTGTTTTCAAATGCCCCCAAAGTCTGAAAAGCGTTTCAAAATAATCATAATTTCTACTCCATGAAAATAATGCAGAATTTAGGTAAAATATGACTATTTCAGAGGATGTTATTGTGAAAAGTTAATGTTAGATTCTCGTGCAAGCTGTTAATTATTGGAAACAATATCTTAAAATATTATATGAATCTTCAAACCACTTCAGTAGTATTCACCTTTTTCACACAAGTGCCATCTTGAATTTTTCAGCCGATTTATTATTTTGCATGGAACAAAAGACCAAGCAGGTTTTGCTCATGTTGGAATGCGAAGTCTGATGCTGCGGTTTATGATACAAAAGCTTACAAAGCTTTGAAAGTGCAGGGTATAACAAAACTTGTATGAAACTTAGATGGGGTAGCCATGGTTGGATGCGCATGACCATATAACATCACATAACAACCAAACTGATTTAGATACATTTTATGCCCATTGTGTAGCACTCGCTAAATGGGACTCTCGTAAAGACATGTCTGCACCCTAAACTGCCACAAAATTCTTTAAAAAAAAATCACACAATGAAATCCTCCCCCCTTGTATACTTAGAACATATTTTTGCAGTTGATGTTCCTTTGTTCCACATCTTGCCCAGGCAAGGGGAGACAAACGACTTCCCACTGTCCTTTGCAAACACTTGAAGACCCTTTGTCTGATGGGTGTGGCAATGTTATGATTGATTTGTTGTGTTTATCTAATACATTAAGAAACTTTCATGACATTGTATCACTAAAATCAGTTTTAGACCAAAGAATGGATCAAAATTCCATGAGATTTTAACAGATTGAGTTCACTACTTTTACCGTTACCTCATTAACATAGAGTTTTATGGGCTACGAAACTACATGTCACGCCCATCGGACACAGGGTCTTTAACCTTCCCTGTTGCCAACATTGCACTTGTCCGTTGTGTTAGCCCTTCCTAAAAAATAGAGACATCTGGGTATGAGGCAGAGCGAGTTCAATAGAATTGTCTATAGCCGGGAAATTAAAGGGGCTCTCGCACGCTTGCTGGCCACTTCTCTGACAAGAAAATAGCTCCAATCGCAATCCAATTCCATCCGCTCGATAACAGGTCAAAACAACCTAGAATTGCACTTGTCTACCACTTGAAAGGTTTTTCTATTAATCTGGAGGATTATTTTGATTACTACGGGCAATTGTACATGTGCTTTTATGTTTACAATTTTACTTATTTTATGTCCACGGTGGACGAATATTAAGCGTGCGAGTGCCCCTTTAAGAAGTATGATCAGGGCTCAATAGTCAAATGGCTAGTCACATGTAATGGCCAGGATTCACTATTTATTATATGTTGTACTACACATTCTGGGCACCGAATAAAAAGAGCATGAGCCAGCTATGTGTGAATTTTTGTTTAGTAGACTATTTAGAATCTGAATCTTTGCTCGTGCACAATCAAGAAGGCAGCCCATGGTAAAAACATGATCATGATGGGTGAAGAATAATTTGACCTCCTTTCATTCTGACCATTTTTGAAAAAAAAAAACTGAACAATATTTTGAAAGTTTTTCCATAGGCTACCCAGAATCATTGAGCAAACTCTAGTGTTGCATTTGCTGTGTGAAAGTTTGGACAGTTTGATGAGCCTTAAATGAAAGTACTTACAAGAAGTAAAAAAAACTACCATTCTATTTGAAAAATGCTTTGATCTAGTCCATTTGTATTTAAACAAACCACTGCTAGCATTTGTTTCAGCAGAAACACACTTAGGTGAGTTTTAGTGAGGTTTGTTTGAGCAAGCGACCATCATTTTTTTGGGGGGGAAAATCCGGCTGTGTCTAGAAATTTATGTCTGAGGAACCCTTGGTCATCCTTTGTTTTTGCTGGTCGGGGGAGGGGAGCAGGTCTTTTCCCACATGTTGACACTAACAATTTTACTTTGCTGAGGGGCAACTGGTTGCTGGAGGGTGTCAGTGGCTCTCAAGATCACAAGCTGGGGAGCTCTGGGTACAAGAATGAACTGGGTCAAACTTTCACACGGTGACTACAACACTGCAAACAATCAACTCTGGAGTTCGCTCAATGATCCTGGGGGGCCTATGTTTCTTAGATGCAAACATCTAGTAGCAAAGTTGGTTAGTACATAAATGAAATCCACTTGTCAAAATAAACGTTTCACTTGTATTTGGCTAGTAGACTACCATTAAGGTTGAACCCTGATGATTTTAGCAGGAGGCGAGCCTTTTGTTTCCGGTTGACCAGAATCAATTGGAAACAAAAGGCTTGCTTCATTTGCATCTCTAACGTTCTTAGGCGGAACAACTCCAGTCACTAAAATCATTTGAACTGCCTTTTGTAATTGCAATAACAGGGCCAAAAGTGAGATGTTTCCACAAGTTGTTGATTTGCCTCTTGCCAAAAATTCATTGAGAAATGCAAGTTTTGCAGTACTTTGATGAAAAGCCCCATCCTCATTTTTTTTTCTGAGTTTTTAGACGCTTCAGACGCACGCGTTTTGTTGATAAACAGTTGCGTTGCCCGCACGTTGATTGGCTGCTGCTTTGACTGTTATTTTTCAGCCAATCATTGTGCGAGAAACACTGACTTTTTTCCAACAAAACGCAAGTTACTATGTCATTTCCTGCCATTTCACAGTTAATATGAAGACTGCTCACAGAAAAGAAAATTTCAAAATGTGGAGAACTGCAGTTCCCTGTTCCTGTTGTGTTAAGGTTATTCCCTGTTTTGCACGGCGCACGCTGTTCTGCGCATGGACGCGCGATCAATTCGTTCGAAAATGACGCAATCGAGCGTGCGCGCGCAAGCTAAATATCCCCATTTGAGCGAGAAACACCAAGAAAAAGTCGCGTTTTGGGATATTGCGCAAAAACAAGATTGGGCACCCCCATTTTTTATTTTACCATTTTGATAAGACTATCATTCCCCTGTTCTAAAAAAAGTTTAAAGAAATTTCCACGACAAGTTTTTGAGCTATCGTCATAAAAAGCCCCAAAATGAGACACCAAAGACTCACAAATTATCACGAGCGCTGCGCACATTTTTGCACATTTTCAAGAGTAGCGTCAACACACATAGAAAATTAAACATTCCAATGTTCGTCCTAGGTAGTGAAGCATCCAACAATTCTGTTCAAACTTGCAAGCAAACTGGATTGCTTCATTAGTGAGCGTTTTATCACAATTTTCTTGTTTCGCGTATTCCTTCACAAAATAGCCCTCAGGCACTAAAAATGGGGTATGTTTGCGCCATCACAGTTTCTAAACAAGCATGGGCACCCCCTCTTTTTATTTCATATTTTCATTCCTTATGTACTAAGTAGTAAATAGACAAATTAAGAAAAAAATTCTACGACAAGTTTTATTTCAGGGGAATTACCTTAACGGCGGTCTCTCATCCGTGCCACGAGAGACCGCCGTTAACAGGGAAAACTGCATATAAAAGTAGTTGGAGAGCTGCCCTTCCGATTCCTTCCCTGCCTCCTACAATGTTACTTGAAAAGATTTGTTACTAGTCCACATTAAAAAGGGAAGGGAAGGCAAAGTGCGCCAACGTTTGCATTTGAATTGTAGCAACATGTCGGTAGGGGTTTATAGAAGAAATTGATTTACGCTGCAGCAAGCGAGCTTAAATCTTCCGAAGCATACTAGAATAAAGGGAACTATACCTTACTTGCTGAATACTTGTCTTTGTTTGTTCTTAAAATCAACGCGTTTCCTATTTAGATCGAGATGAAGGCGAGTCGAGTCGATTTCTGGTCCACTGGAAGCCGCCATTTTGAGCATACCACAGGCTTCCCAACCCAAAGTGGTATTCTTTTAACTCGTGGATATGTTCGATGTTGTAGCACAGGCGATCCAAGCTCTAGTCATGTGGGTACTGTAAAAGAAACATGCAACGTTGACGCTGTAAAAATTATACGTAAATGTAAATATTGAAAAAAATTCATGTGACATCTCCTCGGAATGTTGTAGTTGTCAAATAAAGTGCTCCTGGAGCGATTTTATTGCATTTTGGGTGTTTTTTGTGCCTTTTACTTAATACCCCTACCGTATGTTATAATAGATTGAATTGTCAATCTATTATAACATACGGTAGGGGTATAAAGAAAAAGGCACAAAAAACACCCAAAATGCAATAAAATCGCTCCAGGAGCACTTTATTTGACAACTACAACATTCCGAGGAGATGTCACATGAATTTTTTTCAATATTTACATTTACGTATAATTTTTACAGTGACAACGTTGCATGTTTTTTTCACAGTACCCCACATGACTAGAGCTTGGATCGCCTGTGGTTGTAGTACACAAACAATTGTCCTGGGTCACGTGGTTGAACTGTTCCACATTCGTATGAGGAAAAAAAAATGATTGAAAACTCAGTCACAAGTGCAATAGTAGTAGCAAAGTGGCGCCACGAGGACAAATTCATTTTTATATCAAAATGACTTTTTCAATTTTATCAAAAATGGTTTGTGCACCAAATCCTGTCAAACCCTTTTAAAAAGTTCCCTTTAAAGATGCGCACACCTTTAAAAAATTTTCCTGTCAAATCCCTCAAAAAAGTCTCCCTAACACATATCTCTGACAGTTGTGTAACAAGGTGACTGAAATACCCTCTCTTTCGAGAAATTTTAAAAAATGAAAAAACGGTTTAAAGAGATAGAATTTATAATAAAAATGAACAATCAAACAGTGAATGAGCTGAGAGCCCTCGCCAAAGAGCGACATATTAAAGGCTATTCTCGAATGCTAAAAGCCGAACTCACCGAAGCTTTGGGTATAAAAATGAACAATCAAACAGTGAATGAGCTGAGAGCCCTTGCCAAAGAGCGACACATTAAAAGCTACTACAAATTACGTAAAGCTGAACTCATCGAAGCTTTGGGTAATATACCAGTGCAAAGACCCATTCCAACACCGAGAACTAATATACCCACCCAACCCATTCCAACACCAAGGACTAATATACCAGTGCAAAGACCCATTCCAACGCCAAGGACTAATATACCAGTGCAAAGACCCATTCCAGCACCAAGGTCATTGAAAAGCCTGACTTCGAGGGCTGTTGAAACAGTAAAGAAAGAGATTAACAAGTTCAAAGACTGGATATTATCTCATGTCCCAGATCCAATTAAGAACGACGCAAGCAAACGAGTTAACGACCTGAAGGAAAAAGTAAACCGTATTTTTAATAGGCATGATCACTTTACTCCAAAAGAACAGCAAACAGCGCTGAAGGGGTATCTCAAAACACATAGGATAGACGGGCAGAGTGGGTATGATCCCAAAACATTTCTCAATAATTCCAAACCAAAAGTTCTGACTCTTATTAACCAACAAAAGAAACCTATCAAAGTAAAGTTCATCTTTACCTGCAAGTTCATAAAAAAGAATCCAGCTACTGGTCAGATAGATGAAAATTCAGGGTACTTTCATTCCGACGTTGAAATAGTAACTGAATCGACCGATTTCTCCGACATTTTCAATGTTATGACAAATCGCCTACTTGAATTGATTGGGCAATTTCAGAACCAAGGCTCTGGTTGGCAATTCAACCAAGTCGAACACTTTGATATCAGCATTGATCCATTTGAGCCGCTTTCTGTAAGCTCCTACATTCAACTCCCAAAAACCTTAGCTTCCAAGGAAGCAATCATCAATGTTAAGAACGAGAACGATCACGAGTGTTTCAAATGGGCAGTAACGTCTGCTGTATATTCACAAGATGTTCATCCTGAAAGACTTAATAAACAAATGAGAGAGAACTCTAAGAAGTTCGACTGGTCAGGCATAGAGTTTCCAGTCTCCCTAAGACAAATCGATAAGTTCGAAAAGCAAAACCCATATGCGATTAACATCTTCGGATTTGAAGAGGTTGTTTACCCTTTGAGAATCAGCAAGAAGTATTTATCAGCTTACCAAACTAATGTTATCAACTTACTTCTCATCTCAAACGATGAAACAAATCACTACTGCTGGATAAAGAATATGATGAGATTAGTATCTACTCAAATTGATAAATTTCATCATACTCGATTTTTATGCTATAGATGCCTAAACTCATTTCGATGCAAACAATCACTAGAAAAACATATTGAATACTGCGCCACAAACGAAGAAGTCAAGATTGATATGCCGGTTGACAAAGATGGCAACCCTCGTTATTTAGCTTTTAAGAACGTTAACAGAAAAATGCGAGTTCCATTTGTTGTTTATGCTGACTTTGAGAGCTTCACAGAGAACATTGACACATGTTCACCAGATGAAAGTAAAAGCTTTACTAAGCAATATCAGAAGCACAAACCATCAGGCTTCTGCTATCTCATCAAGTGTTTTGACGACAACATATTTCCACCTACGCTTGTTCGATACACAGCTGAATCTCCAGACGAAGATATCCCACAGATTTTTATAGAAAATTTAGAGTCGGATATTAAGGATATTTACAACAAATTCAAGTTCTCAAAGAAGGTGAAGATGAGTAAGAATGATAGAATCGCTTATAAGAATGCCACTCACTGTCACATCTGTGAGGGTGAATTAAGAGAAGATAAGGTATTGGACCACTGCCACCTCTCAGGAAAGTTTAGAGGCGCAGCTCATAACGAATGCAACCTTCAATTCAAAATTCCAAAGTTCTTCCCAGTCTTATTTCACAACCTATCTGGATATGATTCACACCTATTTATAAAGAACCTTGGTACATCAAAAGGTAAAATAAACTGTATACCTAATAATGAGGAAAAGTATATCAGTTTCACAAAGCAGATTGTTGTAGACACCTTTACGAACAAAGAGGGAAAACATATTGACATTAAGCGGGACATCAGATTCATCGACAGCTTTAAATTTATGGCAACAAGTCTTAACAGTTTAGTCAGTAATCTACCACAATATTCTTTCAAAAATCTCACTGAAAGTTATGAAGGAGAACAATTACAACTATTAATGAGAAAGGGTGTTTTCCCATACGATTGGTTTGATGGTTTTGACAAACTCAACACAACCCAGCTTCCACCAAAGGAGGAATTCTACTCTAGACTCAATGACATCAACATATCAGAGGAGGACTATCAACACGCTCAAAAGGTGTGGGAAACCTTTGAGATGAAAACATTCAGAGAATACCACGACCTCTACCTAGAGTCTGATGTACTCCTGTTAGCTGACATCTTTGAAAACTTTAGAAATGTTTGTAGTACAAACTATGGGTTAGACCCAGCGTGGTATTACACAGCGCCTGGACTAGCTTGGGATGCAGCGTTAAAGTTAACGAAAGTGGAGTTGGAACTTTTGACAGATCCTGACATGCTACTTATGGTTGAGAAAGGCATTCGTGGGGGTGTGTCTATGATCTCTACTAGATATGGTAAAGCCAACAACCCATACATGGGGAATATGACTCCAACCTATCCACAAAATATATCACCTATCTTGATGCAAACAATCTCTATGGATGGGCAATGAGTAAACCACTCCCTACTCACGGGTTTAGATGGATGACTGACCAAGAACTCGAGGGCTGGAAAAATCTCCCATGTATACTTGAGGTTGACTTGGAGTATCCTCAACGCCTTCATGACTTGCACAACGACTATCCACTAGCTCCAGAAAGACTTGTGGTTGACAAGGTTGAGAAATTGATCCCAAACCTCAACGACAAGGTAAAGTATGTAGTTCACCACGAGGCGTTGAAACATTATGAAAAGCTCGGACTCAAAGTCATAAATATTCATAGAGGTATCACATTCGAAGAGTCCGCATGGCTGAAGCCATACATCGATTTGAATACCAACCTTAGGGCAAAAGCATCCAACGACTTTGAGAAAGATTTTTTCAAGTTGATGAATAACTCTGTCTTTGGTAAAACAATGGAAAACATTAGAAACAGGGCAGACATTCGATTGGTTACGAATGAAAAAGACGCGAAGAAGTTCATTTCGAAACCGAACTATCAACACCGCACCATTTTTTGCGAGAACCTTGTTGCTATTCACATGAAGAAGACAAAGTTGGTCTTCAATAAGCCAGTTTACTTAGGCATGTCCATTTTAGACCTAAGTAAAACGTTAATGTATGATTTTCACTTCAATTACATCAAACCAAAATATGGTGAAAAAGCCAAGCTGTTGTTTACAGATACAGACAGTCTTGCCTATGAGATAGAAACAGATGATTTCTACAAGGATATCAGCTCAGATGTGAAGTCTATGTTTGATACGAGTAATTATCCTAAAGATCATCCATCGGGTATCGAGTCTGGAGTCAACAAGAAGGTGATCGGTATGTTCAAAGACGAGGCTGGAGGTAAACAGATATCTGAGTTTGTTGGTCTACGAGCCAAACTCTACGCATACAAATTGGATGAAGGAGAGGAAGAAAGAAATGCAAGGGTGTGAAGAAAGCAGTCGTGAAGAAAGGCATCAGTTTTGATGATTACAAGGATTGTCTATTCAATCAACAAAATCATATGAGAAAGATGAATGTAATTCGCAGTCATAAACATGAAATTTACACCGAGACTGTGAATAAAGTAGCGTTGTCTCACGATGATACGAAGCGAGTCATTAGAAAAGATGGCATTCACACGTATGCTATTGGAAATAAATCGATTTAAAAACGTATCAATAGAGTATTAAATAAACATGGAAGAATTACGAAATAAAAAGTGTGGTAAATGTAAGAGTTATCGATACCCAAGCGATTTTTTAAAAGAAGGTCGCGAGTTAAAAACTTGCATCAAGTGTAGGAATCACGATCAAATTATAAAATGCGAAATAAATGCCCGCATGAAAAACTAAAGACTCACTGTCTTGATTGTGGAGGCTCCCAAATATGTAAACATGGTTGTTTTAAACAATATTGCAAAAAATGCACAAATCCAACCAAAATAACAATAAGCGGATGGATCAGGCATAGCAGAGCGAACGATAAGAAATACAATCGATATGATGCAGATCGATTTATCGACAAATGTTTTTTACAAGGCTTAGTTGAAGATTACCCCGAGTGTTATTACTCTGATTGTAAGGTCAAACTCCAATATGTTGATAATCAAGATAACTTAGCTACGATTGAACGACTAGATAACAGCATTGGCCATATCAAATCCAATTGTGTTTTATGTTGTTATAAATGTAATCTCCTGAAAAAGTCTAATCATTTCAACACAAAATTAGGTGGTAGCTCAGTATCTTTAGGTACAACCTGAAGTTCTTCCCTAGTAAATCCACGTCTAGGCCCACCCTCTAGATAATACAACACAGGTTGATTAGGTGACACCACACTCCTAGATAGATTGTATATTTTGATTGAATAGGTAGGATCCGTAGCTCGTCTGCGTTCACCACCCTCACCCTCACCAGGAGCATATAAATATCTAACTCGAACACCGGGCGGCAGCCTCACTTCGTCAAGGCCAACAACACGCTTATATTTTTTAGGCTCAATATCAACCTCTCTCATTTTCACAGCTTTCTCAGGCTCTTTGCCAGTGATTCTTATCGGGCGGCTATTTAGAGCTTTCAGAATAGCAGGCAAACGTTTCACCCACACTCTAGACCTATCATCACTAATCATTTCCTGTGCATATTGATGACTAAACAATTTCTCACCCAAAGTTCTATTTGCTCTCTCCACGAAAGCCTGGGCTCGATGGTTCCCTGCCTCACTTCGCTGGATAGTAACTTGATGCTTATTCATTATAGTCGTCACATCTCCCATGAATTCTTTACCGGGGTCAACAATTAATGTCTTTGGCCACTTTAATTTTCGAGAATAAATCTTGGTTAATGCTTTTGCCACTTCACCACTTTCTTTTGAAGTTAATGCTTCGGCATCCTTGTATCGAGATGCGATATCAATCACCACCAACGCGTACTTATACGTTTTCCTACCAACTTTATCATGAGGTAGAAATAATAGATCAGCTTGATGAATCTGATTCGGTTTATCCACAGTCCAATGTGGCCTGGGAACATACTTTGGAGCTGGTAAATAAATTTGCCACAATGCTTGTTTCTCAAGCCACCGTTTAGCCTCAGCTTCACTAACTTTGGCTGCGCTTGCCAATTTTGGAATGGCTGAATAACCTTTCCAGTAACCTTCTGTAGAATAGTATATTTTCGATAACATGCTTTTGTTACTCATTTAAAGAATAATCCATCTATTTTTAAATAAAAGATGACACAAGCTATATCAGAAAACATTAATCCAAACAGGGTCCTACGAGAGCCTTTCGGCTTGAAGGCTGAATCGTCACTGAATCGAATTACATTAAACCCCTCTTCAGCTAGTCCCGGAGAGAGACTCTATATTAATATTCCGAAACTGGCTGATAATTTGGTTATTGTTCCAAATACCCTAGCGCTGACCTTTAACATTGCTCTAACTGGTACGGGTAAGCATGTGGATAATAGATTTGTCAACAATTTGGCAGCATGCTTGAAATCAAGATATAAGATACATTTTGGTGGGGAAACAGTGCAGGATACTAATAGGTATGATTTATATAAGCTATATAGTGATCTTCATCTTTCTAAAAAGGAACGAGAAACTAGGCTCAAAGAAGGAATTTCCAGTCTCAACATGCGTAAACTGAGGGCTGATGCAAATAATAAAGTGGATACAGATGCAGCAGAAGTAGCATTATCAGCTGTATATAACACAAAATATAGACTCCCTCTTGAGCATCCAATTATAGACAATCATGGAGTATTTTATCCAATGGCACTTGCTCAAGGGTTTATGTTTGAGGTTACTCTTCCAGAATCAAAAGATCTTACAATCACTTCAGATAAAACAAAACCATTTACATATGCTATTTCCAATCTTGAGCTAGAATACCAAAGCATTTCAAGTGACTTCCTAGCAAGAGAGGCAAAGAGCACTTATCAAATTGGGAAGGAATTCTATTATGAAAATATTCACCTTCATAAGACGTTCACGATTACCAAAGGGACGGATAGCATATTAAATGAGAATATTAACATCCCTCGTAGAAGTATGACAGGCATCCTAATGTTGTTTACAACACCACATGCAGATGGGGCACGTGATAGTGAAAGTTTTGTGAATCCAAGTATTACAAGTGTTAAAATTAACATCGATGGCGTACCAAACCGGTTATATAGCAAAGGTATGGAAGCCTCAGATTTTTATGATGCAGCTGTCAAACGGTTTGGATCGAGTGATAATATATCAATAAAGGATTTTTATAATGATAAATTTGCAATATGGATAGACCTACGAACATATCATGATGACTATATACATGGTAATGGCTTACACATCAGTAATACAAGAGATGGAGTTCATCTAGAGATGAAACGAAAAGCTTCAGGGTCTGGTACCATTACCTGCTATATGTTCGTGGTAGCCGACGCGTTGATGGCGGTCATGAATTCCAACTTGCATTCAATCGTGTATTAAAAAGAACAACTGTTATAATACAAAAGTATGGAAGAATTACGAGAAAAAGTTCCTTTTCATTGTATTATAACTGGACCGACAAATTGCGGAAAGACAAAATACCTCACGGAACAGCTCCGAGGACCGTTCCGCAATGTGTTTGAATATATTGTTCTCATATGTCCGACTTATGCTAAAAATAAGACCTATCATAGATTTGCTCACGGAGATAAACGTTTCTTGGTATTATCGCCAGATGCTAGTAACATTGATGAAATTAACGAGTTATTGAAGGATTGCTCACAACTTTTTTCTGGTACAAATACGTTACTTATTTTGGATGACTGTGCTGTATCGAAAGATCTAAAGCAACGCTCCAACAAGTTTATAGATTTAGCCTTCTCAGGGAGACACGATGGATTATCAGTGTGGGTGTTGACGCAACAATTAACATCCATAGCAAAGCCCTTCCGTGACAACGTCGCCTGCGTGGTTACATTCCATAATCCGTCTCAAGTCGGCACAAAAACACTGTTTGAAGATTACGGAGGAGATTTAGACGTTGAGACTCGTAAAAAGTTTGTGGAACTGCTGAAAACTGAAAAATATTCCAGGCTCTGTTTCTGTTTACGTTATCCATTCGAAAAGTATTTAGAGATTCCTACTACGCAGTGATTTAAAAACATCTTATTCTACTTATAAAATAAGATATGGCAAGCATTGAAGATTATATCGAAGAAAAAGAGGTCGCTGAACCAAAAGAAAATGATATTGAAGTCAAACGAGAATCACTGGCTATTCTCGCGTCTCTTGGGACTACAAAGGAATTTCTAGGTGTTGAGATGAATCTTGGTGATATCAAGAAACTCTCATCAAAAGACGTTGAAAAATATAATAATCGTTACCAGACAGTCTTAGGCAAGCAGGTAACAGGTGGATTAGTAGAATCTACACTTCAAGCAGTGTCTCACATCATCTCCTACGTGGTTCCTGTAGATGACGCTGAAGCGCTTTGCAAAGACTTGCAGAACGATGAGTTGGTAAAACGTGAATTATCAAACTTTGCAGGTCTCTTGGTATTGAAAGGTGGAAGATTGGTAGCACTTGCTAGCGGTCTCTTTCAGGTTGCTAAGCATGTTAAACTAACACCTTCACAGGAGACTTCCAACAAAATTCAAGAACTGCCCAGCATAACTGAGCAGACAACTGTGCACACTCTTGAGCATAACTGAGCATGAATGATATGATTTAAAAGATTCTTTATAGAAAATAAAGAATCATGTCTGAAGAAGTTGTTGAACAAATTACAAAGGAGCCTCTTCCTGAAAAGAAGAGATCAACTAAAGAGAAAGACCCCAAAAAGGTTGCCGCTGGGAGGAAACTCGCAGAATATAATAAGAAGGCGAAAGAAGCACTTGCTAGGGAAATGAAACGTGAAGCGGAGACGAATCCGAATCCAGAAGGAGCTTCGGCGGAAGAATCTGGATCACAAGCTTGGATTCCAGAGCTATCTTTTACAACTGTACTGTCTATAGTTGGCATAGGGTTTACGGCATTTGATATGTTTATGCGGTACTACAAAAACAGAGTAGTTGATTTATCGAAAGTTCCAACTCATGTACCAGAATCATTCAAAGAACCACTACCCTCCAAAATTCCTGTCCCAACGAGTGCTATCTCGAAGGGGAGCTCGAGGGGCTTGCCTCTCGAACCGAGAATTGGAATGATGTAAGTAATTTAAAGATTTTATTTGTGTATAAATAAAATCATGTCAACTGAAAACAAACTTGTGAAAACGGTTACCGATTCAGCCGTCATTATCGGATTGGCCGCTGGAGTTGGATACCTTGGTAAAAAGGCTATGAAAGAATCATTTATCAACGATCCCTCATCGAGTGTTACAAACTATGCAAAATGGGTCGCTGTACTGTCCGGTAGTATGTATTTGAAAGATTATCTGGAAACACAAAAGATTTTACCAAAACCGCTTTAAAGATTTTATATATTGATTAATAAATGGCAACAATAGCAATGATGATTGGTGGAGCTATATTGAATGCGACAACGTTCGTTGGTGGCTCATATCTCGCAAAATATCTTTCTGGAGGTAATACAGATGCTGAGAGAGTAAGACACGACAAAGCAATAGAAAAATATCAAAAAGATTATACCTCATACCAGGAAAAGAGGCAGAAACTCATTGATTGGTACTCGCAACAGCAGGATGCTGAACACCGGGCTTCACAGGATTTGTCGAACACCGATGAAGCTTTGAAATTGTATAGTCAAACACATCATGATTTCCAACTAGATGAACCAAAATTCTCTGATTATTATAGACCTAGTAGCAACCAAAAGATGGGGGAGATGGCATATGTAGGTGGTGGTATGTTGGCAATGGGTTATATGGCTAGTAAATTCTTTTAGAGGTACTAATTTAAAGATTCTTTATTCTAAAAATAAAGAATCATGGACATTGACCCAGAAATACCGGATAAAGTAAATCCTTTTGATCCAGTCGATCCTGTTGATCCAGATGAAGGGGAATGGATTCCTATGCCCTCCACTTCAACTTCAACTCACGATCATCACACCACAGATGAAACTTCATTCATACACGGTGTGGACGAACATACTCCTCTCATTCCTCGAGAAGAAAGACTTAAAGCAAGAGAAGAAAGAGTTGGAGAGGCGTGGGAAAGAATTAGCAAAAAATTTCGTAACGTAGGCAACCCTAAAGATTATCCCTTCACAGCTGATATAGATGAATTTGATCAGGTGGTTGTCAAACTCGGTAGAAGTAATGCTAAGAGCTGGCCCTTGTTCGAAGGTGATAAACTTAATGCTAAATTACCGCCAACGGTAACTAAGAGTCTAGGTCCTCTTAAGGTAGATGCTGTTATAGCTAATGAAGGGGCTATTTCAGAGCATCAAAGGGAAATAAAAGATTTGGAAACTAGACGTGAAACAGTTCCTGAAAATCAGAGGGGTACTATAGATCACCAGATTGAAGAACGAAATGAGGAGATTGAGCGATTGGAAAGAGAAAATGAAGAAATAGAAGAGGGAATGTCTCTTAGAGATAGAGTCAAGGTCGTATTTAAGAAATATGGTTTCACTGCCTTTGCTGTCATAACAGCAGTAGGTGTTGTTATCGGTGTGATTGTATCTAATCTAAAAAAGGGTTTGACCAGTGTCGCAAAGGGTGTTGGCAACGGCTTGAAAGCAATTGGTAAAAAGATTGGTGAGATATTACCTGGAATGGTAGGTGCTATTGCTAGTTTTATCTTCAAAACAGCGGGGGAGGTTATTGGATTTTTAGGCAAAAATGCTTGGCTGCTGATAGTGGCGGTGGTTCTCTACCTTGTTGAACAATTTAAAAAGAAGAGACGCTAAGTAAAAACATGTCAACGTTTCTATCTATCACGATGCTAACTCCGGAAACAAGAGTTTATCTGGAGCCGCCATTGGAGCGAATAAAAGAAATACAACTTTTAGATTGTCACATTCCTAAACCGTGGATAAAGTTCAAGGACCACAAAAAGTTTATAAGTTTTCATCTCAAGAAAATGTGTCGGAAAAGGTATTTTTTACTATTCCACCAGGGAATTACACATTGAAAACACTTCAACAAATCTTCCTCAAAGATGAAGAAAGCTCCAAGCTTACAATTCTAATGACACAAAAAGGATATTATCTATATTCCAATAAGAGCATTAATCTTAGGCTTTCTGAAAAACTCTCAAAAAAGCTTGGTGTACCTGAAAAGATATTACCCAATCTATATTATCCAATAACATGGATACCTGACAAGCCTTTGAGTTTGTTTTGTGATCTCATAGATCCAAAGTCTTCATATTCTAACAGGATTCCTGGTGATGAAAATGTAGAAGTTACCCCCTCACCTTTGTTGGCTGTTGTGCCATCTCAAAGTCATCCTTGCATAAAAGTCCAGCAAACCATTAATCCAGTCAACTACTTTACTTTGTTGCTTTTAGATGAAAAGGGAAGAAAGCCCAACTTTAATAACGAACCTATTCGAATTCATTTAAAGATTTCATACTAGAATAAAAATTATGGAAGACTACAATAGAATTTATCCACAAGTGCCTCAAAATGGGGAAAATTTCAGACTTCAAAAGTCGTGTGAGGTTCTACAAGGCCTTGAAAGAGAGGTTACACATTATGAACGTGTACGTAAGAAATACGCAAGATTGAGGAAGCTGATCGTATGGTCAACAGGTGGAATCTCTGTCATATTATCCGGTAGTGGATTAGCCCTAAGTTTGACAGGTTTTGGAGCCGCAGTAGGTGCTCCTATTGGCGGAGTTGGGGCTCTGTTCGGTATTATTTCTACCACTGTTGGAGTCAAATTATCACGAAAGATATCTAAGCATGAAAAAACATCACAATTAGCAAGAGCAAAGGTGAACACCATACAGGATCTCGTCTCAAAGGCTCTTCGGGATAACACAATTTCTGATCAGGAATTCTCTCTAATCCTAGCAGAAAAGGAAAAGTTTGAAAAACTAAAGGTTGATATTCGTCAAAAGTCTCGTAAGGAGACTGAAAAAAAGAAGATTTGACTCAGATACGAACAGAGGTTCGTGCGGAAATTTTAAAGGAACTCACCGCTCCCGCACGGTAAAACTATCATTTGAGAGGACACCGGTAGGGTGGATTTATGAGATTGGTTGCTTCAAGGATCGACGGTGATTTAAAAACATCTTATTCTACTTACAAAATAAGATGTCGTTACTCGATGAATTTAAAAAGGTATATCCAAATGCTGATTTATCAAAATTTCATGAAGATAAAGACTGGTATGCGGAAGGCTTATTTGACTCTAGGTATATCGGGTGGTACAATAAAAAAATTTCTGGTATGGAATTTGGGCAAAGGATCCTAATGCTGCTGCTGTGACTAAGTTTAAAGACATTCCGGTGGATGACCGTAAAGATTTATTCAATGATTTGGGTTTAGCGACTCCTAAATTACAATTTCCGGATAGTTTGAAATTAACAACTAAAAAATATCCTATTCCAGCGATAGACTTTGATACCTCCGCTTCAGATATCACGTCCTTGTTAACAGATCTGGATATTTATGTATCGCCTAAGCAAAAATTCTCAGCAAAGATGATAGACATTTTCAAGGAGACTACCATAACTTTCAAGTCTGCAAAACAGTCGAGACGGTGGCTAAATGGCCCTAATTTTAGTTATTGGCCACAACAACTCAACTTTGCTGTTTGGTGTGCAACTAGCGGCTGTGGGGTGAGCCTACATGAGGCTGAGAAATATCCCCCTGTTGTGCGAAGTTTTTTTAATTTCCATGTCTATTTCACTGTGAGGAGGATTCTAAAGGAATTGGGATGTCCTCTACCTGATGACTCAATTTTTAGTCAAACAGACAATCAATATAACAAAGTTGTTTTTAAAAGATTATGTCATGAATTTGGCTTAACAAACCATGATTTTAGATGTAAAGGAGGGAGAAATTTTGGACTTGGGGATATTTTTGTTTACTATCCTGGTAGCGGGCGCGGGTCGGGTTATCAAAATGTACATGTTATAAGAGGTTATGACAAAGAAGCTGATAAATGGCCTGATAAATTGAATCTTTTCTCTGATGAGGGTGGAACTTACAATAATGGTAAATTAGTGTCTTTTATAAGAAATGATTATCACGGTGGAAGGCAGTACAATTGGTTCGTCCCTGTGAATGGTCATGGTTTGACTAGAGCGGGTCTAGGTCGGTTGAACAGATCAGTCGAAGCGTTTGTTTACAGTGTATTAGGCGCTCAAGTAAATGTTAGGTCTAGTATTGTAGGCAATAGCGGTTCAGCGGTTGAAGCACAGCAGGAGTTTTTGACCTTATTTGAAAGTGTCGTCATTGAAGAAAATATATCCAAAAGCGTGCAACGCTATCAGCTCGCTGTCCAAGATGCGAAGTTACGATTGAATTTGGCTATTGGACTGGGAATTTGGCTCATGCCGGCTAATTTGATAATCAACACTGAAAGCGTGACCGGTTATAATAACAAGTTGTTGAAAGCTACAAGTGATATGAGTTTTGGGGTGAATGACTTGCTAAATGAAGAATCAAAACATGTTGGAATTAAACATAACTTAGGCTCTTCAAAGGTAAAGTTACCGCACGCGTCTACTGAGACGAAACCTAATATACACAGACCTATTGAAAAATCAAAACCAGACGTGACTAAGCCTATTATTGAAAACCCCATGACCTCGCAGCATGAAACTAATCTAATATTGTTGACAGCTGTCGCGGGTGGATTAGCATGGTTTCTATTTCGATAGTCACGAGAGCACAGTCTGATGCAACTGACTATTTCACGTGGGCACTAATTTACATACAATCAAAATCACGTGGAGAACAATAGATTGCATACTTTTACGACATAGCAACAAGCAAGTTGAAAAGTGGATTTGATGTTTACTTTTTAGAGGCCTGTATCTAACGTCGCTCAGGAATGTGATTACGTCATAAAGTGTCTTATGACCGGAAAACAATTCCAACTAGATGAGTCACAAGGTAAATTTTCGTAATGTAATTCTGACTTGTGTTTTTAATAAATTAATCTTCATAACACGGTTCATGTTATGAAATCATTACAAACAATGACATGTTAATTTTGAAAAATGGCTTAAGGAGATAAATATTCAATAATAAAAGATGGAGTTTCCAACAGCAGAACAATTCAACAAAAGTAAGAGTCAACGACAGACAATTACAAAGTGGAGAGATGTGTCTGAGGGTATTATTTACCGCATCGAAAGTACAGACAAGATTGAGACGAAATTTGGAGAGCAATTAGTTGCTGTCTTGAACGACAAAGGTGGTAATGAATTTAAAACATGGCTTCCCGCTCGTCTTTGCATCGAACTCAAAGATTACGGTTGGCAAGGTAAAATCGCCTTTGTCAAACCGATCGGGCTGAAACCTAAAATAACAAATCCTAGTCAGAACTATTGGGACTATGAGATTATGTGGTTTGATGTGTAAATTGTTTGTAATGATTTCATAACATGAACCGTGTTATGAAATTTCAACCAAAGTTTGTTCGTGTGTGCTTTTTAAATTTCTAGCTCACCTTCAGACATTCTGTCAGCACTCGGCCATGAGAGGTTTTCGGTAGGTTGTTGTAGTGTTGTGTGACATGATTTACACAGAGACTTTTGTTTGTTGTGTTCGCATATTTGAGACCCTCCGCATAATTTACAAAAGAATTTCTGGATTCCATGAATACATATTCCTTTCCCGTTGCAGTCTTTGCAGATATATCTCGCTCGTTTATGTTCACAGAAGCTACCGCCGTTACATTCCTTACAGCGTGACTTACGACGGTCGTGAGGGCAAATTTGTGATCCATGACAATCTCTACAGATATATTTAATTTTACCATGTAGACATTTGTAATCATTCTTGCGAGTTACGTCTGAGGATTTGTTAGAAGCTGAGTAGTTTTTTGGATCTTGCGGTGTATTGCCTAAAATAGGTCTCCTCAAAGCTTCGATAAGTTCGGTTTTTAGCATTTGATAATATCTTGGAATGTCTCGCTCTTTGGCAATGGTTCTTAGCTCTTTCACTTTTAGTTCTTTCACTTTTAGTGTCTCCATTTAATTGAAAAATCCATGTCTTTAAACCGTTTTTCAATTCTTAACAGAATCGAAACTATGAATTTGTAAATCTCTTTCATACCACATCAGACGTATCCAGAACTAATGCAACTTCTTTTGCATGTTGTTTTATGACCGACTCGGAAATGTCTGTCTTTGGGGCAAATTTCTTAAGACTAATATTCGAGAGGCTTCCCTCTCGAGCTCCCCCTCTACTATCCATTTTCTTTTTACATATCCAGTAATATATCAGAGCTGCTGCAACGGATTGAGGACGGGCACGGTTCAACTTGGAAGAGCGGTTTTTTGCCAAAGTGTAAAGGCGAATTACTTCTTGCTTCTGTGCGGGAGAAGCTGAGAATTTATCCATCAAGTCATTAATGTAATGTACGGCGGTAAGAGAAGTTGTGTGTATTGGAGAATCTTTAGGTGAATTGACATTCACAATTTTCAAGCCTTTTAACCCGCTCTTGTTGCTCATCCCAAAGATTTCCATCAAGTTCTTTGCTGTTTGATATTTGCCAGTCATCTTATAGGAGTGATAAATACATGCGAACACGATCCCCTTACGTATGTTTCCGCGGTAAATCCGACCTTTTGTTACCTGAGTGTAAATCTCGTTAGCTTTGGACACGATTGTTTCACTGAAACCCATATTCTCAACATCCTTGTAAATATTCCTATCCTCAGACTTGCGCATTTGAACTCGGTTTGGATCTGAAGACCGTTTGCTGTCTGAATGACTGTAAAAACGCCATTCCTTTTCATGCATAATTGTACGTTGTATTTGTTCTCCGCATTCCAGGCAAATTGTAATCCCGTTTTCTGTTACGAGGTCACTGTGGTCACAAGAAACGTCGCTATCATTCTCTTCTGACGTTTCTGAGGTTCTAGTAGTCTCATATTCAGCGAGGGCTTGGTCAAAAAATGCAAATTCTGACATGTTTATTAATATGGAAATTCTATCTCTTTAAACCGTTTTTTTCATTTTTTAAAATTTCTCGAAAGAGAGGGTATTTCAGTCACCTTGTTACACAACTGTCAGAGATATGTGTTAGGGAGACTTTTTTTTGAGGGATTTGACAGGAAAATTTTTAAAGGTGTGCGCATCTTTAAAGGGAACTTTTTAAAAGGGTTTGACAGGATTTGGTGCACAAACCATTTTTGATAAAATTGAAAAAGTCATTTTTGATATAAAAATGAATTTGTCCTCGTGGCGCCACTTTGCTACTACTGCAATCTTTAGCGATTTGGGGCCGGTTCCTAGAAGGTCAGTTAAGGACGGTGCCTACTAATGTTACTGCGCATTCTGCTCGCGCATTCTATACGGATTTCTGTATATCTAGCATTTTAATCAATGAATTTTCAGATAAGTGTCGATGGCGCAGTTGGCTAAGGCGCTAGACGGACTGTAAGTGACACTGCAAGTACCCGGGTTCGGAACTTGTTCGCGGCCGTGGAATTTTTTTCTTTTTTCTCCTTTTTCTTCTTTTTTCTCTGTAAATTACCTTCAGTTGGAAATTTATTGGGGAAATAACCTACAAAAGTTTACATTTATTAAAAGTATCGTAATTGTTCTCTGAGTAAAAGTAGCCGTAGGTTTGATACCTAAAAGTCTAGATATCTTTGCCCAAAATAACATCAAATGAATCATAAAACTTAATGTATATTTACACTTCAAGATATATGGCGTAAGTGCAGTTTCATTTCAATAATGCTTGACCCGGGGCTTGACCAAGACGCGCTTTGTAAATGACAAAACAAGTCGTTATCGTTTGAAAGAGAACCCGACTTCGTAAGTTCGCCTTGATATTTTCAATAATCTCGACCTGCTTGTCATTAATTGTGGAATCAAATATACTATACCTTTATCTAAAATCAATATTAAAGTGATTTTTAGTCAATGTACCACGTAGTTACCTTTATTTTTCCACTTTTCCCCTCTTGCTTAAATAGTCGCCATTTTGAGTGTCAATTTTTACTCACAGGGGAGGGGTGCGCAGATTTGTCACTTAATCATTCTACCTGCTGTTAAAATGCATGATAGTTCTAAAAATTGCGTGGCTACCTCTATATTTTTTTACATCAATCGAAAATATAAAACCTTTGCAGCGTATTTGCAAATTTTTAACGTGCGAAAAATATGCTGAGGCTGTTTTTTAACGCATAAAGTAGCGGGTGTCAGGGTAGATTTTGGGTTTCTGTAGAAAATTTTAACCCCTAAAATACCTTTAAAAGCCGAAATTTACAATTATTTGTTATGGAATCCAACAAATGTAATAACAGCTGCTGATTTTACGAGCGAAAGTAGAATTTAAATAAAACTATCGAGAAAAAAATAATTTTTTTTCGTAATTTCTAAAAAAAAGGCTAATTCTGCTTTTTAGGGTGTTGGGGATGGGTTATCTCGAAAACTTGCGTGGGTACCCTACCTTTCTTTATCGGAAATCGATAGCCTTTCACATTACCTTCATTGCCACATAGTCATTAAGTGCGAAAAAAATATTCGTTTTTGTGGGCACCGTCCTTAAGACTTATCTGTAGATTAACGCTTATCCAACACGGATAAATCCTGAAAAACTTTTTATCCATGGATAACTTTATCCAACCTTTCAGGAACCGGCCCTTGCTCTTCTTTATTCAGAAATGCACAAGCCGTGTCCCACAACTACCAGAATGTAGCGCGCGCTTTTTTAACAGTTTTTCGACAAATGTCCCACATCTACCGGCATGCAGCGCGTGCGTGTGTTATAGCTGGAATCGTCCATTGATTCAAAAACTGTCTTGTATCTACTTGTCGAAAATTGTTTGAAAAATCAGTGTTGAACTTTAGAGTTTTATTTTCTTTCACTTACAAGCCCCACACGGAAATCAGCAAATCCACTTTTTGTAAACTTGTGATTTTGTTGTTTGTGGCTAGCGTGGGTAAATAAAACTTTATGTATGTATGTAAGCATAATTTTAATCATCATGAATCTCGTAAACTATATTTTGGTCACCATAACACAAATACAGGGTCATTCTACCCAGCTGGGAGTTGCACCCAGTCCTCATGACCATGATGAACACAGTCATGCGTGCTCTCCTACACTACCGAGTACTTTTGTTTTTGTTTGGTGGCCTAAATTGCCGAAAGTTCCGAAATTCCTTTCATTCTGAGGAGAAAACCGGAGAAAACCCCTCAGCTTCTGTCCCGCCAGTTGAGTGCGATTTCCCAACCTAAAGCGCGGGACATCGATCATACCAACCAATTAAAGAGCCTCTGTCAGCCTCCATTTTGTCAGCCTAGCAACATACAGAGACAGAGAAAGCATCCATTTCCATCGGCTGATTTAGGGATGTAGTGCAATATTTTCGATTGAATTCGATAAATGAATAATACAACTTTGTTTTTAGGGCCGACCATTTAACTTTTGAGGGGGGGGGGGGGGGTGGTTGGCTTTTTTTGAAAAAAAAATTTCTTGCAGGGCCCGAAGGGTCGAAAAAAATTTCCTGCACAGCAAAATGGTGACTAAAACGCTTCTTTTTATTGGAAAAAAAATTCTCACCGCTTAACAGAGGTAGAAAAAAAAAAAAATCTTGCACCGACAAAAAAGCCCCCCCCCCCCCCCCTCAAAAGTTAAATGGTCGGCCCCTTAGAAGACTATTTCAAGATTTCTACACGTAATTCGTTGTCTGACATCGACTGAAACAATAACAAAGGAGTGGCTGACAAGGGCTCTTTAATGATTGCCGCACTTTACAGTTAAAAGATCCGAAAAATCAATAATTCCATAATTACTTTTTACTGTCAAAACGATCTCAAAATACGTTATTTTGTTACATCAAACTGTGAATCCCTGTAGAACACAAAACAAGAAACTGTGAATCCCTGCAGAAAATATAAGGCAACAAACCGTGAGACCCTTTAATAAGAACAAAATGTGACGCCCTGTAGAAAATAAAACAACAAAATGTGACGCCCTGCAGAAAATAGAACAACAAAATGTGACTCCCTGCAGAAAATAGAACAACAAAATGTGACTCCCTGCAGAAAATAGAACAACAAAATGTGACTCTCTGCAGAAAATAGAACAACAAAATGTGACTCCCTGCAGAAAATAGAACAAAATGTGACTCCCTGCAGAAAATAGAACAACAAAATGTGACTCCCTGCAGAAAATAGAACAACAAAATGTGACGCCCTGCAGAAAATAAAAACAAAATATGACGTCCTGCAGAAAATAAAACAACAAAATGTGACGTCCTGCAGAAAATAGAACAAAATGTGACGCCCTGCAGAAAATAAAACAACAAAATGTGACGTCCTGCAGAAAATAAAACAACAAAATGTGACGTCCTGCAGAAAATAGAACAAAATGTGACGCCCTGCAAAATATAAACAACAAAATGTGACGCCCTGCAAAATATAAACAACAAAATGTGACGCCCTGCAAAATATAAACAACAAAATGTGACGCCCTGCAAATATAAACAACAAAATGTGACGCCCTGCAAAATATAAACAACAAAATGTGACTCCCTGCAGAAAATAGAACAACAAAATGTGACTCCCTGTAGAAAATAAAACAAAATGTGACTCCCTGCAGAAAATAAAACAACAAAATGTGACGCCCTGCAGAAAATAAAACAACAAAATGTGACTCCCTGCAGAAAATAAAACAACAAAATGTGACTCCCTGCAGAAAATAGAACAACAAAATGTGACTCCCTGCAGAAAATAGAACAACAATGTGACTTCCTGCAGAAAATAGAACAACAAAATGTGACGCCCTGCAGAAAAAAAACAACAAAATGTGACTCCCTGCAGAAAATAAAACAACAAAATGTGACTCCCTGCAGAAAATAGAACAACAAAATGTGACTCCCTGCAGAAAATAGAACCACAATGTGACTTCCTGCAGAAAATAGAACAACAAAATGTGACGCCCTGTAGAACATAGAACTACAAAACGTGACGCCCTGCAGAAATAAAAACAAAATATGACGTCCTGCAGAAAATAAAACAACAAAATGTGACGTCCTGCAGAAAATAGAACAAAATGTGACGCCCTGCAGAAAATAAAACAACAAAATGTGACGTCCTGCAGAAAATAAAACAACAAAATGTGACGTCCTGCAGAAAATAGAACAAAATGTGACGCCCTGCAAAATATAAACAACAAAATGTGACGCCCTGCAAAATATAAACAACAAAATGTGACGCCCTGCAAAATATAAACAACAAAATGTGACTCCCTGCAGAAAATAGAACAAAATGTGACGCCCTGTAGAAATAGAAAATAGAACAACAAAATGTGACGCCCTGCAGAAAATAGAACAACAAAATGTGACGCCCTGCAGAAAATAAAACAACAAAATGTGACTCCCTGCAGAAAATAGAACAACAAAATGTGACGCCCTGCAGAAAATAAAACAACAAAATGTGACTCCCTGCAGAAAATAGAACAACAAAATGTGACTCCCTGTAGAAAATAGAACAACAAAATGTGACTCCCTGCAGAAAATAGAACAAAATGTGACTCCCTGCAGAAAATAGAACAACAAAATGTGACGCCCTGTAGAACATAGAACAACAAAATGTGACGCCCTGCAGAAAATAAAAACAAAATGTGACGTCCTGCAGAAAATCAAACAACAAAATGTGACGTCCTGCAGAAAATAAAACAACAAAATGTGACGTCCTGCAGAAAATAGAACAAAATGTGACGCCCTGCAGAAAATAAAACAACAAAATGTGACTTCCTGCAGAAAATAAAACAACAAAATGTGACGTCCTGCAGAAAATAAAACAACAAAATGTGACGTCCTGCAGAAAATAGAACAAAATGTGACGCCCTGCAAAATATAAACAACAAAATGTGACGCCCTGCAAAATATAAACAACAAAATGTGACGCCCTGCAAAATATAAACAACAAAATGTGACGCCCTGCAAAATATAAACAACAAAATGTGACGCCCTACAGAAAATAGAACAACAAAATGTGACGCCCTGCAGAAAATAAAACAAAATGTGACTCCCTGCAGAAAATAAAACAACAAAATGTGACTCCCTGCAGAAAATAAAACAACAAAATGTGACTCCCTGCAGAAAATAAAACAACAAAATGTGACGCCCTGCAGAAAATAAAACAACAAAATGTGACTCCCTGCAGAAAATAAAACAACAAAATGTGACTCCCTGCAGAAAGTAAAACAACAAAATGGGACGCCCTGCAGAAAATAATACAAAATGTGACTCCCTGCAGAAAATAAAACAACAAAATGTGACAGCCTGCAGAAAATAAAACAACACAATGTGACTCTCTGCAGAAAATAAAACAACAAAATGTGACGCTCTTCAGAAAATAGAACAACAAAATGCGACGCCCTACAGAAAATAGAACAACAAAATGTGACGCCCTGCAAAATATAAACAACAAAATGTGACTCCCTGCAAAATATAAACAACAAAATGTGACGCCCTGCAAAATATAAACAACAAAATGTGACGCCCTACAGAAAATACAACAACAAAATGTGACTCCCTGCAGAAAATAAAACAACAAAATGTGACTCCCTGCAGAAAATAGAACAACAAAATGTGACGCCCTGTAGAACATAGAACAACAAAACGTGACGCCCTGCAGAAAATAAAAACAAAATATGACGTCCTGCAGAAAATAAAACAACAAAATGTGACGTCCTGCAGAAAATAAAGAACAATGTGACTCCCTGCAGAAAATATGAAAAGCCAAAGGGCATATATGTCCAACAAGTACTTACTTTTCGCCTTGTTGCTCACTGGTAGAGCATGGTCCATCGACCAAAAGCCTCCATCTAGTGCTATTTTTAGCATTTCTCTAATTTCGCCCAATTCTGTCCTTCTTTTCCTATCGCCTCCTTAACCTACCTGCGTTTACCAGCTGGGTTCAATGCGAGAGCCTGTCTAGTAAATATGTGATCTTTCCACTTCCTCCAGTACGTGGCCAGTTTACGCCCATTCTCTTCTGCAAATAAG
Organism: Scolanthus callimorphus; assembly: GCA_033964015.1. Classification (NCBI taxonomy): domain Eukaryota; kingdom Metazoa; phylum Cnidaria; class Anthozoa; order Actiniaria; family Edwardsiidae; genus Scolanthus; species Scolanthus callimorphus. The sequence goes on from CM066914.1 coordinate 7,508,738, forward strand.
CCTCCCCGCTTGTTCCTGGTCAGTCATCTTCTTAACGCTCACTGATCTTTTCTGGTAACCATGTTTTAAGAATTCTTCTCAAACTATTCATAAAACGCTTGAAGACTTGAACCTTTACGGGCATAGCCTTGGTAGTCTCCCAAGTTGAAGTGCAAATTAGTGCAACTTGATATCGCCAAGTTGAAGTACCTTGGGATCCAAACGCAATTTGGCCTGGGAGGATCTTGCTGGCGTTACTAGATAGCACTGTAATTGAAACTAATGGAATGAAATCAAGAACATTTAACAAGGAGGCAGCACTGCAGTACCTCCAGTACCATAGGCACTGACGAAGAACAAGAAATGGCTACGACATGACAGGAAGATAAAAAACAACTGAGATACTTACTAAGTTACTACCAAGTCAGACAGGCTACAAGAAAAGCCCACGGGCATTATGTCCAACGAGTACTTACTTATCGCGTTGTTACTCACCAGCGGAGCAGAGACCATCGACCAAAAGGCTCCATTTAGTCCTATTTTGAGCAATATTTTGTAATTTCACCCCTCTCATTCCTTTCGTATCTCTACACTCCGCCATTCGGACCTACCACGTCTGCGTTTAGCAGTCGGTTTCCATGTGATGAGCATGTTTAGTTGAACGCGATGTTTCCGCTTCCTCAGTATGTGTATCAAATCCCATCGCCTTTGAATAAGTGCCCATTCGCCTTTGAATAATTTCCACATTTTCCCAATGTCCGCCAAGGCTGCATCCTCTCGCCATGCTATTGCTAATTATCAGATTAAACTCGAAGTCATCTAGTGTATCTAGACTTACTTTGCCGATGCTTTTTTCCTTTTTCTAGAGAAAGATCACCTGCATGAGAAAATCGACAGACTGACCATGGCTGATACTCCAAGGAAACTGGCTTCAACATCAGTACTACCAAAATCATGTACATCAATTCGACTAACGCTACATTTATTGCTGTAAATGTGAATACTCTATGTCGCGGATTATTTTCCAAAAAGGGAAGGAGAAGAAAAGTATATAAGTAACATGCATGTAAAAGAGAGGACCCTGTGAAAAAAATATCCTTACCTCACATCGCCTCGCCTTTTTGTACATAAGGCATGGTCCTCCACACACTTAACCCATGCATTTGGATCTATCATTCGAGAGGACTCTAACCTCTCTCACAGCCTCCAGCCTTCTTCTCTGTCCAACCATGACTTTCCAATCCTCCTTCTTCTGGGCTGCAAGGGCTCTAACCTCTCCCACAACCTACAACATGCTTCTTCCATCTCCTTCTAGACGTCCTTCTCCACAGTTCCTCTGTCCAACCATGGCTGTCCAATCTTCTTTCCCTCTGGGCTGCAAGGGCTCTAACCTCTCCCACAACCTCCATCATGCTTCTTCCATCTCCTTCTAGACGTCCTTCTCCGCAGTTCCTCTGTCCAACGAGGAAGAGTTTCCAATCCTCCTTCCTGCTGGGCTGCAAGGGCTCTAACCTCTCCCACAACCTCCATCATGCTTCTTCCATCTCCTTCTAGACGTCCTTCTCCGCAGTTCCTCTGTCCAACGAGGAAGAGTTTCCAATCCTCCTTCCTGCTGGGCTGCAAGGGCTCTAACCTCTCCCACAACCTCCATCATGCTTCTTCCATCTCCTTCTAGACTTCCTTCTCCGCAGGCCCTCTGTCCAACCAAGAGTTTCCAATCCTCCTTCCTTCTGGGCTGCAAGGGCTCTAACCTCTCCCACAACCTCCATCATGCTTCTTCCATCTCGTTCTAGACGTCCTTCTCCACAGTTTCTCTGTCCAACCATGGCTGTCCAATCTTTGTTCTTTCTGGGCTTCAAGGACTCTAACCTTTTCCACAACCTCCAGCAAACGTCTTCCTTCTCTTTCTAGACGTCCTTCTCCGCAGTTCCTCTATCCATTGCTGTCCAATCTTTCTTCCTTCTGGGCTCAAAGTCAGGGCTATAACGCATTGGTGTTGTCTTTGCATCCTCAGCACATGATTCAATAATCTCCATCGCCTCTTCATGACAACTGTACTCAATCTGTCGCACCAACATCGCTCATTCGACTCTTGTCTGAAATAACAAATCTGTCACTGCCATGAACCTCCAACTTTCGCAGAACGACCACCTTTCCATCGTACAGACTTGACTAATGTGTTATAGTTTGATCTTAGTAATCTTGCTCTACTTCTTTGACTTCAAAAACTTCCTTAGCCTTGCGAACGCCAACTTTGCTCTCCCTAGGCTTTTATTCATGTCGTTTCTTCTGCTTTCCTTCTAGTACTCGCTGTAGGACCTGTAGCGCCGAGGTACACAAATTCGTTGACCTCCCTTATATCACCGTCACTGAACTTAATCTTGCTCTTCTTGCTGTTAATCCTGAGGACGTCCTGTATTCTAAGGTTTCATCTTGTTGATCTTTAGGCAGATTCTACTTTCCGTGTCTGACATCTCCACCGTTTTCCTCTGCATTTGTGAAAAAAGGAACAAGGTAATTTCGAAAGGTTAAGTTTGCATGATTAAGGGTTTGCATGATTAAGGGAAGAGAGTTGTTGTGTTCGCATCAGCATTACTGAGTAGATGAAATCTACCATCGATAAACCACTAACTAGCAATTTGAATTTGCTATGGTGGTCGAAACGGTTACATGCCGTTACTGTGGCATAGTCATAGTAGTACGCTCTGCCAGAAAATAATGATGGAAATTGATACAAGTTTAGGGTACTGGGGCATGGTTAGATTTATTCCATAGATTCATCGATTGAGTTGCCGTGATGAATGCTTTTGTATAAAGCCGCATTTACAATGTATTATTATATGCCATAAATTCATCGGGAATGATATTCCTTCTCAATGTCCCGGACGGGTGTTACTAAGCTTTCTGGGAACTTTCTTGTTTCATGCGTTGTTTGGAGTTGAAGACATGCACATTTGTGTCTTCCTCGTGAGGTGATTCAGTGTTGGCTGGGCATTATTGGCACTGGCAAAACAGCCCATTTTTAGATCTCCCGTAGATTAAAGCAAAGGATACAAGATAAACGCTGCTGTGAAACAATCCGTAGTACAACGAATTACACTATTCAGATGAAGGGTACTAGGCCCTGTTGAAAATAAAACAACATTTGTTATTTTGTCATTCCGGAAAAGATCCATACCCCTAGCACAAGCTACCTCGCGCAAATTCACTCAGTGGTGGCGTTATGGATGACCTAAGGAATTAACCCGATGCCGCATTGGGCAGTCGCAAAATAAATTCGACTATTACAAATTGTATTACATTTATTAGGTGTTAGAAATCGAATATATAGTTTCAGTACGTACACCATTGGGCCTGGGTAAACTGTCATTAATCACATCGTAGGCCAAAACGCTCTGTTCGTTAATACCGCAAACTCGGTCCCTGTGAAAATACAAGATACAGACAGACGAGAGCAAATAAGTAGAGGTACATAAAAGTAGGTTTTGCACAAGGGTCTTAATATTGATCCTTTGTCGTCTTCATCCATGTCTCGATTAGGATTCACTCGTAGCAAGGCATTGACTTTACTGCCACAGTCCACTCTTGTTCTTGCATTTTCTTTTCAAATAAAGAAAGAGGCTCGACTTCACGTCCGTTTATCCCAATTGAGGGCAACTAATTTGGATAAATCAGTTTATATACATCGTTACTACACTATGCTGACGTAAGGGGGTCTATACAACTTAAACAGGATTAAAAGCCGAGTATATCACTTCTCGGGTAGACACGAGCTCTTTACGGCCCTGGCTTGCAATTTGAATTTGCTTCTCGAGTAGACACGACCTCTTTACGGCCCTGGCTTGCAATTTGAATTTGCTTCTCGAGCAGACATGAGCTCTTTACGGCCCTGGCTGGCAATTTGAATTTGCTTCTCGAGTAGACACGACCTCTTTACGGCCCTGGCTTGCAATTTGAATTTGCTTCTCGAGCAGACACGAGCTCTTTACGGCCCTGGCTGGCAATTTGAATTTGCCACTAACATTACAACCGATGCAATAAGTTCGATACATGGTTACCAACGCGCGGGCAGCAATGAGAACATAGGGTCTTTCAGCCAACGGAGGTCTATGAATGCACGTGCCGTCCTTAGTCTTGTTGCCCTGGAAACACATTAAAACACAACACGTATGGTCATTGTTGGTAGTAAAATTTCACTGATCTGTGTGGTAATTTGCTTCTCTAGCATTTGCTAGAAAATAGAATTTGCCTATTGCATTTTTTGTTGAAAGTGCAATTTCAATCAAATTTCTAATGTCGAACTGAAATCATTGTGATTAATTTCTGCACAACTGATCAAAACGAGGTCAACAAATGAACTATGGGCGTGGCAGTAGTTGATGGCTTAAGGGGGCCCAGACGGCAAAGTGCCAAAAAGGAGAACCTTGGTCTATTTCTTGACCGTTGCTATTTCTTTTAGTACAGAACTCCAAATGTTCAAAGGTCATATACAACACCTACTCCCGGATGTAAAGTTGTCAGTTGGTTTTCACTAGCAACATAGAGCTGATTTCACATGACCATCGTGAAAACAATTGCAATTGAGCAATCACCAGCCAATCAGAATCGAGAGAAATCACGACTTGCTCCTAAATGGCTTTTTTCTCAGCCAATTGCAAGCCGAACCAATTACTAAGTAATTTCACAATTGTATTTACTACAGAATTTGATTGGCTGAGAAAAACGAGTAGCCAATGAGAACGCAAAGCAATCGCAATTACATAACAAGTCTTGACAGTCATGCGAAATCCGCTCTAAGCATGAGTAAGCTACAATCAACTGCAAAACGTTGGCGCACTTGCCTCCCTTTCACTCCGCCCTTTCAATGTTGCTAGTCGAGCTGGTGATAAGCGGCCTGATTTTCCAGCCAACATTGAGAGGCAGGAAGGGAACGGAAGTGCAAGTGCGTCAACTACTTTTGCATTTCATTGTAGTCCAGTCCCAGAACTCTCCTTCGCGGCTCCGTTGTTGCCTGTGGTCATAATGAAACTGACAGCGGTATTTGGATCATGCGCATTAGGATCAAAGTCTTCCGTTCTTCTTATGCTTATGCTCACGTCACTGGTCGAGGGACGTACAATAGACCGATCCCGTCTCTAACTATCACCAAACAATGGCCAGTTTCCCTATGGAATTCAAAATGTCCGAACAACAAACTCGAAATTCGAAGATTGTTAATGAATTCTTCAGCTATTCGTGACGAAAACATAAAACCCATATACTATGAGCAAACTTCTAACACTTCCTGCAATCGGTGTATTTTTCATGCTCTATGCCAAAGTAAAATTTTGGCTTGTCCGACGTAGCAACAGTAACTATCAACAGTAACAGTAACAGTAGAACAAGATGAAGCGGGATCGGTCAATTGTCCTGGTTATCGAGGGACAGACACTTACCATCCTCAATGGAATGCTTCCAACAGAATACCATCATGGTCCGTGGATATTGGGATATTAGGATGCTCTGACCTGTCATTGGTACCTGAAAAACTAACCAAACAAAGAAAACAAACAAACGACTAATAACAGATAAAATGGGGTGAGGTTCAGAGAAAGGATAAGCAGTTATTACTAGATAAATGTTACATTTCTATTATCACTGAAAATAGGTTACATTCCAGTAAAATTCAACAAAGTTTCGCACTACTGTGCAGCACTTCCACATAGTTGCTCAGTTACAAATTATTAACTTAAACTTTTCAACATTTTACAGAACTTTTTGAAAAATAACAGGCTAATAAAATCCTCTAATTTTATTTACAGCACTCCAGGTGCAATTCCAATTTTACAGGTTTACAAATTCTACTGGAACAGCATCACAATGTACATTCCATTGTACAGACGTACAACAATCTACAATCTTGCAGATCCGTGCAGTAAAATTATGAAGATTAAAATCTTTTATAGAGTTTTACATGTATATTTATCATTGTACATTGTATTGATACAATCGTACGTTCATTGCAGATAGAAAATCTTTACAGAGCTACAGTATCTTGCAATGAAATTTACAGTCGACAAGCTTATAGTTAGTGAATAGTTCGTCACTCATTTAAACTATAAAGACTCACTCAGACAATCGTTACAAAACTGCAGTCGTACAGTAAAACTTCAGAGATTACAACAATTCCAATAAAATATTTACAGTTTTTTTTTACAGGTTACACATTTTTGCAAAAAAAGAACGGCAAAACCGCAAAGCATAAATATCTTATGCTGATCCAATGTCGAAAATCTTGCCAACTGGAACTTGTAAAATATTGGGTATTAGCTGGAAGAAAAAACTGTTAGGCTGTATCTTTAGCGTCTCTCCTGGAATAGATAACAGAGATATGTAAGTTTCAGTTGTACAAAAGCCGAAAATGACACCGTCAGCTTTGGGTGTTACTTTCTCATGGCTGAATAAGGGGGTTACTAATGATTGTATCATCTATGAAACTCTTAATTATAATAAAATATCCATGATACCCATGATACTGCGTGGCGCTATATTGTTAATGTAGGAAAAAAATAAAAATTACACAGCTAAGACATATCAAGCTTGTTTACTTTATTTCAATATCAACTGTTCAGCTTACATAAATCCTAATGTATGTACAGTAATGACGAGGAATTTATAATCACGATGTAGATCGACGAATACATAAGCGAAAGAGGTCCAGCAAAAAAGTGATTCCGAAGCTGCACTGTAGTTTCCTCGACGTCGTTTCTTTTCCCTTGATTTCACCATTTTGGTTTCTACCAGAATGGCTCTGTCATTTCAAACTGACAGTAAGTATTATGTGGATACAAAAAGAACAGTAAAATTACTTCTCCTTTTTGTACCGCACATGCTAGTGCCATGAGCTAAATAAATATTAAGAAAAAACAAATATTTGCCAATTTCCTCCCGCGCTGCCACCATCCGGCCTGGACAAGGCGAATGCGAGGTCATTTACCCGCCTATAGTCCACCGGACGGGACCATCCGGACGATCGAGGAGATGACCTGGGCAGGCGCATTTACCAAGGACTGCACGATTGTACAGCTGCGAAAAAGCACCCGTCAAAATGGCGGCCAATTTGCAGATAACCAAAATAATGAGAAAAACGCAAACTTTCGTTTGTTTTGTCACGGTAAAAGGCGTCTTTTCAATATCGAAGTATTTTCAATATCCAAAACCATCATGAAACGCAATTTGCTGTCGTTGTTGGCTTTTGACATTGTACAAGGTGCTTTTTCATCAATTATAATTTTTTATAAAAGTGGTCCCAGTTATAATAACACTAGCCAAAAACCTAATCCTAGGGGGATCTATCACCCAACGTCATAACGCCAGGATAACTGGGACCACTGAATTCTACCTAAGCGTAGTCGAATATCGGATCGAACCGCAACTAGCCCAGAACACCCAAATATCAAAATTTGTGGTCAAGAAAGTTTATGTCCGGTGTAAAATTTGGACAGCCTGGGCCAAAATCCCTTACCCGAGTAGAGTTATTGGCCATTTCCGATAAGGAAATCAAGTTGTTCTTGTGTGGGCGGCGCCTAAGGCCGGATGGGGCAGGGCACTGAGACGAATTGTATGTAGGTGTGTGAGCCACCCGAACAAGACCGATAACTCTACCCCGTAAAAACTGCCTATAATATGCATGTTTGTGTGTGCAGCCATGTCTGCTTGTTATGCCGACTTGCGTGACCATCTTGTTGCAGAAAAATTTGCAGAAAAGCAGGCTGGAACAGGATAGTGGCAGCTCCCCTTAGAGTATCACTTCTACTTTAGAATTTGCAGCACAAGTGGCACGAAGCCTGTTATTTGTGACTGCGAAAACCTAGCTACATGGCTTTGTCTACGTTTTGTGTAGCCATGCTCATTTTGTTATATAGATATTTTTAGATTTGGCACTTATCAGGCGTCTGTGTGCGCTGATCGAATATGAACTTTTTTGTCAGTAGTTTGGAGCTGACAAAATTTGTTCTCATTACAGCGTACCTATTTTATTTTTCCTGGCTTCAACGTTTCCTATCGAATGAGAAACGCGCCAATAAGAATGTCTGAAAAACTAGTTTAAAAACAGAGGGTGTATAATCTGAAATGAGAAGCATTTTTAAGCTCTTCATATCAATCCAAACACGTGCGTCTCATTTCAGATTTCCTCTGTGGAAAAACTCACAGCCCCACTTGTCCGTCGTCAGAGTGCAGACTTGTCTCCCGGGGAGTAATCTCACCCAGGGCACTCATGGGTTGCTGCATTTGTCGTGCTTCAGTCGAAGGTCCATCGCTCTCAGGGATTCGTCGTCCTCGCTGGAATGGAAACCAGGGGGTGGGGGAGTCCAAGGCCAGCCAAACGCTCCACCTTTTAAATGCAAAGTCGTAAGTTAGATGTAATGTAGATGTAAAGCGATTTTAGGCATTTTAAAAAAATCGCGACTTCATGAAACTTAACAGTGATTCAGAACCGAAATTTGGTTTGTTTCGGTTTCCGATTTAAGGCGGCCATAATGTGGTAAACCAGGATCTTAACAATATACCTAACTTAGGAAAGGGTGCTTGGGCAATGGGCACATAATGCTTGAGCGACATTTTGCTTGAGGGACAACCAAACAGGAGTTTCAAATGACTAATGTCCGCAGTGTCGACTTGTAGAAATTTTGGATGGGATGAGTCTCAAGAGGGAACAAAAGCATAAATGTCTCAACCTGTTCTTGAAAGTTCTTTCGGGTGAGATAATAAACAGAGGTTCCGTCTCGCCTTACTTCTCTACCCAGTTTCAGGGGGGACGCTTGGCTACCAGTGGTATAACAGCTGATAACAGGCCCTATTAGCGTCAGCTTTTAGTTACTGACAACGTTCGCGTCGCGTCCTCGGAAAACCAATCATACACGCGAGAAGCTCGTTAGCTTCTCCTTTAGCGGTGCCAAATTTGGAACAGTCTCCCAGAGGATTTGAGACTTAACTCAATCATTTGAAAGCTTAAAAACAAGTTAAAATCTGTCACTCTGCTCGACAACGGGTAGTCTATTTCTTTTCTTATTATTATATTAATATATTGTCATAGTTTTATTGTAGAATAGTTTTATACTGAATTATTATTATATATATATTTATATGCACGACTTACATGTAAACTAGCCCAATGCTGTTGTAACTTTCGTGATTAAATAAAGTATCATTCATTCATCAGTTTAAAACATGTCAACCTATATATCGTTGGAAAGCTTATATGGTTATATGGACTAGCGGGCTATGGCAAAAAGAAATCAGTTATTGATACCTGTATTTTTTTAGCGCATTGATTAAATATTTTGGTGTACCATTTTAACAAGCTTAAATTTTGTTTAGTTCAAAAGTTATGAAAGTTTTAATTTTTTAGAGCGTGAAAATTCTATAAAATTTGACCTTCGAAATTTGAAAGTTCCATAACTTTTGAACAGAGCACAATTTTAAAAACGCAGACACGGTTTTTTTAAAACAATGTGTTACTTGGGAGTCAAGGTCCAATATTTTAATGTTTAAAAAAAATAATATTATGAAAAAATTATTCTTCCTGACATAGCCCGCTAGTCCATTCTATAAGCTTTTCAAGATATATAGTTTGACATGTTTTGGTTAAACTAAGGACGTGTATGATTTTTTTTTTAGGACGTGAGCGAAGGTTCTCAGTAACCTTAAGTTCATGATTGGGTAAGTGCAGTCATTGAATTGTGCAAGTATAAAAAGTAAACGTTTTTTGCATAACATGTGCTTCCAAGAAGTACCCCTGTGCTCGCGGGATATGGCGGGGGGGGGGGGGGGGGAGGGGGGACTCCAATATGTGGTCGGGTAAAAATATAAAAGACAGGACATTTGGAAATCTGATAGCTTTTAGGGTGCCCAATCAAGCAACCTTGCCCTGTGTTTAATAAAGGTTTGTTAAAATTTCCGTGTTTGTTAATGGTATCTTTTAGGGTTTATTCTAAAGCTTGGCCACACCCATTTGGTATCTTTTAGGGGTCAAATTGTTTTTCTTACCATGAAATGCTGTCGCTTGGTGAGAAGATGCATGGGCACTGCTGTAAGTCTACTGCTTAATGCAATGCTGTAATAAGTGAAGACAAAATATCACATAAGGACAAAACGTTGCTACACCGGGATAAGTTAGGTATGTCAGGGTTCATGCGCTTTCTTGGATGAAAAAATCCAGGACTTTCCAGGAAACCTTTATTGGGTAGAAATGCTCCCTCCCCCAAAAAACATGATAAGTTGATTAGTCAGGAGGATGTCATAGTTTGCAGCCCAAAATCAGATAAACGAAACTGGCTGATTCAACCACATTTGAGTTGAAACATTTTCCAGGAGTTTTCTAGGATTTTCCTTAGAATTCCAGGACTTTCGAGGATTTTCCAGGAAGGAAATGAAAATCCGGGATTTCCAGGAGGCGTACGAACCCTGGTATGTTTGACCTATTCAATAGCTCATTTTCTCGAACCCAGAGGTACCCGGCTCGTCATCTTGCGGTGACCAATCATCAAAGCCCCAAACATGGCTGATACCATCCTGCGAGGTGACGAGCCAGGGAGCTATGGTTACGAGAAAAATCTATACCACAACGCGCGCGTTTCTCGAATTCTGATTGGCGCGCACGCTTAAAGAACCAAAGGCTGCTCTCCCGTGTACGAACCCGAAACAACTCACAAGCTGCATCACGAAAGCTTCCTTGTTTAGTAGAACGAATTATGATGAAATAAGTCTAACTGAACACAAAGGTATCCTCTGGGAATGGTTTTTACACCGGGTTAAAACTCCCAATTTCTCGTTCATTGGTGTACATTCTCTGACTAATTGTGATTTCTTATCCCCTCCATGAGTTCATCTCTTTTTACTTACCCAGGGATTTATGAAATCCTGGATGAAATCCTTGAGCTCAATAAAATCCTTGTCTAATTAATGCAAGTCTTCTCGCTGAACTCTTCAAGTCCTCTTTTCAGTTTTCGTTTGAGACCCAAGCTCTCACTGCTCTCTCACTGCGCAGCCAAAAGGAAAGAGAGGATGATGATGATGACTGTAAAGCAAAGAAAAGAAACTTAGTAAAAACCTCATGTACATCATAGGAGGCACAACATTTATTTGCGCATCTCCTAAGAAAGCGTAATTTGCGATAAACTATACCCGCTCTTTCGCGCGGGAAACGTTACCAAAAGCACTTCTCTCAACTCATGTGAGAATTTTCGCGAGCTTCACAAAAGAGAAACAGAAATGAAACTTAAAAAAATAAAAATCGCTTGTACAAAGGGGGTACGTAATTTTACTTGCTCATCTCTGAAGAGCGTAATTTGCGCAGTTAATAGTAAACTCGTCTTTCTTATAATGCAAATCGGTCCCCCAAAGGGCGCGGAACAGTAACAAAACGTTTCCCATAAGAAAACTGCTATTACCCTTTTATGCATTCTCTCATCTCGTGAGAATTTTAATGAGCTTTACAAACAATTTTGCAACATCGGGCGCAACCTTGCGTAATACTAATTTTGCTTTTTTTCTCGCGAATTCCCCTTACTTTTCTGACCTTGGGATTCTGTGCACTGAAAACGTCTTTTTCTCGCTGAGCCTTTGTTGCTTCTGTAAGGTTAGTCATCTTTCTCTTCAAGACCATCAACCACTAAAGGACTTCGTTTGATACCAAAGCTCAAACTGCAAAGCGAAGAGAAACAAAGTTGGTAAAAAATACCTGTATAGTACACAGGAGGCGTTTCTTTCTGAAGACAACATAGACTGCGTTCACACTTGGAACTAGAGCCTTGACAGGTGCATAGAATGGTACTGTGTGCAATCCTGCACACTTGGGTGCAAAGGGCACGGTACCTAAGTACGGAACCAATGTAAGCGCCGACCAGTTGTTCGAGTGCCAGCCAAAATTCGGGCACATCACTGATGCCAAAGAACAAGGCCCGAACCTTGTACTTGCACACTAAAATGGGCCCGCAAAAACTGGTGTTCACATTAGTGCCCATACTAGGGCACCCGTGCCATTCTCCTCGCAATGGAGGCTCTGGTGACAGCCACTGACGCATGCGCGAGATTTAATACAGAGCTGCTGAGAGAAAAACTTCAGCGCATGCTCCAGCACTCAAAAGCAACCAATCAGCGACGGCCATGAATGTTCCCAGAGCCTCCCCTGCGAGCAGACGAGCCAGGGAGCTCTTGGGTACGAGAATGGGACCGTGCCCGGGCACCACGTGTGAACGCAGCCATAGTTTTTGCATAAGAGAAGAGTGTCACACTTTGCAGTCCTCCACACATGCGGGAAACTCTACTACTAAACAATTTGGCAGCTGATTGCACTTATTATTTGCTAATTTCCTTCATGTTTCTTACCTAGGGATTCTCGGCTGAATGGAATGCTTTTTTAAAGCACTACAGAAGTCTTTCTCACTGTGCTTTCTCTTTAACTGCCAGGTAAGTTTAGTCATCTTTCCCTTCAAGACCTTCAACAACTTAATGGACTTCAGTCGCAAGCTCTGACTGCAAACAAAAGAGAAACGATAAACCACATATCACGTCAAAATCTTGTACACAAGGGAGGTACAAAAATACTTTTGCATTCCCTGAAGAGAGTGTACTTCGCGCTGTTAAGTTGAATTAACTGGGCAATTTTAGAAAATATATGTACCCTGGGAGGGGCAGCACTAGTGTTTTTCACCTCGCGGGGGAGGCTCTGGTGACAGCCACCGACGCATGCTCAAAAGAAAATTTGTGGTTTTATGCCTCACTAAGCAGGTAGGTTGAACAAACGACTACCTAGGAAAGTAAAAATAATGGAGGCCAAAGTCCCATCTTACCAAAACCCTCACCCCTCCACCCCAAGTCTAATGATCAACTCCTAATTTTGCTATTCACACCTCCCATTTCTTACCTGGGTTCTTAACTCAGTGGAATCTTTCGCTAAGCACAACAATAGGTCTTATCTTGCTGAACCCTTGCTTGTTTGAGACAATGCTCTCACTGTAAAGCAAAAATAGGAACTTAGAAAAATGACCTCCAAAAACCTCTACACAAAGGGTGTACAAAAATGCTTTTGCATTCTCGGAAGAGAATGTATTTGCGCTGTTTACTGAGGCCCTTTTCAAACTTCGAACTTTTGCCGCATCAAATATAATTCAGCCAACTAGCTAGGTTTTCTTTACTTTACAACAACAGAACTAAACAAGGAAAACAAACTTTACATTGTTTTGGCTATGGTTCAGCAAAATTATAAGTTGGAACACAGGCAGACCAGACTAAATATCAGTGGATTGAGTGTATTTGTGGTTGTAAATAAAGTTCACTTTTTCCCTCTTATGTCTCATGTTTATTGTATTTGGTGGAGGCGAGGAAATCACTTCGAATCTGATGGAACTCTGATAATTCTCGATATGACTTTTAGTACTTGCTTTGCCATATAGGTGTGTTTTAGGGCCGTTTGTGAGCTGGTTTTCCCTTGTTTTCCTTTTCCCCCTCCCTCCCCACTATCATAATACCTACACGATAGTCAGATATAGGGATAGTTGAAAGTGGATAGGAACAATGGGAAGTGGATGGGAAGTTCCAGTGGATGGAAAAACTAGTGGGAAAATGGGAACCCCAGGAGGGGGACTCACATATTTTTTTGGTTGGGGATGATTGGAAATTTTCAGTTTCACCCCTAAAAGATACCAAACATGGCATGGCTCAAAGATTTATTACCCCAAAAGATGATGTCTTTATGTGCCAAGTAGGCGTGAAGGACACAGGTAACAGGTGAAAGATACCCATCAACAAAATTTTCATGGTTGTTTCTAATTTATCGTCTTCTCATCGAATAATCTCTCTTTCTTACACAGTTTTTAGAAGCACCATCATGGGAAAAAAAAAATTGGACACAGTTTCGGCCCTAAAAGACACCAATCTCCCTAAAATTTATTGAAGATCAAGATCACCCCTAAAAGAGACCAACAAGGCCCCGTGATTTTAACCCCTAAAACTTTCAACAATCATCCCCTACCAAAAAGTATGGAAGTCACCCCCCCCCCAGGATGGGAACATCTAGCAGGAAGTAGATATGAGAACACTAGTGGGAAGTGGATAGGAACATTTCAAGTGAATATAAAAACACTAGTTGGAAGTGAATATAAGAACACTAGTGGGAAATAATGAACATAAAAACTGAAAATAAACTCAATTATCTAATGTATGTATTACGGGGGGTGACAGCCCTAACATAGGCTGTTTGAGCAGTGTAGTATATTTCGGATAGACGTCCCGAAATTTCGCGCTCCTCTCCCGGAAATATTGAAGTTGCTCCCGACTCTTTAAAAAAATTCCCGATATTTTAAGAATACTTTTTCTTGAGAAAAAGTAGACTGCTTGCAGTCTCTTCTTTGGCGAACGTCCGTAAATCGAGAGAAAAGGGAAAGGGAGAATTCTCCCCGTGGCGCTGCTTGTTACCCGACACCTAGACTCTCGTGAGCTGGAAATACTAGAGCGCAGACAACCTACAATGTAGGACTAGGACTTTATTGTCGATTTACGGACGTTCGCCAAAGAAGGGGCTGCAAGTAGTCTAGAGAAAAAGTACTATGAATAACAATTTCATTCTCTTCCGTTGCGCGCGAAGCGCGCCCTAATTTTGATAAAGGCAAATTTTCAAGCCTCTGAGAACAGGTAGGTGAACATGCCATTTTTGTGTATAGTTGACAAAGCAATGTTAAAAATTTGGTGAAAAATTTGGCTATGATTAATTATTAGTAGTTTCCATTCTTTATGCGCGCAAAGCGCGCCGTAATTTTTAACGTATCCAATGAGCTTGACTTGCGAAAAGTGCAATGATAGAGAAGTTGATGCATCGAATATTTCTTGTGGTCGATCGCCCCTTACAAGGCTTAATGTTTCGAGAGATCCCCTTTCGCTCGCCTAAGGGAATAGTGACTGGTCTCTAAATTCTCCCAATAATACTTCTATTCCCTTAAATCGTTGTTTACGCTGCTATTTCTTGAAGTCAATGGACCTCGCGTGCAACAAGTTATTAGTTCACCTTACAAACAAAATGACCCGGTATTCCATGGTCTACAGATAAGCATTCCATTTTTTTTTGTATAGTTAAAAAGTCTGTATGTTCATGCGCAAAAAGCGCGCACCAAATGACGAATTTACTATTCTTCAGGTAGTCGAATTTATTCTTGGAACGTCGAACTCGCGCTTATGTAATAATTAGGGGTCTTCTTTCGCAATGTAGAGCTGTGACTGCCCCAAGGCCTATCACTGCAGGGCTTTGGGGGAGAGGGGATAATTGGCCAAGATATACATGATCTTGTAACGACATTCGAAAGCATGCCATAAAAACAAGGCGATTGTATTGTCTCGTTGCGCGAGTTCTGAAAAAGCCATCTAAGATGCCATTTCTAAGCGCGCGAAGCGCTCCGAAAATTTTAACTTATCTAGTAAGTAAACAAGAGATCAAGTTAGTTTGCCGTGATGAATTGTTTTAATTGGGACTTTTGAATTATTCCCCATTTTTTAGAAGTTCCCGAAAATGTTTTTACCATCTCCCTCAATATTGACACAATTCCCGAAAAGACGAACTGCTCTCCCGATTCCCGACTATTTTCCGAAATTCCCGGCTTTTTCGGGGAATACTCCCGAAACAGCCTATGTTAAGGCTGTCACCCCCCGTTGTATTATTGTCACTCAGGGTCACTTGGGTGTAGTTTTAGACACCTTCCTTTTTTATCATTCTCTTAAAAACTTGCGCATTCTTAATTTTGCTATTTTTAAACATATCGACTCCCTTTTCTCACCTTGGGATTCTAGCTCAATGAAATCCTTTTCTAAGCACAGGAAAATATTTTTTTCTCGCTGAACCATTGCTTTGCTAGCTTTCTTGCCCTTCAAGCCCCAACAACAAAGAGAAACGGAGAAACTTGGCAATTTACACAAGGAATTCAAAAACAACACTAACAATCCTAACTCGAATCCCCAACTCGAAAGATAGGTATCCTCTAGAAAATTAACCCGTTTATTAAAACGGGCCGTTATTTTGCGTTCACGGAGATAGTGAGAATTTTCATCTCATCATGGCTTCAGCAACATTGCGCTCACTCCACAACTTGCATTCACTCCCCATTTCTTACCTGGGGATTTTTGAGTTATATGAATTTTTTTCTAAGCACTGCAAAAGTCTCTGAAGTCTTTCTTTCTCGCTGAACCTTTGCTTCAATACGGTTTAGTTATCTTTTCCTTCAAGACCCCCGAAAGGGCTTATCGTTTGACGCAAGCTCTCACTGCAAAGAAGAAAAAAAACAGTCTTAAAATTGTATCACCTCAATTAGACTTGTACACAAAGTGGTACAAGGAACAAGTGCTTTTGCATTTTCTGAGGGGAGGGGAGTTTCTGCTGTTTTAGTTCTCATTTCTCAGACAACAAGTTAAGTTGCCAAACTAGCAGCTCTTACACGCCGCGCTGAAAACTTTCTCCGAAAAAGGAATTTCAGCTTCAATGTGGCAGCTTGTGCTACTTGCTTTTTGACTCTAGCATATGGCCACCCATGTTGGTGTTGTAAAGTTGTTCTTACCTGGAGATTGCAAGCTGAATCAGATCCTTCCAAAGCACTGTCTTTCTCGCTGAACCCTTGCTTCAACTGACTCAAACTGCTGCTTGACTGCTGCAAAACAGTTGCAAAGCAACAACATCAAAAGCTTGGTAAAAAGTGCTCTACACGAAGGAAGTGAAGCAATACTAAAGAAGTTAAAGAAAATAAGTCCTCCCTTCTTCTACATGGTGGTATTTTGCATCAATATCCAAATAGTATGGATAGTACATCCCAGTATTTAGGTTTTCAAGGAAACTCACGTGGTTTGATGAAGTGTTCCAATGTTCTCTTCCAAGCTCTGCTAAAATGCTCTAGCATCGCTCACATGTTGCTTTATCATTCCCGCAAGTGTGAAATCTCTTCTTTACTCTCTTTTCTCTTTGTACAAGAGTGAAAGAGTGTCCAAAGTTTCTAGAAAGAAGACGAATTTTGTGGCTCTCGTTCAAAACCTCCCAAACTCCTCGCTGTTTGGGGCGCGAGAGCAACTCAAATTCCGCGCGCTCAGTCATTTATTGTACAACGTGTCAATCAAGGAAAATTACCCAATCAGAAGGTGTGAACTACAAGTTGAAGCCAATCAGGAAACAGCTGGACTGGACGGCAAGTCGTGAACAACTGAGCTGGCAAAACTGGTAAAACCAGTTTGGAGGAATTTGTTATGCAAATCCCAGGCGGCCAGGCGCCGCGACAGGATAAACAAAGCACATCAAGCTCTTTTCAAAGCACGAATCAAATCATTAGGGGCAGAGATGTGAGCAACATGAAAAGTTTGAAAATATAAATCTCTAACAAAAGCTCATGATGAATCATGAGCATTCGTTGACGCGTTGGAAACTCGTATCCCAATATTCCAGCAATTATTATGATGAGGTTTATAAACAAGGTCTCGCCAAGTTGAATCACTTGTGGATTCCACTAATCTCGACATTGTTTATTTCGGATATCACAAAAAAGAATTCAATAATTGTTTTATTATACATTGATTCAGTAAAAAAAATACTTTCGCGATGAACAAAGTTTTTTTTTCTCTATAGGGAAGCCAATTAAGTGCTCTAGGCCCACGATGCATTTAAAATTACGCGCACTCAAACTACGTGATTACCAAAGGAATGCGCACGCTCTTAGCCAATCAGAATCGATAGTGAGTACATCACACATTTCAACTAGGCTCAGATAAATTATGCCGGCATAATTTTGAGCATAATACTATAGTTAGAGCACCAGCATAATGCCCATATTTTCTGAAAAAAATATTTAAATAGCACTGGCGGCTTCCTCTATGATCGCGTGGTTGTCTGATTTATCCTTTTCTGTTCTCTTTTTTCAAATAAAACCAACATTTCATGCAAAATTAGTGAGAGCAGTCTGTTTTGATATGTTTTATATGTTTTTTAAAAAGGCTTGGCTGCTAATATTGGAGGCCTGTACCCTGGTTGCCTGTACCCTGATTGTTGTTTTTTTTATAAAAAAGGCACGGGAAAATGCGTCGAAAAATGAATATTACGTCGACCATAATGTCTTTATTCGAGCATAATTTTGAGCATAATGCTATGTTTTTTAGCGCAATGCTCAAAAGCATAATACTCGAATCTTCGAGCATAATTTATCTGACCCTAATTTCAACTGGAACCTGAAGTTCGTCTGCCGCCAGAAATGCACATTTCTTTTCCTTGAGTTGCAATAAACTACTGACACATGTTTTTTTGGTTGGCTTCTTGCAACATTTTATTACAAAACATTTTAAAACAAAGAAAACTATTTTGAAACTGTCACTTCGCCAATCGGGGCTGGGTTGCGCCAGTAGAAAAATGAACCATGTTTTTAGCCTTTACAACTTGGGGTTAAAAAGATAAAAAAGGCGCTTTAAAAAAGCAATATCAAGATCTCTTGTTCCGTGAAACACGGTGCATTTATAAATGCCCCCATCCCTGCCTTCTCCACAGGGAATTTCTGAAGAAACCTATTCGTGGAAAGCGGAATTTCTGATGGCACAAGAATGCGAAGTGTCGGAATTCACATGTTTGTCCGTGGGAAAGCGGAACATTTCTGCGGAAATTCCTCGTGCTCCCAAGTCCTTTTTCTCTCTATATGTTCGGTTACCTAAAATTGATAGAAATTAGACGAACAGGCTAGCTGTCCGAATCATGCCGGCGTGGTTTGCTGGGTTTACTATACCTACGAGATTCTTTCTCACTGTCCGAATCATGGCGGCGTGGTCTGCTGGTTTTACTATACCTACGAGATTCTTTCTCACTGTCCGAATCATGCCGACGTGGTCTGCTGGGTCTATTATATCTACGTGTTTCTGTCTCACTGTCTGTATCATGCCGACGTGGTTTGGCGCGATTTCCAGATCTCCGTGGCTCGGAATCACTATCCGAATCATGCCGACGTGGTTTGCTTGGTTTACTATATCTACGTGTTTCTGTCTCACCGTCCGAATCATGCCGGCGTTTTCTTCGAGTTTCAAATCCACGCGAATCCGGTTCACTGTCTGAATCATGGCGGTGCGATTTTCCCCGGTTACCATGAGGGTTTGACTCCTCTTCACTGTTCGAATCAGACGAATGCCTTTGCCTGTGTTTCTTCCGTTTCTTGGTTTCCTGGCGCTTATTTCTATCACGGTTTTGTTCTCTGTCTTCATTCGAGCTCGAGGAATCTCTTTTTTTCTTTCTTTTCTTTCTTTTTTTCTTCTTCTTCTTGTCTCTTTTGTCTTGTGACTCATATCTCGATGTATTTTCTGCTCCTCGAGGCTTAAATAACGAGAACAACATGTATTATTTATCAATAAAGCAGAATATGAATTTAACCAATACTATTTTATAATTTTCATAGCTGAAGGATGTCAGTGTCGTCACTTAAATCAGAATTGGAAAATTCCAGAAAATTACTCCTCATGAAGAATTGTTCTTCAGCAACCTTACAAAGATAAAAAGAACAACTTGCCAGAACATTACCGTACCTTATCAGTTTGAGTGACACCCTGACCTTGCATTGTCTCCCTAGCAACCCCTGCTGTCGGCACCATGGAACCCAACATACTTGCTCGAGAGCTGTTGCCAAGGAAACAGTACAAATAACTATGTTAAAAAGTTGTTTATGCTGGAAACAATACTTGACTAAATCCCAAAGCAACATTTATTGAATAAGGTATGCAGCTATTTCAGAAAACAGTCACTCTGTATGATGCAGTACTATTTTGCTGTATCATGGAGAGTATTTCCGAGGCAATATTAAAAATAAGTTTGACTCATAAAGGGGCTCTCCCATCTCTGGCCCTTGATGTCTCATTCTCATGAAATTATTATTTGCTTTTATATTCACTCAAGCTCAAGACAAAGATAATTTCATGAGAGTGAGGCAACAAGGGCCAATGGAACAAAAAGTCACCTTTTAGAAAAAGGTGCATGACGCACCACAGATTACAAGAAATACTTATACATCACACCAGTTGCAAACTCTTCTGAATAGCTGTATGTGTCTACTCTTTGGCAAGGCCGTAGCTAGAAATTTTTATCTGGGGGGGGGGGCAGGCCTTGTTCATCCTTTGATTTTGCTTGGGGTGGGGTGGGGTGGGGGCAAGCAGGTATTTCCCCACATGTTGACAGTAAAAAAATAACTTTGCTGGGGGGGCAACTACCCACTCTTCCCCGCCCCCTGCTAGCTATGGCACTGTTCGGTACCTGGAAAATCCCATGCCTTCAACCCTTTCAATGTCCATGTTGTCTCGCTCTGACTGACCCTTCTTGAACACCTCCGCCAGTTCCTACAAAGGTGCAATATTGATCAGTAGTCCACATTTTGTGGACTCTCCATATAAAATATACCACCCCTGGCGAAATCCTTAGCAGGATCTTATAAGATCATGGATGTCATAGGATTATAGGTAAGGATCCTATGTATAGGATCTTAAAGGATGGTAGAGGTAGATGGAGATCCCTAAACAGGATCCCATAGCTATGTAATGGTGCCTCTCAACAAGCACCCATCCCAACCCTGAAAGAACTAAGCATCAATTTCAATTCCAGTCAATTCCAAATGATTATGGATCCCAAGTAAAGAATCCTAAACAGGATCCCATAGCTATGTAACAAGGCAATGTTGACACTAAAATTTTCACTTTGCTAGTGGGGGGGGGGGACTGCCCCCTGCTAGCTACGGCATTGTGTAATGATGCCTCTCAAAACTGTGCTCCTCCATGCAACCTTGAAAGAACTACCCTGCATAACCAACCAACCTGCTTTGTAATGCCAGCAGCTTGCTTTTTCACAGGGCCTCTACCCCTGGATAAAAATAATCAAAACAACAAATAAAATAATTACTATTGTTTCTCATTGTTTCCAAGAATATCATTCTAGGAACTTACAATGCTGCCGCCATTGCTTCTGCTTCCATTCTTTTGATTGATTCTTTTTCCTGAAACAAAAAATTGTGATTAATGGTTGGACATCAGGGGTGCCAATAGAAGTCATTGTCAACCTGTAACAACTAATAATAACTGTCACGGATATTATTAAGTAGTATTAATAGGACATGCATGAAATGCTACTGTAGCCTGAATGTCAACTCTTTCAATCATACCTTCAATCATACCTTACTTTGCAAAGGAGATGCCTGATTTCACCAAAGGAGTTTCTCTTGTATATGTAAGCAAAAACTTCTTTTTTGACAATGCTTGCCTTCTTCAATAGCAGTGGCTCCTGGGATCAACCAATTATATTCTATTATGGGTCAGGTCAGTAATTGCCAAATGGACAGAAAATCTTTTGGTGAATTGAGGCATCTCTTCTCAAAAATTATACAGCTCCCTTGTTTATGTTACATATTTTTAAACTTGATTGATCAGATATAAATCAGGCTTGTTTGTGGCCTGAAAACGTGAATAGAGAAGCGTGTGTCTAGTTCCCCTACTACTTAAAGAACTTGACAAGTGCAGCAATTTGTATGGTAAAGATACCCCAAATCCCTTCTGGTAATGAATTTGCAAATACCTGATCTTTGGTAATACTTGCGCCTTTTTGAGAGTCACCTCGTGCAAACCTAAAAACAAAGTACAAAATAATATATCACTTAATCCCACACACTTGAATGTTTCCAGGCATTTACAGTTGTTCACACAACCCCTAAGATTTACAGCCAAAGACGCTCAAGCGTCCCCCGTAGAGCGCAATAATGAGTTGATTCTTGGAATATTGGATCCATTATTCGATTCAATAATACTTTCGGCTTGGGAAAACGTCTTTCGATTTGAACTGGTTTTTCGCTTTTTGATTGGACGTTAGACAACGGAGGCGCTTCCATATATGGAAAAATCCACAGGGAGCCTTTTGTTTGCAAGTTTTGTTACCAATATGGCGGACCTGGTAGACTTACGAGCCTGGTAAATCTCTCCCTCGTTCATTTAGAGAAGAAGTTGTGGATTAATATTATCAGGGATATTCCAAGAAGCACAAAGTCAGTGACTTAAGAGTGTCGGAGCGTGGTGTCAGGTAAATAATCTAGCCGAAATCTGAGTTCAAATTGAAAGACGTTTTCCCAAGCCGAATGCATTATTGAATCGAATAATGGATCCAATATTCCAAGAATCAACTCATTATTGCACTCTAGAGGGGGATGCTTGAGCGTCTTTGGCTGTAATGGGATTCAAAACCTCATGAATTATTTATCAGTCAACTGACCAGTAGAAGGTCATATAGTTGATATCATGTGCATAGGTTTTATACCCAATAAAGCACTGCACATCAGTGTTTTATATAAAGCATACTAATGAATATATATAATGTCATATTCATTTGTATGCTTTATATAAAGCACACCAATAGCCCTGCACATGTGCAGTGCAAAAGCAGACTGTATAAACTTCTCTGTGAGAAGACACAGGTCTCCTCTACTGGAGAAGTTGATTTTTTCGCAAGACTATATGCAAATGCACTGTCAACTTCCATGTGGAACATGCTTCATTGGCACAGCCTTGACCTTTTCACTTCTGCGCATAACTAGTGATGCAATCAAAGTTTCACAAGTAAAAGTACAAAATTATGATTCTTTTGATAAATCCTGTCTGGATAAGGAGAGTGCATTTTTGAAGCCATTCAAAACACAAGCAGCAGTGTTTATCAGGTATAAAATCTCTCAAGCTTTGCACTCAAGATTTTATCTCAGCCTGGTGAGAACACTGTATTACATTTTATGCCATGACAGGCTCCTGAAACACTATTTGCAACATTTGCCTGTTTTCTGAAGAAGCATGCTACTATTGTGGAATTGTGACTTGAATTATAACCTGTTGACAATCAATCTTATTAATTATACTGTGTAACACTACCATTGTAGATCTTTTCCTTTTGCCATCGACCAACTGGAGCCATTAATGAATGACCTAAGACAACAACAAGGGTAGCTAGAGCAGATTTCATATGACATTTTGTTGCTCTATTCGAGTTTTGTTTTCGTTTTGCATCAAACACAAACTCCCAAGCATTCCTTACTTCCTTGCCTGTGTGATTAAGAAATGCCTGGGAGTTTGTCTTATGTAAAAGAAAAACAAAACATGAATCAAGCAAGAAAATGTCCCTAAATCAGCCTTTTCTAAGAAGCTAGAACAAATGTCAATGATTTGAACTAATATACATAGTTCTTTTGGTCAGCTGAAAAATCTGTGAGCTAATTTTCTGACAACAACATGTGGAATATCGAGAGCCACCGGATGGTACCTTCAGAGCAATCTAAGGACTCAGGTAAGACATTTCCCTTGAATTTCCAAATTTTTAACAAGGGGTCCATGGGCTGGGCCCATGGACTTGGGGTCAGTGTTTTGTACCTGCCCAAGAAAAATGTCTAGATTGCAGAATACACCCTCGTGTCTAGCTATACTCGTGAACAAAGGTGTCAGCTTGTCAATATATCTTTCTTCTACAATATGCATTCATTGATCCTTTGACTGGTTGATATGTTTAAGCTCCACAAAAACCTTGAAAGAAATAAGATTTGGGATTCACAATTTCATCAAGGATTTTACCAGGATGGAAAATCACAAGAAAAATGGGACGACAGCTAAAATTATGGCAAGATTTCACAATTTTGGGTCGAGAGAAATTAAAGAAAGCAGAAACTTACCAAGATAATTCTCTCTATGTTTGTCGGTTTTCACAGTGTCCCACTCAAACTGATCAGAACCGCCTCGGACTCCACCTCGGGAGGGATGATACATGTTAAATTTGTCCGTATCAGACGCTAACAGCTCAGCGATTCACCAAAAAGGAAACTCAAGAACACGCCGCCGCCATGTTGGCCGGGTTGTAATGTTCCTGGGGAGAGTGAGTGGAGTGGGATACCTGTGCTCGCGGCTCGCGCAACGATTCAAATTGTTTTCAACTATTTTCATTATATCCTTACAATATTTTGCGCTACACTTAGTTATGTTCTGGTCATAGAACTAAATTTTGTCTTCCAAATGCAACAGACTCAGGATGATCTTAGTACGGTGCTTGCTTGCTCGCAGAGTATTTTATTCTTTGTTCTACTGTTCGCTAATGATGAGCAATGGTGGTTGGTAATCTTGGTAGTGCTCGTAAAAAGTTATCGAAAGTTTCCTGAGTGGTCACTGCTCATATTTGCTTCAAAATGAAAATGCTCGGAGTCTCGCACAGAACCGGGTGCTCGCTCGACAAGGACCATTCGAGGGCCGTCCAAATGAAATTTTGTGTCACAGGCGGGAACATGTATTTTGGAGACGGGAGGGGAATGCCTGAATGTTTTATTTTATCCATTTTCCCCTGCCAAAGTGCCAGTATACTGACGAGCGCCGCGAGTTGTTTGCCCGTTTACACTTGTAAATTCGTTTCTGCAGTTTTAGTCGCGCGAGTCGCGGCGATACTTGAACGGATTACCCTTCTTGCACGCGAAGTAAGATTATTTCTACTTTAATCTAGTCTCCACACTGCCTCGGTGTGTTTGTTTTGCGTTTAAGTTTCGATATCCATCTCAAATCCGCTCTATCATAAACTCAACTGACGTTAATAGCTCTGGAATTTGAATGAGTCGAAATAAGAGGACCTCTCAGAGATAAGACGATAAGCCCCAAGTCACTACATTTACGCTCTAAACGCGCCATCTCGACTCCCGTTCCATTATTGTCATTATACTCCCGTTTTACTAAATATTTACATTGTAAGCATACTGTACATCATTCGATATATAAATGTTTAAATGACCTCAAGTTGATTGAAAATCTCCCTCCTCGAAATATCTCTTCAAAAAAGTGCGAAAGCGAGGCTATGACTAAATGACACCTGTTTCAGTCCTGTATTCTCATTGGTGGAAATTACTGTAATTTGATTGGCTATAGTAATCACACCGCGTGGCTTTTGTATCCTGCTGTTTTTTTTTTATATACCATTTTACTGAAATTCCTAGCTCTTATAGATTACTCGATTCCATAAAAACAATATAAGCAAAAACAGAAAGTACTGTGAAGCATTTTTCAAAGAGAAATTTAACTTAATACCAATTGGCATGAGCGTATATTTAACCGATTTTAAATAGTTTTATTTCCGCCTTATAAAGGCTTTAGATAAACATGTATACCAAAGATCTTCGTGGTCGAGCAATCGTGCTTTTGCAGTTAGTTCTACTCTCTATGTACTAGATGAATGATAGGTCTTGCTCTTTTTTATCGCGTCTTATCTGCGTGTTTTGACCGTGGTCAATTTTATGACCGTGATTCATCCAAACTGGCCCAATAAAATATTCGGCGCTGAGTTGGGGACATAACACCTCGCGTGACTCTTGCCTGGTTCTCCCACAAGGAATTGAAAATAAGTCGATCATTACTGCAATTTTCATACTCTGCAATTTCTACGCCAACTAACAAACCGCGGTTTGGCTTCCGTCAATCAAACGAGTGATTTCACACTAGGGTTTGAAAGGTTTTTGAACTAATAAGGATTAGCTAGGCTTCAAAACCAAATTTTCCACGATAAAATGTAAAAAACGAAAGTTTGAAAAATCCATGTCGTAAAAGGTTTGATGGACGGAAGCCAGAACGCAGTTTGGCGTTCGGAAATGTAAAATGCGGGAAGTTATGAAAATCGCAGTAACACTTGGATTTGCAATTTATAAAATGCCACTTCGTCTACAAAGATCCGCAGAATCTAAACATATTTCAGAAGCTCCAGCAAAATAGGTCGAGACGTCGCTGTGGGGAGCATTCTGTAGTGAAAACCATTTTTTCATAGAAACAGCGTTTTCTTCCTTTATTCTCTTCACTGAGAAAAACGTGAATGCAACTTTTTTCGGAGAAAACCCGCTTCTTATAAGACTCGCATTCCTGTAATATTCAGGGTTCGGCCCGGTTATAACTCGTTATAACTTAGCCCAACGCTAAATAAACAAGTCGAAAAATTCCAGGAGGTTATTGTATCGATGACTGTTGTTTTGTACCGAGCGTACCACAACAGTGACTTCACTTCAGTACATAACGCACTCCGCGTCTTCCTTTCAATCCAGTTGGATTCCAGCCTCGAGTCGATTCTCCGATTGGTCGAGCGTCTACGACCGACTGTGCGGTTTACGCGTAATATCTATATTAGTGGTTGCCACTAGCAACCGTCGTGTCACACAACGCACTAGTCAAGACAGCGCGATCCCGCCACCTGTCTTTAGACTTGTGTTATAAGGCGACGCGTAAACATTGGAGTCGCTTGAGATTGAGAGTACGTATGCGACGCAAGAACTGAATATGGGCGCTACACTCTCTATCAATAAGAAAGAACTCTTCAAAGATTGTTCCTTTTGGAACCTGAAAACTCGAGAACAGGCGAAGAGTTGGTATTGCAAATGCTGCTATAACCTTAGTGATGGGAAAGAAACCAAGGAGAACAAAGTTTGTAATATTACGGCGTGCGACAGCCTCGCAGCATACCTACAGAAATGCGCCAATGTCGGGAAAAAGAAAATGCGATCGAAGATTGAGCCTGCCCCACCAGGGATAAAATACGCAACAAAGAACATTAATGGCAATGAAAACGACGAAAATACTTATAAAGTTGATGGTGTAAGAAACGAGAGGGCGGAAAATCCCCAAAACAGAGACTCGCAAAACGCGGTCAGACACTCCGCATTAAACGTGAGTGCTGTCAAGTCTCACGCAAAGCCGAATTCTCCGTTCACCCTGAGCAGCGATGCTCTAAAGTGCATCGGGAACTTTGTTAAAAACCACTGTAAAAATCTATCTCGGGTGCGCTCGTCTGAAGTTGTGCTATGGCTTCGTGGAGTTGACAGGGCGTTGCTTTTGCAGGGCTGGCAAGACCAAGCATTTCTTACTCCGCCGAATCTGGTTTTCCTATATATGTTACTAAAAGAGGCCTTATCTGCAAAGTGCAATAGCGTGGCGCAGTTGAGAAGCGAAGTTTTGACGTGTCTCTACATGGCTTACACGTATAGTGGGCCTGAGATCAGCTATCCGCTCAAACCATTTCTGGTTGACGGCAACAGGGAAGCGTTTTGGAGTAGATGCGTACAAATAACGAACAATTTGAGCGGTAAAATGCTCCAAACTAACAGAGACCCTAAGTATTTCAGTGAATTGCTAGTAGAACTGAAAACGTACAGCTGTGTTGTTGACAGGAGAGACGGATAGCGACTACAAAACAAAGGCCGGTTCCTTGAGAAGTAAGCTTCAATGCTTCAGATCATGCAAATGAAGAGCAACAAGAAATGCCTCGACAAAGGAACGCGGATCGAAGATTTCAGCAAGTTTCAGAGAGCTCGTCACTTCGAAAGGAGAAACAAATGAGGAACGAAGTTCTCAGCTCATTGCATTGAATCCAAGCGGTTTTATTGTCGCTTTTCAGTTCAGGTTTTTTTAAGAACAGTACAAAACGCACAGGTGTTCGCAAATGCAGATTTTTGGCGATCAAAGACCCAACGCCTCGTTGATCAACTTCAAACGCTGAGGTTAAATTCCTGACACACGAGCTTTCTTTCGATGTTATTTTTAAAAAGAAAATAATTTAATAGTATTTTAAAATTACCGAAGAAAATCGGGCATTGTATATAGTTAAAGTCTAAGAGATTCCAATATTTCCCCTGGTGTACAGGAAAAAGAAAGGCAAAAAATTGAATATATAATTGTGCAGTGTAGAGTATAGACATACAATGGGTAGCAAGTTTTTTTACATTTAAAATACGCATTAAAAGATGGAATTTCGTTTGAGATCTAAAGAAGACTCTAGTTTTCTCTCTATTTAACAGTATCGGCTCTAGTTTTGCTTCCCAGTCGAAATTTCCCCCTGTATATATTACTGAACGATCTCGTTGCCAAATAATTTCCCAGATTATTTATATTACTCCAGGTTTTTCTATCATCTTTAAAGTTAATTTATAGTAAGTTCACCCGATATATTTTTGTATTTTCTATCTGTTCGCTATATCGGTAGATTTATCTTCATCTATTTCCCAATTTATTTTACTGCATTGTATATTTGATTATTCCGTGCGCTCCTCCACTAAGCCGTAAAAGCGACTCAGCGGAAATAAGTCTCTCTTTCTTGCGTATGTCGTTTCGCTTTCGCAAGATCTAGAAAACGAAAGAGCTCTTTATCCTAAACATGATGACGAAAGCGCTTTCCTTTATTTTAATTCAATTCACTCAATATCCAGAAGATATACTTGCGAAACGGAAAACGAAATTCGGGAGAAATGCCTTTAGTCCAAGTTTGTTTGCTTTCGTCTCACCATGATTGACTTTTTGTTTTCGTTTCAATTGCTCTGATGAAAACTCGACCTCAATGAGTAACAAGAGAAACCCAGCGCAGCCTAGTTCAAGGAAAATAGCGGATCCATTGAAAACTAATCCCAAAACAAAGTTTCACTCCATCCACAGCAAGGCAGGAAAGCCATTCGCGTTCCTTTAAGACTTATTTCTTTCGAGCTCAGTATCAATACCGACCCTTTTTTGCACCGCAATGATTAATTTTACAGGTTCGCCTCATAAGGGGAATACAGATCACTCTTTTTTTATTTCCAGCTTCCCGTTTCATTAGTGAGAATTATATATTTGTCAGAGTTCAGCGTAAGCGCTGCAGTTAAGTGCGTACTTGGCGGTCGATGCGGTTTTTTTTACTTTTACGCTGTCATACCCTGATAAATATTCGCTCTTATCTTCAATGTCAAAGAATTCCTACACAATCAAATGGTTTTAAAAGCAAGATATAAGTTCAAACCCAATACGAGGGAATGCTCATCCGACCTTAAGTGTCACTCCATTTTCATCGTCTTTCTTTAGACGTCAAAATCTTTCATTTTTCATTCACTTTTGACACGTTCATTGTCTGCTTTGTTTACAAGCATTAGTCTTGAGCAAGCCTTTTAATATTTCAGAGCGTTCTTAAAAAATGCGCGCTTTTTTTCCTTTTCTATGCTTTCGAGTATAAATTATGTGATAAAATTCGCTGATAAAACCGTGAAATTTCCCGAGCGCATATCAAATGGGAACAAGGCTCCTCCTTAAAATTGTTTTTTTCCCTAAAGGAGATAATTAATTCGGCGAAAGTACTAGTACAGTACCTTGTTTTTAGCGCACAAGATCAAAAAAATGCCAGAAGCGGAGGTGATTAGTGATAAATGAAAGAGAGGTTTATTAAACTAATTCTATTTTCCTTCCTGTGGAGAACTCATCAAGTTCAACATTTTTGTTCAGGAAAAGCAGTCAGTTCAACAAAGTGTACAATCACATCAGAAATACATTAATCAGTTATGCATTCTATGAAAATGTTTTCAGAGAAAATGAAAACAGTGTGGCTTCTTTGTCATTCGCATTTCAAAAGCAATAAACTACAGTAACGTATCTAGAATGTTTCCCCTGAAGTCCACTTATGAAATTCAAAAATTATCCCGGTTTTTCGCTTTCCTGACAAGCACGAACTTAAATGGCTTTACGGTGGTTGCACTTCTGAAACTAGAACACTCTGCATTTGAGTCAACATCTCCGGTTTTTGACAACAAAAGTGAAGTGTAAAGCAGAAAATTGAAGAACTGTACCAACGTCCTTCCTCCCACCACGTAGCAGCGAATGGAGGATTGAAGGGGAGCAGAAAAGAATAGAAACCGAAGGGTTTACGCCTTTTCAAATCTATTCTCCTCGCGAACTTTCATCCGCTACGCGACTCACGTTTTCGCCTGTACCAGTCACCGCGGAACTTCCAGGGCTGGGACACGTTTTTGGGGGAGAAAATGAAGACATCAATTTTACTGGAATTTATTGGGCTAGAAAACTTATTCCGGTGATTAACGATAGAACGTTTTGTCTAAGAAGCCGCGAGATATTTTAGACGAATTTACGCGGATTTCCCCGGCTATAAAAATAGCACCCCGGAAAACAAAATCAATCAAATACAGTTCTGGGAGAATGATCGTGTGTTTTGAGAAACAGACAACATGAATGAATTGAATCATCCATATTTAGTCGTCCAGGAAACTGTGGGAAAAAATAATTTTCATTCTTTGCTGGTACGGGCCTGTTTGTATAAGAACTCGGTGGGATAGCCAGGATAGCTTGATCATTTTGGTCTAGGTTTTCTATCACGACACAAAGAGTTTATAAGTATGGAGTTGATCGACCTGGATTGGTTGCGCGTTCACAATAACTATTGTGTGGTTCCAGAAAATATCCCCCCCCCAAAGGAAGAAAAATGTTGAAAAGCGACCCCCCACCCCCACCCCCTGGAATTTCCAAAGAGAAATACAGTATTTGTATGGGAAAAATCAGGTACATTGAAAAATGAGTATTCTTTCTTTGTTTTTCTGCTTCGCACCGAAGGATATATGAATATGAAAGCAAGCCAAACAAAGAAATATTATTCAAATGAATGCCACGTGATCTGAAATGGGACAACATTACGCCCAAGGTAAAGAGGTCTATTAGAGACGATACCTGTAGATTTGCGTACTTTAAAGACGATGCGATGGTCTAAGTATTGCGAATCTATTATCGAGGAAAGCAAAGTAAATTCGTTTAATGTTCCGACCGAGGTTCGAACATTCAAGGCATCCATACCCGCTCTTTAGATTTGCGCGCACCAAGCTAACCGGGAAGCTGATCGAAATACCGAGGTGCTCCTATCGTTTTAGGCAGGTATTCGCAAGATAAAAATAACAGCATGATGAGCATTGTAAACATGTTTTGTTGGCTAGATATCATTGTATGATGCCGAAGGCATGATTAATTTTTCATACTTAAGCCAAAATACATCACGTTTGATAAAATTTGTTAATGGCATGATACGCCGAATGTAGTAGAAATCACTAATCGGGCATCTAGCTCAGGGTTAAAGAGAGAAGCGTCTAATAAAATCTACTCAAGTACAAACAATTGATGAGCGACTTTTATCTCTGATAAGATTTTTCTTCCAAGTGGAACACCTCGCTGCGACATTTCAAGTTTTTACCTTGCGTTTTCACGATTGGCTATTGTTATGTGCTTAGTTTTGAGGGAGTTGGGTAATTTGTAGGGGATTGGTTATCCAGATTATGGATTGTAATGGCTTAAAAAGCAAAGGCGATGAATCAAATTCTTAATGAAACTCTAATTGCACTGTAAGTACACAGAAAAGTTCTACACAAACTCACTCTTCGGAAAATGCAAGTGGGGAAGCCTTTTAAACCACGCAGAATGGAAATTTGGAAAAGTCATATACTGCAATTCAACTATTTCCCAATCACTATGGGAAAACTGTATAATCTAATCCGTGATTGGGAAGTACTAAAAATATCATTGGGAAATAGGCTTTCCCAACCTCAATTTCATCATTTCAATCCCACGCAAGGAAAATTGGCTTTTTCCAAATTGAATTTCTTACGTGTGAGCCTCTGTGAAAATAACTGCAATCGTTATTTTCAAAAACATTGATGCACGAGACCTAAATTCGCATTCACTTGATATTGTAATCGCCCTCTTATAAAGTCATGCTGCCTTTTAAAAGAAAATAAAAAAACTAAAAGCATACCAATTAAATTGGGTACAATATTCTGAATTATTTAGTATAGTATCTAACATCAGGTCTGGGGAACCTATTAACAAGTCATAAAAAGTTAGGAATGTCAATTTATTTTTTCTTCTCAATGGCGTCTCAGTTCTTGAAGATATATAACACACTGCTAGGCATTAGATAATTGCTAGGAAACATTTTATATTGTAGATTTGCGAATGGAAGAGCTACTTCGCAAAATGACATTTCGCGTGTCATTCGTCTAACAAATTCTGAGAACCCGAAGCCTTTTTAATTACTCAGTTTACTTTACAAATTATTTATTTATGAGAAACATAACCTGGCTGATCAGACGAATAATGTATTGACACGTAAAACTTAGATCATGAATTATTTTACATTTTTCATACTTAACAAAATGTTCTCTGAAGAGTAAACGCTTTTTATAAAAAATTTACAGTAGGGAGCGTTGATCGCGAAATACTCGTCTTTAGTGCTATTGTATCACAACGCTTCACTTTTCGTATTTAAACACAGAAAGTACACCCGTACACTTGGGCAATTATGAGATATCATAATAATGTCAAAGTAACAAGCACATCAATCATTATTTGTACACTCTTGGTCAAGGTCCTATACCGCGCGGGTAGCCGGGCGGCGGCGAAAACATTGGTATACAGATATTTTTATTTTCAAAAACCATGTTTAGCAGCATGCAGTGAATTTTCAAAACGTGGCTGGATTTTGCTTTTCTGTTCTGCCAGTCAAACCATCTAAGCCAATCAGGTCCTTCCCCTGTTTCACCTAGTGCAGTCTACTGGGTTTTCGTCACGACAGAAAGCCAGTCGACTGCACAAGGCAAAACAAGGATGATTTGATTGGCGTAACAGAAAAACCTCAAATCCCTAACCATAAGCGACGTTTTGGACATGCCCAACAGTAAACACTTGAAATGCTTCACTCAGGCTCCGTTTTGACCGCCGGTAAAATGCGGAGAAATAGAACGCATTCAGTTCCATCGGTTAATTAAGGGTAGCTGATGCAACAATTTTTTAAATTAAATTAAATTCGATAGTCTAAGTATTTAGCTTTGTTTTTAGATGATAACTACGATATTTCTCCACTATGTTCTACTTTTAGGTTTGAATGGAAACAATAAATAATAACAAAGGAGACAAATCGCTGAAAATACACGGCTAAACATACAGTCGCTACAGCCCTGAGCAAACCTCGAACCAGAACCGCGTCCAATTATTAAAACAACTTCATATGAGACGACGTCCTTAGAAAAAGTTTATACGGCACAATCGTTGGTTCAACGTTTACCGATTCTCGTACCCAGAGCTCCTCGACCCGTCAACTCGCATACAGGAAGATTGACGCATGCGAGAGATTTGAATACCACAGAGCTTTTGAGAAAAGTTTCTGCGTATGCCCCAACGTTCAAAATCATCCAATCAGCGAGAGTCCTCCAATGGCCTACCGCGAGCCGACGAGCTCTGTGTATGAGGATGACGTTTGCCAAGTCAGTGTTCTTGTGGTTTCGAATTCGAACCAAAACGAATTATCAAAAATAATTAATTAAAGTTAACGTAGCAATGTTAAATAAAACAGGTGTAAAATAAACTCCATCCAGTATTTCATGGTCTTCCGTAAGATTACCTATATATGCCTATTTGTTTCATCTTTTTCTCAGTGTACAGGTAGAAACATCGTTCCAAGCCGAGATACACTTAGTCATAGCGCGCCACAATATAATGCACAGTATATAAGTGACGATTATGGCCTCGCAGGTGTAGGTTTGCACCTATTTTGCATCGATTCTTTTACCCGGCGTACGTGTAAGTCCATGTGGAAACAGTCCCGACAAACATACACATCTCCCGAGATACGGCGTACAACGCCACCAGAATCGTCCTGTACAAATCCGTAGTGTCACCTTAATCCATATGCCGCATTATGTCCCACCAGCTCCTACATCAGCGTCTTGGTTAGGATTTCATACACCATTCTTCGTCTGATGTACGGCATGCGGTACTGGGGAGGGGAAATGAAACGGGTTTAGGAGTTGCACGTTTATGTTTGATTGATCGAGAAGCAAACTCATCCTCGCCCGCCAGGCTCGTCCTGCCCCATGGGCGGGAGGCGAGGGGTGGATCCTGGCGCGCGAGGATGTAACAAACCTTGCTTGCTGATAACAAGTTCATGCTCGACGTTCAAGCGCCGCTGCGTGAGCTGACCAAAGGTAAACACCGCGACAAATATCTTTAGAAATGCCTTAAAAGGATGCAACGCGCGCATACAAGGCACACATTCTCGAGCCCAGAGCTCCCGGCTCGTCTCCTCGCGGGGGAGGCTCTGGGGGCAGCCATTGACGCATGCGCGAAATTTGATACAGAGCCGCATTCTCGAACCCAGAGCTCCCCGGCTCGTCTGCTCGCAAGGGAGGCTCTGGGGACATCCATTTGAGGGACTTCGCTGATTGGCTGATTTGAACGTTAGGGCATGCGCAGAAAGGTGTTTCTCTCAGCGGCTCTGTATCAAATCTCGCGCATGCGTCAATGGCTGTCACCAGAGCCTCCCCCGCGAGGTGACGAGCCGGGGAGCTCCTGGGTTCGAGAATGACAGAGCCGTTGAGAGCAACAACTTTCTGCGCATGCTCCAACGTTCAAAATCAGCCAATCATCGACGGCCCTCGAATGGATGTCCCCAGAGCCTCCCCTGCGAGCAGACGAGCCGGGGAACTCTAGGCACATGTTCGTGAAATTAACACAACTAACGAAAAGTTGCGCGCGCATTCATTACAGCTGGAATCGTTAATTACAGGTCCACACACTTTTTTCTCGTTTTCTTCTCAATTTTCCCTGCTGTAGCTGCTATCATTCAAAGCGAAGCGCCGCTTAGGCTTGCTATCAAAGCTTGCCGCTTTCTGTCCATCATATATAGCTTTTTTATGGCATTTTTGGTGATAAAGATTGTTGCAAAATGGCTCGTATGTTGCGAGTGTAGTAGGTAAATCCGCTAGCTTCAAATACTACTGGCTCATAAAATCAGGCGAATGTATTCGTGATCTCAGCCCGATTTGTCGGATTGTTATTTACATACCGCGATCGTCCCCCGATTCGCAGCGTGGAAATGGGCCTTAGTGTTTCAAAAACAACAACATAGAAAAGACACAATAAATTGTCTTATCTTGTGCAGTTAGAGCGAGTGCTTTGAGTTTGGCGCTGTGAGATTCACTCTTACCTGGTCGAAGGTGAACTTGGCGTCCTGGAAAGGTACTCGGCATACTGTGGAAAAAGACAGACAACTAAGATCAAAAACTGCTAGTGGCATTCGGTTTCAATATTGTAAAATAAAACTTGCTCGGAGTCTCTGTAGCCTATTGCAAAGGCAAGAATGGCGACAATTGTGTGACCCTTTTTATCTATTCCAGACAAAAATAGCGACAATTCTGTAACTCATTTTCTCTATTCCAGACACTATAGAATAAAATCGCATTTATCGACTCAAAAAATATAACTGATATCCAATAACAATCGCAAGAACCATGTCTTGAAGGGTAATGTCACGCGATTTCCTGGAGGCGAAAATACATTTTAAACAAATGGCGCTTTTATAGTATCAATGAATACCACAACATAATTAGCAGCAGTTAGCAAGGAGTGATAACTTAGTTAAGAGCCGCGGTTATCTCTATCTCAGTCTCCATCAAATAAAGGATAATTAAAGTCGGCGGAGGGCACCAATAAAGCCTATTGCCACGTGCTAGTCCCTCACGTGTCCATGGGAGTGGTCTCTTGATTTATCTTGAAACGACTTAACAAAAAGCGGATCCACGCTAGACGAATCCTCAAATCTAAAGCTCTTAACGTAAAAACGCAACAGCTTAGAAAATAATCAAGGAAGTAAAGAATATCATAGGCCTTTTGCAGTTCTTCTGTCACGTAATTCTTAAAAAATCACAACTTGAAAAGGAAATCGACTTTTCAAAATCCCCGACAGAACGCATCTTAGCCAACGCGAAAATGGTGTAAAAAACGATAGTATACACCTAATTCAAAAGGTCTTTCAATTATAGCATGAAACAAAATAATTATTTGCTTCAGTGACCACGAAACAAATGCGTTCAATGACCAAAGACCAATGACCAAAGCAACCTTTTCTGAATTAGGTGTATCAAGAGTGTATCCACTCTTGGGTGTATATATTCGCGAGGGTATGAAGCTCTCAAAAGTTGAACTGATGCACCGGAAAAGGAAGGCTCCGTAAAAAGTCTGAGCTTTGCAAAATTAAATTAAATTATATAACATAGTTTAGTCCACAATATACGCTTTAAAATGAGGTATCACTTGTCACATTATGCCATTTTAACGAAAAATCACATATGTCTGTAAAGACGCCCGCCGAACAAGAAATCCGATTGGTTAATGATAGTGACAACTCCTAAGGCATCCTCGCGCGCCAGGGTACTCCCCTCACCTATCCCCTGAGGGGAGGGCGCTGGCGCGCGAGGATGTTCCTGAGGTTGAAATGCTAAGATCGAAGAGGAAGAGAAGATTTGTAAAATGTTATTAGAGCGGAATTCAGATGACTGCCGTGAATAATTTACAATGACTCTGTAGAGCGCGTGCTCTTCTTTATTCAGAAATGGCCCAAACCGTGTCCCGCAACTACGAGAATGCAGCGCGCGCCTTTTTTAATTAAGCAATAAAAGTACTTTCCGCGTGCTCTCTGGTTTCTTACAAACACGAGGGGGATGTTGGGAGAACTGATCAAAACTTGAAAGACACTCGCCTTCGGCTCGTGTCTTTCAAGTTTTGAACAGTTCTCCCAACATCCCCCTCGTGTTTGTAAGAAACCAGAGAGCACGCGGAAAGTACTTTTATTGCTTAATTAAAAAAGGCGCGCGTTCGTTATAGCTGGAAGTTTTATCAGTTCGACCAACATTCCCCGAGTGTTGTAAGAAACCAGAGAGCACACAGAAAGTATTTTTATTGCTTTTAGAAAATAACATACACACGCGCGACAGCGTTGCGTGACAATCGTGTTTCTCAGGTCTCTTACAAACACGCTTTTTAACCAATCAGAATGCGCACATTCACAATACAACATAGGTGTTATTTTCTAAAACGCTTTATTCGACAAATGTCCTTCATTTATCAACATACAGCGGGTGCGTTCGTTATAGCTGGAATCGTCTATTGGTCCACTAGAGTCATATTGCTCAGACATTTGCTCTTTGTATACGATTCCCATGGGGTACTCACCGTACATGCGAATACACCACAGTCACAGCCATTTAGTTGTTCCGGGATCTCCTGCAACATTGTCAAAACACACTGATTAATGCTCGATTACAATGATTAGAATTCCATTCTACGAAAAGACGTCAAAGAAATTTGCGAAGCAGACCGACCAAATCACAAATTTGCGACTGACTTACTTCTAATTAACAATTAATATCCTCTTATTTTCCGTGGTGTATCCTCTTAAATATACCACGGAATGACGTCATAAAGTGGTCAAATGTTGTGGACTCACGAGGCGCGGCCAAGTGGGTCCACAGTACATTTTGACCACTTTATTACGTCATTCCGTGTTATATAAGAGGACATACCACGGAAAATAAGAGGACTATATTTGTTTTATACCACAACAAAAAGGCACATAAAAACAGAAACAGCGCGCGCACGACTAAACGTTTTTGCGCGCGCGCAGACAAACGGTGTTTTCATTGGTTCTTTTAACGGCGCACGCGCTGCTGATTGCGCGTTCCGGGGTACATCAATCAGAATTCGAGAAACGCGCGCGAAAATTTGATGTTTTCGTCATCTTGTGTTGCAAGTTTTTGAACCTGGGTAAAAAAAAAAAACGTAGATGTTGCCGTGTGTTGCGCGAAATGCTATCCGCGGCACCTAGTTTGACGATGTTCAAGAAAAGGCGCGAAAAAAGTGACATTAACAGTTGGGTCGTGTAACACCGCCTTCAGCGCGTTTCAACGAAGCCTACCTTAGGGCATGACGAGGTCCATCCGGTCATGTCAAAGGGCTGTTTCTTCTTATCCAACGATTCATCTTTAAGATATTTACTAAACAACAAAAAGTGTAAATTAATGGTAAGAAAACTACGAAAACACTGTCTTTTGCATGCTCCATGTATATGCTAGAAGATGAAAAGGGGTACTAAAAATAACAGGACTCCAAGTTGGAACGATAACATGGTCATTTTGAGAAAGTTGAAAATTCCAAGGGAGGGGAATTTGCAGACTAAGGTTCTCGCACGGCTTTTATAGTAAGGCGACTTGTCGTTGTTGGAGAAAAGCGTCAAGGGCAAGCGCTGCTTAGGAGACGATTGCCCGCGGATTTCAAGCCGTGAGTGCCTGGGACGAATCCCTTAATATTACCATTATCGAAACGCGATCCACATGAAGAGAAAGAGCATGATGAACTATGCAAAATCCCAAAGTTGGATATTATCGGGCAAATAGTGATCGAGAAACAGCCATTCAAAAAGTCCAAAACTTTACAAGATTTGTGTGAAATCCGGACACGGCGTCCGGAAAACCACAAAGCTTCCGGTATATTGGAATGGCTGTATCTCTAACGGAATTTACACAATCAACTCCAAACTTTAGGATTTTGTATAGCTCAGCATGCTCTTTCTCTTTATGTGGATCTCGTTTCGATAATGGTAATATTAAGGCATCCGCCCCAGGCACTCTCGGCTTGAAATCCAGCAATGGGTGTTGTGCAACTGGTGGCATCGCCTAAGTAGTGTTCATCGTCCTTATCCAGAAAAAGGTTACTGTCGAGGAAGTCTTTCTCAGGACTACAACCACCCGAATCATCAAACTTCCATAAACAACCTGAGACTTCGACAAACATACCCGATTGCTTGAAGGCACTTCGTGTTAGAGCCTTTAAGGGAGTCGTAGTACGTTATGGTTTTCTTCCGAAAATCCACGGCCTGCAGAAACACATAAGATCTCATTCTATCACATTTGTAATAAAAATGGCCTAGTATCCTGAATTACAGGGCAGTCAACACTAATAAATGATAAACATACAAAACGCGTCCTGCCTGTTTGTTCACCCTAAAACAGGTTGGGCGGTCTGGGCCCCAGAAGAGGGGCCGCATCCGTGAGGGTTGATAATCGGGGTGGGGATTAGTGACTTGAGTGAATCAGCCATCCTGGCCTTCAACATTATACTCTGGCATGCTTTGTACTTACGCTGGCCTAAGGAATCCAGGGTTGGTCAGTGATAAAGACTCGGTGTAGAAAAGTTGAGGGAAAAACTATGTGCATTGCTGTCGTTTGGGTGAACTCAATAAACTCAACTAGGCAATCGGGCAGTGTCAACCAAACTAATGAGTTTTTTTTTTCATGGTCCTAGATGAAGTGGCGGATCCAGTGGGGTCTTAGGGGCTCGATTATCTCCCACCTTCCTGTTTGGATAGTTTTTTAAGGGATATGGACACTATCGCCTTATCTCGTATTATAGAATTAACAATTAGACCTCAAGGCCGAATGTGCTATGATGAATAGACCATGAGGCCGAAGGCCGAATGGTCTATTGATATCATAGCACATGAGGACGAGAGGTCTAATTGTTTTAGTATAAACCAACTAGTTGGTCGGTTTTGGCAATGAATCCCATTATTTTATGTTGAAAAAATCAAGTTTGCTTGCAAAGAAAGGTGGTGGTTTTGCCTGGCACGGTCTATCACTAATAGACCATTAGTAGCTCAGCCAATCAGAATGCAGGATTTGTAATAGACCATTAGTTGGTTTATACTAATAGTGATTATAGATTTCGTATGACTGCGAAAAATGCCGCGAAAAAGTTGTACCGCGCCGCGACCGTGCCGCGACTATGCGATTACAGCAGTCCACTGAGGTTTCATGCCGCGACCGCGACCGTGCCGCGACACTTTTCACAGTCATACGAAATCTGCTCTAGTGCGCCCTTGCACTTGGTCCACCCTTGTAATTAATCCAGCACCTGATTTCTCCTACAGTTGCGGTTGCCTGTGGCTGAAAGTACAGCCTACCCATGCCGCGAAGGAGCGTTCAGCTAGAGGATTACCCTTGTTATCTGCTCGAGGTTAGGTGTTGATGACTTACCGCTAAACACCAGTGCATGCCGAGATGAATGGGGACCAAAATAAGATCTACTGCGAACACATCCACCTAAAACCAAACAACAAAGACAACGCATAGAATCAAAGTGATCAAAGCTCAAGTCTTCTTAGATGAGCATCCCTAAAATTTCAGCCAAAAATATCTGCAAGATTTTTTTCTGAGAGGGCATTAAAAACTATAGGGTCGTCTTAGTATATAAGAATTGTGACTTAGATAAAGTAGATTGCAAAGATCAGAGAGTTCGCAGAAATCTAGGGTCATCTGTGTTTGATTTACAAAAAGAATGACTGGAATCGGCAAAAATAAATACGCAAAAGTTATAGCCCGATATCTAAAACCTGGTAGTCCAGCTCTGGACAGATGAGCGCACAAACCATTTCGAGCGAGTCGCTTTAAGCAGCGAAAACTTTGAGGCAAAATAGCTAGCGAACAACAATTGCGCAAAACAGTCTTCATCCGGGATACGGGGATAAATACGGAAAAATATAGCCCGTGGGCAATACGCAAAATACAGCCCGTGCGCCAGCCAATCAGATCACAGGAAGTTTTCAAGCCATATATTAATTAGTGTTATTACACAGTACCTTTCTAGTCCAGCGCTTGAGGCTCGCATGCCCGGTTTTGACGAGTTTCGGATAGAAGAACGAATTGAAGATATGGACTTTTGGATAACCCTGAGAAACAGCAAGAATAGACAATATAAGACTGGTTCTCACTGGAAAGCAAGAGCAAACGAAAGGGACAGGATATCAAACTCATATATTATCCTTATGTGGTTCACACTAGAGCGCAAGCGCAAGAAAATCGAGACGCTGCGTTCCCTTGCTCTTGTGCTTACGTCTAGGGTGAAGTAAGGGAACATAAGCGCAATCGAATTAATCAATGTTGATTTTAGGCTTGCGGTTGCGCTTGCATCGCTGACGGTCGTAACCGGCCATTAAGGCTGCTTCTCGCTGAACGCAAGCGCAAAGCAAAGCGCCAGGATGTCAAGCTCATATATTATTTCCCTTTTGTGGTTCACACTAGAATGCAAGCGCAGACGCAAGAAAATCGAGACGTTGCGTTCCCTTGTGCTTGCGTCTAGTGTAAATCAAGCAAGCGCAAGTGAGAGCAAAGTAATGAATGTTGATTTTAGGCTTGCGCTGCCGTCGCTGTTATTCACACTTGCTTTCAGCTTGCGTCGTGCGCTTGCGCTTGCTCTCGTGTGTGAACCAGGCCTTAGAAAGACTCACCTCCTGGTTACTCCTCTCCATGATCATGCTGAAGTAGAAATTGATGATCTGCAATGCACGTTGGTATGTCAGTATCCTCTCAAATCAAACCAAACCACCCTTCCACATTCTCATCCCCGGTTAACAATGCTGACGCAGCGAGCGGAAATCATGGACGCGCCTTGCCGACGTGTTCTCTTTTCTTCCTTTTTCTCTTATCATCCGCGCGCCCTGTTTTCCGTTCGCCGCAGCACGTTAGGCCCTCGAGGAGTTTGCCACATTGTTCATACCCACCTCATCATTCAGCCAGTTCAGGTTATTAAGAGTAGACAGGTCTCCTCGGGTAATGGTCACCTTGAAGCCCTCGACGAGTTCATCTGTTGGGTTACCTGGGCCAAGAGCTCTGTCAACCTACAATTAACATCAACTCAGATTACAGAAAATGGCACAAACCCTTGGGTATACGACTTTATTACTTGTGTGAGTTATCTATGTGAGGTGCGTCCTATGTTTCTCCACTGGAGATTTTCCCGGTCTGTTGCAATACAAACAGGAGTGCCTAGTGTCCACCGCTGGCGTCTCGTTGTTTTCTTTTGATCGCTCGTTTTCTGTTCGGACTTGATCCCCCTGTGGTGTAATATCAGAAGAGCTGGGGACTGGGGGCGAGGGGAGGGAAACAGAGGTGAAAGAAAGACATTTCTTATTCCCTATGCCCTGTCTACTTTCCTCTCCGGTTCCGGTGTCTTAGCTCGTCCTCAGTCTCCGCTCTCCCACGGCTCTGCCACAGGAGGACCGCAGGAGAGAGGAGAAGAAACCAACACAGATGCCTGCTGGGAGAAGGCTATACCTACCATCTGCTCCATGTCCTCTGATAACGGTATGAAGTGCTCATCCTCTTCCTGGTGACACAAACAGAACAGGGTATGAAATTTTAAACAGAACCCAGTATGACATTTTAAGACGTTCGTGATTCTTTCTATCTCTGGGCAAACGTAACTAACAAGGGATTCCAGCGCGTATACGCTATCACAGACTTCTTCTCATCAAAATCATCAAAATGACACCCTATCCCAGACCTCAGAGCTCAAAAACTCTACCCTATCGGGCGGCACATTCCCGTATACCTCAGATGAGGGAGCCCCCCCCCCCCCCCCCCCCCCCCTTGTCCTCTTCCCCTTGTTAACTGACTACGAGATATTACTTTACCAGCCGCAATGTCAGCCTACCTCTTCCGGTTCCTGCTCCTTTTGAATCCGATCCTGAACCTTAGTGAAAAATATAGAAATGTCATGCACCGATAATAGGAACATTGCTTGACTTACTGCACAGAGCGATTGTCAGATGCCTGTCGAAAGTAAATCAAGGTTGCGTTTTCTACGCGTTCCTATTGGGTCTTCGTTACTCAGCCAATCAGAATGCGAAGAAAAAACAAATAACATAGTGACTTTTTGGTTTTCTTTGGTCTCGACTAAACGCAAGTCGTAATTTTTCCGCCTCCTGATTGGTTTGTTGTTGGACGGGTTTCGTTTCTGATTGGTCTGTTGTTAATGGTTTCGTCTCCTTATTGGTTTGTTGTTGAATGGGTTTCGTTTCTGAATGGCTAGGTGTATTCACGTTGCGTCTAGTTTTCGACGCTCATCTGAAATCCGCTCTACTGCCCGCTCATAAATCCATATCATATACCTTTAGACCCCGTTCACACGAGACCAGTACAAAACCGGACCGGTACAATTCTGGTACAGTAACGCGTGTCCATACGGTACCGGTACAATTCTGGCACGTTTTGCAAAAGTGTTCACACGGGACCGGGCACGTCTAGCCGTGAAAAAATCGGCCCGGTACCGCAGGTCCCTTGTGAACGGGCTACGGTACCGTACCAGAATTGTACCGGTCTCGTGCGAACAGGGTTTATACTGGTTGCATGTAGAAGAAGCGTGACAGAAGCGTGTTGTTGTTATTTATAAATTCCAGTTCCTGATTAGAATGGCACACTACTAGTGCCAATATTGAAATATTACGCCAGGTATGATTCAAAGAGAAAAGAAAATACTAGTACCTCCTGTATTGCAGATTGCTCTTCTTGTATTCTCTGCATAAAGAAAAAATAAATAAATAAAACACTGATATGAAAATTATACAGTATCAGCACCGTTTGCCATATTTGTTATTTTGCTTATGGGTAATCATCTGCAAAATTAAAAGCTCTTTGACAAGCTCTTAGGATCTGAATGCTTGATAAAGGCTTGATAATGAGCCATTCCATAAAATGCAAGCAGTACGCCAATGCAACTCTACATTTCATTCACTGACTGACCTTTTCCCGAAGGACTTGGAGCTTCTTTTCCTCTAGTGAGATGCGTTCTTGCTCTCGTTCTCGGGCTTGGTTTTCTGGGCTTAAGATATTCCTCCTACAAGATCAAGTTTTTTTTAATACTTCAAAGGAAAACTGTCCGTTCTTATTGACTGATGTTCAAGCGTTAGTCTAGCAGTGTTGCCGTAGGGGGTCCCAGAATTTCCCCATATATTAGAAGATTTTGCCACATATTTATTGTATTTTAGTGCTTCAAAAGAGGGGAGCCAGGCACCCCTGGATACACCCCTCTGCAGATCGCACACAATCATCAGGCGAGGCATCCTTGGAAAACCACTGAATCAATGACTGATTCTCCCCATGAAAGAAAATGTGGCTGACAGATGTGCTTTCTATACAGACTCTCTGTCAAAGTAGGGATTGCTAGAAGTGTAAGTGTTCTACTCACCATTTCTTGGTCCAGTTATTCAGCAGTGGGTCGTCATCCACCCTTTGGCTAGTTGACCTGTTGTGAGTGAAATAGAATAATGAACACCAAATAATTGTTTACATAGCAGCCAAAAAATTGAACAACAATGACATCAACCAAGTTCAGGGCGATGAGTGGATGTTGAGTCAGGTCATTTTCAAGGCCTATGATTTGTGAAAATGTGGCATGGAATGGAAAATCTGTCTGTAATTCGTGATTGCCAAAACATAGATTTCAAATTTCCATGAAACGCGAAGGAGGTCATGTCAATGCTCCATGTTCTTACATAATGTGAATATGAAATTGTCTTATCTTGTGATTTGTAGTGAAAGTTGAGAAACCTGAGT
This sequence comes from Scolanthus callimorphus, assembly GCA_033964015.1. NCBI lineage: Eukaryota > Metazoa > Cnidaria > Anthozoa > Actiniaria > Edwardsiidae > Scolanthus > Scolanthus callimorphus. Next base: position 7,552,786 of record CM066914.1, read on the forward strand.
CATGATTTGAAAATGGTTTTCCTCTCTTCACCACCCTGTTGGGAACTGGGCACGAAACATTAATTATGTATTCATGAGTTGTGTGAGAGACAGACGTGATTGGTAAATCTAGAACAATTATTTCATGGACAATAATTAACGGAACTCTGGGACTGGGATGTATTATGAATAGACTTAGGATAGCGTGAGAACGAGAAGGATTGTTAGCGTGAGCAGTGAGATATCGTGAATAGTGATTCCAAATATATATATACCAAAATCCAACGAACTGAGAGTATATTTGTCGCTGAGCATTTACGACAAAAGTGGCACCCCTGACGGGACACTGAGACGGGACACTGAGGGAGCAACGGGACAACAACATGGGAGACAACATCAAAAGCATTGAAACGAAGCTGAAGCTTTTAAAGTTCACCACTAATCTATTCAAAATAGAAGGGAGTAGCCTTGACGCGATTGAAAGGCAGAGAGTTACGCTCAAATCAAAGGTAACAGAAGTCCATCAGCTCAAGGTAAGAGAGACTGAGCAAAAGATCGAAAAGGGCGAAGATTTAGCAGAGTTAGAGGGGTGGACGAAGCAAATTGAGGGAGAGCTAGCGCCCTATGAACATGCCATCACGGAACTTGATCAGGCGATAAGGGGCTTTAAGAATGAACAAAAGAACGGGAGGAAAGAGAGGCTAAAGAAGCCAGACAAAAGCTTTACGATCAGGAAATCGAGCACGAGAAAAGAAAATTTGAGCAGAAGTTAAAGTTTGAAGGGAAATCAGAAGATCAAAAATCTACCGCGCACGCGAAATTGCCTAAACTCGATATCTCGCATTTTGACGGCTCACCCACAGACTGGGTACGTTTTTGGAGCCAATTTGAGGCTAAGATTGACAGATCAAAGATACCGCAGATAAGTTTTCTTATCTGAAAGAATTCATTGAACCCCAAGTGAAATCACTGATAAATGGCCTTCCGTTCACATCAGAAGGTACGAAAGGGCAAAGAGTATATTAAAACAAGATATGGGAAGCCCAGTGTCATAGTTAACGCTCATGTTGCTAACATCATGTCACTACCTGTCATTCACGGCTCCAATCCTAACAAAGTAAATGAATTCTTTGAACAATTACTACAAAATGTGCAGTCACTCGAGACAATGGGCAGATTAAAAGAGGTTAATGGATACGCGCGCATGACCCTGGATAAGTTGGTAACAATCAGGGGGGATCTGGTTCGTCTCGACGATGACTTGGAGGAGTGGGAATTCCCTCAATTAGTTGATGCATTGCAAAAGTGGACGCGACGCAACCCCCCTAAGTTTGACGAAAAACCAGCAGAAAACAAATCTCCTGCGCAAGGGAAACAACCCCCTAGGACCAGAAACTTCCAGACCAAGCAGCGCGAGCAAGCACAATCTCCTCAATGTGTTTATTGCGACTCCATTGATCACAAATCCGTCGACTGTACCAAGCACAGCAGTGCTGACGATAGGAAACGCCTACTTAGTCAAAACATCTCTGTTTTAATTGCACTGGATCCTCACATCGAGCTTCTAGTTGTAAGTCGCGATCAGTGTGCAGAAAATGTCAAGCACGTCACCACACGTCCATTTGTGATCGATGGAATTCGAACAATGACACTGCAAAGTCCGAGCAACTACTGACAGCCCATGACGAGAAAGGTCACGTGATTTATCCCGTAGTAGTAGTTCAAGTTAATGGGATTAAATGCAGAGCGCTTTTAGATTCGGGATCGGGGAGCTCTTATGCATCCTCTGCGCTGTTGAATCGGCTGAAAGTCACGCCATGTCGCGAGGAATATAAACGGATCGAAATGATGATGGGATCGGCTAATAAGCGCATAAATGTTTACGAACTTTCAGTAAATAGTGTGACCGGAAGTGGAGACTTTGAGCTGAAAACAGAGGTCACGAAAATCGAGCGGAACGAGCTTTTGACCCTTGATAACCCCCATTATAAGGAGGTGATAAGCAAATATCAACACTTGAAAGACATCACAATGAACGATACTGATGAGAAACTTGAATTACCCATTCACATGATACTTGGCGCGAGCGATTACGCGAAAATAAAGACAGCTAGCAAACCGCGCATAGGCAAACTTGGGGAACCCGTGGCAGAACTAACCAAATTTGGTTGGACAATTCTTTCACCAGGGAAGGAAATAGATATTACTAACGTTGTTCTCCTTACTCAAACAAGCGCAATAGATTATGAAGACCTTTGTAAACTCGATGTTTTGGGGTTGCGTGACTCAAATACAGATAGGGAAGTGCATGAAGAGTTCAAGGAGGAGTTGAAAAGAAACTGAGGATGGCTCATATGAAACTGGGTTACCCTGGAAGGCAGGTCACCCCCCGTTGCCTAGCAACAAGAACGGCAGTCTGAAAAGGCTCGAAGGCCAAGTCCAGAAGTTAGAAAAACAGGGAATGCTTCAACGCTATGATGACATCATCCAAGATCAACGTGCGCAAGGCATCGTCGAACCAGCTGGAGACCACGTGACCGGCCAGGAGTTTTACATCCCCCATAAACACGTGATTCGTGAAAATGCTGAGTCATCAAAATGTCGCATTGTTTACGATGGGTCAGCACGCGCAAACAACAATTCCCCGTCGCTAAACGATTGTCTGGAGACTGGACCACCCTTACAGAATCAACTCTGGAGCGTGATGGTTCGCAACAGGTTCCATGCAGTGGGCGTGGCCGGCGCCCTCAAGCAAGCCTTCCTTCAAGTGAGAATACGGGAACAAGACAGGGATGCGCTCCGCTTCCATTGGTTAAAGGATCTCAAGACAAAAGAAGTAGAAGTTCTGAGGTTCACCCGAGCATTGTTTGGTCTAGCGCCATCTCCTTTCCTTCTCCAGGGAGTATTAAAGAGTTATATAGGAACACGTATCCTACCATTGTAAACGAGATAGAGAAGTGTCTTTATGTTGATGATTTAATATCGGGAGCAGAAACCACAGCTAAGGCGCGCCAGTTAAAGCAAACAGCCATCAAGATTTTCGGAGACGCTAAGTTTGTATTGCACAAATGGCACTCAAATGTGCCAGCCTTAGAAGCAGAAAAAGCCACGCCAGCGGAGACGAAATCGGAAGAACAGAGCTATGCTAAGCAGCAGCTAGGCGTTAAGAGCGGGGAAACTAAGCTTCTTGGGCTAACATGGGATAAGGGAAGGGACACCCTTGACATTAGCTTTCCTCCTGAGGAGGCTAAGGCAACCAAGAGTGAGGTTCTCGGGAAGGTAGCGCGGGTCTATGATCCCCTCGGGCTAGTATCACCTATTACACTAACCGGCAAGTTGATCTACAGAGATGCTTGCGACGCTCGCATTGCCTGGGACGCATGTTTACCAGCAGAGATAACGCAGAGGTTAAGGAGGTGGGAATCAATCCTACCAGACCGAGTAAGTGTCCCAAGGAGTTTGGTGAAACCAGAAGAGCCAATCGAATCCATCGACCCCCATGTGTTTGGAGACGCGAGCGCGAACGGAGTTGCAGCGGCCGTCTACGCAGTAGTTCACCAACAATCAGACACAACACAAGGGCTTGTGGCAGCCAAGTCTCGCTTAGCAAAGAAAGGACTCACTATCCACGGCTAGAGCTGGTATCTGCGCACATGGCCACCAACCTGGCGCACAACGTGAAGGAGGCCCTAGAAGAATTTCCGGTCAACAAAGTGATAGGCTGGCTTGACAGCACAGTTGCTCTCCATTGGATACATGGTAATGGTGAATACAAGCAGTTCGTGGGCAACAGAGTTCGGAAGATTAACGAGAAAGATTACATCACATGGCGGCACGTGGGGACAGATAGTAATCCTGCAGACGTGGGGAGCCGAGGCGGCAAAGTGGATGAGAAATCTGACTTATGGTTACACGGACCAGAGTGGTTGGCAAGCCAGAAGATTATCCAGAGCCTATAGTGACAATTGATTCCCAAGAATCACGCACAGAAGCGAAAGTAGTGAGAGAAGTATTTGCTGGCGCTGTGAAGAGAGAACCAGACAGGCTGGACAGTGTGATGCAAAAGTGGGAGTACTGGAAATCAATCCAGATCTCTGCATGGGTAGCGCGATTTGTGCACAACCTGAAGGTGAAGCGATCTGAAAGAACTAAAGGCCCATTGACGACACAGGAGACAGAGAAACAAGTGCAGTTTTGGGTGACACGCGTGCAGAAGGATTGCGAAGGAACAAGCAAGTTCGAAGAAGACCGTCTACCGCTAAATCTACAAAAGACTGACGGTGTCTACTTGTGCAAGGGGAGAATTCAAGGGGACCATCCTATTTACATACCGGATAGTGACGTCTTTACAGAGAAGCTAGTGCTGCATGCGCACAAACTCAGCCATCACGGGGGAGTTGGCCTCACAATGGCCAAACTAAGGGAGAAATACTGGATCGACGAACCGGAGCTACGCAGGCGCGCGAGGTATCTCCGGCGCTGTAAGGACGTGCTATGGGGGAGGTGGACTTCAGAGTACCTGAAGGGATTACGCGAGCGACATAGGTTGAAGCACCAAGGCGCGGCCCTCTCCCTAAAGCGATCCTAAAAGTGATCATCAAGTCTGATGAGAGGAACCGAAACAAGTGGAAACTAGGCATCGTGCAGGAGCTGATTTCGGGACGTGATGGAGTTGTACGTGTAGCCAAGCTGAGGTGCGGGAAAAGCGTCATGGAGAGAGCAGTTCAACAACTGTATCCTTTAGAGTTATCTTGCGATATGCAGGCAGCCCCGCGCAACGCTTTGAATGCGAAAGCGCCTACCTTTAGACCTCAAAGAGATGCTGCCGCAGCAGCGAAAATACGCATCCAAGATGCAGCCCGAGACGAACAAGAGGACCACTAAGAAGTTATTTAGGACTGTTCACTAAGAGAACATTTAGTATGAACTGCAGTTTATTTTCGTTTGTCATTTTATCAATTTAAACAACATATATTCAACATTGTATTCACTTTTTTTATATTTCATAGTTCTTCTTGGTATCGAAATATTGTAATCGTTATATCAGTGCCCAGTTAGGCATCGCAGTAACCTCCCTTCTGGAGCTTCCTGGGGGGAGAGTGTTGGGAACTGGGCACGAAACATTAATTATGTATTCATGAGTTGTGTGAGAGACAGACGTGATTGGTAAATCTAGAACAATTATTTCATGGACAATAATTAACGGAACTCTGGGACTGGGATGTATTATGAATAGACTCTTAGGATAGCGTGAGAACGAGAAGGATTGTTAGCGTGAGCAGTGAGATATCGTGAATAGTGATTCCAAATATATATATACCAAAATCCAACGAACTGAGAGTATATTTGTCGCTGAGCATTTACGACAACCCTGACAAAACTCTGACCTCCTTACCTGGGGGACAAACATGTGTTTGAGGATGCTGGAGAGCAAGGTGCTATAAATGGACAATGTAACATTATGAGTCAGGTTTCAAAGTCATAAGAAATCACAGCAGCTTCTTAAACACAGCCTTACTAATTGAAAATTTAATGATTGGGTTTTGCAGCCTATCAGGTTGCAATTTCAGACCCTCGCAGGGTGGTCAATTTTCATGATCATCCCACAAGATCCCAAATCTTGACACTATCTGAATAGAGCCTTCCAATCAATTTGGGATCCCACCGTACCTGTCAAAGGCTTGGATTGCATTTCTCATATTGTAAAGATAATAATAATGAATCTAAATCTAATAATGCAATAAAGTTACTGAGGTGCTCTGTTACGGCAGTGCTCCTGTTTATGTTTACCTCTCCTCTGCGGCGGGCATGCCCATGATGGTGAGACTGAGCGGGCAGGGTAATGTTGCACAAGAACCCGACGAATGGGACTTTGATTCAGTCTCAAGCATGCCATGTGATGCCTCTCACAGAGAGTAGGTAAGACAAGCCCCCAGGGGGTGTACTCGGATAGATAAAAATGATGAGGGGGGGGGGGGGGGGGGGGGGGGGGGGGGGGGGTTCCAACGTTTTTTTTTTGGGTATGAAATTTTAGTAAAAGTATTTTTTGGGTGATGAGGGGGGGGGGGGGGGGTTCCAACGTTTTTTTTTTTGGGTATGAAATTTTAGTAAAAGTTTTTTTTGGGTTGAAAATTCTACCAAGTATTTTTTGGGGGTTGAAACCTCTGACAGGTTAATTGATTATCAAGATACTGCCTTAAGCTAAAGCTATTTCCGGGAAACAGGTGATGACAAGCAAAGAAAAAAGACAATTACTCTTTGTAACACAGAAGCTTAAAAAGTTGGGTATTTTTTGGGGTATCCAATTTTGGGAGCAGGTATTTGTTTGGGTATAAAATTTATGGCTCAGGTATTCTTTGGGTATGAAATTTGGAGCTCCGCCCCCCCCCCCCTCCCCCCCCTCATTTTATATCCGAGTACCCCCCTGGGGACAGGCCATTCCATTAAACTCCTGTTGCTGAATCACAAAATGGGCTGAGCCCTACTTCCCAAAAACATATTAAGGACTATCATAAAACAATACCTGGTCTAGAGAAGAGTGTAATATCTTCAATATGACTTCTTGGTTCCTTGACTCTTGTAGGTGATGCAATGACTTTATAAACAGGAGTAGAATGGTGTATGGTGCTTTGCAATGGTGTGGGTTGCAGTGGTGACAATACACTGTAGTCTGATCTGTAAGCAAAAGGAAAAACTGTCCTCACATTTCACTTTAACTTTGCAGACAGCATGCATATTTTAACCTCCCATTACATCATCAAATTTGCATAAAACATTGATCTTATATCTTGTTAAGCAAAAAAGATGTGAAAGCTGAATTTTTGGCATTCTCATTTGTTCAAGTACAGCTTTCAGTCGATGTTCTCTCCTCTCAGGGATGATATTTACTTGAACATTGTATGCACTTACTTGCGTAATCTGTGGGTGTGTATAGTAGGTGCAGTGTCAGGTATTTCAAACATAGATATGTTGTTAGTCTGGCCCAATGACACATTCTCTTTGGTGTCATCCTTGTCTCTGCCATTAAGAGGAGCTGCTCGGTCTGTGAACTGTGAGAGGAGCTGCTGGTAGAGCTCTTTCTCCCTCAAACGCACAACCTGATTAAGAGAGGGAAACAATCAGCAACGTCAGCAGCAACAACAACAACATCATAAAATCATCATCATATCCAGCAGCAGCAACAATGTCATCATACAGCAACATCAGCAGCAACATCCAGCATCATCATCATCCAGCAGCAGCAACATTGTCATCATCCAGCAACATCAGCAGCAACATCATCCAGCAACATCATCCAGCATCATCATCATCCAGCAGCAGCAACATCATCATCCAGCAGCAGCAACATCATCATCATCTAGCAGCAGCAGCAACATTATCAACATCCAGCATCATAATCACTGTCCAATTACTTACTCCTTCTCCTCTTGTCTTGTGCCTGTTACCATGAGGAACCCTTCTCAAGGGAGGCTTGCTAGGCCCAATACGAATCCTCCCCTGGGATTTAGAGTCATTATGTCCAACTGTGAAACTCCTTTGGTATTTGCTGGGATCATAAGAAAATCTACTCTGGGATAAAGAATGAGTGGAGGTAATGGTTCTGTATGGGTCTCCTTGTGAGCTGAAGCTCCTCTTGCCAGACTGTGTCACTAGAAAAGAAGGAAAAACAAAGTTCAATACAAATTGAACGAGGCCGGTCATTTTGTTCTTTTGTTATTTGCCCCAGAGGAGCATGGTTACTAGTCATTACATGCATTAGCAAAATTGTGTATGGATGGCACTTATTACATAATTATTCCATATTTTAGTCACAAAGTGAAAAATTCTGGTTACAATTTTGACCATTTATGCAATTAGTTCTAGATAGCCAACGATGGCAAGATTTTTAACTTACAGTCAACTCTCGCCTTGCGGACACCCCGCTATTATGGACAAAAGCTAGATCCCCGATGAAATGTATAGAGGAATGACTGAAATCAACTATAATCGTTATAACAGACTCTCGCTATTACGGATATGTGGACAACTTTTTTCCCCCAGCGAGACATTTCAAGTGTTTTTCCTCCCGTTATTGCGGACACTGCTGTTTGTCTACGGCAAGCTGTGCAGGGTTTTATTTGAAAAATAACAAAATCTGACTTTTTCCAATTTCCTGTTGCAGTGCTATTCGTCACTTTGAGCTTTTTCCATACCCGGAATTAGCGGACTGCTTGTTATTCGCCAAACAATACAATAATAAACCTCAAACTCCATTGTTATCTATCAGCTGCAGCTTCCTTACAACAATGGTTCAATGTTCAGCAAAGTTCATATCTCAGTTTCCCTCAGTTTGACACTGTTATCATTATATTTTACGATTATTATAACTTTTCAATGATGGATTATGATGTTTTCCTTGCACCCCGCTATTACGGACTCTCGCTATTACGGACACCAAAGCTTATCCCTGAGGGTGTCTGCAATAACGAGAGTTGACTGTAGTTTGGATGTCTCAGAGTCTCAATCATTTACCACCATTATTTAAAAAAACTTAGTTGACAAATTCCTTGCAACACAATGTGTAAAAAAATCCACACCCACACTATGGAGGGATATTCCTAGCTCTTACCATTATGTGATCTGAGTGGCATATATTGCTGAGAGGTGTCTACTGATACATGCGCTCTTCCTGTGTGGTCTGTCTGCCCGACAGATACTAATGATACTGACTTCTGATGTCTGGTAGGTTTACTGGACAAACCAAGTGGATCCCTTGTCACCTGAGTACTTCTGATGGTGGTATGAACTCTTCCAACCTATGCAAATAATGGATGATATAACCCAACTTGTAGCTTAAAATTATGTTTTTTTTAATTATGATACCAGAAAAACTACTTATTTTTTCTAACATGATTACATTACATCATGGAAGCAAGAGATCCCACTATGTGTGGGGGTGGCAAATGGTCGTTTGGAAATTGCAGAATCTCACAAAATTCTTAGGGATTCTCGAATCTCGGATTTTAGGAGAGTTGTCTCACAATCTTGTTTTCTGAAAAATGAACGCAAAATACAGAGAATGTATGGGAAGCAATATTTTATTGTCTCAATCTCGATTTTTTAGGCTTGATCTCACTGTCTCAGAAAATCTTGCATTTACCATTCACCACCCCTTATACTGAGAATGCAAAGGCAGACTGTACTTTACTTTAAAACTGCTTGATTAATTGTATAAAAACAAAATTTCCCATAAAAATAATTTGCTACCAAATTTCCGCACAATTTATTATTTTTTCTGCACATTATTAGATACATTATTAGAATCACACCTTTTCTCACAATGTTTCGGGCTGTAGGCACCCCCCCCCCCACCCCCCCCCCCCCCCCCCCCCCCCCCCCCCCCCCCCCCCCACCCCCCCCCCCCCCCCCCCCCCCCCCCCCCCCCCCCCCCCCCCCCCACCCCCCCCCCCCCCCCCCCCCCCCCCCCCCTCCCTCATTTTTACTTTATTTTATCTTTTAGTTCTTATCAGGGTTACACAGTTTTTATTCTTTTATTCTTTTTTATATATATATTAGTGTCAATTTTTATCATACTGTATATTCTTAATATTGCTAAACTAAGAAATGTAAAGCACTCTTGGATTTTTTAAGAAATAGTGCTATATAAATTTTATATTATTATTATATTATATTATTACACTGAAGTTAGAAGTTTTTGTTAATGTACCTGTGAGGGCTTCTCCCCAAGAAAAATAACACCATCATCATTATCAAGGTTCAGGTTGTCTTTGCGTTTTACTACACCAGTACAGATGACATCATCATCACCATCATCATCTATGTGGCATATCACCCTGTTTGTCTGTGGTTTAGGGTGTTGCTGCTTCTTCCAAAAATTATACTTTTCAGCCCAAGACATTGCCTTGTTGAAGAGCTCAAACACCACTGACTTATCTTGGTCATCTGTTGGTGCAATAATAAGTTCAGGTTAAAAAGGCCAGAAAATGAATTGATGCAAGTGGAGGAATGGGTGGGATGGCACCTTTGTCCATTTTGAGTTTTGCTTGGGGGACCAGCTTTTAATCAATATCCTAGCTCGAACCCTTAGTTTTGGGCATTGATTAATAAGCCAAATGGACGAGTTCTGATTTTCTTACATAAGTGCAATCTGCATATTGCCTATAATGCACTAGTCATTTGTTTCCACCGACCCCCAACCCCCGCGACATAGCAGGGGAATATGAAACAGATGTTGTCAAATTTGAAATAATTCCACCGCCTACCAGGGAGAATGCCTTGGCAAATTCCCTACACCCCGGGGAAACATTTCCTACACGAGGGGGGCCTAGGGGGGTTCTCAAAACCGCACAAAAATTCGAAAATACCGCCTTTCCGCACAGATTTTTCGGGAATACTGCTCACCGCAAAAAACGTTTTTCTTTATATCTTAAATGGCGCCGAAATCACACGCGAAGTCAATCAAATGCCGTTTCCGCTAACGATTCCGTGGTATCCAATGGCAATCAGACCTTCTATTCAAGCAAAACGTGAGCGGAAGATTGTCTTGAGCCCTACAACCATCCGCCAATGTGTAACTTGTGTTTTACTGCAATTCGAGAGTCTCGGGACGCTCAATACCGTTAACCGTAGGACTCGCAAACACGGCAATACCGCATTTTTGTACACAAATTACTGTGTGATCGATCGCAGACTATTTCACCAATTTTCGCACACCAAAGACTTTGAAAATACCGCATAACCGTAACTTTTAAGCTTTTTATCCGCAAAACCGCGCAAAAACACAGCCAATACCGCATCACCGCAAACCCCTAGGCCCCCCTCCGACACCCAAGGGACAAATTCCACCCTCCACAAGATGGATACAAGAAACTTCCCTAATACTGTCAAAACCAGTAGAGTGTCTTTGCCGAAGTGAAAAAGACAGGTGTTTTGTATGTTTCCCCACCATTCCCCGGCCGGTTATCTGAGCCATAGCAATTTGAAGTAAACTCCCTGGGGATCGGGGCAAGAATACAAGACAAGCCACTGATATTTCCCCCAGTATTGCCTGACAAAATCCCTGCATGTCGCGGGGGTGGGGGGTCGGTGGAAGCAAATGACTAGTGCATAAAGTATGACCTCAAATCAAGAAAAATGCAAAAACAGAGAAAAGAACTGGGTGAAGTGAAAAGAATTGGAGGGAAATTCAGAATTTCAAAGACACTGGTTAAGCAGTGTCTCTGACTGGTACCTACCTAAGTCTTCAGTATCATCTCGAACTCTCTTTCTCGGGGGAGAATGGATTACGACTTCTGGTTCTTTGCTCCCATCCTTTCTAAAAAAAGTTCACAGAACAAAACAACTTTACAACCTCAATAGGGCAGCAGTAATTTTCAGCTTCCTTGTGTATCATGCAAGCTCTATTTGATAAATCACAAACATGGTTTCATGTTAACCAAGTCTACAAATTTTGCCAGTATATGGAATTTTAATGTTCATGAAAATCTTGAACTGACTGCCTGTGATATCATTGACATCAAATTTTGACAAGTAAGAAGTTTACTTTCAATATGGCGCGGCGCCGACTGGGAAGAGAACGGAGCACCTCTTCGACCTGGCGTGGACGTACTAATGAGTTACATGCCAGTCTTATCTGTTTCTCGTAAGGTAGAATGTTTTCAAGGGAAGGAAATCAAGACAAAAAGGTATCATTTCAACCGTGGACTCCACATCACGGCTGCCCAAGCCCAATTTCTAACGCGAAATTCGAGGGTTAAAACATTGCAATACTAGATAGAGATCAGAGACACTCCACTTTTGTTTCTCACAATACCTTGATAAAAGTCTCTTTTCTCCTGCCGCATTGCCTCTCTTGGTTTGTTGAAATGAAGATCGTAACGACTCAACAGAGAAAACATGGCGGATGGCGGCCATACGGAAAGTTACCACAGGAAGCCCACAACTAAGACACAGGGAGACCGAAGAGAGACACACATGTTTTCAAGCGAGAGGAATGGAAAATAAGTACGCAGGAACCACAAATTCACTTCATTTTTAGGGTAGAATTTTTTTCTGACCAGTGACCAGGTCATTCCTACTACAGACATTTTTATTCACTTAACCCGTATACAAAGACGTACATTAGATGACACTGAAATACCTTCTTCAGCGTTTTGTTTCCCGAGAACCTCGATGTTTCCCGAGACGAAGTCGAGGGAAACATCGAGATTCGAGGGAAACAAAACTGTGTTTCCCAATGGAGTAGTTATTAAGTGTTTTGTTATATAGCAGAAAATATACTGCAATTTTTAACCGCTCTCAAACGCGACGCGCGAAAGCAATATTCCCAACCAGTCAATAATTTTTCCAAATATTAACTGATCGGGGAATATTTGATTGTACTTCACCAAAATGAGTGTTAACCGCCAAACAGATCGCCAATGACGGTCATCCCCCGGGGCCAGGGATGCGACCTTATAGTGAGTGCATTTGCGCTGCTTTCCCCCACACGTGCAAGTCTGCTAGAAGCCCATTTTGGACGAGGGCAAAGGGGCCCGCTCATCGAGAGTGAGAACAACACAGCCCTGACAACAGGTTCAACGCGCCGTATCGTTTTTGAGAAGGGGAAAAAATTGCAAGCTAATTTTCGAGCTGGAAAACCATAGGAAAGTTTAAAAAAATACAATCTAAAAATAGATTTATCTACTCGTCGATCCCCCCGTCTCGTGCCAGACCCGACCGACAAAATAAATATATATTTTTAATATATTTCCTAGTCCACCTCCCCTCATTAAAATAGCCATGTCATGAGCTGTCTCCAGCTATGAATTTATTATTTAACCATTGATCAGGTCACGGAAGTGAATTTTTATAATCATGTAAGAAGGAACCGAAGGATGTGTCCCATTTGTTACCACAAAAAGTTGTCATGACTAGTAACATAAGTAAAACAATTATTGATTTCGACTTGCTTGAGAAAATATGGCGATAATAACTCTCCAGACCAATTAGATTAAAGAAAAACAAAGGAAAGAGAATCACTACACGCTAGGTTCCCCATATACGAAGTCTTTTAAAATCGTAAATCCTGTATATGAGTACTGTATATGTATATGAGTACCATAAATCCTGAGAAAAGTCTTTCTTTCATGGTAATTTGACCAATTTTTGTGTCTAAGCCAATGAAATCGCCGATATTTTCAATAGAAAATAATTGCATTCCAGCATGCTCTGCCGTTGGCTTGGGTAGTTATATGGATCATTACTTAAACTATCAATAATATTCAAATTGTTTTATTCAAATTATTTCAAATATTTTAAATGCGCTTTTGATCATCAATATGTTAAAAAGCGCACTATAAATCAATAAATTATTATTTATTATTAAATTAGCCGAGGAGCGTAACCAGAACTCACTATAGTATAAGTTTCTGATAAAACACCCTACTTCGGAATTAATGACCAGATCATTAAAATCACATTTCCCACTTTCTGGCCTTGTTCATATTAGTCTTTTAAACGTTTTCGTTTCAGAATGAGCCCAACAAGGTGACTGTTCTAAAATTTTCAGAAATTTACTGAGCCTCGAATGTTCTCAACATGATGGAGTGAAAGACTTACCATGACACAAATAAATAAATACTAGTAAATTCATCTTGATTTGATAAGGTAAAATAAAAGATTCATTAGACTGAGATATCATTTTCAACTATTAAATCTAGCAAGTCTGCTTCAACGGATAGGCATTGATTGGAAGTTATTGGAAGTTCCTTTTTATCGAACGATAATTAGGAAACGTCCATTATTGACGTCAGGTTCATAACACACAAATAAAAGATCCCGTTGCCATGCCAACATTTGAAGTGTGGGGGCGGAAATGATAAAAAGTCGAAAACCAAATATTTTCTGAATCACGCTCCCAGTAGACTATGTGAGAATCTAGAGGGTTCTATCAGCAGATCAGCGGCTGGCCTCCTCTGTAGGAAGCGGTTTCCGTGGAGTTTTAGGACAGAGCAAGGGCAAGAGTTTGGGCCGCGAGAAAAAAGGTCCAAATCTCACACTCTGCGCAGTCCTCCTATTAGAGGCTCATTTGGCTCCAATTTTCAGTGGACCACCCACATATTTTAGAGCGACCTTCCACCGTTGACCTTTTCGCAAGGATGCTTCAATGTGTTGGCATATCATTTCCTAGCACAACGAACCTCTATCGTCCCAAAGACTTTCACCGGAAGTTACCAAATACAATGACACTTTCACAGAGTTTTCTCCTCCAGGGATTTGTCACGCCAAATAGGGACACACGTTAGGCAATCGAAAAATTACTTACTACATCGTTGTTTCTTGGGATTCCCTGTGATAGGGGAAAAAAAGTTCTCTATTTGTTTGGATTTTCTAAAATTAGAATGAAATTGATTGGTCAGTCGACAATGGAAGGCGGAGCTTTTTTTCTGCGGCGCGCGTTACCGTGAACTTCCCGGTCAAGGTCATGGGAACGAGGAATGTGATAAGAATATAATTTTTCATCAATTATGAAGTAAATAAAACAAACTCCAATATGCAAAAGTATTGTGTTTATTAGATCGCAACAGATACACTATTGAACAAACTTTTGAACTTGCTGAAATGTGCTTGAATTGCTAGCAATTTACATTTTTTTAAAGAAGATTGCGGCGAAATATTTTAAATAGTATGCGGCAAATTCTTTATACTTCCTCGAAGGGAGAAGTTCATTTTTGATCAGCTACGTCATGTAAGCGACGAGACAGTTGCAAACCGATCAAGACCTCCACAGTATTTTGCGACGAAAAAAATGTCTGGCAAGACACCCTCAACGAAAAACAGTGAGTAGCGAACCTTAACTATAAGACTTGCTGCTGCACTGCATCGATTAACCTTTCTATTTATTTTTATCTGCAGAAGTGGACATTTTCGACACGGGAAATAGACAAGTATTGGCTGATAACTTGGGACAACAAGGCACTGGAAATGTGAAATCGAAAGTACGATGACCCAGTTTCAGATCGCTTCTTTTATGAACTTTGTCATGATTACAGTGAGATTAGGAAATTCTATGAAAATTCTGCTTGATATTTTGATCCTATAATTTCCAGGTGGACTTCATTTTCGATGCCGTTTCATCCAGGAGTAAGAATGATATTCTTCTTGTTCTACAATCCGTCGACTATAATGTGGAAGCAGCTATTTCCCTCTTCGCGCACGGTAGGAGCTCATATTGAACTCATTTGATCTAAAGGAATCTCCGCTCGGTCCTGTAGAAACCCTACCCCTTTCAGATAGCGTGTCAGTGAAGGGAAATACTCTTGGAGAAAGGAGTAAAATTACGCTTGTGTAACACAGTAACAGCTCCCTTATGTAATTTCACACGGCTGTTTATTCGCACGATTGTCTTTACGAGTTCTTTAATATTTCGCCTTCAGGCGGTGATGAAGAAGTTCTGAAAACTTGGCAATTTCAAGGCAAGAAACCCAAGGTATTTATGATCTGTGATTCTGGCTTTGCTCGTGAAATATCATGAAATATTCACCGGTCAATTTAAACAAATTTTGAATTTTTGTTTCGAGGATGCTGAATTTGCCGGGAAAATCCCGTGCAGCCAGAACTGATAGAGTGATCGATGTTGACGTTACATGATAGATTTGTACTTTTTATCCGAATTCACTAAAATTCCCCTGGTATTTTTTATCCAAGAAAATTGAAAGGAAAGTAATATAATATATATATATATATATTTGACGCTGCTTTATTATATCTTCATCATAGCTGGTTAAAAAAAATATTTTTTGTTGTGATATTTTACCTGCTTGGTTATAGTGGTTATTTTCCATTTTTAGTCAATCACCATGACTTGTATTTGGAAAATAATAGTTTCTGTGAGGGTGGTTTGCACATTCTTTGCAAGTGGCCCCGAGTTGCTATGAAATAATAATTTATTTCAGGTTGTGAGCTATCTCTAGTAAGAAAACTACATTAGCTTGTAGAGTTCGGTCTTCTTTTTGGGCGTTTTATTTTCACAAATATGCAGCTTTTGCATTTCTCTGATCACTGGACAAGAAGATCCCCTTCTTCTCAATAATTTTCACTCCAAGGTCAGAAACAATCCAGCGACATACTGTTATACCCTAGGCAAACATTGTTTCTGCCATGTGGAATTTTAAGTTAAAATAAGACCATGAAAGGTTCCACAGGGATTTCACACAGTATCCTGGTTTACAGGCCACAAACACAGCCAACACTTAAACAAACACAAAAAAACGTTTATTTTGAGATAATACCTTCTGTTACACTCTACATTGCTCATACATTGTCATTTGGTAAAAATATTCAAAACTAATGTATACAGCACAGTTTTCATTAGTTAGAATGACTGATTTCATGAGAAAGAAACACTGAAGGTTGCAATAAGGACTTCTTGATCATCTCCTGCATCCAGAATTGTAAAAATACTGTTAGAAAATTATGCATAAATGCAAATGCAAACCAATCGACACCTGTGTCCATTGTATACCTAATAAGGATACAATAACCTATTTTATTTCTAAAATGCATTTTCAAAAATAATTTCTTTTACAAATACATCTCCCTTATGTAATAATATTATAATAAAATGTAATACCAATCATTTACGAACTTTGTAACAATTAGGTATGGTCATTGTCTAAAGGAGAAGGAGACTTAGTCATTTCCACTTATCAAGTTAATGACTATAATACAATTATCATATTTTACCCTAGTATATATCATTCATATATATCATTGATTAATGCCTATAAATATTTTGTATTTAGCCTATAGTATATCCATACCTCATTTTTTGGAGAAAATGTTTTTTGTCTTTAATAAATAAATTTGTTAAAATTATTTTTAGCCAACCCTTTCTGTTGGTTAAACTATGAAACTATAATTGTTTCGCTGATATTTTGCATTTTCAATCTTTGAATTCAGAGTGGTAATGCTAGCAAGAAGAAGCGCAACAAGAAAAAGCAAGCAGGGAAGGAGGAACATGTTGAAGGGAACAGCACTGTTCCTGTTGCAGAAATTGATAAAAAGGATAATTCAGAAAATGACTGTCAAGAAGCAGGTGAACTTTTATTATTTTCATATAACGGGTACTCCCCCATTTAGAGTATATGGAGATGCTTCTGCTTGGAAGGGGAAGGGTTTTGCAGCTAGAGGTATGTAGGGTACTAAGAAAGGTGTTTTGCAGTTTCAAGTAGAGGTCCTGTCAATACCAAACTACCATCTGTGCACTCTACTATACACCCCATGTAGTTATTTTCATTTTGCCCTCTATAGTTTTGGGGGTTGAGGGAGAAGGGTATTTTCCTGGCATTTTGTTTTGTGTACCTAAGCAGAAGAATAATTGGCAATGCACAATATATTATTTTGCAGAAGGAAGCAACGTGGAAAACACTCTAAACAGCTTGTCTTTGGACCTAAAAGATGAAGGTTTAGCTCCTCCTATTTTGCTATCCCCATCAAGCTCTGACACATCAGGAATCTCAGACCAAGTAACACCTACTGAGGAGTTGCCAGAGAGGCCACACCACCATCTACACACCAAGGGTCTCAAAAACATGTTACCAAACATGACCCCCTGAGGAAGCGACTGTTAATGGGCATCACCATGAGTCATTGAAGAAGACTGTCAAGGACTTGTCACGCTCAACGTTTTCATTGGCTAGATATGAAGTTGTACTAGAGGAGGTAAGTTTTCAATACTCCAGAGCAGTAAAGTAGCAAGGAGGAGAAAGGGGGTGGTAACTCCTCCCCTGCACCACAGGTCATGATCAAAGTAATACGAGTGAGCTTAGTCAAGAAACCTGGCATGCTTTCATTTTTGTCCAAACTATTTGCTAACTTTTATTGATTATGACCTCAAGTGCACTCTTGCATAGCAGCATGAAAAACAATTGTGTTCTGTCAGTCTCAGGACAACTGCTCTCAGTATTAAGGAACAGCTAAATGGATGACTCCAGCTATTAAGCATGCACTCTCTCTTTTCTTTGGAAATGCCATGGAATGTAACACATCTACCAGGATGCATACAAGGCACTTGTTTTGTGAAATGTAACACAACTACCAACATGCTGCATGCCGCATGGACATTCTTATAGCTGGAATTGTCCATTGGTTACTTTGAAATTCTTGGGTTCCACAACTGGTTTACTCTTACTAATTCAGTCCACACTTTATGCTGTTATTATTTTGTACTTTCAGAGGACTCTCTTTTTAAAAATAATAAAGTAGTAATAATAAAGAAGTGCTTGATGTCAACCACTGTTTAATTATTTAGTATTTTGCTAAGATAAGACCCAGTGTTGTTTCATTTTCTTGGTTTGTGCTTGAGCTAAGCAGTTTCAGGCCCCATCGGGGCCCACCAGCATGTTATAGCTACTCACAGGATGGCTTGTTACACGATGTATTCATAACCAATGCATCACCTCTCCCCAGGAATGTGAGAACTCCTTGAAGAGGATTGCTAAAACTTTCCAGACAATCAGGACCAGGTACATTGAGAAATTGTGCAAAATTGTTGTTTAATTGCTGTACAAGTGATAACTGTGCGTTTTACTAGCTGGACACTGGATAAACCAATGGGACATGTGGAGAAAAGTCTCATTCCAGGGACGTATCCAGGAATTTCTGAAAGGGGGAGATGGATTGTGAAAACATGGGACGAAAATTTTCAAATTTCCTCCAGCAAATACAGTAAATGTATGGGAAAATCTCCTGAGAAAGGGGAGGCCGCGGCCGTGACATTTGTTGATCAGCTGTGTCATGATACCAGTCTGCCATCTTCTGATGAAAAACACATGACAGTCATGCTTGACAGGCCATCTGTTTGGCATAACATCTGTTCCTCAGGACACCTGACATGATCATGATGTAAGTTTTTTTTACTATGTTTCTGTTTTTCGCTTCCAGCCTGGCAAACAGAGAAAACTGTCCTTGTAAAGAGCATGCAAGAATTTAAAGAACTATCAGGTATTTTAAAGGGAATTTTTGATATGCAAATGTAAGAGCAGATGCAGGCATAGGTGAAAAAATCTAAAGATTGATCACTAATGTGATATTCTATTCTTTCGAAAAGGCTTCCTGTACAAATGCATAATGAAATGAGAGGTTTGTAAGATGCCAAAGAGGAAGCCTTGTCTGTTGGCCCCAAAATTATCCTGATGCCTGCAAGCAGACTATCTAATATTCTGGGGAGAGGAGTGAGGGGATGGTGTTGCTTGTTCCCATTTTTGAATATTTTTTTCTTTTCAACAGTGAAACTATTGGAGAAAAGGCTAGAGGATGCTTCGGCTTTAAAACTGAAGGCAGAGCGTGTTGCTAATATGAGTGATGAACAGTTTTCTCTTCTCAAAAAAGACATTAGGTACTGGATAGTTCTAAGTAACTGTACTGATTTACTGGAGTAAAACAGGAAATGCCAAATCTCCGCTTTCATGCATTGGGTTCAAATTGCCCATATTTTTTTATAAACACTGCCATTTTGTACCAAATGTCACACTTTGAAAAAAAAAAAAGCTGGGCGTCTCTGTTACACCAATGTTAATACCTACCAGGAGCGGATCCAGGAATTTCAGAAAGGGGGGGGGGGGGGGGCAATAGTTAAAATATTTGACAAAAATTGCTTCAGCAAATCAATGAATGTATGGAAAAATCTCCCAAAAAAGGAGGGGCCTGGGCCGGCTCCCTCTAGATCTCTTGACTACCACTTTTGTTATCTATCTGACTGACTTTGGTATTGACTATTTTACTGCTATTAGAATTTTGACAATTTGGGTTTATTTTGCAGAGTTTTGTTAGTGAAAGAAAACTAGATGAAGAACTTGCACAAACAACAAGATTTGTCTGTAACGAGGACAAACTTCTTGAGGTATTATAAGAATTTTGAATTTGGGAAACAAATTTTGATATTTCTCAATGTTTGCATATTTACAAACAACTTATATATTTTTGTGTTTTTCTTTTTAATAGCAAATCGAGCATTATGGCGAAGGTAAGGTTATATTCCGACCTCAATAAACACTGCTTTTAATTACGATATGCTAGCGCAGAAAGCGGACCATGCTGAACAAATTGATCAATCAGATTTGGCGTGAAAATAAAAACCCGCATTAGTTCAGAATCTACCGCAACCAATTTTATTGCAAGGACAAACTTTGTCAGGAATGATACTATTAGAAAACGAATAATTTGTTGTCCAGTGAAGCATCCCGAAGCCGCCGTTTTGAAGTGGGTTTTGCGACACAATGACACAACGAAGCAAAAGTAAAAAAGTAGCCTCCGCTTCCAGGGAACCCATAAGAAAATAGAGAAGTGTGAAAAACGGATTTGTGCGGTGGGCGTAGCCTTTGAAGAATACTACAAAACGGTCAATACCACAAAATTTTGACGGGCGAAAACAAATAAAATGGCCGGGTGAATAAGAGAAATCACACAAAAAGTGTGTGTGACTGTCCTACTTAGTTTCGCCATTGCAGTCTCATTCTGCTCGGGTTCAAAGTCTTTGTTTTCTATTGTTTGCAGTTGTTCCAATCAAGCACACTTATACACCAGTAGTTCTTAACCACGTAATAGAATCTCGCCCACATCAAACACACACGGAAGGGATAAAGACCTCCAAGGCAGTTCCAACATTGGCACCCCCACCCAGTATCGATACTTCCTCAGAGACCAACATTGGACCAGCAATAACGATAAGCACAACTACAGTCCCCGCCTCAGCATCTCTTGCTACTACAGTGCCAATACCGGCTGCTGGAGCTAATTCTGAGCCCATATCAGCTTCTGGGAATATCGCTTCTGATGTTTTACAAGAGACGGCGGAGATACATGTGCGATTGAAACAAGTTCTCAAAAAACAGGTCAGTGAGTTTTTTATATGATGTAACTTGAACGTCCAGTAGTCTGAAGTAAAATAACTTTTTTTTCCAAAATATTGTATTTTAAACGTTCAAAGTTGCTTTAGTTGTGATATCGGCAGAGAAACCTTAAGTACAAAACTGGACGTTTTACAGACGTTTGTATGACTTGGGGTAATAAGGCCAGAGAGAAAAGCGAGCGAGTTGTCCGTAATAGTGATCTTCGTTTATGAGCACATCTTATCTTTTTATACAGCTCTTTCAAGAAACGTTGTCGGCAAAACGCTCAAGCGTGCGCGCCTGGACCGCTAGGGAACATGGTTAAAGAGCAAACGAAGCAAGAAAAGTATTTGTAGAGAGGAGGTCTCTCTGCTCTCTGTCCGTGCACAAAAAAAATACATAAGTGTGATTTATGCTGTGCTATGTTAGTTAGGAAAAGATCAGTATCTTGTCGCGCTACTATTAATTTGAAGATAACACCGACTCCAGTCCATTGAATCCACACACGCCTAAATCGAGGAATGCTCACTGGCACTTAGAATTTTTTTCTAAACAAGCGCTCACCTACAGAAATGAAAAAAAGAATTATGAAAATCATCAGGGTTCGAACCTGTAACTTTCCAGTTACTATACCCAAACCCTAACCACTACGCTATGAATGAATTCGCTGGTTGGACAGCTCGTTTTATTGATTACATACCTTAATAGTATTAATCTTTAATAGAACGAGGCATATACTATAAAACTATACTAAAACGATGTATTAATCCTTATCCTGACTAGTAGTCTTGATAGTTCAGATATTTGAATGTTTTTAGGTCAATTTGAAGTAATATTATCAAAAATATCGTTAAATTATTCATGGTGAGCATTCCTCCATTAGGAATGACGATTGAATCCTCTATGCGACATCGCTCCATCCACCCATGCATTCTTGGTGTACAATCATTCCTTTGGGAATAAAATAACAAAAGCGCGGCGGCATGTTTGATGTACTGAACAAAAGGAGCAAATGAACTTTCTTTTGTTCTGTACATCCAACATGGCCGCCAGTGACGTCACATGCATGCCAAGAATTGCCTAATGACGTAATCTTTTGGTTTACAGGGAATCGGCGAGCATAAACCCCCAGATGCAAAACAAGGTATGCTGCTTGCATCAATGAAAATTTGAGTTTAATTCCCAGACTTGCGGCTTGGAGCCATATTACGCTGGGTCATAACGGCGCCACTGGCAGCAAAGCACGTAAACTGAGGGTGGTCACTAAAGAGGGCTTATTACGTCTCCAGTGGTTCTTTAACATCCCTCCCCCCCCCCCCCCCCCTGAAACTGGGAAGGGCAGTAGTCGTAAGGCGAGACGAAATGAGACGTGAAATACAGTAGAACGTAGTTCAACTAACAATATGAACCAGTTTCGACCACTTCCCGAAAATAAACAAAATCTCATCTCGACTACCGGGCCGGTAGTCGAGCCCCGACTAACGGTTCGAAGCCAATGCCGAGCCAACCGTGCTTCCCATCAATCCCAGAAGTTAGCAGAATCACGAAACTTTTGCCACCCAGATATTGCCTCACCTAGAAACGAGTGACCCCACAGAAACTACAGATCCTTACGTCACAAAGTCCATGAAACTGTAATAAATCTGCGCCTCGCTTTTTTTATTAGGTTCTCGTGGTCAACAAGCCGACAGGCCTCGTAGACAACAGCGTTCCCATACTGCCCCGCAGGCGAGCACTGGTCAGCAGAAACCTAACCAGAATGCACCGCGGTCACCATCTCGTACGAGTAAGCAATCTCACGGGCCACAGAACAAACAAACATCTACTGAGGCCGGTAAAGAGCCGGAAGAGAAACGTCGAGACCAGAATCCACCACGGACACAGCCTAACAAAAACAGGCAGCCACGTAGGCAAGAAGGTGACCAGAATCCACCGCGTTCACCGACGCGCAAGCAAGAACGGCGGCATGGGCCACAGGATAAAGAAAAACCCGTCAAAGCTGGTCCTGCGCCACAGCAGAATCCACCGCGGTCACCGTCTCCTAAGAAAGACCAGCCACACGGGCCACAGGATAAACAACAGTCGTCTGTTGATCCAGGACACGGGCTACAGGATAACCAACAGCATGCGCAAACAGCTTCTGGGCCTCAAGAGAAGAAGCAGCCGGTGAAATCGAGCGAGGGCGCGAGCGAGAAGCCTAATAGTCGCAGTGAAAAAGGACAAAACGAGAGGCCTGCACAGCGTAACAGGCGAAGACGAGA
Source organism: Scolanthus callimorphus (assembly GCA_033964015.1). Lineage (NCBI taxonomy): Eukaryota > Metazoa > Cnidaria > Anthozoa > Actiniaria > Edwardsiidae > Scolanthus > Scolanthus callimorphus. The sequence continues at coordinate 7,575,896 of CM066914.1, forward strand.
CAGAAGATCTCAAAGCAGAGATTCTCCAACGGGGCAAGAAAACCAAGCAAGACAAGCGCCTGTCCGTGAACAAGGTAAAACTTCTCCCGTACCTGAAAAGAAGGAAGGCACAGCCAGTGCAGAGAAGAAGGAAGGCACAGCCAGTGTAGAAGGAGAAGAGAAGACCAGGCTAGTCACCAAAGAGAAACAAAGCAAATCAGCTCCTGTCTCGAAGGGGAGTTCTGCTGAAAGTACAACACAAGCTGCAGAAAAACAACACCCCGTGAACGGTTTGCCAGAGGCACCAGTACAAAACACAAACAAAGATGAAGTGGCACCATCAAAAGCTGATAAACCTGAGGGACTCCCCCAGAGGCAGAGAAACAGAAACCGGAACCGCGGAAGACGTGGCCAGGCAGCCAATCATAATGGCAGTGAAGTTAGTCACGTGAACGGGAGAGCCAATGGCGTTCAAGGTGACGTCACAGAGAGCGCCCAACCACAAAGCCCCAAAATGGCCGGCAAAAAAGCAAATCAAGTTCTAGAGAACAAGAAATTAGTAAATGGACACCATGATGAAAAATCTAAAGAACACTTAGTTAACGGGTTCGCAGATCACGCAGGAGAGGAGTGTTTAGTAGAAAGATGACATTGCCACCCACAATTTAAATAATATAAATTTTATTTCATATTTGAAAAATATATTTACACAATTAATATAAATGCTGACGTATCCCTAGGTGAGGGATAAATTGTAGAGCGCTTTATAAACTTATAATGTTCCGTTTGAGTTTTTGAATCACACACAATCACTACCAAAATGGTAACACAGTCAAGACTCATACAATGTACTTAGTGCTTCTCGCAAACTAAAAGAAGTTGGAGCTCGGGGTTTTATACTGATTTGTAACGTTGTTAAAACTACCGGCTTTGTCAATAAAGCCACATTGACTTACGAGAGATACTAGTTGGTCTTGTCTTTCACTGTACAGGGGGGTACATCTAATCTCTTGGCGCAGCTACCCGTCTACACTCTACATGTATACAGGGACGGAGCGGAAAATCTTGGGACTCTTGGCAAAACCGGAAGAGTTCCGAAAGCTTTATCGAGTTTCTAGTCAGGAAGAAATAAACCAAACGTTTCACTTTTTCCACTCACGAACGCCGCCAAAGCTTCACACATGGGCGGGCAAACTTCAAGTTCAACTGTCATAGCTTCGAAGATTCATCATCATCATCATCATGTTTTCCCACTTGGCACATCTCTGGCCTTGGGACGCTACTGCTGGAGAGTTGGAAATCTCTGATCCAGCAGTTGCAAAATGGCTGTCTTCCTGTGGCTCTCCTTCCCTGGGAGCTATCCACTCCAAGGATAGTTTCTAGCTTATTCCAGATTTTTTTAGGCGTTTCGATACTGAACAGTATTTGTTTTTGCAGAGCTGTATTTTGTAGCCGACACACATGTCCGATGTATTTAACATGTTGCCGGTAACAGAAAGTACGGATCGGTAGCGTTTGAGTCATCTCTCGGAGGCGCTCGTTCGATATTTTGGAGAGACAAATTGTTTTGAGACTAAACCAGAGCTGGCCCCTGTGCGCGCTCCCAGAAAGGTCACTATTTCAAGGCTATAGTGGTGCTTCTATTATGGAATGATCCAAAGGTGAAGGACGGACCATTATGTCCCCGGCAGGTTTTCAGGGGTTTTGGCGTAGAAATATTCGCGAAGGACAAGTATTTTCCGAGTTTTTCGAAAATGGTTCAAGCCATCGCACCCGGGCTGGAAGGACAACAGCCAACAACAACTGGGAAAATTGACTACCATTTACGTACCACCCTGAAAACAATGGTAAGCGCCCCAGTTGTTCTTGATTGCGCATGCCGGTGGGGTTAGCACTCGTTCACATTATCCAAAAGGACGTCCTATTGTCTGTGAAACAATAGAACGAGGCATAGATATATTGTGATGCTCGTCGTTCTATTGTTTCACAGACAATAGAACGTCCTTTTGGTCAAAAGATATATGCGCTGGACCCTCGAACTGTGCAACCTTGGTAGCGCTCGCAGGGTCACTGGAATGGAGTCTGCCCTGATCCATCGCCAGTGCTCTTAAAAATTGGCCAACTAGCATCCTCAACAGGTCCGTAGGAAAGGCGTTTCGAACGAACTCGTCTGATGCCAGGCGGTCTCGGCTATCATAACGTGATCTTACATATAAGTCTAAATGTGACAGGTTGCCAGATAAGTTGACTATGTAGACCTGTAAATAACGAAATGCTATAGTTGAAATCGCCGCGTAGACCGAACACTTGACTGGGGTTGAGTAGACCACCTACCTAATCCAAAACTCTTGAAAAGCAGATTTTGTTATCGAGAACGCTTTAAAAACAGTTTGGGCTCTCTTGTCAAAATTTTGTGAAACGTTTTTGGAGCTTTACTTTAAAAGAAAATAATTCTCTTCGCATTTAAGCCTTCAGTACACAATGAGTTTAGTCATGATCAAAGAAAACAAGAGTTCCTGTGTGTGTTGGGAGATTTTAGTCGTCATCTGAAATCCGCTCAAACTAACGCCTTGCAACTTGCAAGGCATCTTGTTGCTTGTTGCATGTGGCTCTATTAGAACCCATTCTCCCTCGTTGCCAACTTGGTAACATCCGGGACCTCAGCTCGAAACGTTCTCTTTGGTCGTCCATCTTGGAGGTAAGGTTGTGTGCTGAGTGCTTCTCAAAATCCATCCATATCTTGCCAAATATTATCCATCTTCGGCTCTTATACCAATTCTTGGTTTCCTTTATCATTGTAGGAACGTTCTTTCCACCAAAATGAGGGACAAGGTAAGATTTAACAAACTTTTTTGCGAGTTACTACTTCGTATATGTCTCGAGGAAAGTGCGTGTACTAACTATAAATTATTTTCCTTTTCGATATTTCTGTGGATGTTTTGCATGAGCAGTGGAAGAAGAAGCGCATGAGGAGGTACGTGTTATAGTTCCTTGTTTTTTTTTGCAGTTTAAACTGCTGTTGACAAACCTCGAGCGTCATCGACACGAATTCGTGTTTGCACGTGAACCAAAGTAGAATTGTTTCACTCGCTCCGACAGTTTGTGAGTCGTAGTTGAATGCACTCATTAACAAATCCTGCCTAAGGAAGCAACAAACTTTATTAATCTGCGAAAATTGTGAATAGTTCAAGTTTAATTCAAATTTTGGCAGGTCACCCAGTTTGTAAAGATTTTGCTCTCAAACTCTCTGGCTTACAGCCGTTTTCATACTTCTGCAAATGCATTTGCAAAATGTGTTAGGGCAATGTTTTTGAGTGGAACAGGATAACTGAAACATCGTCCAAATTGGGAAGTCTGTTCAAATGACAAAAGAATGAGGTTTGGTGATTGGAAATTATGTATCAGTCAATTCCAGCGCTGACCATGCCCCCCCGGGCAACCCCCGGGATTTTGGTCATTTCTAAAAATAAAACTGAAAATTCCCCACCCCCGGGCTAGCAAAAATGCAAAATACCCCACGGCGGGGAACACAAAAAGCGGAAAAATGCCCCGTCCCCGGGACGAGAAAAAGACGGTAGGATTCCATCGACTCTGTGTGACAAAGCTTCACAACAAAAACTTCAACTCCATTTATACTGTCCGAGCATTTATAATTCGTTTCAGTAAATGTACTTTAGTTTTCTCGTCTTTGAACGAGTTTTCACTTCACTGAAAGTGAGACAAAATATAAATAAAGAAGTGAAACTAAGGTATTAGTACAATATCGGTAGACATTCCTAGCCATTCGCCGTTATAGCCATTTCTGCAAATTGTCTCCGGAATCTCTCAATGCGAAATTTACCTATTTGACAGTTATGTTACTTGACTTTTTGCTAAATTGGAACTCTTTTATAGTGTCAATTCATTTTTATGTTTTTCCACTGAGACGAAATTGCGAAATCTGTTTCTTCTCTATAGGAGACGTTAACTGCGAAATGTGCAAATGTGTCTTCCCCAAACGTGGTGTATACGGGCCATGCTCTGCATTATATTTTATGTGGCGTTATTTTCTGTATCTGGGACTTTGTAACTGCCAAACGATAGTTATTGTAACTGGTGTTGTAGTTCGCAAAACCCGACGCGCTTGAGATTAGAAAACCAAAATTTCCCACCCCCCTCCCCCGGGGAAAAACAATTCCCGACCCTGGGACCAGCAAAATTTTCAAAATTCCCCACCCCAGGGAAGGCAGTGGTGCGCAAATGCCCCACGGTGTCCCGGGGGGAGATGGTCACCGCTGGAATTGACTGATACATTATAAGTTGGAGTTTGCAGAGTTACTACCATTTGTGTCCATCCTCGAAGTGTTTGCTTTTCAAACGTGCACATTTTGTTAAAAAGTACTACTCTTCCCAGTAGGCCGTTACACCTCTCGGTTTTTCAGCCTGCCGGCGGCTTTCTCAAATTCATCGCGTGATCACCTTTTTATGTACCACGTGATGGGTTGCTTATGTACCATGTGATCAACCGTTTTGGGCGTAGACTTTGTTGGAAAGCAGCAAAACAATGTAGCAGACCAAATGCTCAAAGTTCACGCAATGAATTTAGACAGCCGCCGGCAGGCTGAAATACAGAGAGGTGTAACAATCTACTGGGAAGAGTAGTAGTGTTTCTTGCTCTGTTTGGTTGAAAAATAACTGCAGCCAATCAGCGAGCGAGAAACATGACAACTTCTTGACAAAATGGGCATGTTTGATACATAAACTAATGGGAAAAAATTGTCACACTTCATGGATGGTCGCAAATGGTAGTATGAAAGCCACACAGTAATTTGAAAATAAAAATATGCCTAACATTTTGCTGTCAGGCATAAAATTACACCAATGTCGAGTTCTGCAGGAAATCACCCTCTGCCACCACCAGTATGACACACATTATTGGTTACCTGACTTTTTTTAAACAAAAGGTTCCTTAAGAATGAGCACAAACCAGCATCCCATACAAACTGCAAGTAAGACTATGTAAATAATAACATGTTGTTATTTGTGTGTGCAGATTGAAGCGCAAGCGCCGAAAGATGAGAGCCAGATCCAAGTAAACTGCCTCCACTCGGCAAGACTCTTCTCCAAGGACTTCCATCTTTGTCAAAAACATTCTTTGTCAAAATTCAGACCTGATGTCCACTCAAGACCAAGATCATATTTATATGCCTTGCATTGATGTATATAGTCAAGCCATTGTTGGACCAATGTTGGCTAGGACAACACTCAGAATATTGGACACTGATAGACTGACAATTCTCATGGAGAGGACCAAGTTTTACTGCAAGATCCTGTAAAACGTTTGCTTCGAGTGAATAAACCATTTTCAATACAATGTATTGCAGTAAATTATTAATATTTCTCTGTTGATGCAGGGGCCTCCATCTACTCCACTAGAGGCTCATTTACATGACAGGGATTTTTTGGCATGGCTCAGCTATATTTGCGCTGTGTAAATGGCTTCCAAGAACCATTTTTACTTGAGCTGTGCCGAAAATTTCTGTCATGTAAATGGGGCTTAGGTATGCACAGGACTAGAAGTGTCTATTTTAGACTGGAGTTTAAATTTAAATGGGAAACTGATACTTTGAGAGAATGTTGGGTTTAATGCGACAGTACATGTGATGGCAGCACTGCTTTCAGTCATCTGTCGAGAGGGGAAATTTTAACATCTATTTTGGAATAGATTCATCAACTGTGCTTCAAATACGTGGAGTCTCCTTTTGATAGGTTTCTGGTTCATGTCGTTCTACAGGGTCCACACTGTCATGGAAAGACATTGAATTCCACATACCAGGGGGGGCTGGGGCCCCCTTTCTCGGGAGATTTTCCCATACATTATTGTATTTGCTGGAGGAAATTTGAACATTTTCGTCCCATGTTTTCACTATCCGGCCAGAAGGATGTTTTTTTGGAATTATAATTTTGCCTCGTACTAGCTACGGTCCCGTGATATCCGTCAGACGAGAAAGGAAAGAAGTTTAACATGTTTAGGGCTCACTCGTACGGTGTGAGAATCGGGTTGTGTGTGAATCCATAGAGAACAAGCTGCGGACTGGACATTTATACGCAGAGATCGTTCTATGCAAATTAGCGTTTTTACTTAAAATTTATACAGTATGTTCTTTTTTTCTAATGACTGCTCAAAATTACCTGAATTAAGCATGCAACTTAACCACCGGGTTAGTTCATTGAATTGTAGCCTACGTAGCTTGGCGGAGACGATTTCACTCCGAAGACGATTTCAAGCGAACAACGCGCGTCCATTTATCGAACATCTCGCGCTCGGAGTGAAATCGTCTCGGAAAAACACACAAAACCACCAGCGCAGGCTATTTGGATTGTTACAGCCTTGTGTGGTATAACAGGTCCTCTAACAGGTCGCGACGAAAGAAATGTAAGAATAGGCATTACACAAAAAAAACGCATTCCCATGGGCCCCTCCCCTCCCTGGAATCTCCTCACCCCGGGAATACTCCAGGACAATCCACATTGGAAAGTCAGGGGTCTTCAACAGCATTTCGTGTTTTATTTTCCTTTCTTCCCAAATGCACCTGCGTTTTCAAGTCAGGGTTTACGAACGGTTTGTAGCAGTGAACATCTTGTCCGATGAAATTCGGATCCCATTTTGAGGAATCCTGGTGAGCACCCTTTGCATTCCCCGGACATGTTGCTGAGTCCTTTTCGATCCAGTGCTTCGTATCTGTTTCAAGCTCGTTGCGTACATTTCCTATCTACTTGTAAACATAGTGGATCACTTTCTCTCCTTGGGTATGCTCTTCCATATCTACAACAGATGCTGAAAAGCAAGAAACAAGAATAAGTACTTTCATGCGCAAAATAAGAGTACTTGGCTGACTCCAAAACCTGACCCTATCAGAGACCAAACATCCTCGTTTTTTATACCCTACCACAGACCTACAGTAAAAATTGTATACCCTACCGCAGACCCTAAAGTTAGTCACCAGGGTGGTCCAGTTGGACGAGTTCAAAGCGGAATTTTGTTAATCTTGTTAATCGCAAAATAAATCCGCTCCTACATTTAACACACCTGTTTGCCCACTGGCGGGAGAAGGAGAACGGGACGAACGCCTATAAAATAAAACGTCATAATACAATGAGGCAGCGATAAAGTGGTGTCTTCGCGCAAAGACCACGCGAGCTTCCATTGTTACTGTACTCAGCACTGCACTAAAGAAGCTCGAGTCAAGTCTTGCTAGCACAGCCTACACATTTACCTATACCCCGTGTTGTATTGTCGAAAAGCATAGTAAGCTATTGTCCTTGATTGACCTTCTTAGCATTGGAGGCCACTACTATGTACTGCTCGCCTCAGTAAAACCAGTCACGGTAAATAATGTGCGTGCATGTCAACCCAGAGTCGGTCAAAAGAGATTATCAAAACACACTATTGTCCGTTAGATCATGCTAACGTACCTTCCTCTTGGGGAGGGAGAAGGGCTTCTGTATCTTCCCCTGCGAGGGGAGGGCGAGCGACTGTAGTCATAGTCCCGATCTCTGAAACAAAACCCGGCAATCAGAACACGTTATCATTTCAAGTATCCTGAGTTATCATTAAATTCTACGTCCAATTTTCAGCCTCTGTTGCGAGCCCGGGATCCGTGTCCTCTGGCGCGAAGGTCACATGACCGGAGCAGCTGAGGGACAGACTAAGCTGATTAAGTTTCGGCCACAGGAATCCCATAAATACAGCGTAGTGCATTACCTGTCTCGCCATTTTCTCTGCATATGGCGCAAGTCGTCTTCTCTCTCCTGCGGAGAAAGAATTGAGAAGTGAGTCACAAAAAAACATTGCTTAGGTTGCCAAAGTAACAGACTTTAAACACTATTTCCAAGGTTACCAGTCGTTCTTGTTCTTTTACGTCTTTTTTTTTTCTTTCGTCTTTTCTGTCGGATTTCACTGAAAAACAATCCAGTTTTCTTAGAACAAATTCAAGTCTAGGAATCATGCATATATTTTCAGGCTCCCTGTGTAGATGGCGTTTTATACGTCGAACACTTAGAGCGAATTTGTTATGACTGTAATAAAAACATAAAATATATAGGAGTCTCCATTCAAAATCCACAGTCTATTCCTGTGCATATGACAAGGCCTATGAAGTAGATGGTGGCTTCTGTTGATGGGCTCCCTGTGCATATGGCTAGACCTAGTGGAGTAGATGGAGGCTCCTGTTGATGGGCTCCCTGTGAATATGACTAGGCCTAGTGGAGTAGATTGAGGCTCCTGTTGATGGGCTCCCTGTGCATATGGCTAGACCTAGTGGAGTAGATGGAGGCTCCTGTTGATGGGCTCCCTGTACACATGGCTAGACCTAGTGAAGTAGATGGAGACTCCTGTTGATGGGCTCCCTGTACACATGGCTAGACCTAGTGGAGTAGATGGAGGCTTCTGTTGAGGCGCTCCCTGTTCATAAGGCTAGACCTAGTGGAGTGAATGGAGGCCCCTGTAGATGGGCTCCTGATTCTTCTACTCCTGTGCATATGATTAGCCTAGTGAAGTAGATGGATTGGTTCCTCATAGGAGTGATTGCAAAGTAACTGGAAATTACTCACAGCACTCATATAAAATCCGATTTAAAGCGATTGTACATGAGAATGCATTATGGTTGACTTACGTTGTTTGTTCAGCATCAACTGCATTCTTTTCTTCATGCGTTCTTGCGGTGTCAGTGTGTTCTGTGGATTTGATTAGTCTGTCTATCAACATTACAGATGGCGCCTTCACGTAAGTATGTATCGAGATTTAACTAGGGATACATACAAACTACCCATGGCTTATTCAAGGGCGTATCCCGAAGTGCCTATCCAGGGGGAGGTCCCCTCTTTTAACACTTAAAATAATACAACATACGATTTCTAGAAACATTTTCTGGGAAAATTGGCAAATGAAAATTCCCAGGCCCGCCTCTCGGCAGCTCGAGGGTCCAGCGCTATTTTTTCTCGGCCGCGAAAATTCAGTCTGGGCCCCTTTTACGAATTTGCTAATGCCACTTGATGTTACAAATCAGTAGGGTTACGTAGGTGAGGTACATATGGATCCCATTAAGGTCACAGTTGAAGCACATCTTCAGTGAAATACTGGAAGTTGCCATTTGTTTATTACCTTGTCTTTGGTGTCCGTTGCTTTCTTTATTGTCCGTTGTTTGCTCAGGCTGTAATGATAACACATAAGCACATCAAACTACCAAAACTAATGCTTCCTTACTTAAAGACAAACGTACGCGAACTCAAACGGCGCTTTACTAACCTGGACAGCTTAGCTGACGCCTTGGCAGTGTCCTTAGCTCGGTCGGACTCTTTTGAGTGACGGTCGCCATGGTAACGGTCCCGATAGCTGCGATGTTCAGGGCTGCGACTTCTACTACGTCTGCTGCTCCCACGTGACCTCTCTCGCGATCTGTCACGTGACCTCTCGCGTGATCTGTCACGTGACCTTTCACGCGATCTGTCACGTGACCTTTCACGCGATCTGTCGCGCGATCTATCATGTGATCTGCCACGTGACCTATTACGTGATCTATCACGTGATCGCCGATGTCGCTCACGTGACCTGCTGCGTCTGCGTTCTCTGTCTCTTGTCTTAGAGCTTTTGCAAAATTTATCGAGGTTGATAAATCCCAAATCATATTTACACACAAGCAAATTGATCATAAGGAAGATTATTAGAGACAACATTACATACCCAGTCGTTGTTCATCGGCACAAGTATGTCCGTATCCATGGTGATTAGATGCAACACGAGTGACGTCATAGCCAACAGGACAGCAAATGGGAAATGGGGAGAAAAACAAACAGACTACATTTAGAAAATAATTCAATGGGTTGACACTGTTTTGGTTTGTCTAAAAACATTTTTAACATTTCTTATACTTCATAGCAAAATGCAAGAAATATTTCGGCTGATAGCTTGGGTTACGTCATTAAGATTGCGAGAAACATGCACACACGTGACGTGTGATGCAAGGCACCACCAATACTTGGTTTTCATGAAAAAATATTTGAGTTCTACTTTATAAGAATGTTCCTCGTGTTTCTCTGTCTTTGTCTTTGTAAAACCTGTTCGTGATTCAACTTGGCCTTCGTCTCGCCTGTTTAAATGATGATGCTAGTTGTGTTAAGTTCTACATCAACCGTGTAAATAACAAGTAACGTGGACCGACCGGGAGGACTCGCTATGAGAATGGGGATCGGCGCTGGCAGAAGGTCCAGCAAACTCGGTAATGAACTCCACTTGGCCAGCGGTATCCTCGGGAGAACAGGAGCGGGAGGAGGAACGGGAACGACTTTTTCTGCAACAAGAATAGAGTAAACAAAGAGAAAAATAAACAAATGCAGTAAACACAAACAACAAACCAAAATACAATAACATGGTACGACATAAGAAATTCTAGTTGCCAAATAGCAACGTTTGGTAACCATAATAGAAATCTGGTCGACATCTTTTTCTCACAAATCAATTGTGTTGAAGAGCCTGTGTCAGCCGCCATTTTGACTGCATAGCAACATACCAAGTCGGAAAAAGCATCCATTTCCATCGGCTGATTTAGAGAAAATAGAGCAATGTTCTCGATTGAATTCGGTGAATCAAATTTGAAACTTTGTTGATTTAGATATTTCCACGCGTAATTCGTCTTCTAATGTTCAACGAAAACAATAACAAAGGAGTGGCTGACATGGGCTCCTTGACAGCTAATTCTGAGAAAGGCATTTTTAAAAAACCTTCAGACTTGGAAATGTAAGTCGCCCCTTGGCGACTGGGTTGAAATTTTTAGCTCGCCAAACCAAATCTAGTCGCCATGGTCGCAATGTCGGGCACTGAATAACCAGCAACCATAACACTATGCAGAATAAGTCACTTAGATTGCTTGCAGTCTCTCGATAAAACCAAGACTTTCCACTCACGCTCAGCGCACCACAGGGAACCCAGAACACGAAACCCAAACACAGCGCGGTGAACAAAAGCACGTGTAGCAAAGAGTTTCCCCGTGCATTTTCAGACGTTTGCCACACAAAGGACACTCACATGTACTACACAAACGTGGCAAAAAGGAAGCAAAAAACAAATACAAAAACAGAAAGGACCAGCAGACAAACAGACTTAAAGGGTTTGAGCGCGTACCTGTATTCCTCATATGTAGGGCTCGCTCTTCTTGCATAGCTAAAAACAAACAAACATTCTTCACTCATAAGTTATATTGCTGAGATAATTTCACGTGAAATAATCTTACCGATGTTATTTGTGTTTTCCTGATGGAGTTACGCCTAGAATTTTGATTAATTACGTCTATAATTTTGTTACAAGGCGTAAAATTATGATAATTTATGACTATTTCTTATTTTCGAGCCCTGTTGACATGTAACTAACCTTATATTACGGAAAAGTGTAAAAGACAGACTAAACTTAAAATATTTGTATAAATTTTGTTCATGAAGATTGATGTTAGTGGTATAGCTATAGTGGTATATCAGCAGGGGCGTAAACATGAAAAATAACAGCAAAAAGTTGAGATTTATGCTAAACGTCGGGGGGAAATAGCGTTAGCCCTTCTCTCTTTGCTCCGACGAAGGGTTAACACTGGAAACGTCAGCAAAACACTAGTTATCCACGGCGTTTAAAGGCCCATGCCACCATTCTATAATGCATTGCGCGCTGTGTTGTTTATGTTTTGGTTTTGAAAACAAAACAAAATTAACTGTTCAACAACTTAAATTAATCTATCAACTCGCCTCTCGACCTCTTTTTATAGTCGAGATGTCAAGGATATCAAGGATATAAACAGCACGGCATGCAATGCATTATAGAACGGTGGCATGGGCCTTTAACATAAAGTCGTGTAGTTTGATGTTATATTGCACCTTGGAGGGGAGTCCTGGATACGAGCCTGTAATAGTTTCTCACGAGCAGACCGTCTGTCTTTCCGAGAGCGTCGGCCCTAGCAACAGAATTTACATAATAGCGATAAGCATAACAAGATAGTCTTTCCACCATGTAAGTCTGGCGTACAATGCTCCTTGATAAAAGTAATGCATGGTCTTATCTCCTAAGGCCAACAAAGATGGCGTTACCTAGACTAAATAAGACAGAGCTGTGGCAACAATAATATTGCGCACATTCATTTTGAAACTAAACTAGACAACATTTCTACCATCTGATCTCACCTCACAGTCCGCAAAGGATTGTTTGCCAAAAGGACACCTCCCCAGGATTTGCGAGAGAATTTTTGAACTTTCGCAGTTCCGGGAGGCAAAAATTAGATCTAATCATTGTACAAGTAAAAAAAAATTAGATTGTATGCACGCAAGGCATGCATGGTGGCTATACCTACAAAGATGGGATGCCTGTGTTATTATGCCTTCTTGTAAAATCATTGGGCGACATCAGTGCTATTTTGCAAAACTGGGTAGCCTGTTGTCAAGCAAGAAACTCCTGGCAACAAGGCCAAACGTTAATAAAACTTATTTATTTTCCTTACATAGTTGGCTATTCACTATGTTGTGGAAAAGCCACCAAAAAGAATTCTCATCCTAGTACAATGTAGCTCTGGGATTCAAATGGTACAGTATGTATTTTTGGAGTATCAAATTTCTAGTATGTAAAGATATGTACCCCCATCATTGCTCGTTCCTCCTCTTCAGCTTTCATTCTTCTGTTTTCTTCTGCTTCTACCTTATCAGCCTTTAATTTCCTTTTGAGATAAAACATTAAAAAGTAAATGGTCTGAACCCAGGTGCGACAATGTTAGTAGTGGAATGATCATCCGGGTAAGGGCACTTTTGAGAAGGCGGTAACTGACATTGAATCAACCTGCACAGTAGCGAAAAAAAAAAAAATCTGGCAGATGGAGTACAAAAGTAGAAGTTGCATAACAGAGAGGTTGTTGTGTAATAGGCAGCAAATTCTATTTAGTGAGCGCCAGGTATGTCAAAGTGGCAGTGTTCTTTGTAGGGCGTGGGCATGTTAATGGACTGGTTGATGGAATTTTCACAGTCAATGGAATGTCCTGTTTCTTTGGGATGGGTCATGATGTTGCTCCCAGGGTCTTTGTTTACCATTGCAAATGTGTTGTTTGTCTGCATCTGATGTTAAAAGTCTTACCAGCCTCACAACTGTATGGTGTGAAACATTCATAGCATGGTATTTTGTAATAGAACCTGTAATACTCTATTATGTGGATGGTCTTTGACCTTTTAGTCAGTATTCGTAATCGGTGTACTACACTCTAATGTTGTGCATCTGTAAGATTCATGCAATGGTCTCAGAAATGTCTCTAATGAAAGGTTGTGGAACTGAGGCGGTGGGCACTGGGACTATGAAGAAGTTGTGAAATTCAATATTTACCTGCAATACTGAACAGGCCCCATTCCATATTTAATAGCACATGTATCAAGCTCTTCCTCCTACAACACAAACAAGTCCAGAGTTCAATAAGCATTCAACTGCACAGCATTGTAATTTTCATAGGATAAATATAAAGGCAACTTTATCAGAAACACACAAAATTAGTTCAAATATGCAGTGGTCACAGCTGCCTTTGTTACCCAAAATACAGCTGAATGGTAAGTGATAGGATTTGTTTTGCACATAGATGGTGTCACAAATAATGACAAAATTCACCAAAGCAACCGTGATCACCCCCAGTAGAGAAAGCTCAGATCAGCTACCTTCATTGTATTATCTCTTGATCAGAATGATTGTCTTAGCCTTTACCTGCTTTTTGGTCAATTCATCTACATCTAATGTGACATCTGTGGACAAATCACAAGGTTGTATAGTATGCAGGGTTTGTACGCTTTCTAAATGACAATAATCCAGGATTTTCCAGGAGGTCTTTAGTTATTTTTCCAGGAGTTTTTTTTTAGTAACATACACACTTCAAAAGTGCTTTAATGTACTGGACTGATCTATGGCATTTGCATACTTTCTTTTCTATTTACTCTTATTGCAGTATGATAACACAGTGTGTGATGTCACAATTTACAGCCCAAAATCAGATTGACAAAACAGACTCATTCAGCCACATTTTAGTTGAAACATTTTTCCAAGGAGTTTTCCAGGATTTTCCTTAACATTCTTGGACTTTCAAGGACTTAAGATCCAGGATATTCCAGGATTTCCAAGATGCATATGAATCCTGAGTATGGTGCTTCACTGATCTACTTTTGACTCAGTACCACCCCGAAAATTACTTAATTTTCAAATATCTACATTATATTATTTCATAGCTGCTAACTAATCCTATATACAGTCCAAAACGCAATTGCCTTTATTGTTTCTTAATGTTAAATCTCCTATCATTTCCATTTCTATTTCAGTTAACCCATTTTAAATGCAGTGGCAGCGCCATGCTGAACCAATACAACTTGGCTAAATGGAAGCACAGCAGTGGTTTTAAACATTAAGACAAATACTAAATTTGCCATGATTAATTGCTAAAGTTTGATGACAGCACAGAAGAGCAGTAAGTTCCACTGTCATGAGCCTAAATTTGTTACCTAAGTCAGAAATGTCACTGTCCTCATCACTCTCATCACTCTCTGCATCTTCTTCATTATCCACGGGAGGAGCAACAGAATCATAGCTGTACCCAATACTAGCTTTGGCAGCACTCCTGAAAAAGGTAACAAACAGAAAAGAATTGTGGCTCAAAATTTGGATTTTGTGACTAAAAATTTTAGAACAAGTTGCAAATTTTGACCAGCCCTGCTAGAAGCAATATGTTCTACATATCCGCTTTGCTCCGACGAAGGGCTAACGCTCAAACGTCAGCAAAACACCGTTTTTCCATGGCGTTTAACATAAATCTCAACCTTTGGTTGTTGTTGTTCATGTTCTACATATCTACTACACGTCAACACTTACTTTTGCTTCCTTTCTTTAGCTTCATCATCTTTCTTGGGATACATCTCTTCAAGTGCAAGCTGCTGTAGATATGCCTCCTCTGACACTAGAACAACAAAAACATCCACATTCTTGTTGTACTAAGCTCACAGTTGCCCATAAGAAATGTCCCCTGATTATTTGACACAGCCAATATTTATACTCTGGTTTACTTCTTCAGGCATAGACATTGTACTGTAGCTTAGGGCTATCATGTGTGGTGTGCCGGGAAGTCAACCCTAAGACTTAATAAATTGGTAGAAACCCTGGCATTTCAGACAAAATACAAACTATAATAATATATGAGAAAATTCCAAGAAGAGGAATCTGGGAGAAATACAGTAAAAAATGTTCAGGAAAATTTTGCTGCTAAACAGGGGTAAAAAAGCTGGAGACTTCCACAAAACTGGGTCCCTGGGTGTGGCTATATGGTACAAGACCTCACATTTTAGTTATTACCTCCACTGTGCTCTACCATAACAAGGGTACGGTATCGCTCATAGTTTAACTGCTGCTCTTCAGGATTAGTTTCCAGTAATGGACTACAATGAGATAGAAAAAGCAACATGGATATCAGGGCTGTCAGGCCAATAACACTTGGGACAGCTTTCATATAAGAAAATTCAGCATTTTAGCACTAGCAATGTCTTTGTGAACAAAATAGATTTATCCCAGTTTTGTGGGAAGTTGCAAGATTTTTAAATTATGCAAAAGCAAGATGCTTTCTATTTGGACTAATCTTATGAAAATTACAAATCTGAAGTTGTTATTAACCACAGGACACCTTAAGGTCTATACGAACAGCCTTGATACTCACCCCATTGAATTAGATGAGTCATGCTCTGGTATTAAGTCAAGATGAGCCCTGCCGTCAAATCTGTCAATCATGTTATCAGCATTCCCCTGCCATGGCATCCTACAATGTAATGATTTGATAAATACAATTTTTACAGATGCAGTTTGAACTTCAAGTCGTTGGCCTCCTCTTCAATGTGAAAATACCTACATGACAGACTTCGCTTCAGCTGCAGTTGCTACTTGTTTCTCAAGGTGGATTTTGTAGGAATGGCCATAAATACGTATTAGCTGGGTGGAATCCTGCTTCTGAAAATTAATATTTTGATTTTGTAGTTAACTGGTGATGAATAAAAACTCTTTGCAATCCTGCCTGGCAACAGTCCCGCCAGCATACGCACTCTCTAAGAACCAAACAAAATGCAGAATTTGTTACCATGCCTTCTAGGCAAAAATAATAGTTTACTATTTTAAATTATTATATTTTTATTGCAAAGTAAATCCCAATCCAGCCAGCCTGGGGGCTGCAATTAATTTTACTAATAAAGCATCTATCTATTTCAGCATGACTGGAATGTCCTTGTAAGACAGTGATTAATTGGGACTCAGATATTTGCGGACTCTAGGTCAAGGAAAAGAAACTTTTTTTTTTCAGAGCTGCATCAGGAGCTTCATTCATTCATTCTTTTTTAATAAATTATTTAGAAGCTAACCACTGGGTAATTGTGCATGTCTACTTTGGTACCAGTGGCCGGCTTCTTTGGAGACTTGTTACATATAAGTAAATAACAATTAAAGACTGGAACTCACTGCCTACAGACACCATAAATGCTGCCTCTCACGCGGCATTCTTAGAAAAACTGAGCTTTTTTTTCATTATCATTTATTTAATCTTATTTAAACTACAATAATCATCTAATGTGATGGATGGAGGTAGTTCATTTGGAAGAAGAAGAAAAAGAAGAACAACTTTTGATACAATCAGCAAAACCCTACAGCAGGCATAAAGTTAGTCACCAGGGGCCGGTTCCTGAAAGAGTGGAGATAAGGAATTAACCTTGTGTGAAAGCTAACGTGCTAATGAAATGGTCCCATGTGTGCTTCTGAGCGTTAGCCCTAGTAAGCGGAGAGAGAGAAAAAAACTCTGACCACGAGAGGGTTCCTGAAAGGTTGGATAAAGTTATCCACGGACAAAAGTTATCTGTTGTATAAGATTTGTTCTGGATTTATCCGTTGGATAAGCATTTATCCACTGATAACTCTTAACTGGCCTTCTAGGAACTGGCCCCAGGGGAGTCCAGTTGGTCGCAATCAAAGTGGAATTTTGTTAATCATGTAAATGTTTTAAAATGAAACTGTCTTTATCACTAAATGTGGCACAACTTTGATTGAAATTTGTTTGTAGGATAGCCACCATATCAGAGACAAACAAGCGAAAAATAAAACCCTACCACAGACCTCAGGAGCCCCAAAACCATACACTAGAGGGCGGCGCATACCCGTATACCATAACATATGAGGGAGTAGCCCCCAAACTCCCTAAACAAAAAGACACAGTGCTTGGGGCCCAAAGTGGACAAAACGTGTTGTCACCTTCCTCTAGGAATACAAATTCATAATTAAGATTGTGTACGCAACAAATAATCTCCATTTGTCAATGGATCCTCGACTTAGCACGTCGACTTAGTAAATAAAGCTTAGCCTATTTTCAATATCTTATTTTTAATAGCTTGCAGTTACACTACACTCTACATGCAGACGACGCACTACCTACGGTCCACACTTTGTAGTAAGTTATGTGTGGGCAATATTTTGCACCAATTCTTTGCCCGGTTCTCTTTGTAATTTGGCCCCACATCCTTTGAGACCACCCTGATCATTAAACAAGCGAGCATTACCGACCATCCGATCGTAGAAAGCCCTCCTCCTCTCGGCACGTTTCCTGTAGTCCACCATCATTCCTCGGATTTGCTTCTCCACTCTTCTTGCCTCGTGCCACATGATTAGGCGCAAAATCAACAACAAATGAATAAAAAATCTTCACAAATCACACCTTGAACCTGAGATTAGAGCTCAAAGAAATGGTATGCATAGATTTCGTAGAAATATAAGTGATTTTAAAGAAGGATTTGGGCATTTTGAGGGTCTTGAAAACTGCATCTTCCTCGCCAGTGTTTTTGGCGGGGGACTTGGTAAAAGACTCGGTCAACGTAATCCACAGGAATCCCAACACCACAGAAGCCCCAGGCCAAGACAAATGTGAGAAAATACCGAACAAAATAATGAAAGAATCATTTCTTTTCATAAAAACCTTTTTCACAAGACCTGAAAAAAATATGGCTTGTGGACTATTATGACTTTTTACTACCATTTAGGATTTTTGTAATATATTGTGGGTTACCTATGGTTTCACGTGGTGTGACTGTGTTCTGCTGCGATTGGTTGATTTTTGTTCGTTATTCGAGTACGGAAAGAGCGCGTGAACAGTACGTGATCGGTGGCGGCGGGCGAAGCGCTGTGATGCTATGGAACCTTGGCAATACAGCAATATTCACAGTAAATTCGTCCTCCTGCAACAGCAATTAACAAATGGTAGTGTGATGTCAAAGTGAGTATAAATTTGGATGCCAAAATGGAGTGTTTCGTTGTAGTTTGGGTTGTGTTTGTGTTCCGTGCCGTGCAGAGTTGATACGTGAAACGTTCTATTGATCTCTTAATCTGTTTCGTATCTGTTTTCTGCTTCAGTTATGTGTTTTCACATTTGGAGCGCGCTAATGTTGTTTATAGTTCCATAAAGTGGTAAACTATTGCTATTTCGTAAGCTACAGTCTAGCCAGTTCCAAAAAAGCTGCAGTTAAACCCTGGTACATGTAAAGTGATCTATCAACAAGGGATTTTCAAAGTCTAGTTCATACATACTGTGAACATGCATACTGTGAACAAACCCTTGCTCCCTCAAGTCAGTCATGTCTCAAGATTCATTTATTTCTTATGTCAATGTATTTTTTCAACAAAGGCATTCGACCCCCCTCCCCCCCATGCACACATACACACCCCACCCTGGAATTTCCAAATCCCTTTTGTGGCAGAGGTATGGATTTTTTCTGGAATCACAGCCTAGTCTCCTGCATACAAGGACCATCTGGGACCAAGTCTCAATATTTTTACTGCATTTTCTCATATAATCTTAATTTGTATTTTGCCTGACATCCCAAAGTTTCTCTCCATTTTCTCTTATATTTCAATTTCCCTTCTCTTTCATGGGAGTATGGATTTTTCCTGGAATAACATATATCATGCAAACTTTATTCCTATCCATGATATGGTCATTGCAGGCAATCCAGCAATAATAATGAACAAGTTGCACAAGTGGAATCTATGATGATAGATGGTCCTGGAGTCAAACTTGGGATGAAGAGAAAAGCTGAGGACATGCCTCACTACTTACAAGATGCTGTGAGTACAGTAACAAATACAATCAGATTTTGGGAATTAGCTCTAAGAAAATGAAAATTGCCTGTTTCTGAAATCCATAAAGTGCCTTAAGAAAATAACAGAATTAACAAAATCTTAAGTTATAATCATTGAGCCAGTAAAAGTTATACTTGCTGTAAAACTATATATGACCATGTGGTTACATGTTAACAATGCCTTGTTGCCAGGCATTACACCATATATGAACTAAAACTCCTGAAATCCAGCAGTGACCCCAGATAATTACCATAAACTAACCCAAAAGATAGCTACATGTAATAACCAGAATTTCTAAAACCAAATCAGTTTGACCAGCGCACACTAGATTTATTTATTTTTATCTTTAAAAAATAAAATAATAAAAATGAGATTAATATGTGGTGCCCGATGCGATAGCGTTATGGAATTGTTCACTAATCAGGGCTTGAAATTGTGAGCAGCTGGTCACCAATGCGACTAGATTTTTTCCTCTGACAGGCGACTAAAACTTTTTTTAAGTGCCATATGATTTTTTCTTTTTTATGTACATAAACTGAAAATAATTTATCACTAAAAAAATAGTCTTCCTACGTTATGATAAAATGAGAAAAAAGCCTTTCAGATACGCAGAGGTGTAGACATAAATAACACCACCTCAGGAAACCCAAATGACAAAATGTGACAGAAATAACATCACCACAGGCAGCCCAAATTGACAAAAATTAACTGGTGACTAAACTGCTTTTCAGGCAACCAAAAACGATGCTAAGTGGGCCAAATTTTCAGACTTTCTCACCTGGGGCGACTGCATAGAAAAGTTAATTTCAAGCCCTGCTAATGCACAAGCCACATTAGTAACTGACTCTTTGTAATCAATTTCAGAAAAGAAGTTCCCAACTCAATTGCTGAACATAAGATGGACACCAAAGAAAGAGCAAGATAAACTGGATAAACATCCTGATAAACAAGTTTTAACTAGTTATATACCATTAGTCTTTTTTAACAGAAAATTAAGTGTGTGACTTTTGTCAGAAACATTCTGCTTTTGTATAAAACTATTTTTTTAAAGTTTGTATGTATATAAAATGTAACTTTTATAAGCTTTTTTTAAAGTGTGTCTCTTTGATAAACATGTAAACCTGAAAGATAACACTGTCATCTATAATATCATGACACAGGCTCTGGAAGGGTACCTGCAGGATCCAAGATTTGGCAAAATTGTGGTGCAGGATTGGGGAATTAACACAATATGAGACGGGGGGAGTGGGAATTATATAAATTCAGACCCAAGATGTGGGATTCTTAAATCTGTAATTTGGGAAAATGTGATGCATTTGCTGCCATGTTTTCTGTATTTTAGATTTCAACATTCCCAAAAGCACGGGATACAGGATTTTCGAGAATAAGCCAACCCTTTCCAGACCCTGATGACAAAATGGATATTAATTGCTTTTACTTGCTTTCAAGAAGTGTAAAAAAATATTTTTCTGTTTAAGTTTCATGTACATTTATATCCATATGTTATTCACTTTACCATATTTATTAAGAAAGATGAAATAAACCATTTCAGCCCTGCAATTTATAACATTTTTACTACTCAATGTCACTATACCATTTATTTCGTTAATGTCCACTGTGAGGTGGTTAAATGATGTTGCTGCCCTCTTCCATGCCTTTTGATCCCTTGTCTTTCCTAATGTGAGGCTGTTCACCCTCAAGTGATGGGGTGACCACCTGAAACCATGATTTTCTTGGTCCCTTCTTCTGTGGCCAACTACTTCAAAGTTCCTGATGTTTCAAAGTTCCAGAGATGACAATTCCAAGTAATGGATTACAGTTAAACAGGGTCAGCAGAGCCCCCCCCCCCCTACCTTGCCATACAAATGAGCCAACCCCCTTCCCCCACTTTGAAAACTGTTCTGCCAGACCAAGCATTGAATGAATTGAATATAGAGCCATGTGAAACTCTCACAAAAGGCTAGTGCAACTCTTTCCAGGACACTGATCCTCCCCTCACCAGTCCTAACCACACGACATAGCCCCTTATCCGCATGCCTCATAAGATGACACCCCAACTAGCTCTACCTATACTAGTGCAGAGGTGTCTACTCGTAGGTAGGGAATGGGGCTTGGGATATACTCCCTTCCCCAATTTATTAAGCCCCTTTCCCCACATTTTTTTAGAAAAGCTCATGCATTTTCTGTAAGTATAATTCAATTAAAAAACGGCAGGTTTCCGTAGTTCAGTACCTCAAATCTCACAATTAACGAGACTACAGCCTATCTCCGCGAGCTGTGATGGATAGTTCAAAGGTAGTACTGGGCTATGGAAAACCAGGGTCCATACCTGGGAAGTTGTCGAGGGTGGCAAGCCACAAAATACAGTTGGGACGATCAGTGATGTTCATTTGGAAACAGTGAGGCACCCACCCGAACCCGTCCCTGGTGTATAAAGAGGAGACGCAATTGGAGACCCCAATCCCACAGGGAATCCATTCGGACTGGACGTGACATTCCGTCACTTCTAGCCCGAATATTACATATGACTCTGTTTCTGTGACGTGATTGTTTCGTCACTGTCTACACGGCTGAAACAATCTTAATTTCCAGTTTGTTGGAAGTATTCTTAGGTTTTGGAGGAGTTGCAGAGTTTACCCGGTTAACAAAGTGGAGATCTCCGCGCCAACTTTGTTATTGCGTGTATTCCATTTTCCTGATTCCCAATTCATTGTTTTAATCATTTTCTAGGGATTATGCCAAAGCAAGTCTCGTGCGCCATCTAAATCCACGCTTCTCTTGGATGTCTATACGCAAACAGACGAGTCAGCAGTGTGTTCTCAAGATAAGGCTTTGGTATGTGTTAGTGACGCGGACAGTGGCGTATGGGGGCGTATGCAGCCTATATAGGCCTGCAGGCACGGGACTGCAAATTTTTGGTGTGACTTTGGTACAAGTACCTCACTGCATTCATGAGCTTGGCCTTTAAAATTGCACAATCCTGTGAATGTCCTATACACCCCTGGCGGATGCCGAGATGCAAGGCGCGAGTCTCTCGCTTGTTTAGCCCGCGTAGCGTTCGCGTGTGTTTCAGGGAAACGAAACCCAGGAAAGCGGTTAGAAGTTCGACGAGCGAGGTTTTTGGCCGGGAGGCTACCGCGTTTTTTTTACCTCATCCCCCGCTATTAAAATTTTCGCTTTTTTCCTCATACATTTACTGCATCTCTCCCGCTAAATTTCCTTGAATTTGCAGTTTGACCCAAATCTCCCGCTTTCTTGACTTGTTGGGTTGACATCTACGAGGGTGTTTTTCGGAAATTCTGTTTTCAAAACGACACATTTTTGAAATACCAAAGTACTACCAGGCTCAGAGTAGTCTATCATGTTTATTAATCGCATTTTATTCTTTATTTCTTCGTTCGAAGGCGAAAATTTCACAAGAACTTTTGTCAAATCAGACACGTCTTGATGGCATTGAAAGATTGCTTGGTGTTCTTCACGAGAAAATCTCGCTACTGGTGGCATCGAACAACGTCCAGGAACAGAGACGGGTGGTCGAGAGACAGGTGAGTTGAAGTGGGAGGGGGTTGCACTGGTTTATTAGCCTTATTTTTTGAAGCTTCAACTCCCAAAACTTAAAATGACCTATATTTTTACCTTACCCCCACCTCCCCAAAAAATATATATAGACATAGATATATTTCAGTCTCTTGATATAACGCAAATGAAAATTTCGAATGCGTTGGATTAAAATGCGTTAGAGTCCCGGGTCTATGGTCTGGAAGAAAATGGAAGAGGGAGCGGGGTAACACAATGCAGAAAATTTAAAAAAATTGTTTTGAACTGCGCAAAGTTTCTTCAACAAACACCTACATTTCTCAGTCCCAGATTTGTAATTGTCTACACAGATGTTTATTCCTGTAATATTTATACTTTATTGTAATAAGCCCACAAGCAAGTGCACGCAAGCCCTTGTAGCGTATAGTAGCTAAGTTTATCTGTATATCTTGAGCATCCCTATCTATCCTATAACGAGGTGTGTTTTATTGTGCCCAGCACCTTGACTAGAATAGAAGGTCTCATGGACTAGACGTCTAGTACAACATGTGGAAAGCTAGCATCACCAACAAATTTGGACAGTCTTCGTTCCTAACAAACTGTGACCTAAGCATCTAGTATGCATTTATTATGACACCTGAAGCTTAGTTTTATACAGCCAAGACCATAACATCATGACATCTTCAGAACTTTTGGTGGGTGTGGCGTTTTTCTATCTATCAATGCATAGAGCGGATTTCAGATGACTGTCGGAAGTTAATCACACTTGCGTTAATACACGTTTCATTTGGAAGAGATCTTGATTCTTTGTTTAATCAGCCAATCAGAATGTGAAGACTAAAATCAAACACACAGTGTCTCTTGTTTTCTTTGGTCACGACTTAACGCAAGTCTTACTTCTTCGTCCCATATTTAGTTTGTTGTTGAATTTGTTTCGTTTCTGAAATGACACGCCTTGTACCAATATTATAGGTGTGATTAATCCAAAATCTAGGCGTAAATCCACTAGGAGAACACTGTAGAAACTGAAAACACAGTCGTTTTTTACGCCAAAGTCAAAAAAGTTAGGCGTAAAAGAATTTTTTAGGCGTATTTACGCCTGTATCGGGCGTAATGTCAAGCCCTATTCTGATTGGCTAAGTGTTTACTTTGCGTTTTGTTTTTGATACTTATCTGAAATCCGCTCTATCTCTCATTCTTTGAAAACAATCGCTTCAACCTAAACACACGAAATTCGCAGTAAAATTTCTATACTAGACTATTTTAGTACTGACAAAAAGTCAAGCAACTGCATTTTGCCATCACTTGGCGGCGGCGTCCCTCTTTAATTGTGGCCTCCATCCCCACGCTTTAGATTATATTTGAACTGATAACCGAGTCTTTCCTCCATGCATTGTAAGAAATTTTCTTCTACGTTTTCGTAGTTATCATCTGTGACCCACTTCATAAGTATATTATCCATGTACTGTCTTATGTGTTCATCTATAGCTTGGTTTCCATAGCGGTGTTCGCCAAGCCTACGTCTTAGGTTGTTTGTTTTTCCTAAGTAAATATACGTCACATTATTCCCCTCAGCCTCACCAAACACATAGATTCCCCCGTCTTCGGGCGCTTTGTTTATTTCTTCAGAACTGAAGCGACGCCATATTTTATTTTGAAGCCTAGCACAAATTGATCTTGCCATGTTCTACAAGATAAAAGTCATTACTGTTATTTTTATAATTATTTGAACTCTTACTCCCAATTTCCAATCGCGGCCAAACAACATTTTGGCTGCCTTCAATCAATTGGCGTTTCCCTGATCCAAACCTTCAAAGACTTTTGGTTCATATTATTTTAGATGGGCAATTATGTATTCAAACTTCGGCACCGATTCCGGGGGCTGTAAAGAGTTTAAAGTAGTAGTAAAAATCACAGGAAAGTCGGTGCTAAGGGGGCGAGGGACTTCCCATATTTTAGGGGCGGGCGTGCTCGTCGGGAACTTTCGATTTTACCCCTAAAAGGTACCTAAAATGGCGTCGCTTAGTTGATTTTGACAGGTACCAACTGCAACAAGAAGTATTTTCCCTCGTAATTTTCTCTCGTATTTTTTACGAAGGAAAATACGTCTGAAATTCAGGCTACCAACAAGTGTGATTTGCTTGATTTGCTAGAACGGACCTCTAACAGGTACCAGGCAGGTACCTATCAAAAAAAATGCAAGTTTTCGAATTTTACCCCCTAAAAGGTACCACAAGCCTGATTTTAAACCCTAAAAAGTACGACGAGCACCCCGCCCTAAAAATATGGGAATCCCCCCCCCCCCCCCCCCCCCCGGGTTGAAAACAAGAGTGTGCTGTGAGATTTGGCTTGAAAATAACACGCCTGTAACATGTTAATAATATGAGCTCAGGGATCAAAGCCTAAAATATGGGCGGGATCAGGGCTCCGGGATCAGAGTGGGGATCAATAGTTGTTTCAGGTCCGGATCCAGCATCACATTTTTTATGACAACAGGGATCATAAATTAAAGGTAACAAATTGGGCTCAGGGATCATGTGATTACTGCCAAAAATAAGGGAACTGTGTGAGGCAAATATACCATGTGCCCCTCGACCATGTTTTTAAAAATATTTTGTTCGATCGATTGCCAAATTTATTCGATTGCAGAATCAAATAATTTCATTTGAGGAGATACTTTGTGAGCCGGCAGCCGAGTTACGAATAAAACGTATACCAAAGAAAGTGCCTAGGAATCAGAGATTAGGAGTGAATGAAGACAGATCGAAATGTTTCGTCTAATAAAAGTAGAGATATTTGTCGGGAACAGAGGGGATTCCCCTTCTTCGCGGTCACGCAACGTACGCTAAAACGAAAAAGGCGCCATTTGACATTTGTATATCTGTCTAGACTTGAGTTCCTACAGTATTATAATGTATTTTGAGAAAAGTAAATTTGCAATAGACCAAAAATGAGTGGTCGAAAGGAATGAATTTCTTCATGAAAATACGCTAAAACCTCACTTTCACCACGCGGGCCACCGCGACTCACAGGAGCGTGGAAATACCGTCCGTTAAATGACACTTTTTGAGAAAAATCCAACACTTGAAATCAAATTAAAAGGCGATTTTCTTGTCTTCTCTACTGTTCCCTGGGGTTTAAGAGCACGTTTTGAGCGGGAAATCCGATGTTGATAACTAGAAGGGAAAGGAACGATGAAAAAAGATTCCTGATTTGACAATGAGTCTGAGTTTATACTCACCGATTTACGAAGCTCCTGTTTGGAAACAGAGATGTAGTGTATGCCTTGGTTGATAGGAGATTCTGGACGTGACGGCTGCTTGGTTCTTTATAAATGCTAACTATGACTTCATAGCTATTTTAGTCTTAGCCAATCGTAGTGCAGTATGCCAGACAAGTCTGGGCATGTTTTCGAGTTTGGCGCCAAAAATGATCTTATTCAAATTGTAATTTAGTGTATTCCCCCGTGTCACGAAGAAAGATGATTACTCAGCAAGTCTCAGCAAAGTTTTAGTACGATTCTTTCATAGACTTCCCCTCCCTGGTTCACGCTAGCATTACTGTTATTTTGTTGCTTTTTTAATTCTGCAGTGTGAACCAATCCCTATGTATTAATTTGAGATATAAAAATATAAAATAACAAGTTCAAAAAGGCGCCAGAATTTTCTGCACTATTGATAATTAAGGGGACTACGATTATTTGGCGCCAGAAATGATCTTTCTGGATCTTTGAAATTTATTGGGGATTCTCCCCGTGGTGAAGAAATTGATTACTCAGCAAAATAGTGTTCCACCTGTAATAAATGCACCACGATGTGTAAATTATCGAAAATTACATATAACTTTATTTCAATTCGGATTTCCTTTAGCAAACAAGATGCTAGTTTCTCCGAAAAAAAAGAGTACAATTATATAAAAACAAACAAACAAACGAAAACATAAAGAGTTTCAACAGATTTCTGTTACACAAATGTGTTTTTAAAATAATAAAATGAAATGAAATATACATGAAATGAAATAACAGTGACAATATTTAAAACGCGCTCCCGCAGTACGTTCAAAAAAGGCGCCGGAATCTTCAGTGATAAGGGAATGCTCCCCGCTAGTATAGTTGGGGATCTCCCCTTGTATGAAGGCCCTTATACAAGTTTTACACC
The DNA here is from genome assembly GCA_033964015.1 of Scolanthus callimorphus. Taxonomy (NCBI): domain Eukaryota; kingdom Metazoa; phylum Cnidaria; class Anthozoa; order Actiniaria; family Edwardsiidae; genus Scolanthus; species Scolanthus callimorphus. The sequence continues at coordinate 7,602,752 of CM066914.1, forward strand.
AGCCTTGCACATTTGAATATCAGGGTAGATATGGGCTCCTGGGTAGATATATTTTAGATTGAATGATCACCTATTGATGTAGGATGTAGTTCCTACGATGTAGATACTTAATATTGGCTTTTCTTGCAGGGACATCGGAATTCTCTGTCGCCCGAAAGCTTACCTCGCTCACCACAAACTGCGCATGCCCTGAACTCACCACCAGCACCATCTCTATCTCCAGGACTCCCTGGCTCCGCAGCACAGGTAACCCAATTGAATGCTTTGGGTTAGTCAAAGAGTTTCACCCATATCATATGGCAGGACAATCTCGATCCCAGAGCCCTGCATTTTCCAATCTATTGTCTGAGACCCCGTTCACACGAGAACGGTACAAAACCGGATCGGTACAATTCTGGTACGGTACCGTCGCGCGTTCACACTGGACCTGCGTTACCGGACCGATTTTGGCACGACTAGGTCGTGTGAACACTGTTGCAAAACGTGTCAGAATTGTACCGGTACCGTATGAACAGGTGGTACCGTACCAGAATTGTACCGGTCCGGTTTTGTACCGGTCTTGTGTGAACGGGGTCTGAGAGGTTTCAATTCGCAACGAAAAGCTGTCCCGACAAAATTCTAGCTTAACCACAGAACCTTTAGGAACTGCAAAACTATATGTCACGCCCATCGGACAGGGTCTTTCAAAATACCGTTGTTTTGACCGCTTGCCTGGCTACATGATCAACAGAGTACTGCCAATGGCTGGTCACAGGGGATGGGTGAATCTGCTGGCGAGCTGAAGTCACCACTGGAAGTCAATATTCAAGACGTCGAACCAAACACCTCAGTCCCTCTAATAATATGTTCCGGTGATCATCCGAGCCACAGCATGACCATGAATGTTCCTGTGACTGACCTCATTAATGGGAACGTCACTCTGCCAGGTGAGGAGCTGATCGTATTGTAGCGGAGCTCCTTTAGCGACCGAAGGCCGCAGAGCGGAGCACCATAGGTATCGCAGGAAAAATACAATAGCTCAAAGTATAACTCAGATATATGAACGAATTCGTTTTTCATGGTTCAGCGTGAGTACTGTGGTCGTGTCCGTAAGTTTCTGCGTGCATACCACAGGCAACCCCAAAACCGTCTCTCAGTTTGGTGGGAAAATACTACGCGCGTGTGAAAAATACGTAACCGGGAGCTCTGCTTTAGCCAGTCGCTAATCCATTTATTAGCTGTTTCAGTAGCCTGCGTAGCAAGCGTTCTGGTGGAGTTTTAGGGCAGAGCAATATTGCGAAAAGCGCGAAAAAGGGGACGAGCGCCGCCCAAGCATCGAGTGGGCTTTAGGCAACTGGGTTTTTTTTCTGCGTAGTCCATAAAACCCGTTTGAGCCAATCCGATCTTTGACCAGTTTCGCCTAGATCCTGAATTTTAGTGTCATATCAGGCCTTAGATTGAAGTCCTCATTGTAAAGGAAACAATATTACTTTACAATATCTCGCTCGTATTTAGCAAATAAACGAACAAAAGACAAGAAAACAAACGAAACATGAAAACAGAGCAACATCATTTAATGCTGCTATTGAATGCGCCTGCGAATGGTTCAAAGGCGCGGTTCGCCTCAAAACATATGCGCGCGCGGCCTATGTCCACGCGCATTGTTCGCTTAACATTTCTCTCTTTTAACGGACGTGATATTAAAGGGATATTTTTGTAGTCTACCCTTGATATAGGCCTACGATTACGTCCAATTACTTTTTTCAAGGTGGTGAATCAGTTTCGGTGATGAGGGGATGCTGGCTTGGAAATAGGCTCGATCCAAACTCTCGAGTTTGGTACTGCGGTGACCCCAAACCCCTGATGCAGGCAGAGATTTCAGGAGGCAATCCTGCCAAGCTGTCGCTAAATTTGTTAGAAGCCTTGTTTACACGAAGCGAAATGGCCGCATCGAACGTGTCCGGGGCACGTGGTCATAATGTCTTGGACCCTATCAAGATCACAGCCATCCAAGGTAGGCAATGATATGAAAGTATTATCTATATAGATATACGTCTGCTGGTTTCATTTCCCCATAAAGTCCTGGCCAAACGAAACTCAACTCCTCACGCAAGTTTTGCGGGACTGCACTGAAGTATCTCCTCCCCACAGCTTCCCGGCTTGTGACCTCGCGGGGGAGGCTCTGTTGACAGCCAGACGCATGCGCGAGATTTATACAGAGGCACAATCTCGTTCCCAGAGCCCTGCATTTTCTGCGCATGCGTCGCCAAATTATGGGGTGGCGACGCATGCGCAGAAAATGCAGGGCTCTGGTAACGAGATTGACTGAGGCGTTGATAGAAAGATCCTCCTGCGCATGCTCCAACATTGACAATCAGCGAAGTCCTGAAACGGCTGTCACCAGAGCCTCCCCTGCGAGGTCACGAGCCGGGGAGATTTGGATATGAGAATGGGCCTGAAAGCCGAGGCGTGCTGCTGCGCGAGAATGAACTGTATGAAACAGGCGTGGAAGAAGGATATAATAAAGAGTATAATAAATAACCGCTTACACTAACTACATACTACCGAACACGAAAGAAAAGACAACTAGTGAGCAATAGATCAAAACCTACACGTCATGAAATTCCAGATGTGCAGTATTACCGCATTCATGGCAAACCGCGGCGAGCCAAAAGAGCTATTTTTTTATCACAGTCACAATGGTCCACTATAACAATAACGAATTCTTTGTGTGTTCGTTTTCATGGTAGCGCATGTGAATTACAAGTTCCCTCTGTCGTCCGAGAAACAGGAGCTACGGTGGCAGCTACTCAAGCCTCGTATTGACAGCAAATGCCGCGCGCAGAGACGAATCCAGAAAGAACAAGGCGCGTGCACGACTGACCAATCAGGCGCTGGATCAGCATTCACAAGGCGCAACCGACGTGCTTCGAGGACACCGAGGGTCAACATCAGCACGGATGTGAAAAATGAACTTTTATATGGCTCGAGTGCTAAGTTCCCCGCTCGAGAGGAACGGTCAGAGGTGGTAGTGGAAGGGACTGAGGACGGTGATCAAGAAACAAATGCGCTTTATACCCAGAATGCACTTGGATTTGCCAGCAGCACTTTGCAGCAGCACCAGTAACGACAGGTTTAGTACCGTTTTTTACTGCAAGCCTTGTTCACATTAGTTTGTACTGCATCACTAAAGGCGACATAACGTTTGTGTTTTTCTTTGGCACAAAATAATTTTCAAAAGTTTATTTATAATTCTTTGGTTTATAGATTTTAATAAAGAAATCTTTTGTATTATTTTGTTTTATTTTAAATCAACGACTAGAGTGCGCTAACTTTCGACGACAGACCCACCCTACGAATTTAGAGTTGTCCATACCCTTCTGGATTCCCTTTCATTTCTACATGACCACGTGGAATTCATCTTTACCAAACCTGGAATTGCATACTTCAATTTCATTTGGTCTCAACAAGAGGCCCATACGAACGACTGTGAGGAAGCTATAGGATATCAACCCCGCGAAATATCAGGTTGCTATAGAAACACGCAACCAGTTGGCAACAAAAAGGAGTAGGAGGTTATGTAAGTGTCTTGCGGATTTTGCTCACTTCAGAAAATCAGGAAATTAAAAGCAACTTTATAATGTGAAAACTACTTAGTCAGGTCGCCAATGTCAAGCATACAATTTCGCTTAAGAAACTAGTAATTCTACGCTATCCAGTTAAGCTTGGAGCGCCCATAGTTTTGTCGACAAGTTTTAACGTTTCGATTTGGTAGTTTTGCGTTTGAAATGACGCGTTGTAAATGCGAGTTCAAAATGTTGTCAAGGAATGTCGAGACAAAGTTTCCAAATCACGAGCTTTTCCTTGCCAACATTGCGAACTCCACTTGACAACGTACTTTTGAGACACTTAAAAGCTTAACTGGATAGCGCAGTAAGTCATCAACTTCAGAAACTTGACAGAGATTTTCTTTATTGTGATAGAAAAGTGCTGTACATGGTACAAAGTGGGAATCCCCTGGTAAATGATTCACTAGGTTCATCCTCAATATTCAATAGAGACTATTCACATTATATAATCTGCATAAGATGTTTTAGCGCGTTTTGTTTCCTCAAAACCCACCCAATCGTCAAGTTAAAAACGCAAGTAACACATCTTGTCGGTGTTAGAGATATAAATATCCGATAGGCAGCGAAGAGACAAGTTTAAAGTGCCCATAACATGAATGACATAAATTTAAAACTTAGGCTAAAAATGATGTTACCAGGGATATCTCGGTATATCCAGGGATATTACTACCAAAATATATCTTACTACCGTACCGAGATATATCTTATTTCATAGAATGATTGTTATTCGAATTTTTTTCAGTGTGATCATAACTTTGTGACAAGCGAGTACCTATTCACGCGTCGAATGCAATGAGCCGTGTCATTAGCGGTTCGAAATATTCGAAAGATATAGAGGATATTACACGGTGGCGCGAAGATATGAGTTTTATTTTCGAGTGGCAAGAACAATATTTTACGAATGAGCGCAGCGAATGAGTAAAATATTGTTTTTGACACGAGAAAATAAAACTCATATCTTCAAGCCACCGTGTAATTTTCTTTTTATTATATAGACAAACCAGAAAAAAAAAATCCAAACTGATTTCCAAGCACTTTTGTTTTGACCGATATCCTCACTAGTGAGGATATGGAAAATATGTCACGCAGGTCCCGGATGTAGCTTCGTATGAGATCTACGAGTGGCGTATTTCCCAGTAAAACACTCGTGTCTATATAATAAAATTAGATATTTTCTTTGACAATCAGAATCGAAATTAATTAATCAAGCGGCAACGACCTAATTACACGGCTCATTGCATTCGACGCGTGAATATTGAATCACTTGTCACAACAAAACAGGAATTCGCCACGCTGAAAAAATAGCATTCGTAGTGGGTGGGTTCAGCTCCTAATAACTTCGAGAAAAACTATTTCCAAGAACACCCATCCTTTGTCGTAAAATGTCTCGGTGGTAATATAATCTTGATCAGACTCGAGCCCGCAAGTTTTAAAATCATGTCTATTACGTGTTATAGGCAGTTTAAGTTGTCTGTTCCCGCCAATGCCAATCCGAAGAAGGAGCTGGCAGCATCGCGTGTTTCTGCACTAGCCAATGAAATGGAACTTCGTGACTTTGCATCAGCCAATCCGAGGAGAGGATCATTGGCACCATCCAATCAGAGATGAGCGGCGTGTCACACGTTGGGCGAAGGACTACATCTGTCCCTAGTCCCAATGTACACAGTACTGACCAGTTGTACACGATATGGTGGTCGCATTTTATGTTATGTAAACTGCTGCAGTGCTGTCTTCACCCTGACGGAACAGAATATAGACAGTCAGGTTTATTTGAAACAGCTTTATTAGTTAGCCTGTAGGAAGCTTGCGCGCCCAGCCGCAAGTTGTCGAACATGACAAGGGGCGACATAAACACGAAAGAAAAAACACACTGTAAGCAAGCTTAGAAATTTGTAGACGTGAGCGATTGGTCCAGTGGAAACTCTAAAAGCCAAATTTGTCGTTTCGCGATGCACCCACTCAAACCATCAATTATTTGTTGTTGCTTTCCCTGTCCGCCAAACAAACTTTCTGAGCCCATCAGGTTCTTGCTCAGTTTCGCCCAGTGCAGATGACTGGCTTCCATTGCGGAAAAAAAAAAACAGACAAACGTTACGACGGAAGTCAGGCATTACAGGGTAAGAGCATGATTGGCTAAGAAAATTTGACCGGCGGACAAATGATGTTTTGATTTTGTGCAGCGCGAAGCAACGGATTTTCCTGTAACAAAAATTCTCAGAAGACTACATATTTCTATCTTTCTTACCTCTCAAACAGATGCGCGTCTGTAGTCGTTAGGAGTGACTGTAGAAGTTTCTGTACTCCCATATCCCGTAGTTTACTCTGTCTATCTGCCGCGCCCTCTTCCGTGTTCCATACCAGGTTTGAGATACAGTACGTCGCCGCCATCTGTAGTTTGACGCTGTCATGCATCATGTAGTGCATCAGGCGCTTGAGGAGGCTCTCGTCTCGAGTCAGGAAATCCTTGGCGCTGGTGCCATTAGCGATGTTTGCAAGTACACAGAGCGCCTGATTTGTAAACAAATCAACAAACATGAAAATAAGCGGACAAGGAGTAAGATCCGAGAAATCCTTACTTTTTCACAGAGTACCAGGAAATGTGCCCTTTGGGTTCAGTGTATTCAGTTTATTCATTTTTTTGCCAGGAAATATACATCAATATCTATATATATAAAAAATAATAATAATAATTTCCAGGCGAGGAAGCTCATAAAGAAACCTTAAGGGTTTACAGCTGGTTTACAGCAAAGGGTTAAAAGTGGAATTCAGCATGATAATGGTCCGAAAAAGCATGTTCAAAGGGATCCAAATACAGTTTTCATTGTCTTATGAATCGTCATTTCTACTACAGCCTTTCTTGAATACAGCCTTGCATGCACCACGTATATCTCTCATTCTCCATAACAACAGCAAAGGATTAAAAGTGGAATTTAGCATGATAATGGTCCGAAAATAAGCATGTTCAGGGGGCCCTTGCAGCCCCAGACAATCTGGAAAACCCCTTGCATGCACCACGTATATCTCTCATTCGCCATAACAACAGCAAAGGATTAAAAGTGGAATTTAGCATGATAATGGTCCGAAAATAAGCATGTTCAGGGGGCCCTTACAGCCCCAGAAACGGGCTGTAACAGAGCAAGGTAAATACAAGGATAATGCATACAGTGTGCAGCGAGCGACGAAGTTTACGGACGTTGAAAGAGTTTAAGTTCGTTCCTGTATCAGTCGAGTTGCGTGTGTGTCTTCTCGACTGGAAAGCTACTCGGGTCGAGTACTTCTTCAAATAGTAAAAAGAAAGCGTAGAAAATATTGTGATGACTAGTACTTCTATGGCCATGAAAACGACGCTGAGTAAATCCACCAACAGAGTAAACCCGATCACTACCATGTAAACAGAAACCAATAAAAAGAAATTCGGCAGAAATCTGAGACGCTTGAAAGTCACGACCACGGGATAAGAGGACTTCAATTTGATGGCAAGAAAACGATCTATGTTGATGATAGTCGACGTGAACAAAGTTATAGCCACCAGTGTGTATCCGCCGATAGCTGAAATACGCCTGAATACGCAGTATTCGTAGACCCGGCCGTAGAGAGCGCAGATATGGAATGCCACAAAGGCCGGCTCCACTATTACGCCCATGAGGGCATCAGACAGTACAAAGTTGCACAGGAGCGCTCTGGATGGGGTATAAAGTTCTGGGGTTTTCCAGATTGTTAGTATGATGAATGAGTTAAGGATTGAAGCGATTACTGAAGAGATTGATAGCACAGATACAAGGGATATAACGTAGGGGTCTGCATTGACATGTCCACTTTGGTTGAAGGGGTGCAAAGTACAAAGTTGCACAGGAGCGTTCTGGTTGGGGTATGAAGTTCTGGGGTTTTCCAGATTGTTAGTATGATGAATGAGTTAAGGACTGAAGCGATTACTGAAGAGATTGATAGCACAGATACAAGGGATATAACGTAGGGGTCTGCATTGACTTGTCCACTTTGGTTGAAGGGGTGCAAATGGTGGATACATGATTCAAAGTTTTCACCACCCTCCACTTGCGTGGTAAATTGCTCCATGATGCAATCCTCTTGCGCTTTCCTTTCGTTTTCTTAAAGGTAGAAATCTGCAAGTGTCTACATTCACCTCAGGGGTAAAGGCTCCATAGCGAAAACGAGAATGCCCCGTCAATAATTTAAAAGCTTTGTCTTTATAAATGCTATGCTCCGTAACTATTACCACTGTATGCATTGCTACGCGACCTCAAAGTTCACTGTTGCGATGGGCGATTGGCGATTTTTAGCCGTCAATCAAAACTAAAACGTTGGATTCGGCTACTTTAGTGGGCCGACATTGATTGCAAAATCAACTGAATTTATTGTAAGCTATCCTTTGGCTTTCTGGCTTAGAATTATTAACTTTCTGGCTCAAGAAAATTTACATTACAATTCCTTTACTGAGAATCGCCAATCGCAACCGTGAATTTTGAGGTCGCGTAGCAATGCATACAGTGGTAATAGCCACAGGAAAAAATGTTTGATCAGAAATAACTGAATACGGAGAAAACAACGAACTCAGTGTGAATGGAGTTTTTCCAAATGGCAAGACGTATTTGTACCCGTAATCAGCACAATACCAATGCTTTCCAACAAAAAATATATTGAATGAAGAGCAAAGGAGAACAGTTAATCTGTTAGATAAAAAGAAACATCGACAAAGCTGATTCGTTAAGGAACATTCCAGCTGGCAGTCTTAGATGTAATTGAAAACCTCAGTGGTTATTAAATAGCACACAACAGCAGAACGCCTTCATTCAGTAATACCACGAATGTATTTTCATGGAAGTCTATAGGCAGAAAACAGACTCCCAAAGGAGAAATCAATCCTTAAATTTCTGTACAGGATAGAACAAATTCCAATTATTTGCAGCCTTTTCTTTTGAAATGGGCACATCGTATTATATTAAAAATCAAGCATCAACCTGTCGTTGAGTGGGCGGCGTGTTAAATTTTCTTAGCTAACTGCGCCCTGTTAAACAAACAGAAAATCCAAGAGTGCTAGATGAGATTGACTTATCATAACATGACCTTACACATGTTAAACCAAACGCAACGCAATTACGAAACATCAGATGAGAATTTACCCAAGTCGTTTTGACATAATTATGGCCAAACAACCAATAGTGAATGCATCATTTCTGGTGACACTAGCTTCATGATTAAATAAAGTTTAGATATACGGTAAGGCCCATGCCAGGTGGCCCACGCCTATTGTTTGTGTACTGTAACATGAATATTATAGAGTTTTTATCGGGTTGTAGGAAGGGATGTATGGGGCAAGGTTTAGACCTGGAAATGTATAAGAAATTCCTCAATAAAAGTTACTGGAATTTAACAGTGGTTAGTCGTTACTGTCCTTGATGCTCCTGATAAATTAACTTTTTTTTTATCAATTTCCAGGTCTGCCCCATACATCCCTTAATAAGTACTTTAAACACAAGTATGTCCAAACCAAATATAGTAAAATTGCATCATTACTGCTGACATAAGAGAAGTTTATTAAAGGTGTTAAAATCGCTAAATCTTTGATAAGACTTCGTGTCATTGACGCTAATGACGTTCTATAAATGGCTTCTAGGTTTTGGCTTTTATTTCATTTAGCTGGGAAAATACGTAATAACAACAAACAACCCTACAAGATGACGGAAGAGATAAGCGGTATATTGACCGATATATAATGGCTTTCCTTTATCCTGGAATATTTCATTTACATGCCCGCGTAGAAATACACGTGATACGTGGGATATCCCATGTTTTCAGTATATACCACATCAGTGCATAGTCATTTTCGCGCGCTCTGATTGGTTCCTGAAATAGTAGATATTCTATTCACCTCCCCTTAAGGTGGATAGCTGTTAATTAGTATACGACTGTGACATCCTTTTATACCATATAAGGTCGAGTGCAGGTTGAGTGCAGATACCCAGTCGTATTACACGCTAAAGGCCATATTACAATGTAGAGCAAACCGGTTATGAACCGGTTTTGCGTGCGCATTTTATGGCTTACCGATCGTGTAGTAGTAAAAAAATGGTTGTCTTCGAGTGCATATTGAAATGAAAAAATAGTTTTGTTCGTCGTATGGTCAATAACTCATTAGATGTTTTTCATGTAACTTCATATGTTTTTCACGTTGCTAGCATTTTTCCTCGCCGATGCGGAGCTCGGAAAAATACGTCCGCAACTCGTAAAATACCCACCCGTATTACACAAAAAAAACAATATGATCTATGGATCCACTCGAAAGCATCGTATACCTATTTTATACCACGTCGGCAAAGTCTGTAAATACAGGGCATACGTAATTACCTGCTCTTTGACATCCACCGAGTGTGACTGGCTGTCCAATATGGGTTTGACACTGTCCATTATTTGGCCGCCGTGTAGAGTCATAATCCGGTCGATATCCTACAAACGAGCATCACAAAAAGGTCGTGTTGATATGATTTCACTCAAGAGTGGAATAATTGTATTACTGAGACACAGGACGTTATCCAAAAAAGACTTCCCTTTTATAAGACACACAAGCGAAAACCCAACCACGGGAAAAGCTGGATCCATCCACAGGCACATCCACGAAAAGTTTTCGGAATTACAAAGATAGCAATGGGAAATCCGAACACTTCCCATTCTTCTACCATGGGAAATTCAGCTTTTCCCATGGATGGGTTTCTGCAGAAATTCCCTGTGAGAGAAAGGACTTCTGAGTGGAATAATTGTACTCTGTGATGGCGGTGCTGTGGGGAGTATCAGGGGGGGGGGGGGGGGCAGTCTCGTGCCCGCGTCTCTTGTGGTGACTCCAATCGATTTCTCTATGAAAACTGTTTTGGAGCCGTAGGGACTGGGAATGAGTTCTAGACACGGCGCATATCCCATAACTCTCTGCGCGCCCTGTAAGAATTATCCCACAAAACATTGCGTACCCTACAAACCCCGGAAAGAGTCTGGATACGAGGGGGGAGGGGAGTATCAAACATATTTTGCATCTCATTTGTTACTCGTGCAAGACGCGAGTATGGAAAGACTTTTGAAACTCTGTGATGGTTGTTTGTCTCGCGACTTATTTATATCGCTATACTACTCCTGCTAGAGAATTCGGGGAAAGCGCGTAATGCGCCTTCCCTAGTTTTGAAGCCAAACCTTCTAGAAAATATGTTCTCTTCAGCCTCTCTCCCTCCTTGTGTTCCACCCACATTACCCTAGCAACGAGACTGGGACTAAAATATAAGTGACTCCGACATTGTCCCCAGTACCTCACGTCCTGATAGGAGATTTCGCATCAAACCGAGGCTCTTCATGATCACGTGATGGTCCGGGTCTTCTAATAACCTGAGCAACAAACAGCGCAATTCGTAAATGTACTGTATAGGGGGAGTAGTAGTATCTTATGGACCACTGTACCCGCGTATTAATGCGAGCAGTGGTATTTTTTTGCTACTTGTTTTACTTTTAAAATGTTTTACTGCAGACTCCAATAAACTAAACTAAGTTGTAAATAGATATTAGATACATAATTAATTGTAAATAATTTAAAAGGAGGAACGTGATGAAGTCATATTACTTTAACTTTGTAATGTATGACATAATAAACGTCAAAGGCATCATGACTACTCAAAGCTTGAGTACCTGAATAACTGCGTAGGTCCCAGCACCTCCAGGATTTTACTCTTTGTCACTTCATCTGCCTGATATGCCATGTTCTGAAATCACAGATATTACACCGTCAGATATTACACCGTCAGATATTACACCGACAGATATTACACCGTCAGATATTACAGAGGCAGATATTCAAATGGTCATTAATACTTTATTATATCATAAGAAAACCACAACCTCCTTCATATCTCGGATTGTAGGGAGCAAGGGTTTCTGACAATCCCTCATTGGTAGGCTAACCGGGGCGCCGTAAAAGGCGCCTTTATTTCTCTTGCCCTCCCTCTTCACCTCTTCCGCCGCGCGCCGCGTTTGTACAATTCCGAGACACTGTGGGTCGAGGGCTAAACCAACGTCTTGTTTGGTACATATGTAGTACAAACATGCAGCTGGATATTCTGGCTGCTAGGTTGTGTTGTGTTTTGGGACTCAACGTGGTAGCTTTACAATACATACCATGAGCGCCCAGATGCCGTTAAGTCTGAGCGCACTCTGTGGTCGACTTGTAAGATCAGCAAGAAGGCTCACGGCGCCTGCCTCTAGAATCGGCTAACGAAAAGAACATGCATGTGAGATGTATAAAAGTTAACCCAGGATAGTCAATATGAGTAGTGGTATGATCATGCGTGTGACAGAGGAAGAAGGACTGTTGAATCATGAAATCATGGAATGATATGTATGTATAAAATTGTATGTATAAAATGTCCTTATGCCACACTACCTCAGATCACGCTACACTACACTAGCAGAGAGCTGTGAGTACGATCTAAGGGGGCGCGACACAAAAGTCTGCCTTCCTCTTCCAAAAACGGAATTGGCTAGGAAAGCGTTTATCTTTCGATGTGCACGGGAATGGAACAATCTACCAAACAGCTTGAGGGCTGCAAGGAATCTAACTCAATTCAAGAAGAATTTGCGTTCTCTCCCCGCCCCTGCCTTTTTGTAACACTATTTTAAATGCCTTATAACGAATTGTAATTATTGATTGAAAATTACTTTAGATTTTAAAATTTCTTATGAATTATTACCTTATATGTTTCGTCACGGTTTTCATGAAAAACAGTGTCGTTGATGAAAATTCCGTGCTCAAATAAAGACATGTATGTATGTATGTATGAATAATTACTCAGTCAACACCAACATCATACCACTACGCATAAAGTCAGATGACCATAACTGAAATGGATGCGTATAAACAGAATCCAGGTATTAACATTCTGTTAAGTAATTACAACTGAATTCGTCTTTTCGCTGTGCGTTAAAAAACAAAATTTATTTGGCTTGAGGGATTTTGTTCTGCCAATCAAACTATCTGTGCCAATCAGACCTTTGCTCTGTATATTCGCCTAGCCTGATTAACTGTACGATTTTTGATTCATACTCTTGCGGCCCTAAAGAGCCCTAGTCAGCCTAGCCTGCGAGCCGGCTCTCCAAGTAGGTTTTTTGGATATTCCACTTTCCTTGGCGCGCGGGATTCCTGTGTCACTGGGGGAAAGAAGTGATACAGGAATCCCGCCCGCCAAAAATAAATCAAATATCCTGAAAAACCCACTGGAGAGCCTGCTCACAGGCTATAATCAGCCAGTCCTTTGTTATTGTTTTCCCACGATATTAGAATACGAATTACGTGTAGCGATACTCTCCAAGTAGGTTTTTTGGATATTCCACTTTCCTTGGCGCGCGGGATTCCTGTGTCACTGGGGGAAAGAAGTGATACAGGAATCCCGCCCGCCAAAAATAAATCAAATATGCTGAAAAACCCACTGGAGAGCCTGCTCACAGGCTATAATCAGCCAGTCCTTTGTTATTGTTTTCCCACGATATTAGAATACGAATTACGTGTAGCGATATCGAAAAAACAACGTACAAACAAAGTTTTATACCTGATCTACCGAATTCAATCGAAAATATCGCACTACATTCCCTAAATCAACGGATGGAAATGGATGCTTTCTCTGACTCGGTATGTTGCTAGGTTGACAAAATGGAGGTTGATTTAGACTCTTTAGGGCTACGGGTATGACTGAGGCCACGCCACAAGGCTAGTGCGAAATTATTTTATGTGGACGCGCTCTGCCGCAGTTGTCTATACTACCTCTAGACTCACCATACAATGTAGTTCCCTCACCTCCTTGCTTGGCGAGAATTCGAGAAGGAGGTTGCAAAGCGCAGATGAAGCCACGGTAAGCATGCCTTCAGAGGCGTTATGCATGAGTTTCATGATGGGTTTCCAAACCACCGTGTCCTGTAGGCTGGTTCGTAATTGTTGTACAGACCGTGAGAGGCTGTGAAGACACTTGACAGCAGCTAGCTGCACATGGGGATTAGGGTCCTCTAGTCCTGTCACCACGTGATCCATGGTGCTCTCCAGTTCAATTATCTGTTGTTATTGGTATCACAAAGGCGACATCAACATAGCGATAACAACCAACAACGCTTAGCTACTAAAATAATTTGAAGCCTGTCCTCTACTATTACAGTCAAGCACTATTATTTCAAAAGCGACTGAACTTTTCAATTCCTCAAATTTCATGGAAAGTGGACTAAGTAATCTTGAAATTCGTGGCTTACCAAAATAATTGTTTCGGGCTTCCTGTGTCGCACGTACGCGCGCCAAAAATGGCGGGAAAAAGTTTAGGCGATCAGAAACTTTCAGACACACTTGACTACGAGACGATACTAGCCAGCTCTACCTCTAGACTAAGCACATCTTGACTAAAATTGCGATAGTCTATTTAGTTGCAGTTATAGAGCAAAAGTATTGCCATCTCGAATACTATAAGCGAGGCCCTAGGAACCCAGTAAAATGCATGATGTCTGAATCACGCAAAGTCAATGCATTGAAAAATATTAAACTATAAATGGACGGACAGACAGACAGACAAAATCACAGAGACAAATCCTTACTCTTTTTCTGATGTCTTCGTCATTTGCACCAAGCGAGGCGAGTGCCTTGAAAGAACTCTGAAGATGAACAACCATCGTTACACTTATAGGTCTTCCACATGTTCTAGATTTGGATTACATAACTACATACGCTCTCCAATAATATGGTTATGGACGTTTTAGCTAAACGCGCTGCGCAGTTTTGTCTTTTGGATTTCGGGTTCATTCTGTTCCGCTAGTCAAAGCATCTTAGCCAATCAGATCCTTGTCCTGTTTCGTCTAGAAGCATCTTAGCCAATCAGATCCTTGTCCTGTTTCGTCTACTAGTGCTGTTGTCTGATCGCGATGAAAACCCATTCCACTGCAATAGGCGAAACAGGGCAAGGACCTGATTGGTTAGATGGTTTGACTAGCGGAACGGAAACACCCAAAACAAACCACTTTTAAAGAATTTCCAACGCGACAAAACGGTTTTAAGCTACGGCTAAACTAGGACACATGCAGCGCGCAAATTTGTGTCCTGCATGTTTTCCTGAGTGGCTAAACTAGAAAACATCGCACGCGTGTCTCGGACACATAAAATGTTTCTTGCTTTGTATAGGTAATCGCGTGGGGCCGAGTAAAATTAGGGATTAGTTTCACGAGTGTTTTCAATTTTTTTCCTAAATTGCCCGAGCCGTCTGCGGCGAGGGCAATTTGAAAAAATTGAAAACACAAGTGAAATTAATCCCTAATTTTACGAGGAACCCATGTGATTACATGTTTATGATATAAAAGGGCAAAATTCAGCGCGCGTGTTGACTGCACGTATTCAGACGTGTGCGAAGTAATTTTGCCCTCAATAAAGAAAAAAATGCCCTCGCTCTTAGCCAATCAGCATCGAGTAATTTTGCCCTGTATATTATAAGCAAAGAAACATCTCTTTGTAACGGCTACAAAATCTGTTGCGCGCGACAATGTTCTTGCGTGCCTAAACAGGGAAACATGTGTCGGGCTACAATGTTGCGCAATACATGCGTCCTAGTTTAGCCAGGGCTTTAGTTATTAGACGTTTCTTGGCATATGTCATGAAAAATGTTTAGCATTATTTTGATGGATTTCCAAATGCTCTTCTTATATCTGTTTTAGTTAACTTTTGTTGATTTTGCACATCTGAGTTTTTGACGGCCACATTTTGACCGGCCACGTTTAACACAAGTTCTCACTGTTTGTGCGTATACGGCCGGTCAGAAACAAGGTATGACGGAAATTCAAATGGATCTCCTTCCAGCTGTTATATTTAGCCCTGAGTCATCACCTCTCTCATTGCGGCATACGAATCATCATCTAGATCATCCCTATGTAGAAATCCCACCAGTGTCTTTATAAGGTGATCAGATATGGCGGCCAATCTCTGGAGCTCTGTGTCCTCCTCAATAAGATATGCTAGAAACAATAACAACATTATTTGGCACTCCTCGTGGCACTCCATCAACAAAGGAAGAAAAGTGATACCAGAAGTTTTAGAAATTACAATGTTAGTCGCACTAAAATACATTTAACTAGAACCAACATACCTAACAGAATAACACAAAAGTCAAACAGTGTTTATTTTGTCAAGATAAATATGAACAACAATAAGTGCCAATTTTCCAAAGGTTGGGTTTTATTGTCATATCGATATGGACATTATTATCAGCTAATGAAAGCATTTTTTTACCAAGGGTTTCTCCGCCCTCAGCTCTGATAGGCAGTGGCTTATCTTTCCTGCACATGCGTACTGTAGTTCCAAGTATCTGTGTATAAGAAAAGAACATGCATTTTAGGCGAACAGAAATCAAGACAAGACTAGAAGAACCATAGACCAGGTTTCAATGACTGTAGTGAAACCAATTGCAAAGTGACTGACTACACCAATTCTGGATAAAACCTATAGGAGTGATTACAAAGTAATTACAAATTACACATGACAGTCAAGTGAAATATACTCTATAAGGTAATGACTATACTACAATGTACAGCGGTGGACAAAAGTGTTGAGATACTTGCACTCATTACCCTTCAATTTTACTAAAACCCGAAATGGTTCAGTCCCCCTCTCCTCCCCCAACCCTCTCAATGACGTTTATCCACCATTGTAGTTTATGCAATAAACCGTGCAATGACATCTACTTCTGCATCCACTTCTCCATTACCGTACATTGGATCTCGTATTGTCGGGCTCATAAAGAACGACCTAAGTTTGACCTGGATTTGCTGTTGTCCCAGGATCATCAGATGGGAAATGCTAGAGAATGCAGCTACCTTGAGTAGTAGAGGATGATTATCAGCAGAGGAGAAGGTCCCCACTCGAAACATATTGGTCAAACTGAAAATCAGCACAAACATGTCATTATATTAATGAATAGCACTACATGGGCAAATTGAAACATGGACAAATTGAAACATTGGATTCTTATAAATTGAATTCTTACCATTTTGCTGCTGCTAGCTGGACATCATCAGGATTATTGCGTGAGAGTAAGTGGGATAATAGCTGTACAAGGTCCTGGCCATGATAACTTGCTAAAAAAACAACAGCATATATTCTTCATCAAACAGCAGCAGTACATTTTTATTACCAACCATACACTATAGCTCCTTGATTTTACTACTTGCAAATTTAGTTACTTCACATGACGTACATTTTCTTTCAAGCAAAACCAGGGTCTGAGTTCTCTGGGAAACAAAAACAGCAACAGATTTTTTTAACTCTTAAAAGAGTTGTGCCAACAATTCAGACTTACTTTGGTCCTTCCCTGCCATTAATGCTGGCATAAATCAAAAGAACAAGGAGCTGGTTAATAACCAAACACTTTCCCAGTCTTAATCAGATAGGAAACCAAAAACAAGATGGAACAGAACTGTGGAGAAGGAGAGGGATGAAGCAGCAGGGTGGAGGTTGTGGGAGAGGGCTACTTAGAGTCCTTGCTAATGACAGGGTAAAATGGTGAAGCATGTAGAGGTATTATGTTCAATGGTGTGCAAAGACACAAGGTAAAGTAAGGTCACAGATTTCAGCCCAAAAATAATACCACATTCTAGACTACTATGCTAAAAAATCGGGGGAGTACCCACCGACCCGCCACACCCAAACCCCAGGGGTTGGATTTCAAGCAATAGACACTACTGGAGGGAAACATGTGAAATGCATGTGAAATGTATGTGAAATACTGATGTGAAAAATTAGCTATTTCACATTACATTTCACATCATTACCATGTGAAATGATGATGTGAACATATGTGAAATTGATGTGAAATTGATGTGAAATTGGGGTTCTCCTTTTCACATCATCAAACCATGTGAAATTGGTGTGAAATATGCTTGGCAATAAAAGCTCATCATATGTGAAATACCATGTGAAATCTGTCCCTTGTTCATGGGCAGCAGAATTGGGGGGGGGGGGGGGGGGCTGCCCCCAAAAATTTATGGTTAATAAAATGTTTTCCGATAATTTTAGGTACTGCGTCCTGCAAAAAAAACATTTATTGGTAGGATCTAACCATGTGAAAAATGATGTGAAGTTAGTGTGAAACACAAAAACATTCGAAATCAAGCATGTGAACTGATGATGTGAAATGGCGAGTGATCATGTGAAATGGGTGTGAAATATGTTTCTTGCCACTGCGGGATAAAGGGGATATTTTTCTATATATTTAACCATATTTGATGAACGAAATATATATGAAATATGCCTTAATTAAATATCATTCAACCATCGCGGAGAATAAAAACATTATTGCACCGACAAATAACGGCGCCCACATGTATGCAGTGACTTGAAACGTGATATGCCAGTTCTCAATCGGTTTCAGTAACAGGAGCTGTAAAAATGTCGAAATTATAAACACGCTTTTATAACTGAAGCGGAATTCATAGCAAATATCATGCAGGATGTAGGAGTTATCAGTGAATATTTGGCTCAAGTCATAAGGACAACGCTCAACACAATTTCAGAGGTAAGATACTACTACATTTTTAAAAGCTTAAAGTATATAACATGATCAAATTTGCGGGCTTTCGAAAGCGCCAAAGCTGATAAGTTAGTATAGGCCGCAAGTTCAAAACATAAAACCCTTACAAAAGATAGCATGCGATTTCATTGCAGGGATCAAACATACAGTCTCACACAGTTAAACAAGACAAAAGGGTAATTTTCTAGTAGTTAACATCTCAATCAGTCTCGTGGTTTCAATAAATTTGACAAAGGGCGCTCACAACAACTACTGATTCCTGACTGTTAATGTTCTTTATCGCCGCGGCTCGAGAGTTCGTATCATATCGCAATTTAAAAGGGGTGCGATTGTTGCAACACTTTAGCGAACACATAGAACCGAAGTGAAATAAACTGTCTGAGTTTTAACAAACTGCTTTCTCCAAGATAATTGCTTCTTTCTCTTGATGTGTAAAGCCGTGCTATATTTGGCACAAGTCTTTAAGCTTAACTCACCTCAAACACTGAAGCAAAGGCCTGGTTTTTCCTTGATATTACATCCTCAGGAAAATATATAAGTTACAAGTAGAAATTGCATACTGCCGATGATCAACTGAGTGTGCCAAGGCATAAAGTTCGCAAGAAATATTATAAGTTCCACGTTCAAAACTCCAACGATCTAACCGGCTTCGATGAACGTTGAAATACGATACGGGATTAATAGCGCGCGCGCCTTTTTATACTCGACCCAGGTTCCGCTCGCACAGTTCACCCTAATTTCCTGGAGATCGAGTTGTCAGTAGGTACGGATATTTCATTTTAGAAAAAAAGGAAGATAATAAGTGTAGACTTTCTGTGGCTTTCTTAGTTGTTAGGCTTGCGTGTGCGATATTTTGGATGAATTTAACGACACCTTAAGTTTTTTAGCAGCTCACATACGACAACTACTTGAGGAGACAAATTTTATACTTCAGGATCGAGGTGTTTGATATCTGACACAAAAGAAATTGGTTTAGAGAAATATTTTGAGATGAGCTCGGTTTAAAGTTTGTTCTTTTTCCTAGAAAAAATTTCACAGTATTTTCACATGGTGATAACCATTTCACATTAATTTCACAGCATGTGAAATAAGACTTTGCTAAAGAAAAATATTTCACACTCATTTCACATCACTTGCCATTTCACATCATCAGTTCACATGTTTGATTTCACATGTTTTGTGTTTCACACTAACTTCACATCCTTTTTCACATGGTTACCTCCAGTAGTGAGAATAGCACCTCTAATGTCAACCTACCTGCCTTCATAGACAAAGATACAGGCTCATTTTGATAGGACAAGGCTGTGCAGCACATTAACGCTGGCAACTGGATCTTGGAGATGTCACATGTCAGTAGAGGAAGAAGTTCTTCAATAGCACCACTATTACAAATTAGAGCTTGTTGACTTGCATTCTTTAATGAAAAGAATAGAGAAGTAGCATTCAAATGAAAGATCTATACACTCTCTTATCAGAAAAATATATGTCAGAAAGGGTGACAACATAATTAGATTGTGATCTATGAGTCTAGCTTGATATCATAGAAAATTAATGTTAAGTCGGTTCAAGATTGTTATGCCGTTATGCTTCCTATTTATTTATGTATCTCTATGTTTGGAAATTTAAAAGAGAACAATCATTGAATCAATGTTTCCCCAAGTTACCCAGCAGTAATAAAATTCTGATGACAGCCTTTATAATACAGATTCAACAAAAACTGTAACCACAAGAGCTATGCTTGTCATAATTTTGCTAATAAATGTATACCAGGTATTTGTTGTACTTCTAAGGAAAGTCACTTAATATAATTGCTAAGAGAAACCTTTAAAACTTGTCTAGCATGTGATCTCAGACAAATTCTAATTACTTTTTTGGTTGCCTTTAATTAAAGGAAAAGCTCCATGGAAATTCTCAGATGTAAGTACTGCCCTTTGGTATGCAGAATGCACCAGAGATGTTTCTGTGCTAATGGTAACCATAATTCTTGTTATCCTAATACAATGAGTCAATCTCATTCTTGAGGTACACATCAATACTTTTTTTCACATCAGGTCTTTGTTTTATGGTTATTCCACACTGCTGCCCACCTTTACATTATCTTACCTGACAGCACTTAGCAAGTACCGTAGCAGCACACTCGGCTTCTGTGTAAGAACCAGACAGCAGTTCTACAAGCCTTGGTATAACACTAGGGTTCTGGAAGTATACAAGTGCACAAATTCAAACCTTTCTACCTTTCTAATAACCGATAAAAGATGGCTGAAAATTTGGGCTAAAACATGACCAGCAATGTTATTTCACCTACTGCTGTCAAACAAGGGCAATTGTGCTCATTTAGTGGTCCATAGCCATTAGGTCCATAGCTGCAATTAGGTTCATAGCCCATGTACCAATAACAACATTAAATCTTAAAGTTGTGGCTCTGTATTCTGGAGATTTTCACAGCAATGATAATAGGGTCCCTACCTCATACAATGGGTCACATGGTGTCAGAGGTGACAGATATAAGGTGCGTAATGATCGCACTGAAGCCTCTATGATTTGACTATTACTATGGCAGATACCTGAAGAGAATACAGTATTTCAATTTCCACAAATAAGCAGTTGCCTTTATACCTGCATTTTTATGTTAATGATACTGCAATACTTGGGTGGGTACCATTAAACTACTTTGTATTGAAAGGGTTAATTGAGAAGGGAGGAAAGTCAATGTTTAACTTATTTCAAGTTAGCTGTTGTTGTTGTGAGGAACACAACAAACCTTTAAGCAAGACTTCAAGTGTATGACATTGTAGGAGGGCATCAAAGATATCTTTAGAACCAGCTGTTGAATAGAAAGTGAGCACAAAATGTCAGATCCACTGATTAGTCAGATCCTACATGATTGCAGGGAAGATAAAAATTCCACCTCCTCCACACTTAAACAATTTCGCGTCATGACTATCCTTTCCCTTCTACATTTTGCACACTCAAAAATTATTCTATATTTTATAATGGAGTTAGGCTACAACACTTTGACTCTCCTATAACAACTTTCCTTTCTTATGCATGAAGGAGGTGGGGGATACAGAAAACTTGCAAAAATAATGAAACAGACCTCTTGCAAAGCTGCCCAGTATCACAATGGCCTCTACAACAAACTCCACACTTGCATTATCATGAGATAGGCCTTGTACCAGCCGTGGAACTGTTCCCAAGGTAATATAAAGATTCTTCTTTGATCCATTCCCTATTACCATGTTTTTGATGTTTCTGTGCATATAAAATAAAGAAATTTAATAGTTTTAAATTGCACATGGATTGTTAAGCATTATGTAATTAAATAATAATCCATATCCAGGGGTGTCAACTTTCCCGGTTTTGCCGGGAGTCTCAAGATTTTTTGCTTTGTCTCCCAGGAAAAAAAAACAAGACGATGATTTACTGTATTTCTCCTGGGAGAATTTCAGGAAATTTCACCATTTCAAGGCAGCTGAAGGCAGTCTCCAGATTTTTGACATCCCTGCATATCCCACACTTACTTTCAGTCCCCAGTTTCACTCAAGTGTCACACAGTTTCAGTTACATATACATTTACTGGAGAATTTTTAGACAACACTAATAAAAACACATACAGCCGATTGCGTTTGACCGTTTTACCCTAACAGTTATCATGTTATGTTTGAACGTTTGAAGGTTGCGTTTCTGGGATGAAACGAAATGTTTCTATGGCAAACCAAAGAGTTCTGTCCTCTCTGATGGTCAGTGAAAAAAAACACATGGCGGTTGCCCTTGGAAACATCCAACTTTTTGTCTCACAACGCAACTTTCAAATGTTCAAATATAATGTGTGAACTGTTAGGGTAAAACAGTCAAATGCAATCGGCTGTACTGATTAGTCAACAGGCCATGTGTGATAACAGTACACATACCTGATTGACGTCATAGCACAAGCATACTTCCAAAACTGAGTTTGGAAAAAGCTCACTGTTTGGGCTTACCATCAAGAGAAAAATCGTCTTTTGTTGTTGTATAAAACAATATCTTATTTTTTTCTGTAATGTGTGATTGATGCACAGAAGATATCATAGATAGGGCTTGAAATTGCAATCAACACAATCGCCAATGGAACTAGGGATGCAACTCTTCATCTCCAGTCCCCATCTGGTGACTATTTTGATAAAACAACCTCACTAGGACAAGTAATCTGGTGACTTGATAAAATAGCTAATTTAATTTGGACCATGATAGATTGTCATGGACAACAGTCACAATACTCAACTGCCTCTCATGGTATAGTTTTGTGCATCTATTACAGTACAGACACGGGAAAATGAGATCTATTTGTTAAAATAATTGCAGTATAATGTTATGGGACCACACAGAAATAGAAGCCCTTCTTTAATTTGCCCTTTTGTCAATCATATTCATAGTACCTTAGACGTAATCGTTTATAATCACGTGGCACGTACTAAAGCAATCAACGTTTACCAGCACTAGAAACCGTTTACTAGAAAATACATGAACATTGACAAATAGTCATTGGATTAAACTTAGCTTACGTTACAGCAGCTAGTCGAGCTTGCTCATCGGCCGACAATAAATCGTCCACATAGTTTTGATCTTTATTCGACTCCTACAGATCACAACAAACGGCAAAATCGCATCAAAAACAGTTCAAATAAACTACGAAAAGACATAAACTGGAAGTTTTTACCATGTAAGCCGGCATCTTCATGTTGGACAAGCAGGTTTTCCTCGTTGATTCTCGTAAAATACTTTTCAATGTTTTTGTCTTGTCCTCTTGGGATTGGTCAGCGGTTTCTTCGGAAAGCGCAGTCTTCCTCGGCCAAGGCTCAACAAAGGGATCCCGCAACCCGCGCTCTGTTTGCGAGGGAAATTCAAAGATGGCAGGTCGAGGCCGCCATGGAACGTGTGGATCGGATATGTTCTTTGACAAGGTAAGAACGGCGAAAAACGTTCTTGATTTTGATAGGCCTTAATACTACAACATGGAATTCCTTCAGGGACAAGTCCTCTACTGTGTACTTCCATTTCTAAGTTGTTGTTCTTTGGTTGTGAGACCCAAATTTGTCCCTGGTTTGAAAATGAAATGTGGTGGACTATAAATCAAAGCGGCTTGTCTCCTCCCTTTTAGACCAATCCACACTAGGGGCTCAAGACCGTAGCTAGAAATTTTTGTCTGGCCGGGTCAAGCCTATGTCATCCTTTGTTCCCGGCGTAACTAATCGAACAAAATCGAACAAACTTTCAATCGAACACCAATCGTTCGATTGGTTTTGATTGGGTTCGGTAATCGAACATAATCGAACAAAACTTTTCGGTGAGTATGATTACCAAACTCAATCGAACATAAATCAAAATGATTGGTTTGATTAAGTTCGATTTTGTTCGGAAATTTTGCATGACTTTAGAAATTGGGTAAGACTCATCAGTGACACGCAATAGGGTAATACACAGCAAAGACGGCCATGAACAGTTAACATAACTATTAGCTTTATTCAAAATTCATTGTCAGCTGGGACACTTAGCATTCTAAATAACAACAAAACCTGAAAAAAAACCTCAGTTTTATAAGAAAATCCCAGTAAAATCACTCAATAAACCCATAGTTCAATCATGACTGGTGCCTGAGTCTTTATTACTGTTACAGACCTATGAGGGATATGATAAGAAAAAACATTCAACTTCAACAAAACTATTCGAGACTATTGGATTAACGTCTCATTAACACCTGCAGTTCATGTGCGGTGCAGTTCCCAGTATGCGCCAGGCGAGCCGAACTAAGGTGCTCATTTTGGTTAGTGATTGATTCCGATTTAGAAAAATGCCTGTGTTAAATTTGAAGTTCAATTGGGTTTGATTGAACATTGTTCGGTAATCGAACGTTTGATTATGTTTGATAGAAAAAATTTTTGGTGAGTTCGATTATGTTCGATTACCGAACTCAATCAAAATCAATCGAACGATTGGTGTTTGATTAAGTTCGATTACCGAACGTTCGATTAGTTATGCCGGGTTTGTTTTTGCTGGGGGGAAAGCTGACACTTTTTTACTTCGCTGGGGAGGCAACTGCCCCCTCCTCCCAGTTCAGTTCAGTTTATTAGCACATATTTATATTACAAACAAACAAGGTTATACACTACAAAACGAAAACAACTATAATAAAGATTTATAATGTATAGAAACAAAAGCAAAGTGCGTAGTGACCATAGAAGCGCATGGCTTTCGAGATGGTCACTACCACTGAAAATAGAGAGACTAATTACAATTACATAAGCTTACCTACCCCCTAGCTACAGCATTGGGGCTTATCCCTGGGACTCATCCCCGTAATTATGCAAACCTCTAGAAGTAAACTTTATTTTCTCAACTGAACAACTATCTACTTCTAAAGGCTTCACCCTGCAAGCCTAAAAACTTCTTGACAGAGATGAGACCCCCATATCTTGATCAGGGATGATTTTCAGCACATCTTTTTTACCCCTAACAAGTACTTTGATGTGCCAAAATAGTTGTGTTTTCATTTCATTTCATTAATTAGCTTTGCCCAAGTTAAACATTTACACTTACACTAAATTACAAACATCGAGACTAAATAATACAAGGGGTAGCGATGGGTAAATCCGAGACTTGCCGAGACGGCAAGACCTCCATTTCAGAATCCGAGCCCGAGACTTTTGACAAATTTCAAAATCCGAGTCCGAGCCTTATCGCGCTTCGTCTCCCGGGAAAAATTCAAGACGACTGCCATACATTTACTGTATTTCTCCCGGGAGAATTGCACGAGATTTCGCCATTTCAAGGCAGTCTCCAAATTTTATGAGTCCTGGGGTTGATGTCCCTGCATCTGACGGTATCATGCCTTGCTTACAAGTCAGAATGATAAAATAAAAAATCGAGACTCAGAGACCGCGGTAGAAAAAATCCGAGACTCCGAGACGGCCAAAATTGCGAGAAAAATGAGACTCCGAGACTTACGAAAAAAAACGGCAAGATTCCGAGCTTTTGCAATATTTTGCCAGACTTTCGAAATTTTAAGATACCCTTCGCTTCCCCTAATACACTTACAATTAATTGAAAAAAAAATAATAGTAATGACAAATCAGGGCAGGGTATCCGTGACAGCTTCTGCCAATTACCACGGACGCAAAATTAAGACAGATAAAAGACTTCCCTGCTAGCAGAGGCCACTTCTTGAAGTGGCCTCTGCACGCAAATGTCACAACCTTGTCCAGGATTGTGGACGTACTTGACTGGTTTGGCTGGTTTTACAAGAATGGCGTCAGTGTTTTTGCTTCGAAACTACAGCGCACGCTTTTACAAAGTGATTTCTTGTTCAATGACCAACACACAACATTTTGCCTTTAAATTGAGTAAACGAGCCATTAAAGGCCACAAAAAGTGATTTTTTGTAAGTTGTAGAGCAGATAAATTGATGATTTTCTTGCTCGTGCACAAATTTGATCGACCAGTTTCTCCAAGTTCATGCCATTTTCTCACACATGCGTGACAGAGAAATTACATTTGTGTGCAGAGGCTACTTTTCCATATTTGAAAAACACAAGAAAACATTAAAAGTAAAAGAAAATACAGGGAGATAAAAAGTAGTAGCCTCTGCTCGCAGGGAAATAAAAGACAGATCATATAGCGTTAAATTAACTAAAAGCAGCATGTGATTGTCACTGCCAGGCTTCGTATTTGGTTACAGCTGGGACAGATAGTTTTACACGATCATGGATCCTCGGGATCATAAGTTTGAAAAAGAGCTGCAAAATAATAGTTCAGTAAAGCGTTACGAAAAGAAGACAAGTCAAAAAAGCTAGAGTCATCCAGTACATTTGTGAAGTAGTTCCATATTCAAGTGCACCTATTGAAATAGATTTTTGGAAAGTGGTGGTCTTACATTTCCTTATTAGATATTGAACTGACGCGGAGTTGATGGTAGAACTAGTAGGACGGGCCGAACGGACTCTCAGTATTATGGACGGATTGACCGGATCTACAAGCCCATTGACTATTTTGAAAAAGTATATTAAGTCTAAGAGTTTGAGCCAATAAATTAAGTTTATCTAGTTTATTAAGATTTGTCAACTAATATATATGCACAATTAACAGTAATGTTTCCATTGTTTGAACATTTTTTTTAAATCATGAAGACCCCTAAAAGGTGTTACCAAATTTCATGATTGTAAGTTCTAAAAGGTATGATGATCATCTCTGACAAAAATAATTATAGGGGAGCCCCACCTGACTGACAAATGTAAGTGATATGCAGGATATGCCTTATGATTTATCATATTCAAATTTTGCCTCACTAGTAAATCCATTTGTGAGTTTAGAGAAGCGCACCTTCACTCCTCCGTCCTCAATCTTTACAAACGTATCTCTCTCCTCTTCACCCACTTCTTCTCCATTCACCATCACACTCTTCACTTTCGTCACCTTCACATTTTGCAGCCTCACCAGGATATTAACCACGTCACTCTTCCTACAGTAAGGCTATCCAATCCTCCATCATTGCTGTGTTTTAAAGGATGAATGAGGTCACTCTCGCTTCGTTTTGAAATGACTTTTTTGTAATGGAAACGTTTTCTCAGAATTTTCTTACTGAGGCGCATTTGGTTCATAACGTTCTTTGGATCTTTTGCAAGAGGCCACTTACTCTTTTCTCCAATTTGATCTTGTACCTCATTGTTATTATAATAATCATAATAATTATCATCGCTCACTTTATCATCATCACCTTCATCAAACATACCTCGCTTTCTTTCTTCGCTCTCCTTACATGCTGGTGAATTTGCCTGATCTTTGTCTCTTACTAACCTATAAGAGGGATTACTTAATGCTATGTAGAGATCACTCCCTTTTTGTTCTGTTATCACTGGACAAGGCATCGAGGTCCCTGCTAAGGGACCAGTAGAGACATCAGTGTCCGGCTTGAAAAAGACATAACCATAGGTTGTGCTTCCATTGGTTGGGAGGTCGTTGAATTTGACGATGTGAGCTGTGCTGTCTTTTTGTTCAATGGAGTACTTGTTGAGCAAATATATGCGGCTGTCTTTTACCACGATGGCGTAGTCAAAACTCCCACCTAGAGGAGGAGGGGGAAATTAAGATAAGCCAACAAAACAGAACCTCTCTCTTTGTTTTTCCACCAAATGTTGAAATAACTGTTGAGTAACAGTTATAGTGATTCAGCAGATTCTGGAAATAACAAACAAACACAGACAGAGAGACAATGGCCCAACATTAACTTTTTTTCGAGAGTGCCATTGGTTAATAGAAAACTCTAGTCACCAAATAGTGAAGTTTGGTCGCCATACTAGAAAGTGGATCGCCATCCTTTTCTCTCGCATGAATGATGTTGACAGCTAATTTTGAGAAGGACATTTATTAAGACCTACAGACTGGAAAGTTAAGTCGCCATTTGGCGACAAGGTTGAATTATTTGCTCACCAAACCATAAATATAGTTGCAATGGTCGCAAAGGTAGGCAGACAGACCATGACCTTTGCATCTTTCAGTACACAAAAAGCTAGCCGCCTTCGAAATGATATCAATTCAATCGTGTGCTATTTTGGGCATTTTTTATCTCTTTAGCGCGTATCAAGATATTTATATAGCATCACTCAATCGACAATTCGCGTTCCGCTACAAAAGCTCATTCATAAAAAGTGTCCTATTCTTGAGCACGATTGACTACGTGTAGAGCATGATCGAGTATGATGTGGTACGCACCTGTCCTGGCGTGCTTTAACCATGCTACAGCGTACCTCCCTTGTGTATCGAGACTTCCGGAGTCAGTCTTGGATTTCTGGTCCCCGATCTTCACGTGTAGACCTTGCGCTGTTGGGTTTGGTACGTGGTACAGATTACCGTTAGTGTCAGTTAAATCCACTGCATTACCTGTCCAGACAGTCTGCTCTGCTAAACTGACGCCAAGGTCATGATTTGCACCCCCAATTTTTATATACGAGGTCTGCAGCTTGTTTCCTCTGGCATTCCCTACTAGCTTGTCCTGGAAAAGGGTTGTTTGTGGGTAGTATTTGCTTTCGATGTGACTAAGCCTAACGTCACTGCCAACAGCAACATCAGTCCGTCCATCATGAAGTAGGATTTTGAGAATGAGAACTTCATCATTTCCAAGGTCATATAATCCGGGGTCCGGTACATCATCGTGTCACAATATTGCCGATGTTTTCAATGAACTTCAGTTTCTTTATAACAAACACCGACGTAAATTTATCTAGGAGTCTCTTACAGCGCCATTCACTGTTTTTCAATATTTCCATTCTAATGCTAATGTCTTAACCGTAGATATTGAATAGCATCCTTTGTTCTGTGAACCAACCGATCTCTGGTTGGCGCATTAATAACAATGGATGACGTCAGTGTGAACAGAGGGGCGTGTATTGGAAATTATAAAAAACGCCGTTTTGCTTTGTTTTATAAAAGTGCTCTTGTTTTTCAAGCTAAGTCAACATTCATTGCCACACAAACATACATGTTTACTTTTTATTTGATGATTACTATTAAGTAGCGCTCCGTCCAAGAACGATAGCGTGAACGGCTATGCATATGGGGAATTTGAGTTATGCTTTGTGTAAAATTTTAAATTGTTAAATTTCTAAACAACTAATTGGCTTAGTCAACAAATCCTGGCCTTCTGATTGGTTGAAATTTGTTTTTGACCGATTTCGTAGCGAAATACTTCGTTTGCAGTGCTGAATTCTTTCCGAATAGGTCTTCCGGATATTTCATAGCATTTCGTTGTTCAAGAAGAAAATCGAGTGTGAGCATCACTAGACGACCACTGTTTCCGCGGCCCTATTGTTTCCGCTATAGTTCTAAGACGGAGCGCTACTTAAATATACATTTTCCCGTTTCAATTCTCGTACTCAGAGCAAGGGCGGATCTACCGGGGGTGATTAGGGTGGCTAGCCACCCCCCTTGTTCTCATATTTCTTGTAAAAACCTTACGATTATCCACCCCCTTGGTCTGAACTCTGTAGTATATCCTTTGTAGCCACCCCCCTTCTTAAGGGTCTGCATCCGCCACTGCAGAGAGCTTCCCACTCTTTCACACAAGCAGCTTTCCTCGCGAGGTTTCTACCCTGCGTAGAAAACGTTGCCGTGGAGTTTTAGGGTCCGTGCAAAGCCTGAAAGTATAGACATTATCGTTAATATTTGGCCACGTGGAATATGGTGACAATGACCTCTGAAACCAACGGGAAACGCCAGCGCGGAAACGCTTGCTAGTTCTTCATAGTTTGATTGGCATGCGCCGAAAAGCCATTTCGTGACAAGTTTGTCTGTAGTTGAGTTCAACTGTCTACAGATTGTCAAATATCGCATCAAGCAAGCCTTCTCTTCCTATAACTATATGCAGTTCTCACGAGTGCTGAAAGAAGAACAAGGTTATTTTCCTCATCGCGAGAGAGTACTTCAAAGCAGTTGAATGCACACGGAGACCCAATAGTTGTGCACAAGGATGCCAGAGACCTCTCAAATCAATTGAAACTTCCTTTTCACCGGGCTTTGGGCCCGCTTTGGGCACAACAGCTCGCTGCTCTCACTTGTCGCCTCTTGGCTCAGTCCTTGTGACAAGTCTTCAGTTGGACGCCTTGCCCTGCGGGGCCATTGGATTTCGAAACCACGAACGAGTACGAATTGCATCTGTTATCACGTGGCCCTAAGTGCGCCCCATTAACAGGGTCAGGAGTATAGGGACAGTGTTGTGACTACAAGCATTCCAAGCACGCCCTCGCACCTTTTAAGACATTTCCGACGAACGTGGGTCCTTAAAACATGGTTCTCGGCCGTAAAACTAAAAGATCTTGTTAATCTTTGTCCCTGTACTTGCAGCTGCTGTTATCACTATTACAGTGGTGGTTTTAACAACGGAAAAACCAGGTATGACTGATTCCCTGGCGATTTAAATTCAGTACATTTAGAGCTGCACAAGCGCTTCTCAGAGATACAAAAGATGGAGCAGGATTTAGTCCCGGAAGCCAGCATGATAAAAGCGCGGACCACATTTGTCACTAAGCCCGACCTACCGGAGGTATTACAGCGAATAAGTTGGTTTTCTCTGGGAAAGGACACGAAACAAGTTTTGGGACTGACATTTGCCCGGCATTTGCCTCGATAAATGTTAGAGAGCTTACGCTGATGTGAGCGAAAATCAATTTTAAATCACTATTTTTCGTTGTACTACATTGAAGCTCTCCCGCGCATTTGGCGGGATTTCCCAAAAAATACCAAGAAAAATAGCCCGCTATGAACTTGTGAACGGCTGCTTGTAATTCACTGACAACTCGCACTTGTGCACTGCTATGTTATCCTGCGCTTTTTCAACGTCCCTCTAAAATTGACCTTGGTTTTATCAGTCGAACGGAGCGGCCCTTGTGCGGCGATTACCAACAAGGCAGTTGAGAACCACCCCATGGGCCGTGGGGGCAGTAAGGCGACACGGAATCATTTTAGAGGAGTTTTTTCCACTGCAATTATAATTTCTGCTACTTCTCACCGTACCCCTAGCACGCTCTGGTGTTAAAAGTCGAGTGTTTTGTAACGCGAGTCTGTGAATTCTCTGTAAATTGGAGTCAGCTGTTGAAATATGACCAAATCGCTGCCTGTCAATCCAAGCTCTCAGTTAGTATAAGCACTAAATCTTTCCAACGCGGCTACGCTTGCTGCTAGATAGAATTGGATTGTCGCTGCATTTGGCGCCTGGACTCGCTGTTCATTAGCTCAAAATGCCGTCCAAGCTAAAGCGAAACATTGCAGCTATTGGGTTTTTGATATTCGTTGTCATAGTATGCGTTGTGATGCTAGCGATTGTGCTAACGGCGAAGCGGGAAGGTAAGATTTGTTCACGCCATATGGATGTGAGTTCTAGTCAAATTGATCTACTATGACACCAAAGGGAAGCATCGTTTGAATCGTCTGCCTCTTCAGGCAGTGGAAACAAAGTAATTTATAGTTTAACAGACATTAACATAAGCAAGGGGGCGTCAAGGTTTCTAACCAAAACAGCTTTAAATGGTAAACGGAAGCACAGCGCCGCCTTGTGTGTATATCAAGAAGCCATTTGTTTATTTAATTGTGTTTTTTTATAGACAAGTTTTCTGATCGAGCTTGTGGTGTTCTCGCTGCGGGAACAAGTGAACTAAGGGCACTGCAGCGCATTTTACTAAGATCTTCGGATTTTTTATGGGTTCTTTGTTGTAAGGTTTTGTATATACGGCGTTGAATCACCATTTGAAGCAGTCATTCTATTTGTAGCTTATTTGTAATTAGTGAAAGTCGTCCTTATCATTTTATTGAAGCTCTGTGTGGAAGAAACCTATCCGACCGTTATGAATCAAACTTTATAATACAAAGTTCAAAACTAATTTTTGTTTTATATGTAACAAATGTCCTCTGATTTTCCGTGGTATGTCCTCTTATATACCACGGAATGACGTAATAAAGTGGTCACTTTATTACGTCATTCCGTGGTATATAAGAGGACATACCACGGAAAATCAGAGGACATTTGTTTTATACCACAACAAAAAGGCAAAATAAAAAGGCAAAAGCAGCGCGCGCGCAGCCAAACGGTGTTTTCGTTGGTTCTTTTTAGCGCGCGCGCTTATGATGGCGCGTTCCGTGGTATGTCCTCTTATGTACCCATGGCTGAGAGCCAATCAGAATGCGAGAAACGCGCGCGTTGTGGTATAAAATAAAAATAACAGACAAAGCTATAACAGATAACAGACAATGTAAATAAACCTACTGACTTACTGAGAGTCAGTGTTTTTTAAACAATAGCTACAAAAATTAACAAATTTGGGTGTCAAAGGTGAAAATAAAAACGTAAAGAAAAAAGACGAATTTGGGGGTACATTTACCGGCATACTCAGATACGTCAACCCCTCGAGTTAAAATAATCTCCGGCCCAAACTCACAGCCTCCACAACTCCCTCTCCCCCTTCCCTGCTGTGCTTCTCATGTGCTGTTTTTATTTAGCCCTGTACAACAGATAATATTATGAACAACACGAGAGCGTCTATCTCTCGCAGTCCTAAGACCCCGTTCACACGGGACCGGTACAATTCTGGTACGGTACCGCCTGTTCATACGGTACCGGTACAATTCTGGCACGTTTTGCAACAGTGTTCACACGGCCTAGCCGTACCAAAATCGGTCCGATACAGTAAAAACCCGCGTATAAGAACCTCAGGTTCTTAAATTTGATTTAAAAATACAAGGAAACATGGGATTCACATGGATAATTCTAGCCTAACAGGTTCTTAAAATCCAGGTTTTATATGGGGGGTTTTACTGTACCGCAGGTCCCGTGTGAACGCGCGACGGTAACGTACCAGAATTGTACCGGTCCGGTTTTGTACCGGTCTCGTGTGAACGGGGTCTAAGTCTGATTTCCGATTCAAGATCCAGGGACCAAGAAAAAACTGTCCCCGACCGCGAGCTCACTGCATCACTTCACCAAGCAAGATTGGTACACCCGAAAATATTCACCACATTATGCCTCTGTGCGCTGGATATCAGGTGAGGTTGTATAGACATTGCGCTAGGTGCCAATCAATCAATCAATTTATTTGCATTCCATATACATGAATGGTATTGCAACTAATTATTTTTAAGCATTATAAGAGCACAACTTTCTATCACTCGAGAACATTAAAATGTTTCGAGTGTCCCTCCCATTTATGAAATAGCGGGAGAGAACCATTACTTTATCGGTGAAATAATGTCAGTAATGTCTAAGCGGTTTGACTGGCGAAACATCAAAGCCAAAAACAAATCGATGTTTTGAAAAATTCTGGTAGCGATGCAACGAGTTTAGTTGACGATTCCAGCTAAAATAAATGCGCGCGCGGCTTGCCGGTAGCTGTGTTACATTTCACGAAGCAATTGCCTTGTGTGCGCGTGTTACATCCTGGTAGCTGTGGGACATTCCTAAGGCACTTCCAAAGAAAAGAGAGAGCGCGTGATTATAGCTGGAATCGTCCATTGACACGCCAAACAAACCCCCCGCAATTGCGCGTTTCCTGAAATCCAGTGCGATGTAGCGAAGCCCCACGTGAATGAGGGGCGCAATGTTGCATCCTGGGAGCATTTCTCAAAGCGAAGAGAGCGCGCACGACAATCTATGTCTATGTAAATCCAAACTTTAACACAGGTTTCTATGAGAATTCACGATCGGCGATGATATGTATAAAGCAGATTTCGTATGACTTAAAAGGCCAGGTTCCGTGCCGCGACCACGGTGAAATCTGCTCTCGTTTGCTATAGTGCTACTATAATTGCCCTTTTTCGTCTTTGACGAATACATTGCTTTCTCTTTTTTATTAGACACAGAGTTTGTCACTACAAATAAAAATATAACAGTGACGTCATTACAGACCAATAAGAGCGAAGTACTAGTACCCTACGATGTCTTGGTAGGTACAGATTGCGTTAAAGTGGCTCGGGGCTATGCGTGAGACGCACCTTTTACAGTCACAATGTTTTGCTTCTTGAAATAATCTGTTCGCTCCCAAATGTTGGTTTCGCAACAACGAAATATTGTTATAGAAGTAGTATTCTAGTATAGAATAGACAGATTGAACTTGTTTGCCCTGACCTTAAGTAAAGTTTCTTGTTTGCTTTCAGCGACGTCCATCGGCCTACTGGCTTTCATTTTCAGCAGACAGACAATGGGCGCTTCTGCAAAAAACTACTCCAAGGTAAACCTTCATGCTCAAGGATACAGAACAGCGCGGCGTTTTCAGGGTCACTTTTCCCATAGAAGCGCTGGATCATCGAACATGTTAACAGTTTTACGACTGAGATGCCATTTTACCATATAAGGTCAAAATTGGGTGTAGCCGCCTTCTATTGAAACTCCTTATAGTTGGAGACAAACCTTAAGAATTATCCACAAAACTAGGAGATATTTTGTGACTAATTGACACTTAATCACGATGCGAAACATTTTGGTCGCTTTTGCGACTGTAGTCGAGCCCCAATACGTTCATAAATACCATTCAGCCTCGTTTCCAGCAAAGGAAAGGCGCTGGGAACGAGGTTGAAATACCATTGTGTCGAGCAAGATGACCTCAAATGTTTATTACCTTTGATATGTTCGTTCGTAGATGTACCGGCACTCGTCGCTAGCACATTACATGGCGTATCACATACCTAGCGGGTGAGTGTACAAGTCCTTTCTCACTTATATTTAGAAGCTTTAGTCAGCCGCCATTTTATTGGCCAATAAAATACCTTGTCAGTATGGCATCCATTTCCATCGGCCGATTTCGAGATTGAGGCGCACTCTTGGTAGACGTACCATTCTCTTGTGCGGGGGTCCTGTGGTTTGTTTCCTCAACTGGCACTCAAGCGAACGAAATCTTTTGTTTTTCCCTTAACGCACGCACAAGCTCTTTTTAATATTCATGTGACCAAACAAAGAAATTGTTTCACATGAGTGCCAATTAGGGAAACAAACCACAGGACCCCCACTCAAACGGAAAAGGTATATTAAGAGGGTCGGCCGCACACTGCAAGCCTTTCGTATAATTGTGGCGTGTTACAGAAACGGTTACTGCCTTTAACATATGAACGAAATAATTTAAATGTAACGGTTGTTCCCTTCCAATATTTGTACACAGGGCCAAAGTGAGACTAGATCCACCTGATCCAAATAACAAAATACAGTTGGTTATGTGGGGCAACAAAGGCAATAAGCTGGTAAGTGAGGTTATTTTTACATTTTGGTTTCAGGATTCGTTTATCATCACCCTTATTCGTCTATTCACTCGTTTACAATTGGCTTAGCGTGTCAGTAAACGAGTGAAGCTTCGAGCCTCTGGTACCCAGGGTATTATTCGTCCGAAGCCCTAATCGTATTCAGTGTGAATCTTATCCTAATCTGGTCTTGACACGCCTAAAGGGTCACCTTGTGGCGAGATGGTCGATGGCTTTACATTTCTTATGGATGATTTCTTATCCAGGTTCAGTCAAGGTCGCACTACTGTCAGTCCAGTGCTTCGTCTTCCTTGATTTTACGGCCGAATTCTGTGTATCGCGATGACCTAAAGACAAGGTTCCGAGTTCCGTTTGGACGATTCGGCGCTGTCCATCAAAAGTGTTCGTCGCCATGCCTGCTTCTAGTATGTAAACAGAAGTCAAAAGGCAAAAGAATATCCATATTGCAGCTTCGACTCCACCCAAACGAAACAAGGATTTTGACTTTGGGTCATCACGACATATCGTGATACAAGGAATTCGGCTGTATGCAAGATTGATTATTTACGTGAGGTCAGATTTCAAAATTCAGTTGCATTAAAACGTTTTAGTCACAAGGGACCGTTTTTTCCAGGATTTAATTGAACATCGGTATCAGTTTAGAGAGGTGCTATTTAGGACTGATATTTTTTTAAACAATACGATGCGTTTCTTATCTGGCATGTTTTTCATATTCTTTCCTGACGTATTCCTTTATTTCCAGGCTTTTGTACAAAATAACAACATCTACTATAAAGCCTGCGCGAACTGTACCACACACACCATCACAAGCAACGGCGAGACAAACAAGATATATAATGGTGTACCGGACTGGGTCTATGAAGGTACAGTACAACTTGGTTACTAAAACCAGGGACGTGTGGGTCTATGAAGGTACAGTACAACTTGGTTACTAAAACAAACAAACAAACAAACAAACAAGATATATAATGGTGTACCGGACTGGGTCTATGAAGGTACAGTACAGCTTGGTTACTAAAACCAGGGACGTGTGGGTCTATGAAGGTACTGAGTATAACTTGGTTACTAAAACAAACAAACAAACAAGATATATAATGGTGTACCGGACTGGGTCTATGAAGGTACAGTACAACTTGGTTACTAAAACAAACAAACAAACAAACAAACAAACAAACAAGATATATAATGGTGTACCGGACTCAGAGTCTAAGAAGGTACAGTGCACGGCTATTTTTTTGTGGCCGACAAAGCGGAGTAGGCAAATTGCTGGCGCCATATGATCTTGGACGCGGCGAAAACCCATTCGACTGTACTAGGCCAAACAACACGGACCTCATTAGCTTAGATGGTGGGACTGCAGCGTGTAAGCAACACGTGCTTTTTTACCATTTTGGTGAAGGTTTAGGTGGTATAAAGATTTTTCAATTCAAGTTGTGCCAGAGGTCAACTGCCATTGCAGAGATAGTTGGCAGAGGTAGTTGGCAGAGGTAGTTGGCAGAGATAGTTGGCAGAGATAGTTGGCAGAGATAGTTGCAGAAATAGTTGGCAGAGATAGTTGGCAGAGATAGTTGGCAGAGATAGTTGCAGAGATAGTTGCAGAGATAGTTGCAGAGATAGTTGCAGAGATAGTTGCAGAGATAGTTGCAGCGATAGTTGCAGCGATAGTTGCAGACATAGTTGCAGAGATAGATTGCAGAGATAGTTGCAGCGATAATTGCAGAGATAGTTGCAGAGATAGTTGCAGAGATGGTTGCAGAGATAGTTGCAGCGATAGTTGCAGCGATTGGTCAGCAGAGATAGTTGCAGAGATAGTTGCAGATATAGTTGCAGAGATAGTTGCAGCGATAGTTGCAGCGAGAGTTGCAGCGATGTTGCAGCGATAGTTGCAACGATAGTTGCAGAGATAGTTGCAGAGATAGTTGCAGAGATAGTTGCAGAGATAGTTGCAGAGATAGTTGCAGAGATAGTTGCAGAGATAGTTGCAGAGATAGTTGCAGAGATAGTTGCAGAGATAGTTGCAGAGATACATGGCCTAACTTCCTGTAGCGCACGTCGAACATACCGTCTTAACGATGTTCTTATTCTCCACCTCCCCTCAGAGGACGTGTATGGTAAAAATGTTGCCATGTGGTTCTCACCCGACGACCGTTACCTTGGTTACGGCCAGTTCAACGACACGCAAGTCACGTGGTTTTCCTATATGCATTATGGGGCATACAAAGACCCTTATACTACTGTGAGGAAAATCGCGTATCCAAAACCGGGTACAGCTAACCCAACCGCCAAAGCGATGCTAGTGGATCTCCAGGCTCTCCAAGTGAACCGGACGAGAGTCTTTAAGCCGCCCACAGAGTTTCAAGATATGTATGTTGTACCTCCAAAGAAAATTCCTGATTTATAGTGTTGTTTTCATCTTTGTTTTGGCCCCCGAAGAGCCTAAAACTACTACACAGGTAGCCCGCCTTACGCATGAGTAGCCGGCATTGACGAAAGCGACAACAATTTCTTGACATGAGTTTGTCGTGCGGCGTGAAAATGTATATCCTTCCTTGGAATCCCATGAAATGTTCCATACTGCTTTCTTCATTTTCAGATAAGATTTTTCCCCCTTGTTCGAACGTTATTTTGTCTCCGTGTTCTTTGCAGTGATCACTACTTCACGGGAATGGACTGGGCGGATAACGAGCGTGTCATAGTGGGCTGGGCCAACAGAGTACAGAATTTCACCATCATCATGATATGTAACGCAACGTCTTCATTGTGTCAAGAGGTGAGTGGCGTGACGACATCAGTAAGACCCCGTTCACACGAGACCGATACAAAACCGGACCGGTAGAATTCTGGTACGGTACCGGTCTGTTCATACGGTTCCGGTACCATTCTGGCACGTTTTGCAACAGTGTTCTCACAGCCTAGCCGTCGGTCCGTGCCGTACCAGTATTGTACCGGTCCGGTGTTGTACCGGTCTCGTGTGAACGGGGTCTAAGAGAGGTCTAGTGCTACAAAAGCATTCACATAAATTTGCTTGACGCGCATAGAAACAGCACAAAAATTGTCGCGTATTTAATCGGCTCCTTTGTGGGCGAAGGTTTCCCGAAGTCAGTACAAAGAGGAGACACTCTTTTGCTTTTAGATAAATAAATGTATCGATTCGATGTTCGGGATATTGATAAAAAAAGGAGATTTCCTGATTTTTTGTGGTTGAAGTTTCGCTCTCCCCCATCGCTTACAATGGAAGCAGATTATACTGTTGTACTCAAACTCTGTGCTTTCCCAAATGAATCACAGTGAATTTCTGCAGTTCGTGGGAATCTATGAATTTCTCACTAACGCAATAATAATGGGAAGTGTTCGGCTTTTCCATGGTTATACATGTGAATTCCGAACACATTCTTCTTTTTTTCATGAATGGGTTTCAGCAGAATGCACTTGTTTGCCAATAATCCGCAGGATTTCCAACTATATTCAACCTCTTCTAAGATAATCTCATTCTATATAGTTATTGTCTTGAAATCATATTTTAATAATTATGCCATCCTTAGTCAGACACTATGAGCATGTATTTATTATGGTTTTAGAACCACAGGCAACAAGCTAGAGATGGATGGGTCCCTACAGAGTCTTACATGGTGAGTTTACGGATAGTATAATTAACCCACAGGCCGACCAGGCGAATTATTAGTAAATAAAGTTGACTTATTACCTTTAAATATCTCCTGAGTTGTGTATTGGGGAGAATTGGAGCCATCCGAGATGTTTCCGGCCTTCCTACAGTTCGTTAAAAAATTCACTCGCTACCCCTTCCATTTAACAATTAGTCGCCAAATGCGACGTGATTATCGCCGAATAGTCACCGAAACGAAGTCGAAGTCACTATTCGCCGATAATCAAGGAGCCTGAGGCGACTAATTGTTTTAGTATAATTGCTCAAGTGATTCATAAGGATTTTAGACAGAAATACTTCAAGATCATAACAAAACTCGCGCGCGCACTCCCAATTCTTTCAATGTTATAATCACCTGTAGGTGATTATAGCGAGAGAAAACGAACCTCTCGACCACCAATCAGCGCGCGGAAATTCTTATAATCACTTGAGTAATGATTAGTCCAGTGATATTGTAGTTCCGGTTGGAACTAATTGCAATAGAATTTTTCTCAACGGCATATGAACTAGTTTAGTGAGCTAGTTAACAGAAAAAAAGTCCTCAAAAATCCCTTTAGCGGAACATGTCGAAAACGATGAATTAAAATTTGGCCGAAAACCACAGGGTACCCGCGTCACAAAAAGTTATAGTTTTTGAAATAACCGTTCAAATTCTTGGTATTTTTTGTATTTCAAAGATCCATAATTATTTGCAAGCAATGTTTAATAATTCTTATCTGTTTTGATGATTAAAACAGTTTTTTTCGTTGACCTAACTCATTTTAGAAGAGTCGCGATTGGGCAATGTAGACCCGAAATCGAGGAATTTTTATTGGGTCCGAAAACTACTGGTGACCGAAGTCTAGAAATAAACTATTTTGTTTGTGCTCATTCGGCAGCTAAAAACGAAACAAACAAACAAGTAGTTCTAGCTGGTGGTGGTATATGACGAAGGAAAATAAAGAGCGCCAATAAAATACTGCAAGTACTCAAAAATCCCTTCTGGCCAATGTCAAAAACACAGTGATAGTGCAATATCGTTTTACTGCGTTTTGCAGGATTTGAATCGAAATTGAGTGAGTGAAATGTGAACTACAATAATTACAGCTAGCAGATAAAACCTTTTTTTATCAGAAACTAGAGTTATGTTTGCAGATAAAGATCATCATCTTGCATTTCGATGTCTAGATCAGCAGGAGGGGGCGAATCACTGCAGCTCTGCGTTTGCACTCAGTGCAGGCTGGGTTACAGCAGTCCGTTCTTTTTACATGTGCATCTATGGGTCCTGCAGTCACTCTTGCACTTACACCTTACCATTTCATGCAAGGAGTCGTGTGCCGGGTTGTCAACTGTGGTATGACGCTGCTGCAGGAGTAGGTAGGGGGAAGAATTTCCGGCTGCACGCTTATAATTCTCGTAGCTACTTTTCTGCAGAATGTAGCGCACGGAATGTAGCGCCGTACAAACCCCTAAGGGGGGCGCCGTACAAATCCCTAAGGGGGGGCTAAGGGGGGGCCCTAAGGGGGGCGCCGTACAAATCCCTAAGGGGGGCTAAGGGGGGGGGGGGGGGGTGAATAGGGGTCCTCAAGTCCGCCGAACCGTTATTTTTTTTATGAAAATCCGCCGATCTGCACAAAGTTTCGCCTCAATCCGAATCCGCAATGTTTGATTTATGAAAACAACTGATAATTAGAAAAAGTATTTCACCAGAAGCAGAAGCAGGATTAAAGCCAACGTTTCAGACATTTAATTCTGTCCTTCATCAGGACGGCTACAAAAATTAGTTACATGTCACGCGTATAAACTGTGAGGCGCGCGCGATATTGAAGATGAACGCGCGCGTGTAATTATAATATAATTAAAGTTCTTCTCGCAGGTTGAGGCCATCAGGGGCCATTGTCTTGAGCTTCTATATCCAGTAACCCTCAACTGACAACAGATCTTCCGCCTTCGAAACTTTCTTGGTGCATTTTATCACCAGATCTTCTAGGATATGTCCTGCGTTGGTGGGATTGAAATGGGCCGCCACTGCTGATGTCTCAGCATGCCTTCTGCTGTTCTGTAATGGTTGATAGTGCACTTGTGCGTTCGAAATCTTTCATGTAGAGGCCAGCTGGTTTTGCCTACGTACTACATGCGACACTTAGTACACGATATAGGGTAGATAACATTGCTACTCTTACAGTCCAGCGTAGCTGTTGATCTTGACCTTTTGCCGGTACGAGAGCTGACGAAAGTATCGTTTACGAACGTCTACGAACTTACACCTGCGGTTCCCACAAGTCATATTCAAGTTCATCCCGCCACTTGCTGTTGTCCCAGAAGTTTGGAACCCGGGCTCTCACTAAGATATCTCTCAGGTTAGGTTGGCGTCTGAAAGCCACCATAGGGGGTTCTGATATTATTTTTCTTCAATCGTTCTGAGACACAAATGATGGAGAAACGCTTGTTTAAGGATTTTGCGTGCGTTTCGTAGCCGAGGGTGATATATGTAAGCACTACAGCTACTCTGTTGCTCTTCGTTCCTCGTTGGCGGGTCATCAGAGTGTCTTCTCTGGATTGCAGCGCTTGTTTGTTTGTCTTGTTTGTAGCCTCTCACTGTAAGGTGGGTGGTATAAGCTCTCCTTATCACCTTCGACACGTCTTCTCGGTAGAACTGATTCTTCGTAGGCGGAGCGCTAAGGGGTAGGGGATACTCGACTTGCGGTGCGCAGGGTGACTGGAGGTCCCGAGCAGATATTGTTGTGTGTCAATGGGTTTTATACCACAACAAAAACGAAAAAAATATAAACAAAAACAGATCGCGCGCGCAGCCAAAAGGTGTTTTCATTGGTTCTTTTAGCGCGCGCACTGATGATGGCGCGTTCCGTGGTATATTTAGGCATTATGAGCACAACTTTCTGTGACTTTATCGACACGAGAGCGTGGCTCGTGATATAAAAACTTTTCGAGTTTCTCTCCCAACATCACAAGTGCTCTATTTGCCGATAATGTCATAGAAAGCTGTGCTCTCTAATGCTTTTATGATATAGCGGGGGAGAACCATTACTTTATCGGTGTAAGAGAGCATGGATTTGCACCAATCAGAGAGTAATTTACTTATTTATATTCATAAATCCGCAAAGCGTTAGCATCACGCGGATATAACAAAAAATGGAAGAAAAGAAAAATAAATAAAAGATACACGGTAAATGTCAAACAGCTAGGTAATTGCCCAGTGCAGCCCTAAAGGCACTTAAAGTTGGTAATTCAATTATGCTATTAGGGAGCAGATTCCACTCCTTTACAGTTCTGGTGAAAAAGCTAAATTTATGAGTATTACTCGAGCTGCTAATAAACCTTTTGGGGTGGGCAGATCTTGTTGGTCTAGTGGGTCTCTTGATATCTGGAGGCAGTTCTATTTGAACAAGGCCATTAACTACTTTATATAACATTGTTAACCTAACTATCTTGCGGCGCGTTTCCATTGAAGGCCAATATAGTTCCTTTAGTAAATTTGTTACTGTCCCTGGCTCATATTTGTAACAACCCTTAACAAATCTTGCTGCCCTGCGCCCTGGACACTCTCACGCGCGCTCTGCATGATTGATTGCGAACTGTCCATCCTCACATTATAAACGCAGGCAGATGCAATGCTATTTTATAAAAGCGATTTCTGCGGTTTATAATGTGATAAACGAACTTGAGATGCTGTCATATTACATATGCTGTGGTATAAAGAAAAATAGACAGGGATAGAAGTGTATAATCTGGAGGCTCTAGGCATTTTTCAAAGTGGAAGCCTCGAAGTCTAAAAAGGGGAAAATAGGCGAGAAAAGAAGACTATTTATCATATTCATTTGCTTAATAAGAGTGATAGACTTGACAATTTGGCTTTTGTTGTGTCGCATCACAATTTCCGCGTGAATTTCTGGGTATTTTGGAAAAACATTAATTGGGTACCCTGTGGTTTTTGACGTGAAATAAACAATGCCGCCTCACGGTCACACCCGCCGGTTTTAATGAAAACAACCTCATTTGGAATGTTCTCGATCTAAGCTTCAAAATGGTATATGACTCATAAAATCCACAAGGGGGAGGTTTCGGTTGCTGGCCCACACGGAGTACAATATCGATTTTTCAAATCGTTTTAAATGTCAAAACAGATAGAGAATATATTAGAAATTGCCTGTAAATAATTACGGTGCTTGAAATACAAAAATATACCAAGAATTGTAGCGTTCATTTAAATAGTAGAATTTATTTTGACGCGGGTACCCTGTGGTTTTCGGCCGAATTTTAATTCCCCGTTTTCGGCATGTTCCGCTAAAGGGATTTTTGAGGACTTTTTTTCTGTTAACTAGCTCACTAAACTGGTTCATATGCCGTTGAGAAAAAATCTATTGCAATTAGTTCCAACCGGACCTACAAAATCTCGTAGATTGACTGGACTATATACTAATATTTCATAATGGATGGTTCAGCATCATTTAACAATGCAGATCATCAATTGTACAAAGTCGTACCCCGACCTCGCGGCCTTGTACATCTACCTCAACCTCAGCAAGACGACTAGCTCCAAGTTCCACGCAACAGCTCTCGGAATTCTCCCTTACCTGACGCCATTGACTGGCTTTTTTGTCGCGACGAAAACCCATTCGACTGCATTGGGCGAAACAGGGCATGGGGCAACCTAGTCCCTAGCGTTCTGGGTGGGCTTCCTGTGGTTGGTAAGATATGCGTGGGCCCAGTGCTCGCGCATCCTCATCTCCGTGCACAGGAAGCCCGCCCAGAACGCCAGGCTGAGCATGGGGCTGATTGGCGCAGTGGTTTGATTGGCGTAACAGACAAATCCAAGCGAAAAACAACGAGTTGGCAATGTGGAGCGTTGCGCCAACTTTTCGCCGTGCACTTAAAAGCGTCCCATATAATATTTTGAATAATTAATTAATAATTAATGAATATTTAATTCTTGGCGCATTATTCATGGTTTTCTTTTGTCGCTGCTTTTTAGAGGAAACGGTGGTATTCCAAGGACAGAACATATTTCCTGACTCTGTTTCCATTTGAACAAGGAGAGGATGGAAAGTTTTTACATCTGGGTATGATCACTCTACCCGTAAGTAAAATGTAAAATGGGAAACAGTTCGCCCAAGCGAAAGTAGTCAATTGACTGGTATATTTCTCTACAGGCAAGTGGCCCCGGAGACATAACAAACCTCACACACGGCACTTGGGAAGTTACATCTATCGTCGCCTTCGACACAGAGAAAGAGATTGTGTAAGTTGTGTATGTTTTGATATAGCATAGTCTAAAATGGCATGTAACGGCATGGCAAGGCGTGCAGCCCGGTATGATAAGGGATACAAAGGCGTAACTATGGAGCCAGCTCTCAAGAAATATATTTGTCAGATAAAAATCGCACAATTGTCCTCCTCTGCTCGAGCAAATGAAAGTTGTCAAACAAAACTTGTGAGATAACAAGAGTAAGATAAACAATTATTGTGAAGAGTTACGTTTTTTCTTAGGCAACCGCAAAATACCCAGGGTTAACAATACTTGATCTGTTGTTTCTCCAGATACGTGTCCGCCGCGAAGACTTCGCCGCGTGAGTTGCACTTGTACAGCGTACACGTGAAGACAAAAGTACTCACGTGTCTTAGTTGTCCGCTACCTTGGGCCAAGAGTAAGTATTGTCAGTACCAGTAATATTCTGCCTCGTACCCATGCGCGTTCCTGTGGATTTCGGGCTGAGCGAAACTAGTAGCGAGTGAAGTGTGCAGGGATCGTGATCCCTTGCGCTAACGCTAATCATTCCCATGATGCATTGCTCGTTCATCAATATCGCCTTTCTCGTCGATAGCGCCCTTTTCCGCTAAGTAGAGACGCCTAGGTACGAGGCAGGGTAATATTCCAACTCATGTATGTATGTACCTGTGATAAGCTCGTAGATATAGAATATAACAAGGATCTGTACGGGCTGGAAAGTGCTGTAAAAACTTGTCTTTGTCATTTTATTGCAGGTGGTCGATGTAAATATTTTGTTCCTTCATTCAGTCCCGGAGCCAGTTGGTACAGCTTAGTGTGTTACGGTATGCGTGTATGATAAAACCGTGAATTAAAACCATAAGCAAGCGTAGAGAAGACATTGAAGACCCTGCGACAGATGGGCGTGACGAA
Organism: Scolanthus callimorphus; assembly: GCA_033964015.1. Classification (NCBI taxonomy): domain Eukaryota; kingdom Metazoa; phylum Cnidaria; class Anthozoa; order Actiniaria; family Edwardsiidae; genus Scolanthus; species Scolanthus callimorphus. The sequence goes on from CM066914.1 coordinate 7,647,515, forward strand.
TAGTTAAAAATAGTGAGCTCAATCCGTTTAAATCTCATGGAATTTTGATCCATCCTTTGGTCTGAACCTGATTTATGTGATGCAAAGTCATAGAACAACAAACTAATGGTGTTGGTCTGAAAATGTTTAAACTAATCTTCACATTGCATTGTCACGCCCATCGGACCCAGGGTCTTAAAAGAGCCCATCACTATATCTTTTTAAGTATAATCCATGTAAGAACTAGGCAAACCTCCATTGTTCTACGGGATTGAAGGTTCCCCACGTAGGATATGTCCTATTTTTTTACTACAGAAAGTTATCATGACTAGTAACATAATAAAAGTGAAAAATTGATAGATTTCGACACATCTGGCAACAAAAAGTCTCTAGACCAATCAGATTAAAGAAGAACAAAGGAGTGAGAATCAGCATTTTACGCTAGGTTCCCCACATACAAAGTCTTTACAAATTTCATATACCACATGTGCTTATATACCCCTAAAAGTACCACATGTGCTTATATATCCCTAAAAATCCTCAGACAAGTTTTTCTAGCGTAGTGATTTACTGATTTTCATGTCTAAGCCAATGAAATTGCCTATATTTTCAATAGAAATTAATTGCATTCCAGCATGCTTTGCCGTTCGCTTGCCTAGTTCTTATACGGACAATTACTTAAAAACGCACTCTCTGGACCATGTGTAGAAGTGAAAGGTCAAGAATGTGCCCATAAAGCCTGTCCCACATGGAAGTTGTTAGTGATATGCTTATAGTCTGGAATAAAAATCCTTTGTAATCGACTTCTTTAAGAGGGGATACCTGTGTTGACATAGGACTTCTCAAGAGTAGCCTGTCATGTGCAGGGCCCCTGGTGTGCTTTATATAAGGCGTACTATACTAATGAACATGGCTTTATCTATCTAGGGCCTGGAATACCTGTATCATCTCGGCATAGCACCAATAATAGCCAAGGTGAGTAGTGCTTGGTGAATAGAATTTAGTGACAGTGCAGATTGCAAAGATTGGTAGTAAATCCCATTGTCGTGCTGGAAGTTTTCTATAGTTTGCAATGTCCGAAGAGCTTGTCGAATATACAGCTATTTCAAGAAACGTTGTCGGAAGCCGTACGCGCCCAGACCGCAAGGTTGTCTGGGTAGAAAGTCTCAAATCGACTCCCTTGTTTGAGTACGCGAGTTACTAATTAATTACTGGACTTTACTAGCTTAGAACGAGGCTCTGTTTTGTGGAATTTAGAAGCTAGACCAGCGAGGTATCATCAAAATAGGATATTTAGTTTCTACCCATACTGCTTTTCGGTCTGGGCGCGTAGGCCTGTGCGCTTACAAGACCGACAACCTTTACTGAAATAGCTGTATTCATTCCCAGGCAATCCAGCTCTCTCGTATCCAGCCATTGTGTCGAATAATAACAATAATCTACAAAATCAGCGACAATAAATTATGTACAACTCTAATTTGTTTGGTTGCAGTTACTATATTAGAAAGCAATACAGAACTCGAGGAGAAGATCAAAGGATTGAAAAGGCCGAAAACAAGGAATTTTAGGTTCACATCCGGGGCATACGGTACGTACCAACTAGTCCACAACTTCCCGGCCCCCCTATCTACCCTCCCACGGGAGCTAGTCTTGTACCTTCTTGAATCTGGTTCCCACAAATCGCTGCGGTCGCGCTTAGTGGATTTCAGATGAGTAGCGAAAACTAAACGTACGTGAATTTAGTCAAAACAATCCGAAGGCTCGAAGTAAACGATTTGCGTTTAGTCGTGACCCCAAATAACGAGAGTCACTGTGTATTTGGTTTGATTTCGCAATATTCTGATTGGCTGACTTAACAAAGAACCAACCCCTTAAACAATAGGAACACGTAGAACAATTAAGGTAAACATAAATTGAACTATATACCTTCCACAGTTCTATACTTTCTTCTGAAATCTGTGTGTTTTTTTTATCAGAAATTGAGGCACAAGAAATCCTTCCACCAAACTTCGACGAAACCAAAAAATATGCCGTACTGTTTGATGTGTAAGTCTGCATGCGAAAGCTGCTCGGTTTGCGACTTACAAAATACTCTCTAGAACAATGTTTGAAGCTATATGAGAAAAAAAAAACATTTAAAGACCATGTGACCGATGGGCGTGACGAACAGATTCGTAGCCCATAAAACTCTATGCTAATGAGGTAACGGTGATACGAAGACATAAAACAACAAACTAATGGTGTTATTTTGAAAGTTTTTTTCCGTATTAGATAAACACCGCAAAGCACCCACGACCTCGCAGTTATTAGTCGGATGCTCTACCAACTGAGAACTATGCTAGTAACTGGACGGTCATCGTGGGTTCGAGTCCCGTCTGGGAGCTCAGAATTTTTCTGAACAAGGCGGGCAGTTAGCCCACTCAGAACTTGCAGGTTGCATGTCATTATTTCTAGTAATTTAATTGTTTGGAGATATTGGCTGATTGCATTTTTAAACCGCACCAGGGGGATTGAGGACCTCCCTTGAAAGGACCCCCTCCCCTGGAATTTCCATATTTTCTGTCCAAATATCCCTGGAAAATCTATTTGGGACAAAATGTCCCTGGAAAGTCACCTTTTTTACCCTCCCCCTTCAATACTTTCATTGTTTTTTTTTTTACTTCTTTCAGGTATGGCGGTCCTGGCTCGCAAAAAGTAAGTATTTTCGACTGGGATGTCTTTACCGCTGATATTTTCTCGTGAATTTTATTTGCGCAAGTCTCTTTCTGCGAGCACTATCTAGTGGCTGCTTTCGCAGGCTAGGTATTCTCTCGAATGTCATTGTATTCTCGAAACGCCGCTCCCTTGTAAGTACGATCCCAGCTAAAATGAATGCGCGCACTGTATGTCGGTAGTTATTGTGTTACATTTCATGAAGCAAGTGCCTACTGTGCGTGCATTCATGTGTTTTCCCATGGGAAAGCCGAACACTTCTGTGCCATTTTTGTCATGGGAAATTCAGCTGTTCCCATGGATTAGTTTCTGCAGAAATTTCCTGTGATCCTAGAGCATGAGTATAGCTTCGATGGTGGGCATATGGTTTCTGGCTCAGTATGAGGTTCAGTATGTTTTCTTTTTCCTGGCAGGTAGTTGAAATCTACTCCTTCGGATTTAACGAGTACCTGGTCAGTAATTTTGACATCATTGTCGTGAAGCTCGATGCACGTGGAACCAGGCGGCGTGGAGAAAGGTAGGACACATTTTTTTTTCAAGAAATATATATATAACACGGGACCACAAGGCGGCGAGGGGAACTTGAGATTTTTGAAAAACTCGACCGAGTGTAATTATTTGGCGAATTTGTAGGAGAAGAGAGCGCGCTTATAAGCAATTATTGGATGAGGTTTTTGTGATTTCCAGAATAAACATTGTCGAGACAAGTGGAATCAGGCGAGGCCGTAAGGCCGAGCCTGATTCCACTTGGCGAGATATTGTTTATTCTGGAAATCACAAAAACCGAATTCAATAATTGTTTTATTATACATTGATTCAGTGAAAATACTTTTTTTCTGTCAAGCAATTTCTTTTACACAAGCGCCTTGTTAAATAGGGGAAACATTCAAGGGCTGTAGTCCCATGAAACATTGCGCGCGTAGGATCAAGAATCAGCTAGCTGATTCTTCAAGAATCAGCATGCTGATTCTTGGAGACCCTTAAGTGCGTGATTCCCAAAGTAAAGCGCGCGCTTTTAGCCAATCAGAATCGAGATAGTGAGTACAATGTATAATAATAGCTGTTATTATACATTGTATTCACTATCTCGATTCTGATTGGCTAAATGCGCGCGCTTTACTTTGGGAATCACGCACTTTGATGGTCTTCTTGAAGAATCAGCTAGCTGATTCTTGATCCTACGCGCGCAATGCATAATGGGACTAGATCACTTGAATGTTTTTCCTATCTAACAAGGCGCTTGTGTAAAAGAAAGTGCTTGACAAAAAAAAGTATTTTTACTGAATCAATGTATAATAAAACAATTATTGAATTCGGTTTTTGTGATTTCCAGAATAAACAATTGTCTCGCCAAGTGGAATCAGGCTCGGCCTCACGGCCTCGCCTGAATCTACCTGTCTCGACATTGTTTATTCTGGAGATCACAAAAACCTCATCCAATAATTGCTTAGAATCGTCCATTACACTGCAGTGACGTTTAACCCAGCGTAACTCAGATTACGAGCTTCAATTCTGAGGGAGTAGACCTCCATTCCATTTACGTTTAGACTTAACTCTGCTGCATGCTTGCGAAACTAACCCGAGTTTACTTAAGTAATGGTCCGTATAAGAACTAGGCAAGCCAACGGCAAAGCACGCTGGAATGCAATTAATTTCTGTTGACAATATAGGCAATTTCATTGGCTTAGACATGAAAATCAGCAAATTCATTATGCTAGAAAAACTTGTTTGAGAATTTTTAGGGATATATAAGCACATGTGGTACTCACACACAGGATATGCAATTTTAAAAGATTTTGTACGTTGGGAACCTAGCGTAAAATGCTGATTCTCACTCCTTTGTTCTTCTTTAATGTGATTGGTCTAGAGACTTTTTGTTGCCATATGTTCTCAAAGCAAGTCGAAATCTCTCATTTTTTTACTTTTATTATGTTACTAGTCAGGATAACTTTCTGTGGTAAAAAAAAATGGGACATATCCCACGTGGGGGACCTTCAATGCCGTAGAACAACGGAGGTTTGCCTAGTTCTTGCATGGATGATTACTTAATTTTGGCGAGACAGAAGCGTAATATTTTTTTTACGATCTCTTTATTCTGCTGGATTCTTTTGTTTTGTTTACATGGTGAAAATAAGAGAATATGTCTATGTCTAAATATGCAAGTTGTTTGTCTAACTAAATTCTATGCTATTGTTGATTCCAACTTCTAATTGTTCATTCCAGTTTCCATTCCCACCATTCCAGTTGTCGTAAGGACCTGACCTAACCTGAATGGACTTTCACCCGTAGTAGCGTCTGTAGCATTTCCTCCAGAAATAGTGACATCTGCAAACAACAAACATAAGTAACGATTTAGTCAAAGCAAAAGCCCTCCTCGTAGCATATGTCTATCCCGGGAGGGGAGGGGACTCTCATTCAAAAAGAAAATAACCAAGAAAAATACGAACAACTTCACTAGTTGACAAAATATGGTTTCCGTCCACGAAATTGTTTAAGACAGGCGCTTGGATTTTTCAGTATAGTTTGCATTTTATGGTGGAAAATTTGGTTTTGAAGCCGAACTAGTCCAAATTAATTCACAAAATCTCTCCAAGCCTACGTGAAATCGCCCTGAACTGTTCACTCGTTTGATTAACGGAAGCCAAACCGCGGTTAATTAGTTGGTATAGAGTTTGCAGAATTATGAAAACGTTTAGACAGAATTGTTTAGAATTGTGAATTGTTTAGATACCTGTGTTTGCGGCAGAATATCCCCCATTTGCGTCTAACGCATTTGCAACGCTTGTAGCGGCACTTGCACTTGTAGATCTTGCGACAAACTTTCTTGCAGCGTTTTTTAAAGAACCATTTGCACTTTTTCTTGCAATATTTCACTTTACGACAGTGGCGATAATGGCGACGCTTCTCAATATTTGACTCGTCTATGGAAATACAACATTTATAAGTAATATATCGGCGTGTTTTATCAGGATTTCCAAACACGGAGAACTGGGTTAAAAAAAGGAAGAGGCAAAGCCGTGTTTTTTAGGTTTAAGGTTTTTAGATATAGGTTGGAGAGGTGTCCACGGAAAAAAAATCGTGTCGGGACGCAATTGAAGAGCTAAAAAGCTGACTTTGGGGCTTGCTTTGATGGTAACGACGATGGAGATAACGGTATTGATGACCGATGATGATGATGACGACCCCGAACGTCCCCTTTTACGAAAACAAGCTTGTCAATTCACCTTCCTGATATTCTTCGTTCTCTTGCTCTGCCAGCTCGGTGTTATCGCTATCACTGTCTTCGTCATCTTTAGTTTCATCTGAAAGACACAGTCCCGCGGTTGCTTGTCATATAGGCACTTTTGAAAAACTATTCATGCTGTACAACTAGTTAACGTATGGACAATGGTAATAATGACGATGCTAATGACGCAGGGCTCCCCCTTTTTTTTGAAGCACTGAAACTACAGAAAACATTTGACAAAATGTCTATCATGTGTGGGAAATTGACAACAAATAAGCGTGGTTCATCCTCAGGACTCCCCTTTGGCAAACATAAAATAAAACGAAACTCTTTTAGTATCCAACAAACTCTTTTAGTATCCAACAAATCATTCAGTTCCTGTAAGGCATGGCTCTCGAAAATCACCGACCTGAAAACCTTAGGGGGTGGTCTATCTTCATCAGTTTTAACAATTTCAAGAATAGACATCGTTCAGCTTGTAAGTGGCCTAGAAATAAGTATGTTTTGAGTTTTGTCTCCATGACAACGAGGAATGTGACCTTTGAACTCTGTGTTTTAATCATTTTCCAAAAACTGCCTCTGAAAACGTAGAAAGACTGAAGTTCCTAAATATGTTTCAATGTAAGGTAATTAAAGTCGGAGCAGGTATTACCGATCCAACTGGAAATCGTGACTTTTTCAACGGGAGCCATATTTAAGGGGATTATGAAATTTGATACCTTCCAATAACTTTGCCATCTAAATTGGTGTACATGTTTTCCAGTTGGATTTGTAATACTTGCCCTTAGTTGAATAGGTGTTCGTTTAGACATGCTTGGAAAACCCCGTTTTCAGAGACGGTTTTTCAAAATCTTAAAACACAGAGTTCAAAGGTCACATTCCATGTTGCCATGGAGACAACACTCAAATCTAGCTATTTCTTGGTGCCCCGTAACATGAGTGAAGTTTAGTAATGAAATTGTGAAATGTACTCAAAGATAGACCACCTCTAAGGTTTTGGGCCACCACCTTTGAGAGCCATGCCTTACAGGAACTGAGCAGTGGTATCCAATCCCACGCGCTCTGATTGGCTCCTGAAACTTGGAAATATCCAAGGATATTCACTGTTTCGATGAACAGTGGCAGCATATATACACTTCGATTCTTGGTGTCTCCGTATTATATCAACCACTTATTCATCTCCCCTTGGAGGAATAGTTGAATGATATTCAGAACATGCCATAACAGCAGTTACGTCCTTCTTGGCGACATAAGCATTTTAACGGCAGGCAATGCTACATGTTTTAAGGCCGATTTTCGCCTACAATCATCACATGCGACATGCTCTCATTAGTATACGACTCGAGTCTCAAAGTCTAAAACAGCCCTACGACTTCCCTACGACATGAGATTACGACACGAAAAAGTTGTAGCATTTTTGAAAATTGTTTCAAAACTCTACGACTTTGTGGCCATATTTGGTAAAAAGTGACGAGTTGACTAAATCAGAGCTAAGTCATGTCGCATACGATGGGTGTAGGCGAAAATCGTACAGTCTAAATCGGCCTTTACAGATGGTATAATTTGTTATCTAACCTTCCTCTGTTTCCACCTCCGGCTCTTCGGGAGTTTCTGTAAAAAAACATAAACATTTCAAAGGAGGGAAATTATGGGTTGGAAAGAGTGTGTGAAAATAGTTGGGACTAAATTTTGACATTGTAAATCACTATGAACAATATTTTGTGTTGCGCTTGCAGTTGGGCCTCCTTTGCATTTCAAGAGAAACCTCTGAAACGCTATTTCATGTTTTTTTTCAGCAAAGAAAGTACTGATCGAACGAAAGATTAGCTGGCTGGCCATTTTTTGACGCAAATCTCTAGTTTCAAAATGCAATTGTGTTTTTAAGTTTCTTTTCAGCCATTATTCTAAGGACGAAAATGGCTCAAAGCAGCTAATAAGACTTAGTAAAACAAGGGAGTCAAAGTTCATACCTTCGTTCACTTCCTGAGGCTCCTCCGTTTCGAGGCCTCTCGGTTCTTCTTCTTGTGACGGCTCTGAGAGCTCCTCAGTTTCGAGGTCTCTAGGTTCTTCTTCCTGCGACGGCTCTGAGAGCTCCTCAGTTTCGAGGCCTCTCGGTTCATCTTCCTGCGAAGGGGCGGTCAGTGCCACGGCTACGAAGCCGAGAAGGAGCAACAGCACCAATTTTCGAGACATCTTAGTGATATCTCGACAGATGTAGGTGATGTGATAAACAAGTAGCGAAGGTGTTGGTTAAATACCCTTGTATGATAATTGGGTTTCGGACTCAAAATGCCACGCCGGAAAAATCAAGCACTGGAACTAAAAGTAACAAGACGCCGCTACTACCAGCACAAAGAAAGACACTCAATTAAAGTCGCACTCAGAGAGGCGTTTAACCTCAAGTGCTCAATATCGCCGCGTCTTGTTTGCGACGCTTTCATGCCACATATCAAACACGAGACAGCGTGTCTCATCAGGATTTCTAAACACCAAGAACTGGGTTGAAATAAACGGGGCAAAGTCGAGTTTTTTAAACCGATTTCGAGGTGTTTGAAAACTCTGATTGAAAACACTGTCGAGTTTTTGAAATAGCTTCTCAAACGTGTCATTTTATATCGAGAAAAAGAACGAATAAAATCTCAAATCTCGTATCAAACCCTCCTTCGCGCTTATGATCTTGTTTGTTTGAGCTTGATGGATTATTAATGACTTGAGAACTTTAATTAGATAATACATTGAGTTTTAGAATTGAATTGTTTTTCTGAGTTTTAGAATTTCATGTTACTCATTGCAGCAAACTTTATTAGAAAAAGTATCATTTTTTTTTCCAGTTTGTTCTCTATAATTATTTATCTTGGTCCGCCAAGTTTCAGTCCGTATCTCAAGAGGAAAACACCGTTCTCATTGCAACTTTTAAATCCACGCGATATTGCTTGTTTGTTGTTTTTATATCACTAGTTGATTAATGTAACTGTATATGAAAAAAGAAATATGGTATCTGTAGTTCCTCTTTCTGGAAAGAAAGGCCTTCTTGTTATCTAAAATGGGGTCTTTTCATAAATTGTATAGAAAGAACCAGAAATATCCGTTTTCAAAAAAAACAAGCAGTGCAGTCTTTGCCTTGTTTCGCCACGTGAACCAACTATGTTTCGCTTGGTAGCGCCTTTACTATTTAAACAGATCGAATTTTGAACCGATATTTATTGGCAAAAATTCGCCTTTGAACACAAACATTTTCCTCTAGGCCCTTGCTTAGTCATAACGTTGTCTAAAACTGTTTTTAAAACTTTGTAGAAGTGATTGAATTGGTATACAAATGCCGTGCTGTACTGCATGTTATAAAGAAGACTTTTCTGTTGTCCCTTTAAGCGTCTAGAATTTAATTCAAGGTCAATTTGAAAAGCTATTAGAAATATTGCTACTGGTTTTATAACTAGCGTCTTCGTAACGGGGGTGTAATTTGCACAAAAGGAACGACGTCAGAAAGAGAGAGCTGAAATATCTCTGAAAAGAGAGAGCTGAAACCCTGGCATAGCTTAACAGTTGTATGTGAAGGGATATCATTCAGTATGAATTGGAGGTTGAGGGAGTGCTCAAAGGCGGTAAGGAGCCAGATAAAAATAAGTGTTATGCATCTAGTTATGCATCGTGCTTCATCGGAGCGACAATTTTAATAATAAATATCATTCAACAACAACAACAACAACACTTTATTGCACAATAAACTTAAATACATTTTGAAAGCTGAACCCGCAAAATAGCTCAAATGCTAATCGAATCGAATCAACCGAAAACGTTCTGAATGTTTATCAGAAGAGTCATGATATTCTTTACAAAATGATGCCAAGATAAGCCTAGGGGGTGTTTACATTACCTAAAGGTGGACTAGCTCGACTTGGTCTTGGTGGGCGAACGTTTTATCTCGGTATGTGCTTTTAAAAAGACGAACTGGCCCCCTTCATGATCTACCTGAGTTTAAAGCGCTAATAAATTTCTCGAGAAATCAGTGAGTATCTGGTAGTAGATTTTGGATCGAGACACAATTCCGCAATAAGCACATGCTTGCTCGCCTCGACATGTCGCTAGGTCGTCTCGATTGCCTGATGATTCGACTCGTCGAATTTCTGCTTGTCCCACCGTTATCCGAATTCGACTTGTCGTGCTTCGCGTTTTACCTCGTAAATATGCAAAGTGTAGAAACGTCAAATTTCGTATTAAACTAAGATAATCGGGTTCTTTAAAGAACGTCCAGGCCAAAGCCCGGGTGGGTGTGTAAGGCCTGGTTCACATTTAATGTGCCCAACCCATCAGAAACCACAACAACAGGATTGAACTTCACCTGACAGATTGGGCTTTAAACGCAAGCGCAAGGATATCAAACTCATGTGGTTTACACTAGAACGCAAGCGCAGACGCGGCGCTTGCAGTTCTTAAACTTCACAGATAAAATAGGAAGCAGACTTTCGTAACTTCTAGCAAAATATTGTTGTAGCGGGTTTCAAATTAACAATTTTTTTTCTCTGATTGTTTTAGGTTTAAACATGAGGTGTATCTCAAGCTTGGCGAGTACGAGGCGGAGGATACCATTAATGCTGGAAGGTAATTCGCCTTTGTCACACACGCGCTATCTTAATTTTTCAGCCGATTTATTCAGCATGGAAACGAGGCCAAACAGGGCGCGGGTTTGCTCATGTTGGAAAGCGAAGCCTGATGCTGGGATTTATGGTACAAAAGTTGACCAAACTACCAAAAAGTACTCCTTATTTGTTTTAGAACCAAAAAGTTGATTGACTCATTGCGTTTTTTCTGCTTTGCCGGGTCATTCTGGAAGCAAAATGGCGGCGCCGTGTTATCTGTTTACCTCCCCTTTTAGTCAATCTGGAATATAACATTTTCTTTTTCACTCATTAGATATATGCAAACCAAGCCATACGTCGATAAAAACAAGCTGTCTATATGGGGTTGGGTACGTATTTAATTTCCCCCTTATCTTTCTATTGGCACTTATGGTATTTATACAACGTTGTTTTGAGCAGTTTCAGATAGCAACAAATGGTTGATTTACACGCTGCGATTCGTCGTACCGAATTCCGCGAAGTATTTTTTTCGTCCCAAGAAAAATCCCGACGCACAAAATATATGTTGCGTGATCACAGATCACAAGCTTACAAGAAATCGGCCCGGCGAATCACACCTCATAACGTATCTAAAATGCGCGGCAAGACAAACTTTTTCAACCCATTTTCCTACCCAGGGCTCCCCGGCTCGTCAACTCGCGGGGTAGGCTCTTGGGACATCCATTTGTGGGCATTCGCTGATTGGCTGATTTTGAACGTCAAGGCATGCGCAGGTTGTTTCTTTCAATGGCTCTGTTGCATGCGTCAATGCATAAGTATCCGTCGTACGACTTCCGTATAAGGATGTCCAAATACATGTTCAATAATAGAACGAACAAGAGTGGATTAACAAGAGTTAGAATCTTTCGTACAGTATTTGTCCACATCACAGTCAGAAAAGTGTCTATTTTTAGATTTGAATTTCGCGCGCGAAAGTATTCGAATGCTCAGGTTCGAATGCTCGTATACCCAATACACAACAAATAGAGAATATCTTACCTTATCTTTGCGACTTTAAGGTTTTTCGATTGATCTGCGATTTAATTTTAGCCTGGATCTCACAACTGTTTGCGTGGCGAGAAAGTGGGAACCCTGTGGATGACGAATTTTCGCGGGAATCCTGGTTCTAAAAATAGACACTTTTCTGACTGTGATTCGGGCGTACATAGTAAATATGGAAACTCTTGGTAATCCACTCTTGAACGAAGCAATGTGTATAATAATGTAAATGAAGCCCGTGTTTGAACATTAGAGCCTCCTATGTGGACATGAGAGCATCGTATTTGGACATCCTTATATGGAAGTCGTACGACAACCCCTACTCTGTCAATGGCTGTCACCAGAGCGGGGTTCGAGAATGTTTCCAGCCCGAATGTTAAGTTAAAAGGGGCTATTTGTCGGAAAATTTTCTTGCAATTTAAGGTTACTGAGAACCTTCGCGCACGTCCTCGGAAAAAAATCATACACGTCCTTAGTTTAACCAAAACATGTCAACCTATATATCGTTGGAAAGCTTATAGAATGGACTAGCGGGCTATGGCAAAAAGAAATAACTTTTTAATCAATATAATTTTTTGGAAGGTTTTATTAAAAATGTGGGTGTGACACTTTCAAGAGCTATCGCCGCCGAACTGCTTGACCTTGACTCCCAAGTAACACATTGTTTTAATCCTTAAAGGTGTTTCTCAAAAACCGTGTCTGCGTTTTTTAAAATTTTGCTTAGTTCGAAAGTTATGGAACTTTTAAATTTCCAAGGTCAAATTTTATAGAATTTTCACGCTCTAAAAATTTAAAATATTCATAACTTTTGAACAAAACAAAATTTTAAAAAACTCGCAGACACGGTTTTTGAGAAACACCTTTAAGGATTAAACAATGTGGTACTTGGGAGTCAAGGTCAAGCAGTTCGGCGGCGATAGCTCTTGAAAATGTAACACCCAATTTTTTTATAAAAGCTTTAAAAAAATTTATATTTATTAAAAAGTTACTTCTTTTTGCCATAGCCCGCTAGTCCATTCTATAAGCTTTCCAACGATATGTAGGTTGACATGTTTTGGTTAAACTAAGGACGAGTATGATTTTTTATTTCGACGACGTGCGCGAAGGTTCTCAGTAACCTTAAAATTATGTACGGGGTCCGAGGGGGGCGCGACGTCACTCGCTTCTCGGCAAATATCGAAAATTCTACCACGGGTGATAGGATAATCAGGAATCTTATATCCAAAGTTCAGACTGTATCTGGAAAAGGCAGCAAGAAGGTCATGTGATATAACGTCATCATTGACGTCATTAAAACCTTTAAAGCTCAATTTCAGAACACTGACAGACAACCAAACTCGTTTCCTTGGTGGGGCTCATATATCTACATATTACCTTCCCTTCCGTCCTTGAATTCGCCTGAGCCTCACTAATAGTCTCGTTTTTCTTCTCAGTCCTATGGCGGCTACTTGACAACTTACGTACTCTCTAAGAACACTGGCGTCATCAAAGTTGGGATGGCTGTGGCTCCCGTCGTGGACTGGTACTACTATGGTTAGTTCGTTTCCTCCGTTTGTTTCGGCTGTGGGTGATTCAGAACAAACAGTGCCCCGTTTTTCAACATCTCACGGCCGAATCCATATTGGAATCATTTACCTTATTAGGAAGTGACTGATCCGCTTTATATAGGAATTTCGTCGAAATTAGGAAGAAAATGAAGACATTTTGACTAAAAACTTTCAGGAATTACAGAGACTCGACTCGGTCTGTCTACTGTTGACTTTGGCTGAGTAACCACGCTGATATATCCACAGCTAGCCCACCATGATTCACTGATATGTTGTAACAGTTTTACCATCATTCTGATTCACCAGATACTGCCTACACTGAGCGATACATGAGATTACCACAGGACAACCCTGACGGATATAAGGTAGATTTAGTACAAAGAGTAGATACCCATGTCGTTGCACTTGCCAAGCCATTACAAAATTTTGTTTCTTTGACAGAAAAAAGTAGACATATCGACTCTTACCGCTACAAGATACGCGCACACTTCGGAAGTCTTTCTTGTTTTACCGGCTGCTGAAAACGACGGCAAAAGAGGGGTTGACCGTTGGCCACAAAAAAGCGCTGGATTATCGAGCACGTACGGGAGACTAAACCAGAAAAAACTTGTCGGTTCACAAAAACCTCTGGCGTAGCTTGAACATTGTCTTCAAAACATGAGTATAAAGCTTGGTTGTTTTCAAGTTACTGTTTTTTAATTTCTAGTCCACGTCGTTGTTAACCAGAGCAAAGAACTTCACAAACGCCTCCTACCTGCTTATCCATGGGTCTGGAGATGGTAAGTTTGAGAAACTCATACAAATTACAAACTTGGTCGGTGAATCTAGCGATGAAAAATTCCGGCGTATAATAATGTGTTCTTGCAAACTGTTTTTCACAATTAGACACAGTGATGGAAATGATCTCACAACATCAAAAATGTGTTATTTTTCATGTGGTAGCTAATATTGTTTGTTTGTCCGATCACTAGATAATGTTCACTACCAGAACGCAGCGCAGATGGTGAAAGCACTGACAAACGCTAACATACAGTTCCGAGTACAGGTATTACAACCAGTAGATAGCGTCCGTCAGAAGGAGCAGTTCTTTCTTTAAAACTGACAACATATTACTTACGGCAATATTGGTTTATGTGTCTTTGATTCGAATGATTTGATAATACCCTTTGCGCGACCAACTGCTGTTTTAGAGCGGATTTCAGATCATTGTCGAAAGTAGATCAGACTTTATTGGCTGTGGTCTTGGCTCTTTGTTTAGCCAGCCAATGAAAATGCCAAGAAAAAAGAAACATTAGAATCACGTGCTCACCGCGTGATAGTGGTTTTACTTGGCTTGTGATTGGCTGACGAGGAAGCCATTCAGCAGCAACTTGTATTTTCTCTCGTTCAAGATTGGCTAGGTGTATTTGGTCTTACTGAGTCATTAATTGCTCGGATTCATTTAAGTTTTTTTTCTTTTTTACAGTATTACACAGACAAAGCGCATTCGATCCGCGGTGTATACGACCACCTCTACACTTTGTTGACAACATTTCTAACCACAAAGCTCGGGATTGCAGCATAGACCTCGCAGCGCGAACCATGACTGAACTTCATCCGCCCTCCACCCTAACCCCATGCTCGATAATCTAGCGCCTCTGAGCTGCAAAAGGGGAAACGCAGCGCCGGGTCCTTGAGCATTTCCTGTACTGACCCTATCCTTGTTTGGTTTTGCTGGTTTGGCGGCTTTCTGTGTTGGAGATGAACCGCGAGGAAGCACGGGACCGAATGACGTCAGATATCCTACCTAACCACAGGAAACCCGCACAGAACGCAAGGACTAGGCTGGATGCAGTCCTTTTTACCCACACAACTCCTTTATTATCGACACTAAAGTCCAAATATAAAAGCCCATAAAAGCGCAAATAATGTAATATACGATCGATTGTTAGATAACTGATATGAAGTATTACAAAAGACATATTTGTTAAATATACAGAGAAGTCGATATTTTTGTATATGTGGAATTATTGTTGGATACATAATGTGTTAATGTAATAAAACAAATTTACAAAGCTCGTGGCTTATTATGTGCAAGGCAGGTTAATATAGAACTTGGCTGGGGTTCCATGCAGCGTTCGCACAGTCTTGTACAGGCCTTGAAAGTCCTTCAATTTGAAAATTTGTGCCTGAAAGTGCTTACTTTTTGCGAGCGATTGCTTCTACAACTATGAGTATTATGATGACGGGAAAGCTGTAGGGGTGGCGCTATAGGTAAAGGCATCGGCTTCAGGGGCATAGCTAGAGCTTTTTTTGTAAGGTACGCAAGAGAGTCGTCTGAAGACATAATCAACAGAAAAATAAAACTAAGTGAAAATTTTAGTACGCATGCCGTTGCGTAGATATGTCTCAGTCTACACTTTGAGTGCAAATTGGCATAACCATTGTCCGTTGCCACTTGCCAATTTTAGCTTGACAACCGATGACGCTTTGATCCCCAAAATACTGAAACATGAACATCAAACTCTTGCGCTCATCGCTAATATTTTAAAGGAGACAAAAGGCCATAACGAGCAAGTATAAGGGTTGAGCTATCGCATCACAGCAATTTGAATTACGAACACGCATTCACAACAGTAAGATTTAGCGATAAGAACAGCGTCGACTTAACTAAATTCGGATTTTTTGTACAATATGTTAAGAATAGAGTACAGAGCTGAGATTTACAGTGAGACTGTCTAGTGTAGACTGTCTAGTCCTCGAGTTTTCTTAAACATGGTCATTGAATTTCTCGGGCACACGCCGCGGTGGGGAAAAAACTGCATTCCCCCTTCCTCACAGCAAAAACAGGATGACCAAGGCGTGTCCCCCACGGCCTTGACACGAACCCCCTTCGATAAAATCCGTTATATTACAATAGCGTATTTGGGCCATTTCTATACTACAGGACGTCTCTCAAAAAGGCTGCTGGCAAGAAATTACCTTGTTCGCCAGGAGCGAGGTAAATCGGAAAATTGCCGGCAGCGAAGAAGGGAGCAAGAGGCAAAATTCCACGAAACAAGCAAGAAATTCCAAACAAAATAGCCAGGGCACCTGTGCGGTGGTGAAATACAAAAAAAATTTCAGCAAGAGCCGCTTTCTGGCCTTTTCCCCAGCAGTGAGAGGACGTGAAGAACAGGTTTTCTGAGGAACAGGTCCGGAGTATTTATTTACTACATGAAGACACGCCTTACTGCTAATAAGAAAGGGGATTTCTGCAAAAAAACATTCATGGGAAAAGCTGAATTTCCCAGGGCACGAGAATGTGAAGGATCGATCCGGAATTCACATGTATAGCCATGGAAAAACCGAACACTTCCATTTTTGTGCCAATGGGAAATTCAGCTTTTCCCATGGTGATGGTTTCTTCAGATGAATTTTCTGGAACAGGGGAAATGAGAAGTCATTTGAATTAGATGCAAAGCCATTTATTCAGTTCAATCATACATCAGCTCTATGAATCAGTATTCCAACCCATAAAACCCAGTTATACAAAGCACATTGTATTCGGCATAGTTCACTAAGTACATATCAATGCAATAGAGTCCATGTTCAGTTTATACAATTTCTGGAATCCAGAAACTCAAATAGAGTCCATAAATCGGGAGTATAGCATTTGCATCTGAGTCCTTTAGTTGCGCCTTCTGGGAGATCGTCGAGGTCGCGTCTTTCTCGCTGCTACTTTGGACGCCACTTTCCTTCCTCGGCGCGCGGGACTTGCCATCTTGCGGCTTGCGCGTGACTTCGCTTTGCGGGCAGTACGCTTCTTCTTAACTTGTCTGCGCCTGGACTTGGACGCCTTCTTTGTCACCTTCTTGACCGAAGCCTTGCGCGATCTTCGTCCGCCCCTCTTGGCGACTTTCCGCCCCTTTCGTGCCTTGGCTGATCTTTTGCGTCGTGGCTTAGATGCAGTGGCATTAGAAACCTTAAAGCTTGCTCCACTTTTCTTCAAAGCTCCACTTTTGACACCCCTTGCGATCGCCACTCTTACAGCCAAGGCCGCCGAGGAACGCAGGCTATTGTTCTTCTGAAGGTATCTGAGGATGTCCTTAGAGCTGGAGCCAGTTCGCGAGGCAAGGGCTTCAACTGCTTTGACCACCATTTCAGTGGTAACTGCCTGCCGTTTCGCAGCCTTCTTGGTTCTTTGCTTCTTCGCTGCTGTTGCGGATTTGCGCCCACGTGTTTTTGCCATTTCGAGGATTGTTACTCAAATCGAAAGCAGAAATGCGCAAGATCACACAAGAGAAGGCTTCTTTCGGGGGATAATTGATCACACTAATTGGGCTAACGATTATGACATAATCATATTACAAATCAATTATCGCGCGCGCGATCCGAATCCGTGGTGTAAAACCCGTTATTAAACAGGTTAAACCAGTATGATTTTAATGTATTGTCCAACAATTTACATAGACAAAGTATTGCAACAGCATTATACAAGTCGCATTGTTTCAACTAAAAATTTGTTAAAATATTTTATTTGGAGTTTTGCACGTGTATTAGTTCAATACTCATACTTTTAAAGAATAAATTGCTTATACAAATGAGTCTAATAGTGCCTTCAAACTCGTCTTGTAGATATTATTAGAGGCAAACAACACATTGGCAGTTGTGATGTTTCACAGGAGGTGCAAATGGAGGAGATGAATTAAAACATCTATACAGCCTCTGGACATGTTCCAGCCCTATAGTATGGACGCACTATAACTGATTTTCTTCTGTATGACATTGCATTACAGCACTCCATTGTTGGTCTGATTCCATTTTTCGACCACTTATTATTTTACTATAGACCAGGAAGGTCCCTGAATGTGTATCACTATTACGCCATAAAAAATTAGTTCTTTTTTCTGCTCTTCTTTAGAGTTTTCTGTTTTTCCTCTTTCAGAGGTGCTGTTGCTCCAGATTCTTTGTGTCTTTCATAAACCCTGGAAATACAAAAGAATGCGATGTTAGGCCCTCAAATACTAATAACCATCCGCGATATCAAATGTATACCCATTAGTTGAATTGTTAAAAAACGGCTGAAAATTCAGGCTATCGAATGGCGCCATACAAAAGCCTTCCCTCTCGATTCGGCACTTCTGTATTTTGTTTCCAAATCTGCCGTTAACTTGGAAAAATGTCATCAGAAACATAGTCACAGAATTTGTTACCGAGTGCAGGACGTTTCTAACAATGCTCATAACTAATATTTTAACCAGGTTCTACGATACAATTTTGCTAGCATTCCAATTGGCAAAAAGAAACTATTCAGATATGAAACCGGCAGAAACCATGCTTTAATTTCTTTTTGGTAGGGAAGCCATGCCAGAGTTATCAGCGATATGTTACTCGTTTGGTCCGCTTTTAATGAAGAAGAAAGCCGTATAAACTTCCTGACAAACACACAAATAACAAAAATACTGTAAAAAAGTATTTATAAATGGCAAGTGTACCGTGGAAATTTCTGGCTACGCCCATTACAATTTCCTAGAATCCACGAAAGTGCAAGAAAACCCAAGTCGTTGTGAACTTGTTTCCCATCGACATCGTTTGGCGCTTGCGTCCCCATAACCCGACGGGCAGAAAAGCGAATGAATTTTTGTAGGATTTGCGGCGCAACCAAAACCTTTTGTTTTCACCAGCTTTTGTTTGGTTTTGCGATAAAAAAAACTCATGATATTAGGTGTTCGTATTCCAGCTCAAATTTGCCACGCAACTTTTCGCTTAGTTCTGGGTCTTGTTCTGTGTTCATGTGCTCCAAAACGATCTTAATACTCACACTTTATAACCGTCGGTTCGAATATAGTCCATGACATGAGATGGACCTAACACTATCTGGTCTTCCAACTGTTGAATCCACGGGTTGCCTTCTGTTTTAAATACGTTCCTTGGACTTCCCAAGTTCAGTAATCCTAGCGATGGGAATAAGCAACGAAAAAAGCATGATAAAATAATTGAAATAATCAATATTTTCCATGGATCATCATTAGATTACTTCACCAAAGCAATCTTATGTTATTTTTTGTGGACCACTGAATAAATTTTGTTCGCGTGATATTTTTCTTATAGGAGGAGGCCCTCCACTGACTAGGGCAGCAATAGCGAATACGAAAACCATCGGAGGGGGAAAATCCTTTCGGAGGTTCCAGTAAAAGATTTCAAACCTGTAGGCATGACAAAACGGAAAAGCGTACACTTATCAAAATTACTTGAAAGTTAGTTCAGGGAAAAAGTTGAATACTTTTTGCAACATTACGACGCATTGATTCGGCTGCTCTCCAACGTGCGACATTGAACTCGCCCGATTTCCATTTTCTGCCCGTTTCCCAAACTTCACTTCGGCTAAAACTTTGGGTTCGTTTTTGCCGGAAGCCAATATTAACAAAGTTAAAGATATTTTGAAAGAATTTTAGGATTTTTGGGGTGATAAAGCTAAACACCATGTTTTAGATATTACCGAGTTCAGGAGGAAGCACCATAAGCCGATTGTTTTGCACATGAAGTTCTCGTAGTTTTTTCAGCTCTCCAATCTCAGGCGGTAAGTCTACCAGGTCATTATCACGGAGAACAAGCTACAAAAAAAAAGTGTACAACACTGTAACATCGGAAATATGTAATATTATAATAACTTTGGTGAGCATTGTGGCGTATTATCCGGGCTCTAATGAGCATTTTGGCGGGCTCTAATATATTAGAGCCCGCGCGAGTCAGTCGGCGTTATGATGGTCGCCATAAATTCTCATTTTTGTACTCAATGCTCTCCAAAGTTATAATAATAGTAATCTAGTTGATGTTCTTGGCGTAAATATGTTTTGGGCCCTTCTCAGTGCTCATTTTATCCCTCGCTGCGCTCGGGCTAAAATGAGCCTGAGTCGGGCCCAAAACATATTTACGCCCGCGTACATCAACTAGAGCAGATTTCGTATGACTGTGAAAAGTGGCGCGGTACTGTCGCGGTGGCGGTACGGAACCTGGCCCGCTGTAGATGGAATGAAATCGCCAATGAAATCGCGTAATCGCGGTACGGTCATGGTCGCGGCGCGGAACAACTTTGTGGCGGTACTTTTCACAGACATACGAAATCTGCTCTATATTGTTATATTGTGAACGGGACCACCAGTATTTCATTCTTTACGACTAAAATATCAGTTAATCGCAAAATGTCAACTAGTTTTGTGAATGTGAATAAAACTTCTCTTTGACTAAGGGACCGTTCATTTTTTGTCAGGGAGGGGTTGCTGGTGGAAATGAGGGGAGACCCTCATGGGTGGCCCCCCCCTTTCATGTCCGTATTTTTTTAGATGCCCCCCCTAAATCCAATGTATTTTTCTGATGAACCCCCCTCTCAGTTGATATGAAAGTGACTGTACATATAAAAGTGGCATACTGTAATATCAAACCTTTAGAATAGACATTGAGTTGTAGTTATACTGTGTATTTTCTTGCCAACTAATCAAAGCCTTGTTTTGAGGAACTAACTTTTCGTTCCCTCCCTGGTATGTGCTTGTACTTTTTTGGGTGACCCCCCTTTAGGGGCATATTTTTTTAGGTGCCCCCCTTTGAGGCCTGTCTTTTTTGGGGTGACCCCCTTCATTTTCACCCCCCCCCCCCCCCCCCCCCCCCCTGCTGAATAACGAACGGTCCCTAAAGGTTTAAAATTTTCCAATGTCTGGAAATTTGAAAGATGTTTCAACACCAACAGCAGGATATGCTTCCCTGCTAGCAGAAGAGGTCTCTCACGTTCTCAATTGTTCTTGCGGTGAGGGAACTCTGTTTAGCTTGCAGTGAAAGGAAATGCTACTTACCACTAATAAATTCTTGAGCTGAGCAATTTCTACAGGAATGGATTCAAAATCATTATCTCCAAAGTATAGAGCTCGGAGCTGGGCTGTGGAAAGGCATAACAATAAGTTTTATGTATTTAAAAACAGAAACTATGTTTCTATCACATTTTTCTAGCAGGTTGATCCCTGAGGCATGCCACAAAGAAATGCATGGCATGGCCAATATGAGGGAGTGAGGCAGTTGCTCTGTAAAAATTTTGAAAATTTTGTTTTCAGTTCCTTATACAAAGTGAAAAATCATACTGCAAATTTAAAAGTGGATTTTAGGAACAAAGTCTGCCTCATTTTCATGTATTCTTTCCTATTAAATGTTTAACCATTTAAAAAAAAAACGAGAAACATCATCTCTAAGAGATTAATACTGATATTTAGTGACAAATCAGCAATTTCTTCCAAGGAAAGTGGAAAAACCTCCTAGCTGACAGATGTAATATGACATCAATTCTACAAAGCAGAAAGTAACTGGAAATGATTTCCCATGAAGAAAATACTTTTACTCACACATGATAAAAAAGTTTCCAGGTAAAGACTTTTCATTCAGGTTGTTGTATGTCAAATCCAGGATCTCTAGTGCTGAAGCAGTGCCAAGGCCCTTTGGCAGAGAGCTCAGGCGGTTCACACTGCAGCAGAAACGAAGAGATAAATTAACACTCATTAGTATAAATTACTCAAGTGGAGGTTGCAGCATTAAGTTGGAGTAATTATACTAAAACAATAAGTCACCTCAGGCTCCATGTTTATTGACGATAACTAATTGTTAATTATGCTGAACAGGCTAAGGACTGCAGTGTATCACAAAAGTGTTGGGGCTGCCTTACAGAAAAAGTATGAAAAGTGTGAGCTATAGCAGCCCAACCCCTATATATATCCCTATATATTCATAAGGAGCAAGTCAAGATTATATTTTCACTTACGCAACATTAAGATGCCTTAATTTTGGCAGTGATCCCAGAGAAATAGGTAGTTCCTGCAATCAAAGAGCAGACAAAGCTTTTACAGAGCTGACACTGAATATTATGAATTACCTACCAATAAGGGGATAATAATCAACCTCATATAGAAATATAAGTGCCAACATGTCCAGAACCTTTATATATGGCCATCACTGATTTTCTTTGTGGGAGTGTCTGGCATATGTTTAAGGGAAGTAGTGTGGTCCTGTGATTAGAGAATCAGACTAGAAATCTGCAAAGATGTCAAGTTAAATGTTGCTCTAAACACTGACAATTGACAGTACATTAAGCCAACTGCTATGCCTCATGACCAGTTAAGGTTCTTATTGTGTTTGTGTTTACCGTTAGGTATTTAGCACTGTGTACATGTTCCAGGGGCAAAGTTGTAGTGTACTGCTGCCTTGCCCTACCTCAATATGATTATTGAACAGAATAAGAGTCTCTAGGTTCTGTAACTCAACAATGGCTTCAGGAAGCTCTGAAACATAACCAGTCAGATCTTTAAGTTATCATTGTAATGAGTGGCAAACAAACAGGACAATTTGTAGAGACCTAGCCCACGTATATGGCAAATATTTTCCCATCAAGTTTCAGAGCAGAGAAACTCAGAGAAAACACTTGACAGCCTTCTGGGACATTTTCCAAGCTCTCTTTATTCTTGCTGAGGATAAACACTGGTTGTGGATTGTAAAATTTTGCACAAAAGGCTCACCTGGGAGATTTGCTGAAATAGTATACATTATGTCATCATGTTTTGCATAAATACTGAAAATTGTAAGATGTGCCATATTTTTCAGAAAAAGTTGTAGATTTGGTTCTTAAAAATTATTATCAAAAATACGAATTCAACATTTTTGTTGTATTTGTGCGTTTTTTTCTCTTTTGCCCATTTATTTACTAGCCGTCATTTCCTCCTCACTACCCCACCCACAGTAGGAATGTGTAAAATGCTCAAGAGCCGTAGAACAGAATCCACAGCAAAATACTGGCCTTCAGCTAGCTAATAACACAATTAGCACTCTTTACTTACTGGTTATCTTGTTATGGCTTAGTGTGAGCCTAACGAGGTGGCGAGCAGAGGCTGAAAACAACAACAGAACTCACAATCAGAACGAGCAACAAACATGGCCGCCAGGTTGTCAACAAGATGAACGGTTCCACTATATTGCACCGAAAATCACTCAACTTACTCAAATTTGGAATATCTGAAATCCCCGAAATTCCCTTATCACATAAGTCCAACTCTGTGTAGCCATGTTCCTTCGTTTCCTCTATGATTTTCTTCAAAGATTTAGACATCGTGATCGAACTGCTCACTTGGCAAGCGATTCCAACAACACTAAGTGGGCTTGCTGTGGACGCAAACGGAAGTGGTTTTGGGTAGCCTGTGTACTAGTATTTTGAACAAAATGGCGGCCACCATGACATTTAGTTGCGAACAGAAATTGCGTTTCGTCTACCGTTTGAGCTTATGAGGGATAAAGTTGATAACCATTCTCAGGAGGGATACATTTCATGCATTAAAAAATTGGCCATTGGCGGAAGAAGGCTCTGCAACATCCAGTTCTTTTGGCCTGTAAAGCACAAAGCACTGCTGAAGACGAAGTGTGAAACTGCGGGGAAACTGGTGAAAGTGAAGAAAGTGCTTACATGTATTTGAGTCTATCGTTGGTGAAAGGGTCAAGCATACTTGAAAAAGTCAGCTTATTGTATGACTATGAGAATTTTGAAAGATGAGGAATTGCCCTTTTTAGGGATGTAAAAAGTCCTTTTAACAGTTCTGTAATTCCATACCTAAAAGGACATAACAATGTCTGTTGGTAAAAACACTGCAAGGGCATATTTTGGTGAGTCTGGAAAGAAAAGTGAAGTTAGTGAGTTACGTAGATGTTAGAGCAGTCAGAGTTACATCGTGACCCAGTGCAGTATACCAAGGTGTTGCAGCGCGTTATTGCCTGCATGACAATAGGTATGGACATGTCGTCCCTCTTCATGAGTATGATAAAGGTTAGTATTCTTATGGGTCACTGCAAATATGATATGTAGTGTTCATAATTCTGTGAACTCTGCATCAAATCATAAACATGTATTCAAAGGATTCCCTAAATCAAATACCCTGCTCTCCAGTGTTTTTTTTCTCTCGGATATTTGGGTTTTTTTTTGGTGGCACTCAGGATTCCTGTGTCCTTTCACTTCTTTCCCCCCACAACAGGAGTCCCACACTGAAAAAAAAAATCAAATAACTGAAAAGCCACTGGAGAGCCAGCTAACAAGCTATGAATCAAATAATATCTAAGGCTGCATTCATTATGTAACTACAGGGGGGGGGGGGGGGGGGGGGGCAGAGGATTTTGAGGGGGGATCTCAAAATTTAGGAACTGGAAAAGGGGGGATGTCAAGTTTTTTTCATAACATGAAGGTTGTGCAGTTTGAAAAGTAAAGGAAGGAAGGCTGAACACCGAGTTTGAACCTCCTGAAGAAATATCACTTGCACTACTATTCTCATGCATTTACCGTCCTTCAACTAATATTTTGAAAAAAGCTGCGCGCTTCGTGCGCATAAAGAATTATAAACTTTAAAAATCGTAAAAGGCCTTCCTGTTTTACCACAATTCCTTGAGGGTCCTCTTCAGTGACTTTTGTCTGCCAGACAAAAACGCCTTGGACTTTTGATTAATAGTCTTGTAGCTTCATTGTCAAAATTGCGGCGCACTTTGCACGCACAACGGAAAATAACCAAACAATCAAATACAAAATAAATGATACTCAGTCTATGTAGTAAGGTTCCAATCGAGAAGTGCACCAGAACACTTGGTAGAAAGTCACTACACACAAAAGAGTACAGCCACCTAGGATTTTTATTTGCATTTTTATGCTTTGTATTATTTTTTATCATTGAGCCTTGTTCTGCATCTTTTGAAAAAATGGGGGGGGGGCATGTTTTTTCCTTTTGACCAAGAGGGGGGATTCGTAAAAAATATGTTGTGCCTGGGGGGATCTGAAAATTTTGCATTGTCAAATAAAAATCCTCTCCCCCCCTGTAGTATACATAATGAATACAGCCTAAGTAACACCTGTAGTTTTTTGTAAAACCTCTGAGTGATATTTTTTGGGCTAAGTGTTGGTTGTGCAATCAAAGCTCACATTATTATGAAAAACTACTATGCATGGCCAGGAAGCATTGCCTCCATAAATTGGATGTTTAATTTAATCAGCAGTAATGGGAGGTGTTCAGGATTCCTCTTGTGTGCTGTAACTGAACGCTGCCAGCACTTGCACTGTATTTGTATTCTTATTCATTGATTAGTTTTTTATTATTATTATTTATTTATTAAGGACCCACTGTAAATGGCTCCGCTGTTGTGGGCTCCTGCCAGTAGAGGCAAAGCTAATAAAATAAAATAAAATAAAATAAATTCCAGTCTCACTTTCAAGAATCATTTTAACCACCTCTGTTTAAAAGTTACACATTATTATCCATTCATTACATCCATCATTATTTTAACAGGCAGGTGCAACACATGATCTTGTGCAGAAGAAACTGGTCTACCTGTATATTTGTACCTATGCCAGGTCCAACCCTCAACTTGCTCTGCTAACTGTCAACACTCTAACCAAGGACATGCAAGACAGCAGCGCTATGGTCCGAGGTTTTGCTCTTCGAAGCATGAGCTCATTAAGGTATCATGATTACGTAGCTCATTAGAAGTTCATTATAACTTGCTTATTGATTTCATAGTGAAATCCTGCTACTGATGTATTTTGCAGGCTTCCTGACTTGCTGGAATATATTGAGGAGCCTGTGGTTGAAGGGTTGAGGGATCCTAGTTGCTATGTGCGACGGACTGCTGTCATGGCTTGTATCAAGCTCTACCACCTTAATCCTGACTTTTTAGAAGGTGCAGACCAACCAAGTTTATTTATCATAGATCAAGATAAACACTTTGTAATGTGTTAGGACCCTTCCCACCTAAAATTTCACTGATTGTATAAGAAAAAAAAAGGTTTTGAACTTCCTCCCCACCACCACCACCCCGGAATTTCCAATTCCTTTTTAGTCGGGGAAGAGGATTTTTTTCTGGAATTACTCATTGATCACTAGCAAGAAGGGATAGCTACGGCTAGGACTGATACCATTGACTGATGCAACTAATGATAACTTTCAGAGCTGGAAAATAATATATTTCTTAAAATTGATCCTGACACATGCCTGATCAATCCTATATTTTCTGCTCTGTCTTGTATTCCCAGATTATGACATTGTGAAAAAGCTTCAAGCAATGATTGAAGATGAGGATCCACAGGTTTGAAAACTAGAATAAAGAATGTCAGGTGCAAGGGACACAGTGCATTTTTTGTGTACTTACATTATGGAAAACATGTAATCAGTGGTGTAGCAAGCTCCCCAGTTTAGAAGGGCAGCATCCTTTTTGTATAACATTTCAAAAACATTTTTTTTTGGGGGGGGACCACCCCATCATAACCCCTTGCTATGGCACTTCTTTAAATTCATCCCCCACCATAGAAAGAATTAACCTGGTGACCCATCCCCTCTGGAATTTTCAAGGCTGAGAGTACGGATCTTTTCTGGAATAACAGAGAGCTGGGGACACAAAATGTAATGCTATGGGAAGGGAGAGGTAAAACGCAGCTGCTTTCCCCTACCTCTAATCCCCCCTGGAATTGTTGTTTTCAATTCCACCATTATCTCTGATTTTTAGGTGATGTGTAACTGCTTGTCAGCACTAGATGAAGTATTAGCAGCTGAAGGAGGAGTTGTTGTCAATAAAAAGTTAGCTCATTTCCTGATGTCCAGGTACTGGAATGGGCTGATGCATTTTGGCAATGGCCTGTGGACTTTTTCCCAGGGTCATTGGTTCCTTGGATGTTCTCTGTTCGCCTTTGTTGATCAGTGGTGGAATTTCCAGGGGAGGGGAGTGTAATCATCTACCCACTCTGCATGAAAAACATATGCAGTTAGCCATTGATGGCTGACAGAAAGTTGTGATAAAGTCCTCTGTTGAATGCCTTTTAAAATCCACATTTGTAATTGCTTGGAAAGGAGGCCATCTTCTTTCAGTTCCTGGGAGTTGTTTGTGCAAGAGCTTACTGTTAGTGTTACATTTTATTGGGGTTCTTGAAATGTACTTTGCTTTGTTTTATTACAGATTAAAATCCCTCACTGAATGGGCTCAGTGTCAAGTGATGGAGTTGCTAACAAGATACATTCCAAGTGAACCACAAGAGGTGTATGATATATTGGTGAGCTACATGAAGTACTGAAGTCATTCTACCCATGGCACAGTTGGGGTGGGAATGGAGCTAGTAGATTATGCACTAAAATGCCCTAGCCTCATCCCAGGGCTCCAGCTCAGAACACAGTGCCAAACCAGTCCTGCATGACACAGAAAGCTGACTGAGATGCCTGTGGATGAGGCTAAAAAGCCCCAAATTGTTTCCTCTTGAGACCAAATAAAGCCAAAACATATCACCCTAAACATCCAGCGATATAGAATATAGAATCATTTGCCACTTCTCATTAATCAAGTATAATATTCATTAACTTTAGAACATGATAGATATATATCTTAAGAGTCCAAGTGGTGGAGTGGTGATGGCTTGTGTCAATTCTTTTTACACTTGACAAAGGAGGCACCTCATCTTGAAGATGATGTGTTGGATCGGGTCAAAGGTAAGAATAATTTTCTCTTTCTCTCTTTTCATCCTATTTTCTTTTCTTAACAAATTTTTTTCCCAATGTTTGGGTGGTTGCAATTGTTCATCTTATACATACTGGCATGCACTCGGTCGTGTGTAAAAAATTGGACAATTGTAACCACCCAAGGGAATCATCACATGATCTGAATTGGGTAGCAACAAGATGTACTACCGAAACAGGTAGAGTGTTTATTAGGCTCGAGAAAAAACACTCGTTTCAAGACAAAACATTCACGATTTAGTTTGAATTCCTTTACTGAGGTCAGCGATGCGTGCAACTCAAATTTTTTAATTTGGAAAATTTTCAACTTAAAACACAAGAAAAGAAATCTGCTCGTGTTTTCTACTAATTTTATGAGGTAAGAAATACAAATCAGTGTGTTATTTCCAAATTTGAACGATTTTCTGTGGCAGCGACTGAACGCATGATTGATTTCGTGCGAAGGAATGCAATCAGACTCGCCAACGTTTTTGTCTGGAGACGAGCGCTTTTTGTCGAGCCCGATAAACGCTCTACCTGTTTCGGTTATAAACACCGTTAGCCGATTTGGTCTATTTTTGTGTTACTGCCTTCTGCAATCTTACTACTCTAGCTGATGTTGCTTTTCGGCCATTTTTCCTTAACAGATAGTTTTCATGGTAAGAAAACTCAGAGCCAGTCTTGTGGCAAAAAATCCATAAAAATTATCGCTTTTTTTGCGGCAAATCTGATTGATCAGTTTTGTACAGCATAGCCTGGTTTCTGTGACCACACTGTAAGTAGCATGCGCTGATGCTCTGATTTTTACGGATATTTAGCTCAAAGAAAAGATTGGTTCACCATCTAGGTAAACAAATCTCCTTTTTATACCAGGTCCAATGTTAAGCATGTTATCCTCCACCAACTATGAGCTGATCTATGCTGCTCTATGCCATATTGAATTGCTCATAAATCAGCGAGCCCAGCTTTTTGTCAATGAGTACAAGATGTTTTTCTCCAGGTAAGACCTCATATTATGTAGCATAGATTTTTTCACAGCAGTCTATGGAACCATTTTATACACTCAATTTATTGTATGGAAGGCATCCAATGGGCCAAAGGGGTGGACCCCTATGGTCACATATGATATGGAAGTTTGTAAAGTAGTAAAATATATCTTGGGAAATGAGTGTGAGACAATCTTTGGCAATACTGCAGAGGGACTGAAACCAAGAATCAGATCGTGTGATAGAAAGGGATGAACCTAGACGTTTGGGTGTATAAACTATTTGATTTTTTTTTTTATATTTTGCAGATTTAATGACCCTCAATTTATCAGTTCTAAGAAGCTAAAAATTCTTAC
Organism: Scolanthus callimorphus; assembly: GCA_033964015.1. Classification (NCBI taxonomy): domain Eukaryota; kingdom Metazoa; phylum Cnidaria; class Anthozoa; order Actiniaria; family Edwardsiidae; genus Scolanthus; species Scolanthus callimorphus. The sequence goes on from CM066914.1 coordinate 7,676,434, forward strand.
TACAATATCCTCAGAGTCAAATGTTGAAGAAGTTGTAACAGAACTAAGGTATTATTTAATGTATCAATTTGTTGTTGTTGTTGTTTTCGTTTTCGCTTTCCCGGCTGCTGATATCACTAATGTCGTCTTCAAATCTGTTTGCGCAAATCCAAAAACAATTTTGACTGTAGTTGAACTTAAAGCTTGTTCAGTTTCGTCAAACAGTTCATTGAGCTACAAGGCTCTATATTGTTCTTTTTTGTTGCACTATTTAGAAGAATATCTCAGGGGCATAAGCCAGCTTTTATAAGAGGGGGATTCCAAAACTAACATATGCTAATAAGTTTAACTTTTTTGTTCCACGCTTCGTTGTTTTATTATTTTATATTGAAGAGGGGGAGCTCCGGAACCCCTCGAAACTCCCCTGGATACGCCCTTGTATCTTTCGTATAATGCACTAAATTGCAAAAGGAATTTTTTTAACTCTTGCTAATCTTGTTTTCTTTCTCTCGTTTATCCAGTTCAAATGTTGATGATGTCTTGCTACAGGGGCGTCTTGTTAACCTTGTTTTCTTTCTCTCGTTTTATCCAGTGCAAATGTTGATGATGTCTTGCTACAGGGGCGTCTTGCTAATCTTGTTTTCTTTCTGTCGTTTTATCCAGTGCAAATGTCCATGATGTTAACGCGCAGTTGGCCCGAGACTCCATTCAAGCCATCGGTCAGGTCGCGCTGGCAGTGCCCTCTGCGGCGGAGTTCTGTACAGACACCCTGCTTAGTTTTCTCGCCTGTGAAATCGAGCACATTACTTCTACTACGCTGGTTGTTATCAGAGGTTGGTTGTCTGTTGGGATAACTGTGTGTAGAGCTCCAATTTTTGCCATTCATCAGTTCTCTCCCAATTCTAGACTTTCGCGCCACAAATTTTCGCTACTTCTCTCCGCTCCTTCTCTTCCGCTCAATTTTGTCCATCATTTCTCATCATTTTCGCCAGTTTTCGTCATTTCTCACCAATTTTCGCCATTTTGTTACAAATTCGCGCCAATGCTCGCCATTTAAACCAATTCCTAGTATCCTTTCTCATAAATTTTCACCCATTTTCTCGCCAATTCTCGCCATTTTGTCATCATTTCTCGACATTTCTCATCAATTCACGATTTTGCTAATGCATGAGATGTCTAGTAACCATGCCCCGCAGGGACAAATAACAAAAATAACGAAATGAACGGCCACCGTGGCTTCCTTCTTTTGTTACTTGCTCCTTGAGGGGCTTCGTCCGAGGTACTCCAAGTATTAACAAAGTCGTGTATTGTCACCATTTGTGTTAAATTTACACCCATTTACGTTCACCACTTCTCGCGCCCATTGTAAATACTCCCATTTTTGTGATGGTATATCATGGTCACAGTACTCTATTTTTTTGTCTTATTTGAGGGGAAACAACCCTTCGTTCAGTGCCGATAATCACCCCCTTCTCTGTTTACAGATCTGTTCCCGAGATACGAGAAAGCTTGTCTTGCTGTGATGCCGCAACTAAAGGAATGTCTAGAATGCGTGCAGGATCCACAGGGCAAGGCCGCGATTGTGTGGATGACTGGCGAGTATGGACAGGTCTGTCTTTCTGTCCGTCTACATGTCCGTCCGTTTGTTTCTGTCCGTCTGTTTGCCTACTTGCTTACAAGCCTGTCTTTATTTGCAAAGAATTTCCAGCTAAACACAGCCTTGATGCCCAAAGTCCGGGGGGGGGGGGGGGGGGGGGGGGGGGTTCTCCCCCATGTAAGAGTGATAGGGGTGCTCGTCGGGACATCGGAAAATATACCCTAAAAAATACCAGGACATAAAAAATCCAACCCCTAAAAAATACCTTCTAAACAAAATGACCCCTAAAAAATACCAACAATAAACCTTTTTTGTTATTGTTATTGTTTCTCATCTCAAAACAAGCTTATTTTAGAGCTATAAATGAACGAAGAAAGAAAGAAAGCGCTTTACTGGGTTTGTGACCCTTTCATTCATTTGCGTACCCCTAAAAGATACCATTCATTAGTGAAAGCCACAATTTTCTCCGATACCCCTAAAAAATACCTGAAACTCGATTTTGACCACTAAAAATACTACGAGCACCCCTATCAGGCCGACATGTGAAGAACCCCCCCCCCCCCCCCCCCCCCCCCCCGGGCCCAAGTATTTCCAAATGTTGGAAAAGTACTGCGGTTTCCACAAGTGCTCTATTTCGCATATAAAGTCATAGAAAGTTGTGGTCTAATGCTTTTATTATATAGCGGGAGAGAACCATTACTTTATCGGTGAGATAGAGCATAGATTTGGACCAATCAGAGCGCGCGTTATATCGTAGCTATATTATAATTAAGCATTAGAGCACATTTGCGTGACCGACACAAAACACGGGCTGCGTAGGAGACTATAGAGCACAACTTTCTATGACTTTTTCGGCGCAATAGAGCACGCGTGATTTGGGAGAGACACGAGAACGTTGTAAAATCACGAGCCGCAGGCGGCGAGCATAGAACGAGCGCGCGTTAAATCGTAGCTATATTACAATATCTAAGAAGAGAACATACAGCATCCATTATGGCGGCTTTTATTCCATATGACCATCTGTTTTAGTGCGAATACACTATAAAATGCTATCAGTTTTTGCTTACGTGCGTAATATGTCGGTATTTCTCTCTTCTAGTACATACCCGACAGCCCCTATATGTTAGAGATGTTGGTTGACAAGATTGACGAGGAACAGTCATCAGAAGTAAAACTACAACTCTTGACAGCCGCTATGAAACTGTTCTTTAAAAAACCACCAGAGTGCCAGGAAATGTTGGGCAGACTTCTCTCGCATATCATCGGTGAGCATACTGTATAGCATGCATACAAACAAGCCAGACAATATTGGTTTGCCGGCGACTCAAGGGTTCTTGCGCGCAAAGCATGCCATCGGAATCCGCTCGCAATGGCTTTCGGGCCGACCTGGCTATGCGAGTTGACCGTGTGTCACAGAACGCCGAGGCTAAGAAGTGCATGGGTGTCGTTCAAATTATTTTAATTTGTTCGTAGATTTTATATGAAACTGAAAACAGTCTGTACAGTGCGTTCAAAATTACAATCATGCATCAGCAGATCAGTAGAGAACTGAGTAGAATTGCTACAAGTTAACTTTTCTTAGGTACTGATAAAAGCGAGTCGATAGAAGTGAGCGAAGCGCGCTTTTGTGCGTTGCGAAGCGATAAGCGAGCGACAACTGCGCGACAACGAGGGACTACGGAAGTGTAACAATCGAGAAGAACTACGGTCGGTGGATGCCGGTCGGTGTCTAGAATGGTGCAACATTTTACACTGAACGGATCCCTTTTTGCCGCACTGTTGTAAACATTTTCATTGTTTTACCCAGATAATGAGGTGAATATGGACGTTCATGATCGAGCACTCCTTTACTACAGACTTCTGAGATGTGGAATTGATAAGGTGGGTGGAACTCAGGTGAAAGCAGTAGTAATAACTAACATTCAACATCACCCTTAATGGTACTATTTCCCTATCCTTGGCAATGAAATTTTGTTGCATTTGTCGCGGCGATTTTTCTCGCGCGAGTTGCAATTCCAACTCTCTAGTGTAAACGAGATGCAAATCCGATGCGATTTCTGTGCTCCCTTTTCTTCAAACCGCATCAACTTGCAAAGAGTTTCGGACGACATCACGCGACAAAATTTGCAGCAAAAAGTGTAAATAAACGGACCTTCAAAGAAATCGCCATTACAGAATACGTCGCCATATATTATTTCTCTCCGTTTGTTTTGAGTATTGTTTGATCTCCAACCATGAATTACGAATTTGTGTCATGATGGTTTCTTTTCTGCTAGGCGCAAAATGTGGTGTGCGGTGGAGTGGACAACAGGTCATCTTCTTCAAAAGAAGAAACTCTGAAAAAATAACCTTGAAGGTACATGAAGGTAGACATTAGTTAACATAGGAGGCATTTTGTGCAGTTGGAAATGCCACGTTGAGAAAGGATTTAAAATAACTGTTGTAAAATAAATTACTGAAAACGATCACGCGAGAGGTGCGGTTCCAGCAACAAACTGTTGCTAAATGGCTTCCTTCTCCATGCGTCTCCCTTTCTTCATTCACAAGCCAAAGTATTCCAAATAATTACATTGAGACAAGGACAAAATAGCCAAACGAGAAGGCAAAGTGAAACAAACTAGGATGTGCCGAATTTTATTCAACCGTTTTGCGTTTTCTGGATGTTGAACTTTATCTGTGCACGTATTCAGCGAGAAAAATACTGAATTTAGTGACACAAGTCATCGGAATATTTTTGTTTGTGTTGCCTGCAGGACCCGCTGTTCTCCGAGTTCAACACGTTGTCAGTCATATATGGACAGCCTTCAGTTACCTTCATCAGCCAGACCATCCCGTACATCAAAGGCCGACCGTACAACTGCGATGAAGGTGGGAAACTGCCTTTGAAGTCCGCAACAAAGAATCCGGTTGCGTTTCTTTCTCGGTGCGTTTTTTCTTCTCTGAGTAAAAACAATTTTTGATGTTGTCGTTTAGGTACATCATTGAGTCACCTTGGAAAACACTCGTTGGCGCGAGATACAGGTCAATCACTGGATTCCAGTGCCGAAGAAAGTCGCGAAGTCGTCGTAGAGAACTTGCTGGTAGGAAAATATAAATGCAGTTTCTTATCCGATAAATTTTAATTTACTTTAAAATAACCCCAGGTGTTTCAAAACAATTTTAATTGTTAAAACACAATAACGACGACAACAACAGCAACAAGATATATTCCCAACAAGTATCTCTTGGTCGCCCTACCGCACAGTCCGGACGAACTTTTGAGTCAACGATTGAATTCTTGCACTATTTGCATTTTTAGACAGTAGAACTCGATAAATTTTCAGTTGAAATGCAAGTCAAGTACATGAGAGCATATGACAATTGCAATCACTTTTTGCAATGCCTTATTCACCTTTGACACCTCAAAATCTAGTGCAATCTGTCAGGGACGCCCCTGTATGTAGTCCAGTAAAGTCTCCGTGCATGGTCATTGTTTTGATGAGTATTTTTTGTTGTTTTCAGGGCGATGATCTTAGCTCAGTAGCGGATGTCCCGACAATCACCAGCATGCGTTTGTCCTCGCAACCAGCCCTTTCACCTGCGGAATTCAGACAAAATGGACCACTCTTCAACAAAGGTATTATCAAAACCAATACTATAAATAAGGAGATTGCAAAGGAATCCGCGACCGCGAAGGTGTTTAAACAAGATTTCATACAAGTTTCAATCCAAGAGATTTTCTCGGTAAAAGTGCTTTTGACGTGGAACGTTTTGTAGTTTTGTCAGATATTAAAATTCGAGTGTGACGTTTATGGGCTCACAAAGTAATCTGTCTCTGTATGTTTCCAGTTCCAGTTTCCAGCTGGACCTAACCACAATGCCACGTTACCCCAGTGATTTTCAAGAAACCATGAGACGAAGACATATCGCGATGATGGCGAGTAGTCCGCCAGGACAGCCCACACAGAAATATTTCCTGTTCGCACAGCAGGTATGGGCAATAACTTACATTGTATTTGCATTAAAAGACATTAAAAGACGTGGGTTTTAGCGAATCCCTCCTTGCTCACAAGGGGATTTCCATATTTTTTGGTGGGGGATGATCGTCGTATCTTTTACGAGTTTTGGACTCTTTTAGGGGTGACCTTGATCTGCAATCATGAAATTTACGAGGAAGTTTGGTATCTTCTGGGCTCTAACACAGCGGCAAACATTGTAGCAAAGAGAGAGAGAGAGAGAGTACTTCTTGTAAATTTCTTGATGGTTAAAAAATATTTGAGCCACGCCCCTTTGGTATCTTTTAGTGGCGAAACTTGTTATTACCTAAGATCATCCCCGACCAAAAAATATGGGAGTACCACCCCCGACTTGCTCATAGCAAACCCGTTTTTGCGTTGTTTGGTGTTGAAAACATTACCGTTTTGTTGGCAAAAGCAGCGCGTTTCTCGCAAGCCGATTCGGGCTTGGCTACAAAAACATCGAAAGTTCCTCTTTTCAGTAGCCAATCAGCATGCAAGAAACGTGCCTTCCTGTCGACAAAGCAAGGGCTGGTCTGGAAAAATGCTTGCTTTTTACTGTAGTTCAAAAATTAGTAATGCTACCACGGTGTTTCCAGCTGTAGTTATGGTGTTTCTTTTCATGTCTTCCTTTACTTGTTGTCACAGGAATCAGGAGGGTTCTACTTGATAGAGACTACGATCACCAATGCTACGGCAACACTGGTCTCCGTTGTCAAGTCTGATGCTGATTTAGAGCTCAGTGAGTTTGTTGAGTACTACAAACAATCGCTAGAAGCTGGTGGCTGGTATAAAAGAACTGAATGAAATGATAACGTTGGTAATATTGTTGTTATTTGATGGCCCCAGCTGAGCACGCCATTTCCACCTGCTCAGCTCAGCTCGGGCAGGGCATGCTACCATCAGGAGTTTTCAAGCAGGAAGAAATGATGATGAACCTTCAACCTCTCATAGCTAAACACAAAGGTGGTTAGATTATGGACTCCCCCGGCCCCCCGTGGGCTATAATGCCCTCCCCCTTGAAGCCACACAGATAATAAAGTTTTACAAGACAAGCACATCGTAATGTATTTCTTTTATTCCTGTTTTATTATTCTGTTTGTTAAAGGCACATCCCCAACCATCATCCATTGCAGTCAAATTTTAAAACAGCCTTTGAGCAAGTCTTGCAAAATCTGGGCAACCCTTCATGTGGAACAGCACCAAATTTGTATATGCCTCATTCTATGGAGTGAAATTATTATTATTATGATATGCAAAATTTGTGTTGTCCCCATGAAGGCCTTGCTATTGGATTCCAAACTGTAAAAGTTAGAGTCCCTATAAACTATTACATACAAACAATGGTGCAAAATGGTGCAAAATAGATTCTGGTCAGTGACAAGCCTTTAAAGTGCCACTAAAGGCAGAAGTCAACTACATTTCATCAAAAAGATCCATTATCCAAGGGAACAGTAGCGAAACAAAATGTGCTTTACGCGCGCCGTTAATATTTTATTGATTTTTGAATACTTTCGATTGGCGTTTTTTTCCGTTCAACTATGCGCGATGCATCTTGGGGGAGAAGTTCTTCAGAACAATGTTTCCTATGACGCATGAAGAAGACATAGAAAATACAACAAAGGTCTTTGTTCTTCTTTCATTGTCTTCTTCGTGGTCTTTGTTCTATTTTCTATGTCTTCTTCATGCGTCACAGGAACCATTGTTCACCCCACAGGATGAAGAAACGCATAGTTGAACGGAAAAAAAATCGCCAATCGGAAATATTCGCGCGGTAAACACATTTTTCTTTCGTTACTGTTCCTTTGGATAATGGATCTTATAGATGAAATGTAGTTCACTTCTGCCTTTAGTGGCACTTTAAATTCCCTTTTGTGTTCTTTACAATGCACAGCAGCCTTTTGACTACAAGGCTCACAGCCTACCATATCAAGACTACCATATCAAGACCCATTTTATTCTTACCATGTTTTACACTTTTGCATATAAAACACAAAACTGAAGTCCCTTACAAAGTGGGAATTGTGGAAAGGCATTTTTCATTAAGAAAATAATTTGAGAATTATTTTTCTTATCTCCACAGTTTAGCTAACCCATTCTTTTTGCTATTGACTTTGCCATCCCTCTGTGAATTCTATACATGCTATTAGTGTACATCAGTCAAATTTTGGGCTCAAAATTGTGTTCAATAATAGCCTTAAACAGTGTCTTTATGCCTGTTTTTCCCTTGGGCATTAAACTACCTATGTCCATATGGAAGCCCACAGAACAATCACTTTAATTCAACTTATCAAGAAGTGACTAAGTTTAGTATAGCATCTCTTAATTTCTGAATTCTTATATAACATCCATTTACATCAGTAGTCAGTGAATAATGTACCATGCAGACGAATGTCAATTTTTATCTAGTATAGATTGTCACAATGGAAAATATTATTTGGTCCTAGATCTGATATTCATAGTCAATAGACCAAATCGGCTAACAGTGTTTACATCTTGTTGCCACCCAATTCAGATCATGTGATGATTCCCTTGGGTGGATACAATTGTCCAATTTCTTACACACAACCGAGCGCATGGCAGTATGTATAAGATGAACAATTGTAACCACCCAAAGGAATAATCACATGATCTGAATTGGGTGGCAACAAGATGTAAACACTGTTAGCCGATTGGGTCTATCAAGTGTGAATAGAAAATCTAAAAAATCATATATTTATCTTTACAGCACCAAACAAGAACTTGGATTTAGAAATTTAGCCTTAATTTTTAACCTTTTAATTTTAAATGATTTAAAGCCTAACATTTTATTAATTGTGTGGTTCCAGAAAATATCCATCCCCCCACCCCCAAGGAAGGGATTGGAAATTCAAGATGGGTGGGTGAGTCAATTTATCCCATTTCTTCCATACTAATACTGTATTTTTCTGAACCACACAATATTAGTTTTGGCAACATTAATATTGCAAAATGCTTATTAGACAAGAGAGAACCTCAGGGGGGTACTCAGATATAAAATAAAAATGATGGGGGTGGGGGGCAACCTATATTTTTGGGTATGAAATTTGTAGTAAAAGTATTTTTTGGGGTCGAAAATTCTACCAAGTATTTATTTGAGAAATGCATGGGTATTTTTTTGGGTTGAAACTTCTGACAGGCTAGTTGATCAAGATACTTCCATAAGCTGAAACATATAATGCGACAGGCATCATGTGTAGTGCTGGTATAAATAGCCTTTTTAGGCTAAAAAAGTCGGGTAATTTTTTGGGTATCAAATTTTGGGAGCAGGTATTTCTTTGGGTATACAATTTATGACTCGGGTATTTTTTTGTGTATGAAATTTGGAACTCCGTCGGACCTCCCCCCCCCATCATTTTTATATCCGAGTACCCCCTGGGGAGAACACAATGATAGAGTAAATTTCATATGACTGTATTATGTATAAAGCCTACTGGGGTGATTGCAAAGTAATTGCAAATGACTCACACTAGTCATATGATTCATAGTTAGTTAATTAGGATTATACTGTCCTTTTTAGTATGGAATGTTACTTTATGCTGGAACCAAACTGAAACAAAAAAATAAAAAGGTTACAAAAAAATTATGGTAGCGGTCTTGTTATGAAACCAGTACTTCAAGTTGACCTGCCAAATAACTACTGTGCAAGGGTTTGTAATGTAGTTTAATGTATTTGTACATTGCATGGTTTATGATAATTTATGTTGGTGTTTAACTTAGATGTGGATTTGCTGTGTGATAGCTCTCTTTGCATCATTAGGTTTTCCATGTTATGTACATGTAGGCTGGTTATTGCATATTAAGTTACTGTTGTAATGGTAGCATCTCTATTAAAATGCCATGTCAAACCTAATGCAACACAATACTTTTTAAGATTCATGTCTTCTCAGTAGTTTTCACACCATTCTGGTCTAAGATTTCCTCTTTTTTATAGCACGAGAAATAAAGATCAGCTACCATTTAAAGTTATTTTGTGGAATACCAATGTGTAATTTCTGTACAGTCCATACCCCACTACGAAGGGAATTGGAAATTCAAAGGGTGGAATGTCAATACAGCTCATTTTCTCAATACAATCACTGTAATTTTCACTAGAAATTCCAGAGGGTGGGAGGTAAGTTCCGTCAATCGAAGGGGAATGGACCTTTTCTGGATTACCAGGACAAAAAACATTAACTCTGTAGCTACTGCCTATTCAGTCAAATCCACAGAGTTTCACTACTGATTGAAAATGAATGGAAAATAAATTAGACCCAGGTAATCTTAGATGTCCAAATGACTATGGACATATTAGTTGTACAATCAAAATGTAATTTTGGCCTTGAATGTCTGCATTCTGTTATGCCACAACCCTGAAAACAGCAAAGCAAGCAAATCAATGACTGACAAAACAATGTAACTAAGTTAGAAATGGAATTAAAATATCACTAGAATGGAATTAAAATAGTTATTGGTTACTCCAGTAATACCATTCAAATGAAATGTCAGAAATAGCTTGGTTAGAAAGAGTCAGAACAATGGACAAATGAGGTACATGTAAGACAAAACAGGTGCCCTGTTCTATTGGGACTCAAGGATTCATGAATAAATAAGAGAGTCATCTCTAAATTATTTATGAGCTATATAAAGAGACAGTGTTTGTAGCAGAAGGGTCAGTCCTTTGAAATCCTATGCACAATTAGTAGCTGCTAAGAAATCCTCTTTGAATAAATCAGTGGTTTATAATTAAAATTCAATTTCTATTTTTATGTATCATCTTCTACTGTCTTTCCTAGTTTAAATTCAATAAACTTTATAATTTATTTTGAACATTTTCCTGCTGTGATGATATGTGTTATTTTATATTTGCTCATCTAAATAAATAAACCTAAAAAAGGGAACAAATCTTACATCAAAGAAGGAGAAGAAATCATGAGTTTTTGAAAGCAATCTTTATTTCCATTTAGCAGACAATACACTTCTTTTTGTAATACACAATTCAGGTAATTTAATACCTTAGTTGGTAGTTTATCCAAACTCCAGGCTTGCCTAACCATTTACAGACTTGCCTTGACCATTCACATTTTATCCAAACTCAATTTCCTTATTCTTGAGTAGTGCAAAAATATTATAAAAGGAATAAAACTGTTGCTGAACTGAAAACACTGTAAATAAATTCAATTTAATGTAAGAGGTACAGCACTCTGAAGTTTCCTAAACTATTGATAGCAATTTTCTTACTATTTTTCTATATTCCCCTTACAAATTCTACCACAATTTCTAACCCTATCGTCAGTCTGTCTATAATTACATAATTACATGCACAGCATTATAGTAAAGAACATAGTGCCATACAATAGCACATTTATTGTAACCCTCTATCCATATCAATATTTCATTTATGTACAAAATGTGTGTATGACTTTACCACCCTCAAACGTTTCACATTGCAACAAAAAATAAACTCATCCATCAAAACACTATAATTACAAACAAAATACAACACTGTATAATCTAATTTTGTCTACTATCACAATGTTGATTATGAAGAAGGATAAGTATGCCTCTGGTGATAAGAGAAGATTCCTGGGCCAATGAAATTGAATCTTGCGAAAGGCGACTTGGGTGGGGCACTTTACCTATGATGGGTAAAGAGTGAAGTTACAGCTAGAATAAAGATGTCAACACTGAAGATTTTCTCAATATGTTAGAAGCTCCAAAAAAAATGTTGTCTTCTGCTTCAAGATGTCAGCCGCCTGTTCGGTTTTATTCTGATTTCTTTTTATAAACAATTAAGTGTGAAGAGAGATGAGGAGTGAATTTGAAATTCAAGAAAGGAATGCAGTTTCTCTGACATTTCATTTGAATGGTGACAGCGGAGGAAGGAAATGTAACAATTTTTACTTCAAATATAAGTTCAAGTACTGTAACCATTCCAGCAAGACAGGGTGGTCCATACATCTTCCAGAAGGCTATACAAAATACCTCTGCAAGTATTAAGGTTATCAGAGCACAGCTGTGTGTTCCATGACTTTCCAAGTTCATACAAAATCTGCTCGATACAATAAATACTTACAATTTCTGAGTGTCTCCCGTTCTTGCATTAACCCACTTCTGATGTGCTGATATTAAAAATGTAATGCCATATATCCCTGCTGCTATGTAACAATTCCTAAGACAGAATGGAAAACAATCATTATTTTATAATACACTATCAGTTTCCCTTGTGTCACATATGACTGTGCAACAAGCTTGTTTTTTCTAGACCAGTCAACAAGGGAGTCTGTCATGATAGTTATGTATCAGTCAATTCCAGCGGTGACCATCTCCCCCCCCCCCCCCCCCAGGACACCGTGGGGCATTTGCACACCACTGCCTTCCCTGGGGTGGGGAATTTTGAAAATTTTGCTGGCCCCGGGGTCGGGAATTGTTTTTCCCCGGGGGAGGGGGGTGGGGAATTTTGGTTTTCTCATCTCAAGCGCGTCGGGTTTTGCGAACTACAACACCAGCAGTTACAATGTCCCAGTTACAGAAAATAACGCCACATAAAATATAATGCAGAACATGGCCCATATACACCACGTTTGGGGAAGACACATTTGCACATTTCGCAGTTAACGTCTTCTATAGAGAAGAAACAGATTTCGCAATTTCGTTTCAGTGGAAAAACATAAAAATGAATTGACACTATAAACAGAGGTCCAGTTTCGCAAAAAGTCAAGTAACATAACTGCGAAATAGTTGCTCTGCAAATAGAATAAAGGTAAATTTCGCATTGAGAGATTCCTGGGACAATTTGCAGCCAAATGGTTCTACAACCGCGAATGGCCTAGGAATGTCTACCGATATTGTACTAATACCTTAGTTTCACTTCTTCATTTATATTTTGTCTCACTTTTTCAGTGAAATGAGAACTCGTTCAAAGACGAGAAAACATACATTTAAAGACGAATTATAAATGCCCGGACAGTATACATGGAGTTGCAGTTTTTGTTGTGAAGCTTTGTCACGCAGAGTCGATGGAATCTTACCGTCTTTTTCTCGTCCCGGGGGTGGGGCATTTTTCCGCTTTTTGTGTTCCCTGCCGTGGGGTATTTTGCATTTTTGCGAGCCCGGGGGTGGGGAATTTTCCGTTTTATTTTAGAAATGACCAAAATCCCGGGGGTTGCATCAACCCCCATGTCCTGAGGTTGATGTCCCTGACACGTGATAGCACACAGTAAAGAGTTACCAGCATCACTTAAATTCTCTTGTTTACCAGTGCTGAAGCTGACCTTGTTGTGTACCCATAGGTGAGTGAGCAACATATAGGTCTATTACTTATCATCCCTTTTCCAATCTACAGTTGATGACAAACTTTTTCCCCACTGTTTTGTGAAGTGATTTCAAGTGTCTTGCACACTGATTGGGTATTACAGGAAGCTATATTTGACAGCTATTTCTTAGCCAATCAGCTTCGTGAGAAACTTGAAATCATGTTGCCAAAACATGCATGTTTTCAAGTCTAAACAACATGAAAATGTTAGCCATTCACAGTAGCTAGAAAATGGTCCTTTCCAAATGAGATGAAATACAGAAGTTACTTCCACTCACAAATGAGTCCAGTCTTGGAATCAAACCCTGGGCACAGTGGTGAAAGGAAAGCGATGCAAGCCTCTCATAATTTCAATTCCCAAGTAAGTTAAGCTTACTATAAATGAGTACTGATTCTTATCACGTTATATACAATTTACTGAACTACTGTGAAAGATCAGCTTGAGGTAGTCTGGAGAATACAAAATAGAGGGATAAATGTGGTATTTCCAAAAAGTATTCCCATTCATGGATGGAAGTCATAGCAATTTATTACATCACTATAGTCCAGGTCGTAGTCTTCGCTCAGCAAATCAATGTCTCCTTGTCATCCCTGGGTCTAATCAAAAGACTTATGGTGACAGGGCATTCTCAGTGATAGCCCCTAAGCTATGGAATGCCCTGCCCATTGACATAAGGAGAAGCAGTTCTCTTTTAATTTTAAAACGCGCCTAAAAACTCATCTTTTTAAACAAGCATTTTTATAGATTATTATTATTATAGATTATTATACTGATTATTTATAGAATTGTTTTCAATTGTAGCATTGTAAAGCGCCATAGAGCAGTTAATGTATATGGCACTATATAAAATCTATTATTATTATTATAGTTGTGACTGAAAACCGTGAATATGCTTACTGGTAAATCTGACCGAAGCCAAAGGCTTGGAACTGTCTGTACCAGGGCTATACAAGGTTCTAAACTTGGCAATGCAGAACTTACTTTGCAGTGCTAGAGAATCCTTTTTCTCCTGGCAATTTTGCTGGAATATCTTCTACCAATGCTATACTTCTTGTATGGAAGAAAACGCCTAATAACAACTGAGCAAGAAATGACAGGAAAAAAGATCAAAATCTAAAGATTCGAACGCGTAAAAAAACGAAGAAAAACACCATTCGAAACACCATTTTTTCACTCACCAACATTATAACACCCCATAAACTTAAAATAAAACAACAATTTGACAACTTCGGGCCGCAAATTCGCAGCATTTTGTCGGATTTCGAGGAGAAATTCGCCCTTTACGTGTACTTTCGGAAATCCAACATGGCCGACTTGCCGTTCACGTGACCGTCATCTCAGCCTCGTCTTGATGCTATACTAACTGGAGGACCACAGGGTACCCAAACATAATATTCGGAATATGACTTCTGTAGCAGCAATCGCAGGAATACCAAATGTTTTTCGAGAGTATCAAAGCTTTCTAGGTGTACGAATATTGCATATCAAAACCAAAAAATATCCCGCTTCTATCCCATTCTTCGATCAAAATCGTCTTTTTATTAATATAGGCCGATTCGATCCAGCTGACGTCATTGTTACAATATTTTTCTCTTTAGACTTTTCGGCGAGTACAAAATAATATGGTCTGAATATCAATAAAGGGTGACAAATTAAACATAGGTAGAAAAATTGAACTCGATATCTTGTATTGTCAGCGCGTGATGCGAAATTCAATTTACAGAAAATGCACTAATGATACTTTGACCTCCAGTCCCGGGGGGGGGGGGGGGTCTCCCATGTAAGAGTGATAGGGGTGCTCGTCGGGACGTCGGAAAATATACCCTAAAAAATACCAGGGCATAAAAAATCCACCCCCTAAAAAATACCTTATAAAACAAAACGACCCCTAAAAAATTACCAATAATAAACCCTTTTTTTTTCATTGTTTCTCATCTCAAAACAGGCTTATTGGAGCTACAAATGAACAAAGAAATAAAGAAAACGTTTTGTTTGGTTTGTATGGCCCTTTCATTCATTTGCGTACCCCTAAAAAATACCATTTATTAGTGAAAGCCACAATGTTTCTCCGATACCCCTAAAAAATACCTGAGAGTCGATTTTGACCCCTAAAGTATAATTTTAAGAACCATTCCATTTGTCACCCTTTATTGATATTCAGAACCGAAACTTTTGCAGCGGCGTTGGAATGCCTGATTCTGGTTGATGCTTATGTAAATGAGTCAAAACGTAAACAATGAAACTCGCCTATAGCTACGATAAAACGCGCGCTCTGATTGGTCCAAATCTATGCTCTATTTCACCGATAAGTATGGCTCTCCCCCGCTATATCATAAAAGCATTACTCGAACCGTTTTAAAATCACTCGCACCTGTTTCAAAATGGCATCACAGTGCCCCACAAACATGTTGACGTAGACGCACAACCACCTTGTTCCTTGGACCGAGTCCCTACTGAACCCCTGAGTCACTACTGAACAATTAGCACGAGAGCGACTGTCAGGGCCGAAATCTCTGGCATGGGCGTAAGAACCGTACGTTCGACATACGACGCTTCAACTCTGTCTGGAAGTATGGTCCTCGTATTTTTGTTCACTCATACGTAATTTCCTTACATGTTACTGATATGTTGACACGTAGAAAGCGTTCCCCGTGAGTTCAGAGAAAAGGGAGAGCGAATTTTTGGCAATCGAAAAAATTTCTCTTTCGTACTTTCTCTGACCCTGAAACACCACGGAAACGCTTGCTAGGTAGGCTACCTGCCCTCCAGTTTTACAATAAACCTACTAGTATCAGAGAGCACACGTAGCATTTACTTGATATGCGGTGGGACTGGCAATTCCCTAATACTATTCTCACAAAAAAGAAATTGAAAGCATTTTTGGCGCACGCGCGGTGACACAGGAAACTCGTCCAAAGTGACTAGATTATAAAGTTCAAATGCTGGTAATCGCGTACTGAAGAGGGGTATGCTTTCTCCAAAGCCCCACAAAGGCGACGGATGATCATTCTTGGTAAGGGCCCCCTGGTCTTCTCCTTGTTGTAACTAAGCAACTGACAGACAAGGCAAGAAGACATATCTATTGAATTTTAATTCAATTCCTTACATTTGCATAAAAATTATCTCCATTTTGCTTTAAAATTCTATTGATTCTTTCAGTCACAGTTATTTCATAATAGTAGCTTTGAACGTTGTCCATTACATCACAGATCCATGGAACCAAAGGAAAAAAAAAAGAGAAAACAGCATGCTCAAAGAAAACCGTACTTACGCTTTTACTAGTATTTCTAGGGGCAACCCTGGATCGCGTGGGTGTGGTTTATTACTGGACCAGAGTTCGGTTTGTTGGGTAATGTTTTTGGATTTTGACAAGTTAGCCCTTAGGAGTGTAGCTAGGAGAGAGAGAGAGGGGGGGGGGGGGGTGAAGGGGTCCTGGGGTGCCTGTGACCCCCTTTTAGAAGATAAATACAGTGAACATTAAGAAAAGAATCGGTAACCTGGCTACGCCCCTGCTTGGGGTATCACACTGATGTGAATTCGTATTCTTCGACACAATTCAGGGTCCGGTTGCTCGAAAGTGGTTTAGCACTAATCCAGGATTAATTACCATGATGACTCGATGGTTTTGTTCAGAACTGAACCTGGTTTAAATTTAATCCACCTTTGAACAACCCGCGCCAGTACAATACTTATATTACTACTTTTTTCATATTCAAGATAAACAAAGCATCAACAGCCTTATAAAACTAATGTGCCTATATTGTACTGTAAAGATCTGCTTCTCGTGGTAATCTATCGATCGAGGGAGATCAGTGTCCGCGAGCCTGTCGCACTATTTCTTGCCCTTTTTAGCCCGGCCCGCCTTCAAAGACTCGATCTCGTCTTGTTGTGTGGTCAATTTTTCGTTCATTCCACATAGATGCTCGCTCATCATCGATAACTGCGTCTCGTAGTTCCGTTTGGTCACTTCTAGCTCTTCCTGCCAACAGAAATGATAATTAAAATTAGAAACGAGAACACGCAGGATTGTTGCACAAATGACGCACAGCCGTGGTGTATTTGTACCCGTGGTGGTTTCGTTCTGCACAATGAATTCAAAACTATACCTACATTGATGTGTGTAAGGCTCATAATCATGTATGGACTTGTCATAGCCCGGCTAGCAATACCTTAGCACCAGAGGCTGGAGATTCTGGTTCCAAGGCAGAATAAAGAATAGATTCCCATATAACTTTTCAGAGTAGTGAAACCGAGGAATAGTACTAACGGTTTTTGAGTCGCGCGTGATAAATGGCCACTCGTCCAGTTTCTCGCGCTGCCAAAACCTCTCTCGTCGATTTCCCCTCGGTTTTTCTCTCCAAAACTCCGCGACATCTCTCACTTTAGTATAGGGAAGGCATTGCAATGACTGACATTAATAAAGAACGCACTACAAGTTGATAGAAAAACGAGCCGACTTGTAGCTGCTCTAACACACCTGAACTTGTTTGACTCGGGATTTCGCGACCTGTAGCTCCTTGGTGAGATCCGCCTTGTTGTTCTCCGCCTGCCGTATTCGCTTGTACAACGAACGACACTAAAGGAGGGAAATTATACTTTTAGGTCTAGATTGTTTCTCGAGTACGGGTTCGATGATCAGGTTTATGTATGGAACACTTTATTAAATGACATCTTGGATGAAGTGGCGCCCGTGAAAAAAATGCGCGTGCGTGACAAGGACGTTCCTTATATGACTTCGGACTGGAAAAACGCAATTAAGGCTAAACGCAAAGCAAATAATAAATACATGAAAAACAAAACTCCAGAGAACTGGGAAATGAGACGCATAGCTAGGAACGAGGCTACAAAGCAAAGAAGAAAGGCTATCAAATCATATTGGAGCAAAAAGACTGACGACCTTAAAAACAATCCCAAGTCATTTTTCAGCACATTCAAACCATTTTAGGATCTAAGGGCTGTGTCGAAAAGAATGACATCCATTTGAACGTAAATGGCAGTGTAATCACTGATCAGCAGCAAGTGGCCGAGGAACTGGTAGAATATTTTGCTACTGTAGCTGACGGTATTGGAGGCCAGGCAGCTCAAAAAAGTTCTATTCAGGACTTCGTGGACCATCCCTGTGTTCAAAGGATACAACAAGAATACAGTAACTACACTGAGAGCCTGGGCATCCAACCTGTCAAGCAGGGAGAAGTTCTAAAAGTGCTGGAATCGCTAGATGCGAATAAAGCTACTGGTACTGATTGCATCCCTCCCAAAGCTTTAAAAATTGGTGCTGAGGAACTGGCAAATCCGCTGACCACTCTATTTAACTCTTGTATAAGCAAAAGCGTGTGGCCCACAGACTGGAAATGTGGGGACTGGGCCCCAGTATTCAAAAAGGACGACAGATTGGCAAAGGAAAACTACCGGCCAATTACACTGCTACCATGCACAAGTAAAGTTCTGGAAAAATTAGTGGGGGTACAAATAAACGGCTGTTTCAGCGACCGCATATACCTTAAATCTTCCGCTTATCGTAAAGCGCACAGTTGTGAAACAACATTAATTAATCTAGTGGAAGACTGGAGACTTGCAAGGGATCAACGTAAGGTCGTTAGTATATTATCTACAGACATGTCAAAGGCTTTTGACTCCTTGCATTCACCGTTATTACTGAGCAAGTTCAAAGCATACGGTTTCGAGAAGAACACTATCCAACTGCTAAACAGTTATCTCACCGACCGGAAATATCAGGTGAAGATTGGCCGTCACGTGAGTTCGAGTCGACTAGTAAACCGAGGCTGTCCTCAGGGCTCCGCTCTTGGCCCGCTGTTATGGAATGTGTTTCAAAACGATTTACCTTATGGTTTAAATGCGAATTTGTCAATGTACGCGGACGACCACCAGATTTATCACATTGGTGATAATCAGGTAGATGTTACTTTGCAACTTAAAGAGAGTGCAAATCTGGCTACGCGCTGGTACGAGTCCAACCTCTTAGCTGGGAATATAAAGAAATATCAAGTCATGAACTCTGGCTTTGATCTGAATAACAGCAATATTTATGTTAACGGGGAGGAAATTAGAACAGCAGAAAATCTTGAATTACTAGGCGTGACTTTAGACTCTGATCTCAATTTCTCTAAACACATAGACTCTGTTTGTAGGAAAACTAGCCAACGAATAGGCGTTCTAATGAGATTAAGAAATCTAATTCCTATGGAGTGTAAATTAGTACTTTTTAAAAGTGCAATTTTGCCGTATTTAACATACTGTCACTTAGTATGGCATTTCTGTAAGGCCAGTGATACGCGTAAACTTGAAAGACTACAAGAAAGAGGCCTTAGAGCTGTTTTTAAGGACAACAACTCAAGCTACGAGAAACTGTTGGGCAAGGCCGTCTTACCTACACTACTAAATAGGCGCTTGCAAGACCTCTGCACTCTTATGTATAAGGTTAAGCACAAGCTTTGCCCCACTTATATATGCGACATTTTTAGCAGACATTCTAATGGTTACAACCTAAGGCAATCCGACTTCACATTACCAAGATTTAATTCTGTAACTTACGGTAAACATTCTCTTAGATTTTTAGGCCCAAAGTTATGGAGCAAACTCCCCAAGAAATATAGAGACGTAGCATCACTAAACTGTTTTAAAAAATATATTAGAGAACTTGACTTAAGCAAACTTATCGATGATGGATGTAGGAGTTGCGGCCTGTGCTCTTCTTAAAGTAATTTTTATTGTACATAGCCATATTTTATCGTAAACATGATTTAGTAATATTATTGTATATAGTTTTTACCAATTCTTAGTATCTATCTTATATAGCTTTTATCAATTATTAGTATTTATCTATTTATTTATTTAATATTTTTCTGTTTATAATGTCCCCGTATTAGTAAGGGAGATTTCTCCCCAGCTAGGTGGTTTTATTGACATTTTAATAAAGTTTCTATTCTATTCTATTCTACGGGTACTTACATAATGCCTTGAAAGACTAATACAGGATGCTCACAAAAAATCACATTACTTTCAAGAACTGCCCAGGAAAAAAAAGTGATCCATTATCTGATCAAATCAAAGACCATGGCACTTATTCTGACGACAACAACAATAATAACAAAAACACAAATAATGCATTTATATCCGACAGCTCGCTAACATTCACCCGTCTTCGGGGGCAGAAAACGCTCTTTTCTGTCATGTGCCGAAAGAAATATGTTCATGGAAGAAACATTTCTAAAATGCTGTAACACTTCAGAAACGGCACACAGGGGAACTTGACACAGCTGACCTGGCTGACTACTAACCTCAGTAGCAAAGGAGACAGCTTTGCTATCGACTAACTGCAACTAAAATCATGATAAGGAAACCGTTAGAAGCCTTGTGGTACCGCGGGGCAACACCGGGACAGCAATATTCGATTCCTCGCTTCTGGATCAAAGAAGTTTGTAAATTGGGTTGTGTGGAACGTTCCGATGATTCGCTCGGTTGCACAACGTTTCGGAAATGATTTGACAGTAAATTTACCTGAGCAGTAAGATCTGTTGTCCTTGTTGTGAAATGATTCTTGATGAGTTGCTCACGAACTTGCTCGTCCGATACCTGTAAATTAATGTGTATAAAGTCACAGTTTTTCTAAAAAAAGGCGAGCGAGTCGACAATATCTCACGTCTTATCTGGTAACATTTTCAGGTTATTAATCGAAAATAAAATATCACAGTCAAGACCGTGGCATCGCAACCTGCGTTTTCAAAGCATCTCTTTCTATGTTTTTCGGTTCCGCCAGTCAAGCCTTCTGAGTCATTGGCCGTTTTCACACTAGAAGACGAACAAATCGTCTAGACGGACAAATCGTCTGACGATTTGTTCGTCTTTGTACGTCTAGTGTGAATTCAGGTCGGACTTTAGTCGATTTGTTCGTCTATACGAACAAGTTGTCTATGAAAAATCGTCTTCCTAGACGGCCAAACAGACGAACAAATTTAGACGATTTGTTCTTCTGAAAATTTGTTCGTCCCGTTTTCACATCAGACGATTTGTTCGTCTACAGACGATTTGTCCGTCCAGACGATTTGTTCGTCTCTAGTGTGAAAACGGCCAATGAGGTTCTCGCCCTGTTTCGACTAGTGCAGTCGGCTGGCTTCCGTAGTGAAATTCGATTGGTTTTCATCGCGACGGAAGCCAGTTGACTGCACCAGGCTAAACAGGGAAAACACCTGATTAGTTCACTCGTGGAACAGAAAACCTCAACTAGAAATCGATGTTTTGAAAAGAAGCGACGCAAAGGGGCGGTTGTGGCTGTAAGCTAGGAGCTCGTTGATATAAACGTATTACCTGCTCCGTAGAATCCGTTTCGAGACTTCCAAGCTGCAAGGAAAACAAATACAAGAAATATTACACAAAAAGCCTAAACATCTCACATCAAATAAGACTGAGAAAACAAAGCAGAATGAATCATCATAGAAACAACACGCGAGAAAATTATATAAAGTGATACAAATATTACACAATGAGCCTAAAACACTTCACATCAAATAAGAGAAAACAAAACACGAAGCCAAGCATATAGAAACAACACGCGAGAATAGCAGAACGCGAAATTTGTTTCATAGGATTTCCAGTTTTCAATGTTTGTTTGTCTTTCTTATTTGTTTGTTTGGGGAAAATGTCTTACGTCTGTTGGGGAAGGAGAAGGTTCTGATAACTTGACTGGTGCTAACACGGACGTAGTACTTGCATCCTAAAGAAAGAGTAGAAAATACAGTGTTCAAAAATATATAAAAAAACAGCAACAAGACAACACCCTGGAAGCCTGTCCAGTTTCTACTTACTGCTTGAGATGGCGAGAGCTGCAGCCGGTGGATATCTTTTTCTAATATTTCAACTTTCTGCATTAGAAGAACGAAAGTAACGTGTCAAATCAAACAAACAAAATACCACTAACTAACAAACCGCTCCATCCATCTGTTCTTTCATAATCACTCACGAAAATAAAGGACTCTTACTTTTAATTCCTTTTCGTATTTAACTTGCAACAGTTGAGCTTCTAACATCCAATGTTCCTTGGCCTAAAAGCAAAATAAAGCTCAGATGATGTTCAGTTCTGAACTCGCACAAAATCAATCAAGATACTGAGGGCAGCATACTCGATGAAAAGAAAATTTAATCGTCATCAGATCTGCATTTATCGTTGACGATTTACTGACCTGCTCAAGTTTGGACATCCTCTCTTGGTTATGAGTGATCTATGAACAATGAAACACAGTCTCAAAATAGCGGAACTCTTACTTATAAAACTGCCACAGCTGTACACATACTAGTCAGTAAGACATTATGTTTGCATCTAAACCACAAGACGCACCACCGGAGAACAGGTTTTGAAAGGACAGCAAAATTTTATCTTTGCGACGCAAAAAACGCGCCAGAAGGCTGCTACACATACAAATCCTTTGTCTAACTGCCTTAAAATTTCTTTTGTTCAAACATGAAATTGCGCAATCTCTCTCAGCACTCCTCAGAAGTAAGGAAAGCAACAATTTCGCCGTTATTCTTGATTGACTGCAGAGTCAAGGAGCTCTGACAAGTCGAGGTCCGACGCCGCTAACTTTAGCGGGAATGCGCAACCCGAGTGACGTCATATACGAAAAACATCAGTCGTATTTGGTGCTTGTTATACTACTAACCTGTAGCTATAATTTATGCGCAGCTGTACCCTACGAGCCGAATAATGACATATTGAAGCTACTGCTAGCTGATCTCTCGCCGTAGTTTATGCGAGAGATTAAGGTACCACAGACAGCTGCTCACCTGTTCTGATAGCGTGTCACGGCTGTCCGTCGAGTGTGACAGAACATTGTGATTATGTAACGCCAGGCTGTATGGCACAGAATCCGGACAGGGCTGAAATCACATGAGCCACGAAAGAACAAAGTACACATACTATTAACCAACAGATGAATAGCAAGTCACCTGACAAATGACTCCCCAAACGCAGCTGTCACTAAAAGCGCGCTCTTTTGACAGAGCGCTGACAATTCGATTTTACGTATTGGAAACACGGCAACCTAACACCCTAACATAGAGATAGATTATTAGAAAACCTGAATGCATGGCGACATTGTCAAAAGCATTTCTCGCAGAGGTGAATTGTTTAAAAAAGCTTCCAGTAAACAGCCACTCCTTGGGTAGCAAACCTTCAAATAGAAAATATAATACACAAACAAAAACGGGGAGAAAAGCACAATTACTCACCTTGTTGAGCTTGCGAACATAATCTACAGCTTGATGGCGGAAGGATATTACTACTGGTGATGTGGATAACTATACAGCGTGATCAAAAAGTCAAATATTAGGAGAGAGTTTTATACTTGATTTAACTTAAGCCCTGGCTAAACTAGGACACATGTAGCGCGCAACATTGTAGCCGGACACATGTGCTACATGTTTCCCAGTTTAGCCACGCGAGAAAAACTGTTGCGCGCAACAAATTTTGTCGCCGGGACACAAAGAAATGTTTCTTCACAAGACAAGAAACATTTCCTGTGTCCGAGATGTTTCCTAGTTTAGCCACTCGGGGAAACATGCAGGACACAAATGTTGCGCGCTACATGTGTCCTAGTTTAGCCGTAGCTTTACAGTGAATTACACAATCGAAAAACGTTGGAAACTGGAAGCTTTCCCTGACTTGAGTGCGCGTGATATTAGTTTATGTGCGCGTTAAACGAGTCAGTGTGCACGTGTAACGGGGCTGATGTGCGCGTGATATTGGTTTATGTGCGCGTGGAACGAGTCAGTGTGCACGTGTCACGGGGCTGATGTGCGCGTGACACAGGTTAGTATGCACGTAGCAAGGCACGGTGTTTGTGTGCGTGAGACATGTGTTGGTTGCGCAGTTTCGGTTGGCGTCCGCCGCATGGAATAAAGTCACGTGGTGTGCACGTGGTACAGGGTTTGAGTGCACGTGTTACAGGGTTTGTGTGCGCGTGGCACGAGTCATTGTGCACGTGGCACGGTGTTTGTGTGCATGTGGCATGGGTTACTCTGCGCTTGGTATGGGTTTGCGTGTACTATGCATGGGATTGTGGAAAGTACAGATATTTACGATATTGAGTGCTTACAAATAGTGACTGTGAAGCACAATAAAGTACAATACTTACATCTGCTTCGGTAGCGGTTGTAGCTCCTCTTGTCCGGAAAATCGCTTTACTTGACAGGAAATCCAGATTGTTGTTGAAGAATTTCACAATCTGGAGAAAGGTAAAACAACTTCAAAACTGACTGTTTCTTTTCATTGGTTGAAAAACTCAGAAACATCTTGCGCAGGAGTATACATTTCTGGTCTGATCATATTAGTCAATTGTATTTAGTTACCTTGCCTGTTACTGTGATTAAGTAAGCAAAAGTGGAGATCAGACACTCATCGGTCGTCTTCAATGTCTGGAGATAACACAACACCCGGATAAACATTGTCACGTTTGGCACCACGAGTATGAGTCTTCAAAGGAGTGACGAAAAACACGGAACCACCCTTTGTAAAATCCTAGATCCACAACTGCTGTTGCAGTAACTTTTAGCCCAGCCACGTTCAGTGCATCTTTGTCACTAAAAAGTGTCACACTTAACCCTTGTTTAATGACACCTTCACTGTGCACAACGTTAGTGGACCTTTTGTTACAGCACTATGACATTTTGTCATATGGTAAATACATATTAGAGGAGCTGGAGATTGAAGAGCAACTGTGAATTCAGTTGTTATCGTAAATGGCAAGCAACCTGTCTCCTTTGTATTTAGGAGAACTATCTAAGACTAGTGGCTGACCTGTGTCGATGTTGGTAGCTGATGCTCTATTGATATTTTGGAGTGATAATGTTTAGAAATCTCTTTGACACCATCATGTAATTCTTCGAGAAAGCAGGTCAGCTGCATAAAGCACACGTTGTAGTTGGATGGCAGAAGTCCTCTGCTATCGCTACCTGTGGATTCCAACGAACCAAGAATGTAGATTATCTCAAATCTCTTTGACAATCATTTTTAATTTCTTCCTTACTTGCTGAGGCTAAAGGAGCAATGTAGGCATCAATCTTGTCGAACACCCTGACTAAGCTGACCAGTGAACTATAAACCTTTCTATTGTGACCTTGTAATGTCGTCGAGCATGTAGAACTGTTATTTTCCTCTTCCATACTAAAGAATATAGCAGCGAAATCGTTGTTAGCCATAAGCTCCAAATCATAAAAAATGTCAGATACCAATGTCACAAAAGCTGCCAAAATAAAAGCCAGCCTGTTGTTTTTTAATGACATATGTTTTTTAAGAGCTTACCTCAATTTATGATATGGGAGAAGCTTTTTTAGATAATTCACATAGGCATGGAAAGCTTCTGCAAACTCACTCAGCCCAGATACTGTTTCCTATAAAAAGACAACAAATTGTTAGTTCAATATTAAACTTGCAACATATATTACTGCAGTGCATCTGGGAAGCTGTTTATCATCTTCTTTTCTTTCACAGCACACTTTAATGTTGTACCGTTTTAATTTAAAAAATCCACAGTTTTGCTGCATGGACTGTACACAAGAGAAGTTCATAGAAACGCATCTCTTACCAGGGTAATAAGAGAGTCTGTCTTTAGCCCTTTGTGGAATGCACTAAATGTCTGCTCTACATTCCGTAAAACTGCTGCATTTTCATGGAGATAACTACAAAACTGAAAAATAAAAAATATATTTACATAAATAACAGAGCAAAACATATTATAAAATAAAAGGTGCAATGTCATGCTAAGCAGGGGCCAATCCAGAAGTTTCAAAAGGGAGGGGCGCAATTCTGAAGAGGAAGCACCAATATAGAAAACATGTAGTGTAGGAGAATGTGATGAGTTTTTGAAATTTTCATACATTCCTAATAAAATACTCTTCCATTGGCATCATGCAACTCCACCTTGAATCTTTCACTGCAAAAATCTTATTTACCTTTTGGGTAGTTGCACTGAGTTGCTGCTGTTCAGACTCGACATAGAATATTTTAATTCTCTGGAAACAATGAAAACAAGAACATTATATTATATAAACCATTGAGACTGCAGTAGATTTGCTGATGAATGTGCTCTGCATAAAGTTGTGGGAAATTCGTAGAGCAAAAGGGTGGGGAGGGCCAGGTACCCTCTCACAAATGCAATGGGTATGTTGCACCTCCATCATGATGAATACATTCAGTACCTGTTCAATGTATGTGTGGTAGTTTGATAATCCAGAGGTCAGTTCCTTGATGAGATCACTTGCTAGAGCTGTCAGTTCTTTAGATTTGCTCTGTAACAGAAAAAAACTTACAGTTATTGTAGTACTTTACAACTGTAAAATAGCACACCATACAAATAATCTTACCTGATGTTTTCTGTCATGGGCTGGCACATTGTATATGTTCAAACCTTTGGACTCTGCATAACAACAGGACTGAGTGTGATTGGAGTGCAAAAACACTTTTTGTTTATAGCATCCAATTGGCAGTGAAAACAAGTTGAGACAACACAAAACCTATTTAGAAATTAAACATTTTGAGCAAATCTCTCCCCAAGGATGTAGAATTCCAATACCCTCTCCACCCCCTGCATTTTAAGTTGTTAATGTCACCTGTAGTGCTAGGGGTGTAGAAAGTTTCCAGAATTACGGTACCTGTATCATTAAATGGAACTTTCTCTTCAAGAATCTTGTAAACATGATCTATAAATAGTGAAATAAAAATAAAAATAAACATAAACTGTGCTACCCTGATTATCAATTTTTATAAAAATTAATGTACAGGAGGTTTTGGTTGGCATTGGAAATGGAGCACTGAGCAACATACCATATTTGGAGGTCAGCTCCTTCTGTGCCAGCTTCAGCTGCTGCTGGCTGAAATGCGCAACAACAAACTTGTCTTCAATAACTAAACATTAATCAACCCAACCTTGAGTTTGTGTCATCTTTCAATTACAGACACAAAAGACAGTTCAGAGTGAATATTGCCTGTTAATTTTACAAAACTTAAAAACCTTGTACCTCTTTTCAGCTTTAAGACTTGCTGCTCTAAGATCATCTTCTGTTTTACGCAGTTTTACCTGAAAAGGTGCACAAAAGATTTCTCACAAGAATAGAGATGATGTAAGTAGATATTGTAGCTAGTAAATCCTGCATGAGCAAATTAACCTTTGAATTGATGGTGCTAAGCTGTGACTGATTACAATTTCATCTTAATCTTAAAAAAGGCTTTGGAATTGTGCTTTAGTTACCAACCTCCATCATGGCCCGTCTTCCTGCAGCTTGTCAATCACCATACGATGAGTATCACTTGCCTCATCTATCATTTTCTGGTGGCTTGATGAGCTTCTGCAATGCAACAAGCCAAGCAAAAGGGTTAAACATTTTCTACATACCCATTGAAGCTTGACAATGTAATGATTAAACATTGCAGTTACAAGTGTTACATTGTTCAATAGTTTTTTAAAGTCAACACCAGCCTTCAGCATTAATTGTACCTTTCTGCTATTTCTGTTCTCTCCTGCAGGGTTGAAACTTCTTGCCTATGTTGCTGGGTCATCTCCATTATCTTCATCAAATGAACAGCAGAAAACATTGTGTCAGAGGGCACTATGGACTATCATTGAAACCTACCTGGCATTGACAAAAAAAATTAACAGCAGATCTTAGGTCTGAGGTGGCCACTGATGACCTAAAGGTTTCTTGCCTCTCAGCTGGCTTGACAGGGGATTGGGGTGCTTGGAAGAAGGCTGTGAAATCCATGTGACTTCATACCCATTTACAAGTGGAATAGTTGATGTTAACAGATAGTGAGATCAAAAGTTGCAATCCTGTGTACCTGTCTCTGCAATCTCTCATTTTCCTGAATTTTATATGCAGTTCTTCTTCCTTGACATCATCATTAGTAGACTGCCTTTGAGGTGGTGATGATGCCTGGAAAATATTGTTGATTAATTCAGTTGAATGTTTATAGCATTTAAACTTAAAAATGTAACAAAATATATGTTACGTTTCACATGCAAAATGGCATCAGTATAACCCTCAATGTCAACATTACCCATGCTTTCCAGTTTTTCCCAGAGGACTCATCTAATTCATCTTGTAGGACAGCAACTCGTTTTGAAAGCTACAAGCACATAAAGTACAAATAATATTGTTGAAAGGATCTGGAATAAATGGTTTTCACTGAGCATGGTGCTTCACGCCTCTATATTATTCAAGTCATGATTTACAAATGTAAATGGCTGGTGCAATATTTTCCCCACCAGACATTAACAGCTTGCATATTGAAGAAGTTATAACAAAAAGGTTGACCCTTTTGGTCCATTCTCTGGGAACTCCACAGGAAAATACTGGCTATAACCCCTAGCTACGTTTCTTGGCATTAGAAATTCCAGAGGGTATGGTTGGGATGGATGGGTCCTCTGGTGAAGTTCCCTCTGAGATGGGGGTATGGATCTTTTCTGGAACACACACAATTGGCCTTTATTGAAACACTAGACCTGTTCCTGTGGCTATGCTCATGCCATACTAGCCCAATACTCTAATGACTAAGAAATCCATGCATGGTATTGTTCTCTTTCATTGTTTTGTGTCATTCGCTTAGAATACTCCATTGCACCGCCTTGTTTTAGACAATGCCTTGCATAAAATAACCAGAGTGTATATACTGGGCAATCTTCTGCCAAACCTGATCATTCCTGAATTGAAGACTGTCCAGCTCCTGTTCATATTTCCTTATTGTCTGATCTTTTTGCTTCATGGACTCCTATAAGAATTTACTTGCACTTAGTACTCTGTATGGCTTGTGATTTCTAGGCCAGAGTTCAAAATAGCAGCTGGCCTGCCTGTAATTGCTAGCACGTTTTAGCTGGCCATTTTTAGGTAAAAAATATAACAACAATCATGTTAAAATAAACTAAAAATTGTTTTAAAATTTTGCAGAAAGTGCAGAAATTGCTCTATGTTGTCAAATTCCATGGAAATTATCTGCTTTCATTTTTTGTGCAGGCTATTTTTTACTATACGTGCAGATTTTGAAAAATTATTTTGAACCCTGTAGGCTATAATCATCTTATCACAAACCTGCAGAGACTTGGTTTTTTCTTGCTCTTCAATCACTGCTTTCTTTAATACAGTGTTCTGGGCTCTCAGCTGTTGATAACAAAATAGTGGAGACGAAGAAGATGAATCAAGATACTTAAAGCTAACTCTATGAGAGTCAATGCGAAGAGAGAAAACATTGTGGAAAATTACAAATTATGTTAGAGAATGCAATTTGAATTGCCTGAGAATAAAAATAACATGATGTATGGTTGCACTGTCTCCCAACATTGGCCAACAGTGTTTCAATTCAGATCATGTGATAATTCATTTGTGATAGAAACGTAAGGTGATAGACCTGCCAACTTCCTTGGATTATGCAGGTTTTCCTTGTCTAAAATTTGAAATTATGATTTCCTTACATAACCCGCATAAGACCGTGTTTTCCTTGCAGAAATAACAAAACGACATGGCTTTTGGATTCTCAGTCATTTTCCAAATATATACTTTTCAGTATCGCTTGTCAATAATTTTTAACAAACTGTTCTTCAATGATCATGCCGAAGGACACATACCGTCGGTTGCATCTACCCGTCTACACGCTCGACAAAAACATGTTCTGTCTGCACGTGAAACTTCGAAGTTTTGACAGTTGAACTTCAAAGTTTGCCCGCCCAAGCGTGAAGCTTTGGTGACGCTCGTGAGTGGAAAAAGGTGAAAAGTTCAGCTGATTTATTTCTTTTTGACCAGAAAAACTGTAAAGTTACCAGAATATTAGCTTTTTTCAATGTTTGTTATTGAAACGAAAGTGCGGACTTGAATATTGTGACAAAAACGTTAAAGTTTGGCCGTCAAAACATCCAAGTTTCACTGTCAAAACTTTGAAGTTTCGCGTGCCGACAGAACATGTTTTTGACGTGTGTGTAGACGGGTAGCTGCAACCGACGGTAAATGGCATTGCTGTTTCAAAATAATAAGACTTTTGGGGTTTAGTGTTAATTTTATAATAAGTACATTTTGTTGGCATTGTCAAGGAGATATGTTAATTTCCTTCAGAAAGTCTTCAGAATGTACTTGGGATGGTCTCTGAGTTGGTCAGAACATTGTTGGCTTATGCTGAAAATTTATTACCAGAATCAAAAGAACCTTGCCTAAAATTGTTTAAAAGTTGGCAGGTCTAAGGCAATTAGGCCAGGGGGTAGGTTACTCCCTATATTTGGATGGTAGGTATGACAGTCGTAAAGAAACACGAACATTGTATGCTGAAGAAAATCTGGTATTTAG
This sequence comes from Scolanthus callimorphus, assembly GCA_033964015.1. Classification (NCBI taxonomy): domain Eukaryota; kingdom Metazoa; phylum Cnidaria; class Anthozoa; order Actiniaria; family Edwardsiidae; genus Scolanthus; species Scolanthus callimorphus. The sequence continues at coordinate 7,706,652 of CM066914.1, forward strand.
GGGTTTTTAGCTGAAGAAGGTATTTTAGGACCAAGGAGTATTTTTTAGGATGAAAATTTTTTCTGACAGGTATTTTTTAGGGTGGAAATTCAGGCTTCCCGACGTTCATCCCTATGTTAACCTTTATGTACACCCCCTCCCCCAGGCGATTGGTCTATTGTGCACAGTACTCCACTGTATTCCAAACGTATGGAACAACAACTAAGTGTGCTCTATCAGGGTATGCTATGTATATCCTGCTGGCATATACTCGGTGGTGTGTGAGAAATAAGGACCTAGACAAAACGTAGCTAACATCCAGACAGAACAAAAAGATCACGGAATCAATTTCCGCTAGGTTTCTGGAAGTAATGTTATCATTTGCGAGATTTAAAAATACCGTTTAAAAGAAAATTTAGGGTAACAGCTCCAGGTATGGGGAAGGCAATGCAATCCTGTTAAATCGTGGTTTGATCTCAAACAGAAGACAAAACACAAGTTTCTGCTGGCAAATCGCCCCCTAGGGTCTTTAGTACCTTAGCATATTCAGAAGCAAGCTTCTGGTATTTTGCTTGAAGATTTTGCCCTTCTGCACTCATGACTCCGGCAACTTAACCCAATGCATAAAATGATCCCGTTTATCAATCAAACTCTATCTGCTAGTCATTTCCCGTAGCCATTTCCTGGAGTTATGAAGCCCGGCTGAAAATCGAAGACTTATCCGCCATCTTGGATTTCAAGTCCTAAATATTTGCGATGCATTATGGGTGGTATTTATTTCAACCAATCAGAGAGTTCCTAAGATTTCGGCTCGATGACGCAAACCAACATGGCGGACTTGAAAAGCTGAATATTCCGCAGACTGAGCAGTTTATCGTCGATTCCTGTCAGAAAGCCCTCACGATATACGCTTTTTATCGAATATTCCTAAAAGGGAATGTATCTTTTTATTGGTTCTTAATATTTTAAAACGTAAGGGCTAAAAACGTAAACGCATTATTCCATTTGAAGGCAGGAGCATAGTCACTCAAGCGACGGGGATATCGTAAAAGAAGCCTTTTCTGGATCAAGGGTTCAGCTGTTTTTATATAGAGAAAGCATGGCATCGCTAGATACAGAGCAGTGCTCGGAAGAGCCAAGCAAGGCTTCACGCGATGAGATGAATGAACCAAAGGAAAATATAGAGCAAGCAGCAGAAAGTCCAGAATCGCATAGCGCAAAGAAGAGGAAAAGAAAGCGAAAGAAGAAAGCAAACAAGGGAGCTAGTGAAGTAGAAGGCGAAACTGAGGAAAGCTATATTGACAGTCTAGTCAAAGAAATAGGGGAGCTTAAGGTGACCAAAGACGATGGTAAAAAAGCAGGCGGATCAGCTCACAAACAAAAAGGTGGTAAACATTCAGCTCATAATCAGAGGGGTGATACTCACCATGCTCAAAACCAGAGAGGTGACAAACATTATGGTACCCCTAAAGCACCTAGTGCAGATCACCAGACACCAGTTAAGGAGACTGAATATAGTGATGACAGGGGGCAGCATAGTAGTCATCACAAGCGATCTCATCACCGAAGGAAAAAGAAGAACACAGAGGGTGAGGATGAAGTGGTTGACGGCAAGGGAAAGGAGGACAGTACTCCTCATAAGGAGGACATGAAAGCAAGGACACCTAATCGTCATGGTAGTGCTACACGGCATACTCCAGCTCACAAAAGGCGCCAGTATGAGAAATACTGGTCTCTAGAAGATGTATCTGCTGGCCTGAAAAGGGGTGAGCTTATTCAAGGTCCTCTTCGTATAAGTAAGCGTAACTATGAAATGGCTTGGATGTCAGCACCTCATGGTGGCAGGGATATATTCCTTGAGGGTATGGTGGCACGGAATAGAGCCTTAGATGGTGATATCATAGCTGTTAGTATACTCCCAAGGAACAAGTGGAAGGTGATGAAATCAGAGTATGAAGCTTATAAACTTGGACTTGAAAAAGATGGTTCAACAGATGGTGGGTCACAGGATAAGGAAAGTAAGAAGACTGAAACAGGGGATCACAAACAGGGAACTCCTAAAGATAAACACAAGCATGAAAACATTAGAGTGGAAGACGTCCCTGATGGGTACCTACAACAGACAGCTCATGTTGTCTATATCGTAGAAAAGAAGCACACACGAGCTGCAAGCGGTCATCTAAAACCCTTTAACCATGGTAAGAATGGAGAGAAACCTGATGGGCTGTTCTCACCAACTGATAACAGGTTGCCTAGAATACGCATACCGCGTGATCTCTGCCCACCAGGGTTCTTTGACAGGCCACAAGATTTTGCCAACTCCTTGTTTGTAGCACGTATTACAGAATGGAGTGAGAACTCTTCACTAGATAATTACTATGCCAATGGGAAAATTTCAAGAAGCCTTGGAGAAGCTGGTGAGATAGAGCCTGAAACAGAGGGAATTTTCTTCGAGTATGGCATTGATCCTGGACCATTTCCAGATGATGCCCTGGCATGCTTGCCTAAGGAAACCCCATGGTCCATTCCAGAGGATGAAATAGCCTCAAGGAGGAATTTCCGTGATGAGTGTGTCTTCACAATTGACCCCCTCACTGCTCGTGATCTTGATGATGCTCTGCATGTGAAGAGATTACCAGACGGCCTAATTGAAGTTGGAGTGCACATTGCTGATGTAAGCTACTTTGTGGGGCCAGGTACTGCTCTGGATGATATAGCTCAAGACAGGGCCACATCTACATACATGGTTCAGACTGTTGTACCAATGCTGCCAAGACGGTTGTGCGAAGAACTTTGCAGTCTTAACCCAGATGAGGATAGGCTCACCTTCTCAGTAGTCTGGATTATGACAGACAAGGGAGAGATACGTAGTGATTGGAAGGGGCGGGGCATCATCAGATCACGTGTTAAGATGGCATATGAGCATGCTCAGGAGATGATTGACAAGCCAAACAAGAAATGGGAACCTGGGGAGCTGCCACCCATTGCTGAAGGGACAGATGTTGATGATATATCATCTCGTGTGAGACTACTTCACAAAATAGCACGTCATCTGAGGAGAAACAGGATTGAGAATGGTGCTCTCAGGCTTGATCAGGTAAGCATAGAAAATATTTGGTGTTATTATGGTGCACTTATGGGGTTTCTCAATCAGGTGTTTCTAGAGTTTCAGGTGAGTACCCTTTAACATCATTTCTAGGGTGGTACATAATATTCTAAAAAAATAAATTCCACAGTGGGTAAACAGGGTGGTCATGAAAAAATTCACTTCGATTTCAAGGTTTTTGGGCAACTGAATATTTCCAGGGTGGTTAACTGGACAGGGTTAGAAATTTAGGGTACAAATCATCTATTACACAATTGCACAACTGTTAGTAACTGGTTCTAAAATTCTGGTCTCTGGTGAGTGCAGACAACACTGCTTACTAATTCTCATTTGCAATCCACTTTCCTGCACAAGACACATTTGGTAAAACCCATTTCTATCTGATTTCTTATTGGCTCTTTAAAACTATGTGGGCTTGTTAAAAAGAGATGTAAGCAACGTGCGTTATGTACACCATCCTGTGAAAATTGACACCTTTTTCACCAAAATCACCCATTCCTAATCTTTTATTTCTGACTTTTTCCTTTGGAAATTTTATGCTCAGAAATTGTTTCTAAAATGATTTGAATATATTGGGTAGTAGCATTTAAAATCCATACCCCTTCCATTGAAGACCTCTCGAATTCCAGGGTGAGCACCCTTAAAGTACAAAATTCCAGGCAGGGTAAGCACAAATTCCTGGGTGGTCATCAAACAATTCACTGGAATTCCAGGGTGTGTGGTATAAATTTTAAAATTCCAGGGTGTGGGTAGCTGTCACTTTGATCCTCAACAGATGGGGTGCAAATTTCTTTTGTGACTGCCCATTTTACAAGATGTTTCTCTAGCATGAAGCACACAAGGACATCTGCAAATGATAGCACATGCACAATGTCAAAACATAGGAAAATGTTTGGCTATGGATGCCTTATTTTGAGAGAGAAAAATTTAATGACTACAGTGATGATAAATACCATCGTCAAGTACAGACAATGCTAAACTGCGATTTGTTTAAATTATTTCCCTGATCAGGCTTTGTTTTCCCAAACAGGTGAAGTTGGCATTTGATCTGGACCAAGAGACGGGGATGCCGCTGGGCTACCACGTGTACCAACAGCGTGACAGCAACAAACTGATCGAGGAATTCATGCTGCTTGCCAACATGACAGTGGCGCATCACATCTATAACGCCTTTCCTGAAATGGCTCTGCTACGGCGCCATCCCAAACCGCACCAAAAACAGATCGATGATCTACTCGAGCTCTGTAAGAACCTGGGAGTACAATTTAAGGCGACCTCATCCAAAGCGATTCAGATCTCGCTAGCGCAGTTTCCCATGGGTTCAGCCAAGCACGAGATTTTGGTGCAGCTCACAATGAAACCTATGAAGAACGCGGTGTATTTCTCGTCGGGGTCGCTCCCGGAAGAAGAATACGGACATTACGCTCTGAGTGTCCCTCTATACACGCACTTTACCTCGCCAATCCGCCGATATCCAGACGTCGTAGTCCACCGTCTTTTAGCCGCGAGTCTGGGACTGGAACCACCTATAGATAAAGAGACCATGGATGTAGACGCCATCTCCATTCACTGTAATGATCGCAAACTCGCAGCTAAAACAGCAGGAGAATTGAGCGGTGAATTGTTCTTCGCTATTTTCGTGCGCGAGTGTGGTCCACTGGAGGAAGACGGGGTTGTACTAAGCATCATGGATCAGTCGTTCGATGTGTTTGTGTCGTCGCTAGGCGTTACAAAGCGTATCTACTGTAAATACTGCCAAGGGGTCAAGAGGTATGAGCCGTATAACAGGAAAGAGCATCAGCAGCCGGAGATCAAGCTGATATGGGCGACAGGGACTGAGAAGAAACCAGGCAAAGACGTAGTTCAAGTGTTGCATATCTTTACTCCGGTGCGCGTAATCTTAACAACCGAGCACCAGACTGAGGAGAAGAGCAAACACCTCAAGGTGTATGCCAGGCTGCGCCCTCCTGCGGAAGCCCCCACGGCAGACTTGGTAGAGACCCAGGTGGAAGGGGATGCGGTTAGGAAGCAGTTGTTTCAAGAGGAAGACAAAGGCGCAAGAACTGCACGTAGGGGAAGTTCAAGTAGCGATGTTATCGTAGAGACGGAGTCAGAGGAGGAAACACCAGGCCCAAAGGGTGGGGCTGCCATGGAGACGGATGCAGCAGGCCAACTTGAGAGTTCGGGAGCGGGTCAGAGTGCGGACGGGATTGAGGAGTCTCAGCCTAGTACACATGTTGATGTCATAGTGGCGCCTGAGTCGGAAGAAAATGAACAAGAAAAAGACATCGGCGGACGCGAGGGTACCCCTGAAGAAACGAGCGAAAAGGAAAAGGATTATCTAACCAGCGGCGGTAGCGCTGAGGCAGAGAAAGCAGAGGACCCGGACCCATCAAAAGACAACGGCGAGGACCCTATCGGAGGACTAGAGAAGAGGTTGGGTACTAACAGTGATGATGACGTCATCGTGGAAACAGAGCCCGATGAGGAAGACAAGTAATCAAATGGCTCAATAACTTTCTGAAACATTTAACATTTTTAATTTTCATAAGTTATTTACATTTTTAGATGAGTCTCTATCAAGAGCCTAAAAGTTTTAGTAAATAATTTATCTTAAAATTCTGATGAATTAAAGTAAGTATACAGTAAAAATGGACAATATTCTTTTTTTTCTCGGAAGTGCAGAGTCCGCACTCTAATTTTACATCGACAAGCTTATAAATACTCTGATTCATTTCTCTTGTATTTTAAATGTAATCAAACTAGTGCTCGGTATATGACATTCATATTGAAGAATATCAAAATGTAATTTATTCTTTTTATTCTAGTGTCTGACTGATAGAGAATGTAATCACATAAATCTCGATTAAAGAAATAAATAACTCTGTTAGTGCAAAGCCTATGTACCTTTACTCTTTCTCCTAATCTCACATTGGAAAATTCGCGAGAATTTTGGAAGGATGTGGGAAGGATTTGTTAGGCGCGCAAAGACTTCTTCGGCTTGGGCGTAATATTATCCTTTTTCAGATTAAATGGCATTCCCATGATTATTCTCTCTTAAATACGCTATGTACCGAAGAGTATATGAATATGGGAGCATCCCAAACAAACACATATGATTTAAAGGAATGGCACGTGATCTGAAACCGGAAAAATCGAGGACTAATGCACACCTATCGAATTTCTCAGTCCAACAACCCATTGCGCGCTCCATTTCCTAGTTCGACTAGAAGGTCTGGGCGCGAGTCTGGAATCATGTGCAGAGTTTATTCTTAAGCTCTCGGATTCTTTTCGTGACGGCATGCACAATTCCTCCTGCGCTGGACACCATAAAAGCCAACAGGTTGTGTTTTCAGACAAATGCTTCCTGCACTAATTAATCAATCTAAATGAAGCGCACGAATACTGTAAAACCCACTGCACGCAAGCGCGCTTTATGTAGAAGACAGCTAACCTCACGCGCAGAACGACCCATACAAGGCGGGCTGCGCGTGACACTACAGGCGACCATAGGAGTACGCTTTCTCCTGTTCTATATAGAGCAGATTTCGTATGACTGTGATAAATACCGTGACACGGCGCGGTACGGTCGCGGTGGCGGTACCGAACCTGGCCTGTTGTAGATGCCGAACGAAACCGCGTAGTGGCGGTACGACCACGGTCGCGGCGCGGTACAACGGTGTCGCGGCACTTTTCACAGTCATACGAAATCTGCTCTAGTATACATATATTATACACGTCTGTTCACTGGTAAGAATTTCTCAAGTTTTTTTCGGTTGTTTCAGTCTCTTTCTCGCCGGCTTTATCCCACTCGGTTTGCAGTTCGGATGCAACCTCGGTGAAGAGTCTGTTCCAGTCCCACGGCTTATCCTCCTGCAACACAAATATTAGGATGCAATCACGAAAACAAAGAGGAATGTGGACCACACATCTGAAGTCCTCGTTGTGTTTTGCAAAGGTGCGGGAATGGAAAAATCCATGTTTAGCACATCCTCGAGGTATCAGATTGAGATGAAGGAGAGCCCTGGGCCATAATCGCACGCCAGGGCCTTCCACTCAACCCCACCCAGGTGGCGAGGAGGACACTTGGTCTGCGTGAGTAGTCATTACTTGATTAGCGCGGCTAAGGTAATGGGGTTCAACCTAGACATGGTGAGAGATAAAGAATAAGTTCCACCCACTCTGTTTTCTTACCTCAAACACTTCGGCTTCAGGTGATAATACACTGCTAAGCAGCTTTAGATCAATATCACCATCCTGTCAAAAAATAACACTGTCAAATTGTCTGGCCTTATTTTGGCCCCGATTTTTTTGCGCGACACAGGTATCTCGAACCCCCCAAAACAAAAATAACCGAAAAAAAAAAGAATGGAGAGCTGGCTCGCAGGCTAAACGATCCAATTCCCCTACTCGCCTTGTACCTCTTGCTAATCTCCTGGCCTAGAAGCATGAAGCTTTGTGTATTTGATGCTGAGTAGTGCCATGTTACTTACCAGAGTAAAGAGCGCGGAATGCTTCTGATAGTAACTATCAAGCTCCTTGTACGTAGCCACTCTGTTTACTTGAATGCTAAAACGGACGACGGAGACAAAGCATGTAAGTTAAAATCAATAAACACGCCCCTAATTTTACTTGGTATTTTTAAGGGAGTTTTACAGGATTTCCGGCGGTCATCCCTCGACCCCTCTCCTTAAAAAGGCCAACTTGTGGCAAGTCTAGGGGATATGCACACAGTAATTGGGGCCAGAAGCTTCTGTTGGGGCCACAACAGTTTGCTGTTGTGGTGTCCCTGTCTACATGTCGGGCCAATTTAGTCTTGTTTTTCTCTTCGCATGTAATTTTTTTTTTTGCTTTTTCCTGTATTATTCCCCTATTTTGTAGGGCGAAGCATAATAAATAAATGAATAAAAATAAATGTAAACAAGAGGTCCTACAGGGCCCGATAAACGATTTGTGTGCACCGAGAACGCATTCTCAAAAAGAAGAAAAGAAAATAAATCGCTCACGTGTCTATTGTGTGCTTGCGCTCGAGGTTTGTCGCCGTTTGTCTCTCACCTGGGAGGAGCCGCTATTTGTGTAGCCATGTCTTCTTCTTGGACTTCCTCCAAATCTGGTATGACAAGAATGTCTACAAAAAGAAAAGAAAAACAAGTTCTAGCACTGTACAACCACTGCCGGATAAAGTTCTACTACCATAGACTGCTTACAGCCCTATATTGGGAGAAATGGCGTCTTTGCTACGCGCGCTGTTGTTTACCTAGTCCCAAAGACGACATTTTTCTTGTATTTACGGACGGTTCCCCAAATTAGTTGAACTTTCTGAAAAGATACTAAAACATGGCCGCTGCTTTTGTGTTTCTACTCCCCAGTTTTTGTCTAAATATTTTGAGTTACAAAGATTGCAAAAACGACCGAGAAGACCCTGGGGACGAGGTTGAGATTGACTGGGAATTTGTTTTCTGATTGGCAAAAAAAGACTCGCCCTAAAAGACATACCATTGTCCTCTTCTTTAGAAGCCTCATTGTCTACACGTAGTCTCTCACTGCAACGTAATAAGAAATACATTACATGTACTGAGTTTTCTGGTACATATCGGAAATGGTTAAACTTCAACAATAAACTTACTCATCATCGAAGGCTTCTATCCCATCTCCTCTAGCTCTAAGGGAGGAAAATGTAGTATAAATTTTCTGTAAAGGCCAGGCAAGTAGAATACTCAGCTTGGAGACTTATTTCCTGCCTTTCGAAGTTAAATAATGGCCATTCCTATTCACATCAGACTTGTTTCTTTCTTCCCTCTGAATACTTGCAAAATATTCTAAGAGTTTACTTACACTCGTCGTTTTTCCTTAGGAGTGTCATCTGCCCATCCGCCTTGTCTTCTTGAGGGACGTGGTGGCATCTGAAACATGGCGAAAGTGAATTATGACGAGGCTTGAGAATTAGTAGAATGCCCAACAAAAACACATTTTTCTGTTCCTTCTTGGTTCACTTGCACTAGTGCCAATAAATTGAATTCACTGATTTATGGTGCCTCTTTGAGCCATTTCTCAGTCAAATGCAAGCAGTAAAGCATTGGTATGGAAGAGATCATCCAGGTTCAATCCTTGTTGAAGCCTGAAATCCTTTATCAGGTTTCTTTTATTAATCATATAGATGGAAAATTTCAAATGTGAAAATGAAGAGAACATTTAGGTATTATGCAATTTCAGAAAAAAACCTACCACAGAGGGAATGCACTTTAAAGACCCCCCATCCCTCTGGGATTTCCAAAAGGAAAAATACAGTATTACTATGGAAAATAACGTCTTAAATGCCCACTGCCAACCGCCATCCTTTGTGAGTTTTGTTTTTGTTCTGAATTGCTACATCTTGCACAAGAACTTGGATGGAACATAGCTAGACTTTCTGAAAATACTTATACCTGGCAAAAACGGCATACAATGGCAAGATTAAAACAGGCTGTTTTGAGTATCACATACAAGGAACATTTTCTGTTATTGAGAAAATGTACCTCGGCACGAAAACGATTGTGGTTGGCGATGGGCCTTTAACCATCTGGAAATCTGGAAAATCAGTTAAATTGACCCCCCCCCCCCCCACCCCCCACCCCCACCCCCCCCCCCCACCCCTCTGGAATTTGAAATTCCCTCTGTGGTGAGGGTATGGACTTTTTCTGGAACTGCACATTATACTCTTACATCATCTGGTGGTACTGATGCAGATGCAGGCTGTCCCAAGTCACCTTCCAACAAATCGTCATCAAGCTCATTATTATTGTTATTGTAGGCAGCGCCAGCTCTCCTCCCCTGCCTCACTTCCTACAAGGTAAAACAGTTTGAACTTTCGATCAGGTCAGGTGAGCTTATTTTCATCCCATCTGCAAAATATATCTCCAACCCCTCCCCAGGGATAATCTTAAGAAACTAGTATTGATCATATTTACATCTTAGGGTATATTTCAGGGTTTAAATTTCTTGTGGAAAGGGTTAGGATTTTTACTTTAAGTAAATTATTATGAGAAAAATGAACAATTTAAATTAAACACATTCAACTGCTATGGTAACTGACCATGAGACGGAAGGCAAGAATTGAAAAATGCTTTTGAAGCAAGAAAAAATAAAGACAGAAAAAGACAGTACTGTTAGTTCATGATCAATGCGAAATGTACTTTGATTTGAGCTTGCATTTGAAGGAAGGAAAGAAGAAAGGAGAATGAGGCAGAGATGATAACAAGACCTTGTCAGTGGATTTAACTGCTGTAGTAGTGAGACTGCTGTTTTCCTCTTGATGGTTCTTTGCATTCTCCTTGTCTGCATGCTTAATAAAATCAGAGCACAAAAATTGAAGCATTGCAAGTCTGAAGAACCTAAAGGACTAACATTTCCATCTGACCATGAAAATTACAAGGATAGGAAGAGATATCTGTCATACACCAGAGCTGAAGTGATTGACCAAACAACTTGATGATATGCATATAAATAGAGTTGGAAATCCCTGTATGCCTGATAAGGACATTAGTGGAAGAATAAACAATATGGCATTATTTTCTAAGACGTCATAAGTGGAATAAAGTAGAGTAAGGAATAATTATAGCAATGTGACATGAGTACACAGAAGAGAAGAGCAGGGTCTCTTGTGATACCTGTGAGAAGCTTAACACTGAAAAAACTCTACTTGACTTCATGCTAAGATTTTAAATGGTATTGAGACAATATATTTCCAAACATAGCAGCCATAAGCATTCAAGGCGAGCTAACATCATTTCTATGATTGCCCAGCAGTGTTTAATTGCAGAAAATGACCTTAAAAACTCAAAGCCATGCACACAGAAAACATCTTTATGCAGCAATCGCCCTGCATTTTAATTGCTCACTTTTCTGTAGACTGTGTGCCATTCTGCCTATTTAGCTATAATTCAGCTAAGGAAGGGTTGAGCTGTTCCCCATTGCAGGGGTTGAGCAGTTCCCCACTGCATGTTGAACCAATCAAGAAGATCCCTTAACTGCCTGATGCCAGACATATAAGAGAGCACTCAGCAAAGCCACCTTGTCTCGAACTAGATGCTTGGCTAGATAGAGCCAACTAGACCATGCTGCATGCTTCAGATCTTGAGAATTATCATGTATAACCCAGGACTAAGGAAGAGCCAGTCAACAGTCAATGCCAAGTCAGAAGCAAGATATGACCAAGCTGAAATTGATTTGGGTGGATGCACCCGTCAGCCATACTACCAGCTGTTATTTTTAGCCATTTGACTTTACTGAAAAGAGTATAAAATAATTATTTGAGAAGCAAAAATGAAAGAGCATCAAAATGATGCTAAATGACTGTACGTCAGGTACCATGCACATGGGGCATCAGTTTAATGCTCTTTCTTTTTGATTTTAGTTAATTTTTAAGTTTAGAGTTCACTGTATAATATACCTTTGCCATTGCAATATCCTGTGTTGTTTGGTTTATAATCTTGTCAGAGATTTTAAGATCTTTATTGTTTTGGTTTAGTGCGATTTTGCCCAGTACTTCTGTCCACTCTGTCAATTGTTGTTCACCAGTTACCCTCCTGAATCACAGCAAACATGTAAAACATGGTTATGTTTTTTGCTTGGCCTCCTTTGATATCCCATCAGTCCACTGATGGGCTGATGCCAAAATCCCAAAACTGGAAACAGACACTGGGAGCAAGCTAAGTCCAACTGTACATTTTCAGTTTTCAGCAATCAACCTTGCAAAGTGGGTATCTACCATCCCACAGAGCCTGTAACAGCGGCGTAGCCAGGAATTTCTGAAGAGGGGGGGGGGGGGGGCGGATAGTGAAAACATGGGACGAAAATGCGCAAATTTTCTCCAGCATATACAGTAAAGGTATGGGAAAATTTCCGAGAAAGGGGGGGGCGGCCCCCTGGCTACGCCCTTGTGTAAGCAGGGGCTCCTTTCTGTCAGGGTTTTAGGTTAACCGTGTTAACAATTTTTACTAGTTTATAAAAGACTGTGAGTAAAGAAATCCCACATCCAAGCTTAAAAGAAGAGCAAAAGCAGTGAAACTTATAATGGTGGCAAATGGTAAATGCGAGATTTTCCGAGACAGCAAGATCAAGCCCAAAATTTGAGACCGAGACGATAAATATTGCTTCTCATACATTCTCTGTATTTTGCATTAATTTATTAGAAAACAAGATTGCGAGACAAGCTATCTGAAAATCTGAGTTTTGAGATTCTCTGAGTTTCGAGATTCTGTAATTTCTAAACCCCCATTTGCCACCCCTACTTATAATGCTGCAGTTAATTTATTCATTACTAATGCAGTGTTTAATTTATTCTGACTACCAGTATAGTAAACTTAGTTTAAAAGCAGCCAGATTTTGCTTATTGTAAGTTAATGCTGATACAATGAATCTAGTTTGGGGCTCACATGCTTTCTGTATTTAAAAAAATGAATAGAGCACTAACATGCCTAGAAAAGTTTGGAAAAAATAAAAATAAACTAAGGGGCCGATTACAAGGAAAATTTCAGCCTGGGCTGAGTTTTCAGCCAGGGTAGGGGGGCTTAATCGCCAGCTTGGCCTTCTTGACAATTACATATAATATCTCATGTAATCAAGAAATTTACGATTACATGAAGAAAATCTCAGCTTGGGCTGACATTTGGCCTGGTTTGAAAATCCTGTCCCAGTCAGAGCGACCCCGGCTAGGATTTTCGGCCCTGGTTGTTTTGGCAAAAATATGTAATCACAGCAGAATTTCAGCCCAGGCTGGAAATCTGCACCGAAATCTGTATCCAGCGAAAAAGTCAAAGGACATGCATTTTATCTGCAAGATGGCGTTCAGATTGGAGACAGCCCTGACTGAGCCCGATCACTGGGCTGAAATCCTCCATGTAATCGGCCCCTAATAGACATTTTGATCCCAACTGTAAAATACTCAAACTTAAGGACGGTGCCTACTAATGTTACTGCGCATCCTGCACGCGCATTCTATACGGATTTCTGTATATCTAGCATTTCAATCAATGACATTTACAGATAAGTGTCGATGGCGCAGTTGGCTAAGGCGCTAGACGGACTGCAAGTGACACTGCAAGTACCCGGGTTCGGAACTTACTCGCGGCCGTGAATTTTTTTTTCTTTTTTCTCCTTTTTCTTCTTTTTTTCTCTGTTTTCTCTGTAAATTACCTTCAGTTGGAAATTTATTGGGGAAATAACCTACAAAAGTTTACATTTATTAAAAGTATCGTAATTGTTCTCTGAGTAAAAGTAGCCGTAGGTTTGATACCTAAAAGTCTAGATATCTTTACGCAAAATAACAACAAATGAATCAGAAAACTTAATGTATATTTACACTTCAAGTTATATGCCGTAAGTGCAGTTTCATTTCAATAATGCTTGACCCGGGGCTTGACCAAGACTCACTTTGTAAATGACAAAAAAAGTCGTTATCGTTTGAAAGAGAACCCGACTTCGTAAGTTCGCTTGCTATTTTCAATAAACTCGACCTGCTTGTCATTAATTGTGGAATCAAATATACTACACCTTTATCTAAAATCAATATAAAAGTGATTTTTAGTCAATGTACCTCGAAGTTACCTTTATTTTTCCACTTTTCCCCTCTTGCTTAAAGAGTCGCCATTTTGAATGTCAATTTCTACTCACATGGGAGGGGTGCGCAGATTTGTCACATTACCATTCTACCTGCTGTTAAAAGGCACGATTATTTCTGAAAATTGCGTGGCTACCCCTATATTTTTTTACATCATTTGAAAATATAAAACCTCCGCATCATATTTGCAAATTTTTAACGTGCGAAAAATATTTTGAGGCTGTTTTTTTAACGCATAAAGTAGCGGGTGTCAGGGTAGATTTTGGACCTTTTGTAGAAATTTTACCCCTAAAATACCTTTAAAACCCGAAATTTACAAACATTTGTTATGGAATCCAACAAATGTAATAACAGCTGCTGCTTTTACGAGCGAAAGTAGAATTTAAATAAAACTATCGAGTAAAAGTATTTTTTTTCGTAATTTCTAAAAAAATGATAATTCTGCATTTTTAGGGTGTTGGGGGTGGGTTATCACGAAAACTTGCATGGGTACCCTATCTTTTTTTATCGGAAATAGATAGCCACTCATATTACCTTTCATTACCACATAGTCATTAAGTGCGAAAAAAATCTTCGTTTTTGTGGGCACCGTCCTTAATTCATTCCTTATATTTGCTTGTTTCTTTTAAGTTTAACAGTTTAGCTTTCTTTATTTGGATTGTTGCCCTTTTACTTGGGAGTGGTGCTACCGGGTGATTAGCTTTTTAAATACTAGGGGTAGCGATGGGTACCTTAAAATTTCAAAAGTCTCTGTAAAATATGTAAAAATCTCGGAATCTCATCATTTTTTTCACACATCTCAGAGTCTCATTTTTCTTGGAATTTTTGCCATCTCAGATTTTTTATGCCGTGGTCTTGGAGTCTCAGATTTTTATTTTATTATTCTGGCTTGTTAGCTAAGCAAGAAAACTGTCATATGCAGGGGCCTCAACTCCAGAACTCAAAAAATTTGGACACTGCCTTGAAATGGTGAAATTTTCTGCATTTCTTCTAGGAGAAATACAGTTGTCTTTACTGGGAAACGATGCGAAAAATCTTGAGACTGCCAGCAAAACCGAGAGATAACACATGATAACCATGTGTGAGTCTGACCAGAAACCTTAAAGGTTGGACTTTGTCAAAAGTCTTGGGCATGGATTCTGAAACGTGGGTGTCAGTGTCTCGGCAAGTCTTGGATTTACCCATAGCTACCCCTAATACTGTGACTTTTTATTTGAGAGTGCATGATGGCATGGTGCATTACAGCAATTACAGCATATTGCACAACAACCAGCCATATCATAAAATATGTATCATATAAGCTTATCCTGGAATTTATGGAAGCGAGATAAAAATACTCATAAGCTTACTCATTCAGCTTACATGTACTCAAGCTTATGCTGTCAATCACTTTTTAGAACGTTCGGTTTCAACGACAACAGGGACGTGTGATCAACTTCAACTTCGTTACCACTGAGAACATTTTATCTAACAGCTCATCATATTATCTGGCAACTGAATAGCGTTCACTTTGTCGAATATCAGATAAATCGCGAATAAACTTAAGCTTAGTCTTGCAGAAAATTTGACTCGAGTTAAAACAAACCCGGCCACCGACTAAGTTATGCCGCTTGACAACAACATGAACCGAAGAAAATGAAATACTCGGTAACTAAGAATAGAAATTGCATTCTTATTTACTTCAATGCGATTTACTAACTTACCCTCTTAGCTGGAAAGTCATCCATTAAGTTCGTGAGCTGCTTGGCTGCAGGTTCTAACGAAGATAAAGTTCGCGACGGGGAGAAGACGCTAGAAAAGGAGTTCATCCAAACGAAACATGCAAATAGAAGGAGAAAACCACAGGTATCCCATATTAATACCGCACCCTCTTACTTCTAGCCAGCATCGAAAAAAGATGAAACTACCGAGTCAAAATTTAGTATTCTTAGAGTACTTTTGAGAAGCAGGGAATTCAGGTCAGGTTTATGGACATAAGAGGGATTGATTTGAAAAGTAAACAGTATCCAAGGAGGTCGCCATCTTGGATTTCACCGAGATGAGACTGGGTACTACTGGCCAGCGCGCATTGTTCTGTGGAATTCAAGATGGCGGCAAGAACGTGTTGAAAAAGCTGAAAACACACTCGCGTGAAAAGCCGCAAAGAACGAGAATAACTGTTTATATATCGCTGAGTCACACAGGACACAGAGTATACATGACATAGACGAATTTTATTGTATTTTTATTGTATATTTTTACTCATGAGTGAGTCAGTGGTCGTCGAAACTTCGGCTCCTGAGCCAGCGAGAGAAGAGCAAGTGGACGAAGAAAGGCGGGAAAATGAAGTAAGAAACTGCACAATTTTACTTTTATGCAGCGAAAATATAGTAACACTTTCTAGTATTTAATGTGGAAGCGTTCTTGTAACCTTGGAGGAAAGATTCCTATAGGTTCACTCGCGTCTTCTAGCTTATGCAATTATGCTCTCCATCTCGTTTTGTGTTTATAGGAGACTCCACGGATAGATATCCCTGGTAAGACAAAAGAAGAGGAGCCAGCAGAGGAGACTGTCGAGAAACCAGCAAGTGAAGTAGAGGCCCTGAAGGCGAGTTAATTAAGCATTAGTGTACAACATACAATCGCTCTCAATAATTAACATCTGTTCTCTTGTTGGAGTTCTCAAAGAGCTCATGTGTATTCCAGTTTCCCTTTCCGCTTTGGGTGGATTTGCCTGAAATTCTTTTATCTATATGATTTATTTTAACTATATGTTTATATGTTGAACAAATAAAAAGAGTTTGATGTTTGACATCAAATTTGATTCGATGCAACAGTTTTTTCATTGTTGGACGCACACTAATTGAAGCTTACGAGGCATCAGCCAACCAACCAACAGAGGGACGAGATCTTCTATTTTTTCAAGCCTCTGGTTAATATTATAACATAATGTGTTGATGTTCTGGGGCATAAATATGTTTTGGGCCCTTCTCAGTGCTCATTTTATCCCTCGCGGGGTACATTATTATTTATAATAATGGTGGAGTGCATTGAGTACAAAAACAAAAAATAACTCATGCAGGCTCTAAAATATATAAGAGCCTGGCAAAATGTTCATTAGAGCCCGGATAATACACCACAATGCTCAAGCCAAAGTTTTTATAATGGTCTTAAGATGTTCTGAATTTGTTGACCTTTTTTTATCAGGGAGTGAGAAGAGTGAATCAGAGTCAGAGTCTGATAGTGAAGGGTATTCATCTGAAGAGGAAGGTGCTTCAGATGAGGAGGAAGAGGAGGGGTCAGTATCTGGTGCCGAGTCCAAATCTGGCGCAGAATCTGGCACAGAAAGTGACAATGAAGATTCAGCAGAGGTGGGTAACCATTCTATTAATATTAGAGCACTTTTCACATGACTGTCGTGAAACCAATCACAAAGCAATAACATCAATTGTGTGGTTCCAGAAATATCCATACCCCCTCCACAGAAGGGTGTTGAAAAGTGACCCCCCCCCCCCCACCCCACCCCTCTGGAATTTACAAGAAAAATACAGCATTTCTATGGAATGATCAGGTCCCTTCCCCCCCCTCCCCCCCAACCCTCCGGAATTTCCAATGCCCTTCCGTAGGGGGGGGGGGGGGGGGTTGGATAATTTCTGGAACCACACATTCTGAATAAAATCTATAGGAGTAATTACAAAGTAATTGCGAATTACTCACCAAAGTTATCTGAAATCTGCTCTATTATCTGTAATTTGCAATGTCTGTAACCCAGCTTGCTACATTACACTGAACCTCGCAGAGCAAATTAGGGAAGCAAGAATATACCATTCCTATAGATAGAAGGAACTGCTTTTGTGATCATGCCAATAGGTCTTCAATTTCAAATAGTTACCATAGTAAAGAGATGTAGGTTATTTAGGTGACTGAAGTTTGCTAATTTTAACCAACAAAGTTAGCCTGAGTCATTTTATTGTATTCATTAGCTCATATGGTGTTTGGGACAAGAACTGAGTTGAGAGAGGTCCAATAGAAAGATATTTTAGAGTTTGAGCCCTTTGATAGCAATAATGCAGTGCATCATAATACAACACCAATAAAAGTTGGGTCTAAACTTAAATGCAAATGGCAGTAATGTGATCACTTCAAACTACCAGCCTTTAATGCTAATTCATTACCACAGAGCCATGGTGATGATTGGGATGAAGAAAGAGAGAGTGGAGATGGCCAGGTGAGAAATAAAACATTTCCAGTGTCAATTTGTTTACTGCTTGCTGTATAACTATAGTTTGAATTAGGGCAAAATAGGGTGTTGACTTGCTTGAAAACATTTTCCGTAAATATTTTAAAGAAATAGTTTTCTTACCAATCACTTTCTTTATTGTGAACAAGGTAGAGTCCAATACAAAAACATAAAGAATATGCAGAAATGACTGATGGGGGTCCTGTCAGCAGACTATAATTTGCCTCTGTAACAAAGGTTGTAGGCTCTGTGTAAGACGTTTCACTTACAACTGTGGCAAACAAGATAAAATAATACTATAAAAGTCAAGTCTTAGATTCCTTGTATGTCTTGGACAAAATATTTTACATTCTGCTGAGACAATTGTGCCCCTTGTGTTATCTTGTGAACAGTCTCAATATTATCTATAAGATAATGGCATACAGACAAATTTTTCTGTCATCAAAAATTGAAACTTATTGAGTAGAGTTTTCAAGCCTTGAGACTAGTGAACACATGAAGCTCCTCCTTTACGGTACTTCATCATTAATTTGTAAATTATGTGTGGACCAAAAAGCTACATTTTATTTTTGTAGGAAGCTGAAGTTGCAGACAAACTAACAGAAGATGACAAAGCTAAAGCAGACCCAGCATTTGTTCCCCGCCGTGAGGCCTTCTGGTCTCATGATGACCGATGGGAGGATGTTGCTGAAGTTGACAGGTACGATCCTCAAACAGATTTCAGTTGCTAGTGAAAAGCAGACAATTGTAATGAGATATTAACTTAACTTTTGTATTTATTTCCTCTAGGCGTAAACCATCTTCACGACAATTGTGGGATAAGACCACAGACCTTTGGCTACATGACAAATACAATGAAGAGGAACAGATGCCCAAAACTCAACAAGAACTAGAGGTAAATGCTGACAAGTTTTATATGATATAGTTATGTACCTGGTTCTACCTGGACATAGCAAGCTGCAATTGTTGTTGTTGTAGCAACAGTGTTGTTTTCCAAAGTTTCAAATTGTGACACCAAGTAAGATTTGTGCAGTCGCTGTCTTCAAGATTAGAGATTATATTCTGTATGTTTTTTACAGGAATCATCATATGATAGGAGGAGAGGGGCGGGGCAACGAGGAAGAAGAAATTACAACTTTCAAGAGTTTATTACAACAGATTTTAGAAGAGGCAGGGGTGACAGAAGAGGTGGTGGATCCCCCAATAGGGAGATGGAGGACAGACGGAGAGAGGGAATGGACAGAAGGAGGGAGGGAGAGGACAGAGAACGAGCTGAGGAACCTAGAAACGAATATGATAACAACCAAAGACAGCAAGAAGACAGACCTGAGAGAGATAGAAGAAGAGGAGGCTACAGAAATAGGGAAGACTTAGATAGAAATCAGGAAGCAGAGAGAGAAAGATGGAGTGAGAGAAGACGGCAAGACAAGGAGAGCCGAGATAGAGGTAATAGGGGAGGATTTGAAAATCGAAGGAAAGAAGGAGGGACAGGAGAGATGAGCAAGAGGCGGAAAGAGAAGAAAATTGGGCAGAAGAGGTACAAGAGGAGGAGGAGAAGCCTGTGAGGCAAAGAGTTAGACGACATGATTACAGAGACAATGAGAGAGGACGAAGAGGGGATGATTACAGAGACAACGAGAGGGGACGAAGAGCAGATGATCACAGGGATAGTGAGAGGGGGCGAAAAGGAGGTGATTACAGAGACAGTGGGAGGGGAAGAAGAGGGGGTGAGAGGTCAGACATCAGAAGTACCAGAGAGAGGCCTAGACAAGAGAGAAGTGTAGAGCAGACCTCGACTGCTCAAGAACGAGAAAACAGGTACTGACATTATTACTTGTTCACATCAGATATAATGCACTGGGTGTTCCCACGATCTGGGTATACTAGTCCAATACTCTTGCAAATTTATGCATGGCATTGTTATATTTCCATTGTTTGCCTCTTTTTCTATTATAATCCATTGTTATGTGAGTACACTACAATGCCTTGCTTAAATTTGTCAGTGCATGGGATTTAGGTATTGTCCCCATCCCCAGTAACAACTTTTGGGAAATTATGCAGTTTGTGTCAAAATTTCTCAAATTATGCAGAGCAATCCTCCAGAGTAGCCGGTCACAACTATCAAAGTAAACAGGCACCAGCTTCTAGTGGAACCCTTGGAACTTTATTTCATACTTTTTTTCCAGGAATGTGGATACAAGGAAGAGTGAAAAACCCAGAAGAAAGAGAGACGAAGAATCATCTATGGCAAATGAGTCATCTGCTAGCCATAGCTATAGCAAAACAAGAGGTAGAGGGAGGGGAAGGGGACTGAATAAAGAGTTAAAGAAGTCAAGAAAGAGTGCGGCAGATTTTGCTAGGGAAAGAGAGATTGCTAAACAGAAAGAGGAGGAGAAGGAGGAAAAACAGCAAAGTGACTATGAAGGTTGGTTCACAGTGCCTGGAATTTACTCTTTATTTTAGTTGCCAGTGCTGTCCACTTTTCATTAAAAACTGTAGCATACCTTGTTAACTGTGACTTGTACACTACTTGCAGATGCTGAGGAGCCTGAGGTCATTGTTGAAGGAGAGGTTCAAGAGGAATCAGAACCGGTAATGTAGCCCAGGCAAAGTTCTAAATCTTTATTTTACTCCAGATTTTGTTGAACATTCACGTGAATCAGACCAGCAATCAACCTCCTCAGCTTGGGCATAATGCCGTCCCATTTCAGATCACATGGCATTCACATGTGTATACAGTCTACTTTTTCTGTTATGCACCGAAGAATATTAAATGAATATGGAAGCAAATCTAACAAAGAAAGATTATTGAAAGAATGCCACAAGATCTGAAATGGAGAAATGGTACACCAAAGCTGAAGAGGTGTATTCCAGACCAGTGTTAACTGTTCTATGTTAAATAGGATGTTGAACAGGCTTTCTTTCAAAGATATTGTCCATTTACACCAGACATGTTTTTGTTTATGTGTCTTGCAGGAGAACGAGCTGGACGAAACTTCTGAGAGAGTTGAAGAAGGTAATAGCTTGCATATTTCATTTCAATAAAACGTGAAAAATAAAAATAAAAAATCCAATCAAAAAACATTAACAAGCAGAACCTCTCCCTGTTGTAACAATAAATGCAAAACCTCTCCCTGTTGTAACTAAATTTGGACAAAATTTGCAATGTGTACGTCATATCAATATGACATAATAATAATAATAATAATTTAATAATTTATTGACTTATATTGTGCAAATTAGCAAATAATTTGATCAGATGCGCATTACAACATTTTAAAATAGTAAGAAAAATATATATATATATATTGTAATGAACACGAATGAATAAAAATTATTAAAAGCTAATTACATTATGAGACTTTAAAATACCGATCCTATAAAAATGCCTTAGTAAAAAAGAAATAGCTTGAATTGTGACTTGTATCGGGAGCTCCTCCAGTGTTTAGAGTTTGTCATCATTAGGTCATCAGTGTTAATCAGGTTTTAGCATACATTAATGCGCTCTTCATTCCTATAGAACATAAGGTCGAGAAAACAGCTCCAAAATCATCCCCAAAGAAAGCTTCTGCTCCAAGTAGTAAACCCAAAAGGTACTCATCACAGCGTCAAAGACACGGGCAACACCAGAGTCCAGCTATTGCTGAGCCTTTCCCTGAACAAGCTGCAGTACAAGAGGACCCTCAGTACTACCAACAAATGGGTAAGACCAAAAGTATATTACATACATATACACTTTATTTATACATGCGGGTTAAAATATTAGCTTGCTAGACAATATATATATTACTAAGACTAAGAATCTTGTATGTGTTGTTCCCATTAGCGTTGAAAGTATCTTTTTTTATAGTAATATATTGTTTATTGTTTTCAATTTGTTTGGTTGGTTAGTTTCCCACTATCAAAAGCTAAAAAAGAACCACCAGCTTTTGTTTCCATTCCCTCGTATGTCTTAGAGGTGTTTATATTATGTATAGCAGTACCCTGCAAGCTTATTAACTGCAGGTCTCTTTATGGGAATGTCTTATGGCTATGGAAAAATATGGAACACGCCTGCTGGACGCACAGTAGTAGTCACTTTGTTTACTGTGATGACGGTGCACGCCCGGCCGTCACATTTTCAAAGTCATATGAAATTTGCTCTAGCGTAAGCCACCATAAGTAAATCATTTATTCAGAACATTTCCACGTCTCGAATTTCTTATTTTCCCTTCGCTATTGCTACTTAGGTTATCAGGGAATGTATGTGCCTTCAGGAACCCACCCATGGTAGGAGTAGACATGATGCCACCACAGGGAGCCCGAGCTATGGTCGTACATGACAATGGCCAAACTGTGCAGCAAGGTAAATGGTCTGTGATAACTGCTTGCATCAGGGTTGATAAAATAGTCGTAGAGATACTAGCCGTGACAACTGTTTACTGTTTTCAATAATTGCTTTTCAATAAAAATTTGGTACTGTGGCAGCGTTCGCAGTAAAAGGTGGGAGCACTAGTAATCACTTGAGATCGTGACGTGTTAATCACGCCATGCTATATTTATTCCAGGTGACCAGTCGGAGATTCCTGTTGCCATGCCGACAAATCTACCGCCCAATCAGCCAATGGGAGCTCTGCAACACGAGACCATGATGCAACAGCGGTTGGCGGCTATGCAGCAAGGGATGATGGTACAAGACCCGGCTATGATGTCCCGGATGATGCCGCACACAGGGATCCCCATGAATCAGGCACAAATGCAGCAGCAAGGTAACTTACTGCATGGATATTTCTGCGTTGATTCCTTATTACTTGAACTGGTTCAAAGAACTCTGGAAGCGGAACAGAAAAAAAAAACAGCAAAAGAATGGTTCCAGAATTTGGCTTGTCTACATTCGTCCTGGGCCTTTCACTGCAGCCGCCGGGAAATCAGTGTTGTCGCTCTGTAATATATGACACTTTTTAATGTTTTTCTAGGAATGCCTCCAGGAGCTGTCATGCCTGCGATGACTCAAGGAAACATGCAACACGTGATGAACCCCCACTCCAACGCCCCACCCAACATGAACATGACCATGCCCCCGAATTACACAACACCGCAGGCCTACCCTGGCCAGACCATGATGTACTCCAACGCACCGTAAGTAAAGGCCCGTACACATTTTTGTCGCGCGAGTCGCGGCGATTTTTACGCGTTAACTCAAAATCACTAGTGTAAACTAAGTGCAACTCGGCGCGACCGACCGCAGTTTTTGTCGCGTGATGTCGCGGAGATTTCAAACATGTCCGAAACTCTTCGCAACTTGGTGAGATTTGAAGAAAAGAGAGCACAAAAATCGCACCGGATTTGGATCTCGTTTACACTAGAGAGTTGGAATTGCAACTCGCGCGAGAAAAATCGCCGCTACAAATGCAACAAAAAGTGTAAACCGGCCTAAGCGGATACAGCCGATTGCGCTTGAGCGTTTTACCCTAACAATTCGCACGTTAGGTTTGAACGTTTGAAAGTTGCGTTTCTAGGATGAAACGAGACGTTTCTATGGCGAACCAAAGAGTTCTGTCCTCTCTGATTGGTCAGTGAAAAATACACATGGCGGTTGCCCTTGGAAACGTCCGACTTTTTGTCTCACAACGCAACTTTCAAACGTTCAAACGTAACGTGCGAACTGTTAGGGTAAAACGCTCAAACGCAATCGGCTGTACTTCCGCGTGTTAATGAACAATTTAGTAACTATATGATTGTATTTTGACTACATGGATACTGTGTAATTTCATGTTATTTTCCTTGCCAGGTTTCCTATGATGGGTATGGGGATGAACCCCTACATGGCACACCAGGTACGACGACACACGACAACGTTCCTCACACTTTTGACCGCCATTTCAAAGCGAATATCTGAAAAAAAAAAAAAAACTGGAGTGCCGGCTAAACGCGCTGCGATTTTAAACGGCGATCGCTGACGTCACATCACGCCATGTGTTGTTTCGACGATTTGGTACTGTGATATTAGTCAGTTTTGTTTGGCGATCTAAAATTGCACCTACATCACAGTGAATTTCAAAACGCAGGCGACATCGCAAGTGAAATTGCCATAACATCGCCGGCCGTTCGCACCGCGCGAGAACTCGCACGCCAAATCGCAGAATGTGACAGTACTTTAGATTGCGTATTTCCATGTAGTCCTTTTAGTACGCCTTCTACTGTGTAAAGTTTGTTCTTACCGAGCGTGTTTTGTCTCAGATGTATGGTGGTATGCCCGTACAGACTGGAGCTGTCCCCTTCTACCCAACACAGCCCAACCCGATGATGGCGCAGCAAGGCGAAGAGAGCACGCCGCAGGCTGCCCCTGTACGGAGGAGACCTACAGCAGCAATTCCCATAAAACCACCGCCGGTGAGACACATCACCGTATTGTCTTTCAGCCGGGAAATACGAGACACAAAATCTCTCAACTTGTCTCGCAACATTGTTTCGTTGCAAGTGTAATATTTGTTGTCGCGCAACATTAATTTTGTTTTGATGATCACGTGTGCCCCAGTTGTGCTCGATCCAAAACTTGCAGAGGGATTTTGTGCCTCGTATTCCTCCGGCTTGATCTGTCCTACGCGGAACAAGTGCAGCAAAAATGATTCGCGCTTAAGGTTAACACCGTGTAATATGGTGAAGACGAAAATTTTTCGCTTTGTCAACTCACTCCACGCCGTTTCCTCCGAGCGTCCAAGATGGTGACCGCGACTACAAACTGCGGAGTTTCTCGCAACATTTTCGCGATAAAAAAAAGACACCAAAAAAACGCCTGTTTGCAGGCTATCATCGAGCACTAGTATGATTTGACTAATAATTAATATCTTGTTTGTATCTCTAGGAAGTCCAGTAACATTTCATAAGAGTCAAGAGGGAGTAACATCCTACCCTGCGTTACTGGAGACGACAGCTTTCCTCCACGGAAAATACTTATAAATGAACAGAAACAGTTCGGAAATGTTCGGTTATACATTTTAGTTGTGTGTTTAGTTAGCGGGACGAAGTAAGTGTAGGGAAATATTTTAAGCGGTGAATCACCGAGGTGGAAGGCTGTCAAATCGTGCTTCACACAAGTTGTGGCTACACGTTGCCTCTTTGTAATGCGCACATCTCCGGGTAAGGCATCTCTTAGAGTCTGATAGAATATTGTGAGTAAAGATATTGCTTCCTTTGAATGGGTGACGAAAGGGGGCGCCTGTTTGGGAGGTTTTATGTTGGTCTTATCGTCGGCTGGAAAAATCAGTCTGGTCTTTCTAACATTTTTATTATTACACTTTCCTATTTGTATATGAGCTGACTTTTAACATTGGTCATATGGACAATGGCAATGAAAATGTGAAGAAAAAATTGGTAATAAAATCACGAACGACATGAAATAGTTTGAATGTATTGCTGTGTATAGTAGCAGTAGAAGTATGTACGGAAATATCGAACTAACCACTTTGAAACCACTGCTAGCAAAGTTTGGTATTTGAATGACCTAGCAGCTCTGTCGACGCACAACAGTCACTTAAAGAGCCTGTGTCAGCCGCCATTTTGACAGCATAGCAACATACCAAGTCGGAGAAAGCATCCATTTTCATCGGCTGATTTAGAGAATATAGCGCAATGTTCTCGATTGAATTTGGCAAATCAATTCTGAAACTTTGTTTTTAGATGTTTATTAAGAGATTTCAACACGTAATTCGTCTTCTAATATCTACAGACTCTTTACTGCGGTTTTCATAATTCTGCGAACTGTCGCTAACGATTTCCAACCGTAAAACCGCCTTCTGGCTTCCGTCAATCAAAGTCCCGAGTCTTTTCGTCGTTACTCTTTGTGTTTTTTGATTGGCCAGCACGTAACGTTGCTGTCGCGACAGGAAGCCATTTTAGCACTGCTTAGGCTCTGGCCAATCAAAAAGCACAAAGAGTAACGACGAAAAGACTCGGGGCTTTGATTGACGGAAGACAGAAGGCGGTTTTACGGTTGGAAATCGTTAGCGAGAGTTCGCAGAATTACGAAAACCGCAGTAAGGCCACAGGATTCTCTTCAGCTCGCCTTCTTAGCATCCAATGCCGAACCACATACGCTTTTGGTAAACAGGGAGTGTTGGTACACCAGGTCGGCCCGCGACTGCGATGGTAAAGATGGAAGATCCTAACAAAACAAAATGATACGTAAAAGTGGAAGACATTTCTCGGATCTCAAGCGCCCTTACTACGGATACTAATGCTGACAAAGAGCGAAGTGTCACTTACTGTTAAAGCTGCTACCAGTTGGTCGATCGAGTCAGAGTTTAGGATTATGACCGAATGTGCCAGAGGACTTTTCATTAACTTTGTCGTTACCATGGCAATCTCATCAGGCGACTCTGTAACATCCACAAATGCGAATCAAGTCAAAATAAGAAGAAAAGACAAACGCTGCAAACACCAACAGTAAAATAACCCTATTCCCCTTTCTTAGAAAAATTGTGTTGATCTGGTGTGTACTATACTACGTACCTGAAATATTCGTTTGTAGTAAACTAATGAACTCCCTCATAAGCTGGGGGGAAACAGCCAATAAGCGGTAAGCATCTTCTGCGACCTGTGCAATGACGCGAACATCATTAGACTCGCTTGTGACACAGTGAAGTAAACAAGCCGAGATGAGACCGGTAACCCTGTGTAGGAGACGGGAGGAGACTGCACTGGGAAGGTCACAACCCATTACTTCGCTTGGCGTGTCCGATAGTTCAATCAAGCTGCAAATAGGAAAAGTAACCCTTATTAATGAAATAATCAGTGGACAAACTCTCGCACTGGTTCTTTTCTCTAGAAGAGAGGAACAATTATACATAGACTTACCAGCTGAGAAGCTGCAAAATACTGTCGGCTACACCGATGGGCAAACACCGCAATTCCTAAAAATCAAATCAGGATTATTAGTTTGCCACGACTGGCTTCTTTACATTTCTAAGGAGCAAAACAAAGAGTAGGCTCTATTTCCAACCGTTATCAGGCGTCAAAGAGGACAAAAAAGTGAAAAGACACTCAGCTACGTAAGTGACAGAAAAAAGTCGCTTCTCGCATTGCCACCCCCCCCCCCCCTCCACCCCTTGGTCTGTGGTCGTCGAGCGCAATTCCACCCCCCACCCCTTGGTCTGTGGTCGTCGAGCGCAATTCAAGCAAAGAATTCCATTGAATTCCGCGCTTCAACGTCCAAATGCCAAAGCAACATTTATAGAATTTGGTGTAAATCATTTGATGTTCATACTCAAATATTTTCAGTCATGGATCGACATATAAAACTTACCAGAATATTTTCCAAAGACTTCACCATTAAAACTAGCAATTTGTCTGCATTGTTGCATTGTCTATAGTGACTGTGAATAGTCTGATGAATAAATATAGAGAAATTACTATAAAATAGACTCAACCGAAGCTTCTTTTTGAATGATAAAAAGTACCTTCTGAATAGCCTGGCGCCTTTTCCATCCGCTATCACGGCCTGAGTTTTTCAAGCGGGAACAACTATTCTGCAATAACAGTTTCATACAATTACTACAAAACTATAGTTTTAGATAGATGTGCCATAGATATTTTATTCAAAAAGCCCCACAGCCTTTTTGCTGATTGAAATCTCTACAGAAAAACACCGAGAAAGCAAGCGGGTCACGAAAACCAGTGCTAACCGAACAAAACGCAACGTACAAAATTCGTTTTTCAGGTGGAGGTGTCGCAAGCTCAAATAATAAACTCGAGTAAACTGTGATGAAAACGAAACATTGTTTTAGCTACAACCAAATGCATTATTCTGATGGAACACCTTGTCTTTCGGCTTTCCATCCTAATGTTGAGGGCAGGGAGAGCATGTTCTCTCGGCCGGCTAAGTGTACCAACATTTTGCATTTGATTGTAGCGTTCACAGTATACCACTCAATTAGGATTTCCTTGTTGTACAACAAGAATATAATGCACCAATTCTTACCTGAGCTGAATCAGCTACAAAATGATAAAGCCACCTGGAGGAGAGAGAGCGAATATCATTTGCATGCTTGCCACTACTCTTCTGCTTCTCGAATTTGTTTTCATTTCAAATTCTTAGGCCCAGTTTATATGAGCCCGGGAACTGAAGAGATAGCTCTTCTAGCCGAGGCACTCGAAACGAACGTCTATTTGGAGAAAACTTGTCTAGGATAAAAGGGATAGCCCCATAGGTGAGACGAGTTTGAATCGTCCAATATGGCGGACCTCAGAAGCCTTTCAATGCTTTTCTTAGCAGTATCGCTACTTTCAAATCTTTAACAGTATACGACGACCCGTCAGTCTTCTACATCTATCTCATTTATTCTATTCCGTTTCGAAGACAGCAGGACGTCCTAGTAACCCAAAAATACGCCAAGACGGTCTGCACAAGTTGTCCCGGGAAGAAAGGTCAAAAGGTCAAACTATTTATATGGAGAAAGTTGTCCCGGAACGCGGAAGGGATAACTCTTCCTCGGCTACACGAGCAATCCTTGGCACTCGAGACAACCCTTCGTCCTGGGACGTCATGTAAACGATACATTCCGTTTTACAAAGAAATGTATGGAAAACGATTCTCGCACCGAGTAACTCGGCTAGGCGGGTTATCCGCCCTTCTTCCCGGGACAACTTTTCCCATATAAACGGGCCCTTACTTGGTCATATTGGCTGTATTGGACTGAAGGCTGGTCAAATCTGTGTGTGTCAACCCTGTCAACAAGTCAGAATTCCACGTAAGGAGGCAAAAAGTAAATAAGAAAACGCAACAGAATGAGCAATGGAAGAAATACAGTATTGCAATGCGACACAATCTTTTCATTTTCACGAGAAGAGAACATTTGCTGGGAGGTATTATTATTTCCCTGTAGGCAGCCCCTCATTCGAGGATTATTAGAGAAGATAGTAGAGTTCTAAAAACAGTATGTCTCCCTTCTGCTTGTTCAAACAGAGATACTGGAATGGTGTTCCATTTTTTTATAGTCCTGGGGAAGAAAGATAACCTATGTGATTCTGTTTTGCAAAATGGTATTTTAGAGAGTGAGACTTATGCCTAGTTTGCCTAGTCGGTTTCTTGATGTTCTCGCGACTATCTATCACTACTTGGTATATTGTGATGTCAAACATTTTTTTAATCAAGCGCAACGGAAAGTTACTAAAGTTGCGAGTTCTTGTGGCAAGAATTCTATGCGGCAGGTCCGGCGTCTGCAATTTTAAGAAGACTATGAATCGTATTTTTCCTCGGGAGATTGCCGTATCACAAGCCTTGTTATCAATGCCAAAGATTTTAGCTGGCAAAAGCCATTTCGTGACAAGTTTTCAAATGGCACATCACATACTTCACAAAATATTGAAAACCAATCGCTGGTGCATCTAGCAAATAACACACCCCAGGTTTTTACCATATCAATTATACAATTTAAACGCTAAAAAGCAAAACGAGGAAATGAACTCACCTATCGCAATACTAAATAGCACACTCAAATAACATGCCAAGCCAACAGATGGTGGACGGATAGCTTCACACACAGGACTTCTACAAATATACGAGAAATCGCAACAACATACATTAAAACGCCTGCAATTTTTTTCAGACGAGCACATTATACAAATGTAATGAAAAATACACTATGGGATTAGTTTTGGTCATTTGATCACCGAGGTGCGCTTCAAGTCTGAGGAGCCAAATTTCTCAATAAGGCTGATAAAACACAAATCACAAATTGGGGTTTCATAACAATTTCTCATTGGTCATTTGGTAGCTCACATGCTTTATAATGTTGCAGATTTTAAAAAAATAGTCATATACCTGTAATGTAGAACTTGAATCATATATTGTACAGTAGCAACAGGCACACACACGTGGTTACAGCAACCTGCCAAGCTCTGCAGCAAACTGGTGTCGATACTTTCCATCTGATAGAGTAGCTCAATTGTTGACCTTTGAACCTCTGAACTTAGATGCACAAACGGACCACGAGATGGAACTGGTGAAAATACAATCACGGATTATGGTGGCTGACAAAACCAATCTCGGAACATCTGGCAAAAGAGACTTTGCACTTTTGTACACTTTTCACAATTTTGACAATCAGGGTTTAATGAACTGAGCACATACTGGTATTTCTAGACAGTCCTCGAAATTAACATATTAAAGGTCGCAATTTTGCGACGTGTTTCATGAGTTTTAGTCGCAAAAACGTTCATTATGCATGTACAACATGTTCATGGTCAAGTACAAGAAAACAAAGATTACACACCACAGAAAGTTGCAAGTTGTTTGTTAAGTTGTTCTTTGTTGACCAACGTTGGATCCTGGATAAGAGCTCTTTTTAGAACCAGTAGCACAGCTTCTGTCATCTCAGCATTTGATTCCTTTAGCTGATTCACTAGTTTGGGCAGTGAGGCAAGCCAAGACTTCATAATCTCTTGCAGGTTTCCTTCAAGTCTAAAGATAATGATTAGTAAGCACATTAAAGTTAATCCTATCTGGAGCTCCCATGGTTAATGACTGAGGTATTTTTCCTCACAAAAGAAGCAGAGCTTTAGAGGTTTATCTTCAGTGTTGAAAATCTGGTGACATTGTTAAAGTTTGCAAACACGATTTCAAGTTGTCGTCCGTACCCTTCATCCAGACAGATTTTAATTCAAAACATATTTTGCAGTTATGCTATATGTTTTATTAGGCCCATTGGGCAGATGAAGGGGGAGAGGTGATATTTTAGTCATGCACTCTACATTTTGCCAATATTTCAGTCTATAAGGTTTGAGTAGGCTACAGAACTCCAATATTTACCTGATTGGTGAATCTTCAAGGTCTCCAGTCACCAGCATGGCAAAAAAATGGAACACAGCTTTCCTTGTAGCTGATAAAAGATGGCTCCCCTTGTATAGACTCAGTACTGCCGATAATAGTTCAGAACTTGTGTCACATGATAACCAATTGCCTCCAGGGTTCAAAACCTTTTGCGCAAACCCGAGTAAACTATTGACATGCTCATTACTTAAAGATCCACCAGATGTTAGTGTCTTTACTACAAAATCTTCTACCTGAGTTTCCCACTTTGCTGATGCTGAAGATAATGGGTCAGCAAGGAAATGGGACATAACTTCACAGATTGAAATGTTTAGTGATCGAGCTGAGGTATCACCTGATGGATCCTGTTGTTTGACTTTGCCCTTTCTTCCCAGTGAAGAAGTTTCTGAGAACGGAAAGAAGGTCATAAAGTGATAGCTAAAGTCCTTGAGATACTTGGAGAGAAAAGCCTTTTTGTTTTCTTGTTCATGAGGTGCTGTCTGGCACTCCAGTACTGCTAGTAAGACCTTTAAAATGTTCATAACCGTTGCCATAACAGCTGCTTGTGTTGAAGATTGCATATTATTAGGGAGTGAGGAAGACATTTCCACTGGACTACATTCAACCCAGCACTCCAGAAGCAAAGGAATAACTCTTGTCAGGAATTCTTTACAACTCATTTTCGCGGTGCTTTCCTTCTCATCTGTGCTTAGTCTCTCTCCCATAGGAAAGTGTTGTCCATTATACTTGAGTTCCCTAGCAGAGTTGTCAAATATCTGCACAAAAGCAGGCTTGTCTGATTTTACTTTTAAAGCAAAAGCTGTACTTTTAACATCCACCAAGGCACTTTTCTCTAATGGAGAAGCATACTGAGCTTTTAAAAAGTCTAAAAGTTGACTTAAAATTTTCAGTCTTGATTTCTGAGTTGACAGCTTCCCTTTTGGATTCACTAGAAGGTTGCTGCCTCCTGGCCTAGAACTTCCTTTAGCTGGTGTTGTGTTACTGACACTTCCTTGGTATGTTATCAGTCCCAGAAAGTTCTGGAGCAACTGTGTGGAGTTTGATGTGATTTGGTAAGGAAAATGTTCCAGGAAAAGGGCAAGAAAGCCAAGGGACTCCAGCTGTATATCATCTGTGATGTGCGTCATGGCACAGCTGAGGTGCGCATGGACCAGAGGAAGAAAAGGTGCCAATCTGTCGGCAGAGATCAGAGGAAGGGTGTACTTGAAGAGCAACAACAGTGAGTGCCGCACTGTGGCATCAGTATCTGGGAATAGAAAAAGTAGTCACACTTCAAACCCTCTATGATTGGGCAATTGGATAAGTCACAATACCCCCACCATGGAAAGAATTTGCCTATGGGCCTGTCCACCCCTCCAGGGGCAGGTCCAGGAATTTCAGAAGGTGGGGGGGGGGGGGGTGGATAGTGATAATATAGAAACCAAACATGCAAATTTCCATAAGCAAATACCAATGAAAAATGCAGTGATTGTTCACTCAAACTCATGTCAATGTCTACTTCCTTCCATGTTGGGGTATGTAATGGTATTCTAAACAGAATAGCCAATTCTTAGTTTACAATCATTCCTTTGGG
Organism: Scolanthus callimorphus; assembly: GCA_033964015.1. Classification (NCBI taxonomy): domain Eukaryota; kingdom Metazoa; phylum Cnidaria; class Anthozoa; order Actiniaria; family Edwardsiidae; genus Scolanthus; species Scolanthus callimorphus. The sequence continues at coordinate 7,738,934 of CM066914.1, forward strand.
AATAAAATCATTCTCCATCATGATGGGAGGCAGGAAGGGAGCAACTAGTATTCACAGTAGGGAATCTGATCTTTAAGCCTCACCTGTCACTTTCTCAGTAACCTTTTGCAGCACTTCCCCAAGGTTATCATGAAGAACATTTTCATGTTGCTGGAACAAACCTCTGAGACCAAGAAGTGCTTCTTGTCTTACAGTAGGACTGTAGTGGCACAGTTGAGAAAACAGATCCTGTCAATTGATAATATAATATTACTTCTATGGGCAATAACTGTGGTATGATGAAAGTGGCAGGGAAGCATCATATGGGTTGGAGGCTTAGGAAAGGGAGGGCCAGTGAAGCCTTCTTTCCTAAGAAATGGAAAATTGTTGAAAATAAAGTTATTGCTGTTCTAAGATATGTGGCAAATAGGGTGATACCATACCTGAAAATTAATTTTTCAGTATTAGAGTAAGGGACTGATTTCCTTTCCTCTCCCCTTTTTTCACCTGCACACAAATTATTTGACTTCCTAAAATTATTTTCCTCTGAATTTTATCATCCATATTTTATTAAATTTGACAGCATATAGGGTTGGAAATTAAGAAAAAAACAAGGTCCCATTTTGGACAATAGTTTCAATTTTTAGTCGCATTTACAGACTTGATGACAAAATGAAGTTGCAAATTAGAAAATTTTAGTAGCAAAATCCAACCCTGAGCATGGACTCTATTATATTTTATATATCCATACCCCCCCCCCCCCCACGGAAGGGTGTTGAGAAATGACCCCCTCACCCCTCTGGAATTTCTGATTTTGGTGCCTTTTGTGACCCCCCCACCCCTCTGGAATTTCCACACAGAAATTTTACCCTCCACCCCCTCTGGAAATTTCGATGTCGGAAAAAAACGTTGAAATCGACTGAGGATGGAGTAACGGAGTATGATTGCAAAAGCGTGTTCCAAAAAGCTGTAACAATATTTTGTAGTCATGCTTTAGGCATTCACAAATTGCGAACAGTGCAAAAAAATAAAGCATTCGACGTTTCATATAATAGAATTGTTTTTTTTGTGTTGCGTTCTTGGCAAAAAGATGAAATGGGCAAGATGCCACGTTACGCATTCTTATAATTTTTATGCGTACAACAAACACCAATGCACAAACCGCTTTAGACAGAAAACGTCAATAAAGATATTGGTAAAAATGTAACCTGAACAATGGTCTCGTTTTACCAAAAATACTGACAATAAAAATAGATTGCAAAAAATGAATTTGTTTTAAATAAAGCAAGGATACTGGTGCTCAAATTCTAGGGAAGCCATTCCGCTGTTATTATTCCCTTGGGAGACATGATCGTGCGAAATGTTGCACCTGATTGGTTTCTGAACGTTTTGGCGCCCAGCTGTCCGGCACGCGCTAGGAAAAAATTAATTCTTTGAACAGAATTTTTAGAGTTTTTCTTTGATATTCTAGACAATTGACAAGGAAATCAATTTCTGTAACTTGAGCTTTAGGACAAGAAAGCCAATCACATTTTCTTTTGGGTGCAAATCACTAGTTTTCCCGAATGTGTTACATACCATCGACGAATTTTGCACGGAGGATTCTAGACAACTAAACATGCTTTTTATAGCAGTTTCGCTTCAGAAGGGATTCTCAATTCATTGTTTTTGAAAATGTTATTAATATTTGGAGAAAGCATGAACGTCTTTTCACAGAAAAACAAACAGTACAAGAAATGCGGTTTTCTAACCATCTGGATATTTTTTTCGCCCGTTAACCCCCCACCCCTCTGGAAATTCCTAGGCCTTTGACCCCCCACCCGGGTGGGGGGGGAATGGATATTTTTGGAAACACACAATTTAACTTATTAGATGCAACATAAATATTGGCGAAAAAATTTGTCAATATTTATGCCACCTGAGGTGATTAATTGTTTTAGTGACTTTTAGATTTTTGACATAGGGGTATTTCTCACTTTTTCGTAATAAAGTGTGCGTGAGGAATGTCTCGACCAAATCAGTGCGCGGAATACTTTCTTTTTCGGGGGGAGGGGATGGTCATCGCTGGAATGAGGTACTCGGATGTTTGTGGAATAATCTCTCTACTGCGCGTTTTTCGTGCTACGGTATTGCAAGGAAACGTCTGATCTAATTAAAAAAGTCTCTTACCTTTAGGCTCTGTTTCCTGACGTTAGTTAACTCGCCATCTTTGTCCTTCTCTTGCGCTGGGATAACAACTGCGCGCGATTTGAACGACGTTCCTGTCTCATTTGCGCCAACCGGGCGCGACTTGCCAACTTTCAGCTTCACTTTCTTGAAATCTTCTTGTTTTCTGCTTCTTTTTCCTTTTATTTTTCCCCATGATTTCACTTCTTATAACCAGATTAACGCTGTAAACAGACCTCTCTCCAGCTCTAGATTTCTTTCACGTGTTGTCCGCCATGTTTGAGACCGCAATGTTTGCACAGCGTTGTTACTCACGCATGCGTATAAAGACCTTCAATTCCGAAGGTCTTGAATTCAAGCGGGAACAAAGATGGCGCCGTACATCGGGCCGAAAGTATGACACTAAAATAAACCCTCAAAACCGCTTCTAGGTAGGTATTTCTACTTAGATTTTATTAACCTATCTGTTATTGTATGGGTGACGTGTGTAAATCGTAATTATATGGTTGGAAATTGGATTATTTCACGTTTCGAATATAAGACATGTGAATGGAGCAGTAAGTATAAAAGTTTATCGCAGAGCATGTAGCAGTGAAAAGTTCCTGTAATATCTTCTCTAGCAGCCTAGCACCTATCGCCTGCGAACAAATAAAGTCCAAAATAACTCCGCTCTAATGAGTTCCATGCGAGCGGAGACTATTTCAGCTTTTTGTGTTGTGTTTCATCAACTCTGCAAAAGTAGCAACTCTTGATCACAAGAAATGACATTATGCTAATTTGCAATGCAATGCTGGATAAATGGGTAGAGCTGAAAGAAATAAGCTCATGTTGTTTACATGCGAGTTATGTATTGCCTAAAAACCAAGATCTGAGATATCAAAAGTGTGGAGATCAAATATTAATGTATGGTAATTAGAAGCAACAAGATTGTGAGACCCCTCACCTGTCATTTTGCCAAGATGATACTATTTTCAGGGATGATTTTCATCTACATCAATCTTACTGATCCATGGGAAGGGGTCACCGGGGCAGTAAGGACGTAGTTGCTTTTGTCTCTATTATGTTCGTTCTACAAAGGAGTTCTTTTATCTCTATTATCTTCATCCTTTTTGTTGAGGTGTTGGGCATTATTTTATTGTCCAACCAGAGAAGAGGTTTTAGCAACTACGTACCGACTTCACCGAGGAGGGACTTTCCCCAAAAATATCTGGTGATACCCAGTGGAGGGGATTACTCTCTATATTCGGATGGTAGGTATGAGCCTCATATATCTCTTAGGGTAAACATTTGCTGGGGACTGCACCCATATTTGCTAATTATTAGCCCCATATATATTTAGGGGAACACCAGTGGGAAAGAGTACTCCATAATATGGGTCACATATGCTTCTCAACTGGGTATGGGATAGGGTATACAATTTCATGCTAATTCACCAGGTAATCAGGTAGCTTCTTCAACTGTTGATCCTTTCATCCACTGCCAGGAGTGTATTGATATGCCAGACTGAGTTCTGCTCTCATATCTTTCTTTAAGACAGACATGTATTTCTGGTAAAAGTGAACTTACATTATGCTGCAGCAACTCCTCAGCCATCTTCCTCGCAAGAGAGTGCTGCCAGTATTATCAAGAAATTCACCTCATACACAAACTTTTTGACTGATGCTTCAATACGTAAGTATACACTTGATAAGGTGACACACTAATAGAATGGAATTTAGATGAGTGTCCTGAGTAATAATTAACAGTTATTCCTCAAGCCCGAATGGGCTCTGAGTTAATAGCCCACAAGGCCGAAGGCCGAATGGGCTATTGACATAGAGGCCATGAGGCCGAGAGGAATAATTGTTTTAGTCAAATCACACTAGTAGGTCAATTGTATTGCCAAAATATGTTTTTGTTCTGGTCATTTGCCATTTTCTGGCTTTCAAATCCGACACTTTTCGCTACTAGTAGGCTATAACTTATAGCCTACTAGTAGCTCATCCAATCAGAACGCAGCATTGATAATAGACCACTAGTGTGATTTGACTAATACACTATATTCTCTTCTAGCTGATGAAAGTAAGCTCAAAGCTGCACAAGAAATCAGTGAAAACTTTGAGGTCAGTGCGATTATATGTGCAGACAGTCATAAATTTATAAACATTGTGTCATACACATTAAGCCATTTAGCATGATCAATGTAAAGCATGTTTATGTTCCATTTCTCCTTTTATTCTTTGTGTCTTTGATAAGCAAACAGCAAAAAATCTTTTTGAAAGCAACACGCTCTAGGTGATATATATTAAGGGACCGGTCATTATTTATGTGCGGGGGTGGGGGGGAGAAATCATGGGGTGGGTCAGGTCGATTTTTTTGAAAGAAAGGGGGTGGGTCAAAAGAGAATTTCACGATGGTTGGGGGTGGGTCAATGCGTGTTTCAAAAGAATCACACTCACTACAATGCATTTGACAGTTCATAAGTTTATGCACTGCTGAAAATACAATATTAAACACAACAATAATATAACACAACTGTATGTCAGTGTACAATAGCAATACCACCTACAGTAATAGGTATTGATGGTGCTCCTGTTCTGTCCGATTACATTCACGCAAGTGTTTCAGAACGTGCAGAAGACTCTTTCTTTTTCAATGGTGAATACCTTTCAGAGTACACGAAAAAATCAATTAACAGCAAAAATGAGGTGCCCGGATCAGCATATATCGGGAAAATCCTGGATTTCCATGAAAAGCATGTCGAGTCAGGGGAGCTTTATTCCGAATTTTGAAAGGATCGTGCAACGAAAGAGATGGTTCATTGTGCAAACATTGCTGTGCAACAGATGGAACTGCGGAGATCAACTGGACTGGACCTGCAACTGAAAAAATACCCCGACCAATTCCAGATCGATCTGCACTTCCTGAATTTAAATATATGAGCGTTCATACTTCTTCCAATATTGATGAAAATGGCAAAGAGCGTATTCCTGATGATTGGCAGCCTCGTTCCAATATAAAGAAGCTCTTTGAGCAAGGGAAGTTGTCAAATGACGCTACTATCAAAGAATTTTCCTCCACGTTATTGTAGATGAAAAACTGGTTAAGAACTATATCGAGCACTTATCAAATCTGCAAAGTGTCAATGAGATCCGGAAGCAAGAGAGAAGAAAGGAAAAGCAAGATCGAGCCTTAAAAGATGTACATGGCTATGACTGGAAAACACTTGTAGAAAAGGGAGAACTTCACACTCTGAAAGTCCCCGAGTTAGACAAATACATTGAACATAATAAGCTTTGCAGGAAAGGAAAGAAAATCGACAAGATCAAGCGAATCACAATGCACTACTATGAAATGGCAAAGGGATCTACGTTTCCTTCAACTATCTGTGTTAGTGAGGACAGCGGTAGCGATGAGAGTGACAGTGATAACGACCTTGTACTGTATGAAAGTGAAGAAAGCGACAGTGAATCAGACATTGAAGAATATCCCACTAGAGAAACACCAGAATGCACAACAAGAAGTGGCCGTAGAGTGGGGCACTGGTCCACAAGATATTCTGATTTCATTCCGTGATATATAGAGGTATATATTTAAGGAGGCTGGGGGTGGGTCACTGCAAATATAAAGTTATATGGGGGTGGGTTAAGATTGAACTAATGAACTTAAAGGGGTGGGTCACGTGTTTTATTTAACGCTAAAACAAAAAAATCCCCCCCACCCCCGCACATAAATATGACCGGTCCCTAATGCTGCACAAGCTTAACTGTAGCTGTAGCTGTTAACCTAGAAATCTACCCTTGCCATTTGTTTATTGTGTGTTTCCCAAAAATATCCATACCCCCCCCCCCCATGGAAGGGTGTTGAGAAATGACCCCCCACCCCTCTGGAATTTCTGAAGAAAAATGCAGTGTTTGTATGGAAAAGATCAGGTAAATTGACACCCCCACACCTCTGGAATTTCCAATCCCTTCCGTAGGGGGGATATGGATGTATTTTGGAAACACACATTATTCAGTGAACTTTTGCCAGAGCTTTCCCTCGCTAACCAACCTTTTATTTACAATATGAAAATAAAGTTCTCAAAAGTAAACTATTTGAGATGCCACTACTGGTATAGAAACTATGTTATTAGAAACCATTGCTGTTATTATTATTATTATTGACATGTAATTTACCTTTATCCCAGACTATTGTCCAGTCGTCGTCTTACCCATCCTTCTTAGAACACTCTGTCCCCAAGTTCCTACAGTATCTCCGTGATGGGGAGCCACAGTTTGTTGCTGAATGCACAGTCCAGGTATAACAATAAGTTAGCCCATGAACACTCAGACTGCAAGATACTGGGACTATATTGCAAAATGAATCACATTTGTACCAATACTAATATTGACAACTTGGCTAAACTACATTATTCATTTATGCTGGAACAACTCAATTTACTTTTTAAAAAACATATTGTTATTAGCAATCAGCTGTCTTATTAAAATAGTAAGGGGCAGTGTTGTTTTTGTTGTGCATGTCGTGTAGTTTGTTCACTTGTTTTTATTAAATGGTGCAGCTTATGAAAGCATACCAAGTATGCTTCTCATAACTGTTTTAAAGGGGGTTTACTATATATGCTTCAGGTCCATAAAACTACTTGCACTTGTTTATCTTATTAGCGAAAAATAGAATTTAATATTTAAGTTGTAATTTTCATTGACAAAGGGAGCCATCCCCACACAAAACATAAGGGGAGCTGAGTTGTATTTGTTAACATTAAATTTAAAGAGATCTTCTTGGTCTATTGCAGCAACTCCGAAAGCTCTTATTGGAGATTCTCCACAGGATTCCCACAAATGACCACCTACGGGCCCATTACAAGGTAGGCTGTCTTCATCTAATAAATGTATAGATTTGGTCAATTTCCCTTTGAAAGTTGTCATTGAGAATTTAATGATGTTAATGAATTTAATGATGACCATCAGGAAGCCCAAAATGTCCACACTTTAAATAATTTAAAAATATTTCCAGCCCTAAAAATACTGAATTTTCTTCAGCGTACCATTTTTGTTAAAGAACTCCTAAAAATACTGGATCGCCGATTTTAACCCCTAAAAAATATGATGGTCATACCTCTCCCATAACCATTTTCCCACCTCTTGATTGAATTTTGTGATTTATTTTATCTATGTCATGATGTTAACCATGTTAATTTTTTGTTTTATCTACAGTCTATACTGTCCCTAATGTTTCATCTGCTAGAGGTGAGCTGACAGCATAATAGATTTTTTATATTTGCAGCATACCGGTACTCTGTAGAAATCTGTGAAATGACGATATTGGGAGTGCAATATGTGGCTGATAGCTTGTTTTTGTACTACAGATTGAGAATGAGGAGAATGTGTTGGTTTGTCTGAGGATCATCATTGAACTTCACAAACAGTTCAGGCCACCACTGCAGGCAGAGGTACAGCATACTTCATGGCTGAAGAATGGGAAGTGTTTGAAATTATGTAAAATTCTAACACTTCTTGTGCCATGGGAAATTCAGAAAACTTTTCTCTGTGTTTATTAGCTGTGTATTTTTTTTTGTAAACCAATTCAGTTAACATTGCTTACATCTTGTTGCTACCCAATTCCTTTGTTTTTCACACACCCTCATACACTTATTACGTGGGACACATTGCACCTCTCTATCATCCAATATGAGTTGTCACTTATTCACATGATCTGTACTGAGTGGCAACAAGAGGTAAAACACTTTCAGCTAAATTGGTTTATTACATAAGTTAGTTAATTGATCAAACATGTAAATTTTAATGCATCACTAAGAAGTCATAGACCTTACAATATTCTTGCTTTGCCCTTCTTCTTAGATCCAGCATTTTCTACAATATGTTAAAACTATCTACAAAGAGCTACCTAATAATGTGGTAAGTTTTGCAATTTGTATAAAGTACTTCACTAGCATCTACAGACATTATGAATGCTGGTGACAAATCAAAGTGTAATCTCTTCCATATTATTTTCCAGAAACAACATTTTGAAGTGGTCTCCATATCTGCAACTGGATTTCTACCCACTGATAATCAGGGCGGCCCCTTAGGGAGCACATCTTCCCAAGGGGGTACTCCTGTCGGCACACCTACTACTTCACCATTAAATGCTGGTGATGGTTCAAGTGGCAAGTCTGGGCAACAGGTAGAATAACTTTTTTATAGCTTTTGACAAACATTAGAAGGAGCGGGGTTTACAATTGCCGATAGTATTAAAATTCTGTTCCTTGAAATTTTTAATCAACTATCAATTTTCTATTTTAGACTAACATCCCAAAGCTGTGAATTCTCTCAAGGTACTGGCTGAGCTCCCCATCATAGTTGTCTTGATGTATCAGGTGAGATATTTTTTATTTGAAAAACAGCTAATGCCAAAATAGCAGCTTACTCTATATGAAATGTTACAAATTTAAAAAAGACCTCATGATACCTTCTTTCTTCTGTCTTGCAGTTGTACAAGCAAAATGTGTATAGTGTTGTAGCTGACTTCATCCCACTAGTAATGACAACCATTGTGCTCCAGCCATCTTTAAATGCAAGGTGAGTCATCAATGCTAAAAGGCAACTGAAAGGCTATTTATTACATGCACAAATGTGTAGTTCAAGCATGAAAGAAAGGAAAGAGTTTAAACTATGGAATTCAGGATTGATATTTGAAGCACTGGTAAATTTTATCTGCACTCTTCGGAGTTTGACCTGATATCTATCTTGCAGGAAGTCCCCTACTTTCAACAAGGAAGTCTATGTTGACTTTGTTGCTGCTCAAATCAAGACCCTATCCTTTCTGGCATACATCATTAGGATATACCAGGTAGAGCTACAAATACATCTGTGTTACTTGATGTAGTGTACTAGCTAGTTATTGGTGTTTAATACAGTGATCTAGGTGCTAGACTTCGTAGGGCCTGAAATTAACATTATGTAAATATTGCATTAATTGCATAAATATTTGATGTCACATATCTCGTGAATCAAAAAAGGTATTGAGACAGAATTTTTCGTCATTCTAATTTGTTCAAGCACAACTTGTAGGCCATGTTCGCTTCTTTCAGGGGTGATATGCACTTTAATGTAATGTTATTTCTCTTTAAGGAAATGGTCAATACATACTCCCAGAACATGGTTGGTGGAATGCTGGGTTTGTTGAGATACTGTCCACAGGTGAGAACTAACTATAATAATTATGTCAGATGCAAAGTTTCTGAAAAGCATTTGTATTCACCTTTTACTGTATTCAAGCCAGCTGGCTTGAGTGGAAAGACACTTTTCTCGCCGCTGTAAAAGATTACATACCTATAAAAAGGATCAAGGAAGAAATTCGCCGCCGTGGATCAACGGGGATATCATCCATGCCCTGAGGAGGAAGGAAGCCGTGTGGAAAAAGCTCAAGAAATCTCCTACTGACGCTCTGAAGGACAGATTTAAGGAATTAAGAACTGAAATAAGAACATGATTGCAACTAGCCGCATCGACTACTTCAGCTCCCTCGACGCGGATCTCTGTTCCAATCCTAAAAGATTCTGGTCTGTCTTTAAGCTGAAAAGTAATGACTCGCGTTTCCAGGCACTATGTCTTTAGGAATGAGTGATGGGGGAGGTAACCAACCAGCGCGCCTCGCAACCACACCAGCCTCGATTGCTAGTTTATTCAATGGTTACTTCTCCTCCGTGTTTTGGTCCTAGTGCGCTTGCGCACCCGCTCCCCTATCAAGCCCCAGGACTGCTCGATCATCTGAGCGCATCACCCCTACACCATGTGCAGCTCGAAGTTCAGGAGGTGCGGTGTGCGCTTTCAGCCCTGGATGTAAACAAAGCTACAGGCCCAGATGGGATCCCTTGTCACTTGCTCAAGGAAACCGCGCAACAGATTGCTCCCTCACTCACTCACCTTTACAACCTGTCTCTTCGCCTCGGCGTCGTGCCTGATGAGTGGAAACTGGCTAACATAATTCCAGTTCACAAGAAAGGGGGGAAGCAACACGTTGAGAACTATCGTCCGATTTCTCTGTTGTCAGTCATATCCAAGGTCTTGGAGCGCTGCGTGCTGTCTAACATCCTGGACTTTTTAATTACATTGATCAAAAACGGCTTCCTGCCTGGAAGGTCCTGTACTACCCAGCTTCTCGAGGTATTAGACTATATCGGTTCTCTCCTGGATAGCGGGAAGCAAACGGACGTCATATATATGGATATGTCGAAAGCCTTCGACAAGGTTGACCATGCCGCTCTTATTTACAAACTCAAGCATGGCTTTGGTATCTCTGGTCCCCTGCTACGCTGGCTCATTTCTTACTTGAACAACCGAAGGCAACGTGTAATAGTTCTTGGCTGTACATCACCCGAGGCTATAGTCACATCCGGTGTTCCACAGGGCAGTCTGTTAGGGCCAATACTATTCTTGCTTTACGTGAATGACTTGCCGGACGCTGTGCAAAACTCCAAAGTTGTGTGCAGACGACACCAAGATTATTAAGTGCGTAAACTCGGATGAAGATGCTGCCCTACTACAGCAAGATCTGAGTAGCTTAGAGGACTGGTCCAAGGTATCTGGATTAGTCTTCAACGAAAGCAAGTGCAAGTGTCGGCGCATTACAAGGAAGTCTCAGCCAACCCAAGTTGCATACACTCTCAACGAGTCACCGCTTGCAGTTACTCCCTTTGAAAAAGACCTGGGAGTGTGGGTCGCCAGTGACCTAACGTGGAATAAAAACATGTCACCGAGGGATGCGCGAAAGCTAACAAATTACTTGGCTTCCTGTGCAGAACCACCGTGGACTTGTGTAGTTTAGAAACTCGCCGCACACTCTACCTGGCGATAGTGCGCCCAGCGTTAGGTTATGCAACACAGGTCTGGAGCCCACAGTCAGTTAGGTTAATAGAAAAAGTTGAAAGAGTTCAGAGAAGAGCAACTAAGTTCATCTTAGATTTACCGTTCTTATGCACAGAAACCTATAAAGATCGCCTTCTCGCCGCTAACCTGTTGCCTTTGTGCTATTGGCACGAGTTCCTTGACTTGGTCTTTTCTATAAAGCCATCAATTGCCTTGTTAGCATCTCACCTGAAGTTTTACCTTCCCGTATCAAACCAATTAGAACAACTACATCCACTGCCAACCCAAATGCTATCAGTTTCCGCCCTCGCAAGTGCAGAACAACGTCCTTCCAGAATTCTTTTTTTGTCCGCGTTTCACGCACTTGGAACACTCTGCCAGTACAATACAGACTCGACAGCTTATCTCTCAACCAGTTTAGATCTTTACTTCTTGAGTACTACAGGAGGGCGTTGGTACAATTCTACAGCCCCGATGATCCGAGGTCATTTAAGACCATATGTGTTAAATGTCATGTATCTCGCCTCCTGGACACGCCCATCTCTTGTTGTTTCTAGTCATTTTAAATGTTACATGTTGTCTTAACGTTTTTTGTAGTTTTATCCAAGGGCCCACAGTAATTGGCTTTGCTGTTGTGGTGTCCCTGTCTACATGTTGTGTCAATTTTTAGTCTTGTTTTTCTCCTCGCACATTTTTTTTTTCCTTTCCTGTATTATTTTGTAGACGAAGCATAATAAATAAATAAATAAATAAATTCATTTTTTTGCCAGGAAATACACATATATAAAAGTCAAGATATTTAAAATAATAATAATAATATAATAGTTTCCAGGCGAGGAAGCTCATACCAAACCTTAGGGGCTTATAACCATGAGCTCCCTCCTCATCTTAAATAATTGAAAATAAGTTTACAAACAGACTGCACATAATGTAACGATAAATGAATTTATAATAAAAACAAGCAACACAGACAGACAACACAAACAACACAAAAGCAAAGCGAAAAAAATAGAAAGCCCCTTGTTATCAAAACCTACTGGATCATAAAGTGCTACTTGTGCTGAATTCTCAGCTTCTTTTCAAATGTAACATGCATGACTGACCTCAAGGGGAAATGTTTTCTTACTTTTTATCATGGTTTTCATTATTGTGTTGCACTATCTGCTTTCTAGGAAGTGGCCCATCTAAGGAAGGAATTGCTGATCGCTGCAAGACATATTCTTGCCACTGATCTTCGCAATCGTAAGTCACCGAATATGCTCATTCATGTTAAGTTATTTTTTCCCCAAAGTATTCTATAGAAAAAATCGAGCCCATGCAAATTTGTTCTCAAGTTTTAGATTTGCTTTGGTGAAGCCAAGGAGCAATGACTGTGAACAGTTGATACAGGGAATAGATAAAGCATTGCATATACTGATTACCTGACTAAGTGGGATGAGACATTTTTGGAAGCTTATAACACTTTCAATTTCAGTAACAATTGCTCCTAAACTTGAGTCTGATTGACCTGCAACTATACTGCGGCTTATTGTGCAGGGATTATTGTGGAAACTCTTATAAAGCCTAATCTAATTTGTGCTCATTTTTGTTTCTCCAGGGTTTGTTCCCCATATTGACCAGCTGTTTGACGAGGAGGTCCTGATTGGGACAGGGTGGACCACCAAGGAATCTCTACGGCCCCTAGCGTACAGCACCCTAGCAGACCTGGTCCACCATGTGCGGACTCATCTTCCCTTGCCTCATCTATCTCTAGCAGTCCACATGTTCTCCAAGAATGTCCATGATGACTCCTTACCTGTTAGCATTCAGACCATGTCATGCAAGGTAATGAAGGGTTCATTGATTGTACCAAAAGCACCTCCATAGTAAAGCAATCCCAATGGCACAAATTTTTGAGGTACATGTATGAGCTAAATGTTGTTATGTTTATTTCTCTTTGCCCACAGTTGCTCCTGAATCTTGTGGAGTGTATTCGACAGAAAAGTGATGAACAAGGATCGGTATGTACAAGAGAATTTAATCATACATAACATGACATGACAGTTAAGAAGTAGTAGTGACACACCTCTTTGGAAGGCCTTACATAATTGGATGAGCAAAACAAAACATTTCATTGTTTCCCCACTACACTAAGGGGAATCACACCAATCATGACTTACAGCTAAGAAATCAAGGTTCACTAATAACAGTGTTTTTGTGGGGCATAATTGCTTTATGTTGTGTACCTTGTGTAACTTTGAATAATTCCTATCCATTTCCAATATTTTGATGCCTTTTGTTTAAATTGTAGGGAAGAGAAATTCTCATGAGGATGTTGGAGGTGTTTGTCAGGAAGTTCCAGTCCATAGCAAAGCATCACATCCCAGCTATATTTAACAAATGGTAGGGTTGAGTTTATTACCTTTAATATTCATGGTCAAAAGTGCTGTTGATAGGCCAGGCAAGTTGGAACATTTGTACAAATTCCTAAAACATTTGCTATGCTTGCCTAGTGTCCAACACATCACAGGTCGAGTACCTTTAAGTATTACAGGAGAAGTTAAATCTATAAGATATGGGTACATAAAGTATATACCACACAACACACTTGTTTTTGCTTTTATCTTTTGTGTTTTTGTTGTGGTATAAAACAATTGTCCCGGCTGTGCCTCGTGAGTCCACAACATTTTGGCCACTTTATTACGTCATTCTGTGGTATACAAGAGGACAATTACCACGGAAAATCAGGGACATTTGTTAAATAATGCAAAATGGAATTTCCACGAAAGTATTGTATGCTTATCACGGCAATTTACATATCACAGCTGCCACTTTATTTATCCAATTAAATATCCAATATTTTGATTGAATTTACAGTCAACAAGTTGGAGAAAACACAACACAGTCGACAATAGCCACAACAACATCAACAACAGCAACCACCACCAGCACAGCCATGCAGTCCCTGACAACATCATCAACAACATCAACTACTAGCACTGCCCCTACATCAGCATCCAGCGCAACCTCTGAAAGTTTAAACAATTTGTCAACTGGCACAAATAACAGCAGTAGTGGCAATAGCAGTGCTGGTACTAGTACTTCAACTGAGTCTTCAAGCAACAATACAGCAGCTTCAGAAGCTATCCATACAGAGCAGGAAACAGCTAAGGTTTGTCAGTGGCTTATAAAATTTGAACAAGAAACTATTATGTGATTACTATGGAATAGGTTTCACTGACAGTCATACCAAATTACTGTAAAGTACATAATGTATGCAACTGTGATTTGAGACTTGCATTTGAAATGACCTGCAGTTTTGCTTTGATTACCTCTCATGTCTTCTTGTTTACTGAAAAAGCCTAACAACCACTTTTTCTCGTCATTTCAGAAGCCACTGGCTCATACATCAACAGGTAAGAAGTCACCTGATTGTACAGTTAGCTATTTTTATATTGTTATGAATATTGCAATGCATATCACTTAATGTAAATCTTTTCTCAGATGAAAACATTTCTTTAAGTCATTCTAGCACTGTCAATGGGATATTTTTCGTCATGTTACACTTCTTCTTAAAAGCCACTTCCAGGCCAAGCGAACAATAGAGGAATAATGTAGAAGTGCCATTTTGCTGATATTCATAATTCAACAAAAGCTGCTTTGTTGGCTAGGCATTGCAAATAGTGTGATTGTAGCCTTTATGGATCTGCTTCCAGACTTAAACATTCCTGCTTTAAGTGTGTGCACACCTATTAGTTTAAAATGGCCTTGACATGTCCCACAACTATAGCCAGGGGTGGATCCAGGAATTTCAGAAAGCGTGAGAGGGGGAGGGGAGGGAGATAGTGAAAACATGGATGAAAATGTGCAAATTTTCTATGCTACTATGCTATTGTCCACTGCCGTTTCTTCCTCGGTTTTCTTTTTTTATTAGTTTACCATCATCTGTGCAAACATGCATTAGAGCTAAACTAATTATATAATCTGCTTTTACGCTTTTTAATTGAAAGTGTATTTTCTTTTCCTGCAGCCACTCTATCGAATATCTTCTCAGTGTCAGATTGTCGCAGTATGGTAAAGACACTTGTCTGTGGCGTGAAGACAATTACATGGGGAGCAGGTTCCTGTAAGGTCCCTGGAGGTAGGGGTCATCACTCCTTCATGATAACATTTTACACGCGGTTGACTATTATCACAGGAATGTTGACACAACTCACAAGTTCGGAAGCACTTGTGTCCAAATGGTCTATACCACTCATACCCTGGGGTTCAATTTCAAACATGGACTGCTAGGTTCTTTTTTCTACCACCTGGATCATGTTCGGACCTTCCTGTTTGTGATTGTTACTATTTGTGTAGTAATAACACATCGTTTCTCCTCTGTCACGTCTTTCTGGCGAGACAATGACAGCACTTTAAGAAATATAATGCACACTCATAATTGTAAACTGAATGCATTGCTGCCTGTATGTTAGGGATTCAGCATCTGCAAACCACGGTTGATATCATATTTCCTCTTTAGGTAATAAGAACTTCCTCCCATGGGAGACCCAGCTGTTTACAAGACTACTGAAATATGGTGAGGCCCACGTTAAGTAGACCTTTTTTCCAAAATGATGGCTGCGAAGTCAAATATCTCCATATATAAAATCAAATTAAGTGACCAACCCCGAGAAAAACCTGCGAAAACAAAAAATGTGTAAAGGTCCAACCCCTGCTTGGGAATTTTCATTCCCGGGAATGTCCATTTCCGCTTTCCCCTGGGTGGGGGGGGGGGGGGGGGGGGCACTACAAGGAAATACAAGTCATTCAAATTTTCGGTCGCCATTTTGGAAAACAAGATAGCTATTATCCATCTGTCCAATTTTCAAACAAGTGCTATTGGTGATACCATCCCTGTTTTATTGCAGCTCTTCAAGCACTCGATATTTACCAAGTATCTGTCACAACAAACCAGCAATACTATCTCAGACCACCAAGGTGAGTTTACAATAATGTCAAAAATTGCAAAATTTACAAAAACGTCAAAAAATACAAAAACGTTACCAATTTTTATGGGCTATCGTTTTGCTAAAGCCTGGTTTCCATATAGTCTTATCTGTCGTATCAGTCGACCGTGAAACAATGGAAATTGAATTTTTTCTATTGTTTCACGGTTGACTGATACAACAGATATGACAGATAAGACTATATGGAAACCAGGCTTAAAATGTGGATGAGACTTTTTGCAAATAATTTTGCAAACCATAAGAACGAAGTATTTTTAGAATCGTTAGATATCTGTGATGCAACAATCAGGAATGCTCAGAAATGCCTTCGCCCTTATTCATAGTGTCTAATTCTGGTATCATATAATAATTTGTTACAGTTCCCAGCAAGTTCGGATGAAAGAGGAAAAGGAGATTTTGGAGCACTTTGCTGGTGTGGTAAGTACAGACATTATTTGTCAACAATATTGGAAAAGAGGTCATCAAACGCAATTATTTTGGAACAAACTGTATTACCTTTGAATGTCTAAGCCTCCGCAACGCACAATTCACCTTACAAAGATTCCCGAGTCAATTCCCGTAACTGCACTATCTACAGATCTTTTGCGGTTAGAAATTAGATATTGTTATAGCCCTATTGTTGTCGAATTAAGAAGAAACTTGTGCGCTCATCAATTTTAAAATATGGCCTGTTACATATTACAGTTCACCATGATGAACACATCGATCTTCAAAGAAGTGTTTTCTGCAAGTGTTGAGGTAGGTTATACGCATGGCAAAATGACGGGAATAATTCAGACTCGTCGGGGAAAGTCACTCCTACAATCCTCACTAAAA
The DNA here is from genome assembly GCA_033964015.1 of Scolanthus callimorphus. Classification (NCBI taxonomy): domain Eukaryota; kingdom Metazoa; phylum Cnidaria; class Anthozoa; order Actiniaria; family Edwardsiidae; genus Scolanthus; species Scolanthus callimorphus. The sequence continues at coordinate 7,755,732 of CM066914.1, forward strand.
TGTATACAACCCATTGTTTGGAGGTTTCTCGTAGGGGATTGTCGAGTATCGAAAGTACAGAAAGCTGATAAATCTTATGCTTGTTTCTCTTATAGTACTTGGTTGAGCGAATACACACCAACTATGCGCTGCAGGTAAGAAATCCAATGGGAAGTCTTTACGAATTTCATAGTCAGACATCGTGTCTCGGACATCGTGTTTCGGTCAAGAAAAATCACCGAAAGTTTGTTTTCTTTGTTGTTTTCTAGATAATCCCGAATTCCTTTCTGGCCAACCCGAATACGTCCGCGACGTTCGCTACAATATTGGTCAAGTTCCTTTTGGACAGACTGAATGAGATGGGATGTAAGTTACATAAGTTACCTTTCTTACAACCAGTAGCACCTACAAGTCTAGGAGTTGTAGATTTTTTCATCATTAAAAGGAGGCCTCTGCCTCTTAAAAATGGAAATGCCTCAAAATAGAAGAGTTAATACGGTTAACTGGGTAGGTGCAGGGAAATCCCTTGTTTTGGTTTAAGCTTCGGACCGTTGTGTTAGGTGATCAGTACAATATTACTTTTAATCAGTTTCCTTAAAAAACGCTCACCATCGGTAACACATTTTGTTTATTGAACTTCTTTTCAGCGAACATGGATCGCTCTAACTTGTACCTCAAGTTGTTCAAGTTGGTGTTTGGTTCCGTGTCTCTGTTTGCCTCTGAGAACGAACAGATGCTGAAGGTAAGATACCTCTTGTCTGCCTCTGCTTTTTCTCTACTCTGGGTGATTTTCTTTGTCATGTCTCTTGTTTTGTCTTGTTCCCTGTTTTAGTTTTCATGTTGCTTTGTTTCTTTGGGATTTGTTGTGTTGTGTTGCTTGTTGTCGTGTTTTGTTTTTGTTTTGTTTCCAAACCATTATCATGATCTCTTTCTCTCTCAGCCTCACCTCCACGAGATCGTCAACAGATCAATAGAACTGGCATGCACATCAAAGGAACCCTACAACTACTTCCTTCTCCTAAGGGCTCTCTTTAGATCCATCGGCGGAGGTAAAGACCCATGTGTGTCAGAGGCGGATCCAGTAATTTCAGAAAGGGGGAAGGGGGTGATAGTGAAAGTATTTGACGAAAATTTGCAAATTTCCTTCAGCAAAAAACAGTAAATGTATGGAAAATGTTCCGAAAAATGGGGGCCGCGGACCCCTACCTGCTTCTCCTTCCTCCACTAGATCCGCCTTTGTGAGTTTACTTTGTGACCTTGTTGTTGTTTACTGTAAATCTTACTGCTGTCTGTTTAATGTAGGAAGTCACGATTTACTCTATCAGGAGTTCCTTCCTCTGCTGCCAAACCTGCTGCAAGGTAAATAGTACATTCGCTTCAAGTCCTAACATAACATTGTCGAATCCAACGATTGTAAGCATTGATACTATAGACCTCGGGGTTTTTCCTGAGAATAACAAAACATGTTTCTACAGGTCTCAACAACCTACAGAGTGGTGTCCATCGACAGTTCATGAAGGATTTGTTTGTAGAGCTCTGTCTAACCGTCCCTGTACGCCTGAGGTAAGGACCGTCCTAGGATGGTTCATCTCACTTTTCAGCCTCTGTTTTGCTAGTCATGGCAATACTGAGTCAGAGGAAGCATCCGTTTCCATCTGCTGATCTAGGAAACTTGGCGCAATATCTTCCATTGCATTCCGTATTTAGATGGCTATTTCGATATTTGTGCGTGTAATTCTGTTTCTACTAAGCAATGAAAGAAATAACCCAGCAGCGACTTACTGAGGTTCTTAGACGTTTTGCTCTTGTCCCAGTGTTTCAGCTGTCCTGTAATGTTTATGTCTATGCTCCTGTCTCACTAGTTCATTGCTCCCATACCTTCCGATGCTGATGGATCCTTGGTATCCGCACTTAACGGCTCTCAAACGCTGGTTAGCCAGGTACGTCCTCTATATAAAGCATCACAGTTACAAAAATCAAATATTTATCCCAGCAGAGGACCGAGTGAATACCAGAATATCTGTTATTTGTTCCCAGGGCTTGAGGACGCTGGAGCTTTGCGTTGACAACTTGCAGCCAGACTTTTTGTATGACCACATCCAGCCTGTGAGAGCGGAACTTTTCCAGGTACGGTCAAAGTCAGCATTTTTGGTTTTCTTGTGACGTCATCAAAATACTCTTATGATTTTAGGCTCCCATAGTGAATCTTTCCCACGAGTTTCATCTTTTTCCTATTTCCTCTCTCTTGTTCTGGAGATATTCTCTTTCGCTATGCTTGACAGTTCGTAGATTTCTATGCTCCTTTTATCTATATTTTCTCTCCATCTCAATATAGGCCCTATGGAGAACTCTGAGGAACCCCAACGATAACATTGCACATGTTGCCTTCCGAGTGCTTGGTAAATTTGGAGGTGGGAACAGGAGAATGCTAAAGGAGCCACAAAAGGTGCATTATCTCAGATTTTATTTGGGTTCACAAGTTGGTGACGACAAGTGTCTTTTTGCGTTACGTTATTAAACGTTTCTCATGGATGTTTGTTAATTGTTATCACGTTTTTTCTTAGTCACTATTAGATGGGTTTTGGTACAGATGCTCGGTTGCCGAGGGGTGCCTATCAACCAAAGCAACTCTGCACAATCCAAAATTGTCTTCAAGAGCTCTTTGGGGGAGGATAGAAACGGGCACGCTAATTTGTTAGTGCACAATGCGAATACAAAACTGCAAGAATCCAGATATCGTTTTCTGGCCATCACCAGTGCCAATGGCTATTCCATGGGCCATAGGATATACTCATGCTGGCATGATTGCCATTGTTTTTCGAAGACCAAATAAGCCACGATGCTATGCCGACGTGGTGCAACTGGCTGGCTAATCCCATGGGCCATAGGATGCACTCACGCTGGTGTGATTTTTATACGCCACTGTCCTTCACTGGAACATTAATAGAATTGCGCGATTGCTAAAAGCGTGGTTCAATTTTGCATAGCTTTCATTTTTAACACATTTTCTTGTTTTCGTGTTGCGTTTCTAGCTTGCATTCCATGATTCAGACACGCTAGGTCCTTGCCTTGCCGTCTACTATCCAGAGAGTGTCAGCCCTGTCACGTTGTCTGTATCGCCGGTGAGTTTGTGCAGATTTAATTGTCGTGACGACATACTAGCTCGTAATTCGGAACTCGTAATTCTCGAACTCGTAATTCGTCACTCGTTAATTGCAACTCGTAAATTCGTAACTCGTTAACGGTAACTCGTAACTCGTGAACTCATAATTCTCTAGCTCGTAATTCTCTAGCTCGTAACTCGTTAATGGTTACTCGTAGATTCTTGATAACTCGTTAATGGTATCTTGCATAACCTCACTCGATAAATCGGTATTCAATAACTCGGTAATTCGGCGAAGAAATAAACTCGAGAGTATGCATAGCCTTCTCTACTCAACCCGTAACCGGTTGTTTACTTATTTCGAACGGTTTGTGTTCCTATCAGGTGATCGAGAGGGCACTGACATTCCTGAAGACGTTACCGCCAAGCATGACTGCATTAGCTCAACAGTCCTCCATCAACATGGATCACACCATATTTTACCGCAAGCAGGCCTGGATTGTCCTCAAGGTAGAACCATTTATACCCAACAGTTTGTTTGTACCTGTTGTCTATAGGGTCCAGGATTGCCTGGATTGACGTTACAGTATCCAGCAGATTGGCGATAGGATTCGTTGGCGAGCAAAATAACCCATAACCCTTTTTCAGCCAGTTACTTTCGAATTCTTCCCAGTGACTGAAAGTTTTGCTGGTGTTTTCCTATATTCATTTATATTCTTGTTTTCTGCTAGTCCTTCCTTGTTGCCATGATGTCAATTGAAGACTCTGAAGAGACGCTACTAAAGATTCTTTCCCACAACAGGTAGCATCGTTATTAGTAGTCAAATTAATGAAGATTTATCACCAACCATGTCACAGATGCCCTGACAAGATTTTCAAGATTCATTACTATTCCATTTGCAAGTTTAGATTATTCTCGATTGTGCCCAAATTGGTATACTTGATAAATATTTGCTCCTTTCTCTTTACTTTCGAGCCCTAGAAGTGTACCCCAAAGCTCTCTTTCTGGGTTGTGGGTTGTTCAACAACACTGTTGCTTCTTGTTGTTTTCGTAACTATAATTTCTACTCTTTTCTAGCTTCAAAGAAGGGAACGTTCCATTTCTTGGAAAGACTGCCGTCCAGCCTTGTGCCGATGTCCCATCCAAGAAGACGGTTGAGCTTGCACTTACTGGAGCTTTGTGTAAGTCCGAAATTGTGAGCCGAAAGAAATGTGGTTGTGTATAGAAACGAGCAGAGACACTTTATTATCGTTCTAAATAGATCACTATGTTGCGCTCTGGTCCCTCGTGGAATGACATGGGCAATAAACGAAAGATATCCAGCGGCACGTTTATTCAGTAGAAGCCTGTGATTTAAAACTCATTTTCATTCGAAGAACAATGTTGTTATTTTGGTATTCTGTAGTAGCTGGCTGCGTCAAAGAGCTGAGATCAGATGCGGTGCCATTTATGTGCAACCTGATTCGTCACTTCACATTAGTTGGGATGGTTCAACAATCAGGGCCTTGCCCAATCCGCCCACAAAACAGGTAGCACATTATATATATTTGGATAAGATGGTGTTGGTGATGATTATGATGATAATGATGGTGTTTTTTATGACAACAATGCTGTTACTGATGGTGATCATGTTAATGAATACAGTGAGACCTCTATTAAGCGACCACCTTCTGTTCAGCGGCCCCTCTTCAAAGTCCCAAAATAGTTGTCACTTAAGTACTTATAGCTGTACAACGAGATGTTGTTCATAAAGCATCCATTCACTGTATTTGATACCTAATGAGCGACCACCTCTTTTTAGCGATCGCGGCACCATGGTAATGTTTATTGCCTTTATTACCTATGTTGATTGGCAGGGAAAATATTGTGTTAATTCGTGAGAATGACAAGCTAATAACCTGCAGACACTCCATAAACAAGATAACCTAACGTGAAAATGAAGGGCTGCAGTTTCCTGTCTAAGACCATGAGATTTGGCCCCAACGTTGCACCTTACTTTGTAAAATCCTTTTTTCCAGTACGTGATTTTAACTTTACTTTGTTTTAAGATAAGCTAACATCATAGGACACATTTGTTTTGTTTTAATCAAACCTAGATGGTCATTTTAGTGCGGGTTAAATCGTGACACGCCCACTTTAAGCCTCCACTTTTACAAGTCTCGAAGGTTGCCGCTTAATAGAGGTCCCATAGAATGAGCGTTTCTCCGTTTGTCCCCTTTAGAACTGCCGGTGGTATGGACATGCACGTGTTATGTGATGCCATCGCTGCCGTCATGGCCATGGAAGACAAGGAGTTCTGTACCGTCGGAGAACTTGCGGCTGCTGTCATGATCGAGACGGCGACAGCTATTACTGGAGACGCCTATAAGGTAAGTGGCCTAAAAAACATACAAGTAATCCTTCCATCATAGCAGGGGGGCAGTTGCGCAGTCGTTTGTTTGTTTACGATATCCTCTTCTTCTAGGCCGCACAGCTACCAATGTTTGAATACCTATCAGAAAAGCTCTGTGGATGCTGCTACGAACGGGCCTGGTTCGCGAAGAGTGGAGGGTGAGAGCAAGCATTAGCTTTTCTTGATATTGGAAAGCCCACTTCTCTTTCACACTTGCTAGCACGTGCTCATGTTTATATTGTTTATCCGTGTTCAGCTGTATCGCGATTCGTTTCCTGATGAAGAGAATGCCCTTGCGGTGGCTTGTAGAACATCAACTCGGATTCATCAACGCTCTGTTTTTCGTCATGATGGATCTTACAAACGAGGTAAAGATGAAAAGACAATTTTCATCACTTAGTAGACCAAACTATCAATCATTTTAGGTCTGCTGTTTTCATCAAATTAATTTCAAATTCTTCTTAGACTAAGTGCAATATAAGGAATAGCCACCATGCTTGCCTTGTGTGCCTATTGTTTAACATGAAACATGTTTTCAGGTGTCTGCTGGTACGGTGGATAATGCAAAGTCAATCCTGGAGGACTTGCTACGGAAGTGCAACTCACCGTCCGCCGCCAGAGACGTCCCTGAGCTCGCAGCAGTGCAGCCGAGGATCTTCCCAAGTCTGTGTCAGAACCTGATACGAGAGATAGTATCACCCAATGAAACTGTCAGGAAACAGGTAATTTGGGACTCCCTCTTCCAGCCAATCAAGAGCAAAATAATTAATAGACCAAATCGGCTAACGGTGTCTTGTTGCCACCCAATTCCTATTATGTGATGATTCCTTTGAGTGGTTACAATATTGTCAATTTTTTCTCACTTGACCGAGTGCACGAGTGTATGGGTAAAACTAACAAAAGTATACACCCTTGAAGGAATAGTCACCGGCAAGAAGATGTAAACAACGTTGGCCGAGTTGGTCTATTACCGCCATTTTCGTGCGCAAAGCTGCTTATTTCCATAAATTAGGACGCGACACAGTGTTGTTTACTTTTTATTGCTGCGAGAACATTCACGGAAGACTCATTCGCCCTAGAAACAAATGGTTTGTTGTGATTCTATAGACTATAACAAGTTTAAACAGCTTTAGACAACTTACTTATTTTGATGATCCAGAGCGTACTTTCTTGTGAATCTAACCCCCTCGCCCTTTTTTCAGGCCCAGAAGTCAATGGGTGTGCTGGCGGAGGTCTGTAAGAAAACTGTCTACGAGATAATGGCTCCACACAAGACGGTAAGGAGAGCCTAGTACTGGGTGTTCTGGGCGGGCTTCCTGTGGTAGGTAGTAGATGTGACGTCTCCCGAGAGAGCTCTACCCAGCCCTCACGCTTTCACTCGGTTCATCTGCCACAGGGTACCCGCTCAGATCCCCATGGACTTGGCTACGGTTAGAGAATTCTTGTTGCATTCGGGCTGATTTCCATATAGTCGTATTGCTCGTGGAGCAATGAAAACATATCCGATTCCCATTGTTTGAACGTTGACTGAGACGAGAGATGCGACCATATGGAAACACAAATATGCTTAGCAATGGGATGGAATCAAATGAAATGGGATGCGATGGGATGGGATGGGATGGGATGAAATTAAATAAATGGAACAGGATGGAATGAAATAGAATGGTCTAGAAAGTTCAGTTGCTAAACCGTTTTTTAATTTCCTTTTTTCAGATTCTTGAAGACATGATTCCTCCAAAGGTTTGTATCTAAAAAACAGCGATTTGTTTGTATTGTGTGGACGATCATCTTATGTTTGTTGTTATTTTCAGAAACATCTTCTCCGTCACCAACCAGTAAACACACAAATAGCGCTCATGGTAAGGTTAACTATGATATTGCGACTTCTTGTTGTGACTAGCAAGAAACCTTAAGGCCAATTTACACTTGCGATTTTTGTTGCGGCGATTTTTGTCGCGCGAGTTGCAATTCCAACTCTCTTGTGTAAACCAGATGCAAATCCGGTGCGATTTCTGTGCCCTCTTTTCATCAAATTGCATCAAGTTGCAAAGAGTTTCGAACATGTTTGAAATCTCCGCGACAGATCACGCCCAGTTACACCTAGTTTACATTAGTCAGGGGCGTAGCCAGGAATTTTGGTTGGGGGGGGCGGGATAGTGAAAACATGGGACGAAAATTTTCAAATTTCCTCCAGCAAATACAGTAAATGTATAGGAAAGTCCCCGAGAAAGGGGGAGGGCCCCCCCCCCTGGCTACGCCCCTGTTAGTGATTTTAAGTTGACGAGTGCGTGCGAGACTCGCGCGACAAAATTGCAAGTGTGAACGGGCCTTTAGATACAGTCTCTAAAGTACACTTGCTTGAGCCACAGGGGCGTTAAACTAGGTCTCAATAGTTGTGGCGTCCGAAAAGCACATCGTTATTGTTTACATTCGATATTAGAGGACGAATGGCGTGTAGAAATCTCGAATAAACATCTACTAACAAAAGCAATGTTATCTTGCGTTATTTGCGGGAGTATCATTTTGTGTTCTATTTCAGGATGGGAACACGTTCTGTACCACGCTAAACCCGCGACTCTTTACCATGGATTTAACCGTGACTGAGCACAAGGTCTTCTTTACAGAGGTAGGAAAATAAAACAACCTGGTATTCAATACCTTCCTGGACCCAAAATAGAGAGCAGCGTCTTAATTTGTTGCGTATGCGCTTGTTCTTGCGTTCGAGTGTGGCCCACACAAAGAATATATGAGTTCCTGTGCTCAAGTGACAGTGGTCCTTACTTTGTTCCTTATTTTGTAACGTGCCTGATGCGTGCGCCCATCGTTGAAAAAATGGCCCTATCAAGCTATCGAACTGCACTAGGGTCCTATGATGACCTGCGAAAACAGACGTCACTTTTAGGATTCCGCAGGAACCCCGAACTCGAGCGTTCCATTTCCTCCCACGAGTGCCGCACGCTATCATACGCTATTAACCTGTGCGATATGTCTTGTTGTTTGTCTACAGCTGTTGTCGTTATGTGAAGCGGACGATGCTCATCTTTTGAAGCTTCCTTGTTATAAATCCGTGCAGTCGCTGACTCCACTCAGGAAAAGCGCTCTTAGTAAGTATGTCTTAAAAATGACACGGCGTGATTACGGCGCAGCACGAACGATCTAGACAAACCTACGCAGTCCGTCACGCTACATCGCGATTTAGTCACGCCGCTAAATGGATCGTCACGCCGCAGCATGGTCCGAGCACGGTGCGGCACGAGCTCACTACGCGTTTTTTAGTCAGCTTTTGAAAGATTCATCTTGCCTTTCAATCAAGTCTCCCGGCGACTAGATTTTCCTTATATTGGTTGCTAAATTTATCAGCACTAGCCATATGCCACTTGGCGATCACTATGGTAACTAGGCATCACTTGCTACCGACGCTGTCACGCTTGAGTAAAATCTGCATTTTTTGAATTCCAGAGGTTTTCTATAGACCCATGAGCTCGTGCCCTTTCCCATTTTCTCAAATAAAATATCCTCTGCAACGTTTTACATACTACATTATTCTTCACCAGCTGCTCTGTCTGCCTGTCACTACATCACCCAAGCTCGTGAGAAAACCTTTAGCGTTCTATATAAGGTAAAAACAATGTTGTATAGAAACCGAAAATATCGACCGAAGTATAACCATCATATACTACTTGTTGTCTTACGATAAATTTACTATGTGTAATTTCTGTTTTCAGGCCCTCAACTCATCAGTCGCTGACATCCAGTCTACTGCCAAGGAATGTCTAAAGAAGGTTAGTAAATAAGCATGGGGTGGGCTAACACAGCGCTAAATCCATACTATTTCGAGACATTTGTAGGTAACATTTGTTCATGTTTTGTGACGACAGTTCATGACGGGCCCACAGTTGGATATGGAGCAGGTTCACATGGCTATTCGACCACTACTGTTGATGCTAGGAGACTATCGCAGTTTGAATCTTCCTCTTATCCAGGTACGTTCAACCAGCACAACTTAAGCGTAGAAAAACTGATCATAAATGAAACGTACAGTCCTGCCACAACGACCAATAAGAAAAGGATTTGCAGTTAGCGGGCATTTGTACATTAAGAGCCTGTTTAGATGGAGACCAGGCCACCAGCCACGACAGTGAAAATGCTTGTCATTTTCTGATATGGTTTTTCCCCATTTTAGCGATTCTCCCACTTGATGGATTTATTCCCGACTTCATTCAACGAGAAGTTTTGTGAACAACTTCTGGTAAGTAACTTTGTCAAGTTAATTTGAAACTTGCTGTATGTACAAAAACGTTTCGAGTAAGTCCGAAAGGAATATGCCTCAGATTGTAGCGTGTTGCTTTTGCGCAATATGTAATTACCTCTTTGTCCGTTACAGGCTCATCTGAAAAATGGGTAGAAGTGATTATCACCACGGTAACACAGACACAACAAACAGCAGGAGGAAAACTACCCAAAAGAGTCGAAGACGTAAGACATTCTGTAGTCTCATGATACAACACTACTTTTTCCGGCGATTCAAAAAGTTTGGCCAGTTCTCGCAGAGATTGGGCAAATGATCCGTGACTTACACATATTTCGTAAGTCTCCGATCTCAACGATTCAATGTCTTGAGGCGACATCCTATATAAAAGGACAGCGTTTAGTAGTGACTAAATGTCATAATCCCAAGCCTTTTTCGGGACGTTATCGCTACGATGTTGAGAATGGCACTAATTGCTGGATCTAAGTAGTTGAGAAGAGCGTGGCTGGATATATTTAGAAACCTTAAGGGCGTGGCTAGGCATCCAAATTCGTACCACGTCTCTAATGCCTTGTCTTCGTTTCCCACCAGGACATAGGTATATGCACATCCATCATCAATATGTTCCATCTTATCCCCGCTGCGTCCTCCAAGCTGATCGATCATTTGCTCCAACTGGTGCTCAAAACAGAGAAAGTCTTGATGATTGAGGTGAGATGACAACTTCATGTTGCTCAAAGGGAGCCATGCCCATATATAATTAACAATTAAAGTCGAGGTGTAATATATGACGAACGTCTCGACCAGCGTGCAGAAACGCTTGAGTAATTATACTAATCTGTTATATCCACTTCATGATGAGATGACGAGTCTGGCGAGTCCCGCTTGGCGGTTAGATGAGGAGAGGAAATGCCGAGTGTACCCTCCCCACAATCGTTCGCATGCCTAATCAATACTTTCCATAACCCCCGATGCGCTACCTCTCCTTTGCGACTAATCTTTTCTACTGGCCTCGACATCTTGTTTTTTGTAGGCTATTCAGGCATTTCCCGTTCCACAACAGGATACACGGTTCCCGGTTCAATATTTACCCAATCAAATGCGCAAGGAATCCTATCATAAACCACTCAGAAAGGGCTTTTATATGACAGAGTCTCTACAATCCAAGGGATTCAATCCAAAGAGCGCGTTGTGTTACTGACTGACTATTGCAATGCCTTCACAGGTTGGAAGCCCCTTGCGCGTACCGCTTCTCAAGTTCTTGGCTCGCTATCCTACACAGACTGTAGATTACTTTTTACTGCACATCGCGGAGTCCCAGATGAACCGACTTCTAATGGTAATCTATAAACTGTTACTGTAAATCCTATCACCATAGTCTCGCATTTATCATCTTCTCCAGCGTTTTCGTTGTGGGTGACATCTCGAAAGTTCGAAAGGCATTTAGCATGGTTTGTCGTAACGAAAATCGTTTTTATCAACATTTCTTTCTTCCAGCATTATCTGAGGCTGAAAGACGAGGCCAAAATCTTGCGCCAGACGCTAGAGCAGAACTCTTTAAAACTTGTCAACAGCACATTCAGTGTCCAACAGGTGAAGATTATTACAATTCCGTGCCAAAGTAAATTCAGAATTGCTTTTGCAAACCATGTTTATGAATGATGCGAATGATTTGTTTGAATTCCCAGCCCCCTGATGATCAAAGTGCTGCTCTGCAGAAGAAGATGGAGTTGCAGTATCAAGGCATCCTCATTATCAGGTGAATCAACTTGAGCAAACCAGCACCGACATGGGGCTATTCCATTTTTTACCCGAAACACCCCTACAAAAGAGTGGGGCAGCAAATGTGTCATTTTCCGATGGGGTCTAACCCCAAAGGAACCAAGGAAGACTTTTTCCGAGGGGATGGTTGACCAATTCCGAGGGGGTCAGAACAGAAAGACACTGTTCCGTGGGTACATCAGAGGGGGTTCAGGACTAAAATGTTCACTTCCATAGGTGTTTCTGAGGGGATGCCAGGTGAAATTTCCGTAGGGAGGGTGCGGATGATAAATGGAATGGCCCATGATGTGGTTTGTCGCCAAACCTCACGACCGTGAAGTTACGCCCGCTTGCTTGCTAGACGTTGTCACAGTCTACTTCTCAGCATTAGAGATATCTCCCTGAAGATATCACCCTGGACCCTCTATCTATCGCCCGTTATATTACAACTCTCACTTTTGCCGCATTTCCATTGGTCGAGAATGATCACGTGCTATGAATAGTACCCGCTTTTGCGGGTGATTCCGGTGACTATTAGCCATCAGCTATCAGCCTGTTTCGCGCAAAATTTAGCGTTGAACTATAATAACTTTGACCTACGGCAAACGATGTGCCAGAGTCACGCCTTTCCAATCCAAAACAATAGAAAGTTTTCTATCATAAAGTCTTGTGAAGCGGTATCCTTTGAAAAAGGAAAGGTTCGACAAAAGAAGTTCGACGTTTGTGTCGCGCCTAAGGCTCTTCTCCCTCTATAGTGACCGAAGAAGATGCGGAGATGTAGTTATTATATAGCATGTGATTGGCAACGATAGAACGAATGGCGGCCTCACAAAACACGACACTGTTTTTCATGTGTGAACGAGTTGAAAATGACGTTTTCCTCATCATTCGTGAAAATGCCAATGAATACTCGCGCGTGCGTTTGTAAGCATGTGCTTGTGAATAACCTTTTATGTGATTCTAGGTTGCTTGTCAAGTTTAATGACAACTGGCTCCCCGAGCATCCCGTCGTTGTAAGTAGAAGGAATTTCGTAAAAGATGAAACATTACTTGTTCCCGGAAGAAGCACATTCATACTTTCGTATCGAAATACTTTGTAGATTGGCCATCTTCGCCGTATATGGGTTTCCAAGATCTTTCAAGACAGGCTAAACAAGGTATCGTGAGACAGTTGGCTGTTGTACTGTTGTTATTCCGGTGGTGGTGGTTTTGATGTTGGTGTAATGCTGGTGCTATTCTTTTGTTTAAATAGCTGGTTTTAACTGTTTTTTCGTTTATCAGGACGGGACCCCTGTCCATCGGTGGCGTGAACCTAAACTCCTCGTCAAGTGCTTGCTGAATTACATCAAGTAGGTGTAACTTCGTTAACTTGTTACCGAACGAAGTTTTTGAGATTTCAGCTAGCTCTGGAAACAAAATTAGAGTTATGCCCTATTAACGTCTTCAACCGCTTCGTTGGGAGGGGGAGAGGACTGTTAGGGATGCTTGTCTTAACCCAGACGTTATCGCCACCTACAAATCTGTGGTATCAAGCTCACACCTCTGCTATTCTGTTTCAGGCACCGCCCTGGAGAAGTTGAACTTCTCTTCCAGTTGCTGCGTGTCTTCACTCTGCGTCATGTACCCGACTTTCACTTTCTACGCAAGTTCCTCGATGAAACAGTTGCAAAGGTAACGCACCTATGAAAGTCGGTTCTACGTCCCCAAAACCAACGTATTTAGGCTTACCAAAACCAGCTCAGTTTCAGTAAGAAAGTAAAAAACTGGGTTAATTTGAATATATCGTATGAAAATCATCACATGTAATCGACGTAATGTTTTCTACAGGGTTACACGGTCAAGCAGAAGCGAGACGTCTTCTTCAATTTTGTCGACATTTTCATCGAGCAGAGCTTTCCACAAGAGCTCAAAGCCAAGGTAAGAAGAGTCACGCCGCGTCGTTATTGTGCCTAAAGATTGCTAGCTCTTTTAGAAGATCCACGTTTATTATAGCCTGCGTGAGCAGCCGGAAAGTACTCCTGCAGAGACGTCTGCCGTACTGATGACCTAGTTCTGACCCGAATCTGGTGAAAGATCAAAAGCTCGCCTTTGCGCTAGTGGCGGTTGCTTACGCAAGCTGCGTTTATTGCTCAGATGGAAAACTCTATCCCAACATCATTATTATGATAAACCTATGACTCCGCCGTAACCCTGATACTTTCTTTTCCCCCAGGCCTTACAGCACGTAATAATCCCGATGTTCCAAGTATCATTTGACAGGGGGGAGGGTGACGCCCTTATTGGGGCCCACCCAACCCTGAACAGGACAGCACGGACAATGTGATCAGCGTGTTTGTGTCTAAAGTGATAGACCCACAAGATCCCTTTGGCACGTCTGTAAGTATCGGAGATCAAGTCCCAGAGTTGCGATTTTTCCTACTGGCGACTAAATTTTGGTCTCTGGTTGCCAACTGAAACCTATTTGTGGTATACGTTATGGCGATTAAACCTTTTGAATTAGGCGACCACTTTCAAACAATAACGAGCGATCTGGCGACTAGCCTCCTAGACCCTAAGCTTACTCATCCGTAATCCCGGGAGCACGGTAAAAACAGAGGCCATCCGTTCCTAAACCAGGCATCATGTGCAAGCGGCTACGTAGGAGACTATCTGGTGACTGATATGAATAAAAATTGGTCGCCGGGCCTGGGGATTCTACTGGAATAGAATGGGCTTCATGGGCTGCTTTTGCCGAAAATATTCGTCCTGGCCTCGAGATAATGTATTTTCTTACCTTGATTGTCTTCAGGATGCGGTGCGAATTTTGCTTCTGCAGTTTTCTGCGCTTCTTGTGGAGCATGCATCTCAGCACATTCACGACGCAGTTAACAAGTAAGTCGCTAACTGGTAATGTTTACGATGATGTTGATGACAATAATAATGACAGTGACGAAAGTACAATGCGTGCCACGTTGTAACTGTTTTATTGCCTCTTCTGCCTCAGTCATTCATTTTTTCTGTCGAGATAACCCTTGCATAATGGTGTCTCTCTCTCATAACAGGAAACAAGGCACCAAGCTAAGGCGCCTGATGACGTTCGCCTGGCCTTGTCTGCTTCCCAAGCAGTGTGTGGTGAGTAGAACCTTATAAGTGACAAGCTGACAAGGATTATAAATTGCTTGCAAAACGTTTTTTATGGTCAACGTATTTGCGCAAATGTCTTGTACTAGCGCAGTGGCGAACTAACTTAGAGTGACAACCATTGATAATGGTCTGTAGTCACTTAAAATAAGTTACATTGCTTATGTATTATTTGTGTTTGTTTGTTTCTAGGACCCATCTACCAAGTATCATGGCCATCTTTTGTTAGCACACATCATCGCCAAGTTTGCCATCCACAAGAGAATTGTACTACAGGTAACAAGAACCTCCTGTAATTTCGCGCGCGCTTGCGTAGCCAGCTATATTGGCGCACATCTATGAGGTGTATTCGTGCAGGGATAAACAGAACACTGATCTACAATGTAGGTTATCGACTCAAGGAGAGGAAGAAGGGAACAGAGAGACGCACTAGGAAATATACCATTTCACTGAGTAAAAAAGGCCTATTCTGGGACCTTATCTCGCCGCGAGTTTATGCGAGATAACGTGAGATAAGGGGAAAATGGTCCAATTGAAAGGCGAGATAAGGCGAGATAAGGGGGAAATGATCCAATTGAAAGGCGAGATAAGGGGGAAATGATCCAATTGAAAGGCGAGATAAGGCGAGATAAGGGGGAAATGATCCAATTGAAAGGCGAGATAAGGGGGAAATGATCCAATTGAAAGGCGAGATAAGGGGAAAATGGTCCAATTGAAAGGCGAGATAAGGAGGAAATGGTCCAATTGAAAGGCGAGATAAGGCGAGATAAGGGGAAAATGGTCCAATTGAAAGGCGAGATAAGGCGAGATAAGGCGAGATAAGGCGAGATAAGGGGAAAATGGTTCAATTGAAAGGCGAGATAAGGCGAGATAAGGGGAAAATGGTCCAATTGAAAGGCGAGATAAGGCGAGATAAGGGGAAATGGTCCAATTGAAAGGCGAGATAAGGCGAGATAAGGGGGAAATGGTCCAATTGAAAGGCGAGATAAGGGGAAATGGTCCAATTGAAAGGCGAGATAAGGGGGAAATGGTCCAATTGAAAGGCGAGATAGGGGAAAATGGTCCAATTGAAAGGCGAGATAAGGGGAAAAATGGTCCAATTGAAAGGTGAGATAAGGCGAGATAAGGGGAAAATGGTCCAATTGAAAGGTGAGATAAGGCGAGATAAGGGAAACTTGTGCCAATTCGGAGCTGCGAGATATGGCAAGATAAGGTCCCAGAGTACCTAAAAAATAGTAAGAAGCCTTCTAGGGTTTTCTACTTGATCTCGCGCAATCGTTTGCTTGCTAAACCATTTGGTATCAAGTACTCAAATTACTAACAATGCTGATCCCATTGGTTATCCTAGGTGTTCCACAGCCTGTTGAAGGCGCATGCAGTCGAGGCTCGGGGTGTTGTGCGTCAGGCGCTGGAGATCCTCACACCAGCCATGCCAGCGCGTATGGAGGATGGGAATGTAAGGAGAATAACGTGAAAGGATTCTCAGTAGTATAGACCTAAAAGATATATTTGATAGTGCTGTTTCTTGATCTTTGTCCTCTTTACCGATCCATTGTTCCGCGCCGCACCTGTGATCGTACCGCGACCACGCGATTTCATTCCGTATCTACAGCAGGCCAGGTTCCGTGCCGCGACCGTGCTGCACCGTGTCGCGGTACGTTTCACAGTCATACGAAATCTGCTCTAACGCCGCATGCAAACGTCGCATGCAAAAATTACTTAAACAATGTAGTCCAATATTGTGTAGTGTTTTATATCGCATTTAGTGCTTCGGTGTTTTGTCCATGAATGGCAGGCTATTAGAGGTTGTGACCTTAGGTCTGGATTGGCTCTGCTATGTGCAGGCAGTTGCTACTGAAAATGTGTTTACCAGTTAAAATTGAAATAATAGTGCTTCAGTAATCAAGTACTTGTGTTTTGCAGACAATGCTGACCCACTGGACCAAGAAGATCATAGTGGAAGAGGGACACACCGTGGCTCAGCTCGTCCACATGCTGTGAGTACCAATGACATCGGAGGGCTGGGGGAGTTGTATAGAGGGCAGGGGGAGTTGTATAGAGGGCAGGGGGAGTTGTATAAAGGGCAGGGGGAGTTGTATAGAGGGCAGGGGGAGTTGTATAGAGGGCAGGGGAGTTGTATAGAGGGCAGGGGGAGACCTCCTTTGTCTCGTGGTATGACGACACTGATGACATGTCTGGAGCCGGAATTTCCATGAGTATCCATGAGATTCATTTTTATCAGAGGCAAAAATCATTTATTACCTGAGCTCCTGTTTTAGACATTGCCTAAAGTCATGTTTAGTATATCGTTTATCCTGAGCTCCGCTGGGTCTTTCTTGGTGTTGCAAGATGTATTGTGTTTTGGATTGGAGCTATTGCGTTTCATCTTATTGTTTCGTTCTATGGTCTTTTGCCTTCTATTGTCTTTATGCCTCTGGTGCCTTGCAACACCAAGAAAGAGCCGCTCCGCTTTTAGACAGCGCCTAAATCTGTATATTAGATTTGTTATACTAAATATTTTTGCTGCTGTGTTGTTTAGTCAGCTTCTGGTGCGGCACTACCGGGTGTACTACCCCGTCAGAATCCACCTTATCCAGCATATGGTTAGCGCCATGCAAAGACTAGGGTTTACCACTAGTGTAAGTATTAAAAGATGTGATACGTTACAACTTCGTGACCAAAGCATTGGCGTACACAGCTTATAGGCCAGCAGGCACGGCCCTGCAACTTTATTTTGGGACTTCGGTACATGTACTGCACTGCATGGCCTTTAGATTTGAACAATCCTGCGTAGTCCGAGGCGGTGCCTGCATCTTTGTAAAACAACCTGCGTACGCCCCTACTAGGGCTTGGCTGGGGAGGATGAGGTCACCAAATAAACAGTGTGTATGTCCAAATTGAACACCAGAAGCTGGACAACTCTGATATTCTCTCGTCCGCTAAAGTAAAAGCACTTCAAAGCTATTTTTACATGCTTCTTCATATTTCTTCATGTTTTTATTTTCTATTCCTTTGTGATGTTCTTCTTAATTAAAATTGTGTTTATTTCCTGTGGACAGGCGACTATCGAACACCGTAAGTTGGCTGTGGACCTGGCTGAGGTGATCATCAAGTGGGAGCTCCAGAGGATCAAGGGAGACCAGGAAGAGCAGAAGAACAAGGAGAAAGAGGCAGCCGCAGAGGTATGTACTGCAGGGTATCGTAACTGTCGTAATCATCACCGTTGCCTTTTGTTATGTCATTCAGTAGCTGTAGCTGAGGTCCTTAAAGAGCCTGTGTCAACCGCCATTTTGACAGCATAGCAACATACCAAGTCGGAGAAAGCATCCATTTTCATCGGTTGATTTGGAGAATATAGCGCAATTCTATCGATTGAATTTGGTAAATCAAATCTGAAAATTTGTTTTTAGATGTTGATTTAGAGATTTTCGTCTTCTGATATCGAACGAAAACAATAACAAAGGAGTGGCTGACATGGGCTCTTTAACAGGAGGAGCAGACGTTTTAGTGACAGCCCCAAACAAATTCTCTCCTTTGGAATAACAAACTGACATCTTCAAACTGCAAAACGGAGGCATGAAATGAAGGGAGGAATTTTATTGATTATGCATATGTCTTTATTTTCCTATCAGGCTGCTGAATCAAAGACTCCAACGGTAAGGACCATTTGAGAAAAACATTCTTGGTAGATTGTTACAGAAAAAGTGTAGTTGGGAATTCGAGCTGAATAATTATTCCTATACAGAATGCAGAATTACATGACGCATCATAAAATGTATTATCTTCCAGTTAAAGAGGATTAACATGCCCCTTTGAGCACTTTGAGACAAGCCTTTGCGTAGCGCCGTCTGCATTCTACATTTCCCTTTTTTTCCTTCTTCAGGGTTCACAGAAACGCCCTGCAGAAGAGGCATCAACTCAGGACACCAAGAGAGTTCGCGCCATTTCTCAGGTTTCTGGTGAAAATGACTATTTGACGCTCTGGAGAGTGCGTTATCAATTCTAACTATAATTTATATCCTGTCAGACGAGTGCTATCCGTGTCGCTGCCTCAGTACAAGAGAACAAACTCAAGTCTCCACTCGAGAAACATCACTCTGACGCGCTGGTCAACTTTCTTCTTCGCATCGCATGCCAGGTACACGCCATCTCTATATGTTAGTTCTATAAAGTTCCCACCATGGTATTGAAAAAAGCCGTCAGAAGAGGAGAGTTGATAATTACTGCCCAATAGATTTCTACAATCTGCCGTCTTGTTTGTTCCATTTACTTGCATCTCCTTTATTGTTTTTCTCCAGGTGAACGAGCCATCCACCACAGTAGGGTCCCCAGGGGAGGCATTGTCTCGACGTTGCGTACTGCTGCTGAAGACCGCCCTGAGGCCCGACGTATGGCCGGGTAAGATGTGGTAGATATCCACCTTATGTAAATACCAGCAGGGGCCACGCCATGCAGAAGGGCCCGTATCACATCGCATAAAATGACCAAATATATATTTGAATTTGTCTTGAAGTGATTTGCAATTTAGTATTACTTTCCTTATGTTGTATGACAAAAGAGGCAAAAGCTTTGAAGAGGTTTTAACATTTTGTCAGAAAGTAAAATCACCACTACAGCAAGAGGAAAGCACGAGTGTTCTTAGGAAGATACTAATGCAAAACAAGTGGTCCTAAATCCACAGTGTGAAGGCTTACTCTAATAATTTCGTCTGCAGGTGCTGATCTGCGTGTGATGTGGGTCGACAAGCTCCTTGTTACTGTGGTAAGCTTTCCAGTCCCTGCAGTGGTATGCAATGTAATTAAATTACAATAAAACAGCTTAGCGAGAGAGTAATATAAATCACCGTTGCTTTGTAGGAGCAAACCCCAGCAGCGAACTACGCGAATGTGTGCACAGCTATCGAAATTCTAACCTACCTTCTGTCAGTACTGGTGAGTTAGCGCAGTTTGATATTCTATGCTGGTTTGATCATGTTCGCACTAAGATGAACTAAAACTGACTGAAACCAATGGAAGTAGAAAATAGATCAGCCTACTTTTCTACTGTGGCTGTTACTTATATTTTCGTTCCATTCCTATCTATTTCAGCCACAGCAAACCATCTTGACGCTGTTCAAACCTCTGCAACGAGGCATCGCTACTTGTATGACCTGTCAGAACACCAAGGTAAATCCCCTCTTTCACTGAGGCAAACCCTGTTCCCTTTTGAATAACAAATCCTCTTTCACGGAGGTAAACTCTCTTCCTCTTCGGCAAAAATCCTCTTTCACCGAGGTCAACCCTCTTCCTTTGGGTAAAAATCTTCTTTCACTGAGGTAAACCCTGTTTCTCTTGGGTAACTCCCCTCTTTCACCGAGGTTAAGCCATCTTCCTCTAGGGTAAACATGCTCTTTCACCGAGATCAACCCTGTTCCTTTGGGCAAAAAAAAATATTTCGTGTAGGTAACCCCTCTTTCTCTTGGGTTAGAATCTTCTTTCACAGAGGTAAACCATGTTCCTCTTGTGTGCAAATTTGCGTACTTTTTCGGCGATTGCTGTTGATGGTTCTCTCGTAACGTATATTTATCGGAGACTTCAATTGCTGCCCTTAATTACTATGGTTATTTTCCAGGTGATTCGAGCAATTCATACTCTTCTTGGTCGGCTAATGACACTCTTCCCTCTCGATCCAGGTAACGTGGAACTGCAAATCTGATTTATAATTTATCTGATTTATAATTTTGTGTCTATTACTGTTCCTGCAAGTTCGCCTTGTATATCGCCCGGAAACGTATTATAACCTTTATATTTTCTCTACTTCAGGGACCACTAAATATGAAGAGCTCGAAATGTTATACAGCAGTATTGCTAAGGTCATCTGTGATGGGCTCAACAACTATGAGAGGTGAGTGTTTTTGTATTTTTGATTTATTATCACCAAGATGAATCAACGTGTCATCCGTTTTGGCGACATGCGGCTTGTTAGGAAAAGATTGAACTAGTAGGGATTGCAATACCTACTGTAGGTACTAGTATTCCCTTCAACTATTTTCTCTCTTCTTCAGGGCAACTAACGCGGCGACATCTATCCTGTACGGTCCTCTCATGATGCTGAAGGCTGCATGTATGCACAACCCTTCATACATCGACAGGTAAATACCGTGTCAAGTGCGCTCTCACTAATAATGTACGCTTTTGATGGGCGTTAACGTAGTAACTAGCTTTCTTTTCCTTGCAGTTTGATGGCGCCGTTCATGCGAGCTCTGCAGAGAATGCACAAAGATCACATCAATGCAGTGTTGGGAGAGAGCACGGGTTAGTGCGGATACCTAAGTGTTACTATTGTTATATAGCGTTTGTTTTCTGTTATTTGTTTGTTTGATTTCTATGCTTGTTTGTTTGTTTGTTACTATGTTGTTTGTTTGTTTGCTATGTTATTTGATTGTGTACTTTGTTATTTGTCTATTATGTTACTTGTTTGTTTGTTTACTATGTTAATTGTTTGTTGGCAGGCGCCAGTGAGATGCTGACCCTGTGTCTGGAGCTCATCAAGAGTCGTCTTGGGATCATGTCACCGGAGATAAGAAAAGCCTTCTTTTTCATCGTCACTACGCTAATAGAGAAGTCACCGGTACGTTTCGAGATAACGTATGTGATGTTTTTCATTCAGCAAACGTCCTATGGACAATTCCCACATTCCTGCCTACCGTCTCCAAAGTCTTCCTGGACAATCACTCCGAGGGACAACTATATCCATATTTTCAATGAGCTAGATGCGTCCATAGAGGTCGCCATCATGCGCATGGTCTTTAGCCAATAATGGCGTTGATGACTTGGTTTTACTAAAAGGTTCTCCTTCTTGCAGGACTCTAAACTACTTCGAGCGATAACCAAGATTGTCGAAGATTGGATCAAAACTAAAGTGGTATGTGTGTGTTCAGACTAGAGTGGTATGTGTATGTTAAGACTAAAGTGGTATGTGTGTGTTCAGACTGAAGTGGTATGTGTGTGTTCAGGCTTGAGTGGTATGTGTGTGTGTTCAGACTAAAGTGGTATGTGTGTTCAAAATAAAGTGGTACGTGTATGTTCAAATAAAGTGATATGTGTGTTCAGACTTAAGTGGTATATGTGTTCAGACTAAAGTGGTATGTGTGTGTTCAGACTAAAGTGGTATGTGTGTGTTCAGACTAAAGTGGTATGTGTGTGTTCAGACTAAAGTGGTATGTGTGTTCAGACTAGAGTGGTATGTGTGTGTGTTCAAAATAAAGTGGTACGTGTGTGTTCAGACTAAAGTGGTATGTGTGTGTTCAGACTAAAGTGGTATGTGTGTGTTCAGGCTAAAGTGGTATGTGTGTTCAGGTTTTTGTTGTTGTCGCGACGGCCTTTTCAACTCTCTTTGCTTCATGTTCTTATAACTTCACTAACAAACGCTCCATTCTCTTCTGTTAAAAGACCCAGCTCACAATCCAACACTTGCCTACCCTTCGAGAGAAATCTATTCTACTCGTCCGAATGATGATCAATTACGAGAAACGCTTTCCGGAGGACCTAGAGCTGCAGGCGCAATTCCTTGAACTTGTTAACTACGTCTACAGGTAATGATAGCGGGAGTCTCAAGGATACAGTCCTACACTCAACAATTTACGCCCTACACTGGGGAAAGTCACTCCCGCACCCCCCTGGTTCTTTGACGCTCCTACTGTTCCGGTTAGTGTAGTGCGTGTGAGAAGGGACCTACGGTTTTACGACCTTGCCCAAGAAGACCCCAGGTCTAACCATTTGTAGTTATTAAGGAAAAGGCAGAGCTTTCTACTCAGCTATTTTAGGACCCTAACTGTTGGCCCATCCGTACTCGCCGGACCAGTGCTATACCCACTGAGATAGCCGGAAGGCGGCAAATGTTTGATCTTAATGTAATCTGTTTATTTTTCAGTTATGAGAAACATCGCGATGTAACCTCCTAACCTTTGTATTGCGGTTCTCGCCAAACCGCCTAAGGACGCAAACTGTATTTGAATGCTAATGTTGGTTGGTATTCATGGTAACGTTTGTTTCCAATTTCACAGAGATGAGACACTCATGAACACAGAACTGGTGGCTAAACTCGAGCCAGCATTCCTGTCTGGCCTGCGTTGTATACAGCCACAGATTAGATCCCGTTTTATGGAGGTAAGAGATGCCACGCGCAGGTAGGACGCCATCTTTATGTCGTAATGCACGTGATCTTGTCTTTCATCTTTTCTGCTGTTTTGTCTTTTTTTTTTTCTACATATCTCATGCCATGCATAGGCCATACGCCATCCACATGTGATGGGAATGCCGTCTACAATCTTTTACTTCCTTCCTTGCTTCCCATTATCCTTTCCTCTAGGTTTTTGACAAGACGATGAAGAAGAAGCTTTATGATCGCTTGGTGTATATATTCTGTTCACAGGTAATACATTTGCTGTTTTGAGATTTAAATGCGTTGCAAGTTGAGGTCTGTCGAGTTTCTCAGTTGTTAGCATTTTCCACAATGTGCCATTATCGAAATGTCCTCGCATTCTGTCCCGCACCACATCACTGTAGCATTCTAGACCACCAGACCTTGAATGAAGCGGGGGCACTGTACGCTGTTCAGTGTGTCCGCATTCAAATATAAGGAACGATAAAGTTCTGTTGACAGCTGGATAGTTCAACTGCAGGATACTTCAGCATTATGACTACCCACTTATGTTTGTTTTAACTCTCTCTTTGCAGAATTGGGAAGCCATGGGAGCGCATTTTTGGATCAAACAGTGCATCGAGGTAACTTTCCCTATCAAGAAATGTAGTCAAAATTTGCCAATTTGCCGTCGTTGAAAATCATATTAGGAAATCTCCCTTACTTTATTTGGAAGGTCTGTGAGTATTTCCCCTCATATCCTTGCGAACAAATCAGCCAAATTAACAAACTTGACGTAGTACTCTTTTGGATGCCATATTTTGAATCGACAGGAAGCCCACTCAGTAAATTCTAACATAAATATGCTCTTTACTATGGCGTCACCAGTTGCTACTAGCTGTCTCTGCATGTGAGCGCCCCGTCACGCCATCCAGCACATATAGCATGCTACCCTCTGTCACAGCAATGGTACGCAAAAACAATAGTACTTTACTAAAGGACGTATGTAAAACTACGGCTGTCTCGGCAACGACGACCGAGACTAAATCAAAAGATCCAGCTAGCGAACCGATGGAGACGGATGGTGATGGGAAGAACGACGACGCCAAGAAAAGTGTCTTCCTTTTCGAGGAATCAGATGCCGACGTGAGTATTATTTCACCAGTTTTTGATTCTTCTTTCCGTTTCCATGCAGCATATTTATCAGCTGATCCGATGCTTGGCTCTGGTGATGCGACTTTCCACCAGCGGCTAGAAATCGAGCGTAAGCTTCGCTTTCGGGCTGGTCAATACTAACTTGCCTGCTAGCCGGCTCTCCGTTTTTTGTTGTTGAATATTTGATTTTTTAGCGCGCGGGATTCCTGTGTCGCCTCTTTCCCCCCGCAACACAGGAATCCCGCGCGCCAAAAAATCAAATATCCAAAACAAAGCCCTTTCAATTTCGGTTCAAAAGTTTTCAAGTCCTCCTTTATAAACCATTTAAAATAATAAATTCATTGCAAAGCTCAATCTTTCAGTCAAAGTATATCAAGTTCGACGAAAAAGTTCGGCATTCGACGTTTTAGCGTTTTGTAAACGCCCGGTTTCTTGGATTTGAGGTATTTTTCCTGGAAATTTCATGAAGGATACACCGTGATGTGACTTTTTGTCCTTTCCTTTCGTTCCTTAGAAACTTTTCGAGCTAATGGAGTCGCAGACAAGGAGGGCCTGCAGTCAAACGTAAAAGAGGGAAATGTCGTATCCGCTGTGGTCAGCAAGCACAGCAAGTTCCTGAACGAGCTCAGAGAAGTCAAGGTGGGTTCGCGCACACATTAGCCATTTCCATCGGCTGATTTAGAACAGCTAATGCGATGTTTTGTCTTGAATTTTGTTGTTCAAGTGTTACGTTCTGTATATATAGAGTATTTTCGAGGTTTTCACAGGGAAGCAGTCTGCCCCTGCTACTTAATGTAACAATGGATTTTTTCAGACGGCGTCAATTCTAGGAGCCACAGCCCAGCTCTGTCATAGTAACTCCAAGCTTGCACACAAGATCTGGGTAGACTTGTTTCCTCAGCTGTGGAGCATGCTGACTGACAGGCAACAACAGGTAAATATAACATTTATACAGGAATTACAATGAGTAATCGGACATTACAATGAGTAATCGGATTGTAGATCGTCTGTGATGGGGATGGGGTACGAGATTGGGTACGAGAAGGAAAGGGAAATGGGGATGGAGTTGGAAAGGGGATGGGGATGGGAACGATGATGACAATGGGAATGATGGGGATGGGGAGGAAGATGGGGAATGGACAGGGAAAGTAAATGGAACTCTACATCTAGCGCCCTTTGTACTTACTATTTCTTTCCAGTTCTTCCTGCAAAGGTAAAAGAATGCAGACAGTGAAAACGTTCAATGCTAACGTTTGTTAATTTGCCCGCGCAGGTGTTGGCGGGAGAGCTCAGCCCGTTCATGTGTAGTGGTATTCACCTGGTCCAAGTGGATATTCACCCAAGCGCAGTGCATACCATCCTAGAAGGCGTGTCCAAATGCGAACCTGCTGTGCCCATAAGACCCTGTATATTGAAGGTTAGAGGAAACTGTTATAATTAACAATTGGATCGGCAGACCTCAAGGCCAAATGGGTAAAAAAGTCCTGACCGGCACAAGTCATTCCGGTTGCTGACCCGACAGGACTACTATACGGCTTTCGAGTCTGTACCGGTCTCACGCAAACACGATCAAAAAGGTGGTGATCACATGAGACCGGTATAAACTTAGATCGCTCTGAGTTCGTACCGGTCTAATGTAATCACCGCCTAAGGCGACATAGAGCAGATTTCGTATGACTGTGAAAAATGCCGTGACACGGCGCGGTACTGTCGCGGTGGCGGTACGGAACCTGGCCTGCTGTAGATACTGAATGAAGTCGCGTTACGGTTACGGTCGTGGCACAACTCTTTCGCGGCACTTTTCAGTCATACGAAATCTGCTCTATTGCATTCCGTAACATTCTTGCCCATCATTTTCCAGTATCTCGGCAAGGCGCAGAACTCTTGGCACCGCGCTGCGCTGACACTGGAGGAATACTCCACACTGTGCGAGGACTACACAACCTCACGAGTGGCTCAGCAACAACAGCAAGTGGTGGAGTACACGATGTACGACGAGGACGCCACGGAAATCAACCCGAATGTAGGTCATGCTAGATAATCTGTCGCTGATTTGTTGTTGTTTACGTTGGAAAATGAAATACGTACAGAAATATTCTAAAAGCAAGGTTAATTGATTTACCGTTTTCAATAGAAAATATTGCACCAACTTCCCGTAATCGGCCCTCTGGAGGCTCTATAATGGTTCGACCTTGATAAAGGTCGCTTTTCAGTATCTTCTTTTAAAAATCCTCTAAAAGCGAACTCACTTATTTAGTAGAATCCGTAAAGACTGAGCTGTGCACAGGAATATACCTATACTTGTTTTTCTTACCTCAAACTGGCGAATCCTCGAAGAATTCTACCTGCGGTTCTCAATCCTATCTCGCTACTTTGGTAACTTGAATTACTTTAATTTTTCGCGTGTTCGTATTGAATGAAGATTGTTTGTTTGTTTGTTTGTTTGTTACAGGAGACTCTTGACAGCCTGGCCGAGATGTACTCTCTACTCAATGAAGAAGACATGTGGGCGTCGTTATGGCAACAACGCTGCAAGTAAGTGACACCAAACATCAACGTTTCGTAGAAGTAAAGTACAAGTAAAAGGCAGATTCTTTTTTATGCAGTTATTTATTCGAGAGGATGATGGCTAACTTGGTTCATTTTTAGGCACCCCGAGACCTCTACGGCTATTGCATACGAAGCTCAAGGGTTCTTCGAGCAGGCGCAAGCTGCTTACGAGCTGGTAAGAAAACACTGTCTGTGTTTAGCGGAATGTTTTAACATTAAATTTTCGAGTATAGAGCGAATTCCAGATGACTGTCGAAAGCGTTTTCTACACGTTCCTATTGGTCGAGGTCTTGTGTCTTTGTTTAGTCAGCCAATCAGAATGTCAAATGTCTAGATGACTGTCAAATGTAAATCAGACTTATGTTTTCTACACGTTCCTATTGGTCGAGGTCTTGTGTCTTTGTTTGGTCAGCCAATCAGAATAAAACCTAACACACAGCGGCTTTTAGTTCAGACTAATCGTCGTAGTTACTTCGCCCCGTGATTGTTGTTGAATGGGTTTCGTTTCTGATTGGCTATGGATTTATTTCGTCGTCGTAGTGTGTGTTCGAGTAAAAGTATTTTTTTTATAATTCATCTGGTGCTTTTGTTTAGTTTTGATTTCTTCTTTATCTTTGAACAGGCGATGAACAAAGCTCGTGAAGAACACAACAAGGCCCCTGCCAACCCAAGCGCCATCTCGGAATACAAACTCTGGGAGGATCATTGGCTCAGGTCCATTGATAATATTTTCTTAACGAATATGAAAGTCTTGATCTTTATACTAACAGATGTTCTCATATTTTCCAGTTGCGCTAAAGAACTCGGCCAGTGGGATCTTCTTATGGAATTTGGAAAGTCCAAAAGTCACCCAAACCCATTTCTCGGTAAGATCTCGAAAGAAGAAGCCCGGCCTTTTGCGCATTGTTTTAGTAACTTCAAAAAGAAGGCTTGCAATTCGCCAATATACTAACTACTCAAGAAAGTGCTGTCGTTTTTATGGCAAATCAGCGCGGGTTGCGTGTGGTGTTTTCAAAACGTCACTCAGGCCCCTCGGCGGGGAGTAAAAACAAAATGGCGATCAAGAAAAGGATGTTTCTCGACTATCTGCAAGTTTTGGTCAAGTGCTGTCGTTTTTATGGCAAATCAGCGCGGGTTGCGTGTGGTGTTTTCAAAACGTGACTCAGGCCCTCGGCGGGGAGTAAAAACAAAATGGCGATCAAGAAAAGGATGTTTCTCGACTATCTGCAAGTTTTGGTCAATTTTCCTGCTTTTTTCGCTAAGATATGAGGAAAAGTACTTACAGACCTTCCAAATAAGGTAAGGGGTGATTTCCTAATAAGGAAGTTTGCAACGTCGGCAAAACGACAGCTTTTGGCGAAATTTTCTTGATATGGCTGTTTTTTTGTTCAGTTCTAGAGAGCGCCTGGCGAGTTCCAGAGTGGCAGGCCATGAAGGAGGCTCTGGCGCAGGTATGATTCCGTGCTGTGTTTAGCTTTCCATGACTCAAAACACGTTACATTTCCCCATTGCCTTACTGTTTTTAGGTTGAGCTGAACTTTCCGGAGAATATCGCGTACAAACTCAATCTGTATCGCGGGTTTATCGCCATCTGTCATCCCGAGGAACAGCATCTAAATATGGTAAGACCGCAACAGATGGGATAATCTTAGATAGTCATTGTCTCAGCATGGCGGATTGGGGAAAAGGGTCTAAAACATCCCTGCAGATCATCCAGGCATTGTACATTAGATGTCCTGAGGCCGGGTGATTTGCTGTTCCATAAAAAAATTGTACCCCGCCTATCGAGGAACTCCAAATTTTCAGAAAAAAGCTCTACCCCTGTGGAAATTCCAGACTTCTGTACAACCCCTGTGGAAATTTGAAGCAACCCTGTGGAAATTCCTCATTCTCTTGTGTGCCTGTGGAAATGCCACAGTTGCAAATGAATACCCTGTGGAAATTCCAGGGTCAAAATGACGGACCCCGTAGAAATTCCAGGGTCAAAATCAACAAACCCTGGTGGAATTTCCAGGATCCCCAAAAGAGGGGGGGGGGGGGGGGGGGGGGGGAAACAGCCAATTGCCGACCAAGTTAACACAACATGCTTAAAACGCTTTAGGCGTTGCTGCAATGAGATTGTCGGCCTTTCACCTGAGCATGAAATCGCCATAGAAACCGTACCTCAATTCGCTTACTTCAAATCTCTATCATTTCACAAGGAATAGTTAGTGTTTAATTTGACGAATATCAACAGGTTGACAAGCTAGTAGAACACTCCACCTCGCAGGCCATACGACAGTGGAGACGACTCCCAACCATCATCTCACACCAACATCTACCGCTACTTCAGGTGTGTTTGAAACTAGAAATGGCCTGAATTAACTATAGGGAACATGATCGGATTGTTTATTAGGGCTATTCTGAAGGCTGCACCGTCTGTTGGAACATCTTGCTTTCATTAGCATAGCCTCCCTGCTTGCGATGCCATGTTCTATTATACACTTAATGACTGCTTCCGAGGGAAACAGCGAGTTTTGTTTCCCCGAGAATCTCGATGTTTCCCGAGACGAAGTCGAGGGAAACATCGAGATTCGAGGGAAAACAAAACTCGCTGTTTCCCGAGGGTGCAGTCATTAAGTGTTTTATTATATAGCAAAAAGAAAATACGGTAAACATGGGTAAAAATAGTCCGCCGAAATTTCTCGCTCTAGCGATGTCGCCCGCGCGGGCAATAATTTTTTAATTGTAGCCCGCGCGGGCTACACTGAATTTGTAGCCCGCCACGTGACCATGATAGAACCAATCAGAGCGCGCGCTTTGATCGAATAAAACACGAGCTATATAATAATAGCAGATATTGCTTCCCTGCCTGCGTTGTCAAAGTGTCTATCTGTAGATCGCGCTTGCAATAGAATGGTCTATTAGTAGATCGTGCTTCCCTGCCTGCGTTGTCATAGTGTATCTGTAGATCGCGCTTGCGATAGTATGGTCTATTAGTAGATCGTGCTTCCCTGCCTGCGTTGTCATAGTGTATCTGTAGATCGCGCTTGCGATAGAATGGTCTATTAGTAGATCGTGCTTCCCTGCCTGCGTTGTCATAGTGTATCTGTAGATCGCGCTTGCGATAGTATGGTCTATTAGTAGATCGTGCTTCCCTGCCTGCGTTGTCATAGTGTATCTGTAGATCGCGCTTGCGATAGTATGGTCTATTAGCAGATATTGCTTCCCTGCCTGCGTTGTCATAGTGTATCTGTAGATCGCGCTTGCGATAGTATGGTCTATAGTAGATCGTGCTTCCCTGCCTGCGTTGTCATAGTGTATCTGTAGATCGCGCTTGCGATAGTATGGTCTATTAGTAGATCGTGCTTCCCTGCCTGCGTTGTCATAGTGTATCTGTAGATCGCGCTTGCGATAGTATGGTCTATTAGCAGATATTGCTTCCCTGCCTGCGTTGTCAAAGTGTCTATCTGTAGATCGCGCTTGCGATAGTATGGTCTATTAGTAGATCGTGCTTCCCTGCCTGCGTTGTCATAGTGTATCTGTAGATCGCGCTTGCGATAGTATGGTCTATTAGCAGATATTGCTTCCCTGCCTGCGTTGTCAAAGTGTCTATCTGTAGATCGCGCTTGCGATAGTATGGTCTATTAGTAGATCGTGCTTCCCTGCCTGCGTTGTCATAGTGTATCTGTAGATCGCGCTTGCGATAGTATGGTCTATTAGTAGATCGTGCTTCCCTGCCTGCGTTGTCATAGTGTATCTGTAGATCGCGCTTGCGATAGTATGGTCTATTAGTAGATCGTGCTTCCCTGCCTGCGTTGTCATAGTGTATCTGTAGATCGCGCTTGCGATAGTATGGTCTATTAGTAGATCGTGCTTCCCTGCCTGCGTTGTCATAGTGTATCTGTAGATCGCGCTTGCGATAATATGGTCTATTAGCAGATATTGCTTCCCTGCCTGCGTTGTCAAAGTGTCTATCTGTAGATCGCGCTTGCGATAGTATGGTCTATTAGTAGATCGTGCTTCCCTGCCTGCGTTGTCATAGTGTATCTGTAGATCGCGCTTGCGATAGTATGGTCTATTAGTAGATCGTGCTTCCCTGCCTGCGTTGTCATAGTGTATCTGTAGATCGCGCTTGCGATAGTATGGTCTATTAGTAGATCGTGCTTCCCTGCCTGCGTTGTCATAGTGTATCTGTAGATCGCGCTTGCGATAGTATGGTCTATTAGTAGATCGTGCTAACCTGCTTGCCTTACGATGGTCTATGTTCCAGGTTCGTACATGTGCTTCAATTGTGTCACGATAGTAACTTTTGCTTGTTTGTACTAATAGGCTGCGCAGCAGATCATCGAGCTCCAAGAGGCAGCCCAGATACACCTGGGACTTCAACCACAGAGCGTCGGACGCAGCGCCAGTTTGCACGACATGAAGGCCATAGTCAAAACTTGGAGGTAATGCATCTAATTGTAGTTAGAGCGGATGTCAGATTACTGCCATGAGTAATTTCGCAATTACTTTGTAATTACTCCCATACGTTTTGTTCAGAATTGGTGTAATTACTTTGCGATTGGTTTCACGACAGTCATGTGAAAACCACTCTATTTGGCATAAGCTGAATCACGAGGAAGGTTACTAGGATGTATGTTTCTTTACTAGCAAGTCCTTTCTGACATCCCCCTTCTTTCCTTTGAAGATTGCTAACAACTCTTGAAATGATTTCTAGAAACCGCCTGCCGATGGCATCTGATAACCTGTGTCACTGGAGTGATATCTTCATGTGGCGTCATCATCACTATCAGGCGATAGTTGCCGCGTACGAGGGGCAAACGTCGCATGAACCGGTACGTACTTTCTTTGTCGCCTACTTGCCCTTAACTAGAGTTGGTATAAGACCTATAGCAAGGGCGGATCCAGGGCGGGGGGGTGGGGTGGGGGGGGGGGGGGGGGAGTGGTGGAAGGGGGCTGAAGCCCCCAATTTTCGGAAGATTGTTTCATACATTTACTGTATTTGCTGATGGAATGTTCAATTTTTGGTCCCTATCCTGCCCTATATTATCACTGTCCACCCAACTATCTGAATCTCCTGGATCCGCCTCTGTTTAGTTCGACGTTTTAATACTGATAGATGAGGAAACATGACACATAAACCGGTTCAGCAAGTTTTAGCGAGTAATTGTAAATTATGTGGAAAATATATCTGCTAGACTTATTCTGGGTTGTGTTTAAGCAAGTTCTATAATAAGGAAATATGCAATCCATATATCTGTAAAACGCAGTAAGAGACTAAAGTAGAGCAGATTTTCTATGACCATGAAAACGTTACGGCGCATTCTATTCCGTGTCCACGCCGTAACAGTATTGTGACGTGCCGTACCGTGTCTAAGCATTTTGATTGGTTGAACAGATATTTTGCGCGATGTGATTGGCTGAATATTGCAAACGTCGAATCTTTTCGCCAGTCACGCCGAATAGATTCCTTCATTTGATTTGTTGTTTTTCTCTTTGTAGCAACAGTCCAACCACGCCATGCTAGGTGTCCACGCATCCGCTTGGGCCATTATCCACTATGGATATATCGCTCGTAAACATAACCTGACAGGTGTATGCTTGGACTCGCTCAGTAGGTAAGACAACATTCACACCTCTAGAAATAACTCGCTCCAAGAGGAACTATCTTGACCCTTATTTAGGACCACACCTTGTGGGTACGGCATTTGCCTACCCACAGAAAATTGCTTGTACAATTTTGTCCAGGGCACGAAATTAATTGTCTTATCAAGTCGCCAGTTTGCTTCTAATCATCCATAAAACTGGTCGCCAAGTTTTAAAACTTGGTCTCTAGAGTATGTGTCCTAGAGACGTCGCCAGATGGCGATTGGAGTTGAAACGTTGTCACCAGGGATAACAAGCTGGTCGCATTGCCGACTGGATTGTGCGCAATTTCGAGCCCTACTATATCTGCACTTGACTGTGAAGGGTTTCGAAATGTCATTAACATCTAACATTTCTTCTTAGAGCTACATCCACCTGAATGATCAAATAAAAACATTTAAAAACAACAAGCTTGCACAGAAACAAAAAGCACAACTTCCCACCCATTTAATGTCTTTATGATTTTGTTATTGGCGATGATCAGCTTAATATCGAAGAGTATCTCAACTGTTTCTAATAGAGCACATCTATTGTAGAATCCATACCATACCTAGTGTGCCTATTGTGGACTGTTTCCAAAAGATTCGCCAACAAGTCAAGTGTTACCTACAGATGGCTGGTAGTATGGGCAAGACCGAGTTACAGGAGGTAAACACGTGTGAGCGTACGCGGGGTGGGGGTATTGCCAAAGTTGGTAAAACAAAGGGCGAGTATGACACTGTTGATAAAGTCCGAGAAAGTGTTTCCAAGTCACCAAAGCGCTATTTTAAACGAGCACTATAGAATTTTCGCCCCCTCCCCATTCAATGTTGATATCAGTGAGATGAAATGTCTCGGTATTTTGAAGCCCGCGATCTGATTGTTCAAAATATGTACCAACATTGAGTGGGGGAGAGGAGGGGGTAACACAAATTGAGGACAATCCCGAAACAGACGAGAAAATACAGAGTTCTTAAAAACGGTCCAAACCTTGTAGGATTATCCAGATCCTGTAAAGTTCGGCAGTATTTTGTGTTTCCTGGATGTCGGAGCCATTGAAAGCCAGTACCTAGCGGGCTTCAAGAAATGCTCAACGGTGAAAGGAAATTGGAAGCTGTAAACAGAAGAAATGTGTCGCCGCCGTCTCGTCATAACGTCCCTAACATTTGATGCTGTCCTCTCCATACAGGGTCTTGAGGTTATCGAGTCTACCAACCTGAGGTATTTCACGAAGGAAATGACCGCCGAGTTCTTTGCTCTCAAGGGAATGTTTCTCGCCCATATTGGCAGGTAAGCTTGCAGATTGATTCAAATGCATAGCTCCTACACTTTAAAACCAAAAGATCACTCAAAAAACGACAGGTGACGAGTTCGTAATCATGAGGTAAAAGTGAACCGAAGTCTCGGAATCCTGCCGAAATGTGGAAATTCAGTCCCAAACAAGCTGGATTCAATATGTCATTTTCAACCTGTCTAATCACGAGGAGGAAGTGCAAGGATTGAACTTCTTTGTGCATTTTCATTCCCTTTATGTTCACTCCTGCAGATCTGAAGATGCAAACAAAGCTTTCTCACAGGCGGTCCAGATGCACGACTCGCTAGTCAAGGCATGGGCTCTATGGGGAGACTACCTTGACAACCTGTTCATCAGGGAAAGGTTAGTAGAACGTACAACTTGAAGTTTGTCAACCAAAGAAACTCTACTTTCGGTAGACTGGATTCCTTGGATTGGAACCTACGACCTTAGGATTACTAGACCGCCGCTCTACCAACTAAGCTATCAGTACGTTTGGATCAAGTGCGAGTGAAATCCCTACAATCCGTTTTGTTTCGACATAGAGTAAATGGTGCATGTTTATTACACGCAGGAACATCCAGCTAGGAGTGTTTGCTATCGTGTGCTACCTTCACGCCTGTCGACACCAGAACGAGTCGAAGTGCCGCAAATACTTAGCAAGGACCATCTACTTGATGACGTATGACGATGAGAAGGTAATCAACACACGCAATTTGCACAATTAGTTATGAAAATGATCGGTGGGTAATGGCTATGATGAGGAGGAGGAAGGATCAGTAGGAAGAAGGTAGAGAAGTACCATGATGGTAGTGGAGGTAGTGAATTTGGTGGTGGTGGTGATGTGATGTGATGTGATGTGATGTGATGTGATGTGATGTGATGTGATGTGATGTGATGTGATGTGATGTGATGTGATGTGATAACGACTATGATGATAATAATGTTGTTGCTGTTGAGGATAAAGATGGTGGTGGTAGATGATGGTAGTACTATGATGTGACGATATAGATATTGATGATGATGATATTGATGGTGAAGATGGTGGTGGTAGATGTCATGTTGATGCTGTTGATGAAGATGGGTGGTGATTTTGATTTCATGTGAATGATATTAGTGATGGTGAAGAATAAATGGTGCTAATGGGAAGTATAATGAATAATGTTCATAATCATTATCCAGGGGCGTAGCCAGGAGAGGGACACAGCCCCCCTTTCTCGGGAGATTTTCCCATACATTTACTGTATTTGCTGGAGGAAATTTGAAAATTTTCGTCCCATGTTTTCACTATCCGCCCCCCCCCCTCCTCCGCAACCAAAATTCCTGGCTACGCCCCTGTTATCATAATGTTTCCCTTGTTTATACAGGGTTCTATAGCAGATGCCGTCGATAAATACTGCGTGGGTGTTCCTCCGCTACACTGGCTGCCTTGGTAAGATGACATCTCCACTTAAACATTTT
Source organism: Scolanthus callimorphus (assembly GCA_033964015.1). Classification (NCBI taxonomy): domain Eukaryota; kingdom Metazoa; phylum Cnidaria; class Anthozoa; order Actiniaria; family Edwardsiidae; genus Scolanthus; species Scolanthus callimorphus. Next base: position 7,790,528 of record CM066914.1, read on the forward strand.
GTCCATGAGTAACCCCAATGTAATTTCCTTGATAATTTGTCTGATTTTACTAGTAGTAACAACCGCTTCTGTTCCCCAGGATCCCTCAGCTATTATCGTGTTTGGTACGACGTGAAGGCCAGAAGATCCTCAACTTGTTGTGCAACATAGGAAGGGTCTATCCACAGGTATCGCATCAAACATTAGATTAATCTTACATGTCAGAGCTATGTAGCATTTTCAATGCAATAGAGCGGATTTCACATGACCGTCGTGACTTGTTATGTAATTGCGATTGCTTTGGCTACTCGTTTGGCTACTCGTTTTTCTCAGCCAATCAAATTCTGTAGTAAATACAATTGTGTAATTACTAGTAATTGGTTCGGCTTGCAATTGGCTAAGAAAAAAGCCATTTAGGAGCAAGTTGTAATTTTTCTTGATTCTGATTGGCTAGTGATTGCTCAATTGCAATTGTTTTTACGACAGTCATGTGAAAACCGCTCTATAGTCATTAATAACTAATACATATATTTCCATTTTCAGGCTATGTACTTCCCTATCAGGACTTGTACTTGACCTGGAAAATTGAACAGCGAGAGAGGCGTAAGTTCGTTTAAGTAGAATTTGTCGGTACACGTGGTTGTATTATGACACAAAATAATTAGAGACGTTACTGATCTGTTATATTTTTACCTGCTTAAATTGCTTTGCAATAGACCTCGGCTTGGAAGTATTCTTCTTTCTATTTCTGCTACGCACCGAAGTATATATAAAGATGGAAGCATTCCAAATAAAGAAAGATTATTCAAATGAATCGAACGTGATCTATATGGGAGAACATTGTGCCAAAGCCGAGGAGGTCAACTTACAAGTTTGTTTGCGTCTCATTCATGCTCTATTTATTTACCCTTGGGAACGGAGAGGTCGATTAATAGGCTCGTAACGAAATAACAAGCTGTTCAGCTATAAATCTGGACAAGCAAGTAAATCTTCTAACGTGCTTTTCGCCCTTCAGATAAAGTGGAAGCAGCTGCTGCCATTGCAAATCAGCGAGCTCAGAGTCAAGCTTCCGCCTCCTCCGAGAGCAAAACGGCAGGCTCCACTAGCGAGGGATCGGGCACGAGGACGGGCGATACCCCCTCCGCCACATCTGGAGCTCAACAGCCAGCCAAAATCGCATCAGCGCCCTCTCCTGCAACAGAAACACCTGGTATGTCTCCCATCCAAGTACCTTTACTGTACTAGCTCTGGCTAAATAATTCAACAGTGTTAAGGTCTTCCAGGAGCCTGAAGTGGGTCCAATTTGGTCAATGAGATTCCTGGAAGACATTAAGGCAACACTTCACGCGCACGAATTTTCCATGAGGAACTCCCTCAGAAACATCTTGTTGCTGCCAACTATGTTTCCTCTTTCAGACAGTTTGCGCAACATAGTTATCTAAATCTTCAGAAATCACAGACGTAGATACTTTTTGGTTGAAAGTCATTTTCACGAAATATTTCTGCTTAAGTCAGAGCTTCAAAATTTTCGAAAACTTCGAGGTGATTATTCTCTCTGGAAGCATTGTAGGCAACATTGTTGCCACAAGAAGGTTGCTTCCTTTCGTCATCTCAAGAAACATTACGGGAAACATGTTTGCCGGAACATTGTTGCAACACTTAGCAAAGTTTTACTTTGTTTTGCTTTACTTAAATCTCCATTACCTTATCCAGTGAAGTGCAATTCAAGTTTTGCTTAGACACAAAACGTGTTGCTATTACCCACTAGTATCTCTCATTAGTCAAATCACACTAGTGGTCTATTATCAATGCTGCATTCTGATTGGTTGAGCTACTAGTAGGCTATAAGTTATAGCCTACTAGTAGCGAAAAGTGTCGGATTTGAAAGCCAGAAAATGGCAAATGACCAGAACAAAAACATTTTTTTGGCAATACAAATTGACCTACTAGTGTGATTTGACTAAGACAATTATTCCTCTCGCCCTCATGGCCTCTGAGTCAATAGCCCATTCGGTCTTCGGCCTCATGGGCTATTGACTCAGAGCCATTCGGGCTCGAGGAATAATTGTTATTTAGTCCGTCTGTCTATTGTAATCAGGCGCAACACTCAAGCCTCAAGCAACATCCGGGGGGTCCGGTTCTTTATCTGACTCGTCCGGCTCCACCACTCTTACCACGACCACTGCTTCCACAGGTATCTCATTCTTGTTAACAGCACATTATTCACAAATAGTTGAATTTTTTTCCGTGCGTCTGCAATAGATGCACAAATAAGCGTGTCAAAAACAAAAAAGTATAAAGTCTCGTGAGCACCGAAAAAAGGAGATTTTTCTCACGATGAAAAGCCCAGTTTTCTTTGCGTGCGCGCGCTATGTCGTCAATTGTCGACCAATCACAGCGCGCCTTTTACTAGTGTTGTTGTGTAATGTTGCTTTGTCAGATAGTAGTAGTAGCGGATCATCAAGTGGCGTAAGATCTATTCGAACTCCGACTAATCAGAGCCCGCGTTTTAATAATGTTGTGTAATGTTGTTTTGACAGGGAATAGTAGTAGTGGATCATCAAGTGACGCAGGTGCCATTCGAGCCACCGCTCAGATGTGGAGATGTAGTAAGATCATGCACATGCTACGTGACCTACACCCTACACTACTCTCCGCACTAGAGGGAATAGTGGACCAGGTATGTCGCCATGGCAACATTGTATGTGTTGCTATAGCAACATGGAATATTATTATGCATGTAACTACGACGAAAGACTAGTATAGTGGACCAGGTATGTCGCCATGGCAACATTGTGTGCGTTACTATAGCAACGCATTGTTATTAGACGCGTAGCCATGACAACACGGTATGCCATTACAGCCAAAATGGTTCTACCACGTCGTGCGTTTCCAAAACATCGGTTTAGCTTAGGGTTTTTCTTCCCCCCTATTCAAACTGAGCCAATCAGGTTCTTGCCCTGTTGACCTTGTGTAGTTGGCTGGCTTTCCTCGCGGGGGAAGCCCACTGTTGCTGACAAATTTCGTGTTTCGTGCAGATGGTTTGGTTCCGTGAATGTTGGCACGAGGAAGTGTTAAGACAGCTACGTCAGGGTCTCACGAAATGTTATCAAGTGGCGTTTGAAACAAGAGGAGATGGTAAGTAGCCTTTTGCCGCTACAAAATACCCACTCGTTTTCCAATTGAAACGTCTGTACCGTAACACCCTGGGAGCACAGTTTGCTTTCTGTCTTTCTTATAAGTTGTTCGCATGTCTGATACTTGGCGTGGTTCTGTGTGCCTGTTTTGCGCCCGTTTCTCTCGGGTGCAGAATAAACAAATCGTCGTTGCTATGAAGAAATATGTATGAGAAACTGAGGAAACTTTTTTACAGAGAGCACTCATCGCGCAACTGTCATAATGCTTAGCGGCGTGGTCGCGGTATTACATGAATTCAGTAATAGGCTGCCACCGACCTAAGAGAGGAGGAACTCACTGCTCGCAGGGTATTAACAGGCTCTTCTTCCTCTTAGTTTCCAGTGCACGCATCACGCCTCACACACTCAGCTTTGTGAAAAAGCTCGTCAGCACGTTCGGTATCGGGTTCGAGCCGGCATCAAGTGTCTCTACGACCCTCTCGACTGCGGCCTCGGAGTCGTTAGCGCGCCGAGCACAGGCTACCGCGCAGGACCCGGTGTTCCAACGGCTAAAGGAGCAGTTCGCCTCAGACTTCGATTTCACGTAAGCCTATGAAGATTTTGTTATTACTGTTTCTTGTGTTTTTGTTGTTGCTACTGTTTGTTGTTGCTGTTGTTGCTGCTGCTGCTGTTGTTTTTGTTGTTTTGCTGTTGTTGGTGTTGTTTTGCTGCTGTTGTTGTTGTTGCTGCTGCTGCTAAATCAGATTCAAAACGACAAATTCTTAGCTGTATGTAACTTTTCAACTTATCTCTTCCATTTGACAGTGTTCCTGGTGCGATGGGGCTGCACAATCTTATTGGCAAACTGAAAAAGTGGATCAAAATTCTTGAGGAGAAAGCCAAGTTGCTTCCAAGGTATAATCTTCACCGATGTTGCAACCACATTTTAACTATGATCTCGTTGTATGGGGAACCCTTTGGTACCCTATGCAACCCAGTGGGTGGGCACCCATATCTGTGTAGTTTGCAAGCGAGTCTGGGCCTCTCGCATCGGACTGTTTAGCCACCAAAGGTGCATGAGTAATCCAAGTGGAGAATCCTATTTGATTCTAGGGATTCCTGTTGTAGGATAGATGAGATGATCCTGGTTCATTCTTATTCTTGGTATAAACAATGGCTCCTAAATAATGAAATGGCGTTGTTTGAACATGCACCTTAACTGATGACGTTCAGCAGAGAAAACATGTGCAAACACAGAGAAAATTGCCGTGTAAGATTAGTTTTCTTTATTATTTTTTTTTTTTTTTGTAGCTCGTTTCTGTTAGAGGAAAGGTGTCGTTTTCTCAGTAACTTCACAACAGCCACTGCTGAAGTGGAACTTCCTGGAGAGTTCTTGATGCCAAAAGCTAACACGGTAAGTTATCAAGATTTTCCTTTGTGTTATATTCCTATGCAAGTAGTCGAGCAAAAGCGACGTTGTCCAGACATAGCTTCTTGCATTGTCAAGTTTAGTTTAATGATGTCTTCGACGCGCTTAATATTTTGAGTATTTGTGAAAACCTTCTCGTTTGTTTGGATTTCCAGCATAGTCCCTACTATATCAGGATAGCTCGGTTCATGCCCAAGGTAGAACTTGTACAGAAACACAACTTCTCGGCTCGTCGTCTTTTCATCCGTGGAAACAATGGCAAGGTGAGCCAATGATTAGTTTGACCATTCAAAACGAAACCAAGGGGCGAATGCTTAGTTAGCCAAGGCACGAAAATAAAAGAAAAAAGCTTCTACATTGTCCATCCATCTCAAGGACGGCTCAAGCATAATTTTTTGCGGTTACGTTCTACGTACAGAAATAGCCAATAATGCCGTTAAGTGACTTCATACTGCAGACAATAGGCTTGATGCAGACAAATGTGACGTCATGCTGTGGACAATGTGTTTGTTGTAGACAACCATGACGTCATCAACTTGAGTTCAAGTGAGCATCGCAATCGAGTACATGCTTTTCGTCCCGTTGTGGGGCATATGAGTTAAATTTATAAGACAGTGAACGTTACATGCGTGTGACACACCATATGAATGTCACTTGTCTTCAGGTGTACCGTACCTGGTTGTGAACGACGCTTGTATGACAGAATCCCGGCGAGAAGAGCGCATCTTACAATTACTGAGACTGATTAACCTGTACTTTGATAAGCGAAAGGTAAGAGCTCCTCAATTTGTATATGCTTCGCGGTCGCTCCCAAAAAGGGTGAACTCGTGTGTGCTTTGTTTTAATCCAGGATATACGTAGCCTCTTGCGCATCCGCCTGTGTCTCGGTCGTTTCACTAGAGTCCCGCAAGCTGTGTAGGAGGCTATGGTCTACTTGGCATTTAATCAAAACAACCTGCAAAGTACAGCGAATGAATAAAATCATTTACAACCAATCATGGAGAATTAAAGCACGTGTTTGTTCCTTCCACAGGAATCCTGCAAGCGGCATGTGCTGTTTACCGTACCCAGGGTTGTTGCTGTCTCGCCTCAAATGAGACTAATAGAGGTTCGTATCTACAAATGGCAACCGTTGTTCAAGAAGGCAGACTAATTTTCCTGGTAGAACGTTATTCTCCTGCATACTGAGTGCATTGATTTTCTCTTTCAGGACAACCCTTCCTTTATTTCTTTGCGAGAAATTCTAGGAAAGGTGAGTAGATACGCTGCGCATATTCGTGAAATTGTGAAGCGTGGTTTACATTCAGCGATACGTGAGAAGTCGCAGTTTTTAATACTCGGAGAGAAATCATGGAATTCCTGCAGAAACGCATCCATGGGAAAAGCTTAATTTTCCAAGGCAAAGAACCCAAGGCAAAGAATGGGAAGTTTGGGATTTCCCGTGGGTATTCATGGAAAGTCTTGGGAAATCCGAACATTTTCCTTGAATAGGCTTGTGCAGAAATCCTGTGAGTACGATTATCTAAACATGATTCTTTATCGAAAGTATGATAATTTTTTTGTAGCGCTGTGATCGTAAGCACTTACAGGCCGACTCGCCTATTGCACTCTACTACGAACGCTTAGCTGCTGTGCAGTCGCGTGGTCTACAAGTCACTCATCAAGTTTTGAGGGACACCCTCAGGGAGGTGCAGGGTAGCATAGTTCCGAGATTATGCTAAAGGAATGGGCCCAGTACACCTATACGGACCCTACAGATTATTGGACCTTTAGAAAGCAGGTACGTCATACGCCTAGTTTCTTTTTGATGACCCACGAAGGACAACGCCTTAAATGGAGGGCATGAGCAACGTATCTCATTGAATGGCACTTTTTGTAAATTCTCAGCTCCTGTCACGAAATCTAGGTCGACGTGCGGTGTAACCATTTCTCTGGTCCCTATTTTTATCTCGTGGATGTCCGAAGGACAGGAACGAGTTATACTTACGGGGCGAAAATGGCGTTGTCGTTAGCACGGCCAAAAGGGTCTGGGAACCAGATTACGGTTGCGCCCGCGATCTCTAACCACAGGAAACCCATCAATACCCGGAATGATGACAAGCCATAGACTAGGCTAGCCAGAGGGCCACCATAATGTGTACATCACTGATTATCAGTTTTAACTTTATAAAAGATATTTAGTATAATTGCTCAAGTGATTCATAAAGTTTTTAGACGGAAAAACCGTTGTTTTTGTTGGACGACTTTTTCACGGTTCATAACAAAACTCGCGCGTGCACCCCCAATCCTTTCAATGTTATCAGCGCGCGGAAATTCTTATAATCACTTGAGTAATTATAATAAAGTATAATAGTTGATGGCTCACCATCCACGAGTTGGCCATTGTGGCGCTTTGATTTGTAAATTCTACTCCTGATCCTCCGAAATTCTAGGTCGACGTGAAGTGTAACCATTTCTCTGTTCCCTATTTTTAAGGACCACGAAATATTGAAACGTTTATTGATTTGGTCTCTGGTGAGGTCCCAGTCGGTTCCCTCCAAAAGGGCAGGTCGCAGAGGGTCATGGGAAGGGCGTTTCCACCAGTCCATGATCCTTTGCGAACTGACACGCGACTGGGGACTAGAAGGCCAGGACCAGAAGAAATGGTGTACTGGTTCCTTGAAATGGCCAATAGTAATAGACACATGGTTGTACGCATGTGTATTTGCACTACCCCTCAAATTCCTATATCTGCCCATCGTACCTTCAAACGTTCTCTTGTGTCTACAGTTCTGTACACAAATGACGCTGCTCTGTTTTGCCGAGTTCGCGTTACACCTGACTCGTCTCGGACCAGATATGCTACAGGTAGCCCAAGATTCAGGCCGTCTCACTGTTACGTACTTCAGATTCGAAGTGGACGATTCCAAAGGTACTGTCACTAGACACTTTCTTTTTATATGATCACTAACCGCCCGCCTCCCTGTTAGCTCATTTGGTAGAGCGGCTGTCTGACGAGCGGGAGGTTGTGGACTCGCACCCCGGCCGGACCATCACTCAGGGTCGTTTCTAAATAGTTCAGGACAAGATGCTGCATTTGCTCTAACATCTGCAAATGGTTAGACCTTCGCGTCCTCTCGGATAAGGACGTAAAGCCGTTAAACCCGTCATTCACACATGTACTACATTAACCTGAAGCAGAGAGACACGGGAGTGATCATCCTCAGTGACAGTGCTTACGACCTCTTGTTTGTGCTCGCAGTGAAGTCCAACGTAATTCAGCTTTCGGGCTTCACGTCTGGAGAGTCGGTCACCAAACAATCGTACCAAATTCTTTCCTTGGCGTAGATGTCAGATTAGAGTCGTGACCTAAACGCAAAGTAAATACACAGAAACGAAACCCAATCAGAAACGAAACCCAAACACAATAGCAAACGAATGATAGGGAGAGGTCAGTAGGACTTGCATGAAGTTTGGACCCAAGAACTAAGAGTCACTGAGTTTTTTCTTCTCATTCTGGTTGGCTGACTAAAGATCCAAGACCGTGCCTGGTTTACGTTTGACTGTCACTAGTCTCGTAACAACTCATTTTCTTGCTAGGCGAGTTGGATGCTAACCGCCCGGTGCCCTTCCGCCTGACCCCTAACATGGCGGAGTTCGTGACGCCTATGGGTGTGAATGGGGTGATGTCAGCAGGAATGGTTGCTGCCGCGAGATGTTTGGTTGAGCCACAGTTCGGGGTACAGTCCATCTTACGTGCCGTGCTCAGGGACGAAATGATCGCCTGGCACAAAAAGGTAAGAAAAGTTGAAAGGGTGTTTGTAGTTTTGGCCAGGACAAAAACAAAGGTCATAAGAGTTGTCAGAAATGTATCAGAACACTCTGGTGCGGTTCTTTGTTTAATTGACTTTGATGTTTTAGAGCGCCGTGCTGTTGTTCGAGAGTTTGAGGGTTTACACCCCAGCCGGGGTGTAAACTCAGGGTCTTGGTGCTTCCTTTGCTCTAAATGGTAGACCTTCACGTCTTCTCGGATAAGTTCCCGCAACGGAGGAAGAGCCTGACCTAAATGAGCCGTTTGTGTAACCCATAAGTTTTATGTTTCTTATTAAATTATTTGATTGTGTTATACATTTTTTCGGACGAGTATTACTCACGTTGTACTCTCTTGTTGCACGTATACTCACGTTGCCCCATTTTTTCGGATCCGAGTATTACTCACGTTGTACCTCTCTTGTTGCACGTATACTCACGTTGCCCCATCTTTTTGTAGAAACAAGATGAGACTCACACCCTTCCCCTGACCTCTCCCCCTGCGGAGATGGATAGCGAGTTACTGATAACGCTGGTGACAGGAGCTGTGAACGCGATCATGACAAGACTACAGAGTAAGAAAAAAAAACCGTTACTGATTCCAAACAATACTTGTGCTGTATTTTGGCACGCTTTGGTTTTGACCCGACATCTTGACAGGACGAATATAATGTTTATAAATATTTACCAATGTTGTGATTTTTAGCCGTCCCTTTTTTTAGCCGCTCTCGATCGCCCCTCACTTTGCGAGAGGAGACGTCTGAATTCACCACGGGATTTTCTCATCCATTTAATGTAATCACAGCCAAGTAAAAACACTTTATTTACAACACTTTATTTACAACACTTTATTTACAACACTTCCAAGACAACGCACACCTTCTTCAACAGATGTGGCGCCTGATTGCGTGGTTTGGAGGTTTTTGCATGCTTATTTGCGTGTGCGAGTTCTCCTTTCTCAAAGTGACGGCTGAAATTCAGGCTAATGTTGCGAGCGATGACTTCAAATCTCCTTTGCTATGTCTGCCGGCCCACGGACTGAGTGCCTATTGGCTCCTGTGAATGGTTGTTTTCTAAGATTTTGATAATAATTCGTTTGTAAAACCTATATATAATTATTGTTAGATATTCAAGCTCCTGCATGTCTTGAAATCACAGTGTAACCTTTCTGTTTGTGCCGTCTACAGATCTCGCGCAATACGAGGGAGGTGAAACCAAGGTGTCAACTCTCATTGCTGCTGCCACAAGTGGGGACAACTTGTGCCGAATGGACCCCGCATGGCACCCATGGCTATAACGACCCCTGCATAGGGTCCCTAGCTATTATGTCCCGTGGATAATGTCCGAGGGTATGAACAATGAAAAAGTCATCCAGTTTTAATATTTTAACTTCCTTAGACTTTCGTACATCCAATCGCGACATCGCTGTTTAGCGTTGTAAGTATAACTAGCACAACTGTCAGCTTTTCGACAGACCTTATAGTAGAATCTACCTTGGATTTGCTATGCGAAAGCAAGGTCAAATATTTTGTGCCACTTGCGCTCCGAATAATTTTGGGTACCCTGTAGAACACGGACGAACGGTTTTCCAATTTTTCCGCTGAGAAATGCTAAAAAGGAGAATGAACAGATTCTGCAGGCTAAACTACTTTTAAAGAACGAAAACCTGATTTTTATAAGAAGCTATCCTAATACCCAGCTTATTTCTATTTATGTTGAGAACATTTTTTCTAGCCATTGAGATATTTTGTATCAGAAAAAAAAGATATCACAAACGAAAAGATTTATTTGAACTGTGTGTAATATATGAAAAGTCAAAGCATCTGTTTGAAAAACGGAAAACTGCAGGACTTTGAAAGCATGTTTTTATTTGTTGTATGCAGCTGTGATTTTTAGAAAATTAAAACGTTGTAACAGTGAAGACGTGTTGACACATTTTTTCGTTCAATGTGAACATAATTCTGTCTAAAGCGTAGAGGCTTACCTTCGAAAAACGCTCATCCAATGTAGTCTGCTCGGCAAGGGAAGAAGGAAATCTGCCAATCGGACAGACGCTAACGCTGTGGTGCTTCCAAAGGCAGATAATAGGATAGGAGCCCGCCTGAGCTGAGACAACAAAGTTGGGAAGTTCCTCCTCAGGAGCTGATGACCCGCACCTGCCCATGTATCAGGTGCATTTACTCTTGTATAGATTTAGTTTCAATTTGCAATTTTACGTACAATTTGCACCATTGAAGAGGATGCTTAAAATAGATATTCACTTCATTACCTTTCATAAAACCCTCGAGCAATCTACAATGCATTGTTCCTGCAAGGGCCCAACTGAGTTCCTAGTGAGTCGACTTGAAAGTGCCTGATATTGTTAAAATTCCGCATTTTTCTTGGTGTATGACCGTGAGGTTTTAATTTCGAAAAGGGAACCAATCACTTTTAAGATGTAAATCAGTCACCTTGAAAGGGTAATTCGAAGACGTGATTGGACAACATGCTGACATTCGATGGAGAACTGTTCATTTGCTCGATAAACCCCTCCTAGAGAAGGAGGCACACCCGCCCGGGTGTTCGCCGACCCACCCTTTGTGGAGGTCACGCCAACGTGCAATCTGCGCGGGATGTCATAACGCAGCGCGCTTTGGTGATAATGGAAGGATAAAAGATGCATAAGCCATGTCGGGCGATAATTTATATATAACGTATAGTAATATATGTATAACGTAGTTAATATATGAAACGTGGTAATATGTATATAACGTAGTAATATAGCAAAGGCAAAGTACTGGTACATTTGTACGTTTGTAACTGTTATCGTATTAAGTATATTAATGATATATCATTATTAACCCTTTTTTATAAGTTGCCACAATATTCCTTAAAAGTTGCTCGAAAATTTCTTCAAAGTTGCTCAAATGTTGCTGTTTTTCTTAAATTTCTTCAATAATTCGCCCACAATATAGACACAGTGATAATGAAAAGCTACATGCAACTACACATTGAGCTTTCTTTTTCTGTTCGGGCATTTTTTTTTTTCTAGAACACCATGAGAATTGCAGAGGTCCTCAAGAGTAGCGGTTTGGGTTTCTTTTGTGAAAATTTTTATTGCGATTTTAGTCTTGGCGGTGCTTTGTCAGGAAGGTGACTCGATCTCTCAAAAGGCAGTAAGAGGACAGTGGTTGATAGTTACATCATAATTAAATAGACGTAATTAGTAGTCTATTATCTTCACATCCAGGAGTGGATTTAAGACAAGAATGTGACTGTAGCGCATTTCTGACTATTTCTGACAGACCAACAGTTTTCTCAAAGGAGCTCTAAAGTCCCGCATTCGGATGGCGTAAACCCAGGGATTGATAGCTGAAGATGAATACGACACCATGGACGTCCAAACCACAGACGATTAACCTCGAAGAATTCACACTGCGTTCTTGCGCCAAATGCAATGAAGTTGGTGATCAGGCTCGGGAGGAATAGTACACCAAACAGTACAATAACAATGCCAAATGTCCAAGCCGCCTTTGTGTTTCTGACTCTGTTACGGTTCTCGTCTGTAGAAGTCTGCCAACAAAATGTAGAAAAAACATAAATCTACTTTGCTTCTGTTGAAGTCTGAAACACATCCTGAAAGCCACTTCGGAGAACAATCGATTTATTAATAACGTTTGATCACAATGAGCTGCAATGTGCCTACAAAAGGTCCTTCACCTTTGCTTTAATGATGCATCCTTGAAAAATACAATATCAGTGCATCGCGCAGCTAGCAACTAAACTTTACACGTGTAAAGAGTTGACAAGTGCTTCAAAGCTGGACGCGCTCCTACATTTATCGATTACATCTTGCGGCAGGTTCGAGCAGATTTCGTATGACTGAAAAGTGCCGTGAAAGAGTTGTACCGCGCCGCGACCGTGACCGTACCGCGAATACGCGATTTCGTTCAGTATCTACAGCAGGCCATGTTCCGTGCCGCCAACGCGACAGTACCGCGCCGTGTCGCGGTACTTTTCACAGTCATACGAAATCTGCTCTATTCCAGTCCGCGATTATAATGGTGACAATAACTAAATTTATAAACATTGGTTCAAGCGAATGGGTTGGCTAATGTGATTCGAAAGCAAATGGCGCGACTTGCGTTTAGCCTTGGTAAGATGACGAGTGGCAATGCAGTGCTCAAGACCTGTCAGTATATAAGAGATTCAAATGTGGCCTACCTCTTGGGTGTCGCTCGTACTTGCGGTAGCCACTATCTTCCTCATCTGTGATCTAGCGGCCCTCAGGATCCCAAAGTACGAGAAAGAGATTATGATAAGAGGCACGAACACTGTCAGGACAGAGCCGGAGATCCACACCGCTGCTATGTTTTCCAAGGGCACAAAGAAGCTTGTGGAGCCCAGCAGGATGGCAAACACCCACGTTACAGCAACGGCTACTAGGCAACGTCTGACAGTGACAAGCTGATAATAGCGCAATGGCTTTGTCACAGCAATGTACCTGTTGTAATAATAATATATTAATTTTGCCACTGCCTAAAAGCGGAGCTCCCGGTTACATATTTTTCTGTGTTGGGGTCTTGGTTTACCTGTGTGGTGGCGCGCAGACACGGACGCGCCAGCGATACCCAAATGGGAATACCGCTGAACCATGAAAAATGAAGCCGATCGTTATACCTGAGTTCTACTTTGAGCTATTGTATTCTTCCTGCGATACCTATGGTGCTCCGCTCTAAGGAGCTCCGCTATGAACTGAGATACGTGAATTGATAAATTGTAAATGGTATTTGCCGTCATTTGTCTGCACAAAAAACTGTTTAGAATCCGTATCTGTCATAACAGTAATTCTTTATTCCAATGCCTCTACGAAGAGGAAGAAAGAGTCAGAAAGAGGGTCTCTAGTCAAATGTTGATTGTAATAAAATATGTAATCGTTTTATTGCTTCCTTTTACTGAACTTATAGGGTTTTATTGTGGAACTTAATCGTAGTCTTTCTTTAAGGTGGTCTCCAAAACAACGTTAAAAAAACAGTAGAGCAGAGAAAGATTTAAGGAAATTTCTTTGATTTTCTGTTTCATTTTCACTTCTACATTCCTCCCTCACCATGGTAATACTTTATCCTTATCCACCCACCCAAACCCAAGCTAACCACCCCTGGATTATTTATCCTGAGTTCGACTGAGTCCAGTCACTACAGCTGCTTTACACTATTAAACACACTAGAGAAAATCCGAAACGTTGACATCTCTCGGCTCCTGTTTTGTCTGCTTTTTACACTTAAACATACAAACGCAATAATTCTACATTTGCAGTCTGTAGATCTGAATGTGAAAAAGTTTAATGGCTTCTTTCCAAATGAGCTATCAAACCTGTCGCTATACCTTAAGGGTTAAACTTCAACCTGCTACTTTAGCTACTAACACTTCAGCTACTTCAAGTGTTACTGAAATTCACATCAGGAATCGGAACGTCTTTCTAATATTATTTCTAAAAATTCTAGTACGTTCATTAAAATCGAAGTAGCATGATATTTTACGTTTAATGAAAAAAGTGCCTTATTTTACGTTTAATGAAACAAATTGCCCTCGAGCCGAAGGCCTACAAATTCGAGAACCTCTCAGATACTCTTTCAAGTCCGCTATGATAGCTAGTTTATAGTGGTAGTATCATTAACTCTTTCTTTCTTCTGAAAGAGAATTTTACATGAAGTGATACCGAAACAGTTTTTCTATTTTTCTATTTTATTTTATAAAAAAAAGTAATATTCAGTTTAATAGAATCTCTTATCTCTTCTCTTGCATATTCCTATCGCGTGAGTATATTGAGATATACTAACGGAACCGGTTTTTGCTCAGAGGAATTGCTCAATTATTTTTCACCTGGAAACCGCGGTTTATGAAATTGAACAAAGTCAATTTGTGTCAAGTTCCTGTCGTTTTCCTTCTCAGTGACAAATATTGTTCAGGGATTGTAGTAACAGGGTCCAGCTTACACAGGGACGGCGGAACAGTTTTCAATATGGGGGGGGGGGGGGGGGGGCTCGTCCCTGTTACAATGCATCCGCTTGTTTGTTGATAGAACAAAAACAAGTATTTCTTCTCGTTTACACGCAAACTGTGTTCCTACGGAGTCATCAAGTCGAAGTTTGATTCAAATTTTTGCAATTTCGTGAAAAAAAAAAACGGCTTGGATTGGTCTTATGTAAACAAATACGATCCGCACGGTCAGAACCCAAAGCGGGCTCTGAATAACATTGCGCACCACTAACATGTACAAGGTACTTGGCTTATCATATTGCTTATAAAGAGACGAAGATATGTTTAAAAAATATAAAACCATTCTGTTGTTGAAACACATACCTGTCTATAGAGACGGCACACAAATTGTAAGTCGTTGCCGTCACTGTCAACAACCACACAAACGTCTCTATGTTCTTGATCTGCCGGACATCTCTGAGCGACTTCATGAGACTCAGAGAAACATACAAAGGATTGGCAAGCGCTCCCACTATCCAGTCAGCCATGCACAGGGACGCAATAAACACATTGGAGGTCGTCCTCAGAGCTGGCGTTCTAAGTATGGCGGCCAGAACTAAGGTGTTACCGCCAACGGAAAACAAGCAAGTCAGCGCGTTAAAAGACGCCACTGTAATTTGGCCAGCCGAAGAGAGAACTTCATCTGAACAATTGGGCATCCTTTTTTCTTGCACTGACTGTTTGTGGCGTTGTCTTTATTTGAAACAAGCTGAATCAGCTCTTGAACAAAGATCTACCCGGGTGTATCCCCTAACCAGCCGCTAACCATTGTGACTGCCCTGTGAAGCGAAAAGCATTCTTGGAGGCCACTTAGTCTTTCACGTTTTTCTCTAATGCAAAGGAACACTGACGTTGCTATTTAGGTCCAAAATACTACCGGGAAACATTAATACCAATATAGATTTTTTCCGAAATGAGATGTTATTAGAATAATTTATTTTTTACGAATCCATTACAAACAATTGTCCTGTGAAGGGGAAAGCATTCTTGGGCCTTACACTAATACTTTTCACGTTTCTCAAGCTAATGACGTAGCTATTGGGGTCCAAAACACGATCTACCGGGGGACGCTAATATCTATTAGAGATATATTAGAGATGATTTCTTTTCACTCAGAATTAATTTACAAACAATAAGACATTTATATAATGAAATTTATTATAGTGACAACGACTGGAGCGCGCTCTGCATTGAAAAACTACTGAACAAACATAATTGTATTTTTTTAATTTGATTGCCTAAAATGATGAATAATCTTTTATTCGGCGCATGTTTTCTCAGCTGTTTTGCGGACACTCTTGAAATAAAGAAGCATTATATCCGACATGTTTGGTAGTTTTTACATTCACGAACTTATTAAAAGACTTTAGAAATTTTTTAAGACATAGAAACATTAATGTCTCAAAACTAATACGTTTCGGAAATATACTATTAGAAAAGAAACTACCTGCTCCAGGGTAATACTGAATTTTTTGTTTATCAACAGGAAAATAAATAACCAACGGAAACCTTTGAAGTGCTTATTACCAAGGACTTTGATCAGCACCATTTCCTAATATTCTTACAAAAATCAACGAACAAAATGATATAACTGTTTTTGCAAATTTTAAAATCGCTTTGCACCTGTTAAAAACGCCCGCGGGTAATTGAATTATTTTAGAATTTCAACTTTCTTTAGGCTCGAGCCCTTGCTGGGGTGTTTTATGATCGACCTCGGAGCTGAAAAGGTAGTTACGTAGTTACAGTATTATTTCAACATTCAAAGCAACCAGTACACTACACGATTGGCTACACCTGCAAAAGGCGAAAAGGATAACCGGATATCTTAAAATTGCCAAGCCGATGTTATGTTAATGAGGGAAATGTATAAAATGTGGAGGTGTTGAAAGGCCTTTAAAACGAAGTGATGAATTTTGTTAAAACTTTCCTGTCGTAGGTAACCCCTAGATACGTGTGTACGATGATAGATTATACAGGAGAATACGAAGGCTTTTGCTTTCTACTGCATAGGCCTTTTTCACACAATATTGATTAATAAGGCCAAGTAAAAAAAATAACATGTTTGTCGTCCGGAGCTTTCCAAAAAAGCGTCCATGCGGCCCTTTTTGTTTTTTTATTTATTGTTTCTTTTTGCTCCTTGTTTATGCCTTGTTTTATGCCATATTTTGTGTACAAAATGACTATGACTGATTCATAAACTATTCTTAAGGGCAATGTATGTATAAAGCATTTCCATGCTCATTAAAGCCACATTTCAAAGCAGTTTCTAACCGCTTGTCACGTTTGACTTAGTTTTGGAGACAATTTGTGAAAATAAAAATAAAATAAAAAACGATGCGGGTGGGGACGATAAACATGTATTTCTTTTTACTTGGCCTAACATATAATAGTCATCAAAAATGGAATCCAGTATTCAATTCTACACATCCGTATTAGTAAAATTACCACGTAATTTTACTAGATAACTGAGATATGAATTTTCAAATCTTCGTTCTGGCTTATTTTTTTACAAGAAATGCATAGAAACGTAGACGAGTCTGGACGAAGTTTTAATGTCGAAATAATTGTAATTTCAAAATTTTTGTCTTGTGTCATAAAGTTAGCCATCTTCATTGCAATCTTTGAATTATAACCTTGCAAATAAATTCTCTTGAAACGTTTTGCAACTTCTCAGTTCCTGTAAGGCATGGCTCTCAAAAATCACTGACCTAAAAAACTTAGGGGGTGGTCTATCTTCATCAGTTTTAACAATTTCAAGATTATACATCGTCCAGCTTGTAGGTGGCCAAGAAATAAGTATGTTTCAGTTTTGTCTCCGTGACAACGAGGAATGTGACCTTTGAACTCTGTGTTTTAATCATTTTGCTAAAGCTGCCTCTGAAAACGTACATGATTAGAGTTCCCAAAGATGTTTAAATGTAAGGTAACTAAAGTCAGAGCAAGTATTACCGATCCAACTGGAAATCGTGACTATTTCAACGGCAACCATATTATAGGGCATTTTGAAATTTGATACCTGCCAATAACTTTGCCATCTAAATTGGTGTACATGATTTCCAGTTGGATTTGTAATACTTGCCCTTAGTTAAATAGGTTTTCGTTTAGACGTCTTTAAAAATTCTAGCTTTTCCCTGTTTTCAGAGGCAGTTTTTGAAAAAAATTAAAACACAGAGTTCAAAGGTCACATTCCATGTTGCCATGGAGACAACACTCAAATCTAGCTATTTCTTGGTGCCCCATAACATGAGTGAAGTTTAGTAATGAAATTGTGAAATGTACTCAAGACAGACCACCCCCTAAGGTTTTGGGCCTCCACTTTGAGAGCCATGCCTTACAGGAGCTGAGTTTAATATTTTTTTTCATTCTGTGTTTGGTAATGGAATATTACATGTAATGACTTACTGTAAAACTCTGTGTACATATTCGGCATTTCTAATAATTAGTCGTTATCCGTTCCAAATCATCCGTTGGCAGTTTCCCATTTCTCAGTGTAAAAGTTTCGCAAGATCCCAGTCCTGAAGTTTCCCAGTCAAAGTTTTCAAATCCCAGCATTAAAATGTGACTTTTAGACATGTGTACAGTGTTTGTATTGCAGTCGTAGGGCAAAATTTTAAAAGCAGGTCACAAATTTTTAAAGACATTAATATTTGATTGTTGGTTCAGTTGAACTTTCTTAACATTTTTCCCATTTCTAGTTCTATTGGCCAAATCCCAGTCCCAGTGACTCCAATCCCATTTCCAAGCCTATACATAAGGTCTCCCACAATGGCTATCATGGCAAGTCACTAAAACCTCCTACTTCCCCCTCTTTTCTGAAGGCAGTGTCTGGGTCTCTTAAAATGTTCAGTAGTGTTAAGATTGAGTAGATGGCGAGCGCGTAGCGCGAGCCGAATTTTTTAAAGACTTTTTGCTGATATAGACAACATCATTGTTTCTCAAGACCCCCCTTAACTGCCATTTTCGCCTTTCAAGACCCCCCTTGTGTTCGCTTAAAAAATTTCAGGGCCCCCCATTTTCTCCTCCACCCCCCCCCCCCTCCGACTTAAATAATGACCGGTCCCTTATGTTGCAACGAAAAAAGCACGGGAAAATAATTGAAACAATCAATATTTTCTATGGATCTTCGTTAGATTACTTCACCAAGCAATCTTATGTTATTTTTTCTCGACTTCAACTTCTTGAAACCACTAAATTTTGTTCGCGTGACATTTTTCTTATGTCGTTATGTCGGAAGTGTGCACCAGGCTTTAGTGCATTAGTTCCTCACAAAGTAAACTCTGGACACAAATATCACTTCTCTTTCGCGCATGTGCGAGAAAATGGCGTGTGCTTGGCTGAGCTTGGCGAATGCAATTTCGTACCCAGAGGCCCGAGATTGTGGCGAATATCGATAGGTTTATGCGCGAGTAAAAGCCTGTGTCCAATCCACTCTTGCCTGTGTACACTTGCGACATAACGACATAAGAAAAATATCACGCAACAAAATTTAGTGGTTCCTGTAATGTAATGATGATCCATGGAAATATTGATTATTTTACTGGAAATTTACTGGAAATCGCAAATTTGAGCAAGTGCTGTGAGTTGGCCGTTGAATCGAGAATCACTCGTGTAAGCGCGTGGCGTTGTCCTTTTCTGCGAATACGCGCGGGCTACCTGTTGCTTGTCCCAAGCCCTTCGGTCGAGACAAAACAACATGGCGGCCATGAGTACGATGTTTCTCGAACACCTGCAAGTTTTGAAGGATTTTTCTGCTTTTTTTTCGCTGAAATATGAGGAAAAATAATTACAGTCCTTCCAAATAAGGTAAGGGCGAGAGTGGATTAATGGGGAATTCCTAATAAGGAAGGCGGCAAGTCGACAACCTTTGGCTACAAACGTCGTCTTGATCTCATGTTTCAGAATGAATTTTTTCTCCTCCAAAGGATCATAGTTATGGCTTTTTTTAGGTCATTTTACGGCGAGAAACGAGCGAGAATCCCGATGCGGTTCGCTTCTTTAGACGTGTGACTGAACTTCAAACATTAGTGTTCATTCTCACTTATGAAATAAGAGTACGACATGCTACTTTATCTACATTTATCTGTTTTCTACATTTTTTAAGAACTATTACTTTCCTCCAAAAAAAAAACGCCTCTGCCGCTGGATCAAAAATTGCTACGCAATTGGTTGAAATGTCGCGGCATGTCCGGCTGAGCGGCTGTGGGTGTTTTCGCGAATCAATCGCGCAAAGCTGTGTTTCTTGAGCCTTTCCCTTTGATTCCAATTTTTTCTTAGGAAAATTTTATCAAGATGTCAGGACATCAATGAATTTTTATTCTGGCCTTTCAAGAATAATACGCAAGTGTCGACTTTTCTCTTCGACGGACGTTCGCCGGACGACGGACGTTCGCATAAAAAGACTGCAAGCAGTCGATATTAACATTTTGTTATAAATACATTTCTTATCGGCAGTATTTGACTGGCAATTTACTGCCGTTTTCATAATGCAGAGTTCCCAGAATAATGAAAACCGCAGTTTTCGTCTCGCATCGCTATATATATATATTTAGTCAAATCACACTAGTGGTCTATTATCAATGCTGCGTTCTGATTGGTTGAGCTACTAGTAGGCTATAAGTTATAGCCTACTAGTAGCGAAAAGTGTTGGATTTGAAAGCCAGAAAATGGCAAATGACCAGAACAAAAACATTTTTTGGCAATACAAATTGACCTACTAGTGTGATTTGACTAAAACATTATTCCTCTCGCCCTCATGGCCTCTGAGTCAATAGCCCATTCGGCCTTCGGCCTCATGGGCTATTGGCGCAGAGCCCATTCGGGCTCGAGGAATAATTGTTAAATATACCACCCAAAATAAAGGATAGTATACACCGATTCGACGTATTTGTGGTAGTTGATTTACTTGTCTGATTGGAAAGCTTTTTGAAGTGATGCAAGAAACCTTTGAAACTAATCAACATGAAACATTTGAAGTTCGTATCTTGCTCAGAAGAAAAGTTACAGGGTAATGAAATCTCGAAATTTTACAGAGGTTTGTATGACTAAGGACTAAGGGCCACAGTTATAAACGCCTGTTAAAGAAAACATTCGCGGGCTCATAACTTCGCTCCTAAACAGGCTACAACCCCCAAACTTGGCAGTGTGACTACTTTCATAGAGATCTTTCATTGGTTCAAAAAATTCTAATCAGAAAAATACAAAATTACGTCGAATCGGTCTATTTAGCTCGTTTTCCAGCCATTGGATAGTATATTCTTGGTGTTCACCTTCGGAGACATTTGAGTTATTTCGAACAAAAAGCCAATATTCTGAAAGAAAACTATTATATATCTTAAATAGCTTTGCCAAGTATTAGACTGGTATCTTATATTGCACAGGGAATTTCTGCAGAAAACCACCAACCATGGGAAAAGCTGTCGGGGATGATCGTCGGAAATTTTCAGTTTCACCCCTAAAAGATACCAAACATGGCGTCGCTCAAATAATTTCTTACCCTAAAAGATACCTGAAAAGATGAGGTCGTGTGTGCCAAGTAGGCGCGAAGGGGGCAGGTAACAGGTAAAAGTTACCCATCAAGAAATTTCCGTGTTTGACTAAAATCTGCCTTTAATGTTGTCTATTTTATTTGTCTTCTTGGCGAGTAATCTCTTTCCCTTGCACGACTGTAAGGCCCACCATCATGAGAGAAAACAATTTGGACACACATTTCGGCCCTAAAAGATACCAATCGCCCTAATTTTATTGAAGATTAAGATCACCCCTAAAAGAGACCAAGGCCCCGTGATTTTAACCCCTAAAAGATGCGACGATCATCCCCGACCAAAAATATGGCAGTCCCCCCCCCCCCCCCCCCGGGGGAAATCCGAACACTTCCCATTCTTCTACTATGGGAAATTCAGCTTTTCCCATCTTCCCATGATGGTTGTCTGCAGAAATTCCCTGTGTTGTAAGCGAGATATAAGCGAACGAACGTGAAAACTGTTTACAGTAAAATGTACCAAATGTGCCGTAATCACACAGTATTAGCTAGTATTGTCCAAAATGTAGCCTGCGTAGCAAGCGTTTTCCGTGGAGTTTTAGGGGGCAGAGAAGCCTGAAGTTCGAGATTTTCGATGATTTGGCCGCGCGAAGTATGGGGCGACCAAATCATAAAACTTCAGG
This sequence comes from Scolanthus callimorphus, assembly GCA_033964015.1. NCBI lineage: Eukaryota > Metazoa > Cnidaria > Anthozoa > Actiniaria > Edwardsiidae > Scolanthus > Scolanthus callimorphus. Next base: position 7,812,020 of record CM066914.1, read on the forward strand.
CTTCTCTCTCTCTGTCCCCAGGCTATCCAAAATGTGATTTAGACCCCGTCCACACTACACAACGAAAACGGATACTTCTTGCTCCGGATACGGCTATCGTCCCCACTACAACGCCGAAAACGATCACCGAAAATGGCGAAAACAATGCGAAAACGATAAGTGTGGACGCAATTCTTTTTGAAAACGGAGCAAAAAGTATCAGTTTTCGTTTGAAAACGGTGTAGTGTAGACGGGGTCTAATTGCCTGAAATTTCGCGAGAAATCAATGCAGTAGCGTGACTGGTGTCGCGTGACAGAAATTGCAGCACCGATTCAGGAGTTAAAAACAGAATCCAATTAATTTGGTTTAAAACTGTTCTGAAAAACACAGATTCATAGAGTCCATAATAGCTTCAAAGTTAGGATTTTGATGACGTCATGTAAACACCAAGAATTGGATGGGGGACGACTCCAAAAAGCTGTTGTCTCGTATTTCCTTTTGCTTGTCACGTGGTGAAAATTGAGCCGCGTCGAGGCACGCGTTTGTAGTGCATACCGGTATCGGCAGGAGGAGGTGGCTTTACAGCTTTAGAACGATGGCGAACGTATCTTTCGCGCTACTAAATTTGCTGTTTTACCTAGCTACCGGTAAGAGGCTCCTGAATCGGAATCGCTCATGTTCTGCATCATTAGCGCTATATAAGGCTTTTTCTCTCAAAACTTCAGAACTTATTCTGCTCTCCGCACTTCCTGTGTTAGTAACGGCAGTCAAGCTTATTTGCCAAAGCAATGTTCAGTGTGACAGAACATCGGTAACATCTAGGTCAATATCAGCTAAAAGCTATGCCACCTTGTGATATAAGGTTGTATTTTAATTTTTCTTCCAGATTTAAATAAAGAATTTGGCACGTTTCAAATTTACAAGATTACACCGCAAGCCTTGTGCAAACAACTTGCTAAATGTTATGCTCGGTATCAAATATCCTCCAGCTAACCAACTGGTCACGTTGTGCCCTAACGTATTCCCGGAGGAATGTTTCTGCCCTACAAAGCAGGTTTATCGAAGAAACAATAGCTTTGATTTATACTAAACAATGGTTTTAATGATTTAATCTTTTGATGAAGACAGTTTAACGTTTATGCTTTAATACTTTCTTTGCAACCACGCGTGACAGCTCGCGCTTATACAGCTATTCTTTTACTAAGACTACAGGTTCATTATTCTGTCGTTAAATGTAAGAGCAAACCCCATTAAGTACTTTGCACATGGGAAACCAGAGGTGAACGCTTGACGCTTTTTGGTTTTAACTTTGTATTGGCTAGTTACAATGACAATGACAATGGCTTCCAGGCAGTAGCTTACGATTTCTATGTTTGTGTTATTACAGCCTCTGCTGCAGGATGCAATGCCGGATGGGATAGCTTTGGGGCGAACTGTTACAAATTTGTTGTAACAGGTTTAACAGTCAGAGGGAAACTTGGGAAAATGCTGAGAACACTTGCAAGTCTTATGGTGGTCACCTTGCAAGCATTACTAACCAATCAGAACAAACATTTATCGCTGGTCGAATAAAAAAGTACACAAATGAGCATTTTTGGATTGGATACAATGATCGTGTTAATGAAAGTTCTTTTAACTGGACGGATGGTACCGACCCAAAGATCTTTACCAGATGGAGGCGGGGAGAACCCAATGATTTCAAACAGAATGAGGACTGTGCAGAACTTTGGTATTCTGATGGGATCTGGAATGATGATGACTGCAGCAAGGAATATAGCTTCATCTGCAAAGTGCCTCAAGGTAAAAGCATTGTGTGGTCCCAGAAAAAAACAGGAGTCTAATCCAGACCACATGATGAGAGACCATTGCTGAGCCAACCAAGCTTCCCCTAAAAGATGTGCATTGACCCCCACCCCTCTGCATGTGGTGGGAGCGGGAGGAACGGACCATAGAATCTCCCATATCCCTTATATTTTTACCCCGTTTATCCCTCATCCCTTTTTTTTTAGGCCAATTCTCCCTTATCCCTGTTTCTACTTTTCCACCTCGCAAAACAATGAATTTTGCATGTCGTTTTTAAGGACGTTGCTTTTCTATTGTTTTTCATTGACTTTGACCGGCAGTCGAAATAAACTTAGATATTTTGAGCACTAAACCTTAACCAAAACCTACCCCTTACCAGGTCTAACCAAGAAATGAATATGAATTATTATTTTTTTTTTGGAAACGACGATTTTGTCTGCTGTTATTTGACCAGTAGCTGGTGTTCTTACGTCCCTTCATAAGCGTGTATGGACTGGTATATTGTACCGACTAATTTGTTATTGGATTTCTTCACCGTCGCTTTCATATTTATCAAAGTCTTGAGCTTCATTATAGCAGTTTTTAGGGAAACTTTAAACTCTATTGCGAAAATTTAGAGCCTAGCATGTTGGGGGGAACTTTGATATGCAGGGTGCACCCCCCCCCCCCCCCCCCCCCCCGCCCCATAGCGCTACAGCACTATGCTGTCCCCTCATACTGATCTCTTGCCAAGGTAATCCCGCCCTCGTCTACGCACTGAACTGGTGGTAGAATAACCACTCAGAGTTAAAGCTGACTCTGCACGTTCCCAGCATAAGCGCATGCTATCATCATCGTCCTGAACATACAAGTCTCCACAGACAGACAGACAGACAGCACATACAGTGGCCGGACAGTGACTGTACTCCCATCATAGATATCCGCGCTGTTAATGGCAATCCTACGGTGGCTTGTAAGGGCCATGCAATTTCGTGATTCAATTTTCTACTTCGATTTTAGAAACTTGAAATTTTGAGTTTAGAAACTCGAAATTTTGAGTTTAACTTTAAATTTTGAGTTTAGAAACTTGAAATTTTGAGTTTAGAAACTTGAAATTTTGAGTTTGTAAACTCAAAATTTAAAGTTAAACTCAAAATTTCGAGTTTCTAAACTCAAAATTTCAAGTTTCTAAAATCGAAGTAGAAAATTGAATCACGAAATTGCATGGCCCTTACAAGCCACCGTAGGATTGCCATTAACAGCGCGGATATCTATGATGGGAGTACAGTCACTGTTCCGAGTTTCTAAATCCAAAATTTCGCGTTTCTTAACTCAAAATTTCCCGTTTATAAACTCAAAATTTCAAGTTTCTAAACTCAAAATTTCAAGTTTCTAAACTCAAAATTTTGAGTTTCTAAACTCGAAGTAGAAAATTGAATCACGAAATTGCATGGCCCTTACAAGCCACCGTACAATCCTCGTTGGAAAAACCGTGTATTTGTAAATAATAATCTTTCTTGCCGACTCGACGTCAGGTTTTCCAGCAGAATGAAGTGAAGTCAACGTATCGTGGCTTAACTTCATAGTCTGGCAGGAAGTGTAGAGCATTTTTGTGTGTAGTTGTGTCACTACGAACCTGGCGACTCGAACAGCCTCCAGCGGGTGAACTTTGGTGAACTTACGTGACACGTTGAGCTGACACAAGAAGCCTGGGACGAGGCTAATTGAGGGCCATTTGAGGTCCAAGGTTTATGTGCTCCACTATTATTCATATAAGGCTTTGAGGATATGAGGCGTAATTAAAAATTTTTGTGTTGTAATATTTTCAGAATAAGACAGTCCAAGGCTATCTCCCTTATCCCTTTAATATAGCGTTTCTCCCTCTTCCCTTTGTTTTGGGCCATTTCTCCCTCATCCCTAACATTTTGAGGTCGTTTTTCCCTCATCCCTCTTCTGTTCCTCCCCGCTCTGGTGGGGGTATGGATCTTTTCTGGAATTATTTTTCTGTTAATTCTTTAATAAACCCCCTTCTTATAAGCTCCTGAGACCACTCTAGGGTAATGTAAGGAGTGCTTAGTCATCCTCCCTCTCTTGTTTGAGCAAATTTCTCATATATCCTCCCACATTTGTCCCTGCCTGTCTGGGCCCATTGCTGAGGCATATAATTGGGTAATTCCAGAAAATATATGTACCCCTGGGACAGGCCGCATTCAGAAGGGTTTTCAAAATTGGAATTCTGCCTGCATGGGGGGGGGGGGGGGGGGGGGGGTTCCTCAAAGCTGGAAGCTAGTTTAACCTCACAGGAATTCTATATGCATGGTGGGGTAAGCCATTTTGGAAACTGAGCCCAGAAATCAGGGATTCTTATTATAATTGACAATTTTTTTATTTGTTTTCAGGGGTCCCAATTCCTACACAGCCTACACTGTTGCCTCCCACCACCATCAGTAAGTATCGCCATGTCCAGCCATGAATGCGGTTCCTGGCATTTTCAAGGTAGAATCCCAGCTAGGATCTGGCATAGTTCAAGGTTAATGGGATCCAAACTTGAAATAAGGTCCATAAATAAATGTTTTGAAAACCAGCGCTGTAGCCGCCAGCCTTTACAAGAGGGTGGTTCCAAACCTACCAAAGTCTAAAACTTGAAACAATTTTTGTTCCACATTTTTATGAATTTCATGATGTATGAGATATGTGTTCTTTTGATACCTTATACGGAGAGCTGAAGAGAGGGTTCCTGGCCATGCCCCTGAAAATCCAGGTAAGAATGATTTTGGCTTTATTGATGTTGTGTGATGATATGATTCATAGCTCCTTTGTACTGTGACGCCGGCTGGTACCACTATAGCACCTCCTGCTACAAGTTTAATACAGCACGAAAAACATGGCTACTAGCTCAACAAGACTGCCACCAGTCTGGTGGGTACCTGGTGAAGATTGATGATGGGGATGAGCAGCATTACCTAACTTATATGATGAAGATGATGACACAGGTACAGCATTTAATACAATGGTATTAATAGATGATAACAGCTAATATATGTATGTGCATGCTACATGTCTCTAGCCTTAGGGACATTTGGCTAAAACTTGTCCTAAGAACATGAGTGAGTGTATTTTTCTCTGCATCGAGGGAAAATTAAGGACCTGAAAACTTTCTACCAGATGATGAAACAATTGGTACATGTAATTGTGACTTGCATTCCCCAGGGAGCGTGGATAGGTTTGAATGACCGCCTTATGGAAGGTACCTACATCTGGGAAGGCGACAAGACCATGCTGGGCAAAAACTACTCTCACTGGTACTCAGGGGAGCCCAATGACCACGCGAGCGTGGAAGACTGTATTGCCATGTATGCGGGATCTCTAGCGGGCTTTTGGAATGACGACTATTGTGATATAGAAAAGGCCTTTGTCTGCGAAAAGCCTAACGGTAAGATGCATAGTGCTGTTTCAATCCACAAGAGCGGGAATCATTTAGAAGCCAAATCTCCAGCGCAAAAGGGGTTATGCACATCTGGCGCTGGCGAATTACAGGTGCTGATGGGATAAATATCAAACTTTGCGCGAACGTGTAGTGGCGTTGGGTAACGCTAATACGTAGTCCGCGTTTTATTCCTGAAAACGTAAGAAAAAGTCACGTAAATAATGGTCCCTATCCAGCAGCGCAAACACGAGCATCTCGACCCCATCAATTTATTGTATGTTTAATATTTTATGCATGGGCATCAAATGTACCAAGTTTGTAAAAATCTAGGTAGTGCATCCTTTTTAAGGGAATTAAACACATTCGCGCGCTCTTTTTTTTTTTTCTTCTTTTTTTTACGGACTGCACTTGCGTCACGAAAAGTATTGACTAAAATATTGAAGTGTGAATCAGTCGTTAGACATGCGCTCGCCTTTTTATCGTAATAGTCACAATGGTGTCGTGCTTGCGCCCTCCTGCGTTCAGTTGAGGATCAGCTATAAAAAGAAAGCAGGGTACGTCTGTGCTTCGTACACAGGACGAGACGACTAGTGACGAGTCATCATGTTGTAACCATAATAATTTTTAATTATCTCTCTTTAACACAGGTCAGAATCTTTGTCCGGTCAACTGGGTACCCTTCAAGGATTCTTGCTATCTGTTCAACACACACCCCGCCCAAGCGTCTCCATGGCAACAGGCCTATAACGTTTGCCGCGCTGCGATGGCTGGATCTGACCTGGTCAGTGTGCTGAGTAGTGACGAGCAGCTCTTCCTGGTCAATCAACTGAGCGACCTCAAGTCTGGTGACGCGTGGATCGGGCTGAACGATATCGACAAGGAAGGCATATTTGTCTGGAGTGACAGGTACAGTGGCGAGGCGTTTTATCTTACAGATGTCGCTAGCTTGAGATTAAGGGTTGCAAATCCTGCCGCCACACAACTATTTTAGCCGCTCATTTCTGTCAACCAATCATATTTTGTACTAAACGCAGCTGTGTAGTTAGTGATCTCGTGCTCACCGCGTGATAGTGATTGTACTTGCCTCGGCTGATAAAGAAACCAGTCACGTGTTATTCGGCCTTTACTCGGCTGGTGATTGACTGACAGGGAAACCATTCAGCAGCAACTTCCAATTTCTCAAAAAAAAAAAAAAAAAAAACTTCCAATTTCTCTCGTTTATGATTGGCTAGGTGCATTTGTTTCACTGCAGTCGTTTGAAGTGTGCTCTATATAAAGAGGAAAACGCTGATTGCTGGATGACATTTCGTGATTTATCGCGCTATTTCTCGTAGGTCCTCGCTGAATTATAAGAACTGGGGTCGATTTGAGCCCTATCGTTGGGGAGCAAGTTCTAAAGACTGTGTACAGGTTTCTACCAACAACCCTAACGGAACTTGGAGTACTGTTGTGTGCTCATCCAGACGATCTTATATCTGTAAGAAAACCCGAGGTAAGAAGTGTCACGTGGACGTGCCATCTACTAACAATCTTAATGATCTTTGGATATTGAGCTATTTTCTTGAATAGATTTTACTTGCCGCATCCTTGTCTTTGCAGCGTCCACGAAGTGTGATGCGCCATTTGGTTTAGCAAACTATCTGATCGACGACTCCCAGATAACCGCCTCCTCTAGTTTGAACGCCATGTCTTGGCCCGGTCAAGCGCGTCTTCGCCTCCAGCCTTTACCTGGATCGTCAGGGTCATGGTGTGCCGGCAAGAACAGCCAGGTGCGACGGGAACCACAGTTCTATTTTTGAAACAATATCCAATAGGACATTTGCAGGATGACGTCATTTGACTACAACTACCAGAATCCTTTTCAGTTTCCTTTTCTTATTCAGATCAAAAATTCCTTCGTGAATAAGAACATAATAGCCTTAATTTTCTACACAATAAGCCACCACGCAAAGGTTTCTGGTAGTTGTAGTCAACCACGGCTCGCAACAACACTGGTAAAACGCGCGCGTCGAGTGCTGTGACTGTAACGCGTGACACGTTTTGACGTCTTCTGTGCATCGATTACAGTACAGACGCACGGGAAAATGAGATTTATTTGTTAATTATACAACAACAATGGTAAAACGCGCGCTCCGATTGGTTATTACTAGTAAAGGCGCAAGATTGACGTCATTATGACGGTCATAACGTGCATGCGCAAAGCTACCGAAAACCGAGTTTGAAATGCGCGCGCTGTTTGGGGTTGTCATTGTGAGGTGGCGACCAGAGCGCAAAGCCGCAAAAGCTTTTTTTACGCAAGGAACATAAAAGGCGATGATGCAGCGACAAATTAGTGAGATCTTTGTAAAAAAAAATTCGTACCATGGTCGAGGTCCACGCGGTTCGCGGGTGTTACCTAAAAGGGTCACCCCTGCAGCGCTGTATCCTCTAGATGATTTCGTACCCGCCACAAATATATTCCTAAATATCTTTCTTTAATTTTAACAGGGTGAATATCTCCAGATTGACTTGGGCGTAAACCGTCAAATACGCCATATTGCATTACAAGGGCGGCCCTCATCAAGTGATTATGTCAAGACGTTCTACCTGAGATATGGGGACGACGGTTCAACATTTATAAATTATGGAGAGAATTCTACTGAGAAATATTTGGTAAAGATAGAACGCAGGGAGGGGTGAAAGCAAAAAAAAAAACAGCCTGAAATATTGGATGCGCTGTGCTTTAAAGTAAAAAGGCTCGACCGTCCTGCACACCAGCGAGCACTTTTAAATTTCGATGTGAATATTACCAAGAAACATTGGCGAGCAAACGCGCATCCAATATTTCAGGCGGGTTCCTTTTTACTTAGACTCCTCCCCAACCTTGGCCTTGTTTATACTCATTATTGTAAACTGCATTGTGTAAATTGTATGCAGTCCACATCTAGGGATCAGACATGTCCACATCTGCAAACCGCATTTGAACATATCCATATGATAATCTGCGTTATACAAGTGCATACATTTCGTTTCATTTTATTGTTGTTCTCGCCCTTAAAATCTCCGCCATGTGCTTTATTAGAGCACAATGAGACAATGGTTTGCTTTTCAGACAATGAATTATTTTTAGCTTTCTTCCTTCTTTCCCACTTATCTTATGAGCCAATAACAGCGCAAACTCATCAGCAAATGCCAGGCTAGAATGCTACGATCCGACGCGGTCTTGCATGGTCCTCAATTGTTTTTTTTTTATCGCCATACGAAATCCCTTTGTGTTGCCTTCTGTAGGTGTTAAAAGGAAGTTCTGACTCCAACACGGTAAAGAATGTCGTGCTAGGTGAAGCTATCAATGGAAGGTTTCTCAGGATTTATCCCCTCTCCTGGAACAACAGCATCTGCTTGAGGGCCGAGATCTACGGGTGCTCTTCACCAGGTATGTCCCATTGCGATTTTATGCACACATTTTTAGGCAGTTCACTACCGCCGCCCGGATAGATCAGTTTGTAGAGCGCCGTGCTGTTGTTCGGGAGGTCGTGGGTTCGACCCCAGGCCGGACTAACACTCAGGTTCTTTTCTAAATAATCCAAGAGAAGGTGCTGCCTTTGCTCTGACATCTGCAAATGGTTAAACCTGTGTCTTCGTCCCGCCTCTCACATACACTAGCAGGGCCCGACACTGCAACCATATGGTCGCCAATGGCGACTAAATTTTGGGGTTTGGCGACCAACGTTTTAGAGCTAGTCGTCAAATGGCACCCCATCTTTCTGAGTTCAGCTGAGATCCACGTTAATGTGGCGACCAAATCTTTGCTTTTTGGCGACTACATTTTTTTAATTAGTCGCCAATGGCACCTAGCGAAAAACGTTAATGTCGGGCCCTGACTACACACGGGGACGCTGGAGTGATTCTATAAATAGCACAAATTCTATGGTGGATGGCGCAGTAGCAGATCAACACTCCCAGTAATGGACTCCTGGGAGGCCTAAATACACTTATTATTTTTCAATGTTTCTTGACAGCGAAATCTAAGAAGTGCGGTATAGGATGGGAGGAAGGGCCTGATGATACATGTTATCAGTTCAATACCAACATGCGCAAGATTTGGGCTGGTAAGTAACTTATTAAGTTATGTTATGCGACTTGCTAGATTATCTAAATTCATCTTAATTTGATTGACACCCACAAAAAGGTTACCATCATGGTCCATTGGTCAGGACTTTTACAGTGCTCAACCACGCTCCCCAACGTTTATTTCAATTCAATTCAATTTATTTTCCGCCACATTTTTACATATTTTTATAATTATTTTCACTTACATATCATTGTGAAACAAAAAGAAGAAGGGGAAAAAAATGAAAATGAAAATAAGGAAATGAAAAAAAGGGAAGATTATAAATAAAAAAAATGCCAAGCAGACTCCAACCATTGATTTGTACACCTCCTATGAGCGTGAAGCTAACACTTTGCAATAACTCTAAAGCCCTCAGGGGCGTAGGCAGTATTTTGCATATCAACAGGCCAAGCCCAAGAACGCAGTGAAGTAATTGCACCAAAGTCCCCACAAAATGTTGCGGGCGCGTGCTTGCAGGCTGCGTACGCCACTGGATCTCCAGCAACATTTTCACAGTGCAATATCGTTGTTTATATCGTTCCTGAACGCGATTATGATTGGCTAATAAACTCGTTTGGTCCTGGTTCAAGTATTTATGATATTATTTGTTCTGTTTGTTACAGATGCCCGCGCAGCGTGCTCCGTCCAAGGGGGCAACCTGTTAAGTGTCGTGACGAACAAAGAGAAGGCGTATATCGAAACCAGGGTGAAATCTCTAGCAAGCTCCGCCTACTCAATGTGGATTGGGCTTAACGATCGCGAATCCAGTGGGCTGTTCCAATGGAGCGACCGTCGACCCTATGTCATTGTCAGATGGGACGCAGGGTACCCGAATGATAGGAGCAGTAAGATTGACGTTTTTTTGCTCAATGTTTTGTCGCATCGACTCCGATCTCAATCTCATTTCCGTATGAACAGTTCCTAGTTTTCCTCAAATGCAGTTCTTTGATTGCGTGGCATGGTAATTTGTCGTAGATTCCAAATCATGTGTCGAAGTAGTTTCAAGTCGTGGTACATGGCGAGATGCCGGCTGTGGTCAGTACAAACCGTTTATTTGCAAACGAAAGCTCGGTAAGTACTAGATGTAATTTTTTGGGTGTCACGTGATTTCAAGGTTTTTAGTCGATGACGAGATTTTATTTCTTGCGATTCACATTCATGACGTATGCTCGGTAACCACTAGGTGAACCAATCAACGACCAAGTTCAGAATCTGAACTAAGTGGGGCACGTGAGTCCGAGTTGCAGGGCCAACGTTTTTTGGATGTTTCTATATTTTATCTTCCAAAGGAGAAAATAAACTATCGGGTTGCCACGTTTTCTGGATGTTTCTATATTTTATCTTCTGAAAGAGAAACTAAACTATCGGGCAGCCTTCTCTCGGACTGCGCACTTAAAAGCTTTCCCACGAGGGTAGGCGAGCTGGTGCGCGGCTTAAGCCTCTTCCTGCCTACGCAGTGATGTCTGGTGATTGCTGTGTCTCTTCTTTTAGGCTCAGGAAATGCAAAGCGGATCACGAGAACAGCCAGTAAGTACATTATTCTAAAAAGTCTCAACGTTATTCTAAAAAGTCTCAACGTTATTCTAAAAAGTCTCAAATTGGCTCCCTTCGCGCGCGCAAGCCGCCAAAGTCTTTAAATAATGTAAAAATTAAGGCTTTTGTGTAAGAGCGCGGCTAGGAAGGTTCTAAGAACGTGCGCTTGAAAACATTACGTGTGGATCTGTCCGGCTGGGTGGTACCCTTCAGGCGCGGCTGTTCTTACGGCGAGAAGTCAGAGACGCACATGGAATTTCCGCAGAAACCCATCCATGGGAAAAGCTGAATTTCCCATGACACAAGAATTCACATGGATGTACATGTGAATTCCAACACTTCACATTCTTTTGCAAAGGGAATTCAGCTTTTCCCATGGATGGGTTTCTGCAGAAATTCCCTGTATAGTCAACCCCAGACTTATGCTTTGGCGCGTCCAAGATAGCGTCGGCCAGATTCTCGCCACAAAACCAACCTCAAACACAGGCATGCCGCCGGATGAACGTCCTCGAGACAGTCTGTGCCAGCTCAACATTGACCAGCCACACTGTCTAACTCTTGTTATGATTTTCTAGACTGGATAAGTACCGCTGACTACTACTGGCCGCTGGATGACGTGGTGAACTTCCGGGTCCTGGGCACGAGTACTGCTACAGCATCCGGGAATGTGAGTCATCCAGACATTCTCCAGAATGGCCGTGACGTGTTGGAGTTCTCGCCCTCCTCTTCGTACCTGAATGCCGGGAGCTTTAGCCAGCGATGCGTTTGCGACGCTGAGCTCTGTAACCTGGGATTGACAGTAGCGTTTGTCATGCAAGTGGACAAGAACGCGGCGACATGGCCAAATAAGGTAGTTTATCACACGACGCAGTTTTTCAAGTTATTTCGTTATTTGGGCTGATGAAGTCATTTTATATGGCTTTTTCTTACAGTTGTGTTCTTTCGACTGCGGTTTAAGTACTTCCGTAGCTCGTAAAATACATATGGAATTCCATGGCGAATGGCTTGAATACCTACTGTAGGATGGTCAAGTAGAAATGAACCACAATACCGGTGTTGGTATTGGTGATTCAAAATTTCTAGAAGCTGGAAGTCCTCAACAGGTGGAATGCAGATCTGTTTTTTGTTTGCGATGGCCTTATTTCATGGATATAATATACACTTAATGACTGCTTCCGAGGGAAACAGCGAGTTTTGTTTTCCCAAGAATCTCGATGTTTCCCGAGACGAAGTCGAGGGAAACATCGAGATTCGAGGGAAAACAAAACTCGCTGTTTCCCGAGAGTGCAGTCATTAAGTGTTTTATTATATAGCAAAAAGAAAATACGGTAAAAATCATAAAAAATCATCCGCCGAAATTTCTCGCTCTAGCGATGTCGCCCGCGCGGGCAACAATTTTTTAATTGTAGCCCGCGCGGGCTACATTGGATTTGTAGCCCGCCACGTGACCATGATAGAACCAATCAGAGCGCGCGCTTTGATCGAATAAACACGAGCTATATAATAATGCCAGTTTCCTTTAGGCTATTGATATGACGCCCTAAAATACTTGAATCAGACAACGCTTATAACGGAACTATGTTTTGCCTTTCTCCAGGTGTTCCTGGTTGACTCCATAGGGGACGAGAAGTTTGCTACCTCACGAGGTTTCTCCGTATATATCGAGCGAGGCCAGTTGAAGGCCATGGTTATAACTTCCAAAAAATCATGGTCTCTTTACACCACCCTACCTCGCGCTGGTCTGTGGAATCACGTGGTGGTCACGTGGCAGGAAGGTGCCGGACTGAAGCTGTACTTGAACGGCAGATTAAGGTTAGACCACGTACTATATTCTGAGAAATTAATTAGAAATCTGAGAAATCAATTATGAAGTTACGGTGAGATGTTAATGGCGGCTTTAAGGCCGGTTTACACTTGCGATTTTTGTTGCATTTGTTGCGGCGATTTCTCTCGCGCGAGTTGCAATTCCAACTCTCTAGTGTAAACGAGATTCTTCAAAGAGTTTCGAACATCTCCGCGACATCACGCGACAAAATTTGCAGTCGGTCGGGCCGAATTGCATCTAATTTATATTAGTGATTTTGAGTTGACGCGTACGTGCGAGAAAAATCGGCGCGACTCGCGCGACAAAAATTGCAGCAAAAATTGCTAGTGTAAACGGACCTTTACAGCCTATGTAAGTTTTTTCCGGGCAATGCTGACTCAAGAGAAATACTAGGGAATCGTCACGGAGTCACAGGAATTAGTTCCTTCGAAAGAAAGAAAGAAAAATTCAAGTGACTCTAAGAGGGTTGCGAACCCACTACCCTTGTCTTTCATGTGCCAAAATTCTACCGACTTAGCTTTAGAGTCAGCTGGTAGCAGCTCCTGTTCTCTCCAGGCAGTATTGCCCGAAAAAATACTTTCATTCAAGTAATCTAAGGCCCACGGCAAATGCCGAACTTCAGTCGCGCCGTTCCAATGCAAAACAGTAGAAACTTTTTGATTATAAAGTATAATGAAGCGGCATCCTTTGAAAAAGGAAAGGTTCGACAGAAGAAGAGCGGCTGAAGTTCCGTCAGAAATGAGTTGTTGTGTGATTGTGTTTCAGTGCTAGGCAAGCTTGGCTTGTGCACCTGAGTCCTTTCCATATCTCTAACAACCCAACCCTTATTATCGGCTCCAAGGCTTCCCAGCAAGCAACGGGCACCTACTTCCTTCGCGGCTTGGCCGTGTGGGAGCGTATCCTGGACACTAGTGACATCACTGATATCTACAATGCAGGTATTCATCCACTGATCTCATTCTTCGTATCGCACAAATTGATGAGTGCAGATTTCGTATGACTGTGGAAAGGCACGGCACGACACGGAACTTTGCCTTCTCGTGACCATTCAGCCAATCACATTACACGTGAGGACTGAACAACCAATCAAAATCCACGCACTACACAATGCCATTAGGGCATGAACACGGCACGGAACGCGCACTAAATTTTTTCAGATTCATAAGAAATCTGCTGTAATTGAATATGCTGTACAGGTGATTTGTAAAAGGTGGTCTACAGTCTAAACTTTGATAACTAATAGCGAGTTTATTTTTACCTTCCGCAGAGTTCGGTAGCTGCAAAACTGGTTGGAAGGATTTTGGCCAGTATTGTTATCAGTTTAACTCGGACAAGAGATCATGGCAGTCGGCACGGCAACAGTGTCAATCTCGAGGCGGGGATTTGGTCAGCATTCAATCCCCAGTAGAGCAGGCGCACATCAGTTTGGAGGTCGGACTGGGTGTTGGTGCCACTGCGTGGATAGGTGAGTTTTGTATCCGGAGTTTCCTGTCTGGCAGGCAGCCTAGTGAATATAAAGGTAAACAGGCCTCTGCTAACAAGAACTACAAGCCCCAGCACAATGGCTGCCTATCCAGTCCATTCCTCTTGCCAAAAGTTACTTGTCCAGTTGTAATACCAACCATCTCGGTGAGGCAGCAGGGACCTGAGCAAACAGCCGTACTTTATCGCGCCTTTCCCTGGGTTCCCTGTGGGCCGAGAAAAGCCGTCTGAACAACGCGCTATAACATTCCATACTGATGACGCAAGAGCTCTGCTTTCAAAAATGAATTAATTAACATTATTAATAGCGAAAGAACAAGTTCCTTACTGTTATCCACAATCTAGACAATCCACGCATTTATGCTGTTATTGATTTCATTTTTGGAAGATGAGCTACGTCATCAGATGTTTCAGGAATGTTTCAACTTGTTGTTCAGACGTCTTTTCTTGCACAGGAGACCCAGAGACTCGTGTGATAAAAGACGGAGGACTACAAATTCACTATCGCAAGAAGCAACTAAAATTGAACATGTTCAGGTAATACATGAACGCCAATTGTCATCAGAAGAGGCTCAGCCAGCCGCCATTTTGACCGAGTCAGGAAAACATCCATTTCCATCGGCTGATTTAAGGACGTTGATGAAGCATTTTTGATTGAATTTGGTATATCGACTATTAAACTTTGCTTTAGATGTCTGTTTCGAGATTTCTGCACGTAATTCGTCTTCTAATATTGAATGTAATCAAAGAGCGGATGACTAACATAATTGAACAATCCCGCGTATCTAGCCTACTCTCAAGCAACTTTGTGAGCACAAGTAATTGAGAGGGTTGAGGGTTTGGGCTTCCTGTGCTTCGGGTTCAGTGAACGTGAAGGATTGGTGCCGAAAATTTGCACCCGTAACACAGGAACCCCGGGACAGTGCTTGCGTTTTCTCCTTTTTCTTTCGTTTTTCTTAAGAAATGCATGCTTGAGGAGGAAGCTACCGCGTATAATAGTTGTAAAATATTTTTTATTGGTCGCAGGTT
This sequence comes from Scolanthus callimorphus, assembly GCA_033964015.1. Lineage (NCBI taxonomy): Eukaryota > Metazoa > Cnidaria > Anthozoa > Actiniaria > Edwardsiidae > Scolanthus > Scolanthus callimorphus. Next base: position 7,827,168 of record CM066914.1, read on the forward strand.
TACATGATAAAACTTTAGAGGGTGCATTCGAGTGGGCAGACGGATCTCCTGTTCAGTTCACCAATTGGTACAATAATGAGCCAAACAGCTTTCAATACGCGAATGAGGACTGTGTACATACATGGTATCAAAACGTGTTCAAAGCAGGACGCTGGAACGACCAACCATGCTACGACAATCTTGCATATATATGTAAAGCCAAGAAAGGTATTCCGCCATGAGGATTTTGTTTGCTTGTTATACTGATTGCACTACACGTAGAGTTGTTTGATTGAAATCGAGGCAACGTCGATTTTGGGCTTCCGTTTTTGCCGTACATTCTACCTAATGTTTACCCTGGTAACTATAGTCTCAACCTTCAATCGTTTGAATGCGCGCATGGATCAGTATGAAGAATTGGTTCGTTTTAAATCGAGACAACGACGATTTTGGGCATTCGTTTTTGTCGTTCATTCAACCTAACGTTTACTTTGGGAACCAGAGTCTCTACCTTCACTCGTGTGAACGCGTGAGTGAGATGACAACTTGGAGACGACAAGCGAGTTTTGCCGACCTCGCGCGAGCACATACGAGTGAAGCTGGAGACTCTTGATCCGCATCGCTGAAATTGTTAGTTACATATTATTGTGTTTTTATTTTTAGAATTTCGTTGTTGCGATACAGTGTTGTTATTTATTATAAGCAATTATTGGATGAGGTTTTTGTGATTTCCAGAATAAACAATGTCGAGTGACAGGTAGAATCAGGCGAGGCCGTATGGCCGAGCCTGATTCCACTTGGCGAGACATTGTTTATTCTGGAAATCATAAAAAACGAATTTAATAATTGTTTTATTATACATTGATTCAGTAAAAATACTTTTTTTCTGTCAAGCAATTTCTTTTACACAAAGCGCCTTGTTAAATAGGGGAAACATTCAAGTGCTCTAGTCCATTGATGCATTGCGCGCGTTGGATCAAGAATCAGCATGCTGATTCTTGGAGACCCTCAAAGTGCGTGATTCCCAAAGTAAATCGCGCGCTTTTAGCCAATCGGAATCGAGATAGTGAGTACAATGTATAATAATTATTATTATTGTACATCTATTATTGTGTTTCATTTTGCGTTTTCAGCATACGTCCCGACCGGTGGGCTGACCCCTACCACAGGTAACCCAAGCTCTTTGAGCTCTTTCTGTACTTGTTAACCACGTCCTCAGGTTCATTTTGCCTGCGCGGCTTGTCGCTTAGTAACGGGCGATTTGCCGCTGACCCACCTAAACATGCTTCATATTTTGCAATGATGTAATTCTTTCCTGAAAACGAAGCAGTTCATGCCAAATTATGCCTGAAAGTAGTTTGACAAATTCGAGTAAAAAGCGACTCCATTATGATGCATGATACACGATTTTACGAGCAACGTTAATTGAAATAGGTGTATATATCCCTAGTGTTTTCTGGCGTGGCTGATTTGGTCCATGATCGAATTTTGAGCTCTGGAAGAGGCCTAAGGCAGCCAGAGAAGCTGGTATAAAACAGGGGTCAGACTATCATGATTATATGTGCCAGCAAAAAGGCGCGCGGCAGTGACAGTGATAACTTTTGTATTTGTATCATAGCTCCCAAGAAACAAATAATTTGTCAATACACCTCGGCGACCCTCAGTTGTCCGGCTTCCACCACCATTATGATTCAATCAGCCAACTATGGACGTACATCAAGCAGCCAATGCGGGTCGGTCAGCATAACGAATTGCCGTCAAGATGTCAGTCAGAAAATCAAAGACATCTGCGAAGGACTCGGGTACTGCCTGCTCAGACCCACCAATCAGATGTTCGGTGGTAATGACCCTTGCCCATCTGTCTCTAAGTATGTCGAGGTGTCGTATTATTGTCAGAAAGGTAAGATAGATACCGGTGTTTTATGGTTGTTAGGGTAGAAGGAGGGCTTCTGAATAGATACTTGGGTGACTACTTACGGGTGACTAAACGAGGATGAACTAATAGTTTAAAATTGCAGTAAGACATATGGGTTCACTCCATATCTCAGAGAGTGCATAGGCATTACGAGCGAATATATAATACAGTAGGAGCTGAGAGAAAGTCCAAAAGTAACCTCAAAGTTACCTGTTGTATAGATTAAATCTTCACCAGTTTTTCGTTGATATTCACGACTTTTTCGGATTCAAATTGATGCTCTCACTGTTTTTCTGTGCCCTTGATACCTATTTAGCGGTGAAGTAGAGGACTCGAAAATGAACCATTCCCAGTGTTATCTTTATATTTATTGGAATCTAGAAAATCTACATCTATTTCCTTTTCTGCCGCAAGGCAAGAGAGTTTGAGAGAAGCAAGTGATTTGGAGCTCTAGTGCTATACGACTGAGTACATAGTGTTCTTTTATAGGTACAGTCGCGACGCCAGGATGTCCTCAAGGATGGCAGAGATCCCCTGATGGTAACGTGTGTTACGGTCTTATTCTCGATAAGAAGTCCTGGTATGACGCTCGTGATACTTGTCGCGGTATGGGAGCTGAACTGGCTAGTATTCACCACGGGTAAGTAGTATTCACCACGGGTAAGCTCTTCTTTACGCGACCAATTGCGGCCAATACTGTCGCCATCTGGCGACTTTTGAAAATATCGCAAAACAATATTGCTATAGTGTGTTTTTCTCTGGATCTGACGATCCCAGCCATAATGTATGTGCGCGGTGCACGCGACCTATTGCGACATCTGGCGACTTTTCAAATTATCGCAAAACGATATTGCTTTCGTGTACTTTCTTTGAATTTGACGATACCAGCTATAATGTATGCGTCCAGCTTTAATGTATTTAGGTACGGCTAGGTGGCGCAGTTGTTTGTGCACGGCACACTGTGCGTACGGTCCTGAGTTCGAATCCTGGATCGACCAACCGTATCGACTTTTCTCTGTTCCGAGTAGCTTTGAATTCCTTTCATCTGGAGCTCTGATAAGAGAAGGGGGGAGGAGGTAAAGTAGTGCACCGTCGACCTCAGGTTTGTTAGCCGAAGGCCATTACGAGTTATCGACGTTAAATAAGGTTACTTTACTTTACTTTACTTTATGCGCGCGCTGCATGCCGGTTAATGAATGACATTTTGCGAACAAAGCGTAAAGAACGCGCGCTTTGCGTCCTGGTAGTTGTGTTACATGTCAATGGCATTTCACTACTGAAAAGTGCGCACGCATTAATATCTGGAATGGTAAATTATTAGATTGGAAAAAGTGAGGCGCTGAAAGGTAGGGCGATAGGTCGCTTGGATGCGCACGCCAGGAAAAAGAATTGATTGGTCTATGGCGAGTGGCGTCGGGGAGGGCCAGGGATTTCCGTGTCTATGCCTCACTTTCTTGAGCTTGCTCTTGGTTCATTCGGCTCAGATTCCTGCTTACTCATCTTATATGGTGGTTAATGGAAGATGAAACACCGATTTCGCGGTTGGTGTTTACGTCCCAATGTTCGGAAAATACTCAGGACAGTAAAAACACTGTCTTCAAAAAACACTATCTTCAAGCAGGAAAGTGAGGTGGTTGGCGTGGGCTAACCTCCCTTATCGAGATCCTATAGCACTTTGCTTCGCTTATTTCAGCTGGGAGAGTGCAGTAATCACAAGCCTTCTCGTGACGTCATGGGATGCTGGTAACGTGTGGATTGGATTGGCAGATGTCAATCAACGAGGGATATACAAATGGGTTGACGGTAGTCCTGTGGATTGGACTCATTGGGGGAATGGCGAGCCGAATGACGGTAACGCTGCGGGCGGCTGTGTACGAGCTTCCTCGACCTTCAGTAGTCGCGAATGGATGTATTGGATCGACTCTGACTGTACCGAAAATCCGTACGCCTTCGTTTGCAAGACCTTCCGCCGTAAGTTCAGAGAAGGAGGTTTTCTTGCTTCAGAGAAGGATTTCGTGTTGTCTCGGGATTCTTCTCCAGCCATATAGTTTCGGTACATCGTGCATCCGTGATTGTCTTGATCTTCTGAGAGTTGTTGCATCCACTTCCTGAAAATAAGACCATCGATTCCTCCCTTTCTTCTCCCTCCATCCGTCTCTTTTCCACCCGTACATCCATCCAACCGTCCATAAGTCCATCCATCAATCCTCCACCCTTCCACCAGAAAAGAAAAGGACCAAGGACCATTCCGAAGGTTTTAATGTAATGTTCATTTTTGCTTGGGGGTTTTATGTAACGCCGTGACCACTCCCTCGGTACATATATGTTATTTACCGGCTGAAGATATCAATATAGGGAAGAACTGTGACCGAGGGCTGGAAGCCGAGGTCAACATTTTACAGACCGAGGTCACGGTTTTTCCATATATGGACAGAGATAGGAAAATGTTGCCCGCGTGCGCACTCTCTAAGAACCAATCAGATCGCAGAATTCGTTACCGTGCCCGAGGAAAATAATTGTACGGGGCTCCACTGTTTCCTTGTTCCTGTGCCTAACGGGTTTTATTTTTCCACAGGGAACTACACTCCTCCTCCAGTCACCCCAACTACACGTATGTTGAGGAAAATTTTGTATTTCTGCATCCATCAGCAACTCGGCTTCATAACATGAGTAAAATGTACTCTTTCATTTGCTTTTTGGCAGCTGCAAGTGGATTGTGTCCAGCCGGGTGGTTGGTTTACAAGAACAACTGCTACAAGTCTTTCATGAGCCCGTAAGTATACAGCATTTGGATTCTTAAAATAGAGCGGATTTCACATGACTGTCAAGACTTGTTATGTAATTGCGATTGCTTTGCGTTCTCATTGGCTACTCGTTTTTCTCAGCCAATCAAATTCTGTAGTAAATGCAATTACGCAATTACTTAGTAATCGGTTCGGCGTGCAATTGGCTGAGAAAAAAGCCATTTAGGAGCAAGTCGTGATTTCTCTCGATTCTGATTGGCTAGTGATTGCTCAATTGCAATTGTTTTCACGACAGTCAAGTGAAAACCGCTCTATTTGGATAGTAGATCCTTGTTTGGTTGTTTTGTTGATGTTAGAGTGGATTTGAGATGAGTGTCATGAGTAATTCGCGCTTACTTTGCGTTAGAGAGGCGATTTCACATGACTGTCGTAAACCAAACTCAAAGTAAAAACACCAAGTCCGAACAAAACGTATAGGAGTAGACACAAAGAGATGACAAATTACTCACGACACCCATCAGAAACTCACCACATACGTTTTGTTTAGAATTGTTTGTTTGCTCATTTGTTTGTTTGTTGTTTTGCCAGCAAAACCTGGACAGCGGCGCGAGATGCCTGCCGTGCTAGCGGTGCTAACACTGACCTTGTAAGCGTCCACGACGCAGCAGAAAACAACTTTGTACAGTCTTTGGTCAACAACACCTTCAACATCTGGATTGGACTAAACGACAGGGGAGCTGTATCAGGTAGCTTTGGAGACCAGATGCTCCAAACGCCAAATTCACACCCATTTGCAATGCTTACAGAGCACAGGCATAGATAAGTAATATTCAGTTTGTATTTTTCCCTTCAGGTCACCTGTGGAGCGATGGGTCTGCCGTACAGTACACTCGATGGGGACCAGCCCAGCCTGATAGTCACTCAGGTCAACAGCCATGCGTGCTACTCAAATCTACAGGATACTGGAGCGATGTGGGATGCTATTCCACGAGGCCATACATGTGCAAGCGAAAGCGATGTAAGTGTCGTGTTTTTTTCGGGGCCGCAACTGTATGAACGCCTTGAATTTTAGCCAGCGAGTTCACTTCCATAATTAGGCACAAGCGTCTCGCAACATACCGAGTGATAGAATTGTTTTATCCTCGTTCTCAATATGCGACTGTTTTCCATCGTTTTAGCGGGCAACTGTTGTCTAGATAGCCAATCTGTAAATTTGGCTACCAATCGTTTTAAATTAACCAGAACCGCCAATCAACCATCAACCTTAGTAGGTCTGGGAACTAGATTTGCGCCGCGCAAAATCAAAACCGATTATTTGAAGAAGGCGTGAAAGTGTGCGTTAATACTTTTCTCAGTTATTTGTATTTATCTTATATTTTTGGTTCTTGCAGCTTCCCAACCGGCGACATCAGCCCCTCCCACCACCAGCCCTGGGACACCGGGTAAGGGATTAGCACCAGACTGGTGCTTTATCTATAATTGATCAAACAATACAATGTAAATTGTGGAAATGACAATTATGCTTGTGCTTGTCACCGTTTGTAGTATACTACCATCCAATCTGGTACTGGGCTTTCTAACGATTCAGGCTAAAAAATTATGTTGGCTGGCAGCTCAGTTTTCCTCTCACACTCATGCACTCTCTGCATGCCTATTGCTGTCGGTGCGGTTAGCTGATTTAGCAATGGGAGAGAGTATCTTCGTACAGTACGACCCGCCAAAACACTGTGAGCCAATCAACAGGACCTTCATCACCACGTGATGGGCGTCAGAAAATTGTACATTTTGAATTTTCTGCCAACAATCAGGTATCATGGTTACAAATTATGCCCCCTTTCAAAAGAGAGATGGTGGGAACAAGCGCAGTCACGCACTGCGCGGGAGTGAACCCCACTCTCGAAGGACCAATTTTCGCAATTTAAAAATAGATTCTTCTACTCGTGTGCAGTTAGCTAGACCTAGTGGAGTAGATGGAGGCTTCTGTTGATTGTCATAACGTAGTAGCGTGCAAATATAGCGTGCAAATGCACTCAATGAAGTCTTTTTCGTACCCGTTCTAGTTCCCGGTATCTGTGATTCTGGCTGGATGTACTGGCCCGGCAATGGGCTCTGCTATTTCTTCAGTAACGAATCATCTGTCAGTAAGATGTCGTGGATGGACGCACGTGACAACTGTCGCAAGTCACGTGGCGATCTCGTGAGTCTGAGGAGCGCAGCCGAGAATGCCTTTGTTTTTGCTGAAATTAAGAAAAGGTAACTCTTCTTCTGTGGTGGCATCTGTCAACATAAAGATGTAAGTTGCTTAGTTTAATAACGAGGCTCGATTTCAAGTCGCTTGGGCGAGTCCCTATTCTGCATCGTATGACCAGAGCCAGAAGTGTGCTGGACGAGCTGGTATCCATGGTAACCCTTTTTTCTGTCGTCACTCGGCCAGGTATTTTGCATGGTCCGTATGGATCGGCTTGAGTGATCGGGGCAGTGAAGGCCTGTACACGTGGAGTGATGGATCGCCGGTAGTGTACTCCAACTGGGCAAATAAGGAACCGAACGACTGGATGGGACAGGAGGATTGTGCAGAGATACGTCGGTTTGACGGCAGGTGGAATGATCAGGCCTGTCACATTAAGAGATCATTTATTTGCCGCAAACATAACAGTGAGTGTCCAAGTCGTCATTCGTTATACAGATTATCAGGAGATAGTTATTAGTTATTATTAGTTATTCAGTACTTTTCAGTGGTACCTTTATTCTGCAAAATTGCGCACTAGGAAAGACGCCGTGCCGAGTTGGCTAAATCAGACAATCTTCTAAAAATTCGATCGGGATAATGGTTTTATTATCCAGCACATCGATAGCAAAAAAGGAAGAAAGGTTTATATTGCGTATATTTTTACGAGCTCAACAGACCAAATTTCGCTCAAATGACAGATATCGTAGGATATATATCATGTGCCGAAACCCATTATTGGGCAGTGTTGAACAATGCTTTTGATGGAATACCATGGAATATCCCACTTGTCTGTTGCATCTCTATATATGAGTTTCAATGACCATATTTGTGTAGTTGTACAATGCTTTTGATGGTATACCATGGAATATCTCATTGTCTACCCATGGTACTGGCATCACTTTTCTTGTTTTGTATTTCTTTCCCTAGCTACCGTGTTCCCCCCTTTCACTATGATACCACCAAGTTCCAGCCCTGGGCCAGGTTAGTTAGTATATTACTGGTTTATTTTAAACAGGTTACTAGCGGAGCTCACGTGCGACGCCAAGCGCTCATGAGCGGAGCACCATACTCCAAAAAAGAAGTCCTTTGTCTCTGTCGAGTGAGGAGAAGTACACATTGTGCTTTTTTGGGGGGAAATCTCCGTGTGATAGCATGATTGTTGCCCTCTACTTAAACAAACCTACTGCATCTGTGCCCTGCTTGATTTGATAACATATTGAAATGTTTTCTTACAACGTTTCAACTCATTCAGTTTGTATATTCTACAATGCCATGCTTGCAACATAAAAAAACTTCTGTGTTTTCGGCTTGGAGAAAGCATTATTAGATTAAGCATCGAAGTTCTCTGTATTTGAAACCGTCGTTATAGATCCCTAAGTACGGAAATCGGAGCATCCCCACCCTTTCGCTATTTCGCGACATTTGCTCGGCTTGCCAGATCGCCGTTAACGTCATGCCTGGTGTTGTTGTCTTGTCTATCAGCCTCTGGTAGTTGCGATCCCGGTTGGGTCAACTATGACAAGAGTTGCTATAAGTTTGTCTTCAAAGAGAGACAGAACTGGCTGAATGCGGAGTCTGTATGTGCAAAGGGCCAGAACTCCACTAAGGCCGGCCATCTTGTCACCATAGACAATTCGTAAGTAAAACATGCCAAAATATGTATGGAATTGAATGGACTTGAATCTGAAAATAGTATAATAAGACTTGAATATCAAATAGTACTTTCGCCTTGTTTTGATGTAATGCACGTGATGAGAAGTTGCTACATTTGCACTTGCGGCCAATCAGAAACATCATGCGTCTTCTCGGACGTAAAACCGTAGGTCCCACCTTACATGCACTACATCAACCTGAACCAGAGAGACGTCAAAGAACCACTGGGACGCGGGAGTGGCCATCCTCAGTGAATGTGCTTACGACCGCTTGGCGCCGTGGGATCTAGCGTGATCCAGCTTACGGGCTGCGAGTCTGGAGAGTCGGTCTCTACACATTTACCTTTACATAAAAAAATTAATTCAACAATAAAGGGTAGCACTCCGGAGGCGATTTAAATGTAACTTGCAACTAGCAACTTGTGTATTTAATTGGTTTTAGTTCTCATTCTCAAAATAACGGAGCAAGCCCTAGTCCAATGGGAACGCCTGAAAACGGCGTTTTCTCTCAAAAAGGCACATAGCAGTTGGTACCTCTTAGCCTGAAAACGGCGTTTTCTCTCAAAAAGGCACATAGCAGTTGGTACCTCTTAGAGATGGATTTTTGGTGTGAAGGAATGGATTTGATTGGGACGTCCGCAAGGGCGGATCTAGGGGGGGGGGGGGGGGGTGATTAGGTTGGCTAGCCACCCCCCTTGTTCTCATATTTCTTGTAAAAACCTTAAGATTAGCCACCCCCTTGGTCTGAACTCTGAAGTATATCCTTTGTACTAGGCACCCCCCCCCCCCCCTGCATCCGCCTTTGGTTCGGGAATGGGATCAAGTATAGAAGTTTCCAAGTTGTATTTCATTCTATCGCGTCAGGTACGAGCAAGCATTCTTGAAAACCGCGATGAGTGGTTACCAAGGCTATCTCTGGATCGGGCTCAACGACAGACATACCGAAGGCACCTTTGGATGGATCGATAATAGTGCCGTGCGGTACACCAACTGGATTCGAGGCAAACCAGGCTGGAGTTGGTCTGCTGATTGTGTGAAGATGTCAGCTACTGGGGCATCCGTAGGGCAATGGGATGCTGACCCATGTTCAGCGTTTCAAGGATACATTTGCGAGACAGGTAATAAAGACTTTCGTACGCCACTGGAATAACATGCTTGTTCTAGTATAGTTATTTCTGAGTCGTTTACAGTTTATGAAGGATCAACATGATCATAGATATATCATATATCCTCTGAGTTCCAACCTGCATACTATTTGTGGTAGAAAATTGATCATATTCGGTACGCGCTAGTGAAACAAGGATATCATGAATGCGCGCGTGAAATGTCACTTTAAAAAAAAGTAATATAGTGCTTTCTTTGCACCGCGAACAGCTCGCAGTTTGGCCGCGTGCTACATAGTTTACGCATTATGTTTCTCGGGGCATCTGACACTAGTTTGTGATAATGTGAAGCCTCAGTCGTCATACTGCTGGATTTCACCGGAATAGCTCGTCCGATTGCTAACGGTCTAAATGGCGCCTCTCGCTAGTTTTACCATTGTCCGCCTCGTAATTCACCACACATTCAATACGATACTACAAGAATTTCTGTTTTCTTGCAGATGCTAAGCCTCTTGGACCTACACCAAGTAAGTCGAAACTTCTTTTTCTGATTCGGTAATTTCCTTGACGGTAAACTGGCCCCTGAGAAGGCTTCAAAGTCTCTTTCCTTTCTGTATTTCAGTAACATCAACGCCAAGTCCAGACTGCCCCTCGCCATACTCCAAGTTTGGCGACTCTTGTTACATGATGTATTATCAGAAACTAAGCTGGAAGGAGGCCCGAGAGGTTTGCAAAAAGAACGGGGCAGATCTCATTAGTATACACAGCACCATTGAACAAGGTATAGAACGCTGCGTAGCCACGACGCGGAACAACCCCGCTAGCAAGAGTAGTATAGTATGCACCGAATTAGCTCCTTATTTGTTGGGGAATACTAATTTTGTGGGGCAGGTCAAAGGTCACGTCAGAGACACGTCCGGAATGTTGAGAATGTAGGGTATCATGTTTCCTATAATACCCTAGATTCTAAAAATACCGGTGTCTCTGACGTGAACTTTGACCTGCACCACAAAATTAGCGTTCCCACACAAAAGGGCTAATTCGGTGCATACTATACTACTGCCAGCTACAATATACACTGGCTAAATGTGTAGTGCTAATTTGATGTTTGACTAGTAATTCAACATATTTTCCCGCTTCTGATTGGCTGAGCACCAGCGAATTCTTGATGTTTTTATGCCGGCAAGCGACTTATACTATCGATGACGTCAAATATTGGATAAGTTGAAAAATTATTGCACTTGTGACGTCGCGCACTTGTAGGCAGGCTGGCAAAAATGCCTGCTCTCTTAAAAAATTAAAGCGGAGAGATTAATATTTAAATGAATAATAAATGGATAACACCCCCTCGATCTGAATAATTATCCACATCATACGCAGCAGAATTCATTAATTGTTAAATAGGTGGTGTGAAAGATATAGTTATTAGATTACCTTTGTCTACGGACCTTAATTTTACCCAATTGCAGAGCTCACAATCGACCACTTGGATTTTGGTGACTAAAATTCTCAGCTACGAAACCAAATAGGAAAGAATGGCGGCTACAAATAAAATAATGGTTTGGCGAGAGGGTTCGTACTTTTGTGTTACCTATTTATTACAAACATTCGCCACTAGTATTCGTTTCCTTGGATAAGAGTACACAACAAGTGTTTATACTTACAGACCAAAGCTTACCCGATGTGCATTGTTTTGGTTTGACTTGACGAGCGATTTCTACTACAGCGTACCTAGTGCGACAGATGACAGTCTTCTCAGGGGATGTTTGGACGGGTATGACTCGTGGGGCCAACTCACTAGAGTTCACCTGGTCAGATAAGTCAGCCAAGATGTTCACACTTTGGTCACGTGGTCAACCGGGGCAGCCTGGGGCGAGCCAGACATGCGTACGAGCTACCAATTCTCTTACTGGTGACGGGCGATGGACCGCAGGGGATTGTGGACTACAAAATGGCTTCATGTGCAAGATTTATAACGGTAAGCTGATAGCCAGCCAACCTCGTAACCAGGGTCTTCTGGGTAATTTTCAAGATGGCGGGTCTTATGGCCAGCATGGTGTAAATATTTGCTGCCTTTTGTTCTAACACCTGAAAATGGTTAGAGCTTCGCGTCTTCTCGGATACGAACGTTAAACCTTAGGTCCCTTCTCTCACATGCATTACATTGGACACAGGTGCGACCACTATTAGTACAGGGCTCACACATACGCTCTACAATTCGAGCATGAATATAGTCACCTCTCTTTGATTGCGTGCCACAGGAACTCTGAACTCGAGAAAATAGCATCAAATACGCACGGCCTGCAAGAATCATACTCCCTTTTTAACGATCCTTTGTGTTTGCACATGTTTCAGGAGAACCGCACGTTACACCCTCACGTAAGTTATGTTGATATTTCATTGCATCTGACTCCATTCAGATCCCGTAATGATATATATAATAAGGTTGTGGCGGTTATAGACGAAGATGAGAGAAGAATGAGGATATGGACGTGGACGTGGGTGTGAAGTTGAAGATGAGGTTCTGGTTGTGGGTTTGATATGGTAACAATGTGGTGTTGATGCTGAAAATAATCCAAAGAAAAATATATGTGGGTGATGATGCTGATAATGCAGATGAATGAGGATGAGAGTGGAGACGAAGATGGGGCTTAGGATGAGGATATGGATGAAGGTGTGAGGTTGGAGCTGGGGTTCTAGGTGCAGGGGATGGTAACAATGTGGTGTTGATGCTGAAAATTATCCAAAGAAAAATATATGTGGGTGATGATGCTGATAATGCAGATGAATGAGGATGAGAGTGGAGACGAAGATGGGGCTTAGGATGAGGATATGGATGAAGGTGTGAGGTTGGAGCTGGGGTTCTTGTTGTAGGGGATGGTAACAATGTCGTGTTGATGCGGAAAATAATCCAGAGAAAAATATATGCTGTGGACCTTTTCAGTGGATATGGGACCCACACACTATACCCCACAAGCTCCAGATCTTACTTTATGCATAGTTGACACCTCGTAGGTGCGAATGGATTACTCTTTTCGAAGCATCGAATCATCGTTCACATGGTAAATAAACAGGACAAACGGAATGCCCCAGATATTGTGTGAATTTGTGCTTTGGTTACACTAGTGCTAGGACAGTGTTTGCCTGGATGGAAGAAATTTGACAAGTACTGCTACAAGTTCAACCTTCTATCCAGGGCTTCATGGCCACGTGCTCGTATGCAGTGTAACCAACAAGGCGCCCACCTTGTCAGTATCACCAACCGAGAGGAGCATGACTTCTTGCTTTACCAGACAAAAGGCGTCTCCTCTTCGTCTAATATTTGGATAGGTCAGTATCAACACATACATACCACCGATCAGAGCGCGACCGTTGGACTACTATGTTTAGTATAAATCAGCTAGAGGTCTATTACCTATCCTGTATTTCTATTGGCTGCGCTACTAATGGTATATTAGTGATAGACCATCAGTATGCGTAAATTGGATATTTTCCGGGTGGGTTACGGAGGAAAAAGTAAGCTAACACCATTTTGATTTCAGGAATCGACCATCTAGTTGTTTATACCCTCGCCCTCTTGGGCCATGATTGCCAATGGTCTATTGGTCTCATGGTCTATTAAATAACGACCCATTCGGCCTTGAGGTGTAATTGTTGAATACATCTTGTTGCACTCCAGTTCAGACGATCTACTTGAGAGGATATCATTCTCTCATTTTTGTGCACGATCTACTGGTGCGAGTAAATACAAACCTGATCTGACACCAATATGTAAACCATAAGCCTATTTTCATACTGCTCATAATGAATTCGAATTCAATGTGTTTTCACAGGCCTTAATGATCGAGCGGTGGAGCGTGGATGGCAGTGGTCTGATGGACAACCACTGACCTATGTCGCTTGGAATGCGGGCGAACCTAACGACAAGGTTGGTAATGAGAACTGTGCCGAGATGATTGGCAGCACCGGATTATGGAACGACTACAGTTGCACTGCCTACAGAGGCTACATTTGTAAGACTAACCTAGGTGAGTTAACTTTGCTGTTCAACGCATTTTTCGTGTTCTTTTTTCGTTGATCTTGATCTGACAATATCACGTGGTTCCCCTTTGACTTGAACGTTTAACCTGCTTCATGGAGATTTATTATTTTTTTTACTGGCGTATGGCAAGCCTCTCACATGTCCCGTCCTTTGTGTCGGTCTCGAAACGCCTCCCATCTCACAAGGGAAGAGGGAAGAGGGAAGAGACAAGCGTTTCGTGACCGACACAAAAGACGGGCTGCGCTGCGCGCAACTAAACTACCCAATATTTGACCAGAGGTAAATGTTCCCCTTGACTATTTCAACATTTAAACTATCCTCTCTCGTTATGCCGTATTTGTGCCTGCCACCTAACGCTTCCCTTCCCGCGAATTAAGAGGGAATCGTTACGTGACCCACACAAAGGACAAACTGCACGGGAGACGCCAGAGGTAACTAACCCTTGTGTCTGTCTCTACAGAGTGTTCGTTCCCTCTTGGAATGAGTAACGGAAGCATCAGTGATTCTCAACTGACAGTCTCCTCCACGTTATCCAGTGGTTACGGTGCTAGTATGGCCCGATTGAACAGCTCTGCGGCCTGGTGTGCTAACGCTTCTACATCTAATAACTATATACAGGTACACTTCACCGCTCGATTGGGACTGACTTCATGTAATAATGTGCTCAGATATCCCGCCACAACAACCTGGAGTGGTCAGCGATTTCGTGTCGTCTCTTTATGGTCCTTCTTTAGTTAAATCCCCACCCAAGACTTTGCGTGTCTATCAGAACTACTGGTGATAGTTTCTTTAGAAAATGGTGCGTAGAACAACGACTGTCCTAAACGTACAATGTAAACACCGCTCTTTTTTGTTATTTCCAGGTGGATTTTATCTCCCAGACGCGCGTTACCAAAATAGCCATAAAAGGAGTCGTGTATGCTGGAAGACCATCGTTTGTCCAGTCATACACCATATCATATGGCAGCTACAAGAACCAGTGGCAAGATTACCAGCAAAACGAGCGTACAAAGGTATGGAAACCTTCCGCGTTTGGTCCCAAGGCCGCGTTTATGCAGATAAAGATTTCCCCCAGACCTAACTGAGTTACTTTGGCGACACAACAATTGACGTTTGTTTGTCCTGAGTAGTGGTAACATAACATTCATCCGTTCCCTTCGTAGATCTGCTCCGGTAACACCGACTCCTCTAATGTGGTCACCCTTGCGTTCAATCCGCCAATCGACGCCCGATACTTGCGCCTGTATCCCAAGTCATGGTCTAACAACATCTGCGCCAAGTTTGAGTTTTATGGATGTGCCTATGGTAAGAATAAAAAGGACAACAAGGAGCCTATAACAAGGAGACCCCGCTCAGTTTTTCGCCTGAAAGAGCCTCCGTCAGCTGACATTTTGTCGCCCTAGCAACATACCGTGTCAACGAAAGCATCTATGTCCATCGTAACATTGTTTGCAGACGTTTTTTTAAATATCTACACGTATTTCGCGTCTACTCATATCGAAAAGGAGCGGCTGACTGCATAGCGGAATATCGTGAACTAAGGAACACGTGTGTTCTGTTTCACAGAATGCGAGACTCCTCGCGGAATGGCTTCGGGGAAACTGACAGACGAACGCATCACCGCATCCACGGCACTTGACGGGCGTGCCCCACCCCAGGCAAGACCGCAAGGCAAAGCCTGGTGCTCGCAGGTATGACGATGGTTTTGTTAACCAGCCTTAGCAAATAGCCGTACGTAATCGCGCCGGTCCTTGGGTTCCCTTTGCGACGAAACTGACGTCTTAGCAATGAGCTGAGACATTCCATACTGATGACGTAAGAGCCGGTCAGCTCTCTGAATCAATTAACAGCGTATGCCCGTTTATTTTGTGGGGAGTGAAGAGAAAATGCCATTACTAGCCTCTCCGGGAGCCTGAAATCGTTTTTTATCCGTAGTCTAGACAACCCACGTGCCTACGATGTTGCAGTTTTTAAAGCAGAACTCCTACGTCATCAGTATGGAATGTTTGAGCTCGTTGCTCAGACGTCTTTCTCAGGGACCGCAAGTGGATCCAGGAACTTCTGAAATTTGGAGCCGGACATTGAAAATAAGTGAGACGAAATTCAAAATGTTCTTAAGCAAATACAGTTAATGCGTGGGAACATTGTCAGAGAAAGGGGCCGCGGACCCCTCGGCCCCCCTCTAAATCCGCCCATGGTAAAGGATGACTGTTTCTCAGGCTAGTTATCCAATTCTAGATGTTTTAGCTGATTTCTCTGCCATTCCACTTTCAGGCCTCAGATAAAACTCCCTGGATCCAGATCTCATTTCGTGACGAGAAGAGACTTACCAAAGTCAGCACCTGGGGAGGTGGCAAGGGGGGTGGTTATGTCTCTAAGTACCGCCTGGCATACAGCGACGATGGGAACACGTGGTCGGATTACACCGAGAAGGGCGTTGTTCGTGTAAGTAGCTGCTGGTTAAAAACGTTTGCGTGATGTGGAGACACGGGAAGCGGAAAAGAGAAAACGGGGCTAGCGTTCATATCAATGACAAACCAGTTAAATAGCTTTAACTTTTCAATGATGTGGGCTTCCTGTGTCAGCACGCGCGTGCCGAAAATTTGAATTTAGGCGGGAAAAAGTACAGTCAATCAGAAACGTGCCTCGCAAAGTATAGACGAAAAAGTTAGAAATGTTACTTGACTATGTTACGGGCTTCCTGTGTTGCCTGATCCGCGCGCCGAAAGTTGGCGGGAATTTTGGCGGAAAAATTCAGCCAATCAGAATGAGATGTAAATGTCGCAGTGTTGCAAAAGTTTGTCCAACATTGAAGCTGACAATGCATGTGATCAGAGCCAGTCGCGTAAGACTTCACGTGTTCTTGTTTTATCATGACAGAACTTCCGTGGTAACACAGAAACAGACACTCGTATAACACACGTGCTGGGACAACCAATCATCACTCAATATTTCCGCATCAAACCTCTCAGCGGCTCGTCTGATGGAAAATGCTTGAGGTTTGAACTTTACGGGTGCCCGAGCGGTAAGTTCACGTAACCAAGCGAAGGGTCCTTGTCACATGTGAAACCCCCCAACTTCTTTGGGGGAAGAAGCTCAATGCTCGGCCACAGAGGAGTAGGGTTTCCAGGCTGGAGGTACATATAAGGGTTGGGGAAATTTCCAATTCTTGGTATAATAAAGGGTATAAAATTCGCCTGTTCGGGTCAAAGTTTTCCGGTTCTTGGTTGTTTGAACTCCGTTTGGGGAACATATAGCGCACAAAGAACAATAATTGTTTGGTTCTCTGACGTCTGCGGTACATTTTTCGGTTAAGGTATACGACAGGGGTTATGCAAACATTGGGTGTATAGAAGGGTAAGGGATTGATGGGCTCGCCCGAGCATCCCCGTATATTTTTTCCCTGGTCCTAACACAGACTGTAATGGCATCACAACTAAAACTACTTTCTTTTTTCGCACCTCTACACCTTAGGATGCCTGAATCCTCAAGGTCTTGAGTTGGGTACGATAGAAGATTCATGGATCACGGCCTCCACTACACGTGATGAGAGACACACGGCCGACATGGCAAGACTAAATGCCCCGCGCGCTTGGTGCTCAGCTGTCAACGACAAGAAACAGTATATACAGGTATGTATGCCAGGAGTCAGGCGCCCATAAACAGGAGTGTCCATGTACTCCACTAGGTCTAGCCATATACACAGGGAGCCCATTTATAGGGGCCAACATCTACTCCACTTGGTCTAGCCATGTGCACAGGGAGCCCATCAACAGGAGCCTCCATCTACTCCACTAGCCCAAGTCATATGCACAGGGAGCCCATCAACAGGAGCCTCCATCTATTCCACTAGGCCTAGTCATATGCACAGGGAGCCCATCAACAGGGGCCAACATCTACTCCACTTGGTCTAGCCATATGCACAGAAGTAAGAGAATCAGGAGCCTATCAATAGGAGTCTCTATCTAGTCCACTAGGTCTAGCCATATGTACAGGAGTAGAAGAGCTTAGATTTAGACTGTGGAGTTTGAATTTAAACGGAAAATTAGTACTTTGAGGGTGGAAATGTCTGGTTAACGCGTGCAGTGCGATGGCAGCGGCAATGTCAGCCATCTTTCATTTGAGAGAAGAACATGATTTGTAACCATGACAACTAAATCTCGCGGGATTCAAAATCTAAAAATAGATTAATCTACTCCTGTTCTTCGGGCGCTCACCAATAGGTGATAGAGGCTCCTGTTGATGGGCTCCTGATTACACTAAGCAGAATCATACCGGTAAGATATAGAATTCCGGGCTGTTTGTGTAGATCACAGGTAGATAGATCCCATTTGATAACATTTTGTTCAAACAACCGTGACACATCTCCTTTAATTTTTAGGTTGATCTTAATCGACCAATGCGTGTACGACAAATAGCTACACAGGGATCCCCCGACGGCGTGGGCTACGTGACGTCATTTAATCTCCTGTTCAAGAGAGATGACACAAAATGGAAAAATATATTCGAGAATAATGGTGTCAAGGTGAGTCAACTCTACACAACATTGAACTTTATATGGGCCGACTCCATAACCCTTTTGCTTCGCCGCCATTTTCGATGTCAGTTTAGCGCATGTTACCATACAAACGCGAGACAAACTCGTGATAGTAGAATTCCTTTGGATTAAAGCCCCGTTTAAACGACGGAAATTTTTTGCACGGCTCGGATAAAAATGGTTCTGGGACTACCTCGCCACGTAGTCCCGGCACGGATGAAAATTCGGTCCCGCTCTGACAACATTTAGTACAACAAAGCCATTTACACAGCGCAAATATACCCGAGCCGTGCCATTAAATTTGGTATCCGTACCACTTATTATCCGAGCCGTGCCAAAACATCCCTATCGTGTGAATGAGCCTTAAGTCAGAGTTTCTGATGCAATGAATCTTGTAAACAACGCAATGCATTATGGGTAAGGTAAGTCGGCCGTACGAACGCAAGCGCATTGATATCAAACTCATACATTTCCCTTGTGTGATTTACACACGAACGCAAGCGCGAGAAATGGACACTTTGCGTTCCCTTGTGCTTGCGTCTAGTGTAAATCAAGTGAACGCAAGCGCAAAACAAACTAATTAATGTTCATTTTTGCTTGCGCTTGTGTCGCCGTGATTTACATTTGCGTTGAGCTTGCGTCCTTCGCTTGCGCTTAAATTTAACCAACAGCCAATTACTACGAGTAAAAGATCCCATTGTAGGTCCGTCCCAATAAGCTTCAGAAAGGTGTCTATTTTTAGAGTGTGTTTGCCTTTGCAGGTGTTTACAGCTAACCATGACAGCACTACTGTGGTGACTACAACATTCCCCAAGTCGTACAGAGGTCAATACTGGAAGGTGGTGCCGTTAAGCTGGGTTAATAATATTTGCATACGGATTGAGTTATATGGCTGCTTGCCCAGTAAGTCCTTGCGTACATAGACTAGTATGCGGGCCAATTTTTACTTTGGGCTAAAACTCAGCGCATTGTTTCGCCGTTAGTGCGCGCTACTTGAATAGTAGATTAAATGGGAGAGAGCACCATAGGAGAATCTCCTAGGACGCTTGCCCGACTCTATCGCTCAAAGTAGCACGCACAGAAGGCGATACAATGCGCTGGTTTTTACCGATATTTAGCCCAAAGTAGACACTAGCGCGCATTCTGTATACTGACTGTAATTAATTCAAATGAGTCTAGTTTTCATTTTCTAGATATCTACATATATGTTTAATAGCGGATTTACGCCCTTCGATTTGCACATCGCGTCCAATGTTGTTTGAGGCACGACATTTGCAGTGTTGCGTCGTCACAGATTTATCCAAATCAGGCAAGATATCGAATGAAGCACACGAGATATCGGCCCGCCAAAAACAGACATTAGCCGAGCGCCATTAGAAAAGAGCCATAATGCATCTGTCTTATTGCAGACAACCCCGCTACCGTGAGCCCGCCAACAGAAAAGCCCAGCGGTAATCCGTCAAGTCCTAAGACTGTCGCGCCCACCGAACCTCCAAGTAAGATGTTCTTGCTTTTGTTCTTAGTTTATGAATGAATGGATGAGAGAGTGTACCGTGTTTCCAAATTTTGTAGTCTCTCACATAATGTGAAGTGATGACACCAATTCTAAATAAAACCGATAGGAGTGATACGGGGATCAGGGGAATAAGCAAAAAAATAAGTTATTCATTTTTCGATGCCGATGCGATTTCGTTTGTGTTATTCCCCTGAGCCTCGGACTCAAGTCAGAATTTAAACATATCAAAGTTGGTCTATTACTCAAAACAGCCATACGAAATCTTCAGGAATCCTGCGTATATGCATTAGTTGATAATCCCCTTGTGGCGAACGCCTGAGGTCGGGTGAATTAACACCTCGTCGTTTTCTCTTCAGATGTTGTATACAATGTCTCGATGAGACTAACGGGCACCGAGTGGACGGATGACCTCGGCAAAACAAGCAGTGCTGCATTCAAAACCTTAGCTGCTAAAGTAGAATCATCAGTAAGTCTGCCTTGTCATTTACCGTGTGCCTGTACTGTAATAACGCTGCGCACAGATTCTAAAATTAGGTCACAAGACAAACAATACCTCTGAAATCCCATTCAGAAGGATCGCGCTCGAAATACGAGCCAGGGTAGGAGTGTATACAGCTCTGTTGTAATGCGTGTAACTACCAGTTTACCGATTCATTTTGTATCGTTCTTTAGAGAGAAACGGAGAAAGTATATTTGCTAATCTGAGTTTTTAATTAGCGTGACGTCATCTGTGCGCAGCGCTATTGATGCACTGACTGTACTAACATGCATTATGGTTGCCCTCAGGTGACTAATTTGTATAGTGGCACTACCGACAAGGATTCGCTTGCTTTTAAAAACGTCAAAGTGACTGCATTCAGGTATGTTTGCTTGTGTTTTTAAGGCCGGTTCTCACTGGAACGCAAGCACAGGACGCAAGCGCAAGACAAGTGTGAATCATACGACGCAAGCGCAAGCCTAAAATCAACATTTTGGTTGCTTGCGCTTGCGTTCACTTGATTCACACTAGACGCGAGCACAAGCGCAAAGGAACGCAATGTCTCGATTTTCTTGCGCTTGCGTCTGCGCTTGCGTCTGCGCTTGCGTTCTAGTGTAACCACAAAAGGGAAATATATGAGTTTGATATCCTTGCGTTTGCGCTTTCGTTCCAGTGAGAATCAGCCTTAAAAGGGTAAAAGAACAGCGCTGAATCCTCGAACGTGAACTGCCTGCGCAAGCCTTTTTCATGGCTGCACCGGTGCCATTCTAATATCACGTTCTTCCCAGATGTGACCTCTGGTGACAGCCATTGACGCATGAGATTTCATAGAGAGTCCATGAGAGCCGTTCAGGGAACCAACTTTCTGCGCATGTTCCAAAGTTCAAAATCAGCAAAGGCCTTCATATGGCTGTCGCCAGAGCCTCCCCTGCGAGGTGACTCAATAATGCACTAGAGTGCCTTTTGTATTATATTGTGCGCCCTTGACATTTGACTTTGTTATGATTGTTTTGTTAGACGCGGTAGCTTGATCGTGCGCCCTTAATATTTCTCTCTATTCTTGTCTTGCTAGACGTGGTAGCGTAATCGTCGATTATAACATCACTTTCATCGCTGATATCGCCGAGGGTGTTAACGTCACCGCAAAGCTCCGCTCGGCTGTCAGCAGTGGTAACGTTGGAGAACTGATGGTTGATCCTGAGTTTTTATCCATCACGAAATATGGTGAGCTGATTCGCAAGATTGCTGTTCCATCATCATCACTCCCACCTGGCGCGTGATAGTGGCGCGTGATAGTGGCGCGTGATAGTGACGCGTGATCGTGGCGTGTGATCGTGGCGCGTGATCGTGGCGCGTGATCGTGGCGCGTGATCGGCCTTACGGCGTACGGCGAGAACCGTATCTCCAACATCCAATCGAAGTCCTTCCCCATCATTGTCTTTAGGGCCTGTTATTTGGCCATAGTATGGTTAACGAATGGCGCGGCACTTACATATATTTTACGAGTTGCTCGCATAAATTTCGAAACGAGGAGTGAAAATAATCCAAGCCTTTTGAATAACGCGATCTACTTCAACCAATACAATATTATGGCTGGGGGTATTAGAAACTGTGTTCGATGTCTGAATAGTGCTGGCCGAGGCCGGAGGACGAGGTGGCCACAGGGTAAGAATTGACCAGGGTATTTGGATGATAATTAAAAAGCAATCTGTTTACCCTTTCACCAAAGGATATACCTGCAACTATTTTTGATGAACTTGTGGCCGGACATCAATTGCTTTCGTTATCTGTTAGAACATCGTACCTCATCATGTTTAATGAGAATTATTTCTCTGCCATTAATATTGATTGATATCTTTTTTTAGCTGCAAGTGGCGGTAAAACACAACCACATAAAGGAGGTGAGTAGAGTGAACTATGGTTTGATGTTTGATGTTGAGTTACGGCGAATTTGTGGAGGAGTGGAGGTTTCCATATGCTGGCCGCTGATAGAAAACATAGGTACGCAGAGCGTACGGGAAGCTTTAAGCACGGAACATCGTACGGTTACGGCGCGGCACGGAACTTCACTTTCTCGTTAACGTTCAGCCAATCACATCACGCATCACAATGCTTAGACACGGCACTGTACAATACCACGGCGCCGTAGCTTTTTCACAGTCATACAGTCTGTGTAATATTATAAGTTCGCTGCGCACATGAATTTTGTATCACCGCATGGCCATTTATTATCATCTGGAGAGCGGATTTCGTATGGCTGTGACAAGTGCCTCGACACGGCACGGTCGCGGTCCTGGCCTGCTGTGTAGATACGGAACCAATCAGATTGCATTGTCGCGGCACGCGAGTACTTTCCGCGATCGCGATAAGATACGGCAAATCAAGGACGGCCAGTCAAATTGCATGGTCGCGACAAAAAAGAAATACGAACCTTAGAACGAGAGTAAATGAAATCGCGTAGTCGCAGCGCGGCAGGTCACGGTCGCGGTGCGGCATAATTTGTCGCGGCACTTTTCACAGTCATACGAAATCTGCCCTATTAATGGCAGTGCATTACCTGTGTGTTTGTTACCATAGGGCGAAACACAGGAGGTTTATCATCAGGAGGCAAGATAGCTATTGCTGTGGTGTTCGTCCTCGCGGGTCTCGCGGGAATAGCCGTGGCTGTTTGGTGGTTCGTTATCAAGAAGAAACGGGCTGGAAAACTGCTCTTCCAGCACCAACAGTTTGACAATCCTATCCACTTTTCTTCAAAGGCCTACGATTTAGAAGCTTAAAGAGTCTCAATCAGCCGCCATTTTGTCTGCCTAGCAACATACAGAGTCAGAGAAAGTATCCATTTCCATCGGCTGATTTAGGGAATGTAGTTCGATATTTTCGGTTCAATTCGGTAAATGAAGAATTAACCTTTGTTTGTGGATGGTTAATTCTAGACGTAATTCGTCCTTACTAAATAAAGCTTTACATGTAAAAATGTGAGCAATAACAAAGGAGTGGCTGGCTGGAACTCTTTAAACTATAGGATACCTAACGTTCCTCGCATGCCAAGTGTTTAACCCCGTCTCTCGGGGCTTCTTGGGAAGAGCAGGTTTTCAAAACTATATACGTGCATAGGTGCGCACACGGGAGCGAGGTCAGGGTCGCGTCACAGCAAATCAAATCCAAAGCGCGCTATTTTCCACATGATTTGCTTTGGATATTAACCTCGGTCCCATGCGCGATCGCAAAGCTTTGTGCATTGTTGGCTTTCATACAGTGAGGGATTTGCTACGTACGAGTCTCTTTGAATTTTGAAAGAACCACATAGGGCTAGCCGTATCATGCAGCACATCGAGTATAATCGGGTCAATACTTAATAAGATAAAGCGGTTCAAAAACCAAAATAAGAAATGTATTGTCGCACGACCATCTTCATACATTTCTTAGTAAATCATGTCCATCAGTCGCTATCGATTTTGCAAATTGCCTTTCGGGGGCCGTATGCGAATCTCTCTCTTGCCCAAGGCAAGATGGCTGTACGAAAATTCACCCCTTTGCAATTTGCTAAACTTTTCGCTCGAAGTTCCTCGTTTTAGTGTAATGCACTGTCTCGCCACCACCTTTGATACCATAAAGCTTTATTTTGAGGACATTGATTTGTTTGCAGTCTTTGAATGGATATGTATGATGACTCGAGTAACACCCGAATTGTGTTAAGCTCAATGTGCTCTTTCTAATTGGTTCTTGATCGACGAAGTGTTCATTGACTTTTTCCTAGGCCCTCGTGATATGAAAACTGTCAATATTCTTTTAAAGAATGCGAAAAATTTTACAAATGAATTATGAATTACTCTCAATAAGAGAGAAATTTTTTTATGAAAAATTGTTTTAATTATATGAATTATATTTTTTTACTATATGAATTTTGTAAATTAGAAATAAAAACAATATTTAATTACCAAGAAATGTTCCGTTGTTATTGTTAAAAACGAACCATTTGTTGATGGAGACGAGGGGAGGACCCTGGCGCGCGAGAATGTCATGATACGGGTTGGTTTTCAGTAGCAAACAAGCATACGCGTAAGAATAAGCATAATTATTACGCGCGCGAGTAATGAAGTAATTGGGATTGTGAGAAGACAATGCGCGCGGGTAGTGAAGTAATTAGGATTGTGAGGAGACAATGCGCGCGGGTAATGAAGCAATCAGGATTGTGAGGAGGCAACGCGCGCGGGTAGTGAAGTAATTAGGATTGTGAGGAGACAATGCGCGCGGGTGGTGAAGTAATTAGGATTGTGAGGAGGCAACGCGCGCGAGTAATGAAGTAATTAGGATATTGAGGAGGGAACGCGCGCGAGTAATAAAGTAATTAGGATTGTGAGAAGACAATGAGCGCGAGTAATGAAGTAATTAGGATTGTGAGGAGACAATGCGCGCGGGTAGTGGAGTAATTAGGATTGTGAGGAGACAATGCGCGCGAGTAATGAAGTAATTAGGATTGTGAGGAGGCAACGCGCGCGAGTAATGAAGTAATTAGGATATTGAGGAGGGAACGCGCGCGAGTAATAAAGTAATTAGGATCGTGAGAAGACAATGAGCGCGAGTAATGAAGTAATTAGGATTGTGAGGAGACAATGCGCGCGAGTAATGAAGTAATTAGGATTGTGAGGAGACAATGCGCGCGGGTAGTGAAGTAATTAGGATTGTGAGGAGACAATGCACGCGAGTGATGAAGTAATTAGGATCGTGAGTAGACAATGCCCGCGAGAAATGAAGTAATTAGGATTGTGAGGAGACAATGCACGCGAGTGATGAAGTAATTAGGATTGTGAGGAGACAATGCACGCGAGTGATGAAGTAATTAGGATCGTGAGTAGACAATGCCCGCGAGAAATGAAGTAATTAGGATTGTGAGGAGACAATGCACGCGAGTGATGAAGTAATTGGGATTGTGAGGAGACAATGCACGCGAGTGATGAAGTAATTAGGATTGTGAGGAGACAATGCGCGCGGGTAGTGAAGTAATTAGGATCGTGAGGAGACAATGCCCGCGAGAAATGAAGTAATTAGGATTGTGAGGAGACAATGCACGCGAGTGATGAAGTAATTAGGATTGTGAGGAGACAATGCGCGTGGGTAGTGAAGTAATTACGATTGTGAGGAGAAAATGCGCGCGGGTAGTGAAGTAATTAGGATCGTGAGGAGACAATTCGCGCGAGAAATGAAGTAATTAGGATTGTGAGGAGACAATGCGCGCGGGTAGAGAAGCAATTAGGATTGTGAGAAGACAATGCGCGCGGGTAGTGAAGTAATTAGAATTGTGGGGAGCAATGCGCGCGGGTACTGAAGTAATTACGATTCGAGGAGACAATGCGCGCGGGTAATGAAGTAATTAGGATTGTGAGGAGACTGCGCGCGGGTAGTGAAGTGATTAGGATTGTGGGGAGACAATGCGCGCGGGTAGTGAAGTAATTAGGATTGTGGGGAGACAATGCGCGCGGGTAGTGAAGTAATTAAAATTGTGGGGAGCAATGCGCGCGGGTACTGAAGTAATTACGATTCGAGGAGACAATGCGCGCGGGTAATGAAGTAATTAGGATTGTGAGGAGACTGCGCGCGGGTAGTGAAGTGATTAGGATTGTGGGGAGACAATGCGCGCGGGTAGTGAAGTAATTACGATTCGAGGAGACAATGTGCGCGAGTAATGAAGTAATTAGGATATTGAGGAGACAATGCGCGCGGGTAGAGAAGCAATTAGGATTGTGAGAAGACAATGCGCGCGGGTAGTGAAGTAATTAGAATTGTGGGGAGCAATGCGCGCGGGTACTGAAGTAATTACGATTCGAGGAGACAATGTACAGGGGTAGTGAAGCAATTAGGATTGTGAAGAGACAATGCACAGGGGTAGTGAAGCAATTAGGATTGTGATGAGAAAATGCGCGTGTGAGGAGACAATGCGTGCGGGTAGTGAAGTAATTAGGATTGTGATGATGTTCACAACAATCAGATGCCACTTCACGTCAATTTCCGTTTCATTTGCGTAACCTCGTGACTACAAAATTAAAAGATAAAGAACCAAGTATCAGATTCTCTTGGCTCGAGAAAAAAGGAACAAGTTGAAATCCACACATTTAACAAAAATGTGAGAGTAATTAGAGATGTAACATAGCAAACAAAAAACGTAGAAACATAAACATTTTAGGACGTCAATTTGCGTAGAAAGGCAATACCGCAGTAAATAAACATCCAGTGGTGTACCAGAGCATGCGCAGCACTGCCAGTGCAGCGAGGACGGGGTGCAACTCCCAGCTGGGTGATTCTGTGGTTCAAGAGTAAGATACAGCAAAACCAGAGAGAAATAGGCGAGAGGAGAAAGAGAAAATATATCAAAATGAGAGATACCGGTTTGCTTTTCATATGTTTGTTTCATAAGGCCAAAGCCTCGTATTAATGAGCATTTTTTAAATAAATAAATATCAAACACATTTTGAAGCTCTATACTCACGGACGAAAGTTCACAAGAGACAATGAGTGAGAAGTTTAGCAGACCTGATGAGATCTCATTAACGAAAACCGTCTTGTGGAAAATATTTACACGATATAAGCTAAGAATAAACATTTCATTTCGCCAGGAATGCCTGACACTTCTGGCTGAATTTTAGTCGAGTTCCCTAAAATTTCAAACCTCCGTAATTCGGTCAATAATCATCTGGTCAAGCCTATACTTAGATATTGTGTCAAACTTTTGATTCTATTTTTAACTATGTAAGATTTGTTATGATACTTATAAAATTGACAGACTTGATTTTTAGGCCCAAAAAGCTGGAAATGCTGAATTTTAGAAAACGCGTAAAATAAAAAAAGGCTTATGTCAAACTGTCGTACAGGTAAAGCATTATTTCTTGTGTAAATCTTATATGATTTAGTTAGGATTTGATAAAGTTATAGCTGTGTGAATATTTTCACAAGAGACAATGAGTGAGAGGTTTGGCAGGCCTGATGAGATCTCATTGACGAAATCTCTCATGGAAAATATTCAGACAGCCATAACTTTATCAAATCTTAACTAAATAATATCAGATTTACACAAGTAATAATGATTTGCCTGCTCGACAGTTTGGCATAAGCCTTATTTTATTTTACGCGTTTTCTAAAATTCAGCATTTTCCGGGTTTTGGGGCAAAAATTCAACTCTGTCAATTGTATGAGTATCAAAACAAAACTTATACCTTAACAAAGAGCATGAAAATGTTGACAAAATACCTAAACATAGGCTTGATCGAATCAATAATGACCGAAATACAGCGGTTTGAAACTTTAGGGGCACTCGACTAAAATTCAGCCAGGAGTGTCAGGCGTTCCTGGCAAAATGTATTGAAGTCTATGCGTTCTTCTACATTTTTGATCTTGTATCTCGGTCAGTGTTGACATCCGATCAACAACTGCACCAGAATTGAATCATTTTGACGTCTAAAGCGTGGTTCAAGAGAATATTCGGTTATTGGAAATGTTTTAAACCATGTTTCAATTGATCATGAATTCGGCGAGAAAAAAAGCTAAGTACAAACATTTCATTTCGCCAGGAATGCCTGACACTTCTGGCTGAATTTTAGTCGAGTTCCCTAAAATTTCAAACCTCCGTAATTCGGTCAATAATCATCTGATCAAGCCTATACTTAGATATTGTGTCAAACGTTTGATTCTCTTTTTAACTATGTAAGATTTGTTTTGATACTTGTAAAATTGACAGACTTGATTTTTAGGCCCAAAAGCTGGAAATGCTGAATTTTAGAAAACGCGTAAAATAAAAAAAAAAGGCTTATGTCAAACTGTCGTGCAGGTAAAGACTTATTTCTTGTGTAAATCTTATATGATTTAGATAAGATTTGAAAAAGTTATAGCTGTGTGAATATTTTCACAAGAGACAATGAGTGAGAGGTTTGGCAGGCCTGATGAGATCTCATTGACGAAATCTCTCATGGAAAATATTCAGACAGCCATAACTTTATCAACTCTTAACTAAATAATATCAGATTTACACAAGTAATAATGATTTGCCTGCTCGACAGTTTGGCATAAG
The DNA here is from genome assembly GCA_033964015.1 of Scolanthus callimorphus. Lineage (NCBI taxonomy): Eukaryota > Metazoa > Cnidaria > Anthozoa > Actiniaria > Edwardsiidae > Scolanthus > Scolanthus callimorphus. The sequence goes on from CM066914.1 coordinate 7,855,423, forward strand.
CCTTATTTTATTTTACGCGTTTTCTAAAATTCAGCATTTTCCGGGTTTTGGGGCAAAAATTCAACTCTGTCAATTGTATGGGTATCAAAACAAAACTTATACCTTAACAAAGAGCATGAAAATGTTGACAAAATACCTAAACATAGGCTTGATCGAATCAATAATGACCGAAATACAGCGGTTTGAAACTTTAGGGGCACTCGACTAAAATTCAGCCAGGAGTGTCAGGCGTTCCTGGCAAAATGTGTTGAAGTCTGTGCGTTCTTCTACAGTTTTGATCTTGTATCTCGGTCAGTGTTGACATCCGATCAACAACTGCACCAGAATTGAATCATTTTGACGTCTCAAGCGTGGTTCAAGAGAATATTCGGTTATTGGAAATGTTTTAAACCATGTTTCAATTGATCATGAATTCGGCGAGAAAAAAAGCTAAGTACAAACATTTCATTTCGCCAGGAATGCCTGACACTTCTGGCTGAATTTTAGTCGAGTTCCGTAAAATTTCAAACCTCCGTAATTCGGTCAATAATCATCTGATCAAGCCTATACTTAGATATTGTGTCAAACGTTTGATTCTCTTTTTAACTATGTAAGATTTGTTTTGATACTTGTAAAATTGACAGACTTGATTTTTAGGCCCAAAAGCTGGAAATGCTGAATTTTAGAAAACGCGTAAAATAAAAAAAAAGGCTTATGTCAAACTGTCGTGCAGGTAAAGACTTATTTCTTGTGTAAATCTTATATGATTTAGATAAGATTTGATAAAGTTATAGCTGTGTGAATATTTTCACAAGAGACAATGAGTGAGAGGTTTGGCAGGCCTGATGAGATCTCATTGACGAAATCTCTCATGGAAAATATTCAGACAGCCATAACTTTATCAACTCTTAACTAAATAATATCAGATTTACACAAGTAATAATGATTTGCCTGCTCGACAGTTTGGCATAAGCCTTATTTTATTTTACGCGTTTTCTAAAATTCAGCATTTTCCGGGTTTTGGGGCAAAAATTCAACTCTGTCAATTGTATGAGTATCAAAACAAAACTTATACCTTAACAAAGAGCATGAAAATGTTGACAAAATACCTAAACATAGGCTTGATCGGATCAATAATGACCGAAATACAGCGGTTTGAAACTTTAGGGGCACTCGACTAAAATTCAGCCAGGAGTGTCAGGCGTTCCTGGCAAAACGTATTGAAGTCTATGCGTTCTTCTACATTTTTGATCTTGTATCTCGGTCAGTGTTGACATCCGATCAACAACTGCACCAGAATTGAATCATTTTGACGTCTCAAGCGTGGTTCAAGAGAATATTCGGTTATTGGAAATGTTTTAAACCATGTTTCAATTGATCATGAATTCGGCGAGAAAAAAAGCTAAGTACAAACATTTCATTTCGCCAGGAATGCCTGACACTTCTGGCTGAATTTTAGTCGAGTTCCCTAAAATTTCAAACCTCCGTAATTCGGTCAATAATCATCTGATCAAGCCTATACTTAGATATTGTGTCAAACTTTTGATTCTATTTTTAACTATGTAAGATTTGTTATGATACTTGTAAAATTGACAGACTTGATTTTTAGGCCCAAAAGCTGGAAATGCTGAATTTTAGAAAACGCGTAAAATAAAAAAAAGGCTTATGTCAAACTGTCGTGCAGGTAAAGACTTATTTCTTGTGTAAATCTTATATGATTTAGATAAGATTTGATAAAGTTATAGCTGTGTGAATATTTTCACAAGAGACAATGAGTGAGAGGTTTGGCAGGCCTGATGAGATCTCATTGACGAAATCTCTCGTGGAAAATATTCAGACAGCCATAACTTTATCAAATCTTAACTAAATAATATCAGATTTACACAAGTAATAATGATTTGCCTGCTCGACAGTTTGGCATAAGCCTTATTTTATTTTACGCGTTTTCTAAAATTCAGCATTTTCCAGGTTTTGGGGCAAAAATTCAACTCTGTCAATTGTATGAGTATCAAAACAAAACTTATACCTTAACAAAGAGCATGAAAATGTTGACAAAATACCTAAACATAGGCTTGATCGAATCAATAATGACCGAAATACAGCGGTTTGAAACTTTAGGGGCACTCGACTAAAATTCAGCCAGGAGTGTCAGGCGTTCCTGGCAAAACGTATTGAAGTCTATGCGTTCTTCTACATTTTTGATCTTGTATCTCGGTCAGTGTTGACATCCGATCAACAACTGCACCAGAATTGAATCATTTTGACGTCTCAAGCGTGGTTCAAGAGAATATTCGGTTATTGGAAATGTTTTAAACCATGTTTCAATTGATCATGAATTCGCCGAGAAAAAAAGCTAAGTACAAACATTTCATTTCGCCAGGAATGCCTGACACTTCTGGCTGAATTTTAGTCGAGTTCCCTAAAATCTCAAACCTCCGTAATTCGGTCAATAATCATCTGATCAAGCCTATACTTAGATATTGTGTCAAACTTTTGATTCTCTTTTCAACTATGTAAGATTTGTTTTGATACTTATAAAATTGACAGACTTGATGTTTAGGCCCAAAAAGCTGGAATGCTGAATTTTAGAAAACGCGTAAAATAAAAAAAGGCTTATGTCAAACTGTCGTACAGGTAAAGCATTATTTCTTGTGTAAATCTTATATGATTTAGATAAGATTTGATAAAGTTATAGCTGTGTGAATATTTTCACAAGAGACAATGAGTGAGAGGTTTGGCAGGCCTGATGAGATCTCATTGACGAAATCTCTCATGGAAAATATTCAGACAGCCATAACTTTATCAACTCTTAACTAAATAATATCAGATTTACACAAGTAATAATGATTTGCCTGCTCGACAGTTTGGCATAAGCCTTATTTTATTTTACGCGTTTTCTAAAATTCAGCATTTTCCGGGTTTTGGGGCAAAAATTCAACTCTGTCAATTGTATGAGTATCAAAACAAAACTTATACCTTAACAAAGAGCATGAAAATGTTGACAAAATACCTAAACATAGGCTTGATCGAATCAATAATGACCGAAATACAGCGGTTTGAAACTTTAGGGGCACTCGACTAAAATTCAGCCAGGAGTGTCAGGCGTTCCTGGCAAAATGTATTGAAGTCTATGCGTTCTTCTACATTTTTGATCTTGTATCTCGGTCAGTGTTGACATCCGATCAACAACTGCACCAGAATTGAATCATTTTGACGTCTCAAGCGTGGTTCAAGAGAATATTTGGTTATTGGAAATGTTTTAAACCATGTTTCAATTGATCATGAATTCGGCGAGAAAAAAAGCTAAGTACAAACATTTCATTTCGCCAGGAATGCCTGACACTTCTGGCTGAATTTTAGTCGAGTTCCCTAAAATTTCAAACCTCCGTAATTCGGTCAATAATCATCTGATCAAGCCTATACTTAGATATTGTGTCAAACTTTTGATTCTCTTTTCAACTATGTAAGATTTGTTTTGATACTTATAAAATTGACAGACTTGATGTTTAGGCCCAAAAAGCTGGAAATGCTGAATTTTAGAAAACGCGTAAAATAAAAAAAGGCTTATGTCAAACTGTCGTACAGGTAAAGCATTATTTCTTGTGTAAATCTTATATGATTTAGATAAGATTTGATAAAGTTATAGCTGTGTGAATATTTTCACAAGAGACAATGAGTGAGAGGTTTGGCAGGCCTGATGAGATCTCATTGACGAAATCTCTCATGGAAAATATTCAGACAGCCATAACTTTATCAACTCTTAACTAAATAATATCAGATTTACACAAGTAATAATGATTTGCCTGCTCGACAGTTTGGCATAAGCCTTATTTTATTTTACGCGTTTTCTAAAATTCAGCATTTTCCGGGTTTTGGGGCAAAAATTCAACTCTGTCAATTGTATGAGTATCAAAACAAAACTTATACCTTAACAAAGAGCATGAAAATGTTGACAAAATACCTAAACATAGGCTTGATCGAATCAATAATGACCGAAATACAGCGGTTTGAAACTTTAGGGGCACTCGACTAAAATTCAGCCAGGAGTGTCAGGCGTTCCTGGCAAAATGAGTTGAAGTCTGTGCGTTCTTCTACAGTTTTGATCTTGTATCTCGGTCAGTGTTGATATCCGATCAACAACTGCACCAGAATTGAATCATTTTGACGTCTCAAGCGTGGTTCAAGAGAATATTCGGTTATTGGAAATGTTTTAAACCATGTTTCAATTGATCATGAATTCGGCGAGAAAAAAAGCTAAGCTACGTACAAACATTTCATTTCGCCAGGAATGCCTGACACTTCTGGCTGAATTTTAGTCGAGTTCCCTAAAATCTCAAACCTCCGTAATTCGGTCAATAATCATCTGATCAAGCCTATACTTAGATATTGTGTCAAACGTTTGATTCTCTTTTTAACTATGTAAGATTTGTTTTGATACTTGTAAAATTGACAGACTTGATTTTTAGGCCCAAAAAGCTGGAAAGGCTGAATTTTAGAAAACGCGTAAAATAAAAAAAAGGCTTATGTCAAACTGTCGTGCAGGTAAAGCATTATTTCTTGTGTAAATCTTATATGATTTAGATAAGATTTGATAAAGTTATAGCTGTGTGAATATTTTCACAAGAAACAATGAGTGAGAGGTTTGGCAGGCCTGATGAGATCTCATTGACGAAATCTCTCATGGAAAATATTCAGACAGCCATAACTTTATCAAATCTTAACTAAATAATATCAGATTTACACAAGTAATAATGATTTGCCTGCTCGACAGTTTGGCATAAGCCTTATTTTATTTTACGCGTTTTCTAAAATTCAGCATTTTCCGGGTTTTGGGGCAAAAATTCAACTCTGTCAATTGTATGAGTATCAAAACAAAACTTATACCTTAACAAAGAGCATGAAAATGTTGACAAAATACCTAAACATAGGCTTGATCGAATCAATAATGACCGAAATACAGCGGTTTGAAACTTTAGGGGCACTCGACTAAAATTCAGCCAGGAGTGTCAGGCGTTCCTGGCAAAATGAGTTGAAGTCTGTGCGTTCTTCTACAGTTTTGATCTTGTATCTCGGTCAGTGTTGATATCCGATCAACAACTGCACCAGAATTGAATCATTTTGACGTCTCAAGCGTGGTTCAAGAGAATATTCGGTTATTGGAAATGTTTTAAACCATGTTTCAATTGATCATGAATTCGGCGAGAAAAAAAGCTAAGCTACGTACAAACATTTCATTTCGCCAGGAATGCCTGACACTTCTGGCTGAATTTTAGTCGAGTTCCCTAAAATCTCAAACCTCCGTAATTCGGTCAATAATCATCTGATCAAGCCTATACTTAGATATTGTGTCAAACGTTTGATTCTCTTTTTAACTATGTAAGATTTGTTTTGATACTTGTAAAATTGACAGACTTGATTTTTAGGCCCAAAAAGCTGGAAATGCTGAATTTTAGAAAACGCGTAAAATAAAAAAAGGCTTATGTCAAACTGTCGTGCAGGTAATGCATTATTTCTTGTGTAAATCTTATATGATTTAGATAAGATTTGATAAAGTTATAGCTGTGTGAATATTTTCACAAGAGACAATGAGTGAGAGGTTTGGCAGGCCTGATGAGATCTCATTGACGAAATCTCTCATGGAAAATATTCAGACAGCCATAACTTTATCAAATCTTAACTAAATAATATCAGATTTACACAAGTAATAATGATTTGCCTGCTCGACAGTTTGGCATAAGCTTTATTTTATTTTACGCGTTTTCTAAAATTCAGCATTTTCCGGGTTTTGGGGCAAAAATTCAACTCTGTCAATTGTATGAGTATCAAAACAAAACTTATACCTTAACAAAGAGCATGAAAATGTTGACAAAATACCTAAACATAGGCTTGATCGAATCAATATTGACCGAAATACAGCGGTTTGAAACTTTAGGGGAACTCGACTAAAATTCAGCCAGGAGTGTCAGGCGTTCCTGGCAAAATGTATTGAAGTCTATGCGTTCTTCTAACGCTTTCAACTTGGGCTAAATTCTAAAGAAAGTGAACAAATATTGTTACTAAACATAGAACTAGATTAATGCGACAGGCTTCGCTAATCGATTTTTATATAGAAAAGTGTGATACTGTATATTTATTGTACAGATAAAGCCTTCCTGAAGGTGAAATACTGTTGAGTCTAGTGTATGATGATAAAAGTGCCACATCTTGTTTTCACCCAGCTGGGAGTCGCACCCAGTCCTCACTGCACATGATCGTGCCGTGTGTGCCCTGGTACACCACTGGATGGTTACTTTCTGGCAATGTGTGAGAAGCTACCTGTGTGGCATGGTGATGGGTTTGTCTGTGTGGCAATGTGCGAAGGGTTGTCTGTGTGGCTTGGTGATAGGTTTGTCTGTGTGGCAATGTGTGAAGGGTTGTCTGTGTGGCTTGGTGATATGTTTGTCTGTGTGGCAATATGTGTGAAGGGTTATCTGTGTGGCTTGGTGATGGGGTTGTCTGTGTGGCAATGTGGCAATGTGTAAAGGTTGTCTGTGTGGCTTAGCGATAGGTTTGTCTGTGTGGCAATGTGTGAAGGGTTATCTGTGTGGCTTGGTGATGGGTTTGTCTGTGTGGCAATATGTGTGAAGGGTTGTCTGTGTGGCTTGGTGATGGGTTTGTCTGTGTGGCAATGTGTGAAGGGTTGTCTGTGTGGCTTGGTGATGGGTTTGTCTGTGTGGCAATGTGTGAAGGGTTGTCTGTGTGGCTTGGTGATAGGTTTGTCTGTGTGGCAATGTGTGAAGGGTTGTCTGTGTGGCTTGGTGATGGCTTGTGATGGGTTTGTCTGTGTGGCAATGTGTGAAGGGTTGTCTGTGTGGGTTGGTGATAGGTTTGTCTATGTGGCAATATGTGTGAAAAGTTATCTGTGTGGCTTTGTGATGGGGTTGTCTGTGTGGAATGTGTGAAGGGTTGTCTGCGTGGCCAACTCGTAAAAATTGGCGTCTTATGATGATCAAATTGTAACCTTTTAAAGTTGTTATCCATAAAACCACTTTGTCTGGTCATTTTTTTCGAAATGTTTATGACGTCACCAATGACGTAATATCATGTGACCAACCCCATTGTCTTTTAGTCCGAACTTTAGCCTTCACATGACTTAAAGTTGCAGTGACGTAACTAATGACATCGAACCATACACATTCATAGACATCCCCGTTGCTTAAAGTCAACTTTGTTCAAGCTTGGTTTTCTCCTAGTGTTGTCTCACGAGATATCCATTTTTCAAGATGTAGTGACGTCAAGACAATCACGTCATACTATTTGAGCACGTTCCTGCACCCCATTTACTTGTAATCATCTTTGAACAAGTTAGGTTTTCTGGCAGTGTTTTATTCTATTTTATTCATTATCTTCGTCTTTAAAGAAAAGAGGAAAAGATAGAAAAATATACATATGACATCTCTCAAAAAAGTTTACGTCAGTGATGACGTTTTGTCACATGACCATGTTGTTGCAACCCCTTGATCCATAAGCAGAATTTGTGAAGCTCATTAAGGGAATAACGTTTGAGCAAAAAAATAAAATACGAGGACCATACTTCCAGACAAATTGCTGAAGCGTCGTATGGCGACCGTACGGTTCTTACGCCCACGCCAGAGATTTCGGCCCTGACAGTCGCTATCCTCGATGTTAATTGCTCCCTAGTGGACTCGGTCCACTAGGGACCTAGGTGAGGGAACGCCCGGCCACCAGACCATTTAATAGACGCCCCTTGTACTGAGTAGTGAACAACTAACGGTCTCTTTACATCCCTCAACATATATATAGGTCTGGTAGGCGATAGGTCCTTCCATGTGGGACACTTGTGCTTTTGGTGAGCTCATGGTTTTCATGGTAACTTCTTCAACTGGTCAACTTGTTCATTCTCTAATCCTTTTGGATCATTCAGCGATGTCTGTTCGCAACAATCTAAAAAGAAGGCGCTCAAACTTGACATCTTTGACTCTACGCATGCGCACTCCTATTCACGACAAATCCCTTTTATTCTACTAGTTCTTGTAAAGCGCTTCGGTTGTTAAGTGAATGCGCTTTAAAAGTGTAGTTATTAGTAATATTAATGGTATGGCTAATTTTACAGAATAACTGTACGGGGTGGTCTCAAAAGCAACCAGAAAAGTGTTACCACTGTATATTGTTTACATTGCTATGCGTCTGCTAAATTCAATGTTGCGATGGGGGGGGGGGGGGGGGGGGGGGAGTGGCAACTGGCTGCCAATCAATCCAAAACACTGGATTGAGCCACTTCAGTGGGTCGACATTGATTGCAAAATCAATCAAAATAGTTTTAAGCTATCCTTTGGCTTTCTTGCCTAGAGTGGTTAATTCTGGTTCAAGAAATTTGACATTGCAATTCTCCTGCTAAAATTCGCCGATCGCAACAGTGAATTTTGAGGTTGCGTAGCATTGCATACAATGAAAATCGCGGTGTGAAATTGCTAGTCTTAATGAGATATCTATTGATGATGGCAAAAAATAAATTTGTGAACATGCGCGGCCAAATACCCATCCAGCACCGCCACCTTAAAAGTTTGTAGATTTCGCGCATTGAGTGAAATCTTTGAGCGCATTTTCTGACGCTCTGCCCAACAATTTCTCTGCGAGCAGTGCTTTCCTTCGTCGGCCTAAGAGAGGAGAAAACTACTGCTCGCAGGGTACCCCACAATAGAGGCCAGCTATGATGCACGGTGATTCCAGCTATAACGCACGGTGATTCCAGCTATATCGCACGGTGATTCCAGCTATAACGCACGGTGATTCCAGCTATAACGCACGCGCGAATTTTAGTTTAATGAGGGATAATTGTCGAACAAACGTTTTGACAAGCGCGCTCTGCATTGTGGTAGTTGTGCTTATAGCTGGAATGTCGCCCTCGGTGCCCCTCTAAACTACGCCCCGGGGATATCATTGAACAACGTCGACATGTTTCAGCATATATTTGAAAATATTTAAAGAATTTAGTCGGGTTCTGAAAGCTTGTTCATGAGAAATTGTTGAATCAAGATTCACAAATGATGAATCAAATTTTTAATTGGTTTGTTGCCAGACTCTAAAGATTTTGCGCGGGAACAGCTCTTGTATCAAAACCACAGGCAACCCAAACAAATTACAATTGAATAAAAGAAGTGTGAGAGAATTATGCTCTATAGGTGTCCATACAAGGCGAGAGAAAAACAGGCAGGCATTCTCAAATATGTCCGTTATAATGAGTGCATAATTCTATAAATAAATATCCCAGCGGTACTAGAGACAGTGTTCGACCTTCTTGATTGTTTGTGTCAATTTACCAATCAGTGGATAACTGGTAGTCTGTTAGAATAACTGGGACATTATGTCACCAACCAATCAACCGTGCGATCAGTAAATTCGCATTACTTCAGTTTCACTCAAGCGTTCAGTTCGATCTTTTACCAGTATAAACAAATAATGACAAATTGAAACAACGTTTTCCTGTGGAAAATCTTCTAAAAAGCTTGTAACATAAGTGTCTTTTCCAGATTAAGGTGAGTTTTAGTTTGCACATTTGTATTCGTTTATGGATCGCCTAGTCCTTTAACATACCGGTAAATTAAATAAGCGTTTCGTTTCGGTTCAGTTAACTTGTCAAAAGTCGCCTCCCGTTTCCAAAGCTTGCTAAAACATGTTTCGGTCCATTCAAGCAATACAGAGAATCCAGTGACTTGAAGAATCAACATCCAAAACTTAGCAAGAATGTTCTACAAAACTTGTCCATAGCTTATCGCCAACAATTTCCATTTTGAATCTATGTCACTTTTTTCGATGGTGGCTTTGAAACTATTTATTTGGCGATTTGCAGGTTGAGAAACACGTTCGTTGAAGAACAATGTGGCCTCAGAAGAGCTTGGTACGACTTCTTCTGCTGTTTTGTGGCTCTATTCTTGTTTTTGAAATCAGTGTAACGCTCTCATTGCCGATGGGTAAGTAAGAATAATGAATTCTAAAAGGGCTAACACCTCGCTAACACCTCGCTCGCTCTTTTTCCCCGATAAAAAGAGAAATGTCAAATAATTAAGCTAATTAAGCTAATCGGGTTTCCCTAAAATATTTCAATGATATGATATTATTAGGTTTTTTAAGCACAATTCTGATTAAGTTATATTGAAAATAAGAAGTGGAAAATGGAGGCGTGAAAGGGAAGTCAAGTGTAACAGGTGTTAGACACAAACGCAAACTCCTTTCTACGGAGGATAGTCTATAAAAAATACTTAAAGAAAAACACAATTAAGACAATATTATAGTATTGTGGACATACTTCAAATGCTTTAATAACCAAAAAGCAAGATTTCCATATGGTGCATTTTCAAAATCACTCAAGCGTGAAGTTGCTGTTTTTTTTTTGGGGGGGGGGGGCTGAAGAACAGTTGCTGTTTCTATGGCAACAAACGCCTGCCGTTTGGCCAAGGAGCCTCGTACATGGAGATCTACACTTTTTTTTCGTTCGAACCCTACTCAAAGATAACAAAACAATGGCTGTTTACTAATTCAGCAAAGAATTAAGGCACACTCAAAAACATCAGTTTTTCCTTTTGCTTAGAGTAAAATTACCCACTCCTATCCTGAAATGGCACAGATCTAAGTTTTCTTGTAGAGCGGTTGTATACCCATAGCCAGTGGTATACCCGGGGAATGAAGTAGGTATGTTGATCTCAGTAAAAGCCAGCGCCCCATTTTCTACTCTATCGGTATAGCCTTTGTGCTATCGATCTCCTCTCCCCAAACGTTCTGGTCAAGCAGAGGAAAAACAAGCGGAGGTTTGCTCTTCCTTTCCTCTCGATCGCCAATGAAAAGCCTCTAGAATCAATATCTGATGACGCATAAATGATTTGCATGTTTAACTATAAAACATACAGAGGACTCGGCTACCAACAAACAAAAGGACTCGAACACCAAGGGGTGGGACCATCTATACAGACAGTCACGTGACTCAAGCAACCTGAACAACCAGTTTATGAACCACGTGGTGGACTCGTGGCATCGTGATGAGGAAGAAGGTACTGATGATATCAATGTCCCTGTGCGCTCAGCGAGTGAGAATAGTGGAGAAAATAGCGGCGACGGGGGGAGTGCAACCATACTAGCGCATGGGTCGGGTGACAAGCCTGATGTACCGTTGGAACAACCAGACTTGCCAAATGACGAAAACTATGTCGTGAAAGAAGAACCTTCTCCAGGACCGAAGAAAGGACTCGAACATTCTAATACTACAATTAATGCGTCACGTGACAATGGAACGAATATTTCACCTGACACCTTTAATGGGACAGCTGCGCTATCACGTGACCAGTATAACCGCACGACTAATGTAGCACTTGACCGAGCTAATGAGACAGATATTAACGCTCCACAGGGTTCAAATAGCACGTCCAATGGATCACGTGACCAGCCTACGGTTTCACGTGATCAGTCCAACATTTACGCGTGGCATGCGCAAAGAAACGATTCCTCAACGTTCAACGCGACAACTAAGTCTAAGGGAGCTTCAACTAACAGGGATATCATTCGTTTTCTAGAATCTTCACATAGTGTTAATAAGACAGCGCCCGGCCTGCGTGTCGATACAAGTTTGATTCTAAAAGGTCAACGTTTGGAACCAGCTCGCAACATTTCCAATTATCAAGTTTCTTTCTGGAGAGCTGCGCAGCCTCAAAACGATTTTCTCAGCCGGCGCCAATACATTCCGGGTGCAACTTCGAAAGTTTATGCCGGATCTGTCGGCCCAATGAATGGTATTCAAACCGCGCGAAGTTCTATTCAACCCAACATGCAATCCAATGGAATGGTTAAGTTTGCACGTCCTGGTACAGCTTATTATACATCAAAATCGCAACCCGGAATCAGTCAAAGAAAACATTTTGCGACTTTTGGAGGGGACAGAAACGGAATGTATAAAAGTCCAGGCTGGTCGAGTTATCAGGCGCAGCCAAGAAATGTAGTTTCTCCGAGTAGCTATCGCCTATCAACTACAGGCTGGCTCCCAAATAGCTACAGGAACTTACTACGCAGTTATCAGAGCCCATATGCGCGAGATAGAATCCCTTATCAAGCTCAAGCGAAACCTTACGTATCGAATAGTTACGGAAATTCACTACGTTACCAGACAACTAATCAGAACCCCGGGAGTAGATTATCCTATCAAACACAGCCAAAACCGTACACTTCTAGTTACGGAACTTCATTGCGCAGTTACCAGAATGGTCAGTATACTGGCATTAGAGTTCCTTATCAAGCGCAAGCGAAGCCATACGGCTATGCGCAGAGCAGATCGCCCATGTACGCACCGATACCAAGCCGTTTTGGGAAACAATCAGCAAGAAAACAGCCTCTATTGAATAGTTTGTCTAGAACAATGATACCTCAGCAGCGGTCTGATGTAATGCAACCGAACTTGAATACTATAAATCGAGCGCAGGCTTTGAGTGCCGCCGGAAATGGGCTCGTGCAAGATCAGTTCGAGGACGGAATCCTGGAGGCAAAGGACATGGACTATCAAAACAATCCAGGCAAACCTAACAGCATTGCTCAGCTACCAAATAACGTCCTTTCTACTAGCAAAGGTATTTATTCACCAGCTGGCCGGATGGGCTTTACTAACAGTGGAAATGTCAAGCCAGGAGCAGTGGGTTGTCAGGTAACCCAACGGGCAAGTTTTCAAAGAACCAGGCAGTTGGTGTGTATAAGGCGGCGATTTACTTGGCTGATCTTCTTAAAAACGGTAAGTCAGACGCATGAGAGACGCACGAGTTTGAATAGACACTTGTGACGCAAAAACAACCAGAAACGCTAACGACATGCCGCAATACCGCGAGGTGGAAGATAAGCATAATAAAACGATGCGCAAGAACGAAAAGTACAAATTGTAATGTGCTGAAGACGCATGATAATTTCCTTAGAGAGACGCACAAAAAAAAGTCTAACGCACAAGACGCATACCAGCTGCACTCAACAAACTGGTGTACAAGACACACGAGACGCGCATTAAATAAGTGACACTAAACAACCAATAAAAGCTACTCCAGAGAGACGCATGACAAAAACAACTAACGCGCAAAGACGCATACTACACAACAACAAACTGGTGTACAAGACGCACGAGACGCGCATTAAATAAGTGACACTAAACAACCAATAACAGCTACTCCAGAGAGACGCATACCACAAATATTACACAAGAAAGACGCATCTACTAGACGTGTTACAGAGAAAACAGAAAGTGTCGCAATGAGATCTACAGCCAACAGAACAGAGGACAGACGCATGACAGAAAGTCTTGACAAACAAGAGACGCATTTCATTTAGTAACAGTGAGGTTCTTAACCATTTGGAAGAGATGCTTGATAGTAACCCAAGAAAGTCGAATCCCTAGTTCATACATATTGAATAGCAACAGTTCGTTTATAACAGGCGCAAGCGAGATGAACGAGGATATTGGCAGCAAATGTCCATGTATTAGAAAAGCGCTTATACAATAAGAGTAAGCTTACGCAAATACTGCACATAAAGCGCCAGCTTATACGCAAACTTTTACTGTACTTTGTTTACCAGGCAAGGATAAATATATATTTTGTGCAACTTGACAGCCTTTATAATACTATTTACGAACGCGGTAGCCATTTTTTCACTTAGAAGAAACACGTGCATTAGTGGCATGGTATGTGCATGGATTGAAAATATAGTGCACTTTTTCAATAAAGTTGCAAAGGATTAAATAAATCAAGGTATGACGCATACCTTCGGGTAAAATTGTGAGTGATAGTACAGCAGATTGGTGCAGAATTTAGGTCGAATTGTGCAAATTAATGTTACAAGCATGAAATTTGGCGCAATGACAGAGCTTCATACCCTTAGTAGTCTTGATGCAAAAAAACACGCCCAAACGTGCATACTTTCCGTTTTACAGAGGTGGAATTAATTATCTTATATAAAAATTAAAGCCTGACTAAACGTTATCCAAATTCTTCCAAACTTCACATAATGTTGAGATTGCAAGCCCTTCAAGTTTAGGCAGACAAACCACGCCCAATTGCCGTACTTACAGGTATTACAGTGACGAATGTAAAGGTTTACAAAAATAAATTAAACATGATGGTTATTATTGAAATCTTTTTGCAACCTATTACAGACAAATTACCTAGCACCTTCGCAGCTAACCACACGCCCAAAATGCCTGTATTTAGCACATTCAACGTCTTTTTTGGTTTTTAGCTAAGAAAGAGACAGTTAAGATTTTAATTAGACTTTTCTTGCTTCAACTCTACCACTTCTTTTCGCAAGTACACTTTTCTATAGGAAAATGTTCTTTTATATAACGTTCGAACGGTTTTCCACACAATGCAAGCCCTCACCAACTATAACCACCCCACTAGCCCGCCAGCTAGCGTAGAAGAAAGAGGTTGCCTAAAAAACAAGCGTTGTCATGTACTGCTTTCTAGCAATTCAATGTCCTTTTGGTAAGATGTTGCTTTTGAAGCATGTTTTGTCTGGCGAGGCGAAGGGAGGCGAGGGGTGAACTGAAATGTACAATCCACTAAATAACTGTATCTCCGTGTATCTAAAAATAATTTCACATTCTTTCTTCTGAAAGCAAACGTTTCTTGTAGCGAGTGCATCAATATTTATTTCCACCATCCCTATATCCAACTTGGTGACCTAAGTTCCTACAACAAGTCGCGCCTCGCAGGATGGCTGGAGATGGTTGCCCGTACTGTTCATAGTGAGCCCCTGAAGTCATTGCAGTCGTGATTGACGGAGCCGCCGTTTAATTATGCTAAAAGAAGAGAACCGTAGGACGTAAAAGCACTACGCATATATCATTTGTTTATTCTTTATGTGCGCCATTACTAGCAAACAACATGAAGAAGATAGAGATTGCCTGGGACGTGGCAACAACAGTCTGAAGGTAGGCGCAAGAGATAAACGAGGTCAAGGAATAAGAAGACGAGCAGAAGCTCGAGAGCCATATCCCTAGACTGACCTATCTGATCGTTCAAAGGCAAACTGCTCTGTCAGAGCATAAGAAAGACTCGTACCAGTATAAAGACCTAAGGAATAAAGTGCAACGAGAATGCAAATCATCTAAAGCTAAATATTATACTCGCAAAGTGTCAGCTCTGACGTTACCCATTGGTGCAAAGAGGTCAAGTCCTTGAGTGGCAGCACTGACTCATGTGATTGGTGGAAACAGATGGTTGACGATGGTGTTCCTTCCATCCAGGAATTATGCGAGAGCTCACTTCAATGTGTTCTTGTATGACCAGACATCAAGCATCATCAGTTCTACCAACTGAAATTCGGAGCCAGTCCCCCAAGAGCTCCTAGTCACCCCTGGTGGTGGTGTAGGGCTCACGCTCTGTACATCAAAGTGAAAAAATCCTCTGGCCCTCGGACCCAGCCCCAAACATCGTATGCAAGGAGTAAGCCTTTGAGTTGCGGGCGGACATGTTTCCCAGAGGACCAAAGATGGATGTGATACCTACTGGGGAGAAGTCTTCCATAGCCATCAGAGTTGGGATGTCGAAAAAGCCATCATGTAATAAATGCTGAACCAACAATCTGGACCGTACTCCCAGAGATCTCTACAACGTGTCAGTGCAATGCGGCTGTCAACCTGATAAGGGGTGTCGAGGGTGCTGTAAATGTATCAAAGCACGTCCTCAATGCACTGTCATGTGCAAGTACAGAAGAGGTTACGAACGAGAGTAAGACTAAGTTAATTTTCATTGTTGGTTTAGGACTTCATAATATTTAGACTTTTCAGACAGGCATATAACAAAATATGGAATTTTTGTTGATGCAGGAGGCCAAGCTAATCGTGGCAGCTCAATCAAATTTAAAATACTTTTGCTTTAAATGTTTTTTTATTTCATAACTTTCAACACTGGAAGTACCTGAAATAGGGTGTGGTTTAACTTAGGAATAATGCCGCGTAAAACATCTTATCAATACTTGTAATTTGGAGGAAAAGGAAACTCAAGAAATAGATTTTGCCAATTAGTGAAGTGTACATCTCTCAAGGCTGTAAGTAAGCAATATAGGGCGTGACTCAATATGTATAGTAATGCAGGACATCTATTTGTGAATAAAGTAACATATTAAGGCTTTTGTGTAAAATTAAGACGTTCTTATTTCTTCAACAAAGATAAATCAACCCATCTTTATGTTATCTGGAAGTATTTACTTTTGGGCGTGGTTTTATATAGAATTGCTCGGGACATCAAGCTCTACCACTCTGCCAAATTTCATGCTTGTAACATCAATTTGCACAATTTTGCACCAATCTGCTGTACTATGATATCTACTTTGGACGCAAATTGAAATTTCTTCTTTAAAAGTTTTTAATTACATTGTAGCTATAAACGACGTATTACCTATTGACAGGAACAACAAACAACATTTTCACGACAACACAACAGAAACACCAGAGTACACGTCCAATACACATCACACTAAGTACCATGTGATTACCACGCTTCACTACATGTCGACTAGAGCAGATTTCGAATGACTGTGAAAAGTGCCGTGACAAAGTCGTTCCGCGCCGCGACCGTGACCGTACCGCGACTACGCGATTTCATTCCATTTACAACAGGCCAGGTTCCGTACCGCCACCGCAGTACCGCGCCGTGTCGCGGCACTTTTCACAGTCATACGAAATCTGCTCTATCGTACTGCGCTATTCAGTGGAATGCCTATAGTTTGGTCGATAAGTATTAACGTTTCGTGTCGATAGTTTTGTGTCTCAAAAAACACGTTGTCAAGGCCGGCTCATTATGTTGTCAAAGAATGTCGCGACTACGTTTCAAAATCACGAGTTTTTTTTTTACTCCAGCACTTGACAACATACTTTGTAGACATTAAAACAATTACTCCCGCATCGAAAACGTTATGTTTCTATTTTGTTTCGATTATTTCCATGGGACCCACTCGATCCCATAAGCCTCATAATCACGTGAATCTCGGATGCTAAAAATAGCACGCACTTGCAGTTTTGACCGTCGGGTGGACATTCCGGATGCAAATACTCCTGGTGTGACGGAAAGGGGAGTCCTTGACGAATGCTGTATAAAACTTTTATAAGAAGTCACTGGGGGAGGGGGGACCACCACACATCACCACACATCATTATTTGCGGCCAGTTATCACTGACGCTGTTATCTGTTTTTCTTTCATCAGAGAGCTCCCGGCTCGACAGTATCTCCTCATCAGGAGACATGGGTGATTTCCATGACGACATTAGCGCGGGGTCAGACAGAGGCTCCGGGTCTATAGCAGACGACCTTCTCTTTAGCGACAACGATATCCTACGATCCCATGGTGGCAGCGGTAGTGAGCCAATTTTTAACGATGTTGGCTCGGGTGAGCTCGGCGATAGACGGCCCTCGATCAAGGGTGAAAGCGAAGCTGATCTTCCAGTCGTTTCAACTGAACAAACACAAAAACTTTTAGGGGATGAAACTCAACAGGGTAGTGGGGAGCTCGGTCAGATCACTGGCACTCAACAACTTGGTGACCAAACTGCTAGCGCTCAAGAACTTAGTGAGCAGACCGCTAGCACTCAACAGCTGAACAACCAGGCTGCTATTACTCAGCAATTTAGTGACCAGGCAGCCAATCAGCAGCTTACTAATCCTGACAGCCAACAATTAACCAGTCAACCAGAGAACACTGCTAGCGCACCGTAACTGCCGATCAAACTGCTAATATGGCCAGCGTACAGCAGCTCAACTACCAGACGACAGCAGACAACAGCGCGCAGCAACTTGTGGCCCCTAGTACGGGAGATAACAGCATCCAGATGCCAGCACAGAATGATATGAGTGCTGCAACGCTAACGCAAAACTACGCCGCGCAGCCAGCGGAACAGAACTATCAGTCTGCCCCTTCAACTCAACCAAGCGAGCAAGCTGCCAACTTTGTCATGAATGATCAAGCACTCAATGAACCACAACAACCCTTGTCTTACACCACGACTCAGAATCAGGACGCCTTCTCAAGCCAACAACAGGCACCACAGGGTAATGGCATTACATAGTTACTTTGGGTAGTGTTATCAGCTGTGCTTGCTTTGCACTTTGCACAGCTTGGCGCCGGGGAGGAGTTGATTCAAGGTCTGTATTTTTTGTCGATTCATTTACCATTTAAAATACATTAACTGCTTTCGCGCCACTTGTCTAAATAGCCCCTTTATTGTTTTAAACAAAATATTTGCCTTTGGGACCTTTCGTATAAAGCAATATTTAGCTGCCGCCTTTCTAGAGACGGTTCGGGCTGAATCTTGCCTTAATACAAAATTCAAGAAAATTTGGCTCAAAAAATTTACCACCGCCGAGCCGTTCAAGCATGAACCTGATTACCAAAGCAAGTACTTCGGATTGTCTTGTGACGGGCAGGTTGTGTTAAGTTATTAATGCTTAATCGGGAGCCTGCAAAGTATTACTCCTTTACAAAAGAGTAAAAGTTACAAGAATAATCTGATAATAATAAATAGAACGTGGGCCCTTGAAAGGATATCTTAGTTGGCGCGTAGGCGGAAAATGGGAGGGGGAGGGGAGGGGGATTCGCTGAACCGTTGCCAGAACAATAAGTGGAGTTTGAAATTGCTCTTCCAGAATGATTACAGCCCACACTCAGGCCTAGTTTACATACGCAGGGCTGCCCCGGCAAACCTGGACGGAATCACCATCTCGACTTGTGTTTGTTTTACCTAGATAGAATGGGTTGAACGAGCTGAGTCTCCTTACCTGCGCACGCACATGATTTTCACATTTGGAAAAGAAGTCGTATAAGCGTTAATAAACGCGTCAGGAACTCAGGAGCCAGTATGAAGCTCGGTTAAAATTTGTTACATGTTACTGCTTGAATTCGATATTAGAAACAGAATTACTTTCATATCTTAGGTTAATATTGAAACAATATTGACATGTAATGTATAATTTTATTTAGCGAATTGATTCGAAAACTAAAGCGAATAGATTCAACTTCATGATTGAAGATGTTCACCAAAAAATTGATTAAACAGGAATTTGGTGATTTTCGATTATTATAGATCAAATCGGCTAACGGTGTTTACATCTTGTTGCCACCCAATTCAGATCGTGTGATGATTCCTTTGGGTGGATACTTTTGTTAGTTCTGCACATACACTCGTGTACTCGGTCGAATGAGAAAAACTTGACAATTGTAACCACCTAAAGGAAGCATCACATGATGTGAATTGGGTGGCAACAAGATTTAACCACCGTTAGCCGATTTGGTCTATTCAAACTATCTCCAGGCAAGCCAACTATTAAAAATTGAAATTGCAATTCCGGCACGATCCCAGGCCACCTCAATCCCAGGATTCAAAAACTCTCTGCCTTTTGCAGAGACCTCATATAATGTGGACAGTGGCAACCCAGGCACTTTTAGAAAGATCATCTGTCAGGGTGGCTCGGACACTATTACCTGTCCTTCAAACCAGCGCATCAACATTCTGAACGCGAATTATGGCGATATGGGACAATCCAGTTGCTATGCCAAGCCCAGCGCGGCAACCGAGAACTCGTGCCAAATCCCTGGAGTGTACGAGTCCGTCAAGTCAAACTGTGATGATATGGAAGATTGCCAGTTGTCGGCAAATGATCAGCTGTTTGGGGACGAGTGCAAGTCGAATAAGAAGTACCTCGATGTCAGCTACAACTGTATGCCTAACGATCAAGGTTAGTTATGAGCGAGATTTACGCTACGGCTAAACTAGGGCACATTTAAACCGGCTTTTAACTAGTGAAGTAAGCGGAGACGGAGAAGGACACGGAGACGCGAAGAAGCTTGCGTTCGTGTGAAAATCAAAGAACGGCAGCAGAGAACCATTGCCAGCCAACATCACAGGAAATTTCTGAAGAAGCCCATCCATGAGATGGCCATCTATGTGAATTCCGAACACTTCCCATGCGTGTGCATTGGGAAATTCAGCTTTTCCCATGGATGGGTTTCTGCAGAAATTCCCTGTGAGGGCGGAGAAGGAGATGTAGACGTGAACGGAGGGTTTCCTTTTTCTTACGTCTCCGCTTAGGCTTACGTCGCTACTGTCACGACGATTTTCACAACGTAAGTTCTTACTCCGTCTCCTTACCCGTTTCGGCTTATTTCACTACTGAAACCCCGGCTTTAGCGTGCAACATTTGGTCTGCAGATTTTCCCAAGTGGCTAAACTATAGGAATCATCGCGCGCTTGTCTTGGAGACACAAAATGTTTCTTGTCTGACCAAGAAGCAAGTTTTCGGCTACAAAATTTGTCGCGCGAAAAATGTTTCTCACGTGACGTAGCATGAAGGGAACATGTATCCGGCTACGTTGCGCGCTAAATGTGTTCTAGTTTAGTCAAAGGCTTCAGAAACAGTCCCGTGCCTAAAATTAGCAGTTTGTCACGTACTTCTCTCCCGTACGCCAACTTGTCTCACGGTAACGAATTCCGCGTTCTGATTGGATCTTAGATCGTGCGCGTGCGGGCAATATTCTATCTTTGTAATCGTTTACCGTATTTTCTTCAAAATAACTAACAAGAAAAATCAAATTTTAGAGTAGGAAAAAATAAATCCGTTATTTACCGGCATTAGGACTGTTCGTGTAAATACAAACTGTGACCTCGGCCTGCAAAATATGACCTTGGTTAATTTTCTCCCTATATGGACCTCCAAGCCGGTTCTAGCACCATAGGTGGTCGCACATCCGGGATATAGCTGGATATGGCAAATTGCGCACACACGTGGCAAATAGCAGCCACATACAGCCACACCCTCTCTTGCATTTTCAAAATAGCGATGTTATCTATAAAATAGAATTTCTAAATTTCATTCATTTTTTCCAATAGTCATAAATCGGCACCACTTTTATCAAAGAATTAAGCCGAAAACGAATGCACGCTCCTCGGATCGAATCATGTCATCCGTGGTCATTCTGTCCAGCAACGGAAAATAGTTAACTGAGATTTCGTTTGGGGTTGTAATACCTCGCTATTGTCCTCATATTCTCGTAACCCCATCTAAGGCGTTTTGATAACATGCTCGCGGGGACCCTGAGGAATATTCCTCAGTTGCTTAGTGCGGTTTGCTTTCGTGTTTAAATATTTATAGCTATAGGCTAATGAGCAGGTCGTTAGACAGGGGAGTGAACTCCAGAAGATTGATACGACATAATGCTAGTGAGAAATGCCAGTGTTTCTGCGACATTATTTATTATTCATTTGTGTATTAAGATTCTTAACGCAAACTCACTTCAAAAAAACGATTCTTCCTTTTTATTGTCACTTCTTTCTTTTCATTCATTAAGTAAACAATCAGGCAATTATTAATGTAAACAAATAAAGATGAGCTCGCTTTGGAAAGCTTTATTTTTTATCTAAGAGGTTTACATAACCATTGAATGGTCCTAAAATGAAAGTAAAATATCTTTACTGGTATACCTTGAGCTTATAAAAGCCGTTTCACGTAAAAATAATTCGACAGGCCACACTAACCACACAAACAATTGCAATAGTTTTCGCCCAAGCCTGCTGTTTCCCAGCATGCAGTTGGGTTGTGGATCATTGGGGTGATGTGATGGGCACAACAACAGGTCAGGGCTAATTTCAAACAGACTCCACCGACAAGCATGGAAAATCCTTTAAAATAGATTTTTTCTGTTGATATTTTTTTTTACAAAAACTGAGTTTCAACTGAGAGTTCGTTGACCAAAATGAAGTTTGCGGTAGTTTTGGCGCTTATGTTCGTTGGAAAATTTGCTCTTTCAGGTAGAATTTAAGATAGACAACGCGCATTTCGCGAATTGCTTGAATTTTTTATAACAATTTGAATTGACTTCTTCGTGTTGACAATTCTAGATGCTGTGATTCCATGGGAAAAGCTCGTACCTTATCACTCCAACCCAGCTCTTTATAGAGGTTAACTGAAATTTCACTGTGTGATGAATTATAATGCTTGAAGATTGTTTGCATTTGCTAACTTTTAATCAATTTACGAACTCTAGAACAAATAGAGAATTTCCACGATCCCTTTATAACATTGCGAGAGGAAACGCCAAAGCCACGGAAACCACATCATCGCAAGCCTCGAGAAAAAGCTCACGCGAAAGCTAATGGATTTGGAAATTTACCACAACCATTTTACGGGTCACCTGCGCCATTTTATGGGCCACCACCTTTTGGCTTCTTTCCAGGTTAATTATTTTTGGGAGTGGGAAAGGGCTGTGTTGATATGTTTTAGTGCTGTTCTGTCCACTAATTTTAAAAGTTGTTTCTATTTTCTTCTCACAGGGGCAGCACCTCAAGTCCCAAGTTATGGACAAGGTAATCGATCTTGGAAAGAGTCCCATGGGCGTAGTAGGTTTAACGTGCCAACCTTTACAAGTTGTCGATTATAATTAAAGGGGGGATTACATGTTATAAAGCTTTTGCATTTGAATGAGATTCCAAAAATTAAAAAACACAATCTATAGTTGTGGCAATAGCCTTACGGATTAGTTGAATAAAAAATCTAAGAAAAAAAAGTTTTAATTCTTTGTTGTGTCCACGTTCGCTTGATCAGAAAAGTACGGACGGAGACCGCTAACGTTTTGCTCTATTTTAGCTGCGTATCAACCACAACAGCAGACAACACAATACATGTACCCACCCCAGGAGCCTGCTGCGCCGGTATATCCACCTCAGCAACCTGCTGCGCCAATGTATCCACCGCAGCAGCCTGCTGCACCGGTATACTCGCCTTCTATGCAAGGTAACTACGCTTCACGTGTGACACGTGCAGGGCAAACACCATATTCATGCCACCATAAAGCGTGTCATGAAACAACAATCAAGCACTACTCGACTCATAGATACAAGTATGGTTTAGTTTGGCAAGAGAATAACAGAAATGCAGTGCAGACTCTTGAAAGCGTCCAGGTGTTAGCTGTTTTATGTGTACTACTTTATCCGTGTCGTAATTTATATCTGATTTCAAGCGTGTACGTACTTGGGCGCGTAAAGACACGTACATCCCTAGAGACACGTTACACTCCAGGAGACACGTTTCAACGAGGAGTGTGGCTTGTTGAAAGCTGTTAAGGGTGTTGGGTGCGACCTGATGGAAGATTATGTGCCACTTGATTATGGCGTTAGAAGATTGTTCATTCTCGTACCCAGACCATTCTCACCGGCTCGTCACTTGGCGCGGGAGGCTCTGGTGACAACCATAAACGCATGCGCGACATCAATGATCAAGACGACCACCAAAGATATGATATCTTCCCACATAAACGACAGCGCCGATAACTAGTTTGAACATATTTCTTATGCGATTAGGCCATCGCTCGCTTTGTACTGAGTTTTGCATATCTAATTGCTCCATTTTGTAATCTTTAACCTATTTTGTGCGCTAGTTCTTTGATATCTTATGTTAAAGGTCCATCACCAACTCAACTGGGAGCCTTTGCGGACTCTTAGCCAATCAGAGCACCCGAAAAACAATGGATCAATTTGAAAACAAAAGAAAACGGGGCGCAAAGGCTCCCGGTTGGTCTGTCGTCAGATGGTCATTTTGTTCTCTGGTTTCTTTCAGCTCCTTACCAGTCCTACCAGTCCAGCCAACTTCCTGCGCATGCGCAGAACCCCGGGCTGCCAAATTTAATGTCATCACTACTCTCGGCACAAGCTCCCCAGCAGTCTCAATGTGGAGCTTGCAATTCCTGCAACCAGTGCCAGGCTGCTTCCTACTGCAACCAATGCCCCAGTTGCCAATCTATGACCTGCGATAATCGGCCACGACCGTTGCCAGGCAACATGCAACCACTATGGCAACTCTGGAGTGAGAAGACGGCAGGTTAGTAGTGGTATTTGCGCTAAAGCATGTTTTGTTGTTGTTTTGTTGGGCGCTGCGAAGTTGTGTTCCGAAGGCACGAATGCTACGCCTCTATAATAATAAGAATAATGGTTTATTAAGTCAACTTGCAGTCTAGAGACTGGATTTAAGTTGCCGGGTCCAACAATTATCAGCAGCAACAATACAAAATGATATTGAATTACAGTACAACTTTCATTGTATTGGCGATCCTCTTATACGTCTTTGTGGCGCCCGATCGCAAGCTATAGGGAACATTTCGCTCCATGGTGTTATTAAGGATATAGCTAAGTGGTCCTACCTCTCTAGCTTTACTAATAAACTTGGAACAAGCCTTATCCCTTCGGGTAGTAATTGACTCGAGGCCAGTTACTGAGAGAGCGGCCTCGTAACTAAGAAAAGGATGGATAATCCTTAGAGCCCTCTTCTGAATAGCCTCAAGCGCATTAGCTAAATACTCCGGTAAAGCGGACCAAACGGGCGATGCATACTCTAATATTGAGCGGATAAGCGAGCAATAAATCTTAACTAGATCTTCAACAAGCACCCTTGATTTTTTTAGGAGTCTTATAGCATACAGGCGCTTGTTCGCTTTCTTAAATACGTACTGGATATGAAGAGGTCTTCGCTTATGTGCACGCCTAAGATCTTATAGCTGGGCACACGCTTACTAGTAGTGCCACCGATATGTAAGGAGCTGACAGGAGTAGGCTGATACTGTAAGAAGTTAATTACAAGCTCGCGACATTCAGAAGGATTAAGGCGCATTCCCCGCTCCGAAGCGAATTTGGAAATTTCTTCAGCGATGAATGGTAAATAGCTCGGCGAGCACCTTGGAATGACTTCATATACCGTAGTGTCATCCACATATTTGACACGATAAGGCCATTCTCTAACCAACCTATTTACCAAGATCGCAAAAAGAAGCAAACACGATGCGGCTCCCCACGGGCTCAATAGCAGCTTGCATCTACTCCAGTAGGTCTAGCCATATGCACAGGAGTAGAAGAATCAGGAGCCCATCAACAGGAGCCTCCATCTACTTCACTAGGTCTATCCACAGGAGTAGAAGCATCAGAAGCCCATCAACAGGAGCCTCCATCTACTTCACTAGGTCTAGCCATATGCACAGGAGTAAAAGTATCAGAAGCCCATCAACAGTAGCCTCCATCTACTCCACTAGGTCTATCCATATGCACAGGAGTAGAAGAATCAGAAGCCCATCAACAGGAGCCTCTACTCCACTATGTCTAGCCATATGCACAGGAGTAGAGGAATCCTTTTTAGACTGTGGATTTTGAATTTGAACGCGGGTTCAACGCGTGCAGTGCGATGGCGGCGCTGATTACAGCCATCTTTCTTTTGAGAAGGGAGGGGACATAAACTGACGCGCGGGATTCAAAATCTACAGTCTAAAAATAGATTCATCAACTCCTGTGCTTCGGACGCCCAACAATAGGTGATGGAAACTCCTGTTTATGAGCTCCCTGTGCTTCGGATGACCACCAATAGGTGATGGAGACTCGTCTTGATGGGCTCCCTGTGCTTCGGACGCCCACCAACAGGTGATGGAGACTCCTGGTGATGGGCTCCCTGTGCTTCGGACGCCCACCAGTAGGTGACGGAGACTCATGTTGATGGGCTCCCTGTGCTTCGGACGCCCACCAATAGGTGATGGAGACTCCTGGTGATGGGCTCCTGATTCCATGGCATAGCACGTACTTGGAATTGAACGCTTATTTCATTAGGAGATGAGGATAACTGTTGCATCTTTATTTTCCTCTACAGATTTCAATCAGATGAAGATGTCTGGATTAGTTTTTAGCGGCATTACGAAATACCTCAAACAAAAAGCGGCCGAAAAAGCGGCCGAAAAAGCCAAGGAGAAGGCCGAACAAAATGCGAGCGGAAGTGGGTCGGCCTCTGGCGAAGGAGAGGCCGATGATGAAGAAGACTACAAGAGATCTCACGTGCCACATCAAAACCCAGACAAACCAGTTAAACCGGTCGTACACAAAGACTCGAACGTGGCGGTGCAAGCCAACGCCCCGGTCAAGCCAGTGGCTAAGACGTCCGCAAAGAAAGTAGCTAAGGACACTCAGAAGTCTGAGCCTACTTCCGTTAAGGCATCGTAACTGGAGTTTTGTTTGTAGGAAAGTATCACATTGTTAGTATCTTTATGTACAATTCTTTAGTATGAGATTTCCTGATTTTTTATGTAACGCCAAGCCATGGTAAGCGTTTGTTAACGTTGGGTGTCATGAAGACAGAATCACAGAGGATTTCCGAAAACCCATCCATGTGAATAGCTGAATTTCTGGCACAAGAATATGAAGAATTCGGCATTCATGTTGTCATGGGAAAGCCGAACACTTCCCATTCTTTTGTCATTTGGAAATGACAGCTTTTCCCATGAATGGGTTTCTGCATAATTTTCCAGTGAAAGTAGGCAGTTAAAGAGATTAAGAATGGGATGGACGCGTATTAAGTTTTTGGGACCTCCCTGCATGCTGAAACGGTTCAACGTTTAACTGCTGTTTTAACTCGAATTTCCGCATCAAATGTCATTTGGGTTGAAACGTTCCCTCCTTGAGGATCATATGACTTTTAATTCTTGATGGCTTCAATTGTGGAGGATGTAGGAAAATGACTAAGTATATGCTAATTAAAACAGTTCCCTACTTGTGGCCGATTTCGTACCAAGTACAGAGGGATGTGCAAATCAGAGAATTTACACGAACAGGGATACAAAAACTGTTAATAATTTGCCAAATACGTTTTTAATGAAGGAACTGTTGAGTAATCGTACTGGCTTACAGATGTAAATAATTGTACCACAATAAAGAGGTAATTTTTTAGAAACGGTTGTACTGCTTTCTCGCCTACTACGGTCATAAAGTTAAATCGCCCTACTACAGTACTTAGAGTAAAATTGTTTAAATGTTTCTAGAAGTCGCCCAAAGTCGCCTTAATTTGCAAGTCTTTTAAGATTAGGTCGCGGTAACATTACAAGATTTGTGTCACAGTTGTTCCGAGCAAAAACGAACCCCCTCTGAAAAGGTAAGGAAAAAAGCGAACCCCTTTCAAAAGTTCCAGCTATGGGCCTGCATAGCCTCGCTCTCCGGAACCCCCTTTTTTTGGCCGTCATGTTTGTTACTGTACTTTTTATCTTTACTCCTGCAATTTAATGGGGGTATGAGGGGTATGATAATGTAGAACCCCCTCCGTCTCCTGAGGGTGCCCCTGTTTCCTCACTGGAAATTTCCACTGTGGGAAAAGCGACAGAGCGGAAATGACCTGTTTAGATCACTAAATTTCAAATAATAAGGTCAGGTTAACTCAGAAAAGCTTGATTTTTTACATACAGACTTCTGTCTTATTAGAAACAAAATATCAAAAATGTCTTTTTTCTATAACAACTCTAAATCAAAATCTGCACTTTTGCACTTTTGCCATTTTTTCCATGAAAGGGGAAAAATAAATATTTTCTACTATTTTTTCCCCAATTTATGTATAACACTGTGTACCCCAAGAAAAAACAATTCTTAGAATACAAGAACGGGAGGGTTTGATCCACAATTGTTATTTGCATTCTTGCCAATGCCCTTTTCGTATAACTCGAGGGCTTGTTCGCCCGAATAGTTTGTGCAACCCGTTGTTTCGGTACATTTCCTATCATCGATGCGCCATTCATATCGTCGCATACGGCCAGTTTGAAGGACCTACGAAAAGCGTTTCGTAACACAGTTCAATTTGGGCAATTAAGAAATATAGATATTCTTTTTACAGTAATAACTATTCAAATTGGACATTTTATGTATGGAAATAGACGCATTTTATTTTCCCCTTTTTCATTACATGCTGGTTTCTACACAAAATTACATCAACACTAAATCGGCTCCATTTGGGTATGATATATATTAACTAGAATCGGCCTTTCCATGTAAACCTACTAGAAAACGTAACTTTATGAATTTTACTAGAAAACGTAACTTTATGAATCCCACTAGAAAACGTAACTTTATGTATTTTACTAGAAAACGTAACTTTATGTATTTTACTAGAAAACGTAACTTTATGAATTTTACTAGAAAACGTAACTTTATGAATTCTACTAGAAAACGTAACTTTATGAATTCTACTAGAAAACGTAACTTTATGTATTTTACTAGAAAACGTAACTTTATGATTTCTACTAGAAAACGTAACTTTATGAATTCTAGAAAACGCAACTTTATGTATTTTACTAGAAAACGTAAATTTATGAATTTTACTAGAAAACGTAACTTTATGAATTTTACTAGAAAACGTACTTTATGAATTCCACTAGAAAACGTAACTTATGAATTCTACTAGAAAACGTAACTTTATGAATTTTACTAGAAAACGTAACTTTATGAATTTTACTAGAAAACGTAAATTTATGAATTTTACTAGAAAACGTAACTTTATGAATTTTACTAGAAAACGTAAATTTATGAATTCTACTAGAAAACGTAAATTTATGAATTTTACTAGAAAACGTAACTTTATGAATTTTACTAGAAAACGTAACTTTATGAATTCTACTAGAAAACGTAACTTTATGAATTTTACTAGAAAACGTAACTTTATGAATTTTACTAGAAAACGTAACTTTATGAATTCTACTAGAAAACGTAACTTTATGAATTCTACTAGAAAACGTAACTTTATGAATTCTACTAGAAAGCGTAACTTTGTGAATTCTACTAGAAAACGTAACTTTATGAATTTTACTAGAAATCGTTACTTTATTTTTTAAGCTACTAAAAACTTGTTTACGAGGCATTCTACCATCAGGCGCCCGTTTCTCGAAACGCCCGAGAATTCTCGGGCCCGAGAACTTTGTATTGCAATTTTTATGGATTTATCAAAAAGATTTTCGTTTTCTTTTCTACCCTGCTGATTTTAATAGTCTATAACTCCCTTTTCGTAGTTATTTCTATTCTATAGTACTTAAAGAATTACGTGAGTTTAAACCGAACTTTTCGGGCGCCCGAAATACTCGGGTGAAAAACAATGGAAAGTTTTCGGGAGCAACTGACCTCCCGAGACTTTTCGGGTGATTTTTCTTCGATTTGAGGGTTTCAATGAAATAGGACATTTCTTTTTTGAGACGTAAACACTTCTAGACTACTTAAACCATCTGGGTAGAAAAGAAAACGAAAAACTTGGGATCAATCTATAAAATTTCAAAACAAACTTTTCGGGCCCGAGAATTCTCAGGCGTTTCGAGAAACGGCCCCCAGGGGCGGATTTAGGGGGAACACCGAGGGCCTCCCCTTTTCTCGGGAGTTATCCCATACATTTACTGTATTTGCTGGAGGGAATTTGAAAATTTTCGTTCCATGTTTTCACTATCCGCCCCCCCCCCCTTTCAGAAATCCCTGGATCCGCCCCTGACCATATATGAAAAAGCCTTATTTGGGCGTCTTTCAGAGGGAATTTATATGGAACTAAAATAAAGTTTTGTCGAAAGTATATGGTAGTCGGTAAGATGCTACTGTATATTAGTCCGGCAGATTAATGAAAAAATTGCGCACTTTTGGCTTAAAGCAGCAAAGTTTGGATGTTAATAGTTTTTAGTAGTTTATTGATGATAAGCTATGGATCCACGCTAAATTATACTAGACGCAATTCACCGAAACTGGTACGCGTCGAAAAAAACGTCTACGATTCTGCCCGTTCGGGCCATGTTTTTGTCTGCAACGGGCCGGCATGCTCAGGGACGTAGCCGGGGGTGGTGGGGGTGGCACAGGGGGCCGCGGCCCCCCTTCCTCGGGAGATTTTCCCATACATTTACTGGAGGAAATTTGAAAATTTTCGTCCCATGTTTTTACTATCCGGCCCCCAACCAAAATTCCTGGCTACGCCCCTGATGCTTTTCCAAAACTTTTCTGAAACACCTGAAAACTGGATGTTTATTAAATATTTTGGAAAAAGCCATCAGTTAAAATTTAAGTCGTTTGCTTTCATATTTCAAGAATTTCGAATTTCGAATTTCGACTTTGTCATGATGGTTATTTTCAAGAACACATCACATTTTCAAGCCAAGCCAGAACACATTTTCAAGCCAGTGGAGAAAGGAATGCAGACAAAAACACGAACCCGAGAGACCACGGTTCGGTGAATTCCGTAGTATTCCATTTCGCTACGAATGAATTCTAGTGGCCAAAATATCTAAGATGTGAACTAAAATACATTGAAAGCTATTACCAGGCAAAGTTTCTTTAGCCTAAAATGCGCAATTTCCTCGAAAGTGAGCTCTAATCCACCACACTATACCTATATGAATAGGTTCTCGATTCAACTTTTAGGTTAGGCTGCGCTCATAAAGTATACCAATAGTCGATTTGGGGCAGGTGATATTGAGGGGGACCATATGTTTTTTTTTTCTAAGGAAAAATTGGGAGGATACAGAAAAAAATCCAAAGAACGAGTCAATGACGGAGGATACATTTCCAGCCATCTGGTGAACTTAAAATTTCTCAATTTTCTTTGCCAGAGCATGCCCCCACAACCCCTATGCAGAGTCCCTTTCACGATATTATATTATCAAGTAACACTTGGAAAGTACTTGTTTTTTCACTTGTAGAATTTTGTCAAGTTCCTAATTTTGTTTTCCAACCTTCAAATTACATTGGGGATGTTAAAATACTTCTCAGAAACAATTTCACCTGCCCCCGTAACCACCGGACATATTTTCTGAATGCAGCCATCAACAATCTACTGGCTTTCGTCAAGGGTTTCATTATCATCATCTTCAGCAATGATGGCTTGAATATCTTCAGCTGACTACCAGTATTGCTTGCTATTATACCGTCACCATTTATTCAACTTCAGGGATACGCTCATGGCAGCACCTGATAAAAGAGGCACATTCATATTAGAAATCCACAGTTTGTCAGGTTGTGGGAGATAGTTTGTCTAGATTGTGTATAATTAATTAAACAAGAAGCTATTATCACAAATAAAGTAAGCATTCCCATTTCTTGTGCTTAAGGTGGTCCATGGCTAATTCAATGGAAATGTCAAATCATCAAATTTTATGCTGTCAATCCTCAGAGTTTAGAAATGTGACTATTTTTAACTAGTAAAATACTAGCCATGGAACTAGTAGCCATGTGGGCTTAATTCCATAAAACCTCTCTATGCAAGGTGATCTCAATTCAAAATCATTATTTATGAGGAAAAGCCAGCAGCCCAACCCAGGCAAAATGTAGACAATATTGGCAAAGGTGAGTCACAATCTAAGACTGTGGGTCTTACCAGCATAGCACATCAAGATGCCAGACACTTGACTGTGTAAGCCTCAATCGAGCCAATTCTGGCAAAAACAATGCGAAAGTGTTCTTCTTCCAAAATTTCTTGGTCTGGATGCGGCAAGCAGAGGCTGAGCACCTGTTTAACAGACAATAAGAATTTTGTTCATATTGGCAACCTAACAAGAGGCAAACCGATAGCAATTCTAAATAGGGCCATCTCTAGCAAACAAAGGAGCCTAGTCCTTTTGTACCAAACATGTTGCCACTTTTTTCATCAAACTGAAAAAAAAAACAATCCTTTTGTACCAAACATGCTGCTACTTTTTTCATAAAACTGAAGAAAAAAAACTATTCTTGTGAGACCCCAAAATGACCACATGCAAACTTTAAAACATGTTCCAGAAAATCTACAAGAATTAAACCTCCCAAGGATTAAAAGACTCCCTCTCTGTCTGCTTACAGTGTGTTATATTTTGGTGTATAATCGATCTAAAATGCAGTGGCCCATGTGGGTTTATTTCAACTTTCACAAATCATTTCTGTAACCAGTTGCAAAGTTGGTTGCTGTAATCCAAACTAGGCTCCCAACTTCAAGTTTCACCCCTAAAAAATACCAAAACGGGCATGGCTCAAATAACTTTTTTGTCCCAAAACATACCCATAAAAAGAATTCTGCAATGTTTGAAATTAAAATGTTGCCTAAATAAAATGTTGTTCTAAATTACTGTCATGTCAACAAGTACTCTCTCTCTCTCTCTTTCTTGAAGGTTTGCTGCTGTGTTAGAGCCATTAGACAAGATACCAGAATCTATACCTCAAATTTTATTGCAGATCACGATCAATGCTAAAAGAGACCAATATCTGTGATTTTATCCCCTAAAAGATATGGCAATCATCCCAAACCAGAAAAAATATGGCAGTCCTCTCCCCAACCCCAACCCTGGGGCCAAAAGTACATAGGTATCAAGTAGAGAGCATTTTTCCAATTGTAGAGAGCAAGTTATAGAGAGTAGTAGAGAGCAACTTGTTCCAAATGACTTAGATCATACCTGCCAACTCTCACAGATTTCATGGGAGACTCCAGGTTTTGAGTCAAATCTACTGGTCTCTCGGTTTTCATTGTAAATCTCCCAGAAAATCAAATCACTCATTTTTTGGTTTTGAGACAAGGTTATGACAACACTTTCCCTGATCTCCCGGTTTTCACTTGTTGATCCCTGATTCCATTAGAAATAAGGGATTGTTTGTTAATTACATCGCATGGGGGGCTGGTGGTTTTATAGGGGGTGGGGGGGGGGGGGGGAAATTTTGCAGAACGTTGAAAAATTAGGGCATAAATTTTTAGAACACGTGAAACTTTTGGGGGTGCATTTCAGTGTCATGCAAATTTTCAAAGACTAGGACTGAGATTGAGTGCAATTGCGTGAAACGCAAAGCAAGTATAAATCCAGAGTGTCCTAAGCCAACTAAAGCTTTCCTACTAAAGGTTTCTGTTGAACTTCTCCTCTCTTTTCTTGCCAGTTAGAGCTTGTTCTACCGGTACATCCTCTTCAACAATCGTACTTAGTTTAGACGCCATTTTGATGCTTACATTGTAGCTTAGTCAATTAGCTCGCAGGGGGAGGGGGGTAAAATTTCAAATAGCCGTTTTTCGAAGGGGGTAGAAATTGAAACTACTTTTTTGTAAGGGGGTAAGTTTTCACAAAACCTACGAGGAGAAAAAACCACCAGCCCCCCCTGCGATGTAATTAACGAACAGTCCCTAAGTGATCCGATTTTCCCAGGAAAAATTGACAATGACCCCTATATCTGAGAGGATGATCCTGATCCCAGGGGCCCAAATTGCGATCCCTGAGCCTCGAAATAGCGATGATCCCTGATCCCATATACCTGGTTACTGCCCTATAATATTAGTATTTGAGTATTTGTTGTGTCTTTATTGCTATAAGTACGGATCTATTAAGGAAAAAAGAATATCATATATTTACCATTAAATCATGCTGTTCCAGTTTGCTTCCTGGTCTGGTCCTGGCCTGCCACATCCCCTTTTCAAGCTCTTCTTTGGCAAAGAAACACAGCCCAATTGCATGACTATGGGGCCAAGGATTGTTGTCAAAAATCCTTGCCACATTGATTATAAGTTTCTTCAAGATCTCTTCAAGTTAAAGGTCCTTCAAGATAAATGAAAAGAACTTTTGTTACATTCTGTACACCAGACAGTAAAGAAGTACATTAATTTTTGGCCCTTTTGCTTATGGAAACCTCAATTAATTTATCTGCCATGTAAACAGAGCCTGTGAATCAGTTTTGCCATAGAGTGGCAGCTGGTTTATGCCACAAAATGTCTCAGCACCGCGCACTCATCACACATTAAACGTGAAAATATTTTCACTTGCGGAAATGTCGGTTTTTGTCTGTTTTCAAGACTACAGAGGTTTCTTTCTGACAGTCTTTTATTACTATTAGCTAGCAAAGTTGGTCTCGTATCTGGTAGCTTCTGGTATTTCGAGTGGTTGTTTTGATTTGCGCCCGAGAGAATATAAAACGCGAACAACTAGCAGGATACGACGAGTTCATCGGCGAGTGAAATATTGTGAGCGAGTTCAGGTGTTTTTCATCGTCTCCGAAAACGCACAATACCGCCAGCAACAACGCAGGCTAAACCAGAAGCTATGACTTTAATAGTTCGGCCACTCACCTTAGTTGAGAGTTATTAGGAATCGATGATTTTCAAGGAAGCTGCTGCTTTCGTCCACGAAATAATCCATAGCTGAACTGGACGACACCGTCGAACTGGACTGATGTGAAAAACTGTCAACAGTTCAAGGTCATGCATGGCTAGGGACGAATTTGATTGGTGGAGTCATGGCTAGGGGCGAATTTGATTGGTGGATTTCGATAGCGTTGCGTGACTGTGACCGTTAGGCCGCGAAGGAGTCTATAGGTAGTCGGGATCAACAGAGAAAATGCAAGCTCTCTCACATGCAAGGATTTTTAAAATCATTTTTATTTCTAACCCAACAAGGCGAAAAGTATGACAGCTTACGAAAATTCTAGCTAAACTACGAACAAGTCAACGCAACAGATGGCGATTTCAAAACAGCAAATTCGAGTCGAGTTGCCTTCCGCTTATTTGAAACGAATCCTGCATCCTGGCGTTGTATCACAGGAGGAAAGATGAATACAATGAAATGACAAGGTGGAAAGCCAATGGTGACGGAAGGAAGTTTGAAGATCTATTCGATGCAGAGATGAAGAGGTCTCTGCTAGCAGGGAACGATTGAACAGAAACAATCAGAAATCTTTAAAACAATCGAACTTCTGGACTCCAGAAGATATTTTGCAGTCAGAAAGCAGTGTTGTGACCATGCAATCGCGCTAGTGTTGATTCGACGTCGATAAAGGACGAACTTAAATTATGTGTTTGTGCGTTATACATATTCTTCGAAAAGTTTTGATTTCGTCCCATGTTACTAGAAAGCATAAATTTATGGATTTACCGGAAACAACATGGCTGCGACGTAAACTTATGAATGTTACTAGAAAGCGTAAATTTATGGATTTACCGGAAAACAACATGGCTGCGACGTAAACTTATGAATGTTACTGTAAAGCGTAATTTATGGATTTACCTGAAAACAACATGGCTGCGACGTAAACTTATGAATGTTACTAGAAAGCGTAAATTTATGGATTTCCCGGAAAACAACATGGCTGCGACGTAAACTTATGAATGTTACTAGAAAGCGTAAATTTATGGATTTACCGGAAAACAACATGGCTGCGACGTAAACTTATGAATGTTAATAGAAAGCATAACTTTACGTTTTCTAGTCTCTTTAATAAATTTACGTTTTCTAATAGGATTCGCCGCTTCACAAAGGTTCACAATTACAGTAAAATTGTTCATTTCTAGCAAAGTACATGAATTCATGTTTTGTGCCGTTTTAGAGTGACCCCAAAATACTTTTCTATCATTTAATTTTTTTTGAAACGGTCCTTTTCACTAAAAGGACAGAAAATCAGAGAATGTCCTTTTCACTATTATTTTCGAGCCAACATTTGATCATATCTCTACAACTTGTTGATAGGTGCCGTTATGATATTTCACTGTTTTTTTTAAACGTTATGCAAATAAACTGACCACTTTAGCCTTAAAAATAGCAAAACATATTCATGATGGAAGCAGGATCTTGACAAGGGGCGATATTCATAACCATAGGTGTCCACAGATTGTGTAATTGACCAATTCGTACAGAACACGAGCTTTTTTTATTTGCTAAAAAGCCCAAACGAAGAGGGTTATAGGAAAGTACTTATCCTCAATCTGTTGGAAGACGCATTTTGGTCAAATTGTCGCTCAAAATTAACCACAAATCGTGACACTCTCCTTAAATCTCCCTTATTAGCGCGCAAGTTATTCGAATTCGTTGCTCTGAAATGTCCGAATGCTATAGCAAATACGAATTCCAGCAACCAGAAATTCTAAGAAGTGACCGAAAATAACAAAATTTGTGATATTTTTCACAAAAAATGCACGTTATGAATGAAATATCGTCAAAGTGCAAAAGTGCAGATTTTGATTTAGAGTTGTTTAATGGATCCGTCTTTGAGATATTAGGCTTTTAACTTTGGTTTCTGTGCCATTTTATGGGAGAATTGGTACTTTAATCAGGAATTCTGCAAACTTTGTTCAATCATATCTAAAATTCATATTCTTCAAAGTTCTTGAAAATTTGGAATTATGCTTTTGGTCATAGAAACTCTTTGTATACGGAATCTTGAGCTTATATATTTAAATATGGCGAAACTAGACATTTCATTTTTGGTCATTTCCGCTCTGTCGGGAAAAGCTGAATTTCCAGTAACACAAGAATGGGAATAGCTCGGCTTTCTCATGGCTATACACGTGAATTCCAAATACTTCATATTCTTGTGCCAGGGCAAATTCGGCTTTTCACAAGAATGTTTTTCTTTCAGAAATTCCCTGTGTTCCCTTCACGCTTGCTGTGCAGGAAAATTCTCTCTCAGCTATTTACAGCGCTTGCTGACTTGCAATTCAAAAGCTTTGTCCAATATTATAAGCCCCAACGGGCCCATATTCGAGAGCTGTGTTTGAATAAAGTTGATTTTCGTTTCAATTCTAGGGATTCTATATTCGTATGAGCTGATAAACACGATACACAAGGGGAAGATGGAAAGGATTAGTTTTATTAAGCCTCTCTTGCACACAATTGTATGCGAGCAGACGAGCCGTGGAGCTCTGGGTACGAGAATGTTGACGCATGCGTGAGATTTGATAAAGAGCCGCTGAGCGAAAGAACGTTTTGCACATGCTCCAACTTGAATCAGCCAATCAACGAAGGCCCTTGAATGGCTGTTTTCAGAGGTTCCCCCATCATGTGACAGCCGAGTAGCTCTGGGTAAGAGGATGGCGAGCAAAAGCATGTTAGATAGATAGATAGATAGATAGATAGATATATAGTTTATTAGCAGCTTATACACACAAGTACATGGCTGTCACGCTAACAAACATTAATAAAAATACAAAAACAAGTAATGCAAGAGTCCAGCTAGTTTTAGATTACCCACCCCTAGTTAAAAAACAGTCATATATATATTTAGCGACCTCCCTCTGCGCTGTTATAGGAGGATTTATTAGATTCTGAAAAAGGAGGCTTTCATCAATATATCTTTTATCTTTCATGACCTTTTTAACTTTTAAAACCTCAAGCACTCGTTTTCTTGCCATCTCATGTCGCTTACATTTAATCAGGAAGTGGAACTCGTCTTCGACCTCCCCTGAATTACACTGAGAACAAATTCTGTCCTCAGGCTTTCTATAGGGCCTCTGGTAGCGCCCAGTCTCGATTTCAAGTTTATGACTACTAATCCTTAGGCGGGTGAGGGCTTTTCGGTGGTTGAGGTTGTGAATGTTAGAAAGGTATGTCTCAAAATCATATGTCGTTTTAAAGTTCTATAGGTTCTAAGTTTGTTTTTTGACCGGGCTTTTTGGAGTCATTGAATATTTCGCCCAACCAACATTGAAATTCGATGTCTTGCAGCCTTTGCTTAAAAAGCACTTTATCCTGCTGCAAGGCATCGTTTTGCAAAATGTTGGTGAGGGTTTCGCCCAACCCACACGAAGCGACAATTGCTTGTAATTTTTTTAGCCAATGAGACTTATAATTATTGTCTTTAAGGTCGAGAAAAGTATCGTAGGATAAAAATCCCCTCTTTTCGATTAGTTTGAAAAGAAAGTTGAAGGCTCTGCATTTGGCATTTATGGAGAGAGGGTATCTTCCCAGCTCCCCAAGGCAAGCACTGTTTACAGCGGTTTTTGTTACGCCAAGCAGAAGTTTACAAAACAGCACATGCACTGCCTCAACAGGGTCGCGCCCTTTCTGATCCTTCTCAACTCCCCAAACTTCGCTAGCATACAAAAGTATTGGCTTAACTAGAGTATCAAAAAGCCGCATAGTCAGTTTAACGTCAGTTAAAAAGTTTTTACCCATTGCTTTCTTAAGTTTGTAGAGGGCTTTGAGTGCTATCTTTTTCAACTCATTCCTAGCCAAGCTAAAGGAACCTACTGCGCTGAAAGTAAGCCCCAGATATTTATAGGACTTCACATTTTCCAAAATATCGTCTTCATATTTAAAGGAGTGGCTTAAGATTTTGCCTACGTTATTAAAAATTAACACTTTCGTTTTTTCTAAATTAAGTTTCATACCATTCTCTGAAACGAAGCTATGTACTGCATCAAGTAAAGCTTGAAGCTGCTGGCTGCTCCTAGCCATAAGAACCAAGTCATCTGCATAGAGCAGGTGACTTGTTTTCAAGGAATTAATCTCCAGAGCTTCATTACTTTCCTGAGTTAAATTGCATAGCTTTTCAGAGAGATCGCTGAGGTATAAATTGAAAAGTGTAGTTGAAAGGACGCATCCTTGCCTCACTCCTATGTTACAATGAAAGGACTCCGATATTTCCCCGTTGGCTTTGACAACTGCCAGGTCTTTGCTGTACATTGTTTTTAAAACAGCCAGAAAGTGTCCCGTGACACCTGTCTTTTTAACCTTGTCAAACAGCCTCTCTCTAGGGATTGTATCGAAGGCCTTTGAAAAATCAATAAAGCAAGTAAACAGTAAGTTATTCTTTTTTTGGGGCTTGCTTTTAACATACTTATCGATTAATGCCTTAAGAACGAAAATATTATCAACGGTACCGTTCTTTTTGCGGAACCCACCCTGTTCTTTTCTTAGCAGCCCTTTGACTTCTAAATAGTAATATAGCCTCTCGTTTAAATAGAAGTGAGGATTTTGCTGAGGCTTGGGAGCAAAGTAATCCCTCGGAAATTGTTGGGATCATCTGTTTTTCCTTTTTTGAATATTGGAACAATTACTCCCATGCCCCAGACACTGGGCCATTGCCCATTGCGCAGAATAGCGTTAAAAATGTTGACTAGCGTGGGTAACAGTCTATCAGAGGCGATAAGAAGAACCTCGTTAAGTATATTATAATACCCTGGAGCTTTCCCTTTTTTCAATCTCATTCAAAGCATTTTTGACCTCAGGCACGCTAAATTCATAGTCAAGTGGACCGACTTCGTTGTGGTAAGCCGTGCTTTCCTCGTGGACCGATAGCGCACTAGATTCAAATTGAAGATATTGACGTTGTGCCTTAAAGTAGCTGAAAAAGGCTTCGAGAGTTACGTTGATATTCTTTTTCGCCGCACCGGTAAATGTGTGCGCTATTTTTCTCCAGGTTTCTTTGGCGTTTCTAAAATCAAGCTCATTGATAGTTTTAGCTCTATGATTATACTTCTTTTTCCTGCACAGATATTTATAGCTTTTTTTCTGTTTATGCAGGGTGTTCCTAAGGTGTGCGTCACCAGGGTTACGACTTATTTCTTTACCAAGTCTCCTTAAATTATGTTTGCTATTGCGACAGTCGCTATCAAACCAGTCGGGATAAGCTAGTCTATTAGTATTTTTTGCCTCTGAATATTTCAGGCCTGCCTCAAGACTAAGGGCTGTCAATACGTTAGTAAGGTTTACAATCGATTTTTCTACGTCTTCGGAGGTATCTCCTACTTTGGCAGTATCGGTAAATTGTGTTACCCATTTTTCAGAGTTCAATAATGAGGTTAGGCGTTCTCTTGCGACCTCGTTCCACATCAAACGTTTAAATTGAGTTTTTGTGCAATAGGCCGTTTCAGAATGCGTTTCAGGCAGAAAGCTCGAGCGAGCGCGCCGCATTCGTAGTGAGTAAGAAATACTGCAGATCGGACAGATATGGAATGAGGTCATTAACCCTACAGTAACGGAATTGGTCGACGATAGCCTCGTCACTTATAATATAATCTGCCGTACTACACCCATTGTATTTAAAGCAGGTCATTTTACCCGGACAATCGCCTATCACCCTCCCATTCACTGTTCGCAATCCCAGGGCAGTGCATGTGTCGATAAGAGCCTTCCCTCTGCTATCGGTAGCGTGATCGGATGATTGCCTTATATTTTGGGTGTCGGCGACGTAATCGTCAGGTAAATCAAAATATTTATCGCTGTCTTGGCTCACAAACTCCTGCAGGTTACCGGTGCGAGCATTGAGGTCACCTTGTACGATAACTCTCCCTTTACTCGAAAATCTAAAAATATCTAGTTCAAGCCCGTTTATAAGGTCATCAGAGTTTGAGTTTTGCGGGCTTAGATAGACCGTCCCTAGATATACATCTTCATCTAGTCTAAAAAATGTTTTACTCAGTTTACACCAAACCACGTTAGGGTTGTCAGAGGGTACGTAGCTAACACCCTTACTTATTGTTTTTCTGATGTAAACAGTTATACCACCCGCGTAACGCGTGCCGGTTTTCTCGCGGTGTAAATTGAAATTTTTGAAGTTAGAAACTGACAGATCTGCGAGAGGTCCAGCATGCGTTTCGACAATTCCAATTATATCATGATGCAAAAATATGTCATTTACCTCACGTAATTTGAGTTTAGACCCCAGTTCTTTGCTGTTAAACCCTTGAATATTCCATACGCAAAGGCGTAAAGAGTTGGGCTGAGCAAAAATAGTGCGGTCTAACCCCCCCGGCATTTAATCGGAGTTTGATTAGAACTAAATCAAATTACGCAAGGTGAGAACGGACAACAGTAGAGAACCAAGATATATTATTCTGCCTATAAATGGCCTAGGATTTCAGTGAGCAGTTGCACTGCTTCGCGTAATTTATTAGATTGATTGTTATGGTAAGCTATACGATGTGGGTTACCTGTGTAAGCGCTGTCACGAGCAATACGATGCGGGTTACCTGTGTAAACACTGTCACGAGCACCTGCTCGATTTGGCCTTACTTGTTCTTTTGACTTTCTAGCGCGGCGTCTAGCAGACAAACCAAGGTGCCTCTTGAGGTTGGCGGCTAGCTTTCTGATTCCTTTATCACTAAGGTGGCGATCATCATGGAATGTAGACACATCAATTGCACCGTCGTCTGAAGTGTTTAGATGGCTATTATCCATGAAACGAGCTCTTCCCAGTTCCGCACATGTGAGCTTGGATTGTGCATTAATATCATCAATAACCTCGTTGAGCTTCGTGTTTGCATCCTTCCTATAAGTTATGCCGCTAATTGTGATGTTAGACGACGGCCACTTAGCTTGCGTATCTACAACTATGCGAGCGATGTTTTCGCAGATATTGTTTGCGCTCATACAAGTTATGTCATTAGTACCTGTGTGAATAACAATTTCGTTATACAAGCAGCCATTGATTACCTCGTCCTGTAACGCGTCAACATAATTTAGCATTTGAGACGTGCCTCCCGGAACGTACCGATTTATAGTGTTTGGCTTAATTTTTTTGCATTCGATGCGCTTGTAAATAGAGTCTGATAATATTAAGATATCCGCGGACCTGTTGCTTGGTTCATCCGGAGCTTGAGTTGGCGTTTCAACCTCTCCAGAGGGGGCTGGGATTTCGTTGTTTACTACTCCGGAGTTCATAGGCGGGATATTTACGTTTTCTGTGTTTGGCGGCGATGCAAATTCCAAGGTGTTATTATTTTCAGGAGGGCTCGCATCTTCGTTATCATCGCCCTGTGGAATATTGACCTGTGGAATATCGGCAGTATCGACCTCTACTGTGTTCAGCAACTCAAAACGATTTTCAACCATAACGGTGGACATAACAGACTCCCCAGGAGCGACAGGAGTTGGACATAGCTCCAGGCCTGAACTATCTTGTTTGCTGTCGTCAAATAAACTGCACGAAAAGGTCGAGCAACTGCGTGAGATATTTTCCTGTTTCTTTTTCATTCTTTGGAGCTGTTTCTCCAGAGACTTCTGACCTTTGGAGATGTCGTTTAATTTCTCCATTGCCGAGTCAATTTCAGCTTTAACGGCGTCGATTTGTTCAAGGACCCATATTTTCATTTCTTTTAGTTTGTTATCAAATCTACACTTCTGATCTGAGCTTCGATTGACAGTTCGCTAATTTCGATCGAGAGATCTGATATAGATTTGTTC
Organism: Scolanthus callimorphus; assembly: GCA_033964015.1. NCBI lineage: Eukaryota > Metazoa > Cnidaria > Anthozoa > Actiniaria > Edwardsiidae > Scolanthus > Scolanthus callimorphus. The sequence continues at coordinate 7,897,114 of CM066914.1, forward strand.
ACTTTAGCATTAAAATCGGACTGCACTGTTCTGAGTTCGGAGAATTGTTCATACCAAGAGGGGTCTAGAGAAGAAGGAGGCGTTTCTCCCGAACCACTTGGAGCTTCGTCGGCTTCATTGCCATTTGGCTGAGTGTTCGGTTGTTCTTCTTGCTCGACGGTTGTATTAACGTAAAAACTGTTTTGTTTCTCCAGGTTTAAACAGGCTTGATCTTCAAGTCCCAGCTCGTTCCTTTTTTAATTCCAAAAAAGCCAGCGCGTCTTCTTTATTTTCGAAGCTTTGGTTTCTCCCTCCTGGCTGACCGACGTAATTAGCTTTGCAGGTTTCGTAATCGAACGAAATTCCAGCATTTGATTTCGTATACCATACATAGAACTTCTTAGATTTCTTTTTGGTCATCTTGGGTTTCTACTGCGTCCCTCGTTACCGAATTTAACGAATTTTATCCACGAGACAGACACGACCAATTCGCCATGTCCGCTGTCTTTGTTCTGTCTTTGTTCTGATCCAAGGGGGGGGGGGGGGGGGGGGGGGGGGGGGGGGGGGGGGCTGATACTCAGGCTTCTGGTATAACTTTCATGTTATGCGTTGATGTGAGTTTGTTGCAGTGTGGCTTTTTGTCTAAGTTTCGCTAGTTTGATGAGTATGACGCGCGTTGTGTTAACAAGGAAGACCGGAAAGCCCTAGAGCGTTGCTGAAAATCGAACCTTTCCAGTGAGTAATTTATGTTGTTTTATCACCCTAGATTTCAAGGATGCAGGGACGTATCTCATTGTCATAGAATTCGTTGATACGAACTGGTGCACGTAATTTTGTTTTTCAAAACGGCGGATTAAACCGTTGTTGTTTAAGCAAAATGTTGTTTGAGATTAATTCCCTCGCTCTAAATGTGGCTACAAACATCTCACTAAAAAAGATCTCACTGCCTCTTATTATTTATTTACCTTACATACAAATACTGTTACAAGGAAAAAAGTTGAGGGATGACAGAAGATAGCGGGGTCTTAGTTAGTGGCAGGTGGTTGGGGTGGAGGAGGAGGAGGCTGAGGGGTTGGAGGGGGAGGGGTGGTAGGAGGTAAGATGGTATGTGGGGCAGACAGGTGGGGGTGGGGGTGGTGGTGGATTGCAAATGACTGTGCTGCTTGATCCGCATCCGGTACAGCCTGACCGCTTGGAGTTCTCTATGTCAACCTTCTGCTCTGCAAATGTATGAAAAGTTGTACCGTCAAAACGTTTAATAAAGCAATTTATTTACTGGTGTAAGCTTCAATTAACGCCGATGAACTATGAAAAGGACATAGCCTAGGGATTGTATAACGCTAACTAACCTGTCTGTGGAGTGTACAAAGCAGCGCCAGTGTTACTCACTAATGATCCAAGGGCGACCACACACAACAACACAAGTTTCATTTGGCGCATCTAAATGGTAAACACATAGTGACTTAAAATTAGTGGCGAGTTACATGACGTCATAATCCTAACTTTGATGCTGTGGACTATAAACTGTGCTTTTCATTCCAGTTAGGGACTGTTCGTTAATTACGTCGCAGGGGGGGCTGGGTGGTTTTTTCTTCTTGTAGGTTTTCTGAAAAACTTACCCCGTACAAAAAAGTAGTTTCAATTTTACCCCCTTCGAAAAACGGCTATTTGAAATTTTACCCCCCCTCCCCCTGCGCGCTAATCCAAAGCTAGTATCAGTCTCATATTTTCCAAATGGCGTCTAAAGTAAGTACGATTGTTGACGAGGATGTACGGTAGAACAAGCTCTAAAATGGCAAGAAAGAGAGAAGAGAAGTTCAGCAGAAATCATCCGGATTCAATACAGTGTTCTGCGTTTCACGCAATCGCACTCAATCTCAATCCTAGCCTGTTGAAAATTTGCATGACATTGAAATGCACCCCCCAAAAGTTTCGCGTGTTCTAAAAAATTACCCCCAAATTTTTCTAAAAATTTACCCCAAATTTTTCGACGTTCTGCAAAATTTACCCCCCCCTATAAAACCACCAGCCCCCCCTGCGACGTAATTAACGAACAGTCCCTTACAGTTGGAAATAATTTTCTTTGAATCGATAAATGAACCATGGATATAAATCCTGTGTAAATAATGGAAAATAATTGGAAATATCCCGGCCCACTGCTCGTGATAATTTCCCTCACAAGAGAGATTTTGGCCAATAATCGGCGGACTGATTGTTCAATTTACTGACTAACAGTTAAGATAAGCTCTGCAAGTTCTCCCGGGAGCTTTGAACTATTGGGTATATAAACAGATTCACTTAGTCTCGTTCTATGAGTAAATCAAAAGGAATAACCTGAGCTACGAAACTCGCTCGTAGCTCATCGGTAAGATCTTCAGGTATAGGTAATTGGCAAAGGTTGGTGGTTCGAACCAACATGAATTCAATTAAATTGTTTTTTTTTTTCTTTTTTCTCAATAACCTGCCTGGAAAATTTCCAAGTGCCATAAAGTGGGCGTAATAAAAAAAATGCCTGGTACAAATATATTGATCCAAATTGATCAATCTGATAAATGGTGCCAATTGATAGAGCGGTTTCATATCACTGTGAAAGCAATCGCAAATTAATTACACCAATTCTGAACAAAACCTATAGGAGTAATTACAAAGTAATTGCGAATTACTCACGATCTGAAATCCGCTCTATCAATTAGTAAATTGATTATCACTTGGTATCGGCAATTGATAACAATGATAATGTTCCAAATCTGAGTGAGTATCAATTGGCTATCAATTGCTGATAACTGGTGATAATCAATTTACTAATCTATATATTAATACCGTAAGGAAAATCGTGTCGACACTCGCTCCGCTCAGCCCTGAAGCTGTGCCGCCAAAAGAAGTTCGCAAACCCGAAGGGAAGGTGGAAATCTGGACCATGGGCGTTGTTTTTGTTGGAAAAGATTCACCTCGGGCTAAGTTCTAATTCAAGCGATTTCTTAAGCGAGGGACAAAGCCGCCATCGCCGCCATGTTGAAAATCTCCCACAGAAACTAAAAAAGAACTCGGTTCGCGCAGCCGAAAGCACCAAAGACGTTGAAACCTAAATGGTTCTCTTACAGATTACATACAGGAATGTGCAGGGATAATTCTTACTTGAAAGATTTGAGCTGAGAAAAATTTTCATTCAAGTTTCAACAAACGTACACACTATACCTTGCTTCCCTCGGAGCACGCGCTAGAAGCCATGCTAAGTCGAAATGACACATTTACAAAAGCAAAGCCTCATGAATAACATTCCCTAAGTATAAATCCTGACGGCTGTATCGCAAAACGAAGGACACAATCCCGAAGAGAAGGAAATCTCTCCAGTGGGCGTGTTTTTGTTGGGAAAGATTTTCACTTTAGGCTAAGTTTTAATTCAAGCGATTTTTTAAGCGAACGACAAAGCCGAAAAAAATCATAAACTAAAAAAATCTGAGAACATTTACTTGACCTGTTTCTTCTCTCCCCTCACTGACATATGATAAACATTCAAACAATTCTGAAGTCAAATGGGTTTTATGTGTAATAGGCTTAAATTGCGTTTTCAATTTTCGCGGGTTCTTTGACCGATTTGAAAGGCTCACGCGTGTGATTTTGTCGCACCAAAATCAGGAACACAAGACAAGTGCAAAAAAAAAAAATCCTTTTGGGCTCACTTCATTAATATTTCGGTATGGTGGGACGATGGGAGGTTATAGTAATGTAAATCAAACATTTTATCCCCCACCCCTATGGCCATTATGATTTTTTTCCTTTTTTTTTTTTTTTTTAAATAGAGAACACTTAATTAAAGTAAAATAAATTTCCCACTCCGTGAATTTTTCACGGGCATCAGCTAGTTGGTATCAATTGTCTATCAATTGGAAATTTTACGCCGGGGTATAACCGAGCCTCGAACTATCCGAACCAAGGATATGATTATCATAGAATTCGTACTTCGGTCTTGCTATATCCCTTTTCCATGATCTAAAGTTATATTCAATAAAGTGTATACAAAATGGTGTTTTGCACCGCTGGATCCTGGTGAATCTTTCAACTGTAACATGGAAAAAAAACCCTGTAACATGATCACCAAAAAGGCTTCCACTGAAGAATTCCACTGAACACAAAGACAGACCAAGACAAAAATGCAGAGCGGGACTTTCGAGGCCATTCGTTGCTTGAGCGATAAATTCTTCCTGAACTAATTGTCGTGATCTTACATGCCCGACTGTCCTGCTTCGCACTTTTATCCTGCGTTTGGCCTTGATCGCCAAAAGAGTTTGAGCTGAATTTTTGGTTCAACGTGTCGTGCTTGACCAGTTGACAGATCCACTATGATCCACCGGTCGCAGAACCATCATCATATTATTTCAATACCTTGTACGAACTGCCACAACTGAAGTCAAAATTCTACGTGGTCTGTACGGCTCTACCGGCTCTAAGCCAAGGCCTAGCAAAAATATGTACCTTGTGATGACAAATCGTTTTTGTTGATATTTGTTTTTACAGATTGTAAGTTCGCTGTAATAATGCTTTTAGGTCCCGTTCGCACTGCTCAGAAAAAGACCATACTAGTCGGGAAAAATGTTCAACTTTGTCACGGTTTCTCTGTAGTATCGCGATTCACCCTGCCACTCTGTGTTGTTGTGAGCCGTCATATTTTGTGGTATTGACGGCTCAAAAAGAGCTAGCAAAATTCAACTTTTTTCGCACGAATTTATGTTTCATTTCATTGTCAATAGTTAGAAATAACGTTTAGCTATATTTCTAGCAATATCTTATGGCAGAAAGAGATTTTTTTCGCCGAAAAAGATGGAAAAATGTAAACAGAAAATGCTCGAGCTCGTGCGAAAAGCCCATGTGATTGCGTGAGATCGTGCGTAAATGTAATGAGAATTGAAATTTCAATCGACAATAAATAGCACTATTTCTTGCCATTTCCTCCAGAAAATCTTCAAGAATCGCGATACAATATTAATTACGATTTTGAGACGGCAATTCCACAAAATATTGACGGCGTTGGAAGAAAATATTTTCACGTATTGGGCTCCGTCGCTGCGCGACTCCGCCCAATACGTGAACATATTTTCTCCCAACTAGCCGTCAATATTTGTGGAATTGCCGTCTCAAAATCGTAATTAGTATATAGTGTTACGCCATTTCCTATTTTCCAGTAGGAGAGAGGTATGTAGAGTTGTTTACCTACTTGGTGCGGGTGGATATTAGTGTTTTCGCCACACAAAAAAAACCTTTTTAATGCCATCATGTTTCCGTTATTCTGTGAAAAACCGCGATTGGGCTTTCGTAGACTCAAGAGGAACTGTAAATAGTCTGCTAGCCGGCTCTCCAGTGTTAGTTTCGGATATTTGATTTTTTGGGCACGCGGGGTTCCTGTGTCACTGCTTTCCCCCCGCGACACAGGTATCCCGCGCGCCCAAAAAATCAAATATCCGAAACTAAACCCACACTGGAGAGCCGGCTGGCAGACTAAACTGTAAACTGAGCTTCCTTTTCTGTTAGGACATTTATTATGATCTTCAAATGCACTATAGCTGGGAGAACTGTGATATTGTCTGACAAGCTAAATCTATCTTAGTGCACGGGGAATTTCAGCAGAAACCCATCCACGGGAAAAACTGAATTTTCCATGGTAGAAGAATGGTAAGTGTTCGGATTTCCCATGGCCATCCTTGTGAATTCCGAACACTTCCCATGCATGTGCCTTTGGAAATTCAGATTTTCCTGATTAGGGCTGGATTTCTACAGAAATTCCCTGTGGTGCGTCCGAATGTGTCCTAGAAGGACTCCTAGATGTACCGAAGGAGATACGAAGTCGAACCGCCGAAGACTTTCCGAGGATGTCCCGAACTGAAGTTGCTCAGAGCTAAGAAAAGTTGCTTTTTTGTCAAAAGTTGCCGATTACATTGTGGCTAAGCATAGCTGAAGGTAATATTCTTGAATGACGAGATTTCCGCATGGCGTTTGTGAGACTCGTTCTCGGATACTTTATTCACTAGCAAATTTTTGTTAATTTACCCGCGAATCGTCCCTATTTAATCCCCTTTACCTTATTTGGAATGCTGCATGTCAAGTCATGTTTCAGCCTCCTCGATCTTGGGTCTTGTGCTCGTCCAACCGCCATCTTGAAAATTACCCACAAGACCCTGGGGACGAGGTTGCCGGTTAGTGGTCGCCATTTTGTTTTTGTTTTTTCACGGCCAAAAGTCCAGATGACGAGATTGATAAAACAGGCTGCCCGCGCCGTATTGTAAAACAGAATACCCGACATGGGCTTTCCGGAAAGTGAAAAAGAAATCGGAGCGAGCGAACACAGGCCAGGGTCCCGTATTTCTCAGGAATATCATAGAGAATTAAGATCACTCTCAATCATACGGTATTGCCACCGTGTTCAAGCCCACCGACATGCTGTGGAGTAAACTGGTTCGAGAGAAAGATAAAATGGCAAGAGAGAAAACTCTCCAACAACGTCTATGGTATACCTTGTGGGGCTGTCTGTACGTTGCACTGAGAACTGCGTAGGGAAAAAAAAAGCCCTCCAAACCTGAATGCAACAACATCGGCACTTGGGTATCAACCCAGCCCAGACTTCCGCGGTGTTCTTGCACAGCTGGGAGACGGACAATAAGTTTAATAACTAGCGGTTTCTATTGAAAGTAAAGTGCTGCGATAAATGTAAAGGAGACAGGACTCAATCCGGTAAACTGTTCAGGGAGATCGTCTCTTCCATGTTTAACACGTTCTTCAAATGCATTTCATCCCCTTCGAATAAAACACGATCGATGGTCTCTGTTGTCCATGTCGAAATGTCCATACGAATTTGCACATAACAAAGCTGAAAGACTAAAAGCACATTGCCTTCCTCTAGAAATATCGCTTAACGACTATCGCCTTGATGAATACTTCCACGAACAAATAAAGTAGCATCTGAATGATAAACTTTCAAACTTACCTTCACGAAGCAAAGGAACTTTCTAAAACAACGAAGAGACTTTCCAAATTCGCAAAAGAACGAAGGGACTTTCCGATAACCGCTGATTAGTAAGGACTCGTTTCGCTCGCAGCAACAAGGATGTTGTGATCGTAGATAAAGAGGAGGACTGGGTACGGAGGGGGATCAAAGAGGCCATTTGGGAGAGGGTAGAGAGCCCCTCCCTGAACCGAAAGGGGGGACTTCGGTACAAGTTGTCCAGCTCCTGGGACCGGGCCCCCAGGTGCTTACCTCGCCGCCTGTCACGTGACTCTGTTGAGTCATGTGACCATCACTAGCCTGACAAAGGCCATGGGTCATGGCCGCAACGTCGCTATTTTATGATTTCCAGTAAGTGATTTATTTTTTGTTGACATTCCATTATATGAAATATTGCGTGAAGCAAAAGACGCCTAGCCCTAGTAGTGGGATCATGTGAACATGGCTGAAAAAAGTACGACCTAAACCAGTTTAACCGGACTAGTCAGTGGCTTCCTCTATATAGATAAACTGTATTTTACTCCCGTCTTGCCTGATAATCAAAAGTGATCGTGTACAAACAGGCTTAATGAGCGAGGGCTGAACTCATCGTCCCCTTTGTCAAGGGCTCGGGAAGAATCCCATTGTGTTTGACGTCTCTCTTTTGTGTGCGTTAATCAGATGCAAAAATCAAGAAAAATCATGTCATGCTCCGCCGAGTTTTGAACGAACTATAAAATGTGCGAGAATTCTTTTGTTCGTGTGCTCTCGTGGATAACTCGGCTGAGCGCGATTATTTAAATCACACCTTGTTGAGTTGGTGTAGAGAGTTTTACGGCGGGTTAAATTTAAAGTATAAAATGCGACCACTTTAAAGAGTTGTTTATCCCTGAAACTTGGCATATGTGTTCTTATAACGTGGTTCAGTATGCTGGAACCTGTCGAATTGTTGTAGGTAGTTTTGTTTCCAAAACATTTTCTCGAACTTCTAGACGAACTTGAAATGCCATATAAAATCAGATGAAAATTGGCCTGTGAATACCTTCAAAATGCGACCACTTCTGAAGCGCGGATATTCTATTTCTTTAGAGGTTTGCCTTTTGTGTTCCTTAAACTAGCTACCTAGATATGTCGGATTCTTACAAGGGCTCCTCATTTCTCGAAAACTTGATAAATGTAGAGGTTAGTTTGCGTGATTTGGCCGATTTCTTTGTAAAATATGGTCTGTATAATGAATCAAATTTGAATTTTACCGCCGCGTAATGAGATGCAAGTTAAGCTCAATGACGCGCGATTCTTCCCGATAACCAGTTTAACCGGACTAGTCAGTGGCTTCCTCTATATAGATAAACTGTATTTTATCCCGTCTTGCCTGATAATCAAAAGTGATCGTGTACAAACAGGCTTAATGAGCGAGGGCTGAACTCATCGTCCCTTGTCAAGGGCTCACATAACTTGTGTAAGTTTTAAGGAGGCACGGCAATATCGTGCTTCGTATGGACTCGAATTAGGAAATCCTAAACCCGCTCCGTTTTGACCAATTTGAACACCATCTCGTTCCCTGTATCCGCTTGTAGTTTTATCGTACATGTCCCAAACACGTAATCAATAACCAATCATTCGACTGTGAACCCCGGACAAAAGCGAAGAGGTTTGATGTCTCTGTTTCTCTCGTGCTCTCTCGCAAGTGATTGTTTGTCATGGTTTAACAGGCTGGTGGTTCTGGTGTTAGTGGCGTTACAGGTGAATAAACACAAGCAGGCTTGACGGTTTGTTTAGTCGACCGTTTGAAGTCACTGGATTATTTCGCGTAACTGAACAAATCACTGACCCCTCCAGATTTAGAGACAAACGAGGGGCGTTAACGGCGGGTCGCTCTTTATTAGTGTTTCCGCGCTTTAAAATTACATATATCATAATCTTCATACATTTCATGCAAGCACATCGTAAAGATAAATTTGTGATTTTGTTTTGCAAAGTTGACCATTATGAAAGACTGTAAAACGGTTCTTGTCAAATTGCGATTTTCGATTGCTGATTGGAAAGCAGAGCGGGTACCTCGTCAATTATTCATGATCTGATTTGCTAACCCGTCACATAGTCTGTGATCAAATGACCTAGCCTGGAAAGCTCGTAGAAAGAGCTCATATTCCATTCTGTCATTGTATGCATCACTGGTTCGTAACAGCCAATCAAAAGCCTGGCATGCTTGCAACATTGTAAGCTATTGAACTGGAAGAAGCACTCATATTGATCGCACAAACCCGTAAAGGAGTAAGACATACGCCTTTTGGGATTAACAGGTAAGTCTGCCGCGACTCTATCTAGATCTTACGCTGGTTGTACGTTTAAGGGATATATTGCCTCTATGTTTCAAGTATATTGCCTCTATGTTTCAACCGCGGAAATTGTTAAAAATATGTTGCTCATTTCAATCGGTTGTGCCGGCAGCGTCGATTCTTCTCCCTTATAAAGCACTTTGCGTTTCCCAAGTTACTTGAGCGAAGAAACGTTACTAATTTGTAAAGTGTATGTCTACAAATGAAAGTGAATGTAATTCCTTTGATTTCAGAAATGGACAAGCGCTTAGTGTTTTTGCTCGTCGCCGTTGCGGTGTGCGCTAAGGCAAACCCTGTTCCTAGTAAAGGTAAGACCCACCCCCGAACTACATTCCAATATGTTTTAGTGGCCGATCATCTTGTCAGTGTTTTCTTGTTCTTTGTTCCGTCTTTACTGCACTGTGGAATGCCGATTGCACATTATTACATAGTTTCCATTTGCCCGATTCGAGTTCTGGCAAATTATTTACAAAATAACTTTAAACAAATTAAGATTCACATTTTTATGTAACAGTTGGTAAATAATTATGACATGACGTTTTACTCCAAGGCCCGTTTTAAACGTCGAACTTAATTCTGTCGCACTAAAAAATTGACTGGGTTTATTAGTCAGTGAAAACGAGTTATTTTATGAGGTTAATATAATCTGTCTTGCCAATGGAGAAGATCTCCGCCCTGATTTTAGGAGCGCTGGAAGGATTCAAAATTGTAATTTAGTACGGCAGTAGCGCGGCGTTGGCACGGCAGATAGTGCCGTTCCTAATGCAAATGAGCTCAAGACAATAGCTCCAACTAACTAAACAATGAGAAATTGACATTAAGAGCGACAAGAATTAGGTTCGACGTCTAAAACTGGCCTAAACGTCGTCCAAACACATAAAATTAATATTTTCATATTCAAGTTAAATTTTTTAACAAATTTTGTTTTGTAACGCGTTCATAAGCCACCCGTTCTAAGAGCAGGTAGAACCATTTAAATATATTCATTATATAAACTATAATGTTTTATTAGGATTTCTGCCACTGAAAAATATCGTAATTCGCACGTGTGAAAAATTACTATAATGCCCACTGTTGCGAATTTATCCAATCAAAAATTTTTCTCCAAAAAATTTGACCATGTTTATATAATAAACACGGAATAATACATGGACAATTGGAGAGATGGAATTTATCTTCGAGTGCTCAAATTTTGATATCATAAAGAAAGAATAGAAGTTTTGAAGGGTAAATTCAACTGATTTTATAATCTTTCGAGCCGGAAAACTAGAGACTTCTGGCATTATGGCTGATGATTCATTTGAATTAACCTAAGACAGAAATTCAAATTTAGGCGTAAAATGCTCGGATGTGCTAGAACATAAACTGTAAAGAGTTATTCGAAAAGTGTTAAAATGGCAAGTTTAATATCACTGTAATATCATATCGAGCAGCTAAGATACAATCATTGTTCTTTGCGCATCGATACGTAAGTTTGCCTTTGATTTGCTAATTTGAGGATAACATTCTTGCAGTAAATTGAAAGTTCCAGGATTTTACTAAAGGGGGTTTCCTTTCTTCTTCACTACTTCAAGTGGTCTGGGTATCACAATAAAATCCTCATTGTTCTGACGGCTCAAGGGGGTTTCCGTGGAGCCCCCGACACCCGTGCCCTCTGGATCCACCACTGATAGGGCATTTTATTTTTATAGGCAACAAGAAATGTGGGGTGGGATGTGCCCCACCGATATGTGCAGCTGATGTTAGCTGCGCACCCTCCTGTGGTTGCGCGCCTCCACCACCACCACCGCCACCACCCCCACCCCCACCAGTAGTGATACCACACAAAAGTACACAGTATGTACATGTGGTTCACCCGGCTCCTTGTCCTCCTCCACCACCACCACCAGCGCCATGCCCACCACCATGCCATCAGACCCAGGTGGTCCATTCAGTACAGTACCATGCCTCGCCACCTCAACCGCCAGTGCAATTACCGGCCCCAGCACCATGTACGGTAACGAGCAAATCGGTTCAGGTACAGCACGTAATGGAACCGGCAGCACCTCCGATGATGATGGCTCCAGCGCCATGCCCACCACCCTGCCACACTGCATGCGTACAACACGTCCAACTCCATCACATGCCACCACCACCACCACCACCATGCATGCCATGCGCAGTAGCTGCACCCGTCCCGTGTGCTGCTCCCCCATGTGCGCCATGCTGTTGCAAGTAGACGCCATTATGAAGTCGGAAAGTTCCGCAGACAGGACTACGTCTCCGGAGATCAAGGGCATTGGTGGACAGTGATGTGTATTTGTTGCCTCGGACTTAGAGAAAAAGAAAACAAATTGTAAATATATTTTACAGCATAGCTAGATAGATGTTGTTCCAAAATTCTGGTCATTCAAGAACACTATGTGAGCTGTACCAGAAATATGTCTTTTATTTTCTTAAATTCATGAGGTAAAATAAAAATGATGAGAGCTTTGGATTTTTGTGCTCGTTATGTTTGACTGCAGTACATATCAGGAGCCCATTCCCTAGGAGCGTCTATCTAGGGGTAGGAAGGTGTAACAGCGAATTGGAAAATGAAGCAGGTCTGAAGTTATTTTTAGAATAATATAATAGAGCAGTTGCGCCACTTGAATAAACTTCTCTGGACAAAGCATACTCTACCTGTATTCTAACCGACTGAGCGAATGTATGACGTAAGCTTTACGTATAAAAAAAATGGAAATTAAAAATAACTTCATAAAGGCTTCGATCATTTTCCAATACACTGTTACATTGTGAAAAGATCGGAGAAGGACGCTGCTTATGTGTCTATTTTATGTTTCATAGCTTAAGGATCAAAACCAGCTCGACAAGAACATTTTATTCTTGTCTAATATCTCATCAGAACTCAAAACTGTGGATGTGGACCAATTCGATATTTAGATTTTACTAGTTTTATTACTTGGGACCGAGGGCTGAATAAAAAACACCCATCGGCGTCAAGAAAAGGTCATGTGACCTTGGTGTTGCACTTCCCATGCTGGAAGACTACCCAAGTTTGGTCACCTAGCGATGTTCTCGAAATATTATTTTTTCTAGTTTTGATGACGTCATCGATAACGTCATGCCATGTGACTTTGGTGCTGAACCCCCCTTGTCACGAAGATAACTTTAGCCAAGTTTGGTTACTTAGCGATGCTCCGCTCTCGAGATATGATTTTTTCTCGTTTTGATGACGTCATGAGCTAACACTTGAGTTATGAGCGAGTGAGTGAGCGAGTGACATTTCGCCCACCACAATACGCGTATTCACGAGTTAAAAAAAGCTCGGTTTGTAAAAACGCTCAATCCATATCCCAGCCTCTCCTGCTGATGGGCTCCTAATTTAGTGTAGTGCTAGCATTAGTGTTGGGTTAATTTTATAGTATCTGTTTTGGAGCAAGCACCCCCCCCCACACACACACACACACACACGCGCGACAAAAAGGTCCACATTTAAGGGTTTGAAAACACTGTTTTAGTGACTAAATGGGCCAAACAGAAGAGTGCAGTCACTTAAGCATACAGCCAGTTTCGTATATTTGCTTTTCTAGTGAATTCTGACTAGCGGTTAAGAAATTCATACCACGTTGGTCCGCTTTTTCTAGATTAGCACCCCACAAAAATCCCTGGCTACGGGCCTGACAAACATCACAGAAGTTCGAGCAATTTTGTAAACAAGCGGTCAAAATGAGGTTACAGAAAAGTATAAGATCTATTGACTAGATTTTAGTATATGTTGAAAGGGGAGAATATAGGAAATGACTCGCCATTAGGCCACGAAGAAATGTTGAAGAAAACATGAAAAAGTGATTTTGAATTTGCCGACCTGAGGAAAAATGGGAAAAATTCGACTCCATCGTCGATAGCTCGATTTCCTATAGGTTCTGAATAGTCGTTGGAAATTTTTTTTTCGTGTTTCCATCAACATTTCTTTGCGACCTAAACACAAGTGACTACATGCACGGAAACCTAATGATGAAAACCGTAGTAACAATGGGCAGTTTCCCTATGAAATTCAAAATGTCCGAGCAACAAAGTCAAAATTCGAAGATTTGTAATAAATTCTTCAGCTTTCATGTATTATGAGCTAACTCTGCCTTGTACCCAGGCTCGTTCCTGTGGATTTCGGACCGAGCGAAACTAGTAGCGAGTGAAGTGTACAGGGGATCATGGGAAGGGTCGAGAAAAAGAAGCGCGTCTCTTTTTCTCGCTTGACCCTTCCCGTGATCCCTGACGCTAACGCTAATCCTTCCCATGATGCATTGCTTGATCATCGATAGCTGCCCAGCCAGAGAGCCTTTTACTGCCTCTTCCGCCAAGTAGAGACGCCTGAATACGAGGCAGGAGCAAACTTCTAACACATTCCTGCAATCAGTGTATTTTCCATGCTCTATGCCAAAGTAACATTTTGGCTTGTCGCGACGTAGCAACAGTAACTAGGGAAGTAGAACAATGGATGTGGGAGTGGTGAATTAGGGGCGTAAGCCAGCATATTGGAAAGGGGGAGGACATTTGTTTTATACCACAAAAAAGGCAAAAATAAAAACAGAAACAACATGCGCACTACAAAACAGTTTTACGCGCGCGCAGAAAATCATTGTTTTCATTGGTTCTTTTAGCGTGTCGCTGATGATGGTGCGTCCCGTGGTACATATACTTTTATGTACCCATGGCTGAGAGCCAACCAGAACTCGAGAAACGTGCGCGTTTGTATAAAAAATACGGAAAGAAGTAAAGAAGGCGAGACATGTTGGATATTTTAAACACACTTTATTGATGTAAAATTGCTAACGGAACTTTACAAGTTTCTTTCATCAGATATTATTACTACATCAATGTAGCAACAAATTGAAATAGTATTCTACAAAACGGCCAGGTACAAGTAGCACTGCGGCACAAGAATCCTCCAATTTGCTCTTATGAGCAAACCACATATAACAGGTTCACAGCCTGTAAAGGCTAACGTCTTATTGCTGGATGTAGCAACATATATTGTCAGTCATAGTGCGGTTCTTATTTGGGGCTTTTCTTGCAGAAACATCCCGAGCTACATGGGGCTTGCATTGGCATGCAGACAGGTGCTGCTGGGGGTGCGCAGGGGGGAGCACAGGGCGCGCTAATGATTGGAGCTGGGGCACATGATGATGCTGGGGCACACTCCCAGACGTGCTGCTGGCTTTGAACAGTGCATGGTGGTGGTGCTGGCACGGGCGGAGCCGGCATCATCGGGCGGCGGCTTGCTGCTGATGGACAACAACCTTTTCAACAACGTGTTGATGGTGAACATTTTGTGGTGGCATTGGTGGTGGCATTGGCATTGGTGCAGCGCAGCACGAGGGTGCACACGCCATCATTGGTGGTGGAGCCGGCATCATCATAGGCGCTTGCATACAGGGATACCCACTACCACAAGGATTAGCTGGAAACAAATAACACGGATCAGTGGCGGGCTACGTTTAGTTACAACATGGTGCAAGGCTAGTGCAGCAGTCTTATGCGATGTCAAGAGTGATGCAAAATCTCAGAGAAGAGAAAGATGATCATAACATTGGCGAAACGACAATGATAAAACAAAACAAGCAAAAAACAACTACAAATAGCACTTGATGACGAAGAAAAGCCCTTTTCGCCAGTGGCATTTTGCCAGCCAGGTTTACATGGTCGAAGCAGTCTTACTGAGGAAAAGCTCCGAGTGTGTGCCTGTGTAGAAGGTCTTCCACGAACTTGCTCAGTGTTTGAGTACCCAAGTTATTATTTAACTACTTGACTTGATTAGATTTAAGACAAAGCAGAATGTAGCAGACAGACTTGCGAGGCATCATCAATATAGGATATGTTGTTTTCGCCCTTCGGTGGATGTGGATGCGTAGACTTCAGCGCTCAACTAAGGCCGAAAAACTTTATTGAAATAGCTGGATATCACATGGCACCATGAAATTTTGTTTGGAAAATAGAAAAGTAATGTGGCGGTCAGCGTGACAATAAGCTCTCAGGGGGTGGGGGTCAGGCGAAATGATCAGAAAATACAGATCAATTTTTATGGTATAATAAAGCGGGCGTCCTTTCAAAAAGGTTGACTTGGACACGACTCTTGTTCGCCGTTTGCTCTAGGTTATGACGGTTATCATGGTTGTTTGGCAGCCGGCGGTTCCGGTTATGAGTAGTGAACAGGTGGTTAAGTCATGGTACCATGGATATCAACATTTGTTACTTTCATTCTTATCTCAGGGCGGATTTAGGAAAAAAATCTGACTTTAGCACACTAACATTTATTGCAATAAATGACAAAAACATATAAAACTCCCTGAAATCTGACTGTAGCGTTTGATACAGTTGTAATAGTCTAAATCCGTCCCTGTATCTATACTTTTTTATCATAATCTATAAAAAAAAAATTAACCAAGAATTTTATTAATTGGGATGTTAAGAACTAGATTTTCAGGGAACACAAGCCATGATTATTATGCAAATAACCTATATCTGATTAAACTATAAATTCAAGAGGATCTCCGTTGAATGATAAACAAGAATAAACTACTTGTGTAACTTACCGACGGGGCTCGCGCTTGCGTACACGACAGCTGAGAGGAGTAGAATGACTACGGCCATTTTTGTATCTGCGAAAATTTAGAAGTAAAACCCTTTAAATATACAAGTATTTGAGTTATGCCACTTAAACGCTTCCGAAAAGGCGAGAGAAAATGAGTAGGGAATTTCAAATGGCCATATATATTAAAACACTAAAGACGTACATCTCACTCTAAACTATCAATAAACAT
The DNA here is from genome assembly GCA_033964015.1 of Scolanthus callimorphus. Lineage (NCBI taxonomy): Eukaryota > Metazoa > Cnidaria > Anthozoa > Actiniaria > Edwardsiidae > Scolanthus > Scolanthus callimorphus. The sequence goes on from CM066914.1 coordinate 7,913,205, forward strand.
TTGATACATATATAGAGATTCCATTTGTAGCAATGTTCTTGGATCATCGTTGGCGATGGAACAAGCAGCAGTATTGAACCATCGCATTTTGAATCAAACCAAACGTCAGAGAAACATTCACGATAACGTTGTATACTTACGTAAAAAAGAGCTGTTTCCAAAAAGAGTTCTATAATTGTATAGAACTAAGACTAACACTTTTCCGTACAAAGTGAAACAAAGTTTCAAGCAATGGCCACCTACCTTAGCACACAGTGAACCTAGTATGGTGATCTCGTCTGAAATTGCTGTGGAATACGAGCGCTATTAATTACGTGCTGGGCTGATCACACTGGTTATTTTGCTGGTTGTCACAATCGCTGATTGGCTGGGCGTTCTGATTGGGTCACATGACACATGTTGTACAGGTGGCATTATTTCATGGTTGAGTGTGGCCAGTGCTGACCTCACCATCTACGAGTCAGTGAATCGGCCATAACGATACCTGAGTGATAAGGTCATCCCACCACAGCCAAAAGGTGTCAAAATGTCAGTTTAGGTGGCCACATTCAATGGTCTTTTTATCTGATTCTTGAACCGTGGAGAAATAAACCACCATTTAGTGACATTTACCACTTTAACAGAAAACTATCTTTTCTTCTTTTTTATGTTTTCTCTGAATTACCAGGGCACAATAATGTTGACAATATTGATTATTTCAAGAGGTTCCTGTCAGTTTCTGGTGCCTGTTGTTTGTGAATGCTTAAGTTTGTTTAAGGGGACTGTTTTCACTTCAAATCACAATAATGAACGGGTACCCTCCAACACACAGCGAGGGATCTCATTTTCACCAAATATTACAGATGTAAGCTTCATCGAACAGTCGTATAAACATAAGACCAACTTTATATTTGTAACCCGATCCTTGGGAGAGAAAATCAAGGCCATTTGCAGCTGTATGTCTCATTTTCTTACATGTTTTCTAAACCATTCCATCAGACAAAGGAATCGGTCTGCTGAATTCTTTGTCATTATATCTTTGTGGTATCTTCCTGTGAACAAATAGTGCATAGACGTGTTATTGTACTAACATTAATCGCTAACAGTTTCTCAATGTATTTTGAAGTAGGAATTTCTCTCTATTGTCTCAATGGGAATTAACGGGCGTTCAAGGACAGCCTCCGAGTAAAAAAAAATCGAAAGTTCAAATTTCAAGGAAACAAGCAGAGCAAACAATCGTGTTTTAATCGTCTCCGTCCTTATATGCTCACTAATTTCTGGGTGAAATTTTGCGTCAAAAGTGTGCTGTGTTGACGCCAGTATCAGTAATTTAAAATAACACGAACACAATATATATTTTCAACTAACTGATATTTTTCAATATAGACTTTCAAGACACGTCTTGATTTGAATGAAATAACTCAGTTGTTCATTCCTTTCAGGTCAACTTCAAGGATCTCTGTGAATTGGATTTCAAATCGACCGAAGTAGCCATCTTTTCATTTCATAGATCAAGGAGAGATCACAGATGGCTTTTGAGTCTCGAAAACTATACTATAATTTCCGCTGTGTCTGTATGAGAAAACATTCCTGCGATTGGTTGGATTTTTCCAGCCTAAATTCCCGCTAATGCAGTAGCGCACGCGTTGTGCCGCAGGAATCAATAAAATAAATCTTTCCGACTGACTCCCCAGACTTGCAGCTCGTAAGTTGAATTGCGATGGGTCCTAACGGCGCCACTGGCAGCCAAGCGGTCATAAGCACAGACACTGAGGGTGGTTACTGCCAGAGGGTTTATTACGTCCGGCCAGTGGTTCTTCAACGTCCCTGTGAAACTGGGTAGAGTAGTATTAAGGCGAGACGGGACCATTGTCTCAACATTTTTTAAATTTGTGACAACGTGACTGGATTTTCAGGCCTCCTATCACTGGATGGTGAATTTAGCGCCTTCTCAATTCGCCTTTGTCACACGGCAGCCATCTTGGATTTTTTCTTACAGAAATGACTATGCGTGAGTGATCTTACACGCCTGGCCTCGCTTTCATGCCTGCTTCGCTGTATTAGAAAATCCAAGATGGCTGCCGTGTGACAAAGGTGAATGGCAGCAGGATTAGTTCCGGAATCGTATTAGGGACTGCGCAATAATTATCTGGAAGGGGACGAAATCGTATTAGGGACTGCGCAATAATTATCTGGAAGGGGGGGGGGGGGGGGGGGGTCGAGAAATGAGGGGGAAAAGGGGGAAAGTTGGTTACTTCCCCCCCTCACACACATAAATTCTTATGCTATACCACCCCTTCTATGAAAATAAGAGTCATCCCCCCTTCCTGGTTAAAGAGAGAAGAATACCACAAGGGCCACAACATGTTTAGAGCAGATTTGGGGAGGGTCACAATTTTTCAATGAGGCATTCGTCGTAACACAGCGTGCATTAAAAAATTTCGGCGCGCTTCGCTCGCATAGGGAAATAGTCTAATACAGTTTTTGATAAGGCGCACAATTCAAAGGTTGCCATTTTAAAAGGTTGCCCCCATAGAAAAGCATGGCGGCCAGCCACTATTTTCGAAAAAAATGACACCTTGGTCAGCGTGAGTTCGACGTTACAAGCATAGAATAGAGTGAGGAAAGTGAGAACGATGCAGACAGTGATGCAGGCTATGAGGAGAGTGACAATGATACAAAGGAAACCAGCAAATAGAAGATTCTGATGGCGAAGACATTGAGAATGATGCGCACGAAGATGATATCAGTAGCCTACTGTACGTGATCAGTTCTGGAAGGACGTGCACAGTTTGGAAAGCCCGTTCTCTCTACCAATATAGCCAAAGATCGCATGTTGCATCGGCAGACAGTTCCCTTAACTACTTACCCGTGAGGAGTTTTCATCAATCACATCAAGATCGCCAGAGAACTACATTGAATAAAGCTTTGAAGTTTCATTCATTCCTGACACGCAGTGCACGTCCTCGTCAGGAACGAATAATAAGCTCGTTTCAACGTAACCTGAAACGCAACCGGATTCAAAGTTTCAGCGATATCTCGGGGGGGGGGGGGGGGGGGTCCAAGCTATGCGCAGTTTGACTAAACTGTTGCCTTTAATGTTGTCTAATTCATCGTCTTCTCATGCATCGAGTAATCTCTCTTTCTTGCACGGTTTTTAGAAACACCATCATGAGACAAAACAATTTGGACACATATTTTGGCCCTAAAAGATACCAATCACCCCTAAAATGAGACCAAACCCGCGTGATTTTAACCCCTAAAAGATACGACGAGTCCCTCCCCCCCCCCCGGGATCTATGTTTACATCTCTCACTGATCAAAACTGTTTGAGAGACCTGCAGACATGTTGCTTTGTAGGAGAAACTGCATTACAATGACCATCCAGGAATTTTATCTGAAACTTTATATCTTGGAACTCTCAGCGTATTACGCTGAGTTCCAAGCTATAACAAAAATTCCTGGATGGTCATTGCAGCTTCTCCTAAACAAAGCAACATCTCTGCAGGTCTCTCAGAAAAGCTTAATCAGTGAGAAATCACTCATAAACAAGTCGTCTCACACTGAAATAATCAAAATGTTGATTAGAGTCAAGTTCTAGCACTATTATTATTGTTTATATACATTTTTGACAGTTATGGTACAGATTTTTAGAGGTTATATTCGGGTTCAATATTGCCTACAGAATGACCAAGAAAGAGAGTTGTAGCATCTTATTGTTATTATTGGTATATTAAAATTAGACATTGACCCCCCCCCCCCCTATTCACTGAGTAATCTTAGACGTTGTCCGGTCCTCTTTCAAGGCATACTTTAAGGTTATGCTGCCCCCTCTGGTTTCTCAACTGAGAATCCCCCCTCCTGATAATTATTGCGCAGTCCCTTATTACAAGGGGAGACGATGGTCCGTAGGACCATTACTTAATGGTCGAGGTAGGCAAGCCAATGGCAGAGCATGCTGGAATGCAATTAATTTCTATTGAAAATGTAGGCAATTTCATTGGCTTAGACATAAAAATCAGTAAAATCACTATACTAGAAAAACTTTTCTGAGGATTTTTGGCATACATAAGCACATGTGTTGAATATGCAATTTTAAAAGAATCTATATGTGGAGAACCTAGCGTAAAATGCTGATTCTCTCTCCTTTGTTCTTCGTTATTCTGATTGGTCTAGAGACCTTTTATTGCCATATTTTCTCAAAGCAAGTCGAAATCGAAATCAAGTCGAAATTTGTATTTTTTTTTGTATCGTATTTTTATAGAATAGTTTGTTATCAAAAATATATATATATAAAATACAAGTAGCATGTTAGGAAATGCCTAGTATCTAAATTGACCTAGTCTTCGAGTCAGACACTAGTTGACTTAATTTTGTTATTTTTATATATGAGGCGATATGAGGCCTCCACACTTTAAGCCTAGTTCCCATATAGTCTTATTACTGTCGTATCAGTCAACCGTGAAACAAAAGAATAATACCAATTTCCTTTGTTTCACGGTCGACTGATGCGACAGATAAGACTATATGGAAAGCAGGCCTTACAACACAAAAGACGACACAAAACAACACAAAACGAGCTGCAATAAGCAGCTCATTCGCCGTAAATATTGGGCTAGCTCGTCCACAGCAGTAGATGTATCTGCCAGATATTTCTTTAGTTTGGTGGATTTGGACTGTAGACCCGATATTTTCTCGTTATTGTTCTGCGTTTGGGTTAGAATCTGGTCAAACTTGGTTGACAAGAACGTACAACACTCGTCCATTTCATCGAGTTTGTCAAATTCGGCGATATCTTAGCGCGAATTGGTTGCAATTCACTCTTTAAAGAGTTTCTTCACGTCCTCTAGACTTACCATTATCAGCAATTTACTTAGAAGCCACACAAAATAGAGTTTACCGAAAAAATGGCAGAGCTAAAAAACTCGTGGTGGCCGCCATGGCGCCATATGCTAACGGACAGCAAAATGGGAGGAACCCTCTACCTTTCCCTCGTTAGACCGCACTTCTCTTATGCCAATGAGGTGTGGTCAAAGGTCACCTGAGAACGCTGACGGAAAGAGTCCAACGTCGCGCGGCGACTTGCTGAATCCTGAAGCAACGCATATTAAGACAGACCGAGATCCTTGCACTTATTAAGCATTAGAGCACAAACAAATTGCTATGACTTTGGCAAATAGAGCACGCGTGATGTTTGGAGACACGAGAAAGTTGTAAAATCACGAGCCGCAGGCGATATAACGGGGGAAAACCATTACTTTATCGGTGAAATAGAGCATAGATTTGGACCAATCAGAGCGCGCGTTATATCGTAGTTATTATACATGATAGGGAGCGTAGAAATCTAGTGTGTGTGTGGACACACATAAACACCAACAACTTTGGCCGATCCCGCTCCCAGAATCCCTCCCTTGTTCTCAAGCCCGCTTACTACAGAATCACTAAGAACTGTAAAATAACCTTGGAACTATGTTTGTAAAGGTTTTTCTCCTGATAAGTTCTGCAGTCTAGAAATGTTGAAATCATATCTACTAGACATGTATTTTGACTTATGAGTCCCTATGATGTGGACTACTCATGCACCTGGGACCAGGTTAGCAATAACCCACGTTTTAGGAACGATAAATAAGATTCTCATCTAATCAAATTTCCAGAATAGCCACATTTAACCCTAAGCATAAGGCCTAAGGCCTAATTCATACGTCGATCTTTTGCCGCGTCAATTCTTATTGGGATTAAGGTCGACTTGAATTTAATAGAAATCGCCTCCCATTCAGACGTCGATCGTAATCTACCGGTCTCAATAAATAAAATTGAGCTTACAAGCATTCGATCTGCGGCGACCGCACAAGATAAGCATTACGTGAGCAAATAGAATTGACGCATGAAGAAGAGCGATTTTTAAATCAACGCCGATCTTTAGTCGTTTCGAGCGACACAAGCGGTCGTTTTCATCTTGGCGTCGCTCTTAATTCAGTGGCTGATTCATACGTCGATCTTCTCATGCGCCTTTCTAGGAACCGGGCCCTGTCTCTATCTCGATACTGTGCTTGCCACCGCAGATAACGCGTCTTTTTAATCTTTATTATTAAATTAACTAGACGCATAACTGCGTGAACTCGGGCTTCTGTCTATATCTATCTTTATTTAGTAAAATCACACTCACACACTTTCACGAATCCTGCATTCTGATTGGCTCAAAACTCAAAACTGTCTATTGAGTCATAGTTAGGGGCCGATTACATGGAGAATTTCAGCCCGGGCTGAGATTTCAGCCCGGGTAGGGGGGCTGAATCGCTAGCCCGGCCTTCTTGACAAATACATGTAATAAGAAATGTACGATTACATGAAGAAAATCTCAGCCCGGGCTGAAATTCGGCCCGGGCTGAAAATCCTGGCCCGGTCAGAGCGACCCGGGCTAGGATTTTCAGCCCGGGTTGTTTGGCGAAATTTCACCATGTAATCGCAGCAGAATTTCAGCCCGGGCTGGAAACTTGCGCCCATGCTGTCTTATATCCAGCGTAAAAGCCAAATGACATGCGCTTTAGTTGCAAGATGGCGCTGGGATTTGAAACAGCCCGGGCTGAAATGCCACATATAATCACAACAAAAATCAACCCGGTCGCCTGTCTGAAACCTCAGCCCGGGCTGAAATTCTCCATGTAATCGGCCCCTTAGTGAGTTTTGAAAAAGCCGGCGTTTTGAAGAAAAACAAGACAATGGCAGCCCCTAAAAAGTTTTATTATTCACAGGTAGTGTGTGAGTCAACTATCAGCTCATAGAAATCTCGAGTTTGTAATCTAATTGTTAAATAAAATTTAAAAATTTGACAAATTCAAAGCGTAGTTATTTGGTGATTTATTTAGGCGGCCTAATCCATGGCGTATTCAATATCAGAGACACGTGAATCGAACGACTTCTGTTTCACGCTTAAATATTTCGGCTCAGTTTGCTTTAAATACAAAACATATTTCATTTTCGGAATTGTAATGTTAATACTAAACCTTTTCTTAAAATTTCAGGGCTACATTCAATTAATTTAGATCCACGAAAACAAAGCACAAGTTTGCTACGATTGGAATTTGTCAACCAACTTGCATCACCTCCGAAAGTTTCACTTTCATGTAGCGCTCTCATTGGCCCGAGCCAACGTGACTGCGTTTTGCTTCGAAACGGCAGGAAAAAAAAAACCAAAGCCGAATTTATAACTCGGGCTCTTCCTACGGAAGCCCGAGTAATTATTGTATTAGATAACTAACGAGGGGAAGCGCCTGGAAGCACCTCGCCTCGCCCGTCCGCGTTCTCCCTTTTGGAATCTATTATTTGTTTGTTTAGTTTAATACTGTGTCCAATAAATCTGACAAAATAAAAATAAATAAAATAACATTTACGGGGACCTTAAAGGCCCATCACCAACCGGGAGCCTTTGCGCCCCGTTTTCTTTTGTTTTCAAATTGATCCATTGTTTTTCGGGTGTGCTGATTGGCTAAGAGTTCGCAAAGGCTCTCGGTTGGTGATGGGCCTTTAATAGAGGGGGTACCAGAAATTCAATGCAATAACCTTTGAGTTGTTCGTTTATTGCCTTTGTATATCAAGAACAGGGCCTAAATTTTAGAAGTGAAAACATACCACGTACACAATGCTGGTATATGAACTTTTGTTGTTAACAAACTGCACTGTAATATTTCAGGTATATAAAAACAAAAGAGCACAAAGAGACAACATTTATTAGAACAAAACACTGTAGATGTTTATTATACAATTTCCTTGGACTGGAACTGCCTTTAATCAAATACATGACTATTTCACAGCTCGCATAACAAACTAAATGACGAATTCTAAGTAAACGTCAAGGGGCTGTGAGCCATTCATAAACACACTCTCCGGAGCTGCTATCAACCTCACATTAGAGTTCAGGGGATCACCATTGAGCGGCCGATAAGCGGTTAGTTCTTCTTGGGCTTGTCTTCCTTAGGCTCCTCTGGTTCATCCGCGGATTCCTCCTCATCGTCCTCGGGCTCGTCCGCGGACGCCTCCGACTCGTCGTTCACCTGAAAAAGAATCATATCAAGATATATTTCATATATATATTTTTTAACCAATCCGCGCGGGTTGTTTTTGGCTCATTTAAATCTCGTATCAGGCCCTTTGTCCGAAAAAATGTAGCAAAATGGTGAACAAGAGTACAAGATTTCTCGAACACTGACTTGCTCGTTTTGATGAATATGAGGAAAAATACTTCAAATACTCAATCATCAGCCAACCGGAGCTTTCATATTGTACTACGTGCAGTACCTTGAAACCTCAGGAAGATCAAGCTAGTGGGACTCCAAGGACCTTGAAATGATAAAAATTCATAGTTCAAGGGTCCTTGGATCTAGAAACGTTTTAAAGTTTTTTAAATATTACTTACAGTCCTGCCAAATAAGGCAAGGAGGACTTCCTAATAAGAAGTTTAGCAACGTTGGCAAGTCGACAGGTTTTGGTGAAATGTTCTTGTCATGAGCATCTCTGTCACGCAAGTGCCCACCGGGCATTTCTTTTCACACTCGCCCGCTATGTGACACAAAAGGTGTCACATAATCGCGTTGCGTGATATGAGAGTGCGTTACACAGGCGAGGATACGTGACACAAAAGTTGTGCAACACATAATCGCGTTGCGTGATATGAGAGTACGTTACACAGGCGAGGATGTGACACAAAAGGTGTCACTTAATCGCGTTGCGTGATATGAGAGTACGTTACACAGGTGAGGATATGTGACAAAAAAGCTGTGCAACACAAAATCGCGTTGCGTGATATGAGAGTGCGTTACACAGGTGAGGATACGAGGCTTACCTTTGTCTTCTTGCAACAACTGCTGCATGTTGGAGCGCAGGACATGGGGGCGGCGACAGTGCACGCAGGCGTACACGAAGGTGGCGCAGCAACTACAATTGGTGGTGGTGGTGGTGGTGCTGGCTGATGCATAATGTGGTGAATAATCTTGTGCATATGGTTGATTGTTTGTGGTGGCACTGGTGGAGGAGGTGGTGGCGGTGGTGGTGGACACGGGGCAGGAGCATATACATGTCGCTCCGTTTGTTGGACTGACTGCGTGTGACAAGGAGCAGGGGCTGCTATCATTTGAGCAGGGGCACTTGGTAATTGCTTGTGGTGGACGACGTTCTGTACATGAGTGACTACTTGTGGAGGTGAGGGAGGCATGGCTGGCATTGGCATAGGTGGTGGTGGCGCAGGACCCATAACATGGCGCTCCGATTGCGTCACACTACTGGTAACACACGGAGGAGGTGGAGCGCAAGGGGCAGAGGCGGTCATCATGATTGGTGCGGGAGCAGGGGCGGCCATCATGATTGGTGCAGCAGGGGCGGCCATCACGACTGGAGCGGCGGCAGGGGCACAGGGTGCAGACATAACTGGTGAAGCGCATCCACCCATGCATTTCTTTGATGCTTTGTGATGCTTGTCTAGAACAACAACAACAACAACAAAATGTTAATTCATCCACCTTGAATAAGAGAGCAGAAATGGAATTGGAAGGATGGAAGGGTGAACTTGACTTAGCATAACTGTAATTTGCGTTAAAGTGTTTTTTGGCTCTGCATATTTGTGTCCCGAAGTCACGAACGCTGTGTCTTATGGGTAAATGAGACGTTGGTACGACTTTTCAAATAAGACGTGCTAAACAGTACGGCTCCACCGATCAAATCAAAGAAGCTTCCTTTTCTACGCGGAAAACGATTTCTGATTCTGTCTACGCTTAAACGCAACTACCAATAGTTGTCTAATTTCCAAAGCAAACAATAGACCTCCTCGGCTTGGGCGTAATGTTTTGCCCATTTCAGATCACGTGGCATTCCCATTCCCACGAGAATGCCACGTGATCTGAAATGGGAAAACATTACGCCCAAGCCGAGGAGGTCTATTGATGACATAATGCTCAACTTTGGATGACATTTTTTTTTTCTGCGGATGTTGCATTTCGCTTATTCAGCCCCACCACTGTCGTAGTACAATCTTCCTTCCCTCGGCCCACCACTTGAGGGCACGCTCCAATGGACATTATAACTTTTTATAATCCTTTTAATACGATGCTATGGGCATTACAACTTGTTGCGGAATTCTTTCCTTTCGTCAGCCAATCAAAATCGATGGACATGAACACTTCCTCTCCATAACCAATCAACGGCTGAAAGGGAAAAAGTATTCCGCAACATTGAAATACCCAGGAACATTAGAATTATTCACTTCCGGCGACGTACATGAACGGCTGAAGTATTACGAGTTACTGCGTTATTACAATACAGTCGAAGCTCTCGTAAGCGACCACCTCGGGAACTGAACATTGCGGTCGTTAACGGAGCTGGTCGCTTACGAGAACGGCTCTCGTAAGCGACCACCAAGCGGCTTCCTACTTGAACAATAGGTGTTGGTCGCTTACGAGAGCTTAGTACAATAAATCTAGAAAATATCATGTGATACTAATGCTTAAAATAGTTTGATTTATTTCCCGACTTTAATTAAGAATATATAACCGCAAATATGTACATAGAAAATATGTAGAAAATAGCATTTCAATGGTGCAGCTTGTATCAGTTCAGATATTTATGAGGTGATGACTGATGTTTTAAAGACAAAAAGTATTGTGGTCGCTTACGAGAGCTTAAAAACAATAGAAAATCTATGTTGGTGATTTGAAATTGTGGTCGCTAACGGAGCTGGTCGCATCGATAAGGCGGTCGCTTACGAGAGCTTGAAATAACAGAGTTTATGTGACATTTCAAACGGGGTTTCGGGAAAATGGTCGTTATGGGAGCTGGTCGCATACGAGAGCGGTCGCACAGAGAGCTTCGACTGTATTACAGAATAATTAACCGGAAACAGCTAACTTATCATATCACCAATTATAAAAATAAGAACTGAAATTTGTAAAGAATACTTTCAACACGATATGGTGAAAGTATAAGGTCATTTTGATGTAGGATTGCAAATAAGATGTTCGCTTTCATGAGGAAATTTAACTAGGCATTTGAAATCGGCTTACCTCAACCTTTTTTCAAACTTTCTAAAGTTGCGATTTTCATTCGCTAAAATCTTAGCAATACTTCATCGAAAGTCTCCTGAAATTTTTCACACTGCGCTTCTTGACAATAATTATTTTCGTGTTTTCTAGGTGTCCATGTCCCTTTAAGGACTTTATTTGTTGCTGGAACCCAACAGCAATGAAACTCCAATGAATCATATCATTATGATACCGATACGCCGAACTACATTTGCAGGGCCGAGTTCGCACGCTACTGTCGTATCCAACTGTACGGCAGGTATTAAAGTCCGACTCTTTCACGTGAAGACAAAAAATAGCTCTCACGTAATACCTGAACCCGTAAAAACGGTCAAACGCGCTCATGTCTAGATATGATTTGGTTACAATCGGGTGGTACTTCACAAAACCTGAGCCGGATGTGATAATCGCATTTCTTTTCTTGCACTTTCACACCATAGTTAATCGAGTGGATTCACACAAAAAATATGGAAAAATATCGTTTTACGATGCCAATGGGAGACAACAACACTAAGTTTTTTCAATGAGCAAGATATCTAAGAGAGTACAAAGATTCTTACTAAACTACTTGTCCAGTTTATAGGGCAAGGAATGATCGCTTAGTTTCGCTAAGTTTGTGATCTTAGGTTGATAGACTAGGTCTTAAGTCGATAGACTTGTTGATGTTTTCGGAGACGGGTGGAACTTTCATGTCAAGAACAGCAGATCGGGACGTGCAAGTAAACTAAAATGCATTCTTACGTTTCTAGTCACATTATTCCATTTTTATTATTCCAAACTAATAAACTATAAGCCATCAACTATCAACTATCATCAGCCATCAACTATAAAAAGATAGCTCATTAGACAACCATATAAAATAAGATAGCTCATTTAGTTATATCGGTACCTTTTTGAGTTTTTGTTGCTTTGGGATGTTTCCCGGCTTCTGAGAATGTCGTCAAAGACAGAGCAACTACCACGAGGATCAGCACTTTGGAGGCCATGACGGCTGTCGAAATAACGTCACATTAGCAGATATTCAATCTAAAACTATGGTTAGTTCCGCTGGGCTTCAACCAATGGAGGATCCATTTATAAGATGTATTACTGAGCACTGCCAGTCTTGTCCATCAAAAAGTAATAAATTAAAAGTTCATAAAAGAAGCAATGATATTTGGTTTGTTTCGCTAATCAGTCAGATGTTGTGTTATCCGTCAGAACACAAGGGGCACAGTCTTTTGATATAAAATATTTTTTCCGAATTCGAAATGTCATTTACGTAACTGATTGAGGGAACTGCTTATATTGTAGAACGTTACTTAGAATAAGAAAAGTCAGATGTAAAATTAAAAGGAAATAGTCTTCATTTACCTTCAATGGTCAGCTACTTCAAAGTGGGCCTCTGTAGAACTGAACAATCAGAAAATTCACATAATACAATATATGGCAAACAAAGCAGGCGTGAATAATTCATCATCCACCGTCATCCCGTTGGCTCCAGGTCATTGCATTATGTCATCTGAATTATTGAAAACTCACTGAGGCAATTTGGTGTTCACTGGGCCTTGAGAGATGGAAATAAACCAAAAAGAAAGATCATTACTTTGTTTTTACCGCACAAAAGGCAAGCGGAACCAAAATTCCTCCCCTTGTAAAATAACCGTTTGAATACGCCCATTTGATCTTGTGGAAATTTGGATTCTTCCTTGGCCTGTCATGTGGCTTCCCGAAACCTGTACATTTTTAATTACTCACCTGTGAAAGTTTTCAAAATCTTGACAGCTCCCTTTGATAGCCTGAATAGGGTACCAGATCACTGAAGTGTCACAATCCGACCACGCAGCGAATTACAGCCGTCGTTTAGACGAAACATTTAACGAGCTTACACAACAATTCAAAAGGCTCTTTCTTAGATGGAAGACAGCAATGGGAGCATTAAAAACTGGGTAATTCGCAAATTACATTATCAATTCAAGAGAAACGGTTAAATCAAATAAACAATCAGTTGATCTTAGATTTTATTACACAAAATGAGATCATAATTAGAAAAATAAAATAACTGTAAAATAAAAATCCCGTTTCTACTTTTGGCAACAAAGTATCGGTGTAAAACACGGGGAAGCAAAAGCAATGATCCCAGATCTGATTGCCACTCCTTGGGGGTGTAAAGTGTTACCTGCAAATACTTTAGACAATCCCCTAAGTCAATCAGATCAGGACTGACTGAATAGGTTAAGTGAACCATGTTTTTATCTTGACAACACTATACTAGACACCCAAAGTCCTCACAAAACCACACAACATCTCTCACTATCGGCAACAGAAGAGTTGTAATTCGTTTATTGTGAGTTTGAAAATTCCGAAGATGCGATTTGTAAGCTTGTCGCGAAATGGCAGCTCGTGTTTGGTGAGATCTTCTTCCCTCAGTAAGCTCGCTATTTACTTCTTGAATTTCTGGGTTCGCATTCCTTTAATTTTAAAAATATGAGCGTCTTTTCCTAACGAAAAACAGGCCTTCGATACTGTAGGGCCAGTTTCATGGCCACAGAGTCAATTCCCTCGACACTCTGTACCGTTGTTAATTTAAGAAGAACCATGAGGAAGTTCCGTCGGAAGGTTGCCCAAACTCTGTGATACAGAACTCACCATACTAACAAACACTCGTGTTTATAAACTGGTTTCTATAGGAATGAGTTATCCAAAATGTAAAGCTCTTAGAGCTTGGGAATAAGCGCTATATAAGCACAGTTACTTTTATACTTTGTTAATTTTACTTAAGTATTTTAAGTAGTTTATCCGACTTTGGCAATTATGTTATTTTATTTTCTGTTCTCGCAACAAGTTTTAAGTGCGACAGCTCAGGGATTTACTATAATCATCGCAACATGCATTATATTTATATAGATCCAGCAGAGTGGCAAGGCCAGACCATCTTCAAATGCAGTAACCGACGGAATGATCGGGAATTGGAATTGAAAAAAAATAAGCGAATACGTCTCAACAGGAGGATTAAACCATTTGTAACGTATTGTAGCCCAATATATTGCTATACATTTATTGGTGTTTTACATGTAACATAAAACACCAATAAATGTATATAATGTTTTGACTAGCACATGATCGGGAAACCATTCAACAGCGCGCGCTAAACCGGTTCGTGTCCGGTTCGCTACAGTGTAATACGGCTTTCAACCCTGTAATACGGCTTCTGCCGTGTAATACGGCTCCATATCTGCACTCAGTTTTGACCTTATATGGTAAAATGACGTCACAGTCGTATAATAAATCTGTTGAATACAACACTTGTTAAAGACCTGGTGGAAATATAATTTTTTCCTGGCACGATACCAAATCAGCGTTTTAACGAAAATTTACCTGCGGGTCTTCGCTTCTTAAGCGGGTATCCTGTGTACAAAATAAACAAGGGCGAGTTGAAAAGCTAATCTCAGGCCCCGACTCTTCATCAAGCCACAGGACTCCCATAGTCGATAAAACAAGAATATCGGAGGAGAAGATTAGAACGGTTACGATAATGATGATCAGGTCTGGATCATAAGTACCCAGCGACACTATATAGAGATTATTACATGGCAAGAACTTGATATCGTTTTTATTCACAAGTTTTCGTGTCATAACGCGAACGAGCGAGTCTTCGAGCGATGCTGGAAATTGCGCCCGATATCGATACGGGCATAAATGCGCCTCGAGTCCGGAGTTTTACGCCTCACGTTTTTCTGACGTTTGAAATTACGCCTACAAAATACAAGTTTTCAAGTAACTCAAATGCGCCTAGATTTCAGGAAACACACCTAAAATGTTTCTGCTAGGCATAAAATTACGTCCATTTTGTTATTCTTAAATCCGAGCGCTAGGAATGAGGCAGAGGTCAGGTAATAGAATGATTTGTCCTCACACGTCTATATATAAGAAATATATTATAGATATTTTTATTTGAAATAAACATATAATACATTTTATATAAATTCTCATATTATCTGTTAATCATAAAAATATTCACATAATCTGTTTTCCTGTACATGGCATATTTTAATTAGTAAATAATAATCCAATAAAATAAAATCCCCCCGAAAATTTACGCTACATTATTACACAATCAGGGGGTGGTCGTGCGAAGGGTGGGGGTGAGGGTCTTCGCATTTTTTAAACGATTTTTTTCGGGGGAAGGGGGTTACCTCCTTGAAGTTATAAATGTTACATTTAAAATTACGTTGCTGATACACAAAAAAAAATGATACACCGCCTAACCCATTGCCCCGTTCCCTCACAATTTAAGAACGACCGGCCCCTCAGTTCATTCAGTAGATGGCATTTTACAATCAAGCTCACCATAAAACAATATTTTAACGATAAATATATCAAGTGCTAGGGCTTGGCTATAATAGTAAGACATAAACATAAAATAGAAAGCTAGAATAGGAAAAACTGTCGATTCCCATTCTCGAACCCAGAGCTCCCAGGCTCGTCGCCTCGCAGGGGAGGCTCTGGTGACATCCATTTCAGGGCCTTCAATGATTGGCTGAAATGGCGCGCACGCGTACAAAAAAGTAGCTTAATCTCGCTTTATAAAAACGTGTCTGTCAAAAAGTAACACTAGCATTCGTTTCCTAGTCGTCTGTTCAACCTATGCCTTCGAATTGAACGCTCTAAAAGTAATTGTGAGGCATATAACCACAATTTTCTTTTGAGTATGCGCCGATGGCTGTCACCAGAGCCTCCCCCCCCGAGAGGTGACGAGAGTACGAGAATGGTCGATTCCAGGCGAGATTTGCATCGCGGGGGAGGCTCTGGTGACAGCCATTGAAGCATGCGCGTGATTTGATACAAAGCCGTTGAGAAGAACAACTTTCTGCGCATGCCCCAACGTTCAAAATCAGCCAATCAGCGACGGCCCTCAAATGGATGTCCCCAGAGCCTCCCCTGCGAGCAGACGAGGTCTGGGTACGAGATTGGGCCTCACCAGACGAGGTGACGACACGGGAGCTCTGGGAAAGAGAATGCGCAAAAAAAACCTCTAAAATATACCAAGGTTGCTTTTTTTTGGGGGGGGGGGGGGGTCAATCAAAGAGGGATAGATCTTGCCAGGAGACGCGCTATTTGCTTTTGAGGGTGGACAGAAACTTTCTTCCACAATGCTGTGTTTTGATTGGAGGAAACCCGCTCAGAACGCCCGGGAATCCCGATACTGGGCTGATTTATCTGATTAACACTTTATCTGGTAAGCAACACGAGAAATGTATTCTATCCTACTTGATTTGCAGGGGTTCAGAAGTCTTTCTGGAACGGTATGGTTTCCATAAGGTCCGTCGTATCAGTCGATCGAGAACAATGGGAATTGGACTTTAATACGACTGGGACTTCTAAAACGACCTGATGGAAATCAGGAGCTGTTATCGTACAAGCTATCCAAGCTGGTTTGTTTGTTGATTGTTCGACCTTCCAATAGCCGTCTCGGGGACACTGTTCATACTAATATCACCCACAATCCCACGCAGGGGGGGAAGGGTATAAGGTTTTGACCCATCGATTTCTGTCCAGTCAGAGCCTTGTCTGACTGCACGGGTTTCTCCGTACGTAGGCATGTCCCTCGCATGATTAGTAGAACCACCGTCGTCCATCAGTTTATTGACAAATGCCTCTCGGACGGCAGGGGGCGTAGGCTCGTCCGGCGACACCGCAGTCACAGGTAGGATACCCAACCCTCGTAAATGACCACGCCTTTTCCCTCTTCTTCTGGTCGGTGAAGCATCGCTGTACCCTCGTGTCTCGTCGGGTATCTCGATCTCTTCGGAATACCGATCCCCACGTAAATCGTGATCTAGAAATGACTGCCCTGGTCGAATTTTGGGTTTTCTAGTTAACGGATGAAACTGCTTGGGTCTGGAAAGTTCCCGAGGAGGATCTTGCCGGCGCCGAGGCATGGAATGTCCCGAGGAAGAAGACAGTCCCTCGGAACCTCGCTTCACTTGCAGTCGTGACTTTTCTTCGAAAATCGGCTTCGTCACAATTGGACGGAGCCACAGCCCTTCATCATCTGACCCGTGAGAGGCGCCCACACTCGGGGCCCGCGGAATGCTCGGCCAGCTGGTATCCGAGAACAGGTCCTCGGGTCGTCGATAGTCATTCCTCGGGCTATCAAGACTGTCCCTCGAAGGCCATTCGCTTTCATAGCCACTTCCGATGTAATGCTCATCCGGGTCGTCCCGACAGTAGAGATATTCAACATCCCCGTCTCCATCCTCGCTCGACTCGGTAGAGTAAGTGAACTGTCTGCACTTCAGGTTTCCTCCACCGACCAAGTTCTCCATACGGAAGAGTAACTCCTCAATCTGGGTCTCAACTTCATCAACAGCGTATTCCTGACAACAGTACACACTCTCAGCAAATAAGCATGGGTAAAGCTCTAGGTTTTATGAATCGACACGAGAATATAGTTCTAGAACAGAATGCGTGCCTGAGTAGACGTATCATTCTAACTACTAATTATCTCTGTGTCTGAGAGTTTTTTAGACCAGCGCGCATGCGCGAGACACAGGAAGCCCGAAACAAATATTTTTCTAAGCTACGAAATTGAAGATGACTAAGAAGTCTGCTTGACGATTCTTTTCAGTGGGAAATTTGAGGAATCGAAAAGGATAATCCGCATCCGGTTTTTGATGGTAAGCGAAACTGAGTTTCTTCCTTACACAGTTTATGAATACAGAAGCTAAAGATTTTGAACACAAGTAGTCATCAAAGCAAAAGACGAAATTCCAAATTTCGATGAAATTTGGATCTTGATCTTTAAATGAAGGCCTTAACTTATATATCGAAATTGGTGTAATTATCGTAAAGACCGAACCCAACATTTCGTGTTATTACTCACCACCGGGACAATTTTCTGGACCTCCTTATCATAATCCTCATCCTCCTCGTCCTCTTCCGATTCCGGTTCTTCCAGAGTTTTACGCGTCTTCAGCGAATAAAACCTAACAAAAAACATATTTTATTAAAATGTGGTTAAAAAATATGAATATCTTAAAAGCGCTTTAACTTTTGAAATGTTTTTAGGCAACGAAACCCTGTTAAAGTAGCTTATCGTTTGTCCTAGTGTCCAACTGTTTTAGAAAAATGAGCTTAAAAATTATGGTGCGTATTATTCGCGGGTACATAGAGGATATTATATGACCGCGGGAGGATATTATATGGCCGCGGGAGGATATGATATGGCCGCGCGGCTTCGAGTGTTGAAAATTTATCTCACGAGTGAGCGCATCTCCAAAGGTCATGTAATGTTCTGTTTATTATATAAACAGCAATGAAATACAACCAGGTACTGGTAAAAAACCTAAAACTCGAGCATGGTGCACAGGCAAGTGTGTTATTTTCACATGTGAAATAACATGTTACTTTCACGTGTGAAAATATCAACTTTTTGCGCGGGAGAGCATTCGGTATTTCATTAGGTTTCGTAACCTCGCGTGCGTTTGAAAGACCAAGCTAAGCGGATATCAGATGATTGTCGAGAGTTAAAAATCCGCGTTTTTTACGCGTTCCTATTGGTTGAGATCTTGGGTCTTTGTCCAGTCAGCCAGTCAGAATGTTTTCTTGGGTCACTACAAAAATGCAAGTAGTAGTTCGTCTCCCGGCTAGTTATTGAATTTTTTTGATTGGCTAAGTGTATTTACTTGAGTAAGGTTTTCAACACTCATCTTAAATCCGCTATAAAGTTTCATTGAAGCTTACTTATTGATAATATGTTCGTGCAGAATATGGGCCGTATGGCAATCCTGCCTTTTTCTTGAGCTGTGAAATGACCATCGAATGATAGCAGCACTCTAAAATGAGAACAACTAAAGTTAATGAGATGCTGTGTGACATTTTCTATTTCATCACAAATACCTTTCAAAATTACGTTTATCGTCATTTTTCTGTTTCAATTGTTTCATGTTCGCGAATAGAACAGAACACAAGTATAAGACGCTCTTAAACGGGCGCTCGCACGCTTAATTTTTACACAACCTGAAAAAAAAAATATATTAAGAAGTATAATTCTAATCACCAAAATACATGAGACGCCCGAGAATTCTCGGGCCCGAAAAGTTTGTTTTTGAAATTTTAATAGATTGATCCCCAAGTGTTTTGTTTTCTTTTCTACCCTTATGATTTAAATAGTCTACAGCTTCCTATCCGTGAATATGTATACTGTTTACGTCTCAAAAACGAAATTTTTGATTTCATTCAAATCCTCAAACCGACGAAAAATCATCCGAAAAGTCTCGGGAGGTCAGTTGCTCCCGAAAACTTTCCATTGTTTTTCACCCGAGTTTTTCGGGTGCCTGAAAAGTTCGGTTTAGACTAACGTAATTCTATAAATACTACATAATAGAAATAACCACGAAAAGGGAGTTATAGACTATTCAAATCATCAGGGTAGAAAAGAAAACGAAAAACTTTTTGATAAATCCATAAACACTTTTCAAAACAAACTTCTCGTTAAATCAATACAAATCTATAGTGTTGCTATCTATTATCAAGAGGATGGAATTGGATTGCGATTTGAATTATTTGCTTGTCTGGCAAGAGTGCGAGTGCCCCTCAAGGGAGGGGCTTTTCTGGAGCTTGTTTTGTTATGGTTCACTATAATAACACAAGTGAACACGCGCGATCTGATTTGGTCGCCAGGCCGTGTGTTATTACATCACCACGAACACACGCACGATCTGATTTGGTCGCCAGGCCGTGTGTTATTACATTACCACAAACACACGCGCGATCTGATTTGGTCGCCAGGCCGTGTGTTATTACATCACCACGAACACACGCACGATTGATTTTATAGCGCGCACACGCTACCAAAACCGAGTTTGGAATGCGCGCTGTTTGGGCTTTACATCGTGAGAAAAATGTTTTTGTAATGACAGCATATGACGTTATCTGTGAAATTGGTTTATACAACAACAAGAACGATCCAAACAGAGCGCGCATTTCAAACTCGGCTTTGCTAGCGTGCGCGCTATGACGCCAAACGTGCGTGGGTACCGTAACACGTAACAACACAAACGCCTGCCGACCAAATATGAAATTATTGTCACAGTGAATATCCTCGGATATATCGAGTTTCAGGAGCTAATCAGAGCGAGCGGAATTGGATATCCATTGATTTGGTGGATACTAACTCCTTTTATGCGAAGAAGAGTCCACGACTTACCAGGCCACGAAAAACGAGCACGAAACCAGCTAAATATAACACCACATACAGAACACTGAAAACTGGGAACTGATCGTGAAACCCGTCCTCAAGAACACCCACGCCGCGCATCCTCAGGACACCGCTGACACTCAGGAATGCAGATGAGAACGTCTGAAAGGCGGCATGGTGGATACCGAACAACAGGTATCCTGGATGGGCAAAGGCGAAGACCAACACTAATGATAGCACCTGAATGGAGGTTAAAAAGAGAACAGTCTTCAAGATTGTGCAGGAGTCCATCAACAGGAGCTATCTACTCCACTAGGTCTACAATCTCACAACACAAAAAAGCGCTCACTTTCATCGAGCTCCCCCCTCTCAAGGGTGAGCGCTAACGCACTAAACGTTCTTTCATTTTGAGCGAGTAAGGCCCATCATCAAGCGAGAGCCTTTGCGGGCTATTAGCCAATCAAAGCAGCCGATAAACAAAAGAAAACGGGGCCCGGTTGATGATGAAAGAAAATGAATGACGAAAATATCTGAAACTGGCCACTTAATGTTATTCGTCAGCTTGTACCCATATGCATAGGGTTAGAAGTTGGAGTAGAAGTTGCGATGGCGGGGCTGATTTCAGCATTCTTTTTTTTTCAGACAGGGGCAACTAATTCTCGCGGGATTCCAAAATAGATTCATCTACTCCTGTACTTCAGATGCCCACCAATTGGTCATATAGAGGATATTACACGGTGGTGCGAAGATATGAGTTTTATTTTCGAGTGGCAAGAACAATATTTTACGAATGAGCGCAGCGAATGAGTAAAATATTGTCGACACGAGAAAATAAAACTCATATCTTCAAGCCAGCGTATAATTTTCTTTTTATTATATAGACAAACCAGAAAAAATATTCCAAATTGATTTCCAAGCACTTTTGTTTTAACCGATATCCTCACTAGTGAGGATATGGAAAATATGTCACCGAGGACCCGGATGTAGCTTCGTATGAGATCTACGAGTGGCGTATTTCCCAGTAAAACACTCGTGTCTATATAATAAAGGATGTTATGTCGCGTAAGGAAAGTGAATATATGTAAATGGTCAGGCAATCCTGGTGCCGAAGTACTGAAATGGAATCAACCTTATGTGTAAACTAAAGTGGTGAAGAGGTTTTCCGTCTTCAGTTTGATAAAATTGCCAGAAAATATCCCGTCACCTTGTGACGGAAACGGTTTAAATCATTTACGTCCTGAAAATTTCTTACCGAAAAGAAATGGAGAGATGACTCCGTAATCTTCAAGTTTGTAGCTCAGCAAAATATTTACGTTGTGGGCTTCCTGTGTTGCACGACGCACGCGCGCCAAAAGTGGCGCCAAAAAATCAGCCAGTCAGAAACGTTTCTCTGGCAGACCATAATGATTTTAATATATAAGATAAAGGAGCTTACCAGCAGGCCAAGCAGGTTATGAGACGCAACAGCAAGTGTCACGCCCAACCGATAAATAAACCTGACGATCCTGAGCACGTGTAGACACTTGATTATAAGAATGAACACCAATACACCATACAGCTGTAACAGGATGTGCTAGGGAGAGAATGTTATATCAAGGATATTACATGAGCACGTGTAGACACTTGATTATAAGAATGAACACCAATACACCATACAGCTGTAACAGGATGTGCTAGGGAGAGAATGTTATATCAAGGATATTACATGAGCACGTGTAGACACTTGATTATAAGAATGAACACCAATACACCATACAGCTGTAACAGGATGTGCTAGGGAGAGAATGTTATATCAAGGATATTACATGAGCACGTGTAGACACTTGATTATAAAAATGAACACCAATACACCATACAGCTGTAACAGGATGTGCTAGGGAGAGAATGTTATATCAAGGATATTACATGAGCACGTGTAGACACTTGATTATAAGAATGAACACCAATACACCATACAGCTGTAACAGGATGTGCTAGGGAGAGAATGTTATATCAAGGATATTACATGAGCACGTGTAGACACTTGATTATAAGAATGAACACCAATACACCATACAGCTGTAACAGGATGTGCTAGGGAGAGAATGTTATATCAAGGATATTACATGAGCACGTGTAGACACTTGATTATAAAAATGAACACCAATACACCATACAGCTGTAACAGGATGTGCTAGGGAGAGAATGTTATATCAAGGATATTACATGAGCACGTGTAGACACTTGATTATAAAAATGAACACCAATACACCATACAGCTGTAACAGGATGTGCTAGGGAGAGAATGTTATATCAAGGATATTACATGAGCACGTGTAGACACTTGATTATAAGAATGAACACCAATACACCATACAGCTGTAACAGGATGTGCTAGGGAGAGAATGTTATATCAAGGATATTACATGAGCACGTGTAGACACTTGATTATAAGAATGAACATCAATACACCATACAGCTGTAACAGGATGTGCTAGGGAGAGAATGTTATATCAAGGATATTACATGAGCACGTGTAGACACTTGATTATAAGAATGAACACCAATACACCATACAGCTGTAACAGGATGTGCTAGGGAGAGAATGTTATATCAAGGATATTACATGAGCACGTGTAGACACTTGATTATAAGAATGAACACCAATACACCATACAGCTGTAACAGGATGTGCTAGGGAGAGAATGTTATATCAAGGATATTACATGAGCACGTGTAGACACTTGATTATAAGAATGAACACCAATACACCATACAGCTGTAACAGGATGTGCTAGGGAGAGAATGTTATATCAAGGATATTACATGAGCACGTGTAGACACTTGATTATAAGAATGAACACCAATACACCATACGGCTGTAGCAGGATGTGCTAGGGAGAGAATGTTATATCAAGGATATTACATGAGCACGTGTAGACACTTGATTATAAGAATGAACACCAATACACCATACAGCTGTAACAGGATGTGCTAGGGAGAGAATGTTATATCAAGGATATTACATGAGCACGTGTAGACACTTGATTATAAGAATGAACACCAACACACCATACAGCTGTAACAGGATGTGCTAGGGAGAGAATGTTATATCAAGGATATTACATGAGCACGTGTAGACACTTGATTATAAGAATGAACACCAACACACCATACAGCTGTAACAGGATGTGCTAGGGAGAGAATGTTATACATCAAGGATATTACATGAGCACGTGTAGACACTTGATTATAAGAATGAACACCAACACACCATACAGCTGTAACAGGATGTGCTAGGGAGAGAATGTTATATCAAGGATATTACATGAGCACGTGTAGACACTTGATTATAAAAATGAACACCAATACACCATACAGCTGTAACAGGATGTGCTAGGGAGAGAATGTTATATCAAGGATATTACATGAGCACGTGTAGACACTTGATTATAAGAATGAACACCAATACACCATACAGCTGTAACAGGATGTGCTAGGGAGAGAATGTTATATCAAGGATATTACATGAGCACGTGTAGACACTTGATTATAAGAATGAACACCAATACACCATACAGCTGTAACAGGATGTGCTAGGGAGAGAATGTTATATCAAGGATATTACATGAGCACGTGTAGACACTTGATTATAAGAATGAACACCAACACACCATACAGCTGTAACAGGATGTGCTAGGGAGAGAATGTTATATCAAGGATATTACATGAGCACGTGTAGACACTTGATTATAAGAATGAACACCAATACACCATACAGCTGTAACAGGATGTGCTAGGGAGAGAATGTTATATCAAGGATATTACATGAGCACGTGTAGACACTTGATTATAAGAATGAACACCAATACACCATACAGCTGTAACAGGATGTGCTAGGGAGAGAATGTTATATCAAGGATATTACATGAGCACGTGTAGACACTTGATTATAAGAATGAACACCAATACATCATACAGCTGTAACAGGATGTGCTAGGGAGAGAATGTTATATCAAGGATATTACATGAGCACGTGTAGACACTTGATTATAAGAATGAACACCAATACACCATACAGCTGTAACAGGATGTGCTAGGGAGAGAATGTTATATCAAGGATATTACATGAGCACGTGTAGACACTTGATTATAAGAATGAACACCAATACACCATACAGCTGTAACAGGATGTGCTAGGGAGAGAATGTTATATCAAGGATATTACATGAGCACGTGTAGACACTTGATTATAAGAATGAACACCAACACACCATACAGCTGTAACAGGATGTGCTAGGGAGAGAATGTTATATCAAGGATATTACATGAGCACGTGTAGACACTTGATTATAAGAATGAACACCAATACACCATACAGCTGTAACAGGATGTGCTAGGGAGAGAATGTTATATCAAGGATGTTACATGAGCACGTGTAGACACTTGATTATAAAATGAACACCAATACACCATACAGCTGTAACAGGATGTGCTAGGGAGAGAATGTTATATCAAGGATATTACATGAGCACGTGTAGACACTTGATTATAAGAATGAACACCAATACACCATACAGCTGTAACAGGATGTGCTAGGGAGAGAATGTTATATCAAGGATATTACATGAGCACGTGTAGACACTTGATTATAAGAATGAACACCAACACACCATACAGCTGTAACAGGATGTGCTAGGGAGAGAATGTTATATCAAGGATATTACATGAGCACGTGTAGACACTTGATTATAAAAATGAACACCAATACACCATACAGCTGTAACAGGATGTGCTAGGGAGAGAATGTTATTTATGGGTTAGAGACTTTTTTGAGTGTTTTGTTGACACGCACGCGCTGGCAATACAATGAACGATATACAGTATCAAAAGGTTTAGAGTTCATTGTGTTGCCAGCAAGTGCGTGTATTTGTCAACAAAACACGAAATAAAACTCTCTAACACTTTTAATATACCAACTGAGTTCACGGCGTGGACCTGCGTGAAGAAGTATCAGAATGGTTTCCCTGACTAGACTCAAAATCAATTACAACTTTTACTTCATATTCAAGTATTTTAATTGAATTCGGAATATTTTAGGTACATGAACTGCATTCTGATAGCTCGGAAATACAGAAAACATAAATAAAAATTATTGATAAGTACTAATAAGTTGTAAAATCAAGAAAGATTTGCACTTGCAGTGAACACTGCACGATTTCTATGCGTTATTACCAATAACGCACTCAATAACGCACTCGCCCCGTTTGATGTCGCTAGGTAACGAAAACTCACGTGATCAGTTTTAGCCAATGGGGTCCGCGCATTTTGTCCAGTGAACGAAGCTTGGATATTAAATAAAGGATATTACATGATCGCGCTACTAGAATGAGGTCTCGCAACTCACCATGCGAGAAGGGAAAGGTTTACAGCACGTTTGTTTGAGTCAATTATCCAAGATAAGACACATAAACCACACTGTTTGTTACCAGCAAAGAACAAATGTTCGTATTCCCTTAGGCGTGCCTTTAGCGTACCTGTTACTTAAGTGTTCTAGTTACATTGAGTGCAGTTTGGCTTGTTGAAGTGCCTCTCAAGGCAGAAATCAACCACATTTCATCAAAAAGATCCATTATCCAAGGGAACAGTAGCGAAAGAAAAATGTGTTTTGCGCGCGCCGTGAATATTTTATTGATTTTTAAATATTTCGATTGGTGGTTTTTCTCTTCAACTATGCGCGATGCATCTTGGGGGAGAAGCTCTTCAGAACAATGGTTCCTGTGACGTAACAACAAGACAAAGAAAGAAGAACAAATACTTTTTTATCTCCCAAGATGCAGCGCGCATAGTTGAACGAAAAAAAAAATCGGAAATATTCAAAAATCAATAAAATATTCACGGCGCGCGCAAAACAACTGTTAGCAACTGTTCTATTGGATAATGGATCTTTTTGATGAAATATTGTTGATTTCTGCCTTTAGTGGCACTTTAAATTCGAATAAATAGCGAACTCCTTATAATGCATGTTTCATGACAGCGGCAGATCCAGGGGGGGGGGGGGGGGGCACACGATGGATCGAAGGAGGGGGCGCCGTTAAATGTGACAAAAGAAAAAAACTTTTTTTATCATAGTGTATAAACGGCGTCTTGATAACAATATTATCTGTTTGTAATATTGAAAGAGGTACCGTTTTAAAATAAAGGCATCTATCTATCTATCTATCTATCTATCTAAAAAGCTAAGTTAACATAAGTGTTCCACTCACCTCGCTGTCATAGACCATCTCACCAACAAGAAACACATCATCATGAAGTTTGGTCCACACCTCGCGGTAGAGAGCAAACAGTGATATCGACCAACGGACGTAGAATATAATAGCAAGGCTTGACATCAGAACCAGAACCAGCTAGATGGAAATATACAAGTCCTCTTGTCACATGTCATTTTATCGTAAATCCTTTGAATGCAAGAGTTCTAAACAAAAACACAGCAATGCAACATGGGATAGGGTGTGTCGGCCTATTTAAAGGAGCTGATCTTTTGAAAACAAATCGTCAAAAGCAACGTACGAACTGTTAGGGTTAAACAGTCAAACGCAATCGGCTGTATTTTGATGTTCTTTATAGAACGAGGCTTAATACAGGGAACCGGAAAGGAGGGAATAAACAGGCCCTGGTTTTCATCCACGGCACCCCTCAAGATCGTCAGCTTCCTCTAGTGCTTACGCACATCACAGAGATCGCTCTCGCATGCAAAACACAGACTCTTGGGGTACGGGATCAGTCAGAAAATGTCACTGTCGTACCATACCTCGAGACAATTCCAAAAATGGGAGAAGAACGCTTGCTTGGTCTTGAATAACCCCTTGAGTACCCGGTGAATGAAGTAGAAATTACATAGTACGAATAACACCTGAAGAGAACAAGAATGGAATGACTACTTTCTAATGTTGATTTAGATCTCCAAAATAACTAAATAAAAGTTTCATGAGCTATTTTTTGGAAATGATAACGCTAAGAATGGTAGAAATTATTTTTACAGGCTTCAATGGGAAGTGGTTTAAGTGTTACTTCAGTTAATGAGTAACAGAGTAGATTTCAGATGACTATAGAAACGTAAACGCAAATACGAAACCACTAGCCAATCAGGATTGAAAGCCATTCAACAACAAACCAATCAGGAGTGGAAGCCATTCAACAACAAACCAATCAGAAAGTCAGACTTGCGTTTAGTCATGACGCGAGGTACGGCGCGTTTTGATTTAGTTCGCAATTTGATTGGCTGAAAGACAAAAGACGTTGCTCTCGACCAATAGAAACGCTGACTAAACGCAAGTCTGGCTTACGTTCGACGGTCATCTGAAATTCCTGAAACTGCTCGATCTCCAAATGGATTTCCTCTCAATGCTTTACCTTACAAATCTTCAGGAATGCGGAGTAAGACGTGCCAGAAAAATTCCCGTGAAATGAGTGAACATGTCCATGAGTAGTGGGTTTGCCGGCAGTTGAAGACTTGACTTGCCATGCTACAGTACTGAATACAACATATAACAAACTATCGTAAACTCGTGCATATAGTCGCGACATGCACTAAAAGCCCGTATGTAGAGACCTCAGCACCTGTTTATTGGAAAGCCTTTTAAACCTTCGGGAAACAATAATTCCGCGGGTCAAAGAGAACAAAAAGGGAATCGTGGATGGGCCTTCTCCAAATAAACGCCAATTCGACAAACGCGCAGCGCTCTGGCCCTCGCAATTAGCAGGCCCGTAGCTGGAATCTTTTGAAAGGGGTTCATTTTCCTTTACTTTTTCAGAGGGGGTTCGTTTTTGCTCGTTTTCCTGGTTTTTGACGCGATTTTTCAGGTTCTGGTTAGTTTATGAGGCAAAAATGTAGAACTTGGGTTGGGTTGGGTTGAGGGGGGTTCGTTCGAACCGCTTGAATCCCCTTTCCTACGGGCCTGATTAGCCGACCGATGCAAGAATTGGCATCAATGAACTTCAGCACACAGTGTACCTGTAAATGTTAGCGTGTGGTGCGAACAGGGTGAAGTGGATGGTTATCTGGAGGGAACATTCATTGATCCAATCATCTACGAACATTCTTCTAATGGTATGTTCGGCTTGGCTCCTGTAATAAGCAAGATGCATAATTTTATTATATTAACATCGCCGTGAATAAAATCGTATTTAGCGTTTGATAATGGAACTTTAGATTTTTAGAGCAGTTTTGTTTTTACGCCGAGTATATAGTTTTTACTCCTCCTCCTTCCCTTCTCCTCCTCCTCTTCATTCCCTTCACCTCCTCCTCCTCTTCCTTCCCTTCACCTCCTCCCCTCCTCCTTCCCTCCTCCTCCTCTACACTTTTTCCCTACTCACCTCCATCTACTCAGTTCCAAGCTATTACACATGCGCATAGAACGCACATCACATTCTAACCAGCAACCTTTTCCACTTGAATTCACAGGCCCAAGCTGGGTTCTCAAGCTTCTTGTTCCATTGACGCAAACCTAAAAGAAATACCAAACACTTGTGAATAGTCCGACGTATAGACCGCGCGTTGTAGTTGGCTGATCATGGTCGTTACTATAGTAGCGCTATTCACTGTCAACATTGGCATTGTAATGCTAATGTGACAATAGCGTCCTTTGTTCTTTGAACCAATCGATCTCTGGTTGGCACATTAATAAAAATGGATAACGTCAGCGTGAACAGCGCTATAGGTGTCAGCTAATTTGGTCATTATCTAACACTGGAGGCCAATAAAACTCTAGATATAGAACATTCCAAAATCGCTCATACGGTTTTGACCTTCGGAGGATAACTGAAAAGAATGTTTAGCTAACAACTTTAAGTACGATTTATAGGTAAACTGGTGTTCTAAAAATACAGCTTCAACGACGGAATAATAGCGATTCAGTAACGAATGGGTCAAATGAGAACAACATTTCAATCTAACATTGTCTTACCTCTCTATAGGAGCTGCGGCACTGACTGACACGAGGTTTTCCAACCAGAACATTTTGGGTTCCTTGAAAAAATATCTGTAAAATGAAGAAATTAGCTGCAGATTTACAGCATACAATTTCCATCCAGCTATCTGAAAAACATAGTTTGGTATGGGATCAACGAGATACTGGAGTCAAAAGATACGCTTCACTAAACTTATAACTGATCACTTTCTATTGCGCGTCTCTTGGATGACGTTTGCGTGGGCAAAAATCAGCTGATGGATATTTTGAATTTTATTCAGATTCTACCTCTGGCGTCTGAGACCTTCCTGGGGGACTCCAATACAACACGTCCAACACCTTGGCGTGATTACTTCCCCACCAACTGTGAACTGTGTTCTGTGAATCATCCGTATGTCTGTGGGGATAATAATAACCGTACGGTCTTATCGAGACTCTGCCTACAACAGACTTGCCACAAGTCGATCTCCTTTGAAAGGGAGGCTGTCACGATACGCGCATGCTCCAGGAACGATCACTGAGCAAAACTATTTAGACAATTCTATCAGAAAACTATTGAAGAATATGTAAAACGTAAACATTTGGTCGGATGGATCGAGAAATAGCGAGATTAAAACGGATTGTTTTCATGGTTTTCAGTCTTCGCTGGCCATCGTTACAAGACGATACCAGCTGGGCAGTTGCGTGACAGCCTCCCTTTAAGATCATCATCAGCACCACCACCACTAGACTGAGTGGTAGCTCTCGTTCCTGATTGGCTGACAATAATAAATTGCATTTATAGTGCGCAGTTATCAATAAGAAATGTCCAACTGCGAGACATTTTCAACTGACGAACTCAAGTGGGATGATAATATACCATATACCACCCCCTTCACTAGGCGACCTTCTACATACTTGGAAAGTGTCTGTGAGATCGTCTGGTTGATATGATACGTTCCTGAACACCACAAGCCGCTAATTAGGAACCCCACAATTAGCAGAAACACGCAAGTTAACGAGAACTCCCTGAAAAAGAAAATAATACAAACAAGATGTTAGTCATGCATATATGCGGCATGCTACAATCCAGGCATCAATAGATCTTTTCACAGTTCTCGAATGGCTGCGTCACACTGAGCTTAAGGTTGAGCAGGTACTGATAAAGACTTCCTTTTGCTTCTCCTTTTTGTTTTCTTCCTTTTTCTTTTTCTTGGTATACATGAATCAGTTAAAAGGCTAACATCCCTATCAGTGCAAGGCCAACCTTGTTTCGGGTTCAAACAAAGCCTGTTGCGCAACTATGCTTTATAAGACCCATCATCAAGGGTTGTTTTTTGTTTTCAAAGTGATCCATTGTTTTTCGGGTGCTCTGATTGGCTAATAGACCGCAAAGGCTCTCGGTTAATGATGGGCCTATGTGACCTAATATGTCACAAGGTCGTGGCTAGATGGGATACACACAGTGGAGGTGATTAATAATTCATAGGCATAAACAATAGAACGAAGCTACATGGCATAACAGTACATATGTCGGTTCGTTCTACTGTGAAGCCTAGGAAATATTAATCACCTCATTCTGAGCTATCCCTTCTAGCCATGACCATGACACAATCATGTAAGTAGTGCTAAAAGTCCGAGGCATCCCTTACATAC
This sequence comes from Scolanthus callimorphus, assembly GCA_033964015.1. Classification (NCBI taxonomy): domain Eukaryota; kingdom Metazoa; phylum Cnidaria; class Anthozoa; order Actiniaria; family Edwardsiidae; genus Scolanthus; species Scolanthus callimorphus. The sequence goes on from CM066914.1 coordinate 7,944,014, forward strand.
CACAGGGTTCCCAGTAAAGTCCTGTCCTTCCTACCCGATCATCGTAGGCCGAGGAGACTAATTTTGTCGGATTTGTAAACGGGTGATGTCTGATTGTGCCATTGTCCAATGAAGGTATTTTCTAAAAGCGGTTTCGCAGTAGCCTCTTGCATACTTGGCGTGCCTAATTTTTAGGTAGCGATTTCACAAAACAGCTCATACATCAAGTCTTGTCTTGGATGCGAGAGTTAACAATGCAAAATATCGCAAAACAAGGTGCTTACAGGATGTATTCCCGAACTGTTCTCTCTCGGAGGCGCTTGACAAACGCGTCATAGAGTATGGCTTTCTTGGGCGGCCTCAGGAACTTCAAGTAACGCTGGCGCTGACGTATAGCCAATGACTGCGAGGGAATGGGAGTGAAATCACTTAGCTGACAAATGGCAGACAAATACAGACGTAGATTGAATGACAGACAGACACTACAGACAGATACAGGCGTAGATTGAAGGACAGACAGACACTACAGACAGAAAGTCAGACAGACAGACATACCGGACAGACCGGACAGACAGACCATACCGACAGACAGACAGACAGACAGACAGAAAGAGATGGATTAATGAACAGACAAACAGACAGATACAGAAGGAAGAATAGATAGACAAACATAGACAGACAGACAGAGACAAACAGACACAGACGGATGAATCAAAGTGACACGCCTTCAGTCATCATCTCACCATTTTGAGTCGGTCTGAGGCCTCCTCAGCGTCACACTTTGGGAAGCTGAAAGGTGTGATGGGCATGTCCTCAAAACCCTCGTCTGCATCCTCGTCCGCAACTTTCACCGGCGACACTTTCCTCTTACGACAGTTAGAACACAACACGTAAAGCGGTACAACAACAACCTGTAGACAGCAGACACAAGTTCTGTTATTCATATATATCTTGCAAATCATGATCGAATAAATGGAGACAACCAGAATGTCTGCATGTTGATACCCTCATCATGCCAACTCTAGCAGATTTTTATCCCTTCTTTAAAATCACTTACTGCTATTGGCTGAGAAAGGAGTAGAGATTCCATAAGCGAAATACACAGGGCCTGTAACCATCGAAACGATTTCTCGCGGCCAAAACTGCAAAACAAAAGAGAAAGATCAATAAAGTGCACACAAGAACTATAATTAGCTGGAGGCATCAAAATTATTAAAATACAATCATCATCATCTAATCGTCGTAGTCGTCACTACGATATTCATTTATACAATATGTGATACACAAGGTGAACAAATCAGATCAACTGTTGACTATCATATCTGGTCACAAAAAGATACAAATAAAATCACCCCTCTACTTTGGTTTAAATTGCTTTCCTAAATCGAAAGGCTACGAGACAGCCAGACACCAGCAAAAACCCGCACCCCTCCCAAAGCAAACTTTAAAGCCACCTCCGAAGGCAACTCTGTTACAAAGGAAAGAAAAGGGAAGAAAAGAGAAATAAGAGAGACTTTCCGGTTTCCTCACTTCCGGTTTCTCGCCACAGGAATCCCACAGGATGCCACCGGAGGATGCTACAAACTTTGCATCCCAGGATAACTAGTTTCAGTGATACGCACCTTAGTCCATACCAAATAGTGACAACAGAGGCTACTGAAGCCGTCAGGAGGCATCCTACCCATGCTACATAGACACATGCATGTGGGAGGCGTCTAATCCCTATCTCGCTCCTACCAACATCCATGGATTCGACAGCAGTACTGACGGGGCTTGTAGCCCCACTGCGCATCTCACGAACCCTCTCTGCGGTCTTCTGTTCGGACTCGAATACGTCTAGAGACAGCTTGTCGCCTGAAACCATCAAGAAAACCGCAAAGCTGTGATCCTACGTCGAGGGTCAGAGGGGAATTCTACTCCAGCGAGTGCTAGTGCCACGACTTTTGGGTTAATTTAGTGATCTCAAATGCAGTCCAACTCACAAGAATTATGAAAAATAATCATCTAGGATTGTTAACTAACTATTCAACTACCAGATAAGTACAAAGCCGGAGTATTTTCGTATATTAATGAGCGGATGGAATTAGATTGCGAATTGGCATTTTTGTGATTTTTTGTGATTAATACTAGGTCGAGATATCACAGTTTCCAAACTTGGAAATTTCATAGCAGTTCGTTTTTCTGCCTTAGACTAAGATGAAGTATAATACATGTTTCTGAGTTGTTTATGTAGTAGAACGGTAGTTTTAATTTGTATTTTGAAATAATTGCTGTTCCCTTTAGTATGAAAAGATCTAGGCGCCTGGAATGAGTATGAAGTAAGGAGGTGCTGCAATTATTTGTACTACTCTAAAAAAACGAAGAAATCGAATAAGACTCTTATTTCCCAAGCTTTACGTCATCATTGTCGTTAAAATGTTATGGACTCGCGAGTCGCAGGCGAACTTTTTCGTGCGTTCTGAACGTGCAGATGGGCGAAGGTTGGTCAATATCAACATACACCGTACCTGAATCTAGCAAGCTTTTTTCAGAATATGAGAAACCTTCCAGTATAGAGTCAAGCGATGTACCAGTAACCTGTGAAAACATATCAAAAGTATCCCCGCTTTAGTGTTAAGTCTTAGGTTGCGTCCTTAGTCCTGTCTTTCTGAGACGTTGGTCGTTGCCATTCCAGCGAAATGCAACCCGTAAGACCTATTAAAATGGCATGAAATGTCAGGCCAAAAATATGGAAGCTACGTTAGCAATCTGTGGAAAGAAGTAAGGGCGTTAGCAGTGTTTGCATAACCACTTGGAGCTTACCATATATGAGCTCGGCCATGTTCTCTTGGTGCCAATATACCTGAGGTGCAGAAGGGTCTCTATTGATTGGTCTAGGATGGATAAACTGTCTTCTTCACCTAAAAAGAATTTAATCGTAACAGTCAGGTCCCGCTGTCCGAAATGAGCAAAAATTAGACTGTTTGACCTTGCCCAATGACAAACAATAACAATGCCACTAACACTAACACTAACAACAACTTCTATTGACTGATTTGGTGAAGCAAACCTTACATAATTTTTACTGAATTATAACTGGTACACGACCCTATCAAAACGTCTTAGCCAATCAGATCCGGTTTCGCCTAGTGCAGTCGTTTGGCTTCCCTTGCCAGAAATGTCGCGACAGAAGCCAATTCACTGCAATAGGCGAAACTGAGCAAGGATCTGATTGGCTAACAAGCACCAGCAATATTAACAATAGAGTGGTTGACTTACCAAATAAGGAAGGTCCTGGTAAGAATGTACTCTCGGTCACGGTTTCGTGCATGGGCAATGACTGTTCTTTCTTGGCGGGACACTTTGGTGGCTACACAAAAAATGGGTAGAAAAATAAAATTGATTCCACTGGCTTGCAGAAGTTGATTGAAACGAAATACTACTCTTCCCAGTAGACCGTTACACCTCTCGGTTTTTCAGCCCGCCGGCGGCTGTCTAAAATTGATCGCGTGATCACTTTTTTTGTACCACGTGATGAGTTGCTTATGTACCACGTGATCAATGTTTGTGGGCGTAAACTTTGAGAGTTCATTGTTTTTTCTGCATTCCAACGAAGTCTACGCCCAAAACGGTTGATCACATGGTACATAAGCAACCCATCACGTGGTACAAAAAAGTTGATCACGCAATCAATTTTAGACTGCCGCCGGCTGGCAGAAAAATCGAGAGGTGTAACGGTCTACTGGGAAGAGTAGTAAGGGCATAAGAATTACATAATTCGGGCTGGAAATTGAACCCTTTTTCATTTACGACTAAACTTTTAGTTACTTTGTCACCTACAGACTGTAAAGACCGTAAAGTGCAACTCAAAATTGAAACTATTGGCCAAATGCGACCTATGATTTTTTCCAGCCCAAATAATGCCAATATGTTTTCATAATTCAGCGGGTGGTCTTTAAATGTATAATAATGCGTTCACGCTATAGGGCTGAAACAAATTCAAACTATATACATGATTCAAAAATTATCTCCTCCAATTGCACCTATTTATCTGTAAAACATCAAAACTGTCAATGTTTTGTTCGCCTCTAAAAAATCTAATGTGGTGCATTTGCACCAAATCGAGGTTTTAAGTTGTTGAGTTCTGAATATTTTTAAAATGGAGATTGTAAACGCACCATAAGTAATTTTCACCGATGATCCCTTACTTTTGAATATCTGAATATAACAATCCACAGTAGATTGGGAAGGAAAGCGACAATACCAGACATCAGGCCAACCACCACAGTCTGCCAGGTAATGTCCAGGAAGCCTAACACATCTGGTGGCTGGAAAAAAGGAGTCGCATGACTGCATGTAAGTAGCTTTATGACCCAAGTAATCAATTTTGCCGTGTATTTGTTTTGTTGTTTGCATTTCGATTGGCTCACGAAATAAACGATGAATAGGAAATGTGCAAAAAATGGCGTACCATCACCACCACTCCCCCCGGCCTAAAAACCGACGCCCCAAAATTCGAGAGCTCACTACGCCACTGCTCGGTAAAACTATCTGACAATTTTGTCCTTCAAAATGCCTTTATACAAAGTAAACTTTGATATTAAGAAAAACCCCGTTTTAGCGCGGTTGGTGTCCAATATCTTGTATAGACATGGGTGTGGAAGTTGATGACTTTCTTTGCAACAAAACTGGTTTGAGTAATTACATAATTGCGATTGCTTGGCTTTCTGATTGGATATACCCTAACCAACCATAGCGCGTCAACTCTAACCAATCAGAATGCATAGCGCATCAACTCTAACCAACCAGAATACATAGCGCGTCATACCTTGCTATTCACATGGTACCAGGCCGCGTTCACACACAGGTAACTGAGCAGCAAAGACCAACAGCAACTCAGCCGCTGAGAAAAACAACACCAAACAACACTACAAATTAGGAAGGGCGTCTATATTTATCATTCACCAGGACGAGATACGGAACGGGAAAGACTTGATTTTACTATTGAACCAATTTAATCGGTTGAAGCGCGATCTTGAAAATTACCCAGAAGATACATTGCGCTTCTTGTATGATATACGACGCAGATGCGTTTCAATATTTGCGCTCCCCGAAATCACCTGGGTTTAGACAGCGTCAAATGCTTATTCCAGCGAGTCCCACGTTAGGTAGGTTTGCCCGGAATTGCGCTCAAAAGAGTAGTCATGTCAACGCAACTAGATTTTGATGTCTCGCGAGCAATCTTTCATCTTTGTGGTATCCCTGCCTCCTCCCCCCTCCCCCTTTGTGAAAAATGATAGTCCTCTTAATGATAGTCCTCTTATAAAGATGATATTTCGCGGTATGGTTACAGTGCAAATGTGCAGGAATAAGAATATTAAAGGGACTCTCGCACGCTTAATATTCGTACACCGTGGAAATAAAATAAGTAAAATCGTAACCGTGAAAACACATGTACATTTGCCCGTAGTAATCAAAATAATCCTCCAGATTAATAGAAAAACCTTTCAATTATTAGACAAATGCAATTCTAGGTTGTTTTGACCTGTTATCAATAGGATGGAATTAGATTGCGATTTGAGCTATTTTCTTGTCAGAGAAGTGGCCAGCTAGTGTGCGAGAGCCCCTTCAAATTAAAGATTCCGTGGCGAATACCTGGGCGCGCGTGAAGCGACTGTATGAAGGTCTTCCCAACACAGATAACCACATGTGATAGTCCAGAATACCACGAATGCATTTGTGGTAAAACCCTACAACACAGAGAAAGGGAAATAGTGTGATAAGCAGTGCATCTACAATGGGCAATTCCAGCTATAGCGCTGTAAACGCTGAGATCGATTGTAAATCGATTGGTTCAATGAACAAATGGCGCTATTTAATCTACGGTTGGCACATTAGCATTAGAATCGCAATGTCGATAAACAGTGAATAGCGCGCACGCTTCTGTTTAGATATGGCCTTGACAGGTCCCTACAACTACCATGGTAAGCGCGACAATTGTAATGATCGCATGGAATCGTCCATTCTCAAGGTCTGACACATTAGGTATTCCAACATTCAACAAAGCACGGTGCCTCTACAATTCTCATGTTAAAGTGTTGCATCCAAACAACACACTGTTTACTAGTCAAGGGATCAACCTCAACACCTCAATTAGTGTCAGCTACAATTTTGTTTTGGTGCGCGGGGTTCCTGTGTCGCGGAGCACAGGAATCCTGCGCGCCAAAAAGAAAATATCCGAAAAAAAACCCACTGGAGAGCAGGCTCGAAGGCTAGTGTTGCAAGAGAGGGCTGCTTTTTAGCCTGCGTAGCGGCTCTCCCTTCCCAGAACCCCTTGCAGCCCGCGCTATTTCCGGTTTTCGCGCGCTACGCAGGCTAGCTGCTTTTAAGTGATGGAGAGGGCTGCTTTTAAAGGCCCATAAGCACCCAAGTCGCTTTGCAGGCTCACAGAGAATAAAACGCAGTTGAAAACTCTATGCAAATTTCAGTTTGAACTTTTGAAATGCGAAGAACAATAGAAACCCCTTGGGACCTACTGTATCAGCCAATCACAGCTGTTGAATGACAATAGATCCGGTTGAAAACAAAGCGCAAAGGTCGCGTATGGGCCTTTAAGTGATGCCTGAATAAAAAGTAAAGCAGTAATAGCGAATTACAGACGGAATCAAAGCACTCCTTCAAGTGAGGTTTTACACCAGCAATGTGACGAACTATTAAAAGCAACACGTAGAGAGAGAAATGCTTGATACATACTACAAAATGATTAACATTTTCATTCGAGGACGCCAGTATTTCAACATCAACCTACAGGAAGAAAATAGATGACATTAACGGCAGATATCAATACTGTCAACAATACAGGCTGAAGTGTCGGAATGCTAATACAAAGTTAAAAGAAAACGAGAATGTACACATCCGATGTTTCATTGTAAAATGGGAGAGCTGGAAATAAACAAATGCATATATGATATTAACCGGCTGGTACGTCCGGGGTAAATTAGAACGGGACGTGATGTAGAGGGCGTAAATGGAAAAATAGAAATATGATGAATGATGGGCGTGGTCGCGCGTAGACGATCAGTATTTCTTTAAAATAAACCTCTTATTTCAAAATAGAGAGATTAGCTTCCATGTAAGTCCACTATTTACATAGTACCACAAAGACTACAAACAGACACACGACCTCCTAATGCAGATTTAGTTTCACCGCCTATCCTAAATTTTTTCATTTCTATTTTTCCATTTGATACTTTTGTGAATGTTAGTAGTTTTTGTAAGGTACTATTAACTTTTGCCACTTATTTAGATGATATGCTAGTAAATTAGTAAAAATGTATTGGTCTGAAGCTTCCGTGCGCATGCATTCAGCCTACGTCCTCGAGAAGACGCCTTGTTTCTAAATCTGTAGGGCGAGGTCACGGTTATTTCACGATCTGGACCGACCCTAAGCAGGTAAATAATATATTCAATAATCGCCTTCTAATGAAAAAGCGTAGAACTTCATACAAATTGGCGCGCGCCACAGAATTCAGCGAGCGCGCGACTCACACGGAACCCGGATTCCGGATCACAGGGTTTCGGACCGCTAAGAAAAATATTTCGTCAACTCAATGAGTTCTTTCGTATTTGTCAAGTGTGTTATTAAAGGCCCATCACCAACCGGGAGCCTTTGCGCCCCGTTTTCTTTTGTTTTCAAATTGATCCATTGTTTTTCGGCTGCCTGATTGGCTAAGAGTCCGCAAAGGCTCTCGGTTGGTGATGGGCCTTAATAACGTTATGATGATTGTTGAGTGTCAATGAGCAGGTCTTACTTGGCCGTCTTCTTCATCCACCGCAAGCCAACGATAACAGTCAAAATTCCTACAAACACCAAGAACACAGAACAAGTATTAACTACTATATGGCTTGGCTTACATTGCATGCTTACTATCATCCCCTGGCCTGCAAATGTCGACACCATCACGTGGCGTTTGCTGAAAGAGAATCCCGCAAAGGGGCGTCTGCGCGCTTAAAGGGGCTCTCGCACCCTTAATATTCGTCCACCGTGGACATGAAATAAGTAAAACTGTAACCGTGAAAACACATGTACATTTGCCCGTAGTAATCAAAATAATCATCCAGATTAATAGAAAAACCTTTCAAGTGTTAGACAAATGCAATTCTAGGTTGTTTTGACCTATTATCAAGAGGATGGAATTGGATTGCGATTTGAGATATTTTCATGTGAGAGAAGTGGCCAACAAGCGTGCGAGAGCCCCTTTAAGCCCTGGCTAAACTAGGACACATGTAGCGCGCAACATTGTAGCCGGACACATGTTTCCTTTGACTAATCTGTGTTCGCCAGCTTGGACCCAGGCGTTCCTTTCCCGGTGACATTACAACCTAACCACAGGAAACCCGCCCAGAACGCCACGGACTAGGATGTATGTTCGCTACGTGTACTGTGTCAATCAAAGGATAGTTCAAAATAGGTGGAGGGCGAGCTGAACTAACCATTTCTTATTGGTTTGTAAATCCTTGACAGTGACTCGGTTGAGGAACCAGCTTGGGTTACCCCCGTCATTATAGTGCCACACGTGAATCTTCCATACCGGACTCAAATTCTCCGCGCAACTGAAAACAAACAAACATCATGGAATTAAAGATAACCTAACTACAAAGGATGCGTGACGGGACGTGATCTCCGGAGTAAAGAAGGGAATTTTTCTTTTTCATCTGCATGTGTCTATACTACCTGTGTCTTGACAAGTCGTGTCGAGATTGGTTCGTTTTCTGACGTTGTTCTTCTTGTGCTTCTAGTCTTTGTGTTGAGTATCCTGCTTGCAGGCGGTACTGGGTGTTTTTATCGCGGCGATTTTTGCGCTCTTCCCCTGGACCGCGCGCCTCAAAATTCCAAGATGGCGCCCGATCATCGAACGGACCGGGTTTTCCGCGATAAAAACACCCAGTACCGCCTGCAAGCAGGCTAGTCCCGACCAGGAGTCGAACCCGGACCACAGCGGTGAGATGTCCAACGCCTAACGCTGGGCCAACCGTGCTTCCCTCAGCCAACCGTGCTTCCCTCAGCCAACCGTGCTTCCCTCAGCCAACAGGTGCTTCGTGATTGTATGCGAGTGGGTTTCTACTAATGTAGGATAGAAGTTGTTGGACAAGTTACCTTATGATAAAAACGTCGTTGGAGCCGCGGTGGAAGACAGGTTTGCTGTGACACGACAGTTCTATGGGGTCTGAGCTGTGATTTTCTCCGTGGAGAAGAATAACTACGCTGGCTGTGGTACCAGAGTTGAACCAGTGACCTGTCTCGACAGTTATCTGGTACCTACAATTTGAAATAACGTAAGAACGGAAAACCATCTATCACCGACATTGTCATCGCCATTATATTATTGCTCTGATGGGAAGCGCTGCCAGAGCGATAAATGACCCTCGATAGCTCAAGTGCACATCCAAATGTTATCGGCGAATACTCTCGGTATTTCGGTACATGATGGTCGGCTCATTTGTCTTTTACTCATATAATAGATATAATTATAGATAGATATAATCACAAGACAGAGCGTAAAGCCGCACACATGTGCTTGTTTGTCAACATTCATGACTATCAGTCATGCAATCATTATTTTATCAGTGTGATCACAGTCATCAACAAACTTATCACATCCACGGTTCATCATTGGAGTCTACTTTGAAAATTGAAATCACTGTCAACATCATCATAGTCATCATCCCTCGTCACTAACACCGCTGTTGTCATCATCACCATCATCATCATAATCTCCTCTTCTCCTCCTCCTCAGCAGCAGAAACATCAATATCATCAACATCCTTTCTTTCAAAATCCTTTCTTGAAATCTTAAGCCATCGCTAACCACCCAACAACCATCACCGCCTCATCATCTTCGTCAACGTCATTAGTAATTCACCGATCCCGCATCCATTGTTCTACTACTCCCTCCCTCCCTGAAATAACATGCACACAGTGTACCTTTTAGGAGTCCTGAGGGGCGCGTTTGATATGTGCACAATAGCACGCTTCCGTTTGTCGTATCTGTCTGCCCGTACACAGAAAGGCAGGAGTACGAAGTACACCAGAACAAGGCACATGACAAGAGCCAGGGCAACTGGGTTCTCAGAGACGCTGATTGGGGAGGAAGAAAGAGAAGTTGAATGATTAGGACAATAAATAATCCCTTTAATATAACGAACATCCGTAAAGTAAGGGAATGGAACTTCAGCGAATAGACCACCTGCGTGGAGATGCGCGAAATAAATTATTTGCCAGAACGCCCTAAGGTGTAGGTTGAAAACGAATGTTGGTGTTATTTAACGTTGTATGCATGCGCGCTGTTTCAACCAATCAGCGATGGTCCTCAAAATGATGCCACCACAGCCACCCCGCGAGGCGACGAGAATGATGGTCGCGCTACCTGTTTCCGTAGTATCGTATACTGACATGAAAGGGCAGACATTGTTTACCTGACAATTTTTCTAAGGTCTTGCACTCGGAGAGGGTTTGGCGCAAGATTGATGACTCCACTGAAGACGGTGAGGTGATTACAGCTGCAACCGATGATAGGAAGTCACAAACATTCACTGAAAGTATCTTTCACTATTCATTGGATATTTGTTTGGAGAGATGGATTTTGTTTTTAGGGAGATTCCAAGGGGAATTTCGTCGAAAATGTTAGTAAAATATACCATTACTTATACCACACTGGAAATCAAATAAAGTTAGCATCTGAGCACTTCACAGATTCTTCCACCAAACCACTACTAATGGTACCTTTAGTTCTCACCTGCAATGGATGGCACGGGTGGTTGTGTTCTCTATTGTTCGACAGCCGTCTCCGTACCAGGCCTCCGCGGTCTCATGCCAGTAGTAACACCCCATCCAGCGGCTTGCAAGTAAGTAGTCAATCGAACGCACACTTTGAATCTTGGAAGCAGAAAAAATAACGAAATTGAATAAGACAAACACTAAAAATACGTACGCAAGGCTTGATGGTGGCTAATCCTACTAAGATGGAAGTCATTAACAGCAAGTTATGATTTACTAATGTACTAATGAGGAAGCCATTTATCAGCAAGTGATGATTTACTGACGGGGAAGCCATTTATCAGCAAGTGATGGCTGGCTGGTGGAGTGGAGAAGCCTGACATTCATTAGAAAGTGATGATTTACAGATGAGGAAGCCATTTATCAGCATGTGATGACAAACTGGCGGGGAAGCCATTCATCATCAAGTGATGATTGGCTGATGGGAAACCATTTATTGACAAGCGATGTGTGATCGTCGGGAAGAAATACATTTCCAGCAGACATTAAGAAGTACCTTTTTATTCTGCTTTGATCAGCATCCTTCAAAAATAACCCAATTTCTATCTTGTTGGACACTAGAGAGAAGAAAAAGGAGGATTATTTGATACATTGCCAACGCTGAGCTACTGTAAGTCGTAAAATCATTTCCATTTCATATCAAAAGGATTTTCACACCGAAGGAGATAAATAACGATGGATAGCATCTAAACATACCATTTACGAAATGTTTCTTCGATAGAAAGACATCGATGTCTGCTCCATATGTTTCATTCAAAACCTTGAACTCATCCAATGAATTGTTTACGCCAGTCCTGAAAAACATAACCAGCGATGACATTGCTTCTACAGGAGTCCATTACTAGGAGTGACAATCTTTACATTAGGACTGTTCACCAACACCGTAGATTATGTGCTATTTTTAGCATCAATCGTCATCAATTATTCTAATGAGCCCCGAGAATATATCAACAAAATATTTTACTTTTTAGGGACTGACCCTAGCAGAAGCTGCATAACAAATCCAGGCTCCAGTGGAGATGAAAGACTCAGGTTCAGATGAAGAAACTGGTCCTTTCTATGGACAACACTGAAGGTATGAATATTCAAATGCTGCCATTCCAGGGATGCTCGCTTCTCTGTTCTCTCCGAGGCCTGAAACGAAAAAAGTCACGCTTTAGTCGATTCCGGAGAAAGTCCTGCAAGCGCCTTCACTTCAATAAGCTGCTGATTGAAAAACTCGATCTCTCTAACTTGAACTAGTTGATAAAATGGGCTAACGGTGTTTACGGCCTGTGGCCATCCAGATCGCACGACGATTCATTTAGGAGGATACAATTGTTCAATTTCTAGCACACAACCGAGAGCATGCAAGTATATACAAAATAAACAATGGTAACCTATCGAACGAATCGTCAGGTGGCAACAAGATGTAAACACTGTTAGCCGATTCTGTCTATTCTTACCATGTTTTCGTTCCATGGTAGTTGTATCACAATTTCTTCTTCCAAATTCTTGACCTCAATATTCTCGCCATCACAAGTGCTCAGAGCCAGGCTGGCAACCTTGCTGTGAGCTGGAAACTGGAAAGAGCAAAAACGAGTTCAGCACAGCCAAGCGACAGACATACACACCAGTTTTAAACAGGGTTCATAATACGCCCATAACGTCCAGGAGTCTGAAACACCTACCAAAAACGATTGCTACACGCAACACGCTACACGCAAACTTCGCAGCAAAACTAAAGCTGCTGTACGCTAATATAACTTCAATCGTGATAGATTCATGTTACATTCGCATTTGGTCACCCTGTGCATGACAGAAGCCTGACCGTTCTTTACACACGGTTTGTTCTCACCCAGAAGACACTGGGGAAAATAGTACTGGGAAAACACCCTACCTGATCTTCGCCCCACACATACGGGTTCTTGTCATACACCGTTGCCATGGTACCGTAGCACCTTTGGTTAGAGACTGAAAGAGTCCTTCTCGTCCGTTTCAAGACGCTCTTCAAACTCGCCGGTAAAAGAAATGCAACATTCCTCAGAGAAAAGGCAGAGCTTGATACACTTGACGTCTGTTTAGAAAGTAAACTGAGAAGTGGCAAATTGACCTCGGATGAGCTTTCTCCAAGTACCATTTGAACTGTTTTTAGCTGCAAAAAAGGGAAACAAGAGACAAAAGAACGTTAAAAGTTTTTTTGCCTGATTTAAACCTTCTTTTCGCTCTCGATTAAAGTTTTTCAAAACAAACGTATATAGCAGCCATTTTGGTCCTATATGCAATAACAAGTGTGCGCCATAAACTACAACATTGGCAGTGCGCATGTAGCATTAGATACCTTTAGATCTGAGTACGATTCATTCTCGAACCCAGAGCTCTGGCGACATCCATTTGAGGGCCTTCGCTTATTGGCTGAAATGGCGCGCACGCGTACGTAAATAAAGTAGCTTAATCTCGCTTTATAAAAACATATCTGTCAAAATAACACTGACATTCGTTTCCTAGTCGTCTTTTAAACCTATGCATAAAACCTATGAGGCATAAAACCATCATTTTCTTATACGCATGCGTCAGTGGCTGTCATCAGAGCCTCCCCTGCGAGGTGACGAGCCGGGGAGCTCTGGGTACGAGAATGAGCACGATTATGACTACGAGGTTCTGGTCGCGCGCATATTGAGCATGCGCACTAGTGCTGTCACGATCACACAACTCTAAAAAGTCGTCGTCTTTAACTAAGTCGTCGAGGACGAGCTTTTGGGAAAAGTCGTCTTGTAGAGTACGAGTTTTTCGAGGTACGTTTTGTGCTACTTGTCAGAACATCTATTTCCAAACAGATTGAATTAGGCACAGAGTGGCTGTTACCTTGACAATCCCATTGACAACATCTAATATGTTGCGAGCCACCTCTCGCCAGTACGACCTGTTATGTCCATTCACTCCCGTCCCATTAGCACGCAACTTCGACCTGCAGCAAAGTATAGCACACGAGGGCGTTTAACACAGGAGGGTTCAACTTGAGTGAAAATGTCATCTATTTGGGCTGACATGCTAGCTAAAATCATTTTGCATCATTTGAGGGAGTTCCAAAAATCTGAAACTCTTTAGGGCGATAAAAGTTCTCTCTTCTCTGAAGTCATTCAAGGGACACCTTGCTATGCAGTTTACAACGGTGTCCATAGTTATTTAATCTGGCTTGTCCGTACGCAGTGTTACTCTTCCCAAGTGGCATTCATAGATTTTGCGTTGCTTGCTCGCGTGGAAAAAAAAAAAAATTTCTGGGAAAAATTCCAGTTTTCAGATGATAATACTTGGAACTGACCTGTCCATGACGTCAACAGAACATTTTAAGAGATTCGAGGATAATTTAGCTACTAATTCCACATCACTATCCTCTAGATTGTTCGTCTCGTCTGTAGCGTGTTGGATCTGATCTCCGATGTTTCGTACAATACCAGAGGCGACACGCAAACTCTCGTTGTTCACCTAAAAAAAATAAGCACTGATGTCGAAAAGTGTCAGGGGGGGGGGGGGGGGGATCCAGGGAGGGGGATGGGGGCATGGTCTAAAAAGGGGAGGCAACAGGTAAATATTGTGGATGATATGAGGGGAGAGATGATAGCTAATTTTCTCTATAAAATAAACTCGTAAGACGGGTTTCCAGATTGGGCGTACACAAAACATATCGCTAGAGGGGTGCGCTAGAGGGGGAAATATCAGAGAGCGAGAGTGGCATTGGGATCTGGCGATAAGTATTTTCTATTATTCTAAAATCCACCAGTTAATAATGTAGCGGAATGATTAAGATCATCCCGCATCTCATGGGTCTCTTGTGTTGTGTAATTATCAAATTACAAGTGGGATAGTTTTTCCTAGGAAAGGTTGATGTTCAAACTTCGAGCTACGCCCTCAGGCTAACATTCGTTGTGAACATCAAACTTCCTTGTGCAAACTATCCGTCCCAGGGTCCGACATCAATCAATCAATAAATTCTTGTCGTCAAATAGTTGAAGTTTGGTCGGCATAATAGAAGTCCCCATCTTGTTCTCCCGAATTAATGCAGTGGACAGCTAATTTTCAGAAGGGCATTTTGTTAAACCTACAGACTGAAAAGGTAAGTCGCCATTTGGCGACAAGGTTGAAATATTTGCTCGCCGAACTCTAAATCTAGTCGCCATTGGCGACTGCATTTGGTCGCAATGCCGGGCGCTGAATGACGCTCTTCTTTGCTGTTGTTTCCTTACCTCATTAGCTCTTCGTGTTATGACTTCCAATGTTTCAGCACTCTGGATAGCGGATGACTAGAAAAGCAGAGACTTGGCTGTTAAAATCCAATGCAAAATACACACGCACCTACCACTGACGCATGAGTATCAGAAAATGATTTTTATGCCTCTAAATTACTTGTGGAGAGTGGAAGTCGAAGGCATAGGTTGGAAAGACGACTAGCAAACGAACTTTGGTGTTATTTATATATGATTTATATTGTATATATTTATATATGATTTCAAAGAGTGTGTCAGTCACTCCTTTGTTATTTCGTTCGATATTAGAAGACGAATTACGTGTCTGTTAATAAACATCTAAAAACAATCTGTTAATAAACATCTAAAAACAAAGTCTCAGATTTGATGTACCAAATTCAATCGAAAACATTGCTCTTTATTCTCTAAATCAGCCGATGGAAATGGATGCTTTCTCCGACTTGGTATGTTGCTATGCTGTCAAAATGGCGGCTGACACAGGCTCTTTGCTGGTTTTGTGTGCGCGTGTGAGCCGTTTCAGGCAATCAGCGAGGCCCTCAATGCGGTAGCTCTGGGTACGAAAATTGGCATTCCCTTGACATGTAACACCGACAAGCTGCGCGCGCATATTATTGCTGGCATCGTTACATTCTCGTGCCCAGGGCTCCCCGGCTCGGCTGCTCGCAGGAGAGGCTCTGGTGACATCCATTTGAGGGCCGTCGCTGATTGGCTGATTTTGAACTTTGGGGCATGCGCAGAAAGTTTTTTCTCTCAACGGCTCTGTATCAAATCTCGCGCATGCGTCAATGGCTGAGAGCCTCCCCGCGAGGAGACGAGCCGGGGAGCTCTGGGTTTGAGGATGGCATCGTCCATAACAGACGATTGAGTCTCATTTGTAGTACCTTGTCTCTTATGGTGAAATCTTCCAACAGCTGAAGCATTGCTGTCCGTGTACTTTCTCTGAGGGAATGCCTGGAGCTTGTCGGCTTCACGGTCTCTAAGCTTCAAAACGAAAATGACAAACGTCAAAATCTCGACTCAATAGTACATCTTAATGCCGAAGTTACCTAAACATTAAACAGTCTGATAAATGAAACAGCAATCTAGTATTTGGATTTGCATTGAAGCTAAGGGCTTGCTAGCTTAGAGAGAACATTCCCTCCGCGCGAAGCGCCGCCGAGCAGAAGCCGAGCGCAAGGCGTTCCGGAGCAGAGTGAGCCAGGATTTTGTGTTCCAGGGTCTCACTCGAATAAAAGGCAGGGTGACTTCCAACAAAGAGACTTCCAACAAAGAGAACAACAAAGAACGAAGTCAGGGGAAAAAGGGGGGGGGGGGGGGGGGGGGGTTGGGAGCTAAAGCAACCGTTCCGCTGCCTTCAAAGTCGTATGCCTCATTCACGCCGTGGCTTAAGTTTAAAGGTGTTACATTAAGTTGGTTTCAAAATTCTCATTTGCCAAGAGGAAGTATTCCAAGGACAAATCTGAATAAACTGGACAGTACATATTACACAGCGATCATCTAGCTAGGAGGGTTTTATTAGAGAACGACATTAAATGACGAATCTCCAACCTGTTTAAAATCTTGGCAGTGATCATTAGCAGTTGACGCGCCGTTTGTTCCTGTCCCGTCCTCTGGAGGAACCTTAGCCCTTCTCCCGTCGTCTTGTTATAACTACAACATAAGCAGATGCAAATAAATGATTCGCGATGCAGCCGCATTGCCTTAAGCTATCTATGACGTTTCCCTACAAAAAAGGTATTTGGGGCAACACATTTTCGATCTGCAATGATCTGCAATGGCATCCCTTTCACCTTTTTCCTCTACAAATAACAGGGACGTTTTCGGATTTCCCATGGATAGCTAAGGATAGCAATGTGCATTTTCCATGTTAGAAGTATAAGAAGTGTTCGGATTTCCCACGGAAAGCCATGAATAGCCATGGGAAATCCAAACACTTCCCATACTTCTACCATGGGAAAACCAGCTTTCCATGAACGGGATTCTGTAGTAATTACCCGTGAAAGAGGCAGGGACAGTACTGATACTTACAGGATTTCCTCTGCACTGGCGGACTGGTTGAAACTGGCGGGCTTGACAGTTACAGAGATTGGGCAAAGAGAGACAGAGACACACTTGCTGTTGAATACCGAGACAGTCACGTACACTGAAGCGAAAAGAACAGACATTGCTCCAGGTTGCACGAAAAGTAGACTGCAAAACACTTCCTTAAGCGTAAAGGAAGAGAAAAAAACTTCAGCGAAGCGTGTGCGCGCGAAGATATCTGGGGCGATGCGCGAAATAAAGGGGTTACCCGTAACCCTGAATATGATTTTGTCCGTTATTATTGAGCTCAACAGCAAAATCGTTTGGAGTATATGCGCAAGAATTTTAGAGCAGCCTACTCCATTGTTCAATGCATGGGAAAAAAACAAATGTGCTAGTTGACTCACGAGATCTGGTTGACATGTCTGTCCAAGCAAAACAAAACCCCACACGAAAAAGAAAAACACAGAGAAAACACGCAAACAAAACGAACAGCAGGACTAGAAATTGCGTCCACGTGGGTCAGACGACTAAAAATGTGAAGTTAGCCGCTAGCTGGCGGCCACAAGTTAAGCTCAGGTGACCAAATTTTGTGCACCCAGCTGGCGACTTGGGAACAAGTTAATTTCCAGTCCTGACAAAACAAACTGCAAACCAGCCAAGAAAAAGGCAACCATCATCATCATTCTTGTCATCCGGCGGGCCATACCTATAAAATTATTCTGTTGTCGCCCTGCGGGCAAAAGTACCGGAATGTGGTCATTGTAACCGCTGTACAGGAGGTTCTTTACGCCCTTTTCATCATTGTGATAGTAAACTTCATATCCTATCGGTTGGTTCTGTAAATAATAAAACAAATGAGGCAACAAAATCTAAAGATTTTCTTATCTATGCGAATTTTGCCCGCCTAGATTTTCCCGCCATTTTTTGGTGCGCGCGGGGTAACACAGGAAGCCCGCAGCAAAAACATTTTACAAAGCTACGAATTTGATGTTTACGAAGTCTGCCTTCCCTTTCTTTTCGATAAGAAATTTGAGGAATAAGTTATTTACCGGCTTTAGTTCGGTCCGAAGGCCGAGGCCACACTTTACAGGCGAAAGTCAGTTTTTCCATATACGGAACGACTTGAAGCCGGAAAATAACGTTTTTCCCCCAAAATTCCTGGGCTCCAGAAGCCAATTCACTGTATTTGGCAAAACAGGGCATTCTCTTGGCTTCCGAAGCCAATTCACTGCACTTGGCGAAGGGCAGGGGTCTGATTGGCTACGCAGACAAAACAAACTGCCAAAAGCCAACTCGATGTTTTACTACCTGAAACAGCTGTAATATAGTGACTGCTCTAGTGATATAAGTAAAATGTATCTCGTACCTCATCTCTCCAGCCACTACACTCCACAGTAAATACCGTATTCATCTCTGTCCCCGCGTAAGGACTTAATATACACCTCCCCGGACGGGGCTTCGAGTTCATCTCAAAAAAGATGCTGGCCATGCCTCGCCTGTTGTTCAACTTGTTTTTTGCTTCAAGGGCCAGCATGTATCTAAGTCCACTGACCAAGGAACCTTTTTCAATGACAAGATTGGCAGAGCCTGTTCCGGTAGCGGTCTGTGTGGATTTCAGACTCACTTCCCACCGTTGTGTGTTGAAGAAACTGTGAATGGACGGAGGTTGTCGCACAATATATGAGGGGTCGTACAAGTCGCCACTTGTTTTGGTCGGCTCCGGGGTGGTGCTGCTACCCAAATGGTGGGTTGCGTGGTGGGCGTGGCGGTGGTTGGTGGTCCGTTAGAAGGTACGGGTGCCTTGGAATGGGGGAAGCGAGGTATAGAGCCCGTTCCTAAGGGTCTGTTGGTACTTATCCCTATTGCGGAGCTCCAGCCACGTGTGCTCCGTGAGCGTGGTGGAGCGGCTAGAAAAGATTAAAACTAGGATATGAACAAGTGTCACAGAGTATCGGGAGGAGCTTATTACTAGAAGTGAACAAACTAGCCGGCACTTTCTGTTGATTTTGATAAAGGCAGTACCAAGATGTCGGACCACACTGTGGCCACATTGCAAACTGAAAGATACTTATGACACTTTAAAACTCACCCCAAAAAAAAAACAGTCAAAACAACAGGCTAAAGAACGAGAGGGGGAAAAACCCGAGCCGATCCACTTACCCGAAGGCCCAGTAGCGCAGCTCCAGCGTTTAGACCCTCCAAATCTCGGCAACAGGGTGACGTAATGACATCTGGTGGTCGGAATAGGCGGTGGGGGCTGTACTATTTACGCCTACAACGTTCCCTGTCTCTACTAAAGGGCCGCTATAGGGGGGTCGGTTCGTCGTGACGATAATGCTTCCACTTGGACGTACAGCAGGGCTACGAGATGGATTTCTGTCGGTCGGGCGTAGCGTCTGCCCCGTCATAGGCCGCATAGTTGGATCGGGCCTGTTGTTCCCTTCGGTAGCGGGTGTTGTAGGCGTGGCTGATTCCGTGGGGTGGCTGACACAGACCGCATCCGGCTGAACTCCCTGGTAGGTTTTTCTCACCAGGTACAGTTTCCACTCAAATAGGACGTTTGACGAGCCTTGTTCACAGTTCATGCACACGCTACGGAGGACGAGTCGCTCGCTGGGGTTGACTTTACCCAGGGAGCACTGGGGGCACGAGATTGACAACCTGATGAGATCAAAGCATTGTGGTTAGCAGATACTTAAAGAGCCCGTGTCAGCCACTCCTTTGTTATTGTTTTCGTTCGATATTAGAAGACGAATTACGTGTAGAAATATCTAAATAAACATCTAAAAACAAAGTTTCGGATTTGATTTACCAAATTTAATCGAGAAAATTGCTCTATATTCTCTAAATCAGCCGATGGAAACGGATGCTTTCTCCGACTTGGTATGTTACTATGCTGTTAAAATGGCGGCTGACACAGGCTCTCTAGTGGAAATGCAAGGCGTTTAGCAAGCTCCGTTTTTTATTCACCTACGCGCCTTGTTTGGGCGTGCAGTCACGCTCAGCCCACCACTGGGGACTCACCCCCGTCCCGTGGGTAGAAACTCGAGACCCAAACAAGGCGCGCAGGCGAAAAAAGCGCGCTTAGCAAAGGCCTTTCTCTTGTATTTAGTTTTGAGTGCTCGTGTCGCAAATTCACGAATTGTTTTATGCTTGGGCCAAACCGCGACGAATGTGGAAATTAATGCATCTTGGCTTGTCTTCTAATGATTTCTACAGTATGCAAGAGCCAGTAGTAGTGTACGTAGCAAGCGAAAGTAAGCGCGGGGAAGGGATTTACAACACACAGAGATAGCCGGGGTATATTGGAAATTTTCACGCCTAAATTCACGCCATTTTTGGTGCGCGCGGGGTAACACAGGAAGCCAGCAACAAAAACATTTTACAAAGCTACGAATTTGATGATTACGAAGTCTGCCTTCCCCATAGGTATATCGCTTACAAGTGAGGCTCGGCATTCACAAGTCGTATCATCTGCAGCGCCTGCCTAGGCTTTTCAAGACCTTCTTTACTGACAACTAGAGTGATATTCAGGGCCTCAATATTGCGTATTAGAATGTCAGCGGGGAAGGTCAACACGGGAGAGTCATCGTCAGGACGGAGGCATTCAGCAGCGGGTCAAATCCGTCATTGCGGCCACTGAGGACCCGAGATATCCACCGAAACCTGTAAAGGGAATGGGGAAAATAATACGGGGTCAGATAGATGCGTTCTGTTATTCAGGGAAACCATAGTTTATAGAGGGGAATGGTTAGGAAACCTGACACCTGTAATTGTACTATCTCCTTGTTCACTTTTTCAAAGGAATCCTTTTGTTTGTGCAGGGTCATGGTGCATAAGTATACCAAAATTCAGCCAGTAAGATTCAGTGTACAACCAGACATGCATATTAGATGAACATGAGACAAAAGATTGTGCATGATCAATGTCACGTTATAACCCCTCTCAACATCCAGCCCACGCTATTGTGTTGACCCTTTGAAGTTTGCCGGGCTTCCCAACCATTCCACCCATTAACTATGCAAGAGGGGGTTCACTGCACCGATTGTTGCTGCAAAAACCGGCAGAAAAATTATAAGCCAACGGTCCAGGGACGGCGGAACAGTTTTAAATTGGAGGGGTTCATTAGTAAGATTGTATGGCAAGATAGGGGGCTGAGTTTAGTGAAAATGTATGAAAACTTGGCGAAATTTAGGGGGGGGGGGGGTCCCTGCGGTCTCCCTAGCGTGGGAGAGCAGCCGCTTTTCGTTGGAGGCCGAAATAAAGAACAATCAATACTAATAAAAGAGAGTCCTATAGCCAACTGGTGTTTGACAAGAGATGTCCATACAAGGAGGGAGAAAGGAAGTAATGTGTCTGAAAGGAAGTCAATCCTTACTTGAGGTTCCTTGAGTCTACAGGAAAGTCTGGATCATAGGAGTGTCGGCCATCAAGTGTGATGTTACCCTTGGACTGATATCCAACCACTCTTATCGAGCCGCCCTTGATAACAGCCACCAGGCCATGCTTTACCACTTGAACCTTTTTAAATGCTGTAGCTTCTAACACGGATCCCGCCATACGAACCTGAAATAAGACAAATTGAGCAAATTTCAAATGACTGCAATAAGACATTACATAGGTAACCAATCATAAACGAGAGAAAAACAAGTCACTGCTGACGTAGACCTAAGATACCTTGACAATGAACTGTAAATTGTCGTATGGTAATGAGGATGGTGGGACGATAAGAACCGGCTCGGTCAGGTTCACTCCGTCGAGTGAGATGGCACGGGGCTCATCTGAGCTGCCTATTTTGGGGCGGTAAGAACCTATGCGAAGTAAGAACACTTTTAGTATGCAAAATTTGAGCGGAGAAATAGAACACGCGATAAAAGTACTACGGATATTTAGACCCCGTGCACACTACACCGTTTTCAAACGAAAACGGATACTTTTTGCTCCGTTTTCAAAAGATTTGCGTCCACACTTATCGTTTTCGTATCGTGTTCGCCCGTCCACACTACAACGCGTATACGTACGAAAACGCTCTTATGCATTCAGTGGGCATGCTCAAACAAGCTCAACGCATGCTCATTTCGATCTGTTGGCCCGCAAAATTGGTCGGGTTTGCTGTGGTGACGTCATCGTTTTCACATAGCATAGTTTTCACCCGTCCACACTAGAAAACAGCGTTTTCAAACAGCTCCGTTTCAAATCGATCCACTCTGGAGAGCGTTTTCGGATTGCTCGTTTTCGGTGATCGTTTTCGGCGTTGTAGTGTGGACGATAGCCGTATCCGGAGCAAAAAGTATCCGTTTTCGTTTGAAAACAGAGTAGTGTGGACGGGTCTTATTGTCTATGAGTTAGAAGTTCAAACACGTTTACACAGTTCATTATGACACGGTCACACGGTCTCATTGCGATGCCTTATCTGTTTGTGTGAGTGGCCGGCGATCTTGGAGCGATTTCACGATCTTGCCGCAATTTTCCAGATCGCCAAACAACTAACAAATATCGCAGTTGACAAATCGCCGCCGTTCACACGGCATGGCAAAGTGACGTCGTCTAACGAGATTGAAATTGCGGAGTGTGAACTGGCCATTAGTACTAACTCCACTAGAGAAACAATGCTTGTTTTCTCGCAACTAAAATTCAGAATTCGCCTTTGTCACACGGCAGCCATCTTGGATTTTCTAATACAGCGAAGCTGACATGAAAGCGAGGCCAAGCAAGTAAGCTCACCCACGCATAGTCATTTCTGTAAGAAAAATCCAAGATGGCTGCCGTGTGACAAAGGCGAATTACGTATAGAGCAGATTTCGTATGACTATGAAAAGTGCCGCGACGCGGCGCGGTACTGTCGCGGTGGCGGTACCGAACCTGCCTGCTGTAGATACCGAATGAAATCACTTAGTCGCGGCGCGGTCACGGTCGCGGAGCGGTACAACTTTGTCGCGGAACTTTTCACAGTCATACGAAATCTGCTCTATAAATCTACTTTACCTTCCAACTGTACAGTAACTCCGTGTTTGCATGGCACTTCAGGCGAGAGACGGTCTCAAGGCAAAGTCGCGCTGATCGACGAATCTACAGATACCATGAAATCACCAGGGTATAAGATAGTGTTTTCAAATGGGCTTTGTAGCCCAAGAAACCAACCTCATCGCAGACGACGTGGCGCAAGTAGTGCAAAACTTTACACTATCCTGTACTGTGTTATAGCCCAGCTTAGCTAGCAACACCTAGAGGATTCAGAGAGTAACGGAAGGCGACATTACCTGGAGGTTTTCCTTGCCAGATATCTCAACTCCAAGTTGGCATGATGCAAACTGAGTAACGTACACTGTCAGGCTTGTATTCTTGTGACTAATCTGGTTAAACACCATCGCACTCACCACGTATTTGCCACGACTAGAAAACAACACATTTTTAACAAAATTAGTGAGAGATTTTTCAGAAAGGAGCTTTTCACTGTTTTGATATTAGTAAAACTTCTACCGTTTGTAAGTGTGTGCCACTGTAGTTGTATTCGTGATGCTAGATTCTCCATCGCCAAAATCCCACCAGATACTCAAGTGGCTTCCTGCAGTAACTGTAACTTCGTACACCGTCACCTGACCCAGCTCCATTTGACTAGCACTATTTAGGGAGACCTGTGGGCAAAAAAAATTGGAAAAAGTTTACAATGAAATAATGCCACTGGAAATAACAACATTTTACCAAAGTGTTTGCAACCCAATAGAACTTTTCACAGTTCCTGCTGCATCACACTGAGACTAAGGTAGACCAGGCATTGATATAGACCTTCATTCTCTTGGAATGCAAACCAGTCCTTTTATAAAGTTTCATGTCCCTACAGTGCAAGGTCAACCTTGTCTTGGGTTCAAACAAAGGCTTACAAAACAAGTATTACATTTCTAATGACAACAACAAATGTTTTTTGGCCAATTAGAGTGCAATGACAAAGCATAACACTTTCCACTTTTGCAAAATAAAAGTTAGTGTGGAGTTCGTATATTATATGTCTCTAATGGGTGAAGTTGCTTACCTTGCCAATGCGTTCCTGTGCAACCACAATAACGGAATTAGATGTCACCCTACTGATGCCATTGTGAACTGTCACTGAGAAGTTATATCTGAAATAAAGAGTATAGACCAAGCACGCTGAAGCTCTATTATTTGGAATGCGTTCCTGTGCAACCACAATAACGGAATTAGATGTCACCCTACTGATGCCATTGTGAACTGTCACTGAGAATTTATATCTGAAATAAGTATAGACCAAGCACGCTGAAGCTCTATTATTTGGAAAGCACTCTCACTGATGCAAACCCCCAAGGGGAGTTTGTACACTGTTTAATGAATGACTCTAGCTATAAACACACCCACACTTTTCAGTGCAGAAATGCCATTGACATGTAACACAACTACTAGGATGCATCACACACGTTTTACATTTTGTGTGCCACATATCACCCATTTACCGACATGAAGTGCATGCAAACATATAGCTGGAATCATCCATTCTACGTTTTAAACTTTGGTAGAAGATGGTAATTTTAAGATTTCTACACATTTAGTCTTCTAATATTGCATGCAAAAAACAACAGCAATAGGTAATACCTGGTGCACACTAGCGACATAACAACACAAGCATGACATCTCACGGGCTCAATTTTCCCACTTGTAAATGAAAACTTAGGACATGGTACAGTAGTATTAAAGCAATGATTGAGAGCATTTCTGAGCATTTCTTTTGTTTTCCCACACTTTTGCCATTGTAACATAATAGCATTACATTGCTAGTGTGCACCATGCATAAGTGAATGAGGCTCATTTGTCACTTATTGACAGCTCTCTCTTTACCTTCCAGGAGATTTAAATTTGTGTAATCTACTACCAATTGAGCCAGGTTCATTTTCTGTTGAGCCTTTAGATTGGAAGTGCCAAGTGTATTCTTGGCTTCCTGGGTTACTGTTGTCTGGAGTAACATCAGCTAGGAATGTGTAGCCCTGAATGGTGTCAAAAACATATGGCTTGGCCTGATTCTTTATAGACAGGACAACGCCTAAGAAAGAAAGACACAACCCATCACACAATATCAGTATCTGCCAATCTAACACAAGAAACAACCTGAGCTTATATGACACATGCAGTTAGTAGACATGCCGCTAGTAGACAAACACAAATCCTTGCTTTACAGACCTGTCAGGGTTGGCTCAATAAACACCACTTTCCCTTGCACCATCGAGTTCACTTGGTTAAATACTTTAACTGATGCTGAGTACCTTCCCAGGTCAGAATACAGGTGAGTTACCTTGGGCTCTGAAACCAGAAACAATCATGTGTTTTACTGTAAAGTTTATGACTGACTGACAAATGTATGCTTCCCAGGAGCCTGTTAGTGAGACAGCAACATTAACTGTAAAGATTCTGGCATCCAGAAGTAGATGTCTCTGCTGCCCCAGATGGTAACAGAGTGGAACTTATGACTAGCTTAGCAACTTGAAAATAAATGACCAGTTTATAATGAAATACAGTAACAGTGGATGTCACAAACAGAACATTTGAAGCTGGCACATGGCAAATGCCACAGTACAGTACATGTTCTCACTTGACAATGATTTGGCATCAGTCTTTGTACTTAAACTACATTGTTTCATGTTTGATATGAAAACATTTCCTTGGGAAAACATGATATGGCAGGATTACCTAACTGAAGCATATTACTGAGCCTTGCATACAACTGGGTAATACCAGATGAGAGAACCTACAGTCTTGAAATATATCAATTCATACCCCAAAATAATATGCATAGCTGAGTGGGATGTGGAAGCTGCCTAGGAATAAGTATGATTTCCATACCTGTTGTAGATACATCAGGACTACCATCCCCAAATGTCCAGTTAAAGTTCAGTTGGCATCCACTCTCCAGACCCCTTTCAACAGTAACTTTCATGGTAATGGCCTCATTTGGTGAACCAAAAAATTTTCTTGGCAACAGACCAATGTTGAAGTCCCTGTTTTCAACCTTAAATCTTGGAGGGAAATCAAGTTTTTGTTGACTGAGGGAATTCCTCACAATAACTGACAGTGTGAAATTTCCACACTTTTTATAACAATGTTCAAATGTCAGGCACACAGGTTGGTTGGCTTGCAATGGATTGGAAATACCAGCAGATTTGGTTGTTCTGGGTGTGCCATCTCCAAAGTTGAACGAGAATGTGACTTTCGATCCACTTTCCACTGCTATTTTGACTTTTGCAGCATTATTGATCAAAACCATGGATGTATTGGCACCATATTTAGATTCTTGCTGTGGCAGCACGTCCACCAAATGAACCCCATTGACTGGGACCAGCACTTCAACTGAAGTGCATCTTTCAACATCAGAGAAAAGGTTTCTTGCCTCAAGGCAAATCTGTATAGTTCCTGGATGATTTAACACAGGAACCCTGAAGCTGCTTTTAAGATGTTGGTCTTCCAGTTCATGAATACTTGTGTTTATAACTTTGTTATTGACCTTCCAGATCAGTTTCAGATTTGTTAATGTGAGATTATTAAAATTATCAACAGATTCCTTGTATTGTTAGTTCTGTTGATTGTGACATTAGCATATAGCATATAAATACTGTTTGTAAGCATTCCATCTGGGTGAGGTTCAAATGCTATGTATGAAATAGATGGCACATGTGTAGAGTAGATACTGCTGTAATTAAATGCACCACAATCAAGGCCACTTTTACATCTGAAAGGAAAATAAAACAAGCAGTTTATAAAGTTTTTGTTGAAGAAGAGGATTAGGTATGTGAAAGATGGCATCTAGGATTTTTCTATAAATTCTTAAAAATTTGATGGGCCTGGATGGCAGAACAGATTTTGAAGTGAGGGTGTTCTTAGAGATGATGCATGGCAATGTGGGTGGCTAAGTTTAAAAACAACAATATATGAGAATCTGCTGAAAAGTGGTGCAGCTGAAGCTCCCCAGGGCCCCTCCCCAGATCTACCATTCATGGAGGGGTGAGGGCAGGGTTTCAAACCTTAACCCAAAAGACTGTATGTCTGACTTCTGTTCCAAAGTTTGTTGTGTTTATCAAAAGTACCATGAAGTATCAGATGTACCATGTTTTGATAATAGAAAGGTTTGATTTGAATCTGAGAACGGAAAGATTCTAGACACTGGTTAAACACTCTAGACAGCATTTACAACTTCCAGTGGCCCTTTAGCATAATAGTTTTGTGGGCTAAGAAGTTTATTGACCCCCATATCAGAAAAAAAACATTCTGCACATTATTTTGCATATTTTGATCTACTGTCTAGTACTCACTACAAATTTGATATTCACCATTCTCACCAGATCTATTGTGCCTGTAAGTAATCATGTAGACAGAGAATCTGACACAGGGCTGGGAATTTCACCTGTATCAGCCCCTATTGTGACTCAAGTGTAAAATGCAAAAAAGGGTTAAAAAAACACTGAGGACATAAAAACCTTCTAGCAGTGACCACCCTCATTGTCTGTGCTTGGCTGTTAGTGGTGGCATTGTTCCATTCAGACCCAGTACAATTCAGCTTTTGAGCTGGGAAGTCTGTCTCTAGCATTTGCACTTACCTTGGCTCACAAAATGTTCTGTTGACTTTGGAGGACAGCTGAAGCTGAGTTCCACACAGGCATATGGTGCCATTGTGCTGTACTCCTGCAAAGCTGAACCTACAGAATGTTTAAGTAAAAATAATCCTATAATTAATCTGGCCTGATTAGCAAACTAAGGATTTACATAGGTTCCTTATTCACAAAGGCTCTTCCTTCCAATCAATTGGAAGCACGCGAACACAAGAGCCTGCCAATTTTCCAACATTGATTAAAGGGGGAGGGGAGGTCCTGATTTTCAATTTATTTTGTCCAAGATTGTAGGTCCTATAGGATCCTGTAAGATCTTATTGGATACTTCTTAATAGGTTTTTCACCAGGGTAGTCAACATTGATTATCAAAACTGCAGAATCACCTCTGTTCTTGGCAAGACTTGACACACACAAATGGCTGCTCACTCTGCCCTGCTATGGCTACTTGCTTCCATGTGCTTGTTGAGTTGCCATGGAAACACCCATGGTAGAAAGTACCTATTAAAGAAGAAATTAAAAAGTGTTAATGAGATTCCCATGATGAGGGTATTTGGGGGATTAAGAAAGCATGCAATGCTGAACTAACAATAAACAGCTACCATTTAGCATTTTTGCTACATGCACCTTATAACCTTTGTGAAGATCATACAGTAGTTAGTGGACCGGAATGGTGAGAAGCCTGGCAAACTTCAAAGGATCAATCCAAAAGTGTAGGTTTTATGTTTACAGGGGCTATCACCCAGGGGGTTGGGGGGACTCCCCATAAAAGTAGACTGGGGTGCTTGTTGGGAACATTTATTTTAACCCTAAGGGATAGCAAATTGGGTGTGGTCAACAGTGAATTTTACCCCTAAGGCCTAGTTCATACGTCGTATTTCGGACTAATTTAATTCAGACAAATTTAATTATCGCAATTAAATTCGTCTGAAATGCGACGTATAAAACGAACCTAAAAAGGTCGAAAATTAAATTCGTCCAAGACGTTGTATACGTTGACCCCGGACGTATACAACGTCTGAAGTATGTCTTCGTTTTATTTAATTCGTCATATAAAACCAACTCCATTTTATACGTCGCACAGACGAATTTAATTGATCAATTAAATTCGTCTAATTAAATGCGACGTATAAACTAGGCCTAAGAGATAGCAAATTGGATGTGGAAAATCCTAATGTTATAGCGGTCCTTGAAATTACCATCAAATTGAAACAATTTACCATTCACCTTTGGTGTGAGATCCCCTAAGGGATATCAGACTGTTTAATGGACATCCCTAAGAGATAGCAGTTGGGTGAATTTTATAACCAAAGGGATAGGATGAGCACCCCCCTATTTTTCTGGCAAGTGGCCCTGAAGCTTGACGATTGGATCATGCTGGTTTCTGTTTCAAGCGTGCACGTTTTGTCAAGAAGTAGTCACATTTCTCACAATCTGTTTGGCTAAAAACTAATGGGCAAAACAGCAGCCAATCAGCTAACAAGAAATGCAACAAACTTCTTAACAAAACATGAACGTTTGAAACATACACCTACGCGAAAAAATCGTCAAGTTGAAGTAAATGGTAGTAACAGGCTAACCAACAATAAAATGCAAGTATGTGAACAAATGGTGTGGTCCTGCCATAATAACCTACAAGCTGTCATAAAAACAGTTTGTATCTTTATATGTAAAAGTTTACTTTTACTTTTTACTTTTTTTCTTACTTTTTATATATGTCAACACGTTGCCTAAAAATTTCGTCTGTGTGTTCTGTCAAGCTAATCCAAAACAGAACAAAGTCTACCAAAGATAATTAAGTTAAGTGCAGCAGGAGTGAACGAAGGTTTTCATATTTTCAGCAAACGTACGACTATAGCTGACGAAAGAACTGCCAAACAGACCACTTTCTACCGCAACCATAGTTATTTTATTGCAGCAAAATGTGTCTACGCGTCGTGTATTTTGTTCTTATTCGAGAATCACCTTTGGTGATTTGATTCGAGAATCACCAAAAAAAAACCACGACGCGTAACCGTAACTCGTAAGCTCGATTTCCTTCGCATCACGACATCGGCCGTCATATGTTCGACACGACTATTAAACTTATTCTAATTTCACGGTTATTTCACGCAGCAAAGAACAAAAGCAATTAGCTCAATATACAAAAAGTGTAACTCGAGTTTAATGAACCATAATTCGATGTTTGGAAGTTATTCATTTGCTTTTTCTTTAGCGGATTCTTTCGACAAGCCGACCGTAAACACGCGTGACCTTCGCTTCGGGTCTCATTTGAACATGATTTGAAGATCGAGAGGAATAATGCGAAAATCGTCTTTTTAGAAATCCTTACTGGGCATTTCTTGTTCATCAAAATGTTAGAGATGTTCAGAGACATAGAAGGTAATTTTCATTTTAGGGTCAGTGCAACCGTGCGACATGTCACAGACATCTCAGTTACAACTTGAAACTACAAAGCTCACTAGAGCATAATATCGCCACGAAAAACACCCACAAGTTATTGCGCCTGAATAAGATCAAATATGAAGGCAGAAACAAATGTGCACTATCATCCATGCCTAAAAATGCGAAGAATTACAGTGAACAAATCCTACGTATAAATGTCGAGGTGCGAGAACAATGGCATAAGCTTACATACCTGCTTGAACTAAGATCCACGACGCACTCAAAAGAACCAAAAGTACTACACATTCGCGAGAACATGCCATTGGCTCCACTGTTCACACATTTCCCTAAGTATTTCTTGCGTAGAAATCTTTGTTTTTCTCTACTGAAGACGTTGTAATTTCGTCGCCATTTTGCTTCTCATCATATTATCGAGTGTCCTCTTGTCCGTATCACCTATCACTAGTTTCCAGGCTCCGTTTGAGTACGGGACAGGAGCAGCGATTGGCTGCGAGCGGTGCGCATATCCGCGCATAGTGCACTTGCATGTAACGATTATGATATCCTCTCAGTTTGACTGTCTTGGTGCTCTAAAACCCAGTCGAATGAATTTGCATTCGAAGTATTTTCATCCAGCGCTCGGACTCCCAGAGTAGCACCGTAGGCAAAGTAGCAACTTTGAGTCTTACAGCCTCAGACGCACTCCAGACGCGCCGCGTTATTGGACAAGTGCGGGAAGCTGGTCCAACTGGATATCGTCGATTACCAAAGACGAGAATGTTTGTCAAGAAAGGCTCTTTGAAGATATGGGCAAAAGTGGCAGCAAAAAGATAGTACCTTGACCGAAACCTTTGGATCTAAGCCATGTTTTGTCTACGGCTGCTGGTCAATGATAGCGCGCGTTCGTTCAAATTCTAAAACCCGAGGGGAAAAATTAAAAAAAGTGAAATTTTCGACACTCGCCGCTGTGATGGGTGGCGCGAAAAGCCCACCGTTAATCACATCCTTTGTGCACCAGCGTACATATTCTTAATCGTACTATATCAACTTCTTGCGATAAAAACACAAGCTCGCAAAGGATCGCGCGGTTGGCGGTGGGCATTTAAATGCAGCCGCACTCGTCCACGACAAGATCCGAGATCTCCTTCCGTCGCACTCGTCTTCTCTCATCCATATAGACGAGCACGAGAGAGGAGAGCTTTGTCGGAACACAGCACGTGGTAGATGCTGGAGTGCGACCGTTATTTGCCAGTGACAGCCGGAGCTTAGTATTGAAAGACTTTAGATTTCTATTTTTGAAGGTGCACTGTCCCTTGCATGCATTCACGTGTAAAATAACAGGAGCAATGACCCAGTTAGACCAGCCTATCTGGGTAACATCCACGTTAAAGTGCGATCTACAGCAGTGCTTAGAGTTAGGCGGGACACAAAAGCTGAGAGCTCGTGTACCACGCCCGCTGCGCTTCTTTCTCTTCAATCTCAGCATTAGCCTTGGCGCGGTCTGGACTGGCATGTGCTGTAGGACCAAGGAAACTTTACTGCCGCACCCAACACATCTTACAGAAACACGGAAATCTCTCCTACCAGGAGAAGCGGTCCCGAGCCATCGGCTTAAAACCGCCCTCAGATCAACTCGTAGCCATTTGCTCTTCATTTTCAGGGTGAAGCGTTCTCTCAGTTTCCTTCGCCCTACAGTCACAAGCAGTGAAACCTTCCTCCGATATTTTGCTGCTACTTTAGCCCATATTTTCATAGTCGCTTTCTTGACGATACAGACTTCAATTGCTTTACAATGGTCAACGCCACCGAAAACGAGAGTCGTTGTAGTGGGTCGGCCAAGGTCTGTAGGAAGCAACGATACTTAAGTTAAATGTTCATCTCGCTCTGCGCAGGCTCATACTATCTACTTACAACCGCATAGCTCTGAATTTTCAGCCGTCCTTTCACACGCAACGAGTGTTGGACTGTAGGGAGAAACGACGGCTGAAAGCTCAGGATAATAGTTAATATGAGCCTCAGCTCTGGCAGCCTCCATTTTATCAGGCTAGCAACATATCTATAGCATACATATTCTCTAGCAACGAGTCAGAGAAAGCATCCATTCCATCGGATAATTTAGAGAATGTAGAATAACTCGAGTATCGTTTTCAGCAAACAGACAGCTCTCAAGAAGAAACGAAATTCGAAGACATACAATAAATTTCCTTGTAAAACGTGTCGCTTTTCTTAACTTCCATATATGGAAATATCTACATACCATATTTGGAATCCTAAACGATTTTGCAAAATCTACCAGAACTAACAGACATTCGAGAAATGATGTTGTTAGTCTTTTCCAATTTTTTTTTTCTCGGTAGAGAGCTTGGAAACAAGAGATTCAAGAAAAAAACAGGAAGCCAGCATAAGACACAGTTTTCTTTATACTGCAGGAGAGTTTGAACTGGAAAGTCTAGTCTAACATGTGGAAAATGACAAGCCCTTCTTAGCGTAGAATCACATACCGTGTCGGGGGAATAACAGGTCCTGGGAATCAACCGGCGGCGGAGTTACATTTACGTCCGAGTTGTCAAACTCACTGACAATGTTGAGGCGCTCCTCCGCCGTCCAGTTTGTTCGCACGTTCGGTGGTCTTTCCAGTTCTAGTTGATTTAAAATCTTAGCCATCACCTTGGCTGTCTGGACCACCGACTCATCGAAAGCAAGGGTGGCGATGATTAATAGAAATAAAATAGCAGCCGAAACTAGCAGTTTCATAGTTGCATAAATGATTGTGCAAAATGAGAGCAAAGATCTCGCTGCCTTATCTCTTGGATCTAAAGTTTTGGTAAACAATGAGATTCAAGCGATCTTGAGTGGGTAAACATTTTTAAAATGACTATAGTGTTTGTTTTACTAAGCATTTTTTGTTCAGGTAAGCGCACTGCAGTTATGATATACATTGCCACGTGCTGTTTATGAAATTGTTTGCACTGGAGAATTTATGAATTTATCACTGTGCATTTTTTAGGAAACGTTTCTGATCAAAGGCAGGTAAAGGAGGCATGACACCGGCATCACACGCACTGTGTCACGTGCTCAGGTGCAGCTCTGTTGTTTTTGCGGCGATTGCTCGTGTGTGATAGGATGTAATATTTCCAGTCCGCCTATGCTGCACTAGAGGACGAAGCCGAAATCGACCGCAAGCTCATGCTTAAATGACCGTCCTTCCTTGGGAGCCTATTCCAATTAGGAAAAATGATGATGCCTTCGGAATTACTACCTCAGTAAGCTGCTGATATCGATGCTGATACGAGCCTTAAGGGACGGGTCTCAGATTGAACTCGGATTGCATCATTCCCACGCGCCCATTATGGAGTAAGTTATCAGTGTATTTCTATATCTTAAAATACTCCTATCTTAAGCTTCTAATGTATCAAGGCCGTCCCCGATGTCATGTTTATAGGTGACCTCCATAAACAGCAATAAATAAAGGTGATTCGTGATATTTTAGGCATGCGATGATGGCTCTAATTTTCTGACAACCGAGATATACGAGAGATTTACGGGTCAGCTGCATAAACATCACCTGGAACTAAAGACCTAATAAACGCGCTAGAAATCGAATTGCTGCTACAAGGGATTCTGATTGCCATATGAATGGGTCTCGTGGGGGATACAGTGGGACGGTGCCCCCTCTTTCTGTGTGGATCCCCCCTCGGATATTTACCCTCCTCCCTCCCCCTTTCTGGTTCCGCCGCGCCGCTGTATCCCACAAACCTACCGTCATGCAATGCAAGCTTCGCATTATTTAGCTTCATCAAATACACCGTGCCTTGAATGCTGGTTAATTTTGAAATAGCTGAAATCAATGGTTCGTTTAGACTTTCTCAAAGGTTTACTGTACATCACATTTGTCTTGTCGGTGATTGGAAATAGAAAGAGGTCGACTTGTGGGAAGTCTGGATGTCTGGGGCAAAAGCGCTCCTCGCTTTATTTTGTGGTTTTATTCCCAAAGGAATAATTGCAAACCAACTGAACCAAGATTATGACTAGAAGGGAACAACATTTGAAATATCTCCGGTATAAATCAAGAGTTATTCATACGATCTAGTACACCTAGTGCAAACAAAGAGAAAGTATCTGCCATATACTGTTGCCGGACTGTTGAAACCATTCATATATCTTTACTGTGCGACTACGTCAACCGGGCCATCCCGTAAAAAGTTTGTCATTTAGAAATTAAACCCATTTTAAGCAAATTTAAAACCTGCAATACATCTGACGATGAGTAATTAAGTGTTTTGAAGTTATTTCTGCCCATAATTTCCAGAATTTTTACGAGAATTTTACGAGCGATATTTCGGTGTCTCAGATCTCAAGAAAGTCGAGATCCTTTGTTCTGTACTCGCTTTCTGATTGGTTAACTTCTTACAAAATGGCCCGATTGACGTAGTCGCACAGTAACTATTACAAACATGTAACTTTGGGTATTTGGACCATACATTAGAGTTATATATATGTTTAACTGTTACAAACATGTAACCATTTGAGTATTTGGACCATATATTAGAGATATGTTTAACTTTTACAAACATATAACCATTGGTATTTGAACCATACATTAGAGATATAAAGTGTTCAAGGTGGGAACAACTTCCGAATATAGGCCCTTAGAACTATGATGGCTTGTTTATTTCAATGTTCGCATGCTGGTTTCAGTTTTGTTAAAAGGGTCACCACTTTGAAGCCGCGCGCGCTTTGAAGTTCTCGAATACCAAGTTACTACAAGCATATGACACTTCACCCCAACTCCACCCCACCTGGAGCTCCTGAATAACTACTGCTCGAATAAATAAAAAAAACATTTTACGGTTTCCATTTTTACGTTTATACAAATAAGCAGGCGCTAGACAAACAGCGGCGATGGAGTTTCTGCCACAGGTGGTGGAGCCTTGGTGGTCGCTAAATCCGCGCTCGCGATAACCCGCGACCCGCACTGCGTTATCTCATTACACAAACATAACACCGCGGGGAAATGAGACCGGAAAACTATATTGGAATAGGAAGAGAGATCAAGAATTCAATAATAGGATTTGTAAGGGTAGCACACTTTTAAATACTCGTCCAGTGATATTAATACTTCCGCCTAGCTCTGAATGTGTTGTTATATAGGTCCGTCTGAAGAGTATAGAGAGGGTGTGTTCCTAGAGCAAACGTCGCACACCAGCAGTCTTGTTCCCAGAGCCTTGTGGGGTCCATTCTCGAACCCAAAGCTCTCCGGCTCGTCACCTCGCGGGGGAGGATCTGGTGACAGCCATTGACGCATGCACGAGATTTAATACAGAGCTGCTGAGAGAAACAATTTCAGCGCATGCCCTAACGTTCAAAAGCAGCCAATCAGCGAAGGCCCTCAAATGGATGCCACCAGAACCTCCCCTGCGAGTAGACGAGCCGGGGAGCTCTGGGTACGCACAGATGAAATATACTTTTCTACCATTTTCTCAGTTTTCTCTCAAAGGACAATACAAAATGAATTGGTAAACTGGTAGTTCAACTCTATAATGAGCTCGATCCTTCTGAATTGGATTTCAGAGGGATTGTTTGTCTAATCCTCGTTATCCATTTTAGGACATTCTCGCACCCAGAGCTCCCCGGCTCGTCTGCTCGCAGGGGAGGCTCTGGGGACATCCATTTGAGGGCCGTCGCTGATTGGTTGATTTTGAGCGTTGGAGCATGCGCTGATTTTCTCTCAGCGGCTCTGTATTAGATCTCGCGCATGCGTCAGTGGCTGTCACCAGAGCCTCCCCGCGAGGTTACGAGCCGGGGAGCTCTGGGTTCGAGAATGATTTTAGGATCTGTGCGCAGCGCTAATTCTTGAGCATGCGTAGTAGATTATAGGATCTAAAAAATCGCCGCCTTGGGGAGGCTCGGGGGACATTCATTTGAGGGGCTTCGCTGATTGGCTGACTTTTAACGTTTGGGAATGCGCAGAAAATTGTTTCTCTCAACGGCTCTGTATCAAATCTCGCGCATTGCATGCGTCA
Source organism: Scolanthus callimorphus (assembly GCA_033964015.1). Taxonomy (NCBI): domain Eukaryota; kingdom Metazoa; phylum Cnidaria; class Anthozoa; order Actiniaria; family Edwardsiidae; genus Scolanthus; species Scolanthus callimorphus. Next base: position 7,980,090 of record CM066914.1, read on the forward strand.
ATGGCTGTCACCAGAGCCTCGAGGTGACGAGCCGGGGTGCTCTGGGTTTTCGAGAATGAGTTTAGACGAGTTCGTTAAAGTTTGTTCACTGTGCGCATGGCCCAGCTCCGGACTACTAGGGGTAGTAGGGTTTCTAGGGACCGAAATTTTTTTAGGTGCCTTTGGCGCTTAAATAAAAAGCTATCTTCGCCAAATAGTGAAGTTTGGCCGCATAATAGAAGATCCCAATTTTTTTTCTCGAATTAATGCTGCTGAGGGCTAATTTTGAGAGGGACATTTTTTTAAAAACCTACAGACTAGGTTGAACGTTTTGCTCGCCAAGCCCTAAATCTAGTCGCCATTGGAGACCAAATGGTCGCAATTTCGGCCCTTTGTTTCAGGTCAGTCAAGCGACGAAACACTGACAACATTTACCACATGCTTCACACTGCACCTTCTGTATACAACTCATGATTTAACTCTCTGACGGCCAAAAGGCTGGCTTTCTCATGAAACGATGGATCGAAAATATGCTTCAAATTTATTATGACATCAATTATCAATATTTTCATGTAAACGTTTACACATCCTTTTCGTTTCTGAGCTGTATGTAACGTGTGTGTGGGAATCGTTCTTTTTTTCCTGCTCCCTCGAGTCCGCGCACGTCTAACCTGCAAGCGCACCGTTTAAGGGTGTGTATAGACTTTAAAGGGTGCGTAAGCTACGTTTCAAGGGTGTGCCTTCATTCGGCACACAACTTGGATTAGTTATGTATTTCAGAATTGCTTCTGTGCGTTGCGTATGTGAAGATGTTTTATATATAGATGTTTTCATTTATCACAGCATTTCAGAAGGAAAATAAGAATGAAGTTGGCAATCAAGCCTTTTTGATGCCGCCGGCTCAACTTCTGTAGAAAAAAAGTATAGAAATTGAGGCCCAAGATACAAACCTATCTGCAGTTCGTAAATAACTTGTCTTCGCGGGGAGGAGGGGGAGAGAAGAGAATCGCGCCCGATCAGCGAACGGAACAGGTTTTCCGCGATAAAAACACCCCGCAACCGCTTGCGAACAGGCTACCCAAAATGCGCGGTTGTAAGATATGAATACCGTTTGATGTCTAAAAATAAACTCCTGTAAAAATGCCCAATCCATATCTTAGTTTGTAATATATAGCTACGATATAACGCGCGCCCTGATAGGTCCAAATCTATGCTCTATTTCACCGATAAAGTGATGGTTCTCCCCCGCTATATCATAAAAGCATTAGAGCACAACTTTCTATGACTTTATCGGCAAATAGAGCACTTATGATGTTGGGAGAGACACTCGAAACGTTCTCATAGAAAATTATGCTCTAATGCTTAAATAAGGGGAATCTCAGTTATTGGAGACATAACATAGTATTGCATCATATGTACATGTTTATTGATTTGAACACTAAAATATCGAGGCTATAGGCCGCAGAACTTGTTATATAATCAATCTCTATAATCTCATCTCTCTATTTACGGTGAGGCTAAGCTACAGTTCATTTCCACAGCTTTCTGTCAATGCACACTATAAACACTAAATTCAAGGAAAACAAGTCTCTCTTTTCAAGTAGCGAGCATAACGACTTGTACGCTCTCACAATTATGGGCTGTTCATAAAAATAGCCGTACCCCCCCCCCCCCCCCTATCGAGGAACTCCATATTTTCAAAAACTGCAGGCTCCTGCACAACCACTACGGAAATTTAAAAGAACCCTTAAGGAAATTTCAGTCGCAAAAAAATTCCCGCTTGTAAATTCTGGGGTAAAAAGAAAGGCCTTGCAGAAATAACAGGTTTCTCTATAGAGGGGAACTGATATTAAATGGAACAGCCCAATACTGTACAAAATGGCATCAGGTATAAGGTTCTAAATCAGAAGCGGATCAAGGGGTGGGGTGTACCGCAGTGCTTCCCCCTATCCACTTAATATAATAATATTTATTTTGGAGTATACCCCCCGTGCTATGAATTCTGAATCCGCACATATTTGCCTGATACCTTGATAGACGTTTTTTTCGCTGCGCATGCGCATAAAGTACCGCCGAGAAGACTTCTGTGTTTCTATATCACCCACTTATTTGTGAACTAGTTTTTAATTTAATGGTATTGTAAAATTAGTGAGGTACCTAACATTTTAAATTCTCCTAAAATCAGTTCCTAAAATTGTGAAGTAATCTCCATCCGAAAGTAGGCTAGTCAAAATCCTAGAAAACTACTGCCACATTGGACCGATTGCCTTCCAGAGATGAGCCGTATTATTTGATCAACTGTTTGATATAGAAAGAATATGAAACCGCGGTTTCTTTGAGTAATTCTCACACAGAAATACTTCCCCCACTTCTTCCCCTTGGTCGATAAAGGATCCCCTATTGGGTATAATGTTAGCATTTAATGCTGTATCTATGAACAAACAAGACGACAGGCTAACCTTTTTGATAAACGTCCTCAAATTTCACGTGTATAACTCTAGCATTGGCCATAACGTGCGTAAAATTGTATAGCAATTTGCAGCGTTTTCCAAAGTAGTCTGTTTCTCACTAGTCTTCAGGACCGGTCACACAGCACCACCAGAAGCGTTGCGTGACCGGTTCAGAAGTTCGACTAGTGAGATGAAATTAATTTTGCGTGATTTGCGTGACATACGGAGGGACTAATATATGTTATAGAGGAAGCATACCAAAAAGGGCCAGCCAAAAGTCTATCATACCACTTACATCAAACACCGCTTGAACTTGCTTATTGGCAAGTGACGAGGTGTCTAATCTAAGTAGATCGCCATGGCAACCACTGGACAATTATATTTCCTGCCTATTTACAATATGATATATCAGTGTAGAACTATGACGGTCTCTTTTTCATTTTTCTGCGAGAGTTCCTTCTCCGTTTCTTGATTTTCCCCAAATCACTGATAGGAATAATGGAACAGCCATGGATCTCTCCTTTCCATGCCCGACTCCACGGAACGCCGCATGTTTTACCGCAGATTGTGCTGTTGCCGGCCTGGCGGGAGCCCTCGGCATATACCGGTGTAGAGCGAATATTACGCGCGCGGAAATCCCGCTTGATGTCCTGTGAAGAATTAAGAACAATGATGAGAAAGACCACCAAAAATACCTTGAAATGGACGATTCCCGCTATAATGAATGCGCGCGCTGCAAGTCGGTAGTTGTGTTACATTTCACGAATCAAGTACCTTATATGCGCGCGTTGCACCCTGGTAGTTGTGTTACATTCCAGCGGCATTTCTAAAGAAGAGGGTGCGCGCTTATAACTGGAATCGCCCATTGGAACCGCCTTCAAAATCGGCATGTCAATTTTCAGGAAGGGTAGTTACAGTAGATTTGATGCCGAATTAACCCTTGCCTCGGTTTCATGCGCACGGGGTACAGCTTTATGTGAAGTGCCCAGGGAGGTTAATATCTATTCATAGCCATTACAGCGCGCGCTGCATGATGGTTAGCTGTGAGGCATTCAAATGGCGGGAGCGCGCGCGCTTCATCGTAGACGTCGCCGATTAATTCTCACAAATCCATAAGCCGCTTGCATGAGATGAGGTCAAGGCTAAATGTTAAATCGGATACAAAGCGCGTGCGCGCGTTTGCTAACAAAGTGACTCTGGCCATGGTCACATATCGCACTCAAAGGATACAGCAGTAATTTCATTAAAGGCCCATCACCAACCGAGAGCCTTTGCGCCCCGTTTTCTTTTGTTTTCAAATTGATCCATTGTTTTTCGGGTGCTCTGTTTGGCTAAGAGTCCGCAAAGGCTTTCGGTTGGTGATGGGCCTTTAAAGGTTGTCGGAGCAAACGCGACAACACTATGACGTAAAACTGCGCGAGACCACGAAAAAGAATCGAGAAGAAACTACTAAACGTGTGCTTTGAAGTATTTAACAAACATCCTTATTGCTTCGTTAGCTCTTTACTGGGCGTGTAAGCGCGAGCGCTCTATCAACAACTTTTCTTGAAAGAGCTGCATCAAATAAGCTCCATAGCTGCACGTGTCTACACATACACCCCTAATAACGTACCTGCAGTAGGCTATTCATACACCTTGTGTTATTCTGCACCCCAAACTTGAGTAACCCTTTCGTGAACTCGCTTCCCCAGGCGTATTCATGCGCACGCGAAGACGCAAGCACGGTAATATGCGAGTATTGCTTCTTGTTGTCGTGTCTGTACTTGAGCAGCCTATGTGCAAGGTGACCGGAATAGCTGTAGTCCGCCACTATATACACCTTGTTGGCGTTACAGTCCTCCAAGTCCTCGAAGATCTCCTTAACGTTGTATTTCTCGGCGTTTTCAGTCAGTCCATCGCCGTTTGTGTCCCACAGCAGTAGGGCCCCATTGCTGTGTGCTGGCCCAGTAAGGTAGATTACTAGCGTATCCACGCACAACGCCGCGTCACAGAGTTTGTTAATATGACGTCTAATACTCCCCTCCCTAATCGCCGGCGACGCGTCTTTCGTCGATGGGTCGCCATCCACTGTAGGAACGATATTAACCGTTAGTAATGCAAATTCAGCCTTGTCTCTGGTTTTCTGGGCGGGATTCCTGTGGTAAGGAAGGAGATGTGACGTCACTCGGATGACCTCGGCCCAAACCTCGCGCTTCCTCACGGATCATCTCCGAGCACAGGAAGCCCGCGCCCAGAACCGCCAGGGACTTTTTTCATTTTTACAGCCTAATCACTTTTGGAGCTAGTATCATCTTCGGTAGTTAACAAAGAAATACTAGGTAGAGAAACAAAAAAAGATCAATCCTTTTTTCTCGCATCCCGTCACCGAAATACGTTGTCTCTCGCCGCGGCGAGGCTGCGTTCCCATATTTTCTCTAAATGCGAGTCCTCGTGTAAGTGACAAATCTATCTCATTATTAACTCCGAACTGGCGTATTGCGGATAGTACTGCGTGTATTTCGCCAGAAAAGAACATGCTGTTTTCTTTAGTTGAGACATGCTGGATTATTTACTTCCTCGTGAAGGTATTTTGTTTATGTTCAATTTGGCAAACCATTAATGGCACTCAAGCAGGTAATTGGCGCCGGATATGGGTTCTTACATGATTAGTTGCAAACATGAATTGTTTCCTCGATTGTTTACTAACACCGGAGTTGTGCCATTTTGCTGGAGGGCAAACAAGTAATGGCGGACACGACTAGCGTGACTAATTGGCGGAACACGTTCCAAATATGTTTTGATCTGGCTAAATACTTCCACATTTTCATAAAACAACTCCATTTGTAAAGATGAGTCTGTTTAGTCTTCGGCGGTTTCCTTTTCTTTGCAGAAGTAAACAAATTCCAGTGACTACAAGGGTTTTCAAAAAGAACACATGAGAGCCAAATCTACCAACAATAACTCTAAATTTCAGGAACGTCGCGGTGCAAATCGCGCAAATCGTAAGTAATTCCTTGCGCACGCACATGCCCTAGCTTCTGAATCCCTCATTACTTCAACTAATGCAGTTCAAACTTAATGAAGAGGCAATTACTTGTTCACGTACTCGGAGTAAATTAGTAAATAGAGCTCGCACGTTCTTATCTGCGCTTAGCGATTTCATTAATCGACCTAAAGATTTTATTTGGGAATGATTCTTGGCTACACGTCTCAACGACATTTGGATCTAATTTAGGTAGTGTAGAGCCTGATTTATAGTCACGATGGAAGACAATGCGTACATGCAAAACGTGAGGATGGTTTGTATGACCTGCCAATTATTGCCATGGCGACACCATTACGTGCTAGAAATAAAATGTACACTACTATTTGCAGGCACGTTAGGAGCCTTGCAACGGGTTTTGCAAGTTGCTCGTGTAACATACATATTGAAAATCCATATCAGACGTGCTGGCATCGCTGCGTCATGGAAGAACCATGCGACACGGGTTGCGCTCTCTTAAAATGCTATAACTTTACTAGGATTAGTACCACGTCGCTACATTTCTGAACGATTAGGCAATAACTGTAAAATAATTATCGATTTCTAGAAAGATGTAGAATCGCGAAAGGCTGTTTCTTTTATCGGTAGCTTGGTTGCACATACACACGCGTATAGAAAGCTGGAGCATCGTTTTTTATACGAATATTGGCAATAGCGGTAGGCCCGCCACGCCCCAAACATTACAAGGCGACCACGAACAGCTTGATTGTTTTGTTTGTATCTAGGATTTCATTTCGAGCCTGAAAAACGTGTTTCGTCGCAGTCGTTTGTCTAACGAATTACGTGATAAGATAGAGCGCAAAACAATAACATTCCACGCATGATATAAACTTTTCTGATTGCTTTTTTCACGCCTATGTGCAAAAACGGCAACATTCCAACGAAACCGGATACTCGAAAACTGAAAACAAGAGTTTTCTTAATACGAAAAACAACAGTACGTGAGTCTTGAAAACGTGAAAGAGTGATTATTTGGCGCAGGCATTGGAAAATCGATCCTACAGAAATTAATAGACAACGCGGCAAACTTTGCTTGAATAAAACAAGCTTCACATGGCTAATCATTCTAACAGTTCCACACACACACGATTTAGTTTTCCTTTTATGCACCACCGTACAGGCTTTTTCTAAGAGTGTTTTGAGCCAAATTCAGCTCTGTACTAAATTCTATGTGCCTCACGCCGAGTTTTCACATTGATGCTCTAACTCGATCTTTTTTCGAATAAATCTAAAAACAAAGGAAAACCGCGAGGCGGTTGGCTTTGTTTATAATGACGAACTGATTACTAGGGTACCGTGCTAATACAGCCTGGAAAGTGGAAAGGAATTGAACTGTTTGCTCAGCCGTTGCTTTGTCGCTTGACTTTTCCACTGACGAGTCAAATGGCTGTAGCGGCACCGTACGATGTTTCAAGCGAAACATGGATGTTCTTCTGTAGAAATATGGAACGCGAGCCCGCCCTCACTGCTGATAATTTTCAAGTCAGTTCAAATTTATCCCCGTAAGAAACTCGATGCACTCGAAATTAATGTCGAACTTTTGCTATGCAAATGCACAAGTGGAAAAAGGGTGTTTCTTTAAACACTAAACTATTAAATGCGACGATTATTATTCTTGATAAACCTGTCTTTCGGCTGTAACTTAAGCAAACATATTTAACTTACTCCAACAAAGACAGAGTGATATTTTGAGTTTTAATTTGACCGTGTGATCTTGAGCGGCAAGAGAACTGTCAGTTAGTTTAAACAAAACTCGAGTTTATAGACATGAAGTAGACAAACATAAGAAGAGTTAGATATGTGAAAAGGTTTCTAATAACAAAATCCCTTGTATTCAAAAAACGGCCTAAGAACAATCCCTACTTAAATTGTTGTTTCCGATGGCAAACAAGCACGAAGCGCCAATCTTGGCGGGAAGCCGGCGCAGCAAAATATCTTAATTATCTGAAAAGAAAGATTGGTGCTAACAATGCAACGCTATTCCTATGTTCATTAAATGCCTTTGAAGGACTTTTGCCGACCGCAATTTGCACGAGGGCTTTAACTGTTAGCAGAGTTGCCGCTCAAACAAGTACACATGATAATGACTGTAGTAAAACAGCAACCAAAAATAACTTGTACTTACGCTCCAAAGCTCCATCACTTCCATGAAATGCTGTTATGTGGCGTTTATTAAAGTTGTGGTGTCTCAGGAATCGATAGAAGAGCTGCATGTTCTTTGCGTGGTGTCCTTGAGCAGTTAGCGAGTTCCAACCCCGGAAACCATTACGGCGTAATCACACTTTTTCCACACGCAAGTTTTGGGCACTTGTTGGACATTAAGGTCCGAGCAGCGTCGGGAGTTTGCGCACCGCGCTATCGGTCTCGGGACGACTTTTCTGCACTTGCCAAAGCTCAAAATGTTATCCACGCAATGTAATCTCTGGGTTTTCCTCACTGAATCGCTTTGGGAATACACTAGAGGGAGAAAGTTCACCCAGCACTTTCTACGTCGTCGATCATCTACGTTATTTTGACAGTAAGACTTATTGGCCGCCCTTATGCAATCCCTTGTCGCTGCAAGTAAAGAAGCAAAATGCAATAAATAAGAGAATGAAAAATAACGCAAGAAAGGTTAAAAAGGCCATGAACAGTAAACTACATACTGTAGTACTAAATACATATGGCGAAGCATAAATGACTTTAAAAATCTGTTTCTAGGGCAATTAAATGTTTCGTAATAGCGTAAAATTCTCCAGTTCGCGCGCAATAGCAAAGTAATGACAAATCTGAATTAGTAAAACTACACACTTTCACATAAGTTATGATTCTCAACTTTTGGTATCAATATTATTGTTTACATTATACACAAAGACCGGTGACTTTTCCAAACATGAACTCGATAAGCAATATTGGACTTACCAGTCATTCTACCGTTGCCGTATCTAGAGCAGTTGGCAGGACTTGAGTTTTCTTCTACAAAAAATATGAAAACTACATGGCCGAAGCCGGCCTTAGGGAAGGGGTCAATTGCAATCACAGCATCATGGAAATGACTGTTACTTGGCAAAAGACTGTGATGTCGCTTGTCCGGCAAAGTCGCAACTACTTTGTCGCGATGTCTGGCCTTTTCTGCAATGTACAGGTTCATCTTTGATTCTGGGATGTTCCTAACGCCAGGGCAATTTGTCGGGCTCAAAAAGCGCCAACATGGCTGTGTTCTCATGAATTGCAATGCAATATTCACTCTCTCCGTCCATACTACTGAGTCCAGCGAAGTTTTACTCGAACTTTGGGCCGTTCTTGTTTGAAATGAGAGCTCACACAGCACCAATACCATTAGCGTATAAAACGCACGCATTGTGAACTCAAAAAATACTTTCTTCAGCAGAACCGTCTGCGCAAAATAGCTTCAACTGAGCTGATACGAAATGACAAATGGAATAGAGTAGCTCGCGTTTGTAGCGTACCGAACCACCGTCTCAAGAGCTCGTCCGAATATCTAAGGGTATTAAACCTACTTAACTTCCTTTTTATAAAATTCGCTAAAGCTGTTGTTGATTGGCTAGCGGCGTCCTCTAACACGGTGTTAATTATGTTAGTAATATTCCGTCAGTAGATGGGGCACAGCTACGTCTGGGGCACAGCAACCATTTGCTGTTACTATTCTGAGTCACCGGAAGACCAGACCTTCTATCTTCCCCAAAGGCACACACATGCTATTTGCTACAAAACAGTACATGACTGAGAGCCCATGATGGTATGCGATGACTTAAGGCTTTAGCATTCTTTCAAATTCTCGCGACGTGCAAAATTGAATAGCATTTCTACGGCTAAATCACACCTTTAGTTCCCGCATGCAAAAAAGGTTGACGACTTTGCGTTTGATAGTCGTTAGTAAAATCCCTCAAAGAACCGCGGCTCTCGGGACGAGACGGCTTTTGCACCGCCATAATTCGTGCACAATAATTTGACAAAGAAGGAGCACTTTCACTTGAGGGATGAATAGACAAGAAGCTGTGCTGAGATGGCGCGGGCCACCACTAACAACACAGCGGCTCGCCGGAACGACCTCTTAATTGAATGAAATGATACATGGAGAGGTTAATAATAACGCATTCTAAAGCCGCCGAAAAGCAAACATTATAAACTGCGTGTAATTCAATTTATATGCAATAAATATCTGGGGTTCGGAAATCCAAACTCATAGTCCCTCAAAGAAATTATACCAAGAATCCCCCTGTAGCTATGCGCGCGAAAACCTTTTTTCTCCATGTTGTTTCACACTGTCTCTCCGCTGTAAAAGCGAAGTTGAGTTTCGTGTCTTTGTTTTACTAAAAGAAAAAGCTTCCAAATACAGCTCTCAAAAGGTCATACAAGATTAAATCAGGAATGAGAAGAAACAGAACACTTACACAGCAAAAAATAACCTTAGCCAATCAGGTTTGATTCTAAAACCTTTGCGTCGAGTTTCGCGCGGGGCTTTACGATTAGCCAAAGTTTCGGCAAGGTTTGTCGGAAGACGCGCGAACATCAAGCAAAACTTCTTTTGAAAATCGATTCGGCATGCTACGGTGTGAATTTAATAAAATCAAAAGGCTTTAATTGTGCAAAATTACCTAATTTAGCAAATAAAAACCACTAAGAAAAGGGGCGGATTCCATTGTTTATTATACAATAAAGGCCGCCGCAAACACAGTCCTATGGATTGCTATTCAGAGCGGCACACGTCCAAAGCAAGAAAACCCGACGAGATGTTTTCATCAACATGCTCTAATGTTTAGGCTATCAACTTGCAGAAGTTCACAAATCAACTCGTGCAAATGCCCTTAAATGGTTTTAAAAATGTTTGAGAAATTCCATGCTCTTCACGCAGGAAAGAGGATGTTTCCACTAGACACAAGGAGAATGAAATTAGAAATCAGGAAATGTAAAAGGAAGACAATCTATTTCCCAATGTATACACCAATTATGCGGTTTTTGCGGAAAACACAGCGAAACTTATCCATGACTCCGAGCGGCACCCTGGAAATTGGTGACAAGAGCGCCGAAAACAACGCTAAAAGACTTGCAAGGATCGCAGTTGGGATCCTATTAGTTTGACGGAGCAAGCTAGTCAAGCATGCCATAGATTAGTGCACTGTAATCTGACAAATAACAGTATTATCCACTTCTATGGGAAATACCCAATCTTCCGTGTAAAATAAAACCATTCAAATAAAAGCGTAGACACGAATTGAATTTCAAATTGTAGACATTTTTTAGATTGATTTCTTCGTGAAAAGTAAGTTTTACTACAATTTGTGGTTCGAGACCATTTTTATTGAAACCACTTTTGTGAATTAACCGTAAACAAAGCGGTGTTTTCCCGCCTTTTTGCGCGTGTTGGGGCCACGAGTCACTTTCCCGCCGTTATCACAAAAGACGTTTATTTTCATCAAGGATCCCGTGTCTTGCTAACCTATTATTTCCCCGAGATCAAGCTAAAAAATCATCTAAAATCAAATTGAATTAAAATCTGCTTGTTTTCTTTGAAGTTGCGCGAAGATTTAGCGGCAGGGGTGAAGTCAAAGACAGCATGCCGAGAGAAAACTTGCCGCCCAAAAGAGCGGCTCTAACTTCAATAAAACTGATTGCTTTTCAGAAAGGGCGAAAAATGCCTCCAATACAGTCTAATAAAAAGCCACCTTTAGCTGACCCGCTACCAAACTTTATATTCTTGGTATTTAACGGATTTAAAATGAATAAAAATCATTTGAGTTCAGTTCAAATAGATTATTCAGTTCTGAGGTGCATGTCAAATTCACGCGCCCCTCTTGCTCTCTGAGAGGATAGCGTGGTACTACAATATTTTCCTATTACTTTACTATAAAGAAAGTACGTGATAAAACTGTTAGGGAAAGTATAAGTTGTATTAGTAGAAGCATTTCACAATCATCCCGTTTCTCTCACAAAGTTTACTGGCAAGATGTCTGGCATTGTACCAAAAACATACTAGAAAGTGTTTGTACAGGGAACACTTTAACGTATCTGCGACTTGTGTGAGGATTACCTTCTGATTTTATCTACTGATTTAAGCCTTTTCAATGCTATTTCGTAGGAGTTTACATGGCCAATCCTTTTTAAACTGGGCGATACATTCATACAACTTTAGGATGCAAGCAACGGCCATAAGTGGTCTTAAATGCCGAGGCTATTTGGCGTAAGAGGGGGTTACAGTTATCCCCAAAATCCTGCACTCAGGCCAAATGATCATGCAGTTAGAGTACCAATTAGTTGCAACTATCGCAGCATCATATCCTTTGCTTGATGACGGGGAAGCTGTGAGGCCAAACACTAATCAGTCAACGGTTAGGAAAGCTCAAAGGCTTGCGATTGAAGTTGATTCTAAAAACGTCACTGCGAGCAGAGTCTCGTGGCGAATTTCCGACCCCGGTTTGTGCTGGCAAACCGCAAAGGAACAGTGTCCTAAATCGGATCAACCACAAAATGAGGCGGAAATGTTGTATATTCATTTGAGGCAGACTTTCTTTTGCAATAACGGAAGGAAAAGGCCGTCTAAAAGTGGAGACACATCTAAACTATGGTCGGAATCACGCCTATACACCTTGGATTATTAAACGCGAAAGTTCAGTATTATTTTCTTTAAATGTTCAGAATAATGTATGTTTGTTAGTGTTTGACTGAATTAAAGGATAGACTGAAATACAGGCGTGAGAAGAACAGAAAAAAGTGAAGGCCACATTAGAAGTACCTAAACGCATAAGTTTCTGAGCTTGTTAGCGTTTAGACAGGACCTGTTTAAAGCTAAGTCACATGTCATTTTCCTCCTCATATTTTTTAAGTTCAATTAACAATTAGACCTCAAGGCCGAATATGCTATGATGAATAGACCATGAGGCCGAAGGCCGAATGGTCTATTGATATCATAGCACATGAGGACGAGAGGTCTAATTGTTTTAGTATAAACCAACTAGTTGGTCGGTTTTGGCAATGAATTCCATTATTTTATGTTGAAAAAATCAAGTTTTCTTGCAAAGAAAGGTGGTGGTTTTGCCAGGCACGGTCTATCACTAATAGACCATTAGTAGCTCAGCCAATCAGAATGCAGGATTTGTAATAGACCATTAGTTGGTTTATACTAAATAGCAATAGTCAATGTTTAGACAGCCTGAAGTGATCTGGCTCAGCAAAAATCATAAATTCAAATGACGAAAATATCGAGGAAATTGGCTTCATTGACGAAATTATGGCAGCTGTAGTGTCGATTCTGTAATCACCAAACCTATTGTCTTGCAATATGACGTCATTAGTGCATCAATGCAACCTAATGTCGGCAAAGTGTCTGATAAAACGCACCAACAAGGTTTGCCTGCGTGCCTGCGTATCAAGCCGAGGCGCGGCCAAAAACTCGCTCGTCGAACTTCTCGCCGCTTTCTCCTGTTTCTCTGGATTTATTTTCCCTGAAAACACACGGGAACGCTTGCTACGCCAGCTATTGTATACTCTTAGCCAATCAGATTCGAGATGATGGCATTGGTGCATAATTACTTTTGATAGGGAAAGGCGACGGGTTCCAATGATAAAACAAATTAAACAAGACAAAAAGCGATATCATGTTTGTTCTGTTTCATCTATGTTTGTGATACATGTTATAATTTAAATCTGTTGTATTTACATTGCTTGCCTTGCTAACCTCGGAACGTGGGACTCAGATCTGCGAAGTACGGATGCTTCATCGCGTCCTCGGCAGAGATTCGGTGAGCTGGATTCAGAACGAGAAGTTTCTACAGACAAAAGAGACGGATCAAAATACTAATTGACCTACTGAGGGTTCATCATCACCTCAGCAGGTTTACTACACAGGCCCCTAGCAGACGGACTCTGCCCCCTATCCCCCCCCCCTCCCGCACACACACCCTTCCCCAGTACTCCAGTAATAGCTTGTAGTCGATAGAGCTCTACCACTGCAGAACTCACTTCTGATAGAGCTAGTACATCTTTAATTTCAGAAAATTACAGATGTATACCAAGAGAAGCCCCCCAAATAAACTTCGTGTTATATTTGTTATATTTGTTCAAACTCCTTCCCTGAAAATTCAAAATTCATTTCATGCAGATAAATATTGGCAACCCTTATTTCAACGGGTATTGGGCGGTGACAGCTTAAATGCTTTAGCAAACATTTTACAATTTAGAGAAAAAGAAAACCGCTTACTAACGAACTCCACAACTGCTGCCTTCCTCCCACTCAGACTTAGTGTGTTGCGTGACTTGAAAAGAGAAGCCACGCCGTGCGAACAAGTACGCGTATATAGTTTGTAAATTCGCATTATTCCAGGTAAAAAAATAAGAGGTCTTTCTGGGTTATTGCTTGTTTGAATTACTATGGGGTGCAAACATGAGCTGCCTTATACATTTTGAGAAACATTCTGTTCCGTGAGCTGATGTTGAAACTGGTGACCGTGGATGGAACGGGGGCGGGACCTCCCAGACAGGCATTTCAAAATCTAGATGCCGGTAAATGTCCTTGAAAGAGGCGAAGTGCTAACAATCAGAGGTTGGGAAGTGGTTCGGAGACTAATCTGCTAACATTGACCTTCATATGTGGTGCAGTACCAAAATTCCCGATGCTTCGCATAACACGATACACATGCAATGAAATCTTTCCCATCGGCTCGCTTACGCGTCACTTTTCTGCTTCCTTTATTGAGATTGAGAAACCGTTTGCCTTTTAACCTGAAATCGGGTTAGGTTACCCTTCCGGTTAGAAATCTTGATCCGTCTGCTTAAATTCTGCGCTCGCTTTTCAGTTAAGTGGATAATGCAAGGCTTTACACTGATCAGGAAGTCTTTCTTGATATTCTCGGCCAACAGAGGGGCTGAAGATCCAACGGAAGCACGCAAACAGACGGGACGACCTTCACGCCACTCGGATTTCCTACAGTAAATCTTACACTCGGTCTGTAACCACGGAAATTAACATTGCGAAAGCAAGCATTACTCTGAGTAACGTAGGCAATAGGGAGGGAAGGATTAAACTTGATCTGCAAGGTGCACTTAAGATTGCGAAAGAAAGTTGCTCTAGTAGATGTGGCACTCGATACGGAAGCGTAACTATGCGTCCCACCGGCCTCTCGTCTGAACAAGACACCCAAGATATCAAATGGTGGGAAGCGATTCTCTATCAAGCGCGCAGCTGTAGTATTGTACGTTAGAGAAGATTCCTGCTGCTCAAAAAAGCTTGCTCAACTTTTAAATGCAGATTCACTAAATTTTAACGACGAAAGCAAGGGCTCCTAAGTGGTCCATCAAAAATCGGGTGGGAAGGATTAAACTTGATCTGCAAGGTGCACTTAATATTGCGAAAGAAAGTTGCTCTAGTAGATGTGGCACTCGATACGGAAGCGTAACTATGCGCCCCACCGGCCTCTCGTCTGAACAAGACACCCAAGATATCAAATGGTGGGAAGCGATTCTCTATCAAGCGCGCAGCTGTAGTATTGTACGTTAGAGAAGATTCCTGCTGCTCAAAAAAGCTTGCTCAACTTTTAAATACAGATTCACTAAATTTTAACGACGATGGCAAGGACTCCCAAGTGGTCCATCAAAACTGGGCTGTGATCGCAGCTTGCACAAGGATTATATGTACAGTATGTAGTGCTCTTTGGGTCGCCTAGTGATATTGGGTACTCGATTGATCGCCAAAGTTGATTGGTAGCGCTCGAAAAAGCTCATCGAAAGTGTTCGATGCTCGCATTTGCTTTAAAAATCAAAATCCTCGGTCTGGTAGAGAAAAAACGGGTGCTCGCAAGTGATCCCAAAAAACCATTTGGATGCCCTATTGAGACATTATAGCTTTTGTTTATTGTTTATTAGTGATGTCAAAAATATTAGCCAATTTCCTGATTCTATCAAAAAATCACAAACGATAAAACCATCCTTCGGGGACTCTGAGCGTCTTTTGTGCCCCCACAGTCACAATCCTTTGCGCTCCCTCTCCACCCTCACCACAATCCACTGCGCGCCCTTTCCACCCTCACCACAATCCACTGCGCGCCCTTTCCACCCTCACCACAATCCACTGCGCGCCCTTTCCACCCTCACCACAATCCACTGCGCGCTCTTTCCACCCTCACCACAATCCTTTGCGCTCCCTCTCCACCCTCACCACAATACTTTGCGCTCCCTGTCTATCCTCACCACAATCCTTTGCGCGCCCGTTCCACCCTCACCATAATCATTTGCGCGCCCTTTCCACCCTCACCACAATCCTATGCGCTCCCTTTCCACCCTCGCCACAATCCTATGCGCTCCCTTTCTATCCTCACCACAATCCTATGCGCTCCCTTTCCACCCTCACCACAATATTTGCGCTCCCTTTCTATCCTCACCACAATCATTTGCGCTCCCTTTCCACACTCACCACAATCATTTGCGCGCCCTTTCCACGGCCCCTCACCACAATCCTTTGCGCTCCCTTTCTACCCTCACCACAATCCCATGCGCTCCCTTTCCACACTCACCACAATCCTTTGCGCACCCTTTCCATCCTCACCACAATTCTTTCCGCGCACTTTCCATCCTCACCACAATCCTTTCCCTCCCTTTCCATCCTCGCCACAATCCTTTGCGTTCCCTTTCCACCCTCGCCACAATCCTTTGCGCTCCCTTTCCACCCTCACCACAATCCTTTCCCTCCCTTTCCATCCTCGCCACAATCCTTTGCGTTCCCTTTCCACCCTCGCCACAATCCTTTGCGCTCCCTTTCCACCCTCACCACAATATTTTGCGCTCCCTTTCTATCCTCACCACAATCCTTTGCGCTCCCTTTCCACCCTCACCACAATATTTTGCGCTCCCTTTCTATCCTCACCACAATCCTTTGCGCTCCCTTTCCACCCTCACCACAATATTTTGCGCTCCCTTTCCACGGCCCCTCACCACAATCCTTTGCGCTCCCTTTCTACCCTCACCACAATCCTTTGCGTTCCCTTTCCACCCTCGCCACAATCCTTTGCGCACCCTTTCCACCCTCGCCACAATCCTTTGCGTTCCCTTTCCACCCTCGCCACAATCCTTTCCGCACCCTTTCCACCCTCGTCACAATCCTTTGCGCGCCCTTTCCATCCTCGCCACAATCCTTTGCGCACGGTTCACCCTCGCCACAATCCTTTGCGCGCACTTTCCATCCTCACCACAATCCTTTGCGCACGGTTCACCCTCGCCACAATCCTTTGCGCGCCCTTTCCATCCTCACCACAATCCTTTGCGCACGGTTCACCCTCGCCACAATCCTTTGCGCACCCTTTCCATCCTCACCACAATCCTTTGCGCACGGTTCACCCTCGCCACAATCCTTTGCGCGCCCTTTCCATCCTCACCACAATCCTTTGCGCACGGTTCACCCTCGCCACAATCCTTTGCGCACCCTTTCCATCCTCGCCACAATCCTTTGCGCACGGTTCACCCTCGCCACAATCCTTTGCGCACCCTTTCCATCCTCGCCACAATCCTTTGCGCACCCTTTCCATCCTCGCCACAATCCTTTGCGTTCCCTTTCCACCCTCGCCACAATCCTTTGCGCACCCTTTCCACCCTCACCACAATCCTTTGCGCGCCCTTTCCACCCTCACCACAATCCTTTACGCGCCCTTTCCATCCTCACCACAATCCTTTGCGTTCCCTTTCCACCCTCACCACAATCCTTTGCGCACCCTTTCCACCCTCACCACAATCCTTTGCGCACCCTTTCCATCCTCGCCACAATCCTTTGCGTTCCCTTTCCACCCTCGCCACAATCCTTTGCGCACCCTTTCCACCCTCACCACAATCCTTTGCGCGCCCTTTCCACCCTCACCACAATCCTTTACGCGCCCTTTCCATCCTCACCACAATCCTTTGCGTTCCCTTTCCACCCTCACCACAATCCTTTGCGCACCCTTTCCACCCTCACCACAATCCTTTGCGCACCCTTTCCATCCTCGCCACAATCCTTTGCGTTCCCTTTCCACCCTCGCCACAATCCTTTGCGCGCCCTTTCCACCCTCACCACAATCCTTTGCGCACCCTTTCCATCCTCGCCACAATCCTTTGCGTTCCCTTTCCACCCTCGCCACAATCCTTTGCGCACCCTTTCCATCCTCGCCACAATCCTTTGCGTTCCCTTTCCACCCTCGCCACAATCCTTTGCGCACCCTTTCCACCCTCACCACAATCCTTTGCGCGCCCTTTCCACCCTCACCACAATCCTTTACGCGCCCTTTCCATCCTCACCACAATCATTTGCGCGCCCTTTCCACCCTCGCCACAATCCTTTGCGCACCCTTTCCATCCTCGCCACAATCCTTTGCGCTCCCTTTCTATCTTCACCACAATCCTTTGCGCACCCTTTCCATCCTCACCACAATCATTTGCGCGCCCTTTCCACCCTCGCCACAATCCTTTGCGCACCCTTTCCATCCTCACCACAATCATTTGCGCGCCCTTTCCACCCTCGCCACAATCCTTTGCGCACCCTTTCCACCCTCGCCACAATCCTTTGCGCGCCCTTTCCACCCTCACCACAATCCTTTACGCGCCCTTTCCATCCTCACCACAATCCTTTGCGCACCCTTTCCACAATCCTTTGCGCGCCCTTTCCACCCTCACCACAATCCTTTACGCGCCCTTTCCATCCTCACCACAATCATTTGCGCGCCCTTTCCACGGCCCCTCACCACAATCCTTTGCGCTCCCTTTCCACCCTCGCCACAATCCTTTGCGCGCCTTTTCCACCCTCACCACAATCCTTTGCGCACCCTTTCCATCCTCACCACAATTCTTTCCGCGCACTTTCCATCCTCACCACAATCCTTTCCCTCCCTTTCCATCCTCGCCACAATCCTTTGCGTTCCCTTTCCACCCTCGCCACAATCCTTTGCGCGCCTTTTCCACACTCACCACAATCCTTTGCGCACCCTTTCCATCCTCACCACAATTCTTTCCGCGCACTTTCCACCCTCACCAAAATCGAATGCGCACTCTTTGCACCCTCTCCACAATCCTTTTCGCACCCTTTCCACCCTCACCATAATCCTTTACGCGCCCTTTCCATCCTCACCACAATCCTTTGCGCTCCCTTTCCACACTCACCACAATCGTTTGCGCTCCCTTTCCATCCTCACCACAATCCACTGCGCGCCCTTTCCACCCTCTCCACAATCCTTTGCGCACCCTTTCCATCCTCACCGCAATTCTTTCCGCGCACTTTCCACCCTCACCACAATCGAATGCGCACTCTTTGTACCCTCAGCACAATTCACTGCGCGCCCTTTCCGCACACTCCACTGCGTGTCCTTTCCACCCACACCACAATTAACTGCGCTACGATTTTTGTCAGTTACCCAAATCCATGCGCTCGTCTAGGCGAACTCACCTGTAATAGATCACGGCCAGTGCTGCTGAGTTTTGGGACGACCATACTGAGCGACACAGATGGGCCTTGGGGTGGGAACTCCTGTCAAACATATGAAGGTAAATATAGCAATATTTTTGCGTTCTGAAAAGCTTCAATGGGTTTTACTCTCCAGTTTATTTGCGTAGGTGGGAGCTGATGTTGGATTTATGTGAAATTAATGGCAGGAAGGGGTGTCTAGCCAAACCGGAATTCAATATGCACGGGGAAGAACGAGGGGTCCTTTTCTGGTGTCAATATGAGTCATCCTCGCATTTCTAACCCTAGGCTGACCTGGTAGCATTCATGTAGACTCAAGCGTGAAATATAACAGAAAAGGGTGACGCCCCTACTAACGTATGGCACTCAGAAGAAGGATACCCTTGGCCTTCCATAGAGTTTACGGCCACACCCAGTAACATGTATAAGTGCAGTTTGCACACTAGCGACATAACGACGTAGGACGTTGCAACGAAAAAAGCATGGGGAAAAACTGAAATAATCAATATTTTCCATGGATCATTATTAGATTACTTCACCTATGCAATCTTATGTTGTTGTTGTTGCGAATTTCATCTTTTTAAACCAATAACTTTTGTTCGCGTGATATTTTTCTTATGTCGTTATGTCGCAAGTTTGTGGAAAGAGACTGTTGCGCTCATCTAAAGGATTCCCGTTTGCGAAGTAGTAGCAGGCTTTTGGCCTTTTGCCTTGGCAGCATGTTGCGCGAAAAGCTATTTTCTGTAATCACAGATTTGGTGAGGTTTTAGCATTCCAAAGTCAATAATGACAACCCGCAAATTCAAATTCGCTACAAGAATAGAGCGAATTTCACATGACTGCAGTAAGACTAAAACGCACCTAGCCAATCATGAACGAGAGAAAGTGTAACGTTAGCCAATCACAAGCCAAGTAAAACCACACTCACTCGGTGAGCACGTGGCTGGTTTCTTTATAAGCCAGGGCAAGGAAAATCACTATCATGCAGTGAGCACGTGATTACTAAATGCACAGAATCCGCTCTATCAGATTTTAAAATCCAGATCATATAGTGCAACCCACCTTATAATCCGGAAGTTTGGAAACATTTGGCCATGTTTCTTCAGTAGGTGTGCCAAGTATTCTAGGGTTTTGGAGTTAAGGAGTATCGCGTGGAATAGATTTTGCGGTGAAGATTTTGCTAGATATCAGAAAAATCCCTGTCATGTCGCGAAAACAGATGTAACACAAATAAGAAAACATCAAGTACCCATAGTACAGATAGTAGGCGTGTAATAAAAGTTATACAAAACTAGTCATGCGACAGTGGTTTTAAACGTCGATCCCGCAAATACCAAATTGTTATATTTCGACGACATCACGGCAGAGCAAGTCTTGCCATTAGTTGAGCCAGTGGCGTGCCGCAATTTTGGTTGGTATTAAATATCCAGGAAATATTTTGGTTTGCCAAGACGTTGGCATGACGTCTAAAACGAACCTGAGAAGATTATATTCTTTATTTTATATGCCATTTTCTCTCTTTTCCTTGCAGACATTCGCAGGATGGAAGGTACCTATTGCTTGTAGTCTAAGATGTTGCTACATTTCTTCTTTTTTGGTGCAAGATTCAGATTGCTATTGGAGCATCAACCTTATGCGAGAGTATATCAGGCATCTCCCTTATATTTTGCATAAACTCGAATTTGTGACCCTTCTAGTTGTTTTCGTTTCACACTTTTCAGTAATGCGTAAATAAGGCCCGAGCTGCACCGTATAAAAAATAAACAATGTAAACTTTTCAATTAAAAGTATTTTGAGCCACTTTTAAGTTAAAACTATCCTTTGACGGAACAAGAATAGGTTCGACTGACGTTTTATGCCTCTGCAGATGGCTGACAGACAAAGCAAAAGAGACTGATGAAACAATTCCACTTCCTGGAATTTCATGAGGATACTTAAAGATTCTTCGTAGCTGGTCATCAACATCATTTCCAGGGAATAAAGGTCGTCCACCATTGGCCATTTCTGCAGAAGGATGAAACAATGTTTGTAGTTTTAGCTGTGCTTAGGAGTCTTAGCACATATCAGAAGCACAAGTCATGTGCTTTAGGGGAGTCGTTTCAAACACAATAAGATAATACTTAGGTAACCAGCACACAGCATGCAATTTTGACGTTAATCAGTTGCCCATTTTGCTCTGAATCTGAGAGGCGGCAGAAGCAAAAAGCAAAACATATTGTTTGGGGACACTCTCAGGGGTAAATTTGTTGTCCTTCTTATTTTTTTAGGGAGAGGTGGAGGACATGCTCCCCCAAGAAAGAATTTGGTGCTAAATTTTAAAAATTACCAGACTTTGGCTCAATCTTCACTGTGAAAATTCCAGGAAAGCAGCTGTAGACGAAGCACTTGACCAGAAGCAGCAAAAAGGTCCAGCACACTTAGTCAGGGGTAATATTAATTGGGAAAATGTCAGGTTTTGGCCAATGAGACCCCCACAACCCAAGCTTTTCCTGCCCCTGAATCTTTGGAATTTCTAGATCCCTATTCCTGTTTTAAGTGGTGATCAGAAATGACAGCATGTACATATACCTGCAAAGATGCAGCCAGCAGACCACATGTCAATTGATGTGGAGTACAGCTTGGCACCCATTAGCACATCAGGGGGACGGTACCACAGGGTGACCACCTGATAAAACCAAATCTGATTAGCATCAAAACCAGAAAACAACTATCTCAGATGGAGTGTGTGTGTGTGTGTGGGGGGGGGGGGGGGGGGGGGGGTATATTTGCAGGGAGATGGGGGGTGGGGAAGGGACTTATCAATGGAGGCTTTTTGGTGGTGTTTACATTTTGTGAGAATCTGGAATTCTCAAAGGACCATCCAGCACCACTATTATCCACCACTCACTTTTTCTCATGGTGGTGCTGGATCATCAGATCACCCTGCGAGCAGTGATTTCGTCCTCTCTTACTGCTCGCAGGGTATCATCAGATATGCTCCTACTGAAGAAAGCTCATTTCTAAATGTTACTAACCTCTGCTGAAAAACATCTGACTGGAATACCAAAGGCCCTGGCCAAACCAAAGTCAGCAAGTTTCAACTCTCCATCCTACAGTTAGGGAAATCATATGCACATAAAATGTGCTCGTATAAACTAATTACAATTTTGAGAAGGTAATACCACAAAACATTGATGGGTAATAGGGAGAAAATATTTTCCATATTGGGCAGATGATTAAAATGCAGTGATTTAAATGTGCTAATTTCCAACTCTTTGACATGACAATATGTAAGTTTGGTTTTGCATATCTCATGACTATGACCAGACAAAATATCAAACTCAAATTAGCCAAAAGAAAACACATTTAACAAAATGAAATACTGAGGTGCTGTCCCCTTTCCAATTGCATTTGCACTAACCAGGTCACATGACCCCAACTACCTCTTAACGAGATGTTGTGTCAATATCAATTCCAGAAATACAAAGAATCAATTGATATTAGTCAGAAACCCAAGTTTCAGCTTAAAATCTCTAACCTGGAGCAAATTGCAGCGAGTTGGATTTTCAAGATTTTATTCAGAATGTATGGGATTTGGGTTACATGACCCAGTTAGTGCAAATGGCCTATTGAGAGGAAAAGACTGCAGCCATTTTAAGACAGAGAGAATCAAATAAATCAGAGAAAACATTGATTGATTAAAATTCCTTCAAAGGCTGCAAACCACCAGAGCTCTACCAGCTACTTCTAATCAGATCATAATAAAAATTTCCTGCAGCCAGCTACTTTTTCAGGGCAACTATTCAAAACATTTTGACAGCACTGAAAGGGCCACATATATACTTTTTTCATTTAGGAGATTTACCTTGTTAATGAGAAGGTTCTGTGGCTTGAGATCTCGGTGCAACACATTTTTACTGTGGCAGAAGGCCAGGCCTCGTAGCAGTTGAAACATAAATGACTATAAAATAGTTGAAACAGACAATTAGTAACTGACAATATCTGGAGATCACCAAAATCATCATTTGCCTTTGTCGTCCAATGCCATCTTGAGCACGGAAATGAGGCCAAGCAGGAGACAATCACTTTTTGTGCTGTTATTCTTGTAATTTATGGCACAGTTTTCAAACTTCTGTGCCAAAAATCTTTGCTATCTGCCATATAAACATTTTGAGAGCAGAATCCATGCTTATCTTGCCTGTCATGTCACGCTTCCTGCTTGGCCTTGATTCCATTCCAGTAAAAAAAAAACAAGATGGCATGCGTGTGACAAAGTTGAATGCACCCTTCCTGTAAGCCTGGAGCTTTGAGTGTT
This sequence comes from Scolanthus callimorphus, assembly GCA_033964015.1. Taxonomy (NCBI): domain Eukaryota; kingdom Metazoa; phylum Cnidaria; class Anthozoa; order Actiniaria; family Edwardsiidae; genus Scolanthus; species Scolanthus callimorphus. The sequence continues at coordinate 8,003,249 of CM066914.1, forward strand.
TTGGTGAAAGAGAGCAGTTGAACTGGATCAGGTATGCTTTTACATTCCATTTGGTATGCTTTTGCTGTTCTTCAGACTTCTACCACCCAAAAATGAGAGTTAAAATGCAGGGAATCCCCAAATAAAAAAATCCAAGAAACCCAGGGCCATGGACTATGTGAGTTCAATTGGGTTTGAAAGTGATTTCTGCACCACAGATAATACCTGCGACGAAAATAATCAGTGAACTTGATTAACAAACCAAATATAATTCTCTACTAATATTTAGTCTGGTCTGCCTTTTGAATGACACACTGAGTGATTCCGAAAATCCATACAGTGTACCTCCTCATGGAAGTGATTTGGAAATTCCAGAGGGATGGAGGGTCAAATGCATTTTGCTTCCAATACATCCACTGTCTTCACTGAAATTTCAAAGTGGTGGGGGTCATGTCTCAACCCCTTCCATTGAGACTTATGGATTGTTTCTGGAAGGAGATTGATCTCTTCAATTTACCTTGACCACATTAGGATCAACTTCTCCCTGGCAACAATCAAAATATTTCTTCAAGTCCTAAAACAACAAAATGAAATGCATCAGCATGAGAATGATATTTGAACAGAGAATAATATTCTTTATTATATAAACACCAATAAAATACCAGGTGATCTTCCGCGCGAAAACTTGATATCTTCACACGTGAAAATAACATGTTATTTTCACATGTGAAAATATCACACTTGCCTTTGCTCAATGCTCGATTTTTAAGCTTAACTCAAATAAAATTTGAATTTGGTATTTCATTGATGTTTATATAATAAACGGAACATTACATGACCGTTTGGAGATACGAATTTTATCTTCTCGTGTTAAAAATTCATCTCACTCGTTCGCTGCGCTCACTCGTGAGATAAATTTTCAACACTCGAAGATAAAAATTTGTATCTCCGCGCGGCCATGTAATATCCTCTATGTAAACTACTGGTACATGCAAAAAAAAACAGCATCCTAGAGATCAAGTTTAGGATCCTGTGAAGGTTTTTCACCAGCAAAGGGGGTTGAGGGTCTGAAACTTTGTGGTTTAAGTGCATTTTTTTACTATAGATTACCTGGTCACAATATTCAAACACCAGTGTCAGCTTTTGAAGACTGTGTACAACATCATACAACCTAGACATTCAAGAAAAAAATAAAAGTGCACAGTATTACACTTCTCTTTTGGGCTCTACACAGCAGCCCTCTTGATCTTGGCCTCTTCAAAATGCTTCAGATTTGGTGATGATATGAAAAATTTCCCAAATAGGGGCAACTATGGTGCCTTCCATTCTGCCTTTCAAGCCAAAAATTATGTTTGGAAGGTAAATGGGTCAGTCATTTGTTCAGGCATTCTGGTTGGGACAAGTGAATCACTTCCAGAGGTTGTACCGCTGTTTCCGTTGGAACAAACCAATGGTCTGAAACATTGACAACCAACCAGAAGTTTATCTGACCAAACAATGCAAGAGACTGAAAACAAAATGTGAATTGGCAAATGGTGAGCACCACCATTCAGAAGATACATTCCATTCAGAACCAAAATTTTCTGACAAGTGGAATGCACCCCTAGTCAAACCTATTACCATCCATAGATTTCCGCCTACAGATATCCCCCAAAAGGATCATTTTACACGGCGACTAACCTCACAACATTATTGTGCTTGAGTTCCTTCAGGAGACAAATCTCTCGAAGTGCAGAGCTTGGAACACCCTAGAACAGATGGGAACATCTTTATCTTTTAATCATACAACAGAAGAAACATCAAGGGCTAACGACTCAAGTATGATGTCTTACTAAAACGTTTTTTAATCAAAAACTAAGTAACTTATAGGTTTTAGATCCTAGTGCTGTAACATGGTGTGCTTATAAAACCATTTTCTTCACTAACCTCGTCATCATCGTCCAGACGAACACGCTTGAGAGCTAGGATCTCGTGAGTCTCTTTATTTTTCCCTTTGAATACCGTTCCGTAAGTTCCTGTCGACAACACAATAAACCAACCAATGCTAAGCAATGGCGCTCAAAAACACAACAAACAAAACACGAAATGACATCAGACGTTATCAATATCAAAACTCATGAACACTGTCATTACCTTCTCCAATCTTTTCCAGCTTCTCATATTTCTGCATACTACGATAAAAACACGAATTAAAAGATTAAAACTCCGCGTTACTCGTCCGTAACAGCGGTAAATGGCCGACGGGAGGGATCCTAGATCGTTAGAAATATATGCCGGTTCGTTCCCGCCGCCTTTGCTTCTTGTGTGAAATTGTGATCATTTGTTCCAGGCGTCCCTTACCCTTCACGCATGACTTCCAGTAGACAACTGCTGTTACTCCACAGGCTCGCTGCGCCGCGCTCTCCCAAGTGCGGTCAGATCAGTATGAATAGAATTTGAGTTTTATTTGCAGTGACGGTTTAGTATTCTAATGTGGCATGGGTGTGCCCTGGTCGACAGGAAATAGGGTTAAAGGAATACCTCAAGTTGCGCCCCGAGGCATCATGAACAGATCAGTCATGGAAAAAGTAACAAAATACATTCTACGGGAAATAATGCTTTTTATTCAGCAGAACATTTCGAGAAGAGAGTAACCTGTGAATCTTTACTCTCACACCTTTCTCTTACACATTTGATGATCCGCGGACCCTCTACTCTCCTACCACAGGCCTCCCACCTCTTATGCGCGCTTCAGCTTGAACATGACGTCACTCATCGTCACGCAACTCTTTCGGATCAGTGTTCGAGATCTTGGCGGGCGGCTTCAGTAAGGAGTTGATCAGTTTATTCTTGGTTTACCGCGAATGGCAGGGATGAAGCCCTATACCTAACAGGGAACAACTCCTCGATGATCCCAAGAACAAATGCAAGAAGTGATTTGAGTTGTAATTTTGCGTAATCCAGCCTTTCATTGGCTTCTTGCTCTACGCGTGGCCAGCGAGCCGAGAACTTGGGTGAGTTCTATAATATTTTGGTTGAGTTGTTCCAAACTTTAACGCCAACAGTATCATCAGAATCACTCACTCTTTCCATCTGAACAACCCACATTGAAATTATTTTAACATTCGAGGCATGGAGCAGTCAACCTAACGGAGATAAAGATACTCGTAGCACAAATTGTCGATTTCATTTCTTCCATCTACTCTGTAAACATTAGTTTTACCTCGGGCTTACATTTTATGTCTGGAATGTTAAAGATTTTTCAAAAGTCAACGAAGGGCTACAGCATAACTGCTGAAGCCCTTCTTGGTTTTCACTCGTTCAAATATGTTTTTTCTCCAAAGAGAACTACAGTATTTCCATCGAACCCTGTTCATTTTGCTCTCCACTAATAGCATCATTCTTGGTCGCTTTTGTAGTAGTAAGCCTTAAATACATTTGTAAACTCGGCCTGTCTCAGCTTAAACTAATAGTGCGCTTAAACTATTAGTGCATCTTGTTAATTGATTTATGATATAATCATGCATTGTCTCTGATACATGTTAAATTCAACTTTTTATCCCTGAGAATAGAACTTCACCAAATTTTGATAACGTTTACAAATCAAAATCGTATTGCACAAAAGTAGTTCAAATTCATAGCTATATCCAAGCAATTAAAGTAGAACAACAGGAGCTTTTATGTAACTTATGTTGTGGTGGAATTGTTTTAGGCACTCACACCTTTCTTACCCTGGTTCTCACATAAATATTCTGCATGCTAAAAGTAAAGGTATGTCTGGCCAAGATAAATCTCATTACAGTTTAATCCTGGCATAATACGTCCCACATGTGCAAGATTACCAACTGCTCCTGTAGCGTGTATGAAAAACACCCTTAGAAGGTCAGCAGGGATGGGTTGCAATTTATTACAAGTGGTTAAGTATGCCATTTAACATTTAATAACCCCATATCAGATAACTGTCAAAGCATTAGCTGATTTCGTATTTTCCAAATCTTAATTTCACATTTTAATTTTACTGTACTACCATTACAAGATAAAACAATGTAACTGGCTAAGTGATAGAAACTTAACAGATGTTGCAAACTTGCATTGCATATATTACAGTTCTTTAGCCCCACTCAGGGTTTGCCAGCCAATATTTACTACTCAATTGGCTATAAGCAAACTCCTCAAATCACTTCTCTATTTATAAGCATAAAGACATTTGGTAATTTTATACAATCATAACACATTCCAGTGAAATTGTCATTAAATTGAGAAGGGGCTTGGTTGTTAAAGAATACAGTGACTTGGGTCAATTTAACAATCACTTAGAATGTTATTGTTGGCAAGAAAATGTATTGCTCAAAATGGCAAATATAAAAATTACTACCAGATACGGGCATAAATACACTGTTAATAAAAATTGCATCAATAATTTTCCAGGATTGTGCTTCAAACTTTGCTGGTAGGAGTAAACTCATGTCGATGTATTATTTTAATTTCAAGTGTATTAAAATATATAGTTTAATGGAAGCAATAAGATAACTTTGCAAAAAAAAATAAAGGAATCACAATCTTTTGCATGATCTGTCATCATTCTTTATGCTACTTTAATGTGTTTATTGCTGAGGCATTCAAATGAACTGATTGAGCTATAATGATGCACTTAAGCTATTGCAGGAAAGAGAAACCTCCTTGACCTTGCTTCAGAATGTATTAGAGTGTATTAAAGAGGAAAACCTATAAATTGGTCTGCCTCATGACAAGTTTATAAAGTCACCCACATGTAGTATCCTAATGCTACAGTGTATAGTCATCTGAATAAATAAAACAAACAAACAAATGAATAAATGAACAAATAAATAAATGATTTTGCAATGAAAAAATAATCAATATTTTCCATGGATCATCATTAGATTACTTCGCCAATGCAATCTTATGTTATTTTTTGTGGGCTTTACCTTTTTGAAACTACTGAATTTTGTTTGCTTGATAATTTTCTTATGTTGTTATGTCGCAAGTGTGCACCAGGCTTAATAACAAAGTATGGAATTTGAGGCCAGTGGTTTTATTCAAGGATGACAAAAAAATTCAAAGCACAAAACACATTGATATCAAGAATATTTCATTCATGACTGTCTAAGTCTATAGCCTTGTGTTAATCCCCCAAAAAAAACATTGTTTTGGTTCAGTGTTATCTTAAACATATATCAATTTGCATTAACACAAATTCTAAATTTAAATTTAATTAGAAGATGTTCATGACATTTGAATAACTGAAGCTATAAGACATCTTTGTCTAAGTAAAACATTGGGCAAAGTTATTCAACTTTTTGTAAAATATTAATGGAAAATGGATAACATGTAAGTGGAGAGCTAGTTGTGCAGTGAAATGTATGTAACAAATTGTTAGCTTTTTATAGAAATAAATATTTTAAGGGAATAAACTTTGGTAGCTGTCAGGCAACAATGCGATTTCAATATTTAATCACCTCAGAAGATTTATTTAATATTCATGAGTGACTTTGATCAATATTCATGAGTGGATTAATATTAATTGTCAAGTTGTGGCTTTCTTGCCAATTACACACAGTTTTAGTCAGTTTTGCAAATGGAGAGCCAATCAGATGTCATTATCACAAAAGCACCACCACTTTATCAGAGGCCATATAATATTTAAACTAACTGTTGATCCCTCCACATGCCCAACTTCATAATTTGAGTTCTGCCATTTTGTTTTTTTAATGCTTCTATTGAAACTTCTGTATGAGAAAACAGATACTTGTTAATTCTTTATTTTGTATTTCCAATTGAAATGAGAGTGGAAAAAACTATGAGAAACAAAGGCTGTGAAAGAATTAATTTCATTTCTAAATGAAAGATTGGCTTCAAGCTTATGGCTGAGAGATATCCTAAATTTATCCATCCTTTCCCTTGCCATAAGGCTGAAGTAAGTACATGTTGCATTGAAATTTATTTGGTTTGTTTTCAATTTTGTTTGCAAATTTTCATAACATACCCATAGCTGTAATATGTTGACTTCGCTAGACGTCAAATGAAGATGATGAATATATCCTACCTAAGCCATATTTGACCAGTACATCTACTTGTAAATCTGCCAAGGTTACTACATGGAAAGGAAAATGTAAGAATTGTCTAGATTCTGTTAAACATACCTTAACCAGGAAGACATGTCATTCACTAGGTGACACATAAAATTGATGGAAGAGTGCTTGGTCTGAGGCATGTTATTAGAGGGTTTATTTTAGCCTCAGCCTATACCCCTACCATGGAGGAAATTGGAATTTCCAGTAGGGTTGGGGTCAATTACTGCCCCACACTTCTTTACATTTTTTTTTTCATACCAACAGACAGACATTTAATAAGTCATATAGCATTATGCATTAGTACTTAAACCTAGTTCCAAATAGATTAAATAAAAAAGTTAATACATTTACATTATACTTGGAAATATATAGAATGATACATTATATTTGTGATGCTCATTTATATTACCTTTTTGTCTGGCAAAGCAACAAAACACAAATTTCACTATTTCATTGAAACACCATCTTGGTGCACTTAGCTCAATATAAATGCAATTTCGTTTACGTGTAATACCTGTTTCTTGTAAAACATTGTATCTGTCTTATTTATTTTAATTTTATTTTCTATCTTAAATTTTCTACTAGTATTGCAGCTCCCACCCCCCACTTTGGTGATACATTCATTCTTTTGTAAGACCTTCCTAACTTTATTGCCCCACTTTTATAGTATGATCTGCAGGCCATTGCCGGACTTCAAGCAGAGAGTGCCTGGGGCGAATCCCTTAATAATACCATTATTGAAACGAGCTCCACATAAAGAGGAAGAGCATATTAAACTGTACAAAATCCTAAAGTTTGGCGTTTATTGTTTTAATTCTGATTTTGAACTTTTTGAATGGCTGTTTCTCGATCACTATTTGACTGGTTAATACCAAACTTTGGGATTTTGTATAGTTGAGCATGCCCTTTCTCCCCATCATGTTGGTCTTGAATGGATAATCGATATATTAAAGGATTCGCCTCAGACACTGACGGCTTGAAATCCGGCAATGTTATCTGAAGTGCTGGTAATCAGCCTTGTCCACTTATGCCATATAAGAACACCTGTAGTGAGTGCCCAGTCCCCCTCCACTTTTTTTTATTAGGGTTCAGCATTTTCCCACAAGCCTCAGGCTGTGAAACTTTTTTTTTCAATCTATTTTCCTTTGTCAGCCATGGCATCCTTGGGAGAGCCGATTGTTGGTGGAGGGAGGAGTATCCTGGACAACATGGTGGGTGTGGGTGACATGGTCCTTCTAGAGCCCTTGACAGAGGATGCCGTTATGGAAAACCTCTGGGACAGATACAATGCCAAAGCTATATATGTAAGTACAGAAATATACATGTGCATAGGTACATTTACTGTACAAGGCTTAATTTTTGGAATGTTCAATTCCAGGAAAAAATTCCATCACTCCCAATTGAAGGGCTGAGATATGACCATGACCCCCAGCCCTCTGGAATTTCCAGTAAAAAAATACAGTGATTGTATGGGGTATACAATCACCCCACACACACTCCTCTAGAATTTCCAAATCCCTTCCTTGGGAAGGTATGAAGGTATTGATCAGGGGCAGATCCAGGAATTTCAGAAAGGGGGGCTGGATAGTGCAAACACGGGACGAAAATTTAAAACTTTCCTCCAGCAAATACAGTAAATGTATGAGAAAATCTCCCGAGAGAAAGGGGGTCTGCTGCCCCCTCTGCCCCCTAAATATGCCCCTGTTGATAACTCTGGCATTGGCAATGGTGTTAATTTACCTAACACTTCATTTTATTGGCAGTCAGTGTTACAGCTAGCTGATATCTGCCTTCAAACAAATTGTATATATCTAGATCTCAATCTAAACAATACCCTGTCATGCTGATGCTGATATTCCATAATGTCTGCTTAGTAATCATTTGAAAATGATTTTTCAACAAGTGATTAATTAAATGTGATGATTTTATTTCAGACCTACATTGGTAATGTAGTTGTGTCTATCAATCCATACCGAAAGTTCTCCTTGTACACCAGGGAAGTGATTGCAGAATACAGATCCAGAAACATTTATGAGCTACCTCCTCACATGTAAGTGAACCTCATGATTTCACAATATTTTCTGAAGCAATCCTTGCTGAGATGTCTTGAAGAAGTAACTAAAAACTGGCAAAATTCCATTAGACATGAAACAAACATAATCCTTTTTAGCAGTTTAGTCAACCATAGACATGATACAGTATAGCTGCTGTAGTTGTTTTATCTCTTGTTCCTAATTATTTGTAAATGCTGCCTTGCATTGCGCGATCTGTAGACTGGACAAGCTTCCCTTTTCAGTAGATTACTAGAGGTGATTGAGAACAAAGTCCTGAGAATTGTACCAAATAAATTATTTTTTGAAAGCCATTTGCTTTGTATTCCAATCTTTTAAAACCTTTGAAAGTGCTACATTTTTTGTAGAAAATAAATTAAGTGACAAAAAAGTCTCTACCATAAACATTGATCACCAGCAGTACTACTAGTGCAAGCTGGATGGAAAGCAGTGGCTTGATATACATCCATATGGCCCTTCCTGTATGACAATTTTAGTAACACTGTTATGTCATTATTTTGTTCCTTAGATATGCAATAGCAGATGATGCATATAGGTCCATGAGAGATCACAATAAAGATCAATGCATTATCATCAGTGGAGAGAGTGGAGCTGGAAAAACAGGTATTAAAATGAATCCTGCAAGTTGCACAATTTTGGGATAACAGGTCGATTTGTAGGCATCTCTCCTAGCATCTCCTCCATTAATAACTTGCAGTGTAGGAAGATAAAAAGCAAGTGTATTTGAGGCAAGATAATTGTATACTTTAGTTTATTCCATTGCAGCTGAGTGCAAATACAAAACAACAACAGTGCTAGCAATAGGAAGAAACAAGGATAGAAAAGCTAACATTGCTGCAGGCAAGGAAGTAACTAGAAACATGCATCGCCAAAATGGTACAAGTTGCATTATATAACAGAGGTGCAAACATCACTGATTTGGTAGTTACTTTGTTTGGTTACCTTATATTCGGTCACAGAGGCATCCAAGATTATCATGCAGTATGTAGCAGCAGTTTGCGGCAAAGGGCGGGAGGTTGACAGAGTTAAAGAGCAGCTCCTCCAATCTAACCCCATCTTAGAAGGTAAGCTTTGTCACATGTGACCCATAACTCACACACAACGTACTAATGTGAGATTTCGTGTTGGAGCAGGGGCTGTGCGGACTGCGTGAGATCAGTTTGGGGTCAACAGACTCAAAGAACGAAAAGTTACAGGTCATTTTAGTGGGGCCGGGGCCACTGAACAAAATGTTAAAATTTTGCCACTCAAGTTTTGATGACGTTTATCAGTGAAATTATAGTATATCACAAGTAACGACCTGCGGAATAGTCAAAAACGTTATCGCGCAAGGCGTTTGAATTTGATCCAAAACCTGGACTGATTAAAAGTTACATAATTATACATACATGTTGTTTCAAAATAACAAAGCAAAGGTTTCGCGGCTTTATTTATTAAAACTACTTATATTTTTTTGCAGCTTTTGGAAATGCGAAGACGCTGAGGAATGACAATTCTTCTCGCTTTGTAAGTATGATAATCTACGGGGCAGTTGGCATAGGGGAGGATAGACCTTTCACGGGAAAGTTCTGCGGAAACCCAATAAACTTTGAAATTAAACCTGAGAATGAAAAGACGATTTCCCATGCGTGGGATTGGCGGTTAGTTTTGAAATCTGTTTTGGAAAAAAGCCCATTTTCTCGTATGGTGTCGATCATTTCCCAGCCACTAACACTTCTGAAAGAATAATTTCTCAGCACTTCTCCCAACACTGGGATTTGTTCGGCTTTGTCAGCTTTGTCATGATTGGGAAATAGCCAAATTGGTGCGTCGACAGTCCTTTGCGTCTTATTCCGAGTTCAGTTCTCTTATATTCTGTTTTTCTGTTAATTTCCAGGGAAAATACATGGATATCGAGTTCGATTTCAAAGGCGATCCTGTTGGTGGCGTTATCACAAAGTGTAAGCACCGTTTAATCAGTTTCGTTCTTACTTGCTCTTCGACTGCTATGAATGCTTCTTCATTTATCTCTTCACAGTTTCTCCAGCAGTCCAATATCCTTGTTCTCTCACGTTCTGTTTTTATCTTACAGACCTTCTAGAGAAGTCGCGCTTGGTTTATCAAACTAAGGGGGAGAGGAATTTTCACATTTTCTATCACCTTTTATCTGGAGCATCGGATCAGTTGTTAGGTATGGTGCTTTGTGTATTTTGAATCTTGTTTATTCTACAAAAACGCTTTGTATCGCTCGTTTCTTTCCCTCAACAAACAGCTGAAAAGGAGGCCATAAAGTATTGTGACCTCTCGCTTTGCTTCTCATGCCCTGGATGCATTGTTCTCCTTTCTCAGATGAGCTTCGCCTCAAGCGTGATTTTGAAAGCTACCACTACCTCAACCAGAGTGGATGTGTTCGCGTCACTACGAAGGATGACAAGGAGGACTTTACTGTTGTCGAGGTAGAGCGAAAAATTGTTTTGACTCATTCTCGAAGTGGGGGAGGGTCTAGGTTTCCTCGAACCTCCCGATTTTAGCCCCAAAGCTGCGAAGTCTCTTTTTAAAAAATCAGCTTTGATTGCCCCAACGAATGGTTGCCATGCGAACTCCAAACCTTCTCCTTCATGACGATGTGATGATGAGAGGGACAACGATGATTATGTTGATGACAACGACAATGGCATTGGTGGTGTAGGTGTGTTGTTTGGATGAAAAAGGAGCATTGCTATCATCCCGACCAAAACAGGCAACGACAACCCTGTGGAACCCTTACAATTTCTTGCACTAAGACCACTGTTTCGTTAACAGAAAGCTATGGAGGTGGTGGGGTTCACTGAAGAAGAGATTTCCGCCGTCTATCGCTTGTTATCTGCCATACTCAACCTGGGAAACACAGAGCTCGAGGAGTTCACCACTGGCGATGGAACTGAGGCTGTCAAAGTCCTCAATCATGAAGGTATGAATCATCTGCAAAGTAGATAGAACGCTGGACAGCTGATGACACATGGACAGACAGACTGACAAATGGACGGGTGGACAGACAGACACGCTCTCGGGCGATAGCTAGATAGACAGGTAAACGGACAGACAGAATGGATGACTGAATTACTAAATAAACGAATGTGGATGGATCGATTGCCAGACGGACCGACAGACGGACGGACGGATGGACGGAGGGACGGACGGACGGACATGCAGCCAGAAAAAATTCTACTGAGAATCTCCCTACAATCTCCCATCAAAGTTTTCTTCATAAAAGTGCTGAAGTGTATAGTTTCTTCTTCCAGTGCTTCATAACGCCTGTGAAATGCTCCAGTGTGAAATGGAAGTGTTACTCAATTCCCTACGAGAGAGGACAGTAGAGACGAAAAACGAGAGGGTTCACACGCCCCTTAATGTAGCACAGGTGCGTGATGTAATACTCTCTGTACAGAAGGCCTGGCTGTGCCTGTACAACGCGTTTAGCGAGATATTCGTTAACTTGTCGCACTTGGAGCTAGAGCAGACTTCGTATGACTGTGAAAAGTGCCGCGGCACGGCGCGGTAATGTCGCGGTCGCGGCACGGAACCTGGCCTGCTGTACATACGGAATGAAATCACGTTGTCGCGGCACGGTCACGGTTGCGGTTCTTTAAAGAGCCCTTGTCATCCTCTCTTTTGTTATTGTTTTCATTCGATATTACTAGACGAATTACGTGTAGAAATCTCGGAATAACCATCTACAAACCAAACAAAGTTCCATACTTCATTTAATCAATAATATCGCACTACTTTCCTTTAATCAGCCGATTGAAATGGATGCTTTCTCCGAATCGTTATGCTGGAAGTGACTCGTTAACACTTTTCTCAGTGAATGGTATAGAATGGTATAGTGATACACGCTTTTGTCTTTCCCTGTTCAGGCCAGCTACGCCCGTGATGCCCTCGCCAAAGCTACGTACCAGAGGCTGTTTGCGTGGATCGTAGATCGAATTAACGACAGCATAAAGGTATGTGTCTAAGGGCCTGTTAACACTAAGGAGAGGGACCCCGGGTAACTGGGGTACCCCAGCTTGGTGGGGTTGATAAATATGAGCATTCACATTACCCCGGGGTGCTGTGCTCAGCTAGCGAAAATCAAAATGGCGGCTAAAGACATGAGAGTGTATATGGAGAGGCGTGTAACCCCACTGAACCGGGGTACCCCACCTTCATTTGAGAGTCCCTAAGAAATGCTTCTGTCTCGTCAGTTACTCAGAATTTTATTATCAGTTTTCGAAATGTCAGGGCTCTGAAAAGTAAAATTTGAAAGTAGTTGCCGGTACGAACTTTTACTTTGTTATATAATCTGTGCCTTACGATTTGTTTCAGGTCAAGAGGAAAGGCAAAAGGAAGGTCATCGGTGTTCTTGATATCTATGGATTTGAAATTTTCGTGGTATGTTTAAAAATATAGACCTGAAAAGATTTTAATTCTCAGAGAGATGAATAAGGCATCCATACAACTTTTGATAGATTTACTTAAAATAGTGTTCTTTATTTGCAGGATAACAGCTTCGAGCAATTTATCATTAACTACTGCAATGAGAAGTTACAGCAGATTTTTATCGAGTTAACTCTGAAATCAGAGCAGGAGGAATATGTTCGAGAGGTGAGTTTAAGTATCACATTCAGTAACCGAAAGAAAAGGGTGACAAAGTAATTGTTAGATGTAGTGTTCTGTTCGGGCTCCCTGTGGTATATGACGTGAAGTCACTGTCCGCGTTATTAGATCCATGTACAGAATGTCCATAACACTAACCAACGTACTAACGTACCGTCCACACTGCAATGCATCCTTTGTTTTTTTGTCATCCTTTGTTTTTGCTGGGGGGGGGGACTGTCCCCCGCTAGCTTCGGCACTGGAGGGAGGCGAAATACTAAGGATTTGTTGCTCTTTTGCGCTTCTTTCCAGGGAATCGAGTGGACTACAATAGAATATTTCAATAATGCAGTTATATGCGAATTAATAGAGAAGGTGAGAAAGTATCGATTGTGTAATAAATTTTTGATTATGTATTATTTCTTTTTTCCAGAATCTTTGATTATGTATTATTTCTTTTTTCCAGAATCATACAGGAATTTTAGCTTTACTAGATGAAGAGTGCCTTAGACCAGGAGATGTATGTAAACATTATTTGCCGTTATACCGTTATTTTTTATATCTCGAATTGTAAGTGCGCGCGTGGTGCAACGTTCAATTTAGAGAAGGCAGGTGAGGTAATAAGCGTTTAGGCCCAACAAATTCACGAAATTTTAGAAAGCTGAAACTAACAGTTCAAGATATTCTTTAAAATAACAAATGAACTAATCTTCATGTGTTTCATTACAGTTTTCGAAGCTAAATACAGCTTTTTCATTCTCTGGCTCATTCTCGAACCCAGAGATCCCCCGTCTCGTCACCGCGCAGGGGAGGCTCTGGTGACAGCCACTGACTTACGCGCGAGATTTGATACAGAGTCGTTGAGAGAAAGAGCTTCCTGCTCGTGCTCGAACGTTCAAAATCAGCCAATCAGCAAAGGTCCTCAAATGGAGGTCACCAGAGCCTCCCCTGCGAGGTGACGAGCCGGGGAGCTCTGGGTACGAGAGTGTGTCTGGCTCCACTTTGAGCAGCCTGTTAATTGTGCAAATAAGCCAAAATATAAACAATTACATCATAGAATATCTGCCTATTTCTCTCTAGGTGAGCGACATGACGTTTTTAGAGAAACTCGACAAACAATGGATTGATCACGAGCACTACGAGAGTCGCCAGGACCGCAAGTATTTGTCAGATAACACTCTCCCACATGGATGCTTCCGACTCAAGCACTACGCCGGCAAGGTAGGATTCCCCTTTTGACCTAGTGCTACGCCGGTAAGCGGTAAGTACGTCGGCAAGCTAGGGAAAGGACCTGCACTACGCCTTGTATAGGATTTGACCTTTTAGGCTATTGCTACCTTGGACAGACCGATAGCGTGTAGTGCGTGTAGTGCGCAAGTCAAGCTATATTGTGTCGATCTCTCTCCTACACTGGGATTGATCAGTAACCGTCGTCGTTTCCTAGGTAACATACAACGTTGACGGATTCATCGACAAGAACAATGACTTACTATTCAGAGGCCTGTCTCAGTGCATGTACGCGTGTGATCATCCGCTGACCAAGAAACTATTTCCAGAAGGTACTGACTTCTAAGGATAATATTTTATGATATGTACATCCATCCAAATTCCTGTTATTTTTTCCCTAAAAAAGGAAACGAACAAAGAAGAACATCTGTAAAAAGTTTTTATCTTACCAAACAGACACCATTTTAATTACAACTTGAAAATATTGTGTACTTTCCCCAAAACGGGCGATGGAAATTGATGCCGACTTTCAAGAAATCTTCACAAAACAATTACTCCACTTCAGCAACTAAAACTGTACACATTTTCTCGCAATTTTGCGATCAGATGTTCCTTATGCCTGTTGTTCTATTTCCCTTTAGGCTGTCCAACCAAAGCGTCCAAGCGAAGACCTGCGACTACAGGCACGCAGTTTAAGGTACATGTCTTAGATTTCTCCTGAATTATGAAACGCAGAGATAGGACTGGACTCTTATCTGTTTCTCGGACAGACCTCAGTCGCAGCATTGATGGAAAACCTAAAGACGAAAAACCCGAACTACATCCGATGCATAAAGGTTAGTCATCTATGCTACACATCCTAATTGTATAGACAGAAATGGATGGCTTTGCCTGCTGAGATAACTGTCCAAAATTATTTATATTTTCGCGGTTTACTTTGCACTCTTGTTGGTCGAACATTTCTATCAACCAATCATGTTTTTATTACACAACTGTACATTTGGTGATCACGTGGTGATTTAAGTTGGCTTGGTTTACAAAGAAACCAGTCACGTGCTCAATGAGCGGTAGTGGTTTTACTTGGCTTGTGATTGGCTGATGGGGGAAAACCAGTCTCGGTTTTTAAAGTCTGTCATTCTGTTGTTTCTATTTTTGTTCAGCCGAATGAGAGGAAAGCTGCGGGCGTGTTTGACGAACGGCTGATCAAGCATCAAGTCCGTTACCTGGGGTGAGTCTGGAATGATATGAATGAGGTGTTTTGATGATGGATTGTTATGATCATAACAATGTGATACCCTGCGAGCAGAGGTTTCTTTCTGACAGCATACACAAGAGAGTAACTTTGCTAAATGATAAATGACCGATACGAGGAGTTGACGAAATGGGAAATAAATAAATATTTCCAGGTTTTAATGCAATTTAAACCACCATATCGCCCAAATCAGACATTCCGAAGAAGACAATTTTCAGACCCTGGCCAGTGCACTTTACTATCAAATAGATTTTTAGAAATTTTATTTCGTACTGATTTTCATACCAATTTAGAATTTAGTAAAATGGGACTGGGCTTTCGCCAGAAATTGAGGAAAGCAATTCCCCGTTGCCACCCTGGGTCACAACATGGATGACGACACACAGGGAGCCCATAGATCTACGGAAGCCATTTCGTGGTAATGAGGCACCAGTGGGCGAGTCTGGGGAAAGCATAATTAGGCAATCAGGAAAGACCAGAACGCAAGGCAAAGAAAATAGAAAAATAGAAATATATATATTTTTTCTTGATTCAAACTATAAAGGTGAGCTCCCTGTGCATGACATTTGTGTTTCAGCTTGATGGAGAACATCCGTGTGCGGCGCGCGGGATTCGCCTACCGACAGGAATACCCAGTTGCACTACAGAGGTACGTTTACAAGTCACACATCAACATCATGAAACACGGTTTGCTCAGCGTTACGGCACTGGCCTCCGAGTGGTCCGGGTTCGACTAGTCTAAGTATTCCATCTCAACGAAAAAAGAAAAACAGGTTCAATTCCCGGCCGGGACAGAGGGAAGTTTCTTTCTGTTCTGGTCGGTGTCGAAACTTGTTCATATTGTGAGTTGAACTTTATTCTATTGTGTTTCGTGTCTTTCGGATGAGACAATAAACCGAGGTCCCGTCTCGCCTTTACTACTCTACCAAGTTCAAGGGGGGGACATTAAAGAACCACTGTGGACGTAATAAACCATTTTGCAGTGACCGCCCTCTGTGGCTGTGCTTATGGCCGCTTGGCTGCCGGTGGCCTCGTTTGGACCAACCGTAATTACATAATAATTCAGCTTACGAGCTTCAAGTCTGGGGAGCCAACCTCCAACATTTACATTTTATTATGCCTTTCTTGCATTCGTAAAATGCACTTCTAATGGCGGGCGTTTGAACCTGACAGGTACAAGATGCTATGTCCGCAAACTTGGCCCAACTGGAAAGGCGTGCCCAGGGACGGGATCGTGGAGCTGTTAAAGGTATTGAATTGACTGTGAAAAAGCTACGGCGAGTTTCGTGCCGTATCATTCTCGTCCAGAGCCTACTCGCTCCTGTGACGTATCAGAAAATGACGCATTTTGTGGCTTAAAATTTGATGTAGAGCAGATAGAGGTCAAAGGCGTGGGTTGAAAAGACGACGTTTTTCAAAAGCGAGACAAAGGCGTTTTTATGTACGCATGCGCGCCGTTTCAGCCAATCAGAGAAGGTCCTCAAATGAGTGCCATGCCACCAGAGCCTAACCCGCAACGACTAGCCGTGGAGCTAGCTGTGGGTACAGAGTGGTACCGAAATTTCGTCAATTTCTCCTTTTACACAGAACCTCAGGAATCTCTATTTTGTTGGGTTTCAGCATTTGAACATCAAGCCAACTGAATACGCTTACGGACGGACGAAGGTCTTTATTCGAAACCCGCGAACTGTAAGTTGTCTGTCTGTTGTCATGCAAATAATAATTTCAGTTTCAATGTTTCTGCCGGACTTTCTATGTCAAGTCAAGAATCCGCTTGCTGATACAGAACGGTTTCTAGTGGCCTGCGTAAGCAGCCGCCAATAGTACGCAGGCTAGGTTTCTAGAGGTTCTCTCTGATCAGCTGAGCATATGTTTCAGTTCAGGTTTTGGTTTATGGTATGTTGGCATTTTACGTTGGCAGTTGGCCATTTTACGGCAATATTATTTTTTCGATTTTCATCGGCAGAGGCGAATAAGTTTGACAGCCTTGCTTTGTTGTTAGTTATTTTGTTTCGCGCCGATTTCCGAGTTTGTTCTGTTTTCGTTAATAAATCCATTGCAGAAATTTGATTGAAGCGTTGTTTTCGTTGTATTTTCTTGCAGCTGCACATCGATATTAGTGCATACCTTTAACTTCTCCTATAATGAACAAATAAAACTTGTTTTAAGTATTAAATTCCGCAAATTCAAATTATTTTAGTTCTAATATTTCATGCTTATTGTGTAAGAGTGAAAGCTAAGGCAATGACAGTTTTGGTCTGGTGGACAAAACATCGGGAATTGGCATTTTTGACAATGTTGTAATGTTTTGATATTGATCGTTGAATCAAAGTAAACATATGCATAAGCAACTTGCCTTAAAGAAGTTTACCCAGGGATTTGTCAACCCGATTTTCTTTCTCTGCGTCAAACGACAGTTGTAGTTTGTTACAGATATTTCTCTTTCACTTTCTCTTGTAACCAAGTTGCTTGTGTTACCGGCGCGTAGCTGCTTCTTCCTCGTGTAACTAAACCACTTCTTGTGTTTGTCTGTGTGTAGCTGTTTCTGTTGGAAGAGAAGAGAAAGGAAGGGATGGAGGACTTGGCTGTCATCATACAGAAGGTGTTCCGAGGATGGTCACAGAAGAAGAAGGTCTGGTTCTTACTCTGTCTTGGGAACACGGGATTCTATTACTGCAATGCTCATAATTCTGCGAACTCTACGCCAACTAACAAACCGCGGTTTGGCCTCTGGCAATCAGACGAGTGAAAAGCTCTGGGTGATTTCATGCACTTGCTAGGCTTCAAAACCAAATTTCCACCATAAAACAAAACTTCGAAAAATCCAAGCGTTTTGATGAACGGAAGCCAAAACTCAGTTCATGGACGTTCGGAACTGTAAAGTGGGAGTTCGCATTAGTTATGAAATTCGCAGTAATGTTATTGTATCAATATCATATACTAATTACGATTTTGAGACGGCAATACCACAAAAGATTGACGACTAGTTGGGAGAAAATATTTTCCATATTTGGCGGAGTCGCGCAGGGTGAATTGCGATACTATAGGATTATGGATTATTCAAAGCTTCAGGAGGCTGGATTCCGCTAAGAAAATAGCACGAAAAAAGCGATATCGCACGAGTCGCGCAGCGACGAGGACGATATTTGCCTTTTTGAGTGCTATTTTCGGCGGAATCTACAGACTGAACGCTTTGTATAGACTTGAATCCTATGATATCTCGTCTTCAATTTACACAAAAAGAGATATCATAGGATTCTAAATCAAATATGACTAAGTGCTTTTTAGTTCAATTTTATAGTGCAATGTCAATATTGTTTTGAATCTTCGCAGTTTCGTACTAGCTTGTATCGAAAGATTCAATCAAAACCAAAAAACTGAGGTGCAATTCGGTAAGAATATTTAAAACAGTTTCAAGGAGTGCTCCTGTCATATTTCTGAAAAATTTTGTTAATGTAATTTAATGTAAATGTTTGAGGCCAACTCCCCAGACTTGCAGCTCGTAAGCTGAATTGCGCTGGGTCTCAACGGCGCCACTGGCGGCCAAGCGGTCATAAGCACAGACACTGAGGGTGGGTTTATTACGTCCTAAGTTCTTTAACAAACTCCCGCTTCCCCTCATCCGAAAGACGTGAAACAGAGTAGAACAAAGTTCCCTGTTATATGAAGTCGGCCGGAAGATCATCCCGGATCAATGGGTGCCAGTGAGGCAACACTGCAACAGTGCCTCCCACAAGCTTTTGGTCGCTGCTAGGAAGCTCCAAGAGCTGCATAAATGTATGGATCAATGGCAAACCAATGACATGGGTGTCATGCAGGCATGCGGCCATCTTTGTCTTGCGTGCGAATTGTTTTTTTTTTTTACTCTTTTTTTTTTCACGCTCATTCTCTTTTGACCACGTCGATGACGTAAAGAGTGGTAAGTAAGAGTATGTACCACCACTGTTAAACCCTTAATTTTTTACCACGATTTTTCAGGGTTTTTTCCGCGGACTTCAGGTAGTCAAACCTTACTTTTGCGTGACAGTGGCGTTGACTTTTATTTACCACGTTTGTTGCCAATCCGGTCGTGCTAACAGCTGTAGTAAAATATTATTTTTGTGATTATTTATAGTACCAAGCGATGAGAAGGAGCGAAATCATCATAGCCAAGTATTACAGGTGTTACCGGGTATGTTCTCATGTTACTGATTACTGTACTTCGCTAACTTCGCTAGAGGGAGAATGAAGCATCTATCATCCATTCCTTTTATTGTTTTTCAAAATTACAGGACAGACGCAACTATCAGGCCATGAGAAATGCTGCAATAGTGGTCGCATCGTACATACGAGGCTGGAAGGTTAGTGATTGGACAGACTGGATTGGACAAATCAATGAGCTTTCAGTCCTCACTCCAGTCAATCAGAAGAGCTTAATATTTCATGCGCGCGTTGCAGTTCCCTCGCCTTTTTCTCGCGAACATTGCAATTTTCCCGCCTTTTTCTTGGCGCGCATCGCTAAATTCGCGCGTCCAGATAGGTACGACCATTGCCTTATTGTTTTACATTTTGACAGGCAAGGAAAGCTTACAGGGCGATGGTATACGAGAAGAAGTGTATCTGGGCAGTAGGCATCATCAAAGCCTACTTCGTTGGTTGGCGGGTGAGTTTTAGGAAGTTGCAGATCTTGGCCGTCCCTTTTTCTGCATCGACTGAAAAATATGCTTTTGTTATAGGTGCGTAAACTGTTTAACCCCAAGTTTCGACGAAACGCAGCTCCGAAGATTATCCGCTTTATTAGGCATTTTCTGGTAAGTAAATGTATTATTGAATTCACAGTTTTATTTGAATATCATTCTGTTATTTCCTGGGTTTTGTATCTTTTCTTGGAGTGTGTTCCGTACCCTCCGCTCTCTTATGGATGAGCCCCCAAGCACGGGCGGGTCCTGGAGTTTCAGAAGGAGGGCTGGATAGTGAAAATAAAGGGAAAACAAATTACGCAAATTCCATTCAGAAAATACAGTAAATATGTGGGTAAATCAGATTTGCAGAACCTGTGACAGTGTGGACATTCGGCAGTAGTCCCTGAAGGAAGAGAGGGGTTGGTGCTACGTTGCCGTTCTTTCCTTTTCTCTCTCTTCTAGGTAGCATCTCGGCGCAGGCTATTTTCGTAAAACTTAGTGCCCTCAGTCACCAAGCGCCTCCAAACAGGACGAGGCCTTCCCATAATAATAAGCAATGCATATAAAAACTCTGCTTTTACTGACCGTTTTTCATCGGCGCGTTCAACTCCACAGATGTTCCGTTATTTTATAAATCTAGGGAAGAACCTACCCTCTCGAAGCCCGCTGGATTCCTACTGGCCCACGGCGTCGCCCCTTTTTCGACAGACCAACACTCTCCTGAAATCCATGTACCACAGATGGCGGGTGAGTAGATGCCTGTGTTCCGAGTCAATTTTGTATGACTGAGAAATGATTGCCATACTGCACGTTGCCATGCCAATGCCGTGAGGTTGCCATGACAATCCCATGCATCATGCCTTGACGTGCCGTGATCGACGTTACCATGTCAGTGTCGTGATCATGTTAGTACCCTGACCGTGTCAGTGTCGTGACCGGGACCAAAGGAATTTCGTGATTGTGTCAGTACCGTGATCGTGCCGGCGCCATTACCGTGTCAGTGCCGTGGTGACCGTGTCAGTGTCGTGACCGCGTCAGTGTCGTGACCGTGTCAGTGCCGTGACCGTGTCAGTGCCGTGACCGTGTCAGTGTCGTGGCCGGGCCGGCGTCATGACCGTGTCAGTGCCGTGATGACCGTGTCAGTGTCGTGATCGTGACCATAGGAGTTTCGTGATCGTTTCAGTGCCGTGACCGTGTTAGTGTCGTGACCGTTATACCATAGCAGTGTCATGACCGTGTCATGCCGTGACGGCGTGTCAGTGTCGTGACCGTAGCCATAGCAGTGTCGTAACCGTGTCAGTGTCGTGACGTGACCGTGACTGTGACTATGCCAATGTTGTAACCTGTGCCGTGCTCTTATTGCAATGACTATTCCTACTTTCGTGTAATGTTTGCAGTGTATGAATTACCGGGCTGGAGTGGACAGCCAAAGGCACAAGATCATGAAGGAAAAGTTACAGGCGAGCGAGATGTTCAAAGACAGAAAGGTCACTTACCCTGAAACGTGAGTAGAACTTGCAGTGAAAACAATCCCAAAAACTACCTCCAAACCTCACTCGTTCTAGGATTACTATCATACAGTGTTCTTACCAGCTCGCGCGCGGCATTGCGGTATTGGCGTACACTTTTGATCCTCAAACACAACCAATCTGTTATTCCCGAAATATTAATGTAGGACCTTTCCTCTCCAAACTTGCATGGAGGTTTAGATAGATGGTTTATTAAACATGGTTAATAATATTTACAATGATAATTAGCAATAACAATAACAATAGTTCAAATTGATACAATATACAATTACAAAAAGTTTAAAAGTGGACGTAATACAAAATAATATATCTAATGTACCTATAAATCTGTGAAGGTTTTTTTATTTGCTCCTTTACTGTCGAACACTCCATAAATTTATATATTATTTTAGTATCACCCAACTAGTGGACTACTGTAATTGCTACATTCTGATTGGCTACGCTACCAGGGGACTAATATCAATAGACCTCTAGTAGCGAAAGCGCCGATTTTGAACGTAAACACAATGGCGGCCGCTTCTCGTTTATTCAATTTTGCACTTTTTATTTGTTCAACTAGTTGGACTATTGACCCGTAGCCCTCTAATTGTTTTATAATAGTTATTTAGTAAGATACGT
The DNA here is from genome assembly GCA_033964015.1 of Scolanthus callimorphus. Classification (NCBI taxonomy): domain Eukaryota; kingdom Metazoa; phylum Cnidaria; class Anthozoa; order Actiniaria; family Edwardsiidae; genus Scolanthus; species Scolanthus callimorphus. Next base: position 8,025,251 of record CM066914.1, read on the forward strand.
TATTCCATTCTCGTACCCAGAGCTCCCGGCTCGTCACCTCGCGGGGAGGCTCTGGTGACAGCCACTGACGCATGCGTATAAGAAAATGGTGGTTTTATGCCTCATAATTACTTTTGGAGCGTTCAAGTCGGAGGCATAGGTTTAAAAGACGACTAGGAAACGAATTCCAGTGTTATTTTGACAGATACGTTTTTATAAAGCGAGATTAAGCTACATTCATGTACACCTGCGCGCCATTTCAGCCAATCATCGAAGGCCCTCAAATGGATGTCACCAGAGCCTCCTCTGCGAGGCGACGAGCCGGGGAGCTCTGGGTTCGAGAATGACGTTTTTCAAAAGCGAGATAGAGGGTTTTATTGTACGCATGCGTATCGTTTTAGCCAATCAGCGAAAGCCCTCAAATGGCTGTAACCGAGCTCTGAACGGATATTTAAAACTTTCCTCGGGCGATGTGCAAGTGCTGTTTTCAAATGCCGTTTTTAACAAAAGACCTACTACATTTATCGCTACCTTATATCAGATATTTATCTGATTTATCACTATGTTAAGATATCATACAGACGTAATTCATGGCTTAGGCCAGTTTCAGACGTCGAACGTTTGCCGCGTCGAATCCAATTGTTAGAAATTTGATTTGCAGCTTAGGGGACACTTTGTCTAGTGCAAAAGGTGAAATGAACCATGGCAGAACAAAAAGGAATGTAAAGTCTGTTTTTTGTTGTTTATTCTTTCTTTTGTTGAGTAACGGAGAAAGCCGGTCTACTGAATTGGATTCGACGCGGCAAAAGATCGACGTTTGAAACAGCCTTAGATTCGCGACACTATTGACACTATTTACAAACAGACAGTTTCCTTTATCGATTCACAGAGTCCGATTGTGTGTACGTTTCGTTTTCACGTGTCTCACGTGGACTCTAATTTTCACTATTGTAACATGGAGCATTTGGCATTTTGAGTTTCCTGTCCTACACTCTAAACACCTGTCCTTGATTGCTAGATAATCTGATCAATTTGTACCATATTATTGTATTACATTGTTACGGAAAATCAAGGGGTCTTCCTGTTTTGTTTAATCAATTTGTCTTAAATGTTTTTAATTACTTCCCTTCATCAAGTCTGCTAACGTTTCTTTCTTTGCACTCTAATTTTTCCTTGCTCTTTTGGCCTCGATTGTTAGAACATCCAGCAAATTTGTACCATAGTATGTTGAATAAAATGCAGATAATCTGTTTTCATTTTATAAAAGCCTCGTCCGGTAATTTCTTTTCATCATTTTCCCCAAATTTCATTGTTATTTTCCTCTTCACATTTGCTGATATTTTTGCTTTGTCAAGCCTGCCTCTTCTCCTCTGTTTCTCTGGGTTTGTTTTCCCTGTAAACACACGGCAACGCTTGCTAGGCAGGCTACACTTTGTCGGACGAATCATTTTGAGCCCGTTTTGAAGTAATTACTGAATCGTCCAACATTTCATTCTGATTCGCCACCCTGTGTCCACAGTTGGGAGGGGCAGCATTTTCCTCTTCGATGTCAGTTGATAGTGTTTTTTTCTCTTTGCAGGGCCTTCCGCTTTTTCTGCCCTGGAGTAATTTTCTTGAAACTTGCGTTATTATTTGGAGTGACAGCACTTTCCCCTTCGATGTCGCTTGATAGTGTTTTTTCTCTTCGTAAGGCCACCCGCTTTTCCTGTCCTGAAGTGATTTTCTTGAAACTTGCGTTTTTGTTGAGAGGGGCAATATTTCCCCCTTCGATTTCACATGATAGTGTTTTTTCTCTTCGTAAAGCCATCCGTTTTTTCTGCCCTGAAGTGATTTTCTTGAAACTTTCGTTGCGTATGTTGTCTTCAAGCTGGCATGGGTGATTTTCTTGAGCATTTGATTCGCGATATAAAGTTACTATGTTACTTTCTTCGTTAGCACAACTCGGGCGCATGCTTTGCCTTGCTCTTCTGATCCAAGTCGCCGAACACTTGATAGAAATATGATCCGAGGGACTAGCTTCTACTGTCCTGACACAGCAAATTATTCTCTTGAATTCCCTCTTAAATCCTCGTGTTCTTATACTATAAACTAGCAAATTATGAAACGAGTTTGAAAATACTAGAGCATCTGCCACAAGCGATATCTTTCTCACATCTGACATATTCAGTTTTCCCGATGGAATAATAATAGCTAGTAACGAATTCCGCAAAATCCAGGTAGAAATTAGTAAAGCTGCTGCCACAAACAAAGTCTTAGCGAGCTTTTTGTTTCTTCGTGTAGCAATGCTATTAGATAAGGAAGGGAAAAACACAACCTTAATAAAGATAGCGAAGTACAACAGCAAAGTTGAGGTGATCAAAGGGCAGTGATAAAGACATGTACTAGAATGAGTTTTGGTGTTCCACCTTCTGAAAATGATGTGCTTGGAGCTGGTACCTGAATTGAGCTTACAATTGCGGTATCAGCAGCAGCAATAGTTAAAGGCACTCCGATAGCAACGCAGTACGCAGTGTTATCAGCCGTACGGTAGCGTAGCGGTCTAAACGAAGCGTACGCCCGCTCATTTGCAAGAACAGTCAAAATGGCAAGCGAGTTAGTGCCGGCAAACGCGTAACAGCAGTTGTAAACACCCCTAGTCTTGACGAAAAGTCCTTGTAGGCATCATAGTACACGGTAATGGATGCAAGGATGCTCGATTTCTTCGGCTCCAAGCATTTTAGTGATTTTTTTCATAGAGCATTTATACCTCAGAACTAAGGTTTTGCGATATGAGAATCCTTTGACTAGAGTAGACACGATGCAATTCAGTTTACGAAGTGCAGAACACCATATGACCAAACGCATGCACACGAATTTGCGAACTAAACTACAAAAAATTACAGATATTATTTCGGCCGAACAATGTTGAAGGGAATGAGGAAGTTAAACGGATACAATCTTTGAGATTTTAATTTTTGGTCATATACAATTTAAATAAAGAAGAAGAACTGCCACAGAACTGCAAATATATTACCGGTGCCATTGTGAGTAGAGTTGTGTATTCTTGATTAGTCAAATCACACTAGTGGTCTATTATCAATGCTGCGTTCTGATTGGTTGAGCTACTAAGTTATAGCCTACTAGTAGCGAAAAGTGTCGGATTTGAAAGCCAGAAAATGGCAAATGACCAGAACAAAAACATTTTTCTGGCAATACAAATTGACCTACTAGTGTGATTTGACTAAAACAATTATTCCTCTCGCCCTCATGGCCTCTGAGTCAATAGCCCATTCGGCCTTCGGCCTCATGGGCTATTGACTCAGAGCCCATTCGGGCTCGAGGAATAATTGTTAAATAGGACGTTAATGATCAGACCTTTTCATAGTTTAAACTGGGTTACGTAATGATACTGGAAAACCGGTCCAGTACAATCTAAAAGTCGGGACTGAAGTTCAAGGACTGAAGTAATTATGACCAATTATAGGACTTCATTTATTAAAGTACTTCAGGAATACCTGTCCCTGAACTGATTTAGTTTGGAAAAAGAAAAACAAGATTGAGCAGTGAGGGTTTTTTAGGTTGACGTCCGAAATGTTTTTTTTAATGTTTTTTTTTTTTAATTCCCTGTAGTCGTATATGCAGTAAAAGTGACCACAAGATTGCAGGATTTTCTTTGATTCAGTGCATTTCTCAACCCATAAAAGTAACTTTTCCCAACTTCAAAACCAACTATCAAAACTCATTTCTCTAAAATTCCCAACATTTTTATGGAGATTGTCGCCCCCTATTGTTGCAGAACTTTTAGAATTGTTTTCGTACTCGCACGGCCTCCGCTGAATTAGTTGTGAAGCCATTTATGTGTTGTGATTTCCGCTCAGCCAATCAACGTATGTCCACAGGGTTCCCATTCCCTTTCAAGGCGATCGATTAGGTCTACCAGGCAACCCCAAGTGGAAGAAGAACGCAGAGGCTCATGGTAATATCATCTGGGCAGATAACGTCATAAAGATGCATAGGACTGACGGCAAGGTAAGTGTCCGGAAATAGGACAATGTCCATAGGCGGCGCCATGGCTTTTCAAGATACTTGCTACTCAATTAATGTGTGATCAATTCACTGGTGGAAACCCATTGAGGAGTGAAGGCTGATAACAATTCGTTCCCCGAGAAACCTGCGTCCTTACTCCGCATAACAGTTCTGCCTGATTGATGGACATCGAGCGCTGTTAGGCCTATAGGCTCGATAACAAGTTTTTATATGTAACGTAGAATGCACATCTTTAATAATCGCCGCCGCTCATATGAAAATTTTAAAGCTATTTCAGATTTTGACAGGAAAGAGGAAGTACCGTACTTATAAATAACCTCTCTTTGTTTGTCTATTGCATTAACCTCAGAGCGTCAGTCAGATCGTAGTCGTGACGAATTCCGAGTTCATGGTGGTCGACCCCAAGTCAATGAACATCAAATACAAAATGAAGCTAGCGGACATACAAAGGGTATCCGTCAGCACTCTCAAGGATGGAATGGTGGTCTTCCACGTCAGAGCGGTACGGAATTTCATACTTCCGAGAAAAATGTGCTATTCAAAAAAAAAAAAAATAGCCGTAGCCCCCTATCGAGGAACTCCAAATTTTCAAAAAATTGCTCTACCCCTAGCCCTGTAGAAATTCCACATTCTCTTATGGCCCTGTGGAAATTCCAACGTTGCCAGTGAATACCCTGTGGAAATGCTGGGGTGAAAAGAAAGGCCCTGTGGAAATTCCAGGTTCCTCGACAGGGGGAAACGAATATAAAATTGAACAGCCCAATGCGATAAAAAGTTGAGAATTCCCTTGTGAACCCCTGTAAAACTGTTTTTGTTTTACACAAAATCCCTCAACTTGTCGCGCAACGCAAGTTTTGGATCTATGGTGCGCGTTTTTCATCTTGCGCAACGCAACAAAAACATTTCTTTCAAGTTGTGAAAACTTGTTGCGCGAAGTAGGGCGCGGGTCTACAAATTCAAAAATTCTGGCCTTGTTGCTCGTTTTTCATCAAACACACAACTTGTCGTGCAACAATTCAATTCATGTTGATTAGTCAGTAGAAATAAGGTGCTAAGGGGCACAATCCGCCTAGGGCTAGCATGTGTGATCATCAAAACAAAATGTTGCGTGACAAGTTGAGAATTTGATGAGCAACAAATATTAGACTTGCAACGCAACAATCTTGCGCGACATGTTTATGGATTTTGTCTCGCATTTCCCTGACTTTAGCCTGTCACGAACGCGGCTTTTCTAAAGGCTCGCGCAATGGAAATTCTGCTCGTCTACAGAAAAAAAATACATCTACATAGCCCATGAGGCCGAAGGTTTAGTGCGAGGCCAAGCACCTCATCACTTTCACTGTTCTCTGTTTAGGACCAAACAGACAAGGATCACGTTAAGGGGGATTACGTGTTCGAGACTGATCACGTGGTCGAGCTGGTTGCCAAGGTGATTGTTCAGATGGAAGCCGAGCAGGATATGGTCCCTCCCATCCGCGTGGCCGATAGGTGAGCGATCTAAATATAGTCTGTCTTGCTTAGAATCACACGTGCAGCGTGATAACTGAAATGTGCTCTATAACTTTCTTGTGTTTCTAGCAACGTAAAAAAAACGTATCCCGAAAAAGGGGGGTCGCGGCCCCCTGAAGCCCCCCCCCCCCCTCCCACACACACACCCGCCCCCTGTACGTCGACGTGACCGCCATATTTTGTTTTTGTTTTTCAGTATTGCTGTGAATTTTAATGGCCGTGTTGTGGAGTTACAGTTCAAGTCTTCAGGAAGGGAACTTCCTCAAACTCTTTGTAAACGAAAGGGGGCCAATGTAGAAATATTTGTCTAATTTTGCCATATAGGTATTTTGAATATATTTTAGCTAGAGACAACTTTATTTCCTCGTTCCATTTCTCAAAATAGATGTACTAAATTAACAATGTTGTAACATGTGACACATAAAATAGGTTGTAGTTATTTTTTTACTATGCCAAGGTACATAGTATTCGTTGTCCCGTTTAGACCTACGGTTCAAAGCCAGTCCATCAATACCTTTCCAAGTGTAAACTCAACTTAGATAAGTTTTTTCAGGTAGCGGCTCATTAGAACGTGTGTATCTGTGTGAGGGTTGTTAAACAACGTAACCAGTTTCCTTCAGTCCTGTTATTTTTGTCCGTAAGGACGGATATTGAGCTTTTGGTTAGATTCTCGGGGTGCGAAATACATTAGATGTAGAGAGTAGTTTTGTTTGGAGGAAGAAATTATTTTGTTTGAAGAAGGAGATTAGTGCTCCCTTTTATCCGAAACAATATAGTTTTGTAATATTGCTGGTTCTTCTGGTATTGGATAACAGAAACGTGAAACATGCTTCAATAAAACGTCCAAAAACATCGGATATCATGTTGTTCGTTGTATGTCTATATTTACGTGTTCTTTTGGAATGTCACGTTTTGTTTTAACAAACGTCTATAAACCTAGACCAGTGGTCTACATAAACAACACGAATCATATTGAACCTAGTTGTAGAAAGAAAACAATCTGAAATTCGCATTATATAAGCCGTTATTATGTAAGATTTAATAGCTGTCGCTATCCCATTTCCAAGTTTGAAAACAGTTCAGTCTGGTAAAAATCAAAAAGACCAATTCGTAATCGATTTCCATCCGCTCGATAACAAACCAAAATACTCCAAATTCGTGCTCATCTGGCAGCTGCTGAGATTACTTTAACAAACCAAGGTCGGTTATTTTGCTTATTTCTTGTGAATTGGACTTCATTTTTAAAGAGCCTGTGTCAGCCACTCCTTTATTGTTTTCGCTCAATATTAGAAGACGAATTACGTGAAGAAATCTCTAAATAAACATCTATTAAAAGCAAAGTTACCAAATTTAATCGAGGAAATTGCTCTACATTCTCTAAATCAGTCGATGAAAATGGATGCTTTCTCCTACTTGGTATGTTGCTATGCTTTCAAAATGGCGGCTGACATAGGCTCTTTAAGGTAACTGTTAACCTTACCATCGTTACATTCCCCTTTTAACTTTGAGGAGCATAGCTACAATTTACGAATATAATAGCGCACACGTAATTGAAGGATATCTATGGATGCCCTTCAAATGTCCAGAAAAATGAACACGTAACTGTAACGTAATTACCTTTATTGAACAATAACTTTGTAACAAAAATAGCTTTTATGAATATAGATAAATATGCTTTTGTAAACATCTGTCTTTAAAATCAACAGCAAGATGAAATGTAACATTAGTTCTTTGGATAACTCAAAAATTATAATACCAGCTCGTATAGAAATAAAACGACGCGTAAACGCCAATGGTGAAATATTGAATTTCCGTTTCAATAAGTACAATATATTACTATATGCAACTTCAACTGTTATAAATCTGATACTTTGTGAATAGAACAATAAACCATCATATTCTTTGTTTGTCTTTCCTTCTCTCTCTTTCTTTTCTTTCCTTTTCCTTGTTTTTTTTTTCATTTTTACAGAACATATAAAAATAGTCAATAGTAACGTCGGACTTGCCCAACTTGGTGTAGGTATCAGTAGATTAAAATAAACCAAGTACTGACTGGGGTTTGCAAAGGAAAGTCCCTAGTCGTTAAATCATGTTTAAGGTACCAAAGTTTCTCACCCGCACCCCCTGTCGAGGAGCCCCAGTTTCAGGTACCCAACCTGGAAATTCCTGGTCGTCCCTACACACCATGGAATTCCAGTAAATGTTCTCATCAGGCGCATGTAATCCCAATAGACCTTTCCCATTTGGCGGAATAAAGGAGGAATGGGAATAATATTCCACGGCAATAGAATATCTTGCAAACAAAAGTGTAGCGGAACATGAGCGCAGAATATTACATTCCAATTCCAATCGTAAAGGTCCATTTGGGAAATACTCAATCTGGGCATTTGTTCCAATACTAAGGTAGCTACCCAAGAGTTGTAGGCTGCTGTAGGGCCACCCACCAGGGTGTTCTCAACAGAGGAGAGTGTGGAATATATTTTGTGCAACTGCCCAATAAGAACCTCCAAGTCAGTATCAAAACAGTATACCAGCTACTGTTGAGAATTCTGGAAACAAATAACTTTCTTGACAGGTTATTTTACCCAAACACGGTTTCAAGCTATACGAGGAAATAAAAAATGTCCTCAAAAGTTTATATGTTGCGAAAGGGATTTGGGCACATGGTCCTTCGATCTCCTGTAAGTATCAAAGTTTAACGAACATTCTGGAATGCGGAAAAAGCGGCGCCTCGGTTAATCTTTATAAATTTGTGTGTTCGTCATGCTAAGGCCGTTGCGACACAAGGCGAGCGTCGCTCAACATTTTGGTACAAGGAATGAAACGCTTTCCTGCACTGCAACTAGTGGACACACTACCATCCATACTCATCTTCACAGCTGTCATCGTCGTCTTCATAGCGGCCAGCTAAGTCCATCATAAACGCCCCGAGGCTGTCGATGAAATTGAAGCCGCGCCTTTCTGAGCAAGGACACGGCAAGCTACCAACAGTACCCGCGAAATAGCACTTGTTACATTTCTGCAAAACAGAGAAAAGAAAGCAGCATATTGTGATTTCGAGATACATGAGAGTGTACGTTCCGCTCCTGATACAGCGGTAGGAAAAATAAGCACAAAACGTTCAACCAATTGAGATACATGACTAGAGTTTTATTGCGCCGTTTTCTGCCAATGCTCAGAGACAGAATTTCTCGTTTGACAAATGAAAATTTACACAATAGTTTGCCTTGTGGCTGTAAAGGGGAGGGGGATAATCTTACCGTGCAGTGTGCGTCTCTGTAATCTCCACATCGCTTACATATGGGGCAGTGATATCTCGGCCGAGTCTCCTCTTCACATAGTGACCAACTACACCAGGAGAACTTGAACTCCCCATAGCAATCCTCATCCGGACACTCAAATGTATCTGTTCCCGTGCACGCCAGCTTGAGTGGAATAGCATTATAACAACCTGGACACTCAACAGTACCGTTCTCAATGGTGTCCGCAAAATCCTTGATCTGCAATGCAATAAATTACATATACAATGTACCTTATCAGAAAGATGTGCGTCTTTACAACTCCCAACGCAAGAGAGGGGAGACTTCATTGAGGTGGTGAGCCAACTCAACTCCAAGGTGGCCCCGCTTCTTGCACTGAACTGTACACACATTTATCACTTATACCTTGCAGATGTTATCCATAAGGCAAACATCCCTCTTAGCTACCCTTACACTCACTCCAGCCTTGGCTAGAGCATTGAGAGGGTTCTTGCAGCCGTGACATTTACACTTGTCTGAGCACTCCCCATCAGTCTTGAAGCAGGCACATCTTTTGGAGCTACAGCCAGTAGAGCAGTGGCATACATGCTCCTCTGGACTTACTGAGGCAGTGGTACTACTAGATGGGCGCCGCTTCTTGGCGCTGGCTGAAAAGGAAAGGAGGTGCAACATGGGAACAATTCTGATATGACTATTTTTAAAAGGTTGCTTTTGGAATGTTTTTTTTTTAGGTCGACGGGCACTATTGTTTGGTATTACATGGTATTCTGCACTTCAATGACCAAACCCTCAAAGCAAGCAACGCTATTATTGAATTAGGTGTATCGTATCTGCTGCCTGCAGCCCCATAGCCAAGGCAGTCAGGGTGGTGCTGTTGGCAGAGCTTCAGCTCTGTAGCATCTACAGCCGATTGCGTTTGAGCGTTTTACCCAAACAGTTCGCACGTTACGTTTGAACGTTCGAAAGTTGCGTTGTGAGACAAAAAGTCGGACGTTTCCAAGGGCAACCGCCATGTGTATTTTTCACTGACCAATCAGAGAGGACAGAACTCTTTGGCTCGCCATAGAAACGTCTCGTTTCATCCTAGAAACACAACTTTTAAACGTTCAAACATAACGTGCGAACTGTTAGGGTAAAACGCTCAAACGCAATCGGCTGTATGCCTCTTGCAACCAAACTAGAGTTTGTAGCTTTTGCCTTGAACCAGATTTTCTCTGGACTCTCCAGTTTTCTCCCTCATAAAAAAATCTGATAGTTAATATTCTACTCACCTGAAGGGGCATGGCTACAGCGAATTTGCAATAACCTTGTGTCCTTTAAAATGCTTACATTTTTAAGAGGCATTTGTTTAATTTTTCCTTGTAAGCTGTGCAAGAATTTTCCACCCTAATACAGACCCTCTTGGTAAGGAGGCAGCCATCAAATTTGGCAAGATGATCAGTGTGCTGCAGGGTCAGCATCCAGTCTTGAATTGTCATTTCTCATAACGCCGCAATTGGCCTATTCCTGTAATTCAGTCACATAGGAATAATAAACTTCTTGACTAACCTTTTTCACCAGTACTAGGTGTGGTGTTCTCTTTAGCAGCTCTTCTCTTTGGAGTCTCAATAACTGGTGCTGAAGCACTGGCAGTTAATCTCTTATTAGGGTCAACCTGAATGGGTGTGGCCAGCAGGGCTGCAAACCTTAGGTCAAAGGCAATTAGCTTTGCCTTCATATTGATTGATGAGAGCTTGAGCTTGAGGAACATAGAAAAAAGTAATTTATGACAGTGATCGTCAATGGAAATGTTTGAGGTTGACTCCCCAGATTGCAGCTCATTAGCTGAATAGTCCTATTCATAGTTCCTCGCTCTTTTGTGATTCAAATTTGACTTCTAGCCTGAAGTCAAGTCTACCGTTGACCAATGTATTGTTTGAATTCAAAATTGAATCACAATAGAATTAAAAATTAGAATTCAAAATTGAATCACAATGAAGCGAGGAACTGTGAAAAGGACTATTTTTGTTGGGTCCTTATGGCACCATAGCAACCATTAGCACAGACACTGTGGGTGGTCTCTGCCTAAAACTGATTAGGGTAATTCAGGAGACAGGACCTCAGAGCTCTCAAAACAAGCCAGCGACCACCTGAATTCGGCTGCTACTTCACGCTTTATCGCTGCATACTTTTGCTGAATGTGAGACACAAAAAGGTTTGACCCACAAACTTTGTTAAATGCAGCCTGAAGCTCACCTCATTGTTTGCCAAAATATAATAAAAACTGGAATCCTTAAATTGTAATTCCTCTTAAGAACCTCCCAGCTCCGTGCCTGTGTCACAATTGGCTTGGTGAGTAAACTATTTTGCTTTGAAGCTGTCAACTGTCAGTGTTTTTTTTTGCAGATGGCTACTTCGAAACATTCTGACAGCTCTGGGATCTCAGTTTATTGTTTGAAAGGCATAAAACACATAATCAGGGTTCCCACATTCCCCAAAATTGAAATTGAAAGAAAATTTCTGTCCCAGCTGGGAGTCAAACACAGCAGCGAAGGTCCAGCGCTGTAATACTGAGTCAACCATACTTCCCAAATCATGCTAAATCTATTTGAACAGCCAAAAGAGCACCTCTGAACCAGTAAAAAATTTTTCAAAAAGCAAAGCTATAATACAAGTACCAGTACCTTGTGATATGGAATGGCGCTTAGTTGCCCACCAGTGAGATCCACAGAATTGCTGTAATCATATTTTGTGCTAAGATATCCTCCACTCATGCGGGGATTTTGGGACTGTTTTCCCTGGTACATGCGAGGTGGAGAGTCCACCTCTATGAGAGCCTCACAAGAGCTGCTGATGTTTATGCCTGTGACTGATGCAAATGGCACTTCAATGCATGCCATTTCCCTGAAGCCTTGTACAATATTCTGTATATTGTTGGGATTTGTCTGAAACTCATAGATAAACTTCCTACAGAGTAAAAAAATTAGAATTTAGTTAATGAACAACAGTAATTAAAACTTAGTAATTAAATTCGAATTAAAGTGTGACACTCAAGCAAAAATCGGCTCTATGGCAGAACACACTTTGAGACAAATTTTTTCACAAAATTTGAATTCCACTACTAAACAATGGCATTGTTTTTAAAGGTGGAACTAAATTTTATCCACTCCACCAAATTTTATTATTATTATTTTTTGGCGGGGGGTGGGGGGGGGGGGGGGGGCAATCTCCTCATGGATGCAAGGATGCTGAATAGACCTCCTTGGCTTTGGCATAATGTTTTCCCATTTCAGCTCACGTGGCATTCCCATGAGTATTCTTTATTTCTTTTTCTGCTACACACTGAAGGATATATGAATGCATTCCAAACAAAGAGAGAATACTCATGGGAATGCCACAGACATGATCTGAAATGGGCAAAACATTATGCCCAAGCTGAGGAGGTCTATAAAAGTTGCCTTCTGCACTTACATTTCAGCCAATGAAATCACTTAACAGTAGACAAACCAGTTATGTTTATCTTATTCCTGGAATAACTAATCCAGGAATAAATTGTGCTTTCAGGAACCAAATTTTATGCTAGACTCAACTTCAAGCTAGAAATCCAATTTGAGTCACAATAAAGAGAGGGTTCAGGGTTCGAAATTCCCACACAAAAAATCACTCACATTTTCTAGCAAACTTTCTCTTATTTGTTTAAAAATAATTTCAAATAAATAAAATGTCTCAGCCTTACCTATCTCTGTTGACAAAAAATATGAGATTGAATTAGCTAGTCCTAGAATAGCAGTTTCAATTCTGGATTAGCAGCTATTCTTGGATTAAGTTAGCCCTCTTTTCAGGAACTGGCCCCTGAAGAACATCTTATTTGTCCAGGCCATACCATTTCTTGATGACTTGTGGACTACTGCTAAGGTTGAGTTAAGTTACCTTCAAAATGCATCATCTAAACAGTTTACTTTTGAGATTGTGCAACAAATTTATGATTTTTAATTGTTTCCAGTTTTGATAAATGCATTGTTCCCTTACCTCTGAGTAAATATGGCTTTAAATCTTGCTGTAGGAAGAATAGGCAGTGCAGTAGCTTTCCGGGGATCATGCTAAGAAAAACGTATTTTCGTCATTTAATTGACTCTAATATCTTACTTGCATTTCTTTGCATATTGTAAACCACAGGAGAATCAAGCTTCACATTTTTGTTACATTGTGTGGTTCCAGAAATTATCCATACCCCCTACGGAAGGGCATTGGAAATTCCGGAGGGGGGAGAGGTGGGGGGACAATTTACCTGATCATTTCCATACAAATACTGTATTTTTCCTTGGAAATTCCAGAGGGGTGGGGGGTCACTTTCCAACACCCTTCCGTGGAGGGGGTATGGATATTTTCTGGAACCACACATTACTGCAACATTTAGGGTTTGTATGGGGAAATACAGAATGTATGGAGTGAAGTTCTGGCCTGGAAATTTGTATGAAATTCTTAATAAAATCAAGCAAACTGGTAAGTCTCATTCACAAATTTCTAGGCCAGAACTTTCCCTCTGCATCTCTGTATTTTTACAAACTTTACAAAAAAATATTTTGCATCAATGTGACAAACACTAAACCTAGATCCAGTCTGTGTGAATACTAGAGTGAAACCTGTGATATTTCCTAGTACCACACCACTTTAAAGCATTGAATCTATACATTATAGTATGTTAAAAACCTTACCTTCCAAGAACCAATTTCTAATAAACTGAAGTCATAATGACGTGGTGGAAACTGCTTTGCATCAACTTTTCCAGTTTGGAATTTTGGGATCTCTAACGGTGGGTTTTGGTTGCCACATTGGAAGGATAAATAGGAGCAAGTGGTTGACTACTGGGTGACACCCCTGGCTTGGTAGCAACAGAAGGGGCAGAGCTTGAATGGAACGGATAAGATCTTGACGTAACTACAGGTACTCCGTGTGCAGTTGTCATCCCCACCACATTAGCACCACATGTTGCTTCCTGCTGCCTCACCGAGATGGTTGGTAGTACAACTGGACAAGTAACTTTTGGCAAGAGGGAATGGACTGGATAGGCAGCCATTGTGCTGGGGCTTGTAGGCAGGACCATTACGGCACTAGTGCTGGCAGGGTGGACCATTAGTTTGCTAGTGCTAGGAGCATGGGCCATTACTGTGCTGGTACTTGTTGCATCAACCATTGGAGTATGGACAATTACTGAGCTAGAGCTCCCAGGTTTGGCCATTATTGTGTTGGTGTTTACTGGCTGAGTAATTGTGCTGATATTAACTGGGTGGGCCATGATTTTGTTTGCAGCAGACTGTATAGTGCTTGTGCATGTTGGAGCAGCAGTCCATGGTTGGGGAAGTATAGGTCGCATTTTAGCAGGGTGAGCTACTGTTGATGAAGCCCTTGGCATGCTGCTGCTCACATGTGACATATTTGTTATGGTGTTCCCAGGTTGTGGTAGCATTGCCATGGCTGGGTGTGGCAAACTTGACGCTGAGGATGATTGCATGCCTTGTAGGGGTCCTAGCACAAGCGGGAATGCACCAGAGACCACAGATGGCTGGCTTAACTGGACCTGAGTCCCGACATGAGCATTGCTTGTCAAGGTAAATGGAGCTTGTAAACACCTTGCTCTAACAGCCTGTGAGACGGGTTTTGCACAAGATATAGAGGGTTGAGCAACTGCTGTGGTTTGGATAGTTTGAGAACTTGGAGGCTGAGTCTGTTGAGTTGAGGTGGGTAGCTGGCCTTCTGATAGTCCAGTTGGCACAGTGGAGACTTCTTCCACAAAAGTGACTGGTGCATCACACAGGGTAACAGGCTTTAGAGGTGTTAACTGTTGCTGAGAGTCAACAGTTGCACTGGTAGGGACTGATGGTCGCTCCATGTGTGTAGGGTACTTTTCAGCTTGTAGTGGGGAGGTAATTGTTGGAGAAGAGTGAGAATTTGTAACCAACATTGCACTTTGTGTATTTGCCACATAACCATTTGGCAGCAGTCCTGCTGCTTGAGAAACACCATTACTAGCTTCCTGTTTGCTGTGTGCATTTGATATTGCAGATGGCAAAGGAGAAAGCACTGTAGAGCCCTCCATTGAGACTGATATAAGGCTCAAAGGCTGTATTTACCTGGAAATAGTGAAAAACGAAAAAGTAATATTACCAAAGAAAGCATAATCAGCAATGGACACAACCACATCTGTAATGCTTGAGTTTGGCCCTTTCACAATGCGCTAAAGGTTCAGAAAAATTTGTACATTTAGAAGTCTTTACAACAGATTAACAAACCTAGCCTCTCTACGACCACTAACTTTGTTCAGCAAAAATTATTTATCACATTACAGCAAACCCATGGACTCAATTAGCTAAACAAACTGAGCTTATCAGGTTATTGTCTTGGTTCACCAAGTAATAGAGTGAGTGTGTAATTTGTGATTTGAATTGTAAATATTATTATAATATTCATCAATTATTCATGAAGCAAGTATCCAATGAGAAGGCACAATTCAGGTCACATGACTAGCCTTGTAAACTGGATACAAGATCCATCAAACTAAAAGAGCGGGGAGGGCTTGAATATTCAGGAGGGAAAGGGTGGGGTTGGTGAATAATAACAATAGTTAATAGATCTATTAGTATTCTGTAAATATTTATAGAATACTAATATCGATATTAGTATTCTATAAATATTTACAGAATACTAATAGATCTATTAAATATTGTCATTATTCATCAACCCCACCCTTCACTGCTGAACTATTCGAGTAAAATTACGACTATGAAAAAACATTACTCAAAACTTTAAGCAAGAAAAGCATTTGGCAAAACAAACGTTACAAGAATTAGGCTAGTTGGTTTGTCGACAATAATATACTATATAAGAATAAGTTCAAGAACGGCTGCAAGCAGACTAGTGTTCATTTGACCAGAAAGCTGTCTTATTATATAAAACTAACAGCATTAAAAAGACGCATTTTCAATAAATAACCAGAGTCTGACTCAGTTGAACTGCTTTCCCTCCACTGCCTTTCCAACAATTTCTTGACCTCGTCTTGTTCACTTGCTCTATTGTTGTATCTTTTCCAATCCCTCTGCGTGCAATGCTTTCGAAACCAGTTTGGAAACCTTAAACACATGGAAATAGTTCGATATTTAATGTATTTTACATTTAATTTAACAACAAGTCTGATAAAGCAAAGTCGCTATACTCAGAATAAAACTAACCTTCATTTCTTGCTCGATTGTTTTCTCAAAAAGCCCGACCATTTAGTTCGCATCTCCTGTTACTCGTATCGGTAGGAATGCCTCCAACTGCTGTCCTGCCGTGTTTTAGACTTTCGGAAAGTCCCATCCCGACACACGATTTTGAAGGGCAGAGAAAGCGACTTGTGACGAGTTTGGCGTACCAAAAGCGCTACGCTGCATTTTTTTACAGTACTTAGCATCGACTGAATAGATTTCATTGCACAACTTTCGGCTAAAGTTGATAACAAAGCCAGTTCATTATTTTGTGTATTACATCATTTACAACAAAAGGCCTATTCATTGTCATCAATAAAACAAAAGGATCCTAAAAACCTTTTCAACTAATTGAATTCATCCTGCCTTGGATTTTCAATAGTACTTGGATTTTCAATAGTATTGTTTTCAACAAAAGAATACAAACAAAGAATTTTCAACAAAGAGTTGTTGTCTTGACATATCATAAGTACTTTACAATATTCGCGTCCGATTTGTATGGAATTTACAATTTCTCGGCCTCCGGCCTCGAAATTGTAAATCCCATACAAATCGGCCGCTCATATTGTAAATAGTACTTATGAATTGTATATATTAGCTAGTAGTAATTAACTTAATTTTCTTAAATTTTATAGATAGTTATTTATTATTTTATATTGATTTGTGTCCTTACTTAGTGGTTTTATTACTGCTATCATTTTACTGACACACAAATAAAGTATTTATTATTATTATTATTAGTGCAGATGGTTGGATTCCTTCAAGACAAAAAGTTTTTAAAAAATATATTCACACAAAATAAAGCACATTGCTGGAACCTTTAATCCCATGTGAGAGCATTCCTAACATCCTGGGGAAAAACATATGACCTGAACAAATAAGGGGAAGCAAAACACAGATGTCCTACAGCCCCTTCTCAAAGCAGGGCATCTGGGGAAGTGCGGTAAAAAACGGCAAAAAAGTGCGGAAAAGTGCGGGATTTTTTAGAAAAAAGTGCGGAAAAAAGTGCGGTAAAACGGTGAAAAGTGCGGTAAAGTGCGGTAAATTATTTTCTTTAATTTGAAGGATTGCGCTTTTGGGGGATCATAACAAGTCATTTCTGTTGATTTTCTATTTGTTTTGTCATTTTAAAACGTAATTTCGTTGAAACTGATGTAACAGCTAACTTATTAAACTTCGCATGATCAATATTTAGGTCAAGAACAATGGAAAAATGCAAAAAATAAGGGCTCACCATGCTTGCTTGCGCGGCATCAGTCATTTAAAATTCGAACCCCTAAAATCACTAAGAGCGCCTATTTCTCCATACAATCAACTCCCGCATGTGTTGTTCATAACAATAGAGCAGATTTTCGTATATGTGAAAAGTACTGCCACAAAGCTGTTCCGCGCCGCGACCGTGACTGTACCACGACTACGCGATTTCATTCCATTTACAGCAGGCCAGGTTCCGTACCGCCACTGCGACAGTACCGCGCCGCCCGCGGCACTTTTTACAGTCATACGAAATCTGCTCTATCTTGCAATAAAGTTTCCAAAATGTAAACTTCGTGCTTTGTCATCACCATCTTAGGGTAAATGGCTCCGGCAGTTTCATAGGATATTTACGGCGTTTAAGTACAAATAAACGAACTTCTAACATCCAACATTTTTCGTTCTCCTGCTATTTTGTTTCCGCTAAATACTTGACCTATTTATTTAGCAAATAAAAATCGGGGTCACCGAAAAACGTGCGCCATTTGTATTTTACCCATTTCTTACAAGATCAGCTATTGGCTTATTTCCATCTAAACTTCCATCCAATTACAGATCTCCTAATTGATGGTTTCTCGTACTTATTCTCAAACGGTCTGCTGTGGAACGCCTGGTATTTTTTGTCATTCGGTGGCGATCGTATCGGAAGAATGGTGGAGTTTTCAAGGTTTTTGCGCTTAATACTTCAGCATCAACATAATAAACTAGGTATTGACCTGCAAATCTTTGAAATTACCGTGTTTAGAAGGATTTTTCCACACAATTTTTAGTAATTTTCTGAAAAAGTGCGGAAAAGTGCGAAGAAAGTGTGAAAGTGCGGAAAAGTGCGATTTTGGGGCAAAAGTGCGGAATCGCACTGCCGCACTTCCCCAGATGCCCTGTCAAAGGGAACCACAGGCTTATAGAATCAGGGGTTCTAGGTTGTTTTTTTATAGGTTGTTGAGCTGATTAGAACAATCTGGCCTAAACTTTTACTGTGTTGTTTACTACTTGTAGTTGTACAACATCAAATTAAATTCCTAGAAAGCTAGACTGGGTTTTAAATTATGTTGGTTCAGTTTTGATGTGCAAACCAATATAGTAGGTTTCACAGTTGTTTTTAGTATTTGTAAACTATGCAACATAAACACCAACTGCCAAGTTGCAATGCCTTTTGTATCTTCCTAACATTTTAAACACTAGACATAAACTTTTTAAATACCAAGTAACAATTGGTTTACATTGCTCTGAAAGCAGATTGTTTATCGAAACATGAACTTCATGATCATGATCTTCATTTTTTTTTAACTATTCATTGGCTTTTCAAAAAACTGGAACTGACAGTGTAAGATGCTGTTGAATAAATCGAAATATCCTTATATTCTAGCAATGAGCTCTCCAAAAGAGAATTTTCATGACCAATGTGGAACCATTTTTGTTGGTACACAACTCTAAAGTCAAAGCTAAATAATAAAAATAAATAATTTGATGAGGGACTCAACTTGAGCAACATTTTATTGTTTGGCCTGAAGTTAAGGCTGGAATACAAGGACCACTGGAAACGCAGTAACACTTCACAGGTCCCAAGAAATCCAACAGGTCAGTAACACTTCACAGGTCGCAAAAACATCAAAATAACCAGCTCATCTCACCCAGTGGGGTGCAAAGGGTTGTTTGTCAAAACAAAACAGTCCTAGGTCCAGCCAAATACCCAAGTTTTTCCAGTTTTGGGAAGCAAAAATAAGATTTTATCATTGTTCAAATCATACCCAGTTTACATTTAATTGACATAAGGCAAGACTTTTTGAGGAGATGGCAAAGTTTTTATGCTCAATTGCAAAATAATCTGTTTGGAAGACTTGGCAATGCAAACAAAAATCACCTTGATTGGCTGATTGGCTGAAAGTATGCCACATTATGCACTTCTCAATATAAACCCCTGCACCCCTTCCCCCCCCCCCCCCTCCACCCCCCACCCCCCCTGTGCATCTAGTTTTTCTCCCTCCCTATGTACTCAAAGCCAAAACAACCCTGGGGAACTGGAGCAGGGAAACAGCACAAAAAAGTCCTTGGGGCGGGATTGTTTGATGACTTTTGAAATAACTGTTTGTCAAATGCCCCGCTATGGCCCAGCCAGGGGGATGCGGGGTTTATATTGACTAGTGCATAACAGCTGTAGAGAGCTCTTAGGTTGTTGTCAGAGTTCTTTTGTTCTAGAGAAAAGTGTAAGTGTAGCATTAGTGTCACTGTTTCAATGACCTGGCTATAACAGGAACGTCCAGGTGTGATGAAAATTACCTGCAAATAGCTCATTTCTATTGACTGGCTGTCTTGATTCTGACAGGAAATTTTTGCAGAAACCAAATCATAAGAAAAATCCATAAGAAATTCAGCATTTTCACATGACAATCTGCAAACATTTGCTGTGAGGATAAATTATAAAAAACAACCGGTTACTTTTCAAACAACTATTCTTTGGTTGGTTCATTCTCACTGCATTTCATGAACAGTGCATGGAGACGGAGTGTATTTACGCGGGAATTTCTATGAAGACTCTATCGCAGTACGCAGAATATCTGGCTTTTATATAAATTCTTCTATAAGACGTCTTCCGGACTGATAATAATCACGAGAATAAGTTGAATCCCTCAGGGCAACTCAATAATGGTAGCTGAGCAAACAAAAGCGAGCTCAACTCCAGCTCGAATCAACAGTGAATCAAAACACTTGACGAGCTTGGCAGAAATGGGCTTCCGAAAGGTCTAAAAGTCAAAATTATCGTCAAACAAACGGCGCTTTCGCATTATCACTGACAAAGGACTCTATTATGTGCAAATAAGCGAGGAAAGAAGACAAATTTGCGGCAAAACAGCGCATTTTCTCACCTTTTCTGGCTGTTCAACCAACTTCCTGAGCCAGTTCTTGTTGTTCGCACTTCGCTACTTGACACCTCAACACACCACGTGAGCGCGCGCGCCGCCTATTTTTCCCGCCAAAAACAAAATAACCCAATCAGAGGCCGCGAAATTGTTGTTATTGACAAGCCTCGTTTGCACGGTTCGTAGGTATTGTTTGTGTTTTTTTTTTTCTATTTTACACCAAAAGACTTATGGGTATTTTTTTTAGGTCAGCGGTGTTCCTTATTTGCATATTTGTCTTCTTTTGTGCAAAATTCTTTATCAACAAAGAGAATGTCGGAGGAAGAAAGCCGTAGAACTGTCCTGATTTGTTTGGATCGAAGTGAGAACGCTAATAGAGCTTTCCAATGTAAGTAAAAGTAAGAACTTTAGTATAAACGTGCTTAGTTATGGTGGATATGGGCTTCACTAAAATATTTAGAACTTCGGACTCTGGAACTGTAGGGAGTCGAAAATAAGATAAGCTTACTTTACTGAAGATCTGTAGTAAAAGCTTTGACAATATCAACATTTTCTTGTTAACTTTTTATTTAAGTGAAGTAAAGTTTTACTTGACGTTTTAGTAATTTGATAAAAAATTAATGAATTAGTTATTTGATTCTCTTAGCAATCTTTGCCAGACTTTTACTCAGTTGCTTCTCTTGTTATTTTTTTACACTAACGCATTGATTGTAAATTTTACATTTGCTTATGCAACAATATGACTAACACAAGGGACAATAAGACTAACAAGAGTGTGTGAGTCTGAAACTTTTCCATAGTATCTAGAAAACAAGATCATGAAAAGTACACCCTGGTGCAGTGATTGCTGTCATATGGATGCACAGTCATTTCAGCTGAAGTTTCAGCAATAAAACTTATTCTGCCAAAAATAGGAAAAAACCTGTTCAGGAACATGGAAACTGCACTCAAGGACCAGGGTAGAGTAGATGTCTGTGACGCTTACTCTTTCTGATGTTCCATCTTGGCTCAGTTACCCCTGACGTTTAAAAAAGGAATCCTATTGTACTGCAGCAAAAGGTTTCCCTCAGATATGTTTTTCTCACAACAGAAATCATCATACTCTTTGAAACAGTTGGTGTTGATTCCATGAATTGTTTTATTTGTCATTGTAGTTTATTTGAAAACTGTTCGCCATGAGGGTGACAAGGTGATCCTGCTTCATGTTTTTGAGTTGCCGCCTCTTCCTTACTCCTCAGGGCCATGTAAGTTTGCCAACATTAAATCAATTCATTGCATGGTTAACAGGGTAAAGAATACTTTTATAACACTACAGCCACCAAAATATCAATTGTTAGTACCCACCAAATCAGTGGAAATACAATTCTTCTACTCTCTGATTGGCTCCTGAAACTCAGAATATCCAAGGATATTTACTGTTTTGCATCACATCAGACCTTAGTGTCAAGTGCAAAATATTTCTATAGGCAATAATTTCATACGTATTATCAAGGAGGTTTTATGTGAGTATTATATACAGCTGATTTGGTGAATACTAAAAGAACTGTTCCTCAAAGCCACCACTGTTCATCTCCCCTTCAGGGAATAGTTGTATTTTATGTAGTTGTATCTTGTACTCACAAAAATTGTGTGGTTCTGTGCAATAACAAACAACACTAACTGTATGTATTTTCAAAGAGTTAAAAAGTTAACTGTTACAATGTGATCACGTTTATACCATCATATACATGATCACATAAAGCAAATTTAATTGGCTAATTTTATTCTTACAACATTGGAATGCCCACCCTGGAATTTTACTCCTGTCATGGTAGGATGCCCACCCTGGAATTCCAGCCTGCTCTAGCACCACCCACCCTGGAATTCTGGAGGTCCTCAACAGGTGGGGTACAGTTTTTTCTGTGACTGCCCATTTTCAGGATTCTTCTGCTTCTCCTTCCCGTGAAAAATGTAGGGTGGGCCATTTGCTGACACTGACAATATTCCATGTATGTTCTTCATCCAGTTGTCGTAGCATACTATGAAGAATGGAAAGCAATGTGCAAAGAAACAGAAGATAATTGCAGGATGATGTTAAAGCATTTTGAAGAAACCTGCATGAAAGAGGTAGGAATCACAATTAAATCAATTTGTAATATTCCTTCCCTGGGTAACAGAGTCTTGAGCTTCACTAGTTTACAAAATGCATATTTACTGATCGACAAGTGAAGATGCTATCGCGCTGTCTTGGCTTAGCATGTCAGTAAACAAGTGAAGCTTCGATTGTGTAGGTTTATGCACAATTATGCCCTTGTATATACACAGACATGCTTATAATGGTCTTTTATTATACACTGGAAATCAAGCTCACCTTTGTTTATTATTTCCATCCTCAGGGGATACCAGAGCCACACTCTTTTTTGGCTGTTGGGAAGCCTGCTGGAGAGACTATATGTGATGTTGCAAAAGATGAGAAGGTTAACCTTATTGTCATAGGAACAAGAGGGCACTCATTAATTTGGAGAAAAATATTGGGTAGTGTTAGTGAATATGTTGTGCACCATGCACATGTACCTGTAGCTGTGATACCAGCTCCAATTGAATCAGATCACAAACACACTGCATAGCTCATAAGGATAACCATTGCTGCATAGAGTAGATTTCGTATGACTGTGAAAAGTGCCACAACATGGTGCTGCATAGAACCTGGCCTGCTGTGTAGATACGGAACCTCGCCTTCTCCACCTTGTGGCATCTGCACAGCTTTCCACCAGTTATCAACACAACAAATCATGGACAACCAATCAGATTGCATTGTCATGCAAGGCACTGCAATTCAAAGACAGCCAATCAAATTGCATGGTCATGGCAGAAAATCACGTATCTTAGAAGAAGAGCCAATGAAATCACATATTTGTGTCACAGTCACAGTGCAGCACAACATTGTTGCACCACATTTCACAGTAATACGAAATCTGCTCTAGCTTGAACGTGACTGAAGAAAAATAATGGGTAGTGTTAGTAAAAATGTTGTGCACCATGCAGATATACCTGTAGCTGTCATGCCAGCTCCACTTGAGCCAGACTACCAAAACACTGCATATTCATATATAAGTTACCATTGCCACATGGTTTTCATGCCACAATGCTGACAAGCTGTGAGGCTTCAAAGAGTCTAGATAGAGGAGTTGCACATGAAGAATTAGTGAATGTGTGGATTAATTTTGAATTTAGTTCTAGACTTCAGTTTGAAACTGTAAGCAACCTTTTGTCAGGAACCACTAGACTTCTTTAGGTTTATGTAGTATTGTGACTTGCCGTGCATGTTGCAGGAAGCAAAATTACGTTTTTGGTGACTGTTGGATATAAATTTCTTGTTGATATTTTTCTAAGGCAAGGGGTTTGGGAGCATGCTCCCCCATGTAAAAATTTGACATTTGAGGCCTCAAGACACTATACCAGATTTTGGTTCAATATCGTCTTTGAAAAGCCCAGAAACGCAGCTGTAGATGAAAAAACGTGATGTTCAACTTATTCTGATTAATCAATTTATTTATTGCCAAATAGATGAATAATCTTCACTAGATTCTGTGAACTTTTAGTTTGAGAGGCTCTGCTTCTCAGGCAAAGGACTGATATTGATCAGAGTGCTAGGCAAACAATATATACCGATGCAATTTGCCCAATATAACCCACCATTAAGTCCTCATAGCAATATCTCATATTCATATAACACAGCGGCATACTACCATTTGCGTTCAACCCTGAAGCTTGACGATTTTTTCGCGTAGGTTTACGTTTCAAACGTGCACGTTTTGTCGAGAAATAGACACGTTTCTTGCTCGCTGATTGGCTGAAAAATAATGGTCAAAACACCAACCAAACAGCGAGCGAGAAACGTGACAACTTCTCGACAAAACGTGCACGTTTGAAACATAAACCTACGCGAAAAAATCGTCAAGCTTCAGGGTTGAACGCAAAGGGTAGTATATCATTTTTTTTCTAATCATTTTCTTTTTGAAAAATCATATTCATGTCCACAGTCACCAGACTCTTACCAGTCACCTTCCAGTCACCTTGTTGTTCTCTTCGAGGCGCGCGCAGTGCATCACGATCAGGACAAGCTTTTTTCAAGGTGCGCGCGCAGTGCATCACGATCAGGACAAGCTTTTTTCAAGGTGCGCGCGCGGTGCATCACGATCAGGACAAGCTTTTTTCAAGGTGCGCGCGCGGTGCATCACGATCAGGACAAGCTTTTTTCAAGGTGCGCGCGCGGTGCATCACGATCAGGACAAGCTTTTTTCAAGGTGCGCGCGCGGTGCATCACGATCAGGACAAGCTTTTTTCAAGGTGCGCGCGCGGTGCATCACGATCAGGACGAACTCGTAGTGAATTTTTCTGCGACCTTCCCATAATCCTTTACGCACCTGTCAAGTGACTCAATATCGGTAACAACCAGTAAGGCGAAATGGAAAGAGAGAAACACAATAAACGACTTGGTATGAGTCTGCGCAGTCACAACACAGCCCTAGTAGATGACATTATTACACGAGTAGCAGAGGCCACCAACCAGAAATTCCTCTGCTAGTTCTAGAAATCACAGTTGACTATCGGCAGGGGCGTAGCTAGGGGGCTCCTAGGGTGCATGTGACCCCCATTTTCAGGGTCATCATACATGTTGTGACCCCCCCCCCCCATCTCGCAAGTGCTAGCTACGCCCCTTATTATATAAACCGTGTATCAGACTCAGAATTTCAAGCATATCCCATCGTATTTGAATCATATATTATACACACACTGCAACACAGGGCCTTAGATTGTGACCAATACAGTTGGCAATGTGACCAGATCTCTATCCCCTGTAGCTAATTTTCCATGTCCGATCACCAACTGGCGACATAGTTTGACAGAGCAACCTCTCTGGGGACCAAGTTTTTCAACTTGGCAACCACTTTTTTGGGCAATTCCAGAAAATAAAGGTCCCCCCCCCCACGGGCGGCATTTGGAAATTCCGATGGAATGGGGGGGTTTAAGAGCTCGGAGCTCGGAATTCTGATTGCAAGGGGGGTTTTCGAAGCTGAATTTCTTTAACCTTCCGGAATTCTATATGCATGGGGGGGTAGACCATTTTGGAAATTCTGGATGCATGGAAGGGTCAAAAACTTGTGCCGCCCGTGGGGAGGGTACCTTTATTTTCTGGAATTGCCCATTATGATTAGAAGCCAATTAGTGACTTGGCTAACATTTTAGGCCCTGTAATTAGAGAGAAGCCAACTTAGATTTATAGATGTATCAACACAGTGTTTTATCGTGGGTTTGGCCAAGCCAACTATATTGATCATGAAAATATATTATTTTAATTGTAGTAAAATAGATAAATTAAAAACTGGTTCTTGTCCTCTCATCTCTTAAATGCTGGTATATGGTATAGACTATTTGAGCTGAAAATCGCTAATATTAATCGAATGAAAGCCGTTTCGATGTGTGCCATTTTACTTTGAGTTAACAGCTTGGTCTTATTTCTACGTCATGCTTGTATGTTTCTTTCCCAGAAACGCCTTGTGTGACCATTGTGTGACAAAATCTCAATGTGAAGCGAATAGCAGAATACGAGAAGAATAAGGAGAAACGTAGGAAAAGAAGATAACTGTGCAACACCCTAGCGAACTGAATATAGGCGTAAATATATAAAAGATGGGGACAAGTACAAGTATCGATACAGTGCAGATACAGAAAGCGGTCGATGCTGAACAAAACTGATTTGTCGTGAAAACAAATTTTTTTCGTAGCAATGAAATTGTTTTAGGTGCACTCTCACTTTTTGGAGTAGAGTTTGTACAAATGCTATTATTTTCACGCCAAATCTGATTTATCAGCATGGTCCCATTAAGCCCTGGCTAAACTAGGACACATGTAGCGCGCAACATTGTAGCCGGACACATGTTTCCTTCATGTTTCCCAGTTTAGCCACGCAAGAACCATTGTTGCGCGCGACAAATTTTGTAGCCGGGACACAAAGCAATTTCATGTGTCGGAGACACGCGTGCGATGTGTCCTAGTTTAGCCACTCGGGGAAACATGCAGGACACAAGTGTTGTGCGCTACATGTGTCCTAGTTTAGCCGTAGCTTACCCTTTTATACACCTATTTCAGAAAAGGTTGCGCCGTCGCAACTGTCTGTTGTAGCCTGCGATGCGTCATGGGAGAAACTAAGTATACCAGACTCATGGATGCTGGTTTTTAAGATAAATAACCATAATCACCCTGTTTATGTCAAATGACTGTAAATACATCGCTCGCAAGAAATTTTGTACTGGATTAACGCGAGAAATTCGTTCTTCCATGACGCTATTACGCCAAATGTTGTGGACTCACGAGCCGCAGGCGAGTGAATCCACAACAAATTTTGACCACGAAGATGGCGTAAAAAGTGGTAAATAAGAGTCCCCACACCACCCAAAACCTCTGGAAATTTGTTTTTTACCATGACAAAATGCCAAATGATATAATTATGATCATTTTCCGTACAAGATGCAGGTAAAACGCTGGCAAGCCTTATTGTTTGTTTTGCAAATTGGACAGCGGCTGTTTCAATGAGACATCTCATTTGCATATAGCATACCGCTAGCGTATCGCGTGCTCAAGCGTTTTTTCAAGCACGATTTTCCACTAAACAGAGTTTTCTTCACCAAATCCTCTTCCGTTCAAACAAATTCTTGGCTTTCTCCACGATGAGTGAGCAGACATGTGCGGAAAGAAGTGTAATGATTGCAGTAGATGGTAGCGACCACGCAAGCAAGGCATTTGAATGTAAGTAACACCTCTAACAATAAAGAAAGTTTTTTTCGTTACTACAGAACCGCGAAGTCACGGGATTTGAAAAAAATCACAGGTTTAACTTTCTGTATTATTTATCTAAGACTTCCTATATTTGCATTTTTCCCTGACGTTGCATTCTGTGTAATGTGGAAAATTGCTATTTTGTAAATGCTTGAATCATTTCGGAAGGGGACTAACTCGGGACTAACTCAGCTCAGTGACGTCAACGGGGCTTCAAAAATCTAGAGATCGCCTTGAAATAACGAAATTTCCTGAAATTCTCCCTCTCGGGAGAAATATAGTAAATGTATGACAAACGTCTTGAATTTTTTTGGGAGACGAAGTGAAAAATCCCTGAAAAATCTTGAGACTCGCGGCAAAACCGTACACACGCAAGTTAAAACTCGCACACACACCTGACACGGGGTACCAAGGAGGGGTGGGAACATTAAGGTAATTGCCCTGAAATAAAACTTGTCGTAGAATTTTTTTCTTAATTTGTCTATTTACTATTTAGTATATAAGGAATGAAACTATGAAATAAAAAGAGGGGGTGCCCATGCTCGTTTAGAAACTGTGATGGCGCAAACATACCCCATTTTTAGTGCCTGAGGGCTATTTTGTGAAGGAATACATGAAACAAGAAAATTGTGATAAAACGCTCACTAATGAAGCAATCCAGTTCGCTTGCAAGTTTAAACAGAACTATTGGATGCTTCACTACCTAGGACGAACATTGGAATGTTTAATGTTCTATGTGTGTTGACGCTACTCTTGAAAATGTGCAAAAATGTACGCACCGCTCGTGATAATTTGAGAGTCTTTGGTGTCTCATTTTGGGGCTTTTTATGACGATAGCTCAAAAACTTGTCGTGGAAATTTCTTTAAACTTTTTTTATAACAGGGGAATTATAGTCTTATCAAAATGGTAAAATAAAAAATGGAGGTGCCCAATCTTGTTTTCGCGCAATATCCCAAAAAACGACTTTTTCTTGGTGTTTCTTGCTCAAATGGGGATATTTAGCTTGCGCACGCGCGCTCGATTGCGTCATTTTTGAACGAATTGATCGCGTGTCCATGCGCAGAACAGCGTGCGCCGTGCAAAACAGGGGAATAACCTTAAGTAAGCTAATGGCCATTCCATTTTATATCCACATACCCCCTATTGACGAGATGGCTAAGAATTTGACCCCCCAGAAATGAGTTTTTGACTAGAACCCTCAGAAAATTGCCTCAGAGGCGAGAGACCCCTGAGAAATTTCCGAATTTCTTCCACAACGGGCTTCAAAACCTCTCAGAAAATCGATAAACATCGTCAATAGAAGTCAAACCCCTCAGAAATTCTCGTCAACAGGAGCCTAAATACGTCCAAAAAAGCAAATATTTTCCATTAACACCCCTCAGAAATCAGATTTTAGAACCCCTTGGAAAAACTCGTCAATAGGGGGTATGTGGATAAAAAATGAAATGGCCCTAACTAAAGCTTCAACTATGAATTTGGTGCATTTCAAATTAAGTTGAGGATGAAAAGGTTTTACAATGTTACACATCGTTAAGTGCATACCTCATTAATTTTATGTTGTCTGGCTGTGAGATTTGGAATAAATTTTACACAAACTGCAAATGAGAGTTCAAACAGTGAAGGAAAGCAAACATTTAGCCTGCTGGTAATAAGTTTCAAACAAGGAGGTGCCAGCCCCCCGATACCCCCTCACTACCCCTACAGCCTTCAACTCAACACTATTTTTTTTTTCTGAAGCAAAAAAAAATATGATTTTCTTTAATCCTCTACATAAGACAAAGCTGGAAAATATGTGTTGAAATGCATGCTTCATATCCCATTTACTTGCCCTGGGTGATATGTAAATAATTTCTATAACTTGAACATTTATTATTATTCTCTTATTTTTTTTCTCTCTCTGTATCTCTAGGTCATGCACTAAGCAATAAAATAAAAATACCTAAATATTTATCTATGAAAAAACCATTTGCAAGAATAATATTTACTTGGTATGTTTTCTTTTCATTTGCAGTTTACATGAAAACTCTGTCGCGTAAAGGTGACAAGGTGATCCTGTTCCATGCATTTGAATTACCACCGCTGCCTTACTCATCTGGACCCTGTGAGTGTCATACCCTCCAGCCGGCTAAGCCCACAGCTCTCCTATACCATTATACATATACCATCACCACAGGTGTCCCAAGCTCTGTATTGTCATAACACTATACAGAGTTCAAAAGGAAAGGAAAGAGTTTGTATAGGGCTTACTGCTGACTCAAAATTGTTTTGGAAATTTTGAATAAATTTTCATTAATTTCTCATTACCTTGCTTTACATGCTATTGTAGTTGTGGTTGTCCTTATTACTTACACCAAATATCAGGAATCCCTGTCAACTTCAGATTCCTAAAACTCTGTGTGAGCAATAAGTTTAACCACAACTACAAGCAAGGTAAGTTTTATTTAATTTTGTTCGAAGTTTCCTACTTATTTTAGAGTGAGTAAAAGTATACATCACAAACTCTCTAATTTCTAATATAAACTCAGTATTTTACAGTGTTGTGACAAATATAGAGTTACCATCACCTGTAATATCGTAAGGGAGTTTGGAAGTGGCATGCCCATTTTGCATTTTAACGGCCTTTGTAAAAGGGTTCTCATGGGTTGCTTGGTTGTTTTATCACAGGCTGTCACAAGGAGCTTCTGAAAGCAAACGACGGCCAATTTGATAATGGTACAGAATATCGTTCCAACGATATGTACTTTACCTTTGACTGTTTCACTCTCATGATTTGGCATGTGCTTCACACTAGCAACCTGAAAGCAATTTTGATCGGAAAAATAATGAGATGTACTTGTAGAGGGGTCAATTAAACATTGATGTTCAGAACTGCCATATTTGTGTTTCAAAGCAGATATTGTAGCATGAGAAAATAAATATGTAACAGAGGCTGTGTACATGATCCAACAAAATAATACTATCATGCTATTTCCAAAATGCTACAGTATTTCCATTTAAATAACCCTCTAATACTGTAATGTAGACCTGCCAATTTTTTTAAATATTTAGGCGAGGTACTTTTGATTCTGGTGATAAATTTTCAACAGAAGCATGCAAAACAATAGAAAATGACTTTATTTTCCTTGCCTTACTATGTTTTTTAGGCCAGGAAATCCAGCATTTCAAATTTTAGGCGAGAAAAACCTGTACAATGAAGAAGTTGGCAGATCTAGCAATGTTGACTGAACATGTCAGGGATTCTGTTATTCTGTTAGTTTCTTGCTGTAAGGCCTGCAAAGTTTGGCTTCTTTGAAGTCTCAGAGTTTTTGGAAGTGATATCTCTCTAAAGCAGAAGGCTAGCAAGTATCTGATTTCTATTCCAGCTCTTTTTTCCCATTCTTTCTTTTTTTCTAATGGTAGCCCATCCTCATCTCCACATTGTCTTCTCTTTTCCTTCTCAGTTGTGTTTGCATATTATGAAGAGTGGAGGGCAATGGTGAAAGAGGAGGAGGACAAACACAAGGCCATGTTGAGAAGTTTTGAGGATATTTGCAAAAGCACTGCGGTATGGTTGATAAATGGGCCACTGCTACCATTTGCTAAATTGACCAAGACCATCAGTAGGGCAAAACATATACAGCTGTCTGGCAAACCACCAAAAATATCAGATCTGTTTCCATGGCAGACTGCTCCCAGCTAATTCTTTAGCAATAGTTTGTTTGAGCAAGGGAAAAGAATGGGCTGTTACCCCCTATCAAAGAACCTGGAATTTCCACAGGGATCATTGTGTTTGACCTTGGAATTTCCACAGGGGACATTGCTTTTGACCCTGGGATTTTTTACAGGGCCACAGGGTATTCATTTGCAACTTTGGAATTTACACAGGGTCACGACAGAATTTCCTCAGGATTTGATTCAGATTTTTGAAGTTATGCAGGAGCCTGGATTTTACACAGTGGTAGAACAATTTTTTGGAAGAGCCCAATAGAGCTTCCAAGCTAAGGAACAGTAAAATTCAAGCCTGAATTTGAATCTCATTTTTCAGGGACTTCACTACAAGGCTCTTATGGTTATTGGCAAGCCAGCTGGCGAAGTCATATGTGAAATGGCTAAGGAGGAGAATGCTGACCTAATAGTCATGGGAACTAGAGGCTTGTCATTGGTCAGGAGGACCATATTAGGTAGCGTTAGTGACTATGTCGTGCACCACGCCCATCGACCTGTAGCTGTTATACCATGCCATCACGATACTGACAAACAAGGACACCAACATCATGCATAATGGTATCCGGATTGAAATAGTAATATGAGAAATTATTCCTTTGGAATTACCAAGCGATCCTCAAAAAAAACTAGTTGCCTGCCTTGCATAACAAAGATAGGACTGGTTTGGTCTCTAGTGAAAGTGAAATTCCAGAAAAAAACTAATTCCTCCACCATTGGAAATTCTAGAGGGAGGGCAGTTTGGCAGCTTTTTGCAGATCTCCTTTTCTGTAGATTTTTGGCAATAAAATACTTCATGATTCTGGGTAATAAATTTGGGTTTTTGAACGCGTTTTGTGCCTTTTAAGTATAAAAGGTTAAGGGGTCCAAATGTTATAAAATCTAAATGACTTTTCATAGAAAGAAAGGTGAAAAAACCTCCCATGAAGTGATACATTACCAGTTTGGTAGAGAAGTCATAGTGTCAAATCATTCATAAATGACGCAAGCTTAAAGCAAGTCAAAAAACTTCACGCCATGATTTGTGCCATATTGGAACACCTGAGTAAAGATGGGCGTGGGAGATGCTTATTTTGCATATTTTATTACTTACGTCGAATAATATATATTGTGCAGGCTAAGCTCCACAGAAAACATGTATTATTACTATTACTTTGTATTTCTGCTCAGATCATTTTGAATTTAATAAATTGATGGGAAAGATAATATGGTTTAAATCTCATATAAGGATGAACCAAGAAAAGGCTTACTTTCAAATACTAAAATAAGGTCTAGTTTTAAACCCTCAGTTGATGTTTCTGGGCATGGTGGATGGGCGTCCAAACAGATTGATCCTCAAGTTTTCGTTTTCTTTTCTTCCCTGCTGATTTAAATAGGGGAAGTTTTTCGGGCCCGAGAATTCTCGGGTGCTCGAGAATCGGGCCCCAGGAACCAAATTTCGGAGGGTTTTTTTATTCAAAGCTCAAATTTACATGAATTTATTGACGTCTTCAAGTCTTTTTTATAGCGATAGAGTGGAATAGACAACTTGGGAGTCCCTTATTTTGCGATCGTCCATAATACACTGATAGTTTTCACCGTGTTTAAATAAAGTGTGTATGAAAGCTTTTGGTTTCTTTGCTGTGCGCGCCCTTTTGTTCGCCACGTTGACTCGGTCCCCGGGTGAGGCGCTGAGCGTGAGTAAAATTGCATTACGGAACTGAAAGCGGTCTAAGAATTAAATATCTTGATCATCTAATGGAAAAACCGCAACCTATCTAACATCAAATCTTAAATAACTATCTCTACAACCCAAGAGTAGTGTGATCTATTTCAATATAACACAGCCACCTTTCTCTAGTCTCGAACCTCGAAGCCGCCCGGATGAGAGTCACGCTCAACCGAGGCGTGACTCACACGTGGCGGGCGCGGGCGATTGCTGCAGGCCGACGGTGCTTGCAGCTTCTTTCGGCGTTTCTCCCCTTCCCCCGTGGCGCGCTCTCTTGTTTGTACTACGCATAGCGTGCGCAATAAAAAGAATTTGATTTAGGGATCGATATAATAGGGATGTTCGCAGAAAAGGGGGATAAAGACACTCTAGCATGCGGCGTGCGAGAACGTTGGTCCCGGGCAAAATCATGCACGCGTCGTGCTGATTCATCATACTTGATAAGAGAAGATTTATTCAGATCAATGCGAATTTACCTTCTGATTTGCTGCAATATAATTGAAAGCATCAATCTGACGAGCAAAAAGCACTCGATCTTGATTATATGAACATGATAAATCTCGCGCTATCAATTAGCAACTACTTTCCTTTCTATTTTGTTTTGTTATGTCAGCCTCGCGTCCCATTCTGAAAAAGAGTAAAAAAAATAAAATACTTCACTGCTGAATAAAAACGATTTAATCAAGAATAATTGAATACGATTTTCCGTCCTTGTGTTTTACATTCCGTGAAATCGTTATTAATTTTATTATCTATGGTAACGGTATTCCCACGTGAATGGTTTCATAAACCCACATGTAAATGAACTTGTGGTCTGAGTTATCGCACTAAGTTAGATTCCAAAACTGATACATGAACGTTAAAATTGAGAACTAGAAAGCGCCGCGAAATTGCTAACCAAGTTATAAAATTTTAAACCGAATTATAAAGATGAAAACTTCGAGGGGGTATGTAAAAATTATTCGTGAAATGTGTCTCCGAGACAACATTTTGGTAACGTTGGAAATTTTAATAACAATGAAAAAAGAATTGGTTTATGTGAGAGTTTTTAGCTTGATAAAAAACTAAACAAAACTAAAAACATGAGTAAACATTTTACTGTCGTTAATACAGCATGACTGTCACTGGATATGTAAATGAAGGGAGTTTAAAGAAAGATTGTTTACCTTAAAATTTTAATATTTTATTTTCTATTGGGCAGTCAAAGTTTCCAGCAACACACAGGGTGCAGCGGTACAGCTAATTAAACTTTTCCCACTTTCGTACCACGTCAACAGGCGAGTAATTGTGCCTTAATACGGGTTAATACAATACTAGTGCGTTACTCGATACCGAAAAGCCATGTTTCACCTCAAAGGAGTTCAGCAAAGAGCCAAGACGGATAAGACATCGTCGAGAGCATTATGGTTAAGTGAAATCACGATTTCTATTGTTGCTGCGAAAGATTTACGGCTGAATTAACTCGTGGACGAGCTAGAATCGCAGTGAGTAATTCGAGAGAGGGGAAGCCTTCCAGATTCAGCAGTAAATTGCCTGAGAACTTATGCGCGTGGAACAATTACACAGTTGGAAGTTTCTAATAAGTACTATAAACCGGCACAAGCGAAACAATATCTTGAGTGATTCAACTTGCCTTTGGAGCCTCGTAAGTAAAAGGACAAATTTAGCAGACTAAAATGAAAGGAAGTGATCACATTCAAGGATTCAAGTCTACTTCGCAATTTGCTATTAACGGTGAACTATCATTTATTTTTTAAAGCTGGTAGGATTAATTGGTTACATTTTAAATGAGAATGAATTTAAAACTAGGTAGGCCTCGTCAAGTGATAGTTGTAGCATTGCTGACTTCTATATTTTGGTTTCTATTGAATGTTTTTTTATTATACTCGTATCAAGGCAGCTTTCTTGCATCGGTAAATGATAAAACGAAAGACCCTTATGCTAATAAGAAACTTGTATCAGATAACAGGAGATCAACGGTGACACGTGGAACACAAAATGAACATTTTAGTCACAAGCTAGAGAACTCCAAGCAACTAGACTCAGAAGATGAGTTTTTCGAGAAATTCGTGGATAAAAACACGCCTTTAATACCAGACACACCGGTGCATATTTCCCTTGAGAAATCACAACGAATTATAAATCTGAGACCGCATAAGCGAAAACGAACACTGCCGCAAATTGAAGCTGAAAGTATACAAACTGAATTGGTTAGAGTCAAATCGAAGCAGGTAGCGGAAACTGCGGAGCCGACAACTGTACATGATCCCAATGGGCCGGGGAAAACGGCAATGCAGTGAACATTCAAGCTGGCGAAAAGACAAGGAAACAGAGGGGTATAATAAGCATGCATTCAACGAGCTGGCAAGTAAAAAGATTTCACTTCACCGCTCGATACCCGATACGCGCGAGCCTGGGTAAGTTGAGACTACGTACTTGTCTAGTGCTGACTGAGTAGTGACAGTCATTTAGTGTCACTTTTCATTTATCTCTCCACTTCCCTTCTATTCATTTCCTTCCTCTTCTCTAGAATTATATTTATTTTTCTGCGAACTCACAGTGACGGCCACTTGTAGCCTGAATCAGCCGTCCCTAGGCCACTTGCCGCGAAATGGCTTCTTGTTTTTTTTGTTTTTTTTCGTCTGTGTGTGGGGGAACTAGAACTAGTGTGGGAGTGCATGGAGAAAACGGACCTCTGGAAATCCAGGATAGAACCAGGGGCTCATAAATACTTATGAGCCCCTGATAAAACCCGTTGTTTCTTTGAAAAAAAAGCGGCCGCCCTAGATTTATTGGAACAACTATTCTAGAGTTGCATGGAGAACTGAGCGCTATAGTTTGCAGAAGCGAAATGTTTGAGATTTTTTCTCTTTTCTTTACTTGTCATTGTGTTAGTTCTGCATAGTAAATCTGGCAAATGAATGCCCACTCTCTCAATTTAATTTATCAGAAGTGACAATTGGGACAAAGATTCATTGTTAAATATATCGTAGTCAAAAGTACTTATACTAATGACGGGAAGTTGCCTACAAATAACACCCCCACTTCCTCAATAGCCTTCCTACTTTTTTTCGTTGAGTGCACCCGATTAATAAATCTTTATGACACGGCGCGTTTTGTTAAGAAAAGGACCCCGAAACCAACTCTCTCTGTCGAGCAGTCCAATAATCAAATCTTTTGATCTGATATTAAGATTTTTACCGGCTTACTACACTAATACTGGTGCTATTTATTCTTTGGGTGGCATGATTGCCTTAATTCTCAGGCGTACTTTTCCAGTTGCCATGTAACCATAGTAATGGGTCAGTCCCCAGATTATTTATAGATTAATAGATTTTAGATTTACTGCGGTTTTCATAATTCTGCGAACTCTCGCTATTTATTTCCAACCGTAAAACCGCCTTCTGGCTTCCGTCAATCAAACTCCCGAGTCTTTTCGTCGTTACCCTAAGCAGTGCTAAAATGGCTTCCTGTCGCGACAGCAACGTTACGTGCTGGCCAATCAAAAAGCACAAAGAGTAACGACGAAAAGACTCGGGAGTTTGATTGACGGAAGCCAGAAGGCGGTTTGACGGTTGGAAATCGTTAGCGAGAGTTCGCAGAATTATGAAAACCGCAGTAAAGGGGCACGCCAGTATTTTTTCAGATATATAACTTTCGTATAATTCGAAGTTTTAAAAATTTAATCTGCATTTGTCTCTCCCAACATCACGCGTGCTCTATTTCCATCCATTGGGATGAGTGAAAGCATGCCCCGGGAATTATGTTATACTTGTTTATCGCTGCTATTTCCAGGTAGCCTTCTTAGTTTGCGTAAAATCTATTTTTGTGATGTTATTATTAGTAAAGATTGTTGATGATGAAAAAAGAATCCCCTCAAAAATAAAGTTTAATTCTGAGACTATGATCACGACATATTTTTGTTTGGTCTGAGAAATTCGTGCGTTCTGCTTTTCCGCCCACCTCGGAAAATAATGAAAAATCGAAACACGTGTTTGCACCAATATAGAAAGCCACTCATATTACATTGCGGTATCCTCGCCTAGGTTTAAAGAAAAACAAGGATTTTAGCTGCTTTCTCGATCATTGTAAATGGGATACATTTTTTAAACGTGGGTTTTCGTAGTGGTGAATTGTTAGCTGGTTGTTCGAATGCAAGAGAACTTTTACCTTTTTGAAAATGCCCGACCCAGTCTCTCTCTGTCCTCTCTATAAGGAGGTGAGATCTCTTTAAAGCACTAAAACCTATGCCAAGAGTCCTGAAATACATATAATCCTGGAATAATCCTGGAATAATTCTGGGTATCCTGTTTTTATTTCTTGGCGAGAAAAGACAAAGGCGTTTAATACGTAACACATTGATGCTGCTGAGTGTTTTGTTGTTGTTGTGTTTTTCAGTTCTTATACCGAGCCGCAATGAGTACGGTTTCGTTTTGTGAACGCGAATTATCCCCCGCATTGTTATTTCCAGCCGCAGTGACGTTATATCAAAATTGATATTCGCTCATAAGTTCAAAAAGAAGTGCCCATGGATATAGTACGCGCGCGCTCAGGCGTTATGTGGAAACTTTTATTTTTAGAACACAGCATGCAATAGCAAAAGTTAATATGTGTAACAATCGGCAAATCTAGCTGCGCGCGACTACATAAAATCGTGCTTCTAAAATAAAACTGGAGCCATCAACGCCCTCATAATAACTAGATTGTTACTTCTAGTTATGTACTTTTGCCGCTGTACTGTATACATATAATCAAATGTTCAGCGTTTTTATTTTATCTTATCAGGAGCCCATACGTAGGAGCGTTTCCTCTCTTACCAGGATATAGGTTGAGATTTTTACAGAGCAGTCTATTTTTAGTAGACTGCTTGCAGCCCCTTGCTCGGAAAACGTCCATAGTAATAAGAGGTTAAAAGTCTTACTTTGCGCGCGCCTAGTACTGTGCATTATGCCGGGGTAACGGCACGATAAGCGCGCACCACAGGTCATGTCACGATAAGCGCCCCGGCATAAATGCACAGTACTAGGCGCGCGCAAAGTAAGACTTTTACCCTCTTATTACTATGGACGTTCCCCGAGCAAGGGATTGCAAGCAGTCTAATTTTTAGAAACAAAGAGTTATTTGTTTTTCACAACCTAAATTGTGTCATAGCATACAAAAGCATTCATTAGGCTAGTATTCTTTGCTCTGATTCAATCTTGCTACTATTTCAACGCTTACAGTTTTTTTTTGCGTATGTATTTTGCCACATAATCAGGGTCTTGATGGGATTAACTGACTAATGACAAACGGGCATAAAAGTTACTGACAAACTTGGATAAGAAATACCGATTAACGACAAAATATATTTAGAGGCTACCGACCTTTTTTGCATATTATTCCAGCCAGCTTTGGACTTTTCAATCAGCGCCTGAGAGTAGACCAGGTGAATTATTCCATTGTGACACTTCCCGAGGTTCAAATTACCAGAGATTACTGGATTTCAATAGTTATAACTGACACTCTGGGCATCCTTAGTGATCTTTCAGGGGATTAATGATCGACTGTTCAATTAGACAAGATGACGTGTGTGCGCATGCGCAAAAGGACAACTAAAAAAGAAACTCATTCCCGTGTCAATGTAATGCCTACTACTGGAATATGAGTAAAAACATGCTAAACGGCAACTGTGAAAAACATTTCTGCATTATCGTGAGATAAGCTACTACTATTTAAAAAGACAACGTGTCCCACATGGATCTCTAACACACTCTTCAGTCCTATAAATACGTTGGAGATGCATAATAATTAGTTGATTGTTCACTAACGGTACAAGGGGCGTCCTTATATGGTCTGGTGGCCGGGCGTACTCTCACCCATAGGTATCTAGCTACTGAGCAATTCAACACAAGGATAGCGACTGTCAGGGCCGAAATCTCTGGCGTGGGCGTAAGAACCGTACGGTCGCCATACGACGCTTCAGCTCTTTGTCTGGAAGTATGGTCCTATTTTTTTTTTCTTTTTCCTGAAGTCAAGTAAAAATGCTGAATTTGCATTGGTGTTAGGCAGATTTATATTACTTGCACGACTCACAAAAGCAGTTCAAAATTATTACCATCATTTTATAACAAATGGCCTAACCACCGATTACCGACAAAGACCGCACATTTTAACCGACTAGGCCAGTTATTGGCTCTCAACTTTATCTGATCGCTCTAAAATTTTGCGGACCTACTGACCAATGCTTCTATTTTGTAATAAATAAAACGAATTTACGATAGCAATGAGACTTTTCGAGACATTTCGAGACTTAGTAAAACGCATTAGTAAAACGCATCATTTTTTGGTCACCTTAACCGACAAGACTCCCCCTCCCCCCATGTCGGTCAAAATGTACAATCAGGAACATTTATCGGCGAGGTTCTCTTCCGGGGGGGGGGGGGGGGGGAGGGGGGACTCCAATATTTTTTTTGTCGGGGATGATCGTCGGAAATTTTCTGTTTCATCCCTAGAAAAGATATCAAACACGGCGGGCCATGGCGTGGCTAAAAAAAATTATTACCCTAAAAGATGAGGTCTTATGTACCAAGTAGGCGCGTAGGACACAGGTAACAGGTGAAAGTTACCCATCAAGAAATTTCCGCGTTTGGTTCTAATTTATCGTCTTCTCGAATCGAATAATCTCTCTTACTTACACGGTTTTTAGAAGCACCAACATAAGAAAAAACAATCTGGGCACAGTTTCGGCCCTAAAAGATACAAATCTCCCTAAAATTTATTGAAGATCACGATCACCCCTAAAAGAGACCAAACCCGCGTGATTTTAACCCCTAAAAGATACGACGATCATCCCCGACAAAAAAAATATTGGAGTCCCCCCCCCCCGGGCTTCTCTTCCCCATGGGCTTCTGTGATAACATCGGCGCCCACACAATATAGATTCTTAATTAGGCTCAACTCTCTTATTGCATAAGCCAGAACATGGAAACCCTTTCAAAAGCCACCAGACAAAGATATCAACTGATCTAAGTAATATTTTGTCTGACAGTTAATAGCACTCCTGCTGATTTATGATACATATATTAGATAAATGGTAAAGCTGAATTTAACGCGATGCGTGCTAACAAACCATTTTCCACTTATTTCCCGCCCTATTTTGCCGAAAATTATGTGCGATTTCCGAGTCTCTGTCGAAACAAGTCGGCACGATCCAGAAAATTCATGCATGGATCGTAAAAATACTTTTATGTTTACAATCCATGTTTCATACTAGAAGACGAACAAATCGTCTGGACGGCCAAATCGTCTGACGATTTGTTCGTCTAGTGTGAATTTAGGTCGGACTTTGCTCGATTTGTTCATATACACGAACATGAAAAATCGTCTTCTAAACGGCCAAACAGACGAACAAATTCAGACGATTTGTTCGTCTGAAAATTTGTTCGTCCTGTTTTCACATCAGACGATTTGTTTGTCTTGTGACGATTTGTCCGTCCAGACTTTAAGTGTCAAAACGGCCATTGATAAAGTTGATTGATTGATTGATTGTATTGTGTTGTATCATCTTAATACCTCACTCTCCACAACAGGACATTCATTCTCTTGATATTCTTTTTCTAAGGTGCTCGTCTCAGACGTACGCTTCAAACCTTCCCACCAGCACTGTAGTGATTTGTTTCCATAACGAGGCGTGGTCCACGTTACTTCGCACCGTACACAGCGTGATTGACAGGAGCCCCGCCCACCTCCTTCACGAGATTCTTCTCATAGATGACTTCAGCTCGCACGGTAACAATCTTCATATCTGTCTTAGGACCTTCAAACAGCCGCCATTTTGTCAGCCTAGCAACATACTGAGTTAGAGAAAGCATCCATTTCCATCGGCTGATTTAGGGAATGTAGTGCGATATCGCGCGATTTTGACGGAGTCGACCTCTCGCCATATGCTAATTGGCCCCTGTATGGTGTTGCTGCCTAACGGGTGGTTCTCGCCTGGAACGCAAGCGCAGACGCAAGGATATCAAACTCTACATTTCTCTTTTTCTCAAGCGCAAGAAAATCGAGATGTTGCGTTCCCTTGCGTCTAGTGTGAATGAAGCGAATGCAAGCGCAAGTAACTAATCAATGTTGATTGGCTTGCGCGTGCGTCGCTATGATTCACACTTGTCTTGCGCTTGCGTCCTGTGCTTGCGCTCCAGTGAGAACCAGTCTTAATAGCTTGCTGCATTCGTTAGAAGAATACAGATTCATGCATTTACTGTCCACACTTTGTCACCTTGCAGACTACCTCAAGTCCAAACTCACTGCCTACGTGGCCAAGCTTCGTAACGTCCGCGTCATCCGCACCAACAAACGAGAGGGCCTGATACGAGCACGCCTTATAGGTGCGCGCGCAGCCACAGGTGACGTCATCACTTTTCTAGACGCGCACTGTGAGGCGAACGTTGGTTGGTTGGAGCCTCTGTTGGCGCGTATCCATAGCGACCGGACAATAGTGGCCGTGCCTGTCATTGATATTATCAGCTCTACGAACTTTGCGTACAGTGGGACGCCTAGTGGGGTGATTGGAGGGTTTAGTTGGGACATGCAGTTCACTTGGCACTCCTTGCCGTACAGTAGACAGAAGGACAGGAAAGATAAAACTGAACCTATAAGGTAGGCCTGTCTGTTCCCCTGTTGCTAGGCTACTAACAGGCCCTTCTTTGTTGTATCCTAGTGGCCTCCTATTTGGCAGAAATTCCTTGGACTGAGTATGCGACTTTCAGGAGGCTGAGCGAACATACTTTTAGTTAATTTGATAGGATTTTTACCGACTTCAATAATGTGGATGTAGATATTTTTGAGCGCTGTATCCTTACTGTTATCTGTCCCTTGTAGGACGCCAACTATGGCCGGGGGTCTTTTCTCCATCGACCGTAAGTACTTTTTCGAGTCTGGTTCATATGACGCGGGCATGGACCTCTGGGGCGGAGAAAACCTCGAGATGTCATTCAGGGTTAGTGCAGGCAAAATCCACTTTGGTTACTTAAATGTTTAACTATCACAAACAATCACAACGTACTTTATACATTTAAAGTTATAGTAGGTTGTCCTAATGCTAATGCTAAACTAATTGTATGTCTCTCCCGCTCTTTTTCGGTAGATTTGGCAGTGCGGTGGAAAGCTTGAGATCCTACCCTGTTCACGTGTTGGCCACGTGTTCCGCACGCGCTTTCCGTACTCGTTCCCTGGCGGCTATAGCGAAGTGAGCGTGAACCTGGCACGTGTTGTGCACGTGTGGATGGATGGTTATAGCGAGTTCGTGTACATGAAAAGACCAGACCTGAAGAGGCTCAGCTACGGCGACACGTCCTCTCGGCTCGCGCTCAGAAAGCGACTCAAGTGTAAGAATTTTAAGTGGTACTGGAAACGGTCTACCCTGAGCAGACTTTACCAGGAGGAAATGCCCTGCGGTTTGGCGAGGTAAATGACTAGGTTTTTCTTACTCTTGTTTTCTCCGGACTATTAGAACTTGTAACGGCCTTCCGGACTCTGTAACTTGCTCACTCAATGTAAATACTTTCAAGTCGTCCTCACAGCTCTGCATACCAACAACCAGAGCCCCGTTTCACGTTAACATGCTTTAGGACCGCCGCTGTCACTCCTAGCTATCTTTAGAATAATTTATTTACGTATTTAATGCTAAGCTCGCAGCGCATGAAAAGGAACTGAGATGAATGCTCGCTAACAACACTTCCAGTTACCTATCTTCTTCGCGCCGTGTGGCGCATAAGGACTCCAAAGAATTCTTCCGATTTTTTCCTGTCTGCAGCACACACTCGTGCCTCGTTCCATGTCTGCATCACCTCTCTCCTTATCCCCTGTACCCTCCAAGGTTGTGTTTGGTCGCCCCCCACCCCCCTTTCCATTTTCCTTCAGGTGCCCAGGTCGCTGCTACGCTGTTATGCCTGTCTTGATCTTGTCTTAAATTTGACCAATCATCTTCCACCAATGTTTTAATCTCTTGTCGGCGTTTTCGTTTACTTTATCTTGCAGGTCCGTAACCCCGAGAGCCTTCTTTGTGTTGATACTCTAGGGAGAACTCTAGCGGGGGCGTTAGGCGTGTCTCAGTGCCACGGGATGGGCGGAAACCAGGTAGGTGAACTAGATATTTTTGTTAACGAGATTTTCACGCCCCCTTCGGAAACTCGAGATTTTGGGTGTTTTTTGCTGTTGTTGTTTTTAACGGCCTGGTTTCTTGTATTTAATACATCTTCCCCATGAAAAATCCGTAACTCATCCAGAAGAAAATTAGAAGACATGTTTTAAGCACAAGTTCCTGGACTGCTGGCACGCACTGATTCAGTAGCAGAGAAGTTGCACTGAAATTCTTTCTTTGTGGTTGAACACCATCGTGAATTTCATGGTACCACGCCCTGTGCTTCTTGCACGCACTAGCTCAGTAGCAGAGGCTAGGCATACTCTGTTTAGAGCTGTTCTGGTAGCTTTTCTTTCCGCTGGATCTATCTTGGATATATCTTGTAACGTCATGCAATTCAGCCTTAGAGGGCTGCCATATGATTTTGAAATAAAGCTATCTATCTATCTATCTATCTGAACACCAAACATGAGTTTAATGTTACCACGCGCTGTGTATTACTGGCACGTGTCTAGATAAGTAACAGAGGCACCTTTTCTGGGAGATCTTCTATCCGATTGAACACCCGCGTTTAATTTGTTTTATAGATGTTCTTCCTAACAGATGACGGCCAGCTGAAAACTGGGGATGATTCCAAGCCGATGTGTGCAGAAGCCCTGGATGGAGATATTATGCTAATGGGCTGCGACGATCGAGAGGAGAACAAACAATGGCGTATCCGAGTAAGTGTTAGACAACGGCAACGACAAACATGGTCTGCCTGTTGTGCGCATTCTTTTGTGGGGTTCCTGTGGAAAATATTCTTGCGGGCAATCCACATTTAAGACAGGGGCCCATCAACAGGAGCCTCCTCTACTCCACTACTCCTCCTTCCTCTATCTACTGCACTAGGTCTAGCCATGTGCACAGGAGTAGAAGAGTCAGGAGCCCATCAACAGGAGTCTCCTCTACTCCACTACTCCGCCTTCCTCTATCTACTGCACTAGGTCTAGCCATATGCACAGGAGTAGAAGAGTCAGGAGTCCATCAACAGGAGCCTCCATCTACTCCACTAGGTCTAGCCATATGCACAGGAGTAGAAGAGTCAGGAGCCCATCAACAGGAGTCTCCATCTACTCCACTACTCCTCCTTCCTCTATCTACTCCACTAGGTTGAGCCATGTGCACAGGAGTAGAAGAGTCAGGAGCCCATCAACAGGAGCCTCCTCTACTCCACTACTCCTCCTTCCTCTATCTACTCCACTAGGTTGAGCCATGTGCACAGGAGTAGAAGAGTCAGGGGCCCATCAACAGGAGTCTCCTCTACTCCACTACTCCTCCTTCCTCTATCTACTCCACTAGGTCGAGCCATGTGCACAGGAGTAGAAGAGTCAGGAGCCCATCAACAGGAGTCTCCATCTACTCCACTACTCCTCCTTCCTCTATCTACTCCACTAGGTTGAGCCATGTGCACAGGAGTAGAAGAGTCAGGAACCCATCAACAGGAGCCTCCTCTACTCCACTACTCCTCCTTCCTCTATCTACTCCACTAGGTTGAGCCATGTGCACAGGAGTAGAAGAGTCAGGAGCCCATCAACAGGAGTCTCCTCTACTCCACTACTCCTCCTTCCTCTATCTACTCCACTAGGTTGAGCCATGTGCACAGGAGTAGAAGAGTCAGGAGCCCATCAACAGGAGTCTCCATCTACTCCACTACTCCTCCTTCCCCTATCTACTCCACTAGGTCGAGCCATGTGCACAGGAGTAGAAGAGTCAGGAGCCCATCAACGGAGACTCCTCTACTCCACTACTCCT
Organism: Scolanthus callimorphus; assembly: GCA_033964015.1. Classification (NCBI taxonomy): domain Eukaryota; kingdom Metazoa; phylum Cnidaria; class Anthozoa; order Actiniaria; family Edwardsiidae; genus Scolanthus; species Scolanthus callimorphus. Next base: position 8,069,498 of record CM066914.1, read on the forward strand.
CCTACCTCTATCTACTCCACTAGGTTGAGCCATGTGCACAGGAGTAGAAGAGTCAGGAGCCCATCAACAGGAGTCTCCATCTACTCCACTACTCCTCCTTCCTCTATCTACTCCACTAGGTTGAGCCATGTGCACAGGAGTAGAAGAGTCAGGAGCCCATCAACAGGAGTCTCCATCTACTCCACTACTCCTCCTTCCTCTATCTACTCCACTAGGTTGAGCCATGTGCACAGGAGTAGAAGAGTCAGGAACCCATCAACAGGAGCCTCCTCTACTCCGCTACTCCTCCTACCTCTATCTACTCCACTAGGTCGAGCCATGTGCACAGGAGTAGAAGAGTCAGGAGCCCATCAACAGAAGCCTCCATCTACTCCACTACTCCTCCTTCCCCTATCTACTCCACTAGGTCGAGCCATGTGCACAGGAGTAGAAGAGTCAGGAGCCCATCAACAGGAGTCTCCATCTACTCCACTACTCCTCCTTCCTCTATCTACTCCACTAGGTTGAGCCATGTGCACAGGAGTAGAAGAGTCAGGAGCCCATCAACAGGAGCCTCCTCTACTCCACTACTCCTCCTTCCTCTATCTCCTCCACTAGGTCTAGCCATATGCACAGGAGTAGAAGAGTCAGGGGCCCATCAACAGGAGCCTCCATCTACTCCACTACTCCTCCTTCCTCTATCTACTCCACTAGGTTGAGCCATGTGCACAGGAGTAGAAGAGTCAGGGGCCCATCAACAGGAGCCTCCTCTACTCCACTACTCCTCCTTCCTCTATCTACTCCACTAGGTTGAGCCATGTGCACAGGAGTAGAAGAGTCAGGAGCCCATCAACAGGAGTCTCCATCTACTCCACTACTCCTCCTTCCCCTATCTACTCCACTAGGTTAAGCCATGTGCACAGGAGTAGAAGAGTCAGGGGCCCATCAACAGGAGTCTCCATCTACTCCACTACTCCTCCTTCCTCTATCAACTCCACTAGGTTGAGCCATGTGCACAGGGGTAGAAGAGTCAGGAGCCCATCAACAGGAGCCTCCTCTACTCCACTACTCCTCCTTCCTCTATCTACTCCACTAGGTCGAGCCATGTGCACAGGAGTAGAAGAGTCAGGAGCCCATCAACGGAGACTCCTCTACTCCACTACTCCTCCTTCCTCTATCTACTCCACTAGGTTGAGCCATGTGCACAGGAGTAGAAGAGTCAGGAGCCCATCAACAGGAGCCTCCTCTACTCCACTACTCCTCCTTCCTCTATCTACTCCACTAGGTTGAGCCATGTGCACAGGAGTAGAAGAGTCAGGGGCCCATCAACAGGAGCCTCCTCTACTCCACTACTCCTCCTTCCTCTATCTACTCCACTAGGTTGAGCCATGTGCACAGGAGTAGAAGAGTCAGGAGCCCATCAACAGGAGCCTCCTCTACTCCACTACTCCTCCTTCCTCTATCTACTCCACTAGGTCTAGCCATATGCACAGGAGTAGAAGAGTCAGGAGCCCATCAACAGGAGTCTCCATCTACTCCACTACTCCTCCTTCCCCTATCTACTCCACTAGGTTAAGCCATGTGCACAGGAGTAGAAGAGTCAGGAGCCCATCAACAGGAGCCTCCTCTACTCCACTACTCCTCCTTCCTCTATCTACTCCACTAGGTCGAGCCATGTGCACAGGAGTAGAAGAGTCAGGGGCCCATCAACAGGAGCCTCCTCTACTCCACTACTCCTCCTTCCTCTATCTACTCCACTAGGTTGAGCCATGTGCACAGGAGTAGAAGAGTCAGGAGCCCATCAACAGGAGTCTCCATCTACTCCACTACTCCTCCTTCCTCTATCTACTCCACTAGGTTGAGCCATGTGCACAGGAGTAGAAGAGTCAGGGGCCCATCAACAGGAGCCTCCTCTACTCCACTACTCCTCCTTCCTCTATCTACTCCACTAGGTCGAGCCATGTGCACAGGAGTAGAAGAGTCAGGAGCCCATCAACAGGAGCCTCCTCTACTCCACTACTCCTCCTTCCTCTATCTACTCCACTAGGTTGAGCCATGTGCACAGGAGTAGAAGAGTCAGGAGCCCATCAACAGGAGCCTCCTCTACTCCACTACTCCTCCTTCCTCTATCTACTCCACTAGGTTGAGCCATGTGCACAGGAGAAGAAGAGTCAGGAGCCCATCAACAGGAGTCTCCATCTACTCCACTAGTTCTAGTCATATACACAGGAGTAGAAGAGGCTATTTTCAGCAGCGGATTCAGGGGATGTGCATTTGGTTCCCGTGCACACCCTCTTGTGAGTTGAAATTTTACAGGAAATTTTATCGCACGCGTTTTTTCTACGCCACATATTTTATATGTGGTCCACCCCTTCAAAAATACTGGATCCGCCACTGATTTTAGGACTCAGTGGATTTTGAATTTAAACGGCAGTGCGATGGCGGCACTGATTACAGCCATTCATCGTAACCATGGCAACTAATTGACGCGGGATTCTCGCAAACTCTAATATAAAAAATAGGCTCATCTAGTTCTGTGCCTCGGACGCTCACCAAGTACATGGAATATTATATTCCACGCTTACCGATTCTGATTGTGCTAATAACATGTGTCATTGCTACATTTGGAAAATTATAAACCAAATAATATCGATCTCTTATGGTCAATCCAAATCTAAATTTTACGTGTTTTTTTAAGGGAAAAACCATTTTCCACAAATCAATGCAACAATGCATGGAACTTGGTGGTGACCGACAAAGCCTCGTTCTCAAGCCATGCAGTGGAGCCTCCAATCAGGAATGGGTTTTCCCTGAAAAGAGAACTAGATGACGGTCAGCGGTGCTTCCATAGCAACAGGACAGGAGTATCCAGCATGCAGTAGAATTTTTGATATCATTTGACGACAGTTGGAGAATACAACAGTAGCAAACCTAGAAGACGCCGTGAAATGAACAGAAGTCATTTTCCGTCTCATTTGTGTTTGCGCTGCTTGAATCTAATTTTAGAGATAAAATAGCTCAAAAATAACATAGTCATGTTAGGTTAATCCCTCAGAGAAATATATTTAAAGACAAAAATGAAATACGGATCCAGGAGCATAAATGTGCTACAAGACAGCAATTTTTCTAAATGAGCAAAATTTTGTCTCTTGCCGTTTTCCGGCAGGAATGAAAGCATATTGTCTAGCAGAAATTTATCTGTTTTTGAAAGAAATAAAAAGATAACCCATTTTGAAGAATATTGGTGCTTTGACTCAAGACCCTGATGACTTGTTCGTCGCGTTTGCTGGAGATATCAAGCTCACTCCAGGAATATATATTAAAACCGTAGGTTCATTGCAGCTGCTAGTGATAGACCTTCCGAGACCAAAGAAAGAGGCTGCTCTGCTCTAAGCGCATGCGCATTTTGGTCTCTTCCTAGACAAACGATGGAGTGCGCTTGGGTATCACAAACACTTCAACTCCCAGAGAAAGTTGATTCTCCCCTTTCTTCTCTTCCCAATCGATGCCAAGGAAAATGATCACTGGTGGTGTTTGATGTTTGACTGTTCTTTCGTTTTGTTTTTTTGTTTGTTTGCTTCAGTTTGTTTATGCGTTTGTCTATGTGTCAGTTCTGGAAGTTGAGAATAAATTGATATCAATTCAGTTCCGACGCCTGGTGGTCGTTTCAACAAAGAGATAGATGTTCAGTCTCGCTTAGAGTGAAATTAATTATGACATAGCCCCTTGGTAATATAACTGAATCCCACAGAGAGAAATAAAACATTTATTTCTCTATTGGTTTTTGAAAAATGTATTAAGAGTTATAATTAAATGTTTTTGGTTTAATAAAATTGTTTTTCTGCTTGCACAAGGCTGCGATAGCAACTGGAACACATGTTTGGCAAGGCACAATAAGGTACGTGCAGTGTTTCATTCAAGGGCTATCCAATCAGAGCTAAAACAAGGCAAATATAGAACAACTCCTGCCCTAAAATCAAACAGATGCAAAGATTTCTCAAGCTCTCGCGTGTCTTGGAAAAATATACGCTCACGACCTCAGTTTTTCCGTGTCAGGTTTGTACTACATTAATTCAAACAACTTGCAAGTCAGAGCTGCACTTTATAAGGTTGCCCACACGGTTGTTAAGGGCTTTCGGCACGACCAAAGAAAAACGCTCGAAAACGGGTTTGTGTGGGCGCATATCTCTTCGAAAAAGTATTGAGGACAGCCCATACATGTCCAACAGATGTTCGGATTATGAAAGATCCCTTGACACTTTTTAAACAACTCCTAAGCAAGGGATATCCCCTGGGCCACATACTTTTTGCCGAAAGGCAAAGGCTGGACCCGCCATTTCTTCTAATAAGAGGATTTTACTGTCGATGTACCATACTTTAAAAGTGATACTGATGGTAGTTAATACCCTAAATTTATGCATTTACTTTGAATCATTCTTACTGCGGTTTCATAATTCTGCGAACTCTGAATCTTTTTCAGTAGCTTCCTCCGATCACACAACTAACACTAATCACTCAGAGGTTTTGCAAAAGCTATCCGGGATGCTTAGATGTTTGATTCAGGGAACGCTTTGAAAACACTATTAATAAGTCGGTGCAGAGTTCACAGAATTATGAGTACAGCAGTAATGACTATCTGGCAGAATACTTTAGAAATTTTTTATCGTGAAAGACCCATCATCAAAGGAGGAAAAACATTTTCTCCATACAATGCTTCTACTCTTGTTTGTTAAGGGGGCCATGTCAAAAGGAGTACTGGCAGCTCTGTTGTTGTTTGCAAGTATTGGCTTAGTACAGAGCCGTTACTATGGTAATCAGTACCTAGTGAAACCTTATGGACGAGACAAAGCTCTTCCTGTCGCACGAAAATCGCGAAAGACACTGGAAGACTCCGCTCCCCTGACGGCAAACAGTTATCTTCAGGAAAGGCGCAGTCGAATGAGGGACCGGTATGCTGCTGCTGTGGCCAAATCGTACATTACAGAAACAAGAGACTTCGGGATCTGCAAGCTCGAAAAGCAGGCAAGCGCTTGGGTGTGAATCCAGCCGCCTTTGAGAGGATGCAGCGCCATGTTGCCATGGTAACAAACAACCGCCTTTACAACTACGATGCCGCAAAACATCCCCAAAAAGACTCTCCCAAACGTCATCTGTACAATCGTTATTTCCTTGATATTGCACTGAGCAAGAAGATGACCATCACGATGATGTTGGTCCTAAACATCTCCTGCGCGATCACCGTGGGAATCGCATGATCATCAACCAACGCGAAGAAAATTACTAGTTGAGCAAGAAGAAGCGAGAATCACGTGACTTGGAGGTAAAGGTATTATCGTGACTAGTTTATCGAAGTAACAATATTTGTTATTTGATCAACGGGTGGATGTTAGCCTGCAAGAGTTGGCGCTCGTAGAAAGAGGCTCTCGGTGAGTGCTAAAGTAAGTGGCATCGTACCCAGAATTTTTAGGGCGCGCAAAGACTTGTGGGATAGTTTTAGCAGGGCGCGCAAGGAGTTGTGGGATAGTTTTAACAGGGCGCGCAGAGAGTTATGGGATATGCGGAGAAAAATTCCCACAGTTCATTGCGCGCCGTGTGATACCCATTCCCAGTCCCTACGCCTTCAAAACAATTTTCACAGATCACCCGGGGGGGGGGGGGGGGGGGGGGGGGGGTTCTCCCATGTAAGAGTGATAGGGGTGCTCGTCGGGGCATCGGAAATCTACCCTAAAAAATACCAGGACATAAAAAATCCACCCCCTAAAAAATACCTTATAAAACAAAATTACCCCTAAAAAATACCAACAATAAACCTTTTTTGTTACGTTTTGCTTGGTTTGTGACCCTTTCATTCATTTGCGTACCCCTAAAAAATACCATTTATTAGTGAAAGCCACAGTGTTTCTCCGATACCCCCTAAAAAAATACCTGAGAGTCGATTTGATCCCTAAAAAATACGACGAACACCCCTATCAGGTCGGCATGTGAAGAAACCCCCCCCCCCCCCCCCCCCCCAAACGTTTTTCGTTTGTTGGTTTCTGATAGGGTATGTATTTCAGTATGGCTACCCTATAAACAAATTCGATCAAATTGTGCCGCATTTAGTGATAAAGACAGTTTATTTTACTAAACCTTTGCACGATTAACAAAATTCCGCGTGATTGCGATCAGCTGAGGCGGACCACCCTGGTGACTAACTTCAGGTCTACCTTATATAGGGTATACAATTTTAACTGTAGGTCTATGGTAGGGTATAAAAAAACGGTCTCTGACAGGGTCAGGTTTTGGAGACCTCGCAGCAGGTTGGGGGACTCCCCTATTTTTTGGGCGGGGGTACGTGCTCGTCGTACCTTTTAGGGTTTAAAATTAGGCCTCTGGTACTAGGCACAGACAGATTCTGCTCAAAAATTCTTTCAAAGTTGCCGCAAAATACCCTCAAAAGTTGCTCAAATTCGAAAAAGTTGCTCACAGAATCAAAAAAGTTGCTCCCCAAAAAACAGCATTTCTTCACGCTTGTCGCCTGATTTATTTAAAAAATGATAAAGAATCACTCAACTCAACATCTCCATAAGATCAGGCAATTGTATTCTAAACACCATATGACATAATTATACTAATCAATACGGTTGTTTAAAAAGAGACTCACTTGCCGCCATTCTGTTGGCTTAGTAAAAAAAATGGGGAGTTTGTAGTATCAAACTCATACAATAATAGCTGCTGCTGCTATTTTTGAAAGAAACTATAAGGAAGCCCTTTTAAGTTGTCACCTCAGCCCCATTTTCTCTAGCAATGAATAGGGTCTTCCGCCATTTTGCTTCTGCTCTATATTTGGAATGTATTACCCACGAGACATCCATATCTTGAAGATACCTCTGAGCAGTGAGCACCCAAGGTGAAGAAAGTATTTTTTATTATCTTTTTAGCAAGATTTTTCATTCTGTGTTCGATTTGAAATGGCAAATGTATCACAAATTGCCATTTTGTTGTAAAAATTCAATAGGAAATAGCGGAAATGCAAAGAAGTTGCTCAGAATTGAAAAAGTTGCTCAAAATTGAAAAAGTTGCTCAAAAGTTGCCGAGCAGAATCTGTCTGTGCCTATCTGGTACCTTTTAGGGGGAAAAATTCGAAAACTTGCATTTTTTTCCAGATAGGTACCTGTTAGAGGTCCGTTCTAGCAAATCAACCAAATCACACTTGTAGCCTGAATTTCAGACGTATTTCAGAGAGAAAATTACGAGGGAAAATACGTCTTCTAAGTACCTTTTAGGGGTCAAAATCAACTAAACGACACCATGTTTGGTACTTGGGTGGAATTGAAAGTTCCCGACGAGTACCCCGCCCCCAAAATAGGGGAGTCCCCCAGGGCCTTGTGTAAAGAGAATCTATTAAGTGACTCCATAGAGCAGATTTCGTATGACTGTGAACCGCGACAAAGTTGTTCCGCGCCGCGACCGTGACCGTACCGCGACTACGCGATTTCATTGGCGATTTAATATTCCATTTACAGCAGGCCAGGTTCCGTACCGCCACCGCGGCACTTTTCACAGTCATACGAAATCTGCTCTAGAATGTGTTTTTACATAGCTAGTGCTATTGTTTCTTTGCAGGACACTTGCTGAAGTGAAAAGACGAGAGACACAGCTTTTAGACAAAGTTAATTATAATTCATATGTTTAGATAAATTAGATAAATTATATATGATGCTATTGTAAATATCGAAAATAATAAACTGATTATGTCGCTGCAGCGTATCCCGGCTTATCCCGTAACCCTGTCTTTAGATTATTTTAGTCTTTTGACTATCTTGTGACATTTCATAATAACAATTTATTAACAGTGGCGGATCCAGGGAGGTTCGATTCCTACGCCCCTTGTGGAAATCAGCTTGGAGGCCCGAATTGCAATCGACCCTAAAAAATGTCTGTTCAGAAAAGCATTCCACCGTAAAAATACCCCAAGGTCCTAAATACCTTTTTCAGCGTACCGGTTTCAGTTCAAAACGTCCAGAAAATGAAGAACCGTAAAACATTTATCACGTGTCGGGTACCCTGTGCGGTTGCTTTCCGCTGACACCATCGTAGGCTCAAAATCAACATTCCACCAATCAGGGAGCACGAGGGAGCACGTACTTTCGAGCGCGCAGTTCTTCAAATTTACTCAGCCTTGAAATTTACTCGAAAAGTACAAACAATTCGTACGAAAATGAACTTTATTCAGAGAAAGCTGAAAAGGAAAAGGCCAGAATTAGAAGAAGGAGAAATTGTGGATGATGAAAAGGTAAGATCGAGTGTTTGATCGAGCTTGTTTTATCGGCAATGATTCGAAAAACATCGCGCGCCATCTTTACTCCACACGAGCTCAAATTGATTTTGTTTATTGATTTCCAAAATTGATCTGGAACTTTGCTTCATCCATTTGAATGCCTAGTTAAAATCATTTTAGGTTCAATTGCTTAGTTGTTTCCTGTACTGGTTGGCAACAGGTCTATGTGAAGCTCAATTTGATTGTTTATTTGCTGTTTGATCTCGAACTTTTCTCCATTCATTTGAGCGAGTGACCAATGGGCCATTTCATTTAATATGCACGCTACCCCCCTATTGAGGGAGTTGGAAGTCCAAGGGGGAGGAGGGGGGAGGTCACCCTAGGAAGAAATCCAAGGGGTGTAGTTTGAGTTTCTGGTAAAAAGCTGCGGTGCATAAATCCAGGGCCGATGGTTAAAAAAATGCAGATTTCCAAGGTTAATGAGCTTACATTAAAAAAATGACAAAATCCAGGTTTATGAAAATCAAGGGGTGGGGGGTGGGGTGAAATGTAAGTCCCTGAATAGGGCATCCTACTTGCAAATGAAATCAAAGGGGTGTACAAAAAGAAATAAGGGGGTATTTGTACAAGTATCAAATGGGTTATTTCTAAATAGGGAAGGGGGAGGGGTGTGTGGATATAAAGTTGAATGACCCAAATATATGTGACCAACTCCTAGTTAATTAAAATCAGAATGGAAATTCATGAATTCAATTTGGAAATTCATGTTGTATTGCAATTCCTCTGTGGAATTTCTTGTTACATGTTTTGCCACTGGAATTTTTAGCTCACCCCTCTGGGATTCCAGGGACAATGTTATTTCCTGTAGGTCATGTTGACATGCCGAGATGCACAGTTAATCTTCAGGCTGGTAGTTGTATATTGTTTCCAAAGTTGGGTTTGAGACAACCTCTCTCTCTTTCTATGATCACATGACTCACATTTTGTTCACATCAAAATATTGTTTCCTATTAGGAAAATCCAAAGAAAGTGAATAAAATTGTGTCCTGGGTTAAAGATGCCTTTACAGCTCTCAAATCTTTGGGAAGAATGATACTACAGGGCCAGATATTACACGCTCTGGCATCACATTATTTACAACACCAGAACCCTTAAAATCATCACGGTACAGCATGACGCCGCATCCTGTGATCAGCCCTGGCAGTGGTGCTGCAGAGCCCAGGTGAGTGGGATGGGGATGCTCATTGCCCCCCCCCCCCCCCATGCCATTGCCCCCCCCCCCCCCCCCCCCCCCCCATAGGAGCAAGCAACTTGACAATACAGAGAACTGGGTTAAAACTAATTGCTAGATTCTGGATACTGAAGATAACTAATTCAGATAATTATGTTTACTCTGACTTATAGCTACTATGAAAAGGGCTCCATACTTCAACTGACAGAAGACCGTCTGACTGAGTTTAAGGCTGGTGGTGGACGCTATGTTATTGATATTTTACCTGAAGTAAGTTGGAGTTAACTTTTCTGTTGTGTGATGATGTTTTAAGACTTTTGTCTCTCTTGAGTCTACCAATAATGTATCAAAAGCAAGTCTTGATTCTTTTAAAATTTCATGCTCAAGTAGTTTTGGAAATCTTGAAAACTACAGTACAGATGATATCTACAAAAGTTAGTCAAAACTTCACTTTGGTATCTGGATTGATATGAAATAATAAGGAGTTCAGAATACTCCTCGTTGTCGCTAGAGACTGGAGTCAGTTCTTTTGAATACCAAAATTTATAAAACTTAAAAAAGGAGTACTGCATGTGTCCTGTATGTGTCCCATACTTGGACACAACTTTGTTTCATGATTTTAGCTGATCATTGTAATTCACATTTTTTATCTTTATTACCGTATAGCATATTCGTAAGTATGGCAGCGGGTTCCTTAACTCAAATGGTGGTACATTACTTATTGGTGTTTGTGATGATGGTAAGGACTGCATCTTTTTATTGCTAAAAATGTTAACAATGAGCTACTTCAAATTTTGAGCTGGGTGATTTGTGCTACTGGCCCGACTTGAAGAACTCTACTAGTCTGAGACTACAGGTTAAATCCCAGGGGGGGGGGGGGGGGGGACACTCCCTATATTCAAATGCTAGGGGTGACCGTCATATTTTTAGGGGTTGAAATCGGCGATCTGGTATTTTTTAGGGGTTTGAAAATAAAAACTGTATGGTAAGAAAAAATAGGTATTTTTTATGGGGGTTCTCACGCAAATAAGGTACATAGGTCCAAAATATTTGAAAGAATGATAGTGTATTTGAAACTCGAGAGGATACATTTGATGTATATCAAATAAAGGGTATTTTCAGACTGAGGGGTATTTTTTAGGGTGCAAATTTTCTCCGACCAGGTATTTTATAGGGTCAAAATTCGAGTTCCCGATGGTCACCCCTAGCATTTTAACCTTAGAATCCCCCCTCCGGGGGTTAAATAAAGAAAGCAAAGTTTCAATGGCTAGTTCTGTTTTGAAGATTCCACTTTTGAGTATTAAGTCGTGATCGCTTTTGTTGTGGAGGGAGGAGGGAGGGAGTTGAGGGTTAAACCTTTTACCATGCTTGAGTTTTCCCTGCAACTAAAATTGGGGTTGATCTTTTATGGGTTGGGAGGACAATATATCATAACATGAGTTTATTGTGGGTTAGACCTCATACTAATAGGGCTTGCTAGAGTCTCTGATTCATTAACAATGTCTCTCCCTCTCTTCAGGTTTTGTCCAAGGAATTTCTTGCAATGGAAGTAGATGCAAATCTGCCATTGAAAACAGAATAAAACAAGAATTTTCTAGATTCATTCCCAAGGTTACATCATCTATGTACAGGTGATTTGTTTGTTGGTTTATTTGTTTGTTTATTTTCATATTTAAAAGGTCACCAATCATGCTATCTTCAGACAAGTCTGGGTCATGGTTGTTTCAGAAAAAATAATGTATAAAATACGATCATGGTCTACTCATTAAACAAGTCAATCCAGAATCCTACATCATAGGCTTCAACTTCTTAGAGTAAGAAAGAAATGGGAACTGAAATTTTATATTAGGCATCCTTATGTAAATCAGTTCACAGACCAACTAGGAATCAAAAAGGCCAGTTTGCAGTCCATTTCCATCTGCCCAATTTACCAAATATGTACCAGAGGTTCAGACATTTGAAAGGTTGTTTAATTATTCTTATTGTTTATTAAATTTAATGTAGCAAGCTAAACAAGTTTACACAGTGACACATTTACCTCTAGATAAAATCACAAGCCTGCTCAAAATCCATTCATTTCCGATAACTAAGATTTTGTTATTAGCTTTACTAAGTTTATTATATTTTTCACTTTCCAGTGTGACTTTTGTTCCTGTCAGCCAAACTCAAACAGACTGGGAGGGTAATCGGGGCTATAGACGATTCTGGGAGGATGTGTATATACTGAAAATCCGAATAAAGATGGGTGAAGCCGGTGAATTATATGAGGATGGACTACACAAGGTGAGATACAGCACTTGAATTACAATGTGAAAGTAAGCACCTTTGGAAAACTACCACGCCCATTTTAATGGCCTTTTGCATTCAATATCAGTTACCCCACCCCCTGGAAGTTATGCCTCTAGATTTCCATCCTTTATTGTGAGCTGTTAATATCCCCCTGGGATTTCCTGTTACTACTGTATTCATGTCATTTATCCCTGGAATTTCAAGCTCACTCCCCTGGAATTCTAAAATTCCTAGGCTTTGATCCTCTACTCGGTAGAATGTTTTTATTGAAAAAAAAACTGAGACACCCCTGAAGTCTCAGGGCTGCTTTCTATTGCCCAAGGAGCCAACATCGGTTGATATTTGGCTCGATCATTCTGTTGTGTGTCTTCAGGTGTTCATCAGACGTGAGGGTAGTGTTGAGGGGCCCCTCAACCCTCTACAGATCAAGGATCTGGTGCTGACTAAATACAGGGAGGTGGGTACAATACGTGTACAGCTAGAGCTTCTACGTGTCGCTGTAGCTCACAAAAGCAAATGATTATGTTGAATGCGAAGTTTTTTCGTGCGCGAAGTTGTTTCGTTTCCTACTCGCCTAAGCCTAGTTTGCATTTGGTCTTAGAGCGGATTTCAGATGACCGTCGTGTTTGCAATTGGTTTGCTTTCTCATTGGCTGCTTATTTCTATCAACCAATCAAATTGCGAACTAATTACAAGCAAGGAATTACTAGCCAATTGGTTCGGCTCCTGATTGGCTGGGCTGGAAACCATTCAGCAGTAAGTTGTAATTACTCTTGTTTCTGATTGGCTAGTGATTGCACAATTGCGTTTACTTTCACGATGGTCATCTGAAATCTGCTCTATCTGTTGTATCAGTCAACCGTGAAACAAAAGAATAATTCCAATTTCCATTGTTTCACGGTTGACTGATGTGACAGATACGACAGATAAGACTATGGAAACCAGGCCTAAAAGCAAACCATTGTCTTGAATGGGGGAAGTTTTTTCGTTGCCGCATCCTCGCTCAATGTGACGCTCGCTTTTCGCCGCATTTCGTAGCTCATAAAAGCAAGTGATTGTGTTGAATGCGCGAAGATTTTGATTTTTCGTTGCCGCATCCTCTCTCAACGTGACGCTTGCTTTTCACCGCATTTCGTAGCTCATAAAAGCAAATGATTGTGTTGAATGCGCCAAGATTTTTCGATCAGCCTCATCCTCTCTCAACGTGACGCTTGCTTTTCGCCGCATTTCGTAGCTCATAAAAGCAAGTGATTGTCTTGAATGCGCGAAGTTTTTTCGTTGCCGCATCCTCTCTCAACGTGACGCTCGCTTATATCGCCGCATTTCGTAGCTCATAAAAGCAAATGATTGTGTTGAATGCGCGAAGTTTTTTCGTTTGCCGCATCGTCGCTCAACGTGAATGATCGTTTGGCATCTAAAAAGGGTTAATATGTTTGGTCGCTCAACCGCCTCTTGACATTTTTTTAAAAGATCATAAAAGCGTAAATCAGTCGCCGGAACCTTCTCGTGTCCCTTCCAACATTGGGGATTGGTGTTTTGAGTTGTTGTTAGCCAGCGCAGCAAGCTTTTCCGTGGCGTTTTAGGGCAGAGAAACTTGCAGAAAAGCGAACAAAAAATTCGACGGCCTAAATCCCGCCCGATTTTCTCTACCTGAAAATTCCACGGGAAAAACTCCTAGAACGCAGTCACTGTCTTCTTTTGTGCAGTTTGCCAGATTGAATCGTTTTTTTTTTTTTTTTTTTCAGAAAATAAAAGAACGAGAAAAGAAGAGGAAAAGAGAAGAGGAGGAGACAGAAACCAGAAGGCCGGCCAAGCAGAGTAAACTAGCGGCTGTGAAAATCGACTTGACCCAATTACCCGACGATTGATAGCAAGCTTTTTTAATGAATGGAAACAAACAGCGGCTTCCAATAGAAGTGATGGATTTCCAACGATGTGAAAAGAAAATCGACCCAAGAGCATGTTTGAAACAGACAAATGTCATTCGTTGTGTTATGTAAGGTCGACATAACCGTTTTATATGTTAAAGGACTGACATATGTTCCGAGATGTCAGAAGTCTTGTCCACTGTTGTATTCAGAGCTCGAAGAAGCAAATGGCGACCAAATGAGTTTTTCTGTCGCCGGACGGTGAACTGTGGTACCTCCAGTCCTCGGAAACCTATTTTAACGGCGCATAGAAACGGCTACTTTCCCGGGCAACCTCACAGTGGAAATATATATTTTTACCTATCCATTTTTAAGCGTTATAGATCCCGACTAAACGAAACTTAATTTGGAAAGCAGTTTCCTTGTGATTTACATATGCCCTCAGTGTCATTGATGAAGGCTTTAGTATTTATGGTACCGGTTTGTACGTTATGTTACACGTTAAAAATACAAAGGTGCAGGAACACGGGCCGTACAAAGGCCCCCAAAACGCACCTATAGTAACTGCAATTTGAGGTGTGGCTCCTGTGCAATGATTTAACTATGGCCAATCGCGTTAACTGTGAGTTTGGAATGGCCATCGACAGTGGTCCCTTAGCCATTTCATGTGAGAAACGCGGGCATGACGATGATGTCGCCGCGAACAAAGTTGACACCTCAAAAAGCAGTAACATGTAAATAGAAAGAAATATAGTTTATATAAGGTCGTATAATAAAACAAAAGTATAATATGAGGTGCTTGAGTTTTCGCTTGAATGTAAATGCGGAAAAAAAAGAACTAGAAATTTGTGCATCCAGGAATACGTCTGTGAAAATTGCTGCTCTCGTCGCGAGGGTCAAAAGTAGACCTTTCCGATTATGCTAGCATTTTTTTTTTGGCGCGAAACGAACATTTTTTGTGCTACTGACAGGGTTTGGCCTATATTTTGAAGTAAAATGGTAACATATAGTTGAAAGTGGTACAAATGATATGTAAAAAAATTGTCGTAAAATTGTTTTTCCATTGTAAAAGGCAAAAAAATAAACAACACAGGAATCCCAGCTCAAAATGTCACGACCCTTTTGTGACGTCACATCCAGAACTCGTGTCTAAAGATGGCGACTTTATCAAGCGAGGAAAACATTTCTAGTTTCTTTTCTGATCCGATTCGGATCTAACAAACACAGACAGCGGAGAAAGGTAGGAGTTATACTACTCCGGTCTGGATGTGACGTCACAGCCTCGATTTCGTGACCCGGGAAAATTGAATTTGACTATCGATGCAAAAAAAAAACTGTCAGTAGCTATTTAATAATTGCTAGCAATTTGTCCAACTTTAATTAGTAGAGGGGGACTGTACTAGCAATGCCAAGCACTATTCTTATAAGTCTGGGGCCTTCCTTTTTCACAAGCCCTTCCACTTTCTCAAAAAAACTTGACGTCCGCACGCCATCCTCCCAGATCATTCAAGCTGAATAATGAATAACCGGTCTTACGAACAAATGAATAATTTGAAAAGTCGAGGCATAATGAATAAGAAATTTCTACAAATGAATAATGGTTGTGTTGTGTTAATGAATAATGCAGGTATTTGCTGGAGGAAATTTAAAAATTTTCGTCCCATGTTTTCACTATCCGCCCCCACCCGCAACCCAAATTCCTGGCTACGCCCTTGTAATGAATAACGCCTAAATAATGAAAAGGAATAATGAATAATTGAAGAAAAATGTCAAAGAATAAGGAATAATCAAGGTCCACTTATTCAGCTTCCACCCCCGACAGAGCATAGAAGTTCTAGGCCAGTCCAATTTCAACATATATTTAGCTAGCGCATTTATACTTGTGTTGATTACGATACATGATTGATGCATTATTTGTACTTTGGCTTAAAAAAACATTTTCTATCATTTTTTTTAAATCGAGCGTCTTTTTTAGGTAGGTTGCAATGCCAGTCGGGTAGGAATGGTAAAAACGGAAAGCATATTCTTTTGTGCGTAGTTTGACAAATTTAAATGTCGAGACTGAAGAAACGTAGTCTCTCTTTTCCAACACCTCGACAACTATTGTCAAGAGGGTCCGAGAAAACCCTTGAGAAACTTGACGGTTTCAAGAGTGAATAAACTTTGAAGCTAGAGTTACCTCAGAAGCAAGAGTGAAAGTAACTTTGTTGTCTAAAAAAATGCACCCCTCCAGACAAATTAAAAATTATTTAGTTATTTTTCAATAATTTATTTCAACTACCCTTAGTTACAAACGGGTTCATCCAAGTTTGAACTGTAGAAATAACAGAAAATTAATGTCTTTCTCTAGCATAAACACCTTCGAAACGGTAATATTCAAGTGGGAAGACAGAACTTAGGTACTACAATCTCGGATAATATGAACAGAGAAAATATACAAATTCAATTTAGGCCTGGTGCACACTTGCGACATAACGACATAAGAAAAATATCACGCGAACAAAATTCAGTGGTTTCAACGTTGAAGTCCACAAAAAAATACATAAGATTGCTTTGGTGAAGTAATCTGATGATCCATGGAAAATATTGATTATTTCAATTATTTTCTTGTGCTTTTTTCGTTGCAACATAATGTCGTTATGTCGCTAGTGTGCACCGGGCTTTACACTCTAGAAAATTTGTGCCCCTCCCCCGATCATCGTAGCGCGCCAGGGTCCTCCCTTCACCTCTTTCCCCTGGGGAGAGGTGAAGGATGGACCTTGGCGCAAGAGGATGCCCGAAATCATGTAGAACACCGATGGATACACGCAAAACATATGTATACCGGGAGCAAACACAAAGTGGTTGGATTTTTAGATACTTCTCTACAGGTTTGTCACAAGATTGTAAAATTCATCTGGCAACATCAATAAAGCTAGGATAACACGGTACCGCCGTCGAACTTTCGACTGCTCGTTTTGTTAAAAAAAAAGCTGAGAGTCGGACAAACTTGACCGGCTAGAGGTCCCATTAAGTACATGTGAACAAAATGAAAATATTGAGTAGTTCCGTGTGAATTCAGTGTTTTTAAATGGTAAACCGTCCACAAAATTGTCTGGCATCGTGTTATCCTAGCTGTTAAATAAACTAAATATATGTATTGGAAAGATGCCAATCCTGCTACCTGCTTCTTAGAGCACAAATCAGGCAGGAAGTGGAATTTCTTGTCCTAAGGCTTTCACTTTACACTTCAAACAAGAATGATAGAATGTATGTTACAGTAAATGACATTTTGTCTTCGAAGACCGTTTGTGACGTTTTGTGAGTTCCCTTAACTTATAAATTTATCATTTTCCTTTTTTCTATTGCTAAAAATTCCTTAAACATCAGGAAACATGATCCCTGGATTTCTTTGCGAATCCCGGGACTTAAACAGGGACAGCCTCACTGATGGCTGTCATTTTGTCAACCAGAAAAATACCGACTCAGAAAATCTATTCCCATTGGCACACTTGGGGAACGCAAAATGTTTAGTAAGCCATGTATTGTTCAAGGGCGGATCCAAGCAAGAATTTCAGAATTCTCTTGAAAACCCACTGGAGAGCCGGATCGTAGGCTAGGCAAACATCAAATACAGTAAATGTTCAGTAAATGTATGGGAAAATCTCCCGAAAAAGGGGGGCCTCCGTCTCTCCACCAATGCGAGAGTTCACTTCATTCCCCGTGCCATCCAAGGAGTTCTAATAATATAAATTTGAACTAATTTACAATTTGATAACCAAAAGGGCAACATGGCCACCAAACAACCCTCAAAAATATATACCTGAGAGGTAACATTAACTAAAGAAACCTATTTTTCTACCAAAACCTTTTACTGAAATTCTCTATCTATAAAAATGATCACACAGAGTCTAGATGATCTATGGTCTTTTAGGCTCGATTCCCAGCTCATGTCGTGCCCAGCCCGATGTACGACACAAATAACGCTGGAAATTGAGCTTACGGTCTTTTGAGCTTTTAGAAATCATTACTTATTGTATGACAACAACAATTAAGGCCACTGACATTTCTTGATACCCTAGTGCCGGAGATATTGAGCTCCTGGAATAAGAGGCATCAATTTTGTGTCATCTATAAAGGGTTTTTGATAATCCTGCCCATTCTGTAGTCGTACACTTGTCGGCAGAAGAACACTAGTGAGGGGTCTGTGTTTGGTGATGGGATGGAGCCAGGCCTGGTAGACTGACCAGGAGGGACTGGGGACAGAGGTGTTGCACGTGACTCTTGGAAGAGTTTGTTTTGTGCGCGGTATCTGGTAACACAATGCAACACAAAATATTTTTTAGATATCCAATGGTCCATTAATAACGTGAATAATGTATGTAATTGTATACTGCAATATCATACCCATATGTACAGTTTGTGCAGGGTTTGTGAGATGTCTGATTTCTAGATGCGGACTGTAGTTTATAGTTGATAGAACAAGGAATATTGACTGACACACCAAATTTATCTAAGCGTGTCTGAATGTGTCCAAGGAGTCACAAAGTTGAGCCGATCACATCCGAACTTGTTCGGGGGCTTTCCAGGTAGCCGAAGACTCTCCGAAGATGTACCCAAACTTAAATTACTGAATTTTGCTAGGAATTTTGATTTTTTTGCAAAAAGTTTCAAAACGTTGCCAACTTGTGGCTAAGACTAGTTAAAAGACGGCCAAGAAAAAATAACTGGAATTTTTGGGTGGTTAGGGGTTAACTATTCCAAACAATTGGTCTGACACTGAACTGGGTCTACAAATTTACCTGCAATATTCAGGATAGCTGAGTGCATAACACTTGTCAACAATACAAGCAACACTATTATCATCTTTGTGTCTTGAAGCCAGCAGCTCCATCTGAAACAATCCAAAGAAAAAGCAATGTTGGATCAGGGTTTCCCCAGAAGTACATGGTAGTGCAAAGGATTCCCACATTTCTTACTATTGCTCCACCAAATAGGTTTATTAGTATTCAGAAAAGAAATGATTTTTGTTACCAATAATAGAGTTTTGAGATTTCTTTTAAAAAGTTCTCAATTTTCCTATAACACAAAACTGTCTGCTCCCCAGTGCTTCAAAGGAAAAGGAAAGTGAAAAGCCCTTTTAGTTTCAGGTTTGGGGCCCTCAGTTTTCTCACTTGAATCCTCAACTGCAAACCAAAGGGAACACAGGGCTCTTATAGTATACAAGCAGACACAGGATGGAAGGGGAAAGCAAAAGTACTCCTTTTGTCCACTTGCCTGTGTGCCTCTAAGCATCATATGCTTCAAAAGCAAGGATCATGGGTGGCATGGGTTAGATATCAGGTTCTACAGTACATAATTATAATGGACATGAACAACAACAACCAAATGTTGAGATTTATGTTACAGTCAGAAGACATGAAGTGTGTCCCCCTAGAGTTCATTAATCAATTCATTATTCCATTATGATTTCATTTTTCAATCCAAAAATGCATTTTCTAATTCAATATTAAAAATGTAAAATGTTCAAATTTTGATTCTGAAGAAGCAATTGTTCACCAGAGTAATTATTTAGATTACATAATTTTCATTATTGAATTGAAAATTGCATTTTTGCATTGAATAATGGAATAATGATTTGAATATTCAATTCTAGGGGGCACGCTTCATGTCTTTTGACTGTAAACGCAGTGGAAAAATGGTGTTTTGCTGATGTTTCAAGCGTTAGTTCTTCGTCGGAGCAAAAAGAAAATATCCTCTTTTTGCTCCAACGAAGGGCTAATGCTCGAAACGTCAGCAAAACACAAGTTTTCCACGGCATTTAACATAAATCTCAACCTTTGGTTGTTGTTGTTCATGTTCACATCTCTGCTGACGCAGACCACCTAGTTTTCCCATAAAACTAGTCATACCATAATTATAATGGGACTCTCAACGGGCAGTTCTGAAATTATTGTTATTGATCAAGTACAGTAAGAGGTTTTGTTGTGTACCTTACATACCTCGCCATGGACATTCGGGATACGACCCACTTCTGTCTGCTCTGGTCTGTAGTACCAGAACACGCTCATCATCATTTCGCCTGCATTGGGACCTAAAGAGAAGACTCATATTAGTAATATATAGATTTATCCACTGGCTAAAAGCGGAGCTCCCGGTTACATATTTTTCTGTGTTGGGGTCTTGGTTTACCTGTGTGGGGGCGCGCAGACACGGACGCACCAGCGATACCCAAATGGGAATACCGCTGAACCATAAAAAATGAAGTCGATCGTTATACTGAGTTCTACTTTGAGCTATTGTATTCTTCCTGCGATACCTATGGTGCTCCGCTCTAAGGAGCTCCGCTATAAAATACAGCAGAGGACATATGGGTTCCAAAACTTATATACGCAGAGCAAGTAACATGTCTCTTGGCTAGCATACAGTACCTTCATCCTCTTCCATAGACCAGACACTCTGGCGACATATGGCTGATCCTTACGACGTGTCCCAGCTTTGAGGAGAACTGAGTCCCTGACATTAATGATCTCATCACCTCTTTGGATACCACTGTAATAATGCCTGATCACTATCTGGTCATCCTAAAGAAAAAAAATAGTTTCATAAGTAAAACATTGGTAGGAACACAAAGGAAGATTCAAATAATTTTAAGTGCAACCCGTAATAATTACCTATGACAAAAACTTGATGAAATGATTCTTTTCAAAATGATGTGTAATATTATATGCAAATCTGATATCCTTTTCAGACTTTAGGCTGATATGACACTCAGGCTGAAATGAGCCTGAGTCGGGCCCAAAACATATTTACACCTGTGAACATCAACTACATTTACTATCATTATAACTTTGGAGTGCATTGAGTACAAAATCAACAATATTTATGGCAACCATCATCAGCACTGATTGATTTGCGTGGGCTCTAATAATTTAAATTAGTGCCCACCATTTATATTAGAGCCTGGATAATATGCCACAATGCTCGCCAAAGTTATTATTATTTTCATTAGAGCAGATTTCAGTGTCAAAAACTAAATGCAAAGTAAAGTACAAATCAGGAGTGAGACAAATTCAACATCAACCAATCACATGGGACTTGGGTTTAGACAGGTTTAGTCTTCAGTTTCTCATTAGCTGACTAAACAATGACTAAAGGCCCCAATCAATAGGAACACTTAGAAACCAAAAAAGTCTGATTTTTTTTACAGTCATCTGAAATCCACTTAGTTTTATGTAAGCCAATATTATTAGTGTGGGTTTCTGTATTGCTTCCTCTCAATAATATGAAACCACTAGAATGACTCACAAGGTTTGGTGCTTCAAAACGTCTTTGGTAGTGGTTTCATCGTGCTGTTCTCAACATTTTGCTAACTCGTGACAGTGTTTTGATATGCAGACATTGTTTAGTATTGTTGGGATTTGAGTCACAAATGAAATTTTATACTCACGTAGCAGTAAGGTTTCTCAAGAGGGGTTCCATGATAAGTCCAACCATTTGTTCTCTGTTTGTTTAGAAAAGGCAAAACCTTTAGAATGTGCTATCAATAACAATATCACACTGTACAAAACAATAAATATCTGATTATTCATGGTTTTGTTTTCATGAGTTGAAGTCCTATTTTTTGGAGTCCCACACACTTGGCCAATCAGACAGGTGATTAAATTTTGTACATACTTTTTGTGGGCAAATGTTTGAGCCGAGGCAAGGGTTGTTCAAAGGTTGGTTAAATTTAAACCAGGTTTAGATCTGAACAAAACCATTGAGTCACCATGGTAATTAATCCTGGATAAGTGACAACTACTTTCCAGAAACAATGACCCTAGGCACTTGGAAATTTGATATTAGTTCTGAGTATAAGCGTTTATATCAGATAAAATCTAGAGGGAATTAGTTAATTTCATCTTCAGCTCTTTTCACATGTGCAAGTCCCCCATTCAGATTTCAATTTGTTCTGAAATTGACTCCTCAGTGATAGAATTTTATCAACCCTATTTTAATATTGTGCATTTCCAGAAAAAATTCATACCCCCACCACAGAGGAAATTTGTTTAGAGACCTCCCCCACCCCCTGGAATTTCCAATCCAGGGGGTGACTTTTGACCCCCCCCCCTACCCCTGGAATTTCTGAACGTGGAAAAAAAGCACCCACCCCCTCTGGAAATGTACTATTGTTTCTATAACTGGCTTCTACACAGTTTGAAGAAATGTGTTTGGATAATTTATTATTTTTTAGTGTCACTGTTCATACACTTTCTGAGCATAACATGGTAAAGCCAAGTCTGAAACCAGGTGTAAGCTCGTTTATCATAAAAAGAGCTTACAAAAGGAAAGGTTATATGAAAGGAAATCGATAAGAAAGGAAATCGGCAAAACAGTTCACTGATACTTTAGCGTCTTTTCTTGCTGATTAACGAAGGCCGGGCACGAAGTCAACCTGCGGTAAACTTCCTTTTTTGGACAGACATTTCTCTTGCTTTGCAGACGTTCACAACACAACCGCCTGCTAGCATGGGAGACGAGCACATTAAATCATGTCACAAAAATTTGTGTAAAGCAGTTGACTGTCAATTTTAATCACCATTGGAAAAAAAACTGAACAATTTGGAACTACCATTCAAGTTTTGTTTTGACATCTTGTTGTCGCCGAAGGCACAAATTCAAACCTATGATAAACTAAAGTTTTCTCGTTTGCTTCTTAAATAAACCCCACAAAATTTATGAAAGGAGAAAGCTTACCTATAATACTTTAATTATTTCATAGTTATTATTGCATTATTACTAGGAAAGAAAACCAGCAAGACATTTCTCTGATACTTTAGCGTCTTGTTGATAATATATTATAACTACTTAGTTTGTTAAAAAACGTTTTCTCACTCTCTTCGTAAATAAACCCCATGATACAAGTTTGTAACAAGTACAAGTTTGTAACTCGACACCAAAACAATTTTTTTTTCACATGCTAAAGGCTTGCTAGCAGTCTATTGATTTGCGCCTGCTGTTTTGGTATCCCTGTGCCATAGGTAATCAGGCTTGGTTACACGGATACATGAACAATCTTCGAGTTCGCTTCGCACTTTATGAAGGCTTTTCTTTCAAGAAATGTGGTCTAAAATGCAGCCTTGTAAGATTTCTCACATGTTTAAAGACAGTTTTGATGAATTAACTTCTTTGTCAAAGCGCTGAGAAAAAAAGTCCTTTCCGACAATGTTGAATGGCAAAAACCAAACAACAATCTGAAGGTAAAACGACCCTCTGGAATTTTTTCCCATCAGCCATCCCCCCCCCCCCCCCCTGGAATTTCCTGGGGCTTTGACACCCCCTGGAATTTCCAATTCCCTCCGTGGTTAGGGTATGGATTTTTTCTGGAAATGCACATTTACCTTTTGCTGTCTGGGCTCTCCCCTTGCCCTTTCTGCCTGCAGTTTTTCCAGCTGTAGACCTAAATTCTTCATGTGAACATTCTTAAGTGGATTCCCAATGGACCGACTCCGACCAGCACTAAATGTAGATGTAGAAGTGGCTGCAAAGTTAATTTTGGGGATTCTAATTGGCAGCAAAACACTCGAATCTGCTTCTTGTTTTAAAACAAAATCTTTACCACCCTTCTTCATCTTTGAACGTTCAGCAATTAAGTGCCCAGCCCCTTTGATTTTATCAAGAGGTCCACTGCAAGCAATCATGGCATTAAACATTGCCTGTGCATTGAGACTGGCCGTACGTTTTGTCACAGCCTTTTTACTCATTGTTAATTCTACTGGAGGGCGAGCAGTACCACCTGGAGTGACCAGGTGATTTTTAGTAAATGGCATGGAGACTGACGGAGTAACTAGCTGTCCCGTTATAGGCACAGATAGTAGACGGATGTGCTTATACTGTGGTACAGGGCGTGGCAAGTCAACTTGAATACATGCATCCACCATGGACCTGGGAAATTCCCCATCTGTAGTAACACATTCAAGTTCCATATTTTCTAACTCCTTTTCTTTTCTCCTTAGCAATGTGTCAATATTAAAGTTCTTTCTCATTTTTCTGGATGCAACCTCAGTAGTGGAGTCAGCTTCCTGTTTCTTTTTCGTGTTAGCCTAGACTCCTGACCTCCATTTTGGAATAACAGTTCCTTCTCATTGACCTGTGTTTCATTTTTTGTTATTCCTCTTGTAGCAGTAAATGAGTCATCATCTGCTGGGACTTGCTTATCTGAAGATGATGTCACATCTTCTGGGGCTATGTTTTCATAATTGAAATAATTTTCAGAATCCACATTGCTCCCATTTCTAAAGCCATCAAAGCTGGATCTAGAAGTTTTACGTGTCGACTGGTGTTGAATCTCGGTCATGCTTTTTCCTGCAAGTGGACTAGAAGGCTCAAAAAACAGGTTGACCTTGGCTGCAGCATTAAGACTTGCCATTCGTGGTGTCCGACGCCGAGCAAGTGAATCGTCAATTTCCACATTTGGCTTGTCAACAAACCCAGGAGTAGGGGCAAGTCTGTCCAGCAATGAACTTGGTGCTCGCACCCGAGTTCTTCTCTCTGATCTTCTAATCTCTCCACTCTCTCTTAGCTCTTCCTTAGTGCTGTTTAATTTTGATTTGGCCACTTCCATGATGCAGAGTTTTTCACAAGAACTTTGGCATTCTTAATGTGTTTTGCTTCCCAATATTTTCAAATGCATGTTTAAGTTGTTGCCATTCTTTCTTAGGTGAATCTTAGTCTTAACTCTGTTTCAATTTCACTGAAACAAAACGAAAAACATAGATTATATTAATCAGAGCAGAGTAGTTCCTCTTAGGATTCTTAATTCATTAATTTCATTTGTCAGGGCCCGTGGTTTGATGCGGGATTTTTTCTGAAATTATGTGCGATTTTTTCTGAAATTATGCGCTAAAAATACGAAATTATGCGGGATTGCGCAATATTTTTTCCCCTAGTGCTGTAACATATTTTGCTCTTTTCAACTGTTTTGTTACATGAATATAGCTGCTATTTGACTTCAACAACTCTTGTTTGTCTATAAAATGCTTTGTGATGAGTTCCAATTGCTACGCATTACTAACGTAATGTGTACATTTAACGTTTCTTTCAGGTAGACATATGTTTTCACTTTGAAATAAACCTTTTCACTTTCTTACAAAATAGCGTTACCTTTTCCATACCACAAGGATCGTAACAACGCACTCCTATTAAGAAATGAACTGAACGGTCACGAGAGCTACACGCACACTATCAGAGCTATCGTTACTATCTCTCATGATAACAAAAAATCGTCGCACTTGTTTGCCGTCGTTCTGTCCGTAATGCTCAAAATTACCCCCCTTCGCGAGAGCGATCTGCAATCGTCGGAAGTAGCCACGTTTCTGTCGTGTAAATGATCCATGAAAAAGCGTAATGTGATGTGATTATGATCAATGTTAACTGCATAAAGTCGACTGTGTTTATCGTGGTTAGCGTCCTCTCTCGCTTTTTTCTTTACTTTGCAAGACGCAAACATGTGTTTTATTTCTTGTTGACATCAGTTCCCAGCGCGACGCGCTATAGAACGCTTTGTTATTTTCATTTCTGTCGAGTTGTTATGACGTTTGAACAGATGATTTCAGAATAAATGTATCGCTTTTGTGAGAAACACCAAGTAATGATACCTTTTTTAATGATTTTCACAAATTTTGGGAAATTATGCGCGATTGTGCGGGATTCGGCGGATTATGCGCATTATGCGGAAAAAGCCAAATTATGCGTTTCCGCACCAGCGCATCAAACCACGGGCCCTGATTTGTAAACAGTTAGCATGCGTGCAGTAGGCACATGGAGAAAATCCAGAGATTCTGTGGTGTAATCAGTGCATGGGCAAAAAATTGAATTTTCGGGGCTCAAAACAAATTGCACCTGGCACAGGCATTAATATGGGTAAAAATAAGAGTCATAGCTGAAACCACACAAATATAAACTGTGATCACACGAGTAGAACCATATCCATAAAATACAATTTCGAACCTCCTTAAGTTTGAATTTAGTAATTTGAATCCTGTTTTAGTGTAGTGTCTATGAAATAACCAGGCTTGCTAAGTGTACTTAAACACAATTTTATCTTACATGGAGAGGTTGTTATTTGTTCACTTGACTGCTAGGTGATAAAAGCACAAGTTATCAGAACTACTTGATTTTGGCCTATTCTGTTTAACAATCCCAAACAAAACTCACAGGAAAGGTGATTCCTCAGAACTACTATTGACAAAATTTTGACACTCCCAAACCAATGAATATGGGGACACAGTGACTCTTACTGCACTGTCTATTATTTTCTCAAATTATGCCAATAGCTTGGTGTAGCTAATGTGTGTTAGACAGGGTTGTGCCATTCCAATCCAAAACAATACAAAGTTTTCTATTATAAAGTCTAATGAAGCAGCATCCTTTGACAGAAGAAGCTTGACTGAAGTTGCCATAGGCCCTAGTCAGATATTAATGTGTTAAGTAAGCCCTATGACGAGGTTTGCCGTAATATTGTGTCCAGTGGTGTTTTTACTTCCCTTTAATTCCAGTTAGTGTAGTGCATGTAAGACAGAGCCTGTGGTTTAACGTCCTTAACTGAGAAGAGGCAGACAGCTTGTGTTTTACAACCAAAAGTTAAGTATTTAGGGAGGCAACATGGTTTAAGGTGGAAACATGGTCCAGTGGTTAGGGCGCTAGCCTTGCAATCAGGAGATCCTAAGCTCAAGCCCCACTCTGGCTACTGGTGATTTCTTTGTACAAAACCAATGGTTTACCTCCCAGCCAATTGGGGTTTTTAACAAGTTTGTTTAGTTTGTTCTTTGTTTATCATTTGTTTACAGTGTCCCCAATAAGTTCCATGAGCTAAATACATTGACACTGATCATTACATTGATCTTGAATACCTAAAACAGTTGCACAAGAGTATATTTACTGACAGCTGCACTAAAGGTGAAAGGGGAACTTTTTAGTTCAAACAGAAAATATTTTTTAGTCATCAAAATCATCATAAATGGATGTCCACTGGCCTCTGGAACTTGCCTATTTCCTTGGCAAAAAAAGTACAAGGTATATTTTGGCTGCCTAGTCACCTAGTTTTATTCAGAATTGGTGTAATCACTTTGCAATTGGTTTCAATAGTCGCATGAAATCTGCTCTATAGTCAAAAAACTTTACAGATCCTAAATGATAAATCTGAGCATCGCCAGGAATGAATTTTTTTTATATCACATCCTGAGATTCTAGACACATTTTATGATCCAGCCAGAAAAATATTTGGGCTCTCTGTTATAGTGGTTTCTTTAATAGACTAAACAAAATTTAATATTGCAAATTTGTTATCTGGGGTTGTTGTCTCAACCTTTCTATCCATAACTCTTGCATTTTCCTAGTTTCTCACCACTTAGAATTTGAACTCCAAATATAAACATCAGCAATACTTCAAAGTTTTGACAAAACTAAATGCAAACCAAATCATATACACCACATAAAAATTTTAAAACATTTTTTGTTAATAGTTATATACTTGTTATTGTATCTTACTTATAAGTTCATTTTACTGTTTTATAAATATTTTAACTTGGATAGTTTATTTAGAACTGTAAGAACTCTACCTTGAATATCAAAATGAAACAAAACTCTTCAAGTATATGCAAACAATAATGTATTAAAAGATAGCACCATGTACAAGATGAATACCTTGGTATCGCTATATGGACTGGAGAAAATTGAAGACGAGCTTTGAAGGCGAAACATCTTAATGACAGTTTCGCATAAATTTTATCTTGGATTTCAAGTTTATTGTCTACGGGCTCAAGCGACTGTCTAGGTACTAATACAATATATGGATTCATCGTAAAAACTATATAGTACGAGTCCAAGATTCGCGGTGAAAGAGAGTGTATCAATGTTCTCCGATTGCCTGTGTCCCCGCGAAGTCTGTCCCGCGTCGTGTAATTCAAGAAGGGGGTGATAAAACCCCAATTTCGGCGGTTGGACGAGAAATGGCGCCCAACCCGAATTAATGCCCGAATTATCATACCTTTTTCCCTAGCGATTGATAGAATGACTCCTAAAATGTACTGTCCTGAGAGGAAATGTTCTATTTTTCTGTATTTGGGAAAGCGATGATAAAAACTATAGCGATGCAAGTTAGTTTACAAGAAAACGTACTCGATATCCTCGCACCCTCCCAGGTGTTTTGGTACGACCAGGGGTACGGCAGAATGCGAAACTCAGCTTTTCATGTAGAACCCCGATTAATATTGATCCAATTATACTTCGAAACTGGAAAGAAGAATATTGTTTGTGAAATTTTACCTTTCAGTCGATAATCAAGCAATATTTTGGGCGTCAAGTTAAGGCAAATGAAGTTTATGTTTGGGCCTGTGGCGCCATATTGCACGCTGAATACATTACGAAGAGGGAAGGTGTCCCAAGGGTCTGAGGCTCCGCCTGCCCACAAAACCCACCAAAACAGCTATTATACTACTTACCGTGACACAAATGACGCTATATGAAGGAGAGTAAGTTAAACAGACGTAAAAATAGCAGAGTAAGGCCTTCATATGCCAGAGATGTTGTGAACAAGTTCACTCCACAACCAACTGAACCAACTAACCACGAAACCCATGACGCAACGCGCGCTCTAATAACAGACATCGCATCGAGGCTCAAAATTGCTGAGCAACTTTTTCCGCGTTTAAAAATAGACTCACTCCAAAAGGGCTATAAACTTACTGGAAATCAGAACTTCACTCTTGGAAACTTTACTTTTCTTTGCACTGATACTTTTTCAAGGATTTTTAGTCAAGTAAACCACCTAAAAGAAATGAAACCAAAACAAATCACGTGACGTTTTCAAAACTATGACGTAATCTTTGTGCCACGTCATGGTTATTAGGCCAAACCCCGTGATGTGAATGGTGTCTTATTATATAACGGAATTATTTTACATTTTCAGCCGTTATTAGTTCCTCGATTGGATAATTTTATCGGCCCCTTACACATTCCCAAACGCCGAGAATGATGAAATAGCTAAGCCCCCACGTTACTTTTTTGATACGCAGTCGATTCGATTTCACATCAGATGACAGAGACAGACCCTTGGATTATATAACGGAATTATTTGACATTTTCAGCCGTTATTAGTTCCTCGATTGAATAATTTTATCGGCCCCTTACACATTCCCAAACGTCGAGAATGATGAAATAGCTAAGCCCCCACGTTACTTTTTTGATACTCAGTCGATTCGATTTCACATCAGATGACAGAGACAGACCCTTGGATCGACCCGGTTCAGGCGTCCATGTTTCAGTTCCGCGTCGAATTTCTTCTCAGAAATTCTGTCTTAACAGTTTTGGGGAGAGGATACTCTGTCGTTTGCAAATGTAAATCGCATCGCTTATTTTTTCAGTGGCCTTCTTTTCCGTTTGGTTATAAACCGCGATATCTGCTGAATCTTCGTCACGGAAAAAGATCGACTGAAACGGGCGCGCCCGTTAGTGTCTTTTTACTACAATTAAGGAAGCTACAATCAGGCTATACTGATACAAGATGTAAGGACTTTTCGCATGAAGTCACAGCGCCGACTATCGAAAACCTGCCTTGCTTTAATCGTATTCCTTATTTTCGTCGCCTTAGGGAACTGTTAGAACTCTAATCTGAGCCGGACTGGAATGGATACACACGCGCAACCACGTGTGCAACATCAGGCCTCTTGTATATTGTTCTCTCTCCTAATGACACCATGACCGAACGCTTAGCTGCAACTTGTAGCTGTCCGTTTTCTTTACTTCTTAACTATGACGGTTTGGTCGTAAGACACGATTACGACTTTCATCTATCATTTAACATTTGTTGAAGTGCATGTTCCTGAGAGTGTAAGTCAAACCAGAGGCGTTCGAGATAGTTCAACTTTGTTGAACTGTGATGCGACTGCAGGCGTGCATGCAACAGTTGAACGAGGACGCCAAACCATTCAACTATTTATGCGAACAATGTATTCGCGTGCTTTGTTGAAAGCGCTTGCTTTCGACTATAGTATCCAAAAAACCTCGTTGTCATTTTGCGTCGTCAGGACCCTAAAATTTTGCGGCCACTGACGCGGGCCAGCTCATTTAACACCCTGAGCCTGAATGACTTTAAAAATCAGTTCACGAGAAGACTCTATAGACATGCTCAACCCAAATTATTTTCGGATTTGGGACATATTGGTACAAACCCAGTACAACCGAACTCGTTGTCTCGCGCGTCAGAAAGAGGATGGAGTAGCTAAGATTGTTTTCAACACACCGAGCAAACCCCGCAAACCTTTTATGAAATTATATTAACACCACCGGCTCATTACCTTTAGTAAATTAAGGGTTTTGGTGATCTATATGCGAAGATCTCTTCGTCCGTTTAGCGCCCCAGTAACTTTGAAGGTGGTGGTCGTGGCGGCAGGTTTGCCATCGGTACCAGCTATTTTACAATAGGGGGACCGTTTTTGTTGTATTTCACGTGTCTAAACAAGAGAAAACAAAGGAAGATAACAAAAAATACTACAACTGATTTAGGGATCGGTCATTATTTATCGCCGGGGTGGGGGGGGGGGGGGGGCAGAGGATGGCCGACCACTGCCATGCGATGTACCGTACCAACGCTCCCCCTTCCCCCTCCCAACCTCGCCGTGGAGCACGGCAGTTGTCAAAAGAGCAGATCTCGGGGACCCACACTTACAAGTCAATGAACGTTTAAACCTGGTCGTTAAAGCACATAGCCTGAGTATCAGGCGAATTATATTTTTCCAAGAGAAAATGAGGAAAGGAAAGTGAAGTGGGAGAACAGAGAGGGCCTGATACTAGGCTAATTCTTTGCTTGAAAGATCAACCGCTTACCAATAGGGTCCAATATAGCGGCCGACGGACCAAACGGCAATACCCTCAAAGCAAACCGTTTTGAAGTAGGTGCAGGTCCATGTGTAATCCGCAGCGGAAACGCGGTTACGGAACCAGAAATTCTAAACAAGGGATTCTTAGTCAAAGTTTTTGCCAGGCGTGTGAGAAAAACGGGGGGAGGGGAGGGGTGACTATAGGGGCTCTTTGTGTGCCCATGGCAACTCAAGCCTGGTTCACGCTTAAAACTAATCATGTTATTTTCCACCACAAGTTTTATTCTGCCACTTCCATGTATTGAGACCATATCCAAGAGGTAGGAAATGACTCATTTATTTCACTTTTAGTTTACAATTAATAATAGACATAAATTTGATACACTTTGCCCTGCACTAGAGCTGGAGACTTTTGGTAGTTAAAGCAGAAAATGTTCGTCTTGTGGATGCCACTAGTTAGCAAAGTGATTTATTCTTGTCGTTTGGTGGGTAGGCTGCTGTCTTGAGATGTTAATATTGATGTGTCCGTCTTGTGTTGTTCAGGAATAGATGTAGTAATTGTTGGGTGCAACTAATGAAAGCTGGGGTATTTATGTGCGAGTGTATTTTCCCCAGATATGGAGCATAAATACAGATGCAATAAATAGTAGACTCATCACAAGGACTGGAACTGGGCCACTGCAAAAAAGGGGGAAATGCATGTTTTAGTAGTGATAAACTAGACGCCTAGAAGGGCAGATTACGTTACCACAGGAACTCTAGCATTGTCAGTACACAGCATGCCCAGAAAGGTAATACACACTTTGAGAACTATTCTTGATTTGCAATCATTCCTTTGGGAATAAAATAACAAAAGCATGGCGGCCATGTTGGTGCCCTGAATAAAAGCAGCAAATGAACTTTCTTTTGTTCTGCACCACCAACATGGCCGCCAATGACGTCACATGCAAACCAAGAATAGCCACATTCCATAGCCTTCAGCCTGTAATCCCTTAGGAAGAAAATGACTTTGTACTAAACCAGAAAACGTTGTGACCCTACAAACCAATAAAGGCTTTGGTGCTTAGATTATAATTCTTGCATCTTATTTTAATAAACCAAACCAGCTAAAGGTATTTATATCTCATTGCCACCCAATTCAGATCATGTGATGATCCCCTTGGGTGGATACTTTTGTTAGGTCTGCACATACACTCGTGCACTCGGCCGAGAGAGAAGATTTTAACAATTGGAACCACCCAAAGGAAACATCTCATGCTCTGAATTGGGCAGCAATAAGATGGGATCACCGTTAGCTCATTTGGTCTTATTCCAAGATATTAAGCTATAAAAAGCTCTGGTTTACAGATATTTTGATGTCTGTTTTTTACCTGGACGAAATTGAAAAAAAAGTTATTTGAATTTTTCTATTTTCAGGTGTACATTGGCTTTTGATACAAGAAACAGAAGTGATAAAAACCGACGTTTCGGTGCATCTAGCGCCATTATCAAGGTACATAATGATAAAGTTTGCGAAAAGGTTTGCGAAAAGTCTAAGTTTTGCTGTCTTTAAATGATGTTTGCAAATTTATCTAGTAAAGTATGTTTTTTTTCTAGAAGCGAAAACAGGGAAAAGCTTTGAAAGAGCTATGAAATTTTTGTTAGAAAGTAAAACAGTAGACCTATTTTGTCTTCAGTCTTTATGCATTACATGACCCAGATAACACTGTAATCAATGTTATATGTTTTAGGCAGATCTACCTGATCAGAAATCAGTAGAAACCTTGAGATTTTCAGGAACAATACAAAGGTTATGTGAGAAAATTCCATGAAAGAAATCCTGGAGAAATACAGTAAATACTTATTTCAGAGCTCTACAGCCTCTACACACTCTAAGACTTGTTTCCATGCCGTGGCCATCTATAGTTAGATACATAAAATGTGATTTATCTATCTAGTTCAGGGGCAGATTTAGGTGGTACAAGTTGCTTGTAGAGGGTTGTAGAGCTCGTAGAGGCTGGACTGGAAATTGGGGGAAGAAATAAGGTTGCATTTTAAAATTGTAGTCGCATTATACACACTATGAGTGACAAATTGACTAGAAATCTAATTGCAATGGATAAATGTTTGGTCACAAAAGTGACTCGTACAGGTGCAATTTCCAACTCTGAAAGGCTTGTACAGGAAAAACTAGATAGATAAATCACTTTTTATGTACCTAACAATTTTTTTCAGCACATTTCCCATGAAAATTTATTTATTCCAAATTCTTCAACAAATTTTCTGTATTTCTCCTTGTTTTCTTCCTTGAAATTTTCTCATATACAGGTAACCATTGTATCTTGCCTGAGATCCAAGGATTGGCATCCCTTTAACACTGACCACTCGTACTTACACTTTTAGTCCAGGGGAATCCTCTGTGTAAAATCTCCACATGCCACTACTGCTTGCGGCTGTGGTTCGTGGGGTTCTCGTGGCAGCACTTCCTCCAGCTTTTCTACAGACAAAAAATATTGATTTAAAGGGGCTGTGTCATGGTTGTCTAAACAAAATGTTATAATAACAAATTCAACATTAATTTTTCTTCTTGGTCACACCAAACACATGCATCTTTTGAAATCTCAAATCATGTGGTACAGTTGATGAGTTGACATCATCAGGATTTTTTTCTTTGGTAGGCTGGAAAGGGTTCATTGTTGGTCCCTTGTAGTTTCCAATATTGTGTGGTTTAACAGCAAAAAAGGGCATGTTAGTGGTGAAAATTGGTATCTTTGCTACTAATTGGTGAAAAGAAGTGAGCACTTTGAAGAAGCTATCTACTACACAACCCAAACAATGCCAAAGCTAATCAATAGTTTGTTGTAGGTTTTGTGCATCTATAAACAAGTGAAATAGAACAAATAACTTATAAACAAGTGAAGTAGAATGAGTATTAACTAATAAAGACGCTAAAAAAATATTATTTGGCAAAACCATAGTCTTAGTATAAAGTCTAGAGAGAATAAAGTGTGGTACATGTAACAAGACACAAAATATAGCCTGTTAAACTAGCATAGAGGAAGGTCAAGTTATAAGCTAGTACTTCAAAAACTTTCAACCAAGTAAACAATACCAGGTTAACTCCATTTCCAACAAAATAAAGATTTCAGAAACAACTAAACTCTAACCTTTGTCTCAGAGTGCCACCAGATGAACCACGCGAAGCTGCCCCTTTTGACGGCGATCTGCCGGCTCCAACATTAGTCGATGACGGAGATTTCTCAACCTTCGAATAAAGCGCATCTTATTTATTAGTTGTGACAGATTTCGTAGAAATACGTGGAAAAATAAGCGAGAATTTGGGCAATATTTGTCTCACCATTTTCACTGACGTGTTCTTAGAGTGAGTTTACAAAGAAGGAAAGAACGAGTGACGACACTGTGTCCCACAATGCATCACGAAAGAGATCGCTATAGATGGGTATCCTGTGGTCCACAGGGAACCCACGTACAAATATACGGATAAGAAGACGTGTAAAGATCTCATATTTTTGTTTTCAAAAAGGGTGCTCATTTGAACTGTAAGGCCTCTACGCAATATTTAACAGTAAACCGGACCGTCTATAAAACCATCTTTTAGTGCGTGACATCTGGTGAATCGCAGACCGCGCGCATGAATATTTATTGATAACCTTCTTTGAAGCGTCACGCCAAGGCTGACAGTTTGCGCTGAATCTGTTTGACGGACTGTCTGTTCGTAAGAAATCCATCTAAAATGGCAGCAAACGCTCAAATTCTAGCTCGCTTGGATAAGGCCATTAGTCGTCTAGACGTCGTAAATGACAAACT
The DNA here is from genome assembly GCA_033964015.1 of Scolanthus callimorphus. Lineage (NCBI taxonomy): Eukaryota > Metazoa > Cnidaria > Anthozoa > Actiniaria > Edwardsiidae > Scolanthus > Scolanthus callimorphus. Next base: position 8,103,770 of record CM066914.1, read on the forward strand.
AGGTGGTCGATCGGGAGCTGCATCGAAAATCCAACACCACCAACACGCGAAAGAAGATTTGGAAAAACTAGTCGTACGTCTTGAGGCAGCTGCGAATACTCTGGAGCGATCGCGCGTTAAGGTTCGACCATCAACAACGGATTCGGGTAAGAATATATTAGCATTATGAAAGGCGGAAATAGTTTCAGTATAATATTGGCCAAATTCATATCTTATTTGATCACTATTTCTCTATTTCAGAAATAAGTGTAACGATACAAGCGTTTGATCAGGTATAGGCTATTTCAAGCCCAGGGGGTACCTCGGACTTTATGTTTCGGGGAAGCACGAATGAGGATGAATCAGTAAATTTTCGCTAAAAAACATGGTCACTTTGCCAAACCAGAAAAAAAAACAAATCCAAAGACTAAAATTGAAACTCGCAAAAAATCTAAGGCCCATCTAATGACCGAAATCCGTTAAAACGAAATGCACATTTTTCATGTCAAGTAATTATTGTGCCTAAAAATCACAGCCGAGATGGCTCCGCCCCACACCCCACCTCCCCCCGACATTTATTGACCAAAAAATCCCAATTTCGAAAATTTTACATTCCCAACTAAAATCCGTTCGCACCTCCTCTACTAAAAAATCGGAGTACCCCCTGGGAATTCAAATTGCACACATTTCTCGTGATTTCTTTATTTCAGAAGTGACCTTTTGCGAATTAACAACTTCTCACAGAGTAGAATTGAGTCTAACTGTGCAAGCTTTTGATAAGGTGACTGGATATAGTAGAGACATTTTTATTAAAAATATTGATGACTTAGTAATTGTGCGTCAGATATATATTTACCGATTACTAGTAACATAAAAAGAGAGCTTCTTTAGAAATATTTCTGGTCTAAAAATTTCTTTCAGATTTTGAATGGCAAGCTTGCAAAGTTCTTTCAATTATCCGACGAGCTTGGCGGAGACGTGGCGAAGCAGGTGATGACTCTATTGTTTTGTTTTGCTCTCTGTGGTCGAGCCATTCAAATTGAGGGATGAATGGGACGTGTGGACTTTTGAAGCACGCGACGTGTGACGACGAATCATCGTGAAAGGGTAAAACGGGAAGCTGGAATTCACCTAGGATGGGATTGAGCTGGGACTCGAAACAGGCCTCCGGAATATGAGAACAGAATCTCTACAATTGGTCCGGGATTTATTAAATGGTTTATTTGAACTTCAGGCAATACTCTCAGACATGCTCACACCCACAGTACTGCATTGTTATATTTTTCTACAGGCTGTAATAGTAAAACACGCATTCCATGCACAGAGGGCATTCCTCGTCTGGGTGTCTGGAAATGCGCGCCAACCGCAGGTGAGTCAGGAGATAGCGATAGTAGACACCGGCTAAAATAAAACGGAACCAGGGGCTTTGCGATTGAAATTGTAGGGGGAGGAGATTTTACGTTTTACATTATTTAAACAGTCTACTTTGTTCTTAATTTCGACAGAGACAAATTCGATATTCGGCCCGTCGTCCATCCCGCTCGCAAAATAGATTCCCTAGCTTCTCGCCTCCCTCAACTGATTGTGGATGTGTCACTGCTAAAATGTCAACCTTTATGCGAATGTCTTTACCAATAGACTGTTATTACAGCAAAGCTGAAGGACACATCAGAAGCCATCAGTGCAGTGCAGGTATGTTATATTATTATCGGACATATTGGGATTTTCTTTTTAAAACCTACGTGCGACAGAAATGTTTCCTTACTGTCAGGGGCGTAGCGTGGGGTGGGGGCGTCTTAGTGTACATGTGGCCCCCCTCTTTTGGGGAATCAAATATGGTGAACATTTAAGGAAAATGGGACAACATGGTGCTTCGTCATTTATTTTCATGAGTAGTTGTGACTCCCTTTCCCAGATGCTGTCTACGCCCGAGAGAGTACTGCTAATTCAACCAGGGTCAACACCGGCATTTTTTAGCCAGTCATATTCACGTTTGCGCGCAGTTTAACGCTCTTCCATACTCTTGGGTGAAACGGTCCTGTGGGGCAAATACAAGCGCTGTGGGGTAAATGCAAGCGCGCGCTCAATTTCGATAGTACGCGCGCGCGCGATTAAAACTATTAAAACTGCTGGAGTCAAAATACTGTCGTCAGATTAGTCAAGGACGCGCGCGTGAAAAGGTACGTCGATTTTGGATATTTACTTAGCCCAACGCAAAGACTCTGCGCAGTCTAACACACGTGACATTATTTTAAAATCAAATTTGTTACCTCTGTTAACGTGATATGTAAACATGGGAGACTTATTACCTGTCTATGAATAGAGGAATATGAAATTGGCTCTGGATAGTCTCGAACTTTAAAACGTTTGCCAGAAAAGGAGCCCTAGAAGAACGCGGCATTACTTGATTAGAAGTTTGTTACTGTACTGAAAATTGTGGTTTGTGATTCGAATTCGGCCAAAAGGGCGTGATAGCCGATGTGACGTAGACTGTGTTATTTCGGCCCATGTAAAGGGATCCGGGATCCAGCTAAATTTGAGATCCGGGATCCAGAGGTGTGGGGTCCGGGATCCAGAGCAAGGCCGTAGCTAGAAATTTTTGACTGGGGGGGGGGGGGGGGGCAAGCAGGTTTTTCCCCACATGCTGACCCTATGCTACATACGGCCCTGCAGAGTGAGAGATCCGGGATCCAGAACATGCCTGGGTCGGGGGGCTGATGTGTATGTGTACTGATTTTAAGCAAGTAGCCACTAACAAAGCCTTTCCAAAAGTGTTGCCTATGCAATATCTGTACCATCCTCTCTAGTCTCCCTTAAACATGGTAAGTGGTCGTTTTTATACAGGATATTCATGCCAAGAATAGAGGCAGCAAGATGTTCAACCATCTATCCAGTGTTAGCGAGGGCATTGCGGCACTTGGTTGGGTAATAGCGGTGGGTACTCTAAAACAATTTATAAATTATACTTACAGTTCAAGGAATGTGAAAATGCTTCCAATGGATAAAGTAACTCCCTAGCATTCTCAAAGAGCTTGATCCTTAACAACATCCAAAAGATGTATGGCAAATTTTCAGGGCTGAAAATTTAAAACGTCTTAAATAGTTGAACCTCCTGATTGCTTTATATTGTAGTACCCCTCCTCCCTATTCAGATAAAGCAAAGAGCATGTGTAATATCAGCATTGTAGTTATTTTGCAGAGACAAGCCCATATATGATTGTAATAATAATGCAGGTTGTTCTTGTGGCAGGCTGGCAAGCCTTGTACTTTTGTCAAAGAGAAGAGCAATGCAGCACAATTCTACACTAACAGAGTTCTTAAAGACACCAAGGATAAGTATGTAACTTAGGCCTAGGGCATACGCCGAATCAATCAATAATTTGTTATTTGAAAGTGTAATGAGTCTGTATCTTTTGAAAAAATGTAATTGATGTGACCCTCATTCAACGTACGCCCTAGACCTTACAAATTTAATTGCCTGGCAAAGGTTTTGGCTGCCAAAATGGATTATTTCAAATGACAATCTTTTGCTGCACTTAATCTTGTTGGGGAAGAAAACTGCTAACAACATTTCTATAAACAAAGAAATTGCTGGTAGAAAACTTTAATAATAGTTTCACTTGGTAAAAAGGTTTTGGGGCTACCATTGTATAATCCCAGAAAAAAAATTAATCCCACCATGGAGGGAATTTTTCTTAGGAACCCAACCCCTTGGAATTTCCTATTCCCTCCCATTCCCTTCTGGAATTACACATCTAAGGAGGAGGAATGAAAACACCTCTCCCTCTGGTCAACTAAGCGTGTCCAGAACAGCAGAGGTAATGATATGGTTTTCTTCTGACTGATGTTTTCTTTTAATTGTTCATTGTCACAGGGATCCCAAGACTGCTGAGTGGGCTCGAGGGTTTGTTGGAGTGCTGAAGGATCTGGAAGAATACACACGTGATCAACATCCTCTCTCTTTGAAATGGGGTCATTGATTCTAAATAATATGGTTTCCCTTGTATCCATCACAATTTTTACCCCAAGTTAAAGGCCCATCACCAACCAAGAGCCTTTCGGACTCTTAGCCAATCAGAGCACCCGAAAATCAATGGATCAATTTGAAAACAAAAGAAAGCGGGGCGCAAAGGCTCCCGGTTGGTGATGGGCCTTTAAAAGTTATGTTGGTTATTGCAGTTATCAGGTTGCAAAAATAGGTTGGTTTCATGTCAAGGAATATTCATGCAATTTTACAGTGTATCATCTTTGAATACCAAAATCAATATCCATCCTTCTGAATTTGTTCAATTTGTAGATATTCCTGAAATTACTACACAGATATTCCTTTACTTATAACTTCTTCTAGCTTAGCCTTTCCTTTGCATTATACTTTCAACACACAATCCTTAATTTCATTTACAACAATTTGACAATAAAACATGAACTTGTCCAAGGAGGTTGTTGTTTTAATTAATGGCTGGCACACCATCAGGTGTAGAAAACTTAGTCCTGTATTGATGATAACACTAGATTGCTTCAAAGTGTGTAAGATCATTTTTCGCAAGCCGGATAACAGTTCCTTCAAGGGAAAAGTTATGTACACAATTTTTTGGAAGATCACATAATGTAGTCTTCATCAAAGAACATTTCTTCCAAGACATTCTTTGGAAACTATAGCATGCAGATTCCAAGCTGATTGTCTTTTCATTCTCAAATCCACCATGTGCTGCACTAACATGATGGAGTCCACCAGAACAGGAAAAGAGAAAACCTTTAATCCTATTGCAGTTTTCAATAAAGGGGACTTCTGACCAGGTGTCAGTGGCAATAGTATACACTTCAATAAGATTTGAATTAGACTTGTACCGGTGTGTGTTCCTCCTAATTTGACAAATGAAGATCTTTCCATTTGATAAAGTAGATAGATAATCCCCAGAGAGAGATGATCTCTTCTTCATTGGTGACAATAACTCCCAAGCTTTCTTCTTGGGATCATATCTCTCCATAGAGTTAGTATAAACTCTTTCTGGGAAACCATACCAAGATGTATCAGTGTATCCCCCAGCAACATAAAGGTAGTCATTGTCTGTGAGAACACAGGGATTTGCTCTGCGTACATTCATATGCTCTACTTTAGAAATGTCACAGCATTTTTCTATGGACTCTGCAGTTATGTCACATCCATAGACAACATTGTCTGGCAGCACATCTGCCTCTAAACCAGTTCCAATGACTTTGAGTCCACCAGCAATGTAGATTATGCCATGAAGGCAGCCTGATCCATAACTTCCAACCCAGCCATGTTGGTCTCTAGAATAAGGAATTTCTCCTATCTTGGACCACATTTCTAAACCTCTGTCATATTTTAAAATAACTATTTTCATGTATTCAAAAGGTTGAACAAGATAAAGGTTTCCACAGTAATAAAGAGGTATTCCATGTCCAATTGATAACAATTCATCTTTCATGTGGCATGGAAACCTGTACCCTTTATTCTGTGATGGAATGTAGCACAAAGGTGCTTGAAGTTTGTTTTGAACAGAATCTTCAGTAGGAAGAACAATGATACCAGTGCTATAATTGTCCAGGCATTCCCTAGGATGATGGTTGTCAATCATCAGTGGGTCATAGGTCTTATTTTTGTGTTCCTCTAGAAGACTACAACTCTCAGGATTTGAAGAAACAAGGTCATTATTTTCTATGCAAGACTGGAGAAATTCTGAAGAAATCGATTGAAGTTTAACTTTGGAAAATAGCTTGAAGAAGAAGTCCTTTCTTTCTTCAATTTTGTAATTTATCCATTTCAAAATAGCCTTGAAAATAACTTCTTCACTGCTGATATGTAATTGATCAGAAGCTAAGATTTCTTCCAGGTTATCTAAATGAATTTCCAAGAACTGGCTGGTAGCTCCAACAAGGTCAAAATTCTGTATAGCAACTAACTTGAGGCAAGTGTCACTTGAAATCACAAGCTCTTCCTTCATCACAACAGAACTTAGGAACTCTTGAGAGAGAGCACTTAAGTGGATGTAATAAAACAGTTTATCAAAGATCTCATGCCGACCCTCTTTGTAATTTGTCCATCTAACTATACCCTTAAAAACAGCCTCCTCATCAACAGTTAATCTGTCATAGCATGCAAGAATATTCTCCAAAGATTTCCCACTAAGTTCCAAGAACTCTTCTGAATCCAACACCATATGAAAATTTTTCACAGTTCCAGGGAATGCAAGTTCTGCCAAATCTGCACATTCAAAATGAATGGCAAAGTTGTATGTTGCTGTACAGTGCATATGGTCCATCGGTTTAAAGACATCCGTAAGAAATTGAACGGCTGAATTCCTAAGTGCTTGCAACAGTAAGAAGTCAGCGGTTACCACAACCTGTTGGGCATTCTCTAGAGTAAGTTCGATTTCCCCTGTATAGATGTAGCTTAAAATTTCCTCCATCCCTTCTACGTTCATTGAATTCAACTCTACAGTGTCTTGGGATTTCTCCCTCATACCACTGCCAAATAACCCGCTAAAGAACCCACTACCATGCGCTAAAACGCCTCTATGTGCAGGAAACTCATTCCCTTGGATTCGAATAATCACATCACATAGATGGCCCGACTGACGGTCTTCGTTCAACTGGTACAAGATCTTGTCTGTGTGTCCTCTCATAAACAATCTTCGTTGGTCTTGGTTAATCGCTTCATACGGATTTTTCATTTCAAGAAAACTCTTGGAGACGGTATTGAACTCGCCCGCCATCTTGAAAACTACCCAGAAGACCCTGGGTTTCGATTACCCAGAAGCCATTGTGGTCTTAGAAACATGATCCCAAAGATTTCTGGGAAATACGCTAAAACATTCTGATTCTCAGGCCCAGATAAAAGATCCTTATAGTTATGGACAAAAGCCCAGGCCAGACAAATAGTTACGCGGGAAGAATAGTACGTCAGTTGAACGATGACCGGCAGTCGGGTCGTCTATGTGATGTCATCATTCGCATCGACGGACGCGATTTCCCTGCACATCGAGGTGTCTTAGCTGCTGGCAGTACATTCTTTAGTGGTTTATTTATAAGTGACATGAGAGAGAAATCCAAGATGTTGTAGAGTTGCAATCAGTGAGTGCTGATTGTATGGATGATGTTTTAAGCTACATCTACACTGGAGAAATCAAGCTTACTCCAGACAATGCCCAACTTGTTATAGTAATAGCAGATTTTATGCTACTACCAGATCTCAAGAAAATGGCTGAACAATATCTCTCAAAGGCCTTTGATTTGTCAGATCCTATCAATTGTGCTGTGATATATGATTTTGCTGTCCTTTATGATTGCTGCAATCTGGCAGAGTCAGTATTTCCTGGAATTGTAAAAAACATTGAGCTTGTGTTACAATCAGGGGAGGTCTTGGAGCTTACTGGGAAATCTTTGCTGAAATTCATTTCCAGTTATAACAGACCTATTGATATTGAAGAGGCTGTTTTCAATGCCATTGTTAAATGGACAAAACATAAAGATGATCGGTGTAAGATCTTCGATGAACTATTTTTGAAATCCACCTGGAATCCCTTTCCAAAGAGTTCCTAAGTTCTGTTTTAATGAATGAAAACCTTGTCATTTTAAGTGAGGCTTGTCTCAAATTGCTTGCTATACAAAAGTTTGACCTTATTGGTGATTCCAAGCAATTCCTGGAAATCAATTTGGATGCTCTAGAAGAAACACTTGCTTGTGATGAATTACATGTCAGCAGTGAAGAGGTTGTTTTCAAGGCTATTCTGAAGTGGGTAAATCACCATCAAGACAGAAAAGGTTATTTCAGCAAGCTCTTTTCCAAAGTTAGACTTCAGTCAATTTCAGAAGAATTTCTTCAGTCTTCTATAGAAACTAATGACCTTGTTTGTTCAAATCCTGGGTGCTGCAGTCTTCTTGAGGAACACAAAAGCAAGACCTATGACCCATTTGAGATTAACTGCCAACACCCAAGGGAATGCCTGGACAATTATACTAGTGGTATTGTTATTCTTCCCACTAAGCATTACAGACCAGATAGCCTTTTTACTCCATGGGGCACCCCCTGGTTGCATGTACCAGCAGAGAATAAGTGGTATCATTTCCCCCATGATGATGATATTGCTATTGTGAGAGATCAATATGGGGTGCCTCTATACCACCATGGAACTTTATATGTTGTTCAGCCCATTACTGCCTGGGCAACATGTATCTTGAAATATGAGAAAGAATCGCAAGAATGGGTTACTATCTCAGAAGGCCTCTCTGATGAAGGCACAACAGGAGCTATATCCAAACATGGTGCAGTTTGCCTTCAAGGAATAATCTACATTGTTGGTGGTATGGAAGTCTGGCTTTATCGAGCAACATCAGGCGTAGCCGTGAATAGAGTGCATGCATGTGACATCACAGTGGAGGTTCAAGATGAGTTCCTTGACATTACCCTAGTGGAGCCTATGAATGAATGCCGCATTAAGCCTTGTGTTCTTGCCGATGATAAATACCTTTATGTTGCTGGTGGATATACTTTAGGTGGTAAAGGAAACCATGTTTTTACCAACACAATGGAGAGGTATGATCCATGGAGAAAACTTGGAAATTTTTGTCACCAATGAAGGAAAGGTCTTCCCTCACAGTTGATTATCTTTGCTCTTTGTCAAGTGGAAAGATCTTCATATGTCAAGTCAACAGTGACATTAATGATGATCGAAATCCTATTGAGTTGTATGATATAGCCACTGATAGCTGGTCAGAAATAATTTCCCTTTCTAATAACTGTAATATAATGAAAGGATTGCTTGTCTCCTGTCCCAATAGACTTTTTCATGTAACTGCAAAACACCAAGTTATTCCTACTAAGGGTCACAAAATTGTGCTGGAATCTACATGTTACAATTTCAAAAGAGTGTCTTGGAAATTATTTTCCTTTGTTGAAGTCAAGATACAGGATCGGCCCTGGCAATCAATAGGGCCTTTTTCTCTTCAAGGAGCAGTTATTCGCTTGGCAAAGAGAGATTTAGAAGGCTTTAAGGCTATTTAGGGTTTACTATTTCCCTCAACAAATGCATTTTTTCAAAGGGAGTGCAGCTTTACAAATCTTTCAAAGCCTTTTTTTACAGACACAAGCTATTTATCTTTCATAAAATCAATGATGTGTGATAGAATTGTCGTTATACTAATTCAGAATCTGCATTAAGCCCTTAGATTCCCTTATATAAGGTGATTCAATATTTCAGTTATTTCTGCTTTTGAATATGGCAAGTAGATTATATAGGTCCATGTGAACAATTTACATGTGGAGTTACATGTTGTCGATGACGTCATCAGTGATTGAAAAATTAATATCTCGTGAAGGGAAGACTCTAAAGCAACCAAACTTTGGTAGTGTATTCTGTAGGTCACCAGGTGAGCAAAATGAAGTGATCACGTGATATGACGTCATCGATGACGTCATCTATGCTTCAAAAATGAATATATCATGAAAGAAAGACTCTAAAACAACCAAACTTGGGTAGTGTAGTCTAGATCACCAGATGAGCGAAATGAAGTGGTCACGTGATGTGACGTCATCGATGACGTCATCTATGCTTGAAAAATCAATATCTCGTGAAGGGAAGACTCTAAACCAACCAAACTTGGGTAATGTAGTCCAAGTCACCAGATGAGCGAAATGAAGTGGTCACGTGATGTGACGTCATCGATGACGTCATCTATGCTTGAAAAATCAATATCTCGTGAAGGGAAGACTCTAAACCAACCAAACTTGGGTAATGTAGTCCAAGTCACCAGATGAGCGAAATGAAGTGGTCACGTGATGTGACGTCATCGATGACGTCATCTATGCTTGAAAAATCAATATCTCGTGAAGGGAAGACTCTAAAACAACCAAACTTTGGTAGTGTAGTCTAGGTCACCAGATGACCGAAATGAGGTGGTCTCGTGATATGACGTCAGCGATGACGTCATCTATGCTTGAAAAATTAATATCTCGTGAAGGGAAGACTCTAAAGCAACCATGTAAACCATATACACATGGTAATCCCTTTCATTCACACAGAAGATTTTATAACCAGGAGCTCCGCTTTTAGCCAGTGGCTAAATCTATATATTATAGTTAATTGCATGCAGTATATGGACTGACCAGCCCAAACTATGTAAGTAACACAGCTGGGGGTGTTCAGTACATCTTGCAAAAGAGACCATTCCTCCTGTTTTGATAATCGAATGTAGTACTCGTCTCCCTCGCAGCCCACGTTGCGTGACCGACACAAAGAACGGGCTGCGAGGGAGACTAATGTAGTACTTCTGAGTGTCTATTTCTCAGTATAAATCGCATGGCAAGTCTGGCAGTATTGTTGTGAATAAACCTTGTTCATTGTGGATCTATTTTTTGATAGCATTATGAATGGTCAGTGCAGATTACGTTTTCTATAAAAAAAAACGTTTTTAAAACCTAAGGTATCCCGATAATACGAGGCTTATTTATCTAGTGAATTACGCCGTTTAGTAACGCAGGGGTCGTATAAGTTCTGTTTTAAAAGCTAAAGAACTTTAAATGTTCAAATATTGAATAGCATGAATGCTCAGGAGCTACCTTCAAAGCGTGCTCTAGGATCTAGCAGCGGTTATTTTTCTCGGCCGCTTTTAACATTGCGCAACTACGAATTAAATTAGTCGATAGGATTATTCGTATCCAGGGTCGAAATTTTCAGAGGCGTTCAAGCTGTAAAAAGTGGTTTTGCTAGCGGCTTATTGGCACTTGTGACAGTGTTGCAAGACGGTGTTACAATTTACTGTTATTTTCGTAATTATGCGAACTAACAAACCGCGGTTTGGCTTCCGTCCAACCAAACGAGTGAACACCTCTGGGTTTATTTCACGCATTCTTTGAGAGTCTTTTATAACTAAAAGGGACTACCAAGGCTTCAAAACTAAATACAAACGAAACTTGCAAAAAGTCCATGCCCCTGTCTTGAAAGGTTTGATGGACGGACGCCAAAACACAGTTTGGCGTGCGGAAATGTTACGTGGAAGAATTATGAAAATCGCAGTAGGGCCCAGTAGTAATCGGGTTCTACACGTCTTGAGCAAGCTCGACCATTGTCGACTATGGCCAAGCGTAATCTTTTATGTAGCTAACTGACATGTCCTCCTTTTCCAGATTCATTGAATTTGAATTTCTCGAGATTTCTCCCCTGTCTTTTCCCGCGGGTAAACTATGATAAACGTCCCGTATTTTGAGGGGGGTCACGCCCTCTGTCGATAGGGAACATGCAACCAAGCTATCCTACTGCATACAACTCAGTGAGGGATTCTTGTTACGTAAAGCAATAATTCGAATCTTCATTCCCAGTTCTTTGCGCCATGGAATAATAAATAAACCTCTACTGGCAATAAGTTTGAAGAGGCAGCCAGGGTCGATTTTCCTTATGCATGGGCTAACATATTCGCCAAAATACAAATAAACATCGTCAAATCACCAATCAATAACATTCTACTTTTTAACTTATGAAACGATAGGGAAGTGAGATATTTTATACGAAATAAGCTTGAATTCGCAGTGTGCAGCTCCAAGGTGTTCATTTCCCAGACGGCGCTTGGCTTTGCTTCACCGTTGCTTCACCACACTTGCCCCAGTAAGGCGTGACCCTCACAGTGGAATTTCCCCTAAAGCAAAAAAGAACACGTTTTCAGCTGTCAATATTACTTAATCGAGCAGCATGTAGGAGCTGGGACTTTATTCAGTGTGAAAAACGAGGGTTTTGATGTTCTGCGGGATCAATAACCTGCAGTTCAGAGATTCAGACGTTATCGCATTGCGCGTCTCGCGTTTCTCATTTCGTCTCGGATTTTCAAGTTGAACGGGTCACTGCGAAAGTGTTCTTGCGGACCTCGGGAAAATATCTAATATCGTCGCGAATTTGCAGGATTCTTTATTACAATGACAGTAACAACTCACCACCTCGGAGTTAATTACTACCACGAAATTAAAGGTACGTTTGCGTTAGTGAAAAAGAAACTAGGAAGCCGAATAAACCTAAAGGGAAGCTGAGAATACCAAGCTCGATTTCATTTGTTGGCTTTTCAGTTCGTATGTTATGCAAGCGCAGTAACAGCTCTGTTAATTGTGTGATGCGCACAGAGTACTTGAATAGACACAAACTACTAGCGTTTTAAAAAGAGGATTCGCATGATTTCATTGTCCTGCAGGGATCGATTTTTATTTTAAAAATCAAGATGAAATAAATCTTCTTTAAAGTTCACACGCGTGTACCTTCAAGAAGATACATTTCCTCTTGGCGTTTGTTTTATTATTGTTTTGTCATTATCCTCTCCACTTTAAAGGAATCATTTTGTCTCCTATTTTATTGAAATTTCACATAAAATAACGTGCACTTATAGGGTTTGACCAGTATTTACCCGTGTGTAGAAACGGCCGAATACGACATGGATAACCTTTTGAATCTTTGTCTTTTTCCTTCGCAAATGTTTCAATGCCCGTGAATTTCTCTTTCAAGAGAGACCAACAAGAGCAAATTATGAGAATATCAGTTAATTATTTGCACATAAGTACAGCGATATAGTCAAAAAGCATGTTTTCTACGTGGAATATGACACTTTAAAAACATTTTACATTTTTATTCGCGGACATGAAAGTGCCTTTTATTTGCGCTCACAGCGTGTACACTTTGCGTGCCTATTTTTTAATTTTGTCTTGCTCGAACTTTGATCCAAGTTTCATGAAGCGAGCCCGTCGAGAAGACTTTGGAATTGCTGTTTAATAAATCTAAGAATTATAATCTATAAAGTTAAGTAATGAGAATGAAGAAACTATTACATAACTAGCTCGCATTCGTTGAACGGCGTAATGCATACAGAGAGACCCTAATTGTAACTAAGCATGTGAGTCGATGTGCGGCTGATCGAAAGATACTTTAAGTACTCGTTCAATATCATCGCTATGTTTCGAGAACGGAGTGACGGAAAACGTGCGCGCTATATTCAAGGACTGGCCTGGTCGTGCAGTAAGAAGTTGATGTCCTCTAAGCTGACTAAGGGGTCACCGGCCCTCCTTAAAAGCACTAGAAAATATAGGCGTTTATTAGCGTGATTATACCACTTGAGGTTAGAGATAGTTAAGCTCTAGCTCTTGACACGCGGACTTACTTTTTCATAAAAAAAGAACAAAATGAGATAAATCCATTCATTTTGCGGGCATTTGATTCCAAAAATTACCTTCCATCTGTCCATTCTTCGTCTCGGGTAGTCTGCGTTGCGGATGACACGAAAAGAGTCCGAATAAAAGTAAACTGGCTGACATTTTGCCTCGATTGCAACCTGCGTGCAAAATTAACCGTTAACTGCGGTTTTCATAATTCTTCGAAACTCTACACCGACAAATTAATTTTGTTTTCAAAAAGTTCTATTATTAATAGGCCTTGAACAAAAATAACAAAAAATATGAAGGCTAAGAAGGTGGACTTTCGATTGTAAGGTATACACTTTTTAGCGTATCTTTTTGACAGTGATTTCCGCCTAATCGCTGTAGTCATACCGATGAAGCAGACAGTCATTTCCCAGGTCTAATTCCAAAACACATTAAAAAGCATAGAATGTCTTAAGGCAAAATTGCGCTTTTCTGTTACGTGCCTGGAGGTTTTCTAAAATGTCCATTAAAGTATGATGTAATTGGTTTTAAAAAGGGGGATAATTTCGAAGGGGAGGGGAAATGCTAGCTTTGACAAAATATTTCTGAAAGGCAGTCATTTCAAATTGCGAGAACGTTGTTCTCTTAATTTTAAACTCATGAATTAAAAATGCCTCGTGTCAAATAAACTATATAGCGGTCAGTTCAATGTAACTGTATCTGCTAAGCTATAAGCTGTCACATCGAAAACAATAAGATGCTCAAGATAGAGTTGTTTTCTTGCTACGCAATTGAGACAAATGGAACGCCTATGGGAATTTAGGTTTTAGGAAAAACTGTTTATCACAGTTGTTTGGTTATCTAGCTGAGCTCCAAAATGCCACGAAGTCAAGGGAAACGATACAATCTCCAAAACAGGGCTTGCTTATTGGGGGAAATGACAAGCATTATAGATTTTGTAATCAACAAACGAATTCAGTACTTTTCTTTGAATACCCGAAGTTTTGCGAATTGGTTATCGATCTAAGAGTTTTAGTGGCCTCAATTAGAGGGACAAAAACATTAAGAGGACTTTAAGTTCCCACTAAATGTGTTACAGTTTGACAGTTTCCCATGGCTAAACAGAGCACGAGAATGAATTAAGTTCAAAATTTGATCAGGAAAAGACGCCTATGGAGAAATGTCAAAATCTGATATTACGAAACAACAAAAATGACGGCCTGAAACGCAGCACAAATGCCTCAAGAAGTAACCCGAACAGCTCGATCTGTGGCTGAAAACACTAGTACTGATTCCAATGCTTGTCCCGAAAACCCGAAGTGCCCTCAGCCTAAGATCTCTAGCAAAATTTCACACAAGCTAACACAACTACTCTCTAAAGATCTACAGGTCAGAGAGAACTGCACACGCCTTGTGTCAAGAAAAGGAAGGGTGAACGTATCGGCGGCAAATGTTGAGAACAAAAAGCGTCTCTACTTGGCAGATCCGTTTACGACTCTTCTGGACGCCAAATGGCAATGGATATTTCTAGCTTTCGCGGCAGGGTTCGTAAGCAGTTGGCTGGTGTTTGGTTCGTTGTGGTGGATAATCATTTGGTTAAGAGCTAAATTTAATTCGACTAATTGCGTGGAGAACGTGGATTCGTGGCTTTCGGCGTTTCTTTTCTCTGTAGAAACGCAAACCACCATTGGATATGGAGGAAGGCAGGTATGAATGCTACAGTAATATTTTATATAGTCCACCACTCATTGAAACACTTATATGAATAGTTCTATCAGTTTGAATAATCAATATTTTAAAGCTTGTGTTTTTAAAGGAATCCCCTAAAATGATCTTCTGTGTTAGTCATTCAGCCTGACGTAAATGATAAATTGCGCGCGTCGAATCTGAAAAAAAACATAATGTCGAATCTGAGACACCTCAACTTTTTATGGATGCCATTGCTAAAATTTTAAGATATTTAAATTATATACAATATATCCCGAGTAAATAACAATCATACCATCCAAACAAAAAGCTGTTTGGCTACAAAGGAAAAACATAGTCCGTTCAGTATAAGTTGTTTTTGTTTTGAATACAAGGTACGCGCAGATGGATTTTTCACATGATAAGAGTTATTTTTATTTCTGTTGTAAAACAGCCAGAAGGCCTTATATTGGCTTTTAAAACACACAACCTGTCGCACGCTTTTTCATTGCTCTTAGTTCTCTAATCAGACGTATAATCACAGAGACAATATCTGTCCAAACGTTCCATATTCCTCGCATATTAATTGCCCACTAATCTCTTATTCGCTTCTGCTCCGGCAATCATGGGCAGAGGCAACGATCGAATCAGGCCACGTATAGCCAGCGGTCAACAGTATCGCCAGTTTTAGGGATGTGTGGTGATCGCATAGTAACAGAGTGACGTCTGTTGGCTGTGAGCAGTTCTACAGGCAATACCGTGACTCAGAGATCGTGGAGATCACAGAGATAAACAGTCACGTGTAATTACACAAAACTTAGATTTCGTTTAGAATAGAGGAAGTGCCGTTGGGGAAACTAATTTCTCCGGGAACGAATTTCTAGTATGGAGATTTGCGAGTTTACCCTTACAAAACGTTCGCATCAAGGGCGATAACGCCGCCCATGTTGGGACAATGGAGAGGTAGACTTGCGTCTGGAAAGACTTGACACCACAGTCCGCAATATAATAGCTTTATCTAGACCAACGACGATAAAGGTCTCCGCTAAACAACGTAATGTCGTATTCGTCGTAGCCGTGCAAACGGGGCTTGCTTCTTGCAAATACAAGCCGAAATACTCACCTATCCTCTTCGCGCTGTGTTGCGCGAGCCAAAATACAAAAACACATAAATAAGCCTTAGCGACGCAGTGAGTGACGCACGTTTAATTTGCGTCCCTATGGATCCCGACAGACGCAATTAAAGCGCAACTGAGACGCAAACCGTACACCACTAGCTTTAGTCCATGGCGTTGTCGGCGGGCAACCTGTGGTAATGTAGGAGATATGGCATCACCCGAGACGCCCTCCCCTTTCTGCGGATGAGCTCGGCCCAGTCCCCGCGCTTCCTCGCGGTTCATCTCCGTGCACAGGAGGCCCGGTCGGAACACCAAGGGCTAGGCTGGTAAACCACAGCTGATCTGCTTTATTGTTTGTTTCAGGTAACCCCAGAATGCCCCGAGGGCGTAATCTGCCTTCTAGTCCAGTCCCTTACGGGTCTCATGTTGTCAGCCTCGCTCCTGGGTCTTATATTCGCCAAGCTCTCGCGCCCAAGACCTCGTGCCCAGACCCTGCGCTTCTCCCGTCGTGCACTTGTCAACACGAAAGACGGTCAATTGCGGCTCGTATTCCGTGTCGGGGACATCCGTAAGAGTCAGCTCCTCGAGGTCACTATCAAACTACACTGCTTCCAATTTATAACCGGCGACAACGGCAGCGTGTCTGTTATCCAATCAGAACTCCCCATTTCCTTCAGTTCCCATAGTGAACCCGACATTGAGGTGCGCCCGTTCTTTTTAACCCCACTAACCATTATCCACGTGATTGACGAGCAAAGCCCGTTTTACCACTTGAGTGCCAAAGAGATGTGTCGCGCCGATTTGGAGCTGGTGGCGGTACTCGAGGGCGTGGTCGAATCAACAGGGATGGTCACGCAAGCTAGAGCTTCCTATGTCGCTACGGAGATCACGTGGGGACAGGAATTCTACCCTCTGGTGCTAAGGCTAGGGGACACCTCTGGGAGAGTGCAAATCGATTACTCACTCTTTGATCATACGTACGCCTCGACCACGCCCATCTGCTCAGCCAGGGAGTTACAGGAGCGGAAGGAACAACCGGTCCCTGCTGGAGAAAAAACGGAGGTTTCAACCGATGTTTGGGTGCCGCGTAAGAATGGCCCCGACACACAGGCTGAAGCATAAGCTTTTATAAAAGACAGATATATTTATTACATTTAGTGGATAATCGTATTGAGGGATCCTTTCACATTTTGGGACAGCGGTGTTAACGCCGGGCCCGTTTACAGTGGTGTGCTGAGACGCTCAGCCGGGACGAGTTAGTCGACGGCAAAATCTTGCACTATTTGCTCGAACCGGGATCTTGGTTCTCAGAGGCCTGGCGCCCGTTTCTCGAAACGCCCGAGAATTCTCGGGCCCGAGAACTTTGTTTTGAAATTTGTATGGATTCGTCAAAAAGATTTTACGTTTTCTTTTCTATCCTGCTGATTTGAATAGTCTATAACTCCCTTTTCGTAGTTATTTCTATTCTATAGTACGTGAGTTTAAACCAAACTTTTCGGGCACCCGAAAAACAATGGAAAGATTTCGGGAGCAACTGACCTCCCGAGACTTTTCGGGTAATTTTTCTTCGATTTGAGGGTTTGAATGAAATCGGAAATTTCTTTTTTGAGACTAAAACAGTATACATATTCACGGATAGGAAGTTGAAGACTACTTAAATCATCAGGGTAGAAAAGAAAACGAAAAACTTAGGGACTCAATCTATTAAAATTTCAAAACAAACTTTTCGGGCCCGAGAATTCTCGGGCGTTTCGAGAAACGGCCCCCAGCCCTAGCCGGAAGTAGACTGGCCCTCAGTCGTATGAAAGTTGGTGCTTTTTTATGAATATCATCATGTACTTTTAGTGTACATAATAGAAATATTAAGCATGCGCATTTATACCCGCCCTTACTTTGTTGTTATCAAATTGGCGAAAATTCCTTAGTCCCTTGGCTTCTTGGAGCTGATAGAGAGAGGAACGAGGTATTTAGATTGGATAGGAAAATTCTTATAGAGGATCACTGACGTGAGAATGTTGTCTCAATAAATCTCTATTAAAATAATTACAGGGGCTAATATAATGGGCCAGCCAGCGGCAAACCTTTTTTGTAGGTCTTATTTCGCGAAACTTTCCTCTCGGCACATTTCGCCGAGTCTTGAATGTCGCGATCTGCCCCAAAAATGTGTTTAAAGGGAATCAACTTTCATGTAATCGGCGATTGTGTGTGTTTTTCACAACAATTCTGCTAATCACCCACTTCAATAAAACCAGGGCTGCCCATGACAAAACAAGAAGAAACACTACTTCTGACACATGCCTGTGGTCGCTTGTTTTATGTGGTACTTTCAGACTCTCAGACTAGCGCGCTCGCCCCTCCACAGAGTGTTTGTATTCGGTATTTTAAATTTAGTAGTTCCAATGTTTTTGTAAACTGAGAAATGCAGTGCACTATGCTGAAACGTCGGCGTATTTCCAATCTCAGCGCTGCTTTTTATACATACTTGCATGGGTTCAGGGTTCAATTTGAGTGAGAATTGCCTGAAAAGCCTGGTCCTCACTGGACACAAGCGCAAAGATAGTGAGGACATGCACGACGAAGCACAACCTCGTACCCAGAGCCCGTCATCTTTTGGCCAGCGGCAAGATTCAGGGCCCTGGGGGAATCCGATTTGTGAGCATGCGTGGTAGGTCAAAAACGTAACGAACTTTCATACAACAATCAAACCGGAAACCCAGAATCTGGGTTTTAAAAAAATCGATTCCCCCAGACCCCTGAATCTTGCCGCTGGCCAAAAGATGACGGGCTCTGGGTACGAGATTGGACGAAGCATTGGAATACACGCATGCGCAAATGTAATTTTCGTTTCCATTCCACCACGCCAAACGTAAAAAGAGGCCTGGTGGCCCAAGCCATCTTGGAGTCTTGCGAGCTTTGAACGAGAGGACCTGGTGCCGGGCGGGACGCTGATTGACGAGAAGTCTCATGCTTGCGCTTGTGTGTTGAGCGTCCTCATTGCGACGCAAGCCAAACACAAGCACGACGCAAGCCAAACACAAGCGCGACGCAAGCACAAACACAAGCGCAACGCAAGCACAAACACAAGCGCAACGCAAGCCAAACACAAGCACGACGCAAGCACAAACACAAGCACGACGCAAGCACAAACACAAGCGCGACGCAAGCACAAACACAAGCGCGACGCAAGCACAAACACAAGCGCGACGCAAGCACAAACACAAGCGCAACGCAAGCCAAACACAAGCACGACGCAAGCCAAACACAAGCACGACGCAAGCACAAACACAAGCGCAACGCAAGCCAAACACAAGCACGACGCAAGCCAAACACAAGCACGACGCAAGCACAAACACAAGCGCGACGCAAGCACAAACACAAGCGCAACGCAAGCACAAACACAAGCACGACGCAAGCCAAACACAAGCACGACGCAAGAACAAACACAAGCACAAACACAAGCGCAACGCAAGCCAAACACAAGCACGACGCAAGCCAAACACAAGCACGACGCAAGCACAAACACAAGCGCGACGCAAGCACAAACACAAGCGCAACGCAAGCCAAACACAAGCGCGACGCAAGCCAAACACAAGCGCGACGCAAGCACAAACACAAGCGCAACGCAAGCACAAACACAAGCGCAACGCAAGCCAAACACAAGCGCGACGCAAGCACAAACACAAGCGCAACGCAAGCACAAACACAAGCGCGACGCAAGCACAAACACAAGCACGACGCAAGCCAAACACAAGCGCGACGCAAGCACAAACACAAGCGCGACGCAAGCCAAACACAAGCGCGACGCAAGCACAAACACAAGCACAAAAAGAACGCAATTCTTGTTCTTCTTGCGCCGGCCTTACGCTTGTGCTTATGCTTACGACGTGCGTGTCCTCGCCTGTCCTTATGCTTATGCTTGCGTCCTAGTGAGGACAGAGGCGTATCCAGGGGGGGCAGCGGGGGGGGGGGGGGGGGGGCGGCCCCCCCTTTTCTCGGGAGATTTTCCCATACATTTACTGTATTTGCTGGAGGAAATTTGAGCATTTTCGTCCCATGTTTTCACTATCCGGCCCCCCCTTCAGAAATTCCTGGCTACGCCGCTGGAGGACCAGGATTAAAATAGCTGGGAACAGCTAAGCGCACTGACACTATAAACATGAATTTCTCTTTTTAAATCGTGGATACGCGAAGCGCGAGTTATTTAAACCTGATGATGCTGATGACAGTATTAGCAGTGCAAAAAATCGGGATTAGGATCCGTTGTGTCCCGTGAAGGCGTCGCAAGTCACTTCATATCATAATGGTGTTCCCCTAGGGACTGTCGATTCATAGCATTTCTATAGCCTATTCAAAAACTTGTGAAAAAGATTGAAAACAAACAAACACTGCAGTGAAAGCGCTTTTCAGAAGTATGCAAAACAAAAATAAGCTAGATCGCTGCGAGCACAGATTCTTCAGTGGTTGACCAGGAAACAAGATCACCAAGCATCATGTCCAGTAAGTATGAACTGGACAAGAATCCCAACAGTATGAAGCAAAACTCGGGATCTGAGAAAGAAGTGGAGCTGGTGTGCGTCAACCGATGGGCCTTAGACGAGCAACCGACCGCCAACAACAATAATAGTATAGATGAGAGTAGAGAACTTGATAACAGCGAGTGCAAAGGTAATGAGTAGACCTGTCGGCCTTTTATCGGAATGACAGCACTTATTATATGAGTAGGCCTTCTTATATTTGTGCTGATTCAGCAAAAGATCACCAAAAGCTATTGCCTCGTATTTGAGGTTAGTGATAAAAGGGCTACATTGAACCCCCGGGAGGGGGGGAGGGGGGGGGGGGGTACTCCACTAATGTTTGGGGAGGGGTGCGCCGCCAAGGTTTTCAAAACCTGACCCTATCAGATACCCAAAATCCTTGTTTTTGATACCCTACCGTAGACCTAAGGTAAAAATTGTATACCCTACCGCAGACCTGAATTTAGTCACCAGGGTGGCCTAATTGGTCGCTATTAAAGCGGTATTTTGATAATCATGAAAAGGTTTCAAAATAAACCACCTTTCCACTAATTGCGGCACAACTTTGATCGAAATTTGTTTGCACTTGGGTAGCCATACTGAAATGCATACCCTATCAGCGACCAAATAAGAAAAAACGATACCCTACCGTAGACCTAAGGAGCCCAAAAACCATACCCTATAGGGCGGCGCATACCTGTAGATAGATAGATAGATAGATATATAGTTTATTAGCATCTTATACACACAAGTACATGGCTGTCACGCTAACAAACATTAATAAAAATACAAAAACAAGTAATGCAAGAGTCCAGCTAGTTTTAGATTACCCACCCCTAGCTAAAAAACAGTCATATATATATTTAGCGACCTCCCTCTGCGCTGTTATAGGAGGATTTATTAGATTCTGAAAAAGGAGGCTTTCATCAATATATCTTTTATCTTTCATGACCTTTTTAACTTTTAAAACCTCAAGCACTCGTTTTCTTGCCATCTCATGTCGCTTACATTTAATCAGGAAGTGGAACTCGTCTTCGACCTCCCCTGAATTACACTGAGAACAAATTCTGTCCTCAGGCTTTCTATAGGGCCTCTGGTAGCGCCCAGTCTCGATTTCAAGTTTATGACTACTAATCCTTAGGCGGGTGAGGGCTTTTCGGTGGTTGAGGTTGTGAATGTTAGAAAGGTATGTCTCAAAATCATATGTCGTTTTGAAAGTTCTATAGGTTCTAAGTTTGTTTTTTGACCGGGCTTTTTGGAGTCATTGAATATTTCGCCCAACCAACATTGAAATTCGATGTCTTGCAGCCTTTGCTTAAAAAGCACTTTATCCTGCTGCAAGGCATCGTTTTGCAAAATGTTGGTGAGGGTTTCGCCCAACCCACACGAAGCGACAATTGCTTGTAATTTTTTTAGCCAATGAGACTTATAATTATTGTCTTTAAGGTCGAGAAAAGTATCGTAGGATAAAAATCCCCTCTCTTCGATTAGTTTGAAAAGAAAGTTGAGGGCTCTGCATTTGGCATTTATGGAGAGAGGGTATCTTCCCAGCTCCCCAAGGCAAGCACTGTTTACAGCGGTTTTTGTTACGCCAAGCAGAAGTTTACAAAACAGCACATGCACTGCCTCAACAGGGTCGCGCCCTTTCTGATCCTTCTCAACTCCCCAAACTTCGCTAGCATACAAAAGTATTGGCTTAACTAGAGTATCAAAAAGCCGCATAGTCAGTTTAACGTCAGTTAAAAAGTTTTTACCCATTGCTTTCTTAAGTTTGTAGAGGGCTTTGAGTGCTA
The DNA here is from genome assembly GCA_033964015.1 of Scolanthus callimorphus. NCBI lineage: Eukaryota > Metazoa > Cnidaria > Anthozoa > Actiniaria > Edwardsiidae > Scolanthus > Scolanthus callimorphus. The sequence goes on from CM066914.1 coordinate 8,125,992, forward strand.
TCTTTTTCAACTCATTCCTAGCCAAGCTAAAGGAACCTGCTGCGCTGAAAGTAAGCCCCAGATATTTATAGGACTTCACATTTTCCAAAATATCGTCTTCATATTTAAAGGAGTGGCTTAAGATTTTGCCTACGTTATTAAAAATTAACACTTTCGTTTTTTCTAAATTAAGTTTCATACCATTCTCTGAAACGAAGCTATGTACTGCATCAAGTAAAGCTTGAAGCTGCTGGCTGCTCCTAGCCATAAGAACCAAGTCATCTGCATAGAGCAGGTGACTTGTTTTCAAGGAATTAATCTCCAGAGTTTCGTTACTTTCCTGAGTTAAATTGCATAGCTTTTCAGAGAGATCGCTGAGGTATAAATTGAAAAGTGTAGTTGAAAGGACGCATCCTTGCCTCACTCCTATGTTACAATGAAAGGACTCTGATATTTCCCCGTTGGCTTTGACAACTGCCAGGTCTTTGCTGTACATTGTTTTTAAAACAGCCAGAAAGTGTCCCGTGACACCTGTCTTTTTAACCTTGTCAAACAGCCTCTCTCTAGGGATTGTATCGAAGGCCTTTGAAAAATCAATAAAGCAAGTAAACAGTAAGTTATTCTTTTTTTGGGGCTTGCTTTTAACATACTTATCGATTAATGCCTTAAGAACGAAAATATTATCAACGGTACCGTTCTTTTTGCGGAACCCACCCTGTTCTTTTCTTAGCAGCCCTTTGACTTCTAAATAGTAATATAGCCTCTCGTTTAAAATAGAAGTGAGGATTTTGCTGAGGCTTGGGAGCAAAGTAATCCCTCGGAAATTGTTGGGATCATCTGTTTTCCTTTTTTGAATATTGGAACAATTACTCCCATGCCCCAGACACTGGGCCATTGCCCATTGCGCAGAATAGCGTTAAAAATGTTGACTAGCGTGGGTAACAGTCTATCAGAGGCGATAAGAAGAACCTCGTTAAGTATATTATAATACCCTGGAGCTTTCCCTTTTTTCAATCTCTTCAAAGCATTTTTGACCTCAGGCACGCTAAATTCATAGTCAAGTGGACCGACTTCGTTGTGGTAAGCCGTGCTTTCCTCGTGGACCGATAGCGCACTAGATTCAAATTGAAGATATTGACGTTGTGCCTTAAAGTAGCTGAAAAAGGCTTCGAGAATTACGTTGATATTCTTTTTCGCCGCACCGGTAAATGTGTGCGCTATTTTTCTCCAGGTTTCTTTGGCGTTTCTAAAATCAAGCTCATTGATAGTTTTAGCTCTATGATTATACTTCTTTTTCCTGCACAGATATTTATAGCTTTTTTTCTGTTTATGCAGGGTGTTCTAAGGTGTGCGTCACCAGGGTTACGACTTATTTCTTTACCAAGTCTCCTTAAATTATGTTTGCTATTGCGACAGTCGCTATCAAACCAGTCGGGATAAGCTAGTCTATTAGTATTTTTGCCTCTGAATATTTCAGGCCTGCCTCAAGACTAAGGGCTGTCAATACGTTAGTAAGGTTTACAATCGATTTTCCTGTATACCATATATGAGGGAGTACCCCCCCCCCCCCCCCCCCCCCCCCGGGCATTGAACCTTATAAAAGTATTATCAGAATAATCCGAGTCACCAGCAAAGACACTGCAGTCAGCCAGATGTTTTGATTTCTATTTAGGGGTGGCGATTACGCCGATCATTCGGCGCCATTCCTTATTTTGTATTTTCTTTTGACTCGCTTGAGAAGCTCTACTAGTTTCTTGTATATTCGTAAAGTTTGCATCGTGGTAGTCTCCTTTGCAGCCGTAGCTTAAACTGTTTAAGCTTCATCCACGCATTGAATTATATATCCACACGTGTATGCTAGGACATCACTGATACTCAAGGTGCTACAGTATTTTATGCGCCAGATGGGTATGACAGTGACAACTCTCAACCATGTTCTGTCTCATACGGTGATCGCATTGAGAGTACAGCCAGTATAGACTTCAGTCCCTATTTCCCATGCAATATTAGTGATGTGTTTTTAATTACTAACTCCGCTTGAGAGACACACAACCAAAGCTCGTGTCCAGGCGCACTCCGGCTACACAGTAATTAGCGCACAAGCGCGGTCAGCTGCCCCAAAGCACTATCAGAAATACTATCAGAAATATTTATTTCTGATATCTTTTCGATGTATAAATTATTCGGATAAAAGACAATGTGTTCGTTGCAGTTGCAAGGCGCACCCCGGTCTACACAATTAGCGCACAAGCACACAGGTGTCTCGCGCAGCTGCCCCAAGGCACTGAACTCTTTAATTGTTTATTTCTGATATCTTTTCGAAGTGTAAATTCTTTGGGTTTGGAAAATAGACTTGGTAGTCTATAAATGCGTTCCTTGCAGTTACAGGCTGTTCGTTCAAAACTGATCGGCGTACCAGTGACTAAGACAACTAAGAACCGGTTGCTCCGGGTTGGCCAAAGAAACAATTTAACAGTAGGGATTCTCGCAGGTGAATTTATGCAAATTTAACCCGTTGTTTTCTTGACGATCTCCAAACAAAGGATTTTTAACATTTTGTAAAAAGATACAATTTTGTATATTTTCTGGGCATGCAGTGTGAATATCGTGAAACAGATTCGCTGTTCTCGGATTCGGGTGCGGGAATGTTTCCCCTCGAGTTACAAGAACTGGACGATGAGCTGGAAAGTAGCTACAAAACGGATCAAGATGATGAAACTTGTAAGTTTGATTTAAACTCGGCCGATTTAGAGATAACTATTGAAGCTTTATTATTGCAATGAAATTGTATTTTGTCCATGAATTTGCCGGGCATAGCAATAACGCTGTACGATCTGTGCTAGTTAAATAAAGTTTCCATTGCTTTCTTTATTCAAAACAGTGAGTCGTCACGTGCTTGTATAATATCTTGTAGACTGCATATGTGTGTTTATATTATGGTTCGATCGGTCACTTGAAATTGAGACACTTTATGAAGCGTAGTGCCATCACATACGTAATCATTTTCAGCGTTAGTATTAGAAGAATTCAGAATTATATATCGTAAACCCTTTTTTTAATGACCATTGGTGATTATGTAACCTGAAGAAGATCGGTAATGGCCGATTGAAATATCGTTATTAAATAATCATCGTTTAAGCTGTTCGTCGACCTTTCATTATATATATAGAACTAGCGCAGCATAGTCCATAGTCAGATCACGGCCTCGTTCTTAGGGTGACGTAGCTGTTTACACTGTAATCCGGAAAGAAACACGTCCACACTACTAGTTTCGAAAACCTCCGCCGTTTTCGCTGAGTTATATAGCGCGGACTGAACCGGTCCCAGTTTTGCCTTGGCGAAAGCCTCCATGCCCTGAGTGACAAAAAAGAAAATGATATTCGTGAGTACTCTGTGAAGTGTGCGGTGATTGGACTAAAATATATTTCAAATCTAATAAAGGCTGCTTCATTTACATAATAATAATAATAATAACTTTATTTAAACACGATTAGATTAGAAGCGCATAAATTAAAATAATTTAATAAAATCGTATAAAAGCGACATAAGGGACGCGCGATTTCTTCGAGGAGAGGAGAACTGCTTTACACAGGCTACTCTCCTGAAGTAGCATGATAGGACATTTTTATTTCATTTTATTCTTTTTCCCGCCTATCGGAGTTCCGCCTCGAATGCACGCCTATACTTATCTCAGTAAGTGAAGAGTTATTTTAAGTTGTCGCGTGACTAATTGTTATTTGTAAATTGTCATTAATTGTGACGTAATTGATTTGTGCAGCGGACCAAAACGGACCCCAAGACGACTCCAAGACTACACCGGACTCGTCGAAGGGAAAAATGGACTCAGAAACACGACCTAAAGCCACCCTGATTCACAACGAAGTCGTTCCTGAATTTGAGAAAGTGAATAATGTTGTTAATCCAGCGGACAATGAGATATTACAGCCCGTTAAAGGCGTTACACTAGAATGGAGGGCAATCAACGTGTTTGTGTCTTTACCAAGAAGGTCAATTTGTAAACGGTTGTGCTGCGGGTCGCGCGAAACAGACGAACCGCAGATAAAACAAGTACTATTTGATGGTAGGCAAAGTTTCATCCATACAGTAGTTAGTGCCTGTGTGCAAGTCTTTATAAGTTATTCCCAGGGGTACAAGTTTGGAATGAACGTGGATGATCTTATCTTTGACCCCTAAATGTTCACATGAATTATTATATGAGTATATGCTACTTATTGAGTAACCCAATCTTTGGAATTGCTCTCTTTCTTATTTTAATTTCTATTCTTTGTAACAAGTATCAAGCTTTTTTTTCGGTTAGATGGCCTGGCAGATTTTTTGCTAGATCAATTTTCCTAGAAATATTTGTTTTGCTTTTGAACCCCATCACTTTCCAAATGGTCCATCCCTTTGTGGGCTGGAGTAGCAGTCTATATATTTATGGGGATGTTGTTTTGTCTGGTACAGCTTTATTCTGTCAGAGAATGAAAACTGATATTTGCTTAAAATCGCTTGTTAATGGTACATGATTTCTATTTTATTAAAAACAGTAAATGGCAAGGTGGAACCAGGATCATTACTCGCAGTTATGGGGGCAAGGTACAATATTGTAGATATCTATTATATCATGGGCAGTGCATCAGATTTTGAAGCAAGAGGGGTCATTAGAAACAATGTATGGCAACGTTGGGGTTTTTCCATACAAACATAAAGAATTGATATCAATGTGTGTTTCCAAAAAATATCCATACCCCCCCACGGAAGGGTATTGAGAAATGACCCCCCCACCCCTCTGGAATTTCCGAAGAAAAATACAGTATTTGTATGGAAAATATCAGGTAAATTGACCCCCCCACCTCTCTGGAATTTCCAATCCCTTCCGTAGGGGGGTATGGATATTTTTGGGAAACACACAATGGCAAGTTTTGTCAGGTTGATTGATGCTCACCACAAAGGGACCCTTCCCCCCTCCCCATCAACCACCCTCCTAGAATTAAGCTTTGCAGGCATTAAAGTGTAGTTTTAGGTAACAAAAATAAGAGATTATTTATCGGAAGATTCAACGGCAGCGCTGATACATGCATTTGTTACATGTAAGTTAGATAATGGGAATGCACTTTTATATGGCCTCCCTAAGTATCTTATTCAGAGGTTGCAGTCAGTACAGAATTGTGCTGTCCGGCTTGTTACACGTGACTCTAAATTTGCACATGTTACGCCAGTACTGAGGGAGATCCACTGGTTACCAGTTTTTAAATCTCTTAATAATTTAGCACCTTTATATATTAGCAATTTATTACATCACTATAGTCCAGGTCGTAGTCTTCGCTCAGCAAATCAATGTCTCCTTGTCGTCCCTGGGTCTAATCAAAAGACTTATGGTGACAGGGCATTCTCAGTGATAGCCCCTAAGCTATGGAATGCCCTGCCCATTGACATAAGGAGAAGCAGTTCTCTTTTAATTTTAAAACGGGGGGGGGGGGGGGGGGCAAGCCTTGGTCATCCTTTGTTTTTGCTGGGGGGAGCAAGGTTTTTTTCCACATGTTGACACTACAAATTCTACTCCACTGAGGGGAGGCAATTGCCCTCTCTGCCTCCCCTAGCTACAGCACTGCTAGTAAGCTTCTTCTCCATTACTCTTAGTGGTGCAGGCAAGTCTACCCTGATGAATGTACTGGCGTATCGTAATATTGCAAGTATACAAGTTACTGGCACTGTTACAGTTAACAGACAGAATATTGGGCTTGGCATCAACTCTTTGTCAGCTTATGTCCAGCAGGAGGATCTTTTTATCGGCACTCTTACTGTCAAAGAGCATCTCACTTTTCAGGTACTAAACTTTGCCGCAAGCCTCAATTAAAAATTAGCCAATCAGCAAGGACCCTTCAAATGGTAATTAACTAGGGAGCTCTGGGTAAGAGAATGACCACATTAAGTAGTCCCACAAAAATTGACCTCTCCACCCCCCAGACTCCACCAGGAAATTTGATTTGTCCCTACCCACCCTGGAATTCCAATTAATTTTTGCATACCCCTGAGGGGCGTATCCAGGGGTTTTCCAGGTACTCTAGAACCCCTCCCTCACATTAAAGAGTCCCCTTCTGCCTCCTATTTTTTAGTGATTTTATCTAAAAACCAACCAACCAAGGCGTCTTCTGTTTGCATAGTGTAAAACGCCCACAACTTTACCGCACTGGCTATTCAAATGAATGTTAAGTACTAACTTCACTTTGTCTAGTATTTGAGAGCAACCTTTTTTCATTTTGAACCCAATTTGGAACCCCTCTTAGAAATCTTGACTATGCCCCTGGCATGACCACCCTTGAATTCATGTTATTCATAATAATTATTAGAGGTTAGGGATGTGAAGACCATGTTAGATTGCATTAAAGTATAAAAGACTTAATGTGCACCTGAATTCTTGGCTGGCCTGGTGGATAGGTGAAGTGGAAAACCAACCGCTCACTTTCTTTCTTTCAACTACGACTGAGTTTGACTTTAAAACCATTTCTGTCCTTGTAGGCTCTTTTGAGAATGGAGAAGCATTTTACCAAGAAACAAAGAATGGACAGGGTAGAGGACGTTCTGAATGAGGTTTGTGAATGTCCTAGATTCCAGATGAAATGATGCTAAGAAAGTGAAATCCCCAACACGGAAGGAATTTATTAATTCCCCACCCACCCTTCCCGTGGCGCGGGTATGGATCGAAGTGCGTGCTTTACTTGTTTATCAATGTTCTCTTATTTTGTCTGTAGCTAGGCCTAACCAAGTGTGCTGACACAATCATTGGAGTTCCCGGGCGAGTGCGTGGAATCTCGGGCGGGGAAAAGAAACGGCTCTCATTTGCTTCCGAGGTAAGTCCTCATGTATCTACCGAGACCCCTCAGAAAATGCGCTCACTCCCAGGAGGACCTGGCGGCAGAAGTCGCGACAGATGCACTAGGAGAGACAGCGCAAGAAGCTGAATAACGAATAAATGTTTAGGCATATATATCGTTAGAATTCTGCCATCAACGGTGAACCAAACCGAGTAAAAAGCGGATATATTGAGGCACTATGTACGAGCTTCGTACTGCTGCCACTCCCACAAACGAGCCCTTGTACATCATTTGCTCACGTGAATGGAAATTCCCACCAAAATAAAGGCGAAACGCGAACGAGTTGTAGGTGGAGTCGAAGATGTTGTGGTTCTAGTAGCGGCATGAATTTTCAAACGCTATGAAGCGGTGCAGTGAATTTTCAAGCCAGCGTAGAAAGTCTAGTTTGAATTTTGCTCACGTTTTTTGAAATCTTTTTTTTTTCACAAGATTCTTACCGACCCGTCAATCCTGTTTGCGGACGAGCCGACTTCAGGTTTAGATCATTTATGGCACAAAGTGTGGTCTCGACGCTTCAAAAACTTGCCCTGCAAGGAAGAACCATCATTTGCACCATTCATCAACCATCTTCTGAAGTCTACGCCATGTTCTCAAGGTCAGTGAATGAAGAAAGATAGATAGATAGATAGTTTATTTTCCATAAGAGTTGCAGCCCAAAGGCTGAAATATACTTATAAATTACAATCATAATAATAATAAATATAAATGTACTATAAAATTGGTATATAACTATTGATACTGAAAATACTATTCTAAAAACTATATGATTATTATAAAGCGACTAACTATTTACATGAGAAGTTGTATTGAAATTCATAAAACTGGAAAGACATCTTTTAGTTTTACAATTTTGACTTACAAATGTGCGCTTGGTTCTTAAATTATAATTTACATTGCGCTTCTGTGGAAGCAAGCCGTGAAGCTTATGGGAACTATCGCTGATAACATCATTAAACAACCGCTGTGTTAGAGTTCTACGTCGTTCAAATAATGTTGTCAAACCAGCTTTCTCTAGAGTTTCTATATAACTAAGTCCGGGTCCAAAAATGATCCCCATAGCTCGCTTCTGCAGTCTCTCGAGATCGTTGCTCAGAGAAAAAGAGTAAGGAACGTGTTTCTACCGTCGCACTATAGAATCAATACAGCGGCTTAGCTATCTTTGTGTTATTTACAATTTAAAAATTACAACCTGGGACCTCGACCTGCTGGAACTGCGAGCCCATATCTCGTATCTATACTTTGGGCTAAAGATTCGTAAAACTCAATGCTTTTTCTCAAATTTGGGGTAGTCTGACCCTATAGTATTTATCACTTGTGTAGCGCCCGCTGAATTGGCAAATTAAAAATACGCAGAGTTTTCGTGATTTTTAGGAAAAATTGGAGAGTTGCTCACGGGCTGGATAGTGATATTATAGGGACCAAAAATTGCAAATTTCCATCAGCAAATACAGTAAATGTGTGAGAAAATCTCCGAAAAAGGGGGGATTGGGGATCCGCCCTTGCCACACTATAGGGACCTCCGTGATGTCCGCGATGCAGCAAAACCAAATCTGAGCAAAAAGTGAAAATGTCGAACAAAGTCGTAGCAAGACCTCATGCCCTGCAAATGTGCAACATACAGAATAACCATGTTCAACTCTTAAGGGATATATACTGATGAAACCTGGTTCCTTTTTATTTTAGTATACTCTTACTGGCTGAAGGCCGCACGGCGTATCTTGGATCATCAAAAGAAGCGGTTCCATATTTTGCGAAGTAAGTTTCTATGTCGCAGAACATAGTCTCTTAGGCAGGTTCACACACGAACACTTGCGCATACGCAAGCGCAAGGATATCAAACTCATACATTTCCCTTGTGTGGTTTACACTAGAACGCAAGCGCAAGAAAACCGAGACGTCTTGCCTTCCTTGCGCTTATGCTTGCGTCTAGTGTGAATCAAGCGAACCCAATCGCAAGCAAACTAGTCGATGTTGATTTTTGGCTTGCGTCGCCTTGATTTACTCTTGCGTTGAGCTTGCGTCCTGCACTTGCGTTCGTGTGGAAACCAAGCCGTAAAGAGCCCGAGTCAGCCCTTTGTTTTTGTTTTCATTCGATATTAGAAGTAGAATTGCGTGCAGAAATCTCGAAATAACAATCTACAAACTATGTCTCACTCGTCTGAGATCCGTCCGCATATCCAGCCTTGAAACGACTAAAAGTCACGCTGAGATAAAGCAAGTTTTGGCGTGCAGTTTGAGCAGAGAGGGCCAAATATCGAACGTTCATAGTCGAAACGTTTTTCATTTACAGGCTCAGTCACGAGTGTCCGCCCAACTTCAACCCGGCGGACTATTTCGTGAACACGTTAGCCATTATACCAGGCGACGAAGACAAGTGTCGGGGACGCATCAAGGTAATGTAAGGCCCGTTTTAAACGTCGAACTTAATTCTGTCGCGCTAAATTGAATGGGTTTATTAGCCAGTAAAAACAAGTAATTTCGATACGAGTGATTTTATGCGGTTAATATAGCCTGTCTGGCGAATGGAGAAGATCGCAGCCCTGATTTTAGAAGCGCTGGAAGGATTCAAAATTGCAATTTAGCACGGCAGTAGCGCGGCTTTGGCACGGCAGATAGTGCCATTCCTAATGCAAATGAGCTCAAGACAATAGATCTAACTAACTAAACAATGGGAAATTGACATTTAGTGCGACAAGAATTAAGTTCGACGTCTAAAACTGGCCTGACAATTAGATGACGACGATGATGATAGCAATGATGATGATGATGGTGATGATCACTAACAACATCAACAACGTCGCCGTCTTTCCTCTTCGTTCCCTCTTAGGAAATCTGTGATCACTATGCTGAAAAGGAAGCTCAGTATGACAGTAGCCAGGCCAGCACCAGAAGGGTAAGGGACGCATCGTCACGACCGAAAAGCTCGACTAAAATCAAACATTTTCAGTAAATTGAAGAGTGCCGAAAATTATTTGTATTTTCCTTGACACTGCATTCTTATTGATTGCTCATTTCTATCAACCAATCATGTTTGAACTAAGTAGCTGTGAATTTAGTGATCACGTGCTCACCGCGTGATATTGATTGTACTTGGCTTGGCTTTCAAAGAAACCAGTCACATGTTCAATGAGTGATAGTGTTTTTATTTTATTTATTTATTTATTAAAAAAAAAAAAAAAAAGTGATAGTGTTTTTACTTGGCTTCTGATTGGCTGCTGGGGAAACCATTAAGCAGCAACTTGTAATTTCCCTCGTTTAAGATTTGCTAAAGTACATTTGGTCTAAAATCATTTGAAGCTTGCTCTTTGTTTCTGCAGGATTCATTTTCGGAAGATGTTGTGATTTCACGATCACCGTAAGTATTAGGATAGTGAAAATTATAGTAACGTTCATTCTCGTTCCAAGACGAGCTAGCCACGTAGCTATTTGTACACAAGCACGTACGTGCGTTCCTCGTTTAAATCTGAAATAAGATAGTAATTGCGCCAGTACAGACCTCGTCTGGCAACGCCCCTAGAAACCGGCATCTGTTGACTTGTCAATAGTCTCATTCGCAGCCCAGCGCTCGGAGTCACGCAACACTCCCCGCCCAGCAAAGCGTTGCGTGACACCGCTCGCTGTGGCTGCGTTGCGAAGGAGACTATAGATTCCAAGTCCTCTTGTTTTGCCTCAAACAGTATACTATGTTTATGTGTGACCCATGTCGCGTGAGCCGTATTTCCATTTGATTGACAGGTACAAAGCATCCTGGTGTAAGCAGTTTGGTGCCGTGTTATGGCGGAGCATGCTCAGTAACAAACGCGACGCGCTCGTATTTAGGATTAGGATATTCCAAAGCATCGTAAGTACTATTTTCACCTGCATACTAATGAGCGAATCGCCAAAAGCGACAGGAATCCTTTGAAACTGGCCAAAACGGTTATTGATAATGCATTGCGCGCCCTGACATAAAGCTGGCAGTCTTGCCATGTGCTAGTTTCGCGCTCATCTCGACAAGACGATATGTTTCAACCCACCCTCCATCCCCCTACGGCTGCAAAGAGCCTATTGTGGTCGTAACGAAGCTGGTGCTATGGGGTCAGATCTCACTGAAAAAATACACCCTTGGAGATGCATGCCCTAAGTTCTTAAGGCTCGCTAGCCCGTCATCTGACCACATAGTATTCATCGCTAGCGCGCGCTGCGAAACATTCCCGGATTTTTACTGAGACTGGCTCGCTCACTGCATTATGTTTATCTTCTAATCATTTGTTCTCTTCTATTAACCATTCGGCAGATAACAGGATTGATAGCCGGGTTAATATATTACCAGACACCATTAGATACTACGGGAGTACAGAACATATCTGGAGCTCTGTTCTTCTTGGTGACTGGCGTGTCGTTCTCGAGTCTTCAGGCGGTCATATTTGTAAGTACATCTCTTATTCCCGCGGGCTCTCGCGGGTCCTTGACCTTGATGATAGGACCTTCCGGCATGATTCCCACAAGCTTTGAAAATGTCAAACTTGGAAAGCCTGAAAGTACATTCCATATTTGGATCACCTTCTGATAAATATTTCACCAAAACATGGACGAATGCTAGACTTCACCCAAACGTGCACAAATTGTAGTGACACATGTTTTCTGTCTATTCGCCATCTTGTTGGACTGGGAACCAGACCTGGCCTTTTTTTATAAAATCACAGGGAGCCCCGCGGTCCTCGTTTGATATGGGCATTAAACCAAAGCCACGATTTGGGCTTACTTCTACGCGAAATAAGATGCTGAGCTTGGGTCCTTACGCTCGCTGCAAACATTTGTGGGAACTCCATCTAAGAGGTGATGTGTTTAACGCACACTTGTGTTGTGTTGGTAGGTGTTCCCTGCAGAGTTACCGGTGTTTATACGAGATCACAAGAATGGCATGTACCGGACGGACGTCTACTTCTTGTGTAAGACTATAGCGGAGGTGAGAACTGATACCCAGGGGCGGTTTAGGGGGAGGGGCCGCGGCCCCCCTTTCTCGGGAGATTTTCCCATACATTTACTGTATTTGCTGGAGGAAGTTTGAAAATTTTCGTCCCATGTTTTCACTATCCGCCCCCTTTCTGAAATTCCTGGATACGCCCCTGATACATACAAGTATAACTCTTGATACTACAATGTCCAGCTCCAGTGGGTCTTTTATTGAGATATTATTTTTGCTTCTTGGTTTTCAGCTTCCAATCTTCATTATATCTCCTCTGCTCCTCACTGCGATAGCGTACTGGATGATCGGTAAGATATCGAGCTATCTAGTTCACACGGTTTTAAAATCATGACCCGCTTTTATGCAAATGGTTTAAACTGTGCGTTTGCTTTCAGGTCTGCGGGCAGACTTTCTTCGTTTTGTATTGTGTTATGCCGTGCTGGTAATACTGACAAACGTAGCAGTATCTTTTGGTGAGTTAAATTTAGGTTTTATAACGCCATAACGTAACACAAGAGCTCAGTGAGATTTAGCCCGATCGCCAAAGTAGTCATTTTGCTCTAGAGAAAAGGGGACCTCAAACGACCGACCGCTAAGCAAGGAGAGGGTGGAGGACTTTGGGATGCATTGGGTGGCGCAAAGTTTTGCCGCGCAGCTTATAGCTCATCACGAGTGCTGTATCACAGCATATGCAGTGCCTCAGAGATCAAAGATAATTCCCTACTCTTACGAAGAGTGCAATGGATTCTTAAGCGTCCACCTTGAATAGGGTGAGATTAGTGTGTGGTTTACTGTCATCAGAGGCAAGTGACTTGCGAACACAGTAACTTTGCACTACTTATTTTTACATCAATCTCGTCCATTCACAGGTTACATAATATCTTCAATGGTATCCACAGTCGAGGGGGCCTCGGCTCTAGGCCCGCCCCTCATGCTACCGTTGTTGCTGTTCGGTGGATTTTTTCTCAAAAACACGTGAGTATGAAACCTGCCGAGGTTCGTCTGATTCGTCGCTGTGACTGACAACCAAACCTGCCAATTGAACAGACAGACAGATTCTTTGTCGACACATCTTTGTCTTTGTCGTATTCGCTTAGCCGGTCCACCAGGGGAGCTTGACACCCGATTCCTTGAGTCCTCTCTGGCGAAGTTCTCTTTGCAGATCTACAACCCAGGTCGGCGAACTTCGATGGGTCAAGCACCAAGGGAAGCAATTCCGTCTCCGCCATAATTTGACCAAACGAATGATCTTAAATGCCCTTGAAAACTAGTTTTGATGCTCCGATTTAAACCAGTTAATCTAACCAGCTAGTCTAACAGATAGTAACGATCGTAACATCATCCCCTGAAAACATAGCTCCTATTTCGAAGCTGCAAACAAAACTAGCCTTTACATTTACGGTAGATGTGGTACGTCTTGTTACTTAACTGGGATATTTCTCGCCGCAGAACCGTTCCCGTGTATTTTGTGTGGCTGAAGTACATCTCGTGGTTCAAGTACGGCTTTGAGCTCCTGAATCTGATCCAATGGACTGGCCTTGACGAGGGATGGCCACGTGAGTATTCAACAAATTAATCTCACTTTACCGTGCGTCTGTACTAGAATAGATGAACAGATGACGTCATTATAGTGTGTCATAAGCAAGAAAGTACGCCACGAGACTCAGTTGAGTTTCTTTAAACAAAAACTATTATTTATTACCAGGAGCCGATGAGTTGGAGCTTCCATCTGAGATATATTCTTGAGATAGCGTTTTGACTGACCAAGCTATTTTTAGAAACAGTTTTTTATTGTTCAACTAACGTAAGAGTAACAGTGTTGCAAAAAGAATCAACAATGTCTGACCATAATGAAGATTTTTGTGCCCTTCAAGGGAATCAGACTTTTGGAAAACAATCGAAAACTGCTTCTAAAAAGGTCAGTCAAAATGCTGCCTCCATAGCTTAGTATGAGAGATGACATTCTCTTACCCAGAGCTCCCCGGCTCGTAACCTCGCGGGGGAGGCTCTGGTGACAGCCACTGACGCATGCGCGAGATTCAATACAGAGCCGCTGAGAGAAAGACCTTTCAGCGCATGCTCCAACGTTCAAAATGAGCCAATCAGCAACGGCCCTCAATTGAATGTCCCCAAAGCCTCCCCTGCGAAGTGACGAGTGAGCCGGGAGCTCTGGGTACGAGAATGGAGAGATGAACGCTTCTACTAAACTGCGCGCGCATTTCCAATGACGTCAATCGTACATGCGCACTGTAATCACACGCGGCCTGTCGACCAATCAGATCGCGCCTTTCTGGTGTTGTTGTATAGTAGGATGTAGTGTATTGCACTGGTACGTAATTATATGATGTCATATATTTGTTTCTCTTTGTTTCAGCTTGCCCAACGCAAGGTCCACCAGTAACAACCGGTACAGGACCGGGAAATCACACGGGAGGAGAGGGGAGTTTTTGCATCCCTAATGGTGACGCCGCGATCGATTTCTTGGGTCTCGATAAGGTTAGTGTTCTAGTTACTCTTACCACAGGGCGCCCAAGCTCATGATCCTTGTATTCAGTTATCTGTTTGCATTTGTATTGACATGTACACACAACTCGTACGATACCCGATGTTTTTTGACCGACGACCGGTAAGCGCAGTGGTAGAGCGCCGGGCTTATGTTCGGGAGGCTGGGAGTTCAAACCCCGGCCTGGCCAACACTCAAGGGTCTTTTCTAATAATTGAGGAGAAGGTGCTGCCTTTGCTCTAACATCTGCAAATGGTTAGACCTTCGCGTCTTCTCGGATAAGGATGTTAAACCGTAGGCCCCGTCTCTCACATACACTACACTAAACGGAACCAGAGGGACGTTAAAGAACCACGAGGACCGTCGGAAGTTGCCCAACCTCAGTGTCACAGAACTCACAATGCTAACACACACTCATGTTTATAAAGCTGGTTTCTCTAGTTATCCGTTAATGTAAAGCGCTTTGAGCCGCGAGGATAAGCGCTATATAAGCACGGTTACTTTACTTTTTTACTTTTACTTCTCTTGGCAATGGACTACTGGTTCCACATGATATTAATTGACATTTTTCTGTCCTTTTCCACAGAATAACTATATGATTGATATCTACGCTCTGTTGGCACTATTTGTCGGCTTCAGAATTATAGCATTCCTCCTACTTTTACGAAGATCAAGCAAGAAGCAATAAACTCATCCTCAACTTAGGCGTCACAACTGAGAAGCCGTTCGTGCAGCCACGTTTCATGTTTTAGATTCAAACCGCGGAATACGTCATGCAAGCAGGCGTGTAGTTATCTGAACACCAGTACGCACATGCGTACCTATTGAACCGTGCGTTCTTGTCAAAAAGGAGCGCTGTACGCACCTGGCAAGGCGAATAATCGCCACATTCTCGTACCCTGATTTTCCCTGGTCGTCACCTCGCTGTGATGGCTCTGACAGCCATTTCAGGGCCTTCAGTGATTGGCTGATTTTAATTTGACTGAGACATGCTCAGAAAGTTCTTTCTCTCAACGGCTCTGTATTAAATCTCGCGCTTGCGTCAATGGCTGACACCAGAATCTGGTACGAGAATGGGAATCGCCGTTGAATGCAAAAAGGAAAAGCAATTTTGTGTAATTTACAAGGACATCACGGAGGACTTTTTTTTATCGAATTGAAGGTTGATTTGTACAAATTGATAGAAGAAATACATGGATAACATGATGCAAATAGTAAATCCTTGAAACAATAATTTAACATACACTTTAGTACTCGTCTAGTGAACAACGGAAAAGGGAAAAGCACATACTATTTTTCATTATACAGATTTACCGTTTACAGTTACCAGTGATCCATTTATACGCTATTTATGAAAATTTATTAATAAACAATTCTTTCAATTTAGACTATTTTACTCCTATATCTGAAATTTTAAAAAGGGCTTCTGCCCCTACCCACCCTGGAATATGATTAACCCTGAAGCCGCAATAAAACGTTCCCCTAACCAAATACCTTATTGTTCAAAAATGAACTCTCAACAAATTTAGACAAAGAGGTTTTTAAAAAATGTTCCGCTTTGTTAAAGTTTTGGGACAAATGTTTTCTGTTGGTTTTCCTGTCACCTCTGTTTGGAAAATGTTTTTCTCCTGGCTGGCAAAAACTTGGCATATCCCCTTGCGGGCTGGGAAAAAAAATTGGAGCCGAGATTCTCCTGGCGACAACATCGCTCAAGTGCCTACTGACAAAAGGAAACAGATATTTAAACACTGAGATTGAACACAGAAACTCTCATAAAAAGCAAAATTAGCCGTTTAAATATAATTTAAGAGGGGTTTTTCGCTGTATGCCCTCAAGATGGGAAGGAGCTGCAGCTTACTTGGAGCCGTGAGAGTCAAGCAAAAGATGAATCACATCGAAGAACAAGGCACGCCGTTTTCTCGTCTTTACCCTGTGCATAGTTTTAACCTTGCTTTGAAGGCCTGCCGCAAATCTCGCATACGCCACAGGCTTACCAGAGGGCTAACAGACGCATTGACGAAGAGGGGTATAACCGCATGGCTGTTATCAAGAGGAATGAACTTCATGAATCCTAATAAAGCGGGGATGTAACACGCCAGGGTGGTCGCTAACACGATTGTCATCGTTCGTAGGCTTCGCTTGAAGGTGGAAACGTTAAATTGCCTGGAAGTGGAAGATTCTTTGCCATGCGCGTACTCTGCGCTCACCTTTGCCGAGTACGTCAACAAATGGTAAAACGCGAGCGAGTAGAATGTAGTGATTAGCAAAACAAGCACAAGTGCAAGTACCTTAGATAGCATAAACAGCACACTGGGAAATTCTTCACTCGCTGGGACGAGTTGACGAGTTATCAGAGGACTCGCGTTCAAGGCTGCGCCAAGCAAAGCGAAAATAACGAGTGAGATCTTAACTCGCCGGGTTGTTACCACTAACGGATAGCGTGCGCGCAGTTTTATCGCCAAATATCGGTCGAGAGCGATCAGAGTTAAAATCACCAGCGTAGCTCCACCGTTCGCAAAGCTGATTGGTATGCTTGTAGCGCAGTAAATCTTAAGAGTGTGCGAATACAAGCGAAACGAGAAAATAAAGCAGATAACATAGTCCATGTGATGAACACTTGCCCTAAATAGGTCGCAAACTGCCACAGCTGAGATGAGAATTCTTGATGGGCTGTGCAGCGATGGAGTTGTTTGGATGGTTATAAGGATACCGGCGTTAAGAACTGTCGAAAATAATCCATTGGCGACAACAATACAAGTTCTGATAATAGCTTCGGTGTCAACTTCGCCGGATCTTCCGCTATCTTCACTTGTGTTCGCGCAATTAGGGTAACAATGCAAGTTCAACGAAGCCATCCAAGAAACACTCCATACATTCCATATACTCGACTTTTACTGTGCGCTTCTTAGAAATCTGCGCTTTCGCTAGCTTTGAGTAAATGTAAACTTCAACCAAACATCTGTGCACTATTAGAACAATAGGTTTTCTTCTGTAAGGCCATTGGTGGAACCTAAAACTTCCTTTTGAGTGAAGAAAGATCAAATTCAATATTTTGCTTTTATGTAAAGAGACATTGTACATGGCAACCGATCTTTTGACATACTAAAATGGGACCATTAGTAGTTCCCGTCTGCTGTATTCTTTCTGTTCAATATGCAATTTGTATTCCTCATATATACAGGATATATCACGAACTTTGGGCAGACAGCAAAACAATGGAATCAAAGCGGATCAATCTCATAGTAATGGCAAGCACACAGGGAGACGAATCTACCGCACCAATGAGACAAGGGACAGGTGTATCTATATTGTCATTATTATAGCCATGGATTTATTTTAGGGCGTATATGGTACTTTTTGTACAAAAACTGAATGTACCTGCTGTTTTTTTTTTGTCAAGCACCTTTTTCGTTACATTAAATAGTGAATGAAATTTTCTAATAATTCAACTACTATACTTTGTCGCGTCTAGTAATCCTCCGAAACCCAGTTTATTTTTCTGTTTCGTTTCTATTAACTTTTAATTCGTTTTTTTTTTCAAGTATTCACGAATAAAACCTTGGGTTTCCGCAATACATCAAGTTCTAGTCAATTTGTTCACTTTGCGCGTGTAAATATTATACTACGCCGATCTGTACTTTCCACTTTTCGTGTCTTCTTCTTAGGGGTGACGAATAGTCGTTCGTAAAATGCGAAATCTCACGATATTCTCAGGGATCCTCGAAATCTCGGATTTCAGTTTAGAGAGCTCTCTGGTTACCTCGTTTTCCGACAAATTAACGCGAATTACAGAGAATGTATGAGGAGCAATCTATTAAGGCCTGTTCTCGCGGAAAATCTCGTGTTTACCAATCGCTAACCCTCTTCTTAGTGAAAAATACGAAAAGGTTGATTTGATTTTTATGAAAATTATTTATTTATCATTGGTGTGAGACTCTCCAAGTGCCGCTGACACTAGGGACCTAATAAGCGACTAATTAGGAATAGAGCAGATTTCGTATGACTGAAAAGTGCCGCGAAAGAGTTGTACCGCGCCGCGACCGTGACCGTACCGCAAATACGCGATTTCATTCCGTATCTACAGCAGGCCAGGTTCCGTACCGTCACCGAGACAGTACCGCGCCGTGTCACGGTATTTTTCACAGTCATACGAAATCTGCTCTAATTCTAATTACAAAAGAACATGCGTGCGTCCTATTGATGACGTCACGCACGCGTGTATCACGTGATGTAGACGGACATGTCGAGACAGCTAGTTTTCGCTGTCCTCCTCGTTTTCCTCATAAAATCACAGGTTCACGGTCAAACATGTAAGACAGCGAACTTGAAAACCAAGTGCTCGGGATGGACGCACTTCCCAGCGATGAGTGGAAAGGCATTCGTCTCGCGGAAATTGTGAGTATATAACCGAGTCGATATGCAGCCTAATGAGTACCTCGAAAAGCAATAAGATTCCCCAAGCGCCATTGGTAAATTCGACGATCATGGACCTCACATTTCTCACCATTTAAAAATAGGCACGTAAAGAATGCTGGTGGCTTCTGCTATGTGGTATTTTTTTTGGCGCCAATATCTTACTTTTCAGAGCGCGCGCGTTCTCAGCTGCGCGACTATTTTGCCCTCCAATTTGAAGCCGATTTTTGTCTTCATTCTTACATTTATTTATTTATTATCTTAGAGATCTCAGTAACAACGTCATCAAGTCAATCCCGACGAGTGCCCTGCACGATTTCAAGCATCTGGAATTTCTGTAAGTTACGATGCCTTTGTAATCCAGAAACAATCCTCTGAAAAACCTGTATAGATTGTATATAGTGTCAGGTACATTGGTTGCTGGCCGGTCTTTTAATATGGGATGGTCTTTCAAATGGTGCAACTCCCCTCCCTTGGTTTGCCACAGTATGTTCCCGGTGGATCTATATTAATGTTCTTTTTGTTCGCTTCCAGGAACATGTCGGGCTGTTCACTAGAGTTGGTACCCGTGGGAACTTTTGCGCGGATGCCCAATTTTCAGTCCATGTAAGTAGTTTCTCTCGGGATCCATTCTCTGCATCTTACACCAACACAAGTAAACCTCTATCCTAAGACACAGGGTTAAGTTGATAATAGCTCTTGGATTCCCATGTATTACAGTGATAACCTAACATAGGGACAAACGTATGTATCTCAGGGAGTTCATATTCTAGGTAGTAGCTTTCATTTAATTTTTTTTTTCGACAGAGATTTGTCACATAATCATCTTCAAAGATTGAGCAGAAAAGCGTTCCCTGCCAAGATTCTACGCACAAGCAGCATGTAAGTTCTGCGAACGTGTGATATTTAGAGGACAATATGGCGCAGTCTGTAGCTGGTCTTTCAGTACAGCATTATGAGTACATGCTACTCCATGTCGCGACTTGAATAACGCGGAAAAACGTTGATGTCCAAACACACATAGCTGTACCGTATTGTTTGTTGTAGATATCTACATAATAACCCCTGGGTGTGTAACTGTGATGTTAAGTGGCTGGTAGATATGCTTCAGAGCGGTGTAATACGACAGGAAAAAAACCCTGCGACGTGTGCTAGTCCCCAGTCTCTACACGGCACCAAATTTCAAGATCTGCTGCTAAGTGAATACTGCGGTGAGTGCGCATGCGCTAATTTTAGGTAATGAACCATTCTCGTACCCAGAGCTCCCCGGCTCGTCACCTCGCGGGGGAGGTTCTGGTGACAGCCACTGACGCATGCGCGAGATTTGATACAGAGCCGATGAGAGAAACACCTTTCTGCGCATGCCCAAAAGTTCAAAATCAGCCAATCAGCGAAGGCCCTCAAATGAATGTCCCCCGCAGAGCCTCCCCTGCGAGCCGGGGTGGTCTGGGTTCGAGAATGGTCTCAAACAGGAATCTCCGACAGAACAGAAACATGACCGCGTTTCTTTTCGCGCTGATTTCTGTCAAATTATGTATTGCATTTGCTCTTCAGTTCTGACAGAATGCCAGCGATGTGACGACGCGGCGTTATGCCTATTAAGCAATGGCCGACACGTGTGCGTCTGCAAAAAGGGTTTCCATGGCAACGGGGAATTCTGTGCTGGTGAGTAGTTACGTCACGCATAACGCTTCCAGGCTTCGCTTGGATCAATGACAGTTTGATAAAAAGAGGGTCTTTTTAAGGAGAAAGGTGAAAAATTAAAGAAAAGAAAATACTACTTCAGATTTTGGGTTGTGGAAAAAGTAAAAATGATCATTATTTGTTGTTTCTTGCTGTGTGCCGACGGCCACTTGTAAAAGTGCAAAATGCCATTGTTTTCTCTTTTATGAAGTATACATATTTTCGTGTCTTAGATGTTGACGAATGTGCTTCCAAGTCCACGCACGACTGCAAGAAACATGCGATCTGCGAGAACTTCGCAGGGAGTTATGAATGTGTGTGTCCAGAAGGGTTCAAGGCGCAAGCGAACGGAGAGTGTAAAGGTCAGGGGGAACATCTCACATGAATTATTGCTCACTCCTGGCTCAGAATATGCCTGACCTCTTACTGAATATGCAATATAGGCTGTCTGTGAAGTGAAACATGAAGGTAGAGCTTCCCATGGCCGGAGACGATATGGACCACCATGATCAGAATCCATCCCGGTAGCATCATCATCATCAGCGGCATCATCATGTGCTGCACAGCATCTTTTCTGAGCTCCACCTGGAACCTGGTGTTCAGGAGTTACCGGAAGTTTGTCTTCCTCATCACCGTCCCGAGGACCGATTGGTGATCGACGCCCAGCAGGCACTCGACTCTTCCCTCTGTCTCACTTGTTTGTACGACTCTTCCCCAACTCGTCTCCTTCGCTTGTACCTAGACAGCACCTGTTTTTGTAAGACCGAGGTTTCAAGCCTGTTCCCATGTGCTATGTATTTTATGTGCTGTTCATAACAGATGTTTCGAATAGAGCCGCCTATGGATAGTCGCCATCTGTTAATTTCTCCTCAAGACGACCATAACTGGTGGTATATTTGTTACCTACACGTGCTGTTAATTGTTATCTCTTCAGACGTAGACGAGTGTAAACCTCCTCCCGTGGGGTGTGGTCCGGGTCAGGGCGTGTGCCATAACACCGTTGGCAGCTTCAACTGCAAGTGTCATGCGGGGCTCAAGTTCGTCAAGGGACGTGGATGCATTGGTGAGAGCTTTTGAAAGCCGTATGAACGTGTATCTCGTACACAATAGAACCAACTGCCTCTTTCTACGAGACGTCACAAGAGAAAGATACGCCCTCCAACAACGACGGGACAATTGACTGACTGATTAGTGAATGTTTGAGAAAAGTTTAAAAGTAGGAACTCAAACCACCTGCTTTGCCATCCGTGTTCTAAAGTCACATTTGGGACGTTGCGCCAATTTGCATGTCGCACGCCAACCATACTTTGTTTTCTATGCGTTGCAGATTTTGACGAATGCAAGTCCGTTGACAACCCATGTCGTGACATCCCTCACAGCACGTGTGTGAACATGGAAGTCAAGCACCATGGCGACCGGGGCTACCTGTGCAAATGTGACCAGGGGTACACGCAAGTTGGGGAAGCGTGCGTCATAATGGGTAATTATAAGACATAGTATCCTCCGCCGCTATCTCTTGGTCTGTGACGAGGGCTACCTGTGCAAATGTGACCAGGGGTTCACGCAAGTTGGGGAAGCGTGCGTCATAATGGGTAATTATAAGATATAGTATCCTCCGCCGGTATCTCTTGGTCTGTGACGAGGGGTACACGCAAGTTGGGGAAGCGTGCGTCATAATGGGTAATTATAAGATATAGTATCCTCCGCCGGTATCTCTCGGTACATGTAGGTCGGGAAGGCGTGCGTCTCAACCGGGACTATTCTAATTTCACTGTAGTCTCACGCGGGTACATGATTTGCTGTGGGGGAAGGAGAAAGAAAAGGAAGGAACCGCTTATTGTTTTTCTTTCGTCCCTGTGCCGACTTGATGCACGTATGGCACTGTCATGGTCTGTCATGGGTTTGGTCGAAATTTGGGGTTATTTTAAGTAGCTTAAATACAGTCAAACTCACAGAAAATCAGCAAAATAATCTTCTACGTTTGTTAAATAACCTTTCAGCTACCAGATCAATACAAATTTGGAGTATTTTCGTGTGTTATCGAGCGGATGGAATTGGATTGCGAAATGACATTTTTCATTTCTTACCGGGCTGAACAACTTTCAAACTTGGAATTTGATAGTGAGAGCTATTAAGCTTACGGTAAATTCCTTTTTCTCTCTAAGGCTAAGTTAAACATAATATAGGATTCTGAGTTGTTTATTTAGAACACTGGTCTTATTTTACAACATTTTGTTAACAACCCTGACAGTGCCCCTTGGTTGACGAGGAAGCGAGATGATACCGTCCAGAATAAACTTCTTCTTTTATCACTGTTTCAAAGACAATTGTCATCAATCATTTGTATTTTGTCCAACAGGCCAATCGAACAAGTTGTACATCATGGCGGGTGCAGGATCCGGGATCTTTGTCATTTGCATAATCATTATCATTTTGATAACCGTACTGTGTCGCCGTGCCAGGTCAGTAACGTTCTCATACCCTTGAGAGGGTGGGACAGTTCGGCAGTTAGGGGTGTGGTGGGGTGTAAGTAAAGTAGGAGATTCCGAGAAAACATGTTTGAGTTTGGATAATCTCAGTGACCATTTTCCTGCTCTCCAAATTTATTAATTCAAGATACCTTGTCTCTGATATCTACCGCAACAGTGTTAAAGAAGAACACATCCGCATAACTGCACTGTCTAAGCCAGAAACTACAAACCCAATAACCCCTTGCCTATTTCAACAGGAAACCCAAGGAGGAGGAAGGGACGATAATCATGGCACCAATGGGGATGGGTGCTCCTATGGACTTTGCATTTATGGACCTGCCCCAGGAAGGCGAGGGAGGGGAGGACGAGGAGTGGCGAGACGAGGGTGCAGGCGGCGATACAGACGATGATGACTTTTAGTATTGAACCCACATAGGACACCGCCTGTACTGGGCCAATATAGGATTGGTATTTCTCTAGCTGGAAAATCTGAGTCAATAAAGATACTTTCATAACTGTACGCTTTATATAATATTTGCGACAATTATTTCAGTGACATTTCATTCTTTTATTCTTTTTTGTTGAATAACGGGTGGCATTTCATTAACGGCTCAGGGAAGTCTATGATTATTTTCCCGAAACTGGTATTTGTTTATAGCTGCTCCCATTCGGGGATTCGAAGTTTAACATTCACGCAATAGTTTAATATTAATCACAGTTTTGAAATATCAAGTTACTTGATATTTCAAAACTGTGATTAATATTAAACTATTGCGTGAATGTTAAAGTTCGCGATTTAGGATGGACCTTTAAGCCACACAGAGGCTACAGAGGGGGGGGGGGGGGGGGGGGAGGGGAGAAATAGCTATTTTACAATAAACTTACAGTCAAGTTATCCAGGTTGACCTCACACCACCCCGCCCCCCAATAAAATGTTTGAATGAATTTTCTTCAAAATTTTAGCGGCCTCTCTGAATTTGTACCAGAGTACCAGACAATGCCTTTTCATTCCACTAGGATTATTATCATGCATTATTTACAAAATCATTAACACGTGGAGTGAACCATTAGGATGTCCATTTGCTTCACGTTTTTCGATGGCTAACTTGGGTATATCTTAACTGTCACTTTAATTTCTATACTTATTCTAACTTTTATACATTATACACTTACCTTATTGGTACTAACTTTCGCGTCGCTTTAATTTCACGACTTTTCGCGATTTAAATCGCGAATCGCGAATAAGCGACGCGAAAAAAAATTCCCGCGAACTTTAATGTCGCGCCATTTAATACCCTCCTAGTTTATTATGAGTTAAGCAATAAAAAAGTGTAAAATAATAAGAAAATTTCGATGATTTTTTTTTCGCGAAAATTAATTCCCTAAGAAAATAATTTTGCACCCAAATCGCGAAAAAGACCCGCGAAATATGCCAACCCTTTCATCGCGAAATTGAAGTGCTCGCGAAAACAAGTACCAATAAGGTATTTCAAAAGAGGCTGTGACTATTCTTGTTTCGTAGCCCCAATGCATGCGGGAGCCAATGACCAGTCACCGGCCATTATATACAACGGAAGAGACACGTGGATAGCAGAGTGCAACCTTTTTCGAAATAGAAATATGTATCTGTACATATACATTATACCTCATTGTACCGACAATGTGTCTATTCATGATATCTTTAGAATATCATTTTTTAACAGCTATTTAACACAAAATTGTTAAAGTGTTGTCCTGACCAGGTACTAAATGGTGAATATGCAAAACATCGTTTTTAAAACCATCTAAGAACGAATTTGATTATTTGTAGGTAGGCAGGCCTTAAAGCCCGGGCTTAAAGCAAAGGAGCTGGAGCTTTTTGAGTAATGCCGGCACTTTTTTCTTTAAAGTCAAAAGTGATCTCTTAAAGTGGATTCCACTGTATATAGAATATTCTACAAGATAGGTCATTCTTTAAGCTTTAAAACGACATATAAACGGCCCTCGTAGCATGAACTGTGACGCGACACGGATTTTTCTCCACGAAGACCTCAATTACGTGAACCCATACCTTAACCAGGTATTCGTTACACGTTTAACACTTTACCAGTTTACTACATGACGCCAAGCACATAACCAGTGTACCATGAGATGCTTGACACTTAAACACCTGGGTACGTGATTTTTAGCACTTTGGATTCGCTACCTCAGAAGGCGTCATGAAACACTTTCCTATCCTAACATGCGTACAACTTTACAAGATTGTCGAACAGACCAGGCTGGGGGGGGGGGGGGGGGGGGGGGGGGGGAGACCATGTTGTCTCGAAGTTGTGACCACCTTCTTACCTGTACTAGATACTTAAATTACCTCTATACGTAGGTCGTGACTTGGCACTGAACACTTTTCTAGGTAGCTTGTGAGTGCATGGTGACACTCAACAAATTCCTTTGTGGTGGGGGACACTTTAGTAGGATGTCTCGAAGTTGTGACCACCTTCTTACCTGTACTAGATACTTAATTACCTCTATACGTAGGTCGTGACTTGGCACTGAACACTTTTCTAGGTAGCTTGTGAATATTGGTGACACTCAACAAATTCCTTTGTGGTGGGGGACACTTTACTAGGATGTCTTGGCATTTTGAACACCCGGCTACTTCCGGTAGGTCAGTAGTTCCCTCTACAGGATTGTCGTGACATTTGGCGGGGAACACTTCGCCGGGCTGTCTCGAAATGTTGAACACCTTACTCAATCTGTTCTGAGGCGTAGCATTGAACAATGGCAGACGCTTGGTGGTACTTTACCAGTTCCTTTGTGGTTGAAATTTAGCAAATTTATGTGGGGTTTGACTCCACGGCAATAACAATGAGCTTGCCATCGCACAAAGTAACAAAGATATGACTGTTGTCCTTGGCAAGGGAGACGCTTGTGATTGGGACCAACAGGTTCATGCTCTTCTGCTGCTTGAGGCTGAGGGGAAACAAGTCGCAAATTAGCATAGTATCACTATACTTAAACGGGACCCTTTCAGGCCATGTTCCTACCTGTGTAAAGACCGTATGGTCAAGCGCCCTGAGCTACCTCCAGTCACCACGTACTCCCCGCTAATCACCACAGCAATCACATCATCCTTGAGAGCGCGCTCCTGTCCCATCAAGTGGCCATTGATGGAGTAATGATTCAGCGCCCGCGAGTCCCGCGTGTGACTCGACACCACTATGCTGCCATGCTCTGACAAGTCTAGTGACGTCACTCGACAAGGCGGGAGGGTTGCTTTACTACCCATGGGTCTTAGCGTGCGTAGGTATTCTCCCTTCCGTGCCGTGTGTATAATACAAGTACCATCCTGCGAAAGAACGTAAATTAGTTTAGCGAAACGTTCAGCAGCAAATCAGATCCCGTAATTTGCACAGTACTATAGGACTCAACATTACGCCCCACACAAGCGGAAATACGCCTAAATGTTTCGTTTTACGCCTCGTTTATAACCGCTTGTTTAAGAGCTAGCTACAATATCAAATAAGACTCCGGTTTCAGTCGAGAAATGCGTTTCTAGTTTCAACACGAAGTCTTTCTTACCCGCGAACCGCTGACCGCCATATCGAGCTCCCAGCTGAGTGCTACACACGTGACCTCCCGATCATGCCCATATAAGGTCTGTAGAGGCGTTTGATCTACATATCCGGCCCAGCCTCCCACATGAACCACGGACCACACGCGACATGTCGTGTCACGTGACCCAGTAATAAGGTGATGACCATCATGGTCCAGCGATAAACACGTGACTACATCTGAAACAGAAACCGGAAATGTATGAGCATGATTTACTTGTGCTAGATCTGAAATGTCTCTGCCTTGATACAAATCGAAATTAATATTTTTCAAATAAAGCTTAACAGGAACTATGGAAATTGAGCTTAGCTTATTAAAATGAAATTCAACTGCGCTACTGATTAACACCAACAGCAACATGTGGTGGAGAACCCGTTCACATAGCGGAACATTGGGGCTCGTTTGTTCATGACAATTTTTGGACCCAAGATGTCAAATCACGAGAATCTCACAAATAGTTTTACATTCTCACTGGTCTCATTGTGCTCATGGGAAGGAGGAAGTCATAGGAAGGAGGCCAGGCGAGTCCCGTGATAGCGGGAGAGACAAATATGCTAATAAGTGCATGCATATATTTGCACTAATGAGACCGGTGAGAATAGTGATTTTAACGTCAGTTTGCCTCACCTGAATGCGCGTTGATCCGGGACATGAGCTTGCCCTTTGACGTAAACACGCGAAGAGTGTTATCCCAGTGCCCCCCGGTTATCACTAGCCGGGAGTCCTGGGTCAGGGCGAACAGATGGGAGGTGATGTGGAGATCAGGGCTGAAAGGGCTGGCAACTGTTCTCCGTAGTCTGGAATGCAAGACCGAGAATTAAACAAAAGCGGTGACAAACGATGACTTGGCGCAGTCGGGATACTCCTCTACCGAACGTTTCGACTTCTTTTGAGCGCTATCTCCAGTGATGCAAACGGATTCAAGTATTGTAGCATGCCGATAAAAAAAAAACTAAAACTGCTCTTTCAAGTTGCGTCCACTGAATTTAATACCGAATAATAATGAATTTCGCAGAACAAAATTGACTACGTTTTAGTGAAGCTGGCGATGATTTGCCTATCTCAGGAATAGATAAGAACTGGATGAGCGAGCTCTCTGGGATTGCGCGTAGGGGCCGGGTCTGGATAATAACTAGCATGAAGAAGTGGTGAGGTACTCACTTGGCCGAACTGAGAGCTGGATCCAACTCGAACGTGAACGGCCGTGACTTGGTTTTGGAGTATGGTAACCAGTCTTGATTACCCAGAATGCCACTGCGAGTGATAGTGATCATGCTGTCCGGCATGCCATGGTGGATGAGCAGGCGAGCCTGCACTGTTGGGACAGCGGCAAACACCAGTGGATCACGCTCGTCAGTAACCTGTGCAGGGCAAGGTTTCGAGCGCAAAAAGTAAATGTTGCGATACCACGTTCATTTTCATGGTCTTTTAAAAACGTTTCGCGCTCTGCCCTAAGACTTTGGCTTAATATACTTGTTCTCTGTCGTTCTGATACATTATTAACAAACGATAGTTAGAGGTTTGTATCTCCTTGTTCACATCCCGCCTTTCGAGTATTTGCGCGCACACACAGAGAAGTCACTGTAAAATGCCGTACGTTTCGATTATTATTGCCTTGCGCAGGAACCTCCAAATTCATGTCTTTTCTAACAATACGTTTTATCTTGTTGTTTCATAATGGCGCATTCCCTTTCAAGGGGCACCACGCTTCCAAAATCTCTGAATCCACCACCCTTTCTCTATTCGTTTCTTTCGCTCCTTTCCAGGATACGATCAGAAGTTCAATACTAGTAACGGTTTCTTGAAGGCTAGCTAGAGCCTCAAGCTTACCACAACAAAGTACGCCTTCAACTTGTCCACGTGATCAAATACATTTGCCAGCGGTCTGGACGTGCCGGCAGTCTCTAGAGCCTTAAGCTTATAAGCAGCGGCTTCCTCGGGAGTCATGCGCACTGGATGGGGTGTGGTGAGCAGCTGACTGGGCGTCTGGCCAAAATTATTAATCATCCCTTCAGTAGCGATCCTTTCAGCTTGATCTGAAATGGCGTCCAGGTCTACCGCACCTGCAAACACACGTGATCTTATTACACGCTGTAAACAAACCATCGAGACCCCCTATAAGTACACTATAATAAATCCAGTCTACTTGGCCTTTACTATCATTTTCATTCAACCCTGAAGCTTGACAAATACAAAGCAATGTATTTTGGGCAGGATGAGTCGATTTCTTTCAGACATTTCAAAATGTGATATTGTTCTTACCCTCGTAGGTGCAGTAGTAG
Source organism: Scolanthus callimorphus (assembly GCA_033964015.1). NCBI lineage: Eukaryota > Metazoa > Cnidaria > Anthozoa > Actiniaria > Edwardsiidae > Scolanthus > Scolanthus callimorphus. The sequence goes on from CM066914.1 coordinate 8,154,737, forward strand.
AACACATTATGCGCCTGCACAGCCGCGTCGCCGCGCTGTTTGTATCCGAAAATCAAGTCAATCCAGTTATGCAGGTTACTCGACACGTAGTCCGACTCCAGCGCTTTACGGTGCTTATACACGAACTCTTCAGGGGACTTCGCCCATGGGGGCAGCGTCACGTGGTTAATACGGGCGCCACCCTGTCAGGGGAAAGGAGTCACGTTCATTGATTAGGAAATCGACGCAGAGATACTTATAATTTGTGTCCTAATACCAGTTTCGAATAGACAATCTTATTTAATGACATGAAATGCTTTGATATCCGCGTTGGTTTAGCTACAGAACAGTAATATGAAAATAAATGATACAAAACAGGTAAACAGATGAGTGACATAAGTAGACCATCCCTAAAGACGAACTGCAAATGCAATACAGAGCCAAAAGTGGACGTATCGGAGTCACGGGGCGGGGAGGGTTGCGTGACTCCGATCCGGACGGCTGCGAAGGGACTAACACTGTGGCTCTTAAAACTGTAGTGCGTACGAGAGACGAGGTATACGGCTTTGTGTTTTTATCCGACGTGATATGGGGAAAAAGTGTTCGATATCTCTCTCGATATATCAGCCGAGCAAGCAAGACGGTATTAATATGAGGTTGCCATAGATTTTCTCCAGCAATGGACGATTTCAGCTATAACGCACGCACGCGCGCGCCGCATGTCGGTAGATGTGGAACATTTGTCGACCAAACTGTTAAAAAAGAGCGCGCTGCATTCTAGTAGTTGTGGGACACTTCTGACTAAAGAAGAGCGCGCGCACTTATAGCTGGAATCGTCCATTGTGTAGAGAATATTTTACCTGTAGTTTGCCGAGATCAAATTCATTTGAGTTCTCTAGGAACTCGGGATAGTAGAAAAACTCCGGCACAAGCTCCTTCACGTCCGTCGCCTTTCTGTAGAGCGAGTCCCATAGCGCGGGAACACTGTGGAACTGGCGGTCAGCACAGTCGAATCGTCCGTTCTGTAGCTGCACGTGTAGAGTTGTGAACGGCTCTATCCGTATCAGATAGAACAACACGCTGGCAGAGTTCGAGTAGTGGGTGCCATAGTGGAACTTGGCGATGGTCCCAGTCGGGTCCTCAAAATATTTATACCTGTTAATCACAATCAGTTGTCCTCAGGCATGTTATAGCAGATGTATAGGGGACCTGGCTTGTACTGAGCGAGTTTTTAATTTCGCCCCTACTATAAAGCCGCGTGCATGGCCTGCGATCCTTTCCCGTATAGTCAGTGAAAAAGAAACCCCAGTTTCAGCTATTAACCAAGGAGTCGGCCTTACCTACCATGCCATAACATTCTTGGATTCCCTGCCTAGAAATGAATGCTGATTTGAAGGTACCTGGAATTTCATGGCATTCTGTCAGGGTCTGCCCAATGTGTTTCGTTGAAAATGAGACCACCGCAAGGTCGAAAGAATATCATAGTATTCTTTATTGCGAGTGGTCAATCGTTTCGCAATACTCTCCACCCATGGGAATATCTATATTGTATAAGCCCTTCTCGTTAAACACAGCCATGCCTCTTGCTATTTATAAAAGTTACATCGTGTATTAGAATTTGTGCAAAACTAATAAAAAAATATACATAACGGAAATCTAGGCATCGATCAATCCGGTTCGAAGGACCACATCATATTTTTAAGAAAAGCTGCGAAACATTTAGTCTACACATGAAATATTCCGCTAAAAAGCACGCTTCGTATTTTTACTAAAGCGAGCATCCATGAGACAATTCATTAATTACCGTGCTGGTATCCTAAATATTACCACATACCTGTCCTCGACTTCCGCGACACGTGCCGGGTTGAGCACACCTACTGGTTTAGACAAATCCCTGTACACCGCGGGGTTATCCAAATCCAGTTCCTGTGATTTATAGTCCACCAGGATCCACGGGAACACCGGATACTGACTCAGATCGTTGTATGTGCGGCCCGCTATCGTGTTCAGCTGCATGAGATACTCGAAGTTCGAGATCTCTCGACGGACCCACCGCGCTGTTAGACCTGACGCCTTTAGAAGCTGGGCGGGTGTGCGCGCGCCGATATAGTAGAGATTCGGGGGTCGTTGGAGCATGATCTTCTTGTACACAGTGTTTCGGTCCTTTAGAAACAATACAGGTATGGGTGACAGTCAGAACAGGTTTCAAGCGACGCTAAAAAAGACAGAGGGAGGGGAGGGGAGGCAAAGCGGAAGGGCTCTAATTTCGAAACGTAAAGGTGATCCGTGGGAAATTCATAGAGAAACGCGTCGCAATTTCAATCCAAAGAAAAGCATCCTGCAAAAGCATCCACTACTACGACTAATAGCGCTGGCCGAAGGAGAATCATATACTCTGGCCAGATAAGAAATTCACCGCCTTTCGTCTAAGCTACCATGTTATGCATGCAAGATGGAGCCGCACCTCTTTGTTGAAGTTAACAAAGTAGTTGGTCTGATCGACAAGAAAGAACTCAAGAGCGCTACGCCTCAAGTTGTGTCTCCTCAAATGAACTTCCCGCAGCTCCGTCATCGCCCACGTGAAGTCCTGCACAGCGGCCGACACCATCGTATCACCGTTTCTATTGGCTGTAAAGTACACATGCGTAGTAGTGACTTTGAGTTTGCCGGGAACAATGTCCATGAGTGTGACCAGCTCGCACGGCACTTCAACCAGCAACTTCTCCGTCAGAGTAGGAGCGCGCGCCTTGGGGCTAAGCACAACAAAGAATAACTGTTAATTTTTGGTGTCACAGAGGATGCGTTCTTGAAGGGACTACATCGATGAGTGTAATGCTATAATGTTCTCCCATTGTTCTCCCTCCCAGATCACGTGCCATTCATTTGAATAATCTTTCTTTGTTTGGAATACTTCCATATCTATATATCATCCGGTGCTTAGTAAAAGAAAACTGGAAAACAATTACGCCCAGGCTGAGGATTGGTATTACTTTATTACTGTATACTTGGTATTACGTGAGTTTACGAGATCTGGCTACTAGATTGTGTATCACTACCGTACCTTTGTGGAGGGCTGACAGAGTTCACAGACAATACCGCCAGCTCTTCCTCTTCAAACCCATCAACCTCGTACTTCACCACAGCCTCCTGGGCGACGCGAACAGGTACAGACTGACTCATCCGCCGAGAGTCGGCTCCATCGTTAGTCACGTTATCACGCGCATTACTGGCATCCATGTGGGAATCGAAGTTGTAATTACGGGTCACCCTTAGGCGCATGCGCTGAAATGTTTCGTTGGTAGAAAGCTTCCAGTGAGAGTCTTCCGAAGTTCTGAGAGGGAAGTCAGGGTATTAGAAATGCTCAAACGCATGAAATGGGCTTTTCACTAGGGATGGGGAGAGAAACTTGCGGTATTCTTTCCAGACTGTGCGAAAACAAGAAAAATATTTCCCATTCAATTTTTCAAACTACTAAGCCTCGCTGTAATGGCCAGGCGTTAGCCGCTGTGGTGGTATTCTCGAAACCCAAAGCTCCCTTGCTCCTTAGACCAGAGCTTCCCTATCCGGGTTCTTAGAAGCGAGACAGCTCTGGTTTCGAGGAGGAAGTGAGTGTTAGAATGTAAACCCTTGATCGAGACCTTACCTCTTAGCCCATGGAGCCCGCTCGGAAGTCAGCCTTCGTTTAGTCAGCAACCAGTCCCGCGCATTCCGTGCGCTGTTTTGCTGGCGAGTTCGCACCAGGCCTCTCTCGTATTCGCGAACTTTGGCTTGTAACTCTTCTGAAGCTGATAGCATGTCATGCGCATACCGTTCACTGCTCTCCGCTGACCGATGATCTCTTGCTTGCAGGCACGCCTGTTGGGCTGTCAGGCACTGCATCCAGAATCGGCCAGACAGAACAGAACTATCGGCACTAAATCGAGAGATGAGCAAGCAATCTATGACTATGACGAGCGGATCATTTATAACGTATAGATCTGGAAGACAGCAGGAGGGAACGTGCAGCAGGAGAGAGCGCGCTCATTAAAATGGTCCACATTGGAAACAAACAAACAAGAAAACGAAAAATGGGAACAAATAGCAAAAACAACAACAAATTAATTGAATAGATTTGCGTTAAATAAAGTGTAATAGACCCCTATTTCAGATCACGTGGCAGATTATTCAACTAGATGGCACGTGATCTGAAATGGAAAAACGTCCCGCTCAAGCCAAAGAGGTCTATTCCACGGGCTTATCAGTACTTAATCGAGCTCTTACAAGTTGGCCTCGAACTGTTTGATTCCTGGCAAAATCTGTTGCCGCATCAGAGCCTTGAACTCCTCCGTTTCTGCTAGCTCCAGGAACTCCTCGTCAAACTTCGGATGCGTGCGGTCTGGGGCCGTGAACGTGGGCAAGTATATGTCCAGCGGTAGCTGCTCTCGGTATTTGACGAGCATGAGTCGGATGACAGGTATGATGAAGGTGTAATTCGTACATCCTTCTACAAATGAAGAAACACAAGATTGCATCGACCTGGTTCCGTCACGCAATGATGAAGGGTTGGCAAAGCTGAGCAGCCAGTCATACTTGTGATGTCAATACACGTTAGGCTAGCCAGCTAAAAGAAGACTTGGGATGGGATCGAATACCTTCTGACAAAAAAACGTCTGTTAAGATAAAACTGTCTGGTCTTGCTGCTGACACCTTGCGCGCACTACATGAAAAGATTTATAAGCTATAATTGTACAAGAACGTCCTCGTCCGGCACTGAATCCAGGAAGGAGGGATAGATAAGAAAAATATATTTCCCTCTCTTTGATTTATTTCGATTTGAATTTAAGTTTAGAGTAGAACATAAGCTGCCCACAAATAGCTGAGCTAGTGTAATCGAGGTGGGTAGCCTATGACACTCACTACGTTGACGGTAAAACTTAAAGCTTCTTACCTTTCTCCCATGATGCCAGGAATGCTTTATACAGACTCCCCAAGACAAAGCACACCTCAAGTTGTGACGTCATCGTGCGCGCTTTTAGAAGCTTGCTGAGCTTGGAGGATGCGGTCGCACAAAACTCAGTTTGCACATGCGCAATGAATCCGAGTAGGATGCGCGCGCCGATCTGCGCCATGTCCTGCCACTCCATGTGCTCCTCGCTGTCGTCCGCTGACCACACGTTGAGAGCCTCGAGCAGTTCGGCTACCAGTTCTACAAGCTGGTGGAAAGAACGACAGTAAGAGTTATGAGACTTAATGAAGAGCCCATTACTAAGATAAAAATCTTGTGTTAGTGTTGTTTCCATCATCGTCTGAAAAGTGTGTATTTTAAGCAACATATTTTCATTGTTTTCTATGTGTTTGTTTGTTTGCTTGGTTAGTATCCGAGGGCTAAAAACTGAACTACCAGCTGTTGATGCATTTCACGTGTACGGCTTGGGGTGATTTACACGTATAGCCAGGCGCGGATACAGGGGGGGTTCATCGGGTGCAAATGAATCCTCCCTCTCCAACGAACCGATTTTTGGGGATCGGTTCGCTAAAGACTTTTTGTCATTTCAGAGTAGTTCTTTCTTTTTATGTGACCCAATGTATACCAGTAAATTAAATTCATGATGTAGTAACCACGATTTCGCCTCGTGAGAGGGCCACGGACAACAGAGAAGGATTGATATACCTCTATTCTTTTTTTGGCGTGGTGTCAGCAAAAATGAACCCCCCCACTTAAAATCCTGGATCCGCCACTGTATAGCATACATACATACATACATACTTATATCTTTATTTAGGCACGCTGGCCACAACAACTTTCGAAAGGTTAAAAAAACAGACGCCGATTTCCATGTGGGGCGTGATTCAACATGGGTATATTGTATGCAAGTTTAAACCTAGCATAGCCCAGTAGCAACATCCCTATTTATCAGACGCTTAAAAGCAGATAGCGATTTAGCCATTTTGGCCTCTTTTGAAAGGGAATTCCATAGCATGGCGCCATTATAAAGGAAGAGCTGGATTTCAGAAAATTTGTGCTTGGCTTGGAAGTGCTAGGTCTGTATCATATTTCGCAATGAATATTATTTATCGCAATCACTTACTCTTACGAGTTTGGATTTCAGGTGAGTTGGTGCATGACCCTGCAATGCTTTATATATTATGATTGATTTTGCATTTTTTCGTCTTGATTCTAAGGATTGCCAACCCAACCCCCTAAGTATGTCTTTCGAGAGAATCGTATAATTAGCCCAGTGATAACACGTGCAGCCCGAGATTGAAAACTTTGTAGTTTATCCCTAAGGCCCTTCCCGCAAATGTCCCAAAGGGGCGAGCAGTAATCAAAATGTGGTTGTACAAGGCCCCTGTATAGGGTTTCCAGAGAGCTCTTGGTAGGATTGGTTTTAGACGTCGTATAATGTCAATTCCTGAGCTTGCCTTTTGCAAATATTATTTATCTGACTCGCCCATGAAAGTGTATTATCAATTTCGACACCCAGGCATTTGCATGTTGGTCTCTGCTCAATTTTGTGGGAAAATGCTGGATGACAGAGCGTATAATGACAAACCTTGACGCTCCACGTGTGTCTGTGGTCTAGTTCCTCACCCGTGAAGGACTCTGGGGAACAAAAAGTCCGTTATGCAAAATGCAAACTCGTGTAACACCTATCCGTTTTAAAAATCGGGGTAAACTGTCATACTGCTTTTCGGTTTTGCTCTTATTAGAGGGAGCCTGTCATGAGACGCGCATGCTCCAGGAGCGACTACTCTGATTCATCAGCAAAAATAATTAGACCATCCTATCAGATAACTATTTAAGAATATGTAAAGTTAAAAAGAATGGTCCGATGGATCGAGAAATAGCGAGATTATAAACGATTGTTTTAGAGTTTTTTAGCCTTCGCTGGCCATCGTTACGGGACGATACTTATTTGCTTTGAGGCGCGCAGAACAGCTGCGCAGTTGCGCTTCAGGCTCCCTTTAATTGATATAGCTGTATACAAATTACTACGGGTAGGACCCCTGGCACAAGGCAGAGCGCGGTTTGTCCACGTGCTTACCTGGTGTGAATAGGAAGTCTTCCACGAGACGCATGAGCATCAGCGCGTTCTCGGTCTCGGACTCGCCAGTCTGACCTGACCTCTGGATGTCCTCTACCTCTCCCTGTAGGCACATCTCGAGCAGGGACCTCTCTAAAGCACGGGACGGGTACAGGAACACATGGGTGGACGCGATGGTGCTAAGGGAGGCCAAGGCTTGACCGCGCTCCTGTACGATAACAACAACCGATATTTATTTCTGCATTAATGATCCAGATGATCGCCTGCCGTGAGTATGAGTTAAGTAGTTCGGCTCTACTCTTAAAGATATGAAAGCCCCATGGCAAATTTCTAAACAGAGCCTGTAGCCCCAGAGCGTGCATAGTGTAGGGTACCTTTTTAGAATCAAATATACAGCGAAACATTAACCGCGAGGTTTTCGAGTTAATCACCACAAACACCACATAGACATCCCATAAAAAAATATTCGCTAAAGAGCGTAGGGGAGATGGAGCGGAAGAAAATGGAGTCCATACTCATATCGCCACATAAGAGAATAGCGTTGGTCAGATGTACAATATCACTTCTTACCTTCCACGCAGTTTCATCATGACCCAGGACTCCCCTCCACATCACCCGAAACACTATCTCCAGGACCGTGTCTGTAAGATCACGAGACAATGGCGTCTCTTCATTGGTTGATTTCTGATCACCTGATAGGTCGTCACGCGATTGCGTGACTAACATTCTCAGCATGGTATCATACCAAGCTGGTTGGCTCGCTAATGCGATGTGGCTTAGTCTACTGGCATCCAAAGATCGCAAGATCTATAATAAACGTCAAAAGGAGATGACACACGATCAATGGCTCTTATTTACAACGGGGCAAGGGCGGTTAATAATCAGCAGACAGAGGAAGAAGAAATTTAGTTATTTGTTATCGGTTTGTAATTTCTAAGATCAGCAGTAACCGCTTCCCGCAGGATGGAAAACTCTACAACCGTAGCTCCGCTACTGATCGGTATGTTCACATTTTGTATCCAAATTAAACGCAACTGGTCTCAAACTCCTCAGCAAATGAAAGGGAAGAGGGGGGAGGGCAGGGGTAGGAACACGTGACAACAATGTCAATTTTCATTTAAGTAATGGTCCGTATAAGAACTACCCAAGCCAACGGCAGAGCATGCTGGAATGCAATTATTTTCTATTGAAAATATCGGCGATTTCATTGGCTTAGACACAAAAATTGGTAAAACTTTTCTCAGGATTTATGGTAAGATATAAGCACATGTGGTACTCATATACAGGGTATACGATTTTTAAAGACTTCGTATATGGGGAACCTAGCGTAAAATAGTGATTCTCTTTCCTTTGTTTTTCTTTAATCTGATTGGTCTGGAGAGTTATTATCGCCATATTTTCTCAAGCAAGTCGAAATCAATAATTGTTTCACTTTTATTATGTTACTAGTCATGACAACTTTCTGTGGTAAAAGAATGGAACACATCCTATGTGGGGAGCCCTGAATGCCGTAGAACAATGGAGTTTCGGTTCCTTCTTGCATGGATGATTACTTAAAAACACTTGAACACCGCAAGGCTGTCCCCATACCATATGTGCGACGAGAAGCTTAGTATCCAGCCCCATTGACTGCACCATATCCGCCACCGCTAACACCACCTCATAATGACCATACACGTGCACGCCTTTCGCCTCGGATGTCTCAGACACGCCCAGTTCCAGCAGCCCTAACACTATCGACTCCGTTGCATCAGGCTTTAGCGCCTCGGTCAGACGTCCAATCCCATAATCCTTCAGGCGCCAGGGATCCTTGCTCGCATCCGGGACCTTTGATGACGTCACTATGTTGGCCATGAGTTTGAGGACATTAAGACGGACGTTCTCTTGCTTGTGATTAAGGAGAAGGGAAACAAATACGCACACATTCGCAGGATCTATGGAGACAAATTCCGCTTGATGTTTTATACAGAAATACGGATGAGATTCTGGAAAAATATTTCAGGCACATTTTGTATTTTTATCGAAAGGAGTACCGGACGGGATATAGTTTCTGCAGCTATGGAAGAAATTTATTTAGATGATAGCGTACATCGCATCATATTGACTGGGTTATAAACACTTCATTATTGAGGGATATTAAGGATAACGTACCGGCGAGTCTCTTAGCCATCTTGGTGTTGGCTATTTTGCTACACAAGGAATTCAGGATGTCCAGCACCTCAACAATCAGACCAGGGTCCCGGACACTGTGAAAGTACTCTACTAGCGATGTTGCCTCGGCTCGAGTGGGCTGCTCTTTTAAATAAAACTTGATAAGGCCTTCAAAGAAACAAAGAGTACAATTATTTGAGTACATTGTTATCACAAAAGCAATCCACGGATGAGGTTTCACGTGATGCTCCATTCAGTGCCTCGAGATTGGCTACATAAACGAAAACAACAATAACATGGTGACTGAATAATTGTGCAGTTTTGGGGTCTGCTCGGAGAGACTTGTCCAGTTAGGAAGCGTTCCCGTGAAAATATAGATTGTAGGGCAAATCAGAAGGGCGGATGGCACAGATCACCCAGATCGATTTAAACTCGGTTATATCTTGTTTCTGACAGGCCATATACACACAAGAGATGAAGACTCGTGTTCAATGTGGTCGGTCAAAATGCCTGGCCAGAAAACGATTTCACGGGTCAACTTTGAATTTGGGCGGACAATTTGGACGGAAAATGTCCGATCACCGGCTCTTAGTCTTAGCCATAAAGAAATAGAAAAGAAAGCGACAAAAGGAGCTGCAACTTTTGGTCATGCCAACGCCCCTTTCTCTTTTGTCTGGTTGGATGAGAGTGAAGAAATGAAGAAGCAAGAATGAGTGTATATGTATATGTATGTATGCGAGCTTTGGTCGGGCTTTCTAATATAGCATCCCTTCCCATCGCATAAACGTCCTATCCCTTGTGTCTAGTTGTATGAGATAAACTCACCTAATAAAGAAGCACGAATAATCCGCACCTCGTCCTTGGAAATCTCCCCTGCGCCCTCACGCTTCAGATCAGCAGCTTTACACAACGACTCGCGCTCTCCTACGTAATACATCCGGATGACATCCAAAAAGAACTTAACTCCATATGATACCCGGAAATAGGCTGGGTTGTCTTTGATTATTGTCAAAATATACTGAATATGCGCCACACGAACATCGAACGCACACAAGGTCCAGAGACGGAAGTTAAACAGGAGCTGGCTGTAGATTTCTGCGATCAACGACTCGTTTAAAACACACTCTATCATGGCTTGAATAGATTTCAGCACGTGAACGTTAATTAATCGCGGATCACGCGACTCCAACAGGTGCGCAAGAAACGGAACCGTGTTGGCATGTACAGATTCGACGGCTTCTTCGTCTTTAAAGATCCCGAGAATCAAATACATCAGCAGAGATATGCTACTGCACTCTGAAAGCTCGCATAACCGTGATATTTCTGTCCTAAAATCGGGTAATTTACCACTTATAACTGTCCAGTCTTCAACCGTCTCATCCCGAGCAACAAATGAGCTGTCATTAGACAATACAGTAAGCTGACTGTCAATAGTCCTGGAAGTATACGTTCGTGCTCGGCCACTCTCGGGAGTGCTCGTAACCTCACGATTATCCCCCGAATGACTTTCCGAAGATCCGATTTCCGAAACATGAGTCCTAAGATTTGTCCTAATATCACAAGTTCTTTTTTCACTATTCGTCGAAAGTTTATTTTGTTCACCTTCAGAAGAGGTGTTCACTTTTGAATCTAATAAGCGTTTTTCATCGTCACGCATTGTAGTATTGTAATCAAAATTAAAATTATTTTTTTCTTCGATATGAGCAATCTCTTCTTTCTCTGCTACTTGCAGAGGAATTGGATCTATAGCGCTAGTACGAGGGTGGTCAGAAGCATTCCAGGAGTCCAGCTCCTGCTTTCCACTGTTCCATTCCTGATTTTCACCCTTTGGAGCCTGATTACCAATATTAGCATCAGAGACGGAGAGTTCTTCACTTGACCCGCAAGTTTCTTGTCCTCCTTCAGGCACAGCTGATGTCTCTTCGTGTGTCATGGTGGTATCTGTGGTTGGGTCGTTGACCCTGGTGAGTATAAAACGGTAGTAAATCTTTATACCCGAATTATGCAGTGTTCGTAAGCAGGTCTTAACATATGGACGAGTTCCAAGAAGAGTCAAATGAGGTCAATTGTTCTTTTCACATTCAACTCTTACTCTGAAAAAGCAGAAAGCTGTAAAGGAATGATTCTAAACCTTTTGACTCTAAGACGTTTGCTCTTTTTGGGAACTGAAGTAGGAATATTGCCTTGTACTCTACAAATAGCACCCTCGGTGAGAAAAACTTGTTATAAAGGCCCTAGGGCAAACACTAAAAATGGATTACGAGAAACATAATTGAGCAGCGACATTCGACATTCTTTTTGCTCTAGATATATCTTGGTCGCCTGCGATCTCTTGTTATAATATTCAAGTCTTTCGATAGCGTGCTCGGAATATGATACCTTTCTAAGGAGATCGTCCTCGTAAAAGACTCTTGCGCCGTAGAGAGATAGTGAAGCTCTTCAAACAGAGGTAAGAATATCTCCACCCCACCGATAGCTTGTATAACATCCTACAGAAACAGCAAATAGCCACAGTCTTACAACGGGAAAATTTACTTTCAACAAAGATACATACGAGGCCATATTTACTATCAATTTCATAAAAACCTCTTCGCCAGTCTCTGGTGTCTCTCTATATCTGTACATGTGCACAGGATGTCTGTGGTACAATTCCAGCAAGTCGGACAGAAGATCGAAGGAATACGTGTCTCTTTGCCTAGGACGTCCCCATTGTATTTACTTAGTCAGGCCGACAGTGCAAGCTCGTCAACTACTATACCTATATGTCAAAATGTGAGTTACCTTAATATCCCAAGTAACACATCTGTGGCCGGTGACCCTGTGACAAGTTATAAAGAGTTGAGAGCAAATCAAAGGGCATTTTTCATTTACTTCTCAATTTTTTAACAAATATCTGAGTTTTTCCAAAACCTACCTTCCTGTCAATGGTACTCGTCCAGGCTGAGATGGTGTGAGGTCACTGCACATCACTTCTTGGCCGGCCTGTCCAGGAATGAAATAGTGTTAGATGCCAACAAGGATAAAACAAGACTTTTTATTCGTGCTGGCATCATTCGTGCTGGCAATCAAGTCTGAAACTCGTGAATGCGAGGGACTGGCTGAACAACCTCTTAATACACTCTGTGGTCTGTGTTATCTCGTCCTCATAGACACAACACATTAATCCATGTGAGAAGCCTCACGCGGCTTACCTTAGCACTGTAGTAAAGCACGAGTTTGAGCGAGAGTTCGGACAGGCTACTCTGGGATGACCCGGATGAGTCAGGTGGCTGGAATATGTCCAAGTCATTAGGACCTGTGGAAAGGTTGTTTTTAACTTTGTACATCACATGTAGTGACAATTGGACTAATGGTGATTAATGACTTAGTGTGTAGTACATTCCTCATTACGTCGTTTGCCACTGATACAGAGCATACTATGAAACTACGTGTTGTCTTTGACGCCTCAGTTGACTTACCTGCCATATATAGCGCTGAGTGGTAATACTCAGTTAACCCTTCACTGAACACGCAAACATTGCCCAGTTGGCCCTGCAGAGAACCAGGGCTTCCCCATACAAGATCCTGTGATCCCAGAGTAATGGTCATACAGTGATCAGTGGTGACCTGAGAGTCGAGGCTACTTGATCGGGCAAAAGGAAACTTTATAACAGACTTTGATGAAACTGGGTGTGGCGAGGGAGGATGGGAGTTCAACACAGGGTGACCAGCACCGATCAGACAGCTACACAATTCCTAAAAATAGAACAAAATAAACATTAGTGGGAGTCTGTTTTAGAATGTACAAAACCATTCAGCAGAATTTCTTTGAGAAGACTTGAAGGAGCTGTCAGTCTCGTCTCCTGATTTGTGAGATTACCAATGATTTTAACAAACGAGAAACGAAACAAAGGCTGAAGACATGGGCTTCATGACGCTATCCAGTGCTTACAGTTTGATATCATGACCCGAGGAACAATGATGTACCAACCATAGTCTTTTTTAAAACAGCTCTAGTCTGCCACATTCCAAGTCCCCTGTAAGTTATTTTGACCAGCTAACTAGCCTAGTCTAGCTAAACTCCTGGCCTAAGTTGAATTAAGGTGCTACCTACCTCGGAGAAGGACTGCAGCTTCACTGGGCATGTCAGTCTCAAGGCGCCATCTACATACACGGAGATAGTGCTCTGACCAAAGGGTCGACGAGAAACCAAATAGGTGATACCCACGGCATGCTGGCAATAATCACAACACGCATAGTAGGTCAAATACCCGCCAACATGTACCGGACAATAATAGAAACACAGGCAAATTGGACTTTCAAGCATAATGAACGAAAAACATTTTTCAAAGTTCACTTTACAAAAAAAGGAAATAGAAAGATGACATTGTTGCCGCAGTAAGTTTCCCTGATTTTGTTAAGACAGGAGTAACTGATTAGATGCTTGGCATAAACATCCGTTGAGGTGATAAACCATAAGAATAATAGAAGGGAAAAATTGTGTACAATCGACAGAGCGGAAATGACCTGCTTAGATCACTAAATTTCAAATAATAAGGTCAGGTTAACTCAGATAAGCTTGATTTTTTGCATACAGACTCCTTGCCTGATTAAAAACAAAATATCAAAAATGACTTTTTTCTAATGGATCCGTCTTTGAGATATTAGGCCTTAAACGTTGGTTTCTGTACCATTTTATGGGAGAATTAGTACTTTGATCAGGAATTATGCAAACTTTGTTCAGTCATATCTAAAATTCATATTCTTCAAATTTCTTAAAAATTTGGAATTAAGCTTTTGGTCATAGAAACTCTTTGTATACGGAATCTTGAGCTTATATATTAAAATATGGCGAAGTTAGACATTTCATTTTTGGTCATTTCCGCTCTGTCTGTACAATCATAATGATGGCGCAGTGCTGTTGCGTACCCACTGGTTGTCTGTCAGCTGGCAATCTGGCACTTTCACAGCGCTGTAGTCTTTCTTACTGCTACAGGCGACAACAAGGGCACCATCATGGGACAGGAAACCTTCCACACCAACTCCACAGGAGGTAAAGAAACTAAGAACACAAGAAAACGAGAAAAAATATGAAAGAGTAGAAACGATACCCGCTAAACACGCGTCACATACATCGTCATCGCCGTCATCGTCGTGAGAGCTAATTTTGAGCGACTGCCCTAAGACTAAACACACCTAGCCAATTACAAACGAGAAGTCGCAATGTGATCAAATAGGTGTTTGGTTTCCCGTCAGCCAATCACAAGCCACTATCACACGGTGAGCACGTGACTGGTTTCTTTGTAAAATGCGCGCAACCTGCGGCACTCTTTCGGTACCTGTAAAGCTGACGGCGTATTGGCGAGTTTGGCAGACGTGACGAGTATTTCTCCGGTTTGGTTGGCTCCAGACAAAGCCACGCAAAGAACGTGAAGCCTGACCCTGGCCACTTCTGGATGCTCGGAACTGTGATGCGCTGCAATTGAGCGATAATCAGAGCTGCGCGCATTATCACCAATGATCATCAAAGTAAAGAAAGCTCACGTATTATTGTGCGCAAGCACGAGTATGTAGGAAGAATTGAATAAAATGTTTGGAAATGAAATGTTTTTTGCCAGTTCTCACAACATTTCCCTAGTGGCTTGATTTCAAGCGATCATATCATCAGGAATTTCAAAGAGATGGAAGCATGACCTCAAACGCATGGGAGTGCCCTATCTCCATTTTTAAGTACTGCTCTCTACTAATCAGCTTGCGCCATTTATTGGATACTCACGTCTGTTGTGCTGTGCAAGTCGAAGTAGTACTTGGATCTCTTTCGACCTCCTCCACACGACATTTTGGCCAAGGCACGTAAGAGTGAGCGGGTGAACTTCACCTTTATTTCAAAAACAGAAGAAAACCCGCCTCCTTGTGACAAAAGAAGAAAGATTTCGAAAACTGCCCTCCAGTTTTACAATTAACCTGGGGTACATTTGATTATCAGAGTAGATGAAGCACTCGGCTGAACCTTTTCAATTCCTCAATTTTGAAATATTAAAGAAAGAAAAAAAAAAGACTTTGTAGACTTTAAATTCGTAGCTTATTAGCAAAATATATGTTGCGGGTTTCCTGTGTGGTATGCGCGCGCTCCAGAAATGGCGGGAATTGGGGCGGGAACATGTGAGCCAATCAAGGAGGGTTACAATACGTTCCTTTAAGATTATACCCGGATCATCATGTTGCGATCTTACAACGAAAATAGAATGAACATCGGCAAGAGAACTGCTAGCTAGCCGGCTCTCCAGTTGTTGTTTTATTTTTTTTGAGCGCGGAATTCATGTCAGAACTGTCATACCTGAGTGCCATCATCCAAAGGTCTGAACAAGCTTATCATGGACTTCATCTCAGACGCACTGACAGAGTGAAACCCTAGCGCCTCTAGGATCCCAATTAAGGACACTGAAACACAGTACGAATAACAAAACGATATCAAAGTTTCGTACCTTATTTGCATCTATTCCATTCCCAACACGCTTTTGTCCTTGCCAGCCAGCAAAAGTGTTAAAAACTTTGAAAAGGTTTGTTTTTTATCATTTTTTTAAATAACCCTGACAAAGTCCCTTAAAGGCGCGATCAAACGGTGATGAGAGCTGATTAGAGCTTTCCTGTTTGATCGCAAACTCTCATCGACTCTCATCCACTCTCATGCACTTTGAACAAATTTTTCATGAGAGTCGACGAGAGTTGTTTACCATTTGATCGCGCGGATGAGAGTTGATAAGAGTTTTTCAGTCAGCAGCTGCCGCCAAACTAACTGCAGGCTCATTTGGTTTCAAAGAACTGCTGGGAACTAGCGCTCACACAAGACTGCTGGTGCAACTTCTGGCTGACTCTCAACTCATCTATCTGTTTGTGAGAGTAGATGAGAGTGGATGATAGTTGGAACTCTCATTAGCTCTCATCAACTCTCATCACTGTTTGATCCCTGCTCAACGTTTGACATTCTCACCTGCCCATGTCCCGTCCATGTCCTGGTGACTAGTTTCCAGGATACTAACCACCTTCCCAAACACTCCCGTCACACTACACAGCATTGCATTATGGGTAGAGAGCTGACACAATCTCTTGATATGTTCACTAGCAAGTCTAACAAAACAAGTTTGTAGGGTTTGAAAAAGGATTTCTCATATGGTTAACATGATTTATTTTTTCCTTGAGGGCACGGTAACAAATCCTCCATTCTGATTGGTTCTTAGAGCGCGCGCGCGGGGGCAATATTTTCCCATCTCTGACCTAGGTCACGGTAACCATTTACGCGCGCTTGTTTTCATCGAAAAAATGAATTTTTTGAGTTGGAAAAAAATAAATAAGTTATTTACCGGCTTTAGGTCGGTCCGTATAGGGAAAAACTGTGACCTCGGCCTGGAAAATGTTGACCTCGGCCTCCGGCCTCGGTCAACATATTCCAGCTCTCGGTCACAGTTTTTCCCTATACGGACCTCCCAGCCGGTAAATAACATATATGTCTCCACAGCAACAGTTCCAAGAGGCAATTTTCTAATAACATTGGCGGAAAAATGATCCATCCTGTTATTAGGGGACATCTTGTATTTTTATACAGGAATTAATGAATGGTGCGACCTGGGGCTAATGCTGAGTTTGACAAAAGATATGAAACATTTGCATGTGTCCTTGATATAGTGTTTGCTAAACAGGCATGACTGCACACACACGTTTTTGCATTGCATTATTTATCTCCTCTCAATGAGCATAGCAAGCTATCATTAGCCTGCTTGCAGGCAGTTGCTGGGTGCTTCTATCATGGAAAACCTTGGATTGTGAAAAGTGTGTGTTCCCCGGGCAAGCAAATAAATCAAGTGAGAGGGAGACCCCTCTGGAGCCGGGTTTCCTGTGGTATATCACCCAGCAACTGCCTGCAAGCACACCCCGCTATCATGTGAACAAGAATTCCACTAACCTTTGTATGTTAACATCCGTATTAGCAATCCAATCTAACATAAGGATGACAACATCTACATTGGTAATAATGGTGTCACCTCCTTGATAGTCCCCCTCCACAACCTGTGCAGATATTGCAACAAATATAGGATTCAGTTTGTGATCCTGGCCGCATCGCCACCATCTTGGATGTGTGTGAGAAATCAGTCTGGGGTGAGCAAGTTACTATGGGGAATAAATCCGAATAAACCTAACAGGAGTGATTACAAAGTGATCCAGTGAATCAGACCGATTACAGTTAAAAACTCAGTCCTGACTTTGGCTTACCCAATCTAGCAAGGCAAATACACAGCTACTAGATGGATCCTTGATCATCTGAATGTGTTTACAGAGCTTGTCATATCCCACACTTGCTTTAAACACTTCCTGTAATCATCAAACATGAAATATACGTTTAGAAGCTTTGCGTCTTCCCTGAAAATGTTTAAAAGTGGGAATCTGACATATTCCTGGCTCTTGTCATGCCATCGGTAATATTATTTGTGTGTAATGTTTGGATGACCCTTCTTACAAAATGTACTGTCTGGTGTATTCGCCCATGTAAAAACATAGACGGGATCCCGCCTGGGATTGGGCGGGATCCCGCCTTTTCACCAGTCGGGATCCCATCTGGGAACGACGGGATCCCACCTGGGATCCCGCCCGGGATTAGTGGACATCCCGCCTTAGCAGGATCCTGCCATCCCACCCGGGATCCCGCCATCCCACCCGGGATCCCGCCATCCCACCCGGGATCCCGCCATCCCACCCGGGATCCCGCCATCCCACCCGGGATCCCGCCATCCCACCCGGGATCCCGCCATCCCGCCCGGGATCCCGCCATCCCGCCCGGGATCCCGCCATCCCGCCCGGGATCCCGCCATCCCGCCCGGGATTAGTGGACATCCCGCCTTAGCGGGATCCCACCTGGGATCCCGCCATCCCACCCGGGATCCCGCCATATTCCACCCGGGATCCCACAATTCTACCTGGGATCTTGCCATCCCACATTCGCCTTTGTCACACGGCAGCCATCTTGGATTTTCTAATACAGTGAAGCTGGCATGAAAGCGAGGCCAAGCGTGTAAGCTCACCCTAGTCATTTCTGTAAGAAAAATTCCAAGATGGCTGCCGTGTGACAAAGGCGAATGGGATGCTGTCACCTCACTTGGGATCACACCCGGGATCCTGGGATCCCACCCGGGATCCCGCCATCCCACCTTGGATCCTGCCATCCACCCATCCCGCCATCCTCCCGGTATCCCACCATCCCACCCAGGATCCCGCAATAACACCTGGGATCTTGCCATCCCACCTGTGATCGTGTCACCCCACCTGGGATCCCAACTGGGATCCTGCCATCCCTCCCGGGATCTTGCATTATTCTGCCACCTTACCCGGGATCTTGCTATCCCACCCGGGATCTTCTCATCCCACTAAGGATCCCGCCATCCCACCCAGAATCCCAATCAAGATCCTGCCTACAGGAAAGGCCATCACAGCAGATGAATTCTGTCTTTTATATGGACTTTGAAAAAGAAAACTTGTCTCATAACACAGTTATTATTATCAGCAGGTTTAACCAGGGACGTGTCCCTGGTTTAACCTATTTGTGTCCCCTGATGTCATCACAAGAAAATGCATTTACAATTAATGAGACATCGATATATGTTTCAAGATTTCCTAATAATGTGTACATGACTAATGCTTACAGAGGAACTTATATAACTTGTCTATTGCATAGACACTTGCCGAGACCCCCGTCTATGCAAAGCATGTGGAAAGCAGTTTTATTGCTTAATGAAAATCTTGTGAAAAAGACCTGTGAAAAAAACTTGTGAAGCACCTGTGAAAAATGCTCATAAAAGAACCCCAAAATTTGGCCAACAAACCGGTGAAAAAGGAAGATTGTTTAAGAACTTCAAGCAATTTTGCAAGAAGGTCAAAATTTACTCTGTTACTCTGAAAAAATAAAATTCACAATTCACAAAATTTAGCAGGAAAAACCTAATAATTCTAACACTCTAGCTGATGCAAAATACTATACTTTTTCAAGGATTGAAAGTTACGCCCCCACCTTCCCCATACCAACCCCCAGAGACAGCTCACCTCATGCGAACAGAATCCTACCACAGTGACTATGCTGTTACTTTAAAAGAGCAGATTTCAGATGATGCCAGAGCATGAAGAACAAACAAACATGCAGTCTCTTGTTTTCTGCAATTACTTTGTCTCCTTTTGCAGCTTGTGTTTTTACTCTCCCAACATCACAACATGCTCTATTGCGCTCAATTTGTACTTCTCTTTTGTACTTATGCATTTAGATTTCAACACTCAATATTAAATCCACTCTAAGAACATAATGTGACACCAAAACTCTGTGCAGGTGATGAGTCTGTTTTATTCATTTTTAAGCAGTGTATATTGAAAATGGTGAATAAAACCCCATGGTAAAACTATGAATAATTTTTTACTTGAATTCATGTGCTGCTTCTTAGCTCCTTCACTTGTTGCTGGCCTAGATTATTTGATTGTTTCAGACTGAAGGCAGCGTGAAGTTCTGTTGATGGCAGTATGCATATGCATTCTGTTTTACCTGAAAAACGTGACAAGCAGGATACATTAGAACTTGCTTAAGCTTAAATGACTCATTAAACATAGTTTTACAGGTGTACAGGTCACTTACTTACTTGCTTACTGCGGCGGCCTCAGCCAAACCTCGCATCTCGAGCTCAAGTACTCCTGTTGAGCATACAGGAGCCAAGCTCAGTGGTATTGGCCGCACCAGTATCGCTCCGTAGAGTGTCAACCATAGTTGTCGCTGGTCGGCCGGGGCGGCGGTTGCCGTGCGTTGGCTCCCACAAGACGAGAAGATTTGCTGTGAGCTCTTTGTGGCGGTAACAATGACCGGCGAGGCCAAGTCTGCGGCAGGCCACCCTGTCAGATATTCTAGGCAGATCACCGTAGAGGACGTGGTTCGGGATGTGGTCACTCCAACAGGTCAAGCCTTGTCTAATTACCTGTATGTCATTACAACAGAATCAAATGCTCCATGATCCAGTGCCTGTCAACCTGCGAGTGAATAATTAAGACAGGTTGTTTTATAAGCGAGCAAGTTGAACACTAGTTGTCAAGATTATTGTTACGAAAATGTAACAAATATTTTAACTTTGGTATTGGTGTTTTTTGAAAGGTATGAATATAAGTGATAAGCTATTGTCCCTGCCAAAGTTCACAGAAATGTTGTTCATTACAGCCATTCTCAGTTACATGCTCTGTTACATGCAACATGAGGTTGCTTGGAAAAAAGCTCGCAAGCGAAAACTTGTTTTTTTTTGTCAAAGTTTCCATGACAATGCACGTGCTTTCGCTGGCTTGTCGTGCTCAGACAAGACAGCAAAACAAGTTTTCGCTTGCAAGCTTTTTTCCAGGCGACCGCGTGTAACTGAGAATGGCTGTAAGCATGAAAAATATTTGCCAAGGCTATCCAAATTATACATTCCTGGCGCGGGTTGTTCAAAGGTGGATTAAATTTAAACCAGGTTTAGTTCTGAACAAAACCATCGAGTCACCATGGTAATTAAGTTACTCCTGGATTAGTGCTAAACCACTTTCGAGCAACCGGACCCTGTATTATTTGTTAAACTTTAAAATTCAGTTTCTCTGATCTCCATGAGAGTTTTCATACATATAATCATGTGAACTCTGAAGCAATTACTAGTCAAACCATGGTTTAGCAGCTTATTCCTCTGTCTCAGAGATTTTGCAAATACTCCTAAAGCTACTACGTTTGATTACAGGATTATGAAACTATGAAAAACCACAGTAATTAATAAATGGCAACTTCATACAGATTAGAGTGGATTTCAGATAAAGTGTTGTAAGTAGATCATACTTGTGTTTTCTTTTCGATTGCCAATTGAGGTCAAGAGGTCTTGAAATTTGTTTAGTCAAGCAAATTACGAGTTGTAAAAATGATCACTTTGGGACTTGTTTTCTTGGATAGGCGGATTTCAGATGATTATAACTTAACTTAAATTAGAAGCTGCGTGTAGGAGTCCCTTCAGAGACTACTAGTACTAGTTTCAACGTTATTAATCGCTGAACATGCATTGAACAATATTAACTGAGACAAATTAATGTTGAATCAAACTGTGGCCAAGTCTCTTGCTTGTCTTGTCACCTCCTCTGGTTTTCCCTATGGCATTTTGTTTTCTAAGCTTTTTTGAGCAGTAAAGAACGTTAGCGGCCAAATTATACAAGGAAAAGAAACATCACATAAGTATACATAATAACAAATACTTGCCTATGTTTGTAGCTTATAGTTTCTTTCAAATGTCGATACGATAGTAGAGGCGAAGACTGAAGACATGTTTTCCTCGTTTTCGGTGGTGAAAAAAGACGACGCGTGTGCGTCGCGTTTCCCGCCTTTTTGGTGTCACGTGACCTTGCGCTAACGTATGTGTGGGCTGCCTGTGGTGTGGTTAATCAAACATGGCGCCTTCCTTCCTTTGCTTCTTGTTTCGCGGTCGTTCCTTGCCATGAAATGTGGAAAGATGGGTGCAAAAACAGCTTATCCGAAAAGTGGGTTGAATTGCTAAACGATTTAATTATTGAAGATTTTTCTAAATGCATTCGGACTGTTTTTTTCTGTAAGTTATGCCTTTTTCTTTGATGACAACTGAATTCTAAGAGAACATGACAGAATGGGCGAGTTCATAAGCACAAGACAAATGTTACATTTTTTCGCAATAACTAAATTGTAAATTACCTAGAAATAGTACAGAATAGTACATAATTCTTCAAATTTATTATCATGGATACACATGAAATTTGGCAGAATGATATAAAGTTTATGTTGACAAATCTTATCTACATGAGTGAACTTCCAGTAGATAGCTGTGGAATAGGTAAAATCTCATTGTGGCTCAGGCCTAGTTTATATGTCACTTAATTTCGATAATTAAATTTGTCTCAATTAAATTTGTCCGAAATACGATGTATAAACTAGGCCTCAGTGTACTTTAGTCTATAAACATAGATGTACTATGTAGACTTTGGGGCTTTCTCACATTATATTACTGAGGTAGGGGTGTACAATATGATGGGTAAGAAATCACAGTTTGTGGTATCTTTTAGGAGTTTTCCCCTTGAATTTTGCAGTAAATTAGAGTAAGTATTATTTGGGAAATATCAGGTTTAATGCTGTTGGCCACTGTCAATATTATTGGGGGCCTCCCCCTCTCCCCAATCATAATTACAGGGGGGACAAGAGTGCCCTTCATCCAACTGCTTCAATCACCCCTAGATACTGAAAGATGTGCCTGAGAAAATATCAAGTTATAATAATAATGAAAATCAAAGCTAGAGTTGGGAAATAATGGCTACAATCAAAATCAAATTTAATTAAACATCGAATCAAAACAAAGGTTGTTATTTTGATTTAAAAAAAAAAACCAAAATTAACAGTTTCTTCACATCATATTTACTCATACCATTTTGTTGATACTTAACATATAGAATTCACAGCTTTTTTTCACGTTTTTCCTTATTCAAAATGTCACATTTTTCTCATGATTTTCACAGGGTTTTTTCACAGGTCAAAATAGTTCACAGGCTCATTCACAACATTTTCACAGGAAATTCACATGTTGCTCTCCAGTCTCACTCTCATCCCACTATGGAGGTGTCCCATCATTGCAGGATCCCTGGATCCCAGCGCCTCCCACAAAAAATCCTGACAATTCCCAACACAGCTGATAAATTTCCCTGCACTCTTCTCTTCCCACCCAGGTTCTCCCCCTTATATCCCACTGTGGTGTCCCATCATTGCAGGATCCTGGCTTCCCACCTCAAAAAAAACTCCCTCTGGGATTCTGCCATCCCATACGGGATCCCACCCATTAGGTACTCAAGATCTCACTGGGAATCCCACCTGACCCTGAGAAATTTCATCCCAAGAAGGATCCTGCTATCCCATCCATTTGGGATCCTGCCTAGGAAGGCTGGATCCTGGGATCCCTGGGAAATGTTATCCCACCTGGGATAGGCGGCATCCCACCATCCCATCTTGGATCCTGCCCGGGATGGCCATTATCTCACCTGGGATAGGCAGGATCCCACCATCCCACCTTAGATCCCACCTGGGATGGCAGGGATCTCCGCAGGAAATGATATCCCACCTGGGATAGGCGGGATCCCGCCATCCCACCTTTGATCCCGCCCAGGATGGCAGGATCCCAGGCGGGATCCCACCTACCTGGGAAATGTTATCCCACCTGGGATAGGCGGGATCCCCCCTATCCCAACAAGGATCCTGCTATCCCATCCATTTGGGATCCTGCCCAGGAAGGCTGGATCCTGTGATACCTGGGAAATGCTATCCCACCTGGGATAAGTGGGATCCCAACATCTCACCCCACCTTGGATCCTGCCCGGGATGGCCATTATCTCACCTGGGATAGGCGGGATCCCACCATCCCGCCTTGGATCCCGCACGAGATGGCAGGATCCCAGGCGGGATCCCACCTCCCCGGGAAATGTTATCCCACCTGGGATAGGCGGGATCCCGCCATCCCACCTTTGATCCCGCCCGGGATGGCAGGATCCCAGGGATCCCAGGCGGGATCCCACCTACCCGGGAAACGTTATCCCACCTGGGATAGGCGGGATCCCGCCATCCCACCTGGGATCCCGCCTATCCCGGCCGGGATCCCGCCTGTCCCGGCCGGGATCCCGCCTCTCATTTTTACATGGGGCAAAATGTGTGTTCAAAAATGTTGCCTGTTTAGGGTGAAATAGTAAAAAAGAAGGAACTTTGCCATCATGGGAGACCTGCAACATATACATTCTCTACAACATTGTGAGCAAGATAAATCTACAACAAAACTTCAGGCAATACTATACACTTAATGACTGCTCCCGAGGGAAACATCAGTTTTGTTTCCCGAGGGAGCAGTCATTAAGTGTTTTGTTATATAGCAAAAAATAAACTGCAACTATTAAATCAAAACCAATGTATTTCAAGAATGAAAGAGAAGTTACAAAGTGTGTGCACGACTGCATCATGTAAAATAAAAACACTCCTAAAATCCCACAAATTTTCTTGCATTAGCAAAAACTTATCAAAATTAGCAAAGGTTTTTAAAGAGACACACGCTCTCAAACCAACGCGCAAAGGCAATGTTCCCCTATCGGTCAATAATTTTCGAAATATTGACTGATCGGGGAATATTTGATTTGTACTTCACCCATGTGACCTTGATTTAGCTAATAAGAGCGCGTGCTCGGTTGGAGTGAGCACTCGCTATATAACAAATATTAAAAACATTTCAGAAGATAAAATGGTCCACAAAGAACAACATACATACATATAGTTTATTTAGACACGGTAAAATCATCAGTTGTACAAGTAAAGTTAAAAATACAAGACTTACACATTTACTAAACTGTTTTACATGATTGCCGTGTGGGAACCAGACAATTAATAATGCTGGTTTACTTCCCGTTTAAAATTACTGAGTAATATGCCCAGGGAGGTTATTCCATAGATTGGCACCACTATAGGAAAAGCTTCGTTTTAAGTAATTGGTGCGTGGCTTAGACAAAAATAACTTGTCTTCAGAGTTTCGCAAATCATAGCTAGTTTGGCGCAAAGCCCGTCCCACACTGGACTGCAATAGTTGAAATAAGGTAAAACTAGGGCATTATAGATCTGGATAGCAACCTCCTGCGTGACAAAGGGCCTCACTCTCTTTAAAGCACCTATAGCTGAACAAACTTTTTTGCATAATTCGTCAACTAGGACAGACGTAAAAAAAACATCTGACCTTAGCTGCATGAGATCCACTTGTTATTGATGACATGGCATGGATACAGCTGACAAACAACCAGTTTTGATCCTCAACGGTATCAGGCTGCATACAAGAAATAAAGAAAAAATGTCACGTAGCTACAAGGGGTGGTGAAAGGCCATTCGGAAAATGAAGAATCTTGCAAAGGTTCTAGGGATTCTCAAATCTCAGATTTTAAGAGAGCAGTCTTGCAATCTCATTTCTAGCAAATTAGTGCAAATTACTGAGAATGTATTGAATTTATAAGCCTTGATCTTGTTGACTTGGAAAATCTTGCATTTACCTGTTTGCTACCCCTACTACACAAGGTGACATGAATTCAGTAATAATAGGCCATGTTTGAATTATGCTCCAATGCCTACAAACAATAACCTCAAGTCAAGGCTCTCTTCTAAAATTACTGTAAATGTATTTGAACTAGGAGAGAGCGCCTCGATTTGAAGCTTTTGTCTCGTGAGCATTGCAGCATAATTTGAATATGGACTATTGTGGATTGGGATACACAATAAGTTGACCACACCCACAGCATAGTAAAGCTTTCAAATTACATAGTATTAAAAAGAATGGACACTTACCCATGAGGCAAGAACAGCTGTGAGGTCTTCAAAACATCCCACCCCAACAAATATAGCCTGGAAAAACGTATAATAGAGAATTGTCATTCCTCTATTTACGAGAAATGTGCCAGGATACCTGCATGGCAGCAGAAGTCCCCCTCCCCCACCAAACGTTTGATGGGTTATTTATAAGCAAATAACCTGATAGTGCTTCTTTTCTGGGATTTCACATTTTGTAGTACACTTTGTGTTTTATTTGAATTACCTGAAGTACTTTTGAATCTCCACTACCAAGTAGAGTTGGAATAACATCTGCAACAACACAAAACATTTGAAAGAAAATCTCAAATTGAATGCTTTGTTAAATTAAAATAGTAATTTTTGTTAAAAATCATGTTCTCATACCTAGCAGTTGAACTGCCTTCCTTGTACAAGCTGAATAATGTTTACTGAAAAAATGATTTAAAAATAAGGAATGGTATGATCCGGTTTTTATTGAATGCATTTGCTGTCATTGACCAATCAATTCTTCCATCCGATCCAGTCAGGTGTGTGACCGGGGAGATGGGTGACCGACGACCGGTTAGCGCAGTGGTAGAGCGCCGGGCTTATGTTCGGGAGGTTGGGAGTTCAAACCCTGGCCGAGCCAACACTCAGGGTCTTTTTCTAATAATTGAGGAGAAGGTGCTGCCTTTGCTCTAACATCTGCAAATGGTTAGACCTTCGCGTCTTCTCGGATAAGGACATTACTGTGCGACTACGTCAACCGGGCCATCCCGTAAAAAGTTTATCATTTAGAGATTCAAACCATTTTAAGCAAATTTAATACCTGCGATACATCTGACGATGAGTAATTAAGTGTTTTGAAGTTATTTCTGCCCATAATTTCCACAATTTTTACGAGAAAAGCGATATTTCGGTGTCTCAGATCTCAAGAAAGTCGAGATCCTTTGTTCTGTACTCGCTTTCTGATTGGCTAACTTCTTACAAAATGGCCCGGTTGACGTAGTCGCACAGTAAACCGTAGGCCCCGTCTCTCACATACACTACACTAACTGGAACCAGAGGGACGTTAAAGAACCACTAGGACCGTCGGAAGTTGCCCAACCTCAGTGTCACAGAACTCACAATACTAGCACACACTCATGTTTATAAAGCTAGTTCTTATAGGATGAGTTATCCATTAATGTAAAGCGCTTTGAGCCGCGAGGATAAAGCGCTATATAAGCACGTTATTATTATTATTATATGACTGGTCACAAAGGTCATGTGTTGCTCTGAACATTTTTACGCTATGTGCTTAGTCGTCATCTTACTTACTCTTGGTTGGACTTGCCTCCCACCACTTAATCATGCCATAACCATATGTCATATGTTGTTGTTACCTTCACTTCTCTCAAGCGCAGTGTAACATTAATTGAAGTTTGAATGAAATGGACTAGGTATTAACATGTACAAAATGTAGTGTACAATGCACTTTTTTTAAAACAATACCTGTTTTTTATAATTCCTAGAAACTGTATAATGAGTGATGGGGCATCCAGTTGACACTTAAAGAAAATAAAAGCATCAAAGATATGAGTTTAGACAGCTGTATAAAAGGCATAAAGTGTATACTATTTCAGGCCTGTAGAACACACTTTGAAGTGAAGATTTAATAAAGATCACAAAAGTTAGGGGAGGGGGGATGATTGTTCCCACTCCCAAGGCTGTGGCTGCAGTCCATGGTTCATACAGAAAGTTTTCCAGGGGGGCTGTTTTGAAATTCCATGGGAGGGGGTGGGGTAAAAAAGTTGACTTTCCAGGGACATTTTATCCAAAAATAGATTTTCCAGGATTTTGCCAGAAAAAATGGAAATTCCAGAGGAGGAGGTAATTTATGAGGTGGGAAGTTCCAGGGGGGAACTACCCTGGTGCAGTTTAAAAATGCAATCAGCCATTGTATAGGATTTTTCAAGTACCATATGAGTGAAGAATGCTCGATATGGTTGCTATCCTCAATAGATTACAATTGATACCCACCCCAACCTTGGAAAATACCCACAAGGCAGTGCAATATTGGCATGAGTTTTTTAAATATAATTACTGTATAATCACAGTGAAACCAAGTATACACATGAGAGCCCTTTTTTAATTATATGCATCAAGGGGGGGTGTTAAAGAACCACTGCGGACGTAATAAACCCTCTGGCAGTGACCACCCTCAGTGTCTGTGCTTATGACCGCTTGGCTGCTAGTGGCGCCATTAAGACCCAGTGCAATTCAGCTTTCAAGCTGCAAGTCTGGGGAGTCGATCTCACACATTTACATTTACAGTTAAAGATACAAGACACAGGATAAGATGGGTCACAGCCCCTTACCTCATGTGGCTGTGCCACCTGGATAAGTTGTAGAGTTTTAGTAAAACACTTTAAAGCTATGTCTGTCTTCTTCATCTCATCAGAGCTCTTGTATGCGCTACTTTCTTCTGATACATTCTCTTGGCTCAAGAATGCAAAGATAGATTCTGTGATGGATGGACTCAACGTACTGGCACTAACATCCTATAATTAGGGTAGACCTTGATTAATGACTGGAGCTCATCAATATTTTCATTGTTTCATGGATTATGAGTGCTGCTGGGTAAAGAGGCTCAAAAATATTATGTTTGCACAGGAGGTTGGATATAGCAATTTTTATTATTGGGAAACAGAAAGATTGATTGATAACAAGATGAATTGATAACAAGATATTGGGCAGAGATTTCTGCAGTGATTTTATTATATATATATATATATATTTCAGGGGCAGATCCAGGATTTTTTCAGAGCGGGGGTTGCAGCACTAAGTTGGACTGGTTATAATCCATACTGAGTTCAAAACTTTTTAATAACACGTGTTTTCCCAGAGTTCAGTTCAGGGGGTTGCAACCCCCACAACCCCTCCTCTAGATCCGCCCCTGTATTTTCTACAACTACAATAAGGGTGGCTACACTAAAGTTCAAAATGTGCTCATGTGTACTTGGGTGCAAAATTGCAATAGCAACTTCAGGTTGTTTCCCATACACTGTATTTTTAACAGGAAATTGAAGAGGTGTTGCCGTGGGAGGGTTATAGAATTTGCCTGGCATCACACAACACAATGCAGCTACAATATAAAAAGCAACCATTATTTTTCACTTTGCAACCAAAAAATATCTGTTAGTTGTAAAATATTGCCAAGTTTTGTGGATGATTCTTAACATTTGCCTCTAACTATGCAACTAGAACTTCTCTTTCTGTGAACAAATGTATTCTACCAGACACAAAAATTGTGACTGCTAATGTCTGCCAATTTTGAGCCATTATACATGAAAAAGATAATTAGTAGGGGAACCAATGACATTTAAGGATTCCTGATGGTATGCGAGTGGGTTTCTATTAAATTGAAGTAAGAGTTATTGATGCGAATGTCGTTGTGATAGGCGTTTATTTTCATTCCTAGTACCTATTATAATTATAGCAGTATCAATCGGCCTCATCTATATTGTAGTTTTGAGTTTCATGTTGAGACTGCAGCGTTTTTTAATTGAGATCACGGGGAGTATAACATACATGCACAGACTTCATTACAAAAAAAGAGATAAAACTAAGCTATCTGCCCCTGGCCATGATATAGTGAAAAATCTTCCATTCGTTTAAGCTCTTATGTACTCACAGAATCCGACAGCACTTCCCACATTTCTTGTATGTCGGCTACTACAACTCTAAATTAAATGCAGAATACGAGAAAATATTAATATTTTATCATCAGCAAAACGACAATGGGCACAAATCTTGTAGATGACGAGCTACAGCTTGTATGATGAATGATGAAGAATTGACAGATGAGAGATAAGAAAAAACTCGGTGCTCTACACGAGAGCGCACTAAAATATTCGCGCTCTCAATTAAAATAACGCGACAAGTAGGAAAGATTTTTGAGGATTCTAGTGATATGTAACGAGTAGCGAATAATGATCATTACCTGTGCTGTATTTTCCCGCCTCCTTCCACCCTTTCGCGAGCGGCGGGCTCGGAAGCCTTATCCGCCATGTTTGTTGTGAACCGCAAAGCCAATCGGTTGATCAAAGTAGGGATTCTCTTATACACCACAGGAGTCCCAGCAAGTCCATGCCTAGCGCACAATCAAAAAATCCATGCGCTTGATCTATGTGCTCTCTTAGCTTTCCGCAAAAATTCCGCAGGGTCCGGGAAATAATCAGCGTATCCTTGTAGCAAAAACGTAAGTACCTCACTACTTGAAGCACTCAGCGAAATCACGATATTCCGGATATATTGGCTGGTTGGCTGGCAAATCGACTGGCATACTGGCCGAGCCGACGCTCGGACTAGCACAACGAGCCAAAAATAAATTAAATGCGTTAAAAAAGCGTATCTAGTCATTTCTCTAAGCGTGTAGAGAAAAACATCTGGGCTTCTCGGAAATGTTAGGAAAAATGTTCCTTTTGGCCACAGGACCTGAACGTAGATCGAAAAGATCAGTGCAGTATTGCCAGCAGGAGATGGGATACAAAAATTTCCCGGCCAACAACACGTGTCAAAATGCCCACAAAACAAGCAAAAGTAACTGAAGTAAGCTTTATATGCTAAATAGTGACTAAATAATGAATATCGACTAAGAAATTTCAAAAACTGGGTTCCAAAAAGAATTGGTTCCAAAAAGAATTGGCCAGCACACCTGAACTTAATTGCCAGCAAAGATGAAATGCAAAAAAAAATCCCACCAAGAGGCTTTCTTGCCTTTTTGCCGGCCAGCAGTGAAAAGGGGGTGAGGAAGAGGTTTTCTGAGGAACAGGTTCATTGTGTGCCCGTGAATACTAGTAGGAGGGCCCGACCTCGTTCGTTCCCAGCGCCTTTCCCTTCCCTTTCCCGCCTTACCCCCAAGCGAAGGGAAAGGCGCTGGGAATGAGGGCGAGGAAGAAAACATGTATTATTTACAGCTACATTTATATTAAAAAACTAAATAATTTGAGGCCTTATGAGCTGATCTATTTCACTGATCCCATATTTTGTATGTGCGTATGCAGTGAGCTGGAGGCGTATGCAGTGAGGTCAACGAGGACGCTAAGGGCACAAGTGGTTTAGTCTCTTTTCGCAGTGTAGTATATTAGTATATAAATGAGTGATCTTTAAAGCTACTCTGATGGGCTGGCCGGCTAGCCACCCACTAACTTCTGTAATCTATGTCCTCGATCGCCCCAACCCTTCCTGAACAAAACATGAGTTCCCAGAGTTGAAGCACATTTTTGCATGGTATGTTTGTACATACGATACGTGCTCCTTATTTAATTTTCAGCCTCTTTGTTATGGTATGGGTTACACGGATTTCTTTTAGCGTCAGCAAATTAATAGGAAGACGTGACAAAAATTAAGACAAAGAAAATGGTTCTTGTAAACCGTGCATTGATTATAAATTTAACTTTATGTGTACAGCTGAGATTTGAAAAAAAAAAACATGTGACAAAACAAGAAAACACCCAAGTTGGCAGATTTACCAAATTCCAAACTTTCCCAACAATTGGTCTCAAATACGTTTATTTTATTCTTAGTATTTCACACATGTGTGAAACTGGTACCAGTGCAACCTGCATCGTATTGCTGGACAAAGCCATGAACGGTTAGCCAAAGGTCATGTCCAAGGAAACAGAGAAAGCATTCGAGAACGCGCTCGATCATGTCGTCCAACGTGTGAGGTTTATTTTGTCCATTGTGATCATGTAGAGTCAGCTTTCAATCCCGCGTGACTTTTGTGTCTTACGTAACCACAAGCGTCTCGTATCAGCGTATAAAACGAAAACAAGGACAGGAAATGCGCGATAATTTTAGCTCGAGGTCTCAGACGCCAGTTTTTCTAGCTGTCCTGTGTTCGGAGACAACAGGGACGAGATAGTCGAGATGACGACGTTTCTAGTACTTACAGTGTTATGTGTGACAGCATCTAGTCACGGTTACAGCGCGAAGAAACGCGAGAACGAAATCGGTGGGAACATCAAAAGTCCAGTCGTAATAGGTATGTATTGACCACGGTATTGACTCTGAATGGGGCTAATTTGAAATACGCACAGTTGCTTAGTCTCGAAATCTCGTGCGGGCAACTTCCAGGTCATTCCATAAGAAAAAATACAACATGAGCTATTATACAAGAGGACGATTGAGACTCTATAATTGATCTAATAAATTAATTGATTGCATAATCAAAAATAGTAAGAAGAATAGCTTCTTTTGATATTTTGCTTCTGACTGCAAAACGTGCTATTATTATTCATTCCTGCAATTAAAGCGGAAACTCTACCACTCCAGACCTCGGCTTGGAATAACAAGAATGGACTGGTCCAAAGATTATTTGAAACCACCGCGATGAAAGCTGTAAATCTGAGTGTCATGCATGGAGTGTGCGCTAATAGTTAAAACTGGGAGAAATCAAATATGAATCGTGGAAGATGTCGTAGAAAGATTACGTTTATGTAATAGAAACAAGAAACTTAGTGTTTTCCCCTGAAATATGAGCCCCCAGACTCCAGCTGTCGTATTTTGCCGCGTTTCCTGGGTTGCGCGCGACCTTTGAGCGGCAGACATTGGGCTTCCTGTGTTCAAATCAAGCCTTTGGGAAGCACGAGTCAAGATCCCCCACGTCATTGCCACAGGAAGCCCAATAAGCGAAAACCCATGACAGAGCCATCAACTATGTTATGGGGAAATTCTCGCTCGTCGTTGCAGCCCATAATTTACTAGGTTGACAAAACCACGAGTACATCAGGCCGAGGTCATTTTCTTGTGTTACTGTATGCGCCACGGGTACTGTATTTTACTCATGTGTTCGATTGTTCCCGGGGGGGGGGGGGGGGGGGGGGGTCTTCACATGTCGACCCGATAGGGGTGCTCGTCGTATTTTTTAGGGGTCAAAATCGACTCAGTAAAAGAGTCTATATTTATGCAAGGATTTTGTACTTTGAGAGAGAATGTGGCTTCAACGCGCGCAGAGAGAGGGGACATGAAAACTAGAATCTAAAAAAGATAAAATCTACTAATGTGGTTCGGACGCCCATCGCGTGATGGAGGCTGATGTTAATGGGCTCCTGATTATTGTCTGTCATCAGTGCCCGGTACCGGAGGAAGTCAGATCGAAGCCAAACTGAACAAGCCGAGTACATTGCACTGGTACTGTCACAAGACGTCTTCATCCTTCTTTACTCTCTGGTTACAAAAGACTTCTTTGCTACCATGGGCTATGGACTGCTGGGTGGATAACATGAGGTGTGTTCTATAACTTTCTCAGACAGTGACCGATTTTTTTAGTTCGCTTGTGTAGCATGAAGTAGCAAGCGTTCCCGCCCGTCGAATTGGTTTATGCTTTGGAGCTCGAGGGGAAAAATTAGGAGCCTCCTTAATTTTTCTAGAAAATGTTTTGGATCATTCAAACACACCGAGCACCCTTAACTGTTTATAGCTTTTGCCAGGGGAGATCGTATTCGCGGTTCTCGCCATGAATATGGTTCCCTGTTCTTCTGTGATCACACGTGAAAACAATTTTTTTTGAAAAAGAAAGTTAAGACAGATGACAAGCAAGTGTTTCTGAGCAGAATTGACATAAAGCAGGAACTTTTTCTGACGAGAAACTCGTCTCAGACGAGTTTTCCGTCTCTAGTGTGAATACGGGTAATATTTCGAAATCTCACGAATTAGCAAAAAATGCGGCTTAATGCTTAATAAGTTGTTGCCAAGGAAAGTTGTGACCACCTTTTCCTATAATTGTTCAGTAAAGTATTGTGTAAACGTAATTTTTATTTAAAAAACATCGATTTCCCTTTTGACTTTTGAACCCTGCATTTTCCTCCAGTGCGTTCTCATTCCTCATCTCCTGTCATTCTTCTCTTTTTCCAGGCTGGTGTACGACAAGTCCACTAACACAGTCCATAATGCACCTGGTGTCCAGACCAGAGTTCCCGGATTTGGCCAAACCAACACCATCGAGTACCTGGACACAACTAACATCATCAAGTATTTTTATCCGTTGGTCTCCAAATTGGTGAGCTGGGGGTATACACGTGGTACTACTGTCAAGGCGGCACCTTATGACTTCAGATACGCGCCAGGTAAGACTTCTTTTTGTAGAGTCATTATTAGCTTGCTCGCAGGCGCTGGAGAGTAGTTTGCGTGGCCGCCATCTTGGATTTGTGACAAAATGTGGCATATCGGGGGAGTCCGGGGGAGGTGGGTGGGGAGGAAAGACAGCCCTCGACCTAAAACTACTCTCCAACGCCTGCGAGCATGCTAAAGAGTCATTTGATGACATGCGCGCTGATATCGGGGTGACTGTGTACGTTTTGTGTTCACCTTCCCGCAAATTTCACCAATACACTATGAGCCGCACGTCAAGACGGGGCTAGTCATCCTGTGAGCCTGATCTCGACTTCGGTTTCATGCGCGCAGGGATATGTTGGAAGTAAACAGCGTCGCGCACATCTCAAATATAAGTGCGCGGCTAACACAAGTGCTAGCCGAGGAGAGAAGAAGTTAGTATCAGGGAAATCAGGGTTTTATACAAGCCAATTCTCGATGTTTTAGTGCTTTTGTTCACTACGGATCTCGATATTGAAGGGATAATTTTGCTGTCTAACGAAGGAAGACCTTGTTTCCCGCAATTTTTCCAGCCGCGTTTACACGTACAACGCGGTTCCATGACGTTAACATTAAAACGAGCAAGGTCGGTCTTGAATTTCTGTGCAGATTCGATGGGCGAATACTACAAAAAATTACGTGATCTGATCGAGGAGACCTACGCCAATAACGGCAATACCAAGGTGACGTTACTCTCTCACAGCCTGGGCTGCCCCTACACGCTCGTGTTCCTCAACCAACAGACAACAGAGTGGAAGAACAAGCACATCAAGCACTGGGTAGCACTGTCAGGTGAATCATACATACCAGAGAAGAAAACCTTTGTTGCTTAAAAAATTATTTAATCTCTTGCCTGCGCTTTCAGGCTCATTTTAATGGCAAAGATGTACTCTTGTATATGTCAAAGCGAAGAGCGCGCGGAACGAGCTGCGCTTCGGTTCAAGTCCTCTCGCGCAGTGTGCTAGTGGCTTCGCCATAGACATACTTCACTGCTGTCGCGTTGACTGCCGTTGTGATCGTTCTTCGAGTTTGCGCGCAATAGAACAGGGCAAAGAGAGGAACGCCTTGATCTTTGGTTTGTTTACCACGGCCGCGTTGCATGACGGTCGACAGGCATTCTTTAACAGGAAAATGTACTTACAGAAAACAGAAAATGTATGAAAGTTTGAAAGTGCACTACGCCGCATCCCCTCTTCTACAGTCTCATGACCTCCTGTTTCTCCTAATTCGCAGGGCCCGACATTAACTTTTTTCGCTAGGTGCCGAACAATTCAAAATCATTTAGTCGCCAAAAATCAATATTTAGTCAGGAGATGTCAGGAGAACTTAGAAAGATGGGGTGCCATTTGGTGACTAGCTCTAAAATTTGGGTCGCCAACTCCCAAAATTTAGTCGCCATTGGTGACCATATGGTTGTAATGTCGGTCCCTGATTCGCCATAATTTGGTTAAAAACGAATTTATCATGAAACAAGCTCGTAGAGCAAGTTTACAGTTACTTGGGACTTCACAATGTAGTCAAGACTGTTAGAGAAGAACTCCGATTTCATCTTTGCGCTTAGTACTACGTTGACCTCGGAACATATGAACTTGAGAAATAATATTCCGGCCACTTTTTCACAATGTTTTCCAGGTGTTTGGGGCGGCACAGTGCAACTGGTCAAGCTATTTGCTTCTGGTGACTCATTCGGTGTTCCAATAGTCAACCATCTGACCGTGCGCCCAGAACAGCGAACATGCACCAGTAATAACTTCATGCTGCCCAACCGAGAGTTATGGAAACCAGACGAGGTTTTGGTGACTACCGCCCAGCGCACATACACTGTAAAGGACTACGACCAGTTCTTTCAAGACATTGGCTTCCCAGACGGAATTCCTATGCGGCGAAAACTAGAAAACCTGACCACACCCCTCTGGGCACACCCTCCGAATGTGACCCTCTACTGCCTACACGGGTCCCACGTAGACACAGAGGAGTCCTACACATACGGAGCGGGGGAATTCCCTGACAGCGCTCCTCAAGAGATCAAGAATGGCGACGGAGACGGAACTGTCAATTTACGGAGCTTGAGCGCATGCGCAACGTGGGACAAACGCCAGGTCTATGCGGTCACAGTCAAGGACTACCCAGGTGTCAATCACAATGGGATGCTAGGCGACGAGAATGTGCTTAATTATCTGAAGGAGATATTATTTCAATAAAAAAAGTGTGATTGCTTTTTCCTAGCTCTTAAAGTTTCTTTGTGCTTTATCCAGTAAAAAGAGCCATAATAAAAACCTACAATTTTCAAGGTTAGCTGAAAAGCATGACATATCTTAAACTGTGTAGTTTTGTAAAATGACATTAAAAATCAATCAATCAATCAATTTAGTCTAAAAGCAAAAACCAGATTACATAGGATTTGACTTCTATAATGAACGGATCGCAAATTTCATTTTCCGTTCTCAAAACCCTTTTTTATTTTCATCAAAAACCCTTCTGGACTCGGATTTTGATTAAAAAACGATGATTAATGGTTTTTGATGAACATGCGCACGGACCAACGTATTCCTCTACCTCTCTCTATCCACTGTGAGAAATCAATTTCTTTACTATATTTTAGTTTATCATATTTTGCATACACAAGTATAATGCAGACTCCCCACTTATTTGGGCCATTTAATTTAGCAATTTTTATATTCCATTATTTATGCTCCCCCCCCCCCTTGAAAGCAAATATGAAAAGCCCCAAATATGAAAGTCCCTAACCATCTTACCCATACCTGCCAACCTCCTGGTTTTAACCCTCAGTCTCCCGGGAAAAAAATTGAAACTTTCCCTATATTTACTGTATATCTCCCGGGTAAATTTCTTGCGATTTTCTCATACAGTTGTGACATATGTATTTGTGGCAAAATCTCCCGGGTTGAGACAAAATCTCCCGGTTTTGGAGTTTTCAGGGTTGGCAGGTATGCTTACCACCCATATAAGTCTGGCACAACTGCAAGTGCAAGGAAATGCTGCAGCGTTCCAATTTTCTTGCGCCTGCACCTGCGTTCTAGTCTGTAAACCACACAGAGTTTAATGTATGCATTTGATATCTTTGCACTTGCGTTCGTGTGTGAACCAGCCCTAAAGAGCGCCTATGTTTACAGCAGGAATCATTTTAAATTCTATATAATGCTTTCCCTATCGCTCTCCACACTGTGCGCAACTGCCTTGTCTACATCATCAAATGTCTCAGGAAGGGGTTTTCCTTTTGTCTCTGGTAGCCTCAGGCCTACAATCCCAACAACAGCCGTGCAAACCGCAAATACCAGCATGGGAAGTGATTTATAATGATCCCCAAGCAGTACTACAAACGGGCTACAAATGCCTCCAACTCGACTGAATATTGTGCTGAATCCCAGCCCTGCATTCCGCACAACGGTGGGTAACAGCTCGGAGGAGTAAACATACGTCAAAGAGAAGGAAGCAGAAATGAACAGCTTCCCTGACATGGACGTTGCAGTGAGAAACATTGAGCTTGCAGTGTTGGATTCCTGTAGTTTCATACATGTATAACACGAAGCCGCAGAACTAACCATGAAAAAAAAGAGGGTTTTCCGCCTCCCTGACCAGGAAATCAGTACCACAGTCATGACTAAAGATGGTAGATCGACCAGGGCTGCCAGGGAGAAGTTCAAATACAGGCTGCCACCAAGATTTTTAACATTCATTGACAGGCCATAATATACCATACCATTAACAAACAGTACAACAGATATAATGATGATATAGATGCAGGTTAGTCTGTGTGTAAAGATATCTAGTATGCCATACGCTTGCTGTTGCTTGTTCTGAGAATGAGTTCTGGACAGTTTGATCTGGCTCCCCCCTGGCCGTTGCCCATTTTCCATAGCAGCATGGTGGAGTATGTCCTCCGCCTCCTTGTATCGACCCTGTGATGCCAGCCAGCGAGGAGACTCTGGGATTGCCTGGAAAAGTAGCAGCTGAACCAGGGCAGGAGTGAGAGTTAGGATGGTAAGGAGTTTCCACGATCGGATGAGGCAAGCGATCCCTCCAAGTAACATCATGAATAGTGAAAAGAAGGCCTGCTGGAATGTACTGACAAAACCTAGAAAATATTAACAAGAGGTGGTACTGTAGGTAGATTCGGCAAACATCCATATAAATCCGTATTTTGGCAAACATCCATATAAATACAAGAGAAATGTATTTGCTACGTGCACACACTTTTATTCCCTATGCACCTTGTTTGGGTCATGAGTTTCCAATCACGCTCAGCACACCATGGGAGACCTCCCTGCAGTGCCATATTTTGGCCAAGAGAACCCATTTTTGCTGAGCGTGGCTACCACATCCCTCCCCCCTTCCCAATCTTGCAGCCTGTGTAGATGTCTCTAGGGTTGTTTTTGGGAGAAAATTTTGCTCCATTTAAAGTGTAGTTGTGTGTCACTCATTTCATTTTATCCCCACAAACAAAGTATGCCTGGAACAAATCTAAGGGTATCAGTGCAAGTGTGATGGTATGTGGGACACAAGCATGAGTGAAGCAGCCTCAATTTTCATCTGCCAGCTATGCAGGCTACCTGAGCAGAAGTGAGGGAGGACCCTGGCACGTGAGGATGGACAGCATCCTCCAGGAAGAAGTCAAACCATACCATGGACCCCAGGGGTATACTAAGATCCGACAGAGCTCCAAATTTTATACCCAAAAAAATACCCAACTTTTTCAGCCTAAAACGATATTCTAATACCAGCATACACATGATGCCCATCCCATTATATTTCCCGGAAGCTAAAAGGCAGTATCTTAATGATCAACTAGCCTGTCAGAAGTTTCAACCCCCCAAAAGTACCGGCAGATTTTTCAACCCCCCAAAAAATACCTGGTAGAATTTTCAACCAAAAATATTACTATTACTACAAATTTCATACCCCAAAAAATACGTCGGAACCTCCCGTCATTTTTATATCCAAGTACCCCCCTGGGCATGGACCCCACCTAGTAACCTCATCGATGTGTCACGCAAGTGATACCGTCACGCTATATTTTGTAGGGAAAAGATCTTGAATATTTTGTAGGGAAAGATCTTTGTGAACAAAAAGCACACCTACCTCTGAAAGAAGGTCCGACTGATTCAGTTGTCAAAACAAATATCACCAATAAAGCTCCCCCCGCGAACACGCCAACAATAAACCTCAGAGAGACAAACACCACGTATGACGTGGCAAAGGCCGACAGGAGTGTTGACAAACTAGCACCGATATAAGTCGCAAGCCAAAGTTTCTTTCGACCATATTTATCCGCTAGTGAGCCCATAAAAGGACCCCCACATAAAGTTCCTGCCATGTAAATTGACTGAGTAAGCTCAACTTTGTACGACTCATCGCAAACAAGGTTCCATTCAGTAGCAATCGAAGTGAAATTCGACGTGTATTTAGCACCGGTACATAATCGGCCATTTTGATCACATTTGTTGAGCTCGCCGTTTGCACAGATCCAATCTGGTTTGGCTGCTAGAAATACCGTAATAAGCATTTGAATCATCAGTGGAAAACTAAGAATATTTACGAAGAAATAGATTCTGCGTTGAAAACGGCCAAACTCGCCGATTTCTTTGAGAGCCGTGTCGAATTCCATTCTTGATTTCTACGTGTAAAAAGTTGTCATTTGAGTGGCATGGCTGAGATCGCTGGAATGTTCTCGAGCGATGGACAAGTCACTGAAAAAGTTTAGAGCTACACATAACTTCAGCTGATTCAAAGGTACTGCAGAAACCATTCATGCCCGCGGAGTAGAGCATGCTGATGTTTTGTAACGCCAGCTCTGTCGTCACGCAATAGGGCATTATTTTGTTGTAGTACAGGTTGAGTGAGGTTGAGCTCATTGGGGAGTGGGCATTATTCAACGGGGGGGGGGGGGGATTGATTTGTTGGGCGCCGATTTAGGGAGGGGGGTCAAATTTTCGGGCTTACGAGGGCGGCCAATTGTTTTTGGGCGCTGATTATTAGACAGGGTGACATTGATGGCAATATAGCATGGACAAGATTCTGATAGTAAAATCATTTCATGTTATTCATTAACTGCATAGTAACACACGTTGATAATATCATGTGCCGTTTAAAAATTTCGGGCGCGCGCATAAAGAAGACATCTAATACACTTTGAGAGAACACTTGCAACGAAGCCAATAACTAAAAAAAATCCTCCTCGCTGGCGGTCAGTCGCTACTATGTTGGAAAGAACTGGCACCTTAGGTCAGCGTGAGTTTGACCAGGGAAGTGTTCTGGTTCGATGTTACAAGCATAGAAATTTATCGGGCCGCATTTTTCGCTCGTGAATAATAAGAATTTCCTTAGGGCGCGCTTTGCGCGCCTAAAGAATTAATTTACAGCCTTTGTTAACTCTCCGATATGTTCATCACCCTTTTCTCTCAGGCTAGATGAGTGGGTTTTTTTTAATCGCCACAGAAGAAGGATACGATCCTCTCTTCTGCAAAACGTCGGGGGTTCCTTTCATCATGATCCGTTACCCCCCCCCCCCTCCCCCAGGCGATAAATAATGACCGGTCCCTTAGTTTAATGGTGATTAGCAGTTATGAGTAGTGGATGGATCAATCAACTTGAGTTGGAAAAAAACTATGTGTGATTTTTTTATTGACATAGACATGGTTTATTGATACCGTGTTATAAAAATACATAAGCATTAGGTTCCAATAAATGTGTAGTTAAAAACAAAAATACACATAAAGTTTAGTCCGGCGGGGCGAGTATGAGTGTACCTTTGCGGCCATTCAACATTTATTTTCGTTATTCTGAAATGATTTTCTTTTTTCAGAAATTATTTTCGCAATTCAGAAATTATTTTCTTTTTTCATAAATTATTTTTGTAATTCTCAAATTATCTCGTGCTTCTGAAGTTATTTCCGTATTTCTGAAATTATTTTCTAAATTCTGAAATTTTCTCAAATTGTTTTCGTACTTCTGAAATTATTTCCGTACTTCTGAAATTATTATCGCAATTCTCAAATTATTTTCGTAATTCTCAAGTTAATTTGAAATGTTCATCATATGATTCCGAAAAGTGGAACGCACCTTCCACAATTTTTTACTTAGTATGGCTGAGCTTTGGCAAGGAACAAGGCTATTGTAGCAGTGTACGGTGCCATAGGTTCCATTACCTTTCCCTGGGCCATTGGTAGGCTAGTACCTTAGTATCAAGTCATCGTGCCATAGTAGGTATTGGCACACTAGAGCCTTTAAGTCATCACCCTGCTACAATCACCTTGTTCCTTGCCGGAGCTCAGTCGATGGTTTAGTAGTAATCCTCAGTTCGTACTAAGGTGGAAGGTGCGCTACGCTTTCGGGATAATATGATGAACATTTTCAGAGTTGTAAAATCAATTTCAAAAGTACGAAAATAATTTTGGGGTTGTGAAATAATTTCAGCAGTGTCAGTAATAAGAAAATAATTTCAGAATTAAAAATAATTTCAGCATTACGAAAATACTTTCAGACTTGCGAAAATAATTTTAGAAGTACGGAATAATTTCAGAATTAGGAAAATAATTCAAGTGGGAAAAAAATTTCAGAATGAGGGAAATGATTGCTGAATGGCCGCAAAGGTATACTGCGAAAATAATTTCAAAAGTACTTTGAGAATTGTGAAAATAATTTAAGAATTGCGAAAATAATTTCAGAAATACAGAAATAACTTCAGAAGTACGAGAACAATTTGAGAATTACGAAATTAATTTCTGAAAAAAGAAAAACATTTCTGAATTGCAAAAATAATGTTCAGAATAACGAAACTAAATGCTGAATGGCCGCAAAGGTACACTCATAGCGAGGCGATGCCATCTGTTCAGCCTTTAATATGTTTTTTT
The DNA here is from genome assembly GCA_033964015.1 of Scolanthus callimorphus. Taxonomy (NCBI): domain Eukaryota; kingdom Metazoa; phylum Cnidaria; class Anthozoa; order Actiniaria; family Edwardsiidae; genus Scolanthus; species Scolanthus callimorphus. Next base: position 8,196,271 of record CM066914.1, read on the forward strand.
TTCTTTCTGACATACTTTCCCATATAAATTTCGCGATTTGCTTTTGGGTACTTCCGTTTGATTTAGTTTTATAATTTTTTGGAATACAGTCGCTGGGGGTAATTGAGGGCGATCTTTGCTTCCTTTTCGAGGTATTCAAACAATTTTATTCTGTATGGCTTGAAAGCTATGCATTTTACTAAAAAATGTTCTTCGTCTTCTACGGCTCCTGTGTTGCAAATTTGACAGACTCTGTCTTTTGGAGCTTGATAGGGTTTTGCATATTGGCCCCGTTTCGATTGCTAAGGAGTGGTTGCTTAGTCGCAATTTCGCACTGTAGTCGAAATTGCGCACTGTAACTCTAACGCATGTAGGGATGAAGTGGGGCGTTTCCCGATGAGAATGGACGCAAAAGTGCAGAGCGATTACGTTTTGGAAAAAATTAATAAACGATCAGGAACAAACCAAATTATCGAGCAAAGTATTTTTCGACACCCTCATAAATGAAGAAAAGGAATTTTGGCACAAAAAGCTGAAGAGCATTTTGGATCTCGCCGGCATGAGTGACGTTTGGTTGACAGGACAAATCACGGTTGAGAGAGTTAGACAAAGACTATGCGATATCGAACAACAAACATGGATAAGCTCTTTACAAAATGACGAAAGAAAAGACGCGCGACAAGGCAACAAGTTGAGAACGTTTCGGAAATTCAAACTCTCACACAACTATGAAAGTTATCTCACGAACTTAGCTCTCTGCTCTACGCTGACGACTTGGTGATCCGCAGAGCAAGGGTCTGCAAAAGTATCTTGACTGTCTTAAAGAATACTGTGATCTTTCTCAAATATCGGTTAACCTAGACAAAACCAAAATTATGATTTTTAACAATAACGGTAGGACGATGAACAATTATATATTTTATTACAAAGGAAACCAATTACAAAATGTTAAAAGTTACAAATACTTAGGCCTGCACTTTTCCGTCTACGGCACATTTGCTAATGAGGAGATTAAGAAAATAGCCTTAAAAGCAATGTATAAACTTAGGGGAGAGGGGGGGGGGTCAAAATTTTTGGGCTTGCATTTTAGGGGGGGGGGGGGGGGGGCAAATTTTTGGGCCCCGGGTTTGAAAAAAAGTAATCTACAGAGAATCCGTTAGCCTGATTAAACACCAATCGCGCCCTGGGTGACCTTGGTTAGTTGGGTTCCCTGTGCCCGAGAAATGTCGTCTAAGCAACCAACCTCGTCCCCAGGGTCTTCTCGGTCGTTTTTCAAAATGGCGGTCGATTCGGGAGAAGACCCAACCTCGTTCCCAGGGTCTTCTCGGTCGTTTTTCAAAATGGTGGTTGACTCCAGAGTCCAGAGAAGACCCTGGGGGAGGCTGAGTCACATGACCGTTTCGAAACAAAGGACAAACCTCGTTCTCATATCCTCAAACAATAGTCACGTGACTCAGCCTCCCCAGGGTCTTCTCTGAAAAACGACCGAGAAGACCCTGGGGACGAGGTTGGAGAAGACCCTGGGGGAGGCTGAGTCACATGACCACGCATGACCAGTGTTTGAAAACATGGGAACGAGGTTTGTCCTTTGTTTCGAGATGGTCATGTGACTCAGCCTCCCCCAGGGTCTTCTCCCGAGCTAGCGCCATTTTGAAAACGACCGAAAAGACCCAGGGGATGAGGTTGCTAAGCAACGAGTTGAAACATTCCATACTGATGACGTGGATGAAGGGCGCCATGAAGGACGGCTGACTAACTCAGACAAGCCACTCATTGTCACTCATGATTGACCAATTGTCGGCCCCGAGTAGTCCGGGGACAGTTGTCAGCAAGGCGCCCAACGGGAATTTCAACTTAAATCCTTCGAGTTTCAAGGCGTTGTACAGCTTGAAGGTCTTGCGGTCAATGCGGTATCCATACTTGAGCATGGCGTGCATGTAATTCAGGTAGAAACAATAATTCACGACATACTTGTTGCTCAGCTCTTCGGGGGTCAGGCTTCGTCGGCAGAAGGTTTTTCGTACACAGTTGAGCTTCCTGAGGCTGACCTTTTCCGACTTTTCACTGTCTTTAGACACGATTCCAGTTGCACGGAACACGTAGGAGAACAAACTCAAACTGTAAAACTTCCCTTTTAGCTTTGGTTGGTTCCTGAATGGGCATTTCTTCAGGGATCCCCGACGGCAGAAGAACAATTTCTGATCAGAGATATGCATTTGCCTTCGTTAAACTCTCCCTGCATCTCAGCGGTCTCGCCGTCTGCACTGATAGTTGTGTTGTAGTTAGAGTTGAAGCACGGGTTCTTGATTTTGCAGTCGTCTGGGTTCTTTCTCATTAGATATCCGAATAAGGTTTCCCTAGCTTGATCTCCGCCATAGCCCAGATGACTGTGGGCATATATCTTGTACTCTTTGCCTCCCAAATGTAGAACTTTAAAATCACATACTTTTCCGTGAATTTCGAATGCGTTTTGACTGGAAGCACCGCCGATCTCCAGCGACCCATAGTCCTGGTTTGTCGTGCCTGAAAACAAGCCAAGTAGAAAGTTGACAGTCACCCAGCTGAAGGCTGCTTCCTCTGTGCCAGTGATAACTCGTGCGTCGTTTGTTTTGAAATCGAACGGAGAATCGTCGGAAGACAGGAATTGCTTTGCCTCATGCATCACCGCTTTTTTCTGGCAATGGAAAGTAAACTCGGTTAGAAACGCTGAACACCGAACCTCGTGCATGTAATGACCCGTCCACACTAACGCGTTTTCGTTTGAATCCGTATACTTTTTGATACGTTTAGGCCTTCCGTCCACACTAACATGCTGATCATTTTCATCGAACCCGTATAAGTTTGAAAACGATCTCGAAAATGAATAAAAACGAATCCGTATACATATCGATTTAGTGTGTACGGTCGAACTGCACCACTTAATTTGAGACTGTCCTTGCACACGCCAACATCAAATAAAAACTGATCTCTTGTTCGAGCTAAATCTCCCGTCCACACTAACACGCTGCGAATCCGTATAAGTTTGAAAACGAATACTTTTGAAAATGCGTTAGTGTGGACAGGGCCTTACTTACACGTAGGGTTTGTTGTCTCAGTCACCCTTTGTTTATTTCTAGTGCGTACCAATGATTTTTCAAAAGTTGGAAGTTGCACTGAGAAACAACAGCTGCCTAAAGTAGGAGGTTGGTTAAAAAATTGCACAAAGTGAAAAAAATTGATAAAATGGGACATTCGTCCCGTCGGCAAAACAAAGTATCGCCATAAGTGGGCATAATTTGGCAAATGATGTTACTAAAATTGGGCAAAGCTAGCCAACATAAAGTTTAATTTGCTAATCAGAATGTCCACCATGGCCCCGGCCCAAAGGCTCATTAGTTTGGACATGACAATATATGACAGAAATTTATTAGGGTTTATCAACCAGTAGTTTTTCCCTGCTTTTGTGGCTCGACTCCTGTTTCTCCTGCCGTCGGTCCGAGACCCCGTTTACACTAGGGCAAATTGTCCCGGATACATGACGAATCCAGTATCATTTGTCAACGGAGACGTTTTGCCGCTTACACACAAATTTGTCAATCCGGGATCAAACTATCACGGATTGGGGTTAAATCTCCGGAGACGCGTCTACGGTTTTGAAAGTGGGATCATGTATTCGGGTACATTTGTATCCGTGGTATTTCGTAGTGTAAACGGTTCGCCTATCCGCATACTCGAAAACGCGTCTCCGTAGAAATTTTCGTCTTCGGAGATATTTGCTCTAGTGTAAACTAAGTCCGAATCCCTCACTTTTAATAGAAACCCTGTTCGTAATTTGTGATTTCAAGTTGCAAATATATTTTGTAGGTCCAAAACAACCCGTCTCTCGCATTTTGAAGCGTAGGTTTGCATCTCATTCACTCTTGGCTGTCTTGAAGTTTGTTCTCTTTCTAAGAACGTTTGAGGCTCAAAATTTGGAATTAATCTGTGGCGTAAAAACGCGCGCTTCTAGGAAAATGGCGGTAAACCGGTTTTGACGCAAAATACTAATAGGTCACCTCTTTCATTGGCAAGAGACGCATCCCTGCTGTGGCGAATAGACGCATAGGAGTTTTACTCCACAGATCTTCAGGAACCACCTTCTTGGCGCTAACAATCAGTTTTTCAGATACTGACTAACTGCAGCGGGGTGTTTTGCAAGGGAACTCAGTCCAGGCCTGATCTTGCTCGGTTGTGGGACCTTTAGCTGTTCCACGTCGGAAGGTTGTAGGTTGCGGTTCTTGTGGATCGTGAATCGAAAGACGTTACAGCGAGTGCCGCTTGAGCCCGCGTCAAGCATGACAGCGTACTTGTAGACAGCCTTGGCCGATACATAGCGAGCCTCGCTGTGATGCAAGATGGTTAATACCATGAGGCTGATTGTCTGCAAGATGATTCTGTTCATGGCGAAACTGCAAGATGAATTGAAACCCTTCAACATGTAATGCGAGGTAAAACGGGCAACAAAATCGCTCAACTTGTCGCGCAGGATGGTTGCAAAACGAGTTACCACTGTATGCATTGCTACGCGACCTCAAAGTTCACTGTTGCGATGGGCGATTGGCGATTTTTAGCCATCAATCAAAACAAAAACGTTGGATTCGGCTACTTCAGTGGGTCGACATTGATTGCAAAATCAACTAAATTTATTGTTAGCTATCCTTTGGCTTTCTGGCCTAGAATTATTAACTTTCTGGCTCAAGACAATTGACATTACAATTCCTTTGCTGAGAATCACCAATCGCAACCGTGAATTTTGAGGTCGCGTAGCAATGCATACGGTGGTAAAGAGCGATGCTGCACGTTCTACCACCTGACAAAAAACTTGTTTCGCAACAAATTTGTTGCAAACCAAATTCCCTTCGTGGTGGTAAAACGAGCAACAACGAGAAAGAAGTTATGTTGCAAAAAGTAGGAGGACTTCTATACTTTCTGCAACACTATTTTTCAACTTGCAAAATGCCAATTAGTTGCAAGACAAGTTTGTTTGGTCAGGTGATGAAGCGACACAAGTTAGTTGAGCGATTTTGTTGCCCGTGTAAATCATACCCAACATATACCAAGTCGGAGAAAGCATCCATTTCCATCGGCTGATTTAGGGAATAAAGAGCAATGTTCTCGATTGAATTTGGTAAATAAACTCTGAAACTTTCTTTTTAGATGTTGATTTAGAGGTTTCTACACGTAATTCGCTTTGTAATGTCGAACATGCACAAAGGAGTGGCACGAGCTCTTTAATGAGGGGGTGCTCGTTGTGTTTCATAAATACGACGATTCGCGATCCACGCCCCCTTATGATATTTTGAATCGTTTGTGGTAATAGGGACACGATAATGTTTTGTTGTATGTGCAGTATGTGCTAAAAGGTTATTACTGGTGATAAAAAGGATCTTCTGATGAACAGGCTTGTACGTGATGATTCTCAACCCTAGCAACATACCGAATCAGAACAATAAAGTCACTTATATGTTTCTGGTGTGACCCATATATATCATTTTACGAGCCTGATTCTTGTATCAAATTAGAAATCCATTAATGCGCAAAGCCTGGTAAATCATATAAGCTTCGTCAGAGGACCAAGCGAGGCCTTTATTCTAAGCTATCTAACCCGGGGGGGGGGGGGGGGGGGACTCCCATATTTTGGGGCGGGGGTGCCCCCGGGCTATCTAATTTTGACGGGAACGCCAACGTGACGGCCTCTAAGGCCTAGTCTAAACGTCGAGCCAGCGTCGTGCCGAACCGAATCTAATTTGGCTCGGCGCTGGCGCGGTAGCGGTTCTAAACGTCGAGCCAGAGTCGAGCCGGCAATGCGAAGTTCTGGGGATTCCTGTGGCCACGTGACAGGCCTGGATTCTTAGCAAAACACTTTTTTAAATTTATTCTATAATTTATGCATCAGACTCGGCGCGACGATGGCACGGCGTTTAGAGCCAAGTCGTGCTACAGTCGGGTAGCGCGACAGAGAATGTCGAGCCCAATAGCTTGGTCGAGCCGAATTAAAAATTGGCTCTAAACGTCGTGCTAGAGTCGCACCAGCGTCGAGTTCAATCCAATATTTCGGTTCGGCACGACGCTGGCTCGACGTTTAGACTAGGCCTTACTGTAGAATTTAGGAAAAGGACAAGCCATAGAGAATTCGATGGATACTGATCGAGGAATTCAAAATAAATCACTCGTATAAAGGCAAGCAACTTGACATGTTGTCAGTTCTGCCAACTCCATTCTGTCGATTCTAGTGCGCAGGCGCAGATCCAGGGGGGTTCATTGTGCAAATGAACCCCCTCTCCCAACGGATCGATTGTTTTTGATCGGTTCGCTCAAGACGTTTTTCATTTCAGAGTGGTTCTTTTCTTTTGTGTGACCTAATGTATACCAGTATATTAAATTCATGATGTAGCAACCACGATTTCGCCTCGCGAGAGGGCCACGGACAACAGAGAAGGATTAGTATACCTTTTTTGGCGAAGTGTCATCAGCAAAAATGACCCCAACCGCCCAAACTAAAATGTCTTCCCTTGACTAAAATGTCTTCCCTTGGGGTTACTTTAGCTCAATTTCAAATCAAATCATATCATATGGCGCCATTTCAACTCCTCGCCACTTTTGGCATTTGTAACTAGTGCATGAGCACACAGAGAATCATTCAGTACAGATACATTAAAAAAAAAAAACATGCATTTAAAATGAGTACTGGTTTACAAGCTAGATTGCCGTGTCGGAGTTCGAAACAATTAAAAATATTAAAATGTTTACTTTTCTTTGAATAGACCGGTTCACGCTGTGAGTTGCACGGATCGGTAAACAATATGGCGGACCCAGTTTGGCTGCTCCCTTTGTTCAAGCTCTTAAATTAATCGCGTCTAGCACGTCTCTTTTAAACTCTATTCTACAAGCGTTCACGGATTTTAAGACAAGAAACATTTAAGAAGATATCCAGAAGATATCAAATTAGTTGAAAAATCGCCTATCTTGCACGCCATGTTGTTTTCAATGCCTTGATTACCCATCATGCAACTCGAAGCATGGACCGGTCTACCCCACTATACATAAAGGATCAGACTCGTACCCAGTCGCCATGTTGTTTTCTTCTAGCGGCGCGCGGTGCATCACGGTCAGGTCGAGGTTTTTTCAAGGTGCGCGGTGCATCACGGTCAGGACGAACTCACATAATCCTTTGCGTGCCTGTCAAGTAACGCAATATCGGCAACAGCCAGTAACGCAAAAGCGAAAAAATCGAATAGAAACACAATTAACGACTGGGTACGAGTCTGATAAAGGATCGCTTGAGATAATTTGAACGATGGTTGGACATAGTCAATTTAGCCAATATTTTTCGTAACACCACAGGTGACAGGCACCGGCTGGTGACTTTAAACTTTAGAAACTCTTTGATGCATGTTCTTGATCGCCGGGGGTGAGTTTTCCGGACCATGGTAAACAATAGGATTGTCACTTATTTGAATAAGGCCTCATGATTTTGCTATTTTGACACTGTTAGTAATACATAAATCAATCAAGCTTTCCAAATTCAGCGCGTCAATTTTGATAATAATTTCTTTGAATTGATAAACGTACCAGGGTAGAAACGAGAAACGGTTTGGCCGCTCTAGACTTCGTTATTTCGATAGTTAGAAACTCTAGATCACTACAACTTAGGCCGTCACGTATTTCAAAAGTTACTTTTGAGGTTAATACAGACCCCACCGCACTCCGTTGTCTGTCCCTCGCTTGCTTGCTTAGATACTGTAGATGCTTGTACGTCGTCAGAGCGGGCTAAAATAGTGGACAGAACCAGCTCAGCATCGGGAGCGGCAGTGGGCAATCGCATGGGCAATATTTATTATCTCTTGACTCTTCAGCGCACGCTCTGATCAGCCGATCATCCACAGCGGCATAGCCAGGAATTTCTGAAGGGACCGGATCGTGAAAACATGGGACGAAAATGCTCAAATTTCCTCCAGCAAATACAGTAGTAAATGTATGGGAAAATTTCCGAGAAAGGGGGGCCCCACCCCCCCTGGCTACGCCCCTGATCCATCGCATTTTTTCGTGTAAACAACCAACTCGTAAAGGGTTGTTTTCTTCGCAAAATTATTTGACAAGCTTCGCAGAATCGGTTTGACAAAGTCAAACATGTCTGAAGTGATGCGGCCGGGAACAGACGAGATTTTGACCTTATTCTGTTCCTTCGATACGATTAGATCGGCAACAAGGTCGACGTTTGCACGTTTACCGGAGTGAATGTTCTTTTTAGATTTGTCTCTTTTGCGGTTGGATCCATCTCGTTCGGGATGTCGTTGCAGGACTGGCTCATGAGACTCTTGATGTGTTGATGTCGTTTTCTGCAGTTGTCTGCTATTAACCTCCTGCAGAACAGACAGCGTCTGGTAGGCTCTTGTCGGCTTCCTACACTATCGCCCTCTTGGTAAAACTGCCATTTAAAAGCTTTAACGCTGTCAGGAGGCTTTCTTTCTCTCGTATATAGCTAGCCTTAAATCACGCTCGAGGCGTTCACATGTCGCTTTCAAGTGCGGATTCTCTCTAAGAACTTCGTCTACCATGGTCTGATGATTTTGCGCAGGAACTTTAAAGACAGCTTCAAAACATTTACATTCCACTCGGAAGCTTTTAAAAGCTTTAAAAAACGTTAAACCTTCTTCGTGCTAATAAAAAATGCACATCACCTTTCCGAGATTGATACCCGATTAGGTTATACGAAATGCAATTTATTATAAATTATACTGACTGCAATCGCAGCGCGGCAAGTTTTTGAGCAACAAGTTTTCTTGGTTCTTTCTACATGGAGCTGTATCGTCAATGGACCCTTCATTGCTAGTGTTTAGAACTATTTTGTCCAGGATTTTATCGCAACGTAGAAAAAAAGGAATTGTAGTTAAAGTGCAAAGATATTCATACCTCAGTAACAGCACCGGCCAGTAATGTTCCTAGCGCTTGTACGTGTCCTGAAATCAATTATATGCGACGTGTGGTCTGGATATCAATGAATTAATATCGTTTTTACTTATCGTAATTGGGAGGGCTGGGTCAAGCCGCGCGCGGCGTAGCAGTGGGTTATCTAGCGTGGTTACCAAGCCATAACCGATGGTAAATCGAGAACTCGAGTCCCCGGGGAGGGGGGTAATCCCAAAACTTTTGTATGGGGATGCTCGGCCCAGATTCTGGACCCCTTACCCTCTGTATACCAATTTTAGAGCCAAAAATCATTTACTGTATTTTGTGTTTTCACTCTTCCCATACTTCCTTACTAATGAGCACCCGCATCCTGTGCCGCCTATGTGACGATAATTTGGGCAGTTCGTGGAAATAAATTGATAAACTCATATAGAGAATAATATGGGCGCGCGGAATGGAAATTTATCTTGAGTGTTCAATTTAATACTTCACGAGTGAGCGCAGAGATATCAAATCGAAAACGACAAGATAAAGTCCATATCTCCAAGCGTCCACATGCAGTGTTGATCATTTCACGTGTGAGCGCATCGAGCGCTTGCGTGACATAGACCGGTTTACAAGCTTTTCAGTAGTCATTGTGCTTCGAAGGCCACGCATGAACTCAGTCTGAACACAGGAAAACGACATTTGTGACTATATATATATATATATATATATAGGCAACACTGGGAAGACTTTCAGAAGTCCCTGACATTCCAGAGCTCCACGGCTCGTCTGCTCGCAGGGCTCTGGGGACATCCATTTGAGGGCCGTCGCTGATTGGCTAATTTTGAGCGTTGGAGCATGCGCTGAAAGGTCTTTCTCTCAGCGGCTCTGTATTAAATCTCGCGCATGCGTCAGTGGCTGTCACCAGAGCCTCCCAGGTTACGAGCCGGGGAGCTCTGGGTTCGAGAATGCTGACATTCAGGTAAAAATTGGTGCGCATGTATGCAGCGTTACTGATGACTTACTTTTGGTACTGGTTTCTCCATACGGTGCCAGCGCAATAACTCCCTCTCCAAAGATAACATTCTGGAAATCTTGCTGAAAACGTTGCCCGGAATTAAAACGCGCTTCCTTAAAAACGTTCAATCGCAGTTGTCAAGACATACGCGCTACAAATCACAGGGGACCCAAAAAGGCGCGCGAAACGCACATTACAGGCCTTCATCTAATCACCATCGCTCATTACGTCGCGAGAGGAAAATTACTTGATTTGAAATTAAAATACGAAGATGAAAAATTTATTAGTCCAAACCATCAAATCGTGGAGAAAAGGATGTGTTGTTTTTGGCCGAATTTGTAAGGGGTGTCTAGTAATGACAAAACGAATAAACAAAGTATGAATGCTTTCATTTCTTCTAATTCTGCACTAGTTGTATATGATCATTATTAATCTACAGAGAATCAATTCTGAGTTTATGAGATGAGTCACTGCGTGAGCCTGAGTAAACACCAAGTAACCAGTCCTTTATCGTGACCTGGGTTAGTTGGGTTCCCTGTGCCCGAGAAATGCTGCTGAGCAAGGAGCTGAAACATTCCATACTGACGACGTAGATGAAGGGCGCCATGAAGGACGGCTGATAATACTCAGACTAGCCATGCCACTGATGATTGTCGGCCCCGAGCAGTTCGGGGACAGATGCCAGCAAGGCGCCCAACGGGAATTGTAACTCAAAACCTTTGAGTTTGAAGGCGTTGTACAGCTTGAAGGTCTTGCGGTCAATGCGGTATCCATACTTGAGCATGGCGTGCATGTAATTCAGGTAGAAACAATAATTCACGACATACTTGTTGCTCAGCTGTTCGGGGGTCAGGCTTCGTCGGCAGAAGGTTTTTCGTACACGGTTGAGCTTCCTGATGCTAACTTCTTCCCCGTCTTTAGACACGATTCCAGTTTCACGGAACACGTAGGAGAACAAACTCAAACTGTAAAACTTCCCTTTTAGTTTTGGTTGGTTCTGGAATGGGCATTTCTTCAGGGATCCCCGACGGCAGAAGAACAATTTTCGGATCAGAGATATGCATTTGCCTTCGTTAAACTCTCCCTGCATCTCAGCGGTGTCGCCGTCTGCACTGATACTTGTGTTGTAGTTAGAGTTGTAGCACGGGTTCTTGATTTTGCAGTCGTCTGGGTTCTTTCTCATTAAATATCCGAATAAGGTTTCCCTAGCTTGATCTCCGCCATAGCCCAGATGACTGTGGGCATATATCTTGTACTCTTTGCCTCCCAAATGTAGAACTTTAAAATCACATACTTTTCCGTGAATTTCGAATGCGTTTTGACTGGAGGCACCGCCGATCTCCAGCGACCCATAGTCCTGGTTTGTCGTGCCTGAAAACAAGCCAAGTAGAAAGTTGACAGTCACCCAGCTAAAGGCTGCTTCCTCTGTGCCAGTGATAACTCGTGAGTTGTTTGTTTTGAAATCGAACGAACTGGAAGACAGGAATCGGATTGCCCCTTGCATCAGCGCCTCTTTCTAACAAAGGAAAGTAAACTCGGTTAGAAACACCGAACCTCGTGGTAACTTAGTTGTCTCAGTCATCCGTACCAATGATTTTCCAAAAACTTGAAGTTGGCACAAACCAACAGCTGCCTAAAGTAGGAGGTTGGTTAAACAATTCCCCAAAGTGGAAAAAAAAGTTAAAAGTGGGATTTTGGCAAACAAAAAAATTGGAACGTCGACGAAACAAACTATCGTCATAAGTGGGCAAAAGTTGGCAAATAATGTTACTAACATTGGGAAAGCTGGCCAACATGAATTTTAGATCGGTGTACTGGAATTAGAATGTCCAGCATGGCCCCGGTCCAAACGCTCATTAGTTTGGACATGACAATAACAGAAATTATGTGACATATAGCTGGTTTAATATCAACCAGTGCTTTTCCCTGCTTTTGTGGCTCGACTCTTGCTCTCCCGCTTTTAATAGAAACTGTAATCTGTAAAGTGATATATTTTGTAGGTCCAAAACACCCCATCTCTCGCCTTTTGAAGGTCATAGGTTGGCATCTCTGGTATCTACAGGAGTCTAATGTGCATTTGTGATTGGGCAATTCCAGAAAATAAAGGCACCCCCCCCCCCCCCCCACGGGCGGCATTTGGAAATTCCGATGGGATGGGGGGGGGGGGGGGTTTAAGAGCTCGGAATTCTATATGCATGGGGGGGGGGGGGGGTAAACCATTTTGGAAATTCTGGATACATGGGGAGGGGGGGTCAAAAACTAGTGCCACCCGTGTGGGGAGGGTTCTTTTATTTTCTGGAATTGCCCCTTTTTGGCAAAGTCATTTTACATTCACTCTTAGAGCTTGTTCTATTTTCATGAAATTTGGAATTTCCAAACTCAAACAAAAATTGAGGCCATAGGGACATCTCGTTGCCATTTACGCACAAACTTCCTGTGGCGTAAAAAACGCGCGCTCGTCTAGCAAAATGGCGGGAAACCAGTGTTGAAGCAAGCTAAAGGTCACCTCTTTCATTGGCAGGAGACGCATCCCTGCCGTGGAGAATAGAAACACAGGAGTTTTACTCCACTGATCTTTAGGAACCGCCTCCTTTGCGCTATTAATCAGCTTTTCCAGATACTGAGGAACTCCATCGGGGTTTTTTGCAAGGGAGCTCAATCCAGGCTTGATCTTGCTCGGTTTTGTTAGCTGTTTCACGTCGGAAGGTTGTAGGTTGCGGTCCTTGTAGATCGTGAATTGAAAGACGTAACAGCGAGTGCCGCTTGAGCCCGCGTCAAGCATGACAGCGTACTTGTTGACAGCCTTGACCGATACATAGCGAGCCTCGCTCTGATGCAAGATGGTTAATACCATGAGGCCGATTGTCTGCAAGATGATTCTGTTCATGGCGAAACTGCAAGATGAATTGAAAGCCTTACATGTAATGCGAGGTAAAACGGGCAACAAAATCGCTCAACTTGTCGCGCAGCATTGTTGTAAAACCAGCTGAAGAGCGATGCTGAGCGTTTTACAACCTGGCCAAACAACTTTTCTCGCGCAACGCAGACATCCCTCGCGCCGTTTATAAGAACAAGTGTATCTTGCCGAGGAAAACAAACTCTCCCAAAAAGGCCTTGCAGTGATGGGCCTGGCGGACAGTCGCTATGTTCGAAAGAAGACCCCTTAGGTAAGCGTCAGTTTGACGCTACAAGCATAGAAAATCGTCATTTGGGCCGCGCCAGAACCTCTGGCCGCGCTTCACGCATATGGATAATAATAATTTCGTCTTTGCGGCACGCAGCTCATCAATAGGAGCATTCATCTAACCTTGAGTTGAGGTAGAGTATTTCCTGGGCTCCTGACAGGCTTTTTTTACTATACACAAAAAACGGAATTTTCATCTGCCCTTTCTCTGAGGCTTAATGTAATCGGTTTATCAAAATTTGGGCGCGCTACAAAAAAGAAACCTGTGACGTTTTATAACACTTTTAGTAGCGTATCAAAACCCTAAGTTGTTCTTTTACAGTATAAATTCAGAGCATAAATCGCCTCAAAAATATGTAAAACAAAATCTAATCTTAGGATTTTGTTGAGCTAATGATACTGTAAATTAGAGGAATCAACCATGCATACATATAACTAAAAGTAAAATTCGGTCGTACTGTTCTCGAATGGGAGGGTTCTGTTCTATTTTGAAACCTCCCGGAAACTGCGTTCAAAATGAAATTGCTGCAACTTTCTTAGCATATATCACAACAAGTATTTTGATCGAGGAGCCCTCAACAAGCCCATCCGCATAAAAAATATCTGAAATTTGCCAATTGCTAAGCAAGTAATAATGATGAATTTTGATGAATTAGCCATGGGCTTCCTTACTGGGAATAGTGTACATTAAACATACTGTAAAGGAACACAAAGCCACAACTATATATTAACGTGATAACTCTCGTAGTCTGACAAACCTAAGGTCCACGGTGCTTTACGACTTTCTCTTTCAGAGCTCCACTGGTAAAAGGGATTTTCAACGCCAGCTACTGAATGTCAACAGAGAAAAGCCGATACGGTTGTCTAACGCACAGTATGCAGTGTCTGGCACAAACACACTGCGCCACCTAGTCGTACCTGTAGGAAAATTGTCATCCTTTACTGACCATAGACAAATAAATATACGTGGCTTTCTGAAGGCGATTGAATTTGTCTTTTACCCATTGCATGGTATTTGTCCTTCTTGTTAACGGTGTATGACATTTTTTTACAATGCAAAAAGCAACATAACATACTTTCTTCAACTTCTGAACTAGCGGTCCTACGTTTTCTTGTTATAGTCTAAAGGGCGATACATAAATTATGCAATTGGGGTGTCATTGGGTCCACAACAGTAGCGATCTCTTAGGTCTGGGTGCGTTATTAAAAGCTTGATAAGCTCAAACTTGTTCTGAAACTTGCTGTACGATAATGGATGCTACATTTGAGAATTTATATATTTTTCCAAATCCTAAATCAAAAATGAGAAACTTTAACTGCTGACCAAAATGCCGACTTTTTTTGGTCAAAATAAGAAAGTTATTCCTTATTTACCTTTTGCACCATGGAGCAGAGTATGTGAACGCGAAGATCGGTGTGGTCTTGAAGATTTCGCTCACGTTCTCTTATACTGACGCGCCCTTGTTAGTAAGAACATGTAAAAATAAAAGTCGGAACGTAAATTTCAAACTTCCCCTTGATTTGGGGATGATGCTAAGGGAAACAAGAAATTTGTATGTGCTAAACTTTTGTTCCTGTGATAATTTTATTTGTGGTTTCGTCGAGCAAACTTATACGTGTCGACAGGCAGGTGTAAAAAAAACGAATCTGCCTGAAAATTTGAGTCGAGGTTCTCCAGCTTAACAGGAATTACTCAGTAACTTTTAAAGAACAGAAACAGCTGCGAACAGCAATGAAATAAGCCGTTCAATCGCGTTTAAAAAGCCTGTGACAGCGACCATTTTGACAACATAGCAACATACCAAGTCTGAGAGAGCATCGATTTCCATCGGCTGATTTAGATAATCAAATCTGAAACTTCCTTTTTAGTTGTCGATTTAGAGGTTTTTACACGGTCATTAGGGGGGGGGGGGGGGGGGGGGGGGGGGAGGCAGAGGTTTTTGGGAAGGATCACTTATTTTGGGGCGAGCGCGGAAAGGGGGGATCTCTCAAAACCTGAAGCCCTGAAAGGGGGGATCACAGGAAATTTTCTAATAGTTATTCCAGCAACTTCTCTATCATTTGCATTTTTCTATTTCAATTCACTCAATACATAAAACACTACTACACTACCTTCGCACCGTTCACAAGAACAAGTGTATCTCGGAGAGGAAAAAACAAACTCTACCAAAAATGCCCTGCAGTGATAGGCATGGCGGGCAGTCACTATGTTTGAAAGAAGAGAAAGCGTGAGTTCGACGCTTACAGGCATAGGAATTCGTCACTTGGGGCACGCCTCACGCAAATGAATATCTAGAGGATTTGTTTAGATATATAAAAAAAAACGGAATGTTCATCTACACTATGAAATGTGTTTATCAAAATTCGTTCAATTATGGAACGACCTCCCGCTCCTGACGAAGTTTGCGGTTTGTTATCACTTCTCATGATGAAAATAATTTTGCCCAGAATATCAGGTATATCTTAAAAACTTTTTTAGGTATTCGGTACGTATTAGAGAAAAAGTATCGGGTATTCGGGTATCCTAGTGCCCCCACTGGCCAGGTCTGACTGTTTATGGGGGAAACAGCCATTCGTCGATCTCGGGACGTCATGTAAACGTTTTTTTGTGTGTGTTTTACAAAGAAATACATGAAAAAAGTGTCTTGCCCCTTAGTATCTCGGGTGCTGATGTCATTGCTAATAGCCTAACAATGCTCTCCCGAGGCCTTTCCATTGCTCAAAGCAAAATACAGATTTCCGGCTCATTTAGATCGTCCTTATCAATATCAAAAGGGCCGTGGAAGAACAGTAAAGATAGTAAATCTAAGAATAAAAGATCATAATGCTGCGAGGGCCGCGAGAGGAAGTAGATGTGTAAACAAGCCCAATTAAGATGCTGACAATTTATTTATCATTGAATTAAATACGTTAGATTTGAAATAAAATTAAAACATTTAGAATTAATTTATCTTTATTGACACCTCTTTGTTGGAGTAGATGTCGCTTCCTTCGTTTAATGGAAACGGTTTTTGGAAACGCTACTAATGCTAATGTTTTAACAATTTCGTATCTTTTGACGGGGAAATCACTTGCCCCTCCCACTCAAGTTTGGTCAAGTTTGGCTTCTAATTGATTGAGCCCAGGGTTCCTGTTACAGAGAAAACTACAGGGTAAACTGGATTTACCTGTTCAATTGAATTGTTATTAGGACGAAAGCAGCACTTAGCTTGGTTATCAAAGATAATAATCATTATACATTATCTCGATCGATTATTACTAAGATTGCTCTTTATGGAAGTGACAACAATCTCGCTTCCTTCTTGTTTGTGCGTCCCACTACTGCATTGACATTTTTATAATCAACACTTTTTAGTCTCTATAGATTACTCGTTATTTAGGCATGTACTATTTGCCTAACTCAATAGGGATATGATAAACGAATCAAGCAGCGATTGGTTGGTGTGCTAGATATAAAATAGACACAGCAGATGGGTTGTATTTCATCTATAGACGGTCGATGTGGGTAGGACAAGGATCGCCAGTGGTAGGCTCGCAGCTCCAAGGTGCGCAACGCTTTTCTTATTAACACAAATGTTCGGTAATATCGGCCGGAAATCAAATGGAAAGCGTCATTCTTGGGAAATATTTCCCGGACATTTGGGACACCCTTTTTAGCTGGCCAAAAAAACCGGTAATTTCGCACCCCCGTGAATCATCTCGGTGTTGACCGCTCTATTTGACCAAGTTCCCCAGAAAGTCAAACTAGAACTTTTGGCAAATGGAAAGTACCCCTGGTCTTGATTATGGGGGGATTGGGGGCGAAGGGTCGACCCTATATTTTCACATCCCCCTCCCCCTTTTATGAATCCTGGATCCGCACCTGAATTCTATATTACTGATTACTCTCAGAAGAGTCCTTCACTACTTATACCGCTAGAAACAGGGTGGCGCGACCTGTAGTTCGCGAGAACGCAAAAATTAGGCCCGTAGAAATGGTCTTCTCAAATTTTAACAGCGCTCACAAATTAAATTTGATCGTTGCTCGCTACAAATCTTTGCGGTGCTCGAAGAAACCGCTAGTCAAAATTCGCTAGAAAAAGCAAGTGCTTTACCACATTTGCGCTCTCTTTTTCTTGTCCTGTTGTATGAAATATTCTGCAAATAGAGTGCTATATAAATTTACCATCTATCTTTTAAAATTATTTTTTTTTCAGCTCTGTCTGAATCCATAGTAACCAAGCCTTTATACTGACATTCGCTAAACACTTCACACAAAACACTAGTCTTATACATGCCTCACTAAAAGCGAAAGCCACTTCTTTTTGCAGATGAATATCTACGCGTGTACCTTACTAGCAATACTTGTGTATGGGTTATTTGCAACGCAGTCAACCAGAGGAGAAATAATTGAGAGGACAAAACGAAATGACGATAGATGTTATTGGATGTGCAGAAGGAAAAAGGAAGAATGCCTATCAGTCAACAATTGCAGGGAGATGGACGAAGAATGCATATTTTCTTGCAAGTTTCAATATAACTGGACACACTGTATGCGACCATGCAAGTTGAATGGAGGCCACATACCCATTGAAGAAGAAAAGTAAAAACACACCGAATTGTTGTGAATTAGTTGTCCAAACAGCACAGGAATTGAATGTTGTGAAATTTTGCCCATAGTTGTGCGACAGAGGTGTATTAAAACTTTATCTAGAACTAATTTCTATGAAAAACAACTTGAAATGACACTTTTGTTGTGATTTGTATAGTCATTGTGCCGAGTTGGGGTCTGGTTTGCATAAAACAAATTGCGGACAAAAAAAGCAAATTGCGGACACAGGGCACAGATATCGAGGCCATGCTGTACAAAACTGGCCAGTCAGATTTGGCGCGAAAACAATCAATCCTGACAGAATTTGTCTTCACAAAGAAATTTGGTTCGAGCAGATTTTGACAAATACGATTGTTTTCACGCTAAATCTGATTGTTGTTTTGTGTTCAGCATGGCACATACCGAGGGCGTATCCAGGTCTTTTCAGTCTTTTGTTCTCGGAAGTCGTGGTAGCCGCCCCAGGAATGAAATGATAATATCGTACTGTAGTTATTCGCTTTTTCTTTTTGGTGAATTTAGCCAAACAAGCTTTTTATTCTTTGAGTTGGTCCAGTCTGGCGCTATCGAATTGGTTGGGTTACATTGCTACCCAGGCTCGGCCACTCTATTCGGCCTTGCTGCTAAAATGGCTTCCTTTGCAGGTCGGCTTGTGACTCAGCCCGAAAAGTTATTTAGCGACAATGACTATCGTTAGCTGGATCTACAAAACAGATCAGAATGCCGGTAGATACACGGGTATTTTCAATAAGAAACGTTCGACAAAAAAGCTCCGTGAGGTTTCGAGGGTGAAACCCGTGAGCTGTGATATTGTAGGTAGGATTTTATGCAAGCTTTAAGCCGCACGCAGAGTATTTTGATGCGGGGGTCAAGCCCATCTCTTCGAAACCTTGCAGTGTGGGGTCTTTATAAGTGGAAGTATAGGAGGAGAAGGAAGGTATTGGAGAGTCGGGGCGGGAGCATCAACTTTCAAGGAAGTTAACAGAAGCACATTAATAATCAAGGCTTTTCCAGTAGCTGTACATGCCCTGTTCCAAGAAAAGAAAAATCAAATGGAAGCCAAGCAATATTTTTTTATAATTGTTTTTTTTTAATGGTGCGACTTGGTGGCTGGTAAGAAAACCAAACATGGCCACCGCTCAGGGAAGACATCTCGTGAAGACGACTGACACATTTCTGAATTCCTACCGTTTTCTTTTGGTCTTGGGCTGAACACTGATAACTGGTTTATGATCGGAGAGATGAAGTTCCCCCTGAGCGTTGTGGCTGTTTTTATTAACAGCCTCGTTTGAAACCAAATCGTGCCATTATTGAAAAACGTCTAGACGACTGCTCCCTCCCTGAGAGCACAGCTTGATCTTGACCTCTTACTTCATACAGAAAATAACATGCGCATTTTAATTGTGCTTAAAGTGGAAAAATACAGTCGGCTGGAGCCCTGAAGCCTTGAAGAGAAAATTTAGACCACTTCGTATTGTCCCTTGATATGTCGCATCATGCAGCAGGCAAAGACTATTCCAATAACCTGCAACAGAGACAAACCAACAAGAAACATGATAAACCGTGCGCCTTGAAGAGAGCAACAAGAGACGACTTTGTTCGAGTATGCGACTAGTATAGAGCAGATTTCGTATGACTGTGAAAAGTGCCGCGACAAAGTTGTGCCATACCGCAACCGTGACCGTACTAGCCTGCTAGCAGGCGTTGGAGGCTGTTTTATCGGCGAAAACCCGGAGTTCGTAGTCGCGAGCGCCATCGTGGAATTTTTGGCCGAGTGACAATGGGGCGAGTGACAAAACGAGGGGGTGGGGGCGGGAAAGAGGCGGAAAGAACCGCCTCTTTCCCGGAAGGACCGCGGGGTGAAGAGAAGAGTCAAGGTGCAGGGGCGTAGCCAGGGGGGGGTTCCAGGGTTCCGGAACCCCCCTCTCCGCAGCGGAACCCCCCTCGCCTCTGTTCTGGACCGACTTACTACTAAAATTGTAAATATTTAATAGACAACAAATAAAAGCTCCAATAAAATGTAGCAAATTTCTTCAAACGCTAGTTTTTTCCAGAGATCAATATTTTTGGCTGGGTTTCCGGTGGCGAGAACGCAAAAAACGTCCGATTATGTGGAGTTTTTTATTTTTTGAATTTTGGAACCCCCCCTCTCATAAGTGCTGGCTACGCCCCTGAGGTGTAGTATCAATGATTTAGGATTTAGGAACACTTCTCTGGAGTCATTTCTGGGGCCAGTTCCTCAAAAGAGGAACTTAATCCAGGAATAGCGACTAATACAGATTAGTATAAACCAACTAATGGTCTATTACAAATCCTTCATTCTGATTGGCTGAGCTACTAATGGTCTATTAGTGATAGACCGTGCCTAGCAAAACCACCACCTTTTTTTTCAACATAAAATAATGGAATTCATTGCCAAAACCGACCAACTAGTTGGTTTATACTACAACAATTAGACCTCTCGTCCTCATGTGCTATGATATCAATAAACCATTCGGCCTCACGGTCTATTCATCATAGCACATTCGGCCTTGAGGCCTAATTGTTAATTCAACCTGCTATAATCCAAATCGGTTCCTAAAATGACACGTTTTCGAAATTCCAGGAAAGCAGGAAATACGGCATCCTGTGCAACCGTGAGGAGACTGGCCCCGAAAAACAAAATGGCGGAGTGGACAAAATGGAATTTGTCCCGAATTTTGCTGTAAAAACAGACTAAAAACCATTATCAAATGGTACTTTTTCTTAACAATACAACAGATGTCTAGTTTAATTATCGTTTTCGACCTTAATGAGGTTTGTTTTTTTCTAAAATGTGAACAACTAGTCTACGAGAAATATTTTTCCCCGAACAAGGTAGAAAAATAAACTCTATCATCAATTTTTCTATTTTATGAAGGGAAAGTTAACAAAGGAGCACTTAAAGCACTCAATCGTCTTGTTGAAGCATCATTCTAAAGATATGGAGGAACTGACTGTACAATTAAGTGAAAATAAGGCAGAAAACGTGAGTAAAACGGTGAATTTAGAGGCCATTATTTTGTTTGTCATGATTTATTCCTGGATTTTATAGCGACTCGCGATGTGGAATAAATTTAATCCTGGGAATAGCGCTATTCCTGCTTTCAGGAACCCGATTTATTCCCGGGATAAATTTATTCCTAGAATAGAGCAAATTTATTCCTAGAAAGGCGTTATTCTATATTTCTGGACCTACACCAAGGTGGAGGGAAGAACCAGTTGAAATACAACCATTTCAAGATCTGATAACAAATTAATAAAACCAATTGATTTCCTTTAGATTTATTTCACATTGTATGTCTGCTCAATGCAATGTCACAACCTTGATATTTCATTTGATGTAAATCATTCAGATTAGATACAAGCCCAAAAGCAGATCTAGGGGGGACAGGGGCCCCTTTTAGCTTACATTTACTGTAAGCTTGCTGAAGGAAATGCAAAATTTTTGTCCCATTTTTTCACTATCGATACCCCCTTTCTGAAATCCCTGGATCCATCCCTGAAGCCAGATCATGTTATTGTTGTACATCATTATTGACATATACATTTTTAAACATCATGTAATTCCAGAAATGATCCATATCCCTTATCACAGAGGGAATTTACCTAAAGGCCCCTACACACCCCTGTAATTTCCAGTGAAAATACTGTGATTGCATCAGAAATAAAGGGGCCATGACCCCCTAAAATTCCAATCCCCTCTGTGGTAGTATAGGGGTATGGATGTTTTCAGTAAATACACATTTAGACCTATGGCAGGCTTTTTATGGGTAGTTAGACTGCTGAAGATGCCATTTAGAACTGGCAAACCAGATTTTATTAAGTCTTTAGAGTATTTTACTGACTGAATATGAAGCTTGTATACAATAAAAACTGTACAAGCCACAACAACAACAAAACTACAAAACTATCCTAAGCTAATAAGTTAAGTCAAGATTATTCTAATTCTTTTTTAGGACCAAAACAATCGCAGTTTAGCATTACAATGAGGAGTCAGTTTGAGATGAACTATTTTATGAGTCAAATGAGTCAATGAGTCATGAGTTGTGAGTCATGAGTCAAGTTATAAGTCAAGTCTAAAATGATTATCTTTTTGTTTTCATACCTTTGTATTAACTTGCGGATATATGAAGCATCGGAACAAGTTATTGGTGTTGTGCATCGTTGCTGTTACGGTAGCTCAACACGGGCAAAAGGTTAAAGTTTAAAGTTTATTCAATTGATATCTCAGGAAAACATCACCCTTGGACAACCAATCTTTGGGGAACGATTGTCTGAAGGTGGCAAGAGTTCAAAGAGTTATTAAAAAGGTACATAAACAACAAATTTAATCATTTAAGACTCGACTCATAGCTTGACTCATGACCCACGACTCACGACTCATGACTCATTGACTCATCTCTACCGAAGTCTCAGTCAGTTTACATGTCTCTATGATAACTGCTAATAATTAGTAGCTACAAGATTAGTGGGATAAAGTGCTGTGTAAAACAAAGAGTCATAAGGCTACCAAAACTAGACTAGACCAATCTATTATAATAGTCAATGCCTAAGATAATCAAATACTGCTCTTGCATATCTCCCACATAATAAAAAGCAATAGCTATATCACAGATAGCAAACAAAAACCAAATATTCAAATGCTAAAAATCAAATTAAATTATCCCCTTATTACAGTATAAGCGAAAAACTATACCTACACCAAAACAGCATGTACATTATGATTGCAATGACTGTATTTTAAATGCTAACTGATGGTGGGAAAACACTGCGGTGCTATCCAGCGGGGTTAGTAGACCTAGCGGGGAGAACGTTTACATCACTTCATATTCTTTCTTAATGGATCTCATCATACAACAGGCAAATATGATTCCAATCAGCTGCAACAGAGACATAAAAAAACTTCAATCAATGGGCCAAATAAGCAAAGCAAGAAAGCTCTAAATGCAAAGTGGGAAGCCACTTGTCCTGTGAAGCCATGACCTGAGTAGCAAATTTTATGGGCAAAGAAGCTAAAGAGTTTAAGGTGGCCAGTGCATCTGTTAGTGGGCAGCAACAATAACATGCCATGCAATTTCCCAGCATCAATGTACTATTGAATTTCCCCTTTAATGGCATTAGCCAGCAAGCTCTCTACAGCTTTAATTAGGATGAGGTGCAACATTCCAAATAAATACTGGTTTAGTTTTATTACAGGCAGATCATTAATCTTTTGAAACTTTGTAGTTTTACTAAATTAAATACCAGTTCCATTTCCTGATAACAACTATTAACATAAATCAATATTGACGTGATAGGCCAATTGCCCTAGAGATCAAACTTAGGTTGCACCTAAAGCAATGATCCACCACTAGGCACCGACCCTGAGGGGGATAGTTGTGTTAGTATATACCAAATCAGTAGAATAAAATACAGTAATTAAAAGACTCAAAACGCAGTATCATGCGCAAAACGAGCTGCCATTTGGAGAGTTTTCTCAAAACAGTAAATAGTGCAGGATATCCACTAGTTCAGGAACCAATCAGAGTGTGCGAAAGTGACTATTCACTGGTATATATTAATATGTTTTATTGTATTACAGTTGTTTGCAAACATTATGTAGAATGATATTTTCTTTTTCTTGTACAGGGCCCGACAATAACTTTTTTCGCTAGGTGACATTGGCCACAAATTCAAAAAAATTAGTCGCCAAAAAGCAATATTTAGTCGCCGTAAGCGTGGATGTCATCGAAACTTAGTAAGATGGGGTGCCATTTGGCGAGTAGCTTTAAAATTAATTTGGTCGCCAAACCCCGAATTTAGTCGCCACTGGCGACCATATGGTCGCAATGTCGGGCCCTGTTGTAACACATTTTCATTGCTATTTCCATTAGCCATGCCATAGGGTTGCCATTGCCATATTGCCATGATCCATTAGGTGTTGCCATTGTCATTTGTCATTGTCATTACCATTGCTGGTTGTCATTGCCATAGCCATGGCCAGTCGTAATATCATTATTATCATTACTAGCAGTCAACAGACTAGTAGGAGCTACAGTATAGATGGTTTGCCCCTCATCATCAGTACTCCACTAAGCAGCATTATTAATACTTTCATTACAATTATGTATTATCGCGTTGGAAGAACGCAATCTAATCTCGTCAAATCTCGGCAAGCCAAGAAGATTTGAGCGATTTTCTTGACACAAGGTCTCGACATCAGACCGAGGCCACTAATCAGGTTAGAAACCGGTTTTACAAGACGCATTCGAAATCTATCAAGTTCTCAGTCAACTTTATATTCTTAGTTCCTTGGTGGACGACATCAAACTCTGTTCGCTTAGTAATTCACCGCCACATATCGGCCGCATTGAATAAAATTCTTTCGCACACCGCCAAGAATAAAATACCTAGAGGTATATTTTATCTGAGGGAAAGAGGCTGATCGTACAAAAAGATAACGGACATTCTAAGTCTTTGCAAGGCGATTCGTCTATGAGCCTACGAAAATCGATTCAGCGAACAATTCAACTGGTAAATCCTTTTGCACGTTTCTTTCCTATGAAAACTTTTATAGATACAGTTCGCTTCAATTCCAAGTTTTCATCAGAATGATTTGCAGAACCTCCGACACACTCCTGGATTATTCAGGTCAAAGGCTAGGCTTCTCTAAGAAAATTCTCAAGCGTTCACGTGGCGTAAGGGAAGACAAGTTTTCCTTCTGGTGTCTTGTTTGAATGAAAAATGAGTCTTGTAAAAAATAAGCTCCGTAGCAAGCCTTTCCTGTCGGTTTCAAGGATCAGAGAAACGTAAAGAGCGAAGTCAAATGATTTAGGTCTGGCTTGTTGACAAGATTTGCTTTTAAAAGAATGCAAAGAAACAGAGTTTGATTGACGTCCACTAAAAACCAGTCACGGCACGTCACGCTCACATCTTGGCATGCAACACAAATAAAAACGGATCAGAAATAACGGAAAAAGTCCTTCTTCGAACGCGTTTCTAATCTATGATTACTACTAGTTACAATTATTAAAATTATCAAATTATTATCCCTGCCTTGAGATTTGGAATTCTTACCTGAATGAATGCAATACCAATTCCAACTCCTCCAACAATCATGAGATGATCCTTCAAGAACTTCTCAAGGCCTTTTACACAACCCTATACCCAAATACATATGGTTCGGTTAAAAGACACTTAGTAGTCTACTGTCATGGACGGTCCAGAACAACCTCTGGTGAAGGACTGTCCAGGCCAGAAAGAACTGACCTTGGACAAGACACAGAAGCTACTAGCTAAGGACTGCCAAAAATGGAAAGCGCAAATGAGTTGAAGCAGGCATGTTTTTTTTAACAATATGTGATTCCAATCACACTAGATGGATAGATTAAAAGTAATAGATTACCAATGATTTGATCCACAGAAAAGAGAAGAGGCACACAACTCATTGAGAATTATTAGCCTGAACCAAAGAGAATAAGTAATTCTGAATGAGTACAGGTTACCTTGGAATATACAGTTTGATTGGCATCCTTGCAGGATTTTGGCACAGTGATGTTATACTTAGCGTAGTCCTTCTGTCCAGTTCCTCCACAGCAATCAAACTAAACAGGAAAAGGAGACAGTTTGTTATTAAGAAATGTTATTTTAAAACTTTGAGCAATGAGCAGCCAAAAATCAGGTTACAGAAAAGTTTTGTGTCTACCGATATTGACAATATTTTTGTTTCCTTTGAAAGGTTTCCGTGCAGGTAGTGACTGATGGAAACCTGAGAAAAAATTTCCAATGATTATTCAGAACCTATAGTTCTATCGACGCTGGAATTTCAAAATTGTTTTTTAGAGTTTTCTTTAACATTTCTTCACGGACTGATACCGATTCATTTCCGATATTTCTCCCCTTCAAAAGATACTAAAACATCTAGTATAGATCTTTATACTTTTCTGTAACCTCATTTTTGACAGCTGTTTACAAAATTGCTCAAACTTCTATGACAAGTCCTCTTAAAGTCTAGACTTTGTACTGGTTTGCAACCAGTTGTAGCTCCACAAGAGATTGCTAGGTTCATGAAGTTTTTACCAAAAATGAGACAAATGATTACAGCTGTTTTGAGTATTGTGCGAACTCTTGAGATCAATTTCCAACCGTCAAACTGCTTTCTGGCTTTGAAACTATTTAGAATACATAGAATTCAGTTATTCGCCATCCTAGTGAAATGCCCCAACATACAGAATCTTTTACTATCTTTTTCTAAACAAATGGCCTAACTTACAGTCGGCTAAGACTCAAATTACACCCGAGAGTTTGATTGACGGAAGCCAAAACGCCATTGGAAGTCGAACGCGAGAGTTCGCAGAATACTCAAAACAGCTGTAATGCGGGGAGGTCTGGTTGTCAATTAAGTCTAAAAAAGCAAGGGCTCCCAAAGCTTGAAATTTGAATTTTATGGAGCTTGAAAGTTTCAATTTTGTTGGCTCGGCTCCCTGTTGCTAAGGCTCAAATTTTACATGGGATTGACGTTTGATTGAAACAGAGGCTTGCCAAGTTCAGATTTTATGCTGTTTGCATCAGGGAAAAGAACATGCTGATTCTTAAACAAGGGTCTCAGCGAGGCTCAAATTTTCCCATGTTATACCACTACCCTTGGAGAGAGAACCTGAAGGTATTTCCTGAACATACAAATTGCACATATTACACTACTCTTACCTCTTCCTGGACCTTATCCATTGCCTTCCTGTACTCTGCTTTGTTGTAGTTCTTCACACCATCTTCAAGACCTGTTTCTACATAGTCCTTAAGCTGCAATACATACAAAAACATAGTATTTCATCAAATCTGAGTGGGCTGAGGAAATGTTCTAAATTTTGGGACAATGAAATGTCTTGTATGATGGTACTGTGGAGCAGATTTCGTATGACCGTGAAAAGTGCTGTGACACAACGCAGTACTGTCACAGTGGCGGTACGAAACCTGGCCTGCTAGAGAAACCAATGAAATTGCATAGTTGCGGTTTGGTCGCGGCGCTGCACAACTCTTTCATGGCACTTTTCGCAGTCATACAAAATCTGCTCTAGTACATTTTCAGTGGTTATCTTACCTTTCCTCTGTAGGCATAGGCCAGGGCACCTGCAGCAATCTCCAGGACAAATATCAGAGCAAGCAAAACAGCAAACTAGAAGATAACAATCACACTGTGGATATCATGCCCCTTGATCTAATAAAAGTTTGGCAAAAAACTATAACGCTTACAAAAATAATCTTGTATAATATATGCGTTTTCATACAAATACAAATATTATATAGAATTTTTAAAATTTAGCACTAAAAAAATGTCAGAGGAAATTACGGCCTGGGGTCAGTGACGTTGCTTTAGGCCATTGTTCTTGAAGCTTATTCACACAACTGAAACATTTCTCAGATCACGCTCTTTGTGCTTTATCATCGACACTTCATTGGTGTTACTCTTTCTTGAATACTCATACTTTGGGAAATTTCCGATCCAGATTGAAGCTGATAGTCAAAGCGAACACTCTAGTCTAGTTCTAGTCTCTCAACTTGGCCGTCATCTTGTTTCTCACATCTCACCATAGAAACAATGGCCTAAGGCAATGTCATTGAATTACTTGCCTCATGAATTCAGCCTCTGGGAAGTGTAAACTTCAGAGGGCAGAGCATTTAGATCCTCACAAAAGTTACCCTTTCACTTCTTCAAATGGTGTACTTACAGTTGTGACCATGCAGTAGTTCTCCTTGTATGCACCACAGCAGCCAAGGAATCCAACTATTGCAACAACAACACCAATGACAATCAAAAAGACTGGACCAGATGCTAAACTGCTGCTGCTAACTTGGATGAAGTCGCCATACTTTGCCTTGATGATGCCTCCAATAACAATTAGTCCAAGACCACTTAACTGTCAATATCAAAGAGATCACAGAAGCTCAATTTATTTAGGCACACATGCAATCAAAGCAAGAATTGAATTGTACAGTTTGCCTGTGAGCAGTTTGATGTTGGACATATAAACTTTCACATGCATGGTCTTTGAATTCAAATTTGAAAACTGGCATACCCACATTATTCATTCAAATATTTTCCTGCATCTGATTGGTTGAGCACCACCGGCGAATTCTTGATGATTTTAAAGCTGAGGGACTTATGCCACTTATGTCAAAGATTGAAAAAGTTGAAAAATTATTGCATGTCACATGATTATAGGGAGGCTGGACATATACCTGCGCTCTCAGTAAAGCAGGAAAATAGAGACGAGATTTCAGGCATTTTGAATATTTTGAATGAATAATAAAACAATTATGCTCAGTGGATAACACCCCATTGATCTGAATAATTATCCATATCGCACTCAGCTGAATTCATTAATTGCTAAGCATTCAGATATCAGTAGATATCTTTGTGTCAGCTTAACTCTAGCTCATAATATGTTTAAACAATCTGAATACAAAATAAGCTGATAGAGAGAATATATATATTTTTTATTCCTTATTTATCGTTATTCTTTTCGCCCAGAATGCAGATTATTTGTATGAGATATAGGAGGTGAGGGAAAATTTCAGTGCGTGCGTTTTGGCATATTATAGCGGAGCTCCTTAGCAGCCGAAGGCCGCAGAGCGGAGCACCATAGGTATCACAGGAAGAACTCAATAGCTCAAAGTAGAACTCAGGTATACGATCGACTTCATTTTTCATGGTTCAGCGGTATTCCCACTATAGTATCGCTGGTGCGTCCGCGTGTCTGTCTGCGTGCCCCACCACAGGCAAACCAAGACTCTTCTCCGTTTATTACTAATATCTCAGGAAGGAATGAACCTCAGACAACCAAACTTGGGTGAAGTTGTCTAGGTGGCAAGGGGGTGAAACTGACTGGTCACGTGGTATGACGTCATCGATGACGTCATCATAGGAGAAAAATAATATATCTCGGGAAGGGATGAACCTCAGATAACCAAACTTGGGTGAAGTTTTCTAGGTGTCACGCAGAGTGAAACTGCCTGATCACGTGGTATGACGTCATCGATGACGTCATCATAGGAGAAAAACAATATATCTCGGGAAGGGATGAACCTCAGATAACCAAACTTGGGTGAAGTTGTCTAGGTGGCAAGTAGGGTGAACTGCCTGGTCACGTGGTATGACGTCATCATAGCAGAAAAATAACATATCTCGGGAAGGGATGAACCTCTGACAACCAAACTTGGGTGAAGTTGTCTAGTTGGCAAGGGGGGTGAAACTGCCTGGTCATGTGGTATGACGTCATCGATGACGTCATCATAGAAGAAAAAGAAAATATCTCGGGAAGGGATGAACCTCAGACAACCAAACTTGGGTGAAGTTGTCTAGTTGGTAAGGGGGGTGAAACTGCCTGGTCACGTGGTATGACGTCATCGATGTCGTCATCATAGGAGGAAAAGAATATATCTCGGGAAGGGATAAACCTCAGACAACCAAACTTTAGTTGAAGTTTCCTTAGTGGCAAGGGGATGCAAGCTATAGTCACGTGGTATGACGGTCACAGGCTACTTAATGTACAAAGCATGGCAACTTTTTTTTCTCATTAACACAGAAAAAAAGTAACCGGGAGCTCCGCTTTTAGCCAGCGGATAAATCTATTTATTGTATGGACAAGAG
The DNA here is from genome assembly GCA_033964015.1 of Scolanthus callimorphus. Classification (NCBI taxonomy): domain Eukaryota; kingdom Metazoa; phylum Cnidaria; class Anthozoa; order Actiniaria; family Edwardsiidae; genus Scolanthus; species Scolanthus callimorphus. The sequence continues at coordinate 8,225,600 of CM066914.1, forward strand.
TGTTTTACTGGGAAATACGCCACTCGTAGATCTCGTACGAAGCTACATCCGGGTCCTCAGTGACATATTTTCCATATCCTCACTAGTGAGGATATCGGTCAAAACAAAAGTGCTTGGAAATCAATTTGTAATGATTTTTCTGGTTTGCCCATATAATAAAAAGAAAATTACACGGTGGCTTGAAGATATGAGTTTTATTTTCTCGTGTCAAAAACAATATTTTACTCATTCGCTGCGCTCATTCGTAAAATATTGTTCTTGCCACTCGAAAATAAAACTCATATCTTCGCGCCACCGTGTAATATCCTCTATATATTATTTTTGCTCAAAAAAATGACATCATGTATGCAAAGAGCTATAATATGCGTACAAGGCACAGCTAGACCATGCAAGTCAATATCTTTCGATTTTGTCCCTGTGGTTTTATTCTTCTGATTTTATATAGATATTTGCGTGCATTTTGTCATAGCATTGCTGTTTTTCAGACTAGACAAGTCTAGATATCGAGAAACCAACAGCTGTGTGACTGTGTACCGAGGAAACGCAAAAGGAATGATACTGCGACGGAAAGACAAACAAGAACGATTCCGCAATATTTAAGACTTTTAGTTTCCATGCATATATCACCTGATTTCATTTCTCGCTACTTTTTAGAAAATAATATTAGAGAACAAAACGTCTCCCCTCCTCCCTAAACAATGCCACAAAACAACTAAACTTTTAAATTCACAGCAGATACGACGCTGCTAATATCGAAGCATAAAGCTTGAACATTCATCGACTTCAAGGGTCAAGAAAACCGCGGAACTGGTCTTAGGCGGAAAATTTATGCATGAATTTAAGAACAAACATCGCGCCACCAAAAGAGCAATGGATAAGATTTTCATCGAACCTGATTTTTCCTTATTTATTGCTAACTTCCATTAACTTCCTTTTTCAGTGGGCTCGGGTATTTTATCTACGCTTGTAAGTTTTCCAGTCGCGAGCAAGAAGATTGCATATTCGAGGGTCTATAAATGGTTCCGCACGAAACTGCAACTTCGCTCACTTCGGCATAATAGATAAGTTTCTACTCTCGACTTACCCAAAAAATGAAGTCAAAGAAGAAAAGAAGATATTTGACGATTGCCATCCCTCCTGAAGCCATGCTGCCGTTTTATTAAGGCGAAAACTATGGAAAATGGCGATAAGGCTTTGTAGGACGCTGCAAAGTACACTTGCGAAATGCTAATGAGAGCTCGGTGTTCGGTTATCGAATGAATAATTATAGAAAGTTACTTCATGCGTATTTTGTATCGCGCCATGTGATTGGGTTACTTATCCGAGAGTGACGTCATGGATATATATCGAGGATTTTGATTCGATAATTTGTCGCTCGCAAATGTTTCTCGTGATAGAGTGGGTGTTAGACACGTCAGTCAAATCGTTGAAGCGTGAAAAACTATGATGCATCCTGCTATGTTTAGGGGATGGAGTAACCTCTTTTTACAACTTTCGCAAACTATTTAGTTGAAGCGCAAACTATTACATGCATGTTTTGTAAATGGTGCTTGCTGTTGAAGTGAAGGGTTCTTCTATTCATTCTATATGCATTTTCACGTCCTGATAAAATTAATCCTTTTTTTTGTGCGAGCGACATTTCAGGGCTTATTTATTCCAATAACAGACGTTTGCTTTATTTTGTAGCAATTCAGTCGTAACGAAAAACGCTACCACTGTGCTCGCACTGAATGGTTCGATGAACGAGCAGAAAAACTCTGTTGTCCCCAGAATTACACAAAAGGCGCTGTTTACCATAATTGAATTTTTCTTTTGAAAGAGATTTTAATTATTTTTAAAGCACCTATCTATCTTAGTCGGGTATTTATCATTGCTGGCGAATGATATCGTTACTATGGTTTCGGAAAAGAGAAATTGGTTAAGGACTTATAAAGGACACACATTTGCATATCGCTTACAAAGCTGTCAGTGCTTTTTAGATATGCACTTTTGGACATGAAGAACACTCATGTTTCGGTTTCCTTTGTTTTTTCATCCATATTGTAATTTAGTACTAAGTGCTTCTGAAATGCAGGCGGAATCCAGTTTCTTTATGCAGTCCTGAAGGGGTCAAATAAAGATAACAATTCAGCAAATATTACATTGCTATGGCTGAAAATAAGGAAGCAGTCAAAACCATTTGGTACGCAAGGTGCGCATAATCATGCTTTCCGCTCGAAGCATTACTCTGATTACTCTTACTCCCATTGTTCAGTGAAATGAAGAAAGATGTCACGTGGCCTTGGGCGATTCCGGCTATAACGCACGCACCCATTGCATTCTGGCCTTGCCCCTGATTCTGGTAGTTGTGGTAGACGGATCAAAGTTTCTAAGGTCATCTTTGTAAAGGTGATTTCAAATGAAGTTTCGATAGGATAGTGATCACAGATGAAAACACGGGACGAAAATTTTCTTCAAATTTCCTCCAGCAAATGACAGTTTTCGAGTTTTACCCCCTAAAAGGTACCAGAGGCCTGAAAGGTACGACGAGCACCCCTGCCCAAAAAATAGGGGAGCCCAACCGGGGGTAAAATTCGAAAACTGTAAGGGGTCCGTTCTAGCAAATCAAGTAACAATGATTTTATCAATATCACACTTGTTGGCACCTTTTACTAGGGGACAAAATCAACTAAGCCACGCCCTTTTTGGTACCTTTCAGGGGTAATATCGAAAGTTCTCGATGAGTACCCCCGCCCCAAAAATAGGGGAGTACAAACGAAGACATAGACATAGTATAGAAATCTTCAGGCTGTCGTGCGGTGCAACACGGGCTAATAAAACAGTTTCTATCCACATGCAGGCGAAATCAGCTCTCAGGTTTCAAAACCATCCAGTTTATTCTATAATACAGTCCTTTATACACAATCCAGTATCTACAATATGATAACCCCTTTCGCCAGAATCCACAAGTCACATGCACCCTGGCTAGTCCGCCAAAAACAAGGTTCGCTCTTAGGAATTACGAATGAATCTTTTTGTACTGTTCCTCCCTATTTCGCTTGAGTAATTGGTTGATGCAGTATTCGCTCTCTTGGCCGACTTCAGTTAGTCTCAGATCCATGGCTTGGATAGTTGTGTTCTCGTCCATGCCCTCCTGTAGCGACTTGCCGCCATCCTGAGCAAATAAAAACTGGTAAAGTACGGAAAGTATGGAAGAGTGTTCACAAAAATAAGAGGTCGGAATGCAGGTTCTACCATCTCGACTCTGAAGATGACTTCCGTACAGGTTGTCGATACGTCAGTCACCACCAGCAGTCCTTCTCAGGACTACTCTCATCCGGGGTATATTATCCCACTACCCATATTGACTCCTGGGTTCAGACCATGTTATTCATAATACTAACACAAACACAGGCCCGTAGCCAGAAAAAGATAGTTACCGAGGCAGAGTGAGTGAAATTCTTTTTGTGAACAAAAAAGGTTAAGGCTGGTTCAAATTTTATTTCAAATTTGGCTCTGTTTTTTTCAGTAAAAAGAAACTGGCTACGGGCCTGACACATTGCGAACTTAGCCGCAGTCCGTAGCTTAGGAATGAGTAACACCGCACACCTGTAGCACGCATCATTGCGCATTTACAGCGTCTACTTAATGCTAGAGCTCTCAGCGCGCAGCCTTTGCAAGGTCATACTCGAGGCGATGCATCTACTTTTCCCGACCGCTAAAAATACCGCGGTCAAAGAGGAGAAGGCCAGCTCTCGCAGAGGTGCGTATATGTATACACAAATAAAGTCGGGTACTGCTCTGTAGTCCATTTAAAACATTAGATTGCCGATAACACCGTCAGAAGAGTCATAGTCTGCCATCTGGGTCTCTTGTGGGGTTATTCGGAAATGTTTGTATTCGGGTTTCAGGATTCCTGTGGTGCGCAATGAAAGGGAGGGTGCCGAATATCCGAAAAGACCCACTGGAAAGCCAGCTCACAAGCTAATACTGTCCCTGTTTGTATCGTATCGTGACACTTACCGGGCCGATCTTGTTACAGGATAGGTTGAGGTCCACGAGGATCTTGTTGGCCACCAGAACCTGCGGATGTGACAAAAAATCTATAAATGGCCTTGTCCCTAATTACCTCAAGGACAAATTTACAGACCGTATACCATAGTCCCAGACCGTAGTACCAGTACCAGACTACGAAACTGCCTAAACAAACTCGCTGTGTTCCCCATCCCTAGTTACGTCCAGGACAAATTTACAGACCGTAGTACCATAGTCCCAGACCGTAGTACCAGTACCAGTCTACGAAACTGCATAAACAAACTCGCTGTGTCCCCCATCCCTAGTTACGTCAAGGACAAATTTACAGACCGTAGTACCATAGTCCCAGACCGTAGTACCAGTCTACGAAACTGCATAAACAAACTCGCTGTGTCCCCCATCCCTAGTTACGTCAAGGACAAATTTACAGACCGTAGTACCATAGTCCCAGAGCGTAGTACCAGTACCAGTCTACGAACTGCATAAACAAACTCGCTGTGTCCCCCATCCCTAGTTACGTCAAGGACAAATTTACAGACCGTAGTACCATAGTCCCAGACCGCAGTACCAGTAACCGCAGTACCAGCAGTACCAGCAATACCAGACTTTCTACGAACTGCATAAACAAACTCGCTGTGTCCCCCATCCCTAGTTACGTCGAGGACAAATTTACAGACCGTGGTACCATAGTCCCACACACCGTAGTACCAGCACCAGACCGTAGTCTACGAAACTGCCTAAACAAACTCGCTGTACCCCATCCCCGCACAAATTATCTAAAAAACTAGTTTGGGTTTCAGCGATCCAAGTCTTTGGAACAGATTGCCTTTAACTCTGAGGCAATCTGAATCCTTAAACTCTTTTAAATCGGGTTGCGCATTCATGGAAAGCAGGCATTTTGTTTCTTTCATTTATTTAGAATAGTTTCAATAACAGTCCTAATAAATTTCCATAGTATAGATTAATTACAGAAAAAGAATCCAAGATTGGGCAAGTATAGCCTGCTAGCAGGCGTTGGTTGGCTGTTTTTAGGTCGTTTTATGGCGAGAATCGAACGAGAATCCCGGTGCAGGCGCCATCTTGGAGGGTGAAAATCCCACCCCTTCTTTTGTCACTCGCCCCAGAACGAATTTTGACGCGTCGATACTCGCCATAAAACGAGCTAAAACAGGCCAACCAACGCCTAGCAGGCTAGGACAAGCTTGATTAGGTTTTTTTTTACTGCAGTCTTTTGAAATTTTTGCGCTCTATAACGGGTACACTGTACTGTCGCGGCACAACTCTTTCGCGGCACTTTTCATAGTCATACGAAATCTGCTCTATAATGATTTTAATGTGGTTTACCTGTGCAAGTATTGCCGCGGTTGGCTCGCCAAGATCATTACTTCCAAGATGTACATGAGTAAGCGTGTCGTTCTTGAGTAGAGCGCGACAAATAGCTTGACCACCATCATCACCCAGTCTACAACAAGGACAACAGATCGCTCATATTAATGTATCAGTCAATTCCAGCGGTGACCATCCCACCCCCGGGACACCGTGGGGCATTTGCACACCACTGCCTTCCCTGGGGTGGGAATTTTGAAAATTTTGGTGGCCCTGGGGTCGGGAATTGTTTTTCCCCGGGGGAGGGGGGTGGGGAAATTTGTTTTTCTCATCTCAAGCGCGTCGGGTCTTGTGAACTACAACACCAGTTACAATAACTATCGTTTGGCAGTTACAATGTCCCAGGTACAGAAAATAACGCCACATAAAATATAATGCAGAGGATGGCCCGTATACACGCAATTTATACGCAATATATACGCAATTTCGTCTCAGTGGAAAAACATAAAAATGAAGTCAAGCAACATAACTGCGAAATAGTTGCTCTGCAAATAAAGGTAAATTTCGCATTGAGAGATTCCGGGGACATGGTCACCGCTGAAATTGACTGATACATTACTTAGAAGCATCTACAATTACCAATTAACAACGACGACTATTGACGACTCAGTTGGTGCCATCCGGGGGGGGGGGGGGGGGGGTACTCCCTCATATATGGTATACGGGCATGGTGTTTGGTGACTCCTGAGGTCTGCGGCAGGGTATCGTTTTTCGCTTATTTGGTCTCTGAAAGGGTATGTATTTCAGTATGGTACCCTACAGACAACTGTACGTCTATGGTAGGGTATAAAAAACGAGGATTTTTGGTCTCTGATAGGGTCAGGTTTTGGAGACCTCGACGGCACACCCCTACACAAAAATCAGTAACCCCCAGGGATGCCATAAAGTTACTTTCCATCTCCTTTTCGTTTATTTTTTCATTTAACGTTATTATAATTAATTCAGTGTTATTGTAATGTTAGTGTATAGTGCTATCACCGTATTTGCTATTGTACAGTATAGTTAGTTTTGTCGTGCGTGCCAGTTGTTTTTACAAGATTTGCTGACGAACTATTATGTTTTATATGCGTAAATATGTTTTTGGCCCGACCCGAGCCCGAGACACAATATTACTATAATTTTAGAGGGCTTTCAGTTGCTAAATCAAAGACACTTTTGAACGTTATTTTTGACTGGTTCAGAGCAGCGGGTTAAAACGTATTTTGGCCGCAAAATATGTCGCAATCCCCAACGTTATTATTACAGATTGATAATGTGTATACTTTTCAGATAGCGCACTTTTCACATCTGGTTTGAGCTTGCAATGCCGCTTGCGAGCTTCAATGTCAATAGGGAGAAGAGCAACCCAGTGAGTTCTCTAGTAAAATGTCTTACCTATTGAGCCTTAGGTCAATAGATTGAGGAGGTTGTTCTTTCCCAGGGCGTGACCGATAGCTGCCGCACCATTAGAGCGGATCTTGTTATCACACAGGTTCAGTTTTGTTAGTTTACACCGGCCGTTTATAAGTTTACCGATAGCGCGTGCTCCACTCTCGCCAATCTTGTTATGGGACAGATCTGAAATAACAAACATCAGAAAGGAATTGAAGTCATGCCAGGGTAGGCGAAGCTCTTTATACCTGATATTATTTCAATAGCGGTTGAACCTTTTAATTCCTCAAATTTTCACACAGAAAAGAATCGCAGCAAATGGCGGAAATTTAGGCGGAAAATCTTCAGTAATATTCGAATTCGTAGCTTAGGAAAATTGAGATTCCTGTGTCCGACGCGCGTGCATCAACCAATGAATTTTCGCACAGAAACTACAATGGAAAATTTACTTCGTAATATTGATGTTGTGGGTTTCCTGTGTCGCCGCGCATGCGCCACAAACGGCGGGAATTTAGGCGGGAAACTTCAGCAATGAATTCCTCATACATTATCACACATAAGAGACAATGGAAAAAAGACATCGTAATCTTCAAATTTGTTAGAATCTTAGGAAGATAATTTATGTTGTGGGTTTCCTGTGTCACGGCGCGTGCGCCATCCAATCACAAGTTTCGCGCAAAGAATCTAAAAAGCAAGCCATGCGTTTGTTGAGACACAACTAAACATTTTCTAATTTCTGGTGAAGAAATAAGAAAAAATAAAATAAATAAACTGAAGACTTACCAAGTGTTACCAGAGAGGGGTGGTCTAACACGTGACTGATCAACACGCGTACTTTCTCATCATCAACTTGACTACGGTGAAGATGGAACACCTTGAGGGAGTGGCACGATTTTATAGCCTGTGAAAACAAAAAGGAATGCACAGCAGTTGCCAGAGAGGAAAGTACGTTAGCAGGGACGTATTTGACCGTCCCTGTAAAAAATTGAAAAAAAGTTAAATGTGAATAAAGATATTGTACCCAAGGACTTCGAAAATCTGAAGACCGCCATGAAATGGCGAAATTTCCTGAAACTATCCTGGGAGAAATACAGTAAATGTATGGCAGTCGTCTTCAATTATTCCTGGGAGACGAGGCCAAAAATCTTGAGACTCCCGGCAAAACCGGGAGAGTTGACGTCCCTGCACCATAATCAAATGATAGTTTATTTAAGACATTAGGGTCAATGGAAGCAAAATTATGTTGGGGGTGGGGGGAGAGGAGGTGGGGTTATTAGTATACTTGTGGGCTTGTTGGAGTTGACGTCCATGACTTAGGGCATCAGCAATTTGCAGTCCTCTTTTTCCACTGATCATCACCCACCCAAGAAATATGGGACTACCTGCCGCAGTGATATTCACACAATTCAAATCATCATACAAACCTTGGCTAGAAGTAAGCAGTCCCTAGCTGTAAACTGAAATAGATTCCATTCAAAGTTCATTCCACAATCTCTAACCCTATAAAAAAGGAAAGAAGGAATATAATTAGATATATGGATTGTTAGATTGTTTGTTTGAGCCAGTTGATATTTTCATTTCTAAAAAAATTAGTATCCTCTAACAGCAGTACAAATGCTTGTAACATTAGTGCACAAATGAAAAAATCTGGGATTTTTTTCTAATTGCCAGTCTTGGATGTTTTTATGCTGACAAAGCAAAACAAAGTAGTTTTTTTTCAATTTGTCCTCCATTTTATAGACTTAATGTGTTCTACAAGGCTCAACGAAGTATTTGTTTTCCATTCTAAGAAGCAACAAAATATTATTGTGTGGTTCCAGAAAATATCCATACCCCCTCCACGGAAAGGTGTTGAAAAGTGACCCCCCCCCCCCCCCCCCCCACCCCTCTGGGATTTCCAAGGAAAAATACAGTATTTGTATGGAAATGATCAAGTAAATTGACCCCCCCACCCCCCTCTGGAATTTCCAATGCCCTTCCGTAAGGGGGGGGGGGGGGGGGGGGGGGGGGGGTATGGATAACTTCTGGAACCACACATTTGACATGTTTCCATCAGAGTTTGAAATACTGGTAATCAAATAAAGTCCAGTCAAAATTTACAAAGTTTCGAAGTGGTCGACCATAATATCTGGTCAATCAAGCAGCTTAATTTTTTTTCTTAATTAAAAACAATAAGGTGAAAAACGAGAACTATCTCAGACCAATTTTCAAATATATTTTCAATTTTCAAATATATTGTAAAAAAATTGCTTAATTTAGCCCTAAGGCTGCAATGTAGTTTTTTAATAAACCATCATCTCATCTCATGTCTGAGGAAAACAGAGGTACATCCACCTCTGTCCATAAAGACTATCAATAAAGGAACATGCATGTCTCGCTTACCCATAAGTTAAATGAAGTTCTTGTAAATTAGGGAGTTTGGGAATGATGGCTCCAAAGTCAAAATGATCAATATTTGGGCCATCTTGTCCAGCATCACTTGCGCTGATGAGTGAAATTCATAATATCAATACAATACGTTACAGGTTACAACATCTACATAACAGCAGGCAAATTGATGATGATGATGATGAGCAGCTGCAAGGAGACGGGAGACTAGGGAAGGCTTCAGCAGGGGGGGGGGGGGGGTACCTCTTAGGCATGGACGTCAACTCTCCTGGTTTTGCCGGGAGTCTCAAGAGTTTTCAGGACATTTCACCATTTCAGGGCAGTCTTCTGATTTTTGAAGTCCTGAGGTTGACATCCCTGTCTTAGGGGTCCATTTTATCAAATCAAGCAACAATGGTTTTATCAATACCATATTTTGTTGGTACCTTTTAGGGGTCAAAATCAACTCAGCCACGTCCTTTTGGTACCTTTAAGGGGTAAAATCGGAAGTTCCTGACGAGCACCCCTGCCCCCAAAATAGGGAGTCCCCCGGGGGCTTCTGTTGATAGATTATTGAATTTTATGACAGTTCATTAAATTACTTACGTGTCTGATGCATCATCATCTTTTATCGCAATTTCTTTTACAGGTGGAAGGAGTTGTCTGATGTTTAGTCCTTTCACAAACTGTGCTGATAATTTTAATGTCTCATACAGCTTCAATATAAATGACACAAAAATGAAAATGAGTAAATTTTGATATTGACTTGAGACATGAAATTGAGCTTTATTGCAGCTCACATAAAACCTCCTTGATTGCAGTCACAGCAAAATCCAGAAATGAGTTGATTGCTCAAATTCACTGATTCATGGAGTCTTGGCTTTTATAAAGTTCTACTGTAGGTGCTAGTTTTGGACATTGCTGTACTATGCCATTTATTATTTATTATTTGTATATTGCAACCCAAAATGAAAGTGGTTTTCCACAAATGATGGCTGGAAATTCTGGCTTGTTATATTATTTTAACAAAAATCTGGCATTTACAGTATGAGCACCAAGCCTAAATTGTGGGAAGCTAGTCAAGCATTCATCATTATTCAAAATGCACAACAGAAAAGTGGTCCTATTTAGACCACTTTCTAAAAGCACCCCAGAGTTTCACACTGATATGCTAAAAACGTTTTGTCTGAGGGCAGGTGTGCTTACCAGCATAGGATCTGTAGTTTCTGGAACAAAGTTCTCTATGATGCCTGTAAGTAACAAGAACAATGTCAATAATAATTAATATTAATAATACAAAATTTCTATAGCGCCAATTCCTGAAGCTCAATTGAACTAATAATATCCTTTGACAAGAGAACCTGGGACGGCACATTATCAGATACAGTAAGTTATCAGAAGGGGGCAGTGTGGAATTTGAAATTTTTCATGGAACTAGAATAAATTTTACTTTAATATAAGACATCCTCACCCTCTAGATTTCTTTCAAAATACATTCTCTTCCAGGAGTTGTCATGTTTAGCAATGTCGCACACTTCCCATCTTGCCTTGCAACACCTCTTCCAATAGCCTTCATTAGATACTAGACTAGATGTGACTCTACATAAACACACAGAGATTCAGCTCCTTCAAAGTTCTGCACCGTAGCTGACGTGACACAAAGCTGGAAATATTTTTTTCACTTAACTTGACAATGTCCGATCACAACTTAGTCTGGTTGGACATATTTTCAAATTGGTTGGACATATCAGAAAAATGGGCGGCATAAACTTGCAAACTTTAAGTTGAATGTAGTGCGCTTTATGAAAATTCTTTCTGATATTGGATTTGTATTTTATTCTACCATCTATTGTTGTCTTGAATATTTAGAAAAATTGTCTGCTAGTGTTTGGAGATAAATGGAGAGTTCACAGTTTTTCTCTAATATTATATTCTTAGTTGTCAAAGTAAACTTAAACAGAGGGAAAAAACTTGATTGACTGGACATTGTGACCGACCAAATCACAATTTTGTCAGTCATAATGTCCAGTCAATGGAGTTTTTTTTGTTAAAGACAATGTCTGATGAATTTCTTTTTATTCCAGAATGACAGCAAACCAGAAGTTGAAATCATGGCAATTTGACTGATTTGGTGAGGTCAATGACTGCAAAATCTAAATAACATAAAATGTACTTTCCTTATCGAATTTGAGTTTAGAAATTTTTTTTACACATGTTTGGGGATGATCAAAGTGCCCAACAATATGGAGGTTTGTATGGCAAAGGTCTGGAATTATCCTGATTCGTACCCAGGGCTGGCACCACACTTATCTGCGAAAAGGTTTATATACAAAATTTAGCAAAATATTTCTGGACTTTTGGGAGGAACATACTTGGCACCCTAATTTATTTTGGTTAAACTTTGGGCATGCTTACTTCATGGCAATTTCTGTAGATAATGCTTCAAGAACCTTGCTTTTGTGTTTTGGAAGAAGTTCATCAAGTATAGGATTACCTGAAAATGCAAGCAAACAATTTAAGAAAATCAGCATTGTGTGTTTCCAAAAAATATCCATACCCCCCACACACAATTTTAGGGGTTCTTTGAACTAAAACAACCAGATGTATTTATTTGGTGAGGGGGGGGGGGGGGGGGCAAGCCAATAGGCCATTTGATCTTTGCAAAGCGCTTTGCTTCTCCTCTAAACAGGACTGGAGATCACAAAATAAGTTATTTTTATCTGTAATCAACCCTACTCCCTCAAAAGCAAATATCGCTGCTAAATTTATAACTGCTTTCAAGTAAAAAAAACAAGTGTTTAAATAATCCTTCCATATATATTTTTTAATGTAGATTTATTGGGCTTACATCGATGTAACTTAGTTTACAAGGTGCCAATAAAATATCTGTCTCAGTGTCTGTCTGTCATTTGAAAATGGAATACAGAAGATGGAAGGAAGTAATCATCAAGTACTGCAGATGTACCTTCAAAATTCCTAACTATGTGCTTAATACATAGCTCTGTTAGTAGTGGCACTGTTGCAAGGCTCCTGAAATTTAAGCAAAAAATAAAGGCCTCATTATAATTACCCACAAGTAACATACTCGAACCAATTGCAATAATTACACTCATTTTGAAATTACTTAACTAACCAATCAGGATCCTCAGCTATGATTCTTCTCATTTGTCGTAGGTCAGCAGCTGGGTATCTTTGGCTGCAATTACCTGTGGATTTCCGAAAATAAACAAAAAGAATATTAACATTGAACTGATTTGTAGCCAATCTTTGGTAAAACATTGGGTCATTGTTGACAAAGTCTTATGGATTGTAGATTTTGATGACAGCTTTCAGATTATCAGGTTTTGATAATCATGGAATATATAAACCACTGGAAGTAGACAAGCCTGAACCAATAGGCTAGGATATATTAAAATTTTGGTAAAATTTCAGATCAACAGATTGTCAACAGATGACAAAAGTAATTTAGATGGTCTGCACTTGTAGTATGATTCAATCCTATGATAGAGCAAAGATGATGGGCTAATACTTGAAAAATGTGGGCATATAAAAGTTAAAATATGGTATTCAACATAAATCTTCAAAAGGGATAAAAACAACAGCCCCTCTTCAGGCAATGTCTGTCCAAAATTGAAAGTTGATGGCCAGACTTTTTGGCCGGCCATATTTAAAACAAGTCCTCATCTCTTGTGCACATACAGTATGACCTGTCAGAAACAAGGTATGACCAAGCTCAAATCCATTTTTTCCCCTTTCCCTTATTTTTAGCCTTTTAAACTCTAGATTTAATTTTCCTTCTTTGTAATGTTTTCAAGTCATTAACATTGTTTTAGCCATGTGACTTGCATTACCTACCAGCAAATGCACCCACACCTCTCAAAACGCCCACAATTTTCAAGGCTTAGCCCTTGGGGAAAACCCATGGTAGCAACAGAATATATAAGAGACCTGGGATGATTGTGATAATTTCCGGGGGTTGTTGTCTCATTGCTCTTTCTGAATTTGCTATATCCCCAAGGTAAGTTATAAGCATAGTCTTACTTATTGCCCATGCATCTTGCACACTTGAAACTCTTTGAAATTTCCATATTTACATAAACCTCCCCTTCTAAAAAATCTTATATTCCCAACCTATCCAACGATTATAATTCCCTCTTCCCTTGGGCAAATAATGACCTCTTCTATCACGCGTTTTATCAGGTCATAATATAGCAATGCAGTATTCTTGTACGTTTTTTTCTGTGGTGTTTTGCGGTTACTGAAACCCCCTATTACTTCCGTTCTGAACGGAATAACCGTGATATTTTGAGCTCCCGAAAGGCAGTAAAATAAATCGCAATATAGATCAAACTTGAATATTCATACCGGCGATTGTACTTGTCGCCCAGAAGAGCTCATTTTGTGGCAGTTTAGTCGTTATTTTGCACTAAATGTCTACAACTTTCTTGTCCTCTTCTCCTCTTGCTTGTTTGTTGCTATGGATTTGACATGAGCCTGCAGTATAGAGCAGCGGTGTTCATGATGCGTAGAATACTTTTGGACCAAAATGAAACAAAGCTAAAAATATTTTTCCATGAAACAATTTTCAGAAAACAAAAACGGTATCTTCGGTGCATTATATTGTATTTTGTTTACCTCCTTATACCGGTTTTCTAATACAGCTAAAATGGCGAAAAGAGGAAAAATATTGAATGAAAGCTTCCTACAACTTCCGGTGCTGAGCAACCGAGCCTTTGGAATTTGATAGCTTCCTGGAAGTTGTCGATTTCTTTCCCCTGCATGAAGTTTCGAAATCTCTTCCATAAACATCAGCTGAATGTTACTCAGAGGTTATTCCCCTCTCACGCTCGTAAACTGAGGTTTTGTTGACGACTGTTTCCATTTGGAACATTTTGTTATAAGCGGTTGGATGAAACATTCTCGCAATGTGACCAATGTTGTTCGATCAAGTCGATGATGCCTTTGTTTTGTTGAGGTGTGCTACCCCGCCAATTTGGAAAGAATTATCATTGTTTTTGAAGCTTTACAAGTTCTGAAGTTTCCTGTTTCAGCTGTTTAATAGTTTTGTTCTGATTTCTTTGCATTGCCGTGCGAGCAAACAATATAACTAAAGGTATGAGGTTTAAAGTGACCATTTTGTTTTCGTGTATGATTTTATAGATTTCTTTAAGCTTATTGTCCACTTTCGAAACAGGTTCATAATTAATTTAATTGATCGCATACTTATAAATTACTTTTTCAAGCCATTCACCATGCTGTTTTTATGAGTTTTGTCATGCAAAGTAAGCTTTTGTATGTGGATGAACAGCATCTCATAACCTGATAACCCACACAACTTATATGGAGAAGATGAGCCTAACCTGACTGTGCTTAGGCCCAATATTTTGAGAGAAGCTTAGGTACCACCTTGTTGAAAATAAAACTTCTACTTTTATATTAATTTCACAGTTCCGTTACAGTTAAACACCATGGCCAGTGATGATGATGAAGACTTTGTATTGGTGACATCAGCACCGACAGAGGTTTGTCCCATGGTTATCAATGGTCTAGTGACAGCAGATTTTACTGGCTATGACACCATTAGTAAATTTCCAGACTTTATGTCAGTCAATAACCTCCAGGTCATAAGAATGTCTACAAATGAGCTGAAGTCCCTCCCAGACGCATTCTGCAAAATGAAATGTTTGAAGGAGTTGTACTTATTTGGAGATCGCATAAGACAAGGGAATGGTTTGTCAGCCTTGCCAGAAAATTTTGGCAACTTGCAGACACTAGAAGTACTAAATCTCGAGAGAAACCAGCTAGAGAACTTTCCAATGCAGATCTGTGATATCACTAATCTTAGGAAACTCTATTTGAACTCTTGTGGAGTTACTAGAATTCCACCAGAAATTTCCAAACTTATTAATTTGACTGATCTAGACCTGAGCTACAATGACTTGTCTAAAGGTTTTCCTGACGAATTCTTTGAACTTCCTTGTCTGAGACAACTTTACTTGATTGGATGTTGTCTGGAAGAGCTTCCACCAGAGATTGAGCAGCTTGGTCTACTTGAAGGGTTGAGGCTGAATGAGAATTTTCTAGAGACCTTTCCAGAAGAACTGTACACATTGAGGCATTTGAAGAAACTCTATGCTGTCAAAAATAACATATCCACACTTTCATCTAGTATCTGTGGACTGCAGTCTCTTGAAATGCTGCTTTTAATGGAGAACAATATCACTGAGTTACCACCTGAGATTAGCAAGCTACAATGCCTACAATATGTCAATGTGTTTGACAACAAGCTGACATGCCTGCCAAGCAGTATAACCCAGTTGAGCTCTTCAACTCAAGTGGTTTTCAGTGGTAACACCTACCTACAAATGCCACCATTGTCTGTGTGTAACAAAGGAATGGACAGTATTAAAGGTTTCTTTGAGTCCATGACAAAGTCACGGGCAGTTCATTCTGATAGACTGAAGATGGTGTTGCTAGGTGAGTCAGGGGCAGGGAAGACAAGCCTGGCACATGCACTAGTGCACTGTAAATCTATCCAGATGATGCCCAATGATAGCACAGTGGGTGTGGTTATTAACCATTGGCAGATTGAACCTGATGGACTTGAAGCACAGATAGTTGACTGTGCAGGACAGCGCCGATACCAGCTGACACACCCATTCTTCCTCTCTGAGGGTGAGTGATCGTTAAAAAACAATGTGCGGTATAATTGACCAAATTAAATTAATTTGCCTCTGATATGTGAAGGTTGCTGTAGAGCCGTGGTGATGAAGCAACAATTGTTTATCCAATGTCAAGTCACCCTTTTTTATCAGTCCACTCCCCCATACTTCTTCATGAAGCCGCACCTACTTTTCCCTTCTGAAATATATCATGATTCCATCAGTAAAAAAATCCATCTCCTAAAGGGGGCTAGTACTAGGAATTCTGTATTGGGAGGGATCAACTTTCCTTATTTTATAGCAACAGGCACACAGGTATGGGTGCAATGAAAGGAAACTTTTAAGCTGTTTACTCAGTTTGCTTATTTTTATGGATGTTGAGGGACTAGAAGTTACTTTGGCAAAATCCCCCCAAGGATATTTTTTCTAGAATGACACTTTTTTATGGATGTATCTAAATCTTCTTGCAGAAGCACTACACATCCTTGTGGTAAATCTCAAGACCTACCAAAAAACAGATGCCTCATTTGCTGAGAATACTGGGGACTGGATAAAATGGGTGACAGCACGGCTTCTCAAGCCTCGCATCATGGTGGTGTTGACACATAGGGATGAGTGCAGTGAGGAGGAAGTCCAAGAAAAGTGTGCCGACATTCTGGATCGCATGCAGAGACTGGAGGAGGGAGAGGTGAAGATGATAGAAATGGAGATCAATAAGGTTGCCACAAATGCAAGGAGTGAAAGGGACTTGAGCAAATTACTGGAGAAACTGCAATGGCAGAAGACCAACCGACCAGTCATCTCATCATTACTGCGCTATCCTGCAGTTGAGGTGGGCTTACAAACTGTCTGGCCTATGTCTGATACCTCAAAGCAAGGCTCAAATTAAAGAATAAAATGTAAATGGCATAATTTAATACCAAGCAGCAAGATTTTAGTTGTATTTCTTGAGCTTATTACTTATACTTGGACTCTAAAGGCCTGTACAACCAATTTAAGTGAGACGTTTGCTCTGCAATATCTTGCTCGAGCAACCTCACATTTTGCCTAAATAAGTTTCTTGCAAATTCTTTTTTTTTTCTTTTGAACAGGATGGAAAGCAAAATTGCAGTAGTGCTATCGGAATGCTGCCAGTGAGTAGCATGAGAGAGCTGGAAGGGATGATTGAGCTGAGAAATGAGATCATAACAGTTGCTAAAGATAAAGCACTCTTTCCCTCCGTTGGTCGAGATCTACCAGAATCCTGGATTCGCTTAGAAGAAGGAATAAAAGATTTCCGCCAAAACATCAAGCCACCTTTGGTTCCATGTATGACACTCAGAGAGTTTGAAGAGTTTGCCAAGGAGAAGAGTGGCTTGTCTGGAATTGGCCTTCGATCTGCACTTAACTATCTTGACTCTGTAGGGGAGGTAAGGAACTCCTGGCTTACGTAGTTTGAGAGAGGTTTTACATCATGACGTCAAAATTAAGTAAATCATAAAAAATCATTTCCTGCCTGAAGACATTTATTTCAGGGTTGTCAGGTTTGTTACCAAGTGCACCCCCTTGGAAGATAATTTTGCTTCCACTGCCCAGGGGCATAGCCAGGGGGTCCCCTTTCTCAGGAGATTTCCCATACATTTACAGTATTTGCTGGAGGAAATTTGAAATTTTTCATCCTATATTTTCACTACCCCCCCCCCCCCCCATAACTATGATGTGATTATGGTGCAGGGACGTCAACTCTCCCGGTTTTTCCGGGAGTCTCAAGATGTTTCGCTTCAACTCCCGGGAAAAATTCAAGACAACTGCCATGCATTTACTTTTATCCCAGGAGAATTGCAGGAAATTTCAATGTTATTTACTTATCGTTTACTTTACGTTATTTTATTATCCCATTTTCTTGTTTTGCATTTGCAGCTCAAATTTTATAGTAATATCCCTGGGATTGAATACAGTGTGTTCCTTGATCTATGTTGGCTGGGCAAGCTGGTGAAGCTTCTCTTCAGGCATGATTACAACAACAGTCTCAAGTTCAATGAAACGTTTTATCAGTATGATATGGAGAAGATACTGTTTGATCAGTGTGTAAGCCAGCTGAAGGAAAGTGGAGTGCTCTCGCTGAAATTGCTGAGGTAAACAGGGACATCAACTCTCCTATTTTTCTTTTCTCACACCTTCCCTTACCAAGGCTTGGAGTTTTCTGGCAATTGAATACCCATACATTAACTGTATTTCTTTTCTGAATTTTCTTTGTACTTCACCTGAAATCTGAAAGTTTCTTCTGATTAAGTCCAAGGGTGGACATCCCTTCCATGTTTCTTTTGTTTTCATTGTTGTATGAGATCTGTCTTGGATAAACTACATTTCTCGTAGCAGAGATGCATTGTTAATGACTCAGTCCTCTCCTAACATTTGTTATGAAATTGTTGTGAGTTCGCAAAAAAAATGAGAATTGAAACTAGTTTTATTGAAGATAAAACAAGACATGGCGATACATGTGACTTGAATGTCCAATAACATTTGCTTTTCTTTTCGTTCTGTCTTTCCTAGATGTATCTGGCAAGATCTTAGTCTAAACGAGGACACCTTCCAGCAGATGGTGAAAGCCCTCCAACATTTCGGGTTGGCGTGCGAGCTACCCCCCTCAGAGGAACAGCAAAGCCTATTCATTCCATGGTTCTTACACACAGGCGCCCGGCCAAATGAATGGACCGATATACCGGAAGATGATCTGGTAGGTTCACGACAAAAATGTCCTAAAACGTCTGAATGGAAAACAGAGCAGAGAGCATAGCAAAGGGAGGACGTCGTTGGGTACATTTGTCCCTGTTTTGGGACAAAAAATATAAGGAAAAATGGACAAAAATGATCAGAGTTGTCACATCTAAGTGTGAACGCAACCCCCTGTCAAATGCTGGCTACGCCCCAGCCATTTTTTCACATTAAAAGTGTTTTTTCTACATTTTGTAGTTTTAAAATATCTGTTTGCTGGATTGTGATGAAATAGACCGAAAACACCAGCCGAGGGCACGCAGGCAGGTCGACATAGAAGATCATCTCGGTTTGTTCTACTCTAGAATATTTAATTCACTGTCTGATTTGCTCAACGAAAATCGGGACCGACTACAAAATAATCTGATGTGATGCCACAGATTTTTCAGTGTCAGGTCGGCGCCGAATGAAGCTTATAAAAATTCAGCCAGACACATCAAAGAGTCAAAATAAATGCTGACAACAAGATACTTGTCTGGTACATTCCTTATTATTGCACCTTTTATTTAATGTGCATCGAATTTCGGAGATTTTCTCTCATTTTCCTTTAGATCCCCCTCCAATATTTCTGGGAAAATCGTGAATCTCCCGCTTTTTGTTCACCTGAGGTTGGCATCTCTGAAGGTGGTTATTTAAAAAATGGAGTTTACTTCTAAGGAACCATGTAAATCTTATTGTGTTACTAATACAGGTGGAGATTCGCTTAGTATTCGCCATGTGCGGGTACCTACCCGGCGGGTTGTTCGACCGGTTGCGAATCCGTTGCTACTCGCTGGGTCTTGATGCTGATAACTGGCGAGATGGAACCCTGATTCACATGGGTGGAGACCTCATGATTCTCATCCAGACCGTGGATCCAAACCATGACCCCACCATCCTCGTCAGCGGCCGTGCACCTAAGGAATGCCGTAGAGAACTATGGGCGGCTCTCATTCCCGTCATTAAGGTACCGACATAACTACGTCTGACCATTATACAAATCAGTACGTTGGTTATCAATGCGGGGCCGGGGGAGGCTCTGGTAGCAGCCATTTGAGAGCCTTTGCTGATTGGCTGATTTTAAACGTCGAGGCATGCGCATAAAGATACTTCTCTCAAAGCGACCTAGAAGACCCTTCTGGGACGAGGTTGACAAAGGCTCTGTATTAAATCTCGCACATGCGTCAGTGGCTCTTGCCAGAGTTAAACCCGTGAGGTGACGAGCCGAGGAGAATGGGTACGAGAATGGCGACGATGACCTTGGTCCTCGGGGATGACTATGAAATGAGCGCTTACAAATACGATTAAATTAGAATCGTAAGAGTATGGCCAGACTTTCGGAAGCATATATACTGTACAAACTGCCCTCGTGGTCGTAAGCTGCGTGGCTTTAAAAGTCCTCAGACATTTCATTAGCCGTTTTCGCACTAGAGACGGAAAACCCGTCTGAGACGTCCTCTAATGTGAAAACGGCTATTGTCTAGTGGTCGTTTTTTTCGACAGCTTGAAGTTTTCTCACGATAAAAGACCATTTTGATCGTTTCCTAGGAGACGGAGGCGTTGTTGAATGAGTGGTCCCGTCTGTCGTATCACACCTACACAGTCTGTCCCATGTGCGTATGTAGCAGGACGTCCCATCCGGGATACTTCAGCTGCCAGTGGCTCAAGCGACGTAAACCAGCCTCGCTTCGGTGCAAGAAATCCACCATAAGGAAACGGCACGTGGTTGATGCGGACTTGCTTGTGCCGCCACCGGGTAAGTTCCGCTAAAATTAGGGAAACTCTAACGAGCCTCCCCGATGAGCTTATTTAGTAGAGCGGCCGTCTGACTAGCGGGGGGAGGTCGTGGGGTCGACCCCAGGCCGGACCAACACTCAGGGTCTTTTCTAAATACATCCAGGAGAAGGTGCTGCCTTTGCTCTAACATCTGCAAATGGTCAGACCTTTGCGTCTTCTCGGATAAGGACGTTAAAGGGGCACTCGCACGCTTAATTTTTGTACCACCTGTCAAAAAATAAGTATAATTCTAATCACCAAAAATACATTTAAGTTTACCGGGAATAACCAAAATTACAGTCCAGGTTTGTTAAATGACCTTTTAACTGTTAACTCAATACAAATCGATAGCGTTTTTATCTATTATCAAGAGGATGGAATTGGATTGCGATTTGAATTATTTACTTGTCAAGCAAGCGTGCGAGTGCCCCTTTAAGCCGTAGGTCCCGAACCAGAGGGACGTTAAAGAACCAGAGCTCACAACTTGCTAACCAACTAAACTGACCAAGGGATCTTCATAATTGGAGCCTTGCTCTGTGTAGGATTTCCCGGCAACGCTAAATTGGGTAAATAAAAAATCACCCAACTTCTTGTTGCAAGTTGAACGAACTTGTGACGCGATGCAGAGCGCGAATCTACTTTGAGAAACGTTTTTTTTTTTCGTAAAATCGTGATAAACGCGCAGCTCGATCAAGAATTTGCAACCCAGCAAAAATGCGCGACAAATTGAGGGACAAGCTGAACCGCGGACTATCCAGCTGAGTATCCATTCATTTCATCTACAGATGTACTTCAGTCCGATGGCACGTGCAAACCTCTTGACGGTAAGCTGACAAAAGTAGGCCATAAGAAAATTGTCACACCGCGACACTCGTGTCAAACCTTGTTAGGGGTTTGTGTTTTTCTGCTCCGTAAATCCAACTTCGACCAAGCTCACGCTGTGGGCAGACAGCACGAGAACTCTCACAGTTATCCTCGAGCATATTTTTACTTTTGCTTTTTCCGATTTACGTTTTGAAGCAAATTTAAACCTAGATGAATATGTTACTCTGTGAATTGCGCAGTCAAACTGCGGTGTATAAAAGGACGCTTTCCTAGTGTGGAAAAACGCGGTTGGCTCAGCGCACGATTAGCACTGGTTCGGCGCTGGTCTCTCACCGCAGTGATCCGGGATTGACTCTCGGCCGGGATGGAGGAAATTTTCGTTCTGTTCGGACGTGGTCGAACCTGGTTCATATTGTGAGTTGAACTTTGTTCAACTCGTGAAAGGACGTGAAAGAACTGAGGACGCAATTAACCCTCTGTCAGTGACCACCCTCAGTGACTTTGCTTTTGGCCGCCTGACTATCAGAGGCGCCATTGGGGAGTCGTTACATTTAGACCCCGTCCACACTACACCGTTTTCAAACGAAAACGGATACTTTTTGCTCCGTTTTTTAAAAAGATGTGCGTCCACACTTATCGTTTTCGTATTGTTTTCGCCGTTTTCGGTGATCTTTTTCGGCGTTGTAGTGTGGACGATAGCCGTATCCGGAGCAAAAAGTATCCGTTTTCGTTTTAAAACGGTGTAGTGTGGACGGGGTCTTAGAGTTACATTTAGTGACTGACAAATAAAGACTGTGTCTTATTCACTCACTGAATTGCCATGCCAACGTACTAACATACGTTATTCTGTTTTTCAGAAGAGGTACCCGAGGCACTTCTATCAGATCTCTCCGCCCATATCCCTAAGCACTGGAAGCCTCTTGCGTACCGTTTGGGTTTCTCTCAAAATCAAGTCGATACAATCGACTCTAATTACCCGGATGTTACGGAGAAAGCGAACAGTATGCTGCAGAGATGGCGGACGAGAGAAGGGAGAAACGCAAAGAGAAGTGTGCTAATTTCATCTCTAAAGGAAGTACAGAAGGGAGATGTGATAGAGATGGTGCAGTTGTATCGTTCTAACACCGTCTAGCACGCGTTTAGCACGCGTCTAGCACGCGTTTCCATAATAAGACTGCGAGGATCTCCAGTGGATTTTTGTCGGATATTTGGAGGGCGCGGGATTCCTGTGTCGCGCCCAAAAAATCAAATCCGCAAATACAAAAACAAAGAAGAAGAAAACACTGGAGAGCTGGCTCGCAGGCTATTCCATAATCACAATGCCTATGCATTGCGTCAGTCTCGCCGTTAGGCCTACGGCATCCTTTGAAAGGTTCGACAGAAGAAGAGCGGCTGAAGTTCGGCGTTAACTCAATATCAAGAAAGTGCTGTCGTTTTTATGGCAAATCCGCGCGGGCTGCCTGTGGTATTCAAATCGCGTCTCAGGCCCCTCGGCGGGGGGCAAAAACAAAATGGCGATCAAGAGAACGATGTTTCTGGAGTATCTGCAAGTTTTGGTAAATTTTTCTGCTTTTTTCAGGCCTTACAGAAGCCAATTCTGCTCACCTGGCTCACCGAACCAACGTTGGAAATGTCCATACTGTAAATGTTTATATGGAAAGGCCGTCAACGGCAGAGAACATGCACTTGATTAGAGAACACAATGCGCGCACGTGCAACTGTATGAAATCAAATGCATTTCAACCGTTTTCTTCAGAACTAGGACGCACTGAAACTGTTACGTTTTACGGTCTGATGAGAACGTGAGCGCGGATATGGATTTTGTCATAATTTTGTGTTTCACGTGATTTCAGTTGGATGTCAATTTGCTGCTATCTGGTTGTCACCAGAGCCACCCCCTCCCCTCCCGGGCTCGCACGCATAACTGAGAAAATGACGGGTCTATTTTCAGAGTTCACGAGTGGAGCGGACATGATTATTTGAAATATTTTTTCAAACTCATAATATTCAAGCTATTCGAGCCCAAAATCCGAAAAATCGGTGTTTTCAAATATGCGCGAAGCAACGAATTTAGCTCAGTTACAACGAATTCAGTGATAATGAATTTCCTTGCTATTTTCGTGTCTAGCTCTAAACAACTAACATAAGGTTTTGAATTGTTAAAACGACCATAGACACAAGTGGCCTCTTAACTATGTAGATTTATTTCCAATCCAATAAATTTATTTCCAATCCAATAAACGTGTATTCAAAACAGCCAAAAGTATTCATGTCTTCATATTGCGTTAGGTATGCCTAGTTTGTGGCGTCTTGGGTGGGCTCCCTGTGGTGGGAAGGAGATAGCAAGTGTGACGTTGTTCGAGGACTGCTGGTGAGCCTCGCGGTTAAAAGCCCCCGGATGCGCCAATGACTAGGCGCATTTGAGGTGTTTTGTTTAATGGTTAAAAATTCGCACAATTTCGTTTATCCTTTATATATATGTTTATAAATTCGCCTTATCAATATGCTAAAGTGTTTTGCCCGGTAAGGTACGGACCATTTGATACTTGATGGGGTGGGTGGCTGTTCCCCCAAAAAAATTCGAGCAAGCCTCTGACCTAGAAAAAAATATCGCGCAAGCAAACCTGGTGGCGAAAAAAAATCGAGCAAACTCTCTCTCCTGATTTACCGTTTTTAGGGAACCTGATGTCTTTATAAGGGATATTTTGGTCGGCTCGCGCTGCGCGCTCGCCATCTACAACAATGAAAGCGCTTAGATATTCTAGGAGAAATAGAATACAAAGGACCTTGTTCCAGACTATATGCATGTGCGCCGCCAACTTCCGTGTTGGACAGGCTTTATGGAAACAATCTTGACCTTTTCATTTCTGCGCATGACTAGTGACGTAATTCAAGTTTCACAAGTAAAAAAATAAGATTATATTGATAAATCCTGTTGTTTGGGTAGGGTACAGAGGGGTTGGTGATTGAATATTATGTCACAGGCTATTATCTGAGTATTTCAAATGACTAAAAAATTTGAATGGAGATGTTTCAACATTGATCGTTTTCCCTCTGTGTTGGCTAATTAGGTCATGAATAATTATTGAGTGTTTGAAGTAATTCAAAAGCCTCCTATTCGGACTTGACGGGATTTCAAAGCTCACGCAATTAGTTCCAGTCCTCGGCGGACTTTGAAATCCCGTCAAGTCCTCATAGTCGACTTTTAAATATTACATAATTCCAGAAAAGTAAGTATTTTACTTACTTTCAACTGATATGTCCAAAATTGGTGCAACGTCACGCTCATAAAAAAGCGTATGCTGTGGTGTAGTATTTACAAACTATAAAATCGTACTAGGCATGACAAGAGTTAGAATCTTTCCCTACTGTATTTGTCCACATCACAGTCAGAAAAGTGTCTATTTTTAGATTTGAGTTTCGCGCGCGAAAGTATTCGAATGCTCAGGCTCGAATGCTCGTATACCCAATACACAACAAAATAGAGAATATCCTACCTTATCTTGGCATGATTAATTTTTGAAAATTTTTATGTTTTTCTTCAGCGTGATTCTCATCTCCCAGAAATAAGAATATCATTAACCTCGTAGATTTTCAAAATAGCGGCGCGCTTCGCGCGCATTGAGAAACATACAAGCAAACTTCTCAGTTGTCAGCCCTCGTTCGTAAACCCAAACTGATCCAGCGATGCTTAAGCATACCGATTTCGCGAAATGCTAACATAACAGGAGAGCATGAAATCAAACTTTAGTGAGTGATCAATTGCCGTTTTGAGGGCGAAATAAATAAGTGATGTCTCGAAACAAAAAAAAAAATATCAGGAAAAAATATCGAGCACAGGCACGTTCTAGGGAAAAAAACTCGAGCAGCAAAACTGGACGCGAAAAAAATATCGAGCCCAAAAAAATTTGCCACTCCCCCATCAAATATCAAATGGTCCGTCCCTAATGTTTTGTAAACATCAAATTTTCCCTAAACACGATTTACAAACTCACAGAGGATACGAAACAGAATTCGGGCGTTCCCCGGGTCCGCACTAAAATACAGTAAACATGAGAAAATGTCTAAATGCATGGCGCTTTGCGCCACTGAATACGCACCAAGAAACAAAATGAAGCCCTTCTGCAAGCGAAATGTTTACGGCTTTGATGGGGGAAAACGAAACCCGGAATCTAGCGGAAAAAGCGGCAGATAGGATATCAATCTTTTCTAAATTGGAATCGGACATCGGCACTGTACACCGAAAAGAATGTTTAGACTTTATGAGATTTTTGTTGAAGCGTCTAGAGACTGCAAGGTTTATAGGGCTGTTCACATGAAAATCACCCTACCTAGTAGGGTTAAAGAAACCGCCGGTTCACATGGACTATTTTCGTTTGATAGGGGCACGTTACCTGATAGGGTCAAAAGATAGCGCCGGTTCACATGCGAGTTGTTGTCCCTAGCAGGGAGGGCTTTAGGTCCTTTAAAAGATCCTCGATTTTCCGATGCCCAGGAGAATTCTATGCCTTCTTTACACTGATTTTTGAGGGTGGCGCTTTTCATTTGCTTGTTTTCCTCGAGGAGGTCACAACAGAATCTTCTATTCTGTCGATTGTTAGCGGCGATTCTGGAATCAACTGAATCAAGGCCTCTGAGAACTCGCCAGGTGGACTAGAGTCCTCAGATTCAGGATTTATCACCTTTTCCAGTTGATGTTTACGGAAATATTCCCCGGATTTATAGCATAAAGCGGCCATGCTGTATTTTCCGCTCACAATGTAACCCGAGAACCCTCAAACTTAGCCCTCCTGGCTAGGGTTATCCCTACTTGGTGCGTTCACATGGGCTTATGTAAACAAAAGTTGACCCCACTAGCTAGGGTTTCCCTACCCGATAGGTAGGGAAACCCTACCCCTAGGGGCACCCTATCTCGCATGTGAACCAAACCGTGTAATACAAAGGAGAAGGGAAACCCTACTAGGTAGGGAAACCCTACTAGGTAGGGGCACCCTCTCTGGCAAATCTAACCTGGCCGTTCTAGTTTTCAGGGTGTTATATTTTGGGGGTCACGCACGTTCACTTCACCGTTTTCACACTACAGACGAGTAACTCGTCCAGACGAGTTAATTCCCTTCTAATGTGAATTCGTGTCGTGAAACTCGTCTTCTTAAAACACCGACGTGAATTCACATAGACGAGTCGAAGGTGGTTTTAGCTAGAGCCCGATGGCGTGCTCGCGTGGTTACATAGCCACCTTCGGCGCCATCTTTATTGCCGGATTTCATTTTATTTAGTAGAACAATTATTGTAAAGCGCTATTGGATTTTTAGTAGAAATGGTGCTATATCAAAATTTATATTATTATTATTATTTGAAGCCAAGAGTGCCTGGGGCGAATCCCTTAATATCACCATTATCGAAACGAGATCCACATAAAGAGAAAGAGCATGCTGAACTATACAAAATCCTAAAGTTTGAAGTTGATTGTGTAAATCCCGTTCGAGATACAGCCATTCCAATATGCCGGAATTTTATAAGCTTTGTATGGCTTTCCGGACGCCGTGTCCGTATTTCACACACATCTTGTAAAATTTTGGACTTTTGAATGGCTGTTTCTCGATCACTATTTGCCCGATTTATACCAAACTTTGGAGCCGTTCGTTCTTTTTGAAGAGGAGCGAGAGGATGCTCTGAGTCTGAGACTCGGACAGGTGCGCGTGCTCGTAGCCACAGTTGAGTGTGTCTACAAGATCGCGACCTAGGAGTCCCCAAAAGCGACGGTAAAATTCCGCTGGAAACCCGTCGTTGCCAGGCGTTTTGTTGCTCTTCATCTGATCGAGCGCCTCTCGGCACTCGGTCACAGAAAGAGCGGACTCGAGAGATGCGCGCGTTTCGATAATCAATAATGGTATTAAGGTACTACAGGAGGCTCCCGAGGGTACAATTTGAAAAATTATATCTCGCTTTATTATATTTCGTTTTACCCAATCAGCATTTCAGCATGTTTTTAAAAACATTTAGCTTTGTTTTGATGTAATGCGCATACCCATACCACGCCCTGTTTCGCGAGTATCGGTCTCCATAGTAACCACTACATTTTCACTAAAAATCTAAAAACTCACACGTTTTTAACAGCAGACCCAAACTAAGTGCACCAGGTTGTTTTGCATTAAAAAAGGGACAAAATTGACCGTGTCCGTAGCAAAAAATTAATAAGTTAATAGGTTACCGATTAATCAAGTCAAAACGCAACAGAATTAATAATATTATGAGTTTCAACACGGGCATGGTCAAATGCACATCTTTTCGTTTCAGAAAGTTTCAGAGACGGAGCTGAAATCTACAGGCACTTATTCATCATTTTCGGTGTTCAAGCGCCTTACTTAATTACAGTGAAATAACTTCCTTACTTCACGAATTTTCGATTATATGGCTTTGTTCGCTTCAGTTGGCAAGATGCGTCTGTGTAGGTCCAGTCAGCGGTCTTTTGAATTCAATATTTCCCCCCAAATAAGGATCTTTTGCCCTTATACAGCAATGTTTTTCGCGCGAAAATAAGTGCACCGTCTCCCCGATTAGTAGTGCACTCGTGCACGGCTAGAAGATTTGAGACGTTAATAAAGTACTTACTTACTTACACGCTACTAAGCAAAGTAAATCGGATTAAATTTCACTCAAGTTTCAGTAGTCACGCGCGCTCGTAAACAAGCTCAGGACAAACCGCATAGCTGCGAAATTTTGGTTTTTACAACATTGGCTTTTTATAACAAGTAAGAATCTGTTTTTTAAGCTGCCAAAAACATGTTTTTATGTCTTAGGAATGATTCATCGATCAATGCACACGGCATGACTCCACCAAGGGATTAAATACTGGAAATGCAATGCGATCCGGCTTGACCAACACAACAACTTACTGATAATATTTCATTGTTTTTAACATTAGGAGAGGAAAAGAAGCAACCTCTGGAAATTATTTCGTTGCTACAAATGATTAAAACCTCTATGAACAAAAATAAAGTACTTTCTCGCATATAAAAGCCGAATTCTGTGTCCAGTTAATGACTAACAGTAGGTCAAGGGGCACCGCAACAATACCAGATAAATACTCGGGCAGGATAAAAACAAGGTATAACATTACAATATTTGGCGCGAGAAACGTTGCATTTCTCTCTCGATTTTTGTAGGAATTCGTGAACTTTCAAAGTTTTAAACTACCGTATATGATAAATAGTATCACCAGCATAACGTTGGGTAATTCTTGGGAGAACTGAAATTTCGATCATGAGCCTTCTCTAGTAGTATAGTACCTTAAGAGATTCGCCCCCAGGCACTCACGGCTTGAAACTCCTTGGGGGCATTCTAGTCTTCCTGGGACGAAATACTTAGGGCTACTCGTCTGTAAACTCCGTCTAGAGTGAATTTAAGACGAGTTTTCCGTCTAGACGAGAAACTCGTCATCATAACTTCGTCGTTTCGACGAAGTTACAGACGGACGAGTTTCTCGTCCAAAACTCCGTCTCGACCCGTTTTCACATCTAGACGAGTTTCCCGTCCGGACGAGTAACTCGCCTTGGACGAGTTACTCGTCTGTTGTTGTAGTGTGAAAACGGCCAATTTTTGGGGTGTTTTTGTTTCCTCTTTCCGAATAGCATCGCTATCACTTTTACCTGGAAGATAGTGTCAAATTTCACGGTTGTGCATTTGCAGATGGGAGTACAGTCAAAGTCTAGCCGTTGGCCATTTCCTTCTTCTTATCTTTCCCGGTCACTAATCGTTCCCGGAAAATCATCCTGCTTGATCGCGGCAACTAGTACTGGTGCGACCGTTCGCAAAAACAAGGTATCGAATCCGCCTCAGAGCGGATGGTGGATTCCGCTTTCTACAACGGTACCAGTTTGCTATTTCCTGTTCACGTGTTGAATATTAACAGATCGCCACGTCCGGTCATTGTATACAATAAACACATTGTTGACTTTGCTTTGAATCTTTAAATACCTGACCCTAATTAAATGCGTCTTTCTGATATGTAATGGAGCTCTAAGATAATACAGTGCGCCCCTCGCCGCTTTCCATTGAAAGCCTGGTGATTTTTTGCGAGACTTGAGGCCTGATGAAGTGTGGTGGCACGAGTCGATAGAGATGAAAAGCGCTTGAATGCGCGCGACCAATAACACGGCGCCATTCGCTGTCATCGTCACATCCTGAGTGAGAACACCTCTTGGGCGATGACAGAAATGCGAGTCGTAGCTCCCCTGCACTGCTCTCGAAAACTGATACCCGACAAGCTAACAGTTCAACCAGAGCGTGCACTCGCAAATTTTTGTCAAATATACACAAGTTGGCGCGTTATTCCTGTCCGCAGCGCTATCTCAAGTCGGCTGCTACATCTACAATATGTATTTCATGATCAGAGACAACAAGATAGAACCCTAGTACGCGAGTTTTCCCAAGAAACTGGAGAAAGACGCGGTTCTTTAATAATCAAACGAGGCGACCGTCGCGCCACGTTACTGAGAAAGAATGTAGCTTGGCTCGGTAAGTTTGCCGCCTCTGATTGTTTTTGTCCATGTTTTCCCGCACACTAATGACTCTTATTTGAATTAATGGGCATTCTTTGCCAAACATGTAAGTATCGGAAAGGACTTATACTTTGTTAATCACGGACTTCTATTCTAAAGCTACTACTGTATAACTCTGATTTGTTTTAAGAAGGATTTCGTGCTCGTCAACTTGAAATAATCACTTGAATAGCCGATCTGTCGCAAGACTGCCGGTTATGTAAAAACATTTAAGAGATGGATGTTAAAGCACATAATTATAAAGAGTCTATCGTTTACATTTTTTCCTGATTTTAGGGACTGACGTTGGATTGTTGAATTTGAGCCAAACCTGAGGAGTTTACCAAAAGTTGAAGGACATTTCTCAAGTAGGAAATCGCGGATTTGTAGTTAAATGTCAACATGGAGGAAAATAAAGGAGCAAACTCCGCCGCTGGCAAAGCACATGATCAGGAAACCCAAACAAACTTTGACGTGAACGGTACATCAGAATCAAGTCGTGAGACAGTCCATGCGGGGATCCCTAATAACCTAGAAAGAGAGCATCAACATTATAGACCACCCCTCCCCTCCTGGGGAGGCAGGTATTCGTACCCTCCCCCTCAGTCATACCCAGATGGATACTACCAATACGAGGGTGGGTACCCCCCACCTCCCCAGCCAGTACCCTACTACCAAGGTAGATACCCACACTGGCACCATCATGCAGGTGCAGCACCATACCCTTCACCCCATGCCCCACCCATGGGGCCTGGCCACCCCTATGGACGGGAGTACCCTCCAAGCGGCTATTTCCCTCAAAATGTATCTGAAAGCCCAAAGATTGCTCGACCTAAAGCAGAATGGCCTAGAGGTTACCAGCCTTTTCCTAAGCCAACAGTACCATCTGATTACTTAGCTACCATCCATGCCCCACATCGGAATGCACCCTCTGAATACACTGGACCTCCATCGACTGCTACATCTCTAAGATCAACAGTGATAGACCTTCCAAGTCCTCGGGGCTCAGCCAGGCTTGCTCGCAAGAGAGCGCGCTCTAACACACCAGCATCCTCAGTTGAGTCCATTGACCTCAATCTTCTCATCCGCAACTCCCCAGACTCCTTGATTGGTTACCTTGGTGGAGGAAGGCTATCATCTGTTGGGTCATTTGGACATCTTAGTCCCACAGGGTTTTGTGTCTCACCAGCTTGTCGACAGACACCTACCCTCACGGGCCGACCCCCTCCATTCATAACTCCCCCGCCCATCCCTCCTCTGCAGTCTCCAACCATCGCCCAAACAAAGGACCTGTTCCCAACTTCTACTACTACTGACCCACCAAAGGAGAGTGAAAATGATCGTATGAGTTGTGGGGAGTCCCCGCCTCCACCTGCACCATCTCACAGGGACACCGATGTATTGCTAAAGAAGGAAGACTTGAATGAACCCTGTAAATTGGACTCAACAACTTCACCTTTAGCTCCAGAAAATGAAAAGGTATGTGATCAAGTAATCATATTGACATCTATATCTTCAGTTTTTATTGCTGTAAAACAGGTGCGATGTAACCATGTCCCCCGACCCCCTCAAATTTTCAATGCAAAAATACAGTGTATTTGAAATAAGGCCCTAGGACTTAAGAAATTGGGAGAAACCTTGGGATTTCAGATGAAATACAAAGGAAATATGAGAAAATTCCAAGGAAGGGAGAAAATTCACACAAGTTCACACAAATGTCTGTAAGTACCTTCCAACAAAATTATTGTGATTACACCAAATGAAATGCCCAAAATGGGAATGTTTGGTGGGAGGCCAGAATGATATTTGTTTATTATAAATTTTGTGGTAGAGGGGATTCGTTGTGCCTTCTCAGGGGCAGATCCAGGAACTTCAGAAACCAGACATAAACGTTAAGGGGTCCAAGATCAAAAATCCCAACCTTAATCTGCCAATACTTCTTGTATCATGCCTATCCAAAAAGAGAGCTGACCCTGGTATAAGGACACAAGTGAATGACATAGGAGGAAACAACTACGGAAGTTCAATATCTCAGACATCATGCCCCTGTCCTTAATGGAGATATGTTCAGGCATGCTTAGAATGACTCTAGCTGTTCACATTTGGAAAATCATGTTGGAGTTTCATTACAATCTCAATGCAATTTGTTTTGTCTAAGTTTGGGCAAGCAAAGCCTTGTTGTGAATGTTATTCTTTACAAAGGTGGTGCGGGACCATACAAAGTGGGGGGCTCTTTGGTAAGGATGTATGGGAAGAGTGAAAACACAAAATACAGTAAATGTATGAAAATTTGACAAAGAGTGGGGGCTCGAGCACCACACCCTCTAAGCCCCCCCTCCCCTGGTCTGCCGCCTATGCTAGAGGCGAAAGCACTTTTTGTTGGCCACAATTAATGTAGACTATTGATAGGTGTGAATATGCAGGAGCAGTTTTACTTGGCACTAACTTGCAAATCAAGAAACCTTTCATCAACCCATTGGTATGCTCTTCTCACCTCACAGCACTAGACCAGACTGTCTGAGCTCTCAATTAATGTAAAAACCATTTGAGTAGAAGGGTACTTCTTGCTATTATTGTTAACAGGGATAAGATCTCTATTGAAGAATACATGTTGGTTTTTACTACTATTACCTTAAACTATAAATGTGTTACAATCACAAATTAGCTCTGTATTTATTAAGTTGTTCTGTGTGATTGCCCTGTTGTCTTCAACCTTTGTTAGTCTCTCTGAATAAAAGTCTTAGATTGATTGAGCTTTCATTGGAACTCCTTATATATAATACCATTAAATTTGTTAATGGTGAAACAATGCTTTACTATGGCTTTGAACATAGATGGTAAAGCATTTCAAAAGGTTAGCTTTCTTGTCAAGTCCAAATACTTTTCTGATTCTGCAAAAGGTAATCTAAGGATATGCTCTATTAAAGCTCCTATATCAAAGCTACATGCATTATGATCATATCAAATTTCTAAAACTGCTGGTATGGCCATCAAGTGTTGCACACCAAGTTGAGAATTCATATTTTTATACTAATAGTTGCTTTGCAATTCTATACATTCTGTAAGTATGATATAAATGCTGATTGTACATGTTGTACAGAACTGTACATCTAAGAACAATACTAGATTCCAACCATATGGCTGAGGGATCTATAAATGGGATAATTTAATCTTTCTTTGGAAAGGGATTTGATATCTGTCATTGGAATTAAGGAAACATCTGGTTTGTGGGTTATCATAGGGACCCCATTGAAACATATCTTCCAAGAAGTCACTTAATTTTTTGGCTATTAAATGCATGGAATCAATACCTGGATTACACTATTGATGAAATAAAAAAGGCATACTTATAAAGTCACACATTCATGATGCAATACAAAGTGTGAGATAATGTTCACAGTAGCCAGTTATTTTGATGTCTATGTCATGATCAACTGGGCCAGCCAGCAGAAAACTCTGTCAAATAATTTATTCTCAGTTTTAGTATTGCAGGATGAACATTACATTTTCATTGCCTCTAACCTAAATTCCTGATTACTCAAGGTTGTCTGAGAATGGTTTCTGCTGTGATAATTAAGTGCTGAAATCAAACGACTAAGGCTGCAGTGTATTAACAAAGTAATCCAAATGCCTGAATGCAAGAGTTTGACCACAAAGCTGTAGCATTATTGATTAACAATACATAATGTTCATTTGTTGAATATTTGGTCTAATCTAGTGTTAAGTGAAACAATCAATAGGGAATCAGATATCCTCTTCTGGTTTAATTAGAAGTTTGTTGATAGAAGGTCAATAATAGATTCTGTGACCTATGTTACTAACACCCACAGGAATTATAGTTTGTAAAAAAACAGCTGGTGTTTTTGAAGACATTGTTTCCTGTATTTGTTGTGAAATTCAGTGCATTGATTGGAGTAACATGTTAATCAACATTCCAATCATACAGGGGAATTTTGTGGTCTAGCTATTTTGATTGATGGTGCATATTTTTGGAATAACACCAAGCCTCAGTATCATAAATTTTATAGATTATGGAGAATGAATCTTGTAAATTATCAATTAGCCAAACACATCTTATAATATATTGGCAACTTTCTCCTGTGTTTTCTGTCCCCTTCCTGGGATATGTATTTTATTTTTAATAACAACAATGATGTTGTTGGTTAGGAAACATTACTGCACAATCCTCTATTATCTCTTTGTTTATTTTTTTTAACTACCCTGAATAGACAGGATTCTTGCATTTATATCAAAATCCATCCAGTAAAATTCAAGTGCCCTTTCATCCACAGGTGACCCAAGATCTGTATGTAGCATAACACTGTAAAATACAGTTTATGGGTTATTAGAGAGTTTGTATACCGCCTATTTCCGAGTCATTAATGCTCAGACAGAGTTTCAGGATTACTTGTATAGGACTTATAGGGGTGAAGTTGACAAGAAATGTCAACTGATTCCCCAATAATATGCCATCAAAATTTGATTTTTCACTTGTAGGCTCTGTCTGACCATGGTGCCGAGGAGGGGCTAGGAGAGGGAGAAGGAATTGATCTTACATGCCACTGGAAAGACTGCACACAGGTTTTTGAAAACCAGGAGAGCATGGTGAAACATGTAAATGGAGACCACATCAAGAAGGAGAAGAGGGACTTCACATGCTACTGGAAGGACTGCACCAGAGAGCAGAGGCCCTTTAAGGCTCAGTATATGTTGGTTGTACACATGCGACGCCACACTGGGGAGAAACCTCATAAATGTGATGTGAGTTTTATATCTTCTATGGAAGCAAATGGAACCAGAACAGGTTTTGTCAGGATATTCAAGGATTTCACATTAACTGTTCATCAATTGTTTTGCAGCGTGAGGGCTGTTCGAAAGCTTACTCTAGGCTAGAAAATCTCAAGACTCACTCGCGCTCCCATACAGGGGAGAGACCATATGTTTGTGAGGTTGAGGGATGTACCAAAGCTTTCTCAAATGCATCAGACAGGGCTAAACATCAGAATAGGACCCACTCCTCTGTGGTATGTATTGTCATTGCAGTCTGTTTTCCTCACACCTCCAGGGGAATAAACCATGAATCTGAAATGCCTTTGGAATTTAACACAACTCCAGGATGTATCACACACACACACATGCAAGGCACTTGTAACAATACTACCGACATGCAGCATGCACATTCATTATAGCTGAAATCACCCATTTCTTACCTCAATTCTATTGGAAGTCTCCCTGTGGTCCCCCAAGCCCATGAATAATGTCATCCCTTTCTGATGTTGTGCTCTCTCCACCACAGCAGCGCACCATTCTCATGCCACTTTGGTGGCAAGTGGATTGCATGTGCCACAATGCTTGACATTTGGCTTGAAATAGTTTTGAAAACACTAACAGCGATGGATCTGGATCCAAAATGGATGCAATGTCCCAATAAAATTGAAGACAAATAGAGAGAAAGGACAAAACAGAGATTTGTGCCGATGTTTCGGAGTGATTTCTGTAACAGCCCTGATGTAGGACTGAAAGTCAAGAGTCCAAAACGTCGGCACAAATCTTGTCTGTTTTGTCCTTTCTCTCTATTTATAATGCTGGACATTTCACATGCATGGCAACAAGGTCAAGCCAACTCCAGCCACTTGCATGTTCCTTACCATAGCTTCTATCTGTATCTTCTGTTTACAGAAACCATATGTGTGCAAGGTAGAAGGCTGTCCCAAACGATACACAGACCCGAGCTCTTTACGCAAGCACACAA
This sequence comes from Scolanthus callimorphus, assembly GCA_033964015.1. Classification (NCBI taxonomy): domain Eukaryota; kingdom Metazoa; phylum Cnidaria; class Anthozoa; order Actiniaria; family Edwardsiidae; genus Scolanthus; species Scolanthus callimorphus. The sequence continues at coordinate 8,261,026 of CM066914.1, forward strand.
AGACAGTGCATGGAGAACAGGGGATCAAAAGAGTAAGCGAGACAAACACCTTCATCATTGAGATGATCATATCTCCTCCATCGTAACTAATCAATTGATCTTAACATGTTTTGTTTGTGTATTGCTTATAGCTCAAGGAAGAAGGAAGCAGAGACAAGCAACCTCAACACCCACCTAAAAAGTCTACAGGCCCTGCCCAAGGTCAATCCACTCAACCATCTGGTCACACGGCCAATGCTAACACCTTTGTCAACTCCCCAGCTAGTGACGTTAAATCACCAGGAAGTGCTGGGGTATCTAGCGGCATCAGCTACTCCAGCATTGTAACAAATAGCTGTAATGGTGACATTGTGTCCTCAACTTGTAACATCCCTTCTCCACCAAGCGACAACCATGAGAGTGATGTTGGCTCTCCTGCAGCTGTCAATCAAAATGTAATGTCCATGCATTCCCCAAGAAGTCCTCCATATGTCAATCACCTGCCAAATATTCTAGAGGGTGGCATGGAAACAGCAGGTGATGTTGGTGTAGTTTCCACTGTGCAGACTGTGGCATCCCATCCTAAATCAGTGAGCCTTCCCAAAATCCAAGAAAGTCCTCAGGTCAAGCAGGATGTCAGGAAATGGGTAGATGACGTACACAGGCGCATGAGTCAGACATCAACCAGACGCTCAAGTGAAGCTAGTCATTTATCTATTGACACGACAGGAGATGTCAGCCGACGTTCTAGTGAGAGTGGCTGGGCATCTAACAATGAGAGCCGTAGATCCAGTGAAGCCAGCCCTTTCCCTAATGGTGTTACTCAAATAGCAGTTAAAAACCCATTTGACACTATTCCTCATCCACCGATTGCACCAGGTCCAAGTAGTGGAAGTACAACTAGAAAGTTTGTGCAAACAAATGGTGACATAGAGGATTGCTTGAGAAGGACTAGTGAAACCAGCACTACTAGTACCAATAGTGCGCTCTTCAACAGACCAAGTCGTAACAGCAGTGGCTATGGAAGTCAGTCTAACCTAGCTGTGATTCGAAGCTCAGGGTTTGGGCAGCGTCCTGCCTTGGCCAGGGAGTTGCCATACTATCGACTTCATCACAGCCATGAAAGCACCTTCAGAAGAATGAGTGACACTGTTATCTGTGAAGCAGATAGTTCTGTCATGGCCAGTCAGCATAACAAGGAGGAGTTCAGGCGTCGTAGTGAGCCTACAAGGAATATTAACTGGACAGCACATAGACAAGATCTCTCAAACCAGTTATCACCTAGGGGACCTCCTATTGAGACTAGTGAGACCGAGTTGATCTCTGGAGAGTTTGATCCCAGTGAGCTGGATGCATATCTGCCGCAGCAGGATGTTACTCCAATGTTGTCCCCCTCTGGTCGACAGACCCAGCCGCTCCGTCATTACCCCTACCTCCCTGCAGATGGCTACCCACCTCAAGACTTTCCCAGGGAGAGTCAAACCATCCATCACAGACCCCAGCCCCAACCCAATGTCTACTACCAGACAAGGTATGGAGGCCCCTCTGACATGCCGCCACCCATGCAGAGGCCCAGGAATGGGTACATAAGGCAGCAGCCTCAACAACCACGACTTCAGTCTTTACCACAAGGGCAGATAGTGATGCAGTATCAGGAGCGGTACCCTCCTAACCAGGTTATGTACCAACCGCCACCCCCAGAGCGCCTTATGGTTCCTGCCTATGAAGATGCTATGGTAAATGGAATCGGGGCATTGAGCACTGACAATGTTGGCATGTCAGATGATTATGAGCTGGGAAATTTGGTTGTTAATAACATGAACACATTGTTAAACTCATTAGCAGAGGAAGACAAGTATTTAGAAATGAGACAGAATGCTAGGAGTGTGAATGGGAGTGCCATGTCAAGTGCATTTTAGGTCTGATGCTCACTTTCTAGATAAACTGAGAAGTTACATCAACATACAATTCATGCATAAAATTCTTCAACATAATTGTGTTATTTAACTTACCACCACATAGTAATCCAATAGTGTACAGAGATTGCGACATGAGCATAGGAATTATATTAATGAAAAAATTAAGCTAGCTAATAATTTTCTAATTAAGGTGGTCTGGAAATAATGAGAGTCAGGTTTAAAGAGCCTCAGTGGCCGTTTGACAGCATAGCACCATACCAAGTTGGAGAAGGCATCCATTTCCATTAGCTGATTTAGAGAATATTATGTTTATTAAGATATTTTTTACACATAATTTGTCTAATAGAGCGGATTTCACATGACTGTCAAGACTTGTTATGTAATAGCGATTGCTCTGCGTTCTCATTGGCTACTCGTTTTTCTCAGCCAATCAAATTCTGTAGTAAATACAATTGTGTAATTACTTAGTAATTGGTTCGGCTTGCGATTAGCTAAGAAGAAAGCCATTTAGGAACAGGTCGTGATTTCTCTCGATTCTGATTGGCTAGTGATTGCTCAATTGCAATTGTTTTCATGACAGTCATGTGAAAACCGCTCTATCAAACAAAAGCAATAACAAGGTGTGGCTGACACGGGCTCTTTAAGGCTATGTCTTAATAATACTAGAATGTGGCTTTACTGCCACAGGAAAAATATTACTTTCCATTATTGAAAAATTATAGAGGAAGGATCCTTCAAATGTGACATGTTTTTCAGACAGCTCCAGGATTTCATGAAGGGGGTGAACCAATTCAGGATTTTAAAAACTGGATGTCCAGACCTAGTAGGGGTGGGGTGGGGGTATCTTACGGTATGACATCCCCTTGAACCAGACAAAATTTCCAAGTGAAAAACTTTCATGCAAGCTTATCATTTAAATTTTTATGCTAAAATGAACTGTGACAATACAGTATGCCAACTATTTGGAGGTATTTTGTACAGTCAACATTTGCTTTGTAAATACTGCCAATCAAGCTTGAATTGTAAACTAACAATATTGAGCATGTTTGCAAAAGCTAGTGATCCATTATGTGATTGATGTCTGATCAGAGTTTATGGAAACAAATAAGAAGGGAATGTACACAGATTTTGCCTTGTGATTTGTTTTTTTTAAATGTGTTTGGACTGATGTGCCACAAGAACCCCACACCCCCTAACCCTTAAGCACAACCATGTTTTGTGCATTTTGCTGTTTGTTACAATTGTATAAATCACATGTTTGCCTTTTGCTCCCATTTATGATCCAAATCAAAAGCAGCAGTACACAAAACACTTTCACATTGTTTACTGGTATTCATTTTAGATGTAGTGTTCTACAGATGAGAGTAATTCACCATGTTTGTTTTCAGAATCGTCTCAATTTATTCTTACTTTGTGACCTTAAATTACATTTATAAAATTAGAATCATGCAAAATGTCTAGACACCTTAAGAATCACACATGCAACATTGATTTCACTGACAAATGGCTATAAAAATATGTAACCTCTCAAAATCCAGAACTAAAATCAAAACGAGGTTCCGTGGGCATTTGACTACTACGTGTCAACATGTTAATGCTGTTAATGCAGGTTTGCCACTAAGCAGTGCATGGAAAATACAAGCCAAAGGGCTACTATTAGCAACTACTGTACATGGAAAAAACTTAAATACATTACCGGTAAGTGACAATGTGCTCAAGAGCCTGTTCAAACTCATACCCAGAGCCCATCATCTTTTGACCAGCGGCAAGTTCGTTATGCTCTTGATCTACCGCACATGTCCCCCCCCCCCCCCCCATCCCCCAGAGCTCTGAATCTTGCTGCTGGCCAAAAGATGACGACTCTGGGTCCAAGATTGGAGCATGCTAAAACCCTGGAATTCCTAGTCATCATTAATTACAGGCCAGCCAACCCTTAACTTTGGTGTAGGCAAATTTTAATAAAATATATTAATTTTGAGAATATGAAAAATTTATAGTATATCAAAAATGACATACATTACATCTAGGTACAAACTACACATGGGAGTGGCCAGAATGTCACCCTACATTATATTTTTAAATATTATGGTTTCTTTTTTATCTACACTATACAAAATAAAACAAACCGTTGACTATCAGTAACACTTACTGGCTGTTGAGCATCCACACTGTGATATGATATTATGAATTGTAATTGGCCTTAAACTTCTGAACAAGACCAACTTATACAATATACTGACCCTGGACTGGTGGGCTTTATGTCTGGTGTTTGGCTTAACTCATGTTACTACTCACGGGACTACTGAGCGACTGTCTAGTTTCCCTGTTGATGCAAAAGACAATGATAAATGGTAAAATACAAAGGCAGATTCATGGTGGCTGGTTTACATATATAGCAACTGTAGAAACATTTTTGCATATTCTTGGAACTTATTATGAAACCATCAATTTGATGGAGTATATGACAGTACAGGTGGCTAAATATGTACCCAAACCAAACCATTCTTGCACCCAGAGCTCCCTGGCTTGTTATCCCATGGGGGAGAGGCTCTGGTGACAGCCACCTTGACACATGCACAAAGTTTCATACAGACCCACTAGGGGAAACAGAAAACTCTGTGTCACTCTGCTTATTTTAATATTAAAATACAGGTAAACTCAACCAAAACACAGTAGGCTACACATACAATGCAACAACTGAAGACAAGTTCTTACCTATGAAGACTGAGGGTTGTCGTCTCAGCCATGGAGTGTTTCTCCTAAATCCAAATGGGCCATGCCAACCATTGAGGGGTGGTAGATTCTCCATAAACATACCATGACCACCGACTTGGGGTGCAGAATGCCCTGAATCACATTGAAAATCAAAAAAATCACAAACTGTGTTGCATTATAGAGAAGAGCAGACAGTAGTGAAGCACTTGTAGTAAAAACTCAGAATGTGTGGTTCCAGAAAATATCCAGACCCCCTCCACGGAAGGGTGTTGAAAAGTGACCCCCCCCCCACCCCTCTGGAATTTCCAAGGAAATATACAGTATTTGTATGGAAATGATCAGGTAAATTGACCCCCCCACACACACACACCCCACCCCACCCCTCCGGAATTTCCATTGCCCTTCCGTAAGGGGGGTATGGATAATTTCTGGAACCACACAATAGAAAAAAGACTAGCTTGTCACCCCTCTGGAATTTCCAAGGAAATATACAGTATTTGTATGGAAATGATCAGGTAAATTGACCCCCCCCCCCCCCCACACACACACACACCCCACCCCACCCCTCCGGAATTTCCATTGCCCTTCCGTAAGGGGGGTATGGATAATTTCTGGAACCACACAATAGAAAAAAGACTAGCTTGTTACATTTAAACATCCTTGGGGACCCAGGCCATGATTGCAAACACAAACAAGGCCCAGGACTCTGCCCCTCCCTGCTGCGTGACCTATTTCCGTTTGCAACAATTGGTTTTCAGCAGGAAATCCAGCTTACAATCTATTGAAATATTTTATATAACTTGAAAAAACTCTCTTTGGTATTGAAAACAGTTGATCAATTTGTGTAAATCTATTTTGACCTCCACAGTAATTCAGCAAAAGTGGTTAATAAACTATTCATTCATTCACTCATTCAAAACATGATACCTACCTGCTCCAGAAGTATTACGATAGCCTAGATACCGTCCCATCATCCCTCTGTCATGGAACTTGTCCATCTGTTTTCCCATGATAGAATCTCCTGGTGGAGGCTGTATTCCACAAAACATCACAGAAAACAGATCAATGGCATAGAAAAAAAAGTGAAGTATAACTGTTTCGTCTTTTGTCAAAAAATGGTTGTGAAAAAGTTGTGAATGCGAGTCCGAAAAGTTTCCTCAAGTTTGTCTGTAGCAATTCAAGTTTTGTCAGTTTCTCATCAGTATTCACAACTTTTTCACCTTCAAATTGAGGCTTCCACTGTATTTATGCACCATCTATGCCTATTCAGCGGTAGAGTAGAGAATTCAAAACTGGACTATTTGCCACTTGTGGTGATCTGTTTGTACATAGCCAACTGTTTTATTTCCCCGCAGGAAAGGGTAACCTAGTTTGAGTTTGTTCTTTGTTTATCATTTGTTTATAGTCTGAAATTAGCTCTAGGAGTTCTTCTTCATATAAGTGGCAGCAAATACAGACTGTAAAGGAAGTCTTCTACTTCCTCAGATAACTTAGGCCTAGGGCATACGTCGGATTAAGGTTGAACCAATTACATTTTTTTCAAAAGATACCGGCTCATTATACTTTCAAATAACAAATTATCTATTGTTTTAAATGTATTCGACGCGACTCCAATTCGACGTATGCCCTAGGCCTTAAGCTTGTTTTTCAAAAGATACCGGCTCGTTATACTTTCAAATAACAAATTATCTATTGTTTTAAATGTATTCGACGTGACTCCAATTTGACGTATGCCCTAGGGCTTAAGCTTGTTAGGGGCCGACCATTTGACTTCTGAGGGGGTGGATGATTTTTGAAAAAAATACTATTGTTATATAATCCTCAACTAATTTTACGAAATAAATATCCTACATATCTTAGAGACGTAAAAAAAAATATTGCCAAAAAAAATAATCCCCCCCCCCTCAAAAGTCAAATGGTCGGCCCCTTAACTCATGTCATGCAGTACTTGACTTAATTTTGCCTTGGGGTCCCAAACAGGGAGACACCGTTGTCTGTATAAACAACTGGCGGCTGAAATTAAAAACATTTAAACTATTGCCATAAAATAATATTTTAAAAATGTAAATTTTCGTTCGCTGTAGATTAATTCATACTGGGCCTTCACGCGGGAAGAGCAAGTCTTCACAGCAAAAACTCGAGCAGAGAGATGTTTTATTGATATATTTCATCGCAAATATATTACTAAAGCAATATTTTGTGAGGTATTGATTCTACCTGTTGTGTCCTTCGAAGCAGCCTTTGAACGGTGTGTTTCGAGAAGTAGTTCTGTGGATGTTTATCCTTTTGTGCGTTGTATGGTGGAATGGCGGTGTTCATTTTAGGATTCGCACGACCGGAGTCGTCAGAAAGGGTGCTCACAGCAATGCAATCCAAAACAAAGCCTTTTTCAAGACCTTTGATTTCTTCTTGAGTCCTCTGAGGTGGGCCATTTTTAACGCAACGCGCTAGTGAGTATTTGGTAGCCATTTTATGAGTGGAGTTTTGTTTAAGTCAAAGAGAAAGTTGACAAACTCGAAGGTTGCCAAGGAGTGACCACGTGACTGCAATCCCTTGGGATGTCCCGCTCTATTGTGCAGGAAATAAGCCAAAATATCAGTCATGAAATTACTTTATGTGTTGTTTTATTCGCCTGAAATAATATTTAGAGTCTTGTTATGTAAAAAATAATCAGTTTTGAGAAAATGAGCAATTAATTTCTGTAAGAAAAGTCCGTCGCCTTGGGTACCCTGTCTTTTTCGTGGGTACCCTGTTTTTTTTTCGTGGGGACCTGGGTACGAATGTCCGCCATATTGAATAAGTCTGAGGACCTGAGGACAAGAAAGAAGTACGAAATGTTTGGAGGTTTCGCAGGGAGAATCTTTAGTAATTTCCGCCAATTCGGACTGGCACATTCTTTAGTTACTTTAAGAACTTACAGAATACGCTCCGCCTTGAAGCTGAAGTGCGCAGGCTGCAAATTTGTAAAGAGGAAAGGAAAACTGCGAGTTGTGTGCAAGAACAAGGGAACGCACAAGCAGAAACAGTCCTAGATCTCTACGATGATACTAATGGTAAGCAAGAGAAAATGATATATGTGAGGGTGGTTTTGTGCATTTGGAAGTACTCACTACTCATTGAAAAAAAGGAGACTAGGGTAACATACTGATAGCAAGGTTGTGTCAACACAACACTTGACCGCATGTAAAGGAAGCATAAGAAGGGCTTTCTTCCACACAGGCTAAATAAAAACTATTTTTCACTTGTTTAGAAATCAAGAAAAAATGAGGCAAGATGCTGACTGGTGAATTCCCAATCTACCCGAACAGCACCAATTATTTGACAACTCCATCTGGGTTTATATTGCTTTCACTTCAAAGACTCGGCTAGACTGCAGAATACCCCCTTGCCTATAGCTATACCCTTAAATAAACATGTCAATGCATTGGAGATAACTCATTCATTATACACATAGCCTTGTTCTACAGTGGGATTGAGAGGGCTATAAAGTAATAATAGTAATAATTTTGATAATCTCCTTAAAAGGCTTTTCAGCTTATTTTACAGATAATATAAGAATAATAATTACTAAAAATCGAATGTAAAAAGATGAATACTATATCACTATGTTGAGATGGAGAGCCTTAAAATAAGCAGCCAGCCATGGCGCTAATTACATAAGTTGCTGTGGACATAAAGTAAGCTGTGGACACATTGACAAGTTTAAGTGTTGAACAATTTGACCAGTTCTTGGTTTATTACACTTGAATAAGCTAGAATAAGCTAAACACAGGAGGCATTGACACATTGACAAGTTGACCAGTGGATGTTTTGTATGGGTTGACATGTAAGCAGGGTGACCAGTTGTCCAGTTGACACATTTTTGGGAAGGTATAGCTATACAGGAGGGGGTATTGTGCAGTCACTCCAAATACTCTACTGCAAACCAGTGGGCTGGTAATAATGACAGACTAGAAGTGCTGATCGAATTGTTGCTTTATGTCAGCAACTTAGTTCTATATTTATCAAAAGCATTTACTCAATTTTGTAAGAAAAGATAAAAACTGATAAAAGGGGCCAAGTACAAACAACACCTGCTACAGAGTTTCAAGACAGTAATACATATTGTGCTTCGGGACTGACTTCTTGATGGTTTGGAATGTGGATGATAAGACAGCGAGTCTCCAAGTTCAGTGACTGACGTATGTAGCAAAACCTAGAATGTTAAAAAATCTGCAGTGGGCATGCAAAAATATGGAATTTATCTTCAAGTGTTCAAATTTGGATATCTCACAAGTGAAAAGATCAATTTCATATCTCCAAGTATCCATGTATTATTCTGTTTATTATATAAACATGGTCACAAAAATAGTATTCAAACCCACAACATCCTGTTCATCTGCCTGGTGCTTTATGAAAGTGTAAAAAATGGCTGCATGTCAAAAAAAAGCAACTCGGGAGAGTTGCCGGGAAACCATTTCGCGACAAAGAAAGAAAATCTTGGAAACAAAGCAAGACACCTTCGTAAATGGCTGTTTTACGAGAAGAAACATGCAGTTTCCGGGTAATTCAACTTCACAGGTACTGGACGGATTAATGAAGTCACAGAGGAGTGAAAAATCTTAGTTAATTTTGTTATTTTTCTTCCTTATTCTGAGGATTTTCGGAAACCCGAAAAAGTTTAGGGGAGAAGGGTTTCTCCCCTTATTAAGGGGCGAAAAATGACACAATTTTATCGGTCACGAAAAACTCGGGAGTTTCTAGAAACGCAAAATCCGTCATCCGCCCGCTTTTTGGATAATTTATCGGGCCCAAAAAGTTTTCGGGCCTTTCAAGAAACGACCCGCAGGACACCATACCATTATATAGAATTAAGCTATACACAAATAACTATCCCGCTAATCAAATAATAATAATAATGACAAAAATCATGAACTACAATACTGTACTAAGTATTTTAAAATGCATTCATTGCTTCATCGCAATCCATTAAGCTTAAATAATTTCATAACTGACTAATCATTCAAAGAAAGATTATACAAAAACAATTCTACATAACCCAACAACCTAAAAGAACTGTTAACTCTAAACAAACTATTGAGAAAGGCTACTTGCACTGCCATAATCTTACTATTAGAACTATGAGTGTCAGTCATCCAGTCCAGGGGCATAGTCAGGGGGGCCAGGCTCCCCCTTCTTGTAATCTGCCTGCTATTTAACGCTCTGTTTGTAATTTGCCTTCAATTGCCTGAAGATGGTTTAAAGTAAATAACCGAAATATTGCAACCTAATAGTGAAACTCACTATCATGTCCTTGACGTTATTCGGATTATCCTTTATACTGTTCTATCTCTAGTTGTCAGCGAGCCCTGGACTCCCCCTTCTCTCGACCAAAATTTGTAAATGGGACATTATTTAAAATACAGGAGAAATTGTCTTACGAAAGGCCCCTCCTATTAAAAATCTTGGCTACGCCCCTGCAGAGAACATGAGAGAAAATCTCCGAAATTCAAGCGGGAGAAACAGCTGAAAAGCGGGAGTCTCCCGTCAGAAGCGAAGGAGTTGGCATCCCTGTTGGTACGTACTACAACAAGAAATCTAGAAACATGCACGCACGCTCCATAAAAAAGAAATTTGTTTTGAATTGTACTTTTTATCTGCTCTTCAATAAACGGCAATTGCGATAATGTCTTAGAGCTTCGGCTATAAAATAACCTGACCTCAGGAAGAATGAGGAATTGCTGAGTTCTTCGAAAAGCCCTTGAGGGGACTCGAGGGGCCGGGACCACGCCCTGGGCTATATAGGACAGACATACTTTATTGGCTCTTTGTAAATAGGTATGTGCCGCCCCAAAGGGCATGATTTTTGAGGTTCTGGGTTCAAAGGTATCTTTTTTGCAATTTTTAGCGTTGAACTTCCAGTTCGATCCTTAGATCGAACTACAGTTCAACGCTTTGTACAATTACTCCTAGCGTTCCCATTTAGCGAATCAGCAACTGTTTACACAAACCAAACAGAGACCACACAGAAATGAAAGAGAAGCTTACCCTTAAATAGGGTCTATTTTTATGAGATACCCTTGGTTTTTTTTGTAGTGTTTTTTTTTTTGCACTGTTTTTTTTGCACCCTTCAATGGGGTAAGGGTTTCAAACCCCTGACGGCACATTGGCAGGAGTAACACTCAAACAATGCCTCTGCATAGTGGGGGAGCCAAACCAAGCCCCTCCAGCCAAACCCTGTCGGTGGTCCCTGTCAATTTGCGAAAAAAAAAAAACAGTTTCAAGTCTCAAGAAGTGAAGAAGTCACGTTCATTTTATTTCAACCACTCTTGGCCCTACCACTTGAATTGGTTACCAGCGGTATTGTCGAACCGATGTCCTTTGACGCGGCGGGATCACTTATTATAACCAGAGGGCTTTCCAGATGTTTAACCAGCCTTTGCTTCCATGTTTTCCTTTCTGTTTTATCTGCATAATCAAGAAAAGTCCGGTTCCTCAGTGACCGCGGGAGTTTTTTCGTATCGATCTGATCCAGTTTGACAATTATAAGCGATGCATCATCCTTCTCTGTGTTTCTGTAAAGCGCCATATCCAACTCGCCACGGCAGAACTTACTCGACATGTAGTTAGTAGACATAACGGCTAAGATCATGCGGCTTTTGTAGATAAACTCCGCCATGTTATCCATAATCGCCTTCCCGATCTCGAAGTCTCTGCAGTGTATACTGTAACATAGATTGTTCTGCTCTAGTAACGGGATTAGCTCGTCCCGGACCCAGCCGTAATCTTTACTACTGTATGTGATGAAGACGTCGTACTGGAAGTCCAAGTGAGTGAAGGTACCTGGTGGAAAAGGCAAACCCTTGTGTTTATGATAGCAGGCGCATATGTCCGGGATCAGGTCGACCCATGTTAAGGGAATCCGGGATCCAACTAAATTTGAGGTTTGGGATCGGGATCCAGAGTGTGGGATCCGGGATCCAGAAGTGTGGGATCCGGGATCCAGAAGCGTGGCATCCGGGATCCAGCTAAATTTGAGGTTTGGGATCCGGGATCCAGAGTGTGGGATCCGGGATCCAGAAGCGTGGGATCCGGGATCCAGAGTATGGGATCCGGGATCCATGAGTGATCCAGTGATCCATGGTTCGGGATCCGGGATCCACGGGTCGGGATCCGGAATCCAAAACCTCTGTGGATCCCTTTACATGGGCCGTATCAGGGCTCTGAGGAGCGGAATCAGAGATCAAGGGGGGGGGGGGGGGGCTAAACGATAGCAATCTTACTTATAAATTTTATCAAGGTTACCCCTAAAAGAGACCAAAACCAGTGATATTAATCTGGATTAGGGATCAGAATTTTTAATGGGAAAGGGATCAAAAATTAAGGTAACGAATTCGGCTCGGGATCAAAAATTACGTGGCCCAGATAAACCTGTTACGAGACTGATCATAGCCTACGGCAGGCATTTCTCAAGTTTTTTTGGACAAGTGGATACCTGTGGTAATACTGAACGGGAGAAACTGAGAGCAAGTGCGAAAATGAAACGCGCAGAGGAGAAGCTAATCTTATCACGTTGAGCATTAACCTACGTGCGCTGCGATGATTTTATCTTAAAATGACGTCAACAGTAGTTGCACATGCAGAGCTCAAAGCACAGCTGTTCTGTTTGCCTCATTACATACATAGACATGTGCCGTGCATACATAAGCGCGGTAGAAGCTTCTTGTGTGAAGCCTTCGCGTGCGAAGCGTGGCCCCAGGAAATCCGTTCATACCATAGGTGTTTTACTAAAAACTTCTTGAGACCGCTATTTTCATTTAGATTTTTCCCATAGAATCATTAAGATGAAATGAACATCTTTCTTGATTCGGCATTTTCACTAGTTTGCTGACTTGCGTGTTGTTTTGCCCCAAAATACTCAAAATGCTAGACATTGAAGTGGTAACTTACGGTAATGCCGGTTCAGCAGTTCTTGTACATATTATTTTATTCCTATAGTTAATGTATTCTTGACATTCTTGTAAATTTTCCGGTATTCAGCTTTCCGGCTGCCAAGGAATTTTTTCATAAAGCTATCTATCTCAGCTCTGCTACATCGCATTTTTAGTAAAAATATAAAATACCTGGTCACACGACAGTTCAAAGTGGCTAGGAGTCTCCATTTGATTTTTTCAAAATTTAACACAATTGGACCTAGACATGTAACTACCGTCCCCACACCCCTTTCAACATACTATACTTCCAAAACATTAAAATCTTTTTAAAAACCATGAAAATAAATTGGAAATCGGTCAGAACTTGTTTTGTTCTATGAGCTTCTTGTGGCTCGTCAACTCGCGGGGTTGGGTTTGCTGATTGGATGGATGATTTTAACCGTTGAGGTATACAGACGGGCTCTGGGTACGAGATTGGTATACTCAGGAATCCATTCTCGAACCCAGAGCTCCCCGGCTCGTTTCCTCGCGGGGGAGGCTCTGGTGACAGCCACTGACGCATGCGCGAGATTTAATACAGAGCCGCTGAGGGAAAGACCTTTCAGCGCATGCTCAAACGTTCAAAACCAGCCAATCAGCGACGGCCCTCAAATGGATGTCCCCAGAGCCTCCCCTGGCGAGAATGTCAGGAATCTTATCAAATCTCGCGCATGCGTCAATTGCTGTCACTACGAGAATGCTTCTGTACAAATGCATTCTCGAACCCAAGCTCCCCGGCTCGTCGCCTCGCAGGGGAGGCTCTGGTGGCATCCATTTGAGGGCCTTCGCTGATTGGCTGAAATGGCGCGCACGCGTAACATAAAAGTAGCTTAATCTCGCTTTATAAAAACGTATCTGTCAAAATAGAACGGATTTTCACATGACCATCGTGAAAACAATCGCAATTGAGCAATCGCTAGTCAATCAGAATAGAGAGAAATCATGACTTGCTCCTGAATGGCTTTCTTCTCAGCCAATAACAAGCCGAACCAATTACTAAGTAATTACACAAATGCATTTACAGCAGAATTTGATTGGCGGGGTGACGAGCCGGGGAGCTCTGGGTACGAGAATGGTACAAATGAGCCAATATCAATGTCAACAATGACGTCAGTTGGAAAATATAGCGTCCTATATCATGTATCAATCGAGGGGCATGGTCAACTTGTGAGAATATTTCATTTTCACAAAATCTCGGTCTATATGTGACATCTAAAAGCTAAACAAACCACGGCTAAAAGACACTCACTGTGCATCATATTTTCCCTCCTCTTCTTGCGGAGGTGCCACGCAATGGCGACAATACTCGCACCAAGTAGGAGCCCCACCGTCGCAGTCACCGCTATCACCGTTGTGCCCCCTTTTTGGCTTCTTTCTGACGACGGTTAGGACTGAAAGAAATATAAACCGAATGAATATAGTATAGGGACATAGGTCATGTCGACCCGAAGGCTGATAATCGACTATACATACAGGTCGGGAACTTGATGGACTGAATAGTGGCGCATAAAAGAGCCTCTGTCAGCCTCCATTTTGTCAGCCTAGCAACATACCGATTCAGAGTCCATTTTCATCGGCTGACTTTCGGAATAGAGTGCGATAGTCTTGTAGCCTGCGAAATCCGACATCACTTATCGCTCGTCGAAAGAGACTCTGGCAAAGAGGCGTCTGCGCGCTCAAGCCGAACATTCCATACTGATGACGTATTTTGACCCAAAACTGGTCAGAAGAATTACGTGACCAATGTAACTTTGTCGAATCTTTTTTCGTCTTATTTGAATTTCTTACTATAAAATGTTTTGTATGCTAAAAATTAAATATTAAATAGTCAAACTGGCCGTGTAATACTTTTGACCAGATCTGGGTCAAAATATGTCATCAGTATGGAATGTTTGGCTTGAGCGCACAGACGCCCCTTTGCGCCCCTTTCGGCGAGCGGTAAGTGGGGTCGGCTTTCGCAGGCTAATAGTCTCGTCGTATTCGAAAAATTAAGTATAAAACCGTTGTTTGTAGATGGTTTTTTCGATATTCCAACACGTTTGGGTAGTTCTGTTGAATTCCGCCGGACTAGAACATAGTCGAGCGAAAACATTTTTTGCCAAATAATTATTGATTTTATTAATAATTTATTAATAGTAAATGAAAGTAGCATATTTGTGTTCTACATGGACCAGACGAAGTGACAACAATTTTGCCAAAGGCGTAGCGCAATACTTGAAACCCTAATTAAACCCTAATGCAACACAAGAAACCCTAATTAAGCATTAAAGCACAACTTTCTATGACTGTATCGGCGCAATAGAGCACGCGTGATGTTGGGAGAGACACGAGAACGTTGTAAAATCACGAGCCGCAGGCGAGGCAGGCGTTATATCGTAGCTATATTATAATCTGTTTTTTTAAAAAATCTAGTGTTTTGCTTCCCATATTTATAGTGAAATTCAAAAAATCGCTACCCTTTTATATAATTTGAGCTTGAAAACCCTACCCCTTTCGGGCGGACTATCCACAGGAAATTTCAATATCAAGAAAGTGCTGTCGTTTTTATGGTAAATCCGCGCGGGCTGCCTGTGGTGTCCAAATCGCGTCACAGGCAGGCCCCTCGGCGCAGAAACCCATTCATAGGAAAAGCTGTATTTCCCATAGCGCAAGAATGGAGGTGTTCGGTATCCATGTGTATCTCGTGGAAAGCCGAGCACTTCTCATTCTTGTTCCATGTGAAATACAGCTTTTCCCATGAATGGGTTTCTGCAGAAACTTTCCTGTGAAGTCCCCGTATACACCGATTCGACGTCATTTGAGCTAGTTGTTACTTGTCTGATTGGAAAGCTTTTTGGACTGATGGAAGAAACCTATAAAACTAGTCAACATGAAACACTTGAAGTTCGTATCTGCTCAGAAGACAAGTTACAGGGTAATGAAATCTCGAAATTTTACAGAGGTTTGTATGACTAAGGGCCATAGTGCAGTGGCCCTTAGCCATATAAACGCCTGTAAAAAAAATTACGTATTCGCGGGCTCATAACTTCGCTCCTAAACAGGCTACAACCTCCAAACTTGGCAATTTGACTACTTTCAGAGAGATCTTTCATCGGTTCACAAAGTTTTCCAATCTATAGTCGAAACGAGGGAGTACCCCCGAGACAAAAAGCAGATTTCGCTTTCATCAAAACACGTAAAGGAACTGGCGTGTCTCTTGGCCGTGACATGTGACGTGTAACCATTCTGATTGGATGATCAGCTATTTCGAAAACCTTCCGAAAGTCTAATCTAAAAGACGCCTAAGCACTCGGTTTATTTTAACACGAAATCTGGTTCTGGTCTGTGTCACGCTACGAAACTTACCCTTGGTTTCACTCATGGCTAGGGTTATGACTGCACTGCCTTTTCCGATGTGTGTCCGTGTCACGCAAGTGTAATTTCCAGTCTCACGCTCCGTGACGTTGCTCACGTGTAGTGTAAGCCGTACCGTCTGCTTCGGATCATCACTATCGTATACTTCACTCTCCGTGTATAATCCATCCTCAGAATCGATCATCGTATCATTGTGCACCCAATAAGACCTCGCATACAATTCTAACGCATGCTTACCAAAGCAACTCAAGTTGGCGGCTTGACCACGTGTCACGTATACTGTGGGCTCAATTGCTTTAAGTATTGGTGACAGAGGTGGGATGGGCTCTGAGTGCGGAAGAAAAAAATATATGTAAATTTATGGCAATTTAAGCAATGAGCCTTTGATAATAAGTATATAATGGAGGTTTTTTGGAACTTTTTACATATTTCATCGTGCTGAGACTTCGTTACAGTTGGTAAGCTTTGTTCGCATAGGTTTCGCCGGGTCCTCCCGCTTGTAGACATGCGTCCGGTGACGACCCAATTTCAGGTACGCCATGGCGTATTGGCGTACATGTAGCTACGCGCCTGGCTATAATGTAAGTTTTTTGTTTAAAACGCTCATCAGTTTATCCAGGAAAGTACTATGTTCTACATTTTACGGCGGATTTGTGGCCTCGTGAAAGTGTTTCCAAACAGGTAATTTGCTTGAAATTGCAAAGGCAATTAACTACATTGATTTATTTTCTTTTGCCAAAGAAACAAAAAACAAATGAGTTGGGGGCATTAAGCAAAAGTCACGTGGATCTAAAAATAACTCAAGACGGGGCAAATGTGATGACATATTATAAATGTGGTGGATGAAGTTTCGGCTTATCTCCGGTGTAATAACCTGTGATTGCTCACGAACTGCGTCACAAAGCTTCCTTTGTTTGGTAGAACGAATCAGGATGAAAAAAGAACTGAACACAAAGGTGTCCTCTGGGAATGGTTATTACACCGGAGTTAACCCGAAGTTTCCTAATATACACTCCTATTGTTGTTCATGTCAGCAAAGTCGGGCTGCGTCAGTTCTATCGGCATACCTGATATGACGACCCAAATATAATGATTCACTCGACCCACGCTGTTCTCCGCGCGGCACGTGTAGTTCCCGGCGTGTTTTCTCTGTATTGACAAAATTTTCAGATCTACGCCGCCATCTTGAGTCTCAATTAAGTAGCTTCCGTTCTCATCTTCGTTTTCTATCACATGGTTGCCCCTTAGCCAGTACACCCGTGGTTTAGGCCAACCAGTAGCGTAGCAATGAAATACGGCCGTCTCCTGTTTTGTGAACATCTGCAGTGGGGACGTGTAGCGACTTGAAGGGCTAAGGACAATTCTTGGGGCCTCTTGCAGAAATAAACAATGAAAAACAAAGAGCATTAATACCTGTCTGGTAATAGTCGGATGAAATCCCGTACATCCGATCCCATGAATAAACCAGGGTATTACTGCGATTTTCATAATTCTGCGAACTCCCAGTTGATGCATTTCCGAACACCAAACCCCGTTTTGACTTCCGTCAATCAAACCTTTAAAGTCAAGTCCACGCATGTTTTCTGAGTTTGGATTGCACTTTACAGTGAAAAATTGTGTTTTGAAGCCTAGCTAACCCTTCCAGTTCACAAGATCTATCAAAGCCTCCGTGAAACCACCCAGAGTTGTTCACTCGTTTGATTGACGGAAGCCAAACAGCGGTTTGTTGGTCGGTGAAGAGTTCGCAGAATTATGAGAATCACAGTAACACCGGGCAAACTATAACGACTGCATTTCAAGAAGCACAGTGGATTTAATGGGCGAAAGATTTCTAACTGCAAATTATAACCTGTAAATGGATGTTAAATACAATAAGATCTGCGTTTTTCTATGATAATTGTCTATTTTCATTTTATTATTTCTTCGAACATGCTGCAATTTACTCTTCCCTTTTGCTAGAATCCAAGACTTGAGAAGAGAGGGTAGATATCAAAAGTAGACAAACGTTGAACGGGTGACCTTCGATACCACTGCGGGTTGTTCAAAGGTGGATTAAATTTAAACCAGGTTTAGTTCTGAACAAAACCATCGAGTCACCATGGTAATTAATCCTGGATTAGTGCTAAACCACTTTCGAGCAACCGGACCTCTGGTTGCTATCGCCGCGTGCCTATTGCCTGGCAGTCTGAATCAACTCCCATAACTTAAAGGCACAACATCAACCGACAGCCTTTGCTGGCTATTAGCGAATCAGAGCAGCCGAGAAACAATGGATCTATTTGAAAAAAAAAAAGAAAGCTCGGCGCAAAGGCTGACAGAGTAATAGGTTAAAAATCTAGAGTGAGGACAGAGCGTATTTCAAATGGCTCGGCAGTTAGACCGCATACACCTTGGCTCCGTCGTGAACCAATCACAAACCAAGTAAACCACTATCACGCAGTGAGCACGTGATTACTAATAAAAAGCTGCGTTTAGGCACCGTCCACACATTACGCCGGCTAAATTAGAAAACGGCTAAATATTTATACGGTTCGTGCCTTCCGTCCACACTACGCCGGCTAAATTTCCACCGAAACCGGATCTTTTCGAAAACGCTGCCGAAAGTGGATAAATTGCGTTGACGGCGTAATAGTGTTGACGGCGAAAACGGAACTTTTCGAAAACGATGACGTCATGCTACAGGGCTGTGATGAATTTATGACCGCGGGCTCTCGTTTTTCTTTTGGCGCATGCGCTAAGCTGACGTTTTCGTGTTTTCGAATTTAGCCGGCGTAGTGTGGATGGAACTGGAACTTTTGTTCCGTTTTTGAGGCAAATTAGCCGTTTTCAAATTTAGCCGCGTAGTGTGGACGGTGCCGGCAAAATATGATTGGTTGACAGAAATGAGGGACAGACAGAAATACAAAGTCAACACAAATACAAACACTTTTCGCTCGCTGGAACACTTACCTAGGATTTGTACGTTAATACTGCAAGCTACCCAGACGCTCCCCCTAATCACACATCCATACCTCCCCGCGTTTCCTCTCTGTGCATTTAACAGATATAGAACTGACGTTCGATTTGTTATTCGCGCGGTCATATTAGCAACTGTCTGAGTAATGTCTTGGTAGTTCAAGAGCCAGCGGAAGTCACTAATCGTGTCTGAAACGAGGTAAGTGCATCTTAACGTGATGTTAGAACCCGGAAGGGCTGTGACGAACGATGAGTTACTTCCATTTTGGACTGGTGGCAATACTTGTATCTTGCATTTCGGCGAATCCTGTGCGCTTATACCTGCGAAATATCGAAGATCATGGAATATCTCCCTTAATATTTTCTGATACAGGTCTTTTTTACAAAATTGGTCCATCGTCTTTTTGTGAATAGACCTCTTTACCTTGGGCGTAATGTTGTCCCATTTCAGATCACGTGGCATTCACATGAAGTAGTCTTTCTTTGTTTTTCTGCTACGCACCGAAGGGTGAATGAATATTCAAAATGAATGTCACGTGAAATGGGACAACATTACGCCCAAGGTAAAGAGGTCTATCAGTCTAAGTCAATCTTCTCTTTAATGCGTTTCTAAAATAAGACACCTTTCTGGCGCCGAGGGCGGACTCCAAGTAATGGACCCTGGCTACTCATCTTGCTTTTGGCCTGATAATAACTTTATTAGACTTGCTCCAAGTCGACTTCATAGGATACCCGAAGCGAGCAAAGCGAGTGAGCCGCGAACAACATAAAATTTTTTAAAGGACTTTGAGAAAGTCTATAACGTTTATTCTTTTACTTAATTTCTGAACGAGTATAGAATATTTTATCTAATTAGGGGTGAGCGTCTCTTTATTGATAACCTAGCCTGAGTATCAGGCTTCTTTTTTTTTTTTTCGTGGAGGGGGAGGGTCCTGATCGAAACGCGATAATATACACTTAATGACTGCTCCCGAGGGAAACAAAACTGGTGTTTCCCGAGGGAGTAGTCATTAAGTGTTTTCAAAAGCTCATGATGTAAAGCGTGAAACGAGCATTGTACTCGATCCACTCCATTTTCTCAAGTGTAGTTAGTTTTAGATTTGCCTAATTTACATATTCCGAAATCGGGAAACTAAATGATGGCCAAAATCCCCAAACCTCTATCTAAACGCCGTCCTTGTGAGGTTTTATCTGTTTCCATTCCATTTGAAACCCATTCCTTATTTTTTCCAATTAAAAGGAACCATAAGAAGTGTCGAGACGCAAATATTTAAAGCAATGTGTTGAAGCCTTGGCCTGATCGAACCGAACTTAGGATGTTCGAAAACATAAATGGCAGTCTCCGGTGTCAAAAAGCACACAGTGGTTTTGGAAAGATATAATCTTCTTGAAATAGCTTTGGAGATCTGTACTGTGAGGTCTTTATCATGTAGCGGATCGCCAAACAATTATGAATATATATGATGATTCTGACAACAGTAAATATTGGTGCGAGCGAAATTCTATTAATTTTTTAAAAACCTCTTCTTCTGACTCCAAGCTCTCTTTGATTATAAACTCCTTTCCTCTGATTCTGATTTTCTTCTAGTTTGCTGCTTTCGAAATAATCGCTGCTAGTAGTACTCTCACTTCTCTCCGCCGTCTCGTCCGCCGTTTTTAATTCATTTGAAATATGCGAGCTGTTACAGAGCGAGCGCTGTGATTGGTCAGTTTTTCGCGGGAAGGGTTCTTAAATAACATCACTTGTGAAAATGGAGTGGATATACCCTAATGACAGCGATTCACGCTTTTACATCATGAGCTTTGGTGTTTTGTTATATAGCAGAAAATATACTGCAATTATTAAGTCAAAACAAATGTATTTCAAGAATGATTAGAAAATAACACCTATGTTGTATTGTGAATGTGCGCATTCTGATTGGTTAAAAAGCGTGTTGTAAGAGACCTGAGAAACACGATTGTCACGCAACGCTGTCGCGCGTGTGTGTGTTATTTTCTAAAAGCAATAAAAATACTTTCTGCGTGCTCTCTGGTTTCTTACAAACACTCGGGGAATGTTGGTCGAACTGATAAAACTTGAAAGACACTCGCCTTCGGCTTGTGTCTTTCAAGTTTTGATCAGTTCTCCCAACATCCCCCTCGTGTTTGTAAGAAAGCAGAGAGCACGCGGAAAGTACTTTTATTGCTTAAAAAGAGAAGTTACAAAGTTTGCGCGCGACTGCATCATGTAAAGGGAAAAAACTCATAAACAACAATTTTCTTGCATTAGCAAACACTTTTAGAAAATAACACCTATGTTGTATTGTGAATGTGCGCATTCTGATTGGTTAAAAAGCGTGTTTGTAAGAGACCTGAGAAACACGATTGTCACGCAACGCTGTCGCGCGTGTGTATGTTATTTTCTAAAGCAATAAAAATACTTTCTGCGTGCTCTCTGGTTTCTTACAAACACTCGGGGAATGTTGGTCGAACTGATAAAACTTGAAAGACACTCGCCTCCGGCTCGTGTCTTTCAAGTTTTGATCAGTTCTCCCAACATCCCCCTCGTGTTTGTAAGAAAGCAGAGAGCACGCGGAAAGTACTTTTATTGCTTAAATCAAAATTAGCAAAGGTTTTTAAAAAGGCTCGCGTGTTTACAATAAACTATTTTTCCCGCTCTCAAACGCGACGCGCGAAAGCAATATTCCCCGACCAGTCAATAATTTTTCCAAATATTGACTGATCGGGGAATATTTGATTTGTACTTCACCACGTGACCTTGATTTAGCCAATAAGAGCGCGCGCTCGGTTGGAGTGAGCACTCGCTTTATAACAAAACATATTTATTTCATGCATTTGACATATCATTGAACGAGAGTTGGAGAGCAAGGTGACTCCTGGCAAAAGTACAGATAAATGTTTCCTGCAACTTTTAAAATTCATATTTACAAAACACGGAAACACCTGAAACAACAAAAAAACCCGTACGTCAGTCCCTAGAAGTTGGTTTTAACTGCAAGTCTTTGTTCAATTTTATGGGAATGAATGTGTTTCTATTATATACTATATCAAGAAAATTCTGTCGTTTTTTACGAATACATGCGGGCTGACCGGGTATTTTGGAAATCTCGATCCAGGCCCTTTGGCCAAGGAAAAACAAAATGGCGACCAAGAGAACGATGTTTCTCGAACATATGCAAGTTCTGGCGGTGAATTCTCCTGCTACATTGTCTAAGATGTAAGGAAAATACTTACAGATATTCCAAAGAAGGTAAGGGGATTTCCTAACACGGAGTTGCAACGCGAAAATAGACGCCTTTGAAGCACCGATGGGGGCGTACCTTATTTTGGGACTCTTTTGGATATAACACTTAGGCGAAGTTTCTACGTTTGCCACAGAGACTTCCCAGCAATAATGTGCTGTGCAAACAATTCTCAACTAAAGTGTTTTGCTCCTAATAAGATTGCGGTCGCACTAGCAAGAAATAGGTTTGCCGCCGTTTCGCTATTTCTGTCCTGTGTGGGGTTGTTATTTTGATTGACAACGAGTTCTGTTGTTCCTGCGCTCAGGGACGGCGGAACAATTTTGAATGTGTGTGTGTGGGGGGGGGGGACTCATTAGTAAGATTATATGGCAAGGTGAGGGGGCCGAGTTTGGCGCAAATTCAGAAAAGTTCGCCAAGTGCGACCCTGCCTTATCCCAGTTTTGGCCTGATTCACACTGCTCAGAACTTTATTTCTTTGTGCAGTTGACATAGAGCAGATTTTGTATGACTGTGAAAAGTGCCGCGAAAGAGTTGTGCCGCGCAGCGCCGACTACGCGATTTCATTTCGTATCTACAGCAGGCCAGGTTCCGTACCGTCACCGCGACAGTACCGCGCCGTGTCACGGCACTTCACAGTCATACGAAATCTGCTCTATAGCCGCACCCCCTTGTTGAGGACCTGTTGGAATTCCTGGGTTGGTGATCCTATAGCATCCTGGAGCGGGTACACAAGTACAGGAACAACATTCTCGATCGATAACTTCTCGCTAGACTTTCTCAAAGCCCTTTAAAAAAAAATATGCTGCTTGGTTGGGTCGCTCGCTCGCCGCTTCGCTCGCTTCTTTGAGTATCCTATGAGGTCCTATGAAGTCTAACTTCTCGCTACCATTTCAAGTTCCTGCAGAGCTCCAGGAAGATTCTGGTAACATTTGCTATTTGGCTGACAATTTATCAGAGATATATGGGAATTAAAATAATCAACCAATGAATAAGTAAAAGCTCGTCTTTTTTCCAAAGAATTGGCTAGAAATCGCATGGCGGCCACCCCCATTTTAAACATTTCCAGCAACCCTTCTTTCACGGCTTTCTGCGACTCGTTTAACCGTTTAACGCGCATAGGAAGTTACCCAGGTTAAAATGAACATTACGATTATTTATTCCATTGAATACAGTTAACATTCGTATAATGACCATCTTTTATATTGAGTTGCTTCAAAATTAATGAGCGTCACATTTTTCAGTGTTTTCTTTCTTTTTATTAACAGAGACGAAAAACGCAGCACAAAATAAAAACCTTTTTCGTTCTAACTGACACTTGCGTAGGTGGCTACAATTTTTTTTCAGAAAAGGGCAATTTGAAAGATGTCTAAGTTGTTTGCCGTGAAAGGTTATAATGAATCACTTAAGAGAAGATGGAAGTATGAGCGCCTTCAATAATATAAGGTGTTGCACCTGCCGCGCGCCAGAAGAGTTTCCGCTCTCTAGCCTCCCATTGACGCTAAAAGCTGAAATAGGGTTTACTCCCATTCACACTGTGTCTAAACTGTGAGAGCATTTCACTAGAATGAACTAATTATCATGTCTACAGGGCTTAAACTAACCAATAAATCATATAATATACAGACATTTTGGTATAATTATGCAAACAGAAAAATAACGGCAATTTTGTGCTGCGTTTGACTTCTCAGCCATGTAGTTTGAGATCGCCCTTAGGTATATTATCGTGATTATCGCATCCAATCTTTACTCCATTAGGAATGCTTTAGACGCTAACATGTCGTGTTTTACAGACTTAAACAGGGACTCATAGAGAGCATTGTAACGTTTGACTGGGTCACGTCACAACTTGAATTTTGCCAAAGATATTTTAAAAAAAAAATCAAAGAAAAAAATATGGAATGACGAAAGCAGAATATATATATGGTGACTTAAAATTTAGTAAACCCTACCTTTGATGACCATTGTAGCGAAAATCACAAATACTTTCATCAAAAAATGACAATTTCGTCTTGGTAGCAAGAACTGTAGTATTTCTTTTCCATCTTGAATGAGAAGTCGTTTTCTACCAATTAGTTCCGCGCAAGTCGACGCCTTGGGAGAGATGCGTGTCACTAGAGATACCAGCTTTCCCTGACAACTTTGATGACTGATTGACATGTGCAAAAAGTAGATTTGCAAACGGATTTCAAATAGTGGAGTTTTAATGAAATGACGCCACAGCCAAGTTCACGCTGATATTAACGCACGAAAACAAATTATTTCAAACTTCCTCGTAGTTTTTTTTGGAAATTTCAGCTAGAAAATTGGACGTTTTCGTCGAGCTGAGACTTAGTGACGCCCTTTCTCTTTTATTATGGAATCGCTATTTTCCCATACAGGTGCCGTACAAAGTGCTATGAAGGGCGCGGCGGGGGTGTTGGTGTTTTAATTCAATTTCCCCGCACGCTATTTTTGTTGAACAGGGACGTGCGGGCTCAAAATGTTCAAATGAAAAAGTCATTGACATGTAATTAAGAAACACTAATTTTCGATCGGTATAAATAAGACGAAATTATACGGGGGCATACAACGTGCATCTCCTCCTTAATTGCGACTAAACGGCTCATTTCGGTGTCCCTGTTTTGTAAATACAGTGGTACCTCTATTAAGCGGCCACCTTATTAAGCGGCCACACTCTTTTAAGCGGCCACTTTTTAGAGTCCCAAAACAATGTATTGTCACTCAAGTACTGTATTTACATACCTCTTTTCAGCGCCAACCTCTATTAAGCGACCACTTGGCTAGTCGGTCCCGAGGGTGGCCGCTATATAGAGGTACCACTGTATGAGTATTAAAATTTGCTGGGGAAAATTTATCTGTTCTTTTTTGCCAGGAGGCCCCAATTTTTCTCAGCCTGCAAGGGGGTACCGTTTTATTGCCAATAAGTCAGCAAATATTTAACCATTACCATTTACCTGCTGCTTTTATCCCTCAATTATTGTAAATTTTTACCGTTTTATTTTACTTGTGTTTGTCTGTTTAAATTTTACTCTATTTTACTCATTACTATTACTATAATTATCTCATTTCTTTTTTTCTTTATTTTAAAGAAACATTGTAAAGCGCACAGAACAGCAATGTATGTGCGCTATATAAGATATTATTATTATTATTATCATGCGAATTGCGCAGAATATCGTCTGATACATAAATCGTGGATAGTGCTTTTTTATTCTGTACATCGATAGCACAAAAACATCCCAGATTACTTTTTTTTACGAGCTTATCAAATTCCGCACAGATGAGCGATCAACTTATGAGCTTCTGATGATATATAATAGTTATCAGAAAATGAAATCCAGTATTAAATTCTACGCATCCGTATTAGTAAAATTGCAAAGTTTGGTGAAGATTGCTTGAATACTGACTGAGATATGAATCAGGGTCTGGATGGGGGGGTCCACATGTCGGTAGTCAGTTAAAATTTCGGTAATTTGTCGGTAGTCAGTTATAATTTCGGTAATTTGTCGGTAGTCAGTTAAAATTTTCGCTAGTCGGTAAGTTTCAGTTAATAATTAAAAAGTAGTAAAATTGAAAATTAGAACCTTGTTAGTTCCTCTCAGGTTCTACGATTGGAGTCTCTTTTAAGATGTTTTGTATTTTTCTGAGTAGTAAGCGCTGCAAATCAGTAAAAATTCATTTTCGTGCGCTCTGATTGGTTCCTGAAGAAGTAGATATCCAACATTAGCATAATTTTTTTCAGTAAATATAGGGATTCGTGCCCCGATAATTTTAATAATTTTAATTTATTCAGCAACATTGGCTTATATCCTTTGTCCGTGTTTTATGTTTCTTTTTGCCATCGAATATAAATCATTTAGTATATCTCAATGATAAAAAGAGATTTGAAAAATGTCCTAGCCTTTTCAGCACTCGTTTCTGCAGCTCTCACTCGCACAATGATAAGGGACCGGTCATTATTTATCGCCTGGCCGAGGATTTTGGGTAATACAAAGTCAAAATGCAGTGATCCTCCCTCTATAAGTACAATGATTTCGAACATAGTGACTGCTGGCCAGGCCTATCACTGCAGGGCATTTTTGGAAGAGTTTGTTTTTCCTCGCCACGATACACTTGCTCTTGTGAACGGTGCGAAGGGAGTGTCTTCGTTGCCAAATACTATATGTATTGGGTTATATTCTTTATGCGCGCGAAGCGCGCCGACATTTTTATTATGTATTGAGTGAAGTGAAAAATGCAAATGATGCAAAAGTTGCTGGAATAACTACTTGGAAAATTTCTTGTGGTCCCCCTTTCAGGGCTTCAGGTTTTGAGAGATCCCATCTCATTTCGCTCGCCCAAAAAATGAAGTGCTCCCCCCAAAATCCTCTGTTTCGTTTGGCCAGGGCTTTATAAGAAGCGCTCGTGTAGTAGATAGCCGAGTTCGCAAGAATATAAATTAGGATTTATGTATGTTGACGATAGAAAAGACAGAAATGAAGAGTTTATAATACGGGCAATAATAAAATGTCGGTAGTCAGTAAATATTTTTTTGTCGGTAGTCAGTAACTTTTTCCCCGTTTTGTCGGTAGTCGGTTATTTTTAGGCCATTTGTCGCTAGTCGGTTAACCCCATCCAGACCCTGATGAATGTCCAAAACTTCATTTTCTGGCTTATTTTTTTACAAGAAATGTATGGGAAAATACATCGAAACGAGGCTGGACGGGCATCGATGCCCGTCCAGCCTCGTCTTGGCGTATTCGCTTTAGGTCGGTCCGTATGGGGAAAAAACTGTGACCTCGGCCTGGAGAATGTTGATCTCGGCCTCCGGCAACATTTTCCAGCCCTCGGTCACAGTTTTTCCCTATACGGACCTCCCAGACGGTAAATAACATATATATATTAATCAATATTGCGTGATAAAGGTCTATAGATACCATCTCCCTAAAATCTTATTGCAGATCAAGATCTCCCCTAAAGAGACCAGGGTCCGGTTCCTATCCAATCAAATTTAACCCTGGTTAGTGTTAACCGACTTCCCCCATTTATTTGAAAATCCTGCTAGGTAGGGACACTGCAGAACAGATCAGTTTTGTGCATGCATAAGACAGCCTGCGTGGCAAGCGTTACTGTAGAGATTTCCTGGAGATTTAGATTTTCGATTGAATGATTTCGCCTCACGAAATATGAGGCGAGAACGAACCTTTGAAACGCACGGGAAACGCTTTCTACACACATCAGGGGCGGACCTATGAGAGTGATAGATTAGTAGTTATTTGAACTCAGTACGGTCATAACCAGTCCAACTTAGTGCTGCAACCCCCGCTTTGAAAACATCCTGGATCCGCCACTGCACAGGCTATAATATATAGATTTAGCCACTGGCTAAAAGCGGAGCTCCAGGCTATATTACGATATTATGCATGATACATAGACAGGGCCGACGGGGAGGTGAGACTTACGTGTCACAGGAAATTGTATCTGTAACTTTTTTGTGCGTCGCTTTTTGAATTCCGGGACCACAGTAATTGGCGTACCGCTGTTAAGTTGTGGCGCCCCTTCCTATTATATTAGTTTGTGTATAGTCTGTATTGATGGTTTTTTGTGTGTACCCAAATTAGCATGGGTTCTTAACCTGAGCTAGGTGTTTTTTTTTATTGACACAGAAATAAAGTTTCTTTTCTCTTGGTATATATCTATCTATATCTATCTAGTAAAGGCGAAACTAATAAAATAAAATAAAATAAAATTGAGAGTAAACTATACAGTACACTCTTTTTTTTAAGCGTGCCAATGTTTGTTTGAAGCTATAACAATTGAGCCCCAAATGTTCTTACGAGGTTCTAGTGAATGATTCAAAATTTTTGAAAAGGTAAAAGTTTTCCAGTACGCTATATATGTAGATTGAACCAGCTTAGCCAAAATGCCAATGTTACATACTTAAAACTCCTCTAGATATTTTACCCTCAAACATTATACGAAATTACGTTTTCTTATATTGATTCAGCATGAGTATGTTTTAGTATGTTCTTAGTGTTGCAAAATCCCATGTCAGCTTAAAAAGTGGTTCCTGTAAAAAAAATGAGTGTAGGTCATTATACAAAAAATAGTATTAATGAGCTATTAGAACCGAACTAGAATAAAAAAGACATCCTGTCAATAATGAGAACGTGAGAGAATCCAGAAGTGCATAACCAGAAGTTTCCATCTTGGTCAATTACGCGGCGGCCGATGTCTCGGGTGGAAAATTATATTTCAATTGGCCGCGCGCGTAAAGCCGTGGAAATACGAGGCACAAATCCCTCAACTTGTCGCGCAACATTGCTGCGTTGCAAGTCTAATGTTTGTTGCTCGTTTTTCATCAAATTCACAACTTGTCGCGCAACATTTTGTTTTGATGATCACACATGCGAGCCCAAGGCGAATTTGGCCCCTTAGTACGTCATTTCTATTGACCAACCAACTTGAATCGTAGGCAAAATGCTGCGCGACAAGTTGTGTGTTTGATGAAAAACGAGCAACAAAGCCAGAATTGTGTCTCAAAGTAGACCCGCGCTCTACTTCGCGCAACAAGTTTTCACAACCTGCAACAAATGTTTTTGTTTCGCGACAAGTTGTGGCGCGAGATGAAAAACGCGCAACATTGATTATCAACTTGCAACGCAGCAATGTTGCGCGACAAGTTGAGGGATTTTGTGCCTCGTATTTTCCCGGCTTAATACCAATATGGTTAGAGAAGATCAGGTCAAACAACAGTACTTTATGCTAACTCAGAAAAGGTTGCTTTGGTCATTGGTCTTTGGTCATTGAACGCCTTTGTTTCGTGGTCACTGAAGCAAAGAATTCCTTTCGCGCTATAATTGATAGACGTAACCAAACACCAAAGCAGCCTTTTCTGAATAGTGCTGCGCACAGATGACGTCACACTAATTAAAAACTCATATTAAGAAAATTTCGCCAAAAACTGTCAATTTGCCGACGTTGCAAAACTTCCTTATTAGGAAATTCCCCTTACCTTATTTGGAAGGTCTGTAAGTATTTTTCCTCATATCTTAGAGTAAACCAAACTTGCAGATAAGGAAATACACGTTCCTCCCATTTTCTCAGTTTCGGTTTCTCAAAGAACGATGCAATATGAATTGGTAAACTGGTAGTTCATTATAGCAGAGCTTGTATGTACTCCTACCCTGGCTCGTATTTCGAGCGCGTCCTTCTCACATGTGATTTCAGAGGGATTGTTCAGTCACAAAAAATCCTCTCTAAATAATTAATTATTTCCCGCGTTGGCCTTGTGTGACGCATGACGTCATGATTCGTGACCGGAAGTCGCTCGAAATCTATTTTAGATTCTTATTGTGGACTTTCATAGGGCACGGATATGTTCTTTTATATCATTTTCTCTTGACGTTCACACGTGTACCGCCATCAAACCGCCATTTTCTTTGTCCTCGTATTTACCACAGGGATCCCACTACAATAGCCTGGGGACGAGCCGACATGCCACTCCCCCAGTCCCTCCCCCAATGAAACATAAATTTGCTCGACACGTCGTTCTAATTCTCGATCTCATGGTAGAAATTTGACAAGCATATTTCCTGTGTTTTGCCAACCACTGAGCTAAAAAAAATGGCCCGCATTGTAGAATGTGTGCCGAACTTCTCCGAGGGACGTAACAGGGAAATTATAGACTCCATTGCTCAAGCGATCGCGGCTACTGATGGTGTAAGTTTGCTAGACGTTGATCCTGGTGCCTCGACGAACAGAACTGTTTACACTTTTGTTGGTTCGCCTGAAGATGTTGTCGAAGGGGCTCTGAACGCAGCCAAGATGGCTAAAGGACTGATTGATATGTCAAGACACAACGGTATAATGAAAATTCCGTTGTTAATATTTCTGTTTATTTCTTGTGTAATGGAATTGGAAGTATCGTCCATCTTTATTCTCAAATAATATTATGGCGTTTAAGTAAGTAATATGTTGTCTGTCATGGTGTCTGCTAGGAAAAAGCAACTGTTTGTACTAAAACTTACTCGAATTCTTTTGTGAATCTTTTACCATTAGACAGCATTTCAAAACAATATCAATTGTATTGTGGTTAAGAAAAATCATCTCTTTATTATCATGTTACTAAAACCAACCAAAAGAGCATCAGACATGCATGCAACAGGTTTTGTTCAGGATTTATCTCTGGATACAGGTGGCTAAAATTCGGTGTTCTACTGAGAAACGAATTTTTAACAAACCTGTTCTTTTACGATCATGCCAGAGATCATATAAATTTTGTTTCAAAATAATAGATTTTTGAAGATGTTAATTTTATAATGAGTACATTTTGTTGCTGTTGTCAAGGACAAATTAATGTTAATTTCCTTCAGAATGTCTTCAGAATTTACTCAGGACATTTTCAGGATGGTCTAGGGGGCTGGTCGGAACATCATTGGCTTATGTTGAAAATTTATTACCAGAATCAAAAGTACCTTGTGTAAACATTTTTTTAAAAGTGGCAGGTCTAAACGTATACTCTGAGGACCATGGATTTACCTGCAATAGGTCAGTTGCACCTGCTAAAGCTTTCATTAACTTTCAATTTTTGTAAACTAAACAAAGAAATGCTAATGATATCTAGCATGTGTGGAGACCAGAAGACAAATTCAAATCAAGTATGAAAGGCACCCCCAAAATAAAAAAATCCAAGACCTTGAAAAAAATCAATTCATAAAACAAATCCCCCATCTTGTGAAATGCATTCCATCTGGAATCCTGCTTGATTGTTTCTTTGTCATCGCATATCCAGACTGCATAAAAGACAGCCTGCATACATCCACTAATAACCCCCAATAGGATCATGTTATCAATTTCTTGAATTTGATTGGCTAAAAATCTGCCATTAGGGTGGTCTTAAGGTCTCGATCAGGGAAAACGACATGCTTACGGAAATAAATTCTCGTGGCGTCGCAATTTATGCTATGATAATCAGTTATATATCGTTTTAAAGCTAAAACATTGTTCTATCTAATTAAGTTGTTCATTTTTGGAGGTTAGTAGCAGATGTACACAGGCTACATAAAAGAATAAATCCGACATCCCCCAAAAAAGGTATTGTGGACTCTCAATTAAGGTGGTCGCTTACGAGAGCTTGAAATAACAGAGTTTATGTGACATTTCAAACGGGGTTTCGGGAAAATGGTCGTTATGGGAGCTGGTCGCTTACGAGAGCAGTCGCACAGAGAGCTTCGACTGTATTTTGTTTGGAATATAAATATTTGTTTGCCCACATCAGGTGAGCACCCGCGTATGGGTGCGCTAGATGTGTGTCCATTTATCCCAGTACGAGGGGTGACGATGGAGGACTGTGTCGCATGTGCCAAGAGGTTTGGTGAAAGAGCTGCTGAAGAAATTGGAATTTCAGGTATTCTAAAGCTCCAGTTAGTAACTTGGTAATCTTGCAGTTTTGTAGGAGTGGTTGAAGCTCCTATTTTAGTGATACAATAGTCTATGTGGTCTGTTATGACCAATAATAATTTAAATTGTATCACATATTTTCTATTGCTATGCTGTGTTTCGAAATAATAAAAACTAACTACATACTGCATAAAGACAGAGATGCTAACTCTCACACTTTAGGGGGAGATTCCTGCTTTGGAGGCTTGACTCCCACTCGCCTGCCTTGCTGGTCCAAATCTCCCACTTTTATAGAAAAACTGTAATTTGTAATTTAGGTGATTTCATGCATATTGCAAAGACATGTTGTAGATTCAAACTCTCCCGCATTTTGAGGGTCAGAGGCTGACGTCCCTGAATAAACATGCCAAACCAACATAATGTAGAATTTCACCCAAAAATTAAAAATGTGGAAAACATTCAAATAGTATTCTACTTGTGTTTGCATTTAGTTTACCTCTATGGCTTTGCATCTGAACAAGAGTACAGAAAAACAGTACCACAGATTCGTGCAGGAGAGTATGAAGCATAAAAGACAAGGTATATTGAAACCTCAGGATTGATTTCAGTCCATTACTGGTACAAATATTTTTAGGGGTAGCGATGGGTAAATCCGAGACTTGCTGAGACAAAAGACTTTTGACAAATTTCAAAATCCGAGTCTGAGGTTTTATGTTGCTGGTTAGACTCACACATAGTTATCATGTGTTATCCAGTGGTATCATCTGACGGTATCATGCTTCGCGTACAAGTGAAAAGTAAATAAAATATGAGACTCTGAGACCACGGTAGAAAAAATCCAAGACTGTGAGACGGCCAAAATTCTGAGAAAAACGAGACTCCGAGACGTGTGGAAAAAATGTGAGTTTCCAAAAAATATCCATTCCCCCCTACGGAAGGGATTGGAAATTCCAGAGGGGTGGGGGGTCAATTCACCTGATATTTTCCATACAAATACTGTATTTTTCTTTGGAAATTCCAGATGGGAGGGGAGGTCATTTCTCAACACCCTTCCGTGTGTGTGTGTGTGTGTGTGTGTGTGTGTGGGGGGGGGGGGGGGGGGGGGGTATGGATATTTTTTGGAAACACACAATACGAGATTTTGCAATATTTTACTGAGACGTTAAAAATTTTAAGGTACCAAGGCCATCGATACCCCTATTTTTGGCAAAATAGGTTTACTTGAGATCTATCACTATATGATGTGTTTTTGTTATAACAGATCACCAAACCTGAGTGGAAACCTGATTATGGGCCAACTGAGTTTAATGCAAACTGGGGAGCTACAATTGCTGGAGCCAGAAAGTTTTTGATTGCATATAATATTAACATACTGGGGACTAAGGAACAAGCTCACAGGATTGCACTCAATTTGAGAGAGAGTGGGAGAGGAGCAAATCAAGTATGTGTTCTTGCCATATTATATTACTGTGTTTTTCATAATTCTGTGAACAAATTATTGTTTTTTTCCAAGGCATTCCCTGAAACAAACATCTAAGCTTGGATCGAAGGGAAGATGCTAAAATATGGTTTGACTGTTGCATCAGCTGGAGTTTGCAGGATTATGAAAACTGCAGTAAGAGATGATTGACAGGGGGATAGGGTAGAAGGGGAGTAGCCAGGGGGATTCCAGGGGTTCCAGAACCCCTTTCTTGCATCAATAAAACCCTTAAAAACGCTCTTCTTGTTTTTAGCCTGGAAGACTAAAGTGTGTGCAAGGAATAGGGTGGTGGCTGGATGAAGCCAATTTGGCTCAGCTGTCACTTAACTTAGTGGATTATGAAGAAACATCAATGCACATTGCCTATGAAGAGTGCTGTAAAGATGCAAAGGTATGAGGGACTGCCATATCAATAAAGGAAATACAGCATTTCAAATCATTGTACCCCCAGCTAGGGGTATAGATTAGTCCTTGTAAAAATGTGAGGTTCGTAAGGCTCAGGTTTTTAGATATTTTGAAGCTTGAAAGCTAAGAGTTTCAATTTATGATGCTTGACTTAAGATTGTATAGGGCAGTATGGGCCCATGGGGAGTACTAAGGAAAGCTCGAAAAGGCTTGAAAAGCTCAGGTTTACCGCTAACACTCTTGAAAAAATGTTTGGTTTATCATTGTCCCAGAGCGTCAACAATAAGAACTAAATTTAGAATGAGCTGAAATCTTCTTGTCTTAACATTTATGCTTCTGTTTGCAGGAGTTAAATCTCCCAGTATGCGGATCTCAAGTGGTTGGGTTGATCCCCTGGATGCAATGTTACAGGCAGCAGACTATTACATTGAGAAAGAGAATTTATTTATTGTTGAGGAAGATCAAAAGATCAGACTTGTAAGTACACAAATATTATCTCTTAAGGTTAAACATTTATTATGGGTAAATTTGCTATGATTCACACCCTGTTTCTACCCCTTAGGGTTTGGAAGTAATATTTTCCCCGAAGTAAATTCATCTCCATTGTAATTTTTTAATATTCATCCCCATTTAATTTTAGAGTCCCTTCCAGTTACAGTTATTAAGTGAAGATCAATCAGCACTGTTATACAATATCTTTGTCAATAGCAAGTGTAAATATATTCTCTTGTAATTATCAGGTAGTCCAAAGGCTTGGCCTGAGTTCTGAACTCCATTTGATCCCAAGACGCGTATAATAGAGTAAGTATATCCCATTCGCTTAAAGGTTTAACAGTGATAGAACAGGACTGTGAAAACTGCCGCGATCGAAGCGCGGAACGGAACCTGGGGGCGTTTCTCGAAACGCCGAGAATTCTCGGGCCCGAAAAGTTTGTTTTCAAATGTTAATAGTTTGATCCCAAGTTTTTCGTTTTCTTTTCTATCCTGATGATTTAAATAGTCTACAACTCCCTATCCGTGAATATGTATACTGTTTACGTCTCAAAAAAAGAAATTTTCGATTTCATTCAAAACCCTAAATCGAAGAAAAATCACCCGAAAAGTCTCGGGAGGTCGGTTGCTCCCGAAAACTTTCCATTGTTTTTCACCGAGTTTTTCGGGTGCACGGAAAGTTCGGTTTAAACTAACGTAATTATATAAATGCTATAGAATATAAATAACTACGAAAAGGGAATTATAGACTATTCAAATAAGCAGGGGTAAAAAGAAAACAAAAAACTTTGATAAATCCATAAAAATTAAAAAACAAAGTTCTCGGGCCCGAGAATTC
Organism: Scolanthus callimorphus; assembly: GCA_033964015.1. Lineage (NCBI taxonomy): Eukaryota > Metazoa > Cnidaria > Anthozoa > Actiniaria > Edwardsiidae > Scolanthus > Scolanthus callimorphus. The sequence continues at coordinate 8,295,741 of CM066914.1, forward strand.
TCGGGCGTTTCGAGAAAACGGGCGCATACGGAATTTTTCCAAACAATCGAAAAGATAGGGTATCATTAATGTGATATAGTTCCCATGATGGTGTCGATAGCACGTTGTCGGTTTATCCGTTATCGTGCATTGTACTGTTGTAGTGTGGTTGGGAAAAAAATGTTTTCCGTTTTCGAAAACTTCAAAACATCTGGATGGACGCTGTCTGAAATTTTAATATATAGATTTAGCCACTGGCTAAAAGCGGAGCTCCCGGTTACATATTTTTATAAAAGGGTGCGTTTACCTATCTTGTTGGGCCTTTGCTAGGGAAAATTATAAGTCCTGCAAACGATTAATAATGTGACTTGTCGCGACGTCACTTGCTACAGAAACATTCATGTTCTCCATTGGCATACTTGCAAATTCAGATTTTTTATGTTGCATTTCAAAGAGCTCCATACCCACATACTCCGGATGTTTTCTCGACTGTACCCAAAGTTGTTCGCCTAGCGATGTTGCCTTCTCGAGATATTGACTTTTCTAGATTTAATAACGTCATCGATGACGTCATGTCACGTGATCTTGGTAGTGCATCCCCTTGCCTCCAAAATAAGTTTACCCAAGTTTGGTCACCTAGCGATGTTGCCTTCTCGAGATATTGACTTTTCTAGTTTTGATGACGTCATCGATGACGTCATGTCACGTGACCTTGGTGGTGCACTCCCCTTACCTCCAAAATAACTTTACCAAAGTTTTGGTCACCTAGCGATGTTGCTTTCTTGAGATATTGACTTTTCTACTTTTGATGACGTCATCGATGACGTCATGTCACGTGACCTTGCTGGTGCATCCACCTTACCTCCAAATATTTTTACCCAAGTTTGGTCACCTAGCGATGTTGCCTTCTTGAGATATTGACTTTTCTAGTTTTGATTACGTCATCGATGACGTCATGTCACGTGACCTTGGTGGTGCAATCCCCTTGCCTCCAAAATAACTCTACCCAAGTTTGGTCACCTAGCGATGTTACCTTCTTGAGATATTGACTTTTCTAGTTTCGATGACGTAATCGATGACGTCATGTCACGTGACCTTGGTGGTGCACCCCCCTAACCTCCAAAATAATTTACCCAAGTTTGGTCACCTAGCGATGTTGCCTTCTTGAGATATTGACTTTTCTAGTTTTGATGACGTCATCGATGACGTCATGTCACGTGACCTTGGAAGTGCACCCCCCTTGCCTCCAGAATAACTTTACCCAAGTTTGGTCACCTATCGATGTTGCCTTCTTGAGATATTGATTTTTCTAGTTTCGATGACGTCATTCCGGACGAACGAACGAACGAACGAACGAACGGACGGACGGACGAACGCACAAACCGGAAGTCCATGACAGAATCGTTCGATGCATATACGCTTTTGTTTGTTCCTTTTCCTCCTGCATGTAGTATGGGGCTCCGCACGCGGGCGCCTTCGGCGCCCGCGGGAGCTCCGCTACTACATGACAGAATGTGGGTAAGCGTCCCCTGCAGTCGCCCAGACCACAGGGACCCACAGGGACCTCTTAAGAGAGGGCTTTCAGGTGGATTTCCATGGCCCGTGGCTCAGGGCTGAAATTGCGCCCGATACAGGCGCAAATACGCCTAAAATTGTTCCTTTACGACAACTTTTTAGACTTATGCCTCATTTTATTTACTTAGGCGAAAATAACGACTGTGTTTCAGTCTTTGCAGTTTCTCCTAGTGGATTTACGCCTATACTTTTGATGAATTCGTACACCTAAATAATTTGGTACAAAGGCGTAAAATTACGACTATGGTTATTTCTAAATTTCGAGCGCTGTGGCTGCGCAAACACATTTACCGAATACGTTTTTTTTTTCGACTGGCAGTATCGTATCAGTAAATCCCAGGGGGGGGGGGGGGGGAAACTCGGATACAAAAATGACAGGGGGGGTCCGACGAAGCTCCAAATTTCATACCCAAAAAATACCGAGCCATAAATTTGATACCCAAAAAATACCTGCTCCCAAAGTTGATACCCAAGAAAATACCCAACGTTTTTAGCCTAAAAGGCTATTCATTCCAGCATACACATGATGCCTGTCCCATTATGTTTCGGCGAAATTTAAGGCAGTATCTTGATGCTCAACTAGCCTGTCAGAAGTTTCAACCCCAAAAAAA